>JADMNL010000026.1:258840000-261747500 GCA_016271365.2 Neoceratodus forsteri | reverse complement strand
GTTTTTTTTTTACGTAGTATTTATCCCTCCTACTGCCCCCTCTCACAACTTAATTGGACTTCCTCTGTTGCGCTGTCCTTCTTCACACACTGGAGTCTGCCCCTAGAGCACCTGGTCCATATATCCTTGATTGCCGGATTACCCCCCCGGTGGGGTGGAGGGAGCCTCCTACTCCCCCCCCGACCATTGATTGTGGACACAGTGCAGCAGAGTCTGCCCTTATGATCTGAGGGCACGCAATGAGGAGTTGTCACCTATGTGAGGAGAGGGTGATTTTCCTCTGTTTCTCTTTTCCTAGCGCTGGCGTGCAGTGAGAGCCAATGAGCAAGGGGGCATGATGAGACGCACCTCCTACTCCGCCCCTCTGCCGACATCTGTCCCAGAACCCATGCTGCTACCTCTCTCTACCGCACCTACCTCCCGAGTTCCTCCAGGAGGCGGTGTTGCAGCGGGAGCTTGCAGGTTAACTCCCCAGAGAAGGAGACCAGCCATCTGGTGCTCAATCCTTCTCTTCCCCGGCCGACCCCCGGCGGTTCGTGCTCATTCCTGAACACGGGTCACCGGCGTGGTGTGAGGTAAGGCATCCAGCGCCTCAGCCCTCAGCGCCACTGGGTCGGTGTGAATTGAGGGTTTTAAATGTAGATGAGAATGTTATGGAAATGCTCCCCTGAGCAATGTGCAGTACTTGTCTTTGAATTTTGGTGGCTCAAGATGTATGTCTGTCTGCATCCAAAAGAGCCAGACTTCGAAGGTTCAGCTCTTAACCAGGAACATTTATTTGTGCTTTGTGTCAAACTTAGTAGTGAGCATTTAATCAAATAAGTGTTACAAATTATTACCTTTTTTTTATATATTGCTACATTAAGACAGACGTAAGTGAGAGAATATGTTTTATTTATAAATTGTAATAAATGGTGCAGTTCCATGATTGGTTACTGGTGCTGCCCTGAGGCAGTGCCATGATGGTTGGTTTCTGTTGGCTGCCCCTGGGGCAGTGCCCTTGCTGTCCCTCAGGCATTTCCTGTGTAGTTGGTTCCTGTGGGCTGCCCCTGGGGCAGCAACTGTGTAATTGGTTCCCATGGGCTGTCCCTGGGGCAGTGTCCTCGCTGCCCCTGGGGGAGCGCCTGTGCAATTGGTTCCCATGGGCTGCCCCTGGGGTAGCACCTGTGTAATTGGTGCCTGCTGCCTGTCCTTGGGGCAGTGCACAGGACCAAATACCCAAACACAGGCCCGGGGCAGCCAGTAGGAACCAACTACACAGCTGCTGCTCCAGGGTCAGTCTATGGTAACCAGTTACACAGGCACTGCCCAGGGGCAGTGAGGACACTACCCCAAGGGCAGCTCATGGGAACCAATTACACAGGTGCCGCCCCAGTGGCAGTAAGGACACTGCCCCAGGAACAGCTCACGGGAACCAATTACATGGGCTGTGTCCATGCTGCCCATGGGGCAGCTCCTGTGTAATTGGTTCCCATGAGTGAGGAAAGAGTAAGCATGCAAAACAACAGTCGAGGGGCCACAAATAAGACATGCTGGGAGTGGTGTAGTGCAGTGGCTGTGGAGCGGCAGTCTTCTGGGAGACGTTCTGGAGGATGCGGTGTTGTCCAATCTGCAGGCATCTTTCTGGGCTGAGGAAGAAGGTTGCTCATCTCCAGGTTGAACTGACCAGGATTCGGCGGCCCTCCTCTCCCACCCAGGGACCACCAGGGCAGACGCCGCTGCCTCAGATGTTACCAAGAAAGAGAAGTGGTTGGACCACAGTGGGCTCAGGGAGGGTGAAGGTGGAGGTGCATCCCTCCAGTTGTACCTCTCCACAGTTCATACACTGTTGTGGCAGAGCATGGTTCCTCCATGGAGGCACCCACAATGGAAACCAAGAAGGATGTTGGACACCTCCATAAAGAAGACCCACAGGAGGGTGACATAGGACCCCACAAGGGAAAGGAACAACTCCTGGTGGGGGACTTCATTGTTAGCAGGTAGAACTGGGGGAGGAAGGGGAAAGGGAGGGAAGGTGCCTGCCCAGCGCCGTGGCTTGGAAGGACAGGGAGCGAATTTTCAGGATAATAGGAGCAGCTCCACAGGGGAAGGAAATTGACATTGTTGTCCACCTAGGGACAAATGACATGGCTAGGAATGGGATCAGAGCAGTGCAGGAGGAGTTTGGGGAGCTGAAGAGGGGCCTTAGACAAGTAATATGTACAGTAATGTTCTCGGAGGTGCTGCCTGTCTATGGCATGGGTGAGGCATGGGTGTTCTGCACCATGGCATTCAATCAATGTTTGAAAAACTGGTGCAGAGCTCAGGGTTTTGGCTTCATTCAGGACTGTGGTCCACTTGGAGGGATACAGGCCTATATTGGCACGATGGTCTGCATCTGTCCAGGAGGGAAACCAAGATCCTAGGTAATAGGTTTAAATGCTTCATTGACAAACATTTAAACTAGCCAAGGGGGGGCACTGAAAAGGAGCAGGCAAATCCCAGCACCCCCCCAAAAAAATAAACAGGGTAGTTAAGTAAACACCAAAATAGAGAAGTCAATAGGGAGAAGGGCAGGGGTAAATAGAGAAATAGGCAAAGGCAGTAAGGACAGGGATGGGGCTAAAAGGGGTAAGTCCATCAAAAAATGGAGGGCAATGAGCCCATAGTCTGGGTAACAAGCTCCCTGAACTAGTGGCCTTGATGGAAGAGGGACGCCTGGATATTGCGGCAGTCACAAAACATGGTATGCAGAAAACCATCACTAGAATGTCAGCGTACTAGGTTACACAGTCTACAGGATGGACAGAGAGGAGGAGGAGGAGGAGCTCTCTATATAAAGGATGGGATCAAAGCAATGGAACTAAAGAGTAACCAGGAAGGAGAGGAGGCACTGTGGGTTACCCTGGAGACAGGAAATAGCACCACAATCTGCACGGGTGTTGTATACAGACCCCTGTCTTAGGGGGAGGAAATGGGCAAGGATGTGATAGAAGGCATCCTTAGGATGGCAGAGAAAGGGGGGATAATGTTGGCGGGGGACCTGAATATGCCAGATGTTAACTGGAGCACCTTTACTGCAGCTACATCCAAGAGCTGGGTCATTCTCGATGCCCTACAGAGGGCATGCCTCAGACAGCTAGTATTGGAACCCACTTGGGAGGCAGCAATCTTAGACCTGGTACTCTCAAATGGGGACAGAGAGAGTCTCAAATTTAGAAGTGGGTAGCCATCTGGGAACAAGTGACTACCAAACTGTGTGGTTCACAGTAAACACAGCCGTAGAATTGAGCCATACAAAAGTGAGAGTAATGGATTTTAGGAGGGCTGACTTTGTCAAAATGGGAGCATGTCTCAGAAAAGCACTGGTAAACAGGCAAGAAGGAGGAGTGAAGGAACAATGGGGAAACATCAAAACTGCCATAATAGAGGCAACAAGCCTTTGTGTGAAGCAAATAAATCAAAATGAAGGAAAAAACACCGTGTTTCTCAAAAGAGGTAGCGGGGAAGTTTGGGGAGAAAAAGAAAGCATTCAGGAAGTATAAGGAAACGTAGAAGGAGCAGGACAGAGAACTGTACCAGTTAAAGCAGAAAGAAGCAGATAAGACAGTCAGAATAGCAAAGGCCCAAACCGAGGAAAAGAGAGTCAAGTCAGTTAAGAAGGGGGATAAAACCTTTTATAGGTACATTAGAGAGCAAAGACAGACCAAGGAGGGATCGTGAGGTATAATAAAGGGGAGGGTAGGTGGGCAGAGGGTGACAGTGAAAAAGAAGGGATACTGAGTGAATATGTCTGCTCAGTCTTCACAAAAGAAGAGAAGGGGGAGGTACCTAATCCAGTCAATAGAAGCTTTCTAGATGGAGGGGGGGCAATACCAGTCCATTCACAGAAGAAAGGGTTCTGAAAGAACTCCTAAAACTGAAGGTGGACAAAGCAATGGGCCCTGATGGAATTCACCCCAGAATTCTAAAAGAACTTAGGGGAGAACTAGTGATGCCTCTGACTACCCTTTTTAACAAATCATAGGAGGATGATGTGGTATCTAAGGACTGGAAGAGGGCGAATGTGATTCCCCTTCACAAAAGTGGAAGCAAAGCAGAGGCAGGAAACTACAGACCTGTTAGTTTGACCTCTTTTGTATTGAAAATGATGGAATCACTTCTGAAAGAAAGAATTGTTGAGTATCTAGAGGCCAGTGGGACACAGGACCCAAGGCAGTATGGATTCACAGCGGGAAGGTCAATGTTACACAAATCTAATAGATTTCTTTGACTGGGTGACCAAAGTAGTAGACCAGGGAGGGCCTGTGGACATGGCCTTCCTAGATTTTTAACAAGGCATTTGGCACAGTCCAGCACAAAAGATTAATAAACAAATTAGCCAGCCTGGGAGTGTGTCCCAGGGTGGTAGCCTGGGTAAAAAATTGGTTGTACAACAGGACATGGAGGGTAATAGTAAACGGAGTCCACTCTGAAGAAAAGGGGGTCACTAGTGGGGTACTGCAGGGTTCAGTACTGGGTCCGGTCCTCTGTAATGTCTTTAAAAGTGGCATGTGGAGGGCCTGGAAGGAAAAGTATGCCTCTGCAGTTGACACAAAGATTTGTAAGAGGAAGAAGAATCAACATTTATATAGCACTTTTCATACACAGTATCCCAAAGCACTTTACAAGCAATGCTAGACTGGTAGAGAAGTGACTGAATGTGTGGATGGCGGCCATATCGCACATCATCACCCACACACAGCCTGGATAATTGCATGAACCGGTTTATGGGAAGGGGAATGTTGGCCAGGACACCGGGAATGTTCCCTGCTCTTTGCGAAGAGTGCCCTGGGTTCTTTTACTTCCACCTGGACACCCACCAGGACAACACCAGGATGAGCAGAAGGGACCTCGGTTTAACATCTCATCCAAAGAACGGCACACCCCAGCAGTACAGCACCCCCAATACTGCACTCAGATGCCAGCGGTTTTTAGGTGCAAGTCCAAGCCTGGTGTGGGACGAGAACCCACGACCTTCTGGTCCAGAGGCAGATGTGCTACCAACTGAGCCACACTGACACTGGGTAAACAGGGTTGATACACAAGAGGGGAGGGGTGGAAAGGATGAGAAGAGACTTGGCAAGGTGGAGGAATGGTCAAAAGTATGGCAGCTTAGATTCAATGCAAAGAAGTGCAAAGAAACAGAAATCCAGGGAAAGAGTATACAATGAAAGGGGAGGTACTAAAAATGATAAAAATGTAAAGGGACCTGAGGGTAGTCATATCAGATGACCTAAAGGTAAGCAAGTAATGTGAGAAGGCAGTAATGAGGGCTGGGGGGGTACTGGGATGTATAGGGAAAAGGGGAAATTGTTTAACCAGGAAAGGCACACTAAACCGAAGCTTGTTTCCAGATGCGACCTGGAGCACAAGAAAGTTATGTAACTTGCTCAGGGTCGCACAGTATGAATGTGAGGACTGTGGGATTCAAACCCAGATCTCCAGGTCTGCAGCTTGGAGCCCTAAACCTCTGCACTATACTGCCTCCTTAGGAATAGACATAGGAAGAGGCATCACCAGTAGAAAACAGGAAGTTGTTATCCCTTCGTACAGACAGTTGGTGAGATCCCCATCTGGAGTACTACATGCAGTTCTGGAGACCCCATTTCCGCAAGGACATAGACAGGATGGAGGCAGTCAAGAGGAGGGTAACTAAAATAGCGCAGGGTCTGCACCAGAAGCCATACGAAGAGAGAGAGACTAAAGGAGCTTAATATGTATACACTCAAGGAAACGAGGGAGAGGGGGGGCATGATAGAAACTTTCAAGTACCTCAAGGGAATTAACAAAGTCCAGGAGGGTAGCATCTTTCAGAAAAAGAGATGTGCAAAAACAAGGGGGAACAATTTGAAGATAGAGGGGGGATGGCTCTATGGCAACATGAGGAGGTATTTTTTCACGGAGAGGGTGGTGGATGCATGAAACAGCCTTCCTGAGTAGGTTGTGGGGCCAACGGGGGTGGGGGATTCAGGAATGCATGGGACAGGCATAAGGCAGTTCTGGTGGGGGTAGGAAGTAGTAGGCTGTTGGTTAACTATGATCTGCAGTTTATCCAATAGGTAGGGAAATGGGCAGACTAGGTGGGCTAGGCGGGTCCTTATCTGCCATCAAAGTCTATGATTCTGTTTCTATCTCCATGATATCTCATTTATGACATGGCAAAACCAAATCTCATCCCACTGATTATCTCATTTATTACATGGCATAACCAAAGCTCATCTCACTGATATCTCATTTATTACATGGCATAATCAAATCTCATGTCACTGATATCTATTTTATTACACAGCATAACCAAATGTCATCTTACTGAGATCTCATTTATTACTCTGGGTAAACAAATCTCATCTCCTTGATATCTCATTTATTACACTGTATAACCAAATCTCATCTCCATAATATCTAATTTATTACATGGTATAACCAGCTCATCTCTCAGTAATATCTCGTTTATTACATGGCATAACCAAATGTCATCTCACTGGTATCTCACATATTTTGCATAACCAAAGCTCCTCTCACCGGTATCTCATTTATTGTATGGCATATTCAAATCTTATCTCACTGATATCTCATCTCATTTATTACATGACATAGTCAAATCTTATCTCACTGATATTTCATTTATTAAATGGCATAACTGAAGCTCATCTCACTAATATAATTTATTACACTGCATAACCAAATCTCATCACACTGATATCTCATTTATGACATGGCATGACCAAAGCTCATCTCAGTGATACCTCATTTATTACACTGCATAACCAAATCTCATCTCAGTGATATCTCATTTATTATACTGCATACCCAAAGCTCCTCTCACTGATATCTCATTTATTACATGGCATACCCAAGTCTCAACTTGCTGATATCTTTTATTACATTCCATAATCAAAGCTCATCTCACTGACATCTCATGCATTACACTGCGTAACCAAATCTCATCTCACTGATTGCTCATTTATTATACTGCATTACCAAAGCCAGTCTCACTGATACCTCATTTATTACATGGTGTAACCAAATCTTATCTCACTGATATTGCATTTCTTACATTGTGTAACAAAATCCTATCTCATTGGTATCCCTGCCACAGTTTTGGTTGTTTTACAAAATGCTCTCTACATGCTCACCAGCAATTCTAGAACTGCCCCCTCTCCATCCTGAAGTCTTGCCTGATTTATGAAAACATTTTGCCATCAACATGGAATGGAAGGGGGAATGGCAATCCTCCCTGGTTCTAACTGGAATCCCAGAGGTGCTAGAAACTTATACAGCGATGAGAGAAAAAGAATACAGGTCCATCTAGTTTGCCCAGAGTTCCCTATCTGCCACAGGGCCATCCATGCAGGTTTTATCCCTTCTGGTCCACCACCCCACAACCCCAATCCCCTCTCTACTGCTACTGACCTGAGCAATCATCAAACCTTTCACTCTATCCAGCCATACTTGTAACCATTTATGGTCTTTGCACCCACCACCTCTGCTGGCAGACTGTTCCACATTCTCATTGCTTCACCTGGTTGAATTTAGTAATCTGTATACATTATAATTGCATGCTAATTACTCATTTGCATTCACACCACTAGAACCAAGGCAATGGATTTTTTGGTTTTACTGGAAACTCCTGTAATATTCTGGAAATTTAACTTTCTACACATTATTAAAAATGAAGCATTTCATGACATTCAACATTTTTTTAACAGATCAGTAACTCTAGAGAAGTTTTTTTGTTTTTCTTTTAATAAATTCTTTCTAGTACTATTTAAAGGGACACTGTCCGGCTCTTGGTTGATTTAGTTTTTCATTGTGTCCTTAATGGTAGTATGAATAGAGCTCTTAAGAGGCACTTATAGGTAGTAAGATATATGCCTGCACATTTTCTACTTGAGTACTTTTGGCAAAAATGAAACTCAAGCAGACCGATCTTGTCTGCTGTTACCTGTATGTCCATGATACTGCCATACCACTGAGACTGGCACCAAACTCGAGCGTCAATGAGTATGGCAATTTTTGGAACATATGGAAAAAAAATGTCTCGCTGCATAGAGGCCATTGAACTAAGCTCAGTAATACCTGTATATGTATTGAGCAAGCTTTGTAATATTCTCTGTTTTGAAAAACAGAGAACATACAGGTAATGCTGAGTTCAGTTCAGTGGCCTCTATTCAGTGAGCCTTTTTTTTTTTTTTCATATGTCCCATAAATCACCAAACTCATTCATGCACAACTTCAGCACAAGTCTCAGTGGTATGGCAGCACCGTGGACATGCAGGTAGCGGCAGAAAATGTCAGTCCACTTATGTTTACTTTTTGTCAAAAGTCTCCATTATAGGAAGGAAATGTGCAGGGATGTAGCTTGCATCCTGTAAGTGCCTGCTAAGAGCTCAACTTATACCATTGTTAAAGATGCAGCGAAAAATTGATCAGAAGCCTGACAGCGTTCCTTTAAATTTTGGTTTATTTAAAGTGATTTAGTCAGATTCACACCTGGCTTATCTTATGTTATATGTTAGGTTGGCAAAAGTCATTCCACCCCATTTTCAATATTTTATTCATTGTCTCTGTTTGGTTACAAGTGATTGTACTTTGACCCCCGACAAGATGGGCCAGCCAATTACTACTCCCTACTAATGAACATGCCCTTGCACTATGATGTCAAGCAAGGGAGAGCATGGCTGCACGCCCCATTGAAATGAATGAGGCTCGATTTTCCTATTTAGTACCTTATAATGGTGAGTTGGAAATTAAAGATCAAATGCACATATTTCATTAAAAAAACTTGAATGCCCTTAAATTCATGTCCCTGTGTCATGATTAGTGTTTCCTGTTTGGTTTTGTGGTTTTCTTTAAATCAGCATATGTTAATGTGCTCTGCAGTAACTGAAAACAGTGAATAAACAGTGAAGATGTTTCTGTCCCTGTCAGTGAGCAATGACATCATACCTGTCCAGCTTGCTGCTTCACCAGTTAAGCCCCTCATTGACTGAATAAGCTGTTGTAGTTCATAGTTAGGGCAGTCTGTAGCGCTAATTGTTTGCACTCAAAGGATATTATTAACCCATCTGGTTTGTGTTTAGAGAGATCAGCTTAAAATCATTCTGTTCTCATAAACAGTTGATCATTTGGGTTCCGTGCTGAACTGAAGTGGTATGAATAAATGTGTGCCACAGATGTCAGTTCTTTGTTATCAAAACTATACATTCTATTCTGGATATAGAACACAGGATTGTTTAGTGGATATAAAATAAATCCACATTCCATTAATTCATAGAAGCAGTGTGTCTTTGTTGTAGCCTGAATAAATATGTTCATGTGATAACAATGTTGTTTACATGTCAGATTGACAAACCTGTGTCTGCCACACTTTGTTATTTCAGGAACATGTACTGTATGAACTCATAAAATTCAATTATTTGAGGGTTTCGGTGTGAAACTACATCATGTATGTGTATAACTAGAACTACTATATGGCATCCTAATGCCCCTGTCTCCTACTCAATTGCTGAATCAGGAGCTCTCTGCTTCCCCCTTCCCCTGCCTCCTGCCCTCATATGAGGCTACTGCAACCTACTGTCCACTGTCTCCACACAATCAGGGCTGCTGCACCCTGCTGCCTCCTGCATAAACAGTTTAGCTTGCCACGCCCTGCTACCCTGTGTCCCCCCACCCTGTAACACAAGATGAAAGTATTTTTTTGTATTTTCTGTTGGATAGTTTTGGGCATTGTACCAAATGATCTGACTCTAGTAGCAGGGAGCAGCATGGTGCAACAACTCTAACTGTGGGGGCAAGAGGCTCTATGGTGCAGCAGGGCACAGTGGCATCAGGGGACAGAGGACAGCATGGTGCAGAAGCCTTGACTGTGATGCAGGACAAAGTGGGGAATCAGGGTACAGCAACCCTGACTGTGTGACGGGTGCACATGATGCAGCAGTCGTGCCCATTTGGGGCAAAGGAAGTGAGCAGCAGGGTGTAGCAAAAGCCTCACCTTTGGTGGCCTGGGGCAGCATGGTGCAGCAGCCCAAACTGTGAAGGCAGTATCCGTGGGACTCTAGGGCTTAGCAGAGTACAGCAGCCCATCTGTGGAGACAAGAAAAGGGGGGGGCAACAGCATGCATTGGCCCTGACTGGGGGGGGTGGGGGACAGAGGGAAGCAGGGTGCAGCAGCCTCAACTGAGAGGCAGGAAACAGTGGCATCAGAATGCCATATATAATTTCTATTTCTACACATACATGATATATTTTCACACAGAACCCCACAAAGAACTGTATTTTATGAGTTCATATAGTACATCTTCCTGAAATAGCAGTGTGGCAGACTCATGTTTGTCAATCTGACATAAAGACAAAATTGCTCTCACATGAATCTATTTATTGAGGCTACATTAAAGACACACTGCTTCTATGAATTAATGGAATGCAGATTTATTTTATATCCATTAAACAATCCTGTGTTATATAGCCAGAATAGAATGCAGAGTTTTGATGACAGAGAACTGACATATGTGATAGAGACAAGGTAATTTCTGACAGACATTCATTCATGCCACTAAAATTCAGCACTGCACCCCAGATGAGAAACTTTCTACATGACCAGAAAGATGTATTTTAAGCATATCTCTCTAAACCTCCTATGGAGGAGGAGACCAACGTGTGGCTGGCTGGCTGTGTTTGTTTCTGTCAGTAGTTTAGTTTTTCTGGATTTTCATGTGTTTCTGCTTGGAGGAATTGGACCATTCTTGGACATGACATCTATGAACATATCCTGGACTAAGAAACTGTAAAACATCACCACCAGATATTAGCATTCTCATCATAAATCAACTTTTTTGGAAACCATCAAAAGCAAACGTAAGGTCAGTAGATCTGTTTTACAAGCTCTGAGTTGTGAAGTGCTGCAGTGAATCCACATTTCCATCTGACTTGTTCCTAAATGACGTGTGATTGTCTTTGAGGTCAATTCACAACCATTTTGGAGAACAAAGGGAAGATACTAACAAAGGATTTTTACATCCTGCATATGACCCAGACCAGTGTTCATCACCTTCAGGAATTTAACACATTCTGGGTCTTTGATCTACAGTAACAACAGTTTACTGGTCCCCAGTAGTTCACCATCTCCTGTGGATTTGATTATTTTTCATCATTTGACTCCTTGTACCTTGGACAAGATTACTATATTACATATCCCTGAACATAACTATCTGCGTGGTTTAATATTACTACATCAAGAATGCAGCCTAACCCCATGAGCGGGCCTGGGTATACCAAGCTGAAGGAAAATGGCTTGAAACTTGCCACGATGACTATCTGCAGCCTAATTCCAAAGATGCCCTAACTACAGGCGTGGGCCGCCCTATATAAACCTGATATACTTTGCCTGACTGAGATCTGGCTAGCCACCTGGGTCAGGGATAATAAGATAGTGCTCCCAGGTTACAGTACTTTTAGATGTGATAGAACTGGGAAAAGAGGTGGCGGCTGTCTCATTTATTTACAGAACACCCTACAAGGTGATGTGCTCCCCATCACAACCTGCAGCGTTGACCATAAGCTCCTTGCAGTTAGAATCATTTTTGGTGAACATAAAAAATCTCTGGTCATTGTATGCATCTACCTCCCACCGAAAATGGCCAAAGACGGTCTAATTAAACTACTAGGGTCCTTGGATGGTGTTAACAACTGTGAGCTCATCGTGACTGGGGACTTCAACATTAATTAGCTTAGTAATGAATCGACCAACCAGAAGGATACCATAGCCAGTTCCCTCCCCATGCAGTTAGTCACGGAGTCTACTAGAATGAACCATAAGACCAGTAAGCACATGCTCCTGGACTGGCTTCTTGCAAGCTCACCTGACAGGATTACCGATGTCTTGGTATTACCAGATTCGCTAAGCGATCACTACCCTATCACCTGTCTGTGGTCCAACAAATTCAAAAAAGTGCTACCTGTCTTTGTGAACAGCAGAATTCCCAGGAAAGGGCAGCTCTCAGCTTTCAAGGAGTTGCTTTCTCAGATTGATTGGTCTCCCTTTAAGGTACTGCATGACCTTGACATAACACTCCAGTACTTTATTGATAACTTTCATAGCATTTGTGACAGATTTGTTCCATTCAAAAAAAGGAAAACACACGGCCATAACAATGGGTGGATTACTAGTGACCTTCTAGATCACATGAGGGAAAGGGACAACCTTTGGTATCAAGCCAGGGCCTCTGGTAAGCCCAGTGACCTTCAAAGATACAGGGCAGCCAGAAACAAATGCAAACATCCCATCAGGAATGCTAAGGCTAATTTCTACAAGGATCAATTGGGAAGAACCTGGGGTGATGGGAGGCGATTTTGGGACAATATAAAGGCACTCACAGGGAAGAATGACAAATCACAGCCATCACTGCTAAACATTAATGGCACAAATACCATGGACCCCCACACCATTGCCAAAGAGTTCAACTCCACCTTCACGTATCTTAGCTCTATTCTACTGGCTCAATACCTCAAGCCTATCAAAGCTGATAATAGGCACCCACTGGACATCAGCTCGCACCCTCAATTTTACTTCAAGAGAGTCACTGTCAAAGAAGCACTGGGTTATGTTAAAAAGGTCCTGGGGAAAAAACAGAATGGGGTCTGACAACATTGACATGAAACTGTTGGCACTGGCAATCAATGAAGTCATCGCTCCTATCACTAATATTTTCAATAAATCCCTCCAGCTCGCCAAATTCCCTTCTCCTTGGAAACCAGCACTGGTGACCCCAGTGCATAAGGGAGGTGATAGGTCACTGACCGCAAACTACAGGCCCGTCTCTATCCTCTCCCCCCTCTCTAAAGCACTGGAAAGGATTGTGGCAGACCAGTTTACTGACTATATTCACAAATACCAACTGCAATGTCCCCAGGAGCACGGCTCTGGGAAACTCCACAGCACGGACACTGCACTGGTGGATTTCACTGAATATGTCCATAAGACATTGGATGAAGGAAAACTGGTTGGCTCCATCTTCATTGACCTAACAAAGGCATTCGACACAGTCTGCCACCCACTCCTCTTATCTCAACTGCATGCCCTTGGTGTTTCCCTCAAATGCCGCTCTATGGACTACCTAACCTCCTGGTCTCTGAGGGTCAAAATAGGTCACTCCATATCTGCATCCAAGGAAGTCTTCCTAGGGGTGCCTCAAGGATCAATCCTGGGTCTACTGCTCTTCAGCATGTTCCTGAATGACCTACCCAATGCCTACACTAGCAAAGTCATTCTATACACCAATGATGCTGTCCTACTTAGCTGTCACTCTCGCATAGAGCACCTACAGGCTGAGCTACAGTCATCCTTCCAGCAACTGGAGACCTGGTTCTACTCCCAAAAGTTGCTACTAAACTACAAAAAGAACAAAACAATACTCCTCTCTCGCCCCCAACTAAAAAGGAGATGCCTAGAACTAACAATCACAAATGACCTGACTGCCCCACTGGAACAGGTTCACTCCTTCAAGTACCTGGGTGTCATTGTGGATGATACCCTCTCATATGTTCAGCACATTGAGATGGTGGTGAAAGTTGTAAACACTAAATTAGGGATCCTGTTTAGGCACAAGAAAAGCCTAACCACTGAAGCCCTCCGGCTCTGTCTCCAGCTCTGTCCTCTCCCTGTTCAACTACGGGCTGGTGATTTATGGCGCTGCCACTGATACAGCCCTCAAAAGGGTTGCCACTGCCCTTAACAAGGCTTGCAGACTATTGCTAAATGCTGACCGCTTCACACACACTTGTACCCTGTATGGTCTGGCCCACATACTACCGCTTTAATCCAGAGTCAGATACCAAACTTGCTTGCTAGGGAGAAAGGCCTAACCCCTACCTGCATTACAGACCTGGTAAAGGAAGCAAGCTCCAAATACAACACACGAAGAACAGTGACAACACAGCTTGATGTCCCATTTTGTAGAACTTCCCTAGGACAAAGATCCTTCATGTACCGAGCTCCACTATGGCTAAATGAGATCCCTGCTGCAGCTCTCAATACAACAAAAGTTTGGTCCTTTAAGAGAACTGAAGCAACACCTGCTGAACTCAAATGCCTGTGACTGCCTTACCTGAATCCATATATTCAACCTGGATACCCGCTCTTAAACATCTCTGACTCCCTTACCTGAGTCCATATCCTCAACCTGGATACCCACCTCATCAGTCTGGTCTTCTCTACTGTTTTACCTACCCTGAACCCCCACCTGCCATCTCTTGCCACCCCTCTCAAGCTCCTCCAACTCCCTCACCTCCATACCCCCAATACCTCCCTTTCTACCCACTCTCCCATTTTATCTACCCTGAACCCCCACCTGCCATCCCTTGCCACCCCTCTAAGCTCCCCCAACTCCCTACCCTCCATACCCCTAACACCTCCCCTTTCTACCCACTCTCCCCCTAAATATTTTCCTTCTCCCAGTGTCTCTCTCTCTCTGTCCCTGGGGCATCTATGCCACATGTTGCTAATTGGGAAACTTTGTTCGCATTCTCCCCCTTTCTTTCTCATACCCTTTCTGATACTCTACCTTGACAGGCCCCCCTGGGGCAGCCATGCCATACGTTGCTAACTGGGAATCTCCTCCCGCTGTTTAATTTCAGTTGTCTAGGTTACTCAAATGTATTAATCTATATTCTGTATTACATAGCAATCTTATGTTTTGTGTTAACTGGCAAGTTTTTGTTATGTCTCTGCTGTTTTACATTCTGACGTGGAACCTTTGTAAAAGAGTGTATATTCAAAGGCTGTATCCGAATTACCAAATAAATAAATAAAAACACAAGCCAGATGGGTTAGTAACAAACTCTGAGTTAAAACAATTAGCTGTACAGACTGCTCTAACTAGGAACTGCAACAGCTTATTCGGTCAATCAGGGATTCAACTGGTGAAGCAGCAGGCTGGACGTGTATGATGTCATTGCTCACTGACAGGGATAGAAATATCTTCACTGTTTCAGTTACTGCAGAGCACTTAGACAGATGCTGATTTAAAGAAAACCACAAGACCAAACAGCTAATCATGACACAGGGACATATATTCAAGTGAATTCAAACTTTTTATGAAATGGGTGTGCATTTGATCTTTAATGAAGGCCAATGCTCAGCTAACAAGGCCCTTGTTAGTTGAGCGGTGGCCTTCATTAACTTCCAACTCGCCATTATAAGGTATTCAATAGCACTGTTGGGTAAGTTACTTTTTCTATTACTTTTGAAAACTTGTTCCAGAAAGCTCTGTGCAGTCACTAGCAAGGATGAAGAAATACTGGAAGATGTAATACACCTTACCGTTACATTTACTTATGTCTTTTTATACAAAAGAAATACGTCACTGTAACTGATTACATTCATTTGAAAGTAACTAGTAACTAACCTATTACTTTCAAAAAATGTAATCTGTTATAGTTATTTATTATTTTTGTATTAAAAGAAATAAGTAACTATAATTGTAAGGTGTATTACTTTTTCTAGTACTTCTTCATCCTTGCTAGTGACTGCACAGAGCTTCCTGGAACAAAAGACAAAGAACCTCTGTGCGTAAACACTGAGGCAAGGGTTACCCCAAAGGGCATTTGGCTGGGAAGCCAAGTTTCAAGAAAATACAAAATCACACATGCCCCCACAATGCAAAGCATCATGGGTTGCATATGCAAATCACCACAGAATGTTATGCTGGTCCAACTTTAAGCAGAATTGCATGGTGCCAAAAGGCCTCTCACACAGTTTGCAAAGGGTGCTAACAGAAGAAATAGACATGTGTTTCGTCCAGCCAGGACTCATCAGTATGTCTCGTCTGTTTGACACCCCAGTGCAATGGACCAGCTACCCCTAAGGCAGTGTGCCTGGAATATATTGTGGTGAACCCATTAAAATAAAAAACTATTTAAAAGACAAAGAACCTCTGTGCGTAAACACTGAGGCAAGGGTTACCCCAAAGGGCAATTGGCTGGGAAGCCAAGTTTCAAGAAAATACAAAATCACACATGCCCCCACAATGCAAAGCATCATGGGTTGCATATGCAAATCACCACAGAATGTTATGCTGGTCCAACTTTAAGCAGAATTGCATGGTGCCAAAAGGCCTCTCACACAGTTTGCAAAGGGTGCTAACAGAAGACATAGACACGTGTTTCGTCCGACCAGGACTCATCAGTATGCCTAGCTGTTTGACACCCCAGTGGAATGGACCAGCTACCCCTAAGGCAGTGTGCCTGGAATATGGCATGTGTGATTTTGTATTTTCTTGAAACTTGGCTTCCCAGCCAAATGCCCTTTGGGGTAACCCTTGCCTCAGTGTTTACGCACAGAGGTTCTTTGTCTTTTAAATAGTTTTTTATTTTAATGGGTTCACCACAATATATTCCAGGCACACTGCCTTAGGGGTAGCTGGTCCATTGCACTGGGGTGTCAAACAGACGAGGCATACTGATGAGTCCTGGTCGGACGAAACACGTGTCTATGTCTTCTGTTAGCACCCTTTGCAAACTGTGTGAGAGGCCTTTTGGCACCATGCAATTCTGCTTAAAGTTGGACCAGCATAACATTCTGTGGTGATTTGCATATGCAACCCATGATGCTTTGCATTACATAGAACGTAGAAACATAGAAGTTGACGGCAGATAAGGACCGCAATGCCCATCTAGTCTGCCCATTTCTTTTTCTACCTTATAAATGTGCCATCGGCTTTTGCTCTGTCAGTGGTCTATCTATTCATAGTCATTTGTATTGCTCCTTATGCCTATCCCATGCCTGTTTGAAGCCCTGCACTGTATTCATAGCCACCACTTCTTGTGGCAAGCCATTCCATGCATCCACCACCCTTTCTGTGAAAATAATTCTCACATTCTCCTTAATCGGCCTCCTCTAATCTCATGCTGTCCTCTTGTCCTGCTATTTTTCTTATATTTAAACATGTTAGACTCTTTCACCTTGTTTATGCCCTTAAGGTGTTTGAATGCCTCGATCATATCACCCTCTCCCTCCTTTGCTCAAGGGTATACATATTGAGCTCCGTTAATCTGTCCTCATATGTCTTTGATGCAGTCCCTGCCCATTTTGTTGCCCTTCTCTGCACTGCCTCAATTTGGTTAATGTCCTTGTGAAGGTGTGGCCTCCAATAACTGCACGAGTACTCCAGATGGGGCCTAACCAGTGTCTTGTACAGAGGGATTATTACCTCCTCTTACGACTTAGGATACTCCCTACTAATACACCCTAACACCCCTAGCTCACCTCTACTGCTTTAGAGGTCTGTTTGATGATTTTAGGTCATCAGTGATGATGATGCCCAAGTCTTTTCTTCCTTTGTGACTGCTAGCAACTCCCTCCCAGCCTATAGGTGGCTTCAGGGTTTCTCTTCCCTATGTGCATGATTTTGCACTTCTTGCATTAAATCCCAGTTGCCACTCTTCTGACCATTCTGCTAGTTTATCCAGATCTCTTCTCATTCTGCCCACCCATCTGGATCATCTACTCTGTTGCAGATCTTGGTGTCATCTGCAAACAGACAAGCCTTTACCCTCTAGTCCATCTGCAAGGTCACTAATGAAGATGTTGAAGAGGACTGGTCCCAGGACTGATCCCTGAGGTACCCACTTGTGACTTGCATCTTTCTGACTGTATACCATTTACCAACACTCTCTGTTTTCTGCCCATCAACCAGTTTGCCACCCAGTTGACCAACTTCTGACCCACCCGAGCCTACCCAGCTTATTTATCAATCTTCTATGTGGAACAGTGTCAAAAGCTTTGCTGAAGTCAAGGTAGGCGACATCAACTGCTCCCTTGGTCCACCACTCTGTTACCCAGTCAAAGAAATCTATGAGATTAGTTTGACAGGACCTTCCTTTGTAAACCCATGCTGTCTTGGATCCTGTGCCCTATGGATTCCAGGTGTTGCACTATCCTTTCCTTAGAGTGCCTCCATAATCTTGCCCACTACTGAGGTAAGACTGACTGGTCTGTAGTTCCTGCCTCCTCCCTGCTACCACTCTTGTGGAGCGGGATCACATGAGCCCTTCTCCAGTCTTCTGGGACCTCTCCTGTGCTCAGAGACTCACTAAACAATTCTGATAATGGCTCTGCTAGTTCCTCCTTTAGCTTCTAAGTACCCTGGGATGTATGCTATCAGGTCCCATTGCCTTATCCACCCTGAGCTTAGCAAGCTCTTGTAGGACCCTTTTCTTTGTGAAGGAGTAGTGCTCACCTCCTCCCCTGTGTCCATGATGCTGAGTCAGGGCCCTGCCTACCTTCTCTTCAGTAAATACTGAGCAAAAGTATCTATTTAGGATAGATGCCTTTACAGGGTCCTCCTCCTCACATGCTCCCTTTTTCTCCATTAAGCTTAGCAATACCCCTCTGGACTTTCTGCTTTCACTAATGTATCTATAGAAAGTCTTGTCACCTTCTTTTACTGTTCGTGCTAGTGTTTCCTCAGTTTGGGACTTTGCCTGCCTTACTGCCTTACCTGCTTCCCTTAGGGCAGTTTAGTATGCCTCCTATCTTCATCCCGCTGTGTTCCTTTTATATTTCCTGAAGGCCAGCCTTTGGCTCTGACCTTTTCTGCTACTGTATTTGAGAACCAAAGTGGTTTCCTTCTTCTTTGCACTTCCTTTTCTGTCTAACACAATGGGATGTTGCTTCAAGTATTGCATCCTAATGCCTGCCCACTTTGCCTGTACCCTCACCTGTGTTCTTTTTTGCCAGGGCTAGCTTAACTCTGTTGGCCATCTTATCAAAGTCAGCTCCTCTGAAGTCCCATATTTTTGCCTTGGAATGGGATGATTTAGATGTAGTAGCCAAATTGAACCATACCATGTGATGGTCACTGGCCCCAGTTGACCTTCTACCTGGAGATCTGTGATCCCTCTTTGTTAGTCAGTACTAGATCTAGGATAGCCCTGTCTCTTGTGGGTTGCTGTACCAGTTGTTTGAGGCCCCCTGCAGGAATCCACTGAGTCTAGTTCTGGCAGATGTTCCTGCTGGTATTGACCAATCTGTATCTGGCATGTTGAAGTCTCCATTATCAGAACCTCCCTTTAGCTGTCATGTTTTGTATATCTTCTAACAGTAATGTGTCTATGTTCTCCCTCTGGTCTGGGGCCTGTAGACAACCCCAGTTCTTATGGCTGTCCCATTTCCTGTTTCCAGGGTGACCCACAGTTCTTCTGGCTCCTTATGTGTATTCTGAATTTGTGTAGCTTTGATATTTTCATTAACATACAGGGCCACTCCTCCCCTTTTGCACCTCGGTCTCTTCTGAACAATACATAGCCAGGTACTGAAGTCTCCTAGTGTGGTTACTGGTAAACCACGTCCTCATTAATTGCTACTATGTCCAGTTTAGCCTCTGACATTATTGCCTGCAGGTCTGGGATCTTATTTCCCAGGCTGTGAGCATTTGTGTACATGATTTTCCATTGGCCAGATTTTGGTGTGTTGGTTGTTGGGTGAAGTTTGGCATTACCCTGTGTGTCGTATGGGAGACAAACCTTTTTCTTACCTGGTGATGCAAATGAGCGGCAAACATGCTGAATTCCTGTTTGACCACTAGCTGAGGGGGGAAGGGTGTTCTTCCCATTCGACGTATGGGGTGCTGCACCCCTCTCCCCATTTGCTAGTTTAAATATTCTGCAAAGATGTCAAACTTCTGCCCCAATGCACTGACTCCCTCTTTAGTCAGATGCAGTCCATCAAATTTAAAGAACTTTCGCTCCCAGAACTGTTGCCAGTTCCCTACAAATCTGTGTCCTTTTTCCTGGCACCAGCCCTTGAGCCACATGTTTAGGTCCCCTATCTCCCCTTCTCTGACCTTCCGTCCATCTGCTCCCCTCTCCCAGACTGGCAGGATCTCAGAGAAGGAGATGCCGGACGAAATAGATGATAGTATGTCACCCAGCCTAGTCAGGTGTTCCTTGGTCTCCACAACTGACCGGCTGGCGAGATCATTAGTCCCTATGTGTACTAGGACATCAATGTTTTCTCCTGCTTTGTGAACAATTTTAGCAATGCGGTCAGTGTCTCTCCATGCTGATGTACCTGGGAGACATCTGACCATCACCCCTGGCTGGAGATGGGTATCAACTCCCCGAATCATGGAGTCCCCTATGATCAGAAGTTTTTTGGATTTCCTTTGTGCTTGTTTTGTTTTGGTTCCTGATTTGGGTGAGTTTTGTTGTGCTAGCTCCTGTGCCGCAGTGTCTTGCTCTGCAGTGTCTTCTGCCTCTTTATTTGATTTCAGAGATAGAGGCAGATACCTGTTTGTAGTGTTTATATGGTTTTTGGAGGTAATGTGTTGGAGAGCAGAGAGTGATGGGGCACCTGATTTGCTCCTCCTAACCACCTGCCAACCTCCTGGACCAACTACCCTCTGCGGTCGAGGTTTTTCTGTTGGATGCTGGGGAAATGGCGGGTGGTTCTAATAATGTATTTCCTCTTCAATATGAAATTTGAGGTGTGCAATCTCTGCCCATGCTGCCCGGAGCTGAGCCCTAAGATCTCCAAAGGCCCAGCATGTAGGACAGTGTCCTAAATCCTGTAAGACTGTCCTTCTGAAAATTGTTCCACAGTACCTGCAGTTAATGAAATCCATTCCAAATAAGTTGCTGGGTTTGTAAGCTAGTCAGAGTAATTAGAAGGAGAAAAAAGGAAAAAAATGCAAGTAATGGTTTAATTGTGCTTTGTTTAACTTGTTATAACAAGTTAAATTACTATTGCCCTGTAAATGAGATCACCTTGTGGAGGCCCCACTGATCCGCCCTTCCTGCTCTGCCACAGGAAATGTTACAACTGTGGTACCCTATAAAAGGAGTGTGTGGGGTGGTTGGGGATGGGTGGTGTGCTGTGCTCTTCCCTGCCTAAAAAGAAGAACCACAGATGAAAGAACAAGGAGGTAAGAGCAGAAACAATCAGTCAACAACAAATGCAGTAACCCTGAAAGCTTATCCTAATGTTAGATAAAACTGTAAAACCTGTAAAGCACCACCTGTAATAATTTCAGAGAAGATATACGCTGTAAGAAACACTTTGCTCCAGAGAAAATAAAGCAGTAACAGAAGATATGCCTTGCAAAGACAATTTGAATCAGAAGATTACAGGAGTAATCTGTTAGCACACACCTGTAGGCACACCTTGTAATAATGCAGAAGAAGGTATACCAGCAACAACAATTTGAATCAGAGAAAAATAAAGCAATGAAATGTTAGCAACAAACAGTAGCAATCCCTGTGAGTAAAAATAAAAACACCACCACACAGTAAATCTGCTTAGCCAAACTAAGTCTTAATCCTTTTCCCTTGCTCTGGTAAGTTTCTCTACTCTGCCTTTCAAGCAGTCTTAGAAGGAAAGAGCTCAGGTGAAGCTAGGTGCCTTGGCCAGCAAACCAAGTCTTCTTGGGGGCATGTGATTTTGTATTTTCTTGAAACTTGGCTCCCCAGCCAAATGCCCTTTGGGGTAACCCTTGCCTCAGTGTTTACGCACAGAGGTTCTTTGTCTTTTAAATAGTTTTTTATTTTAATGGGTTCACCACAATATATTCCAGGCACACTGCCTTAGGGGTAGCTGGTCCATTGCACTGGGGTGTCCGACAGGCGAGGCATACTGATGGAGTCCTGGTCGGACAGGCTGCGTGTCTATGTCTTCTGTTAGCACCCTTTGCAAACTGTGTGAGAGGACTTTTGGCACCATGCAATTCTGCTTAAAGTTGGACCAGCATAACATTCTGTGGTGATTTGCATAGGTAACCCATGATGCTTTGCATTGTGGGGGCATGTGTGATTTTGAATTTCCTGGAACAAGTTTCCAAATGTAATAGAAAGTAATAGAAAAAGTAACTTACCCAATACTGTTCAATAGGATGCGAAGTTGAGCTCTATTCATTTCGATGGAGCACGCACCCACACTCTGCCTTGATGGACATCATAGCATGGCGTCGTGTTCATCAATAGAGAAGTAAAGGAATCTGCTGGCCCACCTTGCTGAAGTATGATCACTTGTGACTAAATAAAGACAATGAATAAAATATTGAAAATGGGATGGAATAACTTTCACCACCCTATCACATGACATAAGGCAAGATGGTTTGAAATAAAATAAACTAACTAAATCACTTTAATTTTTTAATTTATTTTTTGTTTATAATTTTTGACCAGTAAAGACACATTAAGTTGAGGCTTGCTTCCAGGTGCATCCTGGGAGCCAAGGGAAGTTAAATGACTTGCTCATGGTCAAATAGTATGCAAGTCTGACCTCCATCATAGGGAAACTGATGGAATCCCTAATCAAAAAGGACCTCATGGACTACCTAGAGAGGAACGGGCTCCAGGATAGTAAACATGGTTTCATGGCAGGAAGGTCTTGTCAGATTTACCTGTTTTTTTTTTTCTTTGACCGAGTGTCCAAGGAAGTAGACAAGGGCCATGCTGTGGATCTGCTGTACTTTGACTTCGACAATACTTTTCATTCGATACCGCACAAGAGGTTGCTCAGAAAGATGGCAGGCCTATGTGTGGCTAAAACCATAGTGAACTGGGTGGGTAGCTGGCTAGAAGGGAGGCATCAGAGGATGGTGGTCAACAAGGTTAAGTCGGAGGAAAGGGAGGTTACAAGCGGAGTTCCCCCGGGATCTGTCCTGGGTCCAGTCCTTTTCAACCTGTTCATCAGTGGCTTTGGTGAGGGAATCTGGGGCAAGCTGTGTCTCTTTATAGATGACACAAAACTATGTGGGAGGATGGATAGTGATGAGGGAATGTGGGATATGCAGAGTGACCTACCAAAACTAAAGGGTGGCCAAAGGTCTGGCAGTTAAAATTCAATGCTAAAAGGTGCAGGGTAATGCACCTTGGGAAAAGGAACCCCAAGATGGAGTACTGGATGGGTGGGGTGAGACGTAGCACTACAGAAGGTGAATGGTATCTTAGAGTTATCATTAGTAACTTCCTTAAACAAATGAGCCAATGTAACAAGGCCTGTAGCAAGGCTAACAGGATGCTGTGATGTATTGGGAGGGGTACTGAATTGATAGTGGAAGAAAATAATTAATTCTTCCCCAATAAAGATCCCTGATGAGTACTGCATCCAGTTCTGTAGCCCTTACCTTAGAAAGGACAGGGATAGGTTGGAATCAGTGCAGCGCAGAGTAACAAAAATGATTCAGGGCAGATCCTATGAAGAGCGCCTCAACACTTGAAATATATATTCACTGGAAACCAGAGGGGAGAGGGGAGATATGATAGAGACTTTCCAGTTCCTTAAAGGAATTAACAAGGTAAACTGGGGGGAATTATTTACCCTGAATACCAACTCGATGTCACGTGGTCACGAGTGGAAATTAATAGGAGGGAGGTTCAGGAGGGATGTGAGGAAGTGTTTCTTTACGGAAAGGGTGGTGGAACCTTGGAACAGTCTGTCGGCGGAGGTGGTGGGTTCAAACAAAATCTGGGGATTTAAGCAGGCATGGGATAGAATTAAGGGAATAGTGGCTACCTGGGGTGACAAGACTGTGGAGGAGAATGTGGACAGGTAGGGTTAGTGCCCTGGAGGAACAGTAGGTTCCAGGGATTGTAGGGAATGTGGGTAGACTGGATGGACCGCTGATCTTTTTTTGCCGTCATGGTCTATGTTTCTATGTTTTAAATGGTGGCTATGGGATTCATAACCAGTTCTTCAGGTTTGCAGCTCAGTGCGGTTAACCACTACGTTATACTTCCTCCCAATTTGCTGTATACTCAGACTTATTTTTTTCTGAATATTTATACACATACTAAAAGTTTGACAGTAGAATCCTGGTAAAATCCAGAAATTAGACTAGCCGTTATCAGTGTGATCCCAGAATCTCAAATATTGAAAGTGGAATTTAATTGCTGCAACCACTGTAAATCGATGACCTTGACTAAAACTGTTCTTTGTTTTTTTTTTTATTGCAGTGGTTCTGTTTTGTTCTGAATTTTAAAATTGGCAAGGTTTTAGGAGGTTTTTGTTATAATAACCAGTTCTGCCTGTTCCAAGATGACAGTCTCTTAAAAGCTAGACCTGATGTCTACATGATTAGCACTTTGTGGGGATGGTTTGCAGTATTTCTCTTGGTCCGTTAGGCTACATTACCAGGGAGCTGAGATGAGAACCTGTGTCTTCAGACTTCATCCCTTGGCATGTACTACACAGTTTGGGAGATGTAGATTCCAAATGGGGTTTCTTGAGCCTGGCACATTTTTATTTATTTATTAATCCTCTCTCTCCCAGTCTCTTTCCCAGCAATCTCCCTGCTCTCAGCCACATCACCCACCTTCTCCTGGACTTACCCCTGCCGCCTTCCCCTCTACTCCCCCCCCCCAGACAGGGTCTACATGGTGGGTCCTACCCCCCTCCAAAGGGCCATGCTTGGTCTGGAGGGGAATGCATGGTCAGCAGTACGTGGCATGCGGGAGCACCATCTTGTGGCAGCAACTGGGATGTTCTCTCTGTTTTGGTCATTTGCGCCCTGTGATGCCGACTGACTGTGATCCAAACAGTGCACACACACAAGGGTGTACATCATGGGTCCAGCTCTGTTGGCATCTCCCCTTCTGATACCAAGCCCCACCTGCACCATCACCTGTGGCCACCCAGGAGGCAGTCACAAGGTGGCAGTTGTAATGTTCCCTCCCTGGAGGAGGAAAGTGTACTCTGGGACACAATCCCCCCCAGCCAACCCCCAATGAATTCAGCTTGTTCCTGAACGTGGGCTGCCAGCGTCATAAGCAGAAGTGCTGCCACTGTGCCAATGGGCTGGCTGGCTCTCTTTTTCAAAGCTTTGAATACATTGATCCTCTTAGGCAGTTTCTAAAAGGGCTGATGTACCCAGGGGGAAACTACCAAGGTGGACCCAGAGGACAAGCAACTTAAATTTCTCCTGTACATTGGAGAACAGAGAAGAAGCAGAATGCCCCCTCCCACCTACAAATACTCGACTCATGCCGTTGAAGTCGGGGCTGATGTTTTTTTGCCCTCTCAGACTTGCCTAATACTGCCACCCAGCAAGACCTGTAGCTCAGGACATTTCATAGGATACCATTTTTTTTTTTATAGGGCCAATTATTTATTTATTTATTTATTTTCAATGGACAGCACTGGTAGAAAGAAATTATTTTGTCATTTGTAAACCAGCACTTGGGAATCAATTTTCCATGAAAAATGTCTATTTGAATCACTGCATTTGCACCAGACTTTGTGCACCCCTCCCCCAATTTTGAGCAACATTTTTATTTTGTCCATGTTGCTTTGCCCTCAATTTTGGGAAAAAAATGGAAAAAAAAGATTTTAAGATTTTGTCAAACGGCATTGGCCATCTTTGAACATGGAAAATAATTAACCAATGTAACAGACTTCTTTTCTCAAAATAATCAAACCAAATTACTTTTCTTATTCTGTGTCTTTCTGCTGGTATTGATTTTCATTATTTACGTGCATTCTTAGGAGTTGTAACTTTTTTGCCTCTTAGGGAAAGTGAGAAATTATTTTTGTAGCTTAAGATTGGGACTTTTTTTTATTTTTCTTGTTTTTCTGCCAGGACACTGTCCACCAAACAAGAACTGGAGAGGTGGTATTGCAACACTAGTTTGTTTTTACCGTAATTTCCCTTCACATATAATAGTTTCTTGGTGGTGATGACATTTAAAGCAGCAATATTTGTTAGTTGGGCAAACATTCCATCATATAGTTTTTTTTTTAGCTTTTATCACTAATTTTTATAATTAATAACTTAATTCATTAAAGGTGAATGCCAATCAGCATCTTTAAAAGTGATTTTTTGTGGGCCTAAGGTACCACCTTTGGGATGATGGTATCTTAGGTCTAAGACAGTCCTTTTGTGTAAGTTAATATTTTTATTTTTGGCTTTCTTTAGTGGTAAGGGATCGTTGGTTGGCTATAAAGTGTCCAGCCGATCCCTTCCTCTTCCTGATTCAGCTACACGACCCCATGCTGAGGCATCGCAAGATGACATGCAGTAAGGGAGAGTGCAGGGGCGTGCACCATTGAAATAAATGGGACTGATTTTTCCTTACTCTTTAACACATATGATGTCGAGTTGAATATTGATGAAGGCCCCTGCTCGACTGACAAGGGTCTTGTTAGTCAAGTGGGGGCCTTCATTAGTCTCCAACTTGACATCATAATGTGGTGAAGAGTAAGGAAAAATCAGTCCCATTCATTTCAGTGGCGCACACCCCTGCACTGTCCCTTACTGCACCTCATAAAGTTTTCTGAGTGCTGGATTATGTAGCTGAATAAGGAAGTGAAAGGGATCAGATGGACACTTTGCTGAGGCCAAACTATGATCCCTTACCACTAAAGAAAGGCTGAAAATAAAATATTAAAGCTTACACATGAGGACGATCGCATACCTAAGATACCATCAAGTGTTACCTTAGGTCCCCATGTGCACTAATCACTTTAAAAATCCCTTCTTCCTTTGCGATTGCTTTTTGGCTTTCTATACCGAATACATACTGTGACTGTAGTAGGAGGGTGCTGGCCCACAGTTCTGATGGCAAACAGCACCACGCCACACCAAGAAGTTTAATTTATTTGTAGTGGGCATGGCCAGAGAGCCGGGACTTTTAAAAACTTCAGAACCACATATCTTAGTGTAGGAATGAAATACAGTGAAAGGAAGAAATAAGTAAGTATATTTACAGTTTTACCAGAACTACATTATAACTAAAAAAACTGTATGATGCATGTTTTTTTATGCTAAGAAATACTTCTGAAGTAAACCAGTTTTTGTACTTTAAGTAAAAAAAAAAAAAAAAAAAGCTATACAAATGCTGGTTTTGTAGTTTTGATATGGTAATTATCAGAGCTTTTAGTGACTTATTCAAAACATTCAGAGCCTCAAAACTAGGCTTGGCAATATGCCCTCAGGTCCATTCACAGAATGTTTTCCTGCAAAATTTGCAGTCTGTGAAAATCACATATTTGTGTGGAGATAAAATTGAGACAAGTGGCATTTTTGGCTCAAAAATGGCAGTTTCTGCACAAAAGTAAGTTGTTTTCCATTATTTTTGACTGACATTCTCCATCTGTGCGAGAATGGCTAAAGGCAAATACAATAATTTTTGTAGAAACGAAAATCACACAAAATTGGATTTTCACATTATTTTCGCCCACGGAAATAAACCTTAGCCCAGCCCTGTTCAAAATCCTTGTTTTGGTTCTCGCTTTGCCAAGCTGTTGTGACATATCCACAGTAGGCGGAGGTCTCTGACAGCGAGGTTGTGTTTCATGCAGGAACATGCTGAGGAGGCAGGTCCAGCAGGGCCTTGTCAGATCGTTGGGCTGGATGAAGATTCAAAGCTGGTGGTCTACGAGGATGCACTGAGAAGCTGTCTAGAGGGGAAGGGCATTCGGGACCATGCGGTGTGCTTGATCTCCGTCACTGGTGAACAGCGGAAAGGCAAATCCTTCCTACTAAACTACATTCTCCGCAGGCTGGAAAACCTGGTGAGTCACCATTTCTTTGCTATTATGGAAAACTAACTCCCTTCCCTCCCCAGTTGTAGAAGCCCACATTCTTCAAATGTTTGTAAAATGTTAAAAACAATAAAAACAAAAGGGAAAAATACAAAGAAGGTGGGGACCATTATATTTCATACCCGCGATTAAAGAGCGTGTGTGTGTGTGGGGGGGAGAGAAAGGGTGGCCCTTGGTAGAAGACTGTAGGGTGGACCTCAGAAGCCTTGTATATCTGATACATATCCTATAAGGGCATGCTTGTGTGTGTGTGTGGTGGGGGTTGTTGGCCCATAGTAGAAGATTGTAGGGCATTCCTCAGGACCTTTTAGTTTACACTCCACATTAAAGAGCATGTGTGTGTGTAGGAGGGTAAGAGTTTTGACATATGGTAGATGATTGTAGGGTGAACTCGGACCCATGCACATTTGGGGGATTTACAGCTGGATAGTGGGGGGAGTCCTCTTATACCCAATTCTGATTTGCATGATTGAGCTAGATCTTAGAATTCCTATGGGGAAATCTGTGGCAATCCATGGATTTCCAAAGTGGTTTCCAGATGTAGGATATTTTCCATAAACCTCCCGAGGGGGAGTGCAGGAATTGTGCCATCTCCATTCACATTCCACATGGAGAAGATGGGAAATAAATCCCCCTCCTGGCTGGAGAGTTTTTAAAAATGATTTTTTTTTAACTCATAGTTTCTGCTTCTCTGCCCCAGCGTGGTGGGTGGACCGCCTTCTGGCTGGATATACCAGCCTTCATGGAGCTTACAGGACAGAAGCGGTTTGCCTTAGTTGCTCCTAACACGGGGGCCATTTCAGCTTTCAACGGGGGCAACAACTGGTCAGAGGAGATGTGGGGTGGAGTCAGTGGCTGAAAAACAAAACAAAAATGACCTGCAATGTGGGGGGGAGTGAATGCCCCCACCCACCCCCAAATGATGACCCTGGCTCCTAATTTCTCTTTTGTGTGCTCCCTGACCCCATAGGAATGCTGGCGTGTGAGACCGAGGTCCCCAACATGAGTATGCAGACACACACTTGTGCAGAGCAGCCGCCCTCCCTCCGTCCTTGTGTCTCGAACTGCTCTTCCAGCCATATACCTACAGGTGGCAGTAGTGCTGCAGGATGCAGCTCCTTCCCAACCTTGGATGAAGAGAGCGTCCTCTGGGATATTCACTCCTCCTCCTCTCCCTGGTCAGCCCCCAATGACCCAGGCTTGTTCCCAAAGCCAGGTCATTGGCATCATGAGTGTTACCCCTAATGTGTGCCAATGAACCATCTCAGCATATTGTTTGCCTACAGTTTTTCCCAGGGTTCTCCCCTTCCCACCCCTGATGACAGGAAGGCACCAGGAATACACCCCTTCACATGATGGGAAGGAACTGGGACACATGTTACCTCTCACAGGTAACACTGATTCCACCCCTTGGTCAGCAGGCAGGATGTTGGATGTATGCCGGGCAGGCCACGCCCTTCCTACCTGGATTCAGGGGCTTTGCCCCTAGCTGACTACTATACTGCAGTAAACATGGGGGCCGTATTTTCAAATGTTGTAAAATGGATGCAACTCCAAGTTACATTGCTATTAAGAACTGCTCTATTTCTGGACCACATTCTGTTTTACTGGAGCTATTTTAAAAAGTTGGACTTGCCTACAGCACTTCAAGCTGCTCTATGGTAGTTTTCATCCAACTGTGGATACAGAATGGTAGACATACAAATAGATGTAGTAGCTGAGGGTTCCAGTCTGACACTGGGACTGGGCTCATGCCATGTATGCTGGCATCCAAGTGTGTTACTAAAGGGATGCCGTACTATTGGGTACTGCCATCCATTGGATGAGAAGTTAACCTGAGGTCAGTCTGTCTTTTCTTTTAGTTGCTCAGGTGGATGTTAAAGATCTCATGGCACTGCTCGAAAAAAGAAGCTAATTTCTTCAGTTTCCTGGCCATTAAAATGCTACCAACAGCTTAATCTGGTTCAGTTCCAGTTGGTTTGCATCTGAATCCCCCCTCCCCGGATGAAGCTTAAAATAAGGAGTATTTGCTAGCCCTCCTTTCCCAGTCAACAAAAATAAATAAAATAAAGATATAAATAATAGACTAGGTTGAACTCAGTCCAAAAATTGTGTCCAGGCACATTCATATGTGAACTTTGCAAACATTATAACTAAGTCAGTGTTTTGAAACTTGGATTTAGCTATGTCCTAACTTTAAAAACTGGAAGTAGGGGCAGTTTGCTCTTATGTCCATCTCTGTACACAGTGGAAAATTGCATTTAGATATAGGCTTTGAAAGTCCCCCGTAATGTCTTACCTTAGCCACTAGCACTTGGGATGACATGTTGGCTGCTTATCCCATTCCGTATGTGTAGTCCATGCTGTGCTTCCTGTCTTGTGCTGTCCAGTGTTTGGGAGTTAAATCAAGGTGGTGACTGGAGCCTGGCCAGTGGTGTGGTGGGCTGAGGCATGGGTTACCACATCACATGTCACACCGGCAACCTGGATTTGGAAATGGATTAGGATCACTCAGGGACCAGCCAGGGAAAGGAGGACTGAGTGCCCTAATGATGGCTCTCTACTCCTTTGTGGAGGGGGAACAGTGCATACTACTGCTTGGCTGCACCCTAGCAGAGTCAGTGGTTGGCCACCTGGCTGGCCAGGTGTGGGCAGTGAGTGATACTACATCTTCATGCAGTGCGTACGCACTGTAGCATGCATGCCAGTCCAGATAGGGAGGAAAACATGTCCAGCAGTGGGATAACTGTGGTGTCCCACAGGCTCCACGCCACCTACTGAGGCACCCACCCACCCATAGTGGTAAAAGAGGATGGAGGTAGGTCCTGGGTAAGGTGGGTGATGGGGCTGAGGATCACAGTCAGAACGGGGCTGCTGGAGAGGAGCTGGAGGAAAAGTAAAAGATGGAAAAACTGACAGCTTGAGCAAAGCAGTGTTCGTGTGGCATTGTGTGTCCCCCTCTCCATTTATTACTGCCACCGTGTGAGATGAGGAAGTGGATTTTACTTGTGTCGAACGGTCATTATGATAGTTAATCATTCACTTTTTGTGTATCTGGTTTAGGGGGTCAGGGATGACTCTTGGCTGGGAAGAGATGATGAACCCTTAGAAGGGTTTCACTGGACGCCTGGAGTGAACAGCACCACCAAGGGGGTGTGGATGTGGAATAAGCCCTTCCTGACAGAGAGAGATGGTCAGAAGGTAAGTTTCACCATATCCACAGTCTTTCTACAGTATATCCGAGGAATAGAGGGCAGGTGGCCAACACAACCTGCAAGATAGTTAGGGGTGATGGTTGAGATGTGAAAGGAACTCATGAGAGGGTCAGGGGTGACTGCTGAGATGCAGAAAGAACTTGTGAGAGAGTCAGGGGTGATGGCTGAGATACAGAAGTAACTTGCAAGAGAGCCAGGGGTGATGGCTGAGATGCTAAATGAATATTTAATTTCATTGTTCACCAATGGGGCCACCAACTGGAACAGGTGCTTATTGGGAGGGTCTGTGACGCCAGAGGTAGCCACAAAGCAGCCAGCAGACATGATGTCTATCCAGGTAGATGACTACATGGCAGGAATAAATCTGGGTATATGATATCCCCAGGGTGAGATGGAATATGCCATCAGATCATTGTGTAGTAAAGTGAATAACTGGTTGATCTGCTTGCTGTAATCTTTCAGGAGTTCATCCAGACTGATGGGGTGCCAGAGGATTGTAAATTGGCAATATGGTTCTAATGAAGGAAACAAGGTTGAACTTGAGTAACCACTGGTCTATTAGTCTGATACCAGTGCTGTCAGTCCTGGAAGTCATTATCAACGCTGCAGTTATATTTGATGGATGGATGGATGGATGGATGGATGGATGGATGGATGGATGGCCGGTGGAGTTAATGGAACAATTTGTGGTGCCAATTTCAGTAAACTTGGATGGGTGGATGGATGGATGGACAGAGGGAGTGATGGATGGATAGATAGTGGAGTTAATGGAACAGCTTGTGGGGCCATATGCAATAATCTTTTCTGGATGGATGGATGGATGGATGGATGGATGGTTGGTTGGTTGGTTGGTTGGTTGGTTAATGGAGCAATTTCTGGGACCATGTGCAGTAAACTTTGGCTGGCTGGCTGGCTGGATGGATGGATAGTTCAGTTAATGGAACAGTTTAGGGGGTCTGTTTGCAGTTGTCTTTTCTGAAAGGATGGAAGGGTGGGTGGGTAGGTAGATAGATGGATGGTGGAGTTGATGGAACAGTTTGTGGGACCGCTTGCAGTAATCTTAGATGGATGGATGGATGGATGGATTAAAGTAACAATTTGTGGGCCATCTGCAATGATATTTTCTGGATGGAGGGATGGATGGATGGATGGATGGATGGAAGGATGGATGGTAGAGTTAATAAAACAACTTGTGGAACTGCTTGCAGTAGTATTTTCTGAGTGGGTGGATGAATGAATGAATGAATGAATAGATAGCTGTACGGAGAAATTAATGAAACAATTTGTGGTGCCACATGCAGTAATCTTTCAGGAGTCCACCTGGACAGATTTGATGCTGGAGGACTTGAAAAAAGTTAAATGTGATCCCCTTTTTCAGTAAAAGGGCAAAATCAGCCCCAGACAACTGCAGGATGGTTAGTCTGAGATTAGTGTTGGCAAGGTCCTGGAAGACGTTATTAAAGGAAACTGACATGCAAAAAATCTCAAACACATTGTGCATTGTATTTTTTTTCTGATGGTTCCATGTGTCTTTGACAAGTGTTTTTTTTTTTTTACACTTTTCCCTGCCACTTTTATGTGGCATTCAGGCTTCTTTTATGTCCTTTAATCTGCTTGAATTTTTCCAGAATGCCTCTGGGAGTGATTTGAATTAGACCTACATCCTTCAAAGGTGTATTGCCTTTATTATTACCCCGGTGACAACACTTTACAAAGATAATTGCCAGACATCCAGAATAACAACAGCTGGCACTTAGAAGAATCTGACTTTGGCAGGGGAGGGCGGACTAACACTTTTTCAAAGCAGGTAACTTTCACAAGTAGAATTCACAAAAGGTTGCACTCTGCCAGTAATATAGTTATGGGGTAGGGGGCCTGATACAGTGTCTCGGTGGAAGACATGAAGCTCTGGGGTAGTGTGCTACAGACTCTTTTACCTGAGTATGGTGTAGTATTGGATTTTCATCATAACTTTATTACTGGCAGAGTGCAACCTTTTGTGAATACTGTTTGTATGTATTTTGGTGTGCACCCGCTCATTCCTGTGAGCGTGAGTTTCTCTGTGTTCTTAACTTTACACAAGCAGTTGCAGTTAGATGCTGTGACTACATTATAACTAGGATTCTGGCTCTTAGTTGTAAAGCAAAGGCCAATTCACAGTTTTGAAGTTGCTAGTTGATATTGTAGATGCACTGTTCCCTGACAGATGGGACTCATTTTACCTGTGCATTGTGCTCTCACAATGCACAGCTCTCAGCCAATCAAGATACTGTATTTAACCTACCAATTTCATAAAGAAATATAGATGATGACAGCAGAAAAAGACCGATGGTATATCCATTCTGCCCATATTACCATATCATACCCCAGGATCTATTTTTTGTTGGAAAACAAAATAGAAAACGTGGCAGGTATAAAGTGGTTTATGAATATCTGTCTGGCTGTGGGAGACAGAATATTATGAGTAACCCTGATTTCTGCTCTTCTTATTAATGTTGGGGTGCTAGATTGCCATTTTCCTGGTTGATACCGAAGGTTCCCTGGACATCGAACAAGACAAGGAGACCAGTGTGAAGCTGTCCGCCTTCAGCATGCTGCTGAGTTCCTATCTGGTGAGTGTTGTCTTATGGTACAGATAAGTGGGTGGAGGGGTCTCTGACAACAGGAACATGTAATATCTCTGTCCAGCTTTTGCACATAGCTAGCACCTTTATTGTGCCTCAGGATCTTGTGATGATTCAAACAGTTATCGTGCCTGGGACTGTGGTCTCATACCCTTTGACCCTCTTTAAGTGATATCCCTACGCAGTTTTTGAAGGCTAAACTGGCTATAACATCTTTCCCTAGATCAAGTTCAAGTCTATGTTTATTGGGATATTAGCCATTGAATCTAGGCTTATTTCCAGTAGCATCCCAGATTTCCAATAGCGTCCCTGATTACTAGAAGCTTTCCAGATTTCCAGTAACATCTCAAATTTCCAATAGCATCCCAGATTTCCAAAAGTGTTCCAGATTTCCAATAAACTCCCACATTTTTAGTAGCTTCCCAGATTTCTAGTACCGTCCCAGATTTCCAATAGCATCCCAGATTTCCATAGTGTCCCAGGTTTCCAGTAGTATTCCAGATTTCCAATAGTGTCCCAGATTTCCAATTGCGTCCCAGATTTCCAAAAACAGAGTTTGTGCCAGGGCAAAGCTTTGTGAATCTATCCCCAGATTTCCAATATCATCCCATGTCTACGGGTCAAATATTTTATTGCTGTCCCTTCCTCAATAACCAGTTTGAAACCATTTATTGTTATTTATTTATTTATTTTTTACAATTTTTGGCTGGCAAAGACACACTAAGCTGAGACTTATTTCCAGGTGAGTCCTGGGAGCACAGCGAAGTTAAGTGACTTGCTCACGATCATAAAATACACAAGTGGTGGTTGTGGGATTCAAACTCAGTTCTCCAGGTTTGCAGTTCAGTGATCTTAACCACTATGCCTCCCAGATTTTCGAGACTTGGTAAATGTCTGCGTTATCAGAATCACCATGAAATATTAGTGTTCTGTGTGAAGAGCTGCAAGTACAATCATTTTATGTAAGGGATAAAACATGAAAGGTGTGTGGTTATATTTTATTGAAGAAACAATACAATACAACACCTTTGCCCAATACACCAGAAATAACGTAACATACCATTATAAAAAAACACACATTCAGTTTTTCTGTCTTGCAAAACATCAACAACTCAAAATGTAAAGCAGCAGTGCTTATTATAGTGAACATTTTAAGTCTGCTTGTTTTTGTTCCATTTTAAATCGCCCCTTTCTCCATAAGAGCCACTTCTTGCCTCCTAGCTTTACCATTTTTACGTTTGCTTGCGCGCATGCGCAAAGAGCGTTTTGGGAGAGTAGCACACTTTGGAAGTGTGCCTCTCCCATCCAATGCACTGCTCCCTTGAGCAGGCGTGGCGGTGGTGCAGGAGCTCTGTATGACAGCGGTGTTCCTCTGCTTCAAAGCAGACCAGCTCTGCCATATGGAGCACCGTGTCACACCGCCCCCCCTCGTCACGTGCTCCCCCCGCGTGCATCCGCGCCCCCAAAGCTTTGGTGCCACACTGAAGGCCCACCCAAGCGTGGCAAGCATTTGTTTTCGGCGAGGTGCCCAATCCTCCGTCAGCTCCACAGCCCCCAAGCCATCCTCGGCCACTGGGAGCCTACCCCCAAGCGTGGCAAACGTTCCTATTGTTTGCCGACGGGGTGCCCAATCCCCGTCGGGCCCTCGGCCCCCACGTAGGTTTGCCAATGGGTGCCCACCCCCGCCGGCCCTCTGCCCCCAGCCATCTTCTGCCATGCTGGGAACCCACCCCAGCGTGGCAAACGTCCCACGTTGTCGCCATTTTTTAAAACCTGTAAATAAAATGGTCCCACGGCGCTCCTCACAGCCCCTCCCACAATCCGCACCCACCCACTGCACACCCAGCCTCCCACACCCCCACCCCATACTTACCTCCGGACTCTGGCGAACGATCTTCGGTGGACCGAGAACACGCCTGCACTCTTCAAAGGCGCACTGCAACTGAGGAAATGCTGGTAAGCTGTATAATGGGCTAGATAGGGTGGTTTCAACTTTATTGCATATCTCAGGCATTTTTGGAATTTTTGCACCAAATTTTCAACATGGGGTTTTGGGACCCCTTCTCTGAATGATGTCACTGTCATGGCGTTGTCGGCCCGAGGTGATTTAGCGAGTCACTGCGCCAAATCACCCTTCGGCCTGAACAATGCCATGACAGTGAGATCATTCATGAGAAGGGGTCCCAAAACCCCATGTTGAAAATTTGTGCAAAATTCCAAAATGACTTTTTATGAGCGTGCATTGCATAGTTCCCACGCACGCTCAGTAGTTTATGTAATTTTCAATATTTCCACTCCAGATTTTCAACATTGCCATTTTACCATACTTCCTTATGAGCAGTACAGCTGTCATTTTTCACATCCTGCCCAAAACGTGTTTCCGCATATGTAGCGCACAATGGGGGTAACAAAAAGGTCATGCTGACAATTTATTGTGCAAATACCAGCAATCGCACAGGGCATTAGGGTACAGCACCATACATGCCAAACACCACTGCAAATACCTGCAAGTGAACATTCAGCATTGACAAATGCTTGTTAGATTAGAAATAATAATTATGAACTACACTCTCACCTACGTGGTGGTCTCTCCATGGCAGGACTGAGGCACATTGGTGGGACAGTGTGAGGAAGCTTGCACAGTGATCACCTGTGCTGTACCTGTTATGTGGATAAACAGAAGACATCAGGTTCCAGTGCTGTCAATCTCACACCTTTCATGAGCATTAAACTCACCCACAGGAAAAAAGAAAATCTTACAGAAAAGAAATAAAAGGAAATTTCCATTTAAAATGGCTATCACCAGGTTTCCAGCACTATTTTCAGCTTTTTTTGAACGCCTATCAGGTGACATCACTTTTCTTAAAGGGGACAGGAATTGATTACTTATGTACAGCTGTTTGAAATGTCTCTATTTTCATAAATTATATTCTTACCTCTAAAAGATCCCTATTTAACTTTGCTCGAATAAAAGCTGAAGCTGCCAGTTGTGTTTTGTATTGTTTTCTTTGTATAGACAACATTCTATGCAGTTCCTTTCATGGAACCAAGAATTTGGAGTTTTGACTATGCCACGTCATGGTTTCAGAACTATGGGAACTGTACCGATAAGTTCATGCTCACATTTCTGAAACCATGAAGTGACATATCTTGAAGGTAGTGTTGCAGTCTCCTCCACTCCAGCACTGGTCCTTCTGCAATGCTCTCGCTGCATGTTTACATGCTTCTCATCTGCATCCGTGCAGATCTTGGCAGCATTGCACCCAGCATTTGAGCCTGGTTGGCGGCAGGGTGCAGAGATGGTAGGAGAGGCAGCTGGCCTAATGCTTGGTCCTTGTCCTCTTACCACCTCTGCCAAGGTGGAGAATCTGGGCATCATTCTGGATAACAGATTGACACTAAAGGCTCAGATGTCATCTGTCCAGAGTGGCTTTTGCTACCTTAGGAAAATCACCCAGATTAAAGCCTTGATCCCATCTGATGACTCTCTGTCACTAGCACATGCTTTTGTGACCTCTAGACTCGACTACTGCAATGCTCTCTACCTCAAGATGAATGGAGGGGTCCTGTGTTGCCTGCAGCTGGTGCAGAACATGGCAGCCAGGTTGCTAATGGGCTAGTCGACATCCTGTCATGTGACCCCAGTCCTGCGTGATCTGCACTGGCTGCTGGTGAGGTGGCAAAATTACCTTCAAGGTCAGTTTGCTAACCTATAAAGCCCTATATGGACTGGGCCCTAGCTATCTGTGTAACCTTCTCACTCCTTATCCTCTGCCCTCTCCGCTCCTCTGAGGCAGGCCTCTTAGTGGTTCCCAGGGCACAGCTGGAATCATCCGGGGACAGAACCTTTGAGGTAGCTGGCCCAGCCCTGCAGAACTCTTTTCCAAGACCCTTGAGGAAGGCCCCATCATTGGATGCCTTTAAGAGGGGTCTGAAATCGTACCTTTTCAAGGAGGCCTTTGGATTATAAGTAACGGCCCAGACTTACTGACTTGTCTATCAGGATGTTTATCATTATTTAGTATTATTTATTTAATTATAATTTTATATTTTAAGTGGGATAGTTAGTTGGGTAATATTTATTAAGTTTTATTTGTTTGTATTATTTATGAACTGTTTGAATTTTGTACAATGCCCTGTGCCCCTGAGAATGAGTACTCTATAAATAGGTTTACTCACTTACACTTCTGGCATTGCGAGGAAATCGAGAGCTGTGAGTTGCTTGGCGCGGGGTGAGCAGGGCTGTACCGGTGTAAGCGCAGTAGCATGTTTACACACTAGCATGAAATGCCTGCAGCAGTATGCATCCCCACAAAAACACAGATTGTGCTGAGCCACAGTGGAGTGACCTACAATGCTCCCTCAGGCCGTCTACATGACTTGATCTGCACTGGTGCAGCTCGCCCACACGGCTCACAACAATAAAGATCAGGCTGTCAACATGCCCTAAAATAGAATCAAATGTCATAGATTCAAACTTTTTACTTTAACTTGCACTGCTGCTTTCGGTACAGTAACTGTCAGGCTTGCTTGGGCCTCCCCCAGAGCAGGTTGGGGCCTCCTCACTGAGGCTGGACTCACCACTTAAAAGGGAACAGTCAGCCCAAAAGTCCTCACACTTAAGTGTGGGGCTGGTCCCAATATGCTCTTTGTGGGCAAAAACATTTTGGTTTGCTTATGGTTTACTGGATTGTAATATATGGTTAAGCCTTAATGATACTATCTTGGCCCATCGGAAAATTTTCTTGCAACACACGACTGCCAATGCCACAATACTGTCATTCAGCACTGCTAATACATGGTTTCAGACTTGATAATTCATGGTTTCAGACTTGATAATTCATGGTTTCAGACTTCATTAATACATGGTTTCAGACTTGATAATACATAGAATATACAATAACATTTTCCAAAGGGCCTAGATGGTATTATTAAGGCTTATTCATATATTACAAAAAATATTAAATATATAAGTCTGTTACAAGGCAGTAATCCCATCACAAGGTTTTGGGACTTTAGGAACCTCTCAATGGTATTAACTGCCATGTAATACACACTTTTCTATTATTTATTCTACTTATATCAGACTTGATTTACTTAGATAGGCCAACATCTTCTTATACTTCAAATCCCAGAATCCCCTGCAACTGCCTTTCGAACAGGACTTTAGCAATGGGAGATTCAGTAGCCTGTAGTGCATGTTAGAGATTTTAAAATCTCCAATCAGACATTTTACAGTTCTGCTTTTCTCCAGAAGCTAAGTATAGTCCTTTGAGACTGTACTTAGCCCAAGGAGGACAGTGGCACCAGCAAACAAAACATCAGAGCTTATATAAACTCTTAACATGCACTGCAAGCTATTGAATATTCTCACTGCTGTCTATTGCTCTGATGCCAGCTGCAGGGGATTCTGGGATTTGCAGTAACAGAAAATGTCAGCCTATACAACTAACTAAGCAACATTGATACAGTCTACTATACTACAGTAAACAGTAAGTAAACCAGAATGTTTTTGTACACTGAGTGCACATTAGGATCAGTTTCTCACTTGAGTGTGTGTTGGGGGGAGCACTTGATAGTCACTGTTCACCTTTAAGAAACACTAAGCTACCGGGCCGGTGGCGCAGAGGGTTGAGGCGCTGGACACCATACCTCACGCCACACCAGGGATCTGGGTTCGGGAATGTCCTCGGGTCGCCGGTGTGCTGGTCCGGGGGAGGGAGGGTTGGAGCGGGATTTCCCCTCCAGGGGTGGACACCTACTCCTCCGTAGTCCCACACCCATCAGGTGGAGGTCCAATGGGTGCGCAGGTGACAGGAGTAGCAACATAAGTCTGGGGTGGGGTGGAATGGGTCACTAGATCCTGGCATATGCACGCGCCTCCACACGTATGTGTATGCCGTGAAGTAAAAACGTAGGGGAAGTGAAAAGGAAAAATTGTAGATAAAAACAAAACAAAAAAAAAAAAACCCGGAACACTAAGCGAAAGGTAAATGCCTTCTAGCTAGGAGGACAGAGTGAAACTTTTGCTTCCCACATGTGTAATCTCCACCAAATCTGCCACCAGCGGTCTCCCTGCTGGTAATAACTCTTAATTAGCACAGTAGCACTCGACATTTGCAGCTTTCCACCTCTAGATGGCGCTGCAGTCCACACACCTGTTTTTCTCATCTGGTTTCATCCTTTGGTGCCTGTGAGTTCATTATAACTTTATGCTAAGGATAGATGAACCAATCCAGTGACCTGTATTGGGCCTCAGGAGTGCTATGGTGACATCCATACCTCTCAGATGTCCATGATTACAAGAGACGTCCCTCATTTTTCCCTCAAAATTGCTTTGATCTTGCCAGTCCCTCATGGAAAAGGTACTTCCTCCTCAGAAGAGGTTCTGTGAATTCAGTCTTTAAAGAACTTCTGACGCAGTTGAGACTACTCTGAAAAAATATAATATTCAGAAATAGCTGTACCTTATATTTTGTATTTTATTCTGTAATTCTCATCCTTATTTTCTTATTCTAGGGATATGTGCATCAATACAGTATCTGCTATTTGAGCTCTGGCTGCCTGCCTACACCTGACATAATTCTGTTTACGACATCAGAATATGTTGCTGTGGAGATAATTATGATGTCATAAACATGAGTTTGTGACGGCATTTGTAGAGAAGCAGCCAGAGCAGATATAGTCTAGGGAACAGGGATCCTGTTTTCATGCAACTGTTTTCAGTAGTAAAGAAAATGGTTAATGAATTAATGAAAGTATATGAAGTACTAAAGAAAATGGGATGGAGCTGAATATAAATCTTACTTTTTTTCAAAGTGTTACTAATGCTCTCAGCTGCTCTTTAAAGTAGAATTTCATAGCATTCTAAGACACTAAATAAAAAATAAACTTTGTTTAAATACATGAAATGGCTTCCACAGTGGTCTGCACTTTTATCTCCATATTTGAAGATGTGTCCCTCATTATAAGGGTCATTGTCTCTCCTTGTCCATTATTTTGAGTACCTATGTCCCTCATTTCAGTAACAAAAGGCTGGGAGGTATGTGCTAGCAACTGTTGTGCTAGAGTTGAAGAATACTCCGGGACACAATTCATGTGCTTAAATATCCAGTGGGAATATCCTGACACTCCCATCCCCTGGTGCTGATGTCAGCCACACTGAGTGCCAGTAGTTACATTATGCTGGGGCAGGAGAGTGGACAGATCAGTCAGCTAAACTGAAATTACAGAGCAGTTGAGCAAGTAGCACTTTCAATTTGGCAAGTTTTAAGTGCAAATCAGGTGCAGTCTCACACATTTGGTTTGGGGCCACTCAAAGGGACGTTCTCCTCTAAGCAAGCTGAATATAAATTTAGGTGAAGTTAAGAGTACACAAGGCCTTCACCCTGTTTTTATTTATTTATTTATTTTTTTTTGGTTGCCATTCACTAACCCGATTTAAATACCTCTTACATTACAGATATATAACGTGGCTACAATGCTGAAGGAGACGGATCTTGAGTACCTGGAGGTGAGTTTGTTTTTTTTGGGTGGGGGGGGGGCCGGTGTTATAAAATGGCAAGAAAAAATTCTAGAAATCTCATCAGCCAAGAGACATCAGCTGACTGTACATTAAATCTCTTTATACGCACAGTTATCCTGGTCCTAAACCACGTCACACAATGAACAAATCAGTCCTCCTACAGCCAGAACTGTCTTCCATCAGTCTCCCTGCAACCAGAACTGGTCTTCCATCACAAACATGGCTGCTACCTTTACACTGTAAAAACCTTCAACTGGGCCCTAAAAATAAAACTATCTTAAATAAAAAAAATTAAAAAAATTAATTAGATGTTGTTTCCCTGATCATTACACTCTCGTTACACACAAAAACAAATTAGAAACATTAAGTATTGTTTATAGTTTTCATTACAACTGTTTCATTACTAACAGTGAAAAATTCCCCTTCTGTCTTTACCTGCTCATCAGGGAAATCTCTTCTGCTTACCCTGACAGTGAGATAATTGAGTCAGTGGCTCTAAAACAGGCCTTTGTTGTCTGTGTGTATAGTATGTTAGGAGAGTATCATTCCACTACTGGAACAGTGCAGAATTTTGAATCCCTGTATTCCGTGGTAAACATTCCATGAGAAACATTCTATGTCTTGAATGTGGGGAAACACAGAGGGAAAAAAAACAGGATGAAGAAAGTAGGCAATACAGCAATACTTTATAAAGAAAGAGAAAAGGTGTGAAAACACACTGTACATAGGCAGATTCAAACTGCTCAGATTCATTGCTGATGTTTATAAAAGCACATACATTTGAATCATATAGAGGTGTGTTCAGGTGAAATGTACCCCCTTCCCCACCAAAAAAAAAGGCAACTTGGCAGGTTAAATGTTTTTTGTTTTTTTTCTTACTAACCTTTCACCTCAATCCTATAGCAGTTTTCCTTTTATGTACTGGACCATAACACATAAACAAAAAACAAAAATAAAGAGAAGGTTGCCTTCAATAAAACTATATAACTACAGTGTAATGAAAATTAAGTTTAACACTGCTTATGTTTTACAAATTTACAGATATTACAGTGCATTTATATCATAAAATGTGCATGTCACATAGAAAATATTTGTCAGCCAATGCTACTAATAAATACTTTAACTGCAAAGTACTGCAATAGTTAACCTCTTGCTGAGATATGCTATTTTATGCATTAATAGGGACTACTTTTTCTATTTTTAGATGTTTTAGAGGTAATGTATTATGCACTCTTGAAAATAGTAAATATGTTTTAATCCCTATAAGAGTAAATCAAACTAATTCTTTTATGATGGTGGCCCATTTTATAAGTGTGATAAGCCACTCCAGGGTGTGCATTAAAGGATTTTAATGCACGTCACAGGGGCATAAGGACACTTGGCCTTTGTCCTCGTGCCTTAGCACACCCCTGGGGCGTGCATTAAAATCCTTTAATGCACACCCTGTTGTGGCTTATTACTTACATATCTGACATGATTTGAGTCTTGCTCTTCAGGTTCATGATGTTGGATTTAGCACAGAAAGGCAAAAATGCATGTGTAGTATTATCAGGTTACGTCGATCCAAGACAACCAGGGATGAAGGAAGAGTTAAGACAGAAGTCAACCAGAGATCTCAAGGCACAGCAGAGCTGTCTGGACAGCCTTAGAAAGAGTATACTGGATTATTAAACACTATGGGATAAAGTGAGTGCTGCTGGTCTCGATACACAGCACCCTGACAAATAAGGGTGAGATTTTCAAAGGCTGTCTTGCGGCACAACTGTAGCAAAGTGGTCCAGATTGTGCCAGCACATAAAAGTGCTGTGCTGAGAAGGGGTTCACTACGCAGATAAAAACATGCAGATAAAGCAATACAGCCACTGCTGTGTGCACAGTAATGATGCTGAATATGTACTTGCATGGCGCAAAATCATGCACATACTAGTGTGTTATCTGGGCCAGCCTGACAGTGCAGTGATAGCGCTACTGCTCATGATGTCAGTGACACTGGTTCAGGAAAGAGCCTTGATTATCAGGGTCTGCCTGGGGATGGAGGATCAAGCATCCCCACAGATGCTGTCCTCATTCGGGGAGGGAAGGTCGCCATCCTAACAGCTCTACTGCCACCTGGGTGACCACAGAAGCCAGTTCAGCTGGGAGTGTTGGGGAAGGAAAACATAGGCTGGAGGCCAGAGCAATATGCACGCTCATCATGCACATACCCCTGGGATTCCCTAGAGGTGGGTGCCTTTATCTTGGGTTGGGAGAAATGAAGAAAAAGACCCTAGCCAGGCAGGATGACTCCCTACCTCCACTCGCAGGCCTCTCATCACAAATGGTGGCACCACTCCACTGTCTTTGGCTTGTGTTACCTCAAGGGGTCTGTTACCCCCTTTAGAATTCTCATGAAAGAGCCCTTCATGGGGGGTAAGCCAAGAGGTTGAATGTGGAATCAGGGTAAGTCGGAGAGAAGGTGGGTGATAGATATGGGGCTGGGGAGGAGGACGACGAAGGAGGCAGGCTAGTAGCAGGGGGCTTGATAAACTGACAATTAAAAAAAAAAATATATGAACATACAAAGAAGACAGCAGAAGAAGGCCATTTGGTCCCTCTAGTCGGCTCATATTGCAGGGTCCACAGCTAGAGCTACTGCCCCCCACTCACTCCTCCCATCCTCCCAACCCATGATCCTTACCTTCTCCCTATGCCTGTCCCAGCCTCTCTTGAAGCCCCGCTGTCTTCAATGAGATGACCTCTTCCAGTGTCCATCACTCTCTCTGTGAAGAAGTGCTTCCTGACCTCCCTCCTGACCCACCCCCAGCTTACGACTGTGCCATCTCATGTTATGGTTGTCACTCAGCTTAAAGAGACCCTCCTTATCCACCTCATTTATCCTTTTCAAGCACTTGAAGGTCCCAAGCATGTCCCTCCTCCTCTCTCTCTCTCTCTCTCTCTCTCTCTCCCTCTCTCCCTCTCCTTTCCTCCATGGAATACATGTTCAGTGCCCTCAACTTCTCCTTGTATGCTTTACTCTGCTGACCTGCTATCATCTTTGTAGCCCTCCTCTGGACCTTCTCCAGCAGGTTAATGTCCATTTTGATGTGTGGGCACCAGTACTGAACCCCATACTCTAGATGTGGCCTCGCCAGTGACCTGTACAAGAGCAGTATAACCTCCTCTCTTCTACTACTGGTCTCCCCTAGCTATGCATCCCAACATCTTGTTTGCCCTTGCTGCTTTCTTCCACTGTGTGGAGTGCTTCAGGTCACTAGTGATCATCACACCCAGGTCCTTCTCCTCCTCCTCCTCTGACGCACATACCTGGACTCCACCCAGGTAGTACTCTGTCCTGGGATTATTGGCTGCAGTGTGTATAACTTTACATTTCTTGGCATTGAAGCCAAGCTGCCAGATACCGGACCACCTCCCCAGCTTTTCCAGATCATCCTGTAGGTCCTGTATCCCTTCAGCTGTGTCAACTCACTGGTGTGTGGTACCACTATAGTCAGGGCGCCTACTTCTCTGCAGCATTTCAGTCCTGATTTCTGCAGTAGGGCTCCTAGGCTTCTGCAGCAACATTTGTTCATTCTTGCAGCATGAATTATTCATTTCTGTAGCAGAATGTAGTCCTGCTATTGGCTGAAATATTATGTGATGTCCATACAAAATCCCCAAAGCACGGGTTACGCTAAAAGTGCGTCAGCAGTAAAGCCAAGTTTTAAAACAGCAATATTTGTCAGTCACCATCAGAACTGCCAACAGTTTTCAAAGTCCGCTTCTGCCAGAATTCCATTAAACCCAATTCCAAAACAAATTCCAAAGGTGGAATGTTTGTTTTAAAAATGACATTATCCAAGACTGGAATGGTAGAGTGTTAACCAGATATGAACAACTTAGAGAAAGTAGGCATATGGTATCCTTTCAACAGGTAACAGAGAGGTACCATCTAAGATGGCAAGCTTTTTATAGGTTTCTACAGCTAAGAAGTTGCCTACAAGGAGGGGACACATGGGGGAAAAATCTGCAGAGACAGAGCAGCATGGGAGGGCCTTTTATACTGGGCGGTAACTCTCAGGGACAGGGTGAGCTATATATCAGTGGCTTACAAACTAATAATGAGGGTAAAGAGAACAAACCTTCACAGCGTAAAAGAAAAAAGGGAGCAAGAGGGAGGCTTGGATATTACAGATGGGGACTGGCAGGACAGCTCGGCAGGATGGAAAGTCTCAGGCTCTCAAAACTGGAGAGAGAGTTGCAGTGGAAGGTCATACACAGATATTTTTATGTGCTGGTCACCACAAAACACTTGGGTACCTCACGTACAGATAAGTGTTGGAGCACCAGCACACACTGGCACATACTTTGGGCATGCCCAACAATCAAACAGTTCTGGGATCAAATCCAAGCAGAACTCACACTCTCATGGAGTACACCCATGCCAGAGGCTGGCAGCCACTACATACTGAGCAGGAGAGTGCTGGGTATCACTGGTAGGAAACAGAGGGAGTTGTTTCAAAGTATGACCCTGGCTGCCATAAAAACCATAACATCACACTGGTTAGCCTCAGAAACCCCATAATTTGCCGAATGGAAAAACAGTGATGCAGATCTGTGACATGGAACACATCACTGCCCAGCTCAGATTGACGGGATACATTCCTAGAGAGATGGAAAGGTTGGGACCATTACATACAGGGGACAGACTATTGGGAAGTTAGAGGAACTCCGAGTATATGACTCAAGACAGACAAATGGGAAGAGTCTCCACATAAAGTGCAAGGCATCCCTTTAGAGGGACATATGGAAAAGCATACAATAACACACAGTGAGTAGAAAAACATGCAAGAAAGCAGAAACACAAAAGAGAACAAACTAGTTAAATAGTTAAGTAAGTTTATTGTTATGATGAATTGTTGTTTAAAGAGACTGTTTTTATTATCCAAAATATGTATTTGGAGTTTTACTTGCCAGACAAAATATGGAATGTATTGCCAATAAAATAGTAATGCAGGAGAGGGCAAGGAGACTGAGAGAGATCAGAGGTGTAGCTGCCCAAACACTTTAATTGTTGGTTGCCTTCTGGTTCTATCCCCACACTGGGCACTTGGATTAAATCCCAATACTGACACTGTGTGCAGCATGAGGCGGTGCTGCACTCCTGAGGTGCTGTCTTTTGGAAGAGATGTTAAACCGAGGTCCCCATCTGCCTGTTCTGGTGGTAGTTCAGGTGGATGCTAATTATCCCATGGCATTTCTCGAAAAAGGCAGGGGAAACTTTATTGCAAATAAAGAGAAATACAGAGGCTGGTACCAAAAATAGTACACACAGAAAAAGCATGCCCAAACCATACAGAATAGGTAAAAAAAAAAAATTAAATAACATGGTAAACCACAACCTGTAAATAGCACCAGAAAAGAATCACAACAACAGAACTTCATTAAGGATCAGCACCTGTGAAGACAAAAAGGGAGAGAACCAAAAAACAGAGAAAATAAATCGGTAACAGTCGGCTAAAATGCAAGACATATCCCACTGCACCCTAAGCTTATCGGCTAAACCACACATCCCAGCACTGTCAAACCAAATATGGAATATGAACTCCCTTCCACCTCTTCTTCCACTGTTCCCATGTCCGAAGTTGTTTATCATATTGCATCTGTAGAACAATTTCTTTCTTAATCAGGTGGACCAAAACATCAGGCAAAATAACTTTTTCTTGTAAAACATATTTACAGTGGATTTGCCACAAGAACAATGTAATACAAGTAAACAATAAACACACAGTTCCTGCCTCAATACTAACAGACAAAGGGATTGTGCCTGTAATTGCATTTTCATAGCAACTGAACTCCAGTTCCTATCCCCCCACCTCTGGGCAATCACACCCCACATTTATCTAGCATAGCTACAATCAATTAAAACATGCTCTATCATTTCTAGCTGTTGATTACATTGTGCTCTGGGGCACAGACATTCATCCATATGTTTGTTTTGCATTCCCCCTTACACCCAATCGCCCATGTGCACACAACCACACCACATCCCACATACGTGGGGGAGTACGTTTATCCACTAAAGTTCCAACAACTGATACCTACTCTGACTGAGATTTGGATATACAATAGGAACCAAATAAGAATGTAACCCCTCACCCCTGCCTTTTTAGCAAAACGACAGGTGGCATGCTGTTGAAGCTGACAGCAGTACCTGGTGGGGACCTGGGTGCGGGGAGGATGAGGTCACTTGGCATAAGGGGACCTAGGTTTGGCTACTCTGAACAGGGGCACCCAAGTAAATCCGAACACAGGAAGCAATAACTGTAATGTCCAGAACCAGGAATGGGATTCTTCAGTGTGGCTTTTATTCACATATAAGCTGACCAAACAAAGCATAGACGGACCCCCATGGGGCTACATTTCCTGGTAATGCAGGTTAGAGACAACAGAACACTTTATCACTATTTCCATCCCTCCGGCTCTAAACCCATCAGGCACATAGCCCGGACTTGCACGCAGCTTTGGGTACACAGCCCGACTTGTACACTACTTGGGTTTTCCCCACTGGCCTGGCTCCCCTGCCGGCCACTTGATCCCTGGTCCATTGGAAGAATGAACCAATTATCCCATTCGCAGTCCATTGGAAGAATGAACCAATTATCCTGTCGTGGCTACCCAAACCACAGAGTCTTCGACTCCTACTTCCCCCATCACTGGCCAAGTGCCTGAGGCAAAGTAGAAATCCACAGAAGAAATCCGTAGAGGTGGACCTGGTAACCAAAGATGGGGGCCACCCACCTCCAGCTCCCACAGCCCATACCCGGCCATTTCTCTAGAAACTGAACAATTCCTTTACTGAACTTTCAAATGTAGATTCTGGGTAGACGTCTGTCACATCTCCTCTACATAACATTTGTATCCCAACAAGTTCTGGACTTGACCCTACTTTTAATTTGCTTAGCCCATTACTCTAGGCTTCCCAATATTTAGTAGTTCAATCCTCATATTGTCACACAAGTCCCAGGGTGAAAAACATAGGCCCTTTTAGCCAGAGCAGACACTCACCCTCGCGTTGCAGGTGCCCCACAGGCAACTCACAAATCTTCTTGTTCTCCCAAATAAACACTGGAACACATAGGCAGCTTTTCCTCCACAAGCAGAACTAGGGGGTTACCCCAGAAATCTGCAGGGAAACCTTTCCTGCCCCCCCCAAGGGAGGTGGCACTGAGACCCGAAAACAGCGGTCTCCACGACTTCAGTAATCTTCTGTGTCTCTCTTTAAGGTGGAAACACACACCCTTCTACTTAAAAATAGCCCTCTGTCAGGGCCGAGGCTCCTAGAGCCTTCACTGAGCTGCTTTAACAGCAAGCTCCCAACTTCTCACTCACTCACTGAAGACTGACTGAAGACTTTCACTTCAAAACTCCCAGCGTTCTATGCGAACTCCCTTTGCTGCAGATTCCAATGTTGCTCATGCAGTTGCTATAGTTCTATTGGTGATGTCATCTCTCAATCTCAGCTGAGACTGAGAACAGAGTGAGACAGTGTGAAACCCATTTAACTGGAGATTCACAAGCTGCCTTCCCTGCCTACCACTAGGTCTTACTGGGATTCTAGTAACCCTGGGTAACAAGGGGGTTACAAGAACAATTCTGAATCCCCTTATATATCACTTTCCTTTGGAGGACAGCCACCTGCGATAGAGTAAGCTTCCACCTGCGTAATTTTTCTAAAGAGTATACCACAAATGTAGGCCAGCGATCCTGTTTATGCACTATTAAGGGTCCCTGCCTCCATATCTGAAGCAAGGGATGCAACCAGATAGCCACCACTTGTTTCCAGGCCTCCTCCTCAGTAACAAAAATGCAGACACAGTATGAAAGAGAAACGAACTATAAAAATACCTAATAGGATTCAACAAAGTTAAACCCCCAATTTGTAATCTTGATATAGAACCTCCCTCTTAATCGGGTTCAGTCTACTACCCCACACTAACTGAAATATTTGACTAAGAAGAGTCACATCCAAAGATCCCAGGAGTGGAAAAACAGCCCCCATGTATGTTAATTGTGGTAAAAAGAAAGTTTCAATAACAGACACCTTTTTTTTTTGGTCTGCTGCCATCTCTTCCACACCTGTACTTTGTCATTGCTCTTTGCCAAAGCACCTTGCCAATTTTCCCTTGCCACATCTATGTTACCAAACTTCAGCCCCAGAACAGTAATATAAGTATCCATCGTAGAGATATCCTGAATGTCTGTCACAATGTCAGTATTAGCACTTAACATAAACCCACTACATTTCTTGTGGTTTAATGCAGAACCCATAATTCGAGAAAAATGGTTGACTACTGCTAAAGCACGCTCAGTAGAAATCTTATCTGCTATCAGGAGACACATATCATCCGCATAAGCCAAGGTTTTCATGAGCCCCACCACCCCCGAAATCTGAATACTCTTAATCTGTCCGTCTTACTGAATTAATTTCAATAAAGGGTCTAAACAAAATATATACAGAATTGGACTCATCGGGCATCCTTGTCTAACCCCGCGATTGATGTGCACAGGCCATCCTATATGACCATTTATCAATGGATTCGAGGAGGCAATAGCATACAACTTCATAATCCATGCAACAAAGGAACTAGGGATTCCATATTTTTCCAGTACCAATCATAAATACAGATGGGAAATTTTATCAAAAGCTTGCTCCTGGTCAAGACTTGAGACATACCTGCTCAAAAAATTCCATTGCCCCTGTGAGAAAACCTCCCATAACAAGATTAAATTGTCAGTAATTTTTCTCCCCTTAATCGTACAGACTTGACTAGGACCTATGACATAAGGAGCCACTGTCCCTACCCGGAGAGCTAAAATTTTCATCAAGATCTTGAGATCCGTTTTTGTCAAGCTGAGTGGTCTCCAGTTCTTCAGTACTTTCTTGTCCCCTTTTTTATAAAGAAAAATTTGAACAGCCTGTCCAAATTGTGGGGCAATATCAGGTCTGTCCAAAATAGTTATACACTACTCGTAATATATCAACCAAATCCGACATAAAAGTTTTATAAAATTCCAAAGTAAGGCCATCCAGACCTGGAGTAGTATTGTTACGCAGGGAACATATCACTCCTCGGATCTCCACATCAGTGATTGGTTTTACAAGCCCTATCAGCAACTCTTGTGGAAACTGTGGTATAGTACAAGACTTCAGCAAGTCTGAAACTATTCCTATCGTAACATCTGGTGTAGAATACAAACGGTCCATATAATCAGTAACTTCAGTCTCGATATCCTCCTTACTCCATACAACCACCCCTCCCATGTAACAAGGGAGTCCATGGATCCCCGACAAATTCTTTCTTTACAACTTTCATAAATATCACCCACAGTTGACTTCCCAGCTGTACCAATCCTGTGTTCATACAGCAGAAACGACGCTCTGTTGTACTGTAAAGTCTCCTTCTGTTGTTTCAAATTCCTTAACTGATCATCATATTCTCCATATTCACCATTAATGAGAGAAACCACACTCATATACTGTCCTCGTAATGTCAGGTAATGAAGATACTTCTCAGAATGTATGCGATACCCCCACGATTTCATAGTGTGTTTCACAGCAACTTTCGTCTGAATCCACCACCGACTAACATTATCCTCTAAACACACTATAGCCTGCCATGTCGCAGTGCACACCATGTCCAACAAACTAGTATTATTCAATTTCCATATACCCCTACCTCTCTGAACCTCTCCACCCAGGGAAAATTGGACTTTGACCATTAAGTGGTCAGAAGTTTCTAAGAGGACAGCCAATGCAAATACACATTTTAAGGAGGGGGAAGAAAAAACATGATCAATTCTAGTAGCTAGGTTAGCCCTATAAAATGTGTACCCTCCAGTAGCATGAATGCAATGATGAGCATCAATCAAACCTGTCAAATGTAGGATATTCTGTAGAACATTAGCATCGCAAAATGTTTTAGGAGTGGTTCCCCCTTTATTGAGCCTCATCAACCCACAATTAAAATTCCCTGCCCAATCTAGGAGACGTGAGGTAAACAAAAAAGTCTTAATCAAATTGAACAAATCCACCCTTTCTTTTTTAGTCTGAGGTGCATAAACAATGATTATACCCCATAGCCTATGAAGCTGCATAAAGTCTACCAACAACACTCTACCCAAGTGGGGTGTGTGGCCTAGCTCAGGCCCGTAGCTCCGGGGCGGGGGGCCTAGGGCGGCACTGCCCCACTGTAATTTGTTTTGCCGCCCCTTGTAAATTTTCAGACCAGTCCAGATTGCTTTTAATATGTGGTAGTTTGCCCCCAGGCATTCGTTCTGCCCCTCCATCTCACTGTCCTGGCTACGAGCTTGGCCTAGCTACAGAGCAATATGGACTTGTAATTCTAGAGCTCTGGCTTAATCTGCTGAATATCCGTTCCATCCCACGTTTTATTTAGTGAATTTTCGATACTACTGTAGAGAATTGAGAGGTCCAAATGTCTACTTCTACCAAACCTGCAAAAAAACAGGCAAAATTACTTTTTAGTAAGCCCAGAAGCCAGACATCTAGGAGAGGCCTACCAACCTCTGCTTCTCCAGTGAAGCATCGTGACTTGCCAGAGAAATTCCCAACTCACTCGACTGAACAGAATTGAGTAGAACCTGGTGTGGAGATAGCAGATAACTATCAACCAATAAAACAACTGATAACAAGATCTTAAGCATGACTTGGGGACCTGCATGGAAATGGGGTTCGAAAATGTTACTTCGCAGCTGCAGCATTCACAACAGACTGTTAATACAGTCTCAGAAACTATCGATACCCAGGAGAACCGTTTGGGTGAACTGGAGACCCGGGTAAGCTCCCAACAAGGTATGAGCCACATAATGAACATTGACCTACAAAATGCCTTAAAAGAGATTGATGAGCTTAAACAAAACATCGACAATCATGAGAATCGGGAGAGAAGGTGTAACGTTAGAATCATTGGCCTATCTGAATCCGTGGAGGGGCACAACTGCACCACATATCTTCAAACATAGTTGAGGCAGTCCTTACAACTTCCACCCAAAACCCAGTTGGTGATCCAAAGGGCACATAGATCTCCTGGGGCCAAACCCTCCCTGGATCAGAGGCCCCGGCATATAATAATTAAATTCCTATGCTATCAAGACTGGCAGAAAGTCCTAGAGGCTGCACAGAAGCATGGGCCCCCAATGATGCAGCAGTCTCATGTGAGCATATTCCCCGACTATTCGTATCACCTTCAACAGCAGAGACAGGCCTATGCTGCGGCCATGAGACAGCTGCATACACTGCAATGCCAGTTCTCGTTGGTGTTTCTGGCTCGACTGATGGTGCGAACTCGAAGAGTGAGTCAGCATTCCTTTTCATCCCCGGAGGCAGCCATGGAGTTTGTGAAGGGCCTGGAAGAAGAGAAGAGCAGGGGAGAAGGCCAGGGTGACTAATTTTAGCTTTTGGGGCAGCAGATTGCAGGTACTTCTATTGGAGAATCGAAAACCTAAATCTGGGGCTGCAGAGCTGGCTGGGGTGGGATCCACAACACCGTTTTAGTGGCCTATGATGGCTGGATCCAGAAGTTCCTAACACAGCTCACATAGCAGCCTTGTTTTGTTTGCCGAATTTATGAGCAAGAGATCTGGTTAGCGAGGACATAAATGGACCTAAGATACAAAGTGAGACAGTACAGTAGAACTTGATCAGACCTTGAGGTTGCTGTTACAGTATATATTATATTTTATCTAGGGGTCAAACAAAAGGGGAAGGTATATTTCATTATATTGGAATAGGAGATGGGATTGGATGTCTCATATAAATGGCTAAATGTTATAAACTGCTCTCCTCCCTAGCGCTCTAGGGAATTATTAGCAGATAGGATTGGGTTGGTGTGATCTTGGAAAAGAAAGACAGACTCAGGGGATCCTTCAAATTTATTTAAAATGGATGTCGGAGCAATACTGTATAATCTGTCTTAAGCCTTTGCATAGGGGTTTGCCCTCCCCTTTTCAGATTCGGTTGGGGACGGGGACCCCTGGTGGAGGATCTCTTGGAATGGAATAATAAAATAGGGTTTTCCGAAGTGTGTGGGGGGGGAATAATATTTCCCATCTACGATTTAATTTGTGCTTTGTCTCCTGATACAATGTCTTTAATACTTACTTAGTGGGATTGGGGGGGAGGTATTATTCTCCCATATAATTAATAAACAAAATGGGGATAACAGTGTTTTAATAGCTCGATCCATGAAAGGTAGTGGAATGTATAGTTTTTTTGGGGGGAGGGGAAATTTAGAAGAAGTTATTTGGTTGTGTGTACATCCTCTCCCATTGGAGGGACTTTATAGAAGTTGTGTAGGGAAGTTTTTTTTTGCTGACAAAGGGGGGGACAGTTGGGGATGTTTTGTTGACAGTTTTAAAAATGCACAGAGTGAACTTTGAGGTTCTAAATATACAACTGAGGGATGGAAATATGGTAAAAATGGAGGGTGTATGGACAGGATAAACTTTCTGACATGGAATGTAAATGGACTTAAAACAGTAATTAAGAGGAAAAAGTGTGGTCCTTAATTAAGAAAATGAAGGGGATATTATATGCTTACAGGAGATGCATATGGATAAACAAGAGTCAGTGAAACTGGTAGAGTCCTGGGGTGGTTCCTTTTTGGTATCCCCATTTACATCAAAGGTGAGGGGGGTAGCTATTTGGATTTGTCCTTGCTTTCCTCATAAGGTTCATTCCGTCTTTGCGGACTCACAGGGTAGATATGTTTTGGTGGAGGTAGAGGTTGGAGCTAAGAGACTAACGGTGGGGTCGGTGTATGGACCAAACTTTGACTCCTCAGATTTTTTTTACTCGACTGGGGGTGACTTTGGGCCCATACCCCGATAATATTATCCTGGCAGGAGATTTCAACGCATACCTAGATCCCAATTTGGACCATTCAAAAGGAAAAATTAAGACCCCACCCCCATAGCCAGCGGCCCTTAAGAACTAAGGAGTCAGAATCTTTGGGAGGCTTGGAGACATTGTCACCCGAGGGACTGGGAATATTCTTTCTACTCTCATGCTCATGAGGTGCATACCAGATTGGATTATGTATTCCTTCCCTCTGGAATGGTGGGAGAGAACAGAAGCCTCGTATGGTCCAATGACGATAGCGGATCATACCCCACTTAAGATTACCCTTAGCTTGCCAAAAAGTTACCCAACAGAGGCCCAATGGAAGATGGACCCAGCCTTCCTAGTGGATCCCCAATATTCGGCCCAGATTAAAGAAAGACTAGAGGAATATATACGTTTGAATCCCCCGGAAGACACTAGCATAGGTAATGTATGGGAATGTCTTAAGGTTTATATTAGTGGGGAAACTATTTCCTACGCTGCACTTAAAAAAACAAAAAAACCCAAAAACAAACAAACAAAAAAAAAAGGCCTGAGCAGGGAAGAGGCAGCCCTGGAGGAGGATATAGTGAATTTAGACCGACAGAATATGATAACCCATTCTTCCCAGGTATCCAAAACACTAAAAAAGCTCAAAGAACAGCTTAGCCAGTTATCATCTAGAAGACTAGAGCGAAACTTGATAATTACAAAATCAAACTCATATTTTGATGGAGATAAAGGGGGGAAGTGGTTGGCGAGCTTGATAAAGGGGAAGAGAGCGGAGAGATCTATTCTTTCACTGGAAAGTGTACCACAGACAATTACATATAACCAACAAGAAATTAATAATGCCTTTAAAGAATTTTATACCTCCCTATATGCAACAGAATATCCAATGGGGTGAATGTAGATTCATTCTTAGATACTGTCCAACTGCCCTTCCTAGCCCCTCCTGAGATGAAGGAGATGGATTCACCACTTTTGTTATTTGAGATAAGGAGTACGGTATGGAAGGCTAATAAGGGTAAGGCTCCCGAACCCGACGGTATTCCGATAGAATTTTATAAACTTATGTGGGATACTGTGGGCCCTCCTTTGTATCGGATGATCAAGGAAACCCTGGAAGCCAGGGCACTTCCCCCTTTTCTTTGTATGGCTACAATTACTGTTATACCAAAACCTGGGAAAGATCCCACTAAGTGTGGATCATATCATCCAATTTCCCTGCTCCAACTCTGATTGCAAGGTAATAACTAAGATATTGCCATCCAGACTGGAACAATGTCTTCCAAAGTTAATACACTCGGATCAGGGGGGATTCGTGAAGGGCAGACAAGCTAAACATAATTTGATGAGGACAATTAATATTATGCACTGGTGGCAGGGGAAGGGAGAGGGGGGGACTACTAGCATTAGATGCAGAAAAAACCTTCGACCATGTTGAATGGCCATTTATGATGGCAGTTCTGCGTAAATTTGGGTTTGGGGAGGGTATCTTGGGTTTGATACAGGCTCTGTACAGGAACCCACAGGCTCAGATATTGACAAACATTATCATTTCAGCCCCTTCACCCTCACTCGAGGGACGAGACAGGGTTGTCCCCTATCCCCTATACTTTATGTCCTAACTATTGAAGTGTTAGCAGGGGCTATCAAACAGGAGACATCAGTGGAGGGATTGTTTTGGGAAGGAGAAAATAATGCGATATCTCTTTTTGCAGATGACATCCTTCTCTTTCTAAAAAAATCCTGATAAGGTACTCCCAGAACTAATTAAAATTTTTGGAGTATATGGACCAATATCAGTCCATAAGATAAACTGGTCAAAGTGTGAATGGATGCCCATGGGGAAGAGTAAAAACTCCATAGCTCTGGGTTCAGTAGAGGTGCCTCCTTCACCCTCAATTAAATATTTAGGGGTCTTATTAACAGCCAAGCTATCTAATATGGCTAAATCCAATCTCATCCTGCTAATTCAAAAAATAATAGAACAGTGCATTAACTGGAGGGCCCTACCTTTGACACTAATTGGGCGGGCCAGTTTAGTGAAAATGAATATCCTACCGCAAATTCCTATATATGTTTCAGTCACTTCCAATAGGTATACCGAATAAGTACATTAAAGCATTAGAAGGGGCCATAACTCTGTTAATATGACAAGGCAAGCACTCCCGATAGGTAAGGGAGGTTTAGAACTACCGAGTGTTAAGTACTATTATATGGCCGCACAGCTGGCACATATACAACACTTGGCGAGAAAGAGGCCTTCACGCCCGGAATGGGTAGACATGGAGAATCCTAAATCATGTCTGTTATATAACAGTATAATGATAGGGTATCTCTATGATAGAACTTTAGACAGACTGGCTAATCCATACTCCAACACGACATTTAAGGTTTACAGGGAGGCGCATCATATTCTTCAACACCCCCACTCATTCTCTCTGGACACTGAGTTGGGAGCCGTATTGAAAAGACTAGTAGGCATATTGGCTAAGGAGTACCAGATACTCAAAACTTGGAAAAAAAAAAAGGCCTATACATGGTGGGTCAGGTATGGGAGGAGGGGGAGGCTATCCCATTTAGGGTGCTGACACAAAGATACAATATTGGCTTGTCAAATTTTTCCTGTGGGCTAGGATCCAGAACGAGTTGAAAGCTAGATGGGCCCGTGGTGGTGGTTTCTCTCATTCTTCCTTAGAAGAGCTATTTCTAGGTCACAGAGATGATAAAATCTTTAAACCACGGAGAAATTGCTATAGATTACTCTTGGGAGTGCTTAAAGAGCTAGCGTACTGCCTGGAAACTGCCTGCAATTAATTGCATCTTTCAGATGTAGTAAGTTATCACTTTTTATATCTCAAGTATTTTTTTTTCATTTCTGTTTGCTAATTAGAAGATTTTCCACCTGGCAGTACTGGGGTGATGTGTGGAGCAGCACTCTGTCTTGAGGAAAAAAAAAGTTAATTCTGTTCCTCCCACTACATCAACACTGAGACCACACTGACTATGACATCATTACTAACCAATGAGAACCATTTCTCACTGCCAGGTTTCACTTTCACATGAAATAGCAGGACTGGCTCTCCCTGGTTACTAGTGATGTCACAATTTCTACAATTTGATTGGTAGCTTGTGAGAAAGTCAGTGCTCAGGCTGCAAGGATTGTGGTGCCTCAAGGTGTTTGGTCCCATTTCTGATGATGTAGTGGGAGGAACAGAACTGACTTTTTTTCCCTGCAGACAGAGCAGCTCCACACATCACCCCAGTACTACCAGGTGAAAAATCTTCTAATTAGCAAACAGAAAAAAAAAATACTTCAGATATTGGAAGTGATGGCTGACTGCATCTGAAAATTACTATTAATTCCAACCAGTACACTAGCTGTTTAAGGACCCACTGGGGAACCTGATCTACAAATGGGAACAAGATCTGTTGCCAGATGGGCTGACAGGTGGCGATTGGCTGCGTATCCTGAAGAATCTCCTAAAGGGATCAATCAATAATGAGCTCTGAGCCGTCCCATATAATATCTTTACTCAAGCGTATTTCACTCCAGAATGAGCAAATAAAATACATCCAAATGCCTCTGAGAGTTGCCCGAAGTGTGAAGTACATGTTGGCACATTTTTCCACATGATATGGGAATGTCCGAGGAGCCAGACTTTTTTGAGGGGCATAGTAGCTCTCCTATCGCACATTGTGGGTTATTCAGTTGGGATGGACCCTATAGAAAATGTTCTGGGGCTACCTCAGGGGTATGGGGCAGAAAATAGACCACATTTGAGTTTAAATAGGTTGGGAATTACAGTGGCCCTTCGTAGTATTGTGAGGTACTGGATGGCTAAGGAGGTCCCCTCAGTAACTGTATGGCTTAGCTAATTAATAGATAATATGAAACTGGAAATAATTCAATATAAAGTAAGAGGGCAAATGGATAAATATATGAAAATTTGGGGGCAGATGGAGTGGGCACTACAACAAGACTGGTTTCCTATGTTTTGAGATACCAGCCTTGGAATGTGGTAATTTTTCTTCTATGGTAATATGAACTCTGAACAATGTAATATACAATGACAAGTTTTGTCCTAAGGTAAAAAAGATGGACCCTTATATGTGACTACTGATTTTACTCTGTGCTTGGAAAAATAAAGTTTTTATATATATATATATATATATATACATATACATATGTGTGTATGTGTGTCACAATGTGTGTGTATATGTATATATTATATATATATATATATATATGTGTATAAACTTTACCCGAGCATAATTCCAGTAACCCTAGTAATTAAGAAATCCCACCAAGAGAACAACCCCCCCACACCGTTCTAAAGTTAAAGAAAAAAAAAAGCAAGTCCCCAGCACCATAATTTTCTTGCATTTTCAACATCATTTACAGTGTATAAACGTACATCCTGTAAACAAGCAATAACAATGCCATAATCTTTAAGGATGGAAAAGGTGACCAGTCATCTCCAGCCATTCCTAATGCTATTAACATTAATGGTGGCTAAATTATAATTGAAGAAATTAGCCATGTAAGCATTAGAGTACAGACATTCCCTAAGATGTACAACACCAGCATTCAAGTCACGGCTTGTTTACCCAAGCGTTGACTACATCTGGGCTTCATCCCTAATTGTTTAGATTTCTGCCATACAGCTTGTACAGTAGCTAAAGAGCAATCTTCCTCCGAATCAGTGGAGATCCCCTTCTGAGAAGAGAATGTTGAAGATGATTCAGAGTTCTCACCACCATCTGAATCATGGGATTGCAATACTTCATAAGCATTTGAAAGCTTTACTGTCCCTTTACTTCCACCCATGTGTTGAACCTTTGCTTTTGTCTTAACATTTTTCAACTGCCATTTCTTGGACGCCACAACTATGGTATTGGGTGGTGGCATACCCCTTCGATTACTCTCATGGTCTATCCTTATTTCTCCAATCACATCAGGCCACCCTGGCTGTGCTAGCACTGAATCCATAACCACCCCTTGCACATCCATATCTTGGACAGAAGGCACACAAAATTCCTCCATTCTAGTTTCACCTGCAGGGGTTGGGGTACAAGGAACCAGGGCCTGCATAGCCAAACCGTGAGGCAGGTCCATCTGAGGAACCTCCAACACAGCCACGGCAGTCTGTTCCCGAATCTTTCTCTGTGCAGAAATGCTAGCATTTTGAGCCCTTTCCACCATAACTTCTTGATTTGGTCTATCAGAACTATTATGCGTGGCCCACTCGCAAGTCCTATACACATGGCCTGGAAGGCCACAAAGATTACAAGCTTGGTCATTCGTACAGTCCTGGTTGGAGTGACCACATTCCATACACAGAGTACACTTTATCACACACATTACTGAGGTGTTGATGAGATCCACAGCGAAAACACATTTTCGGCTGCCCTTGATAAAAACAGTGACCCCTCTCAGTGCCTAAAAAGAAAGCAGTAGGAAGATGTTTAGTGCCCTGTGGTCCAGATTTGAGATGCACTTTGAATTTCCAGCCTCCCTTCTGGAAGTGTTCATCAAGGATTGGGGTAGGATCTTCAAGAACATCACATTGTTTCTGAAGTCAATATCTAACATCATGTACTGACACCTCCTCATTCCTGAACAGTACAGTGATGTGCTTAATAGCAGGTCTGGTAATCGGGATAGCCTGAAAGGGCACCCATAGAGCAAAATGGCTTTTTGTGTCATACATAGACCAAAAGCGGTCTAGCCCTGCAGGTGTTTTAAAGCTAACATCAAAATTCATGTCCCCAGAAGCATGAATTAACGCATAAATCTCATTCAAAAAGAATTGCAGAGAATCTTTTATCAATGTTTTACCAATATAGTCTATAAGGCGGGAGGGGCAGGCCGCCGACATACTGAATTCGGACAGCATTTTTCCTTTGAGCAGGAATTATTGTTGAAAAACTGGTCTCCTTTCTACAGAACTGTCTCCACAGTAAAGAAGGTTGTAGTCTCTGTGTACTCAGTTCAGGGACAGGGTCTGACACGTCAGCCTGATCTCCCCAAGGAACCTGTTCAGTGAAGGCCTCAGACGTAGATACAGGAGGAACGTCCAGCTCAATATCTGAGGGGGGGTTACCTGTGTCACAGCACCATAGACAGGTGAAGGTAGAACAGGGAGATCCTGAATTGGAGGTTTCTGTTGCACAGGATCAAGTACTGTCTCGCCATCCAGCCCTGGAATCGGCAAATCGGTTGCATCTGGAATCCACCCTGCCTTCTACTTTCTTCCAATTAGTGTCAACTAAAGTCGAATCTACAGTCCAGTCTCCTGATTCCAGAGACCGTGAGCTAGCATCATTACATCCCCTCCTGAGACCTAGACCCACAGAGGGCCTATCTTGGTCATGTAAAACACCCTCGGTAGATATATCTGGAACCGCATCCATTTCATCAACATTGAGAACTTCCAAACTCGGTGTGACAATACTGTTTAAAGTACTCACTGCAGGTAAACCCTCCTTGCAAACCTCTGGTATGTCCATCGTCCCTGTGATCTCCTCCAGCCCCCCAGCTCCCTTGATTTCTACCACACCACAGGGCAGTGGCTCTGTACCGTGACTCCGAGGAGGGCTTGTGATACTCGATTCATCCGCCTCATCAGGCAAGTCCTGTATCCAAATATTGTCGCCGTCCACAATCTCCATCTTTTCCTCAATCGGTCGACTCCTACCACCATCTCGACCAGGAGTAGAAAGGACCATCAACAACCTATGCTGCTGTTCGATACTGAGGGCCTGTACGAACTCCAATTCGTACTGCAGGCTTGCTGCCTGAAAATCCAGGTATCCATCCTCAGGTAAGTCTTCAGTCATCAACACAGCATGCATTTCCCTTGAAGACATATCTTCTGCTGCCATCTCCTGCTCTAGACCCGCAGGAAGGGAGATCTGCTCTCCTGCATGTCTTCTCATCAACTGAGCACTCTCCGGATCGTCAGCCATCACACACCAGTGCCCCCTACCAAAGAGTAGGGGAAATTTTTATTTAAGTATACAAAAACCAAGATACAAGAAAGAAAGAAACAAAAACAGATAAAAAAAAAGGTATAACACATACAGCATGAAATTCATAAACATTTTAACCAAAATTAAATTTCCTGAAATAAGAAGAAAGAAAAAAAACAACAAAAGAGCAGGAAAACATTCAACCTACCCAGTTCACATGTTTACAAAGCACAGTACCTACTTTGATCCCCAAAGTGTTGAATTCATAAGCATACAGTGCATCCAATTCATCCTGTATGTGAAAAAAAAATTCTTGCAAAGATAAAGTCTTATTCTGTAGTATTCGTAAGCAATGTGCTTGCCAAATATGCCATTTGAGGCAGGCCAATATCACATACACAGTACTTTTATTCCATTTGCACCATACCCATGGAATTTGTCCTAGTATCAAAATGTCATATGTAAGAGACCCAAAAAGCGGTTCACCCCACCAATGTGCCAGAGCAGACCAAAAGGATTTAGTGCGTAAGCATTCAAAATATAAGTATTGTATCGTCTCAAACTGTCCCTGACAAGAAGATTCTGGACAAACCCTATCACACAATTGTTTATGCTTGTGATTGGCTTTCACATTCAGTTTCTGATGAGCACACAACCAAACCACATCTTGCATCTTTTCTGGTATTCTGGGTTCAGTTATACTGGCTAGCAAAAAGGACGTATCTATACAAGCAGAAACAAAAAAAAGGGGTTCCTCAAAGTAACAGGTAGAAACAATATGATTATAAAAGGACTTCCGCTCATGTGTCACAAACCAACTAAGTTCTAGTTTCCATAATCTAATATATTTAAGCGTATATTGTACATACAAAGGAAGCTGTTTATCTACGGGGTGCCATTTCCCTCGACCCCAAGCTGTTAAAAAAGGGGCTCCCCACAGGAACATGCACATACTACCTGTGACAGTTTGTTCGAGCAAAAGAGGCCGAATAGAGGAGTAGAAAAAATTCCCCAAAAATTGAACAATTGGGTGTATCATACCCAAGCCTCCCTCTTTCCAGGGTCTGTAGGTGTGTGCTCTTTTCACTGGATTCAAGCGACAACCCCACAGTAGCTGAAAAAAAGACCCAAAATTTTAGAATGCATATCAAAAGGTAAAGGAAAAATATGGGAAAGAAATAGAAAAAGTGGGACTATGTAGGATTTCAACATGAACACACGTTTTTTCTGTGTCATTTTCCAGGATTGCCATTTTTTTTACTTTGGAAAGTGCTGTATCATATATTTCATCCCAATTGCTATGTACTGAGTCTTGTGAACCAAAATATACACCAAGAAATTTCAATTTTGTAGTAATTACCGGAATATCAAAAAATTGAACACTGGAAACGTGACCTAAAGGCATCAAAGAACATTTAGACGTATTAATTTTTATACCAGTGCCCAATTGTACTGAACATAAAAAATCCAAAATATGTTTCCCGGAATCAGTATCCGCTATGGAGCAGATATAATCATCTGCATAAGCTATAATTTTGGAAAAACAAAAACTCTCAGAGGAGACAATAGCATGTACTGGGTATCCCTATCAATATACCATAGTAAGGGGTCCAAACCAAAAACAAATAAAAGCGGACTTAACGGACAGCCTTGCCTAACTCCTATCTGATAAGGGACTGAGATACCCAAATGACCATTAACCAGGGGAGTTACCGTTGCTGATCTATAAAGAGTTTGAATCAAATCCAAAAAAGGAAACGGAATGCCATAATATGCTAAAATAGCCCAAAGGTAATCTTGACGTAAAGCATCAAAAGCTTTTTCCAAATCTAATGCTAAAAGATAACCAGTCAACTTATGCTGTAGACCTTGCTCTATTAATTCCCTAATAAAAATTAAATTTTGGGAGATATTTCTACTAGGAACTGCACATGTTTGAGTAGAAATTAACAGTTTATGTGAAATGTCTGAAAGTCGATAGTTTAGAATGGTAGCCAAAATTTTGTAAATCAGTGGTCAATAGACTTAAAGGTCTCCAATTCTGCAGGACAGTAGGGTCCCCTTTTTTTATAAACAAAAAACAGTACCCCATTTCCCATGCTAGTGGTAACTCTTTGTTCTGCCCAAATTGCTTGAAAAACAACCAACAGCCATGGTGCAAGAGTATCTACATACTTTTTATAAAACTCATTAGGCAGGCCAGCCATACCAGGCTTTGTATGTGTTGATAAATGACCAATAGCTTGTTTGACTTCATCTAGAGAGAAAGGGGATACCAATGTGTTAATTTCAAAGTCAGAAAGTGATGGAATGTCTAGGGTTTGAAAAAAAGAAGGAAGAGAAGCAGAAACAGGTTTAGAAAAGGTCTTCGCAAACATACCCTTGCACTATGTTTCGGACACTTCGTGTATCATTGACTAAGGAACCATTAGAAGTTTTTAAAGTGGTCATACATAAATGTGGCAAATCCTGGCCAGAAATATCAAAAGGGTTCACCTGCTCTTGAGTACCAGAAACCAAATACTTCTGCTGAAACCTATATCTTTTTTCTCGCGCATGGAGAAAAGCTATCATTTTGTCCTTAAGAGCCAAAAACTCCTGCCTCTGAGCGCCTGTTGAGGAAACTGCCTGCGACAATAAAGCCATGTACCTTGCTCTATACCCCAGGTATGTGAGATATGAATTTCGAGCTTTATTTCATGAAATATGTAAAAAAAGAACCTTAAGGTCCTGTTTCATGTCTTTCCACCAGTCTAAAGGACTATCATATAAAAAATCTGTATCTGACCATAGTGAAAAAAAGAAATTTAGCTGTGTAGAAAGAGTTGTGTCCTGTAAAAGGGACAAATTTAATTTCTAAAAACCACGGCCTAATATAAGCTTTTGGTAATTTCCAAGAGTTAGTTTTACAGTTAAATGGTCAGATGTCTCTAAGGGCAAAGTTGAAACAGAACAACAGGAAAACCTCTTTGATAAAAACCAAAAATCTATTCTTGTAGAGATAGAACCTTTATGGAAAGTATGCTCTGGCTTTTGGTGTAGTGAGTCATAGGAGTCCACCAAATGATTAGTTCTCAACACATGTAACAATGCATTAGTGTCACAGAACAATTTTTTTGTCTTACGCCCCCAATCCCTATCCGTTAAGCCGTAATTAAAGTCACCCCCCCCAAACAACCAACTTGGAGGTATGTAAATATGGGGAAATACAATAGAATAAAGCCGCTCTATCAGCTTTGGACTGGGGAGCATAAATATTTAAAAGACGATATGTGCAGTGGGCGACAACAATATCCATAAGCATAACCCTACCAGGTACTATATCCAAAAGTTGTAATACTTTGATAGGGAGGCTAGAAAAAAATAATATCCCTAAGCCATCACACACAGCTTCCCCTGGTGACCAGAAAGAAGCAACCCAGCGTCAGTCCTGCCCTGCTTCTTTGATACATGTCAGGGAATTCAGCCTGGTATTTTGTAAAAAAATAACAGAACCAGAATGTGTACTGAGACTGGCAAAGTAAGGTGCCTCCGTAATGGAGACTTTATACTGTTAACATTGACAGTAATAAAAGAGAGAACATTTGCCAGAAAAATTAGAGAGGAAAAAAAAAATCAAAGAAAGGAGAAATCACTTCCGTTTTTTCCGCTTTTTCGTTTTGGGCTTGTCCTTAACCTCAGAATCCAAGACATGATCAGGAAGAGAGGAGGCAACTGAAGAAAAATCAGACTCTACCTCATCTTCATCACCCTCAGGATCCTGTAAAGAGGCAAAAGGATTCGCTATTGAAGTGTAATCAGACTCAGGGAATATAGGAGGGACCCCTGAACTTGTTCTAGTGGCTTTTGATCTGGTAACACATTGAAAGGGGCATCAGATATTACCTCTGGTGGAGGCATAGAAGGGGCATCCTGTATATCTAAAGGCACTTTAGCTGAAATAGGGTTAGAAACTGTTACTGACAGGTTAGTCTGATCAGCAACCTCCACAGAGGACAAAGGGCCTAAAACAAGGGCTTCAGCTGTACCTAAATTAGAGGAGGATGTAGGGTCCGGAGCACCTGTATCCATTGCATCTAGGACCAGGACTTGAGAAACCTCTCTCTCAGCAGGACTAGAAGAAGGGTGAGGGGCAGTGTTTGGGGCCACAGAAAGTTCTAGCAAATCCTGCATCCTTTAACGTTCTTTTTGTGCATTTGCCACACAGACGTCTTGTTCTGCCCTAAGGGCAGCGTCAGCTTGATTGTGTGAAGCCCAAGAGCATGAGCAGAAAGTGTCCCCTTTCCTCATACAAATTACATTTCATGGGATTTCTACAATGTGCACCTATGTGCCCCAAATCCCCACATAAACCACATTTTTGTTGGTCACAGACATTGCTCAAATGACCTAAGGCCCCACATTTATAACAAGCTCTTGGTTGCCCCAGATAAAAAAGAACCCCTCTATCTCATCCTAGAAAAAACCAATTAGGTAGATGTTTTGTTAAGCCATTTTCTAAACGTAAGTCAATTAAATATCTCCAACCCCCTGTCCAGAGGTGTTCGTCATCAAGAATGGGTTCCGGGGGGCCTTTTACAGAACAATGTTGCTGCAACCAGTAGGTTATGTCAGCTACATTAACCTCTTCATTGCGAAATAGAATAGTAATCTTCTTTGAAACTGGTTTGGTCAAAGGGATAGCCAAGAAAGGTCTCCACAAAGGTGTAAGTTTCAAAGTTTGGTATTGCTTCCAGAATCTATCCAAACCTGCTGGATGCTTAAAACTGATGTCATAAACAGAGTCTCCAGGCATATGAATCAAGGCATAAATCTCATAGGTGTAAAACCTCATACTGGTTTTCAACAGATCACGTCCAATAAAAAGTCTATTGGGGACATCATCCTGTGACCCCCGAAATTTCAAACGAACAGCATTTCGTCTAGCAGCAGGCTCATTTCCCAGCCCAAAGGTAGCAGGAAAGAGGCGTTCAGCAATTTTTTCATGCCATACAGAAGGACCTTTCTCTTGTGCAGGCTCAATTGCTGAAGCTGGCAGTTGAGATACGATACTGTCAGAGGAGGCCTCGGGGAGGGGGCCAGGAGGTTGTATCAAAGCACCCTCCTCCAAATTCCTAATGTTTTCCATTATATCAAGACTGGAAACAATAGGAAAAGGGGCTGATGGATTCAAAGAGGTTTGACCAGGAGGAATACTCGAATCCATAGCAATAGGTGAAGGCAAAGAAGCGTCCGAGGTCTGCACATTAGCATCCCAGGATTTGCCATCCGGAGATCTTACCCAACCCGCAGCTTCAAGGGCTGTGGTCACCCATGTAGCAGAAACCGGAACATCTGAAGACACCTTGGAGATAAAGCTTAGATTAGTGGAGGGGGGGGTCTGGGTCAGGCGTGGGAGGTTTCTGTGTGATAGGAGCACAGGGTATATCCATAGGGCCTCCAGCACGACCCTCAGAGTCCTGAGAGCCCAAGTCAGTATGAAAATGCCCAACAGAAGGGCCAGAAGGCAGTTCCGAGTCTCCTGCAGTAGCTGCTGCAGAGGACTGAAAATCCATAGCAGGCTGTAATGTGTTTGTACCAGCAAAAGAAAAGGACTCACCCAAAGCCTGAGGATTCATGGAAACAGAACAGGAGGGTGCCGAAAAGGTAAATCCACCACCGGGAACTCTTGGAGATCGTAAAACAACTGCAGGAACCATCGTGGGTTCTAACCACGTAATTTCCTGTTCCTGTTCACGTCCATCAGGGGAAACCGTACGATGTTGCTGCAGCTCCCCTAGTAAAGCGTTCCGCTTAGCCAAAAACTGCTGTTCATTATCCAAAAGCTGCTTCTGAAGTTCCTGCACCTCTCACATTGCACCGCTTACTGACGAAACATTACAGGCATCCAAATCCGGCAAAGAAACCACTGCCATCACAGCACCTCGTTCAGAGGTAGGTTCCATATCGACTGTGCAATTCAGGTGAAAGCTGAGGAGGAGATCAGCTCCTCAGTTCTCCGCACATCCTTCTCTGCTGGCGTCCGCAAGCACACTGTGAAAATTCTCAACAGCAGCACCCTCCAGAGTAGGGGAATTTCCCCGGTGTCCTGGCCAAATTTCACCCATTCATTAAAATACCACCAACAGCTTAATCTGGTTCAATGTCAGTTGGCATCCACCTGTATCCCCCTCCCCTTGAACGAGGCTGAAAATAGGCAGAATTGTCTAGTCCTCCTTTCCCAGTCAACAAAAACTAAATAAACTTCAGCAGGAAGAATCCTTTCAAGCCTTGACAAAATGGGCACCCATGAGAGGGAGGCAAGATGTGTCAAAGACTGTGGATACAGATCCAGGGTGGAATGAGATGGGAAAAACAGGTTGGATCCAACCTTTCTTCTTGGTACTGGAAAGCTCCAGAAGAGAGGGATGGACCTAACACGGGGCAGCACATGGGTAAGGTAACCCTAGGAAAAGAGAATGGAAATGATAAGAAGGGGAAAAAGAGACAAGAACATGTAATGGTAGGATTCGCTGTCTAGCCAGCTATGGTTAAAGTACAATCACATAAGTGTGACAAAATGGCAAAATCACGTAAACAAAGCAAAACCATGTTATGTATGTCAAAAGTGAATTACTCGGCTATGTATGAACTGTCTGGACAATCAATAAAAATCGGAGTCAAAAATAAATGGTGGATTCATTTTCTGCAAACTGTAGACATAGCAGTGCTTTCTAGAATTTTGAGGAACTAAAATAAAATTCCACAAAAGCATATTGGAAGTGGAATTGCCATAGTAAACAAATTCCACTGGTGGAATTCCACGTTCCATCCAGTTCTAGTCACCATATGATTGTTTTTAGCAGTAATGTACTTCTTTTTTTTTTTCATTATTATTATTTTGGAAGACACCTTTGAGCCAAGGCTCTTTTACAAAGGTTCCATGTCGGGGAAACAATGCAGAACATAGTGAGGACAATAACAAGTACGGTAGTTTCAAGCAGCCATTGGCTTTGTCAGGTACATTAAAGCTTTCATATGTAATTAGTGAAATATGTACAATGATTCACAGTATGTATGTTAAGTTACAGTAATTTGTGTATATTATTCAAGAACATATGTACGATAAAAAAACACAGTTGTAATATGGTTCACTAGAATAAATTAGAAACTGCTAGGAGAGATGGTAGGTACATGTAGAGGAAGCTATGGGGAGAGAATGTAGATAATAGTGGGGAAATAAAAAGGGAGGAGAGAGGAGATAGATAGTTGGAGAGGGGTAAAGGTGGGAGGGACATAGAGGGGGGAATTAGAGGGAAGGAGAGTAAGTTTAGTTAGGAGAAACATTCACAGGAGGCCATTGTGACAAGGTGCTGATGCAGGCTGCACTTGAAAGTGCCCAGGGTAATGTCATTGGTAACAGCAGGTGGAAGCGAGTGTACCAGGATGAGGCTCTGTATGTAAAGGAGCGCTGTCCTTGGGTAGTGCGGCAGCATGGAACAGAAAAAGCAAGATATTCTGAGCTCCTGGTTAGGTGGGGGCTACAGTGGGGGGTCAGTAAGGACTGAACCCTTGAAAGTAGGATATTTAAGGTAATCTTTTTTGCTAGCATACAGGTGTGGTACTTGAGTCTGCCGAGGAGTTGGAGCCAGTTTGCTTGCCTGTAGATGTCACAGGTATGTGAGAGGCATGGAGCAGAGGTCAGTAGACGACATGTCTTGTTAAGGGCGATGGCTATTCGTCGAAGTGTGGTATCCGTGACAGAGCCGTAGATCACAAGCCTATAGCCGACTATTGATATAACAGCTCTGAATGGCAATGCTTAGGGCTTACTTGGTGAGGCAGCTCCTATGTCTAAAGAGAAATCCTATGTGGGTGTTCACAATCTTGGCAATGCTCTCAATGTGTTCAGAGTAAGACAAGGTGCTGTTGAGGGTAACCCCCAGGTATTTAAACAGTTGAACATGTTCGAGCAATGTCCCTTCACTGTTTGTGATAGATAGACATTTGTTTTTATGTTTGTTATGGATGCCATGAAACATCATTGTTTTAGTTTTTTTGTGACTTAGTATGAGTTTTTGAGATTAAACCATGTCTCCACTTGCGTAAAGCTTGTTTGCAGTTGCAATTTTAGGAGGGAGGGGTCAGGGTGGGAGTTTAAAATAATTGCATTGTCTGCATGTAACAGGAGTCTATTAGGGCATGATGCAGGGAGATTGTTCAGAAAAATACTGAAAAGCAAGGGACCCAATATGGACCCTTAGTGAATTCCAGAGTGAATCGGACAGGAGGGTGAGAGGGACTCACCAACTGTGACCTGTTGGCTTCGGTCACTACGGTAGCTTTGGAACCAACGTGCGGCATCATCTGACAGGCCAAGGCAAGATAATTGTTCAAATAGCAGGAGTGGTTGACAGTGTCAAACGCCTTTATCAAATTGATGAAGGTAGCGCTGACAAGATGTCCCTGATCCAGAGCATTATGGATGTAAGTGGTGAATTCAAGGAGAGCTGTGGTGGTGGTACTATGTCATTTTCGAAAACCATGCTGCTCCTGACGTTGCAGGTTGTGGTTAGCAAGATATTCTGTAAGTTGATTGGCAACTATTCTCTCCAGTGCTTTTGGGGAGAATGGAGATGGATCTGTAGTTAGAGGTTAGGGTCTTATCCCCACTTTTGTGAATTGGCATCACAACAGCAGATTTCCATATCTGGGGGAACTGAGAAAGCATTAGGGATCGGTTGAGGATTTTGGTGAGCGGGGTCAGGACTTCGTCAATGGTGAGGGCAAGGAGTTTCAGGTCTAGGGAGTCTCTACTGAATCTGGACCTCCCAAGCACTTTGAGCAGCTGTTTTTTGGCTAGGGCCTCTGAGATAGTTTTAAAGTAGAAAGGTGGATGACCCTGTGTTATTCTTGCTTTGTCCAAGCCTGGAGAGTTCGGTGGGGGTGGGTCAAAGAAGGTTGGAGGAAACACATCACTAAGATCGGTGAATGCCACATTGAAAGCGTTGGCCATGGTGACCTGGTCCAAAGTGAGGCTGCCATTTACATTGAGTATAGAGGGTGGTACTTTGGGGATATGCCCTGTAACTTCAGAAAGATTCACCCAAAACTTCTTTCCGTCTTAACACGAGTTAACGAGTGCGCTCCTGTAGTATCTTGCCTTTTCATTTCGAATTGCTCTAGTACAGGCATTTTGTGCTGCTTTGTAAGCCTGGGTATCAGCCTGGGTGCCAGTCAAGTTGGCCAGATGCTGAAGATGATCCCGGGACCTCAGTTGTTCAGAAGATCAGAGCTTCTGGCAAAAAAACATCAGTATGCACATTTTTCTATTCATTTTCTTGGATTCCTGAACTGAGTTGTTAGATTTTTGATGTTTGGAAATGTTCCTGCTCCCTTTCCTGCACCCACCATAAAAACAAAATTTAAATATCTTACTGTGGTGCTGTGCTGTTTACCATCACTACCATGAAGCAGCACCACCCTAATATATTCACAGTATGAATCTAGTACAGCATCTGCAATCAAAAGGTGACCTCAGTGGAAGAGATTAAAAAACATAAATCATGAGTGGCAGCCATCTTTAATGACTTGAGTGATTAGTTACAAAATTACTTATAAAAACGAGTTTAAAAATATCTGTGAAAATTAAAAATATACTGATGGTGAATCTGAGGATGTCAGAAATACATCTTTTACTTCAAAAACTATATTATCACACAGCCAAGTGGTGCGGAGGCTTGAGACACTGGACATCACACCTGCCACCTCACCGAAGACCTGGGTTCGAGACTGAGCCTGCGTCATTGGGGGCTGGCCTGGGGAGGAGGACTGAGCATCCCAGAAGATGTACTCCTCCTCAGGGAGGGCAGTCATGCTGTGGCTCAGTGCCGCCATCTGGGTGACCACAGGTGGTAGTGTGCTCAGAGAGACTTACTGGGCGGGAGATACTGGTGGTGGCGTGTTCCACATTTGTGTGCGAGCTTGTTTATCACCCCAAAGCTGACACCTCAGGGGAGAAAACCAGGAGAGAAAATCCTGGACAGAGCAGTGATGACAGATGCAACCCATCGCAGGCCCTACATTAGTGACTGGCACCTCCCCTCCATCCCAAGGGAGAAAACCAGGCAGGAAAATCAGACAGAGAAAGATGACAGGTGCGACCCCTCACAGACCCCACACCGGAGACGGGGCCCTCCCTCCTCATCCCAGGGGAGAAAATAAGGTGGAAAAAATCACAGACAGAACATTGATGAGAGGTGTGACCCATCGCAGGCCCTGCACCAGTGACAGCCCCCCCCATCCCTGGAGAGAAAACTAGGAGAGAAAATCCCAGACAGAGCAATGATGACAGGTGTGATACCTCGCAGGTTCCGCACTGGTGACAGTGCCCTCCCTCCCATCCCAGGAGAGAAAATCCCAGACAGAGCAATGATGAGCAGTGCAACCCCTTGCAGTCCCTGCACCAGCAGCAGGACCCTTCCCCATTCCGGGGGAGAAAATCAGGAGAGAAAATCCCGGACAGAGCAATGATGACAGGTGTGACCCCTTGGAGGCTCTGCACCAGCAACACGGCCCTCCCTCCATCCCAAGGGAGTAAACCAGGAGGGAAAATCCCAGACAGAGCAATGATGAGAGGTGTGACTCTTGCAAGCCCTGCACCAGAAACAGGGCCCTCCCTCCCATCCCAGGAGGAGAAAACCAGGAGGGACAATCTCGGACAGAGCAATGATGAGTGGTGCGACCCCTCGTAGGCCCGCATTGGCAACAGAGCTTTCCCTCCATGAATCAGATCCATTCTCCATTAGGCAATAGGAGTATGCCAGCCCTTCCATAGTGGGAGGAAGCTGTGGGGGAAGAATGGAGGTTGAGCCACGTCCCTGGGATGCCGGGTGCAGAGCTGTGGGGATGAACCAGAAGAATAGTACATGAACCAGAGGAGCATAGACAATTAAAAATACACTGATTGTGAATCTGAGGATGTCATAAATACATTTTTTGCTCAAAAAGACTACATTATGAAATTATTTTGTCAGCTTACAAATACTGCTGCTTTAAAACAGCAGTATTTGTTAGTCGGCAAAAAATGTAATTGTAAATTAGAAATCATTAGCAAAATGCATTTCAGACATCCTAAGATTCGTAATCAGTATAATTTTAGTTTTCATTGATTCTGCTGAAACTGTTTTACAGATAAGTTGGTAATAATGACTCACATCATTAAAGATGGCCAAAACTAAAATAAAAATAAAAATCTCTTCTGTGGAGGTTGCGTGTTGAATGTACATGCCAGATTTATTATTGTGGAGGTATTAGGATGGTGTTACCACATGTTTCTGATGGTAAACAGCACACCATGGTATCAAGTCATTTAATTTTTTCATGGTGGGCATGGCATGGGAAAGGGAATTTTTAATAACTTTAAAATCCTGTATCTTAGTTCAGAAATGAAAGAAAACTAAAAGAAAAATGGGCATCTTGATATTTTTGCCAGACAAACATTATTACAAAATCTCTCTCTCTCGCTCTCTTTCTAAATATATCTGTTTATACAATGGGGGTGAGAGCAATACAAGTGTGATAACCTCAGTTATTTCCACTGCAGTGAGATATCTGACGATGACATCACCAGAGTTAAAATATCTGACAAATATACCTACCTACTCTGCTGATGTCACCACTCACTCACTACAGACTGTATTCTAAATTGAACTGCTTCACAAATCTGTTTCTCACTGCTACCTGTAAATAACTCAATTAATATTGCAAAGGACACTCAGCTGTTTCCCATAGTGTTTCGGAAACACTCAGCCCATTACTTTGCTACTCTCAACTTCACTACAGCCTGCATTCTAAATGACACTGCTTCACAAATCTGTTTCTCACTGGTACCTACAAGTAACTCAAATAACATTACAAGGGACACTCAACTGTTTCCCATAGTGTTTCTGAAACTCCCAGCCCATTCAAAAAACTCATACACACTCAGACCACACACACAAAGAGCAGACATCAAACAGAAACAGGAAAACAACACAGGAAAACATAACAATACTTCTGAAGCTCCTACCCCCATTGTATAAATAGCTCACATGATGTGCAGATCGTGGGATATGGAAAATATTCTCAGTCCTGCAGAGTGAGCTGTACATTCTCAAATACAGAGCTCACTCTGCAATAGTGAGATTACTTTCCATATCCCACTCCTGCCCATCATGTATCCTATCTATCTATATATATAGTTACTAACAAATAATGTGGCTTTAAACAAACACAGAATTATACATAAAGACCTATGAAAAGTATCATGGATAATATATGGAAATGGCAGTGGAGGAATTTAGGGTGTGTCAATTTTTATCAGGACTATAAGGCTGCAAAAGGCCTCCCCAACAATTTGCACAGACACATGTTTGTATTCCAGTTAGGACTCATCAGTAATTTAGTGGATGACTGATATTGGAACACCACCTGTAGCAGCAGCCATGCAATGTAAGGAGTGTGTGGTAGTCACAGATGGCCGTTGTCTCACCTTTTGTGTTTTTTTTTTTTTTTTATTTCAGATGTTTGTGCATGTGGCTGAAGGAGTAGGGGAGGCCTTCTCGCTGGAGCCCATTCAGGTGTGTTTCCTCAACGACTGGTAAATGCAGAATAAGATTTGGGGTCAGGTGGCATCAGGGATTCCGCTAACTTTATTTTGAGAGCATTTGACTTCCAAAAATAAGGCAAAAACTTCCAAAATAAAGTAGGAGGAAGTCATTGACTTCTAAATGTAAAACCAAAAATTAGATGACTTCCAAAACTGCAGACATGAAAGTCAGAAATGATGCATTTTTCTTAAAAGAAACTGCATTTTACCGCTAATATATTATATTAACATCCATAAATTGGTCCTTCCTAGAATACTGACTTCCAAAAGTGGGATCCTGGATGTATTTTTACTTCCAAAAAATTTGAATGACTTCCAGATGTTGACTCATGGAAGTTTGACTTCCAACTAAAAATAAATTCACTGAACTCCTGGGTGGCACTGTGCTTTTAGAACATCAACAAGTGATCCACTAAACATTAGTAAATATATCTCCAATACCTATTAAATATGCTTTCTTAAGTGTGGTCTTTCAGTATTGTGAAAATAACATGTTCTATGTGAAATACCGGATTCCAAGTAAAATAATGTGTTCTAAGCAAAATAACATGTTCTAATTGAAAATAAGTATGCATTCCAAGATAAAATGACTTATTTATCCAGTTTATTCACTACTAGTGTGATATGTCTGTCTGTCTGTCTGTCTGTCTGTCTGTGTATACATATACTAATAAGCATGAAAATAAATTTGCACTAATTCGTGAATTTTACATTTTTCCAGTAAAGTGAAAGTGGTGATAGTGCCTTAGCACTAAATTAAATTTACATAATTATGGTTGCTTAGTGTTTGTGCTAAAATTACTTTATATGAAAATAACTAGTTTTACAGTGTGTGTGTATATATTCAAGTTGAGCCAGGCCAAATTAATTCATGGGCATTTGCATATGCTTCATATGATGCTTTGCATTATTGAGGTATATGCAATTGTTATATAGATATAGCTATAGATATATCTATATAGAGATATAGATATAGATATCGATATCGATATTTATAGATATGGGATGATATAGATATATAATACATATGATACTTGATGGGCACAAGTGTGATATGGAAATTATTTTCACTCCTTTAGAATGACCTCTGAATATTCACCACTTGTGACTATCTAGAGGTCACTGTGCAGGAGTGAAAATAGTTTCCATATCGCACGAGAGCACATCATGTATCCGAGTAATACAATGGGGGCCAATATTGTTGCAAAATTTACCATTTGTGCGGGTTTACACAGTTTGCGTCAGTGAGATAAATCTCAGTTCTTACATTTATCACACCAATAAGTAACATAGAGGATAATGCTTGAGTAACAGTGGTTAACCATGATGTAATCACTTCAAGCAGTTGCCAGAACAACCAAGTAAACCTCAAGAGTGCAGCTGGAGAGGGTTACAGTTGTCATGGCAAATGCGAGAGGTGATGATGTCCGTGGTTGACCACCATTACTCGGGCATTGTATTTTATAGTGTATGGAAAAACTAGCCACTGTGGTAAAAAAAAAAAAAAAAAAAAATACAGTTTTTTCAATGTGCATTTGTTCTCCTGCTCGGCTATGAATGCCTCTTGCTTTGTATGTTGAGCAACTGAAATTGGCCACTGCAATTTATACTGCAGCGGGTCTGTAACTGTCTGAATGGAATGTGTGTATTTTGAATGAATGTGCAAGCAGCAGATCACTTTTCCTTTCCAACAGTTTTGACAGGTGGTGACATTCTATCCTGTAATCCCATCATTACGACATAGTTAAGTAAGGTTTACAGCATACTGATGTCATAACAGTGGGACCATCAGGTTATAAACTGATTGAAAACAGGGGTTAATAGACACTGTCCATACATTATATGATTTATCACAGGGGTTAATAGACACTGTCCATACATTATATGATTTATCACACTCATTTATCACTCACCCCCCTTGTATAAATATATATACTGTGTGTGTGTGTGTGTGTGTGTGTGTGTGTGTATATATGTATATGTGTGTGTATGTATATATATATATATGTGTATTATATATAATATATATATATGTGTGTGTATGTATGTGTATGTGTATATATATATATATATATATATATATCTATGGCCATGCCTTTGTATTAGGGTTGAGTAAGCACTTAAATGTTAAACCCTGAGTTTTGCACCTTAATAACTGCCCTTGTTAAACCAATTTTCTCAAAGCTTGGTAGATGTGGAGTCTGGCCCAGGGACTCTGGATCCTGAACTTTTTGTGTCATTTGGTGGGGGGAAGGAGACAAAGTTACAGAGGTGCAAAAATGCTAGAATTCACCCAAATTAAGACTTTGGTTTTGCTCACCTGCAACTAAAAAACAAAACAAAACATTTTTTAAACCTGAAACTTATAGGTTTGGTAGTCTGACCCAAGGTACATGAATTCCTGTGGTTTCCCAATAACAGGGTACTCTCCTTTCTGTATTTTTCAGCACCTGGAAATTCTGGTACGCGACTGGTTTTACCCACCAAAGTTTGGCATGAAAGCCGGCCAGGAGTACCTGAAGGAAGTTATTAAGGTACATTATAAGTCTAATTAAATGTTCATGAGCCTAGCAAGGCTGCTGATTGGCCACTGGATCAGTCATTCATCACTTAGAAATTACCAATCCAGCTGCCAACTGACGTTGCATGGCATGCATGGCTCGAGGCACACCATTAGAACCTAAATTAAGTGGGGAAAAAAAAGTAGATATGTAAATTGTTATTGTGATCAGACTTACAGTCACAACCTCAAAGCCAGGCATTTCCTTGGATTAATGACTGGCTGAAGGGAAGTGACCCTTGGTTGCGCCTCAGTCCTCCATTCCCCTAACTGGTTGTTAATCCCTCAGAAGCAACTGGCTTCTCGATCATTATTGCTTGATATAGAAACAGGCTGGATCCTCCTTAAATTCTGCCTCTGCCATATGAAAGCAAGGTTAAGAATTATAAAAACACAAAAATGTCTCACATTCTGCTCCTCTCCTTATAGCAGCAGCAGCAGTCTGTTTCGCATGTAGTAGGTGTGCAAAGTTATAAAGACCCTCCACGGAACTCCCGTGAAACTGTCATTCTGCTTCTGAAATTTTCTGCGGAATGTCTTGGAAAATTCTGACAGTAAGTAAACTGCCGGATTTTTAATGTACACTTGAACACTCAAATGCCACACACAACTCGGAGTGCTCACGATAAGCCTAAAAGTCCAGGATACAGAAAAATCGGGCACTCACCCGCTTCTTGCAGAATCTCAAATGACACAGTTCCAGACAAGGTGCATAAAGTGCAATCTTTTATTCCAGTGCCAGCAGCAGCTGCACATAGGAACAAAGGAGTCCTGTATGTGGCGCGTCAGTGGGCAATAATGCTCATCAAGTTATCAAGTATAAAAAATAAAAATGAAAATGAAATGAAAGACTGCAAGCCTGAGGCGTGATTCCAAAAGAAACGTAGGTATTGCACTCACAAAACATAGAAGAGAACCAAGGTTAGTGCAAAATAATAGCAAGTTTGTTCATCCATTACATGTGGCAAAAAAAAATAATGGATGTATGAACTTGCTATTATTTTGCACTAACCTTACTTCCTGTCTATGTTTCATGAGTGTTGTACCTTCGTTTCTACTGCACATAGGAATGCCTTACAATTTTTGGATTGATATCTTTTTTCAAAATGTTTTTAATGTAAATTGCTATTTTTTTTTTTTTTTTTTTCTGAGGTATTGTAAATCATGGATGTAGTCTCCCCATTTTTGTCACATGCACTATGTAAGAAACATCTATATAAATCAGTCAATATAATCTTTGGAATTGCTACTAAAGTAAATAGCAAACTTTGGATTGTTCTCACTCTCCCCCCCACACTCCCCAAGCGCCGACTTACCCCTACTTCCTTGTTTCACCCGGGTTTACCCACCAGGGTGGGGTAGACTAGGTGACCCATGCCCTGTTGGAGATCTATGCTAGGTGCAGAAGTGGGTGCCAAGGTCAGCAGTGTGGATCCTGTGTAGCGGGAGTGGTGCCATGTTGCTGTGTCTGTGGTATTGTCCAGTGGTCAGGATCCCTGTTTCCTGAGATGTCGACCTTCCTGAGCTGAGTGATGTGCATGCTCGTGAATGGATGTCATGCATCCAGCTCTGTCATTGTCTCCTCTTCCTAGTGCTGAGCCATGTCTGTGCCACCACCACCACCTGTGGTCACCCAGGTGGTAGTTGTGTAGTGTGTGCTACAACCTTCCCTCTCTGGAGTAGTGCATCCTCTGGGACACCCTGTCCTCCTACCCCCGTCAGTCCCCGATGTCTGCCTCTTGTTCCCAAACTTGGGTCACCATGTTGCAAGTGGTACAGTTGAGAACATTTTCAGCTGGTAATCACAGTTATAGGAAAAACAGACTAGGCAGTGCCTCAATTTACAGAGTAAGATTCCTGCCTGTCTACTTTCTCTGATGGAGAGGATGATACTTCACATTATAGAGTGGGATTCCTGCCTGTCGTCTCAAATGGAGAAAGTAGCACTTCACGTTTATTTGAATTTTGATGACTGGGCAGGCCCACTGAGACAAAGTTGTTCCTTTTTCAGGGGCAACCTGGGGAACATACACATTCACTTTAATTCAATTGTTTTTATTTTATCAGGAAAAAAACACATTTGAGCAGATTCATTTACAAGATGGTCCTGGGAGGATGTCGCATGAATGAAAGTACAATACAGTTTGCTGTTACCAAAACCTGGCTATCCACCAAAATCCCTGACTCTGCCCTCTCCATCCCTGGGTTTAACTTATTTTGTCAAGACTGAGGCAAACAGGGATGTGGCATTGCCCTTTACATCAGACAATCTCTCTCTGGTTCCATTATCTTAAGAGTCCCATACTTCTCCCATGAAGTAATCACTGCACTATTGTCCTTCCCCTTCCTCTGCCCTGCTCCATATGGGTGCACTCTATGCCCCACCTAAGATGACAACTGACACCCTAGTATCCATGATCTCTTCTACCACCTTCCTCACGGCATGTGGTGAGCTGCTGCTTCTCGGTGATTTCAACCTTGACTGGCTCTCCCCCTTCTCCAATCCTACCCTCCTTAAATTAGAAGTTCTCAACCTTACTTAACTGATCCATGAACCCACTTGCATAATCCCCCGCTTCCAGAACCACACACTGCTCGACTGGGTTTTATCCTCCCACTCCCACCGTATCACTGCAGCAGGGACCCAGCCAGGTGCCATCAGTGATCACTGCATCACTTTCTGCATAACAGAGATTCACATTCCCTGTGCAGCCCCAAGATACATTGGGTCCCACCCCTCCCACAATCTAGATGATGCTGCCCTTCAAAAAGATCTCTCTGAGGCAGACTGACAACCTGTCTTCTCAGCTTTGACGTCGACTCTGCCCTATCTCTTTTTTACAACCTCTTCTTCCACATTTGGAATCACCATGCCTTCCTAAAGAAATACAGAGTGAAAAGTAAAAACAACACCCCCAACCTGCTGGCCAAATGCGGGCCAGGGGACAGAGCATGGCACCACTATAAAGACTCCTTATCACATGCAGATCTTCAAGCTTATAAAACCCTTAGGAATAATTGCACTAAGGCCATCCATCTCTTCAAAGTTAATTATGTCACATGCCACCTGCAGCAAGATAAATACACCCCTGCATCATTTTGGAAGGTTCTCCATACTCTGCTAGACCCTCCTGCCCAACTTACTTCCCCCTGTCCTAAATGTTGATGGATCCCCAGTTTCTGACCCTGCATCAGTCGAGAGATTTTCTACAAATTTTTGCCACTTGCGCTCTCCATGATATCCACATCCCCTGGACTCCCCTCAGCCCGTTTGGATGCACCAGGTCTGCTACTTGAATTCCAATTCCCCCATTTTCCTCCCCTTGAAGTCTAATCTGCCCTTCTCACCCTAAACCTTACAAAGTCCAGCCCTGATGGTCTCCATCCCAAGCTTCTCCACATCTCTGCCACTGCCATAGCAGCCTCGCTCACCCACATCCTAAACCCATCTCTCTCCTCCTCCTCCTCCTTCATTCCTGAGGCCTGAAAATAAGCTAAGGTCATACCCCTCCACAAGGAAGGTGACCCCTCTGCCTCCAATAACTATAGTCATATCTCCCTCCTCCCCTCTCTTGCCAAACTCCAAGAATCCCTAACTTACTCTAGGCTGTCTGATTTCCTAGCTAATACAAATGCTCTCTCCTGTGTAATCTGGCTTTAGGAAAGATCACTCTACCATCTCCTTACTACTGTAAGTCAGACTCGGTACTCTCAGCTATGGACAAGAGCCTTATTACTGCTGCCATCTTCAATGATCTGGAGAATGCTTTCGGTTCTGTCTCCCACCCCCTCCTGCTACAAACTCTTAGATATGTCAGCCTTGCTGAACTGGCTGCTAACTGGTTCTGCTCTTATCTTCATGACAGGGAGTAATCAGTTCAAATAGACAATGCTTTATCCTCCTCACTCCCAATCCTCTCAGGAGTCCCCAAAGGCTCCATTCTGGGCCCCATCCTTTTCTCCCTATTTATAAACAACCTCCCATCAGTCTGCAAATCTTTAGAAATACACATGTACCCTGATGACACTATCATTTTAATCTCCGGGTCCTGTGTCATCAGCATACAGGTCCCCCTTCCGGAAGACTTCAACAGAGGTCAGTCCTGGTTCAAGACCAACCAACTATGTCAATGAAAATATCAAAGCTACAGAAATTCAGAATACACATAAGGAGCCAGAAGAACTGTGGGTCACCCTGGAAACAGGAAATGGGACAGCCATAAGAACTGGGGTTGTCTACAGGCCCCCAGACCAGGGGGAGGACATAGACACATTACTGTTAGAAGATATACAAAACATGACAGCTAAAGAGGAGGTTCTGATAATGGGAGGCTTCAACATGCCGGGTACAGATTGGTCAATACCAGCAGGAACATCTGCTAGAACTAGACACATAGTGGATTCCCTGCAGGGGGAGGGCCTCAAAGAACTGGTACAGCAACCCACAAGAGACAGGGCTATCCTAGATCTAGTACTGACTAACAGGGAAGGGATCACAGATCTCCAGGTAGAAGGTCACTTGGGGGCCAGTGACCATCACATGGTATGGTTCAATTTGGCTACTACATCTAAATCATCCCATTCCAAGGCAAAAATATGGGACTTGAGAGGTGCTGACTTTGATAAGATGGCCAATAGAATTAAGCTAGCCCTGGCAAAAAGAAACACAGGTGAGGGGGTACAGGCAAAGTGGGCAAGCATTAAGGATGCAATACTTGAAGCAACATCCCATTGTGTTAGACAGAAAAGGAAGTGCAAAAGAAGAAGAAAACCACTTTGGTTCTCAAATACAGTAGCAGAAAAGGTCAGAACCAAAAGGCTGGCCTTCCGGAAATATAAGGAACACAGCGGGATGAAGATAGGGAGGCATACCAAACTGCCCTAAGAGAGGCAGGGGAGAGCAGTAAAGGCAGGCAAGAGTCCCAAACTGAGAAACACTAGCACGAACAGTAAAAGAAAGGTGACAAGACTTTCTGTAGATACATTAGTGAAAGGAGAAAGTCAGAGGGGTATTGCTAAGCAATGGAGAAAGGGAGCATGTGAGGAGGAGGACCATGTAAAAGCATCTATCCTAAATAGATACTTTTGCTCAGTATTTACTGAAGAGAAGGTAGGGCAGGGCCCACAGCTCAGCACCATGGACACAGGGGGGAGGGAGGTGAGCACTACTCCCTTCACAAAAGAAAGGGTCCTACAAGAGCTTGCTAAGCTCAGGGTGGATAAGGCAATGGGACCTGATGGCATACATCCCAGGGTACTTAAGGAGCTAAAGGTGGAACTAGCAGAGCCATTAGCAGAACTGTTTAGTGAGTCTCTGAGCACAGGAGAGGTCCCAGAAGACTGGAGAAGGGCTCATGTGATCCGCTCCACAAGAGTGGTAGCAGGAGGAGGCAGGGGAGCTACAGACCAGTCAGTCTTACCTCAGTAGAGGCAAGATTATGGAGGCACTCCTTAAGGAAAGGATAGTGCAACTCCTGGAATCCATAGGGGCACAGGATCCAAGACAGCATGGGTTTACAAAAGGAAGGTCCTGTCAAACTAATCTCATAGATTTCTTTGACTGGGTAACCAGAGTGGTGGACCAAGGGGGAGCAGTTGATGTCGCCTACCTTGACTTCAGCAAAGCTTTTGACACTGTTCCACATAGAAGATTGATAAATAAGCTGGGTAGGCTCGGGGTGGGTCAGAAGTTGGTCAACTGGGTGGCAAACTGGTTGTGGGCAGAAAACAGAGATGGTGGTAAATGGTATACAGTCAGAAGAGATGCAAGTCACAAGTGGGGTACCTCAGGGATCAGTCCTGGGGCCAGTCCTCTTCAACATCTTCATTAGTGACCTTGCAGATGGACTAGAGGGTAAGGCTTGTCTGTTTGCAGATGACACCAAGATCTGCAACAGAGTAGATGATCCAGATGGGGTGGGCAGAATGAGAAGAGATCTGGATAAACTAGCAAAATGGTCAGAAGAGTGGCAACTGGGATTTAATGCAAAAGTGCAAGGTCATGCACATAGGAAGAGAAACCTGAAGCCACCTATATAGGCTGAGAGGGAGTTGCTAGCAGTCACAAAGGAAGGAGAGAGACTTGGACATCATCATCACTGATGACCTGAAATCATCCAAGCAGACCTCTAAAGCAGTAGGTAAGGCTAGGGGAATTGTTAGGGTATAGTAGAGGTATCACAAGTCGTAAGAGGGAGGAATAATCCCTCTTTACAAGACACTGGTTAGGCCCCATCTGGAGCACTGCATGCAGTATTGGAGGCCACACCTTCACAGGGACATTAACCAAATTGAGGCAGTCCAGAGAAGGGCAACCAAAATGGTGCAGGGACTGCATCAGAAGACATATGAAGATAGATTAACAGAGCTCAACATGTATACCCTTGAGCAAAGGAGGGGAGAGAGGTGATATGATCGAGGCATTCAAACACCTTAAGGGCATTAACAAGGTGAAAGAGTCTAACATGTTTAAATATAAGAAAAATAGCAGGACAAGAGGACACAGCATGAGATTAGAGGTAAATATTAAGGGGAATGTGAGGGAAATTCTTTTTCACAGAAAAGGTGGTGGATGCATGGAATGGCCTACCTCAAGAAGTGGTGGCTATGAATACAGTGCAGGGCTTCAAACAGGCATGGGATATGCATAAGGGAGCAATACAAATGAGTACGAATAGATAGGCCACTGACAGAGCAAAGGCCAATGGCACATTTATAAGGCAGAAAAAGAAATGGGCAGACTGGATGGGCCTTGCGGTCCTTATCTGCCGACAACTTCTATGTTTCTAACTCAAACTTAACGCAAAAAAAAAACAGTGGCCATGACTTTAGGATCTAGACAAAAACTGGCCAACCTCCAGTCCTCTCCCACCTTTACTACTTTGGACAGTTCTCCCCCTGAGAATGTCCCAGCTTTCAAATACTTGGAGGTGTGGTTGGATATCCACTTGGATTTCTCCACCCACATTGATGCCATCTGCACTAAGCTTTGCCCCAAATTGGGTGTGGTCTATCGACACAAGGACAGTCTCCCACGCCCTGCCCGCCGAGAATTGTTCCCCAAAATGATCCTACTCATATTTGATTATGCCGACGTGGTGTATGGCACAGTCTTTCAAGCATCCCTTGCCAAACTTGACACCCTGCTAAACTCCTTCTGCCTCTTCACTGCCGCCTCCCCCCTCACCCACCACTGTGTCCTTTATTCTGTCCTATTCCTTGATCCTTTATCTCACAGGAGAATGCTTCACTGTGCATCCTTTGTTGCAAAGTTCTGGTTTGGAACTCTCCCCACCTGCCTCTCCTCCTGCCTCTCCCAAGCTGCCACCTCAAACTACTCCTTTCACCACAGAGATTCACGCACCTTTTCTGTCCCTCACCCTCACTCTGCTTCTGGTCAATCTCCTTTCTCCTTTTGTTTCCCTTCTCTGTGGAGTAAACTCCCTCCCTGACCTATGACTCCCCCCCCCTTCTCTCAAAAGGCTCTCCAGACTCCTACCCCATCCATTATGCTCTCAGTGCTCCCACCCTCCCCTCCTTAAATATTGAACTTGTCTCCCCCCTTAGTTGTCTACTCCCTATAGTCCCACACTTCCCACTTTCTTAATGGATCTCAGTTTTGCACTGATCTCCCTGCTCCTGCACTTAACCTTTCTGACTCCATCCTTATTCTGTGTTACCACAGCTCCAGCAACCGTACCAGTATTATAAATGAGGCTCCATTAGTGATTCTATTGATTGCCTGTATCAGGATGAGTTACTTCCTGTTTTGGTTTTGTAACCTCAACCCACATTTGCTTATTTGCCATTGCTGTATTATGTCATTGTTGTTTAGGTCTTGAAACCATAGCCATCGTCTTTTGCTCAGCCAGCAATATTTTGCTGTATGTCACTGTTTTTCCCTATATAATCACTTCTCCCCCAGGTCACATCTGGAAACGAGTCTCAGCTAAATGGTACTTTTCCCGGTTGTCAACTTTTTTTTATTTACTTTTTATTGAAAAGATTTATAATGCAAGACAAATATAACAACTAACAAAACAGTAACAATCAAGATTTACGAATACATATGTTCGGTCAGACTTAAGCTTCACACAGAAATAAATGTTATTGCATACATATTTGTGGGTGAAGTAAGTACGTGGAGTCAATATTAAATCAACAAAGCAGTTAATGAATGAAAAAATCAATAACGATTATTAAAAATTGATTTTTGAAAATTGAGAAGTGTGGGTTGGGGAAGAGGAGGAGAGAAAGAAGAAAAAAAAGAGGGATTCTGACTAATTCTCCTAGGGGATAAAATTGGGATTGTATCTCATTATATAAATGACCCACCTTCTCCATAGCATCTCAAACTGTTCTCTGGTGTGGCATGTCAAGGTAGTGAGCTGTTCCATCTGATAAACCTCAATCGTTATAAGCTGCCAATCATTGATACTTGGGAGGAGGGGGGGCCACCTTCTTGTCATGGATTTTTTGGCAGTGAGTAAACAGATATAAAATAGAGTTCTGGTTGCAGGGTCCCAGAGACCCTCAGGAAAGTCTGTAAAAAGGAAAAACTTTGGTGAGATAAATATGGGAGTTACAAATATCTCAAGCAGAGCTGCCTGAAGTGTCCCCAAAAAGGGCTGCAACTTGTCTCAATTCCAAAAATATGTGCATGAAAGGCTGGTGAGGAACCGCAGCTCCTCCAGCAGTCCGCTCCGTGACCTTAGAGGAACTTAACTTGTGCAGCAGAGGTCCTGAAAAACCCTACTGCTATTTTCCAAGAGAATTCCTTCCACTGAAAGGAAGCTGCGATAGAATGTAGGGACCGGATATGGCGATCCCAAATGGGGTCAGTAATATCAAATCCTAAGCGCTGCTGTCATCTCTTTTTAATTGATTGTATACAGTCTCCCTGTAACTCCATTGGGAATTTATAAATATGGGATATCATGTAATTTAATGATATGGTGCCCTTCAGGGCTTTCCAAAGGATATCCACCATCTGGAGCTTAAAACCCTTTAATAACAATTCCTGAGAGAGAATATTGATAAAATGAATTGCCTGCACGTATCGAAAATGATCCAGCAGTTGTAAATCATATCTGTGCTCTAGTTTCTCAAAGGAAACAGGTTGGCCCTCCCTAAGCAGATACCAGAGGGTGATTTATTCCTAAATGTTCCCATCGGAGAAAACCATGGTCCAATCTAGCAGGAGTAAAAGAGCGGTGGAGTGGCAGGGAAAACCACAGAGGTCTGGCTACACAGAACTGTTCTGAATGTAAGAAAGACCTCCAACATTTTAAGGTGTTGCAGGTGTAAGGGTTGCCAGTTATCTCCCCTAAAGGGATATCAGGACAAGTTAGAAGAATATGGCAAAGATTGGTCAGGTCCTCCTCTTTCAATTCTAGCTCCCTCCACTTGGCTACATATTGTTTATGAAGCCATAGGAAGATTATTCGGAGTTGAGCGGCAAAGTAATAAGAATACAAATCAGGAAGGGCTAGGCCTCCAGAACATTTAGGCAATTGTAAAACTGAGAGCCTTATTCTCGGGGAGGCTTATAATCTGACAAATAACAAGATATTTGTTTATTTAATTCAGTACAGAAACTGTTTGGTGGAGACACTGGCAACGTCTGAGCCAAGTACAACACCCTTGGGAGGAGGTTCATTCTTACTGCCTCTACCCAGTGCAGCAAGGTGAGGGGTATTGTTCGCCGTCTATCTATATCTAGATTCAGTCGGTGCATCAAGGGGAGATAATTAAAATTGTATAGTTGGACTGAGTCCAGAATCAGATATAACCCTAGGTATTTCAAAAAGGGTAGATTCCACTGAAATGGATAAGCTTGTTTAGTACGCTCTGAGGGAGTACAGTTGAGATGCAGCACCTCTGTTATTTCCATAGTGACCTTGTAGCCTGCTATATCACTAAATCTGTCCAGCAGTTGCCAAAGGGGGAGTCCTCAGGATAAGTTAAATAAACCAGTAAGTCATCTGCATACAAGGCCAACTTATGGGACCACCCCCATGCCTCCACCCCATTATGGTTCCCTCCTGTCAGATCACCTGAGCCAGAGGTTCCAAATAGATGGCAAATGGGAGAGGAGACAGAGGACACCCCTGTCTGGTACCTCTCAATAACGATATTGGTTCAGAGACTGACCCATTAATCTTAATATATGCCACAGCATCATAAATTCACAAAATTAACTGTTTAAAGGCTTCAGAGAAGCCCATGGCTCCCATGGAGGCCACCAGGAAAGGCCACGCCACCCGGTCAAAGGCCTTTTCCGTATCAAGACTTATTAATAAAAATGGAGACCCTGACCGGGTGGCATGGTGTAGGAGATGCAAAGTTCTCTTAATATGATCTTGTGTCTGCCTAGAGGAGACGAATCTGCATTGGTCGTCATTTATCAGGAAAGGCAAAATACCCTCCAGGCATACCACCACCACCCTGCAAAAACTGTATAGTCAGTATTAAGGACTGATGTAGGCCTGTATGAACAAGAAGAAGATGGGTCATTTCCTGGTTTAGGAACACTGGAGATGGTGGCGAAATGCCAAGGGGTGGGCACCAGGTCCCCTCTCGTAACCGCTTCGCAGGACTCCAATGGGGACAATGGGGGTTGGGGGTGCGCAACATTAATTCCCTGAACATTTTGTAAAACTCCTCAGTGTATCCATCTGGGTTGGGACTTTTAGCTGACTTCAGGTTTTTAATGACTGCTTCAAGCTCTGAATCCAAACTGGGGGCTTCAAGTTGAGCTATCTGGGGCTTGGCAAGTTTAGGTAAATGTAAGGTATTTAAAAAGGTCCTAATGTCCTGGGGATTAATTGTTGATTCAGGGGTGTAAAGCTTCTCATAAAAAAATCTTAACGACATCCCTGATAAGAGAAGGAACCTGGGTAAGTTTGTTTTAGACTGGAGAATAGATCTGATTAATATTACTTTGAGCAATTTTCTGTCTCAAACGATGGGCCAGTTTATATGTAGCGTGAGGGCCTCCCTCATAAAATCACGGCTTAAGGTACTGGAGTGCCTGTTCTGTCCTCAGGTCCAGTAAATACTCAATCTAGTGATGTGTAGCCTCCAATAATGGGAAGACCGACTCGTCTCCTCCTGTGTGTTGCTTTTGGATCTCTTTTAATTGCTCCTGTAGGGCCTCCAGTCATGCTGACTGTTTCTTATAATGTGCCACATGTGACACGTGGCCAGCTGGTTATGATTGTTCTATGATTTTGTAATATGACAACGTAGTGTGTGATTGTCTCCCTAAGACAGCTGGGCTATGGGTACTTCTCCCCCCCCCCACCAGGTTTCAGTTAAAATAACAGGATATGTTAACCTGAAACCAGGAGGTAATTAAAGACTAGAGAGACATTATTAAGGGTCTCCTGTTTATCTGACTTAATTGGAGCCGGCCAACTGCCAGGATATAGGGCTGGTAAACCTTTATGATGTCTTAGAGGAAAAACATGTTCCCATCATGGTGCTAAAGTAATATAAAATCCTTTGATCCTAGAGAAAAGAGGATCTGCTCGAGATCAAAGGGGGGATGTTAATTAAGGAGTCACATTGGGAAATGAGTATTTGCTGATGTCACCTTATTAACATACCTCCTGATAGGACATCCTGTTTGTATATATTTTTTTTATATTTAACAAGGAAGAGCTAGGTGACATCATGAAAGTGGTGTGTTTGAGAGACAGTTTATGCTATTCTGCGTCTGATCTTTACACACATTTTCTTTGTGGGCTGTTAGAAACAAGAACTAACTAAGCACTGTAAGAAGGTAATGCATTAGATAGGAAAGTCTAATTATATTGTGGTAGGAGTTTATGTTTGCACTTTTCCTTGTTTCCTTTTAAGTGGTTGTATGCTTTGTGATATAGTGTTGTGTGTTTATATTTTACATATTTCATCCATTTTTAAGCAAACCTCTTATTTTAAAGAGACTGCCTGGTGTGTGTTCGAAGTTCTTTTTTTTGCATGTGAAGTATAGATGGTTAAGACTGACTAAAACTGTTCAAAGCTTGATGGTGTACCAAACTGAGAAAAGGTAAGAATATACCTAAGGTATTTTATAGAGTTTTAAGGGATCATTCTGGATACCTGGTTAGGTTCCCTTAGGCGAAAGATATTTGGCATCCCCCGAAGAGCAGATTATCTGAGCCTGTATGTTTGGGTACGCTAGCATAAGGTTCACAGTTTGAATCCCCCCAGAACTTGAGAAGAAAGGCTATTCGGACCCACAAGCAGACAGGAGGGTTACCCTGTTCTGTTACCTATTCACAATACTATGCTGGGAGGTTGGCACTGTGGAGCAGAGGGCCTGATCTGCTGAGTGGGTTTGTGACACTGCATATTTCAAAAGACCCCCGCGCAGCATGACTTTGAGTACTTCAGCACATCCCTAGAGCCATGGCCTCCCCTCTATTGTCTGCTATAATTGGTGGGATACGCTGTTTAACCATATCTTTGAAATCCGGCAAATTCAATAAAAAGTTATTAAAACGCCATAGCTTATTTTTCTTATCCAAGGTCCAATCCCAAGTCAAAATTATTAAAGAATGGCCCAAGGTGTGAACGGAAGCATTATACAACCCTGCACTAGGTGGGCATGGTCCCCCGATATATGACATAAATCAATTCTTGTATATATGATATATGGTGCAGAATAGTGTGAATATGCCCTGGTGGAGGGATGTGAAGATCGCCAAGTGTTGACCAATTTAGCTTTCCTGACATAAATACTAGCTGTCTTCTGGGCAGCGATCCTCCTGGATGGTCTAGGGTTAGTGGTATCTCTTAAATCATGAATCATATTATTGCAACCTCCACCCAGGTATGCTGTTTCCATCTTGACAGCACTACCTGGTGGGCTGGGTTCGGGGAGGAATATGTCACTCGGCACATTGGCTAGGTTTGGCTACTCTGCAACAAGGGCACCCAAGTAACTCCGGACACAGGAAGCAATAACTGTAATGTCCAATACCAGAAGTGGGATTCTAAAGTGTGGCTTTTATTCACATCCAACTGAATAACAAAGCATAGATGGACCCCCACGGGGCTACACTCCTGGTAATGCAGATTTATGGAGATCAGAACACATTCACTTTCACTTTAGCCCTCAGGCTTTGAAACACACTGGGCACACAGCCCGTATTTGTACTGTGCTCTGGGTTTACCTGGCTCGGCTCCCTTGCCAGCCTCTTGGACTACTTTCCTTCCATGGCTCGGCTATCATGCCAGCCCTTTGGACACTTTCCATATAGCATGGAACATTTACTGGTGGCTCCCTAAACCACCTATGCGCACTTCTGGCTCCATTGGGGAATCTTTCTCATCAATTCCACACCTGGGCACTTTCCTCAGGCACTGGTCATGTACCTGAGAGAAAGCAACAGGTGTCCCAAAGCAAACCCATAGAGGTGAATTTGGTTACTACTGATGGGGGGATCTCCCACCTCTCACTCCCATAATTCATACCCGGCCATTTCTCTGGACTGTAACACCTCATCCTTGAAAACACTTTGCTGTGTAGATTCTCTTTAAATGTATTCACATTCAATCTACTGTCTTTACATCCCATTTGTGCTGAACTTGAACATACTTAATAAGTGGCTGTGTCCATTACTCTAGACCCCTCCACAGAGTTAAGCAGTCTAATCCCCACATCTTCCAAACTGTACTTGGCTGACTTTTCCTGACCCCACAGTAACAGTCACTTTAGTTTCATCTTGTTTCGGGTGAAAACACATTGACCCTTTAGCAGAGCGAACTCACCCCCTTGGTTGCAGGTGCCCTACAGGCGTTTTCTCTTCAAAGAAATCTCGTCCAGAACTTCTGGTGCCTCAGCACAAACTTAACTCAGACAGCTTCTTTTTCCCTAGCCAGACCAGGAGGGGTTTGTCCCTGGAAGCAGGCTGATTCCTTCACCCCCATCCCCACAGGGATGGTGCCCTGAACCACTGAAAGTGGTCTCTACCACTTCACTGGGCTCTTCTTGTGTTCATCTTCAGGTGAGAACGCACACCTATACAAAAAAAATAGCTCTTTGACAGAGCTTAGAACTCTGAGGGTCTGCTTACAGCAGAGCACCTCCTTCCTCTACTACAGACTGCAACAGACTCTTATAGACTGACTTCAGATTCCCCAATGTTCTACTCTAACCTCCAACTGCAACATTCTAGTGTGGTTTATGCAGCTGCAACAGTTCTAAAATGATGTCATCCCTCAGTCTCAGCTGAGACAGAGAACGGAGTGAGACAGTGTGAAATCCATTTAACTGGAGTTTCACAAGCTGCCTTCCCTGCCTACCACTAGGTCTAACTGGGATTCTTGTAACCCCGGGTAACAGGGGGGTTACATTATGGTCTCCCCTACTATCAAGACACATTGTTGGTGTTGAGTTATTTTTTGCAAGAGGTCATGCACTATGTTAGGGTCCATCCCCGGGGGACTATACAGACTGGCCAGGATAAATAAAGAGCCCTCCAAAGTACCTGTCACTATCGATTATCGCCCCTCCAGGTCAGAATAGGAGGACAGGAGGGAAAATTGGGTGGTTTGAGGTATGAATACTGCAGTACACCATCTCTTTCCCCCTCCCTTATAGGAAGATACCATTGCCTGAGTGTATCCAAATTTAATTCATTTTTGGTGTTCCTCTCGGTCTAGATGTATCTATTGCAATAAAACAAATGAAGGGTGAGATTTCTTAATAACAGATGAAGCTTTATAGCTTTTCATTGGATTATTTAACTCATTCACATTTTGAGAAAAAACCTTTAATTTGGAAGGTAAAGCCATGAGAGGTACTAAAAAAATAAAAAGTAATAAAGACGCATCCAGAACCGAGAGGCCACGACACCCCATCAGACACCACTCTTGCTAGGTTTCTTCCCTGTCACTAAAAGTTCCCTGAAATGCTGTAGAAAAATACAAGATTATACTTTTCTCCCAAAAAGAACAGTGCATCATTCAGTGTTATGGTATCCTGAAATGCTCCAGCCCTCATTGGTGAGAACTCGATACTCAGGTCTGGCATTCTAACAATAACTATGGCTGTGACCAAACATTTAACAACAAATATAAACACAGAACACAATTTGAAACTTCCAAGGGAGAAGAGCATGGGGAAAAGCCCTTTCAGTAGCTGAGAAAGTCCCCAGACTAACTGGGGAGCCCAGCTAGGGGGGCATTTGGCTGAAACCAGCACGTTCCCTTCCTGGTCAGAGGGGACAGCTGACCTAATTAGTGGCCAGGCTGCTAGGAGTAGGGCAGCATGACACATATCCTCCTCAGGTAAAGAAATAGAATGTATGACCATGAGGAAGGGAAGGTCGCTGTCACTCCGCTGCCCAGATATATATATATATATTTTTTTTTTTATTAACTATACTTTTTGCTGCTGCCAGCCACCCAGTACCTCAGCCAGATCATGGACCCTCGCTTCCACCTCCATATTGCACGCACCCCCTCCTTGATGCCCCCTGGCTTACCACCCCAGGGCGGGGCTGCGGCACCGGTCTCCCCGTCGGGCACCACAGACAATGGGATAGGTCAAGAAGGCCATCCTGGAGGCTAATTGAAGCTGAGGATTGGCTTCATCTAGGGCGGCTGGCAGCTAGATTTTTTCCCCCCCTGTAAGTGAGGGGTGGGAGCGTACAAGGACGCCAGCATCCGTCCTGCCTCTCAGAATCTTGTAGGCACCGGTTGCTGTGGTGCCACCAGCCTCTGCCAGGGGTCCTTCTAGCACCAGTCACACACCACACCCTTCCCCTGGAGAAGGAGAGCAGTCCCTGGGACACTCAATCTTCCCCCCCCCCCCATCGGCCCTCCAACAACTCAGGTCCATTCCCGAACCCGGGTCACTGTCGCCGCAAGTGGAAACTAACTGTTGCGCCAATGGGCTGGCAACGCTGCCCAGATATCTTAATCAGTCGCATATCATAAGAGTAAAAGCTCTGCAAAATATTGAAATGTTATAATATTAAAAAAGATGCCATCTTAAAGATTTAATTAACCGGTCCCCTGTAGCTGGTAATAGATATACTGTATAAGCTTAAAGTTTAAGCTCCGAATCTTCTTAACGCAAGTACAACCCCCCCTTCCCCGCCGGAGAAGAGAACCTTCTTCCCAAATAAAGAGTCTGTTAGCCCCATTTCATGCAGACAGAATAAATATTAATAATGAATAATAACAAATGAGGTCTATTAAAGAAAGAGTATCTAAAGCCAGCCCGGTGGTACAGAGGGTTGAGGCGCTGGACGCCACACCTCACGCCACACCAGCGACTTGGGGTCGAGCATGAGCCTGGGTCATCAGAGGCCGGTGGGGGGGGAGAGGGGATACAAGTTGCTGCCAGCTGGTGGCCCTCCACCTCGGGAGGGAGTACTTGGTCTCCTCGGAGCTTGGCAGCACCTTGATGGAGGCCGGAGTGGCTGCATCGCTCCAAGGAGTGTCAGCGTTAGGCCAAGGAAGGGCAGAAGAGGCTGGTACTGGAGCTCCAGTGCGCATGTGCACCTCCACACGCATACGCCATGGCTTCTGGGGTCTCAGGAAGTAGGACTGATGGAGAGAAACAGAAGAAAAATGTCGGGGGCCACCCAAGGATGAAGCCTCCAGGCCGGCTCTGGGGTTCCGCCGGGGTGCGCATGACGCTGCAAGTCCCAGAATGACCCTGAGTCCTGTAGGGTGGCAGATGACTAGGAGGCCTGCTGAAGGAGGATAAAGGTAATTGTAAAAAAACAACAAAAAAAAACAAAACAAGAAAGAGTATCTTAAATGGCTACAGGTCCAATTGGATGTGGATAAAGAAACAATAGCAAGAACAGTACTTCACTGCAGTTCAGGTGTTCATTCCCATTATGATAGGGGAGTCAGAAGAAGGCAGTATAGCACAGTGGTTTAAGGCTCTGAGCTGCAAACCTGGAGATCTGAGTTTAAATCCCACAGCCCCTACTTGCATACTGTGTGACCCTGAGCAAATCACTTAACTTCCCTGTGCTCCCAGGCCGCACCTGTAAACAAGCTTTCAGCTTAATGCATCTCTCCTGGTTAAAAAAAAAAAAAAGTGTTGATTCCAGTCAAGTAAGGTTCCCAGAAGGTTACAGTATTATGCAGCAACAGTATCTCCATTCAGGCCAGAGGCCCCAGAAAAAAGTTCACAGAATCTCTCGTAGCAGAAAATATAAACTGGCTGCTTATGACAGAGAGCATATATCCTCTGATGGCATAGGAAGTGGTTCAAGTAAATTCTTCCTGAGACTCATTTTGGTCCGGTCGAGATGCAGTTGCAGGGAGTGATTTAAGGAGCTTCTTGATGTCTTGTAGAGTGGCTGGGGCAGGGCGCTTCCCCGTGAGGCGCAAATGATGCCTCTAAGTGGATTGCCATTGTGATCGCTGTGGATGAGGAGAGGTTTCCAATTCTCCATTTGCAGAGGTAAGCCAGCCCCGCTCCTCCAAAGCCCTGTTAGCATCTTTGGGAGTTGAATATAGGATTGCACCTATAGGCCAGAAAACCCTAAGTTTTGCAGGGTAGGGTGTTTGAAAATAAACTTCACTGCACCGCAGTACACATAAGATGGGGGCATAAGCTAAACGCTGTTGCAGGATAGCAGGAGGGTAGTCCTGATCAAATATCAACCAAGAGCCATTGTAATCAATCTTGTTTTGTTGCCAGACTTGCTGGAGTACAGTTTCTTTGTCCCGGTAACTTGAAAACCTTATTACCACTGACTTCAGGCGGGCTTTGGTGTGGAAGGCTTGGGGGTTAACACCCAGTGTGCTCTTTCAGTGTGGAAAGAGAAAGCGGGAGATGAGTCCAGAACGTACTTCAGAAGGTCGCTAATGAAATCCACCATGCTCCCGGTCTCCGCACCCTCAGATAGTCCATAAATTCTTAAATTATCACGGTGAGACTGGGTTTCCAAGTCTAGGCATTTTGCTTGCAAGGCTTCAGCTTGGTCTACTAGGAAATCAACCACTAAGTGAAGTTGTTGTAGGCCATCTTCTGCCTTTCTGATTCTCTCCTCCACAGCCTGCATTCTGTTCTCCACTGCCATAAATTGAGTTTAGCCTCTTAAATTCTTGTTGAGTTTCCAATCTGAAGTTCCTCATTTCAAAGTGTTTCAAATCTTGATTGGGTTAATTTTTCATGTTCATCATCGGTATCCTGGACTCCCTTCAGGGTGCCTTCCTCAAGCAACTGGTCATGGAACCAACTCGGCAGAAGGCAATACTGGACCTTGTGCTCACAAACAGGGACAGTGTGATGGGGGTAACAGTGGGGGAGCACCTGGGAAACAGTGACCACCAGTCATTGTGGTTTGAAAACACAGAAAGAGCAGAACCAAACCACACAAAACACGATCCTGGATTTTAGGGGGAAGACTTTGGGAAAATGGGGAGATACTTGAAAGAGGCATTAAGGGAATGGACAGGAACTAGGGGTTGAGGAACAGTGGGCAGTATTTAAATGGGGATTACAAGAACAACAGAATTATGCATTAAGCAGGTTAGCAAGAGGAAAGGAAGAGAGACCATTATGGTTTTCAAAGAGGTAGCAAAAAGTGAAAGCCAAAAGATTGCATTCAGGCAATACAAAAGACACAGGCAGAAGGGGATAGGGAGAAGTACCAGGAGAAGCAAAGGGAGGCAGGGAGGTCAGTAAGGGAAGCCAAAGCTCAGACAGAAGAACACATTGCAAAATCAGTGGGTAGAGGGGACAAAACCTTTTACAGGTACATAAGTGAAAAAAGAAAGACAAAGGGAGGGATAGTGAGACTGAAGGGGGAGGATGGGGGCCGCTTGGAGGATAACAGTTAAGCTGACATATTGAACAGGTATTTCTGCTCAGTCTTTACTGAGGAAGAGGAGGGTAATGGGTCTGAAGGGAGTACAAGGGGTGAGAATGGTGCAGAAATGGACACAAGTCCCTTTACACGAGAAAGGGTCCTGGAAGAACTGAAAGTAATAAGAGTTGATAAAGCAATGGGGCCAGATGGGGTGCACCCCAGGGTCCTTAAAGAACTAAGAGAGGTGGTGGTTGAACCTCTGGCTATCCTGTTTAGCCGATCACTGGAAACAGGGAGGTACCCAAAGACTGGAGGACAGCAGATGTAGTCCCCTTATACAAAAGTGGGAACAAAGAGGAAGCAGGGAACTACAGACCAGTCAGCCTCACCTCAGTAGTGGGGAAGATCATGGAAGCACTACTGAAGGAGAGATTGGTGGAACATCTGGTTGTCAATGGACTACAGGACCCAAGGCAGCATGGTTACCAGGGGAGGTCATGTCAGACCAATCTCGCTGAATTTTTGACTGGGTGACTAGGGAGGTGGATCAGGGGGCAGTGGACATGGCCTATCTGGACTTCAGCAAGGTCTTTGACACTGTGCCACATAGAAGACTATTACACAAACTGGGGAATATGGGTGTGGGCAGGACAGTAGTGTGGTGGGTAGGTAACTGGCTGGGTGGCAGGACACAGAGGGTGGTGGTAAATGGCTGTCACTCCACAGAGGGAAGAGGACCAGTGGGGTACCACAGGGATCAGTGCTGGGATCGGGTCCTATTCAACATCTTCATCAGTGACATTGCGCAGGACCTAGAAGGCAGAATTTCACTGTTCGCTGATGACACAAAGCTCTGTAACAGAGTAGACACACCAGAGGGTGTAGACAGAATGAGAAGCGACCTGCAGAAACTTGAAGAATGGTCAGGGGTTTGGCAGTTGAAATTCAATGCAAAGAAGTGCAAGATAATGCATATGGGGCACAAAACCCTGGCACAATATATCAGTTGGGGGGTGAGGATATAGCATGCACCAAGCAGGAAAGGGATCTTGGGGTTGTCATCTCTGATGACCTCAAGGTAGGGAAACAGTGTGACAAGGCAGCAGGTAAAGAAATAGGATGCTGGGATGTATAGGCAGGGGCATCACCAGCAGGAAAAGGGAGGTCATAATTCCCTATACAAGACACTAGTGAGGCCCCACCTGGAGTACAGTGTACAGTTCTGGAGACCATACCTACGTGAAGGACATAGACAGGGTAGAGAAGGTTCAGAGGAGGGCAACAAAGATGGTGCACGATTGCATCACAAGTCCTATGAAGACAGGTTGAAGGAACTGAACATGTACTCCTGGAGGAGAGGAGGGAGAAAGGGATATGATAGAGACATACAAGTATCTTACAGGAGGAACAGGGTGCAGGAAAACACTATTTTTTAAGCTTAAAAGATGTTCCAGGACTAGAGGGCATGGGATGAAGTTGGAGGAGGATGATTCAGAGAAACATGAGAAAGAATTTCTTCACAGAACGGGTGGTGGACAAGTGGAACACCCTGCCAGAGGAAGTGGTGGGGGCTGAAACAATCACAGGATTTAAGAATGCATGGGATAGACCTAAAGGAATTCTGGAGGTCAGGGGTAAGGGGCAACAGACTTCTAGGAAAACAAACTGAACTTACAAGCTCAAATGGGCAGACTGGGTGGGCCATAGGCCCTTATCTGCCGACACTGTCTATGTATCTATGTATCCATATTGTGGCTTGCTAGGCTAGACAAAGAGTCACCACCACTCTGGAGAAGATTGGTCAGGCTAAATCCACTGGAACCTGAGTCTGGTGTGTTCGGGAGCCTGATCTTGGTTGTTTGTCCTTTCCACTGCTCTTTGAAGCCATTTAGATAATTATTAATTTGTTAAAAGCTGCATGGAATAGACTTTTAATTTATGCAGCAAGAGAGCTCCGGGATCAACCTGCCATACGGTGGGTGACGTAACCAGAAGTCCCCCGGTTATCAACTTTTAAATAAAATAAATAAATACAATTTTTCTTAATGACAGGACAATACAATTTGTCAATTACCAAGGCAATACATAGCTAATTCTAAGTTTTAATATCTAACAGTGAAATTCTTGATTCACAGGAGGAAACAGGTACAGGTATGAAGGGACAGGCCGTTAGGGATCGGGAGGACATAAATAATACATTGCATTTCAGAGGTAATGACATGTAAAATTCATCATGTAAGGCATAAACATATAAGAAAGCATGCAAGTGGCTGATAAGTACATGGAATTGGTTCAGTGTATATATATTACAAATGTCATATTAGTGAAGCCACATAGAAGGTCTTAGAAACTTACAGGTGGGGCCACCCCAGTATACTGGGAGGTTAAGGTGCTGGCTGCCATACACCCACCCCGCGACCCAGGGTTGGGAATGACCTTGGGCAGCCGGGGGTCAGCAGGAGAGGGAGGGGATCGAGAGTCAAATGGACTGCTCTCCTCTCCCGGGTTGGGCAGGGTTGTCATCCCGCTCCTTGGCTGCTCCCTAGTGAAGGCCGGAGGGTATCACCAGAGGCTGGGAGACACAGGAGTGCAGAGACATGATGTGCGCATGCCTCCACACACACATATTCATGCCACGAGGGGGAAGGGGTGTACGGGAGGAAATGGGAAAAGGAGCTGGCAGGCTTCATGATGCTGTGGCACTGCATCTGACTCTGGTGCCCCGGATATCTGGATTGTGCTTCAGGGAGGGAGGAGGACGGACCTCCCCCTCCAGCCCTGCCATGGAGGGGAAAATCCATGGGGGAATACCAGAGAGCCTGGAGTTGGGGGAGCGGAGCCATGGATGAGGAAACCAAGCCGTCGGGGGGAGGGGGGTGTAGCCTGCATGCCAGCCCCGAAGGAGAAAAGCAGTACGGAAAAAAGGAAAAAGAAAGTTACACAGTGGAATTCATGCCTGTCTATTATTTCAAATCACATAGGGCTGTGCTTCACATTAGAGTGGGACTCATGCCTGTCTGTTGTTTAAAATGAGAGAAGGCAGATCTCGCTGGGACTTATACATCATAAAGACACTCTTGAGCTACACATAACCACTGACCAAAATCTGGAGTGCCTGATGACATATTGTAGAGATAGGATATCATAGATACCTGTTATTGTTGCTCTTTTGATGATAGGCATCATAGATTGTATTAGCTCAGTACCTTATGTTTTGATCTGTAATGCATGTAGAGATGGTGCAAACTTGACTCAAATATCTTGAAGTAAAAAAAAAAAAAAAAATTAGAGAAGGCAGTGCTTCACATTACAGAGTGGGATTCGTGCCTGCCTGCTATCTTAAGAGAGCGAGAGAGCAGTGCTTCACATTACAAAGTGGTATTCATGCTTGTCTGCTATCTCAAGAGACAGTGAGAGAGCAGTGCTTCACATTACAATGTGGGATTCATGCTTGTCTGCTGCTATCTTGAGAGATCAAGAGAGCTGTGCTTCACATTACAAAGTGGGATTCATGTTTGTCTGCTATTTAAGCTAAGAGATGTCAGTGCTTTAAACTGAAAAATGGGATTCATGCCTGTCTACCGTCTCAAAAGACGAAGGCAGTGCTTCACATTACAGAGTGGGATTCATGCTCTTTACTACTGTATCTCCAATGAGACTGGGCAGTGCTTTATATTTGAGAGTGGGATTTATGCAGTACCTGTGCACTGTACCACATTAGGTGTCCTGTCCTGTTTTTGCCGCAGAGTCATTTGTGCCACACATGGAGAATGTGTTGCCTTATATTGCACAGTGCGATTAATATCTGCCCCTTTAAAGGGACACTGTCAACCCTTTTTGCATATTACGTCTAGCTAAAGACCTACATTTTATGATTGCTTACTTTCTGCAAAACTCATACAAGTTTTTTTTTTTTTTTCTGCTCTCTTTCTTGTTTAGAACTGAAATGTATGGGAATGGTGCAATTATATATAACCCCTAGTGGGTGCTATCCCAAGGGCTACTACCCCTGCCTGCATGGCTTTTTGCAGGTTAAGAAGCCTGGGTACTGAAACTGATGCCTCCACCCGGAGGACAGGGTTGTAAGTAACAAGGCTAACCTGAGTACAGCCCTTCGGGACACTGTAACCCCCCTCTTTCCCTTCTAGTGGCCACGACAATATGCAACAAACACTTTCACAGTAGCCCCTATTCAGTATACAATTCCCCCACGCCATTTGCACTTACCACCAAAGCTGGTTCCACCAGTTTGACCCTGGAGACCCCCTTTAAAACAAGGTTAGGCACAGTAAATAACAGTATAGTGCTTTTGGTTCAAACTGGAACCACAGTCAGATTAAATGCAAAAAGAGTTGGATCTAATTTATTCAGGGGAATTGAACAAGGGAGGGGTGTAATTCAGGTTGATTGAGTCTAAAACTGATCTTGTCAGGCAATTATGCATGCACTTTTAATCCCTGCACAGTCACATGCTCTGGGTACCCAGTTGGAAGTAAGTGGGTTAGCCTGAACGCGTCTGCAGGGCCGCGCCGTGAGCTGATTGGGGCCCCTGTGATGAAAAGAAAAGGCATACAACCATACACAATTTGTAATCCAGAGCCTGAAGGCTCAGTTTGTGAAAGGAAAAACAACAATGCAATCAGATGACAACACTTGAGATTTAGCTGTTGTTGCAGGGAGCTACCCTGATTGTTACTCACGCTACCCAATGCGAGACACAGGCTAGAAGAAATGGAGACTGCAGGTTGATGACTGGTTTGCCAGGAGAAGCAGGGCCCACATGAATCACTGAGGTGTCGTTCCATGCTTGAGATGGTTGAGCAGGGGGCTGATCCCTGGGTGAGTCTCATCGATGATGGCTTCTGTGCCTGAAGTAGCTGGCTGGGCCAGGTGGCAAGACCCAGGCAGGGTGGAACAGTTTGGATTTTGTGTCCAGTAGTGCTGGATGCAGCTTTCAGCAAACGTGGCACATTTACACAGAGAAGAACCAAATTGAGACCCACTAATAGCACACAGCACATTTATAGTAAAGCAATCACCATACCACAATGCGGAAGGCAGTCCGGCCGCAATATCAGTATCTCTGAGTAAAACCGGGAATTCTGTAGTAAATGGTCGTGTACAGCAAATCTTCGATCTTCTTCAGGTTCAATTCTGGTCACTCTTCAGTGGCTTTGTCCACTCCAGTTCAGATACAGTCCGATTTGCTAAGGCTTTCAAATGATTCCCTCTCAAGGGACTGCAGGCAGGCAGGCCAAACCCAGCCTTTCTACCAATCTCCCGTGCGAACTATGCAGGGGCTGCTGCACGAATCACTCAAGCTGTTTACTCTTCAAACTCTTAACTCCAGACTGACTGACTGCAGCAGGCAGCTTTGGAATTTCCCTTCGGTCCAAAAGGTTCTGGTTGGTTGATCCATCAGTCTGTGAAAGCAAGGGCTCCCCCTCCAGGTGCATTTAGGCACCAAAGTCTCAAAACTACAATTCCTACAGAAATTCACTCCCACAAGACCACTGGGGACAGAATCCATTTTAGGGTCCCTAAATGTACTGATTGGCCCATTCTGGCAGTCCAGGACCAAGATGGTGGTGATAAACAGAACTGTCCATGTTGCAAAGAAGGCAGGTTAGACAAACTACAATATCATTATTATGCTAATAGATAATCAGCACATAAGTACAGCTTCTAACAGAGCTCCCTCTGTGCAAATAGGAATGGCAGAACAGAGCAATTATATGACAGCCCAGGTGGGACTCGAGCATAAAAACACTCAGCCCCCTCCCAGATTAAATAAGCACCACATTATAGGCAGTTCTTAAAGAGATAGAGCACGGAGGCATTAAGGTATTCTCAAAAACACTTTTAAAATGCTAAGACACAGGATACCAGCCTGGCAGTGAGCATTTAGGCACACCCAAGGAAGACTTTTGGACCCCCCATTTGAAGGGGGGTCACACCCTTCTCTGCCTGGAAAAACTTGGCATCCGCGTCAAGTCTACACCTCCACAGTATTGAAGAAGCAATATATACGAAACATATGTTACATTAGCATACTTTGAGAATAATATCTGATACATCAGTTAATGTAGACTTATCACATTATTATACATTTCACTGTACCATATCTTCATTGACAATACTTACACATTTCATACACTCTATACTGATTCTATTATGATTAACATACTATGAACAGGTACCTATGACTTCACGTTATAACTTCTTGTACAGTAAACAATGTAGAAGGGGGGCCCTTCCCTATCAGCTAATTTGGGGCTAGATGGGACAGAAACACCATGTTCTGAAGGAAGAACAATTAATCGGGAGGTGGCAGTCAAGCTCAGTTTGGGCAGTGAGCTCTTGGAAATGTAAACACCTTTATGGACCACATTGAGAGGCAAGTCCACAGCCTCCCAAGGGAATCATAACTAAAACGTAGCAATGGCTTAACAGGTCACCAAGATTTTCTGGGGGGGAACAGACAGGCTCTGGGAGGTCAACACTGGCATTGATTTCTTCTCCTGTAGTGAGGGATGCCTCTGCACTGACTAAAATGTCCAGATTGGGAACACTATCAGTTCCTGGCTCTGCAGACTCTGTTTCCACACTTTGCTCATTACTATCTTCTGAAGAGGGTCCAGGCTACTCTGGCACAATTAGGCTTTGCGGCACTGAAGGAGTGCTGTCAACACTTTCATATTGTTCTTCAAGTTCTGGTATGTCACCAGGGAGACTCGGACCATCAGCCCCTTCTTCGGGCAAGTCAAACAGTTCTACAAGACACAGAGAATCCGCAACCTCAGATGTGATACTTTGCACCTCACTTTCAGGGGGCATTGGGTCCAGGGAAGAAGCTGGGGGGGGGTTAGGCAGTTCTGAAGGTCGTGCTTCGTCGCCACGATTCTGCAGAGGCTTGCCTCGAAACAACTGACTCAGTTCATATGAGGGATAATAGGCATTATCATAACAGTTACCTTCATCAGAGACAGACGAACAGTCATCACTATCACTCTGGGCCGGCTGAGGGGAAGGCCTTAGTTCTGAAACGACATGGACAGGTTGGCTCCGTTTCCTCTTTGCAGCAGCACAAGTCACTGGCCCGGGAGAAGTGTCAGGTGTTGGTTCAGCATCAATAATAACTTGGCCGATGGGCAATAAGTGATTACGGTGCATGGTCTTAACAGCTTTGGAATTATTTTCTGGGTGCATCTTGTACAGCAGCAGATCATCCAATTTACCAACTACTACGTGGGGGAGATGGTGCCATCTATCAGCAATTTTGTGTTTTCCATGCAGTCCCAAATTGCGTAATAGTACCCTGTCTCTGGGCAACAACTCATGGGCTTTAACTCGTCAATCATGTCTTTCTTTGTTGGTGAGATTTTGCTTGGCAGCCATAGTTTAAGCTAGTTGATGGGCATGATTCAACTGATCTTTCAATTTCTGTACATATTGCAAGTAGTTTTCGGCTGGGACCCCATCTGGAGAGACCCCAAAGCAGACAACTGGCAGTCGGGCCTCCCTCCCAAACATGAGATGGAAGAGGGAGAACCCAGTAGCGTCACTTTTGGTGCAATTGTACACGTGTACCAAGGTGCTAATCTGCTGGCTCCACTTATGCTTGTCTTTTGAATGGAGGGTTCCCAGCATGTCTTGAAGGGTGCGGTTAAAGCGTTCTGGTTGAGGATCCCCCTGCGGGTGGCAGGGGGTGGTTCTTGACTTCTACACCCCCCACAGAGAGAGCATTTCTTTGATTAACCTACTTTCAAAGTCTCTGCCTTGATCAGAATGGATCCGCTGGGGGGCACCATAGTGAACAAAGAATTTTTCCACCAGAACCTTGGCCACGGTAGAGGCCTTTTGATATTTAGTTGGGAAGGCTTGTGCGTACCGTGTAAAATGATCAGTAACTACCAACACCTTGCCAGTGTTCTTTTGGTCTGGTTCTAAGCACAAGAAGTCTATGCAGACCAATTCTAGAGGGGCGTTGATAGTGATACTGATGAGAGGGGCAGCCTTTTGAGGCAGGGTTTTTCTTTGAAAGCAATGACTGCAGGTCTTTACATGATGCTAGACATCTGCCCCCATCTTTGGCCAGTAGAATCAGGATTGTACCAAGTAGAGAGTTCTGTCAATACCGAGGTGCCCCATGTGATTGTGGAGGGACCTCAGTACCAGCTGTTTAAAGGCCGTGGGTAGAGCCAACTGTTGCTTGTCTACTTGACCACGACGATCCACTGTCTCTGTATAACAACTGATCATGCAACTTTAACCTGGGGCCTTCCTTGAATGACAGAGCAGTTCGCAAGTCAGGGGAATGCAACTTGGACACATCTTTCCCCACACACAGGGCATCAAGTGCTGGTTGAATCATGGGATCTTGGGATTGAGCCCACTGAATGCTATCATTATCGAACTGAGGTAGTGCATGAATATCTACAGCAGAGAAATGGCAATAGGCAGCTGGTATGCAGGTATCAGGAGGGCCCAAGCAATCTGCTAGGCAGTCCACTGTGTCTGCAGACATTTGTTCATCTTTATCAAACTTCTGGCATAATGCTTTTTTTTTTTTTTATTGTTTTTTTATTTGTTTTAAAATTTGTAAAGGACATATGGGATACAGTACATTATAGAGATCACATAATGCAATCAAGCTTAACTCCAGCAGCATACAATGCATTACAGTTATGGGCACAAGACCACAAATCATATACAGCCATAAATTAATCCATCCTGATAGAGATTCTTGTATACTAGTACTAAAATGATAAGTCTTCCCCCTAAATTTCTCCCTCCCCCTCGCCTTTCTCGACATCAGGTTACTTCTCTTGTCACTCATTATGGGACAAAATGTGGATCTTGTACAGACATATAGAAGACCCATTTCCTCCATTGGAGTTCAAATGTATCATCTTTTCTATTTAAGAGGCTGGCCACCAGTCTTTCCAAATAGTATACTTCTTTCATAGTTGTAAACTAGTCACTTCTGGTCGGAGGTGAGGTCCAGCCCCATAATCTGGTAATTGCTTTCTTTAGCTATCAATATAAAAGTAATCAAGAGAGAGTCCCTTTGGAATACGAAGGTCTACAGGAGGTATTGAAAGCAAGACCATTTCAGGAGTAAGGACAGCCTCCTCTCCCACTAACTCCCCTAGGGGTTCCGCCACCTCTCCCCAAAATAGCCGGAGCACCGGGCATGACCATAAAATGTGTACATGTCCAGCCTTCTTTTCCCCACAAGATCTCTAGCAACTTTCTACTGGTCCAGTTGCAAATTTTGCCAGTTTAGCTGGTGTATTGAAAAATCTAAGCCTGACTTTCCAGGCAAATTCCTGCCAGTATGGTGCTAGAGATATTCCACGAGATGATATGTTTAAACCAGAGATCTTCTGAGACTGGTACCAATAATTCCCAATTCCAGGCATCCGGGACCCCCAAGGTTGAGTCCTTAGTAACCCCCTGTAATCCCTTATACAGTGCTCCAATCAGGTGGTGTGGAGTTATTCCCTTTATGGAAGATATAATCAATATCAATAGTTGTGGAGATGGGGATGGGAGGCGGTTCCATTGAGGAGCCTTATTCACCAGATAAGCTTGTATCTGCTAATAAGCTACATTAGTTTCTGGTGGTAGCCCATAGGTGTCTCTTAATGTGGAAAAGAGTAGCGTACCCTGGTTATCTAGTATCTGAAAAAATGAATGTTAGGCATCTATTATGCCAGCCATTTAGAGTCTCAATTAGAGGAACCTGAAAATTCTTCTCCTCTAACCTAAGTTGTCGTAGAAAATAAAAGATCGGAGCAGGTTCCTGAGAGGCTCTAAGTTTGTCCCAGACTGTTAAACTGCTCTGCATTCCACTGTGATAATCATTCCACCCTGAGAAGGGCTCCCCGGTTCAAATAGAACATTTTTAATATCTTGAATATGATTTAGTGTAATAGCTAGCTTTTTCCAAGGTATTCTATAATTTGCATCAATCCACTTCATTATCCTGGCCAGGGTAGCTGATTGTGCGCATTTACCCAGATCAGGTAATCCCAATCCTCCTTTGTCTCTTGGAAGCTGTAGGATGACCCATTGAATGTGAGGTTTTGTGCCAGTCCAGGCAAATTGATCTAAGGCCCTATTCCAGGATATAAAATATAGAAGGGAGGCAAGACAGGAAGGGCTTGAAACAAATACAGTAGTCTGGGCAATATTTTCATTCCAATTAGGTCAGTCCTTGAATAGAAGGAGAGACACAGTTGAGACCAAGTATGAAGATCATTGTGTATTATCTGAGTGAGAGGTTCATAATTATCAAAACAGTATGATCAATATTTTGAGGTAACTGTATACCCAGATATTTCAGCTTTGTCCCTCGCCACTTAAAAGGTAAGTAAGCTCAAAGGGGTGGAGAAGGGGAAAAGCAGAAAGTCAAAACCTCTGTTTTTGTAGAATTTAGCTTATACCCTGAAATTAAAGAAAACTGAGAAATAATATTCCAGAGGACTCGAAGAGAATGTTCTGGGTACGATTTCTGGCATAATGCTTTGATGTCGGGTTCAGACAATCTGACCCAATTGTTCTTAGAAGCTGGCCTTCATAACAGGGCATCAGTATCAATGTGGTTTAGTCCCGGTCTGTATTCGACAACATTATCATAAGTCGAGAAGACAGAGAGCCAACGGTGCCCAGTGGTGTTCAATTTAGCTGAAGTCTGCAGATAGGTCAGTGGGTTATTGACAGTCTTCACTAATATCTTTTCCCCATAGAGGTACTCATGAAACTGGTCAACTATCTCCCATTTTAGGATGAGGAATTCCAACTTGTGGACTTGATAGTTCCACTGTGACAGTGTCAGACTCCTACTGGCGATAGCTACAGGTCTCAAGCCATCTTCATAGTCTTGATATAGCACAGCCCCAAGGCCCTGCAAACTAGCGTCCATATGCAGAACACAGGGCTTGGTAGGATCAGCATAGGTAAGGACTGGGGTGTTGGTGAGCTGGTATATGACTTCAAAGAATGCTGCTTCACATTTGGGTGTCCAAGTCCCAAAAGGCTCACCTGTTCAAAAATACACTTTCTCTTGGTCTTTGATAGCCCCCCTTTTGTATTTGCGCTTGGTAGGAGAGTATCCTTGGGTAAGGTTAAGGAGCAGTCTAATCACCTTTGAATAGTCTTTGATGAACCTGCAGTAGTAGCCGCAGAACCCCAGGAAATGCTGTAGCTCTTTTAGATTATTGGACTGGGGCCAAGTGGTCAAAGATTCAACTTTACTGGGATCTGTCTGTATCTCTTCCGCAGACACTGTGTCCCACATATTTCACAGATGTTTGGAAAAACTGGCACTTGTCTAAGGATAACTTAAGGCTGAATTCTTCCAAACAATCAAGAACTTTGAACAGTCTGGTCTCATGTTCCTCCAGCGTGCATCTGAAAACAATGACATCATCCAAGTACACTAAACATTCAAGCAGGTTTATGTCTCCCACCACACATTGCATCAATCTCTGGAAGGTGGCAGGGGTACCCGAAATTCCCTGCGGCATCCTCAGGAATTCATAGAACCCCAAAGGACAGATGAAGGCTGTTTTCTCATGGTTCTCTGGGGCCAGCGGAATCTGATATCTGCTGCGGAGATTCAGCACTGAGAACCACTGACCCCCATTCAGGCAATCCACGGCATCCTGTATGCATGGCATGGTGTATTGATCTGGGATAGTCCGTCGGTTCAGGGTCCGATAATCCACACACATCCTCACGGATCCGTTCTTTTTATGCACCACTACAATGGGGGGTGCATATGGGCTTCTTGAGTCCTGAATAATGCCAGCAGTGAGCATTTCCTGTAGGTGCCTCCTCACATCATCTATGTCTGCCGGGGCAAGGCAACGGGACCTCTCTCGAAATGGTCGGTCATCATGCAGGCGTACATTATGCTTGGCACTATGTACACACTCCACGTCCCACTCTTTAAGTGAGAACACTTGGTCTCTCTGTGCCGGCTTCCTGCTAATTCTGGTCTTCCATTCAGTGGACAAGGAGGAATTAACAAAGTCAAATAAATCTGGGGTCACTCTCTCCCTTTCAGCAGAGCACTTGTTACTGGGTAATACTGCAGTGTCTGCACAGTGTACTGTAGCCATCGTACATCCCTGGTTTACACGAACTTCCCTGTCTGACATGTTTCTCACTTGCACCGTCACTCGGTAAGCATAGGCGTGGGTAGTATACTGGGCTTAACCAACATCCCCTCTGGCAGCTTCCCTTCACCAGGGATGTCTATCATCAATATTTTTTTCTTTACATCTCTCCTTAGGCAGACTTCTCCATGGATCGTACACTGGGCATTGGGGGCCATCACCAAAGAGTAAGGATCTTTTTTCCACACTATCCCCACTGGCTCATCTCGGTCCACTCCACTTCATTGGGTTTCTGTTGCAAGTCATAAGCCCTTTTGATTAATGCTGGAACTCTTAGGGCCCATCCAGTCCATTGCCCTTGTTTCTCATGACAGAGTTGTGCTAGTCTCCCAAACATGAGGGCATATGTTCCAGTTAACAGGGGAACTCATCATACAGTCCAGTGGGGGGACACACTAAGGTGAGTGTCTCAACTTGTTCATCTACCCCAGCCATGGTGGTAGGGAATGACAGCCAGATCCAGATATACCCAGAGTACGGCTAGGACTTCTCACTCAACCACCACATGTGCAGAACTTCCAAGGGTTGTAGGGGCACATCAGGCAGATGGTTCTGGTACCAGTCTTGAAATGCTGTGGTCACTTGAGATCCACTGTCGATCATGACCCCGGTAGACGCACTGTTCACTGTCACTGTAGTTTCCATTGAGGGACCCACCACCTCAGACCACTCGGGTGACTTGGGCTTGGATGTTGGCTTTACAGCTGCCTTGGATGAATAGCTTTTCTGGGCAGCTCTACCTTGCGGCCGTATGTTGCTCCATCAAATCAGTGCCAGCAATCTAGTGGTAACTTTTCTCAGGTGAACGGCAGGTGAACCAGGTGTGCCCATCCTCTCTGCAGTGGTAACAGAAAACAGGTTCTTTAGAGTCTCTAGGGGAAGAGGAGCTGTTCCCCTGCTTGAACATAGTTGGGGAGTCTCTGAGTCTCTCTCTTCTCTGGTCAGGGGTTTGTTGTCTTGACTCTGAGCTCCCCCAAGGGTCAGTGTTTTGGGTAGCTCGGAGCAGGTGTCCCACCAAAGCTCTCAGTTCTTGTACCTCATTCAGCAGGCTGTCTTCAGGCTGGGTTTCAGAAGAAACATCGTGTACCCCCCCCCCGGCAGGATTTTCCTCTTTGTCTCGGGGGCTGGACAGGAATTAGCATCTTTGGTTGCCTTGGCAGCTTGCTGACTGACTTTCAACTCTGTTAACTCCTTGATCAGTTCTCATCTGTTGCAGTTCAGCCTCCTCACCTCTCTCAGGGGCCTGGCAGGCGTGGGCAGCCCCAGTATAGGGCTCCCATCCTTCTTCGTCATTCTCAATCTCATGGATCTCTCTCATTGAGTCACAGTATTGGGAGGATTGCCCCTTCTGTCTTGCAGTTTAAGCTTCAACCTAATCACGCTAGAGTACCTTGCTGACATTAAGATGTGATCTAGCCTGACCTTGTTCAATTCACTAGCGGGCAACCCTCCTTTCCAGTGAGCCCGCAGCAAAGCTCGCTCAATTCGAGTAATAAACTGACAGTTTTTCATTCTTCCACTGTTTTGTGGATTTAAACTTCCACATCAGGTCATCTCCTCACTTAGTGCTACCAAATACCCCTCCAGGGCAGAGAGGTGCTCAGCAGCTGTGGCCTCTGGGTGGTGGATAATAGGAAACAAATGGCCTCCAGTGCAGGGCCCCCTCAAGCTTTCCAGGGTTGTAAGTAACAAGGCTAACCTGAGTACGGCCCTTCGGGACACTGTAACCCCCCTTATTCCCTTCTAGTGGCCACGACAATATGCAACAAACATTTTCACAGTAGCCCCTATTCAGCATACAATTCCCCACACTGTTTGCACTTACCACCAGGGCTGGTTCCACCAGTTCGACCCTAGAGACCCCCTGTAAAACAAGGTTAGGCACAGTAAATAAAAGTACAGTGCTTTTTGTACAAACTGGAACCACAGTCAAATTAAATGCAAAAAGAGTTAGATCTGATTTATTCAGGGGAATTGAACAAGAGTAGGGTGTAATCAGGTTGATTTATTCTAAAACTGATCTTGTCAGGCAATTATGCATGCACTTTTAGTCCCTGCACAGTCACACGCTCTGGGTATCCAGTTTGAAGTAAGGTGGGTTAGCCTGGAATGCTGCCCGGGGTAGGCCAGCGTCGCAGCTGGTTGGGGCCCTGTGATGAAAAGAAAAGACATGCATAACTACACACAATTTGTAATCTAGAGCCTGAAGGCTCAGTTTGTGAAAGGAAAAACAACAATGCAATCAGATGACAACACTTGAGATTTAGCTGTTCTTGCAGGGAGCTACCCTGATTGTTACTCACGCTACCCAGTACAAGACACAGGCTAGACGAAATGGAGACTGCAGGTTGATGATTGGTTTGCCAGGAGAAGCAGGGCCCACATGAATCACCGAGGTGTCATTCCTATTTTGAGATGGTTGAGCAGGGGACTGATCCCTGGGTGAGTCTCTCATCGATGATGGTTTCTGTGCCTGAAGTAGCTGGCTGGGACAGGTAGCAAGGCCCAGGCCAGGTGGAACAGTTTGGATTTTGAGTCCGGTAGTGCTGGATGTAGCTTCCAGCAAGCGTGGCACATTTACACAGTGGAGAACCAAATCGCGCCCCACTAACAGCACACATTACATTTATAGTAAAGCAATCACCATACCACAATGCGGAAGGCAGTCCGGCTGCAATATCAGTGGCTCTGAGCAAAACTGTGAATTCTGTGGTAAATGGATGTCCTGACAGGCCGATAGCTTACAGCAAATCTTCGGTCTTCTTCAGGTTCAAATCTGGTCACTCTTCAGTGGCTTTGTCCACTCGAATTTGGATACAGTCCAATTGCTAAGGCTTTCAAATAATTCCATCTCAAGGGACTGCAGGCAGACAGGCCAAACTCAGCCTTTCCACCAATTTCCCGTGTAAACTATGCAGGGGCTGCTGCTCGAACCACTCAAGCTGTTTACTCTTCAAACTCTAACTCCAGACTGACTGCAGCTGGCAGCTTCAGAATTTCCCTTCGGTCCAAAAGGTTCTGGTTGGTTGATCCATCAGTCTGTCAAAGCAAGGGCTCCCTCTCCAGGTGCATTTAGGTGCCAAAGTCTCAAAACTACAATTCCTACAGAAATTCACTCCCACAAGACCCCTGGGGACAGAATCCATTTTAGGGTCCCTAAATGTACCGATTGTCCCTTTCTGGCAGTCCAGGACCAAGATGGTGGTGATAAACAGAACTGTCCATGCTGCAAAGAAGGCAGGTTAGACAAACTACAATATCATTACTATTCTAATAGATAATCAACAAATAAGTACAGCTTCTAACAGAGCTCCCTCTGCGTAAATAGCGATGGCAGAAAGGAGCAGTTATCTGACAGCCCGGGCGGGACTAGAGCATAAAAACACTCAGCCCCCTCCCAGATTAAATAAGCACCACATTATAGGCAGCTCTTAAAGAGACAGAGCATGGAGGCATTAAGGCACTCTCAAACACTTTTAAAACGCTAAGACACAGGATACCAGCCTGGCAGTGAGCATTTAGGCATACCCAAGGAAGACTTTCTGGAACCCTCATTTGTAGAGGGGTTACATACACCAAAACTGTTATTTATTTACTTATGTCTTTGTTTACTGAGTAAGTGCACTGATCCAAGAGGACCGTTTTCAGTCACAACCCGGGCCACAGGGGGGCAAGCAACACAGATAAACATAGCAGCACATACAGGGCTTATTTTGCTTCAAATCCTTGATCTACTCTTATTGCATATATCCTGAACTTTAGGAACACGCCCAAACAGTGCAGCCACTCATGATACAGTAGTCTTCTCCCACTGCGTCATGAGTGGCTAGACTATGCCAGGGGTGTTCCCAAGTCCAGGAAAGATGCAGTGGGGTTGATCAAAGAATGTAACGAACATATTTTTGTGTGGTAGCACTGGTGTGGTGGGCAGCCTGTTTTTTTACTTTTGAAAATAAAACAAAGGAATCAATCAAACTACCAGCTATGTCTGCAAACTCTACAGAATGTGAACAATCTTAGCATGAGTTGTTTTTTTTTTTTAAACTAGAGACACTTTGAGGCCTAAGGGGATGGCAGTGTCCCTTTAAGTAGGTAGAATGAGCTTCCATTTACCAAACGTATTTATTTAAACATGTTTTACCAGATAGGTAAACAATCCCCAGATGGCTCGTTTCCACTTGTGACCGGGGGGAGAGGGGGGTGTAGGATGGTTATAGAAAGGGATGCAAGAACACAAATGCCCACAAGGGCCATAAGGTAACACAACTGCAGTGACAAAACAACAACATAAATACATACATTTTTCCAACAGTCGTAGGTCTCATGAAGGAGACAACACACGTGTATACAATACAGTGTACAGTATTAGGCATGAGCAGCTGAAGTCTGTACTGTCGAGATTTGTCCACTGATCCCATTTCCAACTTAGCATACAGTACAAAAGCTATGTGACAGGTGGCCCTGGGTAATGGAGGGGGAGGCTGGGCCCCAGCAGTTCCTCCAAGTTGTGTCAAGTGTCTGGCAGTTATTACCAGAGGAGGGGTTATTGGGGCTTCTGGGACAAGAGGTCTGGGAGGTATGGTGAGATTTTCCTGTTGCAGGAAGGGAAGGAGTTGGCTGATGTGATTTTGGCAGGCCAGCTATTCCAAACAGAGGGGAACCTGTATGTGTCGGAGGCTTGCCCTAGGTTTTTCCTGCAATGTGGGATCTGGAAATGGCAGCCATCCCCAGGCTTTAGGGAGCAGGAGCAATCTGTAGCTGCTGTGAAGAGGCCCTGGAGTAGCTAGGGAGTTTTCCTGCTGACTACCTTGCCCCCACTAGAGCAGTGTGCAGAGATTGCCTCTTCGGTGAGGGGGGCACCCAAGTTCATTGTACATTGCGCAGTGATGTGTTTAAGGGGGCAGGCCAGGATGAATCTCCATAGGGCATTAAACAGTGGTGTTAGTTTGGATAGGGCACTGACGTTGGCACCTGTATAGACAGTGTCTTTGTAGTCCAGCAGGCGGAACATGGAGTGATCTACCACCACTCTCCTGATTAGCAGCTGAAGGCAGCTTTTTACTCCGTAAAGACCACCAAGTTTAGCTTAGCAGTCGGCTGTTACTTGGGATATGTGGCAAGAATGGTCACAGTGCTGGTCCAGGTACCTGCCTAAATATTTGTACGAGGACACTGAATTAAAGCATTCCCATCTATAATGCATAGATTGAGTGAGGCAGGAGCTGTACTTAACCAGCAGCTAAACCCAAACAGCGTAGTTACAGTTTTTTCTGATTCGTAGCTAGTCAAGTTTCCCGAAACCAGTTTTGAAACTTGGTGAAGTCCTCTTGCAAGGGTTCTCCTATGGAGGGCCCCCCCCCCTTAGAAAGCCTCGTTGATAGGCAAAGCACTAATAATACACTGTGGTGATAGACAAAGGCTTTTTGGAATGGCGATGTCATAATAAAGACTATGTGAAATGAAAGGCTTGCCTGTAGTTCGGTGACCAAGCAGCCAGCCACTCCCACTTCCTGAGCTATATAAGCAGTTCCTCTACGCCTCATAGTGAAGCAGTTTTTCTTTGCAGCCGAAGGCTCTGCTGGTTTGTTCTCTGAGCTGGTTAGGCCTAGCTGACTGCCCCCCCCATCTCTGCAGGGCTTCTGTGTTTTTTCTTGCTTTGGTTTCTATTTGCCTTCAGCTGTGTGTGCTTCCTTCCTCACTCTCTTTTTTGGGGGATTTTCTAAGCTCCTACCTTGCTGCTGTTTCAACTCCTACTGCTTGCTTTCAATTACTCACAACTTGCAAACTACTGGCACTGCAACTGCTTTCAGTTCCCTACAACTACAGCCACTACTGCTGACTGTTTACTTTACTTACTATTATACCCAGTGCCTGTGTTTTAACACTGTGCTCACCACGCTCAAACTACTGCACTGCAATTGCATTCATTACCTGTGTGTGTCAGCTCGGCCATAGCTGCTTCATGTTGCATACTCAATTCTTTTCATCTGGCACAGTTGACTCTGACCCTACCTGTGCTTCTCATTTTACTTGCAGCTTCCCTGCACTGCCTGGCTACACCTGTTTTCAAGCATTGTCTCCCTGTTTTATTGCACTTATAACTCTGAGGTTAGCCAACTAGCTCCTGCTGAAGCTGTTAATATAGCTTGATTTTAAAAATAAAAATCTGTCTTCACCGCCGAAAATCCTCAGAGTCTGTCACCTCGATTTGACTTTGTACTGTCTGGCTGGCTTGCTCCCAGTTCAGTTGCTTCATTGCTATACAAGTTTGATATGCTGGTTTACCTATCACGACTACTGCTTACTGACCTATGTGCAGGTCTTCCCTTGCTTACGCAGCTGTTATTCCTTGCTTATGCAAACCATTGCTTCATGCCTACTTCCATCCCCTTGGCTCAGCCCAGGATTCTGCTGCACTCAATCTGCATTCGACCTTGCAAGGTCTCAGCACTCACTGCTCATTACGATTTCAGCACGCCATGCTCATTACGATTTCAGCACGCCGTGCTCATTCAGCTCACCAGCTTTTCAGCTCAATCAATTTCTGGGGCATGCCAGCCATTCTATTTTGCGCAGGGTTCCTGCAGCTGATGGTCTCGCTCTGCCTTAGTCCGCAGTATCGAGCGTGTCCAACTTGGGGTGGGATCCTTCTCACCTGGCCCACAGCTAGGAATGTCCTCACCCCGGGTTTGGCTTTAGCTGCCTGCTACGCGACAGCAGCTCCTGGTGTAGAATTTAAGACTAACAGTGAAGGGCGGTTATGATGATCTCCTTTGGCTTTAGTGTGTCACTATATAGTGTTTACCTAGCGGGGCACCTTCACCACATCCTCCCTACGACTGCCTCTGGTTCACCTGGTTTGATTTAGGGTGGGTAGGCCAGGTGAGTGCCTTAGCAGTTGTCGCTCTCCTCCTGTGCTTTGGATGCACGGATTGTTGCAGAGTTTTCTCGCAACCTTCCATGGTGTTCCCGCTAGAGGGTTTGAGTGAGAGCCTTCCTCCAAATTGGAATATTTTCCACCTCCCTTTAATTGGGTTTTCCAAATTGTAGCTGCAGAGCCGTCCCACTAAATAAATTATCCCAAGCCTGGAGGGAAGGCGACCTAGGCCTTGGATCCCCAGAGATTTCCTCCTCATAGGGTTTTTTTTCTCTCCTCCATTGCCTCGGGTCATAACACTTAGTTAGCTTAGTTGTTTCCCTTAGTTTCTTTACGTACTGTAGGTTCCATTGTTGGGTGGAGGTGGAGGATGTCCTGCCATTCGCTCTCTCCTTAGGGGATCCCCTTCTCTCAAAGCAAGCCGTCAGTATCATGCTCCACAAACCTGGGTAGTTTCTATGACAACTGAGCATATCATTGCATTATCAGACTGCCTCTGCTTCTCTACTACTACGTTACAGTTACTGCTTCTATGTCACTGTTTCTGCTTGCTTTATGCTTCATGTTGCCTCCTTTTTGGGGATGATACTACTTTTTGGTGGGATTCCTAAGGTACCTTTAGCCACGGGAACCGTCTTGTTGCACCTCTAGGGGTAGAACCCTCTCTGAGGGTTCCTTGCCTTCATACCCCTACAGGGTGGTAATTCCTTTGGAACAGAGAGTGCAAACACCAAAACTAAACTAACACAGTTGCACAAGCATGACACTGTACTGGCTGCATAGGTCAGTGAAATGAAAGGCTTGCCTGTAGTTCGGTGACCAAGCAGCCAGCCACTCCCACTTCCTGAGCTATATAAGCAGTTCCTCTACGACTCACAGTGAAGCATTTTTTCTTTGCCCCACCATCCTCCCCTCCTCCTCCAGCGGCAACGCTCTCTCCTTAGGGGGATTCCTAAGGTACCTTTCGCCACGGGAACCGTCCCATTGCACCTCTAGGGGTGAAAACCTCTCCGAGGGTTCCTTGCCTTCATACCCCTACAGGGTGGTAATTCCTTTGGAATAAAGTGTGCGAACGCCAAAACTAAACTAACACAGTTGCACAAGCATAACACTATACTGGCTGCATAGGTCAGTGAACTTATAACATCTAGCCTGGCATGGTTATTTCTGCTGGAGTGCAACTATTTGGATCTTTTATTTTGGAAGTGGGTGACTTTGGCCTTACTCATGAGCTTCATGCAGAGATTGTGGAGGGATGTTGAAAGTATGGCTGTTTGAGGGGAGTCCTGAGGCTTTGTGCCTAGCCCAAGCCATGTCTTGTCATTAGAAATTCTCAATTATTTCAGGGTAATCCAGGGCAGGTGGTGGCCTCAGACTCTGGATCTTTTAACGGGAGCATACTGGCTGCATATTGCAAAGAAGATGGCTGTGAAGAGAGCTGATGCCTCATCTGGCTCAGCACTTGTTATGGTAGGGTCCTAGTTTGCCGAAAGTAGGTCTTGTACAACAGTTTCTGGCTTGAATGTTTTGAAGGATCTGGCTAGGGTAAGCCTGGGAGGGGCTTTGACTGTTTTGACCTTCCACACACAGAAGGTCATGCAATGCTTACTAAATATATCTGGAAGCATGTCAGCAGCCAAGATTCTCTGTGGGTGGAACGTCAGCGCCCAGTCTATTATGCTGTGGTTGTTGCACCTGGCATTGACTTGGGTAGGGGTAGAGATCAGCTGATTGTGGTTCAGGGCTTTCATTTTAGAGTGGATGAGGGAGGTTCTAGACCCCACCAGCCAGTTGGGGTTGAGGTCCTCAGGTATGATACCCTCACCACTGGGCAGAGGGTCAAGCACTTTTTGTAGAATGTTCATAATTGCATCAGGAGGGGTCCCAGGTGATCAGTATACACCTGTGATGATAATCGTGATGGAGTGTTGCCTAGTGAGGACCTTGGATATGATTTTGTTTATCTTTGGATTGGCGCCTTGAGAGAAGATGCTGAAGTTGTGTTTGCAGACCAAATATATGGGAACTCCACCTCCTCCCTTTGAGTGATCCTGCCAGTGGAGGAAGTAGCCAAGGATCAGGATGTCAGTGACTGAAGAGTCTGTGCAAGGAGAAAGCCAGGTTTCTGTTAGAGTGAAGAAGTTTGGATTGTTCAGTGAGACCCAGATCTTTTCCAGGTAGGTCTTTGGGGGGAAGGGGCTTCTGATGCTACTGTAAAATATCTTTAGGCCCTTGGGCGTGGTGATAGAGCCACTTAGAGGGTTATGGAGCAGGCCAGAACGGACTTCCATCTCTCTGCCTAATATCTGCAGGATGAAGATTAGGAGTTGCCTGCCTTATAAAGTGGGTGTCTCATTAGAGTGTCTGTTGTTTGGGACCGTGTAGAGCTGTAATGTCTGTAGCCTCAGTAGTGCCTCAGGTATAACCCAGTAGTGTAGCAGAATGCCAGGACATATGGGTGAGCTGCAACCATTAGGGACAGACTTGCAGGGACCCTGAAGTAAGGCAGAGAGGTAGCAGGGTGAGGAAAACAATCACCAACATCTTATGCCAGTATTCGGACTAACAGAAATTATTTGCCAAACTCTGAGGTGACAGGTAGACTGGTCAATGGAGGTTTATTAGATTTGGGAACAGCACTTCCAGCTCTGGCTACCCCACATGATCCTGTAATTTGACAGACCTCAATATATGTGGTTGCAGGGTATCAGTGTACCTAGTGACAACAGCTTTTAGTTTTAATTGTCTGCAGAGAAGCAGTTAGCCGAAGCCAGAACCAAGTTTTATGCCGAGTATCAAAGTGTTCCCAAGTACTCATTAGCCTGTCTCAGATGGAGGAGCATGGGGTGGATTTGATAGTTGGCACGATTAACTGTGTGTCACTTTTATTTTAAATTAATCCAGTGGGCTTGCTAATAATTGAAATAGGTAGAAGTTTGCCCCTTGTTGTGTTGGCAGACCCCAGATAGGGAGTTATAGTATGTCAGGTCAGTATGCAGTAAATGACATATAAGATTACAAAGTATGTCATAGATGGGGGGTAATAAGAGTACCATCTCCTGCTCATACTTGGCACCCCAAGTATTCAGCTGTTTGTTACAGGGCCTATAAATGAAAGAAAATTAAAAGTAAACAGAAGCCCCTTAGCCCTTTCCGGGCAGTCAGGGCTTGCTCTTTGGCTACCCCTCCTTCTTTCTCCAAAACACTGTTTCTTTAACAAAAATATTGCCAGTCTTCTGGCTCTGCACCAGGGGCTGACAGCATCTTTTTATCCAGTACCCCCTCTCATGTCACCTCCTGGCCCCATTGGGCCATTGAGTACATGTACCTCAAGTACCACAGACATGGTTTTGGTGGAGGTGGGGTTAAGGGAGTAGTTGTAGTCAGTGTCCTGCGAGCCAGCAGGTTCCCCAACTCTCCAACTTGCAGTGACCTCTACAAAGCCAGAGTTGCTCAGTCAGATGGCAGGAATATCAACATGAGTGACTGGGAGGAGTCAGAAGTGTAGGTAAAAGCCAGTGGCGGAGTGGGTCTGTGTTGCTCTCTCACCTCCCAACTAAACACAGTTTTGCCAGTTCCACCCCTCATCCAAAGTAAATTCTAAGTGTGCTGGGAAGTGTTGAGTGTTTGGGTCATTAAGTAAAAGCCATTGGCAGAGACGGTCTGTGTAGTTTAATGAAAGCCGCCCACTCCATTGAGTACTAAGCCACGTGGGCATAGCACATCTATCGTGCTTCATTTTTTCGCTAAATATGGACATTCAGGATGAAGCTGCAATTGGCAGGGGTCAATTGAGAAATGGAGGTGAGAATGACGGAACTCTAGGACTGTGAATGTACAGGTAAAATGACTTGTTGCCTTGAGGGGGTGTTTGTAGTATTGCATGAGTTTCAGAGGAAGATACTGGTGAGTGGCAGTCAGGTAACACAGTAGCAAATATTTCATGTAAGTGCCTATTGATTTTTTTTAAATGTGTTACTTGCATGCTTTAGGTGTGGTGTGAAATGGGGTAAGTATTTATCAAAATGACAGTAAAATGTTAATTTATGGGTTAGGGCAAGTAATAAGTGTTGTGGTTTTTTTTCTCTTTACTAACATGGCTGCCAGACATTTTTTTTTTTTCCAAAGTTTCTGGCATGCATGGATATGTGCCATGTGCTGTATCCTGGTTGCTAGAAAAGTGCCACCCTCAGGATTGCTGCTCTATAAATGTAAGCCTGGGGTGGTTCCTGACCAATCGGCATGCAGCATTTTGTGTAGCCTTTTTATAAATTTTGATATAATATGTTGCTGAAACTAATAAGATTTTGAAGCATTCTTGAGCCATTTTGCAAGTCACTTAACCTCCTTGTGCTCACAGGTCGCTCCTGTAAAAAAGCTTTCAGCTTAGTGTGCTATACCTGGTTAAACAACTAAATAAATAAAAAATAAAAATTAAAATGATATACCAACATAGCTTGTTCCATATGTTGATTTAAACACTAACAGTTCCAAAGTTGTCCCATTTTAATCAAATTGTCTTTTAAAAGGTTTAGGTTTTGAACCATTAATGCTAGAAACTTAATTTTTTTAAAGAAAGCTTGGTGTCTGGTCATTAAGAACCAATCATATCACTAAGTTATGTGTTGATATCTTTCTATATATTAATGCTGCTTTTTTTTTTGTTTCTATACATAAAATTACATGACAGTTTAAACATTTCTATTTTTGTAATAATTTTTTTTGTTTTCTGAATTTTGTTAATGCTATACATTATTTATTTAGAATATCTGTAGTTTGCAACTTACTTTTCATTCATCTCTTACCATTAATAATGTTACGAACATTTCACTGTCCTCTGTTGCCTCCGCTACTCTTCCATGCTTGACGGCATTGGACGATGATAATTGACGTAGTGTCATTTACTGTTTTACTCAGAAACTCGAGGCCTCATCCAGGCACAAAAGAAGCCTAACAACGTTGTGTTCCAGAGCAAGCTGTTACCTGCTGCCCTTCCCAGGCAAAAAGATTGCAGTTGGAGGACAAGGAACCTTACAAGGTAAGGAAAGAAAGAAGGAAAGGGTAGTCAGCCCATTGGCTCATCAGTACAGCTACTGCTTGTAACGCTAGCGAGCCGAGTTCATTCCTCGAGCCTGGGTTGTTGCCTGGCCAGCAGGGCAGGAGGATCAAGCATCCCCAGGTGTTTTTTGGGCACCCATTGTTTAAGATCACTTTTCACGTGACTATAATGAACTAGCATGTAACTGACACTGCTCCCTGAGCTTACAGGACAACAGGTGCACAAAAACAGCTGGGAATACTGAGGAAAAAACCTGGTCTTAGCCACATTAAAAGTGGCACTACTTTTATTATTTCAAATGTGGAAAAAGTGGTAAAGCAGACTCAAAAGAGGTGGCTGTGAAAGTCAGGAAGAAAAAGATAGCATTCCAGAAGTATAAGGAAACACAGAAGGAGCAGGACAGACAGCTGTACCAGTTAAGGCAGAAGGAAGCAGGGAGGGAAGTCAGAACAGCAAAGGCCCAAACTGAGGAAAAGATAGCCAACTCAGTTAAGAAGGGGGATAAAACCTTTTATAGGTACATCAGCGGATAGAAAGACAAAGGAGGGATGGTGAGGCTGAATACAATGAACAGTGGTGGGCAGAGGGGACAGTGAAAAGCAGGAATACTGAATGAATATTTCTGCTCAGTATTCTAAAGAGGAGGGGGAAGTGCCTAATCCAATTAACAGAAGCACTCTTGATAGGGGGGTCGATCCCAGTCCGTTCACAGAAGAAAGGGTTCTGCAAGAACTCCTAAAACTGAAGGTGGACAAAGCAATGGGTCCTGATGGAATTCACCCCAGAATTCTAAAAGAATTAAGGGAGGAACTAGTGAAACCACTGGCTACTCTTTTAATAAATCATGGGAGGATGGTGTGTACCGGAGGACTGGAGGAAGATGGATGTGATTCCCTTCACAAAGTGGGTCCAAGACAGAGGCAGGAAACTACAGACCTGTCAGTCTGACCTCTGTGGTAGGGAAAGTGATGGAGTCACTTCTGAAGGAAAGAATAGTCGAGTACCTAGATGCCAGTGGAGCACAGGACCCAAGGCAGCATGGGTTCACAGCAGGAAGGTCATGTCAGACGAATCTAATAGATTTCTTTGACTGGGTGACCAAAGTAGTAGACCAGGCAGGGGCTGTGGACATGGCCTACCTAGACTTTAGCAAGGCATTGACACAGTCCCACACAAAGATTAATATCAAATTAACCAGCCTGGGAGGGACCCAGGGTGGTAGCCTGGTAAAACATTGGCTGGACAACAGGACACAGAAGGTAATTGTAAATGGAGTCCATTCTGAAGAAAGGGGGTTACTAGTGGGGTACCGCAGGGTTCAGTATTGGGTCCAGTCCTTTTTAATGTCTTCATCAGTGACATTGCAGAGGGACTGGAAGGAAAAGTATGCCTTTTTGCAGATGACACAAAAATCTGCAACAGAGTTGATACACAAGGAGGCATGGAAAGGCTGAAAAGGGACTTGGCAAGGTTGGAGGAATGGTCAGAAGTATGGCAGCTAGGATTCAATGCAAAGAAGTGCAAAATAATGCACCTGGGAAACAAGAACCCAGGGAAGAATACACACATTGGGTGGGAGGTAGTAACAACAACAAAAGAAGAAGGGACCTTGGAGTAATCATATCAGATGACCTTAAGGTTAGCAAGCAATGTGAGAAGGCAGTAGGGAGGGCTGGGGGTATACTGGGATGTATAGGGAGAGGCATCAGCAGCAGAAAACAGGAAGTTGTTATCCCTCTGTACAGACAGTTGGTGAGACCCCATCTGGAGTACTGTGTCCAGTTCTGGAGACCCCATCTCTGCAAGGACATAGACAGGACAGAGGCAGTCCAGAGGAGGACAACTAAAATGGTGCAGGGTCTGCAAGAGAAGCCGTATGAGAAGAGACTAAAGGAGCTTAATATGTATACCCTTGAGGAAAGAAGGGAGAGGGGGGACATGATAGAAACTTTTAAGTACCTCAGTGGAATCAACAAAGTCCAAGAGGGTAGCATTTTTCAGAAAAAGAGACTTGCAAGAACAAGGGGACACAATTTAAAGATAGGAGGGCAGTTCAGGGGCAATGTGAGGAAGTATTATTTCACAGAGAGGGTAGTGGATGCATGGAACAGCCTTCCTGAGGAGGTTGTAGGGTCTAAAACTGTGGGAGAATTCAAGAATGCATGAGACAGACATAAGGCAATTCTTGTGGGGGGTAGGAAGAAATAGGCTGTTGGTTAACTAGGATCTGCGGCCTATCCTGTAGGTAGGGAAATGGGCAGACTAGATGGGCCTAGCGGTCCTTATCTGCCGTCATAGTCTATGTTTCTATGTAAAATGGGGAAAGAAGGATATCATGTAATTCAGGAGAAAAGGGGCAATCTAAAATTAAAAAAAAAATGTAACCTCTATCGTGCACTGCTTCTTTAAAGAGCTGCTGTTACCTTAAATAAAACTTTGAAAAACAGATTATGTACAATTCAATATGCATTCCATATATATATGTATATATATTTCATAGATTTCTCCTCCCCATCATTTATTACTGAGGAAATGTACATGCATACATGATCTTTATCCCTTAAGAGTTCATCTGCCTCTATAGCTTGCTCCCTACTTGAAGCCATAATTCTCTGTTGTGACATCACAGTATGTTGCCATGGGAGCAACTGTGATGTCACAAGCAGTGCATTATGACTTCAGGTAGAGAGAAACCAACAGGGACAGATGGAATCTTTAGGAGCAAAGATCATGTTTTCATGCAAATGACCTCAATAACAATAACAGGGAGAAGAAAAAGAAAGCTAAAGTGAAATACAAGCAGAATGGTGTCTAAATATTGTTTTGCTAAAATTTACCTGACAATGGCAGTAGCTGCTTTAAAGGAAAACTACACCCTCAAATCTTGAACATTTTATATGTTTCTATGTCAACAGATAACTCTCTTCGGCCCTGTCCACACTATGCCTCTGTAATGTTACAGAGGGCCCAAACCGTTAACGCAATGGTTTGCGTTTACACCTGTAACATTACAGAAGGTGTTTTCGGAACTGTTGTTGAAACCGCCTATGAGGTGGTTTCAACAATGGTTACGTCAACGTTCTGCCTCTGTAACATTACCGCCATAGTGTGGACGGGTGAGCGTGTCGCTCTCATTCCCCCAGTGCAGCACGAACTGCATTGTGGGATCGGCGCCACTGCGATCGCCTGGCTCCCGCAGTGTGGACTGGTGGTATTGGTCCCGTAACGGACACTGCCATGGTGTGGACACACTGCACCGCTCCCCGGCCGTAACGATTTGCATCTGTTACCGGGCCCAAGCAGTGTAGTGTGGACAGGGCCTTCCTGTAGCTGTTGGGGATATACTTGTTTGCTGTAGTCTGTTTTCACTGTTCATGCTACTCCCCTGTAACTATCCTGGAGGTTTCCATTTCATGGTTGTTGAAATCTCATTGTCCAGGAACATTAGCATAGGAAAACATGATGTCACAGCACACATTTATACCACATATTCTCAACGCTGAAGGTACAAATATCCTGAAAAAACTCTCTGGAAACACACAAACTGAATGCGGTTTAAAGGAGAGATTCCTGCTTTACAACTCACAGTTGCAAAGCTAATGAAAGGCAAATGTGGTATTTCACGCCTTGCTGCAACTTGTTTTGTTAACTCTAATTAAGCAGATAGACATACTGTGGAGTCTGCAGGGTGTGACCCATCATGTTCTCATATGTTAATTCAGCTCTCGGGGGCAATGAGATTTTAAAAACTGGAAAATGGAGACCCCCAGGGTTGCTGCAGGAACTAGTATGAAGAGTAAAAATAAACTAAAGCAATCACATATATCTCTAACAGTTACAGGAAAAGAGTTGTCTGTTGATATGGAAACAAATAAATTTACAAGATATGAGGGTGCAGATTTCCTTTAAGACTCCAGGGATTCATAGGTACAGATCGTCACAGTAGTCTAAGTTGAATGACACAGAGGCATGCATCATGTCCGGGGTTGCTCAGATATCTGTAGCTGGGGGTTTTTTGTTTGTTTGTTTTTGTTTTTTGGGGGGGTAGTAAATGGATAGTTAGGATGTCTGACTGTCTTCAGGATTGTATAATATTGGTCCTCAATATCCTATATCCTAAAATCCTTGGATATTAAATTGGATTTAAGGGTATCCAAGAAAATGAAAATAGGACATGCTAAAATTCTGTAAGATTCTTCAGGATTGTAGGATATCCTAAGCCAGTGGTTCTCAAGCCAGAAGCACTGGTGGCCTCAATGTGTGGCCACCATTAAAGGAATAATGCATGACAGGGTGTATAGGCGATAACGCCAGCCTGGGGTGGTTAAACATGGGCCAGGACAAGTGCATCCAATGCCCCAGGCATGGCGTTATCCCAAACAACATACACCCTGGAATGCATTATTCCTATTATACAATGGCTCATTGTTATATATAAAATAAAAAAATGATTTTAAAGAATGTTTTTATTAGTGTGAATAAATATTTTTGTTTCTTAAGAGGAGATGGGGGGAAAAAAGCACTCTATAAGGTCATCTGTATTGGTTCACAGTGAGGCTGAGACTAGACCTGTGGCGTTGTTGTGGGATAACGCCATGGGTCCAGCCCCAAACTGACCAATCACAGTCCAAGATTCTTTCTTGCCATTGTATAATTCTTATTGGTGTCTTCATTTTGTTATTGCTTTCACTTTAAACCCACTAATACAGTATACCCCAACCCCCCTGATATAGCGCATTTCATTTCACACAGTATATATATTAAATTAAGTCTCTGATGTATTTTTACTTGAAATATATTTCCCATGTTTATGTAAGGATAAGAAACTGTCCATTCCATTACCTTTGCAACTGTGGCCCTTAAGATCTCTGTGGGTGCACAGCGTTTGTGCTGGTGGCTGCATACGGCCACAGTGGCATCATTTAAGAACCACTGTCCTAAGATGAATCTGATAGTATCCAACATTAGGATTAGATATGCCTTCAGATATAGATAATCCTAATATCCAGAGATAACGAGGTCGGATTGATTTGAGATACCAGAGTATGCCCATCAGTGTTACCAGGTCCTTGCTCTCTAGTCAGATATGGCTTCAGCTTGGCAGTGCACCTGAAATGGAAAAAGCTTCACCAAACTGCAGTTGAACCTAAAACTTGAGAATCAGCCTACAGCCAAAATGTGACTCCCATGTTTCTAGCCAAAAGGAAGCAGTATTTATTAGTGGAAAAAATGCCATCATAGTCTTTTTAAGCAATAGTGACCGAACAGCTGGTCATATCTGAGGGATTAATGACCAGTTGGAGGGATTTATGGCCGGAGGTAGAGCCTAAGGCCGCCTCTCTTCAGCCAGTCATTAATCCAAGGAAGTGACCGGCTTGAGGTTATTATTGTAATTAATCGAATCACAATAACAATTTTCATTTTTGCTGATTTTATTTAGGTTTTAGCTGTATGATGAAAGCTGCGCATGGCACGCAGCATCAGTTGGCAGCTGAATCGGTCATTTCAAAGACATTAATGTCCAGTCTAGTAGCCAAACTGGAGCCTCGCCAGGCTCATGAATAATTAATTAGACTCATAATTAGTAATATTGTATTTGTGGCAAAAACATCAATATATCCACTTCGCTTTTCACTGTATTTCATTCCTTGTCTGAGACATGGGGTTTTCAGATTTTAAAAGTCCCTGCTCTCTGGCCATGCCCAATAAGAATAAATTATTTATTTTTTTTATTTTATTTAGTTTTTGTTGACCGGGTAAGTGCACTAGACAAATCCTGCCTATTTTCAGGCATGACCTGGGGGAGGAGGATACAGATGAATGCCAACTGACCTTGAACCAGATGAAACTGTTGGTGGTATTTTTAGTGAATGAGGGAAATTTGGCCAGGACACCGGGGAAATTCTCCTACTCTTTTTCAGTAGGGGGAGCCCAAGCGCTATGCTGATGGCAGAGCAGACTGAGCTAGTGATGGAGGTGAATGTGTCTGAAGAGCTGACTGAGATTTTGGATGTGGAAGAAATTGTGGTAGCAACAGAGCAATCTAGTGAAACCACTAGATTTATGCAGGATAATTCTTCAACTCATCTGGATAATCACAATATGGTGGAGGATGTTAACAGAGAAAACCTACAGTCTGCTGTTACTGGTAATCCACAGTCAAAAATGATTTGGGCCTCTGCAGAGCCCCCTAGTAGTAGTTTGGATGATCCAGGGAAAAGTTGTTCTACTGAGAGTGCTGCAAGTCGTGTGCAGCAACTGGGAGATGCTAACACCATGTCTGAACGGCAAAAGACATTTCAGTGACACGACAAGTCTGAAAACAATTTGGATTGAAAAAAGACACTGTGCAGTATTTTGGGAGTGACTGGTCAGCTGATGATGCCTTGAATTCATCTGGTTGGAAACGGGATGAAAAAAGAAAATGGGTTTCTGACCCCGATTGAAATGAGGACATTTTGTTTGGGCCTACAACAGGACATGAAAGGGCTGCAGCACAAACCCTTAGCTCAGGTAAAACTGCTTCTGATAAAAAGGATCCTATAAAAGTTACTGCGCAGATTTTAGATGATGACACCCAGGCCTCTACAGTGCCTGCCCCATCGGGGGTGGGGGGGATGTGAAGTCAAGTTGCACTAATATTGCATGTTTTACTGCTGAGCAAGAGCAATCTAAATCTCAAGATAATAATAATGATATGCCAAAAAAACTCCTATGTCAAAACTTTTTAAGAATAAACTTGAGCAGGCCCCTAGAAGAAATGCTGTCAGGTTAAGGTATAGGGGAGGGCTACCAGAGCACCCAGACAGGTATTATGTTGCAAAACATCTATTGATGGGATCCATGAAATTCATGCCAGCAGAGGTTTATGCTCTATTTCATATATCAGGGGAAGATACCTTTGATGTTAGCTTTAAAACTAACATCAACCTTGAGAGATTCTGGGAAAAGTATAATAACCTTAAGCAGACACCTCTTTGAACACCCTTTTATGCTATCCCCCTTACTAAACCCCAGATAAGATATATTTCCATCATGTTCAGAAATGAAGGAGTGAATGTTAGTGATATATATCACTGGTTGCAGAAATGATGTGATATTCTGGGACCCCCAGAGGAAATTATGGATACCGAGGGATTTTGGACGGGAGGGTGGAGATTTAAAATAAAATTATTCCAAGTTAATTCAGAAATTATCCACCTCCCCAATAGCTTCTTCTTAGGCAAGGACAGGGTGTTTGTTTTATGGGGACAGCCTAGGCCTGTTATAAATGTGGGGCTAAGACTCATCTGAGCAGCGCCTGTGATATGCTCAAATGCTCCTTATGTGGGGGTATGGCCACCCACTGATCTATGTGACAATATATTCCAGTGCAAACTTTGTGATAATAAAGGTCACGCCACCAGTGTCCTCAGGCTAAAAGAAACAGAACTGAGGGTGGGACCAAGATGACCTGATCGATAGAGCCCAGGAGAAAATAAGCCACTTCTTTCATGAAACTGCTGGCGAGGATAAATCTCAGAATGCTGCACCTCAAGAAAATACCCTGGGGAGGCTGTTACTAACACCCTGACAACTGCTGACCCCTCCCTAGGAATGAAAAAAATGGGAGACCCATGATAATCAAGAATGTAGAGAGATGTCCCAGTTCTCTAGCGATGGAAAGCAAGTATTAGTATGCCACCCCTTTGAAGTTGCTAAAGCCAGGAGATTTACTAAGGCCTGCTAGACAGCACCCCTCTCCCCTACCCCCTCAGGATGGAAAATCTTTTTCCCTTTACAAGTAGACACGGAGAATCTGAGCTAGAGTCTGATGCATCACATAGGTCTGATATAATCACTGAAGAGAGGAGAAAGTAAGACTACGGAACTGGCTAAGGAAAGGAAAGGTAAAAAAGGAAAGCTAAAGCTAATCACGAAGAAGGCCCCTGAATATAAGGAGTTTGTACCAAACATGCTTTTTATGTACATAACGCATGGCCTCTATTCATGTTGCTTCACTTAATATCTGTAGTTTGAAACACTACAAAAAGCAATTATCTGTATTAGCCTATTTGGGACAACTTGCTGTAGACATCATCTTCGTCCAAGAAACTAGGCTATCCTCCATTGTTGATGTAAATCAGGTTAAGAGGAATTGGACATGGGGTCCTTCCTTTTGCACCTTTGGCACAGAGACTGCTGATAGAATAGGAACCCCTAAATTCACAGCTTCTAGACTTACTGATATACATCCTGGGAGGGCTCTGGCCATAGACTGCACGTACAAAGAAGTTGCTTTTCACCTTATTAATCTTTATACCCCCCAGACCAAATCTGCTAGAACTGATCTTTTTGAGGAAATAAAACCTTATTTATATACACAGAAGAACATTATATGGGGAAGGGACTTTAATTGCAGTTTGGATCTGAAATATGCAGGTGACATAATCAAAAAGGTATATTGTGACACGCATGCCTTAAAACAAATCATGCTGGATACAGGATTATCAGATACATACAGAACTCTGAGGAAAAATGATGTGGGGGCAACCTATTTCAAACATATCTATGCTACACGCATTGATTACATTCTAGTGTCTAAATATGTAAAACCCTATAAAATAGAAGTTAAGCCCACAGAATTCTCTGATCATTGTATATTATTAGGATCTCTAAGTCTAGCAACAGTACCCCAAAGATTTATTCCCATATACAGAGATGGAGGCTGAACATCTCCTTATTGGAATCAACTGAATGTCAGAAACAGGTGGAAGTTCTTTTTGGTGCCAGAATCTTGACCCTGTGTCTTTATGACAATCTTTGGGACTGGTGGACAGATACAAAAAATATTTAAAATCTCTATTTTTATCTTTCGGTAAACATTCTGCAAACTCAAGCTATCTTAAATATTTAGACTATAGAAATCATTTATACAGACTTATGTCTTCCCACCAAAGGACCACATGAAATATAAAATGCAAATTTTGGAAATAAAAAGCAAATGAAAATCTATCAATATGATAGAGCAAAATCATTGGACATGGAAATGAGATTTTGCACAAATAATCAACCAGCTCCGGATCCCTACAAGGCATGCAAACAGCGGCTGGATAAAACCATTATGGAAGGTTTACTTTCATCGGACAATCGGCTAATAGACACCAATCTAGGAATGCTTTCATTAGTGCAACAAAACTTATATGAACATTTTTCCCAAAACCCCTTAAAAAAGGGTAGTGTACAGAATTTTTTAACTGCACCAATACCCCATTTGAGCCATTATACTGGCGAGGCATTGGTAGATCCAATTACCTCTGAAGAAGTTTGTGGGGTAATTAAAAAGTTAAAGACAGGAACCTCACCAAGAATAGATGGTCTCTAATGACTTCTATAAAATATGAACCTTTTTGAGTTCTGTATTGGCAAATACTTTTAATTTTATGTTACAGTCGGAATTTAAGTATACAGATTTTAGTACAGCTCTCATATGCTATATATTTAAAAAGGGGGATAAGAAGAAACTATCTAACTGGAGATCCATCAGCATCCTTAATAGTGACTATAAGATTTTGGCAAAAATTCTGAACAATAGATTAATAACAGTAGCTGAAACTTTAATTGATACGACCCAGACATGCGCTATCCCTGAACGTAGGATCCAACACAATCTCTTTATTTTACGAGAGCTCTGTGAAGCCTGTACATCTCAAAATCTAAAAGGCTTTATAGTTGCAGTAGATCAGTCTAAAGCATTTGATCGAGTTGAGTATCATTTTCTATTTAATGTACTAGAGACATATGGGATCCCAAAAACATTTGTGGATTGGATAAAAATATTATATTCTAATGCTAATATTATTCCAACAGTTAATGGTTTATTTGGTGGGGATGTTCCTCTTTTAAAAGGAGTACGGCAGGGCTGTCCGCTAAGCCCCTTACTTTATACCTTTGCTCTTGACCCAGTCATTCGACAGATAAAGTGGGATAAACAAATTATAGGTCTGGTTCCTCATCAGACTTTACCTCCAGGGAAAGTAACTGCATATGCAGACGATGTTACTCTTGTTGTTCAAAACATCAGCTCCATAGAAAAGATGATCAGCACCTTTGATGCTTGTGCACAATTCTCTGGTGCTAAATTGAATAAAGACAAAAGCACTATTATAGCCCTGAATAAGCCAACCACTATGATCAGAGATGTAAGTGGAATCAGCATCTCCACTGTGCCACAAAACTTTTTTAGGTATATGGGTAGGTCCCGGTGATATGGCCACCTATAATTGGGAAAAACAAATCAACATAGGTGAAAACAAAGTTTGCCTTTGGAAAACATGGAAGTTTGGAAAGAAAAAGTGTGTACAAATTATCAAGAAATTTATTATTCCTATTTTTCTGTATGCCAGTTATATTTATCCCCTTGGAGACTAGACTTTTTAGTATTTTCTTCCAGATGCTCTGGGGCAGCAGACTCAATCCAGTTAAGAGAGACATTACTTACCTCCCACAAAGGAAAGGGAGGCTTAATATGATAAACCCAGTGGTATTTTTTCATTCCATTTTTTTTATACAGTACCTTTAAATGTGGTTGGGAGACAAACGGGTCACTTTGGCAGTCTAGGATACAGTGGGCCCTACAGAAATATTTTATAAAATGGGTTGATACCCCCTCTAAACTGTTGTCACAATTTGCAGTTCCAACATATGCTAGTCCTTCTGTTAAAAAATTACACCAATGGAAAATAGAGAAACAGACATTGATGGCGTTAAATAGGAAAGGTTTCTGTTTTGCACATAGTTCACAATGTACAGCAAGTGGCTTTAATTTTCCCTGAATGTACCCCTGCCAAAATGAATTGGGCCTTAAATAAACTTAATGACAGCAGAATCCCTGTTAAGGTATGGGACATTATCTGGTTATGCTTAAGGGAAAGTTAGGTGTGAGAGGTAATCTAAAACACAAACCCATAGCTGAACGATATTGTCCTAAATTAATGTGTGTGAACATAGAAGAAAGTATTTTCATTTTTCTTTGATTGTCCTTCTAGCAATCAGGTGTGGGCAGAACTGGCCAATAGGGTGGAAACTGCCCTTTTTTACAAGAGTCTCGTATGCTACTTTAATACTTGGAGATTACTCTGGTGTTTGGAGAATCTTTCACAAAAGTACTCTACATGTACTTTTTGCTGCCATTCAATACTTTTTATGGCAAGCACGCTGTCAGTATGTTCTGCAACAGCAACAAGCTTCAAACAGTGTGTTAGTTACGCAAATAGAAGCCGAAATGATTAGAGTAAAAGAACTTGATACATAGAGATTTACACCAGATAAAGTGGCCCATTTATGGAGACACTTCAAAATGTTCACTTAACGGAGTATTTAGCCTTAGTTTTAGTATGCTAGTTTAAATACAGAGTAATGTGCGGGGATCCCCTTTGTTAGGTTTTTTTTTTTCTATTTTTTCTCTCTGATATGAAATGTTTATTACTTTTTATGATCATGATGTATACCTACTATGTAATGTTTCTTATTTTTTTGTGTTTTCTTCCTTTGTACAATTTCTGGTATGAAATATGAATACTGTGATGTAATGTTTATGTTTCTTAATAAAAATTCCCCTACTCTTTTCGATAAGTGCCATGGGATCTTTAACATCCACCTGAACTACCACTAATCCAGGCAGATGGGACCTTGGTTTAACGTCTCATCCGAAAGACGGCACCTCAGAAGTGCAGCAGCCCTCTCATGCTGCACTACAGTGTCAGTACTGGGATAGTAACCCAAGTGCCAGATGTGGGAACTGAACCCACAGCCCTCTGATCTCCCAGCCTCAGAGGTGTGCTACCTACTGAGCCACTGAAACTGCTTGTTTTGGTGTTGTGCTCTGTACCATAACAAAAAAAAATAATGTGCTAGCATTATCTTACTAGTCTACCTCCACAGTATGAATCCAGCATGTAAAGTCAAAGGGTAACCTCAATGGAAAGGAGTTTAAAAAATTGCTAATGGTGGCCATCTTTAATAACTTTTTTTTTTAACTGTATTTATGCTCCAGCCTACCAAGGCATCTCTCGAAGGTACTATCTCGATGCTAGCCCTTCTACTCCCCTCCATGGCAGGCCACCTCCAGATCTCCCTTCACTCAAGGGCCTTCCCAGTGCCCAAGATCACCCCCCCGGGGCAGGGCCCACCCTCCCATGATGGCATCTGTCTGAAATTAGAGGGTCCGGTCCACTTGTGAAGTCGGGCTTGGATCCCCGGAGTGGTCTGCCCGGAACTGGGGATGTGAGGGAGGTCCCTGGGGTCATTGTCGCCTCCTTGGTAAGCCAGGGATTTTTCTTGGAGTTTTCTCCCCCAGCCCCGCCCCCAAGGTGGAGCTTGGATATGCAGTGACATCCAGTGTCCACTAAGCTCCATCCTTGCCTTACAACTACGGCACATTGTAGCTTCCTCCGGCTGTTGCCAGAGGCGCCACGAGGAAGGCGGCGTGTTCCTACTACCCCTTGGGAAAAGGATAGCTGTCCTCCAGCTGCTCCATCCCTTCCCACACCTGCCGATCACCAGTGGCCCAGGCTTGTTCCCGAACCCGGGTCGCCGGCGTAGTCGTGAGGTAAGGCAACTAGTGCCTTAACCCTTAGCGCCCCCGGGCCGCATCTCTAACAACTTGAGTCATTAATTATAACACAAAATAAAGATACACTGATAACATGTCTAATTGTGTCAGAAATATATAATTGCTGAAATTTGTATGATGAAATTTTTTTTGCCTTCTAGCAAATACTGTCGCTTTAAGCTGGAAAGGAGTGGGCAAAAGGGGGGTGTTAACTCAGCTTTTTAAATTGATTGCACAGTTTCTGTGCACTGTATATCATATTTCTGGTTCTGATTTTGGTTTTTTTTTACCTGTTTTTTTTTTTTTGTTTTGTTTCTTCTTCTGAGGCTAGCCCAGCTAAGTTGCGATATCTCATTTCCAGTGGGGTCCTGTTTCTGCTCAGTTCTGGAGCTGGGTAGCTGGTGCACTGGGATTGTTAACTGACTCGCTCATGGTCCCACTCTGAATGTTTGGCTCCAGAAAAATGCAAATGGTATGGGTATGTGACTTTTCCTCATAACAGTAGGGTCCTGCGAGTGCCGCAAGTTCATATCACAGATAGGTAGCGCTTCCCTTTCACAGACTGCTTTCACTCATAGAACATCCATCACTTCATTGTAGCAACTGTACATGTGTTCACAGCTCCAATCTTTGCTTGCAGAAATGGACGATGACTTCAGGGACTTTTTGAAGAAGTACATCCACAACCTTGTGAACTCTGCAGTGGGGAGGTGTGTGAAGACAGACAGCAGGGGCACCACTTTGACGTGTGGGATGCTGGCCGAAAAGATAAAGGTACATGAGTGTGTGACCAGAATCAGGGATGCATCTTAAAAATTAATGATATCGACTCAGGAAGCTGGTAGAATAAGGGTCTTAGTGTAAAATGCAATATCTGAAAAAACAAGTCTATACTATAATGTTTGACATTATTTTGCTATTGCTGTCCCCACTCTTCTGTATAAGAAACCCCAATTTTAGGAGAGACAGAAGCATTTTGAGGTGTGTGTGTGTGTGTACGAGATAAGTGTGGAAGGGGCTCATTCAGTGTTGAGCCTCAAACAGTATTGACAATCTGAAAAAAAAAAAAAGTTTCAGAACTGTTATGGTTTTCCAAGATTGAGAGTATGTAACAATTTAAAAATTCCTTTTTATCAGGGCTGGCCCGCCGGTGCAGTGGTAGCACTACTGCTTTCGACGCCATTGACCCGGGTACAGGAACAAGCCCAGGAGATGGAAGGCCGGTCGGGGGAAGGAGGCATAAGCATCTGGGGGACTGCTCACCTTCTCCGGGGGGGGGTCAAGGCTTGGCACTTGACTGGCCTCTGGTGGACAGCCAAGCGTCTGAACCATTCAAAGGGGTTAGGGCGTGATGGACATTGGTGCCCATGCCTTGATGTTTGGGTGCATGTCTTGCCCCCCAAAAAATGGGGAAATGGCTCTCGGAGCACTGATGCAACCTCGCTACTCCCACCTGCCTGTCCTGTCATTGGGTGCCCAACAAGACAAGAAGGATCTCGGGGTAAAGGGCCCCACCTCATACCCACCTGGGTGGTATAACCACGGCTCCATAGGGGTTCATCCACAGGACCAGGCAGGTCATGGAAGGGCGAGGTTGGCACCACTGGCGACTCCCGAGGAAGCGGAGCTCTGACAGCGGGGGGGGGAGGAAAAATAGAAAGTAAAAAAAATTCTTTTCATCTATAAATTCTTCTCAGTGATGGATATGTACTAAATCATAAGCAGTATCATACTTAGTATAATGCGTAAGCAGTAACACGTGACCGGGAGTGCAGTTATACTGGGTTGTGGGGAACAAGGGCAACAATGGGAGCCCAGGATGCCTGCTGTTCCAATTGGACTAGCCCATAAGTAATGTCAGAGGAGTACTCTCCGAGGCAGGTAAATATGTCAGCACACACAAGAAGACTTTACACCTTATATTGGTATTTTACAATTCATTATGCAATCACATTCTGAGTCAACGTTTCGTGCCTTTGCCACTTCATCAGGGTTATGGTGGTTGCATAGTTTCCACAAACATTTTTCATAAATAAAACGCAGTATACTAGAACAATTCCTTATATATAACTGTTTACCAGAACCCTCTCAGACACCTCAGGTTCCCATAACCTAAATTACAGTCAGTGATTCCATTGTGATATTCTATCAGGCAATGCTTATAGTTGGGAGGCTTCTGTCTGCAGAGGAGATGGCTGCACCCAGCCAGGGGGAAGGTCACACCAAATGAATCTGATAGATTTCTTTGACTGGGTGACCAAGAAAATAGATCAGGGGAGGGCAGTGGACATGGCTTATCTGGACATTAGTAAGGACTTTGGCACTGTGTCACACAGGAGGCTGAATAAGAAGTGGATCAGGCTACGAGTGGGAACCAAAGTGGTAAACTGGGATAGAAACTGATTAATGAATAGGAGACAGAGGGTGGTTAATGGTATGCACTCACTTAAAGGATGAGAGAGTGACCAGCAGGGCACCACAGGGTTTAGGACTGGGACTGGTTCTCTTCAATGTCTTTATAGGGCACATAGCAGAGGGATTGGGGGGTTAGGTAGAAACATAGACATATAGACAATGGCCAGCCTGGTGGCACTGGAGGTTGAGTCACTGGTCGATACACCTTGCACCACACTGGCGACCCAGGTTCTGGAATGAGCCCGGGCTCCTGGGGGTCAGCAGGGAAGAGAGAGGAACAAGCATCCAGAGGATTGCTCTCCTCTCTCGGGGTGAGGGAGACTTATCATTCCACTCGTTGACTGCCCTTTGGTGGTGGCTAGAGGGCAGTACAAGTCAGGAGGCTTGATCTGATGTCCTCATGTTGGGGGGAATGGAAGAAAACAAGCTGGGCAGGCTCCATAATGGTTTGCCACTCCCGGGGGCTGTCCCTGGATTCTGGATTGGGTCTCTGGGAGGGAGAAGAAGCCAGCAACCTCTTTTCTGGCCCCACCATGGGGAGCAGTCCACAGGGGAACTACCGGGGATCAGCAAATACGGGAGCGGCAGGACCGGAGAGAGAGTCCCTCCATCAGGAGGGCCAAAGCCACCTGCCAGGGCTCCGGAGGATAAAAACCTTTATGAGAAAAAAAAAGAAACCTAGACAATGATGGCACAAAAAGATCCCTGATCCATCCAGTCTGCCCGAGTTCCCCATTTAGCCATGAGGACCAGGGTCCTAGCCCTTCCCAGTCTCTTCTCCCATTCTCCTCCCAGTTTCTGCCACCCCAAGCTACCACTGAACCTTCATTCTGTCCTAACCATGCTTGAAACCACCAATGTTTTTTGCACCTACCACTTCAGCTGATTAACTATTCCATGGCTCCACCATCCTTTCTGTTAGATAATACTTCCCTACTGAACCTCCCTCCTGTTAGTTTCCACTCATGTCCACATGATCGTGAGCTAGTATTCAAGCTAAGTAGTTCCCCATGGTTCACTTTGTTAATTTCTTTTATGAAGTTGAGGGTCTCTATCGTATTTCCCCTCTTCCTTCTGGTCTCAGCAACTACTTGTTCAGTGCCTTGAGGCATTCCTCATAGGACCTCTCCAGCCTGTTCCTATCTTTCCTGAGGTGAGGACTTCAGAACTGGGAGCAGTACTCCAGGTGTGGCCTTACAAATGATTAATTTAGAGGGAAGTATTGCCTCTTCCATTCTGCAATCAATACCCCTCCTGATACAACCCAGCATCCTATTTGCTTTGCTCGCTGCCTTGTTGCGCTGACTCGATTGTTTGCGGGAGTTACTGATGATAACTTGATGGTCCTGTTTCTCAGTCATAGTACTAAGTCTTATCCCACCCATCCAGTACTCTGTCCTGGGATTCTTGTTCCCTGGGTACATTACCTTGCACTGCTTGACGTTTAATTTCAACTGCTAAACCTTAGACCAACCCTCTAGCTTCTGTAAGTCACTATTCATTTCCCATTGTCCCTCACCACTATACACCTCCAACAGAACTTAATGTCATCCATGGAGAGACACAACCTGCCCTGGAGTCCCTCACCAATGTTGCTGATGAACATATTGAAGAGGACTGGACCCAACCCAGGTCTCTGTGGTACCCCACCCATAAACTACCTCTTCTGGTTTGACCCCATTGACCACAACCCTCTGCTACCTCTCCTTTAGCCAGTTACCCACCTTACTGTGACCTTAGCCACACCAAGATCCTCCATCTTCTTCAGCAAGCATCACCAAGTTGAAAGCCTTGCTGAAGTTGAAGCAGACAAATCAACAGCATGGCTCCTATCCAGTTCCCTCTTTACCCAAAGAAAACTAACAGCTTAGTCTGAAAATACCTCCCTGTCACAAATCCATGCTGTTTACTATCCTGGTGCATGTTGCTGTCCAAGTAGTCTATGAGGTTCTCTTTGACCAATTACTCCATCAGCTTCCCTACAATAGAGGTAAGGCTGACAGGTCTCTAGTTCCCTGCCTGTTCCTTTGGTTCCACCAAGCCAAATCAGAACGAATTCTGTCACTCAGCATTACAGTGACGGCACAATGCTGACAGTTGGCATTGTGCCATCAGGACACACAAGTGTTTTGTGTCCCCCATGCCCCCATGAGAGGGGGAGTTCTGCCCTCTCCCCACATACCCCTGCACTTTGGATTCTCAACTCCAAGTCGGAGGTTTTCAGGGAGGGGCGAAATCCCCCGAGAACTCTGTCCGTAATAACGCAGACCATTACAATGAACTGCTGAATTTGTCAATTTGTCACTGTAATGGTCTTCACAGTATTTCTGTCACTGCAGCAACGGTATACAGTTCCTTGTCTCCCCCCTTCCCCATAGAGTGGAACCGTGTCTGCAACACCCTAGTTCCTTAGAACCTCCCTTGTACCCAGTGAACTGTTGAGTAGATCTACTAGGGATTCAACCAGTTCCGTTGACAGTTTCCTGGTGTGTCTTTTTACAAATGACACCAAAATCCCTAATGGGGCAGATACTCAGGAGAGGGTGGAGAAAATATATGTAGGGATTTTGGGAAACTAGAAGAGTGGCTGAAGACATGGCAGTTTAGACTCAATGGCAAAAAAAAAATGCAGAATCATCCACCTATATTATAGGAACCCTGGTGCTGAGTATAGAATGGGGGAAGAGGGAGTAATGACAGTCCCTAGACAGTAAAGGGAGCTTAGGGTTATTATATCAGAGGACCTCAAAGTGGCACCCCAGTGTGACAAGGCTGAGGGCAGGGCTAGTGGAATTCTGGGATGCATAGGGAGGGATATCTCCAGCAGGAGGAAGGAGGTGGTGCTGCTACTGTATCCCTCCCTGGTACATCCCAACCTGAAGTACTGTGTCCTCTTTGGGAGACCACACCTCAGAAAGGACATAGACTGGGTGCCAGACAACTAAAATGATGCAAGGTTTGCACGGGAAGACCTATGAGGAGAGACTGAGGGATCTCAATATATACATCCTGGAAGAGGGGAGAGATAGGTGACATGATTGAGACCTACAAGTGTCTCACAGGGGTGAACAGGGTGTAGGTGGGGAGTCTCTTTCAAAGGAGGATGAGCAGCAGGACCAGGTTGTATATGATGAAGTTGTAGGGGGAGTAGTTCAGGAGAGATGCAAGGAAATATTTCTTCTCTGAAAGGGTGATAGATGCTTGGAGCAGACTGCCCCAACCACACAGCAGTAGCGCTTCCACTTACAGTGCTGATGACCCAGATTTGGATGCGAGACTGGATTGCCAGAGGGCTGGAAGGAGGAGGAGGTCTGAGCATCCCATAGAACTCTTACCTCCTCGGGTGGGAGGTTGAACATCTCGCACTGCTGTAGTACTTTCTGAGGGAACTGGGGGGGGGGAACGAGAGCACTGAGTGGCAAAGTAGGGATGAGGAGACGTCCTGGTCGCAGCTGTGTGCATGCCTGCTGCAAGCATATATAGCATGTTGATGCCAGCATCTGTGAGGGTGGGAGATCAGGGAACAGTCGGGCCCAACAGGATGACAAACAGAGCAATATCTGGGTAATGATGATCTGTTATATAAATCAAAACTCCTAAAGGGTGCGTTAAACTCCCATATAAACAAATAAACTCCGGAGTCTGCTGTTGCTTGTGATGCGTTCTCTTTATTTTAGTTCACCCCTACGTTTCGCTCCTATGAGCTTGATCACGGGGCTTCATTAATATCTATTTAGAAACAAACAAATATTTAATTACTAATCTTAACAACTACTATTTTCAATTAATGAAAAAATATTTACTTTCACTGCATATATCTACCTGACACTCCCATGCCTCGCGGTGACCTTCCATTGATCAGGATGAACCTGCACTGAATTCAGACACCATAGGGGAGTGCCACCTGTAAAGGCCCTCACCATGAGGGATTAATCGTGGCGTTAGCAGGAAAGACAGTCTCTGGGGTTCAGTAATACCAAGGGGGCCAGGCAGTTTACAAATAAGAGGGCACAGATGGGGGGTGGGACTTGAAGGAGAAACACTAATTTATAAAAAAATGTTCTGTTTTGTGCAAGGTGAAGGCTAATGGGGGTCGTTGATTGATAGATTTGAAATTGGTAATCAGGAAAGGCACACTGTGCCAGGGCTCATTGTGAGGTGCAACCAGGGGAAAATGGAAAGGGGTAACAACAAATCAAAATTAGCAGTAGAGAAGCATTCCAAAGATGGTGTAAACAGTGAACAACTGAACAAAATCCAAGTGCAAATAACAGTATCCTGTGAGCAGAACCAATGCCCAATTAAACTGACAAAAGCAGGTTAATACAAACAAGTGCAGCTGTTGTGGTGACATGAACTGACTCCAGCGGGTACCATGACAGGGGTGAAAAGGGCACCAGGGGTAGGTCGGGTAAGGGGTTGACAGAAACAGAAGGGGTGGGGCAGGAGCTTTAGCTGGTGTCAAACGGAAGCAGGGGAAGAATGAGAGATGGAGAGAGGAGTGAAGCTGGCTCCAGAGGGGAGGGGTGTGATGGGAGAAGGATGACTGCAAAGCAGAGGAGTGAGGTGAGGAGGGAGAAGATGCCGGGATCCCTGAATCTGAGGGAGCATGAGGTAGAGGGAATGGGTGAGAGATGTGTGGTTAGGTAAGTTAGTAGGGATAGTACACGTTGCACAAGAGATGGTAAGGGCAGGTGAAATAAAACGGATGTATTTTTTTCAGTGCCAAATGACTGATTTTTTTTTTTTTCTCATTAAATGTGAACCTAGCTTACCTCTAGGTACACACTTGGCAAACTAAGTCTACAGAATGCCCCAATATACATAAAAGTAATTTTCATTACCTTTTTAGCCACGTTTGTTATTACTGTATTTTCGGACCAAGCTGCCCACCCTAATTCAGCCGCTGCCCAGAAGCATATCCACACTGTGAACGCACATCTGGCACATGACTCATTCACAAAGCTTTTTTATTTTTTTTCCCTTGTGTATTTAACAGAGCATCTATTACAGGCAAGTGTTTGATGCAGAATCAGAGTTTGTGTGTCTCCGAGTAAAACAAGCAGTGATAGTGTTAATAAATAAATTTGAAAATGCAGCCGAGATCCTTCACATGCCCATAAGTGTGCGCTGATGGGCATGTGAGAATCTAACTAAAATATTCTCAACACTATCACCACTCGTTACTCCGAGACACACAAACTCTGATGACTACACCAAACACTCACTTTTATGTCTTTGTTAAGTACACAAGGAAATAATTTCAAGCTTCATGAACGACGTACATCCCAGACATGCGTTCACGGTGGAGATATGCTTCTGAGCGGTGGCTGAATTAACACGGACTGCTTGAAATGAAAATAACAAAAAAGGTTAGAAAATATTAATGTTTATATTTTTTATGTTGTCTTGTGCATGCAGTGTAAGCAACATTTTGTGACAGCTTACTGGAGTAGCAGGTTGTGCAAGTGTGGCTGTGTTGTGGCCAGTGACGCCACTGCTTTTTTGGGCTGGTCTATGTGGTACCACTGAATGAGCACGCTGTCTATGACAGCAGTTCATATGCCTGCCACTAACTTGAAAGAAATTTGCCACTGCAATGAGGGAGTGCCCTGTCATTGCAGGGCGTGCCTTGCCTGCTGAAACATTTCAATAAACATGGTGGTGGCTGCTGCCGTCCACCTCTCACAGTCCCCAGCAGGCCAACTTCAGGGGTGCCCAGTCCCCCTGTCGGCATGTCCTATCCCCAGTTCATTTGCTGACAGGGGAGCCCAATCCCTGTCTTCATAATGTTCCCACTTTCTGCCAAGGAGGGTGCCCAATCCCCCTCGGCATCATGCCACCCCAAACACAAACATGCTTTCTTTGCCTATTTGGGGCCCAGTCCCCGTCGGTTTCAGTCCCCTGTCCTCAAAAACCACAGGTGGCACACTGGGAGCCCACCCCAGTGTGCCCAATGTAGTACCTTAAAAAAAAGAACCTTACCCCAAAGTGTTTTTTATTTTTTTTTTTATTTTTACCTGTAAACAAGAAGATGGTCCCTCGCTGTCTGTGGCGCTGCTCCCCCAACATGCACCCACCCTCTGTGCACCCCACCTCCACACACTCCCCCTCACCCCATACTTACCTTCAGAGCCCCTGCGCAACAATCTTCGGTGGAGTGGGAACATGTCTGTATTCTTCAAAATCGACCGCAGACTGAAGAAAATCATGGTAAGCTGTATAATGGCATCAATGGGGGTCAACTTAGGTGGATATCTCAGCCATTTTTTTTTTACTTTTGGCTCCAATTTTTCAACATGGGGTTCTTGGGACCCCCACTTCATGAACTCAGTCACTGTCATTTCGTTATTCGTTCCCAAAAGTTGATTTCTCGATAAGTGCGTGGAATCACCTTTCGGGACTGATTAACGAAACAACAGTCTCACTGTTCATGAGGTGGGCTCCCAAAAAGCCTATGATGTAAATTTGGTGAACAAATTCCAAAAAATGACTGTTACGAGCATGCATTGAGCAGTTTCCACCAACGCTCATAAGTTTGAGAATTTATTATATTTTCACACCAAATTTTCAGCATTGCCATTTTTTCACACCTCCTTATGAACAATACAGCTGCCATTTTTCCCATCCTGCCTGAAATGTGTTTTCACACAATGTCACGGTCGCTGTGGAAAATCACCGATCAGGGCAGATTACGAAAATCACAGTGACACTGTTCATGAGCGGAGGTCCCAAAATGCCTATGTTGAATATTTGGTGAAAAAAAGTCCACAGAATGACTGTTACGAGCATGCATTGCGCCATTTCCACACATGCTCATAAGTTCGAGAATTTTTAATATTTTCACTCCAGAGTTTCAACATTGCCATTTCTTCACACTGCCTTATAAATGGTACAGCTGTCATTTTTCACATCCTGCCTGAAATGTGTTTTTACTTATATGGCGCAGAATGGCACGGCCGCTGTGGAAAATCAACGTTCGGGACAGATTAACAAAATCACAGTGCCACTGTTCAAGAGCAGATGTCCAAAATGGTTTCATGAGGTGGGGTCACAAAAAGCCAATGTTGAAAATTTGGAGTGCAAGTACCAACAAATGCCCGGCATTAGGGTTTCTAATCGTAATGTCCCATCTTGTAGAGACTGACAGGCATCAGGGGTGTGACTTTGGACTGTCGGCTGTAATGCTTACGCCATTCCAGCTCCACCCTGCAACCAGTGAAAGGCATCATGGTATGCTTTGGACTATCTGGCTGCAAAGTTCACCCCATTCTCCTATATTGCACCCATCTCAACATATTTCCTTATGGAATGGGGTGTGTATAAGGCCCGATGACCCCAAGGCACAACGCAACACTTGTCAGAGTCTGCAGGGTAGGGTGAGGTAAAATGGCATGAGCGTTATTGCCGCTGACCAAAAGGCGCACACCTCAATACCTGTCGGTCTCTGTCGGGTGGGGTGGGGTTGGCATCGGTTCCATACTTCACTGCCATTCCTATTATGCATCTCTCCAACTCCTGCACTACCAGTGCCAATGCCAGCAATACAACATTCGGCATTGACAAATGCTTGTTTATATACTGGGGCATTCTACAAACTTAGTTAGCCAAGTCTGTACCTAGAGGCAAACTGGTCACAGATGACCAGAAATTGAATGGCACTGCTGACGGTGTCCATTTAAATTGCAAGCTTGATACAGTCAAACGTCTCATAAATCATATGTTTCCTATTAGACATCGCGCCCCTTTCCAGCATCTGCTGCTCCCATCTCCCTTTGGTATCCCATGGAGTCTTATATAATTATCCTGCCCCCCCCCCCGACAGTTAAGTTATGGTTCGGGGATTAAATCAGATATTAATGTCATGATACGTAGTAGCTATGGGTTCCATTGGTTCTTGGTTCTGTCCTACATCTTTTGGAGTTATGTCACTTTTTCCATTTTATAAATCTCTCAGATAGTATTCTGCCACTGTGTGAATGTGGGTGGGTCTGCTTTAGCCAAAGCCATGTTATGGCTTTCTTGGCTGCAGAGAGAGATAAATATCCTCAATAGATAAAGACATACTTTGTGAAACCATTTCTGCCATTTCAAGGTGGCCTAGTGAAATGTTAGCCTTTGTTTTGACTCTGTACCCTGTATGTGCTTAGATTGTGTAACTATTGATCTTACTTTGAGAGGGAGCTCTTGCAGCAGGCTATAACCATTAGGACTAATGCCGCAGGCATTAGGACCCACCGGAAAAATTCTCAGTCAGCGGGGACTGCCTCCCAATGTCGGCTCCACTCCGATGTTGGCCATGTTATAAAAGGGGGTGGACCCAGCTCCACCCCAGTTTTTTTGTTTTTTTTTTTCCAGCCGCAACCCGCTCATGTTGGAGAAGATCTTGGCTTGCTAGTTGCCAGCAAAAACTTTTAGATTGTTTTTCCTTCGGTAACCTACGTTTTTTTTCACCGACCCAGCTGGCGCATGTTGTCCCTGTCTTCGGTCTCTTCCTCCGGGCCTCACAGGAATAAGTATAGCTGCGGCCACCAGATCCTGTCAAAGGATGGCCACACTAAGTGCGTGTTCTGCCTGGTGCCTAACCACAACACCGCGGCTTGTTCCACTTGCCAGGGCTTCACTAGCAGGACTAGGATCTGTTGATTGAAGGCTTTGAAGGTGTTCCTTTTGGAACAAAAGATGGACATCCTGCACACCTCCGAGGAGAAGGCCAAACATAAGGATAAATCCAAGCGCTTCCGGGACAAGGATCGTAGTCCTTCCCACCATCGGTTTATGTCCCCATCACGTTCTCGGTCCTCCCCCAATCCCCCAAGAGGCCCTGCTCTTCATTTGGCTCTGGAGAGCATCATTCCCACAAGAATTCTATTCCTACCAAGAAGACTCAGACTAAAGCAGGTACATCAGGGGAGAGACCTGCCAAGCCTAAGGTGACACTGCTTAGGGTCACCCCTAAGACCTCGGGGCACAAGCTTTGGCCCCACCTGCTAAGGTCCCAGCTTCACCCAACAAGGTAAGCCTCTGGAGTCAGAGGACACTCCAGTGTACTCCCCCCGGGAGAAACCATCTTCGGTCCCGGTACTGATGCCAGAAGAAGAGGCAAAGGTGACTGATGCTACCGAGGAAGGAGCAGCATCTGTGTCTCCCAAGTCCTCCTCCCCACGGAGCTCTCCAGGAGGCTCCTCCTCAGGGCTGCCGGATGCTTTGGATCCCGTAGTCCCCTTCCCGGGGACAGTGGCCTCTGCCTTTCCTAGGGAGGAGCTCCAGGAGCTGTTTTCTTTTTGGTGGGGTCAAGTCCAGAAAATCACCCCCCGCCCCGAAGCCGGCCCAGTCACCGGTTCCAGACCCATCGGGCAAACCATGACTGGAGGATGTCCCTATGACTTCACCTAAGAAGACCCCCAAGAGGCCGCTACCTCGCTCATCCTCCAAGGTCCGTTCCTGATCTCAGTCTCCAGACCGCCACTGGCACTCACCTAGATCAGGTAGCTGACGCTGGATCAGGTCACACTCCAGGAGCCGTTCCCACTCTGATGGGCAGGCCCGCTCCCGACATCGGTCTCATGACCGATGTTTGTCGGAAGGACCGACGTCGCTCTGAGAGCCACCAACATTCAAGCGGGGCCGGTCCTAGGGACAGATCCGGCTACTGTTCACCCAGTAGCCAGCTGTCCTCTTCCTCTTCCTCTTCCCTCTTGGGGATCGGGAGTTCCCCAGGAGAAAAGGACCAACCCCGCTCGCCTCCTAATGATCCAACCTTTATGGACGGCATGAGGCACATCCAGGCCTCCAATGAATGGGATACAGAAGACCTGGATCCGGAATGCTGTCAACTAGCCAGATACCTGAGGCAGAAGGAGCCCAAACCTCTGGTGGTACCTCCTTTGGTGGACATCTTCCACGACCTTACTGGGATTACTTGGGGGCATCCAGCTTCAGTCCCAGTGGTTCCTAAGAAATCAGAAAGGCTGTACAGAGCCTTGAAGGATAAGCCTTTCCTGGCAGAGCACCCTCAGACAGACTCTTCTGTGATTACGGCTGCCCATGATAAGTCCAAGCAGCCAAAACACCTTAGCTCCCAGCCTCCTGACCCAGAGTCTCGCTATTTGGACCAGGTGGGCAAGAAGGTTTATTCTGCCTCCGCCTGTTTCATTTGGTCCCTACATTTCCTCACACATATGGTTCAGTACCAGAATGCACTCTGGGAAAGGGGTCAGGAGCTTGTTAATGCCTTGCCAGACTCCACACAGAAGACAGAGATTCTGGAGATCCTCAAGTTGTGTTCGGACATAGGCACGCATGTTCTGCGTGCCTTGTATGACACTGCAGATACTGAGGACAGTGCAGCAGCATCAGGTGTCTGTCTCTGGTGCCATGCTTGTTTGAGAGTTTCTGGTTTTCACCAAGATCTGCAGTCCAGAATCCGGGACCTCCCATTCCAGGGTTCTGTCTTATTTGGGCAAGAGGCAGTCTCTTATCTTTCATCTCCAGGAGTCAGGGAAATCCATCTGGTCCATCTGTCAAATGTACAGAGGAGACCAGAAGAGAGCGAAAAGATGGCCATTTCGCAAGCCCTCAGGTGCCCAAGCCCACAGCAACCAACAGGGCCACAGGGGTGGCTTTAAAAGGAAGGCTGGCAACCAGCAACCTGGAGGCACTCCTTTTCATGGCCCCAAGTCCTCCCAGGCCTCTCTGCCCACTCCTGGCTCCACCCAATGACTACCTTCTGACCCCACCTCCTCCTCCGGAGGTACCAGAGAAGGCAGTAGGGGGTTGCTTCTCCCTTCACCTGAAGGGTTGGAGCTCAATAACTGTGGACCAGTGGGTCCTAGATATTATAAGGAGGGGACATACATGGGAGTTCACAGATCCCCCCCCCCCAGATACCCCACCAAGGTCCTCAAGATATCCTCCTTCTCACATTCCTCCCATAGAAGGAGAGATCCAGGCCCTTTTGTGGAAAGGGGCGATAGAACCAGTCCCTCTGCAGCAGCGGGAAAGGGATATTACTCTCACTTCTTCCTTGTCCCAAAGAAGACGCAGGACCTTCGTTCCATTCTGGACCTCCACTCTTTAAACAACTTCATCGAATACCGAAGGTCTGGATGGTGACTCTTCCAGGGGCTTATTCCTCTGCTGCATCAGGGAGACTGGCTCTGCTCCCTAGACATGCAAGATGCATACATGCACATAGGGGACTCCCCCCCCCCCACAGGAAGTTCCTGAAGTTCCACTTCCTTCCAGGGGGCGCATTATCAGTTCTGGGTTCTTCTGTTCGGCCTCTCCTCCACTCCTCGAGTCTTCACAAAATTCTTGGCAGTGGTGGCTGTGGTTCTAAGGTGCCAGGGACATTATGTCTTCCCTTACCTTGATGATTGGCTGCTTGCGGCCCTGTCAAGGAACATGCCTCTTTCAGGCTCTTGGAGACACCTTTACCCTATTCTGAGAGGTGGGGATCACCCTGAATCTTCCAAAGTCTTCTCCAGAGCCCAGCCAAAGACTCGTCTTCATAGGGGCAGTCCTGGATTCGGTCCAGGGCATGGTTTTTCTACCCCCAGAGAGGGGCGATAGCTTGCGGGAGATTGTCGGATCGGTCCTTGTAACACCTCAGGTCCAGGCCAGGACCTTCCTCAGACTTCTGGGGCACATGGCAGTGGCCATTCCTGTCACTCCTCTGGCTCACCTCCACATCAGAATCCCACAATGGATGCTCAGGGTGCAGTGGGATCAGTGCTCAGACGACCTAGACTACATGGTCAGGATCTCAGAGCCGGTCAAGAGGACACTTCTTTGGTAGCTGGACCCTCTAAATTTAGAAAAAGGGGTCCCTTTCCATTAGGAGCCCCCAAATCAGACTCTAACAATGGATGCCTCAGATTTGGGTTGGGGCACACCTAGGGGCTCACCAAACTCAGGGAACCTGGACCCCTATGGAGCGCGAACTCCACATCAGTGTCTTGGAAATGTGAGCAGTCCTCAATGCACTTCATGCCTTTCAAGAGGACCTTGTTCCAGGCTATCTCCTTATTCAGATGGACAACATGGCGGTAGTCTTCTACATTAACAAGCAAGGGGGCACCCACTCCTACCCCCTGTGCAGGGAGGCGATGAGAGTCTGGTATTGGGCGCTGGAATGGCACATCTCTCTGTTCACAGTGCACGTTCCAGGCATCCTAAATGACTTGGCAGACAGCCAAAGCAGGTCTCGGACCAAGGCGCATGAGTGGGAGCTACTACAATCAGTAGCGGACCAGTTCTTTGACACATGGGGTCATCCAGAGCGGGACCTCTTTGCGTCCCTATGCAATGCCAAACTGCCAGTTTTCTGCTTGTGAGAGCCCGCGTCTGGTATTTTCTGGCCAGAGGCGTTGTCCCTTTGTTGGGCAAGGAGGTTTCTTAACTCCTTCCCTCCCTTCCCTCTCATACAGAGAGTTCTCTTGAAGATGTAGGCCGAAGGAGCTTGAATGATTCTAATCGCCCCCTTGTGGCCTCAGCAGATTTGGTTCCCACTGCTTCAGCGGTTGTCCTCAGAACCTCCAATCCCGCTACCAATATGCTCGCAATTTCTGTTCCAGGGCTTACTGGTCCATCCCGATCTCAGGTCTCTGCACCGTCATGCTTAGCACCTTCAGACATAGCAAAGTCCAGGTACGGGGTCTCCCAAGAGGTGGCAGATGTCCTCGTCTCTGCGAGGAAGCCCCCCTACTCGCTTCACTTATGCTATGAAGTGGAAGCGCTTCTGCTTATGGGCATCGTCTCATCATCTGGACCCCCTCACCTGCCCGGTGAACTCAGCATTGCAGTATCTCCTCTCTTTATATCAACAAGGCTTGAGCTACTCCTCCATAAAGGTGTACATGCAGGCCATTTCTGCATATCGCACCCTTTTGGGGGACAAAACCTTTGCCCGCACCTTTTTGCGAGGGATTCTACACATGAGACCTCCCATTAGGTATCCTATCCCACCTTGGGACATCCTGTTTGTGTTGGAGAAGCTTATTCTCCCCCCATTTGAACCAGCAGCTGACTGTGAGCTGCATTACCTTTCCTGGAAGGTTTGCTTTTTAGTTGCTGTTACTTCAGCTCGAAGAGTTTCCGAGCTTCAAGCTCTGATGTGTAAAGAGCCGTATCTAATTTTTCACAGGCAGGGAAAGGGTTTCCCTCAGAACTAATCCTAAGTTCCTTCCTAAAGTGGTCTCTGAATTGACCCTCAACCAGTCTGTTGACCTTCCAGTTTACTTTTCTTCTCCCTCCAATAGAGGAGAAGCTCTCCTTCACACTCTGGATGTTCACAGGGCGCTGAAGTACTACCTTAAGTGCACAGCTGCACATCATAAATTGGAGCAATTGTTTGTGGCCTTCATGCCACAGCACTTGGGTAAACCGGTGTCCAAGCAGACTGTTTCTAAGTGGCTCATCCACTGCATTGTGTTTTGCTATGACAAGCACAATAAGCCCCTTCCGGCCTGGCAGGGGTCACTCCACCAGGGGAGTATCGGCTTCCTTTGCTGCTTTGAAGATTGTCTCTATTAGAGACATATGTGCCGCTGCTACCTGGAATTCTGTGCACACTTTTGTGAAGCACTATAGCCTGGACATTGCAGCCAGACACTGTGCCAGCTTTGTCCTGGCAGTCCTTCAGGGACTTCTGTCTTAACTTGCTGTTTTTCCAGCATCATTTCATCCTCCACCTCCGGGATTAGGCACCTCCTTGGTGCGGAACTGCTTGGGATTCAGTCCTAATGGTTGTAGTCTGCTGCAAGAGCTCCCACTCAAAGTAAGATAGTACAGTTACGTAAGAACTTACCGTAACAGTAGATCTCGAGAGCAGCTCTTGCAGCAGGTGCTGATTTCCGCTCTCCATCCCTGAATGAGGTGTACAGAATATCATTTTAAGGCTTCGCCTCTTTTTCTCATCAGGGTCCGTTCGAGGGTCTTGGCGGGGGAACTGGGGTGGTGCCGGGTCCACCCCCTTTTATACCATGGCTGACGTCGGGGTGGAGCCAACGTCGGGGGGGGTTGCTCCCTGCTGGGTACTGCTGGCTGAGAATTTTTCTGGTGGGTCCTAATGCCTGTGGCATTAGTCCTAATGGTTATAGCCTGCTGCAAAATCTCCTCTCGAAGATCTACTGTTATGGTAAGTTTTTACATAACTACTTTAGAATTCATGCCTGGAGATAGTTTTCAGTTGTTTCTTGCTGTATCTGTAGTCTTGTTTGTGTCATACTTGACGTGGATCCTACAAAAGAGCTTTCTGCTCAAGGGTGTTAATCCAAGATCTGAGATAAATAAATTATTTTTCATATGGGAAAGGTAGTGCAGAAGTAGGGCTGTCCTAGGATTTAGGCTACTGAAGTGTTTTAATGCTGCATTAATCTCAAAATTTCTTTTTAAATTTAGCTGAATTCCGAAATGTATTTTCTTATAAACCACAGAATAATTTTCAATGGATTTTTCATCCACAGAATAATTTTTTGTGGATTGTGGAAAAGGAATCCATGGTTTATGTAAACTGTGGATCACTAGTCTGTTTAAAAAAAAAAAAAAAAAAAAACACATTCTGCTCCTGAAATTTTAGATTCCTGCCACCACTGGAATTCCACATAATTAGATGGAATTGACCATAATTCTGCTCCGTGGGAATTTGAAAATTCCATACAGCATTAGAACTTAGCCGTGTATGAAAAGCATGCTTCCAAAGAGGGTGCTATATGAGATCTCTGTTTGTGTAAATTGGTATCCCCCCCCAACAATCACATAAATACAGTGACCTACATTGCTATCGACAAAATTGATGGTTCGACAGGTCGCTGTATTTGTACGTCTGAGACAGGGCACACTGTCTCCCAGTTCTGCACCCCCTTCCCGAATCATCTCCAACTTGGAGATGGAAGACCATCAGGATTTATGTCGGCCTCAACTTGCGGTCAACATAAATTCCATCGCTGTGATGCTGGTCAATGAAATTGTTGTCGAACCGGCATCGCAGAGCCATATAAATTCCTAACCTCAGCCTCTTAAAGCCGCAGTGCAAAGATGCTTGGCAAAAAATGAGACCCCTTCCTTTTTACACTTTGAAAGAGTCCAAGCATCTTCCAGTCTTACTTGGTGGTAAAGTTTGCTAGTTCAACCAAAATTGAAGCATTTTATAAACATTTTAATTTATTTTTTTCTCAAGAAAAAAGATGTCTGCCACATTTGGCTTAGAAGTAACATTGTAGACCAGGCAAGGTTTAGGACTGAGAAAATAGAAACAAAACAATGGTGCACAACAATGGAGGTACCTAAAAAGTGTATTTGGCAGGTATGCTAACATTTTTATTCATTGTAGATGAAGCTAGCTTTTTGAGAAAAATATTTTTCATTGCACTGCTGCTTAAAGGCCCTAGTATGCCACCAATAACCAGTACAATACAATATATTTTTCATATGTATTTTGTTTGGAAGTTGATTGACCCAAGATAGTTTTAGTGAGCTGCAACATCCCACTCGCAGGCTGCGCTTCTTGCTTTTTAAAGGTCACTAAGGGTCTCTTACACTGCAGTGTGGGCGCTTCTGGGATTCCTGCTGCAGTAACATCAGTCTGATTATGGTATGTTTTTGTTTTTACAGAAGTTTGTGGAAATATTGAAGACGACGGAATATGGGTTCTCCTCTCCCCTGGAGGTAATGTGCCTTTTGTCTGTATTATTGTCTTTTTTTTTTTAAGCTTAACAGAATTCATCCTCCTCTGCCTTTATCAGCTACAACAGTCTGTCTCTCACTACATCTCTTGGTGCTGATGTAGGGGGCTCTCATTGCCCTCTCCTTTCACAGAGGTGGGGTTATATTTTAATTGGCATCAGGCTGGAGCAAAAATCCACTCATAGGGACAGACTTTCTTATCAGAATTTTCTTTTATTATTCTGGTGAAGTGAAAATAAAGAAAATGGTCCCACATTTCTTAACTAAAAATGTTACTTCCGGCCGGCCCAGTGGCACTGGATACCACACCTCGCGCCATGCCAGCGACCCAGGTTTGGGAACGGACTCTGGTCACTTGGGGGCCGGAGGGGAGGTAAGGATTGAGCATTACAGCTCTCCTTCCTCAGGGTGTCTGTTGTGAGTGGCACAGCTAGGAGACTTGCCCGCGCCCAGGGTGCTGGCTACCCTCTGCAGAGGTGGAAACAGCTGCTGCACCCATTGCGTGGTGCACAGACACACAAAAAAGGGGTGAAAAAAAGAGGAAAACTCCCCGCCAGGATGACACCCACCTCCCTGCAGGCACCGCTCCTGGGCTGGGCATAAGGTAAGCCCAAGTAATCCCTGGGGATGGAGCTGGGGGGTCTGGCAGAAGGGGCTGTTGGGGGGAGGGCATAGAAATAGCAACCGTGATAAAAAATAAAAATGTTACTTCCTCAAAGCAAAAAAACACATCAGTTGTGGTTCCATTAGGCCATGAGCTAAAGACAGGATGTAATGAAGTCAGTTTTCCAGGGAGAATGAAAAACAGCCAGCCCAACAAAAGGCAGCACTCACAGTAAAGCTGGGTGCATGGCAGAAGAGTCTGACAATCATCAGAAGAGAAGCCAGCACTCCTGATATCAGTGATAAGATACTTTTACTTCATAAATTTGAAATACAGAGTGAAATAAGCAGCCTGACCTGGCAGACCAGTCTCAGCGCTTTGAGTTGCGATAACTCTTTGTCAGGGAGCGTCAACTGGAAAATCGGCCTAAGGGAGATATTCTGACCTGACATACTGGCAGAAAATAACAGAGGGGGCAGTTGGCTCCAGCAAAGTTAGCCACCTTTCTGACCACAGGTGGCAGGTGCTCTAAGCAACTTTCTGGGTTGGGGGGCACTGACAGTAATGCACTCCACATTCTTGCCTTGGGGTCGAAATTAAGTTTTGCAGCCACTAGCCAGCAGGGCTAGTGATTGTGAAACCCACTAGCCCCACAGACATTTCTACTGGCCAAGCTGGTGTACTTATTGAAATGTTACTTTCTTCAGTACAAGCCCACAGGACTACTTTAAAAAATGTTTTTACTAGTCTGATACAAAATCTTCCAGTATCTGGCTAGTGGTCTGGTGCCAATTTCAACCCCTGTTGTCTGTGTTGAGCTTGTCCACACCACTGTGCCAGCATCCCAGGGGAATTAAAAAAGGGGGGAGGAAAACATTGATCAGTACAGTCTGCCCCCTTGCGGGCTCTCCCCAGTGATATGGCCCTTTTCCCCGTGAAAGCGAGTCCTGTGCATGGCAGTTAGTAACCTTCCAGACCCACTATGGGGGAGGGGGGTGGTAAGCCATAGATGAAGATGTGAGATGAACGGTAGTTCCATGGGAAGCCAGATAATGGGTATGGGGAGGTGGGGTTGGTGTGTGGTTCAGGATGGGGCATGATCATAGGCTGAGGAGAAATAAATAGAAAATACCACCCCCCAAAAAAAGTCAGCAAATAAAGAGCTCTCTTGCAGCTGTCTTGTTACCTAATAAGCCTATTGAATTTAAACTAGGAGCAGGGGTTGGCAAGTGGGCAAGGGACATGCAGAGACCACATGTTGGGAAGCCATATGAGCTTACCGCCATAATAGTGACAAAGAACAAAGGGCAAGTACTAGTGATGATGCTAGTAAAGGAGGGCAGAATGGGAGGGGGGAAGTGTTGGAAGGTGGTCACCCTGAATACTAGGAACCTTGGGAAGAAAGCTGCAGAGCTGTAGACTCTCATGGCAGAGGGGGAGGTGGACATGGTGGCCATCTCCAAAACATGGACCACCTGATACAATGACTGAGACCTGTCAACACCAGAGTACAGGATATTTTGTGGGGATGGGGCGAATGGGAAAGGGGGGTGGCATTATATGTGAGAGAAGGACTGAAGTGTGTATGGGAGGAAGGGGAGGAGAGTGGTACAGATTCACTATGGATGCAAATCCAGGATTCCAAGACTAGGACTCTCAGGATGGGAGTGGTGTACAGGCTGCCCTCTCAGTGAAGTTAGACAGGGAACTAGTGGGACAGATCAGGAGGACCTGTGAGAAGGGTAGTATGGTGATTGTGGGGGACTTCAACATACCAGGAGTGGCTTGGCGTACCCCAACAATCAGAAATAGAAGGAAGCAGGTACTGCTGGATGCCTTCCAGGACAGCTTCCTGATGCAAATGGTCAGTGAATCAACCAGGTTAGGGAATACCCTTGACCTCATGCTGGCAAATGGGTGTGTGTAAGGGAACTGAGGGTGGAAGAACCACTGGTGGGGAGTGACCACCACTCAGTATGGTTCACGTTGGATATCGGTATGGAAGGAGTGGAATCTGGCACAATGGTGCTGGACTTCAGGAGCTCTGACTTCAGGAGGTTCGGGGAAGTGGTAAAAGAGTACCTGACCAGAATTCAACCTAGTATGGGTACTAACCAGAGGTGGGAGCTCATAAAGCTGGGGATAGTGGAGGCAGCCAGAACCTTAGCAAAGCCCAGAGCAAGAAGCCGAAGGCAAAGAAACCTAGCTGGGTGAGCAAGAAGGTCATGGAAAAGGTAAGGAGAAAAAGAGATGCCTTTAAGAGGAACAAAAAAATAGGGAAGGGGAGGACGGGGGGAGTACCTGAAGGAATTGAAGGAGGTGACAAGGGCAATAAGGGCAGCCAAAGTGTCTAGGGAGCTCAGGCTGGTGCAGGGCATCAAGAAGGGGGAGAAAGACTTCTTCAGGTACATCAAGGAGAAAATGGAGCTGTATGGACCATTTAGCAAGGATTAGGAAGGAGTGGGGTTGCGTGGAAGCATGGGGTGATAAGGCAGAAGTGCTAAACGATTATTTCTGCTTGGTATTTACTAAGGAGAAGGGGATACCCAAGGGGAGGGAGGGCAGGAATGGAGGGGGAAGGGGTGACAGATGGGGAAATTATGGAGGGCAGAGTTCTGGAGGGTTTGAGGGCACTGAGGGTAGACAAGGCACCATGCCAAGATGGCATCCACCCCAGGGTACTGAAGGAGCTGGCAGAGGCCCTGGTGGGACCTTTGGCAGACCTACTCAATGCCTCAGGATTAGAGGATGGCTCATGTGGTGCCCCTCCACAAAAACGGTCCCAAGGATGAACCGGGAAACTACAGACTGGTAAGTCTCACATCCATTGTGGGTAATCTGATGGAGACAATCCTGAAGGAGAGGCTGGTTGCCCTCCTGGAGGCCAAAGACTACAGGACAGCAGACAGCATGGCTTCATAAGCATCAGATCCTGCCAAACCAACTTAGTGGAGTTCTGTGATTGGGTAACTATGCAGTTGGATAGGGGCCATACAGTGGATGTCCTGTACCTGGACTTCAGTGAGACATTCAACTCAGTTCCACATGGGAGACTGGGAAGTAAGTTAGAAAGCACAGGGGTGGGTGCAAATCTGGTAAGATGGGTAGGGAACTGGCTTCATGGAAGGCAACAGAGGGTGGTGGTGGGTGGGAGTTCTCATCCCCAAGAGACAGTGATGAGCAGTATTCCGAAGGGCTTGTTTCTGGGACCAGTGTTGTTTGGGACAGTCATTGCAGACATATCATTGGGTATCAAGGCAAGACCAGTCTGTCTGCTGATGACACCAAGATGGGAGCTGTGGTGGATGACCTAGGGGGATGGTAGGGATTGCAGGATGATCTGGCAAAGCTGGAAACCTGGTCAGATACCTGGCAACTGGGGTTCAATGCCTAAAAGTGCAAGATGTTACATTTTGGGGCGAAAAACCCAAAGAGGAGTTACCAGCTGAGGGGAGTGCAGCTAGCCGAGACAGAGCAAGAGGAGAAGGATCTGGAGGTGCTCATTACAGGGTCAATGAACAACTCAACTCAATGTGGGAAGGCAGCCGCAAAGGCCAACAAAATGCTGAGTTGCATTGCAAGGGATATATCCTCGAGGGGGGAGGTGATTCTGCTACTGTATAGATCATTAGTTAGACTGCGCCTGGAGTACTGTGTGCAGTACTGGTGCCTGTATCTGAAGAGGGACATTAAGTTACTGGAAGGGGTACAGCACAGGGTGACAAAGATGATCAAGGAGCTGAGGGACTTAGAAACATAGAAGCTGATGGCAGATAAGGCCCGCAAGGCCCATCCAGTCTGCCCATTTCTTTTTCTACCTTATAAATGTGCCATCGACCTTTGCTCTGTCAGTGGCCTATCTATTCACATTCATCTGTATTGCTCCCTTATGCCTATCCCATGCCTGTTTGAAGCCCTGCACTGTATTCATAGCCACCACTTCCTGAGGTAGGCCGTTCCATGCATCCACCACCCTTTCTGTGAAAAAGAATTTCCTCACATTCCCCCTTAATCAGCCTCCCTCTAATCTCATGCTGTGTCCTCTTGTCCTGCTATTTTTCTTATATTTAAACATGTTAGACTCTTTCACCTTGTTAATGCCCTTAAGGTGTTTGAATGTTTCGATCATATTACCTCTCTCCCTCTTTTGCTCAAGGGTATACATATTGAGCTCTGTTAATCTGTCCTCATATGTCTTCTGATGCAGTGCCTGCACCATGTTGGTTGCCCTGCTCTGGACTGCCTCAATTTGGTTAATGTCCTTATGAAGGTGTGGCCTCCAGTACTGCACGCAGTACTCCAGATGGGGCCTAACCAGTGTCTTGTAAAGAGGGATTATTACCTCCTTCTTACAACTTGCATACACCCCAACATCCCCCTAGCCTTACCTACTGTTTTAGAGGTCTGCTTGGATGATTTCAGGTCATCGGTGATGATGATGCCTAAGTCTCTTTCTTCCTTTGTGACTGCCAGCAACTCCCATCCCAGCCTATAGGTGGCTTCAAGGTTTCTCTCCCTATGTACATGATCTTGCACTTCTTTGCATTAAATCCCAGTTGCCACTCTTCTGCCCATTTTGCTAGTTTATCCAGATCTCTTCTCATTCTGCCCACCCCATCTGGATCATCTATTCTGGTGCAGATCTTGGTGTCATCTGCAAACAGACAAGCCTTACCCTCTAGTCCATCTGCAATGTTACTAATGAAGATATTGAAGAGGACTGGCCCCAGGACTGATCCCTGAGGTACCCCACTTGTGACTTGCATCTCTTCTGACTGTATACCATTTACCACCACTCTGTTTTCTGCCCGTCAACCAGTTTGCCACCCAGTTGATCAACTTCTGACCCACCCCAAGTCTACCCAGCCTATTTATCAGTCTTCTATGTGGAACAGTGTCGAAAGCTTATTTATTTATTTATTGCATAAGATCGGAATTACAATCCTTTGAGTCATAGACTCTTTTGCAAAGGCTCCACGTCGGTTACAGAGGGTGGAGGGAGTACAAAATACAAAGGTTACAGAGGGTGGAGGGATTACAAAAATACAAGGAATCATACATAGTTCAAGCAGTAGTCAGGGAGAAACATACAATTAACAGTCAGCATTCATAAACAGTACTGGCAGTGCAGTCCAGGCTTTAACTTAGTTTACCAGAGACAGTGGAATGCAGCTGTCAGGATTCCATTAGTTAGAGATAGGTAGGAAGCAGATTCTTAGGGTCGGGGAGGACCCTGTGTCAGTTGTAGGTGGGGAAAGGGGGCGCACGAGGAGGGAAGGGAGATTAGCCACAGTCGCAGTTTGCAGTCTCAAGTAGGTGAACTTTGAGGCCCGCTTTAAATAGGGAAATGCTGTGGGTGTGAGAGAGCTGGGGAGGTAGAGCATTTAGCCAAAGGGGAGCACGGTAGCGGAAAGATCTCTGGCCTAGAGATGTTCTACAGTGGGGGACCTGGAATGAGGAGTTTGCTGCGAGCCGTGTATTTCGCCTGTGGGGGACAGGGCTGATTAAGGGGAGGAGGCCAATGGGGGCAAGCTGGAGATGTATTTTTTTTGCGAGGACGCAGGTGTGGAACTTTAGTCTTTGTTGGAAGTTTAACCAGCCAGCCAAATTGTATAGGTCACAGGTATGGGTTAGCCTGTCACTGCCAGTGACTAGTCAGCAAGCTTTATTCAGGGCAGTGTTAATACTACGTAGAGCGGTGGGTTCAGCTGATCCATATATCGTTATCCCATAATCAATTAGGGAGAGGATTGACAAGGAGACAGCTAAACACATGGCCTGTGCATGTAGGCAGTGTTTGAGTCTGTAGAGTATGCCCACTCTGGCGTTGACAGCTGAGGAGAGGTGTTGAATGTGACTATGGTAGGAGAGGGAGGTATCTGGTGTGATGCCCAGATATTTGAAGTTTGTTACGTGTTCAAGGGGGGTGCCTTGTGAGTTTTTGATTAGGAAGGTCGACTGCCTGTGAGGGCTTTGCCGGTGCATAAAGATCATGGCTTTAGTTTTTATAGTTGATGATAGGCGTGTCTATCAAACCATGTCTCAAGCTCCCTGAAAAAACACTGAAGGGCCAGTTGGAGGGTGCTTGGCTGTGGGTGTTTCCAGTATAGTACTGCATCATCAGCATAGAGAAGCAGATGACCACTGCAGGCCTTGGGAAGGGAGTTTAGAAAGAGGGTGAAAAGAAGAGGGCCGAGAATAGAACCCTGTGGGACTCCAGAGAGCACATCTTTGCAGGAGGAGATGGTGGTATTTTACTTGACTTGTTGAGACCGGCCTGAGAGGTAGTCTTTGAACCAGGCCATAGTCTCTGGGACCACATTTAGTTTAGGAAGACACAGACAGCAGATCATGACTGACCGTGTCAAATGCCTTGGTCAGATCCACAAAGATTGCTCAGCAATAGAACCTTGGTCCAGTGCCTCATGGATGAAAGAGGTGAATTCAGTGTGAGCAGTGACCGTGCTATAGCCTGTCGGAAACCATGCTGGGCCTGGCAGAGGAGTTTGTGTTTGGTTGAGGTGTTCTGCTAACTGGTCCAGACTATTTTTCCAGAGCTTTGGAGAGGGGAGTATTGAGATTGGTCTATAGTGGCTTGTGTGCGTAGGGTCGCCACTCTTCAGAATGGGGGTGATTATGGCCCTCTTCCAGGTTGATGGAAACTGTCCGAGGCAGAGAGAGAGGTTGAGAATTTTAGTAAGGTGGGATAGTATGACATCCAGTGTCAGCCGGATAAGTTCAAGATCAAGTGAATCTTTGCTGTGACGGGAATTGGCGATAGCTTTGGAAATGTAATGTTTTGCCTCACAGCAGGAGATGACTCTCAGCCTGAAAGGTAATGGGTCTAAGTTACACGGTGTGTCGGGAGGGGTGGGGAGCAGGGTGGAAGAAATTAGGGGAGGATATGGGAGAGGTCCGAGAAGGCGGAGTTCAGGGCTCCTGCAATAGTGTAAGGATCTTGGGTGACATCGCCATTTATGGTGAGTTGGGAAGGGGTGGGGGAGCGGGATTTCCCATTGAGTTCTTTTATGTTGCTCCAGAATTTTTTGCCATCTCCCCAAGAGGTGGTTAGGGTTTGTTGGTAGTAAGTGGTCTTTGCCTGTCTTATAGCCCAGGTACATTTATTGCGGGCCTCACGGTATAGCTATCTATCCTGAGTGCGCTGAGAGTCTAGGGCCTTATACCAGAGGTTGTCCCTCTGTTGGAGCAGGTTCAGTAGTGAGGGAGTGATCCAGGGGGTGATTCTGGTTTTCACAACTTGCTTGGTAAGGGGAGCAAGGTCAGAACCTGAAGTCAAGGTAGGTAACATCAACTGCTCCCCCTTGGTTCACCACTCTGGTTACCCAGTCAAAGAAATCTATGAGATTAGTTTGACAGGACCTTCCTTTTGTAAACCCATGCTGTCTTGGCCTTTCCTTAAGGAGTGCCTCCATAATCTTGCCCACTACTGAGGTAAGACTGACTGGTCTGTAGTTCCCTGCCTCCTTCCTGTTACCACTCTTGTGGAGCGGGATCACATGAGCCCTTCTCCAGTCTTCTGGGACCTCTCCTGTGCTCAGAGGCTCACTAAACAGTTCTGCTAATGGCTCTGCTAGTTCCACCCTTAGCTTCTTAAGTACCCTGGGATGTATGCTATCAGGTCCCATTGCCTTGTCCACCCAGAGCTTAGCAAGCTCTTGTAGGACCCTTTCTTTTGTGAAGGGAGTAGTGCTCACCACCCTCCCCCCTGTGTCCATGGTGCTGAGCTGTGGGCCCTGCCTTACCTTCTCTTCAGTAAATACTGAGTAAAAGTATCTATTTAGGATAGATGCTTTTACAGGGTCCTCCTCCTCACATGCCCCCTTTTCTCCTTTGAGCTTAGCAATACCCTCTCTGGACTTTCTCCTTTCACTAATGTATCTATAGAAAGTCTTGTCACCTTCTTTTACTGTTCATGCAAGTGTTTCCTCAGTTTGGGACTTTGCCTGCCTTACTTCCTTCCCTGCTTCCCTTAGGGCAGTTTGGTACGCCTCCCTATCTTCATCCCACTGTGTTCCCTTATATTTCCTGAAGGCCAGCCTTTTGGCTCTGACCTTTTCTGCTACTGTATTTGAGAACCAAAGTGGTTTCCTTCTTCTTTTGCACTTCCTTTTCTGTCTAACACAATGGGATGTTGCTTCAAGTATTGCATCCTTAATGCTTGCCCACTTTTCCTGTACCCCCTCCCCTGTGTTTCTTTTTGCCAGGGCTAGCTTAACTCTGTTGGCCATCTTATCAAAGTCAGCTCCTCTGAAGTTCCATATTTTTGCCTTGGAATGGGATGATTTAGTTCTAGTGGCCAAATTGAACCATACCATGTGATGGTCACTGGTCCCCAGGTGACCTTCTACCTGGAGATCTGTGATCTTTTCTCTGTTAGTCAATACTAGATCTAGGATAGCCCTGTCTCTTGTGGGTTGTTGTACCAGTTGTTTGAGGCCCTCCCCCTGCAGGGAATCCACCATGTGTTTAGTTCTGGCAGATGTTCCTGCTGGTATTGATCAATCTGTATCCGGCATGTTGAAGTCTCCCATTATCAGAACCTTCCCTTTAGCTGTCATGTAACAGTAATGTGTCTATGTCCTCCCCCTGGACTAGGGGCCTGTAGACAACCCCAGTTCTTATGGCTGTCCCATTTCCTGTTTCCAGGGTGACCCACAGTTCTTCTGGCTCCTTATGTGTATTCTGAATTTCTGTAGCTTTGATTTTTCATTGACATTCAGGGCCACTCCACCCTCACTTTTTGCACCTCGGCCTCTTCTGAACAGTACATAGCCAGGTACTGAAGTCTCCCAAGTGTGGTTACTGGTAAACCACGTCTCACTAAGTGCTCCTATGTCCAGTTTAGCCTGTGACATTAGTGCCTGCAGGTCTGGGATCTTATTTCCCAGGCTGTGAGTATTTGTGTACATGATTTTCCATTGGCTAGATTTCGGTGTCTTAGTTGTTGGGTGAGGTTTGGCATTTCTCCTGTGCGTCTTATGGGGAGACAGACCTTTTTTCTTACCTGGTGATGCAAATGAGCTGCTAACATGCTGAATCCCTGTTTGGCCACTAGCTGAGGGGTGTTCTTCCCATTCGACGTATGGGGTGCCTCACCCCTCTCCCCATTTGCTAGTTTAAATATTCTGCAAAGACGTCAAACTTCTGCCCCAATGCACTGACTCCCTTCTTAGTCAGATGCAGTTCATCAAATTTAAACAACTTTCGCTCCCAGAACTGTTGCCAGTTCCCTACAAATCTGTGTCCTTTTTCCTAGCACCAGCCCTTGAGCCACATGTTTAGCTCCCCTATCTCCCCTTCTCTGACCTTCTGTCCATCTACCCCACTCTCCAAGACTGGCAGTATCTCAGAGAAGGAGATGTCGGATGAAATGGATGATAGTTTGTCACCCAGCCTGGTCAGGTGTTCCTTGGTCTCCACAGCTGCCCGGCTGCCGAGATCATTAGTCCTTATGTGTACCAGGACGTCAATGTTTTCTCCTGCTTTGTGAACAATTTTAGCAATGCAGTCAGTGTCTCTCCATGCTGATGTACCTGGGAGACATCTAACCATTACCCCTGGCTGGAGAAAGGTATCAACTCCCCAAATCATGGAGTCCGCTACAATCAGAAGTTTCTGGGATTTCCTTTTTGCTTGTTTTGTTTTGGTTTCTGTTTTGGGCAAGTTTTGTTGTGCTAGCTCCTGTGCTGCAGTGTCCTGCTGTGCAGTGTCCTCTGCCCCTTTGTTTGATGTTGGAGATAGAGGCAGATACATGTTTGTAGTGTTTATATGGTTTTTGGAGGTTACCATATGAGAGGAGGCTGAAGGAGTTGAACATATACTCACTGGAGGAGAGAAGGGACAGAGGGGATATGACTGAAACCTTCAAGTACATGAAAGGAATAAACAAGACAGAGACAGAGTAGCTGTTCAAAGTGAGGGAGGGGAGGGAAACCCGAGGCCATGATATGAGACTGGAGGGAAGAAGGTTCAGGAGGGAGAGGGTGGTAGCTGGGTGGAATGTGTTACCGGCAGAAGTGGTATCCAGTAGAACAGTAGGCTGCTTCAAAAGGGACTGGGACAGGGCAAGGGGAAGGGTCAAGGGAGGGGGAGGGTGGTAGGGGCAGCTGCAGAATAAGGGGTGCTAGCTACACATTTGAGCAGACTTGATAGACCACTAGACCTTATCTGCTGGCAAATTTCATATGTTCGTATTGTGGCTACCTAGTTGGAATCAAAGAAAAAAAGTACTTCCTGCGAGTATAATCCTGCCCTTGACAAGACTAAGCACTAGGGATTGCCCATTAGGGATTGTGCAGAATTTTTACAAATTCCACTTACCCTGGAATTCTGCTGAGTTTCAGAAATCCTGTCTACTTCAGTCAAATTCTGTCAGAGGATTTCCAAAATTCTGAAAGCTGAATTTATTTTTCACACTGTGGATTAGTAACCCGCTGTTTACATAGAAATACTTTTTGGAAATTCCATGGAATTAAGAAAGAAGTTCTGAAAAGCATTCCCGACACAAAATTTGTCATTCCACAAGAATTTTGTCAATAGAATTCCACATTCCATCCAGCTCTATTGCCCACCAAGCTTTAGAATTTCTTCCCAGCTTCTCAAAATTAGGGATGTTACAGTATGATATATTGACAGTAGGATAAGCATTATTACATGGAATATTGTGGTTATCATATTACAGAAGTGATCTTTTATTAAAAAAAAAAAAAAAAAGTCTCCTCAAACTCTTATGACCAGTAGAATTGTTGAAAAATGGACATTTGTCCCCAAAAACACACACCGATTAGTTGAAAGGAGCAGGCCTAGTGGTGCTGAGGGGTGAGGCACAAGCCTTACCTCGTGCCGTGCCATGCCAGCAACCTGGGATTGGGAACGAGCTTGGGGAGCTGGGGGTTGGATGGGGAGGAGAGGATCGAGCATCCGATGGAGTGCTCTCCTGTCCTGGAAGGGAGGGGGGGGACTTGGTGACTTGGTTCCACGGCACTAGTGGTGCCCAGTGGAGACTGGATACACTGCAGCCAGGAATGCGAAGACAAGGAAGATGTTGGTGGTCACACACTGGATGGCATTGTACGTGCACATCTTGGAGGGGCAGAAACAAGGAAAAAGGCCCTGGCACCCAGGAAGGTGAAAGTAGGTCCAGTGGACATCCCCAGCGCTCGGCACCAGGTCTACTCCAGCCAGTGTCTGGATCTTCTCCCACTCTCTGGCTGCCCTACTAGACTATAGAGTGCCAGAGGTGTAAAGGTGGTCTCACCTTGGTGAGGGGGCTCAGAGCCAGGGGGTTGGGAGTTGACAGTGTGGAGAGGAGAGATCCCGGGATGGACGCTAGATCTGGGAGACCTCAGGCAGAGAGGGAGAAAGCCAGTCTGAGCTACCACACCAGACAGAGTCCTATGGGACCAGTGAGAGGAGCATAATAAAAAAAAAAATAATAATTAGTTGAAAGGCCTGAACACTTTGGCATACCGTGGACCACAGTTATAGTGCTATCAGAAATTACCCATGGTATCAAGACTGTCTTTCTGAGGACTTCCAGTGTGATGTAACAGTGTGAGCCACAGCTTCCTACAACAGCTCTCTTCCCCATAGAAAAGGAGCATTTTTGTATTGAAAACCTTACTTCAACAACAGACAGTGAGGCTTTGCTTACATAGTGAAGATCGGTGGCCATATTTTAGCAAGTTCACTGATGGATGCTGTGGTATTACCAATGGAGACTGCACCAGCCATGCTATAGCTCTCTCAGACTGACCAGGATACTGTTTAGTTTATTTGATCAACCAAGATATAAAAAAACATCAAGGTTCTTACAATCTTTAAAATGTTGTGTTACAACATACACAGGACAGATCATGCATTTCTGATAGAATCTGTTCATAATAATCACTTACTTCACTACACACCATATAAAGTAAAATAGTGTGAGTTTAGATTATCAGTGAAATTCAGAAACAGACTTTTCAGAATAAATATTTATGATTACTGAAATCCCCCTTTGAGTCATGGGCCAGGGTTCCTTACCCTTTTTTTTTCTCCCTCATATTCTCTTTGTATATATTTTTTTCCTTTTAACTAATGATACAAAAAATGCAGCAGTTTGTTCTGCATCCTTTATTGTAAAAGGATGACTGTGTAGGGAGCTGAAAGTGCATGAACAATTGCCTGACTAGATCATTTTTCGAATCAGTCAACCTGATTACAACCCTCCCTTGTTTAATTCCCTAAATAAATCATATCTAATTCTTTTTGCATTTAATCTGACTGTGGTTCCAGTTTGTACCAAAAGCACTGTACTGTTATTTGCTGTGCCTAACCTTGTTTTACAGGGGGTCTCCAGGGTCAAACAGTGTGGGGAACTGTATGCTGAATAGAGGCTACTGTGAAAGTGTTTGTTGCATATTGTCTAGGCCACTAGAGGAGAAAGGGGGGGGGTGGTTACAGTGTCCCAGAGGGCTGTACCCAGGTTGGCATTGTTACTAACAACCCTGTCCTCTGGGTGGAGGTACCTGTTACAGTACCCAGGCCCCTTAACCTGCAACTAGCCAGCTGGCCCAGTGGCACTGAGGGTTGAGGAGCTGGACACCACACCTTGCGCCACGCCAGTGACCTGGGTTCAGGAGTGAGTTCGGGCACCAGGGATTGGCAGGGACAGGAGAGGACTGAGCACCCGCTGGGCTGCTCTCCTCCCCCAGAGGGAGGGGGGATAGCTCGGTGTGCCAGCAGCTCCCAGTGGAGATTGGGCACATCATACCGCGTGGATGATACTGGCAGGGTTGCCTTGCACTGGAGCATCATGGGTGCACCACGCCGGGGGGCGAGGGGCACTCAGAACATGGAAAAGCCCAGCTCTGAGGGGGAGGCGACGGCACCTGACCACCATACTCACTGCCGGATCCACCCTGCCTGGCCTTCCAGGTCCTCCACCTAGGGGACCACTCCCACAGCTGGAGTCTACAAAGTAAAGAACGCCTAACGAGGAGGGGTGACCCCACCATGGAGGGGTTAAGCTGGGGGTGCTGGCTGTGGGGGGGGTGGAGAGAGGAGGTACAGGTTCAGGGGATCTCAGGCGGGCAGGAACAGGCAGGATGCCTCCTTGTGCCATGACCAGAGGGAAATAGAAAAAAAAATGCAACTAGCCATGCAGGCAGGGGTAGTAGCTCTTGGGATAGTACCACCTAGGTGTTACATCAGCAAGGGGTGCTGGGGAAGGGGAAGGGAGGATGACATTAGTTTAAAGGTTCACCAATTTCCCTCCCTTGGGCTACCAACTACACCTTGAATTCTAACTGAGAGCCTGGAGATTTCATTTCTAAAAGACTGGTATGGCATGTGAATCCTCTTTCAGGTGGAACTCCATTCAACATCCTGGAGCTGATTGTGGATTCGGACAAGTATAGACTTCTTTTAAGTAACCCTGGGACAGGTTTTGGGGGTTCGGTCTTCTACAAATGAAGGTGGACAAGGTGGAGCAGGATTAATGTTGGACCCTATTTGCTGTATATGGTAACACATGCATCAGTTAAACTATTATGAGGAAAACTCCTACAAGGGTGCATGCTTTTTTGTTGGTGTTTTTTTGGACAATTTTTATGTTTGCTTGCATGCATGTGCAAGAAACATAGTGCCATCATCCGAGTTTTCGGAGGTGTGGCAGCCGTCTTCCAATTCAGTCATTGTGTTTGCAGGCATGGCTGCAGTTCTCCAATGAACGCTGCAGCTGTCTATGACAGCAGTTGAAAATGCAGTGGCATACAGTTGAAAGGGAGAGCCACGCTTCAGTGAGCAGCAATAAGATATCACGTGCTGTCTGCGCTTCCCCCACACACACGCGCAACTGCGTGCTCATGCTCCCCACCCACACACACACACTGTATTGCCGATAGGGGTGCCCAATCTCCCATCAGCTGTGCTCGCTCCCCTCAGCAGAGTTCCAGATGCCACGCTGAGGCCACCCCAGCATGGCAACCAGATCGTATGGCCAGTGGGGGTGCCCAATCTCCTTCGGCTCCCTGTAACCCCCCCAAGAGACTACAGAGTGCCAGCAGCTGGGGAGTCCACCCCAGCATGGCAGCTGAATCATATGGCCCGATGGGGGTGACCAATCCCCATCAGCTCCACGGCCCCCAACAACTTCCAGCTGCCATGCTAGGAGCCCACCCCAGCAGCAAATGTCACACGTCGTCAAATAATAAAGAAAAAAAACCTTCCCTAGCTGCTGTCTTGACCCCTCTCCCACCTGCGCCCACCCACTGCGCACCCTGCCTCTCCACAGCTCCCATCTCATCCCATACTTACCTCCAGAGCTCGGTGTGCCGATCTTAGGTGGACTGGAACCGCGTCTGCACTCTTTAAAGCCAAAACATGATGAGAAATGCGGTAAGCTGTATAATGTAATAAATAGGTTTTTTTCAACTTTAGTGCATATCTCCGGCATTTTGGGGAATTTTTTCACCAATTTTTCAACATGGGGTTTTTGGGACCCCACCTCATGAATTCTGTCACTGTCATGGCGTTAATCGGCCATGAAAGGTGATTTCACAGTCACTGCACAGAACCACCTTTCGGGACCAATTTACAAAATGCCCCCAAAAACCCTATGTTGAAAATTTGGTAAACAAATTCCCCAAAAAGACTGTTTTACGAGCATGCATTGCGCTGTTCCTACGCACACTCCTAAGTTCACGAATTTTCAATATGTTCACTCCAGATTTTCAACATTGCTATTTTACCATACCTCCTTATAAGCAGTACAGCTGTCATTTCTCACATCTGACCCAAAATGTGTTTCTGTGCATATAGCGCACAATGGTTGCAGTCAGTGTATGAAATCAATGTCGGGACAGAGTAGAAAAATCACAGTGACACTGTTTATGAGTAGAGGTGTTAAAATGGCTATGTTAAAAATTTGGTGAAAAATCCAAATTACTGTTTTTGAGCATGTGTTGCGCTGTTTCTATACTGCCTTCATCGTAAGTTTGCAATTTTAGTATTTTCTCCAGATTTTCAACATTGCCATTTACCACACCTTCTTATGAGCAGTACAGCTGTCATTTTTCACATCTCGGCCAAAACGTGTTTCCACCCATGTAGCGTAGAATGGCACAGTCGGTGAGTGAAATCAATGTCCAGGACAGATTAAGAAAATCACAGTGACACTGTTCATGACCAGAGGTGTTAAAATGGCTATGTTAAAAATTTGGTGAAATACACCTATAAAATGACTGTGTTAAGAGCAACCATTGCGCAGTTTCCACGCACCCTTGTAACTTTATGGATTTCTAATATTTTCAGTCCAGATTTTCACCACTGGCATTTTTCCACACTTCCTTATGAACAGTACAGCTGTCATTTTTCACACCATGGCTGAAATATGTTTTCACACTTCCAGCGCTGAAATGCATGGCCACTGTGGGAAATCACTGTTCAGGACAGATTAAGAAAATCACAGTGACACTGTTCATAGCTAATTTACAAAATCCGTGTTGACAATCTGCTGTAAAAAAAAAAATCCCAAACTAATTGCATTACGGGTTTCTATGCACTTGTGACTTCACCAGTTTTTAATATTTTCACTGCAGAATTTCAACATTGCCATTTTTGCACCTCCCATGAGCAGTACAGCTGTCATTTTTCACATCCTGTTGAAATGTGTTTCGCGCACTGTGGTGGCAAATGGCATAGTCGCTGTGCAAAATCAGCTTCGGCTAACAAACTGATATTGCCACTGTTCCATAGGTGGGGGTCACAAAAACATGTTGAACATTTGGGTGAAAATGCCAATGAACGCCTGAGGCATTAGGGTTTCCAACCATAACGCCCCAGCCTGTAGAGACTGAGAGGCATCAGGGATGTGACTTGGGATTCTCGCCTGTAATGCTCATACCATTCCACACTCTGCAGCCAGTGAGAGGCATCGAGGTGTGCCTTGGACTCTTCGGCCCAAAAGTTCTCCCCACTCTCCTATACAGGACCCATCTCACCGTTTTTTCCTGATGGAATGGGGTGAGCATAAAGGTCAAAGACCCCAAAGCACACCGTGACACTTGTCAGTGTCTGCAGGGTAGGGTGTGGCGAAATGGCGTGGCCGTTGTAGAAACACAGACTTTGACGGCAGATAAGGACCACTTGGCCCACGAAGTCTGCCCATTTCCCTACCTACTGGATAAGCTGCAGATTCTAGTTAACAAACAGCCTACTTCCTGCCACCCCCACTACAATTGCTTTATGTATCTGCCTGAGGACCCAAAGGCACACCCCAATGCCTGTCAGTCTCTGCAGGGTGGTGGTGGGGTTGGCTTCAGTTCAATACTTCACTGCCATTCCTATTATGCAGCTCTCTGACTCCTACTACCACGAGCCAATGCCAGCAAGCAAACATTCGGCATTGACAAATGCTTGTTTAGTTTATAGGAATATAACAGAATGTTGTCTTCATGTTTTGGGGCCAAGTTAAAGTCGGTTAAAAGAAAAAAGTCGTCCAACCTACAGTAATATCAAATTATTTGATGGGGTAGCTGGCCCGATGGCACTGAGGACTGAGGTGCTGGATGCCTTATCTCATGCTATGCAGCGACCCAGGTTCAGAAATGACTTTGGGTTGCCAAGCTGGCGGCATGGGGGTAGGGGGTGGGAGCAGGATTGCACGATTGCTATCCTCCCCTGGGTGGGGGTAGGAGTCACCCACCCATACCTCTGCCATTACCGAATGGAAGTTCGGTGACGAGCGCAGGTGGTACTGGGCGAGCAGTAGGATGGAGTGTCCCACAAGGCATACGCATGCATGCCTCCACACGTGTGCATCACGTCAGGAATGAGTGGGAGTGAGACAAGAGAAAACCTGGGAAAAAAACATAAATAGCAATATAAAAAAATAGAGAGAGGATGTTGTATGGGCAACAGTGAACAACAACGGTGTTGTTCACTTCGAGAGGTTGTCATGACAACCGTTGAAACCTTGAGAGCGAAGCTCGAGAGGTTTGAGGGTGTCATGACACCTCGAGAAGTGAACGGCACTGTTGTTGTTCACTGTTGCCCATACACTGTCTTTTATAGTGTATGGGCAAAAACTGTATCCCAAAACAGCATTTGACTACCACCACGGTTGCGCCTTGATGTCTATGACTCTCCGCCACCACCCCTTGTCCGTAAAATCACTCTACTCCTTCCGGTTACTTCATTAGTTTTAAGAAGTACGGCTGTCCTGCTGTATGCTGGCCATTATTTTAAAAAATGGCACTTACTGTAGGATTGTAACGTCCTCCTGTGCCATTGGTGAATTGCCCTGGACATTTTTCGGACGGCTCTGAACCGCAACTTGCGCATGCGCCACTCAATCTGAGCTGTTGTACCATCGATGTGACATACTCACAATGGTACAACAACATCGACGGTACAACAAGTCTAGGGAAAACTAGATTTTCAAGGACAACAACGTTCTAACAAACACATATATATATATATATATATATACACACACACACATATATATATATATATATATATATATATATATATATATATATTTGGTGGGGGGCTGTTCTTCACCTCAAGATGAGGTTTCATTGGGTTACTGTAGGTTTATTTATTTATTTATTTATTTTTGGTATTATTTATTTTCACCCCTCGTGCCCGCGGCCCACCACTCCTTCAGGCTGCCTAGGTCCTTCACCCGTTCCCCTGTCCCATCCTGAGCCCTCCAGCTTCACATCACAGCCACCCCTGGGGTAACCCAGATGTAACCCTTCACCAGGCGGGTCCCCCTCCTCCAAGGGAAAAGGCACCAGGGGGGCAACCAGCACATACTTGGCCCCAGGGTGCTACTGAAGTGGAGGGACTCTTTCAGGGCATCGGCGGTAACGGAGGACCAGTATCCATCATCTGGTCGGTCATGAGGCAGATTTTCCACTTTTCAATGTTGTTCCCCCTTGCTTCGCCTTCTGCAGTGCTCCTGGTCTCCACCAGAGGCTGCTGCAGAGTGACGCCAACCCACTACCCACCCCAGGAGAGGAGAGCAGTCCATACGGATGCTCAATCCTCTCCTTCCCTTGCCAGCCCCCAGCGTCCTGAGTCCGTTCCTGAACCTGGGTTGCCAGCGTGGTGCAAGGTGTGGCATCCAGCACCTTAACCCTCAGCGCCACCGGGCCAGCCAGGTTTATTGTTTTTGTTTCTACTTAAGGGGCAGAACTGCCCCCGGGGAGGCCCATGTTCTAGCTGGAAGTGGCATTTTCTCCTGTCCAGAAGGCTGGGCAATACAACCTGCCCCCTGATGGTACACATAAAGTGGCTGTGTGTATCCACCCCTCCCTTGGAAGTCAGACTATGTAACATAATTCCCCAGTTGCCCCGGCCATTGCCGTGGAAACTAGTTTTTGTGCAGGTGCAGGTACAAGTTGTTACTGTCTTGCTTCATTATTTTGTTACCTCCTTAGCTAGTTGGAGGGGGTTGTGGGGTGGGAAAGACAGGAATGGGGGCTTAAAAGGAGCACAAACAGTACCTTATTTCAGTATTATGTGTGGTTACTCTGGGAATCGGTGTACCAGGCTGGCTATAGAGACTGAACTAGGGACCCCAATAACCTGCTGAACTGGGGAGTAGGTGACAATTTATGATGATCATGGCAGCAGAAGCAGAATTTAAAGTAGTCTCCCTAACTGTCAGTGATCTGATGAACCCCGTTAAAAGATCTGAGGCTCTTACATATTTAAAAGAACTGCACCCACAGCTTACACTCTTGCAGGAAATGCACCCATCAGAAACAGAAAGTGCAAAATAAACAAATTTGGAATGGAGCACATTTTGGACTCTACATACAAACACAGTAGATGGCGAGGATTGTCAATACCGATTCCCAGAAAATGTTTAGATTAGAGGCACCTAGTACAGACACTCAGGGAAGACTTGTGATGGCTCGGGGCATAATACTGGGGGAACTGAGCATGATAGATGGATAGATGGATGGATAGATGGATAGATGGATGGCTAGACAGACAGATATTTTTATTTTTAAAGCACCCATTTCCATGGACTCTGGGCACTGTACAATATAAAACCATACATTTAAAATCATACACAGATATACATATAAAAGAATACAGCTGGGAGCATACCATTATCTAACTATTCCATAAAGCCAAATAATAATTTTAAAATATAATCAATAAAATGCTTGCTGGATCAAATATGTTTAAAACGCTGTTTTTAAAGGCTTCCACCAAGGGAGCCTCCTTTAGATAACCAGGCAAGGAGTTCCACAGGGTAGGTGCAGCCAACAAGAATGCTCTATCCCCAGAATGCCACAACTTAACCCTAGGAACTGCCAGGAGGCCTCCCCAACAGAACGGAGCGCCTGGGCCGGACGGTAGGGGACAAGGAGATCTTGCAGATAGACAGTATCCCTTTCATGTAAGGTCTTGTAGGTCAACAGCCCTGTCTTGAAGACAGCCCTCCACTGGACTGGCAGACCGTGCAGTCCATGGAGTACTGGGGTGATATGCTCACATCTTTTCACCCCCGTCAACAATCTCGCCGCCACATTCTGTACCTGCTGCAATCTGTGGAGGCTGCCTCCAGATAACCCTAGGTACAGGGCATTGCAGTAGTCCCAAACTGGAAGTGACAAAAGCTTGCACCAATGTGGTCGGGTCCTCGGGCGGGATAGTTCAAATTCAAGCAATATTCCTGAGATGATGGAACCCACTTCTAACCATGGCCGACACCTGAGCATCAAGTGTCAGGCCATCATCCATGATCATGCCCAGATTCTTCACCTGCCTAGAGGGGGCTAGGGGCACATCCCTCAACACTAGGTCGGGGGGTAACACCCCACCCCCCCCTCCACCCCAATGACCTGGATTCACAACCAGTACCTCAGTCTTGTCTGGATTAAACTTAAGCCAGTTGAGTCATCCATGACTGGATTTCCTCGAGGCAGCTGTTAAATACAGAGTTCAATACCTGGCTATTGGGCGCACAGGACAAATACAGCTGGGTATCATCTACATAGCAGTGAAAACCCAGCCTGTACGGCCTGATAATGTCCATCAATGGCAGCATGTACACATGAACAGTAAAAGTGACAAAACTGAACCCTGCAGAGCACCACAGAAGAGAGGCTTCAGGTTAGATAAGACAGTTCCCATTGTCACCTTTTGCACTCTGTCAGGTATGACCCGAACCAGTTGATGACATTACCATACAGGTCACACCAGAACCGCAAGCGGTCAGGTAGCCCTTTATGGTCCACATTGTCAATTGCCACAGAGAGGTCCAAAAGGACCAAGATGGTACCATATCTCTCAACCTCCTGCCTCATAAATCAGGGACAATGCTTAAAGAAATCAGGGACAAAGGACCAAAATCAGGGACACATCTTCAAAATTGAAGAGATCAACTCAGGAAGCTGGTAGAATAAGGGGATTAGTGTAAAATGCATTTTCTTAGGAGGAACAATTCGGCAACTTTAATGTTTGACATTATTTTGTGCTTACAAATTCCACTGTTTGGTCATGGAAACACAATTATTAGGAGGGACTAGAAGTAACATTTTGAGGCAAAATCAGGGACGTCCCCGAAAATCAGGGACAGTTGAGAGGTATGGATGGCATTGTCTCTCCTGTCTCTCTCCATCAGGAGATCATTTATTACCCTCACCAGGGTGGTCTCTGTACTGTGCCCCACACGGAACCCAGACTGGAAAGGCTCATAGGCAGAGGAAGTGGTGAGATGTGTCTCAAGCTGCATGGTCACCACCTTTTCTATAACCTTCCCTAAAAATGGGAGGTTTGAGACTGGTCTGTAGTTGCTGAGGCATTCCAGGTCAAAAGAGGGCTTTTTCAAAAGGGGTCTAACCAAGGCCTCTTTCAGGGCCAATGGGAAGATCCCATTCCTCAATGAACTCCAGACGACCTCAACAACCACAGGTCCAGTCAGGCCCAAACACCCAACCAGAATGCGGGTTAGATGTGGTCCAGATCACACTGTGTAGGCTGCAGCTTTGAGATTATCTGTACCACCTCCCCCACCCCAGCCAGCTCAAACTCATTCCAGACAGGATGAGTGTTCTGGCACAACTCAGGCTGGACCCTGCATCCCTTTTGAGAGACACTCGAGGAGACCTCAGTCCTGATAGAGGACACCTTGTCATCGAAAACAGAACCAGCTCCTCGCACCTAGTGCTAGAACCTGCCCTCCCCAGCATGTAGACAGGCTTGACGTAAAAGCCCATCCTCCATGCGGAAGAGCTGAGCTGGTCTGTTTCTCATCTTGGCAATCTCCCTTGGACAGAAATTCTGCTTTCTTTTGGGAGATTGTCCCCTGATAGTCAGCATAATGCAACCTCAGGGCCAATTTGTCCTCCCAACAAGCCAGATCTCCCAGCACCTCTCTAACCTCTGCCCCCTAATCTTTAAACCTCAGTGATCCTCATCATACCAAGGAGGTCTCCGATGAGTAGACAGAGGCCAGACACGAAAGGGTGCAGTTGAGTCAAAGGCAGCCCCATTATAGGTCACCACTGCCTTCTCTGACCAATCACACAAGCCGCCCCAACAACTGATAGGTCCAGCACTGCAAACAAGACCACTGAGAACTCCTCGTAACAGCCAGTACTGGACCGTCTCCACAGGGGCAGGACTGTCTGGGGGGAGGCCATAAACGTTAACCCCACAGTGCTATGAATGTCCAAACGACCAGATCTACACTGAGGTTGATAATATCTAAACCACAAGAAACACTCTGGCCAGAGCCAATAGGGCTGCAGGAGACGAATCTGGGTTAAAAGTATTGAAAATTATTTTTTTATATTTTTACATGGAATGGTCCTCCGCATCTTTGGCTGTGGAGACTGCATTCTCTGTTTTTGTGTCCTGAGCTCCTAAACATTGAAAAACGTTCTCCACTTTTATCTGTCTCCAACTGCCTTCAGAATACATTCCCAGGCAGGCTGGTCTTCTACTCCACCCTCATGATTGGGGCCTGGCTGCTGTGCATTTGTTTGTGGAGGAGGCATGGATTTGTGAGGATGCCTCCTCCAGTCACTCCCTTCAGGCATCTCATGGCGAGAGATCTATAAAACTGCTGGTCTAGCTCTTGTGAGTCTGATTACAGCCCAAATTCCAACCAGAATTGTAAAATTGCTGCTTTAATTGGCAAAAAAAGATGCAGTTTTCCAGGAGACAATGTAAACTGTCTGGTCTGGTGCTTGGCTCCCTAGGACCCCCCTCTATCAGTTTCTTCATATTTCCTCCAGTGTTTACATTTACTGCAGCAGTAAAGAGAATGTGTTCAGTACTAAAAATAAAGAGATTTACTGGTGGGCTTTCTGTTTAGATACAACTGTTAAGGGGAAGCCGCATTTTCAAACAGGAATACCCGGAAGGATCTAACAGATAATCTCCTTATTTCTGTTTACTAGTAGTTGTTACCTTCTTCTCCCTGTGGAACAGCAGGCTGAGATGGGACATGATCTCAGTCTTCCCATTCTCAGAGGTATTGACAGGATCGAACATATGGATATGTTCTCCAGCAGGACACAGGGCCATGCTTTGAAGGTCACAGATGGCAAGTTTAGAGGTAACATTAGGGAGTATGTTTTGTCCCACAAGGTGGTGGCCTTCTAAAATTACCTGCCAATAGAGACTGCGGACATGAAGACAGAAGAGTGGTCCCCAGTGCTGCCCATGCCTTAGATTTGCCAGCACTGAAACCATCAGTGTGAGAACCCTGCACTGTCTCTACCCATGTAGATAAACAGAGGGCTTCAGCCTCTAGTGCTGTCAGCCTGCCACCTTTTGTAAGCACAGTATCTATCCCAGTGCAGAAACCCTGGACTGTCTGTTCTACACTGCGTCTGTCCCTGTGGATTTACTGAGGGTTTCAGTCTCCAGTGGTGCCGGTCCCTTACTGCTTACCAGTCACACACTGTACCTGTCACTGTAGATAAACAAAAGGCTTTAGTCCCCAGTTTTGGCAATCCCTCAGCATTCACCAGGACTAAATGCAGAGAGTGTGGAAACCAAGCATTGTTCCTTCCTCAAAGATTTAGAAACTTCACCTGGAAAGCGGTGAACCACACCTACTGGAAAACAAAATGGCCTGATGCACTGTGCGTGACCATTTAGTTTCAAGTGGATCACTGACATTTGTAGCTTACGCTTCTGTGGACTTTGTTACTGTTCTTTTTTGAGGCCATGGGCCAGATATTCGGAACTTACCCTGTGGCAAAATTAGCACTGCATGGCATGCAAAATTAGCCCAGAACCATTTGCATGCTGTACTCAAAGGAATAGCCCTGGGGTAAATCAGTTAAATAAAGCGTGCAGATACAGCCATGCAAACAGGGCTGAGAGTGCAGTGCAGAAATAGCCTGGCAAATAAGATAGCTCTGAATTTAGCAATCGGGAAGGCCAAACTGCAACAGCAGCCCAGTGCACACAGAGGTGGATAAGGCAAAGTTGCAGTAAGTGTTCAGTGTGGGTGATAGCAAGGAAGCGGTGCACAACAACTGCAAACAGCATTGCAGGCCAAACCCAACAAAACTGTGCTATGGTATTGATAGCTTTGCCCAGTGCCAACACATGTGTCCGGCGCTAACACATTAGCCTGTTGCTAAATTTTGCTATATTCAAAGCTCCTGTGCAAATGAGCCTACTTAGGCAATCCGTGGGCAAACAGCCACAGTAGCATTTCATTATGGCCTGCTTTGCATACATTACCACGTAGACTGCCTGGCATTATTGCCTGGCGCACACAGCTCCACCTGTATGTCAGACTGAAACTACAGATCAGTTGCTGCAGACTGGGTGTGCTCAGAGCTCCACCTGTATGTCAGACATGATAAATAGTTTCGTAGCAGCAGGTTGGGGTTGGACACAGAACCACAGACTGTTATGGCCCAGGGAACTAGCACCACAGGAACAAGTGGCTGTGCTGCATGACATAGACATATTGTTATTCCTGCTACAGTGTGTACCAGATGGCACACTACCATATTAGCTGGTATTGTGAGGGACACCACAGTGCCTATGGCGTGTCAGGCAACAATGACTGCTGCTATCCATGCAGTGACATGCACAGCTGGCAGGTATGTTCTAGCAGTGGACACCACAGTTATACTGTCCTGTGACCCACATATACTGCACCAGTGGCATGGATTCCCACACTAACATACACATGGCTGGCTGTGTGTGATTCTGGACAGGTGTGCAGTATGTGCCCCGAGGAGCAGACACATACCCTCATACAGGCACGCTGATGTGAGAGGCATTCCTGTCACTGGAAAATGTGTGTTGTGTGGACAGCCCCAGCCATGCCACCACAGCACCTTCCCCTCAGTACCCTCTATTCCCCCAGTGCTGCATGAGTGTGTGCTGGATTTTGGTGGTGTACCCCTATGGGAGGACTGGCTGTGTATGCAGCATGTCTCTTTCATGGCATATGGAGTGGCCCAGAGTGGCCGTCTGCCCTCTCTGCCTCCTCTTTGGCTGCTGTCATCAGGTGCACCATGATACTGTTGTTGCTTAATTCATGTTGCCTGTTGCTGCTTTGTCCACACCCCCTATCCTTGTTTTGCCCAGAGTTAAGACTACCTTTTTGTGGGCGGTAATTTGCGCTGCGCAAAACTTCACACAAAGTCACACAAACACATTTTGTGTGGTGCTAACACACTAAATGTAGCATAGCACCTGTATTCATGCACATGCCCCTTCTCTGTGCATGATGCATACATTATCCTTTTTCCCAGCACTAATGCAGTTTTTCCACGCTATTTGATCTTTTGAATATAGGGGACCCACGTGCAAATATGGTGCAGATGGTTTGCGCCCGGTGCAATGTTTTGACTATCTTGCCTCACATTTACTTTGTTTTGCAGTTGGAATATAGACTTTTTCACTTTTAATAGACTCTTCTTGGCCAAATGCTGCTTGAAATGTAGTAAGAGCCTGACATTTTCACTTCTTATTTTGCCTTGAGTGGTTGACATTGTTTATTTCCCAGATTTTCCTGATTTGTGACACTTGGTTGTGTTTCATCAATTTTCTCAATATGACCACTTGCCCTAGTATGATTTCCATTTCTTCTGTATGTAGTTACATTACTGCTACACTATGATGTAGACACAGACAGTAAAGGTGTTTCTTTTTGTAGTGGAGGGCATATTTCTAGTACTGCTCCTTGTGTTTATCACTTCAGGAACATATATTCTTTCATCCACTGCTGACTCAAATCACATTTTGTTCAAAGATTTCCCTCCTTGATATTTACATTCCTTTAGTGATACTTGCCTCAATTTACACTTTATATTTTTACTACGTAATTCTGCAGTGACTTTATTTGACTCACCAATGGATGTGGCGTTTGGAATAATGTCAGACTCACCAATGGATGTGGAGTATAAACTACCATCATTTTACGAGCAACCTTTACTTCTCCGTCTACATCTCCTTTCCCTCTAGCACTTTTTTGCTATACCTCCACCTTCATTACTTCTATCCTCTCCTCATGTACCCTTCTCTGCCGCTTTCCTACTTCTCCCTCTTAGTCCTTACCAGCACCTTGCAACACCTAGCCTGATGTAGACTCCTCTTTTAATGTACGACCACTGGAAGATTGTTGCTGTCATGTGCATTGTTTGTATAATTTTTATGACACGACTGTATATTTTCTTTACTGTTTTATTTTCTGCATATTTTGCTGTATCTGTATTGCTGTTCTCCCTTGACCCTGTACACATGTCCCACCAGGAGCACCTCATAAATGAGCTCTTCTCAACGGTGTATTTCCTGGTAAACTAAAAATGTAATTGAATTTGGTACTGAATCCAACACCAAACCATTTTTTCCTTGCATTCTGTTCTCTGTATCCTGCATCCTGCATTTTTATATTACTGAGAGCTGACAACAATACCTGAGTATCTGTTTCTGAATCACTGCTACTTTCACTGGATGTTGGATCATCAGTGTAAGAAGAAATAGCCTCAGAGCCTCCTTAGCTGTCTTTAGTGGCTTTTGTTAAGATGGTGTGTGTTTTCCCACAGAATTATTCAAAAGCTCTCTGAGGTGATATGTTCTGAGAGACAACAGATTGTTTACTAATACTGTACAACAGAAGGACAAATAAAACTATCCTGGGGTTACATGGAATTTTATTGAAATGCATGTATGAATAATGATTTTAAACCACTGTCATTCTGGTAATTCTTGTGAACATAGAACTAAAAGGAACACTCATCTACCTTGCTCCTCTGTGGAGCCAACAGAATTACAGTAGACGTGGGAGAGATAAAAGGGAATAAATAGGGCAGACCATGTTGGGATCTTTAGGCTGAAGGAGGGTGAAATCACCAGAGGCATGGCTGGAAGCTAGAAGGGGGAAAAAGGCTGCAGGGGGAAAGAAGGAGGAGATATTTCACTGAGAGAGTGGTGGAACCATGGAATGCGCTACCTGGAGAGCTGGTGGGGGCTGCTATGGTGCTGGGGTTCAAGAGATGGTGGGCTAGGTATAGGCAAGGGATAAAACGGAGGATGGCTTGCCCCGCGAGGGGCTGTGTTCAGGGGAGAGAAAAGCTGAAAAAGGGGGCAGGAGGATGGCTTCGATACCCACCTAGGGTTCTGAAGTATGAGCAGATTCAATAGACCGTAGGCCTACTTAGCTGGTGACTAGTATATTAGATAGCAAAAGGGTGTGTGTGGAAGGAGAGGGAAAGGAATTCTCAAACCACACCCAACAGCTCACTCTGCATAGTTGTAAAGGACACACGCTCACAACTTCAGGCTTTATGTCATTTAAACTAAAGTTCAACAAAGAAAACCCACAGGATTTTCCATGGACTACTGTACATCAAGGATATATCAATGTGGATTATATATGGGTCTGCAAACTAGATTGAAAGGTGTTTATTTGTTTTATGTCATTCTGAAGTCTGAAAAACTTTGCAAAATACAGCAGAGTCAGGGCATTCTGCTGTATCCTTACTTTGGCAAGAAAGTGCTTTATGATAAGGGAAATAATTATTCATTTGAAAGGCAATGTGTTTGGAATAGTAATAGAAAACTATAAATATATAAAAACAGTAAGAGTTGTGAATTTACTTGGAGTTTTGTAAAAATGCAGGCAGTTTGGAGCAGTCTTGAATCACTGCTCTCTACAAAGAGTCTTGTGAACATCTTTTCGAATTAATATCCCTTTTATAAGGGGTTATTGCTGTTACCAAAGTATTTAAAGGGGCACTGTCAACTTTACCCCCTCGTTTTTGTTAATAGCCATGCAGTGTGCCTTCTGGCACACACCGAAGTAATTTGTAATGCAGAATAACCCCATATACATAAAAGTGGAAAAAAAGTACCTGTTTTATAAATATTTAGCATAGTGGTCTTTTAGTTGGGCCGTCCATAAGTCGATAGCATGAAGCATAACCCCCATCGGGGGCGTGCCAGGACTGGCGCACTCACAGTAGCATTTTGTACCAAGCCTACTTTAGTTACATGCTGCCCTTATAAACTACTAAATGCATAAGCGAGCTCCTGGTACTTAAACTTAAAACTGAGCCCTGTGTGGCTCACTAATCTACTTTTAAATCTGGTGCTGTAATCCCAGCGCATGCGAGGTAAAAGATGTGTGGAGATCCCGAGCATGCGCGGGAAGCATGCCGCCACTGCGCATGCGGGATTACAACACCAGTTTTTAAAAAGTGCAGTAGCCACAGGCTCAGTTTTAAGTTTAAAGTACCAGGGAGCCGTCACATTTAGTAGTTTATAAGGGCTGTTTGAGAGCTCCACCTTATGAACACTGGCAGTGTCGCTTTGTTAGTCATTCCGAAAGGTGATTTTGCACAGTGGCTGCAAATCACCTTTGGGCCTGAGTAACACGACAGTGACAGCATTCATGAGAAGGGGTCCCAAAACCCTATGTTGAAAATTTGGGCCCAAAATTCCCAAAATGCCTGAGATATGCAACAAAGTGAAAAAACCTATCTATCCCATTATACAGCTTACTGGCATTTCCTCAGTTCGCAGTCTGCTTTGAAGAGTGCAGCGTGTTCCGGTCACAAAGATCATGGTGCCAAGCTCCGGAGAGCAAGTATGGGGTGGTGGTGTGGGAGGCAGGTGCGCAGTGGGTGAGGTGCGGGTTGTGGGAGGGCAGGGAGAAGCGCAGAGGGACAGTTTTGTATTTACAGTTTTTTTTTTTTCTAAGCCTACGAGGGCGTTTGCCATGCTGGGGTGGCTCCCAGCATGGCAGCTGGAAAACTGTTGGGGGCTGGAGCTGACGGGGCATTGGGCACCTCTGTCGGCCATAACATCAATTTGCCCGCTGGGGTGGGCTCCCAGCATTGCACCTGGATGCTTTGAGGCGTGCAGCGATGGGGATTGGGCATCCGTCGACGCATAAAACATTTTGCCATGCTGGGTGGGCTCCCAGTGTGGCACGTGGAATCTTTGGGGGGCATGCAGCCGGCCAGGTTAGGCACCCGGTCGGCGCCACGGCTGTGGCGTGTGTGTGTGGGCGTGTCAAGCACGCCAATGCGTCGTGCGTGTTGAGAGCTCTGCTCACTGAAGCAGAACTCCCTTTCAACTGTATGCCACTGCATTTTCAGCTGTCGTAGACAGCTGAAGCAGTGATTGGAGCACTGCGACTGAGCCTGCAAACACACTTACTGAATTGGAAGAGGCTGACACACCTCTGGAAAACTCGGATGATGGCACTATGTTTCTTGCACATGCCTGCAAGCAAACATAAAAATGAGGGGGTAAAGCTGACAGTGCCCTTTTAATGTAAGACTGTTAGCCATAAAGCCCCACCCCCAAAGTCTGTGGTAATAAATGTAGTTTCAGTTTGCATTTGGGTTGCAATTTCATTATCTTGATTGCTTGCCAGAGGCAGTTGATTCAAAACTGGTAGATACCTGCATGTGTTAAAAAAAAAAAAAAGAGAAGTTTGTAATATAAAAAAAACACAGTTTCGTTTTACCACGTTGTGTGTTACCAACTGTGGATTGAGTTCAGTAGGTCCACTGTGCAGTGTTTTATGAGAACACTCATATATTGCACAAATTGCATTAAGAGCTCATTTTCATAGTATGGAATTTTCGAGCTATGCAAATTAGCTGTGATGCAGCAAAGCAGACTGCAGTCTTGTGACATCTTTCATGTACTGTAGTTCTGTTGCAATTTACTGCTGTTTACTGAAATGCTTTAGAGTAAGTGTAAATACAGTTTACCAAGTTGGATTTAAAAGAAAGCGTATGTTTCTGAAAGAACTACAATTACACAATGGTGCTTAAAAATCAAGAGATGTGATGGTTGACTGGCACCTTTACAGGATTGTAAAATTCAGCATTACCAATGCAAAAGGTGCTAGCCAGCCACCTTTCTAAAATCAATCCGACACCAAATATTAGAGATGAGAAACCACCATCTTCAATGCCCGCTAAGCACCACATAATGTCTGTTTTTGTAACTCACAGCTGCTCCACATAGCCCTCTGCCTTTCTTTTAGCCCAATACTTTCAGTCAGTTCAAACATCGGATGTTGCCACTCACAATCCCGAGAACACTGCATACTTTTTTTAACCCGACCCAACAAACTCCATTGAAACATGTGGCTGTTGTTGTTTGGAACCCTGACAAACACCACATACTATTCTTATTGCATCCAATCACCGGAGGAAAGCTAGGGGACAATTTTTCAGCACACCAGGAATGTAATTTGTATCGTACCTGTATCTCCTCTGTATCTGTATCACCACTACCTTACCAATCTCTCACTCCACTCCCACTCGCGCCATTCTCCTGGTCTCTCACTCCACTCCTGGTCTGTTGTCTACCTGAACTCCTGCTGCTGCCTTCCGAATACTTTAACCTGTTGTCTACCTGAGATCCTGCTGCTGCCTTCCGAATACGTTAACTTAAAATAAAAAAAGTAAATGCAAAAAAAGAAGAAGCTGAAAACAATTTCTCCCGAGATACACAATTACCATCTCCTTCCTGAACAGTTGAACCTGGAAGCACACAGTCTCCAGTGGCACCCATTACCGCTTTCAGCAGTGACAGTCACTTATCTGTCCCATGCTGTCTGTGTAAAAAAAAAAAAAAAAAAAAAAAAAAAAATACATAAAATAAAGTAGCCCGCAACTACAGTCCTCTCTTTAGTGACAAAAAAAAAAACACCCAAACAAAACAGCACTTCTCTATCTTGTTGCATTATCATAAACAGGGAACTATTTTTTTGTGGTGGAATGATAAATCTTATAAAAATGATTAAAACTGGAAAAAACTCTATTTTTCTTTTCATCTTTGTTATAAAAAAATGAAGGGGGACATTGTATAATCACAATAAACCACTCCAGGGTGTGGGTGATGCTGGTATTTACCCATGCCTGGATGGTTTGGTCATGCAAGCTCCACCTACCTGCAGCCCTAAAAACCAGGTTCAATGTGTGGCTACCCAAGCGTGTTGCTGTTGTTACCTTCTGTGTCAGGCCCAGGGCCTCCATGCTCCCAAGGAGATCGTTTCCAGAAGTCCGTCAGAATCAATCACCTGGGGGACTCCAACACCAGGCCGGCAATGAGCTCCTCGACCTTCCATAAAAAGTCTCCATCTATTCATGGGGGACGATAAAGCAGGAGAATCCTGAAGCCTGCACAAACACCAGCCACACATTCAAAGGACCGTGTAGGACTCACAGGCATCACCATAAGGTTCAGGCTAGATTTAAAACAAATGTCCCCCCCCTCCATTTCTGTGATCCTTCCTCGGCCTGTGTATCATGGAGTACCTGGCTGGCACTGCCACCTCCAGAATGGGAATGGCATATTGATCCAGCCAGGTCTCCGTGATGCAAGCCAGGTCAACAGAGGATATCAGGTCCGCCATTATGGCAGTCTTGTTCCTCTTCGACCTGGCATTGTACAGCACAGCCCGAATATGATGAGGTGGGGCAACTGGACCAGCTATCTGCCTACACTCTAAGGTGGAACCCTTGGGTATAGGACCTAAGCATGGCAACCTCCGTTTTAGTTCCCATTTCACCACAAGGCTTCTCTTTGACCTCACCATCTTGATCCCAGACACCCTGGCAGCCACTTGGGGAAGACCCCCCCCCCAAACTATCCCCAAGGCCCTACATTTGCAGTAGTCCTCAATCGGCAATGCTGGAAGCTCAAAGGGGCGGAGGTCCCGTAGGTCACCACCCGAGTATCTGTGCCTTACGGGCCCTTGTCCCAAGCACATTTCTTTAATAACAAACCCACTCCACTAAATCCCAATCCTCAAATAACCCACAACCACCAAAACCCCCACAAACTTAAATACAAACCCCTCAACCACAGCACAATCTCAGTTTCACAACCATACACCTTTCACACACACATATACACCCCCCAAAACACAAAAACGCAAAAATAAGCAATTATAAATGAAGTCCTCAGATGGTCCTCAATCAGGGACAAAGCATTGATTTAACAAAGTTCTTGGCCTGCTCAGTCCAAGTCCCAGATAAATGAAGAACTTATTAATAGCAATCCATATTTGAGCCAATAATCAATAACTTGTCCAAAATGTAACTCAGACAATACTGGGGAGCTCTCACCTCCACAGCCCAGACAGCTTGGGTACCAAGAGGCTCTCACCCTCCTAGCCCTCACTATTCTCTTTACTTTAGAATTGCAATAAAGTCACTTCAACACTTTACAGAAGGCTTTCCCCATAGTTTTTAGGCAGACATGAACACACTCACAGAATTCGGTGTGGGGGGGGGGGATAGCTCAGCAAATCCTGCGATCCTTTTCAGCAGACTCACAGCAGCACAGGGCTCTTCTTGCTAAGTTTGTCATTCAGGAAACAGATTTTGCTGGTTCTGACCTAGCCAAAACCACAGTACGATCCAGGGACTCCCCCACAGCAACAGCTGCCCTCCAGCAGCTGCCCCGCCAGTTCCCTCCGTCAGAAGTCTGCCACCCTCCTCTGACCAACTGCCCAGATACCCCCTAGAAACACCCCTGCAGTTCAGCCACAAGCATCGCCAGTAACGGTTTGATTTTCACTTTTGAGAAGTCCCAGCAAACTACAGCTCATCCCTCTTCCTTCCTTCTGTGTCCTGCTGAACAATGCTTCTCCAAGCTCCCGCACTGCAAGTCCCCCATTCCGATATGGCAGAACCACTCTCCCAGCCTGTCCACTATAAACTCCATCCAAATCCTATAAATCGACCAAATCCATGGGCAAGCTCTCCAGATAGTTTGTTTTTATTTAAAACCAATGACCGGGATGAAATGCACCTCTCCATTTCTCCCTCAACCTCAAAGTCATCCACATATGTACCGTGTCTTTTGCTTTTCTATTTCCCATTCTACTTATTATTCATCTGGCTCTGATGTTTCTGCACATCAGAAGCTATTAGGCAAGACCATGGGAATTAGGTGGGGTCCACTGATTGTGGCTGGAGACTTCAACCTGTTGATGGACCCCACTGAGGATACTGCCAACCCATATCCATCCAACTCCACCATTGGTCAAAAACATGTCCGCAAGCTGCTCAAACAGTTTGGCCTAACAGATGTATGGAGACTTCTAAATCCTCACACATGGACCTACTCTTTTTATTCAGATGCCCATGCCTAGTATTTCTGCATAGATTATTTCTTTATTACAGGAGAACACACAGATCAGGTAACTGGGACAGAGACAGCTCTGATACTACTATCTGATCACTACTGTTATACTGGAACTTGCCTTAACTCCGGACCATCCATAGCCCTAGGCAACTGTAGCTTAATGTAACTCTCCTGCAAGGTAAGAAATTTAAAGAGCTAATCACCACTGGACTCCCCCGAATAATTCAGAAAAATACTAACATGGATATACCTGCACCCCTGCTTTGGGATACAATAAAAACAATGCTCCGGAGAGAAATGATCCAATGCAATACACAGAGAAGCGATAACGGGATCAGGAGGATCAGCAACTATAAATACCATAGATTTTTTTTTACAGTTTCCTCACCTGCAGGGGGATTAGACGGTCCACCCACAGCTCCTTCAAGTCAAGGCGAAATTGCAGGTGCTCCTGCAAATACAAAATGAAATAGACCTTTATGTATCTTGAGCTGATTCAGATTCTTTTGCAAGGTATATCTACTGTTACTGCTTTATTTTTCTCTGTAGCAAAGTGTTTCTTACAGGGTATATCTTCTGTGAAATTGTTCGAGCTGGTGCTAACATTTTTGTGACTTTTTATCATTAGGCTAAGCAAAATTACTGTTTGCCACTATTTTATTTTATTTTTAATTTTTTTCTTGAAAGGTTTTTGGTTCGTCTCGGAGGTGTTGCAGTCTCCTTCTCACATTGAAGGAGCTAATTGCTTTACTCCCACAGCTCTTCCGGGGGATTAGGTGTGCAACTTGGGGGGGTGGAGCTGACAAACTGTTAGTAATTTCAAACAGAACAAAGGGTTAAAAGGTCAGGTTAGTTGATATCTTGGAGGTGGGAGACTAGGTTTGCTGGCAAAGGCACCTAGCTTTACCTGAGCTTTTTTCTTCTAGGTTGCTTGTAAGGACAGAGCAAAGAACCTTAAAAGACCAAGGAAAAGGATTAAGGTTTCTTTTGACTGGGCAGAATTACTGTGTGTTATTTTCTTTTGTACTCACAGGGATTGTTACTGTTTGTTGCTAACATTTTATTGCTTTCTTTTTCTCTGATTCATATTGTTATTGCTGGGTATACCTTCTGCTGCATTATTACAGGGTGTGCCTACAGGTGTGTGCTTACAGATTACTGCTGTACTCTTCTGATTCAAATTGTCTTTTGCAAGGTATATCGTCTGTTACTGCATTATTTTTCTCTGTAGCAAAGTGTTTCTTACAGGGTATATCTTCTGTGAAATTGTTACGGGTGGCGCTTTACAGTTTTATCTATCATTAGGCTAAGTTTTCAGGGCTACTGCATTTGTTGCTGACTGATTGTTTCTGCGCTTACCTCCTTGATTCTTTCATCTGTGGTTCTTCCTTTTTGGCAGGGGAAGTGCCCAACCACCCAACCCCATCCCCAACCACCCCACACTACACTCCATAGGGTAGCACAGTCGTGACAGTTCCTGTAGCAAAGCAGGAATGAGCAGATCAGAGGGGTGTCCACACAGTGACCTCATTTACAGGGGCACAAGTAATTTAACTTGTTATAACAAGTTATACAAAAACAAACAAAACACAAAATCAAACTTTTGCTCTCATTTTCCTCCTAATTACTCTGACCAGGATATAAACCCAGCAACTTATCTGGAATGGATATTATTAACTACAGGTACTGCAGGACACTCATCAAAATGGCAGTTATAGAGGATTTAGGACACTGTCCTACATGCTGGGCCATTGGAGATCTAAGGGCTCAGCTTCAGACAGCATATTCAGGAGGAAATATAGTATAAGAACCACCTGCCATTTCCCCAACCTCCAACAGTAGCACCTCAACTGCAGAGGGTAGTTGGTCGGGGAGGTTGGCAGGTGGTTAAGAGGGGCAAATCGGTTGCCCCATCACTCAGTGCTCTCCAACATATCACCTCCACAAACCATAAGAAAACTACAAACAGGTATCTGCCTCTATCTCTGAAATCAAACAAAGGGGCAGAGGACACTGCAGCGCAGGAGCTAGCTCAACAAAACTCGCCCAAAACAGGAACCAAAACCAAAAAAACAAAAAGGAAATCCAAAACACTTCTGATCATAGGACACTCTATGATTCAGGGAGTTGATACCTATCTCTAGCCAGGGGTAATGCTCAGATGTCTCCCAGGTACATCAGCGTGGAGAGACACTGACTGCAATGCTAAAATTGTAAAGGAAGCAGGAGAAAACATTGATGTCCTGGTACACATAGAGACTAACTATCTCGCCAGCCGGTCAGTTGTGGAGACCAAGGAACACCCAACCAGGCTGGGTGACAAACTATCATCCATTTCGTCCAGCATCTCCTTCTCTGAAATCCTGCCAGTCTGGGACAGAGGGGCAGATGGACGGAAGGTAAGAGAAGGGGAGAGAGGGGAGCTAAACATGTGGCTCAAGGGCTGGTGCCAGGAAAAAGGACACAAATTTGTAGGTAACTGGCAACAGTTTTGGGAGCGAAAGTTCTTAAATTTGATGGACTGCATCTGACTAAGGAGGGAGTCAGTGCTTTGGGGCAGAAGTTTGATGTCTTGGCAGAATATTTAAACTAGCAAATGGGAGAGGGTGCAGCATCCGATATGTCGAATAACTAGCTAGAGATCAAACAGGAGTTCAGCATGTTTGTAGTTCATTTGCATCACCAGGTAAGGAGAAAGGTCTGGCTTCCCATCCGATGCATAGGAGAAACACCAGACCTCACCCAACAACCAACACACCAAAATCTGGCAGGTGGAAAATCATGTACACAAATGCTCGCAGTCTGGGAAACATTAGCACAAACAGTAAAAGAAGGTGACAAGACTTTCTATAGATACATTAGTGAAAGGAGAAAGTCCAGAGGGGATATTGCTAAGATATAAGGGGCCGTGTGAGGAGGAGAAGGAGGATCATGTAAAAGCATCTATCCTGAATAGATACTTGTGCTCAGTATTTACTGAAGAGAAGGTAGAGCAAGGTCTGTAGCTCAGCACCTTGGACACAGGGGGGAAGGAGGTGAGCACTAGTCCCTTCACAAAATAAAGGGTCCTACAAGTGCTCGATATGCTCAGGGTGGACAAGGCAATGGGACCTGATGGCATACATCCCAGGGTACTAAAGGAGCTAAGGGTGGAACTAGCAGAGCCATTGTCAGAGCTGTTTAGTGAGGCTCTGAGCACAGGAGAGGTCCCAGAAGACTGGAGAAGGGCTCATGTGATCCTGCTCCACAAGAATGGTAGCAGGGAGGAGGCAGGGAACTACAGACCAGTCAGTCTTACCTCAGTAGTGGGCAAGATTATGAGAGCGCTCCTTAAGGAAAGGATAGTGCAACACCTGGAATCCATAGGGCACAGGATCCAAGACAGCATGGGTTTACAAAAGGAAGGTCCTGTCAGACTAAGCTCATAGATTTCTTTGACTGGGTAACCAGAGCGGTAGACCAAGGGGGAGCAGTTGATGTCACCTACCTTGACTTCAGCAAAGCTTTCGATGCTGTTCCACATAGAAGATTAACAAGCTGGGTAGGCTCGGGGTGGGTCAAAAGTTTGTCAACTGGCTGGCAAACTGGTTGACAGGCAGAAAACAGAGAGTGGTGATAAATGGTATACACTTTGAAGAGATGCCAGTCACAAGTGGGGTACCTCAGGGATCAATCATGGGGCCAGTCCTCTTCAATATGTTCATCAGTGACATTGCAGATGGACTAGAGAGTAAGGTTTGTCTGTTTGCAGATGACACCAAGATCTGCAACAGAGTAGATGATCCAGATGGGGTGGGCAGAATGAGAAGAGATCTGGATTAATTGGCAAAGTGGTCGGAAGAGTGGCAACTGGGGTTTAACGCAAAGAAGTGCAAGATCATGCACATAGGGAAGAAAAACCCTGAAGCCACCTATAGGTTGGGAGGGGAGTTGATGGCAGTCACTAGGGAAGAAAGAGACTTGGGCATCATCGTCATCACCGATGACCTGAAATCTTCCAAGCAGACTACTGAAGGGTAGGTAAGGCTAGGGGGATGTTGGGGTGTATTGCAAGTTGTAAGAAGGAGGTAATAATCCCTCTTTACAAGACACTGGTTAGGCCCTATCTGGAGTACTGCGTGCAGTACCTGAAACCACACCTGCACAAGGACATTAACCAAATTGAGGCAGTCCAGAGAAGGGCAACCAAAATGGTGTAGGGACTGCATCAGAAAACATATGAGGACATATTAACGGAACTCAAAATGTATACCCTGGAGCAAAGGAGGGAGAGAGGTGATATGATTGAAACATTCAAACACCTTAAGGGCATTAACAACGTGAAAGAGTCTAGCATGTTTCAATGTAAGAAAAATAGCAGAACAAGAGGACACAGCATGAGATTAGAGGGAGGCCGATTAAGGGGTTATGTGAGGAAGCTCTATTTCACAGAAAGAGTGGTGGATGCATGGCATGGCCTGCCTCAGGAAGTGGTGGATATGGATACAGTGCAGGGCTTCAGACAGGCATGGAATAGGCATAAGGGAGCAATACAGATGAGTATGAATAGATAGGCCATTGACAGAGCAAATGCCAATGGCACATTCATAAGAAAAAAAAGAAAAGAAGGAAATATATATTTTAGCACCCATCCAGCAATAAATCGAACAGGTGGAACAGAAATCCAAAGTTTATGAAAAATGCAGACGTGCACAAATACCATGGGTCCCAGAGGTGATGATTTGAACAAAAAGATTGGACAGAGAGAAAGTTATTGGATATATGTTTTAGGAGCTTGTTCCCATAGGGGTCTCAATGAAAATATTGAACTTTCAGCTTTTCTGAAAAGGTATAAATGATGATGCATAACCAATATGTCATTTCATTTCTCCCCCTGTTGCTGTGATTTAAGATAGTGCCTGGTTACTTCATGTAATATGTCGTTTTATTCATAATAATAAAAAGAAATGTGTCCTGTAAGTGCAATATATATAAGTTGGAAATAATATTTGGACTAATTTGTAAAATAAACATAAACTGGAACTTATTTGTCACTAAATAGTAATAGTAAAGTATAACATAAAAATGTAAAAACTAAGGACATATTTTTTGAGGTCACCAAGTCAGTTTACTTGTGCTAAAACATTGAAACATGGAACTAAAGAGTTAATGCATTGAATTAGGGACTTATTTAAAGACCCTTTGATTTTAAATAATTAATAATGACCCATTTAATGGGCACATAATATGGATTGGTGAGTTTGGGTCACATGTTTAATTATGCTATGTATTTATTGAAGCACTTGGCTGATTATGTTTGCTTGCACGCATGTGCAAGAAACATAGTGCCATCATCGGAGATTTCGGAGGTGTCACCTCCTCCAATTCAGGCAGTGTCCTGGCAGGCGCGGCCCCACCAACCAATGCATTTGGAGCTGTCTGTGACACGCTCCAAAATGCAGTGGCCTCTAAGTTGAAAGAGCTACGCTTGAGTGAGCAGCGATAAGAAGCTGCTCACGCGCTCCCCAACCCACTGGCGTGCGCCTGCGCGGTGTATAGCTGATGGGGTGCCCAATCACGTGGCTGACTGCATCGTCTTCCCAGTAGTTGGTGCCGCGCTGAGGGCCCACCCCAGCGTGGCAATCGATCGTGCCGACGGGTTGCCAATCGCACCCACCCACTCGCACCAGCCTCCCACCCCCTCACCCATACTTACCTCCGGACTCGGTAGCGGCGATCTTGGTGGACTGGGAACACGTCTGCACTCTTCAAAGCCGACCGCTGAACTGAGGAAATGCCCGGTAAGCTGTATAATGGGCTGAGATGGGGGTTTCAACTTATTGCATATCTCAGCCATTTTGGAATTTTTGCAAATTTTCAACATGGGGTTTTGGGACCCTTCTCCAGAATGATGTCACTGTCATGGCGTTATTCAGGCCCGAGGGTGATTTCACGCGCAGTGACTGTGAAATCACCCTTCGAGCCTGAATACCGCCATGACAGTGACATCATTCATGAGAAGAGGCCAAAACCCCCATGTTGAAAATTTGGTGCCAAATTCCAAAAATGACTATTTAACAGCGTGCATTACGCAGTTCCTCATGAGCTCGTAAGTTCGTGAAAATTTCAATATTTTCTCCAATTTTCAATATTGCCATTTCACCACACCTTCTTATGAGTAGTACAGCTGTCATTTTCACATCTCACCAAAATGTGTTTCTGCCATATGGCGCAGAATGGCGCAGTCAGTGTCGTGAAATCAATGTCGGGACAATTAAGAAAATCACATTGTCACTGTTCATGAGCAGAGATCTTAAAATGGCAATGTTGAAAATTTGGTGAAAGAATTCCTAAAAATGACTTTACGGTGTTACATGTACAGTTCCCATGCTTCGTAGGTTTGCGAATTTTCAATATTTCCACTCCAGATTTTCAACATTGTCATTTTTCACACCTCCTTATGAGCAGTACAGCTGTCATTTTCACATCCTGCCCAAAAGCGTGTTTCCGCCCATGTAGCGCACAATGGCGCAGTCGTTATGCAAACTCAATGTATGGGACACATTAACAAAACCACAGTGACACTGTTCATGAGCAGAGGTCTTAAAATGGCTATGTTGAAAATTTGGTGAAAAATTCCTAAAAATGACTTTTTCACAGTGATGCGTTGCATAGTTCTATGCATAACAAGTAAGTTGCAAATTTAATATTTTCACTCTAGATTTTCAACATGTCCATCTTATTAAACTTCCTTAGGAACAGTACAGCTGCAATTTTTCATATGTCACCCAAAATGTGTTATCGCACATGTAGCGCACAATGGTGCTGTTGGTGTGTGAAAGCAATGTTTAGGACAGATTAAGAAAATCACAGTTACACTGTTCATGAGCAGAGGTCTTAAAATGGCTATGTTGAAAATTTGGTGACAAAAGTCCATAAAATGACTGTGTTACGAGTGAGCATTGTGCAGTTTCCATGCATCCTCGTTAGTTCATGACTTTGTAATATTTTCAGTCCAGATTTTCACTAGTGGCATTTTCCACACTTCCTTATGAACAGTACAGCTGCCATTTTTCACAACATGGCTGAAGTGTGTTTTCACACTTTCAGTGCAGAGATCGTGATGGTCGCTGTGGGAAATCATTGTTCGGCACAGATAAGAAAATCACAGTGACACTGTTCATGATCGGAGGCACCAAAATGCCTGAGTTGACAATCTGCTATAAAAAATCCCCAGCCTAATTATATTACAGATTGTGCGTTGCACAGTTTCTATATGCCTTCATTGACTTCACCATTTTTTAAATATTTTGCTACACATTTGCAACATAGCATTTTACACCTCCCATGAAGAAGTACAGCTGTCATTTTTTACATCCTGTTTGGAATATTTTTTTGCACCTGTGGTGCTAAATACCGTAGTCACTGTGCATAAGCAGCTTTCGGCTACCAAACTGATATTCCCCCCTGTTCATGAGGTGGGTCACAAAACAAACATGTTGAAATTTGGGTGAAAATACAAGCGAATGCCTGAGGTATTAGGCTTTTCAACTACATCACCCAACCCTCTAGAGAATGACAGGAATCAGGGGTGTGACTTGGATTCTTGCTTGTGATGCTCATACCATTCCACCCTGCAGTCACTGAGAGGCATGAGGTATGCTTGGACTCTTGACTGAAACTTCACCCCATTCTCCTATCTTTCCATCACCATATTTCCTAATGAAATGGAGTGCGCATAAGCCAAAGACCCCAAGGAACCGCAGTGACACTTGTCAGTCTCTTCAGAGTGGGTGTGGTGAAATGGGCATTAACCGTTATGCCTGGCGACCCAACGCACCCCAATGCCTGTCACTCTCTACAGGGTGGTGGTGGGGTTGGCTTCAGTTCAATACTTCACTGCCATTCCTATTACGCAGCTCTGTAACTTCTACACTACCACTGCCAATGCCAGCAAGCAAACATTCGGCATTGACAAATGCTTGTTTTTTTTTAATCTGATGAAGCCTGGCACTGTACCAGGTAAAACGTTAGTACTTTTCTAAGCCACTATTTGTACTTGTGCACGTCTGCATTTTTTATAAACTTTGGATTTCTATTCCGCCTGTTGTCCGATTTATTGCTGTATAGGTGCTAAAATGTGTATTTCCTTCATTTATGTTTCCATTATAGCACCATACTAGTTCTGGTGCTCCTCTATCCTTCCTTCTTTTAGAAAAAGGAATGGGCAGACTGGATGGGTCTTGCAGTCCTTATCTGCCATCAACTTCTGTGTTTTTGTGTAAACAAAGATACTATAAAGGAGGCATCAAAGCATCTCGCATCTTGGCATTTGGGCTTAGACAAAGCCCAGTCCCTGATCATGGTCACCAAGCTAGCCCGTCCTATCACAAAAACACATCATTCCCAAGCCTTGGATATTTTGGAGAGCTTTCGCACCTTCTACAAAACACTTTATACACAAGGGAAGGAGCCAGACTCAGACCATTACCAAAGATTTTTTAAAAAGTTTATCTGCCCACACTACCGGAGGCGTAACAAAACATACTCAGTGCCACAATTGCTACAGGGGAGATCCCCAGGTGCTAGCTAATTCTAAAACTAATAAGAGCCAGAAACTAGATGGGTACCCATCTGAGTTTTTTTTTTTTTTTTTTTTTAAAAACATTTAAAATGCTTATAATAATGACTTTGCAATCTACTTTTCAGGAGGTGATGGGAGGAGAAGTACCTCTTCTGCCCAGCTGGTGATATGCCACATCTCCACTATTCTGAAACCCCATAAAGATCTCGTACATTGCAAGTCCTATCAACCTACAGTATAGCACTCCTTAATTGGAACTTGTAAGCTATTTGTATTTTTGCATACGTATTGGACTGCCTGCTCCCCATGCTTATAAGTATAGATCAATCCGGATTTGTTGCCTCACGCCAAATAGCAGAGAATATCAAACGAACACTGTATTTATTGGCACATTTGGTAAAACTAAAAATTCCAACACTTATATTGAGCATGGACCCCCACTCCCCAGCTTTTGACATGGTTTCCTGGTGGGTTTTGCAACATACCTTACATGCTTTCCAGTTCTCGGAGGCATTCCAGAAGGTGGTCTTTATACCAACCCACAGGTAGTAGCCAAGGTAAACAGCACTTTCTCAGAGTGCTCCAAACTAACTAGACATGCCTGGCAGGGATGCCCTTTAACCCCATTACTGTTTCAGCCTCTGTGTATAACCCTTGACTCGGTTAAATCGTAGCAACCCCAGTATCTCTCACCTCACCCTCTGCTTTGGACACCTGTACCTCTTTTCGTTATGTCCATAAACACCTTTCTAACGCTGCCTCTACTTCTGTTTTTCATATCCCTCAACTCCACTAGTACTGGTACCCCCCTCGTTTACCAGCATCGCCACTCTATGTTGGGATATATCCCTTGGTGTACCCTACTGCATATCAAAACACTACTGTGCTCCATGCTAGCCTCCTCAGTAATAGCCGAGATAATCTCCTCCCCATCCTGAGTACCCCTTCTCCTTTAGTTACTCACACCCTGCAGTAACACACCTGCTAAAAAATCCTTCAGAAGTAGACGGCGTTCGGCTCACAAGCTCCTTGCTCATTATCTTGCTAGGATTGCACTTCTCCTCCTGCTCCTAGCTGGGAACATACACCCAAACCCCGGTCCCCCCAACCCCACCTCGGTGTACGAACGATACAAGAAACAAGGCTGCATGAAGCTGGTGACTCTTAACATCTGCAGCTTGCCAGCTAAGCTCGATGCACTCCAAGTCTGGGTGTTACAACATAGGCCGGACATTATAGCCCTTAACGAAACTTGTCTCTCTCCTAAGGTCCCAGACAATGCTGTATCCATTCCAGGTTATGCCCTGTTCCGACTCGACAGAGTTGCCAAGAGAGGGGGTCACTGCACCATTTATATAAGGGAAACTCTTAAAGGGTTGGTCATCCCAATACCTCCTTCTGCAAACAACTCTCAAATCCTAGCAGTTAAAATAATCCTCTGCCAGCAGGGAAAAACTCTCACAGTTGCATCAGTATACATCCTCCCACATGTGAACATGTTACAGGCTTCCAAATGAGCACAGACTTCACGCACGACAGCACCTCCCATGGCGAGACAATTGTAATGGGTGACCTAAATGTTAACTGGCTAGCTCCAGAAGCCGACCCATATAAGGATGCCATTGCTGCCCTAGACATTACTCAAATGGTCACCTCTCCCACCAGGTTTAATTATAAGTCTGGTAGTAGCTCCTTACTTGACCTGATCCTCACCTCTTATCCCATCAGAATCACTAACACGAAAGTTCTCCCAGATGCCCTCAGTGATCACTGCCTAGTTATTTGCCACTGGTCAAACAAGGCACCTAAACCTAAGTCCTCTTTCCCCTATATAAGAATCTTAACAAAAGGAAAGCTTCCACAATGCCCCGAGGTCATCACCAGCAGAGTCCTTCCTCATCGGCAGTTGTCTCACCTTAAATCCAGACTCAGTAAGCATGACTGGACTTCATTATACAGGCAACTGATGTCAGTGCTGCCCTTGACACCTTCATCATTGCTTTCATTGAAGCCTGCCAATTCATATACCCCCTTTCAAGAAAGCAGTAAGACTCGCCATGAGCCCATGGTTGTCTGCTGAGCTCATTACTCTGCTAAAATCAAGGGACTGCCTCTGGATGCTGGCACAGGCTTCCGGTGCACAAACCGACACAGAACTATAAGCGGGCCCGAAATGAATGCACAAAATTAATCCGCCAAAAGAAAAGTACCTATTACAAGGATGCCCTCACTGACACCTGGGGAAATGGGCAAGTCTTCTGGAACAATATTAAAGAAGTTACTGGGAAGCAGCCCAAAACCTCCCCTACCATGCTAAATGTTGATGGGACCATTACTCTTGACCCAACTCTCATTGTGAGCACCTTCAATGCTGCTTTTACTGACCTCAGCAATGTTCTCCACCCTGACTTCTTCCTGGATAATGACACCCCTACTCCCCATCCAAGCTCTCCTGCTCCATCTAAACACCTGCCTTTCTACTTCAAATCAGTCAAGATGCACGGGGCCCATAAATATATTACCAAGGCAATCTCTAAATCTAGATATAGTGGTGACACACTTGACCTCACAATACTGTCTCTCACCCTTGAAGTAGTGCTAGGGCCCTTGAAGTAGTGCTAGGGCCCTCGAAGAAGTGTTAGGGCCCTAGAAGTAGTGTTAGGGCCCTTGAAGTAGTGTTAGGGCCCTTGAAGTAGTGCTAGGGCCCTTAAAGAAGTGCTAGGGCCCTTGAAGAAGTGCTAGGGCCCTTGACATGGATCTTCAACCTCTCTCTGCGCCTCAACCAGTTCCCTGACAAATGGAAAGCAGCTACTGTTACGCCGGTCCATAAAAGTGGTGACAGGGCCCTCCATGGTAACTATAGACCAGTCTCCATATTACCTCCCCTCTCTAAGGCCCTTGATTGCATTGTCACCGACCAACTCACTGACTTCCTGGACAAACACAATATTCTGTGCGCACAACAACACAGCTTCAGAAAAGGACATAGCACCACATCTGCCCTCCTAGAATTCACCGGAGCCTTGCACAGTTCTCTGGACAGTGGTCAACTCACCGGATCCGTCTTCATCAATTTAATGAAGGTGTTTGATACCATCCACCATAACCTACTACTTGAACAGCTTCTGAAGGCTGTGCTCTCACCTGACTCCACAGCCTGGTTTCAAAGTTACTTGGAAAATCGGTTGCAAAGGGTAAAAATTGCTGATGTCCTCTCCGATGCAAGACCTGTCTGCCTGGGTGTCCCACAGGGATCTATACTGGGACCACTACTATTCATCCTATTCCTGAACACCCTCCCACAATCTTGCCCTGAACAAATCATTTTATATACAGATGATGCAGTAATTCTCACTTCCCATAAGGACACATTACCTCTATAAAACAAACTACAGCTTGGTTTCATCTCTGTTGAAAACTGGTTTAGTAAGCACAAGTTGGTCCTCAACTACAAAAAAACAAAGTCAATGCATTTCAGTAGCTCCCAAAACTGGCACTGGCTCCTTCCACTATCCATCGTAAATTGCCTAGGAGCTACCCTTGAACAAGTGTAATCCTTTAAATACTTCAGTATAACGCTGGACCCCAATCTGTCCTATGACACTCACATTGATAGTGTTGCCAAAACAGCAAATACTCATCTTGGTCTACTTTACAGGCATAGGCAACATCTTTTCCCCTGAAGCCTTGATGATCGCTGTTCAGAGCTCTGTTGCTATCATCGACTGTGGGCTGATCATTTACTGCTCTGCCTCAGCTACTGCTCTCAAACGCATATCTACCTGCCTCAACAAAGCTTGTAGGCTCCTCACTGGTTCACACCATCTTACACATACATGTGACCTTTATGCACAAACTGGATGGCTTCAACTGTCACACAGCGTAAAGTATCTAACCTGCATTATGGTGAAGAAAATCACCATGGGCCATGCCCCCTGGTGTCCAGTCCATACTACACCCAAGCAATAAACGTCGCTTCACCAGCGGGTCAGCAACCCAGGTGCCCCGCTGTCGTACCACACTGGGCCAAAGATCTTTCGCCTATAGGGCCCCAAGCTGAATAAATGGTCTTAGCTGTGACTTCTCCTCCATTCCCAAACTGGGCACATTTAAATCCAGGCTCCACCTTCTTCTTGCTGCCTCCAGTTGCTGTTACTGCCTCAGTTAATAAGCCCTACATACTTCCACCCTAGTCCTATCTGCTTCCTCTTCCTAGCACTTATATCTCTCAATCTTCCCCTTCCCCCTCCCTTGCCTTTCTCACACACACACACACACACACACACACACACACACGCACACACACACACACACACACCCTTACACCAGCACATCTTTTTGTTTTGCTGTCGACAATTCCCCTGGCTGCTCCAGTCTCTTTTGCCCTCTCCCCGTCCTCTTTCCCCACTGTCTTCAGTTAAGGCCCTCCGTCTTTTGTTTTCCTAAAACCTTTTGTGAATCAATCACAATTAACTGATTGTTGCTCTTGTATATGAACACTGCGCTTGTATTGTGTTTTTTTTTCTTTTTTTGTTTGTTTCCTTATTAATTGAATTGTACTGTAGTCTGACATGGAACCTTTGTAAAAGAGCCTTGGCTCAAAGGTAATTGTAATCCTAGACCTAAATAAATAAATAAACAATTCCTTGCTGCCTTGTCAACAGTTGACTGGACACCCCTTGACTCCTTGAGCAGTGTCGACCAAGCACTTGACTTTTTCATTGCCCAGTTTAACAAAGTTTGTAACAGTTTTTCCCCCAACGTAAATGCAAAACTCAATCTACCACTAATCACTGGATTAACTCCGAACTCATCTCCATGATGCGAAACCAAGATAACTTCTGGCACCGAGCCATGGACTCAGGGAAAGCACATGATATGCAGCTCTACAAGGTGGCTAGGAACCAGTGCACAATAGCTATACTGTATGCAGAGACAATCAAGTCTTCTACAACCAGAAACTTACTAACTCCTGGAGAAATAGCAAACCCTTCTGGGAGAACATCAAGAACCTCATGGGTAAACCAAGCAAATCCTCCCCCACTACGATTGAGGTTAATGGCTCCACTTTACAGGACCCCAAAGAAATAGTGGACTCCTTTAATCTCACATTCATTGATCTTAGCAGTGTTCTTCCCCACCAACTTATTTGACAACTCTGCCCAGCACTGCCTCAATAATAAAATCAATCTCCACAGTAATACCCCCCCCCAGTTCTATTTTAAGAGGGTATCCATGTCTGAAGCCAAAAGATATCTTAACAAAGTGCTAAGCAAAGCCAGTTTCAGCAGCGATGCCCTTGACCTCAAGCTCCTCTCTCTCTCCCTTGACGTTGTCCTACAACCTCTCACTAAACTTCTGAATCTTTCACTCTTTCATAAACAATTCCCCCAGCTCTGGAAATCAGTGTCACAAATCCACTCAGCTGGTCAGGCCCTGTGCTCCCACAGTGCCAACCTCCGAGCGCAGTCTTGTGAACAGTTAACAGAATAGGGTAACCCTCCTGTCTGTTTTGTGGGTTCGAATCAAACTTTGGTCTCAAGTTCTGGAGGGATTCAAACAGTGAACCTCTTGCTAGCGTACCCAATGTAGAGGCTCAGACAATTCTGCTCTTTGGGGGGCCAGATATCTTTCGCCTATAGGCACCTAACCAGACGTACAAAATGAACCCTTAAAAACTCCGTTAAAGACCTCAGAATAAACTCTTACCTTTTCCCAGTTTGGTAAAACCAGTAAGCTTTGTACAGTGTCAACTTTAACCATGTATGCTTCACTTGTCAAGAAAAAAAGAATTTCAAAGGCACAGCAAGTAGTCTCTAAAGTAGAGATTTACTTAAAAATAGATAAAAAAATGTAAAATGTAAATACAGAACCATATATCACAAACATATATCATTTAAAAGAACAAGGGTTAAAAAAAGTGTAAAATTCCTACTACCAGACAATTAGACTTGTATATCTAATGTATCTCTTCTAATAGTGCTGATAGACAAATGTTGTTGTCAAGAGAGTCCAAACATGTGTGTCTTTACAGGTCACTCACAGCATAATTAAAACACTGTCTTGAGCCTGCCTTCTCCATGATGTCACAAAGCTCCTCCTCTGTTTATTACAAATTATACAATCAGGATGTGTATCCAGCAGGAGGTAAATTTAATAAAGATGACCTCAGCAAAACTCATGTCCCCACATGACTTTCTTTAAATAACATCCCCTCTCTGATTTCAAGTAGCTCTTCTTCCCAGGACACATCAAAGAATCTTTTATGACTTCGCACTAAAGCATCATAACCTGCTCTCTTCCTCTAAACATTATAAAAGTTTATGATTTCCCATCCTAGCAGCTGACAAGCTACAAATAAGCTAGATAAACAGGAGATCCTTAATTTAGTATCTTCTAGCCTGTAATTATCTCCTGACCTTCCAGGTAACACCTTGTATGTAAAACCTGGGTGGGGGGGTCATTCCACAGCCTGTTTCAGCATGTCTCATGAGATATACGCTAACACATTTTTATATTACAAAAATCATAGATTAATCAGAACCATCTGTACAAACGTCACAATCAGCAGTGGTCGTACCCATTCCTAAAAGTGGTGATAGGTCTCTTCTCTCTAACTACTGCCCTATCTCTATCCTCCCACCACCCTCCAAGGCATTGGATCAAATTGTAGCTGACCAGTTGTCTGAACACCTCAACAAATATAACTTACTCTGCCTGCAACAACATGGCTTTAGAAAAGCCCATAATACTACCACAGCCCTGCTTGATTTCACCAGCCATATTCATAAGGCGATTGACATTGGCCACCTACTGGGTGCGGTGTTCATTGATTTGACCAAGGCATTTGACACCATGAACCACCAGCTCCTGCTTCACTCACTATCCACCCTTGGGCTATCTAATGATGTAACCAAATGGTTTGAAAGCTACCTCTCGGCAAGGAGCCAAAAAAGTCATAATCGTTGACTCTTTCTCAAGTGCCTTTCCTGTCCGCTGTGGTGTACCCCAGGGTTCCATCCTTGGCCCTCTACTTTTCAGCCTTTTCATCAATACTCTTCCTGCAGCTTGCAATAATAACTTAATACTCTATGCCGATGATGCAGTCCTCTTTTCCTCCCATACTGACCCCATCTTGCTCTCCAAGGTGCTACAGACGAACTTCAACCTAGTTGAAACCTGGCTTCTCCAACATAAGCTGTTGACAAATTACAAAAAAACAAAGTCCATGCTGTTCTATAGCTCTCGCAGTAAATACAGATCCATAAACTTCACCATACATAATGAACTTGGACAGCCACTTGAGCAAGTGCAGGAGTTTAAATACCTTGTATTACCCTTGATTGCACAATGTCTTTCAGCTCGCATGTTCAACACATCTCAAAATCAGTCAACTCAAAAATTGGGGTCCTGTACCACCACCATCACTGTCTTACCAAAGAAGCTATGTGCACAGCCATAACTGCCTCAGTCCTGCCCGTCATTGATTATGGGCTTGTCTTCTATGGGGCTGCCATTGATACCACCCTAAAACAGGTCAAGGCAGCCCTTAACAAATGCTGCAGACTTCTCACTGGTGCAGGGAAGCATACGCATACCTGTGATCTCTACAAGCAATCCAACTGGCTCAATCTAAATAGCAGACTTGCCTACCATACCTGCCTACTGGCTAAGAAAATTTGTCTTAACCGCACACCCCCTGCAACTCATGCCTTAATGTTGCCCGCAGTCACTGCACATTTTACATGCGATTCCCTCAAACCAACATTTATCGTTCCATTCTGCCATACCAACCAGGCTCAATGTGCTTTCCACACCAGGGCCCCCCTACTGCTAAACAACCTTCCCCCTGAAATTGCAGCTGAAAACAAGCTTGGCCCATTCAAACGTAAACTCCACCAGCACCTCACTGACCTCAGCAGTTGTGACTGCTCTGCCTAGGCTTTCAGCTTTGTTTCACCTCTCCCTCCTCTTCTCACCTCCTTTGCTGCCCTCCTCCACTTCTCTTCGCCCCTCCATCACCTGCTACTCCCTATCTGTCTCCCACCACCCACCTACTATTCTACACCCTCTCACCTCCCACCTACCATTCCACCCCCTCTCCTGCTCTTCTCCTCCTGTCTCCCTCTCCCTATCACCCTATCTCTTGTTGCTCCACCCCTAGACTACCTAGCACTTATCTTTCTGTTCTTGCACTTACAACAATGTCAAATCCTTGAATGCCTACCCCCTTTTCCCCACCCCTTCCCCTCTTATCCTCCATCCCTTGCTCCACTTATGTCACCCCTAGGATGGTTTTCATTTGTATCTGTGTCTTGCTATATATACACCCATGTTGTTAATTGTGCATTGTTATTTGCCACTGACTGTTTACTACTGTACTAGTCTATAGACATGTACTGTCTTTTGCTACTAAGTTAACCTCCTGACCTGTATTGTATCTTACCTCTGCTTACTTCTGTGTTAACCTCCTGACCTTGTATTGTATCTTACCACTGTTTTGCTTGCACCCATTGCTGACGCGGAACCTTTGTAAAAGAACCCTTGGTTCGAAGGTATTTGTAATCCCAGTAATAAATAAAAAAAAAAAATACAAATATCAAAGGCGTTATGGTGGGAGATGCTGAGCATAAGGTGGTGTTTTATGCCGATAATTTGTTGGTTTATCTAATGTCTCCAGAGACTTTTTTGCTGGCTTTGTTTGAATACCTCCATGATGTGGAGACCATAACAGGTTATAAACTTAATAAACAAAGTTTATAGTGTTGCGATCAGCAAAGTGTTGGGTAGTGCTAGTGCTCAGGGCCGCCAGCCCACAGTCAAACTCAAACACAAAAGGATGCACCAGCACTCAGATACCTCTTAACATCAGAATAATCCAGGTCCAGGCAAAGTAATATATCCACAGTGAATTTTATTCAGTGCGCACCAGACCAGAGGTGCACAGAAATAAGGAGCCTACTTGCCCCAGTGCTTTGACTCAAAACGAGTCTTCATCGGACTTGTTTTGAGTCGAAGCACTGGGGCAAGTAGGCTCCTTATTTCTGTATACCTCTGGTCTGGTGTGCACTGAATGAAAGTCACTGTGGATATATATTACTTTGCCTAGACCTGGATCATTCTGATGTTAAGAGGTATCTGAGTACTGGTGCATCCTTTTGTGTTTGAGTATAAACTTAATAAAGATGAGACAAAGGTTCTCCATTTGGGATATGCTCTCCTCCCACCAAGATATCATGACGTATTATCCTTTTACATGGAATAGGCCAACTCTTGGATATCTAGGTGCCTTCCCACCACAAAATCTGACACAGTTCTGTAAGGTTCATTTCTACCCATTAAACCTACAGGTTCAAGAGGATTTGCACTGCTGGCACCCTCTAGCATTCCCTCTAATTCATATAGTAGTAGTCATAAGAATGAACCTACTCACTTGTTTCCTTACTTTTTTCAGACCCTGCTAATTTCCCCTTCCCCAGAGGAGTTTTTCATGATGAGACAAGCTGATTTCTCAACTTCTTTGGGGTGGAAAATGACCTAGGGTGGCATATAAGGAACTGCACTTAACCAAACCCATGGGGGGAGGGTACTGGCGCTTCCAAACTTATTACACTACTGCCAAGCAGCTCATTTAATTGTTTATTTGTGGAATTCTGGGAACTGCGTAGGCCCACTGAAACCATGGGCCCCTTTTCAGGGGTGACCTGGAGTTAGTTACAAGCAATAATTATGAGCAAATACAAGAACAACAGGACATTGTCAGAAGTACAATAGCAAATGAGCACAATGGGATTTAGTGACATATAGTATATTGCACAATAATTTACAAAATACCATAGCTTATAAGCAGAACAATACATGTGAGATATAATCTGGGGTCATGGCATACAAAGTAATTACGAGAAACATTAATTTGCCAACAGACAATACACCATACACTGTGTAAAGATTGAAGAGGTAGTTGAGATAGATTAGGGGAGGGAGAGGAGGATCAGTGGTTGGCAATAACAGCTGCATTGACAACGCTCTAAGTAGTAGGTCTTAAGCCTTTTTTTAAAGCCTCCAAGAGAGGTGAAGTTAAGTAGCGTATCAGGAAGGGAGTTCCAGTAATATGAAGTGGAGTGGGTAAAGTACTATTTGCCCAAGCTGGCCCACAGTCTGGGGATTTCCAGTAGGTTGCAGTTTGAGGAACACAGTCTTTGCCTAAAGGGCTTAGGAGTTAGAAGACCATTAAAGCTTGGAGTGGGGTGTATAGACCTTGGTCAGTGTGAAGGTAAGGCAGAAGAGGGGATAAGTCAACCTGTCTTCCAGGGCAGGCTAGTTCTACAAGGAGAGAACCTCACAGTTGTGCCTCCTAGGGGGAGACCCAGATGTAAAATGACTAATCTTGTTATACAAGGAAGTTTGTTGGTATGCGAGTTCTTGGGGAACTGGAGTACAGTGGCACCATACACCAGTGTAGGGAGTAAGGTACCATTTGCTGTGGCAAGCCTGGACTCAGCAGTCAGAGAGTTGCCCAGTTGGCAGAGTAGGCCAAGTTTCTGGTGGATGGATTTTATTTCTTTTATCTATTTATTTTTATTTTGTTTTCATTTATCTCATGCCTTTCAATGGTTGGATGACACCTGTACCCTGCATTGAAAGGATGTGGACATACATGACCCCCCACTACTCCATGAGGGGCAGGCAGAACTATGTGCCCAGTGGGAAGACACAGGTATACTGAGAGTTCTGCTTCCTTCACCCAGCATATTATGGAAGCCTGGAGCCTCTTGATAATGTCCTTCCCTAGCAAAAAGGATTTGCAGATTTTGGCAATACTAACCAGAAATCTGCAATTTACCCCAGCAACAATAGATCACACTTTTCAAAAGTGCAGCAACTAGGCCCAACGCATATCTATCAGTTCTTTGTGACGTGGACATTTATGTCCTTTCAGCAGTTAAGGGACCGATAAAGCCTGAGAAACTTTGATCACTTTTGATATTTACAGGTCCGCCACCATTTGCATTCACAGTTAGGATTGCAGTGGGACCTGGTGATGCTGGCAGTGGAGGGTAAGGTCCAAGACATAATACCTCTTTGGTATATAAAGCCCCTTAAAATTAACCAACAACGAACACTAGGAGGATATGCAAATGGTGGGAGGAAGAACTACATATAGAGAGATCTCGGAAAAAGAGTGGGTAAATAACATGTTCAGGGCAACGTAAAATAACACATTTGTATATATGGAGAGAGTTCAGTTGGAAAATGATTACCAGGTCTTTTTGTGCCCCACACGTGACAGGCAACTATGACAACCTAGAGCAGATGCATTGCTGGCAACAGTGTGCGCATTTGCCTGCAGCACATACACATGAGCTGTGGGATTGTGTTAAATTAAAGTCATATTAGGACAGGACAGAACAGGCATTTTACAAACTCACTTCCACCTTGGGAACTCACACCTCAGTTAGCACTTTTACAGTTATTGCCCCACACTTAAAGATAAACACTTGCAGGCCAAATCCTGCCTGTGGCAAACAGCGGCAAAGAAGGCAGTTCTAGGAGCGTGGATATGTTGTTCATCCACACTGTCTGGCATTGTTCCTTCCCCTTTAAATCTTGCCGGAAGTCTTCAAGCTGGCTCCTCCCACCCACCCGGGTGGTAAATACCTCAGCTCCGCCCCATGACACCAGATCTTCCTTTCCGCTGGAAGATACAGGTTCCCTTGTGCTTTTCTGCAGCGATTGAGGCCCTGGATTCAATTCGACGGTTTTCACTGCATCTTCTCGCTTTGAAACTCGTAAGAGTTTACGACTCGGATTCGGACGTGGATGACAAGTCGTCCCGAAGTTCGCCCGGTGTCCTTGCGGACAGAAAATGGTGCACCGACCCCCACCTCTCGATCGTTTACTGCCTCGGTACTGTTCATGATACCTACGCAATGTACCATTTCTTCCTTCCATCTGACCGTTTTGGAGGTCGTCTGGCGCCTGAAGCTCAGAAGACGGGCTTTGCAATCACGGTAAAATCTAAGGAGGCCAGGTGGGCAGTTTCGCAGCTGCGGGATCCGCACGAGCAACTTGAGCAAGTAAGGCGGCCTTAGGAGGAAGCCGTAGCTTAAACCAGAGCTTCTTTGTGCTGCTCAACTTGGGCTCCCTTTTCCAGGATCCTTCGGGATTTGTGCCAGTCTCTCCTACCAAGGGTGAGGCGGCCTCGAGCTCGCAACTCCTCCCGTTCTGAAAAGGATCCAAAACCACCTTCTTGGTCGAAAGATGCTCCTGGGATCGGGAGCGGTCCGAGGTCTCTACTACGGTCGAGATCGCCTCCTCGGCTGCCGGTTTTTCAGACCTTCCGTCTGGACCAGGCACAGAAGTCGAGGAGACTGCTTATCCGGCCGAGATTTCTCTTGACCCTATCGAGCCATTGTCACCGACACCTGTCGATGATTCTTTGGAGAGAATGCCTATTCTCTCCTTCCCCGATGAGGAGACCCGTCCCGCGGGCCTCCCGATCGAGGGACAGGAACCGGATCCTCTGTTTTCGCCGAGTCCGGTTTCTCCTGATCGACAAAGCCGACACAGTCGGTCTCGATCGAGGAGTAAGTTCCCTTCAGTCGGTCGACCCAAGAAAGGACACAAACACTCCAGAAGAGGCGCCGCCACCGTTCCTCATTCTCCTCGGATGAGGAGAGGCTTAGACGGAAGATCCGTTGACGCTGTGAGGATCTTATGTGGCAGCAACTCCTGCTAGCAGGCCAGAAGCCGGCTTCCTCGGCGGTCCCGGCTATCACTTGGCCTCAGCCTCCTCGGCCTACTCCGACACCGATTCCTTCGGCACCGGTCCCTCTGGGGGCTCTAGGCGCCCTCGCAGCCCGGTTACAGGCTCCCCACCAATATTGGTGGAACCTCCACCAGCTGCCCCTGGAGGTCCCTCCAAGGAGGACCGACAGTCTCCGGTCTTCCTACAGACTGTCGCATTAGTCACCCCTGATCGCCTAGGCGTGTCGAGGGAGATTTAAATGGACAGCCTTTGTATCTGGACTCCTCCGATTCAGATAATACAGGCCTTCATTTTCACAATGAGCTATCGGTGTCAGGCATGGAAGAAGGGCCTTCCTCCTTCCAGGGCATCCTCCAGCTCATTTCTGAGTCCACGGGGATGCCCCTGCAGCCTATTCAGAAGAAGCCAGAATATCCCCTTACGGATATTCTTAAGAGGATACCCCTCGGAGCCTTTTCAGTCACCCGGCATAGTGGCCCGGCTCTGGAACTCTGGCAGTGTCCTGCCTCCTGCCCAGCTCCGTCTGCCTGCATGGCACGTAAGTACACGGTGCCCACAGGGTCCTTGGCAGGGTTTACTGAGCACCCCTCAGCGGAAAGCCTGGTGACTGCCTCAGTGTTCAGGTGGATGGGCAGCTCGGCGGATACTGACCACCCTCTAGACAAGGAGTCCAAACTTATGGACCACTCGGCCCGGAAGCTGTATACAGCATCTTCCTTGGGCCTTCGTCAGGCAAACTCAGCAGTGATTATGGCACACTTCTCTCACGCCCTTTTGGGGTCACTGGACGAAGTTCTTCCTCACCTCCCAGCTGACATGCAGACCACGGTCAAGCAGGTCAGGGACCAGGGCAGGGCTGTTGCTAAACAACAGCTCCAGACTGCACTGGACATGGGTGATTCCTGTGCCCGTTCATTAGCTGCAGCGGTATCCACTTGCCGCAGGACTTGGCTGAGGTTATCCTCCTTTCCCGTGGATACTCAGCACAAGCTAGCTGATGTGCCCTTCCTTGGCACCGACCTCTTCGGGCCAGGAGTGGCAGGTCATCTGCAGCGCATCGAACAGTCTAATGCTACCTTAGATGCCACCTCTGCCAAAAGTTCTTCAAGTAAGAACCAGCAGAAGCGCAGGAAGAAGCCCTTTCAACATTCTTCCCCTGCGGTCAGACAACCACCCTTCCAGAGGGGTCAGCAACAGCAGCAGGCTCAGGCTTGGCGCCCTGGGCCTAAGCAAGGTCCCCAGCAGCCCCGCAAAGGAGGCCGAGGCGCTGGTCCAGGAGCCTCCTCCTCCTCCTCTAAGCCTGCCCAGTGATGGGCGGGTGGCCTCCCGTACCCGTCACACCAGCTCTAGGTCCTCCGTGAGGCCAGCTCCGCCATTCCTTTCCGCCTGGTCCGGTATCACCGGACAGGTGGGTTCTAAGTGGTCGGGCAGGGTCTCCCCTAGAATTGAGCAGTTCCTCCCAGCCGAGCCCTTGCCCACGAGAGAAGGATCTCAGTCGCCCAGTCTGCCCTTCAGGGCGACATTGCGCTACTCCTCCTCAAAGAGGTGGTGGCCCAAGTGACGGATCCTCCTTCAGACCCAGGCTTTGTCTCCAGGTATTTCCTGGTGCCCAAATGGACAGGGGGTTGGCGCCCCATTCTAGATCTGCACGACCTGAATCGGTATCTCAGGTCTCGCACCTTTCGGATGGTAACTCTGAACCAGATCATACCATCTCTGGAGCAAAACATGTGGTTCTGTACACTGGATCTTCAGGATGCTTTTTTCCACGTCCCTATCCATCCGTCCCATCAGCGGTTCCTCTGCTTCAGGGTCGAAGGGACCCTGTACGAGTTCAGAGCCATGCTGTTCGGCCTGCCATCGGCCCCAAGGGTCTTCACCAAATGCATCGCAGTGGGGGCAGCCCATCTACGGCATCAGGGGGTTCGTATTTACCCCTACCTAGATGACTGGCTCCTGGCGGGTTCCTCCCTTCAGGAGGTGGAGAGGTCCAGGGACCTGACCCTCCGAACCTGCTCACACTTGGGCCTTCTGATCAACGAGGCCAAATCGGAACTCGTACCTTCTCAGGTGATGAGCTTCATCGGGCAGAGCTCAACTCTCGTCAAGCCAGGCTTCGGTTCGGCGGACAGGGACGGAGGTTCTCTCCTCCTTTGCCCAATCATTTCTGGTTGGGCACATCGGCCTGCCGGGACTTTCTGCGCCTCCTGGGTTACATGGCGGCGTGCACTTCAGTGGTCCGCTGGGCCAGACTGCACATGCGCCCCCTTCAGTGGGAGCTGGCCGCCCAGTGGTCTCAGCATCAGGGTCTTTTGACCAGCTGATCACAGTCACCCAGAGGATGTGGGATGCTCTCCAATGGTGGACCGTCCTGAGTCATCTGCAGGAAGGAATCCCGTTTGTCCACCCCGAGCCGATGGTCGTCCTTATGACCGATGCCTCTCTCATGGGCTGGGGAGCCCACATGGGGGACAACAGGGCCCACGGCCTCTGGACCCCTGAGGAGTCCCGATGCCACATCAACCTGCTGGAGTTCAGGGCAGTCAGACTGGCTCTGTCAGCTTTTGCTTCTCAGCTCCAGGGTCAAGTGGTTCAAGTCCAGACGGACAATACCATGACCATGTACTACCTCAACAAACAGGGTGGCACTCACTCCCGTCTGCTATGCAGGGCGCTCGGATCTGGACCGTCCGTCAGCCGGCTAGGCGGATCTCTAGCCATCCATGTGGCAGGAGTCGCGAACCAACTGGCGGATGCTCTCAGCGCAGGCCAGACATCCCACGAGTGGTCTCTCCATCCAGAGGTAGCTTACGACCTGTTCTCTCATTGGGACAAACCGTTGGTGGACCTGTTTGCCTCCAGGGAGAACACCAAGCTGAGGCTGTACCATGCCCGCCCCCTCAGCAGGGTTCGCTGCAGGGGATGCCTTCTCGAGGCCGTGGACCCCAGGCCTCTTTCACCTTTCCCCATTTCCTTGATCCACAGATGTTACTCAAGGTGAGGAGGGACAAGGGGTGACTCTAGTAGCCCCAGATTGGCCACGCCAGTTCTGGTATCCAGATCTCCTCAGCCTCGGCTGCAGGGCCCCGGGCGGCTGTGTACACGCCCGGACCTGATATCAATGAACCAGAGGAAGGTCTTTCATTTGGACCTTCAATCCCTGCACCTCACAGCCTGGCTCCTGAGCGGCTAGAGTTTCAGGCTTTGGATCTTTCCGAAGATGTCTACACCGTGGTAGAGGCATCTCGAAAAGAATCGACCAGGAAATGTTATGCCTTCAAATGGAAGAGATTTTCCATTTGGTGTCAGGGCAAAAGTCTGGACCCCTTATCCTGCTCTGTGGCTAACATTTAAGACTACCTTTGGTCCCTCTCCAAAGGGGGTCTTCGGTCATCGACCCTTAGGGTGCACCTAGCAGCCATATCGGCTTACCGGGCGCGGGTCGGTCGGCCGATGTTGGCTCAGAAAAAGGTGATCTGGCGCTTTTTCAAAGGCCTGGATCACATATCCCCTCCAGTGCGTGAACCTCCACCTCTGTGGGATCTTTTGCTGGTTTTGGCAAAGCTCATGGGCAAGCCATTCGAACCCATGCACAAGTCTGCGCTTTCGCACTTGTTGTGGAAGACGGTCTTCTTGGTGGCTATCACGTCAGCCAGAAGGCGGGGAGCTCCAGGTGCTTTCAGTGGACTCCCCCATCTGGTCTTTCACAGGGACAAAGTTGTCCTGCGCCCCCACCCGAAATTCCTTCCGAAGGTGGTGTCAGAGTTTCACCTCAACCAGGTGTTGACTCTGCCGGTATACTACCCTAACTACACCTCGGATGCCAAGTACAGGCTCCATACTCTGGACCTCAGGTGTGCTCTCTCCTACTACAAGGAGAGGTCGTGGAAATTCAGGAGAGGTTCGCCAGCTGTTTGTCACCTACGCTTTTAGTTGCTTCTGGCAGACCTGCAGCCAAGCGGACTATTGCTAGGCGGATTACATCATGCATAGGTCTGTGTTATGAATTGGCGTGGTAAGGAGCCTCCCAAGGGATAAGGGCTCATTCTACCCGCCATACTGCTGCTTCGGTGGCTGCTTCCAGGGACATCCCTATCCAGGAAATCTGTTGGGCCGCTACCTGGAAGTCAGCAAACACCTTTATTACCCATTACCACATCGACCTAGAGTCACGCCGGGATGCGGGTTTTGGGGCCTCTGTTCTCCAATCTCTGTTCCCTAAGTAGGGGGTGTGCGCCTTGCCTCCCTCCTCCCGGAGAACTGCTTGGAGTCTGCCAGACAGTGTGGATGAACAACATATCCACGCTCCTAGAAGAACAGGTTACTCACCTGTAACAGTAGTTCTAGGGTGGCATATTTGTTCATCCCTACTCCCTACCTCCCGGCTTTAGGCGCACAACCTGGCTTCCAGCGGGCTAGATCTGGTGTCATGAGGCGGAGCCAAGGTATTTACCACCCGGGTGGATGGGAGGAGCCAGCTTGAAGACTTCCGGCAAGATTTAAAGGGGAAGGAACAATGCCAGACAGTGTGGATGAACAACATATACCACTCCTAGAACTCCTGTTACAGGTGAGTAACCTGTTCTTACTAGACAATGGTTTCAAATAGCCCCCCCAATCAATGCAAGAATTGGAAAATGTAGTCCAAAAACTATATGTACTGAAAATAAATATCGTAGCCGTGACTCCAAAGACAGAGGCCTTTAACAAATGTATGGACTAATTGGCTAAGTAAGTAATAAGCTATGACAAGGTGTGGGTTATAGGATCTTATTGCATGTCTCAGGGTGTAGTAAGGCTTGAGACTGAATGTCATTTTATAACGTGAGTTGTATCACACCACAATAATATAATTCCTTAAGCTATAAGTGTCGGCAGAGGTGGAGTGGGGGGAGAGCCCTATCAGGATGATACTTAGCTTTAGCTTAGCTTTAGCTTTTTTTTTTTGTTGACCGGGTAAGTGCACTAGACAAATCCTGCCTATTTTCAGGCACGACCCGGGGAAGGGGGGAATACAGATGAATGCCAACTGACCTTGAACCAGATTAAGCTGCTGGTGGTATTTACTTGCACATGGTCATGATTTTGGGTCACCTGGGTTACTGGGCAGGGATTGTTGTGTTTTACTAATGCACAAGACTACATGTTTTCATTCATTTGTAAATTATCTTTAGTTGATGCTGTATGAAGGCAAAACGTAACAGATTCTCTGTACCACGAGGATTAGAGTATGCTCTATTGTGCTCCAAAAAAAGGACTGGAACTTTTTATAGTGCAGTATACTGTGAAACCATTGTACGGTGACCTTCCTACTCAAAACTGATCAGTGCACACTTTGGTTGTGACTGAACCTCGAGTGTCCCATCAACAGCCGGACCGCTGCGCTCTGCAAAAGCAGCAGGTGCTGCATCTCACCTCCTCTGACCCTGAGGTACAGTGCGGTACAGTAATCAAAGATCGAGATGATGAACACATGTTCCAGCATGGCCAGGTCATCAGGGAAAATAAGGGATTTGATTTGAGCGATGTTCCAATGATGGTAAAAAATGGTCCAGACAACAGCTGACACTTGGTCTTCAAATGTTGTCCTGAACAACGTCCAAATTCCTCACCTAAGGGGAGGCTTCCAGTTCAGTTGGGCCAGTGAAAAACCCTAACTTATCCCCGAAGGCCCCCACTCCTTCCCTTTAGCCCAGCTCAACCACCAGCACTTCAGGCTTCCCCAGGTTAAGCCCACCCAGTTCAACAACATCCAAGCCCGGATCTCGGCCAAGCAATCATTCAGCACATTGACAGTGTCAGAGCTCCCAGGTGTGAAGGACAAGTGGAATGGATATCATCAGCATAGCAGTGAAAACTCAGCTCGTACCACCTTTTGACCTCACTCAGGGACAGCATATACACTGTGAACAACATGGGGGAGAGGACACAGCCTTGGGGAACACCACAGTCAGGTCCATCAAGATAGAGGAATAATTCCCCAATATCACCTTCTGAGACCTACCACAGAGGAAGAACTCGAGCCAGCCAATGTCCTTGCTGGTAAAGCGTACATATGCCCTCAGTCTATCCAACAGCACCCCATGGTCCACAGTGTCACATGCTCAGGAGAGATCAAAGAGAATGAGAATGGATCACTCTCCTGTATCTCTCGCCATGAGCAAGTCATTCACCATCTTAAACAACACGGTCTCCATGCTGTGCATAGCCCTAAATCTGGACTGGAATGGTGCGTAAATCTGGAAGTCTGTGAGGTAAATCTCGAGCTGTTCTTCAACCACCTTCTCAAGAACCTTCCCCAAAAAAGGGAGGCTCAAGATAGGTCAGTAGCTTGCCACAAAATCAGGGTCTAGGGATGGCTTTTTCAGCAGGGGCTTAACCAGAGCCTGTTCAAGGGACTCTGGAAAACCCCCCGCTGATAAGGAACTCCCAACAATCTCTGCAAAAACCAGTCCCAAGACTTTGACACAGCCAACAAGTAGCCATGTCGGGTCCAGGTCAGGGTCGCAGAATGTAGGTTTAAGCTCCAAGATCACCCCCACAGACCTCCACCATTGTCGCCAGTGAGAACTCTCCTCAGAGCAACCAAATGCATCTGCTCATTCAGGGTCCACCACTGTTGGAGAATGGTATTCTGCTTGTAGAAATCTCAGCCCAAACTCTGTCTGAGAAAAACCAAGCGCACTTCTTACACTCGTGAGCTGAAAATGCCCTCATGGATTCCAGACAGCCTGCATGTAATAGCATGTCTACAACTTGGAAAAGTGGAGCCGATTGGTTTTTCCGAGCTGCAATCCCCCTAGACATAAATGCTGCCTTTTGGGGGTGATTCCATTCTGATACTCATCGTAATGAGCAATCAGAACCAGCCTGTCCTCCTGGGACTTGGTTTTCCTCCAACGCCTCTCCAACCTCCACCCACTGGTTTTCAGTGTTCTCAGCTCACCATCAAACCATGGTGAGCCAAGACACAAAACCAGCGGGCTGCACAGATCAGTGCCAGGCAATCTAGTTCCTCCACAACAGCCTTATTAGAGGCTGTCACAGCATTCCTGAAACCATCAGCGCAAGCCTCAAGCACAAACTGTCCAGTTCCGCCACCAGTTCCTCTAGTTGTAATCTTTTCAAAGGGTGAAACTGGACCATTTCCACAGGGAAAGGGACATTCAGGGGAGCTTTGAAGCTGAACCTGATGGTGCAGTGATCCGATCACACGACCGGATCAATCTCAACGGTATCAATTTTGAGCCCCAGGGAGAACAGCAGGTCGAGTGCGTGCCCAGAGCGGTGAGTCCCGGCCGTGGTCTCAAGAGTGAGCCCAAGCCTCCATATTAGAAAGGAAGTCTCTGGCCCCCAGTGATGCCTTGTCATCTACCCAGGTGTCGAAGTTGCCAAGAATAAGCCACCTCAGTGACTCCAGCACCCTATCGGCAACCAAGGCTGTCAATGTATTATGTTACATACTTTTGTTTCATGTATTTTTATGTTTATAGTAACTGGACGCTTGTGACAATGGACAATTTTGCTCACAGGCCTTTCAGTATAAAATAAAAACAAAACAACCAGGTAGCATGCTGTAGAATGTGTAGTGTTCTCATAATATTATCTTGTGTTTTGAGATTATAAATCCAGTCTGGTTTTTATTTATTAGGAGGAGCAGAAAGGGTTCCAGTATTTTAGCTAACACTGAAGAAAAAAATCTTATAGTCCACATTAGGGACTGAGATTGGCCTATAAGATGAGCAGTGGGTCTGGGCCATTCATAATCCATTTTTTATGTTTTTCTTCTACAGATGGCTATAATTCTCAAGAACAAAATGGCACTGGAAAATTTTAGAAAGCTGTTCTGTGACACCATCAAGGAACAGGTAGGAAGCTACTCAAGAGTTTTAGTAAGAAACTGTGTTTGTATAGTATACTGCTGTTGAGAACACTCTTATGGATGTAAGACAGGCCTCACCTGGATTCCAAGGTTATGAGAATGGCAAACCAAAGGTGGCGGTTCAGTTACTCTAAGGATGTAACTAGGGTTCTGTTACTCAAAGGATGTAAGTGGGACTACTCTTCCAACCATAAGAGCGATGTCAGCAGTGGTTTTAATACATTATTAAGATAGATCAATTGCATATTACAGTTTTAAAAAACCTTCCCTGAATGTGCCCATTTCCAGAGCAGCTGCACGTGAGACACTTTTTCACAGACTAAGAGTGTATTACATGCAGAGAAAAGGAGTGCTCTGATTGGTCTGAAGCACTTTCTTGATCTATAATATTGATGGGAGTGGGGCATGGAGATATTCTGTTTGGTATTTTATTTTTATTTATGAAAATTTCGGATAACACCTTTGAGCAAACAGTGCTCTTTTACAAACATTCCATGTCACGGACAATGGACGAGTACAGACAAGAACAGGCAGGTAGATAACAGTTAATACAATTACAGTACATGATCTGCCAGTGGCTTTGTCAAGATAAGACAAAAGAATTAATAACAGGTAAAACATTATAGAATGCATAAGTTGCCAAAGGCTTTGTCAGGTGATCTAACAAGTGCATGAGAGAACCAGAGGAAGTTGGTGAGAGGACAAGGTAGTAAGGGACAGGCAAGAACCTAGGAGGTGGGAGATTGGAGGGATAAGGTAGGTGGTGAAGGAGAGGAGTAGGTGGTGATGGAGGGGAAGGGAGAAGGGATGGGAGATGTAGGTGGGGTAACACGATGGGTGGGGGAAGGAGAGAGGAGTTAGTATGTTTAAATGGATAAGAAAACTAATAAACTCTGATTGGAGGGATCCAGTCACATGACCATGCCTTGATTACAGGGCAGTTGCACAGATCAGTTAAAATGTCCTTTCTTTTGATTTATTTTTTTATTTTGATTTTTTGAGACTTCAAATAATTTTCTAAGTGCAAGAACACACTCCTGGGTGATCACGTATGATGTAATAACAGTACATCCTTTGCATCTGAAGGCAATCTGCATCGGCTCATGATTCACAATGCACCGAAGGTGTGCATGCATTGTTACTGCAGTAGAGCTGCACACCCCCTGTGGGGTACAGTGGCTTACTTGTAGTGTTACATAGCAGAAAAGGGGGGGATCTTTACAGGCTTAAGCTCCAGTTTATCTTAACCTATCCTAACCTGAAAATGGTTTTGGAAAAGTCTGACATTTTGAATATTTTTCAGTTTGGCAAGCTGCAATTTGCATTTAATTTGCATATTATTCATAGGCACAAATGATGCACACTAATGTGCCCTGAGAAGGATGAGACACTTGTCTGTGTCTTCCGTTTTCAGCTTTTGCACAGAGTGTGAGAGGCCATTTGGCACTACACACACTTGCTTAGGGGAAGAGAGGAAAATGGAACATCACCCCAGCTGGCAAGATGGTTCTCCAATCCCTTGTATTAGCGACATAGTGCAGCTCCAAACTGGATGCTATCTGGTATGTTGAGATATGTTCTTCACCTTCCCAGCATGGGGGTAGGCTGTAGGGTAATCTGGACCAAGTAAATCTGGGGATGCCAGGTGGCAGGGTTGAGGGAGTCAAGGAGGAGAGAAACCAGCCAAGAAGGGGACAAAAACTGGATAATGTTACAAATAGAACAGATTCGTTCATGGTAATTTGCATATGCTTCTCATGATGCTTTGCATTTTTGAGGTATGTGTGGCTTTGTATTTCTTCAGAAGCAGGTCCATACTTGGCATCCAGTTTACACTGTGAGACAAACTAACCTTCTTTACAAAAAATATACACTTTCTATCTGAACATGCAAACAGGCCCAGTTTTGAATTGGTGGGGTGAGGTGGGGCAGAGTGTTTCTGAACCATTTTCTCCTTTCCATGTATTTACTGTACTTTAGATCACACATGTATACATAGTGGATCTTGGGCCACATGTGGAACTCCAGTAACTTATGTTACGGACCCTGCTCTACTATTTAACCAGTCCAGAACAGCGCTGAGCAAGATGAAAATGCATTTTTGCACAAGTTTTTAGTTCCATGAACATCATCGGATACAGCCATTATCACACAAATTACAAAATTGTGTGATAATTGTATGTTTTTGTAAGAAGAGTGTCATTGTCACAGAAAAAGGCACAAAAATGTAAGGTTCTTAGACTGAAAGCCATGATTGTTGCGTTACACTTTATTTTTTCCACGTTGTTAGTTTTTGCACAACTTGTGATTTTTACAGAAATATTTCCATGGAAATGCTTGAAGCCTTAATCCCAAGCTGTTGTGGAAGCCTGCATCAAAAGCAAATAAAGAAGGGAAAATGGAACCCCTCCAGGGCAGGCTGAAAACAAGGAGTGGGGAACCTTAAGGGAAGCAAAAGTGTAAAAGAAGTGTAGAATTCTCCATCTGCATGTCGTATTAATTTAGCACATTATTTATCAAACCATGTCATACTGAGACCCTCTTGGGATATGCAAAAAAAATTACTTTTTGTAAAGTACTGTATACCACTGGAATAAATGAAATGCATTTAAAAAAATTGCTGAGTTTAAAACGCTAAATAAACTCAAGTCAAAACTTCAGTATTTGGTGCAGTACACTTTCCGACTTGCTTGACAGTTCCTGTGTTGAAGCCTTCATTGAAACAGGTTGAGGTCTGTCCTGGAAAGGGCTGAGGCCTCCCTTGGAACAAGCTGAGACCTCTCCTGGAATGCTTTAAGCATCCCCTGGAAAACGCTGACACCGTCCCCTCAAAAGGTTAAATTGAAGCCTTCCCTAAAACAGGTTCAGGTCTCCTGTGGAACAGGTTGAGGCCTCCCAGGTTAAGACCTCCCTTAAAACATTGAGGCTTCCCCTTGAACAGGTTGAGACCTACCCAGGAAAAGGATGAACCTCCCCTGGAAAAGCCTGAAGTCTCTCTTGGAACTGTTTGAGACCTTTTCTAGAACCGGCTGAGACCTCTCCAAGAACCAGCTGAGGCCTCCTTTGGAACAGGCTGAGACCTCCATCTGGAACAGGTTGAGACATCCTCTGGGTCAGGTTGAGACCTCCACCTGGAACAAGCTGAGATCATCCCTGGAACTGGCTGAGGCCTCCTCTGGAACAGGCTGAGACCTCCCCATATCAGGTTGAGGCCTCACCTGGAACAATAAGAGATCTCCCCTAAAACAGGCTGAGACCTTACCTGGAACAGACTGAGACCTCTACCCAGAGCAGGTTGAGATGTCCCCTGGAACAGACCACCTTCTCTGGAACAGATTGAAACCTCCTCTGGAACTAGTTGAGGACTCCCCTGGAACAGGCTGAGACCTCTCTTGAAATAGGTTGAGATATCCCCTTGAACTGGTTGATAACCCCCCGGAACAGACCAAGGCCTTCCCTGGAACAGACTGAGACCTCCCCTCAAACAGAGTGAGACCTCCCCTAAAACAGGTTCAGGCTTGTCCTGGAACAGGTTGAGACCTCCCCTGAAACAGGCTGATGCCTTCACCTGGAACAGGTTAAGACCTCCCCTGGAACCAGTTGAAACCTCCACCTGGAAGTGTTTGAGACCTCCCCTGAAACAGGCTGAGGCCTCTTCCTGGAGCAGGTTGAGACCTCCCTGGAACAGGCTACTTTCTCTTTAACAGATTGAGACCTATCCTGGAATTGGTTGAGAACTGCCCTGGAACAGGCTGAGACCTCAACTAGAACTGGTTGAGACCCCCAGGAGCAGGCCAAGACCTTCCCAGGAGCAGGCCAAGACCTTCTCATAAACCCCCTGAAACAGGCTGTGACCTCCGCTGGAAGGGGTGGAAACCTCCTCTGTAGCAGAAAATGACCTCCCCAACAGTTGAGGCCTCCTAAAAAAAAAAAAATCCTAACTTTGAATTAGATTCCAATATAACTGAATCCGAAAATCAAAATTTAGTCATCTCTAATATAGAGTCCCTCTCAACCTTTAATTTATTTATTTATTTATTTAGTTAAACATCAGTTTAGAAACCTTTGAGCCAGAGGCTCATTTACAAAGGTACCTCGTCACAAAGAGGACATCAGAACAGTAGTACAAGGGACACAGTACTTACAAACAAAAAAGTTACAGTTCAATTACAATTTTGTTTCAATAGAATACAATCTCCAATGAAGCAAAAGATAAAAGGTGCAAAACTTATGGTCGGGGGAGAGCTGGTGGGAGTAGAAGGGAGGGAGATAGGGGAGGAGGAATTAGTTGGGAAAGGAAGGGGGGGAGGGACCCGCTCAGTGAGCATTGTCAAACAGAGTATATATATTTTTTTTTTTTTTTTACACTAGGCTAATTACTATGCTACTACAAATTAATAACATTTTTCCTTGTTTTTTTTTTTTTACCTGAAGGAGGTGAACTCCAACACCTTCATTAAGACCCTAAAGACCACGCCGAAAGAGATGAAGCTGAAACTGGAAGAGCGTGCTGGAGACCTACTGGAGTTGTGTGAGAAGGAGCTTGAGGGTGAGGAGGGCAGCAAGCAGGAACTTCTAATGTTACTGCAGAGTGAGATCCAGGAGGATTTAGATGATTTCACCACAGGATACGCAAAGAAATTCAAGAGCAGCGCCATCAAGGCTGGAGTCGCAGCTGGTGCAGCCGGCATTGGCCTTGCTGGAGGGGTGGTTGGTGCCGGAGTGGCTGGTGTTGTCCTAGCTACCGAAGCGGCTGTCCTTCTTGGCAGCAACCTTATCACTCTAGCAGTTGGGGCACTGGCTGGCACTGGCAGCTTTGCGTTACTTGGCAGTGGAGTTGGGGCCAAACTGGGGAGTAAATTTGGGAACAAAGAACGAGAAAATATGTGGAATGCTGATACAGAGACTGGCATGGACAGTAATTATGAGGAGGAATATGATTTTGATGACCTTACCAAGGATGTAGAACAGCTGACTTTGCTAAAAGGACCATCTGATAAGAAAAATAAATAAACAGGAAGTTTTTCACGTACCCTGCATTACTGCTGGCAGTACGTTTTGTGAATTAGATATAAGATAACATCACTGATACGAATTGCTAATTTAACATGCTTTTCACTGAGCTCAACAGTAGAGTGGAAGAACATGTTCGGGTAAGCTTAGAACCACACAGAACCTCTGCCATTTTCTGTATCCGAACCATAGAATCTTTTCTAGGTTCCAAAAAGGTTTGGATATTTTTTAGCACATTGATTTTGTAGCCTAATACATTCCCCCAGCAGGTCATTATCTAGTAAGAAGGCTGATGATGGTGCTACAAAGACCCAAAAGGCATCTGGAGGTGCTTTTCTACATCTCTGGGTTGTTTGTAGATTCTTGTCCCTCCACTGACATTAAACAAAATGGTTAAAGCAGTTGTTCTTCAAATTAAAAGGTTCTGAAAATTCTAAGGTTTGGATAACTATCAGAACCTTTTAGAATCTCAAAACTGTTTGTGGTTCTTCCACCCCTAATCTGGAGAGTGGTTCATGCTGGCAATAATCCTAAACCTTAAAGGCACACTGTTAATCTTTTTTACATCATGTTATTTTTAGATAACATACTAAAAGCCACCAGAATAGGCCTCATGATCTGTCGTGTCTGCTTGGTAGCCAGCACCCCTACTGGGTGCTTGATTTGCTGTCCACCCCTTCCCCAGAGAGGGACTTCCCCATACCTTTCCCACCCCCTCTTGAAACCCCTCCACTGTGCCCTTATTTACCAGGCTCCTGGGCTGTGCATTCCATGGATCCACTGCCCTTTCAGTGAAGCAGTGCCTCCTTCACTTCCCCCCGTAACTACCCCCCTGAAGCCTCACTCATGTCTGCTTGGTTGTTTTCCCCTGCTTACACCTAAACACCTCCTCGGCTTCCCCTTTGTTGATCCCCTTTACATACTTAAAGACCTCTTTCATGTCCCCCAATCTCTCCTCTCCTCCAGTGTGTACAGATTGAGCTCCTCCAGCCTCTCCTCATAGGGTCTATTCCCCATGCCCCAGATCATCCGGGTCACCCTCCTCTGGACCCTCTTCAACAGTGCAATGTCTCTCTTTAGGTGTGGTCTCCAGAACTGCACACAGTACTCAAGGTGCAGCCTGACCAGGGCATTATACAGAGGGAAGATCACCTCCCTCTTCCTGGAGGTAATTCCTCTGGCTATGCAGCCCAGCATTCTGTTCACCTTTGCTGCTGCTCTGTGACAAGTCTCAGTGTTATTCATTTTGATGTCCACCACCACCCCAAGGTCCCTCTTGCCTGACGAGGACTGCAGTGTCTCCCCCCCAGGGTATATGCATGGCTTGGGTTTCTGGCCACCAGGTGCAACACCCTGCACTTCCCTGCATTAAACCTTAGCCCCCACCTGCTTGACCATCTGTCCAGGGCATCCAGGTGCCCCTGTAGGGCCACTCTCCCCTCCTCCCCATCTGCCAGTGCATCCAGCTGCGAGTCTTATGCGAAGAGACTCAGTTTACTCCTAATATCTCTCCCTATGTCCGAGACATAGGCATTGAACAGGAGTGGCCCTAGGACAGATCCCTGGGGGACCTCACTAATGATATTTCTGAAGGAGGAGACTATCCTGCCAATAACCACTCTGAATTTGCCCCAAGAGCCAGTTTTCTATCCATCTAAGCAACTGTCCCCCTACCCCCATCTTCTCCAGCTTTATCATCAGGCCATTGTGGGGGACTGAATCAAACGCCTTGCTGAAGTCCAGATAGAGGACGTCCACCGGCCTATTTCAGTCCAGGGCATTCGACACCCAATGATAGAAATCAACAAGGTTGGCCTGGCACGATCTCCCTGGGACAAAACCATACTGCCTATCGTCCAGGTGCCCCATCCGTTCCAGCTCTCCCCCAAGTTGCTCCTTGATAACACCCTCCATCACCTTGCCTACCACAGACCTTAGGCTAACAGGCCTGTAGTTCCCCATCTCCTCTCTAGACGCCCCCCTTTGTGGATAGGCATGACGTGAGCCACCCTCCAATCCTGAGGCACCCACCCTGTCTGCAGGGAGATGTTGAAGAGTGCAGCTAGTGGAGGTGCCAGCACATCCGCCAGCTCCCTCAACACCCTCAGATGAAGCTCATCTGGCCCCAGCACCTTCTCAGTCTTTAGTGACTGGAGGGCTGCCCTCACCCTGTCTACCATAATTATGCCCCCCCATTTGCCTGTCCTTCCTGTCACCCACCCCCTCTATTTTTGATACGTCCTCCATCTGAGCCTCTTCTGGTCCACCCAGCTCCAAGTGACCTACCTTATTTGCGGTCTTATCATCCCTCCCATCTGGAAGTGTGGACCCGCCTCCTCCCCTGTTAAAGACTGAGGCAAAGTACTCATTTAATAGCTCAGCTTGCTCCCCCGCTTCCTGAGCCCATCCCTCCCCAGTCCTAATCCTGCTGATCTATGCCCTCGCTTTCCTTTTCTCCCCTATGTACCTAAAGAACCCCCCCCCGGATACCCCGGCCAGGTTTTGCTTCATCCTTGCCTTGGACACTCTGACCACCATGGTGGCCCTCCTGGACATCAGTTCATACTCTCACCGCTCCTTTTCTCCCCTTGAGCACTTGAAGCACTCGTAGGCAGTCTTTTTCTGCCTCACCACCTCCTGAACCTCCCGGATCCACCAACATGGCTTTCTGGCCCTACAGTGCTTGTGCCTTACCCTCACGCAGGTCCTGGTAGCCTCCTGCACCTCCTTCTTAATGGCCTCCCACCCGGTCCCAGCGTCCATATCCAGCCTTAACTCATCCAAATACCCCTGAAGAATCCTCCCCATGCCCTCTAAGTCCATGCCACTAAAATCTATTACCATTGTATTCATGCAGTTTTCTTCCCCCTCTAGGTACAGGTAAAACCAGACCATGGCTTGGTCGCTTCCTACCAATGGGCTGCTCACCTCCAGACCCTAATCTGGTCACTGTCTGCTAGTACCTCATCCAATATCCGGCCCTCCCTAGTTGGCTTTCCCACCTGCTGGGCTAGAAATGCATCCTGGAAGACATCCATCAGCCTCTGCTCTCTGGCCACTGGGGACGCTATTCTAACCCAGTCTGCTCCTGTCATATTTAGGTCTCCCATGACCACCACCCTGCCTTTTCCCAGTCCACAGTGGCCCCTAATATTCTCCACCAGCTTGTCCTCCAGGTCCTCCGCCATTGCGGGGGATCTGTACACAACCCCTATTTTCATTCTCTTACTCCTGTTCATTTGCAGAGTTACCCAAATCTCCTCCACCTGCCCTCCAGCCTCCTCCACTCCACCAACCCCAATGTCCTTTCTGACTATCAGCACCACACCTCCCACCTCCTCTGTCTTTCCTGAACATAGTGTAACCCTCCAGATTTAGGTCCCAACTGTGCCCCTGGGAGGCCCATGTCTCAGTAATTGCTGCCACATCCACCGGCCCCTCTGCTAGCATCGCTTGGAGCTCGGGCATTTTATACCCTATGCTCCTGGCATTGATCAGGACCATCCTCCTCCCCCCCATTCTCCATGTCCCTGTGCAGCCTCCTGCCCCTCTCCCCTGCCTAGTGCCCCTTGGCCTTATACCGCTGCTTTCTGACCCCATTTTGGGTCCTTGGCCTAACCCTTTAGGCGGCTCTGCCGGAGCGGCCCTATTTTCCAACCCTCTCCCCTTTACAAGTTTAAACCCCACCTCTTGTGTATGAAGCCAGACAGTCTCAGTTTAAGGATCTCCCTTCCCTCCAAGTTGAGGTAGAGCCTATCCCTGGCATATAACCCCTTATCATCCCATGTCATGCCCCTGTCCCTCACCAACCCATATCCCCTGGTCTCGCACCACTCCGAGCCACTGGTTCACCACACCAAGTTTCTGCTTTTTCTCCACACTCACCCTTGGCACTGGCAGTATTTTGGAGAAGGAGATAGAGCATCCTACAGAGTGGCAAACCCTGGCCAGCTCCCGAAATCTTGCCTGTATTTCAAGTCCACTATTTCCATCTAAGTCGTTTGTTCCCAGGTGCACCAGAAAGTCCGGGGTACCCCCACATTCCCTTGCCATTGAGTCTAGCAGGAATTTGACCCTGTACACAGACAGGCCCGGGATACAATTTACCTTGACTGGGCTGATTTTTCCTTCCTCATCCCCCTCCCATTGGATATCCCTGATCATGGAGTCTCCCAATAGGATCACCTTCACCTCTCCCCCTCCCCCCAGGTTACAAAGCCTTTTGTGCCTATCCCGGATCCTTCTGCTGTCCACTCCCCCCCACTGACCCCTCGCACCCACAGCCTGGGTGTCAAGTAGCCCCCATCACTTCCTGGCCTTGCCCTCCCCACAGCCTGGGTGTCACAAGTCATCCCCGTCACTTCCTGGTCCCCGCTCGAACCTGTCATCAGCACCCCCAACCAGGTTTCCCTTCAGTGGTCTCCCTCCCCTTGGCCCTGTGCTATCAGGACCTTCTACTCAAGTGCTCTCCGCTGTATCCTTATCCACCCCACCCCCTCCTCGACTGACACCTCCTGTCTCGATACTAGTCTGTCCAGAGTCCTGCCCTCCCGCCCTGTTTTCGCTTTGTGCTCTCCATCAGCTGTGCCTCCCACAGTCCCTGGCTCCTCTCCCTACCCTGCCCCCAGTGTCCTGGTCACTTGTTCCCCATGCCACCCCCTGCAATTTTGGCTCCTCCTCCTTTTATCCTCACCTGTCTGCTTTCTGACTGACCCCCTTTCAGTCCTGTTCCCCTTGCCCCACCCCCTCCTCTTCCTCATCTTTCAGGCACAACAGGGCCAAAACGATTTGTAAGTGTGATGCCTGCTCCCAGGTGCCTTCTTTCCTCTCCCCTTTGTGGGACCCCTCTGGACATCCCCCATCCCCCCTGCGCGACTTCTGGACAATATGTTTTTGGGTTCCCACTCTCTCCGAGTCTCTGTGTGTCCCTAGTTCACCTAACCCTGCCCCCCTTCCTAGGGCCAGGCCCTCCTGTCCCCTTATGTTAACATGGGTTTCTCTTCTCCTTCCTCCTCTGCAGCCCTCCCCCCTTTCCTCTCTCACGCCCTCCAGCTGTCTCCCGATCCCCTCAACCTCCTCCCTGAGACATGCCAACCGATAGCACACCGGGCATCCTCCAAACCTCCATGCCCAATCTAGTACCATGGCCGCCCCACATTCTGTACACCCAACCACTCTGCTAAAGATGCCTGCCCTTGCAATGAGCAGCCTTCTATAAAATTCATTGGTGTTGCTGGTTGTTTTATCTGCCTCCTTGCTTAGTAGAACTGAAATGAATGCTAATGTATAGTTATATACCCAATCTTGTTTTGTTTCAAGTCCTTAAACTACTCTTATTGCATCCTTCCAGGACAATAGAAACACCCCTCAGTTAGTGCATCCACTCATTATGCATCAGCCTTCTCTACTCCCACAGCATCATAAGTGGCTAGACTGTGTTGGGGGGTGTTCCTAAGTCCAGGAAAGATGCAGTGGGAGTTGATCAAGGAATGTAACAAAAGATGTTTTTGTGCAGTAACATTAGTATGGTGGGCAGTCTATTTTTCACTTTTTAAAAGGAAAAAAAAGGGGGCACACCTACTAATGAGATGTGCTGAGAGAGATCTCTGCCAGTCTAGAGGCTTTGGCATTAAAAATCAACAATTTTATTTAAAAATTCTGAAAAACAAAACCGAGAGCTGAATTCCTGGTACCGAGCTGAACACAGCTACATAAGTTTGGCGATGGGACGTACAAATAGAGCTACAGGAGGCGGACCGAAAAAGCAAATATCGGCTGAGCAGCAGACACTGGTTGAGCCACAATTGCAGCCACCGCCGGGGTCGGAGCCTCCTTGGAAGGCCCTACAGAGGTCCATGCAGGCAACTGACTCCAAAATAGAGTCAATTCTTACAAAATTTCAAGAGCAAGATGCTAAAATTGAGATCGCTAGACAAACTGCTGTATCTGTGGAATCCATGGCCACAAAGGCCCTCGCTGGCTCTAGCAAAATGGCACAGGAAAATGCCCAAATTGAAATATCGTCTGGAGGCAGTGGAAAATGCACAAAGGGGCGGCAAACATCAGGATAGTGGAGCTTCCTGAAAGCTGTGATGGAGAGGGCCTACTTGATTTCCTAGCTGACTAGCTACCGCAAAATCTACACTTGGAGGATTCCCCTGACTCCAAATCACTTCCTAAAAGCCTACCGTATTTCACCATGGGCGGCATCGGGCTTACAGGACTCACCTCGAACAGTACTGGTGGTTACTTCTGGTGCGACAACCCGAGATCTTATTCTGCAAGTGGCAAGAGGATCGGGCCAGCTCAGCTTCCAGGGCAAAACCATTCACTTGTTCCCGGACCTGTCCTTTGCCACACGGGCTAGATGAAAGAAATTCGACGGAGTGAGGGCCAGGCTGAGAGCCCTAGGTATTACACATTCTTTGTTGATGCCAGCTAAGCTCTGAATACAATATGGAGGATGGACTTTTCAATTCACGGATCCAGAAGACGCAGGAAGGAAGGCTGAGGCCATAGGCAGAGAATTTGTGCGTTCCCCAGTTTGGGAACCGTCAGAATCTGAGGACGAGTACTGACTTAGGACTTAATTTTGATTATGCTATATTAAAAACTGCCTACAGGTTTGTGGCTAAATGTATGTCCTATTATGCCCATTGTTATAACTTCCCCAGTTAAACAATGTTGTTATGCCTAAATTAAAATAGCATAATAAAGGAGGATTATTCGGCTTAAAGTGTGGTGCTGTAGGTCTCCTGGAATTGGTAGAGATCTACTCCAGTACTATAAATGTAAAGGATTTAACATTTTTAAGAGGTGGTCATATCAACAAAAATTGTTGAAGTTAAAATATGTTCGGTATTTGAATTTAATTTAATTTGACCACCCATAGTCTTGTAGGGTGCAGTTTACTTTGGACAGTAATCTTGGACTCAAGCTATAATATACCCCCAATCCTAAACTAAGAGTGTGAAGACTTAAAATATACTGCTACATGGAATGTATCGTCTGTACCTGAATGTGATCTCTTACACAAGATGATTATACAGTATTGTGTTTTTATTGTAAAAGCAATAAAAATATAATACAAAAAAAAAAAAAAAAAGGGGCTGTCCAGGTGCTGTGGAAGACTGAGGCATCCTGTCTTACCTCCTGCTGTGGGATCCCATAAGAAGCCTAAGGGAGTTGACAGTGTACCTTTAATATCCTGCCTTCCCCCATGCGCAATGTTGCTCATTCACTGACAGTTCACTAAATTGTGAGCTAGCTATGGCACCAGTATCACGATCATTCATGTATATTTCACCAGCAGGACACAACCTGGCATGTGTCGTTTAAGCAATAATGCATGACCAGTCATGTGTTGTTGTGGGATTTACCCATGCCTTGTGTGGTGTGTCATGACATGTTACTGGGTGACTTTAATCACACAAGAAGTGGATAAATCCCAATGCTGAATGCACCCTGCAACATGAGCAGACTTGATAAACCCAGTGGCCTTCTTCTGCTGGCTTATTCATATGTTCATAATTATAAATAAAATTTGTATGTACAAAAACAAGTTTTAAAAATGAATTGGGCTCAGAGAAAGTAAACATTTGAGTAGCGGGATTTTTACCAATTGTCTGTTGCAGGATTAATGCACGACCGTGTGACATGTTTTGCCCAATGCAGTTACTGAATTTTTATGACCCATTTTGTAATGCGAGCTGTCACAATACATTGGGTGGTGAGACATGAGGGAAAACTGAATACGTTAACACACCCAGGAAGTTGCTGGCCCAGTGGCATGGAGGACAGTGGTATATAACATCTTCCCTTCTGCCACACTGGTGGCACAAGTTTGGAAAGGAGCATGGGTTGCCAGAGGTCAGCAGGGCGGAACAGCTCTTTTCTCCCAGGGACAGAGTGGCAGCTGTATTGGCTCTCAGCTGCCACTGGGTGGAGGCCCGGTGGCAGTACCCACAATGAGTAGCTCAGTGGTGGTATCATGAGTCTGTGGAACATGCATGCCTCTACACACATTTTTCTGAAGTGAAGCCATGGCAGGGGAATGGGAGAAAATGGAAACGGGATCACGAAGAAGGATGAAGCCCTGTACTCCTCCTTGGCCGCACAGCACCACCTGGATGCCTGGAGCCAAACCAGAATTGAGTACTGGGAGGGAGGACCTAACACATGTAAACAGGCTTACGTGGTACTAATCCACAAGGGAGGCCCTAATGAGTTAATAGGTAACTATAGGCCAATATCCCTGTCATGCATCCTATCCTAAATACAGGAAAGCCTAGTCTACTGCCAACTCCAAGACTACTTGGAGGTAAACCAGCTGTTGGTGGATACCCTGACCAGATTTAGATGTAAGCATGGGACCAATACAGCACTCATCAGATTCTCCACTGATGTCCTTATGGCCTTGTACAAAGGCACCCCAACTGGGACACTCTTCATAAATCTGACCCAGGCCTTTGATTTAGTAGATCATAACCTCCTGGAAACAAAGTAAACTTGGCCTTAAGCACCACTCCTTAACCTGGTTCCATAGCTACCTGACCAACCGGTCCCAACAGGTCAAATGGAGAGGGACTACTTCAGAGGCACTTCTTCTCAAGGAGGGGGTACCATAAGGATCAATACTGTGCCCCTCCTGTTCTCGTTGTTCATCAATGACCTGAACAATCATTGCGGCAGCAACTCAGTGGTCCAGTACGATTATAATGCTGTTACATACAGAACCTTGTCCAGCCCTGCAGACCAACTTCAGTTGGACTCCACAACCCTAGAAAGATGGCTCCTTCATAACAGGCTGATTCTAAATGCCCGAAAAACTAAAGCCATACTGTTCGGGCCAAGAACTCTAGGTCAAGACAGAAGCCCCCTACCCCTGGTCTCCTCATCAGGCACCCCAACAGAGGTAGTTCAGTCCTTCAAATACCTGTGTTTGGTGCTGGACCAAGACTTCACACTGAAACCCCACGTAGATCAGGTAAAAAAACATACACCAAAAGGTAGGCTTTCTCTATCACCTGAATGTCCAATTGATCCCTGAGACCAGGATCACTATAGCTAAAACTATCCTCCTCCCAACCTTGACTTATGCTGCCTCAGTAATGCAAGGAATTTCTGTACAAAACAGGAGTAAAACATGATGCAAACGCTGTATAATAAAATTGCTCGCTTTGCCACAATGTCCCTCCCAATGCGACGTCACTGCAAAGTGCTGGCCTCCCTGCACTGGCCATCCTTCTGCCTCCGGCTACAGTACCACCTATTATGCAATGCAAGCCTAGCTGTCCTGCTGGCCCCAAAGCACTCGAGTAGACAGTGCTGCTCCTCAGGAAGACACCTCCAGGAAGAACCCAGGGTAAGGACCACAGCTGGTAGCAAATCCTTTGCTCACGCAGCTCTTGTACTATGGAACAAACTCCCTGACCACCTTCAGAGTGCTACCTCTTCAGGTACCTTCCGAACGGGCTCCGCCAGCACCTGCTAGACAAGAGAGCACTTGCTCCTGCACCTAAGCGCAACACAACAAAGTTATTAGCTACACCACAAACTTAAAAATCTAGTGTTCTCACATCCCTAATTGCACCCCAGGCTGAAGATCCAGTCCTGACGTGATTGTACAATGGACTTACCTACAGGAAACTGTCTGATCCACTGTTGTGAAATGTCTAGAATGTAATCAAATGTCTGCTCACTCATGTACTGTATATACAATATGTTCTTATTTATGTAGCTAATTCTGGGTCACCTCTGAACAAGGCATGTTCGGGCTGAAGATCCAGTCCTAATGTGATTGTACAAAGGATTTACCTACAGGGAACTGTCTGATCCACTGTTGTGAAATGCCTTGAATGTAATCAAATGTCTGCTCACTCATGTACTGTATATACAATATGTTCTTATTTATGTAGCTAATTCTGGGTCACCTCTGAACAAGGGATGTTCAGGCTGAAGATACAGTCCTAATGTGATTGTACAAAGGATTTACCTACAGGGAACTGTCTGATCCACTGTTGTGAAATGTCTTGAATGTAATCAAATGTCTGCTCACTCATGTATTGTATATACAATATGTTCTTATTTTATGTAACCAATTCTGGGTTGCCCCTGAAAAAGGGACCTTCAGGATCCAGTGGGCTTACTAGGTTATCAAAACTGAATAAATAAATAGAATTAATATAATTCCTCCCCCCTTCCTGCTACTATCCCCCTTATCGTTTCCCCCTTCATCTTATGCGGCCTGACCAGCGGCTTTAGCCAATGACCACAAATGCTGGCATATATTTTCTACCAACCCACGTACTTGCCTCATACTGCACTTCTGCTTATCTCCCTGTCAAACGTATTCCCTTAGTCAGTGACAGTCATCTATGTATAGTGTAACTTAATCCCGACCTAAACCCTACTCCCTGTTCTCAATGCTTTCAAGGCAACAAGTTGTAAGCTGTCAGCATTGTGTAACTCTAATTCAATTTAATGTAAGTATGTATGTATGTAAACAATGTATGTAATGACACTATTAATTCATGACTCTGATGTGTAACTCAATGTCATGTATTCATGTACTCACCTGCTCTTCTCTGTAACCTCTCCGGGTCGCACCGTGAGATGGGCAGCTTGTTGCTCAGTGTGCCCTTCCTGGTGAAACATTTCAATAAATAAATAAAATAATTCATTGTCAGGGCTGCTAACTGGCTCAACTAACTGCCTGATACTCTGCTGAACCTCTGCAAGATTAATCAGTTTGAGATCTTCGTGTTCTGCCCTTGCTGTCCAGTGCATTTGTAACTATTACACTGTTTCATTCTGTTTCTCTCTGTACATATCCTGTAACTTTTTATACAATGGTCTATATGGATTTTTTCACAACTGTATATAATTTGTTCTGTCTTGAGTGTTTTGAGCCTGACTCGACTGCACTTTCTCTGGAACAGCTTATTGTACTTGTAATGTTTTTTGTGACTAGTATTTGATGCAGAACCTTTGTAAATGAGCACTTGTGCTCGAAGGTAATCTCTGAAGTTTTTAATAAATAATAAAAATATAGTCAGATCAATAAACCAAATGGAGGCAGTGCTCAGGAGAAAAAAGGACTCTGTGTTTACAGTAATAATAAGTTACGGAACATAATGGGAGGGAATAACCTTGTCAAGTTGTAAGCAATATACATCGTTGCAATGTACATGTATGTAACTGATATTTTCTGTTCCTGGTGGTTATCTGTAAGTGCACATTGTGTGTAATGCACTGGAAAACGTTATGCTAAATGTCTTTTACAATGTCACCACTGAGGCCGTGGGAGCTATTCCTTCCTTGCGCAGTATTTAGTAAGAGAAGAAAATATCTTTTTATATAAAAAAGCAACAACTAAACAGAATGCAAGTTTCCAAGCAGTGGGATCTTGCTGACATATCCTCCCTGGATTGGAATTCTAACTGGCCAATCACATAGCAGCATGCAAATGATCTATTGTATAACTTATTTTTGGCTCACCCACCTGTGTAATGTTCACTGCCTACTCATGGTAGAACCCAGCTCTCTAATTACTGCACATTTCTAACCTGCCCTGGAGGTGCTCGGATTGATAAAATGTTACTCATGGGTGTAGTTAGGTTGGTTTAGGGGAAGCGCTGTGTCCCCAGTGATTACTAATATCCTAACCCAAAGGCCAGAACCATCACACACTGTGTTCTTATTTTGTTTGTTAGAGTTTTTTTGAGAATCAGTGCCCTCTACATGCTTTGGATTAGGAATGAAAGAAATGGTTCAGATATATTTAGAACCTTCTGAACCAGTGCCACTGTTTGCGAAAGAACCTTATCAGAACCTTTCCATGTTCTGATAAGGAGCTGATAATTTGTAAAACATTAGGAGCATCAAAACATACTACCCTCACAGGTCTTTCTCTAGAAAGGACAGTGGTACAAAGACCCAGAAAGGAGGCTAAAGGCGGAGAAAGGACACGTTGAGCCAGATCTGTCATACTCACAGTGGTGTAACACAAGGGGTACTAACAACCCCTATGATGCCAATTATATTTACGTAGTACATAGAAACATAGAATTTGACGGCAGATAAGGACCGCTTGGCCCACCCAGTCTGCCCATTTCCCTACCTGATGGATAAGCTGCAGATCCTAGTTAACCAGCAGCCTACTTCTTCCTACCCCCACCCCCTAGAATGGCCTTATGACTGTCCCATGCATGCTTGAATTCCACCACTGTTTTTGACTCCACAACCTCCTCTGGAAGGCTGTTCCATACATCCACAACCCTCTCTGTGAAAAAATGCTTCATTAAATTACCTCTGAGCCGCCCCCCTTCTATCTTCAAATTGTGCCCCCTTGTTCTTGCACACCTCTTTTTTTGAAAGATGCTACCCTCTTGGACTTTGTTGATTCCCTTGAGGTACTTGAAAGTTTCTATCATGTCCCCCTCTCCCTCCTTTCCTCGAGGCTATACATATTAAGCTCCTTAAGTCTCTCTTCATATGTCTTCCGGTGCAGACCCTGCACCATTTTAGTTGCCCTCCTCTGGACAGCTTCCATCCTGTCTATGTCTTTGCAGAGATTGGTCTCCAGAACTGCACGCAGTACTCCAGATGTGGTCTCACCAGCTGTCTGTATAGAGGGATAATAACTTCTTGTTTTCTGCTGGTGATGCCTCTCCTATGCATCCCAGTATCCCCCAGCCCTCCTTGCTGCCCTCTCCACATTGCTTGCCCACCTTTAGGTCATCTGATATGACTACCCCAGGTCCCTTTCCATTTTGTTGTTAGTATCTCACCCCCATTGTGTACTCTTCCCTGGGTTTTTGTTTCCCAGGTGCATTACCTTGCACTTCTTAGCATTGAATCTAAGCTGCCATACATTTGACCATTCCTCTAACCTTGCCAAGTCCCTTCTCATCCTTTCCACCCCACCTCGTGCATCAACTCTGTTGCAGATCTTTGTGTCATCTGCAAAGAGACATACTTTTCCTTCCAGTCCCTCTGCAATGTCGCTTATAAAGACATTGAAGAGGACCGACTAATACTGAACCCTGTGGTGCCCACTGCTAACCCCTTTTTTCAGAGTGGACTCCATTTACTATTACTCTCTGTGTCCTATTCTCCAGCCAATTCTTTACCAGGCTGTCATCTTGGGACCCACTCCCAGGCTGGCTAACTTGTATATTAATCTTTTGTGTGGGACTGTGTCAAATGCCTTGCTAAAGTCTAGGTAGGCCATGTCCACAGCCCCTCCCTGATCTACTACTTTGGTCACCCAGTCAAAGAAATCTATCAGATTTGTCTGGCATGACCTTCCCGCTGTGAATCCATGCTGCCGTGGGTCCTGTGCCCCTCTGGCCTCTAGATACGCAACAATTCTTTCCTTCAGAAGTGATTCCATCATTTTCCCTACCACTGAGGTTAAACTAACAGGTCTGTAGTTTCCTGCTTCTGCCTTGCTCCCACTTTTGTGAGGGAATCACATCTGCCCTCAGTCTCAGGTACCACCCCATCCTCCCATGATTTGTTAAAGAGGGTAGTCAGTGGTGTCACTAGTTCTATCCTTAGTTCTTTTAGAATTCTGGGATGAATCCCATCAGGCCCCATTGCTTTGTCCACCTTCAGTTTTAAGAGCTCTTTCAGAACTCTTTCTTCTGTAAATGGGCTGGTATCAACTTCTGTATCCAGAGTGTTTCTACTGTTTGTTTTAGGTACCTCCCCTCTTCCTTTGTAAATACTGAGCAAAATATTTGTTTAGTATCTCTGCCTTTCACAGTCACCCTCTGCCCACCCTCCCTCCCTTTATTAAGCCTCACTATCCTCCCTCCCTTGGTCTTCCTTTGCTCCTTGATGTACCTATAAAAGGTTTTATCCCCTTCTTAACTGAGTTGGCTATCTTTTCCACGGTTTGGGCCTTTGCTGTTCTGACTGCCTTCCAGCTTCCTTTGCTTTAACTGATACAGTTCTCTGTCCTGTTTCTTCTGTGATTCCTTGTACTTCCTGAATGCTTTCTTTTCTCTTGAACCTTCACTGCCACTTCCTTTGAGAACCATAGTGGTTTCTTACCTCGTTTCGTTTTGTTTATTTGCTTTACACAAAGGCTTGTTACCTCTGTGATGGCAGTTTTTATTATTCCCCATTGTTCTTCCACCCCTCCTTCCTGCCCATTTGCTAGTGCATTCCTTAGGCACTCACCCATTTTGCAAAGTCAGCCCTCCTAAAATCCAGTACCTTTGTCTTTGTATGGCTTGACTCTATTGCTGTGTTTATTGTGAACCATACTGTTCGATGGTTGCTAGTTCCCAGATGGCTACCCACTTCTACATCTGTGATCCTCTCTTCATCTCCATTTGAGAGAACCAGGTCTAAGATTGCTCCCTCTCGAGTGGGCTCCAATACTGAGTTGTCTAAGGCATGCCCTCTGTGGGGCATCTAGAATAACCCACTCTTAGAAGTGGCTGCTGCAACTGCACTCAGTTAACATCTGGCATATTCAGATCACCCATCAGCAATATCTCCCTTTATCTGCCATTCTAAGTATACTTTCTATCATTTCCTTGTCCATTTCCTCCCCCTGAGAGGGGGGGTCTGTATACAACCCCTGTGCGGATTGTGGTGCCATTGCCTGCCTCCAAATTGACCCACAGTGCTTCTTCTCCTCCCTGTTTACCCTTTTGTTCAGTTGCTTTGATTTCTTCTCTTATGTAGAGAGCTACTCCTCCTCCTCTTTTACCCTCCCTGTCCCTCCTGTAGATAGTGTATCCTGGTATGTTTACGTCCCAGTCATGGTTCTGTGTGTACCATGTTTCTGTGACTGCCACAATATCCAGATCTTCCTCCTCCATTAAGGCCACTAATTCAGGAAGCTTGTTACCCAGACTACGGGCATTGGTACCCCTCCGAGTCATGTTTAGAGTCCATTCCCTTCACTGACAACAGTTTATGGGGGGGGAGATGATGATTAAAGGAGTGTTCATTCTTTAAACTAAAAGGTTCTAAACAGGGTTGCCACCTGTCCAGTTTTAGACCTGATAATCTGGCTTTTAGAGCCCTTAGCTGGTTTTCTGGTTTTGCTCAGACATAGTCTGGTTTGGGGGTCATTTTGAGTACTCCCATACTCTTAAAATTGATTGTATCTAGTCAGCCTAGTGGTGAAGAGGGTTGAGGCTTGCGTCTTTCATTTTTCAATGACAGTGACTCAGGTTCTGGAGCAGACTCGGGTCATCGGGTGTTTGGTCAGGGAGGGAGAGGATCAGTCATTCAAGGGACTGCTCTCCCAGGGAACGGAGAATGGAAGTCTGTCAGCCTGGCCTTGGCTGCCTCCAGGTGGTTGCCAGGCAGCAGGACAGTGTCAGGGAGGCAAGAACAGGAGGAACTACGGTGATATATCAGGCAAGTATGTCTCTACCTACAACGCTCCATGATGGGGAAGGGAGAACAGGAGAGAAAATGGCATCAGAGGGGCTTAATGAAGCCCAGTGCAGCCACACCTGTGCCTGTAGCGCCGCAGATTGCCACACTGGTCCACTTGGACTTGTTGCACAAGGGGAAGAAGGCCCTCCCCTCTCAGCCCTGCCATGAGGGGGGAGCTTGTGGGAAACCCAGACAAGGTAGGTGATCGGGCAGCTAGGTAGCTGGTGCAGGGGGACTGGGCTGTTGAGTCCCCCCAGACACAGGGAGGAAAACCACCTGTATGGAAAAAAAAATTGTATTAAATGATTTATTGTTTTGGCTGCATGTCCAATTTACAAAGCAGTTCTGATATCATACAGACTTTTGTTTGTAAAACCCGTCAGTCTGAAATGTGTAAAGTATGGTTATTTAGACCTTTAGCAATACATTAAACTGAACTTTTCTACTCTGAATTAAAGTATGATCTGCTTGTGTTGTGATATGAAGCAGTTTTTATATATTTATATACTCTTCTGTGTTCTTTTGTTTGTCCTGCATTCCAATATGATTTAGACCCATTTTTGTTAAATTAGTACCCTAATTTTTATTGCCTGTGTCACTACGTTGATTCTCTTTCTCATGAGTCCTCAGTAGCAACTGCTCTTATAGTGCATGGTGGAACGTTACCACCCATAATTCAGTTAAAATACAGGCTAGCTATGACATCATTCTGACATCATCTTTGCTGTTAACCACCTTAGAACAACACCATAACAAGAAAGAATGCTGCCATCTGTCACATTCCACTGCACTAGTGCTCAGCGGGCATCATTACCACATGGCAATATTCAAATATAATGTATGGTAAGTGCCTATTAACCACCATAATCAGCAGTCACACAGCTTTGTTATACACTGTTTAGAATTTTAAAAGTTGTTAACCACACTTCGGAACTTCCAAACAGTGGCATAACAAAAAAGAATGCACCAGAGTTCCATAATTCTCACACATAGAATGCAAACAGTGTTTTTTTGACCATACACTATAAAAGATGATGGCTGAGGTTGGTGACAACCATGCTGAAATCACCTCTCGTGGTTGCTAGAGCTACAGTAAACTTCTCAAGCTGCGCTCTTGAGGTTTACCATGTTGCCCTAGCAACCACTTGAGGTGATTACAGTGTGGTTATCACCCGATCCCCAGCCATTATCCTCTATGTTAACAGTGGTTGTGCACTGCAGCTGAGTAAAAAAACCATCTCCTCACGTGAACTCTGCTTTATTTTTAGTACTTCCAAAAGACCCTCTAACCCTATGCTAACCCATTTTGACCCCAGCAATCATATCCACCTCCAAATTAGTTTTGATTGCATCATTATGGTTTTTTTTTCTGTAGTGCAGTGTTCCAGTTTCACGAGTATAATCAAACGGTGTCCATGTCTTCAATGGCTGTTAAGTGGAAGGGTTGGAGTATTTCATTTGTACTGAGGAGGCTTGAACAATGTGGAGGTGGTCGTGGGTTGAAGCAGAGTATTTTTTTTTTCACAGCCGTCCTTATGCTGGTGCCCATACACTATATAAGACAATATATGGGCAGTAGTTAACAACCATGGTGAATTTGCTTCTTGAGGTTATCATGGTAACTATAAGCTTCCTGTGCTTCACTCTCAAGGTTTACATACCATGGGAACCTCTCGAAGCAAATACACTGTGGTTGTTAATTGCTGCCCATACATTATCCTCTATATAGGGTATGGTAGAACATGGTTGAGGATGGAATTCCATCCCTAGAATAGGCCTGCTGTGATGTGGTAGCGACATCATGATGATGTTGTTGCTTCACTGAGGACATCACTGCTGTAGCACAACATACAACATATTTGTGCTTCCGCTTCATTCAAACCGTGGCATTTGACGTAGTGGCTATGGCAGTGAGAACTGGACCTGAAAGTTATCAGCACCTTGGAAGAACCTGTAGAGTAAGGGCATTAGCAGAGCACAGGGGACCCTTTTTCATACATGCTGGACACAGGTATTCCTTGTACTAACGGTTGCCAGTACACTATAAAAGATTGTGTATGAGCAAGCATACACATACAAGGCTGTTTTTTAATCTGAAGGCTTCCATGGTAACAAAGCACCTCAAGCTGCGCTCTTGAGGTCTCTCATTACCATGAAAATTTCTTGATTGAAGCACAGCCTTGTTGTGCATGGCTGCTCATACACAACCCTCTATATTTGTCATATTACCTGGACATTTCTGAAGAAACTGATCAACATCCAACTAAGGGACTACCTCAAAAACACAAACCTATTTAACCTGTTATACTGTGGTTTCAGGCAGATTCACAGCATGGTATCTACCTTGACTAAAATGACAAATGACTGGCTCACTGCCTTAGATTACGAATACAGTACTTTACCGGAGTTGTCTTCCTTGACGTACGCAAAGCTTTCAATATGGTAGAACATGACCTTCTATTCAACTCAAAGCACATGGACTAAACAACTCCACTGTAAACTGGTTTTCTAGCTGTTTCTCAGGAAGAGTCCAGCGCATCAAAGCTGATGGGCTTTTATCCTCCCCTCTACCTCTCTTGAAAGAGGTACCCCAGGGATCTATCTTAGGCCCTCTTCTATTTTTGATCTACATTAACTCCCTAAGCAAAAACATTTATCAAGCCAAACTGCATTTCTTCACAGATGACACCGTCCTTTACCTATTGAAACCTTCCCTGTCAGATGTTGGCACTGAATTACAATCTGACTTTAATCAGCTACAACTCAACCTATTGAGATCGAAGTTATTGTTAAAATGCAAATAAAACAAAGGCAATGTTTTTCTCAAACACACACTGTCCAGCCTCACTACTTAAGTATGGCACTCCTATACCAATTACAACCATACTGGGAGGGGATTCTTTAGAGATTAGATAAATTCAAGTTTCTAGGGATTTTGGCTAGATAACAACTTATCCTTCACTGTCCATATTGAACCCCCCACCAAACAGCTAGACTGGGTTTCTTCTATAGGAACAAATCCCTCTTCCCCAGTGACATTAGGTCCCCTTCTGGATTACACAGACATTATATATAACAGCTGTACAGTGGCTAATCTGCACAAACTGGATGTTCTTTTCCACTATGCCATTCATTTTATAATAAACATCCCATCCAGGACCCACCATTGTGCCCTTTACTCAGCAGTGGGCTGGACGTCCCTCACTGCCAGAAGGATGTTCCATAGTTGTATCTGGGCTTATAAAACTCTACTGAAAAACTAACTCCCCCTATATATCTCATCCCTATTCCACTGTTCTCATAGCTGTTTCCTAGAAAAAATCCATCATCTTGTTAGATGTACTGTACCTAAGTTCCTTGGCTTTGGCAAAGCTGCCTTCAGCTAAGCTATTCCCTCTGTTTGGAACAAACTGCAATCTTCCCTCAAGCTTTTTGAACTAGTCTCGATCAACATCATCAAACCCCTGGTTAGCAGTTCCCTTAAGGAAGCTTGCCACTGTCACATTAGCTAGCATGTCTTTCTATGGTATGTTAACATCACTCAACAGTCAGCACTTCTGTCCCCCCAATTGAAATTATTCCACTCTATTACATTTATCAGAAATGTAAAATTGCTTGTTTTATACCACTGTTATGCTTTTGTAAATAATTGTTCCATATTTGTATAGCTGTGTTTTCCTTGAACTGTGTGATCTTCCCATGTCAATCTTCACCATTCATTACTGCTGGGTATAAGCCAGAGGTGCGCAACCACCTCTGGAGCTTTTTTCTTTTATTTTTTGGGTGGAGGGAGGAGTCGGCACCGATGGTGCTGCCCACGTGGCTGATGCGACTGTGCAGAACGCGGTTGCCAATAGGGGTGTCAGAGACTCCCTCTCCATCCCAGTTCTTTTTCTCCTACTATCAAGGTCGCACCTGCCAAAGCAGTTACTGAAAATTACTGCACCACTAGGCCTTCACCATTCAAAGCCACCTTCCCACCTCTACATTCTGATTCTGAAGTGTCCCGATGCTGTTGGAAAACTGGTAAACCCATTCCTTTTGTTCTACCAGCGGCATCAGGCTCTTTTGCTACAGTTTATTGAATTTATTTCTCATCGTGTCTGGTTTGGGGGCCAAGAGAAAATCCAAAGTGGGCCATGCCCCCATGCACTGGTGCCAGTGTGGCTGGCATTTTTCTGTTTCAGACCAGCATGATGTTTGCTTGTGATGCCTGGACCCAATCATGATTTGGATCATTGTGACATCTGCTTCTCTATGGACCGCCATGTTCTCGAGATTTGAGCACATAAGGTCGGCAGGGCTCACCAACTTTTGGAGGACAGTGTCACTCATGGGTTGCCAAGGCCAGGACTCTTGACCCTTCCTCCTGGTCCCGTCCCATGTCCATATGGTCCAGCAAGGAGAAGGCCTCCTCCAATTCTAACCTTGCTGAGGAGGAAGCCTATTTTATGGTGCCAGAGGAGCAATGTGATTTCCTGCAGAGTTGCGTTGCTGGCACCATCCCGACAGTCACCTCCATGGAGGTGTAGGCTCTCCCAATATCGCAGCCCACGGATGCTGGGCCTGGCACTGGCGGATCCTCAGGGCTACCTCCTGGTGTTGTCCAGGATCCCGGTGTCAGTCGCAGTGCCAGTGATCAGGATAGCACCGCGGGCAGTGCCGTGTTGAGCGGCAGCACTGCCAGGGGCCCTCACGGGGTTGCTAAACTGGAGGTCTGCCTGGTCACTTCCTCTTTGGGGAAGGATAACTCGCAGGCCGACCCGGACTTGCACCCTGACTCTTCGGAGTTGGAAAGTCCCTTGGGACACGGTACCAGGTGGCCCAGCAGCCCTATCACAGAGTCTCCAGATCCTGTTGTTCTGGCAGATCCTTTGGCTGAGGGTGGCTGTGGATCTGTTGGAGATGACGGACCAGGAGTTCAGAGTGGGGTATCCACCCCTGGAGAGGCTGGGGCAGCTGACATTCCTGGTGCTGCTCAGGCCCTGCAGGGGAGGACTGGGGCTTCCTCTTCTGTGATCTCCATCGGGGGGGCCTGTGGGATTGGGGCACCCTAACTTCGCTGGGGTCAAGGAAGAGGGCAACCTCCTAGTCCAAGGGGTTGAGTGGCTGGGGTGAGGCATGGCTAGCCCCTTCCACTGTCCTGCGGGGGGGTGGGGAGGAGTTGCAGTGTTGAAGCCCGCCTTTCCTTCAAGGTCTCTGAGACTTCCTTGGTTGGCAGCATGGAGGGTTGCCCTTATAGACACATGCAACCCCAGTCATGTCACAGTGGAGTTTCTCCTTTAGGGTTCTTCCAGAGTTTTCCATCTCAGACACATTCTTTGCAGCCTGTAGCCCCAGGGTCCCCCATTCGGTGGGACTAGTTTCTGGATCTCGGAGCCTGAGCAGAGGCCAGACACTATCAGTTTGGTGCTCATCGCCCATCCCTCTGCAGACACCTCCTCCTCTCCCAGGCCACGTGGGTCCCACGGGGCCCTTAATCTGGGAGATGTTCAGAGCCACTATGGCAGCCTTTCCCACTTATGTCAGGGTCATGGATGAAGGGGTCTTATGCCTCTCTCCCCCCCCACTGCAGGAGTCCTCTGAACATTCAAGCTCCTCTTCCTCCTCATCTCCCTCTTCCAAAGGAGAGGAATGTTCCATCCACCTGTCCTCTGATGCTGATTTCACTGAATATCAGTGGTTCCCTTTGAGTCTGGTTCAGGAACTTCCCATTTCTCATATTCTGAGAAGCAATATGAACTGGAGATATGCTCATTCCTCAACAAATTTGGTGCCCACCACCTGGTGGTACCCTCCTGGCCCATTCCTTTGCAGGAAGTGTATGTCCACACCTGGCAGTCTCCAGTTGCCCTTCCACAGCCCCAGTGGACTTCAGGAGATGATATTGTGCTCCCCAGGAGTCTCTAGGTTCCCTACCTCAGCCTCCTTCAGGGCTGATGTCCCTAGATACTCATTCCAGGCTTCAGTGCCTGGCGTGACACTGACCCCCAAATCCAGATTCTGCAGAATTTGACCAGTGGGGACATAGAGTTTTCTCTTCAGCTCATGCATTAAGGTGCATATGTCTCATCAGGCTCACCATGCTGCCTATAACAGGCACCTATAGTCAATGCTAGCACAGATTCTAGTATCTTTGCCTGACATGGAGCAATCTAGACAGACCATTGCCCTCTCTGCTCAAGGTCTGGAGCTTGCAAAGCACCAGGCATGGATGTCTTATGACACCAGTGACGTGGCGTCCAGACTAGCAGGTACAGTGATCTGCATTAGGTGGCCAGCTTGGCTTCGTCTATCCAGGTTGTCACCCATTGCCCAGCGTAGGGTGATCTCCTCCTCTTTCCAGGGGACCTGATTCTTTTCATGCAGGGCAAGGAGAGTTCTTCAGGGGCAAGGTTTCCACATTTAGGAGAATCACTGGTCCTGTGTGCCATAGCCAGAAGAGGCTGCGCCCCTTCCTCCCGGGCCGTGGCACTTGCCTCAGCTGCTGCCAAGCTCCTCTGCTTGGCTTCCACATTAAGGTATTCCCGCTGCCTTCAATGGATGCCTGCTGGTATGGCTTTTAACTTCATTGGCTGGTTCCCTGGCTGCTCCAGGCCTGATTGGTCATCTGAGGAGCACTGGATCTGCCATTGGCTGCTGTGCTCAGGCTCTGCTGTACAGTCCGATCCCCATGGCTTCCACACTGCTTGGAAAAGGCTCCAATTTTAAGTGTGGCAGCTGCTGCTTGGTGCCTGTATTTTCATCTCGCATACCCACCCAGGCCTCTATTAAAATACACCTTTGCCCCTCTTTTCTGGCAGCATTCACCCTCTTGCACATCTTACTTCCCTTCTACTGGACACTAGTGCTACTGACAAGGAAACAAAATGAGCCCCATACATCTATGGCTGTGCTGTATTATGTGCATGTTGTACCTTTCTAGTTCCCACATGTGTGATCTAGCCTTCTCTGATCCTCCGAAAAACTTCCGTGCGCTTGATATTGGTCCCCCTTACCCCTTCTTCACCCTTGTATCCTTTCTCCCAGCTTTCCTAGCTATCAACATGTCTAGCTCCTCTACCAGTTCTTACCACACCAATTGTGCTAGGCATCCATGCTCCATCCTTTTCCCACCCTATATGTATATCACATCTACCATGATTTTTATATATGCATCTCTGTGCCCTAGACACACCTATTTGCCACCACCAATTTTCACTGGTCCCAGGCCTCACAAAAGGACAAGATTATGTCTGTGTAGATTACTGCTAGGCACTCTCACAAAACTCCTACTCCTAACATTATTTGTGCAGACAACATCAAGCTCAACCCTGGGCCACCCCGACCTATCCAGGCTCCCCCCACGTTGCCCGGTTTAAAGGGGCTAAGCCTGATTCATATCAATGCTTGTAGCTTGCTAAAGAAACTGGTCATTATCCAGTCTTGGTTTAACATTGCCTCCCCTGACATTGTCATGGTAACAGAAACCTGGCTGAGACCATCTACACTGACTATGAAATAAACATCCCCCTGATGTTGTTTATAGGACTGACAGGATAACTGGGGGGGGGGAGAGCTATTTACGTTTGGGATAATTTCACAGCCTCCATTGTCAACTCTACTTCCATGCCCCTGGAATTTGAATGCACCACACTAAAATTACAGCTGCCCTTATCAACACCTATCTACATCTTAGGTTGCTACAGGCCGCCATCAGCTGGGCACAGGGTGTTAAATCATTTATCCAGCATTCTAACCTCCTTATCCTTCAAAGTTATTATTGCAGGAGACTTTAACATGGATTGGCTTTCACTCTCTTCACAACCACTAAAAGAATTATGCGACAGCTTTGACCTGTCACAGCTTATAATGGAGACCACCTGTCCCAGCAAGAAACACCCCAAGAACAGTACCTTGCTCGATGTTGTTCTGGTCAACAAACCCCACCTATACTCACACTCTGGCATGTTCTTCAATGATCACTGTGTTATTGCCTGCATGAGAACATACCCTAGACCTGTTTCCTCCTCTAGGTATGTCTTTAAAAGATCAAAGTGACATCTCAACTCTTTTGCCTTTCTCTCTGACCTACAATACGAAAACTGGCAGGACTTCTACCTGGCCCTGTCGGTTCACAAAGCTTATGAAGTATTCCAAAATATTGTCCTTGGAGCCATCAACAAGCATGCACCACTCGTGAAAACCCAAACTACTAAGAAAACTTGCCCTTGGTTCTCAGCCAGCTTGAAAACTGAGCTGGTTCTTATGGACTCTCTTTGGAAGAAGGCTAGGAAGTCCAAGCAGTCTACTGACTAGGCAGCCTTCAGAGTGGCCAGAAACCACTGCACCAGATTAGCGAGGGATGCAAAAGCTAGCTACTATCGCTCAAAACTCAACTCATCCTTGAACAACACTGCTAAATTCTGGAAAACCGTAAAGGAAATTCAAGGCTACAGTTCTACTACTTTATTCCCATCATAAATCTTACCTGGCAACTCTGTTGTCACCGATAAACAAGAAATTCTCACACTCTTTAATAACCACTTCACCACAGTGGGCCTAGTGTTCGACGACTCCCCCGCCCACAACCTCCGTGCACAACTATATACCTCAAGCTCTAAGTGCCCAGGCCCAGCCTCACCTGCACCATGCAAGTGTAACCCCTGGGTGGCACTATCCCCAGTGTTACACCCCTGCCTACTATTCTGGACAATAGACTAAGGGATTTGGAATCGCTAACTGATAACACTTTTAAAACATTTGCGCAGTGCCTCCACTCAGGGTACTTTACATGGGTAAGCTGTTAAAAGATATAGCCCCCTGAGATGCAATACCACCCACGATAACCATTTACCTTCCCCAGACATGCCCCAATAAACACTTCCCCACATTTCAGCATTTTGTATTTAAAGGCCTCTCTAATAATATGCTCACACAAAGGATTAAAAAAAAAAACCTAACTATTTAGGGGACAAGGAGCTAGTAATGGGGAAGTGGCGTAGAGGTTGTTTGATTGCTATTTGACATATGCACAGGTTTGATTGGTGTTTTGCTGGAGAACCCTCCAGCTGGGTGGCTACATACTAATAGACAAAAAGCAATCACATTTCTCAGTGTGACACATGATACCCAGAGCCCTGGCTTTCTAGCTGCTGACTAATCAGATGTTACATAGACAATTATTAAATTACCCACACAGGTACCAGTCCCAGATACAGCAGAAACCCCACAATCTCATACCATACTGGATACCCAGATACCACAGTCCTAGATGTTGCAGGCCTGGTGGATGTTGCAGCTAGTCATGTTGGCTGGCTTTTGATCTGAAGGGAGGGGCAAACTTGGAAGCATAGATCACTACAATGGCTGTAGAGCTTAGATAACACAAGGCAGGGATTACCCTGCATTTAGCAGCATTAGCAGGAATTGACCCTGCTGGTCACAGAAGAACAGGAATTGCCCTGCACTTTGCAGAAGACAGGGATTGCCCTGCATTTACAGAGACTGAACATTCCAGGACAAGCTACACAGCTAGATCTTGGATTTTACATCCTGAACATTCAGCACAATAATTCAAAGTCCCATCCAGAGTAATTAGCAGCCGATACTTTTATCAAGCATCTGATATTCCTTTGAAACAAGGTCACATCAAGTACATTTAAATACCAAAAAGTCATCCATGTAGTATAAGCAGAAAGTGACACTTTTATCAAGCATCCAGTACATTTAAATGTCAAGTAAAGCATCTATAGACAAAGTCTCGTCCAGCACGTCTAGATATCATACACTGTTGGCAAGCACTCTCAGATGTAATCCAGCCAAGACAGAAACAGCTATCTTCAGAATAATTCAGGATCAAGTAAGCTCTAGGGCCTCCCACCCCATGAAGTAGCAAATGCGGCTTGGCTGTCAACTCCACGGAGGCAAAGCAATAACCCATAGGGCAACGTCAAGCAACACATTTATATGATTCACAATTCAACATCCTGATGCACCTGCTAATTAGCCATTTGGGCAGCAGACAAGATGCATCCACACTATTTTTGAACAAGGCAGTCTCTGTTGGGGCTTAGCGGCCCAGAGTGATAGCTTCAAGATCTGATCACACAGCAGAAAATATCTAGTAGTGGGGCTTGAGGCCCCCAAGATTACTTTAAGGCGCTCCCTTGCACGGGGGTACAAGGGTACTCACTCAGGTCCTCCATGGGTTGCACCCACAATCAAAAGCATCCTGATCTTCTTCTTCTGCTCTCTCACAACTGAGGCATGGTAGATGGTCTTCTTGCCACATCTTTCCCCAATGTGGGAGGGAGGGCTAGCATCAGGAGAACATTTCTGGCAACCTCCAGGCTAGCAGGTAGAAAAACTAAATTTACTTTAACTTTTAAACTTTAACAGAAAATAGCAAATGCACCCTGATGACTGGAGGGGCCTAGATAAGTGGCCCAGGCCTGGAAGCATGGCTGTGGCCTGAGCCCTCACCCCTGTGGGGGGCTCCCAGCAGGCTGGAGCCTGCTCTTCTCTTTCCACCCTGGCAGAATCTGATGAAATGCTGGCAAACACTGTCTCTTGTAGGTCTCTTTTTTGACTTCTGTTTGGAAGAGAAGATGGGGTGACATATCTCTAAATGGCTAAGGGATCTGTTAATCAGAATAGTCAGGGCACAATTGGTTTGGTAAATTGGCACCTAAAATGATATCCCTGTAAGTCCCCATGAGCACTTGGGTGTTTACCCATGAGGTGTAGTGAATATCCCACAAGTCCTGGCTTTCTATTCCTGGCTTTCTGCTGTGGCTGCTGGCAATGGCTGCTTAACCCACTGTCCCCTATAGCAGATCAGATGCAGTCCTGAAAAATGTCCTGGTATAGCCAGAGAGAAATAATTATTTGCCCCAGCGCCCCACAGTTCAGTAGCCCAGTTGGTGCACTTGCAGGTGCTACACAGACGAAAGGTATGGCTCCACTAGTTTTCCTGTCACCACTGCACATATGCAGGCTCCCCCTGCAGCAGCTGACAGGCTGACATTTAGAGTCCCAAAGTACTGACTAGTCCAGGGGGAAAGTATTTATTTTAATTTGAAACACTCTCCCCATTGCACAGTATATCCCCACATATGCAGCACAGGTTATAATCTTAGAAAACATTTATTTTCTTCACTTTTTGTCCAAAGCCAATTATGGCTAACCTGGGGGCTGTCAGACACTTCTTGTGCTTTATTCAGATGCTCAGGCATGCTTAAATTGAGCCCCGGTTAAACTCTTTGGGCTGGATATTCAAACTGCGCCCAAAAAGTGCGCAATAGCAGGAGCAAGCACAAGTCCATTGCGCCCATGCGCAATAGATGCGATATTCAAAAAAGGAGCAAGTCAAATTGCGCCAACAGCCAACGTCTGAATATCACACAACCTGCGCCATAGCACAACTAGGAAGGGGAAGCTGAGCAGATACGATGCGCTATGGTGCAACAAGGGCTGCCCAGCTGAGCATCCCAGAGGTGCCATAGTGCAAGCAGGGAGCCCCCCAGCAGCAGAGCAATGTAACTGCACAACCAGGGAGGTAGGTAGGGTCCCACCACCCATGCCACAGATGGGCACAGGAACACACAGCAGAACTGACAATGCTCCCCACACCTAAGCACAGCACAACTGGGGCAGGCTGGAATATCCACCCGGCCCATGGGGACAAGCAAACAAAGCACAGCTGGGCCATGGTGCCCCAGCACACCCATCCGGCAAGCTGAGACTGCCACACAAGGAGGGCGGACCACCCCGTGACACACCAGCCCCCAGTGCACAGCACACCCTGCACTGTGACCCCCAGACACCCCGCATGAGCAGTGACCACCACTGCAGGAAACCCCATGCATACCACCACCCCCACTGTCACACTGCAACCTCGTGTACCACAGAACCATACAAGCCAGCCCCACCATGAGCACCCAGCAGTGGGTGGCAGACATGGCAATGCAACAATGGCAGACACAGTGCCAACATGCACAATCCCCTGAGGCACAGCTGAGACCGACCATGTGTCGGCACAAGAGGTACCCACCGGGAAGGGCATGCTCTCCCTGACACCACCATCATTGAGACAGCACCCTGCAAGTAGACAAGTGACATCCTGACCCACCAGTAGCCACAGCAGCCAGCACAGACACCCACAGTGGTGCGTGGAAGCATGAATCACACCGGATGCAACACAGTGCAGGGGCAAACACACACCCATACCCATAGGGGACAACAACACAGGGACACAGTAGTGTGGCAGCCAAGCCCCCAGTGTGGACCCAGGAAAACTGAGCACACACAGCCTGCAGTCCTCCATGGCACAGGAGTGACACGCACCCTGTGCATGCACTGTGGTCCCATACACCACCATCATATGCCTGGAGCACAAGTCACAGACAGTGGTGCACAGCCCCTGCAACACATACAAGCCACAGCATGGAGGTGGGACATCAACTGCGGAGGCCACAGTGTCACCCGAGGCAAACATGCACCACACCAATGACAGGAGGCAACCCAGCATTGTGACAGTCACAGTGGATGACTTGCAGGGACAGCCACCACTGACAAGGCAGCAGACCTTGCAGGCCACAGACATGCAAGGGTGTCAGCTGCACAGGCCAAGGACGGGTTGACAGGGCACAATGGACACAGAGCATGCACCATGGACCACTGCACACAGTAATGCAATGCACAGGAGAACAACACACACACACACAGACACCGACTGATAGCCACTCCCACACCATAGACACTTCCCCACAGCACACACACATACCCATGACTGAACCACCCCAGATGCCATGCACACCACTGCAGCTGAGCACCTATAGCCATTGCAAATCAGAGACCACCACAGTATTCATATCAAAAATATATCTATTGTAAAATATAAAAACACAACTATATACAGTAAACTATGTACAAATGGGGGAGGGACAGAAACAAGGTGGGGGTGGGTAAGGGGCAGGGGTGAACATATAGGAGTGGGAAGGCGGGGTGTGAGGGTTGGTCAAAGGGGGGAAGTTGTAGGCAGGTTCTTGCAGACATTAGTGGCCAGCCTGGTCCTCCTCCGCTTGGGGCTGTCGCCTGGCCCGTCTCCTCCTCCTGACCCCATGCTGGTGTATGTCCCTCAGTATGGTCAGAGACTCGTGTGCCACCTGCAGCAGCTCCTGCACAGCCTGCTGGATCCGCAGGAGTATCTGTTCACCTAGGACGAGGGATCAGAGTCAATAGGTGTGACTGTCCATCCCCCTGCAGCCCACCCATTATGCATGGCATACAGCCATGTGCCACGCTCCTGTGATGGTGTGCACCCACCCACAGTGACCGTGTCCACAAGACATGCCCAACCAGGCAGCAACAGCCATGTACCACTGCACACACCCGCCCATATCCAGCACAGCACAACCAAGGCCGTGCATGGCGTGGCTATGCGGTGTGCAGGCAGTACCACAGCCACGTGCCCAGTGCATGCATGGACCACCATTGATGCACTCCCAGACATGCAGTGCCACTGGACAGTGCTGACTGCACAAGTCGCGTGCATGGCAGTGGTGTCCATGGATGGTGGCCATGCCCTGCTTCCACCCTGTTACACAGCATGCAATAGTAATCATGGTGTCATGGCACTCACCCTCATCGGGCGTTGTTGTCGGTGGTGTTGGTCCCGACATGCCTGTGTGCTGTGTCCTCCTCCCTCTGCTGCTGCTCCACCATCCGCGCCCTAGTCCATGCCTGTGGGAGAAAAAAGGAGAGAAAAACATCAGTACAAACCCAAAGCAAAGTCCCTCTGCCCCAATGTGTGTGCCCACCCACCCAGCCAGACCCACCTACCCCATACCCTGTAAACACCGCCACAGCCAACCCTAGACTATCCCTCCCCTATGTGCTGGACACATAAGACAGCGTTACCCATATGGACGATACAAGTGTGTAGACGTATCACCCAACTGGACGAGGCACCATGCCCCTCCTGGCATGCGACCGCAGATGGGCAAGTAGCTCCGACTCCCTCCTCCTAAGGTCCTTGTAACGGTGCCTGCACTGTTCCGCTGTCCTCCTGTGTCCAGTGGCCGCCTGCAGGTCAGTGGCTACCTCCTGCCAGACCTGGGTCCTGGCCCTGTCCAGTTCCTCTTCTCCAAAAGTGGGCCATAGTGTGGCTCCACAATGGCCACAAAGTTGGCCAGCTCAGAGGCACTCCATTGTAGGGGCTCTCCTCGTGCCATCTCAACGCTAGAGTAGGCAATATGCGCTCTGCAGTCGGCACCCACGTGGAACTGCTCATGAGTGCAGCTACCATTCCCATCGCTGTTACCAAACAAGCGATAGAGGCATGCAGCCATGCCAGATGTATGGTGCCAAGGGGCAAAGGTCAGGCACAGGGTCATGGGTCTCTGGCGCAAGGCCACACCGGCGCCATCGGACGTCTATCGTCTAGCACGATTGGTTGCCTGTGTGCCCAGCACCACAGCGAACTATCACGCAGTTGTGCCACAGCGCCATGTAGTGACCCTGCCACTAGCACCACTGGCACAATGGTGTCCATGCCCTGCATTGCCTACCATGCACAGCACATCATCAGTGCGGCAGATGCCTGCGTAAGCTACCTGGGCATGCACAGTGAGGTGTACTACGCATGCCACAGAACTGCGCCATTGGCTCAGCACGTTCAACACAATTGCGCAAAGCGCAAAAGCGCAATATTCAGCCGTCATATGCTAATCATCCGATCAGCCATGCAATGGCGCAGCAGCGCAATTTGCATCTCATTAAAGTTGCTCCTCACCTAATTTGCATGGATTGCGCTATAAAACTGCGACACTGTTCTGCAGTGGCCATATTTGGTTACTGCAGTTTATTGGTGAGTTGCATGCTGTGTAGGGTTCTGGACTGTGGTATCAGGGACTTGCTTTGTACTGCACAGTCACAGGTAACCACTGTCATCCTTACAGGCTGAATAATGACCGAGCGAGGTCTGGGTGAGGAGGACTATGATGGTGGGCAGAAGAGGAGGCCCAATTTCAGCAAGGCCGAGACGGAGGCACTCTTCAAGGCCTACCTCTATCAGGAACCACTGCTCAGCGGATGGCAGGGCACCCCTCAGGCTCGTGCTGCTGCATGGGAGGGGGTGGCACGTGCAATCAACCTGCTCGGCAGCCATCAGTGCTCCGTGCAGGGCTGTAAGAAGAAGATGGGTACCAACAGGAGGAGGGTGAAGGAGAAGGTGGCTGCCATCAGGGTGGCATGTGCTGCAACAGGTGGGGGCCAGCCGGAGGTGGTGCAGCTGACACCGGCAGAGGACAGGCTTGTTGCAAGCATGCAGCGCAGTGCCATAGAGGGCATTCCAGGAGGTGGCTTCCAGACAGGTGGTAGCCCATCATTGCATGGTAAGTCATGGTCTGTCAGGGGGGCAGGGTAGATCACATGCACTAACGTGACCTTACTTTCTGTTCAGATTCTACGCGTCTGCAGGGGTCAGTGGTGGAGGGCCGTCCACTGCGGACAGTCATCTGGAGTTGGAGGAGGGACCATCCACCTCCACAGGTATCCATCGAGCATTGCAACAGTGGGTCTGCCTGGCTCCCACACTGATGTCATTGAGACAGGTGTGGGGAGGCCCTTCCTGTGTCTCAGCGTTCTGGCATCCAAGGATGCCAGCCAATATGGCTGTAGCTGTGGCGAGACCTGCACCAACGATGAAGACCGACCATCATGGGCGGTGACATGTGGCCACAGAATGGACACAGCCGCGCCAGCTCATGCCCATGGACCTTGGCTGGTTCTGACATGTGTGCCAGCATGTCAGCACAGTCCCAGGCTGTGCCTGTCGCATCCAGTGGGGCAGCACCTGTGGCTGGTCAGGACAGTGGGACTGTTGAGGCCACAGCAGCGGAACAACTGATCCCTTGGGCACAGCAGCGGGTGGAGGCAGCAGCAGTACAGCCCCACTGGGACTGGGGTTCAGGGTACAGCGGTGGCATCTGTGCACCACCTGTGGACTTGCCGCATACCTGGTCCTGGTGAGCAGCCCACCCTCAGCGGTGCTGAACATCAGGCCCTTCCATACCCTGATGGCCAGGGATGCGGTGGCAGGCGGCCTCTTTGTGAGCTTTACCCGCCTACTGCAGGCATCAGTACAGCAGCAGATGCAGCTTGCAACATCCGTGGAGGCACTGTGTGTGGCTCTGGAGCAGGTCGAGGAGTGACACAGCAGGGACACCAATAGGATCCTGTCACGGATTGACCATTTGTGGGAGGATGTGACCGCTGCCATTGACAGGCAAACACAGATGTTCATGGCCACAATGGGCACACAGTCAGGTGCCCATGCATCGCTCACACCACGCAGTTCGCTATCCACTCCCCATTCCTGGCATCGTGCGACACCCACCCTGTCAACGCTGGGTTCAGCTGTGGGCATCCCGAGCACTCCTGGTGCAGGTATGTTTGGTGAGTTGCAGACCCCTGTGCAGGCACGGTCGCGTTCGCGCAGTGGAACCCCTGGTGGTCCATCGGTGTCACCCCATGAGGCCCATGGTTAGCCTGCCAGTGCTGCTGGGTCTCGGTGGGGCCGCCCACACATCCGAGGCGGACGTGGCACTGTGCCGCAAGACTGGCCTGTCTCCTAGCGTGGGCACTCGTCTGGTGCTGCCCTGTGTGCGTGTGTGTTTGGTGGGCAGTGCGGGGTGGGTGCCGGCCCTGCATGCAGACACATGGTCCACCTGCACACCCCTCCCAGCTGCTGTCCACAGGTACGTGTGCATGATGATGCCTGCATTGTGCTGTACACCAAAGTGTGATGGTGCCCAGCATCTGACACATGCACATAGACAGCCAGTGGACGTGGTGGCCTGTGGACATGTGTGTTGCTAGTGTTTGCATTCCAGCTCTGTTTTGCACCTGACCCCTGTGCTCTTTGTGCCTATTGTGTGTGCATGTGTGTGTGTCCGTCCATGTGGCGTGTTACTGTTCACCCTCCTGGTTGTATGTATTTGCTTCTGTGCCCTGCCACATCCCTTGCCAGCATGCACCCTGGTGTGTTCCATGCATGTATGTGGGTTGTGCCCTAGCCACTGGTGGTTGCACATGGCACCATGACTTACCTGTGTTGGCTGAAATTGCTCCTCTGTGATGGTGTTCCGGTGCAGCTGTGCCAGCCAGATTAGTCGGGGTCCTGTTGGCCAGGGGGCTTCCATCCCTCTAGTCACCAGTGTCACCCGGCGTCCCATCGCTGTCCCCTCTTCGACCTGTCAGGCTATCCACAGTCTTTGGCCATGTTGTGCAGGATGCAACAGGCCAGGAATATCCCACAGGCCTTTGAGGGGCTATACTGTAGGGCACCGCCAGAGGGTGTCCAGGCAACGAAACGCCTTCCAGCATCCCAAACACCGCTCAATGGCGTTGCTGTGGTGATGTGCCTCACTGAAGCGTTGCTGCGATGGGGTCGTGGGCCGCCAGTAGGGTGTGAGCAGCCAGGGATGGAGTGGGTATCCACTGTCACCTGTGTGGAGATAGTGGAGGTTAGTGTCTTGTTCAGGCTCAGACTGCCCCAAGCCCTGTGGGCCACACCCATGGCACCTCTGGCCATACCCCCCTTGCCCATGATATGTCAGTTCTACATACATACTCACCCACTAGATGACCTGTGGGGATGTCCCCACTCTTGAATCAGTGGCACAGTGCCGACTGGTGCCAGATGAAGGAATCATATGCTCCCCCAGGGTGTGTGGCACAGACATTGATGAGGCGCCCACTGGCATCACACACCACCTGGCAGTTGACACTGGCATATCCCTTACGATTCATGTAGGTGGCCCCATCGGGGCCAGGGTGATGCGTGTGGCCCCGTGGGTGCAGTCTATCGCCCCTAGCATACCGGGCATACATGCTACCTGTGGAACTCCTGTATGTTTGCTATGCGGCTCTGCTGCAGTGCTGGGGAAATGGATGTTAATCCACGGCATATGGCAGCAGTGCGCTGAGGAATTGGGTGAGGATGCGTGACATGGCCGACTGTGTGTGCCTGTGGTATCCCCTGTTGGTCTGGAGGTACCGTGGCGGCAAGCATGCAGGCTGTTACCTTGCTTGTCTCCACTGACAGAGCATAACTCCGTCGTGTGGGTGCCTGCATCCACATCACTGCACAGCTCACAGAGCCGCCTCAGTATTGCCCTGTTCAGGTGGTACCGGCCCACAATCTCAACATCTGTGTACAGCTCAAAGCTGGTGCAGGCTCAGAACTGCCTGTTGGGGGCATACCGCCGACGGGCCCTTCCACGGCCATGTCCCCCTGCAGCATGCCTTCCCACCCCCCTCATTATGGCATCCATGTGAAAGGTGGCACTGTCCATGTCCCTGGCTTGCGCTCCCCCCCAGCTGATGTTGCTTTGTTCCCCCCGCTGTCCTGACTGCTACCTCCCTGCACGGTACACCTACTGGCCTCTGCTCTCTGTGGCCCCACACACCTTCCCTTGCCCCTCTTGTGTGGTGTGGTTTCCCTGGCCTGCCCTCTTTCTCCCTGTTTCCCTGTGCCTGTCTCTGCCTCTGTCTCATGTGTCTTCCCTGTAGCGTTCTTGCACCTCTTCCTTGCTCCTTTTTATTTTGGCTCACTTCCAGTAAGTAACTCCGCCTGCTCACTGTTGCGCATTGCACAAGTCTTGAACATCCTTTTCATGCTTATGCATGGTTCCACCCCTTGGTTGCGCATGCCTTCATTATCATTGTGCTGTTGCTCAGCATGTTTTCAGTGGCGCAACTGCCTCCTGCTGAATATCGCAGAATGGCGCATTTTCTGACTTGCGCTGGCGCAACCCTATTGTGCATTGCACAACCCTTTTGAATATCCAGTCCTTTCAAATTTCCATCTGAGTGCCCCCTCAGCAGGTTGTCCGTGGTCACCAGGTCCCAATTAGGTGGAAGGGATCCCGGGACCAATGACATATTCAGGCGACCGCAAGCTGGCGGTTAACCAAAGTTTTCGCCGCCATGATTCCGCTGCCCAGGAGGCAGAACTTTAACATGGATGTCGTGTGGGCAGTTTTAAGCCCTGAGGGGCTGGATTTTAATCAGGCTGCAAGCTGGGGCACCAGAGGGGCAAAGCAGACCTTGGGGACCAGAAAACTTGGTGGCAGGAGTTTGGGTGAAGCCTGGGAGACAGCACAAAGAGGACAGAAGGTGCAGGGCTAAGGTAAGCCCAGGCTTGCATTTTAGGAACCCCCATTTGCATGGGCATTACACAAGGCATTCTCCTTCTCCCCTGTCTCAGTGAAGGATGTCGAGGACTTTATACTCCATCTAGACATTAGGAAAATTGCAGGTGCTGACCTGATAGAGCCCTTCTTCCTTAAACTTGGCTTTCATGCACTGTCGCCCCCTATTACCCATCTCTTCAACCTGTCCCTTGTTCAGGGCTCACTCCCGGCCATCTGGAAAACCACCCACATCATTCCACTCTTCAAATCTGGCAGTTCCGGTGACCTAAATAACTACCGCCCTATCTCTTTACTCAATACTCTTTCTAAGCTCCTTGAAAAAGTGGTAAACTCCCAGCTTAGACAGCACATTAACAACTTAGACTTACTGAACCCAGCTCAGTCTGGCTTTCGGCCTCACCATAGTACCACCTCAGCACTTGCTAAGGTCATGAACGGCTGGTTGTGTGCTCTGGATACCAGAAGCTATGTCTGCACACTGTTCCTTGACCTTAGCAAAGCTTTTGACATGGTGGACCACAGTTTGCTGTTGGTTGCTCTACGAAATATTGGCATTTGTATCTTGGCCCTTGAATGGTTCTCCAACTGTCTATCTGATCGTTAGCAACAGATCAAGGTGGGCAGGAGCTCTCCCCCTCAAAGCTCTCTCTAGAGGGGTACCTCAAAGGTTCATCCTAGGCCCACTCTTCTTTGCCATCTACATAAATGAATTAAAAGCCAGTGTTAAGGCAGCAGATATTCACCTCTTAGCTAACGACACCATGCTGTATGTAGCCAGACCTTCCCCAGAACCTGCATGTAGCATCCTCCAATCAGAATTTACCCAACTGCAGAACAATCTTTTTTACTCTAAGCTTCTGCTAAACACCAAGAAAATGAAGGCCATGCTCTTCTCTACAGCTACGAATTCCCCCATTCCCAGCACCGTGGGGACAGCCCCACAAATCCACACATTGCTCAGTGAACCACTGGAATACATCAAGTCCTTCAAATATCTTGGGGTGTGAATAGACACCAAACTTTCCTTTAAAGTCCACATTGATGAAATCTCAAAAATGCTTAGACAGAGGCTTGGGATTTTCTTCAGAATCAGGCACCTGTTGACACTTTAGGGGAAATTAAGGTTAGTACAAACAACTTTTCTACCCCTCCTTGACTACACAGATTTTGTGTATGGACATAGCTCAAGCATGGCCCTCGCCAAACTTGATACCATGTACCATCGGAAGCTTAGGTTCATCTCTGGAGCCCCCTACTCAACGCACCTCTGCACCCTCTACAAGAGTGTAGGACGGGGCTCACTTAGCCTCAGGCGACATAAAAATGCTGTGTTCTGGACCTACAGGGCCATTTCTAACAAACTTCTTCAATATATCAAGGATTGTTTACCTTTCTGCAGCTCCAGCAGCTACCTGCTAAGAAGTCAGTCCTGGATCTTCCTTTTCATCCCTAAAGTCAGGACGTGCTCTGGCAGTTCAGCGATAAGTCATGCCCTTCCTGTCCTCTGGAATATTGCTCAAAAAACACTACAACTTGCTTTTTTGCCATTAACTGCTTTCAAAAACCTTAGAAACAGAATTTGATGGCAGATAAGGACAGCTTGGCCCACTAATCTGCCCATTTCCTTACCTAATGGATAATTTGCAGATCCTAGTTCACCAACAGCCTACTTCCTCCTACCCCCATTAGAATTGCCTTATGTCTGTCCCATACATTCTTGAATTCCCCACTGTTTTTGATTCCACTACCTCCTCAGGAAGGCTGTTCCATGTATCCACAACCCTCTCCATGAAAAAATACTTCTTCACATTACCTCTGAGCCATCCCCCTCTATCTTTAAATTGTGCCCTTGTTCTTGCACATCTCTTTTCTGAAAGATGCTACCCTCTTGGACGTTGTTAATTCCCTTGAGGTTCTTGAAAGTTTCTGTCATGTCCCCCGACCCATCAAGGGTATACATATTAAGCTCCTTTAATCTCTCTTCGTATATCTTGTGGTGCAGATTCTGCACCATTTTAGTTGCTTGCCTTTGGACAGCCTCCATCCTGTCTATGTAGTTGCGGGTGTGGGTTCTCCAGAACTGCACGCAGAACTCCAAATGGGGTCTCACCACCTGTCTGTAAGGAGGGATAGCAACTTCCTGTTTTCTACTGGTGGTGCCTCTCCCTATGCATCCCAGTATCCCACCAGCCCTCCTCACTGCCTTCTCACATTGCTTGCCCACCTTACAGTTATCTGATATGACTACCCCCAAGTCCCTTTCTATTTTTGTTGTTGTTAATATCTCACCCCCATTGTGTACTCTTCCCTGGGTTTTGTTTCCCAGGTGCACTACTTTGCACTTCTTTGCATTGAATCTAAGCTGCCATACATTTGACTATTCCTCCAGCCTTGCCAAGTCCCTTCACATCCTTTCCACCCCACCACCTGTATCGACCCTGTTGCAGATCTTTGTGTCATCAGCAGAGAGACATACTTTTCCTTCAGGCCCTCTGCAATGTCACGCATAAAGACATTAAAGAGGACTGGTCCCAGTACTGAATCCTGCAGTATCCCGGTCGTAACCCCCCTTTCTTCAGAGTAGACTCCGTTTACTATTACCCTCTGTGTCCTATTGTCCAGCTGTTTTTTTACCCAGGCTACCACCTTGGGACCCACTCCAAAGCTGGCTAACTTGTATATTAATCTTCTGTTTGGGACTGTGTCAAATGCCTTACTAAAATCTAGGTAGGCCATGTCCACAGCCCCTCCCTGGTCTACTACTTTGGTCACCCAGTAAAAGAAATCAATTAGATTCATCTGACATGACCTTTCTGCTGTGAATCCATGCTGCTTTGGGTCCTGTGCACCACTGGCCTCTAGGAACTTGACAGTTCTTTCCTTCAGAAGTGATTCCATCATCTTCCCTACCACTGAGGTCAAACTAACAGGTTTGTAGTTTCCTGCCTCTGTCTTGCTCCCACTTTTGTGAAGGGGAATCACATCCACCCTCCTTCAGTCCTCTGGTACTGCACCATCCTCCTATGATTTGTTAAAAAGGGTAGACTGCCAGCCCGCCCACACAGCAGTTGGATTTCCGCTTGCAATGCCTGCAACCCGGGTTCGGGAATGAGCCCGGGTCACTGGAGGGCCGGCCGGGGGGGAGAAGGATTGAGCATCCCAGGGACAGCTCTCCTTCTCCAGGGGGAAGGTAGGGGACTGGTCCAGCACCTGCTGGCTCCTAGTGGAGGCTGGGAGTATCACAGGATGCATGGCCCAATACTAACTGGGGGAGGAGCGGACGTCGGCGTATGCCGTGACGTCACTATGCTGCCCCCAACAGAAAGCCAGGAAAATCGCTTGCTGGCCCTCCAGATGATGGCTCTCTGTTCCTCGGGGCCTCCAGAACCTTCCCAGTGCCTCCTGTTCCCCAGCAGCACCCCCGGGCCCTAGAAGGATGTGCTGGGGCTATCCTCCTCCCCCGGTGCCTTCCCCCTCGGAGGAGAGGGACCCACTCGGTGAAGGGATACACTGGGATATCCCAGGGGTTGGCTGCAATCTGGGGACTACAGGAGGGCCGGGCAAGGACAGAAGAGGTCAGGGGGAACTTGTCAGAGCCTGAAGGAGTGGAGAACCAGTGAGCACGGGGGCGGAAAAATAGATAATACAAAAAAAAGAAAAAAGGGTAGACAGTGGTGTCACTAGTTCTACCCTTAGTTCTTTTAGAATTCTTGGGTGAATCCCGTCAGACCCCATTGCTTTGTCTACCTTCAGTTTTAAGAGTTTTTTCCGAACCCTTTTGCCTGTGAATGGACTGGTATCGACCTCCCTATCCAGAGTGCTTCTATTCTTTGATTTAGGTACCTCCCCTCTTCTTCTTTTGTAAATACTGAGCAGAAGTATTCATTCATTCAGTATCCCTTTTTCACTGTCACCCACTACCCACTCTCCCTTCCCTTTATTAAGCCTTACTATCCCTCCCTTGGTCTTTCTTTGCTCCCGTATGTACCTATAAAAAGTTTTATACCCCTTCTTAACTGAGTTAGCTATCTTTTCCTCAGTTTGGGCCTTTTCTATTCAGACTGTCTTCCCCACTTCCTTCTACTTTAACTGGTACAGTTCTCTGTCCTGCTCCTTTAGTGTTTCCTTATACTTCCTGAATGCTACCTTTTTCTCCTTAACCTTCCCCGCCACCTCTTTTGAGAACCATAGTGTTTTTTTCCCTTCATTTTGTTTTGTTGATTTGCTTCACACAAAGGCTTGTTGCCTCTGTGATGGCTGTTTTGATTTTCCCCATTGTTCCTCCACCCCTCCTTCTTGCCCATTTGCTAGTGCTTTTCTGAGGCACTCTCCCTTTTTCCCAAAGTTAGCTCTCCTAAAGTCCAATACTCTTGCTTTTGTATGGCTTAACTCTATAGCAGTGTTTATCATGAACCACACTGTTTGGTGGTCGCTTGTTCCCGGATGGCTACCCACTTCTAACTCAGAGATCCTTTCTCCATCTCTGTTTGACAGTACCAGGTCTAAGACTGCTCCCTCCCGAGTGGGTTCCACCACTAGCTGTCTGAGGCATGCAGAAAGTGGTGTCACTCAGGTCTCAGATCCAAATCCAAAAGATCAGATCCAAATCCAAAAGAATTCCAAGAATACAAATGCAATGCAAGCAAGTGACGACATCCAATCTTTCATAACTTCCATTTCTTGATTTAACAAAGAAACTTTTTTTCCTTTTTTCTATGTGTCCTGAGACTTCTGGTAGATGAAGATTTCTAAAGGAGGAGCGGAGAGAGGGGAAGTTATGCATGTCCACAGTGGCAAATACTAGTCATACATCTAATTCATTTTTTTTCTTTTCAGGAAAGGTTTCAAATCCCACCTTTCATTTAGTCCATTTGGTTTAACACAATTAAGTTTATAAATCCACATACTTTCTTTTTCCAGTAATACATTCAATCTGTCACCTCCTTGTATGACTTACCTAGGTTTTAGCAAGGTATTTGACACAGTCTCATACAAAAGATTAATATACAAGTTGGCCAGCCTTGGAGTGGGTCCCAAGGTGGTAGCCTGGATAAAAAACTGGTTGGACAACAGGACACAAAGGGTAAGAGTAAATTGAGTCCACAGTGAAGAAAGGAGGGTAGCTAGTGGGGTACCGCAGGGGTCGGTACTGGGACCGGTCCTCTTTAATGTCGTTATAAGTGACATTGAGAGCACCTGGAAGGAAAAGTATGTCTCTTTGCAGATGACACAAAGATCTGCAACAGGGTTGATACTCAAGGTGGGGTGGAAAGGATGAAAAGGGACTTGGCAAGATTGGAGGAATGGTCAAATATATGGCAGCCTCAATTCAATGCAAAGAAGTGCAAGGTAATGCATCTGGGAAACAAAAACCCAGGGGAAGAGTACACAATGGGGGTGAGTTAATAACAACAAAAATTGAAAGAGATCTAGGAGTAATCATCAGATGACTTAAAGGTGGGCAAGCAATGTGAGAAGGCAGTAAGGAGGGCTGGGGGATACTGGGATGCATAGGGAGAGGCATCAACAGTAGAAAAGAGGAAGTTGTTATCCCTCTGTACAGACAGTTGATAAGACCACATCTGGAGTACTGTGTGCAATTCTGGAGACCCCATCTCCACAAAGACATAGACAGAGTGGAGGCTGTTCAGAGGAGGGCAGCCAAAATGGTGCAGGGTCTGCACCAGAAGACACATAGGAGAGACTAAAGCAGCTTAATATGTATACTCTTGAGGAAAGGAGGAGAGGGGGACATGATAGAAACTTTCAAGTATCTCAAGGAATTAACAAAGTACAAGAGGTAGCATCTTCAGAAGAAGATGTGCAAGAACAAGGGCAAAATTTGAAGACGGGGGATGGCTCAGAGGTAATGTTAAAGTATTTTTTTCACAGAGAGGGTTGTGGCTGCATGGAACAGCCTTCTGAGGTGGTTGTGAGTCGGGAACAGTGGGAGAATTCAAGAATGCATGGGTCAGACATAAGGCAATTCTAATGGGGGGTAGGAGGAAGTAAGCTGTTGATTAACTAGAATCTGCAGCTTATCCATCAGGTAGGGAAATGGGCAGACTAGGTGGGCCAAACAGTCCTTATCTGCCATCAAATTCTGTGTTTCTATATTGTATTAATGGAGGGACCCATTTTAGACCCATAAATTGAACATCTGGTCTAGAAAAATGATGTGTAAAAAAATGCATCCCTACTGGTGTGTCCTGTTTCTGAATTAATATTGCTCTAATATGTTCTTGAATTCTTTGTTTTAAAGGGTGAACTGTCTTTCCAACATAAATCAAGTTACAAGTACACCATGGTACATAAATCACATATGGTATACTTGTAACTTGATTTATGTTGGAAAGACAGTGTCATCCAAGATAACCACTAGCCTTGTTTTATTTACAGTTAATAGATGGATGACCACCATTGGCAGCCTCCCTGAAATTTAGAAATGGCAATAATGGCAAAATGATTAAATTGCTTAAAATTACTTAAAATTGTTTAAAATTGGGTCATGTGTTGAGATTGTAAATAACACTGAAGCGGTTCTTGTACTTTTTGTGTTTCTTGTGTCTCTAGTAGGATACAAATAGATGGTTTATTAAGCTGAATCTAATTTTTCATATAGAAATAATGTAAACTTTTGTGCTTTAAAACTTAGATGTATTTTGTATTTGTATATTGATATGCACTTTTTCACCATGGTATAGATTTAAATATATGCAAATATCAAGTCATGTATTATTAATGAGCTGATATATTTAAATAGTGCCATTTCCCAGCTTAGACCACACCCCTGAGGAAGACTCGCGAGGAGTCGAAGCGCTGGTTGGTCTAGGGGGAGTCTTTGCTGTTGCTGGTTCTCTCTACTAAAATATATTTCCCTTGCTTACATTGCATTTGTATTCTTGGAATTCTTTTGGATTTGGATCTGAGACCCAAGTGGCACCACTTTCTGGAGTCTGTTAAAGTATGATGAGCTGTCTGCTCATTGTGGTGAGCACTGATTTGACCCTGCATTAGTCGCAGCATTTTTTTTTGTCTGTCTGAGACATGCCTCCTTTAGGGCACCGAGAATAACCCTGCTCTTGGATGTGGCTGCAGCAAAGGTGCTCCAATTAACATCTGGCATATTCATGTCCCCCATCAACAATATCTCCCCTTTTTCTGCCATTCTAAGGTGTGATGTTTGGCCAGCTGGTTCTGATTGTTCTATGATATTTGTGATGTAAAAATATAGTGTGTTATTGTCTCGCATAAGACAGCCTGTGCTACTGGGTGACCCCCCACCAGGTTTCATTGAAGCTACAGTGACAAGTGACCTGAAACCAGGAGGTAATTAAAAGACCAGAGAGACTTAATTAAGGGTCTCATGTTTTTCCTGTCTTAATTAGAACTGACTCAGCTGCCAGGATATAGGGCTCCTAAAGTTTTATGATGAGGAAGAACATTTAATACCACCCTGGTGCTAAAAGTTGTAAAACCCTTTGATATGCATTGGGAATAGGAACTGCTCAAGAGCAAAGAGAAACTGTTTAATTAAGGAGTCATATTTAGGAATGAGTTGTTGCTGATGTCACCTTATTTAATATACCTCCTGTTAGGACATCCTGTTTGTATTTTTTTATGTTCTAAAAGGAGACACTAGATAACTCATAGAAGGGGTGTGGTTAGACACAGTCTAAACTATGCTGTGTCTGAACTGTTTAGTTGTTATATATTCCATATTGGGATGCTAGAGAGACAGAACTTTCTGCTCTGATCTAACTTAGGCACTTAAGAGGTAATACATTAGATAGAAAATGACTAAATGTATTGTGGTAGGAGTTTTTGTGTTGTACTTTTACCCTTATTCTTTTAAGTGACTGTATGCTCTTTGATATATTGTTCTATGTTTACATTTTACATATTTTTATCCATTTTTAGTAAACCTTTTATTTAAGAGACTGCCTGTGGGTCTTCCAAGTTCTTTTTTTGCATGTGCATGTTATAGATGGTTAAGTTTGACAACTGTTCAAAAGCTTGATAGTGTTACTAAATTGGAAAAATGTAAGAATATACCCAAGGTCTTTTATAAAGTTTTAAGGGTTCATTTTGGGATTCCTGGTTAGGTGCCCTTAGGTGAAAGATATATTGCATCCCGAAAATATACATTACTTTATCTAAGATGATCACTGTTCCCCCTTTATCTGCAGCCTTGATAATAATATTATGGTCAGATTGTAATGTGTGTACTGCTTCCTTTTCTGCACAACTCATATTATTGTATTTAACAAAATGTTCTGTCTCAAAAAATGCTTCCAAGTCCCTCTCCACCAGGACTCTAAATATTGTAACTGTTGTACAAGGAGGGCACAGAAAAGAGAAAGGATTTTTAAATTTATCCATACCGTTAGTGTCCTTTATAGCTTTATCTTCAAAAAAAACTTTTAAATTAAACTTTCAACAGATAACGCTATAAAGGACACTAACGGTAGGACGGCTGCAGATAAAGGGGGAGCAGTGGTCATCTTAGATAAAGTAATGTATACGACAGAAGTTACACGTCAATTACAATACCAGAAATTCCATAGAAAATTACAACAAGATCCGACTTGGGATTACAAATACAGCATTGATGAATTTGTCTTAAGTGCTCTGAGACAGGGACTCATAGACAAAAAATGTGATTTTTTGATTACACTGCACCCTGTCAGAGCTATTTTTTAAATTCTTCCTAAAGTCCATAAAAATAAAGAAAACCCTAGGGAAGACCAATTGTGAGTGGTATAGGTTCACTCACAAAATCATTCTCTCAGTATGTGGACTCTTTTTTGAAACCTATAGTGGCGACTTTACCTTCGTTTTTAAGAGATACCACCAAACATTTGAATCTTTTACCTACGATACACTTAGAGATGGATTGTTGGCTCCTAACTATGGACATAGAATCCTCATACACAAATGTTCCCCATGAAGTGGCCTTGGATGCTATTGCCTCATTTCTTAATAGAAGAACTAGACATGAGTCTCCCCCTAGTGATATCTTGTTAAAACTGTTAGAATTTGTTCTTACTCGGAATGTTTTTCTGTTTAACAGGGAATTGTTTTTACAGGTACAAGGGACAGCCATGGAGGCTATGTGCACCCCTCTGTAGTGAATTTATTTGTGGGGTACTGGGAGGAACAGTGCATTTACAGTGAAGCGGCGAATAAATGTAAACACCAATTAAAGGTGTGGAAACGTTATATAGACGACATGTTTGTCGTCTGGCAGGGAACTATGGAAAGTTTTCAGGAATTCTTACTGTTCCTCCACAGTACAACCACACATCTGAAGTTTACCTATGCAAACAGTCAGGAACAGGTAACACATTTAGATATATGCATTATGAAAGATGCAGAGGGGAAGGTTCAGAGTCAATTGTTTAGAAAAGCAATGGATGTCAACACGTTGTTGTTAGAGAGTTGCCATCCACTGCATGTCGCAAATAATATCCCACTGGGACAATTTCTGAGGACAAGGAGAAACTTCTCAACATAATTGGGTTTTAGCACTGGAGCAGACGAATTAATGGATCGCCTCAAAGATAGAGGCTATAGTAAACAAAAGATTGCACTGGCAAGACTAAGAGCAGAGTCGACAGAGAGAGATGAACTATTAAAAATAAAGAATAAGTTAAAACATAATGAAGAAGTAGATTTATATAGCACAACATATTCTGCTCAAGCCAAAGAACTAGAGACAGTCCTAAGGAGGTATTGGCATATGTTGACAGCAGAGCCAAAACTAAGGGAACTTAGTGAAAATCCACCTAGAATGTGTTATGGAAAAGCACCTGCCCTTAGAGATTTACTGACATGTAGCCACTTCATGAATCACAATTCATCCACGTGGCTACAAAAACCTAATGGTAGTTTTCCTTGTAAAAGATGTGTGGTATGTAGACATGTGACGCAAACTAAGCATTTTTCTTCCGTGAACATTTCCCGTACTTTTGAAATTAAGCAGTGTATTACATGTGACATGGAGGGAATAATTTATTTGGCTACTTGCAAATGCGACTCATTTTATTTTGGTAAGACAAAGCAGAAATTTAAAGATAGACTAGGTGAACGTGTTAGGGCAGTGCAAGACAAGATGAAACATATGCCACAGCTCAACATATTATGGTAAACTCAGATTCAGAACAACATGGTTTTAAATATACTGCAATAGATAGAATTAACAGAAATGCATGGGGGGGAGACTTTGATAACTTTGTTTCGAAGAGAGAAACCATTTGGATTCTGTCCCTAAAAGCCACACAGAAACCGAGTCTTACTACCCAATTAGATATCCGTCCCTACTTAAAATGTAGGAAATAGATATAACTTTCATATAGTTCCAGTGGTAAATGTCATAAAACATATGTTTATCCATAGTACTTAGAATTTTTATCTCAAAATACTATGGTATTTGTTTGATATTTGATAGTGTATATAACTTTTCCCTTGTTCTTGTATTCCTTCCCCCCCCACCCTCTTTATTTCTATTCATTGATTTTGTGGTGTCGTCTTTATAATGATGTTCTTTTGTTATAAAGTTAAACATGATACTGTGGTTGCAATGTTTTGGGGTTGATATTTTGTAAAGTTTTTTAATATAAAAAAAGCTCTAAATTTACTAGGACACAATAATGAAAACTTGAAGCAGTGTGCCTTGATTGATATTCATTATATGTGTATAATTGTGGTGATGCTTTCCAGCCGATTAGAATTTGTAATTAATTGTTTGAAGTATTCATTGAATGTATGTTCAACTAGTGATTCAGCCTTTGAAAAAGGAGGAAACTCGAAACATGTCAGGCTGCTAGTTGGCCGTATTTTATTAATAAAATATGTTTTAGAATTTTTGGCGTCCTGACTTTTGGCTTGTGTGTGCACGGAGCGTGGTTTGATATTATTTGAGTTACATTCCTGTGGCACCACAGTTCTGAGTGCGCACTCTTTGTACAAATATAGTGAAGAAAAGGACCCTGTGTGGTGAAGACAATGGCAAGGGACAGACCGTAAGGTGATCTATTCCAGCTATCACCTTGCGAAGGATCCAGGACACAGAGCAGCAACAGGAGCAACACCCCTCAACCGACTCTTGCCAGAGACAGCTACCTAAATAGAAGGTCATAAGTAACAATCAGAGGCTTGCCCCATACCATGCATAAATAAGTTAAATAGGTAATTTAGTCAGACAGACTCAGGGCAGTTTTGTGCGACCTTAGGAAAAGGCCCAGAAGGCAGCCAAAGTTAGAAGGCAGTTATGAATCTTTATTTCAAAACCCCCAGTGGGAAATTTTTTCAAGCACTTTGGGACTAAATTAATGTCCGATTGGGACTTCCGTATTTCATTAAACATCATTCCACCCCACCAGTGCTGTAACACGTACATCACATTTCTGCAACTTGCCCCTACACTACTGTGAATGCACGGAGTGATGGAAGCTCCCTGAGGGATATTTTACTCTTTCACCACTGGGTGGGGATATTGTGGGCTCTGGGAAAGTTGGGATTGCTAGGGTGGCAAGACCGGTGCCTATAATTTCTGTTCTTGACAGTGTGAACATTGTATTTGTAATCGCTATTTATTTGCCATTTCCCCTACAGTTCTCTAGATTTTGTCATTATCCCCTAAATAAACCATCTGTTGCTGCTGAAGCTGAATATATTGCTTCCTCTGCATTTATTGACTGGCTAGCAGTTTTTGTTTCAGAGTTATAAAATATAGCAAACTGTTAACTGTGGGGTTATCCATTGTGTTACTAACCAGGTACTGGGTGAGGGTACGTGATACTCTATTTTAGTTTCCTGGTAGGAAGCCCCTGGCACCCACTATCCCTGTCAGGGTGCTTCTGCCAGGTGGAGGCCCTGTGTTACCTGTACGGACACTAAGGAATATTCCATGACCACAGGACCATCTGTCCCAAGGTTAGAAAATTCCAGCGCACTGCAAGCAGTACTAGGCTGCATGACACCTGAGAGGCAGGGGCTACATGAAGACAGAGTGGCCCAGGAGTTAGAGCACAGAATGGTGATCCAGGGAGATGATGGTTCAAATCCCACCTTGGCCACTAGTTCGCACTTTGACCTATCCATGCCATAGTCTCCAAGCACTGTAACATTTGGAGATTGAATTGTTTCTGCCTGGAACAGACTGTTGTTTACAGAGAGGTCCTGCTTCTATCCAGTTTTACAGGTGAGGGTGACTAAAGTACAAGGAAGTCATGTGACCTGCTGAAGATTACGTGACCTGCTCAAGGTAACAATTCAGTGATCCACCTCCTAGACCATACTGTTTTGAGGCCAAGGAGTCATAAACATTGGTGTTCTGACACCAGACAGCAGAGGGAATCTAAAATGTTCTACAGACTCATAAGAGGTGTACTGGACCACTGGTAATTTATAGATCAATGTTTCCATTTTTTAAGCACCCGGTCCTCCAAATTCAAACTGGAGTCTAATCTTCCAGCAGTGGGCCTGCATAGCATACCCTTAATGAAGGCTGTATTTTCTTACCTAGCGAGGTCATGGATTCATAATTGTCCTTCATCACATCTTTGTGCAGTTCCTTCTCTGAATCCTTCAACATTCTCCACTCTTCTTCAGAAAAGAACACAGCAATGTCATCAAATGATGTGGGTTCCTGAAATGACAACTGATACTGCTGACAATGTTCAGATGGTAAATAAGTGACTGTTGGAGATCCCACCCCCACCAATGAATATCTTTTTGTTGGGCTCCATCCTTTCTAAACCAGAATGTTCATTAGTTGTGAATCAGAACTGTGCTGCAAAGATTTGCATTCATTACAGCCTCTCAACAATAGAGAGCTCCCCCATCGCAATCTGTCACCATTAGAGGGCTCCTGCACTGCAGCCTCTCACTACCAGAGGGCTCTTACATTGCAGTCCCTCACCACTAGAGGACTTCTCAATGGCAGCCTCTCACCACAAGATGAAATCTTCATTGCAGCTTCTCAGCACTAGAGGGCAACTCCACTGCAGCCTCTCACTATTAGAGAGCTCCTCTGTTGCAGCCTCTCACCACAAGAGGAAACCTCCATTGCAGTTTCTCAGCACTAGAGGGTGCCTCCATTGCAGCCTCTCACTGCAGGGACTGCTACAGTTTATGGCATACATAAGTAAACACAGAGAATTCAGTGCACACCCTCCCTCCAGAAAATGTTTGTATCCCTAAATAAAAAGCTATTTAAAGTCTGTGAATGAGCAAGGGTTGAGCAGCTAATTGTGTATTTGCCTGATCACTAGTTACCTGCCCATTGGTTGGGGAATACACTTTAATTAAAGGAAGTCATTGCAGGCAGTGTATCTTACATAAAGGCAGCTAATTCAGGCAGTTGTATTTCAAATAGGGACCCAGGTGATGGGTGGTCTATCTTGACGATCTGGTGACTGGGCCAGTTCATAGCAGGACTCTTATGCGAATAGCAGGGGACCACCACTCCTATAGGAGATAAGTGGCCAATTTAGGCTGAAAAAAAATATATTTGTAAAATTTGCCATGGGGGGGAGAGGTGTGCACTGAATTTTCTGTTTTTAGTCCCATGCTCTGGAACCCCAGTGTCTGATCAGCCTAGCTAGCCCCGTGGCTGCCCTCCTCTGGAATTCCAGACACTAATCAGCCTAGTCCCATGGCGGCCCTCCTCTGGAACCCCAGTGTCTGCTCAGCCTAGCTAGCCCTGTGGCTGCCCTCCTCTGGAATTCCAGGGACTGATCAGCCTAGCAAGTCCCATGGTGGCCGTCCTCCAGAACCCAGTGACTAATCAGCCTAGTGAGCCCCCTGGTTGCCCTCCTCTGGAAGCCCAGTGACTGAACAGCCTAGCTAGCCCTGTGGCTGCTCTCCTCCAGAATCCCAGTGTCTGATCAGCCTAGCTAGTCTCTTTGCTACCCTCTCCCGAAACCCAATGACTACTTAGTGTAGCAAGTCTCTTGTCTGCCCCACTCCAGAATCCCAGTGTCTGAGCAGCCTGGCTAGTCCTGTGGTGGCCCTCCTTCAGAATCTCAGAGACTGATCAGGCTAGTGAGTGCCTTCAATGATGCACATGAGTGCCTTCATTGATGCACACAGTTCTGTCTCCTCCTTTTCAGTCACATGCACACCATTGCACTACGTTAGTGAGCAAACTGATACAGATAGAGTGTTAGTGTATGTTAGGAGAGGGAAGCATGGGACTAGTGGGGGCACTGTACCACTGACCTGCCTCAAGACTGCGGCCCAGGAATCAGAAAGGGGGATCGTAGATCAAAAAAAGATATTTTGAGGGATACTGTGGTCGTGTGAAGAAGAAAGGATGGTTAAGGATCAGGAAAGAGGATCTTTGATCAAAATAAGACCCTTTGGGGGAATTCTATGGTCAGGAAATGGAAGCACTGTTTGAAAAGATGGTGTTGCTTTCTAGTAGATTGCAAGGAACCAGCAACTGTTTTTAAACAATCGCACTGGGAGGAAAGAGCAGGGTGGGAAATGATTGTGACTGTGGAGGAGGCTGGCCACTGAACTAGTACTGGCCACCTAATAAGAGAGATGACTTACTTTTTGTTTACATTTTTTGTATGAATTTTGGCAGAATACAAGTACTGGCACAGAGTACCATGTATTTGGAGGTACTAAGTATTCAAATTAAAGGACTTGCACACCTTTAGTGAGACTAGAACCCACAGCTTTTAAATATTTTTATCTCAGAGGCAAGCATGCTACCTTCTGAGCCACTGGCACATACAAGAGGCAGGGGTCAAAGCAACAGGTCACTGAATGAAGTAAAGTAGATGACCATGGTGTGCAGTGGCTTAAGCCTAGTCCAACAGGTTGAGCCAGCGAGGGGGGGAGAGGAGGAAGTGTGCCACTACTGACTGCCCAGTGGGTTACCTTGTTTCTGTAGGAAATCCCACATTAGCCCCCCCTAACCAGGGGTGGTCAGAGTTTTGTGGAAACCCACCACCTGGGCTCAGGGAAAAGGTGGCATCATATTGTTGTTCTCTCCTGTAATGGAATATATGTTTGTCACACTCCCTACATCCATCAACCCCATCACAATCCCACAGCAGCACAAATTTTGCCATGTGCCCGGAGTGTCTCTGAACCAAACCTCTTTTGCATTAGTGTCAGCCCTTTAAGACCTCAGTGTTCTGCCTACTCTAAGGGTTCTCAAGCCCCACATTTTGGTGGCCTCAAAGGGCCATGGAGTGTGGTCACCAGAACTTACTGGTGGCCTCACGCCTTATTTTGTTTCACCCTGATCGACAGATATATACACCAAACCCCCCTGATATAACCCATTTCTTTTCATATAATCTCTGATGTGTTTTTACTTGAAATGTACTTCCCATGTTTTTATAAAGACAAGAAACTGTGCACTTCATTACCTTTGCAATTGAGGCTCTAAAGAGTTCTGTGGCTGGCAAATTCCCCTCATCCTGTACTGAAGCAGTTATAACACTAATCCCTAAGAAGGATAAAGATCCCACACGCCCAGCAAGTTATAGACCGATCTCTTTATTAAACACAGATTGGAAGATATTTGCTAAACTACTTACCTCTCAACTTGAACCCTTGAACCCCAAACTAACTCATAACTCTCAAGCCAGGTTTATTAAACACAGATCAAACTCTGACCACTTACGCTCCCTTTTCAATCTAATTCACAAAGCCAAATCTCTTAAATCACCTGCGGCAGCCATAGCTATTGATTTCAAGAAGGCTTTTGACTCCTTAAATTGTGAATACCTCTATAAAGTTTTAGCTCATTTTGGTCTCCCCCATACCTTCTGCTCCTGGATTAAACTACTGTATAATTCCCCTATTGCTCAGGTACTTACCAACTCCACCCTCTCCTCCTGCTTTCGGTTGACAAGAAGAACTAAGCAAGGCTGTCCCCTATCACCTTCTCTATTTATTTTAGCCATGGAACCCCTATCTGCTTGCTTGCACCAATCTGCCAGCATTAAAGGCATTCCCGTAGGAAATTCAAGATACGTTTCTCTCTCCTACGCGGATCTTACTTGAAAATCTACACAAGGCCGGACCCTTGCTAGTAGATTTACTTAATAAATGTACAAACATTTCAGGCCTCGCTCTAAATTATAGTAAATCAGAAATCCTCCCCCTTAATGACCACTGTAAAGCTTTTATAAACCTTCCTCTTGATTTCCACTGGTCTCCACAAGGTATAACATATATCGGTGTCAAAATAATTAGCAACTTAAAGAAAATATGGGATATCAATCTTAACCCCTTATTGTACAGTATTGAAACAATCCTGGACAGATGGAAACTCCTTAATCTCTCTTTTAAGGGGGAAATCGCAGCCATTAAGATGTCCATATCGCCCAAAATTCTTTATCTTTTTGCCAACATAACCTTAATTTTACCATCCCGTTTTCTTGCCAAAATTGATAAGTTAATGGATAACTTCATCTGGGATGGAAAACCATCAAGATTTAATCACAATAAACTTTGAACTCACTGGAAAACAGGGGGATTTGGACTCCCCTGGTTCAAAGGGTATCTCTGGGCCTTTTGAGCAGCCCAAACTATTAAATGGTTTCAGAAACCTTCAGTTTATTCTCCACGTTGGATTGCAATGGAATCTGCACTTTGCCCCAGAGGAGTTCCTACCTCCTTTATTTTTAATCCCCTTCCCTCAAAACTAAAATCACACCTGACTATACTCTCCTCTGCTTTCTACTGGAAACTACTCCACAAATTTTTTAAATCTAATCCCAAACCTCGGTTTTACGCTCCCCAATGGGGCAACCCACTGCTTACCCTAGAAAACCACCCAATCTTCTATTGTACATGGAAGAATAAAGGAATTTTTTTTCCTAGGAGATATCTTGGACCAAAATTTACTCACTCTTAAAATGTTCTCAGATTTACAGGCCACTTGGAAACTCCCTAATCAAGACTTTTGGAAGTTTTTACAAATTCGGTAAGCTTATAGCCTAGTTTCTAACTATACATATAAGCACACTCTTCTAGAACCATACATTTCACACTAGGACAATTTATCTGCTAAACTGAACAGCTATATTTATAAAGACATTATTGATAATCTCTCTGATCAGTCTATACCAGCTAAGAATAAATGGAGCGCTCTCCTTAACTACAATATATCACCTTTACAATGGAGTAAGTGCTGGAGTTCAGCTCATAACATATTTAGAGATACTCATAGCTCCTTAATACAAATTAAGATTCTACATTTTTGGTATAGAACTCCCTCTGTTCTTCAACGAATGGGCCTCCTAAATAATAATAACTGCTGGCATTGCAACCAAGTCAACGGGGATTTACTGCACATCTTATGGACATGTGCCCCTGTCAATAAACTATGGCATAAAGTTTGTCTATTTGCTTCCAGAGTAATAGGACAAAACTACCTTTTGACCCCAAATTATTCCTTCTTGGCATCCTTATTCCTAATAAACTCTCCCTTTCACATGCACATTTTAGATGGCTCAACATACTTTTTCTTTTGGTTAAACATCTGCTTCTTATGAAATGGAAATCCTCATCTATCCCCACCCTTTCTGATGTTCTTCAGAGCCTCTCTCCGTACATGTCACTAGATCGTTTATCCCACGTTATTCATGGACCGACTCACTGTATATGACAAATGTTGGCAGGATTATCTCAAATACATTGAATCTTCTGGATCTTCCAGACCTAATCCTTAAATGTATCAAACCTCTCTCTTTCTCGATACTACCAAGCTCAGATATCTCTCTTTCTCCTTCTTTATTACTCTCTCTCTCTCTGTCCTTCCCCTTCTTACTCTTTTTGTTTACGCTTCTTCTGTCTTCCTCCTCCATTAGTATATAATGTATGTATTCCCAGTGATATCACTTTATGTAACTTATTAGGGTTTTGCCATAACTATCCCAGTATATATTTTGTAACTGGCTACCTTTCTGTTTGAATTCACAATCACCTTAATAATTGTAACCCTTTGGTTCAATACTTATAACACAGATAAGGTTAACTCTTATCACTATCATATGTTTATAAGGCTCTTTTTTATTTTACCTATTCATACAATTTGCATATAAAGTGGTTTCTTTTTATGTATTTTTATATGGAGAATACTCTTTACTGTATGTGTTTGTATACTTTTTATATTCAAATGCAATAAAAAGATAAAGTTAAAAATAAAGAGCTCTGAGGACTTCCGGTGACGTCAGTAGCTTGATAGCAGCATAGTTCACTGATCTCCTCAACCTCGAATCACTATCTAACGGCATCCACCGCTCCCTAAAAATGCAATCGCCAGCTAAAGCGGTCGAAAGTCCTGACAGTGAAGGGCTCGCAGACACCGGCACAGAAACTACAATCTCTGCTACAGGGAGAAAATTCAAGCATAGTGTCAGAGCCCTTCGACGATGAGTCAAACATGGTGCTTGCGACTGGATCAGAAGAGGGAGGCAATCAACTAGCCAAGACGATCTTACAAATGGCTAAAACGGTGGCTAAAATAGACAACTCTCTGACAGCCCGGAGAGCGGATATAGGAAAAATTGAGCACTGTATGGATAAGCTGGAGCTGGTACTCACCTGTGTTATAGAGCAATCAGATAGACACGATTGATCGCTGTTATTCCTCCTGGCGAGAGAAAGAGAGCTGATGTCCAAGCTAGACAATTTGGAAGGGAGAAGTCGGTGCCAGAACCTGAGGGTGTACGACATCCCCGAAGGCACAGAGAAAGAAGCACCAGACTCAATAACCTTCCTACAGAGAGTTCTGTGGGAATCCCTGAAGCTACCAGAGGATTTTGACTTATCCGTGGACAGGGTACATCGCTCACTGGCACAGAGGCCCTCCAACTCCAGCACCCGGCCGTGATCCTTTGTTGCCAAGATGACTACATACAACACAAAAGAAAAGATACTCCAACAGGCCTGGTGAATGAGAGCTCTCACTTTTGCCATGGCTCAAAGTAATATCGATAATGACTACACAACACAGGTGCAGGAGGGCAGGCGCACAATGTGGCCAATCCTGAAACAACTACGGGCAAGAAATGTGAAGGCCCAATTATTGTACCCGGCCCGCCTGAGAGTTGAGACCAGCAAGGGAAACAAAATGTTAAAAGACTTGGAAGCAGCCTCCCAATTCCTAGAGGAGATGGGTATATCAGTGCCTCAGTTGGGAAAGGAACGATTGGGGAAGGAACTCTGACATCGGTGTGGTCAGTGGCCCATAAGGGAACTCTGAAAAACCATCAGACCAACCTGTCTCAACCATCCACCTTGAAAGCCAACATCGCTGCACTACTGAAACTGTACACCCCACGGATCCAGTTGGAGGGCATCATGACACAAGCGGGTGGAGAAGAAACCGAACAAGAAGAGATGTAACTCCCGTGGCTGAACAATGCTCCAAGAACAAAGCGACTGTTGCTTTTTTACAGACTGGAATGCCTTGAGCAACACAATTCACGATAAGATGCAGAGAGGTAAGGGGGATGGGTTTGTTACAATAGACCTAGACATCTTGAATATGGGCCTGCCCCAGGTCGGATGGGAGGGAGAGAAAGGGGGCCTTTGATTGTTACAGCTCAGTTCCCACAGAATAAAAGACCTGGCCATTATTGCTGTTGTAGTGGGAACCCGACAAGCTATAGTCCATAGAGAGCACCCGAAATATGGTTACCACCTTTGGATGAGGTAAAAACCGGATCTGAAACCACACCCCAAACTCCGCCTCTGGCTCCACCCCTTTTTTATGACTGGCGAGTATATCACTCCTCCTCCAAAGCCATTTGTAATGTTGGAATAGACATTACTAGTGATAGGAAATTATTTTTATACTGTTATTTATTTGATTTATTTATTCAGTTATTTATTTTTATTCTTTGGCAACCAGGTTACCTCCCATAGGCCACATAGCCCATTTTACAGGAGTGACCCAGGAGCACAGGAAGGTTAAGTGACTTGCTCAGGGTCACACAGTATTTAAGTGGAGGTTGTGGGAATCAAACTCAGGTCTGCTGGATGTGCCAAGCTCAGCCACAGCTTATTGCTCAGCCCTCTGTTAAACACTCTCCCATTTTCCTTTCCATGTCAGCCATGTATTGTGAATCTTTGACTAATTTTTGATAACTTAATTATCAGTGCTTGTGGTACCCTTAATACTGCACTGTGTTCCCTTTTACCTCAGCAGCTACTGCTGTTTCTTTCCATATTTCTAAGACATTCCACAATTTCAGATACACCATTCCATGCTGTTTATCTGAATGACCTGTCAAAGTGTAGCTAATATCATGGAATGTTCAGGTAACACGAAAAATTAGAGCAAATGTAATGATAAAAGCAATAAAAGTTAGATTATTAATTTAACAAAAATGGGTTTAAAACTTACCATAATATAGAACAAACAAAAAGAAACACATTAGAGCACATAAAGGTGTAAAAACTTTTCCTGTCATAGCAGTAAAAGACCATACTTAAAATTCAGAGTGGAAAAGAATTGGTTAATTTACTGCTAATGATCTTAATGGTCATACTTTACACCTCCCAGACAGTCTGGTTTTACAAACAAACGCAGGTCTGAATGACTGTGACAGCAGAACTTCTTTGTAACCTGGACATGTAATGCAGCCAAAACAGTGAATTATTTGATACATCAGTTTTAAGAGTATATGAGCACTCAAAATGGCCCAAAACCGACTGCATGTAACCAAAACTGGATGACTGGATAAGGACCCTTAAAACAGGAATTATCCGGTCAAAAACCGGATAGGTGGCAACCCTAACCCGAAATCCTCACATACACAACAAGAAAGTGTGCGAAATCCAGGGCGACTAAATAAGGTTGTGAAAAACATCAGAACTATCCACCCTTCTGTTTTGCCTCATTGGAACTTGAACTTGATCTGGACAAGTCTGAGACCAAAAATGGACTTTTTGACAATAATGTATTTCGGGTTATGCTTGAATTGGGGAGATTTGCTGGAGGGGTGGGAAGGGGGGTACCATAGGCCTTAACTGGAAGTAAGACAAGATTTTGTTCTCTGCACTTAAGGGCTAAAGGGGATGGATGCCTGGCATACTTAAAATACTAGAGGGACTTGCGCTTTCTACTTGAATGGGGCAGATGAGAACAAAGTGAACTGAGCCTGCTTATAGGATTTGGGGAACTATGATTCTGTTACTGCTGCTGGCATTGATGGTTCCTCAGGGGCAAGGACTGGGATCCAAAGGTTGCCCCTATAAGAGGCAGTGCCCACATCACCTACAAGGGCAATGCGCTCTGGAGGGAGCGCACACCAGCTCATTGGCAGAGACATGTGCTGACCTAGGAAGCACGAGGGCATTCAGGGAAAGTCCCAGTATACTAACAAACGATGCCCTACATAAAAAATAAGCGTTTCGAGCTTGGGACATGCTGGGACACCAAGCCACCTTGGACAGGAGGGGGCCCACTCCCTGGGGTCACATGAGATCCCGGGGGACTAGGATGCCTCCTCCACTGGGAAAACACATTAACCAGAAAATCAAGGGTTGTAATGTTCTGCTGGTTGCTTTACTTGAGTTCACTATTTTGAATAAGGTTACACCCCCACCTACTGGGGAGAAGTTGAAAGTATTATTAGTTACACTTAAAGTTGGCTCACGGGAGCCTCAAATCTGTTAATAATATGATTTTTGAAAGTAGGGCACTACAGCACGTCAGAAAGAAAGATTATCAGGAAAAGAGTGGAATCAGTTATGGATAAAAGGGGCACTGGAACTGGTATAAGGGATAAAAAGAGCAGAGGATAGATGGTAGGAAGAGTTTGGGGCATGGGGTAAGTTCTGACCAATACAATAAGTGGAACCAACAAAAATCAAGATGGCTCAAATTAATTTGAGTCCTTTCATACAACGTAAATGGCATTAACCACCCGTAAGAGAAAACAGGTTCTAAAATTCCTAAAGAACCAGAAATGTGAAATAAACTTTATTCAGGAGACGCTTTTGGCTTCAGCGGAGACTCAGAAACTAAAAAACAAAAGGTTCCCGAGGTTGTTTGGTGTGTTCCTGGATAAGAGAAAGAAAAGGAGTGGCCATTCTGTTGTCTGATTCCCTTCCCTTTGTGGAAAAATAGGTGGTGGTGGATACTGGAGCCAGATACATAATGGTAATAGGGAAACTGCAGGACCAACCAGTCACACTAGTGAATGTATACGCCCCCCCCAGGCTCACCCATATCCTTCTTCACAGAGCTCCTTAAAATGATAGCAGAGAAGGCAAAAGGGTCCTTATTGCCGGGGGGGAGGTCTGGAACATCATTCTAAACAGAATGCTGGACTCCACTTCTAGAGTACCGGCCCCAAATAACAGGACGGCATGACTATTGGGAAAATTAATGGAAGATGTGGGGATAGTTGATGTATGGAGACAGAAATATCCCTCGGCAAGGCACTATACCTTCTACTCTTTGAGACACAAAATGTACTTGAGGTTAGACATGTTCTGGACCTTTGCCAGAGACTTACACGTATTCAACTCTGTGTGGGTAGGAACAGAGACTCTCTCGGACCATCAGCCAGTTTTGGCAGACGTGGAACTCCGACTACCAAAAAAGCCTATCCACTGGAGATTGAACACTAGCCTGTTGATAGATGAGGAGGTGAAAGAACAGATCAGAAAGGTAATTGGAGAAATAGTACACACAAATGACACCCCAGACATAACTCCACAAATAATGTGGGATACAATCAAAACAATGATTAGAGGGAAACTGATAGCAATAGCAACCCATAAAAAGAAAAGATTAAACAAATGAGGCCCCTCAAAAACAACTAAGGACACAGGAAGGACAACAAAAACTTAAAATATGTAAACTCAGGAATGGGAGATAAAGGAACTCAAAGAGAGAATACAACACATACAAAGAGTTGAAATAGAAAGAGCCCTACACTATCTAAAACAAAACTACTATGAGGGAGGGTCTAGGGATACCAGATTGTTGGCCTACCAGCTGAGGCAGAGGGCCGCGAGAGCAACTATCACAGGCCTTAGACACCTGGGTACAGGCCAAGTCTCGCACAAATGGGACCAGATAATGGAATCTATGGTGGTATACTATAGACAACTATACCAAGCATAGATCACGCTTCCCCCGAAGAGACACAAGACTTCTTGAAAGGACTCCGGTTACCCAGACTTTCGGAGCCACAGAGACAAATCTTGATGGCACCAATCTCCCACACTGAAATAATCCAAACCATTAAGGGTCTCAAAGTGGGTAAGTGTCCTGGCCCTGATGGCTTCGGCAGTGAGCCGTATAAGTCCTTTGCCGCAGAGACAGCTCCCCTACTTAAAGAGGCATTTAACGAGGTGTGGCAGGAGGGAGAGAGGATCCCACCATCGTTGAATTATGCTACTATCTCAGTGATACCTAGAGGGGAAGAACCTGCAGGACTGCGGTTCATATAGACCAATATCACTGCTAAATGTGGACTATAACATTTTCATAGCAGTAATAGCTGCTAGACTAAACCCCATTTTAGCAAACATAATACATCACGATCAAACAGGATTCATAGCTAATAGACAAGCTCCAGAAGGGGTGAGATGCACCATCAACATAATAGATATAGTCAATAAAAAAGACACATCCCTACCTGCATCATGAGCCTTGGCGAAAAGGCGTTCGACACAGTGGCCTGGAGCTTTCTGTTTGCATCTTGCGAAGGATGGCATTCCAGCTTCTTTTCTAAGTGCCTTCAGGGCCACATACACCTCACAACAAACTCATTTCCAGTAAATGGGGGTTTTCAGAATTTGGACTTTGCAGGGGCACTAGACAGGGATGCCCACTATCGCCCCTACTGTTTGCTCTATATATTGAGCCTCTAGCTCAGGCTCTGCGTGAAGATGAGGAGGTAAAGGGAGTGGTGGCTGGGGAGGGGGGGGGAGAACGTAAAATATCTCTATATGCAGACAACATTTTATTATATTTAACTGACCCGAATAAATCCATTCTCAAAGTGTGGAACATACTAGACAAATATGGACAGTATTCAGGCTACTCCCTTAACAAGCAAAAAATGAAACTGCTCAAATTCCACTATAATTCCCCAATAATATACAGCAACTGCTGCCGCTGAAGTGGAATGCCTATAAAATAAAGTACCTGGGTACCCAAATTCCCAAAAATCTGTTGAACCTATTCACTCTAAATTTCGATCTCCTGATAAAACAGATCAGACAAGACATCAAGAAATGGAATCTTCTGAATTTGCCCCTCCATTCAAAGATTCAGTCAGTCACTATGAGCATTCTACCCAAATTTCTATATTTATTCTGGAGCCTTCCAATGAAAATTCACCAGAACCAATTCCAGAACTGGCAGAGAATGGTCTCCAAATTCATTTGGAATTAGAGGAGACCTCGGGTTAAGAGCTAGATTATGCAATCCAACAAAAAATACGGTGGGAGAAACTTCCCCAACCTAGAGGATTACTATCTGGCTGCCCAGCTCGGATGGGCCCTCCTCTGGAATAAACGAGACTACCACTCCCGCTGGAAAACAACGGAGCTAGTTGATATGGCGGGGGCCCCCTTGGGGGCAAGAATGGTAATGCCAGAACTCTCAGACCAAGACAGCAACACACTCCTATTCATGGTAAAAAACACACTATGGGTCCTGAAAAGACTCTGGACTAAACATAAACTTGTCAGAGACTTGTGGCCCATGAGATGGTTTGCTTGGGACAAGGGATTTTTACCCGCACAAATGGACCTCACCTTTAGAAGGTGGGAGAAATGGGGTCTTCATACCTTGGGGGACTTTTTGTATGGGGCTTAGGTGGCGGAGTTTACCCAAATCAAGGAAAGACACTCACTTAGACAGGTTGATCACTTCCAATATCTCCAGATTAGAACATACATACAAACACTACAAGGGCAACAGACTCTGGATCTGGCCCCAGCTGACCTAAGGGGGGTGATGGAGGAAATAATGTCCTCACAAAGATGGAAAGGCCATATCTTTGCTATCTATGAGGCGCTGAGGGATAGAAGAGGTAATGAAGTCACAAGATCTCAGAATAAATGGCAAACAAAAATGGGTGAGCCAATCACAGATCAGGAATGGGAAAACAGTTATGCGCAAATTTATAAAATCAGATACTCACCAATGTGGCGGGAATTCGAATGGAAAATTTGAATAAGATTTTTTTATAACCCCATGTGTTAAAAGCAATTGGAATAAGAGCTGCCCACCGTTGCATGTTGGAGAGACTGCCAGGAATTGAGGGCGGACCGCCTGCATGTGATGTGGGCATGCCAAAAGTAATCCAGTATTGGGAAGAAATAAAACAAAAGCTGACAACCTTGTTTTCAATCACAGAACACCTGGGCCTAAAACAAATGATACTTGGGATCCTACCTAGGGAGGTGCGAGGAGGGGATCAGACCTATCTGTGGAACATTCTGCTGACAGCAGCTCATAAAACGATTACGAGAAAGTGGCTTGCCCCAGATCCCCCCACTGCACAGCAGTGGGTGAATATTGTACAGGAGATTCAATATATGGAGGAGTTGACTCATAAAATAAATTCTAGAACACCGAGATTTGTCAGTAGATGGACACCATGGGTCTTGCTACAGGGAAATGGAACCTCAGAATTATAAGAGAAAGGGTATGTGATAGACATGAGGAAGAAGAGACCAGAAGAAGAAGAAGATGGGGAGGAGGGACCCAGACAATGAGTTGTATGTACCAAATTGGTATACATTAGTAGATTAGACTTAAGTAATATAAAGGGCTGAATTAACTTACATAATTAATTTCCATGCCAGATTTAGTGCTAACAGCTAAAACACTAATATTTTATTGTATAATGATATGACTCTTACTCTACAGAAAACAGTATTTCTACTGAATGAAATGTTATGGGAGATGAAACTGTGCCTGAACATGCAATAAACTTGAATTAAAAAAAAATAAAGAGCTCTGTGGCTGCAGACTTATGCCGGTGGTCGCTTGCGGCCATGGTGGCCTCAATTGATAAACACTGCTGATCTAACTGCTGACTGTCCCTCAGGGGAGGGGAATGTTAACAAATCAACACCCTGGAACACCGGAGGAACAGTAGGCTCCAGGGCTAAACAGGAAACTCGGGCAGACTGGATGGACCTTTGGTCTTTTTCTGCCATCATTGTCTAGGTTTCTGTGTTCCTAATGCCTGAGCCAGTAAGGGGAAGGGAGCAAAGGAGCGGAAGAAAGCTTTTTTTTTCTTGGTTTTAAAATAGCCAGAGACTGAACTGCAAGAATAGAACCATTTTTGTAAAACGTCCCCTCGACACTGTGCCACACAGGAAGCTGATAAAGAAACTGAGCAGCCTGGAGGTGGGATCCAAAGTGGTGAACTGAATTAGAAACTGGGTAATGGATAGGAGACAGAGGGTGGTGGTAAACGGCACTCACTCGAATGATAGAGGAGTGACCAGTGGGGTGTCATAGGGCACAGTACTGGGTCCGGTCCTCTAAATGTTTTCATAAGTGACACTGCAGAAGAACTGGAAAGGAAGGTATGCCTTTTTGGAGATGACACCAAAATCCATAGCAGAGTAGATACCAGGGCATATCCAGAGTGAAGGCAGTTCAAAGGAGGACAGCTATAATGGTGCAGGGGCTGATGAGAAGCCCTACACGGACAGGCTGAGGGATGTCAACATGTACACACTGGGAGAGAGGAACAGTGAGAGGGATGGGAATGAAGCCTGCAATCCTCACAGGGGTGAACAGGTGCAGAGGGCAGTCTCTTTCGAATAGAAAAAGCACCAGGACCAGGGAGCATGTGATGAAGCTGGGGGTTGAGAGATGTGAGGAAATATTTCTTCACTGAAAGGGTTGTAGACACCTGGAACAAACTACTAGCAGAAGTGGAGGAAGTGAGAACAGTGGGGAGGGGGGCTTCAATCAGGCATGGAATAGACATAGACAAGGAGAAGGAGGTTCACCAGAGACCAGTTAGGGCCTGCAGAGACAGATTAGGCAGGGACTAGCTGGGCACACTGGGTGGACAAACAGTCCTTTCTGCTGACAAATTCTATATTTCTATGGTAGCTGAACAAACTCTTCATTTTTCATTTGTTGCAGAAGATAAAGCAGTTTTTCATTTAATTTAAACTGGTGTCTGGGGTGTTCTTTTTGTAAGCTCTTCCCGAGAAGCCAACTAGTTTGCTACCCTGTAATACCTCCACAGGCCTTCTTCCCCTTACCCACATCCTCTGACTCCTGACTGATGGCTGTAGTTGTGGGGAGGATGGGAGACTCAAGGTGCAGCTGTAAGAGCAGGGCCACAGGGGCAGAAAAAAAGAGGATCAGAATGGCAGTGCTTGCCTCGAGCTTCATTCTCTCTGACTTCACGACCAGAGTTTCACTTGTTCAGTATAACTGAAGATCCTTTATAAACCTTCCCAGAATCAGCAAACACAATAAATGTACTCCTGGAAAAAATAAAGTAGGTAAAATTCACATGAATAAAAATAGAAACAATTGTCCTAACATCAGTTTAATATGAAATCAGACAGACAGACAGACACATAACTAGACAGAGATGGGTAGCTAGCCAGAGAGAGACAGACAGACAGATATTGTCGATAGACAGATAGCTAGATAGACAGATAGCTAGACAGAGATAGATAGCTAACCAGAGAGAAAGAGAGACAGACAGACAGACAGATACTGTTGATAGACCAACAGATAGACAAACAGACAGACAGCTAGATAGACAGACAGATAGCTAGACAGAGATAAATAGCTAACCAGAGAGAGAGAGAGAGAGACAGAGACAGACAGACAGATACTGTCAGATAGATATAGACAGACAGGGGCATAATTTATTTTGCAGATAGTTCGGGGCAATAAAGGAGGGGTACCCGTATCCTCAAACGCTAACATCGAGACCAATGCACTTCATACAAGGCAGGGAACATTGTGTCCTACCTTTCTGGTGTCATCAATGTCCATGCATGCTCACCTTCATTCTTAGAATCTGGATTTTCTCTCTGAAGGCTGGCACGCCAGACCAGGAATGCCATGCTGCACCTCTACCGTCTCTGGATCCCCCCTGAGTCCCTGGGAATCGCCACAGGTGGGATGAAAACTGTTTCTGGAATGCAACTCATGAAAAATTAATTTGACTGAACATAAAGGGGAAAAGAAGAAGGGTTTCATTTCATTAGCTTCCCCCTCTCAGTTTAAATAAGGCACATCAGTGCTATTTCCCCCAAACTGGCTTCTTTATTTAGTTCCTGCACAGCAAATAATTCCCAGCAATGCAGGGATCACACATTTCATTTAAATAAATAAAGCAGCTCCACGGGGATAATCAAACTGTTTACACATACTGGCTGGACATTTTAAGGCAGCAGAAATGATGAATCTTAAAGGCAGTCACAAATCTCTCTCTCTCCCCCCCTCCTCTCCTCCCTCCCTCCCTCCCCTCCCTCCCTCTCTCTCTCTCTCTCTCTCCCCTCCCTCCTCTCCCTTCCCCTCCCCTCCCTCTCTCTCTCTCTCTCTCCCCCTCCCTCTCCCTTCCCTCCCCTCCCCTCCCTCTCTCTCTCTCTCCCCTCCCTCTCCCTTCCCCTCCCTCCCCTCCCTCTCTCTCTCTCTCTCTCTCTCCCCTCTCCCTCTCCTTCCCTCCCCTCCCTCCTCCTCTCTCTCTCTCTCTCCCCTCCCTCTCCCTTCCCTCCCCTCCCCTCCTCTCTCTCTCTCTCTCCCCCCCTCCCTCTCCCTTCCCCTCCCCTCCCCTCCCTCTCTCTCTCTCCCCCCCTCTCCTTCCCTCCCCTCCCTCCCTCTCTCTCTCTCTCTCTCTCCCCTCCTCTCCCTTCCCTCCCCCCCTCCCTCTCTCTCTCCCCCTCCTCTCCTTCCCTCCCCTCCCCTCCCCTCCCCTCTCTCTCTCCCCCCCCTCTCCCCTCCCTCCCTCCCCTCCCCCTCCCTCTCTCTCTCTCTCCCCTCTCCCTCCCTTCCCTCCCCTCCCCTCTCCTCTCTCTCTCTCTCTCTCCCCTCCCTCTCCTTCCCTCCCCCCTCCCCTCCCTCTCTCTCTCTCTCCCCCCTCCCTCTCCCTTCCCCCCTCCCCTCTCTCTCTCTCCTCCCTCTCCTTCCCCTCCCTCCCCTCCCTCTCTCTCTCTCTCCTCCCCTCCCTCTCCTCTCCCTCCCTCCCCTCCCTCCTCTCTCTCTCTCTCCCCCTCCCTCTCCTTCCCCTCCCCCTCCCCTCCCTCTCTCTCTCTCTCTCCCCTCCCTCTCCTTCCCTCCCCTCCCCCCTCCCTCTCTCTCTCTCTCTCTCTCTCCCCTCCTCTCCCCTTCCCTCCCCTCCCCCTCCCTCTCTCTCTCTCCCCCCTCTCCTCTCCCTCTCCTTCCCTCCCCTCCCCTCCTCTCTCTCTCCCTCTCCCTTCCCTCCCCCTCCCCTCCCTCTCTCTCTCTCTCTCTCTCCCCCCTCTCCCTCTCCTTCTCCCTTCCCTCCCCTCCCCTCCTCTCTCTCTCTCTCTCTCTCCCCCTCTCCCTCTCCCTTCCCCTCCCCTCCCCTCCCTCTCTCTCTCTCTCTCTCTCTCCCCCCTCTCCTCTCCTTCTCCTTCCCCTCCCCTCCCCTCCCTCTCTCTCCTCTCCCTTCCCCTCCCTCCTCCCTCTCTCTCTCTCTCTCTCTCCCCTCTCCCTCTCCTTCTCCTTCCCCTCCCCCCCCCTCCCCTCTCTCTCTCTCTCTCCCCCCCTCTCTCCCTTCCCCTCTCCCCCCTCGCTTTACCCAAGACCTCCTGGATCCCTGCAGTCTCTTGGCTTCTCTGGATCTAGTAAGCCAAACCTTTTTCTTCCTTACTCGGGTTATCCACTCTCTCACTAGCACTGGTAGCCCCCCAAAACTCTGGTGCAGGAAAGCGGGCTACTTCTCCCACCTGGACCCCTGGGCACTGGCCCATGCCACAGGGCTTGCCAGGATTTTCATTACAACCCAGGCCACGTGACCCACTTCAAGTTGGGCACTGAACACTGTGCCTCTGCAACACCAGCCACCTTCACTCAGCTGAGCCTCTCCTCTTATTGGCCCCACTGGTGCAGCTGGCTCCAAAACCTAGCCTTGCTCCAGTAATCCAGCCCCATGCTAGGGGCTCTCCTGCCTTCTCACTGATGGCCCAAACTGCTCCAGTTTCTGCTATTCCCTCTTCTGGGGATCCTGCCAGGTCCCACACTCCTTCCCACCTCCTGGGCTTGCATTAAGCTTTAGCCCAGATGCTACCCTCCAAGGTCTGCCATTATAGCCAGTGACCCACCTGGCCCTCAGTGTATAGGTGACCCAGGATCTGCCTCCATAGCAGGCATGATATTTTGGGTGAAGGTCCTCTGACCCCTCTGCCCCCCATGCCGCCCTCCACACCGAGGAAAAGAGGAGCCACTAACACTGGCTTCCTCTTGTGGGGCCCTGCCACCACCCCCACGGCCCTGGTGATCCAGGATACTCCTTACAGGGGGTTCTAAGGGCTTCTACCTTTCCTGGCCTACAAAGCCACCTACTTTCCCTGCCCTCAAATGACGCAGGACCTGGCTATCTATACTTCCCCCACGGAATTCCATTCCCCCAGCTCCTCATCGACCACAATGCTGAGAAAGCCATCCTGACTCTACTTTGAGGGTGTCCCCCACAGTCCTCCTTACTTGCCCACCTAACTCTGCCCCTCCAGCCACCCCCCTCCAGCCCTAGGCCTAATGCCTGGGCTGGATAAAGACCCTGATACTTCCTATCTATTCCTTTATATACTCCCTAAAACCTACTCTTTGCTGCCACCTTGAGGCGTCCAGCAACCAATAACCCCCAGAGCACTAACAAATTCCTTAGCTCGAGGGGGTGGGGTAGGAGGGGAAAAGGGATGCCATAGATAGATAGATAGATAGATAGATAGATAGATAGATAGATAGATACTGTCTGTAGATAGATAGCTAGATAGCTAGCTAGCTAGCTAGATAGATAGATAGATAGATAGATAGATAGATAGATAGATAGATAGATAGATAGATAGATAGATACCGTCTGTAATAGATACTGTAGATAGCTTTACCCTCAGATCTGCTGGGTGGACACTTCCTCCAGCAGATGTTAAACAACAAGTAAAGCCTACATGTCATATAATTTCAGGGGTAGCTAAACTTATCATTGCTAGACACTGGTTAGACCAATCCTGCCCCTCTTTAAAAGAGTGGCACTGTGAAATTCTTCAGGTATTAGAGATGGCACGACAAATTGCTAAACAGACAGACCGACCAGAGGCCTTTATGAAGAGATGGGCTTACCTCTGTTATAAAATCCATGAGTCCCACTAGGGCTTAGGGATTCACATGAAGTGCAGATTTATTGTACAATCCTGAACAGGGGGAACCTCTACTAATACACCAATTGTTTCTACCGTCTTATGGCCATACAGCGGGGGAGGGTCTTCCTCCTGCTAATCTCTGTGCACCCCTAGACATAAAGCTTTGTGGAGCTCCGGGGTGGGGGTTAGGGTTGGGAGGAGGAGAGGAGGGGGGAGTATACTCTTAGGGGATGTTTGCTTCCATGTTTCATGGTTACACTAACAAATTGTTGTGCTTTCATATTTTTACACCATTGTCACAGCTTCCCTCATACTGTTCTGGAACACTTATCGTATAGTGATGTGGAAAAGAAGCTGCTGAAGGCATGGTTGTATGTTTATTCTCTTTCATAAAAACTTAATAAAGTATATTAAATTGAAAAAGATACTGTAGATAGACATACAGATAGCTCCTGGCTATAGATAGATACTGTAGATAGACAGAAAGATACGGTAGATAGATAGATAGATAGATACTGTCTGATAGATAGATAGATAGATAGATAGATAGATAGATAGATAGATAGATAGATAGAGATACTGTAGATAGACAGAAAGACAGATACTGTTGCTAGATAGATATACAGTCGGCGCCACTTATAGTGCCCACGCTTAACATCGGCAATCGGTTTTACTGGGCAAATTTAATTTGCCAATTACCAGCTGCATAGGTACTAAAGTTAAAAATGCTAGTTATAGCATTCCATGCCCACCTTCTATTTCGGACAGATTGGATGCTAATTAGTGTCCGTTCACACTTCGGAATGCAGTTTGCAGAGCTTGCCAAAGAGTGAACTGCACTAATTAGCAACTAATCTGCCAAATAAAAAGATCACAGAATGCTATAGCCTGCTTCAGTACTGTAAAGCACAATTTTCCATGTCATGGAGATTGAGTTTGGGGCTCAGTGGTCTGGATGGATGGAAACACACACCGAAGTAAACTGCACTCAAAAAAATGAAGTTGCCTGAACTTTGTTTGATGCTCCAGCTTGTTGTCCTCACAGCAGCCACTCTACAATCTACCATCTTGCTAGTGCGATCAGGTAAGGAAGGAGGGAATCGTGGTGGTTTAGCACTCAGAAACAAAAAAGTTGCTTGCACTTTATTTAAAAAGCCACTCTACGATCTACCCTCTTGCTGCTGCTATCGGGTAAGGAAGGAGGGAATCGGGGAGGAATCAGGAGATTTAGCACTCAGAAAAAAAATTAAATGCTCTTTATTTAAAGATGCTACAGCTCGTCGTCCTCACAGCAGCCACTCTACGATCTACAGTGCTATACTGTTTCATCTTGCTGGTGCAATCACGTAAGGATGGAGGGAATAGATAATAGATACGGTTTATTTAACCTGCATTTGGGATGAGTACAAAATAAATCATGCTGTGATTGCATAAGGATTGAAGGAATCAGGGCAGAACTGGCAATCTAGTACAGTACTGTAATGTTTATGTACTAGCACATCATTCTACAAAAATAAATTGGTTTTGGGTACAGTGCTCACTTCCTATAATGGGCAAAATCTGATCACACAGAAGTGCCCGTTATAAGCGGCTTGCACTGTATATGTAACCCCCTTGTTCCCAGGGGTTACTAGCATCCCAGTTAGTACCAGTGGCAGGCAGGGAAAGGCAGCTAGTGAAATCCCAGTTAAATAGATTTCACACTGTCAAGCTCCAGTGTCAGTCTCAGCTAAGCTAGAGGGTGATGCAATTTTAGAATTGTCGCAGCAGCATAAGCCACACTTGAGCTAGCTGAAGGGAGATAACTTTAGAATGTTCAGGAGTCAGTCTGTAGAGTGGAGCTCCAGGAGGAGGCTGCAGTTGCTAGGCAGCCCTCTCAGTTTAGCTCTGACAGAGAGCTACCACTGTGTTTTTAGGTAGTTTGTTCTCACCCTTGAAGAAGAAGAACACAGAAGACAGTGATTGAAGTGTGGAGACCTTGCCATGTGGGTTTTCTTTGCCCCATCCCAGGAGGGATGGGGCGATCTTCAGGGTTCAGGGGCAATCCCTCACCCAGTCTGTATAGTGAAGCTGCCTTTGACAACTTCAGAAACTGTGAGTACTTTTGTGTCAGCCCAGGAGGGCACCTGCATTCCTTTGGTGAATTTTCTCTGACAAAGGGACCCTGTCACCTAGACTGTTTCTGTTTTTTAAATGTGTCGGGTTACGTTGTAGTCTAGAGAGAGAGAGACTGTCCAAGTACAGAACTTTTAGTCATGTAGTATGGTAAGTGTGAAAAACATTCCAAGAAAGCATCTACAAGTTTTCTGTGATGGTGTTATTAACCAGATGACTGGCCGAGTATAAACTTGGAAGCAAAAGGTGGAAGACACCCCCCCCCAATCTGGAGTAACTAGTTTACCTCTCCGGGTTCTGTTCTGGCACCAGTTCAATTTTCAGTCCCTGCATTTGGCCAGTGCCTAATGGAAATAGTTACCCAGACGTGGGTTGGATTTTCTGTGAGCCTAGATATGCTCTTTTGTGGTCATGGGTGCCACTAGTATTCCTCATGAAATATGGGAAAGTGTCCTAGTACTGGCTGTGTGTGCCTAGGCAATGGGAAAGTGTTCTAGTACTGGCCGTGTGTGCCTAGTCGATGGGAAAGAGTCCTAGTACTGGCTGTGTGTGCCTAGTTGATGGGAAAGTGTCCTAGTACTGGCCTTGTGTGCCTAGTCGAGAGGAAATGTACCAGTTCAGGCCATGTGTGCCAATCTCCATTTCAGAACCTGAGAGTTCACTGTGTTGTGTTCATTATGCCTATGCTAAGCGGGAATTCAGGAATTTCTGTACTTCAGTAATCTGCATTACCAGTATGAGTAATCCTGTGGGGTCCATCTTCGCTTTGTGATTATTCCTACTTTGTTACATGAATAAAAGCCACACTCTAGAATCCCAGCCTGGTTTGGACAATATTGTTATTGTTTCCTTGTCTGGATTTACTTGGGTGCCCCTGTCCAGAAGTGCAAACCTAGCACAACTGAGAGCAAACGTTTTCTCCCAGGGACCTGGGATGCTGGCCATGGTAAATGGTCCCACCAGGTGTGTGCCAGGTAGTTGCCACACTTGGTTGCCTGTGTATAATAGCAGGCTCAGAAAGAAAGGTATGTAAATAAACTGTTCTGTAAACCCCCAACCCTCTCGTTTGCCTCTAGATGCTATGTGATGAGAGGAGCAGCCCTGCCAGTTAAAGAAGGAGGGCTGGGGGGGTTACATATAGACAGATAAATAGATACGCAGACATACACTGTACATAGACAGACAGAAAGAAAGACAGATACTGTTAATAGATACTGTCAGTAGGTAGATAGATAGATAGATACTGTCTGTAGATAGATACTGTAGATAGACAGCTAGACAGACACTGTCGATAGAGACAGATAGATAGTGTCGCTAGACAGACAGCTAGATAGATACTGTCAATAGACAGATACTGTTGATAGAGAGAGACAGATAGATAGATACTGTCAATAGACAGACAGACAGATAAATACTGTCGACAGACAGACAGACAGATATGCATGGGGCTTTTGGGGGGATCTCTAGTGTTTGTTTTGTTTGCATGTTTTGTTTACTAGAAGACATAGTTTCACATTTCAAATTTGTTGCTGTTGCTAATGATGCCACAAGATCAAGTGTCTGTGAATTATGTAAGTCGTAACAGCAGTGTGGCAATATTCCTGAACCGCATTGCTTTGGAACCTTCTGCACCAATCAGAAAGCAGGATTTTCTCTACCCATTTTATAACATTAAATGTTCAGAGTTATCGCTACAGTATGAAGTCATGTAATGAACAGTTATAGTCATGTGTGTGTCACGGAGTTTCAGCACAGGTCTAACGTAACAGGGACTTGGTAAAATCTGGACCATTAGATCAGACCTTTTACCATTTTGGTCCAGACCAAGTCAAGTAGTCTGGACTACACCAATACCCTCATCATAGAGGAAATCCAGACAAGCTAGAACAGGTGGACCAAAATGGTAAGAAATTGACTAACTGGTCTGGTCAGAACAGCTGGAATACACACGTTACACCCAGTCCAGTTGACCTACAGGTCCATTTTTTACCATTTGGTCTGGTCTGGTCCTGGCAGTCTGCTTCTCACTGATACCCATCTAATGATACTATATAAAGGTCCAACTCAAATGCAAATATTTAAGAGGGATCTTAGTAATTCTGTTTGGAAGAGTGCAGTACATGTGTTTATCTGTCCTCAGTAGACATTGCACTGTACTGCCCTAACCTAATATTGATGGTTAACTAATATACCAGGATACTGCATGGACTACATTTAGAAAAAACATAACCCTTAATGACAGACAGTAAACTTCAGGATCTAAGTAAATCAGCAGTAGTTAAAGCAAAAGTATTTGTTTTGGTCCAGAATCCCCATCTAATTGACTATGATCATGTTGCTGACTGAATTTTGGTGCCGTGATTAGTGTGCCACAACAAGAGAGAGAGAAAGAGTGACAGGGTCAGTCTTGATTTTTGATTGCCCCACTCTCACATCATCTCTGGTACCCTAACAATTTCCTTCCCTTTCGGGGCATCTGCCCCAGAACTCTTATATTTAGTTGCGAGGCAGAGCCCCCACCAAGCAGGACTATTTTCACGGATGTCACTTTGGCCCTTTGATTCCAGGGAAGCGCAATGCCTGGTGCTGCAGAGCCAGGCAGCATGTTGCCTGCACCAATATCGGTGCTGATAAAATGATTGTCACACCAATAGGGAAGAACCCTTTAAAGTAATGCTAATGCTGTTCATTTGCAGGGAACCCACTTTGTTAGATTGTTTTGTTTCGACTAGTGTTTGCATGTATTTCCCTTAGACCTTTGTGTTTCCTGCGTTTACTTTAGCCAGTAAGTAACTATTCCTACTGCTTTCCTCCCTGAGGACACCCATAAAAACAAGATGCCACATCTCATGGGACTATTGTGGTTGAAGTGATTTCAAATAAATAAATATCATGTGTTTGGGTAAAATCTGGAAGATCAGAATAAGTAAAACAAGCATTTGTCAATGCTGAATGTTTGCATGCCGATATTAGCATTGGAAGTGCAGGAGCTACACAGATGTAGATTAGGAATGGCAGTGAAGAACTGAACTTCTTGCCAACCCCATCTCCACCCTGCAGAGATGGACAGGCATTGGGGTGTGCCTTTGGGTCATTGCGCATAACGCTCCTGCCATTTCACCTCACCCTATCCTGCAGACACTGACAAGTGTTCAGGTGTGCCTTGGGGTGTTCGGCTTTACAGTCACCCCATCCCATAAGGAAATACACTGAAATGGGTGCAGTATAGGAGAATGAGGTGAACTCTGGGGCTGAAGAGTCCAAGGCACACCTTGATGCCTGTCACTGGCTGCAAGATGGGGGTGGAATGGCAGGATCATTACAGCAGGCAATCCAAAGGCACACCTCAGATGCCTGTCAGTCTGTACAGAGTGGGATGTTATAGTTAGAATCCACAATGCCCCAGGAGTTTGTTGGTATTTGCACTACAAATTTTCATCATGTTCTTTCTGTGACCCCCACCTTATGAAAGCATTTGGTACCTCTGCTCATGAACAGTAGCACTGTGATTTTGTTAATCTGTCTCAAATGTAGATTTGATACAGCAACCGCGCCATTCTGCACCAGATGTGTGAAAACACAGTTCAGGCAGGATGTCAAAAATGACAGCTGTCCTGTTCATAACAAGGTGTGAAAAATGCCAACGTTGAAAATCTGGAATGAAACTATTAAAAGGTCTCAAAATTACGAGCATGCATGGAAACTGCACAATGCACGCTCGTAATACAGTCATTTTGTGAAATGTTCTCTCCAGATTTTTAATATAGGCATTTTGGGGACCTCCATTCATGAACAGTGTCACTGTAATTTTGTTAATCTGCCCCGAACTCTAATTTCCCACAGCAACCGCGCCATTGTGTGCCACATGTGTGAAACCACATTTTGGGTTGGATATGAAAAATGACAGCTATACTGTTCATAAGAAGGTGTGAAAAAATGACAGTGCTGAAAATCTGGAGTGAAAATATTAAAAATTCTCGGAGTTAAGAGAGTGCGTAGAAACTGTGCAACACACGCTCGTAAATCAGTCATTTTTTTGAATGTTTTCACCAAATTTGCAACATAGGCTTTTTGGGAGCCCTCCTCATAAACAGTAACACTGTCATTTCATTACTTGGTCCCAAAAGCTGATTCCACACAGCGACTGCAAAATCACCTTTCATGACCGAATAATGACATGGCAGTGACTGAATTCATGAGGTGGGGTCCCAAGAACCTCATGTTGAAAGTCTGATGCCAAAATTTGCAAAAATGGCCAAGATATCCACCTAAGTTGAAAAAAAAACATTTATGCCATTATACAGCTTACGGCATTTCTTCAGTTAGCAGTCGGCTTTTGAAGAGTGCAGAGTGTTCCTGGTCCACTAAGATTGTCACACTGGCTTCGAGGTAAGTATGGGGTGAGGGTGGGTGCGGGTTGGGGAGAGGATCTGAGCACAATGAGGGACCGTTTCAACTTTTCAGGTTAAAAAAATTAAAATCATCACGGGAAGGTTTTTTTGCAGGTAGATTTGGTATGCTGGGGTGAACTCAGCAGGCCACCTGTGTGTTTGGGGGAGACTGAGCCGATGGGGTTTGGGCCCTCGTCGACAAAGGAACAGGATCTGTGTTTGGGGAGAGACATGATGCCAAGGGGATTGGGCTCCCATGACAAACAAAATGTATGGGGTATTATGCAGATGGGGGTGAGGCTCCCGTGGGCAAATGATCTGGGGAGAGGGCATGCCAACAGGGGATTGGCCACCCCAGTCGGCTTTTATGGGGACTCTGACGCGGACAGCAACAGCTGCTGCCATGTAACTGGAAATGTTACACCAGGCAAGGCACCATCCTGCAATGATGGGTTGCTCCCTCATTGCAGCGGGGAATTTGTTTCAACTTGGTGGCAAGCTTGCTGAACTAGTGTCAGCAGCAGTGTGCCACCACATTGGGGAAACATGGGCAGGCTTCAAAATGCAGTGAGGCCATTGGCCGCCGCAGTGCCGCACCTCCAAAACTCCTAAGCTGTCACATGTGCGTAAGCAAACATAACAAGCTCTGGCTGAGCCACTACGACTGTGAATGCATTAACTAGATAAGGGTATCTCATGGGCTTAAACATAAACATTTATTTATTTATTTGTTTAAAAAATATCAGATTTACAAACCTTTAAGTCAGAGACTCATTTACAAAGGCACCTCGTCGAAACTAATACAAAGACAGAACAGTTAAGTCAAAAAACAAAGGCTCAGAGAGCAGACAGTTATAACAATTATTCACTGGAGATACATGGGTTAGCAGTAGATAAACAGATTACATAGTTTAGGCACACAGGCACCACTCAAGCAGACAAAGCAGTTCAAACAATATACAATAGTTAAACAAATAGACATCAGGAGTCAAGAGAAGCCCAGAGTGTTCACATGAAGGCTGTTGCATACACTAACTGAATCAAAGTACAGTACATTGAGAAAGGGCATATTTAAGCAATAAGGCACAACAGCGGTGTGTGTTATCATGTAATAACATCACTCCTGGGGTGAGTTGAAGCATGAGCAAAGCCAAGTGCTTCCACCACCCCAGGAGTGATGTTATTACACGATAACACACCCTGGAGTGCCTTATTGCAATTATACACTGGCTTGTTGTTATATACAGAATACAAAATTAATTTTAACGGATGTTTTTGTTAGTGTGGAAAAATATTTCTTAAGAGAAAATGCAAGGAATGATCCAAATCCAGAGCTGCGGTGATGTTATTGTGTAATAACATTACTGTTTCAATGGGTCAGCAGCCAATCAGCTTCTTACATTTTTCCTTGCCATTGTATAATTAAAAATAATGCCACCATCTGTATTACAGTTACCTATATGTTTTGCATTTTATTCTATGCACTGTTATAGCAAACAACTCAACAGAACCAGGCCATCATATACATGAAGGTACTGTACTAACTGAAAACACTGCTGAGACAACTGTATGTTGTACCAGGTGAAAGATAAACACAATGTTGGGACAAGTTTTTGAAGACATTTGATGTGTTTAATTGTTTTTTTAGAGACTGATATACAGTTCACACACAAAATTCATATAATATAAAAGTGCATATGCCCAAATGCCAATGTAAATTTGACACATTTCATTACAAGTTGTTCTCCTGAAGGAAGATATTACTATATAAGGCCTAAAAATGGGCATCAGGTAAACTGGGGTAGGTGTGTTATTGAGGGTATTGCATAGTTTATCTTTTATTGCTGCTCCACCAGATCAGCAGTATTTGCACAAGCTATGCCCAGTCCAGATTTTACAGCTCTGGCCTGAGTCTGGTTATCTGGGGTTTACCCATACCCCACTGCATGTGGCTTAGTGACATACTGTACAGATGGCTACAAAGTCTAGCCCATTGAAGGCTGAAGTTTTAGAAAATCATTATGTTTAAAATAATAAGACTCACTCCCCCGCCCCCAATCACAATTAATCCTCTACCAGAGTCATGCTTAAATACTGGTGCTTCTACATCCATACCACTAAGCTTTTAATGCCAACATGCCACTTCTGCAGTTATGAGCTCCCCCACCCGTGAAGTCCCATTCTACTTGTGGCAATCCCCCCACCCCCAAAACCAGATAATTTTCCAGGGAGCAGCTCTTTACACCTTATCAACTACATTACTGCTAAACTCCTTATTTGTAAAAATTTTGTTGAGAAATTTTTATTGTAATATATCCATGATCAGGAGAAATGAATTTGTAAAAGAAATCAAAATCCCCATTTATCAGTTCATTGAATTACAATAAAGCATGTTATTCTGTGGGCTCCATTAATTCCTCAAGCCAGAGGAAAAATAGTGCTCTAAAACTTCCTATACACACACAGGCAGCATAGTAATGAAGCTTTAGCTGAGGAATCTATTTTTAACACACTATCATGTTGTTTGGTAGGAAAGATGACATCATCCCTTTTCTGAATGCAATACTCCTGTTGGCTCTGCCCACAGTCGTAAAAACTGGAATAACAGGCTCCAAGGAGTATAAACTCACTAGGAATGTTAGAAAAAATACCCCTTCCCATTCATTCACAGGTGTCAATGAATGTATTTGTTAACCATGCTGGTTCATCTTCTTGCTTCCCTCATGGTAAAAATGTGAAACTACATTTGTGTTATTTTAAATGAGTGATACATAGCTTGTCCACAGGGATGGCAGCTCTGATAGTTGTTCCAGTCTTTCGTTTCACTGATGTAACCTGAGCCAGGGAAAAAGTAAGTAGGAAAAAAAACAGCATTTTGTTTCTACAAGTAAAGTTGTTAATTGCAGCTGGTATTTTTAACATGTGCAAGTCAAATACACTTCTCAAACTTAAAAAGAAAAATACACTTCATCACAGACTGTGTTTACCAAGTACTGTGCCCATGATTAAAATAAATGTGCCCTCACATGAACCTGCATGATTTATCTGTAAAGACAATTTAAAACTGTATTTCTAAATGCATTACTAACACCAATGCTTTCAAGGTTTTGAAACTACTAAAAAGACAAACTATATATATATAATATGGTAAACAAATATTGTTAGTCCCAAAAGCTGAACTTTGTTTTTAGTATATAAATGTTTAAGAAATACCTGAAAGCTGTCTATTTTCCTTGGAAGCTGTAGTTTCAGACACTTCTTAGGACACCAGGTGACTCTGATAATCATTTGTTCCAAGGGTTTTTAAGTCAGTTTGAAGGCATTAAGTACTTTCTGTTCTCATAGTCCTTAACAAAATGCTGGGACTTCTCAGACATGTTCTGTTCCTTGGTCCAGATCCCAAACTAGTGACTCTTCTTTCAACATGATAGATCCACCTCATGCCCCTCCCACATGAATAAACAAAAGGTGTGATGGACCTTTTGGAGCTTCTTGGGTGGAGGTGGGGTGGATCTTACTTCCCCCCAAAAAACAATGCTGCCTCCCACTACTCAGGTTCCAGTTCTTGTACCACCCATTTAAGAAAGAAAATAGTACCCTGCAACCATTGACTAACATGGAAGTGTATTTATTTGAGGGTGGAAAACATTTCTTGGAGAAGGGTAAGGCGAGGAGACTATTTACACCTTCAGTCAGTTCCACGGACAGAAAACATGACATCACTCCTTTTTGTACATGCAGTACTCCTGTTGGCTCCACCCAGAGTCATAAAAAGGAATGACACGTCTGGCCAAACTGCACAATTTTCTCACTTCTGGATTTTATCAGTTCCTGATGGGTTTTGCTGGTTCTGGCATGGTTTCATGTTGATACAGAGACATCCCCGACCGTGACGCCCCAGAGCGACATACACACAGCAACATTCCCAACACCGGTGCAACCTGATGATGACCAGCAACACAGTGACAGTACTGACACAGTTGGAAGGATCAATGTGAGGGGGTCCCCAGCACCCCCTACTTTATATATCTAACTCCACATCACACAGACAGTGGACTTAGATACATGTCCCCCATCACCACAAAGTCCATCAGCATGAAATACCCATTGCAGCAACGTCTGTTGCCATCAGGGTGTTGCTGTTGGGGAGTCACTGTGCTGACAGTATACATTCTGGCATTCCATATTTCACCCATTGAGACATAGTAAAATTGGGGATGCTGACCTGGAACCAATAAAACCTATTCGGAACCAGTAAAATCCATCCAGAATTGTTCAAATTTGTGTCTGTTCTAGTTTTTACTAGTTCCCCCAGTCCTGTTCCAGCATTCCAGGTTTTGAAAGGTTCCATATACCATCAGCTCCATTTTCAAGATCAACATTCAAAGAGCACCTTTGTCATTATTTAACAAAAAAAACCCTCAGAGAAATCTGAGGCTCCCTTACCTGAACAGGCGTCCTTCCATTGATGTTTAAAAATTTTAAATGTAGCCACCTATGGAAGGGAAGGCAAGGGGAGGGATTGTAATTTCCCCTGAGGGGCTAGCCACCAAATCTCTTCCACTTCCTGATTACTGACTCCGCCCCCACACTCCTATGTTTTGTTAGTTGAACTCTGCCTTTGATTTGTACCAAAAGTTGGATTACAAATGGTTGGCCCAGTGGCATAGAGGGCTGAGGCACCTAGCATCTTACCTCTTACCATGCTGATGAGTCTGGGTCGGGAGCAAACTCTGATTGCTAGCTGTTGGTGGGGGGGGCTGTATTGAACATCTGGAAGACAGTCCTTCTCTCCCAGGGAGGGTTGGGTTGTTGGCTTAGATCGCCCCAGTGGAGGGCCCGAGGTAGTGCCGGCAGCCAGAGCAGCATGGAAAGGAGGGGCCGGTTACGTGGTGTGTACACCACTCCACACATACGACTATATGCGCCATGCTGGGAACATGGGGAGAAAATGGCGGTCGCAGGCTTCATGAAGTGTCTGCCCGCCCTCACGCCTCACTATCACTGACTCACTGACCCCATAAATCTGGTTGCTGGGTCTCTGGGTGGGGGGAGGATGGCCCTCCCCTTCTCAGTCCTGACACGGGGGAATCAGTGGGGAATATGAGGGCTTGGAGAGTCAGTGGGTAGGTTGCCAGGTGAGGGAGGCAGGGACAGGATGGAGCAGTCACCTGTAACGTGCCCAGGTAGGAAAACCTATATGAAAAAAAAGTCAGATTACAGTTACAAAATAAGCTTTTACAAAGATGCTCTGTAAGCATGTATGATGCATGCCTGTGCACTCTCCTTATTAATACATCACAAAACATCAGAGCATGGGAAGGGGGCAGAGCCAGCAATCAGGAAGTGGAAGGGATTGGGCAGCTAGCCCCTCGGGGGGCAAATCACAATTCATTCTGTTCCATTGGGGATAACATTTAAACTTTTAAAACATCAATGGAGGGACTCCCGTTCAGGCAAGGGAGCCTCCGGCTTGTCCATTTGAGCACCAAGACAGGTGCTCTTTAAAGTGGGTTTTGCTTCAGCCTCTATCTAGTGTATTAGTCTTTGATAAATGTAAATTGTACTAGAAACTAAATGCAGGACTTTGTTGTAAACGGGATTTTGTCCCAAAAAATGTTATTTCCTGTGAAAAAATACATTTTTAATCAATCAATCTATCAGGTAGCAATACACATTTTGTATCACAGTGGCATCTACAGTACATAAACCATATTTATTTTATACACAATCCAGTGTTTTCATTAGAATCCACAATTTCAAGAGAAACAGTTTCAATACCCCTATACCCCAATACCCTGCATTTCTACTCCATTTCTTTTAATGCCCTTTGAATACAATTACAGCATATTATATTTTGTACCCTTTATAGTACTCCACAGTCAAACCAGTTGGTATTCCTCATCCAGCCTATAGGTTGATGCACGATATACTCAAATCATAGTGGGTGAGGACATACCTCTGTGCTCATCAGATTATCTCCAGTTTACTTTGTGCATCAATATAGGTTGGTCATGTTCTAACTGCTCCCAACAGCCTTCACTATTTTTATAGGTACAGGTCTCACTTTTTTACTTAACTAACACTACAAAACAGCCTGGTAGCCAGCATAGTTCTATATCGTACCTAACTGCACACAAACAGGTATTTTTTTATAGCAGCATCTATACTTTGCTCCGAGTAGTCTTTATATGAATTATCAGTAAACTTTTAGACTGAAACAGCAGGGCTAACATGTTGCCAGAAAATACTCTGAAAATCTGCAAAGAACAGGGCAGGGAAAGGTACCCCCTCCTGTAGCAGGTCCTGAACCCACAGCATCTGCCTCTCCCATTTAGCAGCATCAGGGCGTGGGTCCCTTCTGTAGTGATCCCTGCCCAACAAGAATTTAACAGCCAAACGCCCATGACTGGGATCAGGTCCCTCCAGTAGTGACCTCTCCAAGAAACATTACCCAGCCACAAGCTACCTCGCATGAAAGAAGGAGTAGCACAGCATGGGACAAGGGCCTCCTGTAGCCCCTCTCCCAAATGCAAGAAACTGAGGACACAAGGATACGGGAACCAGACAGCCTACCTTATTTCTGAGGTGCCTCTCTCTCTCTCTCTCTTTCTGCAACTCCGTGCACTTGCCCGACCAATGGCAAGACAAAGTCCTCCTCACTAATCCCTTTTCTCCTTGGGGCCTGATTTGCACCATTCAGTAGCCTCCCCACATTCTCTTTGTCTTGGGGAGGCAATAAATCCATGTACTCTCCCCCCCCGAGACAGCTTGCAGCCATGTCCTTCTCTCCCCATGGAGACTGAGAAGCCTCATGATGCTCTGCGGCGCCCGTGAGATCTGGAGACACAGGAGCTGCAGGGGCATTGCAACCATGTGCATAATCTCACAAGATTACGATGCCATCTTGGCTGGGGCATAGCACAGCATACAGGGCCCCCAAACCTCACTGTTTCCAGTGAGAACTGGCCGCCGCCATCTTGCCTGGGTCTCCTTTATCCAATTCAAGATGGCTTTGTCCCTAAATAAAGGGACAGTCAGCTATAATTCACAGGGCAGCAAATCTGAGGCAGTAGATGAGAAAATATGTGTCCCACTGCCCAAGGAGGCCCTTATCCGATGCAGTATTTTCTTCATCTTCACAGATCAACCAAAACCATGAGGAAATGCAGGGAATGTGGAATATCTTTCACAGCAGTTGAGGAAGATATGGAAGAGGAAGAGTCCATTACCGAATCCCCACCCTCACCAACAGCGCCGATAGCACTGGATGCTAGCCAGGCAAAACTTTTATTCCAACTTCTGGAATCCCTGAAAACAGGCAATCCAACTCTGGCCCCACACACACCAAAACTCCCCGGGGAAGAACCCCTCAAAAAGCGTCCTAGGCTAGAAACAGACAGCACCCTGACCAAAACCATGGGGGAGCCAGAGGAGGCACCATGGACAAGTCTACCAGAATGTGCCATGGTGATAACATTGACAAACTCATTACAATGGTACGAGTGGCCCTCAAAATATCACATCAGTCCAAACAGCCATCCACATAGAAGGATCCCCTGCTTTCCATGGGTGAACCAGAGGAGTGCATCCATTTCCCCGCATGTAAAACCATTGATACAATTCTAAAGAAGGAGTACAAAGCATCTGACCAGACCAGACTGCCTGATAGGAGCATGGTGAACAAATGGTACCTTCTCACCCAGGAAAGAAGCAACCTTGGGGAAGGCCCCCTAAGTGGACCAACCCATCTTTGAACTCTCGAAAGGCATGACTATTCCAATTGAGAGCATAGCAGCCCTCAAAGACCTGTTGAACAAAAAGATCAAAGAGCACCTCAGAAAGGTGGCTGGATACACTCACCAAAAATATCCCAGAAGATTCTCCCCAGGCTGATAAAGCTGAGTGCACCATACAGGCAGTAAAATAAATACATGGATGCCTCTTCAGACATCTTCAAGTACGGAACATGAGCAACCGTACTAGCCAACAGGGCACGGAGGGCATTGTGGCTCAAACTTTGGCAAGCGGACAATGAATCCAAAAATGCCCTAATGAAGCTCCCATAAAAAGAGGGAACATTGTTCGGAGAAGGTCTAACACCATACCTCAGACATGAGGGGGGGGATTTGTATACTTGCCCTTGGACAGGCCTTTTCTTTCTAACAATAAGTTCTTTAAGCCAAAAACACAGCCCTACAACCTACAGGTTTCCAGACAGTGGCACCAGAGACCCAGATTCCAGCACAGGGCTTACAACAGCAAAACAAAAGGTAACACAGGTGGACAATATGCCAACAGAGGTCGCAAACCACATTTCAGACCCCAAGGTAACAAGAAATGAAGGTGTGTGGGCCCACGCAAACCTACCTTTGGCAGGGAGTGCAGTGGTTTGCACAACACTGGACCCAAACAACGTCAGACAAATGGGTGCTGGAGGTGGTGATGAAGGGTTATGCGATCGAATTCAACAGCAAACCAACACACACAGACCCTTTGTTTCACCTCTACCAAAGTGCCCAAACAAGATAAAGGCAATAAAAGAGGCAATACAGGACTTACTCGGCAATGGGGCTATCACACCTGTCCCAACAGAGGAAAAAGACACAGGGGTCTACTCCTTGTTCTTTGTAGTCCCAAAAAAGACAGGTGGAATGCGGCCCATACTAGACCTCAAGTACTTAAACTGTTTTGTGACGTACAGAAAATTCAAAATGGACACTACTGTCCATACAACTGGGGTACTACTTGACCTCAACAGACCTCAAGGATGCTTACCTTCACATCCCCATATGGACATCACACCACCGATACCTCAGGTTCAGCATTCAGGGATAGCATTTTCAGTACACCTGCCTACCATTCGGGCTGGCATCAGTACCTTGAATATTCACCAAGCCTTTGGTGGTCTTAGCGGCACACCTTAGGAAACAAGGGGTACACGTTATTCCATACCTGGATGACTGACTAATAAGGACACAGACACTGGAGTGTGCACAACACAACACCAAGCTGGCAATCAACTGCCTACAACAACACGGGCGGATAATCAACACAGCAAAGAGCCAGCTGACACCCTCTCAATCCATCACACACTAGGCGCAGTGATCGACACACAAAACAACAAAGTAACTCCCACACGCGAGAAATCCCACAACATACATACAAACACTGATGTCAGACCTAATCAGCAGACCCAACAGGGCAGTATGGGACTACCTCTAAGTCCTGGGCATCATGGTGGCACCAATAGACTTGGTACTGTGGGCCAGACTGCACATGAGAATACTTCAGAGATTCCTGATAGAATCGTGGGACCAGACAACACAGAACTTCAGATTTCGAATCACACCCCCTATATGGGTACTCGCCAGCCTCAGATGGTGGACCCAGTAAAGCAATATACAGCACAGATGATTATTGATGCAAGCACCCCTTGAGGTGATTACCACAGACGCGAGTCTGTCAGATGGGGGCTACGACAAGAATCATGTCACCCAGGGACTATGGAATCAGTTGAATCACACTCCTGATCAATATACTGGAAATGAGAGCTGTGTGCCTAGCCCTGGCCTTCTTCACACCCTCCTCACCAACAAAGTGTGCTAGTTTGCTGCAACAACCAAGTAATAGTTGCATACCTAAACAAGCTAAGGGGACACCAGAAGCAAAGCCATGATAAAAGAGTCACTAGAGCTCCTCCTGTGGGCAGAGCAGAACCTACAATCCATTGTCACAATATACCACGCAGGGGCATCCAATACTGAGGCAGACTGGCTAAACAGAGTCACCATCAACCAGGTGGAATGGACACTCAACCAACACATCTTCCAGAGGTTGCTGGTCAAATGGGGTCCCTTCCAAGTGGACCTAATGGCATCACACCAGAACACGCAACTGTCTAATTACTCCAGATTCTCAGATCCCAGGGCACTGGAGTTGGACACACCTCTGCCCCATGGAGTTTTAGATGAGCCTATGTGTTTCCCCCTCTTCCAATGATAAACAAGATCCTTCACAAAATACGACACACAGGGGCATCAGTAGTAATGGTGGTCCCAATTGGTCAAGGAAGCCATGGTATTCGTTCATTCAAGCAATGGCAGTAAGCCCACCGATGACACTACCCCACTGGCTGGATCTCCTATCCCAAGGCCCAGGACTTCATCCAGACCCATCCAGCCTGAATCTGACACCCTGGTTATTGAAAGGGACAGACTGCTGAACCTAGGCTATCAGACCAGAGTGGTGAACCGGCTGTTACAATGTCGGAGACAATCTACTAATAAGACTTACCACAGACATACTAACATACTAAAATGCCAGCAGAATAGGCCTAACGGTCTTTCGTGTCTGCTCATTTGGTCAGCACCTACCCTGGGAGCTGCCCTTGCTGCCCCCTTCTCCCTCTCTGGCTTCTCCCTTTCCAGTCCTGCATATTCTCACTGCACTGGTTTTTGCTTCCAGAACCCTTCCCCTTGTACCTGTCCCACTCCCTCTTGAACCCCTCCACCGTTTCTGCCTCCACCAGCCACCTGGGCAGTGCATTCCATGGCTCCACCACCTTCTCAGTGAAGTAGCACCTCCTCCTTTCCTCCCTGAATCTCCCTCCAGCTTCCACCCATGCCCTCTAGTTGTCCCCCCTTCCTTCAGAGCACCCTGACTGCTCCTCCCCACTTACCCCTTCATGTACCTGAAGACCTCTATCATGTCCCCCGGTCCCTTCTCTCTTCCAGTGTGTACATATTTAGATCTTGATCCTCTCCCATAGGTCCTATCCCCAAGCCCCAAATCATTTAGGTTGCTCTCCTCTGGACCCTCTCCAGGAGTTCAATGTCCCTCTTTAAATGTGGCCTCCAAAACTGCACGCAGTACTCGAGGTGCGGCCTCACCATGCAGTTATACAGTGGGAGTATCACTTCCCTCCTTCTGGAGGTAAGCCCCCTAGCGATGCATCCAAGCATCCTGTTGGTCTTTGCCGCTGCCCTCCTACAAGTCTCAGAGTTGTTCATCTTGACATCCACCACCACCCCCAGGTCCCTCTCAGCCATCGAGACTTGTAGCATTCCCCCTCCAGGGTGTACACTTGGCCCGGGTTTCTGGCTCCCAGGTGCAGTACCTTGCATTTTCCTGCATTGAACCTCAGCTTCTCGCTTTCTAGACCACCTTTCCAGAGCCTCCAGGTCCCCCTGTAGGGCCACCCTCCCTCCTCCCCATCCACCACCGCCCCAGTTTTGGAGTCATCCGCAAAGAGACTCATCTCACTCCTGATACCCTTCCTTATGTCAGAGATGTAGGTGTTGAACAGGAGGGGCCCAAGGACCGATCCCTGAGGGACTCCACTAATGACCCTCCTTGGGGATGAGACTATCCCGACCACGACCCTCTGGGTCCAGTTCTGGAGCCAATTTCCTATCCATCTGATCATCTGGTTCCCCACCCCCATTTCTCCCAGGTTATCCAACAGGCTGCTGTGAGGACCAGAGTCAAACGCCTTGCTGAAGTCAAGAAAGAGGAAGTCTACTGGTCTACCCAGGTCCAAGGCACTCATCACCCAATCATAGAACTCCACAAGGTTTGTCTGACACGATTTCCCCGGGACGAATCCATGCTGTCTATTGTCTAGGCACCCCAACTTTTCCAGATCCCCCCTAGTCTCTCCTTGACAATGCCCTCCATCACCTTGCCCACCACCGATGTCAGGCTGATGGGCCTGTAGTTCCCTGCCACCTCCCTTGATCCCCCCTTGTGGATAGGCACTATATGCACCACCTTCCAGTCCTGGAGCACCCACTCTGTCCTCAGAGAGATGCTGAAGAGCTCCACCAGGGGTTTCGCCAGGACATCCAGCAATTTCTTCAGCACTCTGGGATGTAATTTGTCCGGCCCTGGTGCTTTCTCCATCTTAAGGGACCTGAGGGCTTCCTTCACTCTCTCTGCCGTGATTTCCACCTCTGCTACCTCATCCCCCTGCTTTGCCTTCCCTCCACCTGTTAGTGATGCCCCTCCCCAGACCCGCCAATTGGTAAGGGTCCCCTCCTCAGTTTCACCATCTCCTCCCATGTATGATGCAGCCCCATTTTCCTTGGTGAAAACTGGAGGTGAAGTACTCACTTAGTACCTCAGCCTGCTGCCCCCCGGTCTTGTGCTCATTCCCCCCATTTTAATCCTGCTAATCTGCCCCTTCACCCTTCATTTTTCCTCAATGTATCTAAAGAACCCCTTGTTCCCTCTCCTAATTTCCATGGCCAGGTTCTGCTCCTTCCTTGCCTTAGCCACTCTCACCACCTTAGTGGCCCTTCTGGCCATCAGCTCATACTCCCCGGTCCCTTTCACTCCTTGAGCACTTGAATTGCCTATAGGCCGCCTTCTTTCCCCTTACCACCTCCTGAACCTCCCTGGTCCACCAGCAGGGTTTTCGGGCCCTACTGCATTTTCATCTTACTCTTGTGCAGGTGCTGGTAGCATCCTGCACCCCCCTCCTGATAATTTCCCACCTACTGTCAGTGTCCATCTCTGGCCCAATCCCATCCAAGTGCTCCTTAAGGATCCTTCCCATTTCCTTGAAATCCGCCCCTCTGAAGTCAGTTACCTCCGTCTTTGTGCAGCCTTCTACCCCTCCTAGGTTCAGGCAGAACCAGACTGTGGCATGGTCACTCCCCGCCAACGGGTCCCTTACCTCCAGGCCCCCAATCTGGTCACTGTCTGCAAAGACCACATCCAGTATCCGCTCCTCCCTCTTCGGTTCCCCCACTTGCTGAGTTAGGAACGCATCCTGAAAGACATCCAACAACCTCTATTCCCTGGCCACCGAGGATGTCATAGTCTCCCAGTCTGTTCCTGGCATGTTTAAGTCCCCCAACATGATCACTCTTCCCCTCCCCAATCTGCAGTGTCTCCCAACATCTGCCACCAGACTCTCCTCCAGCTCCTCCGACAGCGCAGGGGGTCTATACACCACTCCTATTTTTACCTCTTGCCCCGCTGTTATCAAGGTGACCCAAATCGCCTCCACAGTTCCCTCCGCCTCCACTCCTCCCTATGGCAATGCAGTTTTGACTATTATTGCCACCCTCCTCCCTTCCCTCCCCTGTCCTTACTGAATATGATGTAACCCTCCAGGTTCAGGTCCCAGTCGTGCCCTGCGGTGGCCCAGGTCTCAGTGACCACTGCCACATCCACCTCTCCCTCAGTTAGCATCGCCTGGAGCTCAGGTATTTTATTGCCCAAGCTCCTGGCATTTAGCAGGACTACCTTCCACCCTTTCCTATACTTCCATTTCCCTGCTTGTGTTCCTGTGGGATTCTGTCTTTCCTGGTCTTTCTCACCAGTTGGCCTTTTCCTGCATTCCCTCCAGCTCCCAGGGTGGAGACAGAGTCTCCTTATCGGACCCTCCTCCAGCCTTTTCTCCCATCCCTCCCCCCTCACAAGTTTAAACCCCACCTTTCACCAATGAACCCCTCTATTTCCAACTTAAGGATTTCCTTCCCCTCCAAATTGAGATGGAGCCTATCTCTAGCAGACAGCCCCTTATCCTCCCAGGTCTCTCCCCAATCCCCTATCAACCCGTACCCTCTGTCCCCACACCACTCCCTGAGCCACTGGTTTATCACCCTAATCTTCCTCCTGTGTTCCCCACTAGCCCTTGGCACCGGCAGGATTTCCGAGAAGGAAATTGTGCATCCTATATCATGACAGACCCTGACAAGCTCCCTGAACCTTGTCTTTATCTCTAGCTCACTATTTCCCTCAATGTCATTGGTACCCAGATGGACCAGTATGTCCAGGGAACCTCCACAATCCTTTGCCAGCTGATATACATCATGATTGTCCCTGTGCACCGTTAGTCCAGGGGAGCATTTTGTTCTAACCGGGCAGGCTTCTCCCTCCCTATCCCATTTGAGCCCCCTGATCATGGAATCACCCAACAGGAGCACTCTGGCTGCCCCATATATTTATTTATTTATGAGATTAACCAGGCAGGCATACTGAGTGGGGGACCCTCATTTCCAGATGCGACCTGGGGGGTTACATAGAAAATACAGCAGGAAATGTACAGTACAGGGGTAACAACAAACAGGTCCAGCAATAGTAACAGAGCTGGACACGCATTTGATTCAAACTATTACTGCAAGGTTGGTCCAAGACCGCAGAGTATATACAGGCAGAAAATCATGCAGGTATACAGTAGTTTGCTGAGACATATTAAAGCTGCCAAGGTACATCTAGATGCTCCTTGGTTGTGGATCTGGGTTGCTAGTAGCAGTTGCATGTGTCAGAGAAATGGTCATGAAGGAGTGGTTTAAGGAGCCTGGGGGCAGGGGTCAGCCTGATGCGAGCAGGAAGATCATTCCATAGTTTTGGCTAGCGGTATTTGAAGGCGAATTGTCCCTTCAAGGTGTGCATGAAAGGGATTTTGAGTAGCCTGGAGTCAGAGCATCTGGGAGAGTAGGCCAGGTAGGGTTGTACTGATAAAGCGGAGCTGAGGTGGGGAGGAGGGAATTTGTCCAGAATTTAGCTATGACATTTGCGCCGTGTATCCGATGTCGAGATTCGAGTGAGGGTAGTGTTAAGGAGCTGTATAGGTCACAGTGATGGGTGGTGGGCGGGCATTCCAGGATGAAGTGACAGTAGGAGTGAAAGAGGGTATTCAGGCTGGCTAAGGTGGATGGGGGTGCTAATCTGTAGACCACGTCGCCGTAGTCAAAGATAGGGAGAATCATTTTATGCACTATTTCCCTTCGGACCGTGGAGGGCAGGCACGCTTTGTTACGATGAAGTGCGCCTAGTTTGGAGTGCAGTTTTTTGTGTAGCAAGTCAATGTGGATGGAGAAATCAAGGTATTGATCAAGCCATACTCTCAGGTATCTAAAGGAGGTGCAGGTCTCCAGAGGTGACCCGTCCAGGGTATGGAATGTGGGGGGAGCAGCTAGGTGGGAGAGCCGAGGTTGTGTGCCAAAGGTTAGGGAGACGGTTTTCGTGCAGTTTAGTACTAGTTGATTGGATCTGAGCCATTTTTGAACAGCGACAAAATCCTGTTGGAGGGCTGCGTACACGTCCCTAGTGGTGGGGCCGGAGGCATACAGTACGGTGTCGTCTGCATACATTTGTATGGCTGAGGTTGAACAGGTCAGTAGGAGGTCGTTTAAAAATATGGAGAAAAGTATGGGGCCCAGGACTGAGCCTTGGGGGACCCCCATAGTGATTGGGAGTGGGGGGGTACTTGTGTCCCAATTTTGACTGATTGTTTTTGGCCAGTCAGGTAGGCCTGGAACCAGCTAGTGGCTAGGCTGGAGAGGCCTGCGTCATTTAGTTTTCTGAGTAGCTTTGGAGGGGAGACAGTGTTGAATGCCTTGGCCAGATCTTTGAAAATGGCCGAGGTGATATGACCCTTGTCCATCTCTGAGGAGATGTCATTTGAGAGTCTTAAGAGTGCGGTGATGGTGGAATGAGATTCCTTCATCAGACAATGGCAAATCTTTCACAAATGGTACAAGGAGATAGGAACTTCACCATCAGTAGCAGGACTGCCAGAAAGTCTAGATTTTCTAAATGAAGGGGCAAATAAGAGCCTGAACCCCACATCACTCAGGGTTCAGGCATCAGCAATCTCTTCCATAAGTGGTCTACTACCAGGAGTACTGTAGGTCACATTGGCTCACACCCAGACACAGTCAGATTGCTTAAGGCTGTAACATTAGCATCACCAAGGCTCAGACAAAGATGCCCACCATGGCAACTCAATACAGTACTAGATGCCCTACAATCTCCCACTCTTCAACAAGATTCTCTAGACTGGTGTACAATTAAGACAGCCTTCCTGGTAGCAATTTGCTCCACTAGGAGGATAGGCGAGATACAGGCCTTATCATGCAGGGAGCCCTTCATAACATTTCACAGTGATAGGGTCATTCTTAGAATGGTGCCTTTATTCCTAACCAAGGTGAAGACCCCATATGACAGTGACCAAGATGTTCTACTACCTTACATAAAGGTAGTCGACATCCTGGACATGCCACAACCTCATCCGCTAGATGTGGGCCATCAGCTGAAGCAATACCTCAGCATGACAAGTGGCATACACAAGACAGACAAGCTATTCATACTGATCAAAGGGCAGAGAGTAGGGCAGACAGCTTCTAAAGACACCATTGCTAGATGGATTAAACAAGCCATTAACGAAACCTACAGGGCAGCAGGGAAGGTTCCACCAGAAGGGATCAAAGCATACTCCACCAGGGCGATGGGAACATCCTGGGCAGAAAGGGGGAACATGTCAATACCAGACATTTGCTCAGCAGCTACCTGGTCTTCCCTATATACATTCACCAAGCGTAATCAACTAGACATAGCATCTGCCAAAAGAACAGTTTTCACTAAAACTGTATTGAGGGTGGGAGACCAGCCCATATAGCAACGTCCTAATCTGTCTTTCTTCACCCACCCAAGAGTAATCATTTGTTTTATATACACTGCTACTAAGGTCCCACTGGTTTGACTGCGGAGTACTATAAAGGGTACGAAATATAATGGGATTTACTCACCTGGTAAAGGTGATTATCTGACTGCCCTTTATAGTACTCCGCAGCTCCACCTGGGATGGCAGATTACTCCACAGGCATGGTTACCAAAGGGCACTAGTGTTATGACTGAGGTGGTCAGTAAGCATATTGGTAAAGAACATCAGTTCTTAAGTATTAAACATATGGCATACGGCACATAAGATTTTTAGTCTAGCAAGAAATTATTGCATTTCAATGAGATGTAAAGAATGTATTGCATTAAAGAGTACAGGTGCCAAACAATATCTGAATAAGTTGTCTATTCTGTCCTACACTGTAGTAATGGTTACCAGGCACTAGTTAGAGGGGACATCACTCAAAGAAAGAGGTTGTTAATCTGTGACTCCATTTCTAGTGTCTCTCTTTTTCTGGTTTGTATGTCCTATTTTTTCGCAAGTATTGCTAAGGAAGAATCACACTGGAGAGAATCTGATGAGCACAGAGGTATGTATGTCCTCACTCACTATGATTCAAATGGATCATGCAACAACCTATAGGATGGACAAGGAATACCCACTGGTTTGACTGCAGAGTACTATAAAGGGTCCTCAGATAATCACCTTTACCAGGTTAGTAAATCCCATTCAAATGGGATCAGCTTAAAAATCAAAACCAGCAGTCCAAGCACTGTCTAACAGCACAGAACATATAAGAAATAATCGTACTCACCAACAGCTGAGACCTTCCTGCTACCGATTTTTGGTGCACATCCACAACTAGTTCAAGGCCTTAGTAATAGTCACCACAATAAAAAAGCAGTATCTGCCCTTCAGCTTAAGAACTCAAATTACACCCTAGACTATTGAAAGAACTATCCTCCTCGCTGGTTGCACCTCTGTACAAAATTTTCAACCTGTCTTTAACTTCAGGGAGAATACCTAATGATTGCAAAAAAGCAGTAGTTACCCCAATTTTTAAGAAGGGTAAACTGGGGTGATGATGTCAAGTTACAGACCTATTAGCCTTACTAGCATACTAGGGAAGACATTCGAATCATTAATTAAAGAAAAAAGATATCCTTTCTAAACATCTAATAGATCCCTCACAACATGGTTTCAAAAGTAAGAGGGCTTGCCTTACTAATAACTTGTTTTTTTATGAAAGAGCAAACTTATAGAAGAAAAAAATCCCAGTGGACATCGTCTACTTGGATTTTTGTAAGGCATTCGACAAAGTTCCCCACACAGTACTAATAACCAAAATGCATAATCTAGTCATAAACTGTCTGTTAGTGCAATGGGTGGAAGAATGGCTATAAAATTGCACCCAGACAGTATGTATCAGGGGATACTACTCAAGTATAGGATCTGTTACGAGTGGTGTCCCACAGGGATCCATCTTGGGACCAGTGCTTTTTTCAATCTTCACTTCAGACATGACTAAACATCTAAGCAATTTTTCAATAAAATGTGCAGATGATACAAAAATAGCAGCCCAAGTTAAAACGGACTCGGACATAAAACTTTGGTAAAAGATTTACAAATGCTTGAAGAGTGGGCATCAAAAAAATGCTGTCTTTTAACACTACTAAATGAGTTATGCACTTGGGTGATACAAACAAAAAACATTGGTATTCTCTGAATGGTAAAACTCTGAATTCAGTCAGCATGGAAAGGGATCTTGGGATTATCATTGCATCTGACTTATGATTCACTGAACACCGCAATGAGGTCATCAAAAAAGTAATAAAACAATAGGCTGCATTAAAAGATCTTTTACGTCCAAAGACAGAGGATGCATCCTGACACTGTATAAAATGTATGTGCAGTCACTTCTGGATTACTGCTCCTCACTGTGGAGCCCATACCTCAGAAGAGATGTAACAAAGTTGGAGGGGGTCCAAAGGTGAGCTACCAAGTTAATAAATAACATGCAGACAAGAACTTTATGAGGAGAGGTTGACATAGATAAATCTGTATCCCCTGAAACTCTGAAGAACTAGGGGGAGTTACTCCTAATGTTTAAAATATCTAGAGACTCAGAATTAATGTCAGACTTAGGAATGACATACAACATAAGGGATTGTAACCTAGGGAGCCATACCTACCAATTTGCTCTAACCTACCCAAAAAGAAACAATAGATGTTTTTTCTATACACAAAGAATCATACCTATCTGGAATACACTCCCTAAACACATAGTTGATGCCAATAATCCTGATATTTTAAAAAAAAATCTTTATAAATATATTTACTAAACTCTGGGTAATCTAAGTCCAGCTTGCTGGAGGTGTACTTATATGGGTCTCGGCCTCCTGTACATCTAGCATTTCCTAGTATAACTCCTAGTATATGCAGTAAGAATTGTTACCTCCTTCCTGTGCAATTGATAGGACAAAGGAGAAACACTCGCAAGAGCCTATCTCGCTCAGCCAGCTTGCATCTGCTAGTCAGGCTGCTTCTACAAGGAATCAGTTTTCACAGGGTAGGGCCACCTAGTGCCTGCCCACAGTCACAACTACAGTACCCTTTGTCTGGTAGGCCCCCATGACTCCCCTGCTTTCCATGGACAAGAAAGGCGCATAACAGTTATTGGAGGAAAATGGCCACAGCCATGTTTCATTATTTACAATTCTAGATATTAATCTTTATTAAGTCATAAATTACTTTATAATTTCTACTTAGATTAATACCTAATCAATTAATATTGTGCAGCGGGCGCTGCAGGGAGGAAGTGCATATCCCAGACCCCCACACCCCCTACAATTTGGGAGACCCCTTCGGGTGCAGGCCGAGGCATACCTCTGCAGTCGCAAGACATGTTATATGGCAAAGGTTCCAATGGCTGCCCACGTCTGGCACTGCTGACCATGCAGTCTAGGCTGCTGAGGCTGGACCTAGATCCTCCCGTGTGGGTACAGGTCTTGTGGTCCCCCATCCTCACGCTGACCAGGGGGCCATGACACCTTCAGGAGAAATGGCATCATCCCCTATTTCCACTAATTCGATTGTGCGCTCCTTCTGCGCTGCAATACCTGACTGCAACATGCTGTAACACCTTCCGCACTGTAATTCATTTACCCCGTCAGTTAACAATTTATGCTATGTTGTTCGACATGCATTTCGCTGTACTGTTACCTGATGCCTTTACTTCCCTACTACCATACTATAACATCCCTTTTTGTGGGAGGCGAAAAACCCAAGTAAAAAACCTGTAGGGGAAAACCGGGGAAAATCTCTCCCAACCCATAATGCGGCCACCCATAGTGGGTCAAAAAGGGGACCCTACTGAGCCAACCTCACCTCCTGAAATGCAAGGGGGGGTGGGTGGATGATCTGAGGGAGGATGATCAAGAAGACTGAGAAACAGTCTGCTTGCTGGTTTTATTCATCCCCTTCCCTTGGACCACCCTCACAGAGGGGCTAGCTATGCCCTACAACTGCTTGTGCCCAAAGGCTGCTAGCCACTCCCCTGGGCTGGTCTCTAGCAGCCTCTGTTCACTGGACATGGAGGAGGGGGAAGGGGGCCCTCAGACAAAGGGGCAGCTGCTGCAATGCTTTGGCAGCCTAGGTATTGTCTGGTAGGTCCCCATGGCTCCCCCCTTTTCCATGGTCAAGAAAGACGCAACACAGTTCTTGGAGGAAAATGGTTGCAGCCATGTTTTAGTATTTACAATTCTAGATATCGATCTTTATTAAGTCATAAATTACTTTATAATTTCTACTTAGATTAATATCTAATCATTTAATATTGAGCAGCGGGCGCTGCAGGGAGGAAGTGCATACCCCAGACCCCCGCACCCCCCACAATTTAGGAGACTCCTTCAGGTGCAGGCTGAAGCATACCTCTGAAGTAGCAAGACAGGTCATACGGCCGAGGTTCTGACGGCTGCCCCTGTCTGGCACTGACGACCACACAGTCTAGGTTTCTGAGGCTGGACCTAGACCCCCCCCCCAATGCGGGTACAGGTCTTGTGGTTCCCCATCCTCATGCTGACCAGGGGGCCATGACACCTTCGGGAGAAATGGCATTGTCCCCTATTTCCACTTCTTCTCTTGTGCACTCTTACCATGCTGCCACAGCATGGACCCTGTCCGACCCCCCCAAGCCCTCTGCTCAACCTTTCCTCCAATATCCTTTTATCTTTACCCTTAGCAACTAACACCCCGGGCCCTCCACCAGGCACCAGACAAGATAGTTCCCGACTCTCTAGACCAACTGTGCCTGCAGCTTGCCACCAGTGATCCCACCTTGCCGCTAGCAGCCTCTGTTCACTGGCCATGGAGGAGGGGGAAGGAGGCCCTCGGACAAAGGGGCAGCTGCTGCAATGCTTTGGCAGCCTAGGTAGTCTGAACATTACTTCCTTCTCTGCTGAATGAGCCAGAGTCCCATGGTCAAATTCAGAGGCCTGATATAACTTTTTTACAGATTAGATGATAGAGGAACCCACCTACTCCCACCCCATTTTGTTCTTATTCTATTTTCCCCTCAAATGTTATTTATTTGTAAACAAACTAGGCAGCTATATTATCCAAAGTGAAACAAAGAAAATATACAACTACTGTATTATACATGCACGCCAACGCCTATGTATTACAGTTGAGTAAGTACTCATTTTGCACCTTAATAACTCTGCACCCATTCAACCAAGTTACATAGAAACATAGAATTTGACAGCAGATAAGGACCACTTGGCCCACCTAGTCTGCCCATAGAATTTGCCTGGCATTTCGTAGGCGGGTAGTGAAAGGTAGGAAACCACATTAGTTTGGGTGCATAATGATCTCCTCAGGGTGAGGGACTGAGGTGAAATGACAATTCTCATTCTTCTTGTTCTCGCCTCAGCTTTTGACATGGTAGACCATTGTGTATTGCTCAACTGCCTGAGGAAATTTTGTGGACTCACTGGCACTGTCATCAGCTGGTTTGAGTTCTAGCTCACAAATAGGAAGTAAAGGGTGGTGATGGGGAATTTCTCCTCCGCCCTGAGCCTTCTATCTTGTGGAGTATATCAGGGTTCGGTCTTGCCACCAATATTGTTTGCCGTGTATATGCTTCCCTGGGGTATCAGTAGGAGGTACAGTCTGGAGTTTCATTGCTATGCCAATGATACCCAGCTTATCTATCCTTTGTCCGGGGACATCCAATGCGATGGATATACTTAACAACTGCCTGGCCGAGATTAATGACTGGATGGCCTCCAGCTGGTTGCAACTGAACCCCGATAAGACGGAGGTACTGGTGGTGGAGTTGAACAGGAGACGTGTGACATCTAGGCTTGACTACTGTAATGCATACTACCTCGGGGTCATGGGAGGTACCCTCTGTTGGCTGTAGCTGGTGCAGAATGCAGCTGCTAGATTGCTGACTGCACAATCGAGATACTGTCATATCACCCCGGTGCTGCATGATCTGCACTGGCTGCCAGTCCAATGGAGGGTTCTCTTTAAGGTGGGCTGCTCACCTTTAAGGCCCTACATGGACCAGGCCTTGGCTACCTGTTGGACCTTCTTACACCCGCTGCCCTGGTCCACTCCCTTCAATCCTCCTCTAAGGGCCTCTGGCGATTCCCAGGACAAGATTAAGATCTGCCAATGACAGAGCTTTCAATGCCGCCAGCCCCGTCCTGTGGAATTCACTTCCTCCATCAGTAAGGGGGGGCCCCCCTTCAGTGGAGGTGTTTAAGACCCACCTTAAGGCTTTCTTGTTTAGCTAGGCATTCCCAGACACTGTCTTATAGATATTGTGTGGGTTAATTATTTATTAAATACTGAATTTTATGACTTTTATTTCCTCTCAGACCATTTTAATGAGTTATGCATTGGTTGACTGAGTATTGTTATTTATAATGTTTTAAAGTGTGATGTTTTATTGTACGGTGCCCAGAGCCTCTGGGATTGGGTGCCTGAAAAATAAGAGTTGCCTTGCCTAATGGGTGGCAGGGTCTCCAGATCCTGAAACTTTTGTGACAATCAGTTCAGGGGGCAACATTACAGAGGTGCAGAATCACTAAAGTTCATAGAAACCTAGATTTTATCGGCAGAAGAGGACCTTTAGGCCCATCCAGCCTGCCCCTTAAATGTGACAAAAAGCGGTTTACTTTTGAAAGGTTAAACTTACAGGTTTGATACAGCATGACCCAAGGTACACACTTTTGCAAATTATAGGTTTTTAACTTATCTGTGTAGCTGACTGCTCGAGTTCCTTGGGGTTTCCTCTCCAAACCCTCCGAGGGAGCCAATCTGAGTTGTCTAGAGATGTGCCACACTGGGTACTCAGGCTTAAATGTGCCTCCACCTGGGGTAGCAATACTGGGGACCCTGCATATGCTGACGCTTGAGTTTATTACCCTTCGAAGAAACAGTGCATAACCTGCCCACACAGTCCTGCCCCGAGAAACAGTGATACTGTAACAGCAATAACAACCCCCAAATGAAGAAATGCAGCGCAAACAAATAATTTATTCAAAAGGGAGACTACGGCTGGCCCATCGGTGCAACGGTAAAGCTATCGCTCGTGATGTTGCTGACCCGAATTTGGGAACAAGATCAGGTCATTGGGGTCGGCTGGGGGGAAACAGGACTGAGCATCCCAGAAGATGCTCTCCTCCTCCAGGAAGGGAGGGAGGGCAGTAAGCTCCACTGCTTTACTGCCATCTAGGCAACCCCAGGTAGCAGTGCAGTTGGAGTGGCTTTTGGATGGGAGGCGTCGGCTGGTGGTGCACCATGTCTATTTAAGGGAATGCTTGCACACCCTTGCCGCTGACATCCTGGGGGTAATGGTAGAAATGGTAGGAAAAACCCGGCCAACTACATGATGTTGGCCTGCTTGTAGGCCTCATACCTGGTAACCCAGGCACCGCCTCCCACAACTAGATCCATTCAGTGGAAGACCCCCCCGTCTGAGGAAGTAAGCACTGAGGGCACATGGGAGGAAAAAGCAACTCCTGCAGGATGCCAGAGTAAAAGGTCTGGGTCAGACCAAGCAGCTGGGGGCCCACTGGAGAACTGGGGTGTAAACGATTACACATGTAACCCACTCCCCAAATGATGGGCTTACATGAAACTTTCTGTCTGGACTTTGCAGGGTTCTTTTGCCCAGTAAGGATCTCAGGTCATGCTCTGCCTCTGGGAGTCTGGCAAGTCCAGTACTGTAAATAAAGTCCAGTGTAAAGTGTTGCTGTAACCCTGGTTTCTGTGTGAGTGTTTAAATGGATGCCATCGCACCACCACTTTCAAGGGTTCAGTCCTGTCTTTACAGTGTGTAGCCTGTCCTGGGTTTGGGAACCCCAGAGCCCACAACCAGCCAGGCAGCACCCTGATAAGTTTCATTGCACAGTCACTTAACAGTATGCATGAAACCATATTAAATGCTGTTATTGTTTATTGCTAAACCCAAAGTGTTTTGTTTAAAATGAACTTTAACACTGGGACTCTTTACATTTCAAGCAACCAGTTGCCATGAAGAAACTTTGACCCCTCTTTGAGCCAATCGGAATTTCAGGGGTTCTAATGGGTCCTTAAACTGTGACTGCTGGAAGAAACTGTGGACTTTGTCCTAGGTGCCCATTTTTGCCCAATCAAAGTGCTAGGACTATGACTGATAGCCTGGGCAGCCAACTGGATTACAGTGTTCCATTTCCCTTCAGCTGAAAGAAACAGCTGAACTGTCTGTCTGACTCGAGCTTCTGGTGTGGTAAGGAGGCTCTCTGTGCTTCAGTTCGGGAAACTTGCAGAGAGTCCTGCTTTGCTTCTCCTCAGCATAGTAACTTTGTGGATCATTTGAACTGCGAAACTGCAGACCAATCATAAACTCTCCAGAAGGGGAGAGATAGCATTTCCTCAGAGCCAAACATCAGACCCAGAGGGGGTCAGAATCTTGAAAGATCCTAACTGGTGGGGGTGAGAGGATCCTGGTTGTACCAAACTGTGTGGCCAGAACTGCATCCTGGGGCCCCTGGACTTGTCCCCAAATCTGTTGAAAAAAGGGGGAGACCTGAAAGTTTACATGCCAGTTCGCATGTCCAGGACTGCAGTATGTGAGTGGATAAAGCTGAGCTGCCTGATCAGGTCCGCACCAGAACTTTTTCCAGTGATGCCAAATAATGTCATTGAGAAACTATCAATAATCCTGAGAGACAAGCTGCTGGAAAACCAGCATGGGGAGTCAGCTCCTGCGGAGAAGATCATCACAGATCCCGGTCATCCTGAGGAGCAATGCCTTGATGTGGGGGTGAGTCGTGTAAGCCCTGGTCCCTGTATCCTGGTCTCAGTCCAAAAAGAGAAAACCTGTAGCCTGCAGTCATCAGTCAGAGAGCCAGTCTTTGAGAGAAGTCAGCCTGGAAATCAGCCCAGCATCTGAGGTCTGGGAGCAGTGAGTAAAACAGGGCCCTGGCCCTGCAACATCTAATACAAAGAAATTGCCATCTGATTTGTTTTCAAAGTTCTTGTTGTGGTTTAACTGTGATTGCAGGCCGTTGGGCCTGGGGATTACAGTTTCTTTGGGGTTTAAAGCACTGGTGAACGTGGCTACAGATCAACATAGAAGGACCAATAACCAATATTTTATTTAGGGAACCCAACCAGCTGCAACGTCAGCCACCCACAGCAGTGCTCAGGCCTGCAACAACTTGGATCCTGGGCACCCAGACTGCGATAACTGATTTAAGTCAGGGGTGACTGTTCGATTGTCAGTCTACTACCAAAGCCTGATTATCTTTTTTGCAGTAACTATTGATCTATCTGCCCATCCCCTGTTAACCTCCCTCAACAAATCAGTTTATTATTTGAATGTTAATTTGTTTCCTGAGCATATTATTGCTGAGTAGTGGGGGTTAGGAAAGGTATAAAGGGGTATTGTTATTGTTGTCAGCTTTTCCTTTCAGGTGCACAGGGCATCCAAGAAACCCAGACCCTGTTGCTAAGAGTGGTAACTGTGAGCATATTATTAGCACTCTCCGTTAATTGTAACTTGAATGTTAAGCAAGATGATTGGTGTAATTCCATGCATGGGTTCATTGGTCAGGGCTGTGGTGAGTACAACTTCCCAGAGGGTTGTACTAGTTTACCATCTAACCTACTTGAAACTTTCCCTGGGTGGAGGCACCGTGTCAGTAGTATTACTGTAGAACGTAGGCCCTTCAACCTGCAATCAGAGAAGCAGTCAGGGGTAGTGGCCTGTTGGGAGGTGGTACCCAGGTTACACACACAAAAAAGGAGGGTACAGAATGAACAAGGGGACTGTAGGGAAAAATGGAAGCCATGGGGTAGCTGTAAAATTCTTATACTCTATACACTAACAACAACAAATGCCCCACACAGTCTGCCCCCCAGCACTCCTTCAAACTCCAAGCGGGTGCACCTGACTTAAATCCCCCAAAGACCGTGGGTGGGATGCTCTCTTTTTAGTTGAAGTGAGCACCCATTAGGAATGCATTTGCTGCTAGGAGGGTATGAGTTCAGTGGCGTACTTTAACTGTTGCAGGCAGAACTCACTTTAAAACACAAATTGTTGTGGAACACTGAAACTAAACTGTAGAAAAGGGGTCCCTATTTAAGCAATAAGGCATGATGGGGGGGTTATGGTGGGATAACGGCCCACCTCAGGTGGATTGAAGCATGAGGCGAAGCTGAGTGCTTCCACCACCCAAGAGGAGCTGTTATCCCACCATAATGCCCCCCTCCCCCAAGTGCCTTACTGTGATTATTTTTTTTTTTTTTTATTTAGTTGTTTAACCAGGTATAGCACACTAAGCTGGAAGCTTTTTTACAGGAGTGACCTGGGAGCACAAGGAGGTTAAGTGACTTGTGCAGGGTCACACAGTATGCAAGTGGAAGCTGTGGGATTCAAACCCAGGTCTGGTCTGCTGGATGTCACCAGATTTGTAGCTCAGAGCCTTAGACCACTGCGCTATACTGCCTCCTTGAAATTATGAAATGGGTCCCTACTTGTAAACTAAATTTGTTTTTTTTAATTGTTGCTATTGCTATTATTTAAAACTTTTCTTTTCAACTGTGTAACCCCTAGGTGGCACTACTCCAAGGGCTACTACCCCTGCCTTGCCTGTCCACAACAAGGCTGAGGGGCCTGGGTTCCCAAGATTACTTTAAAATGGTTCTTATCCTAGATATTACAATTGACATGGTGCCTCCACCCATGGTTTAGCTTTAAGTGTGCTAGCTTTAACCTGGTACAACCCGCTGAAATGCTGTATCCACCCACTATAACCATAAGTCACCCCAGCACATTACCCGATGACATCTCCCCACATTTCAATACAGTTACCATTTATTGACTGGATCCTAATAATATGCTCATGGCCCAGGTATCTACAAAAACAACAATGAACAGTTTATTTACAGGGGGAAATGGTTTAGAAATGGGGGATGAAAGGAGTCGAGGTCATGCAGTACAGTATTTACAATATTTGCAGGTAGATTAAATGATTGTGAATTTTTGCTGGTGAAACCCTCCAGCTAGGTAGATACATCGCATTTCTAAATCAAAGTGTAATCACATATTGTACCATCCGCTAAGATAACCAGAGCCCTTGTTATGTAGCTAAACTGCATAATCAGATGACACAGAAACATTTATTTTTACCTACAATGGTACCAGTCCTAAACAGTTGGTATGAGACCCTGCAATCCCAACCTTAAACCTGGGTACCCAGTAACCAAGGTTCAGTGAAAGGTGAAGGCTTGAAGAATGGTACAGCTGTACGTTGGCTGGCTAGATTCAGCAGATTAGTTTGGACATGAAAAACATTGAACACCTGAACTTTGCACAGTATCTTTAAAGGGATGCAGGGTAGGTCCTGCATGTTGAAACTGGTGCTCCCTTGTCTGGGCTAAAAGCACCTGTAATGTAACCAGCCAGTTACCTTTTATTTAACACATTTTGCATTCTCTGAACATCCAGCACATTTATAACAGTTGCACATTCAGCACATTTATAACAGTTGCACATCCAGCACAGTTATAACAGCTGCACATTCAGCACATTTATAGCAGTTGCATGTTCAGCACATTTATAACAGTTGCACATTCAGCACATTTATAACAGTTGCACATCCAGCACATTTATAATAGTTGAACATCCAGCACATTTATAACTGTTGCACATTTATAGCAGTTGCACATTCAGCACATTTATAACAGCTGCACATTTATAGCAGTTGCACGTTCAGCACATTTATAGCAGTTGCACGTTCAGCACATTTATAACAGTTGCACATCCAGCACATTTATAATAGTTGAACATCTAGCACATTTATAACAGTTGCACATTCAGCACATTTGTAACAGTTGCACATTCAGCACATTTAATACTTTAAATTCTTCAAACATGGGCCAGCATGGCCACCATGGTCCTTTCCAACTTAAATCTTTCAATGGGTACTTGTTCCCTAGGGCTAGGGTGACCAAGTTTTCCACATCCCATATCCAGACAAAATTACTTTTATCAATACCATTTCTTTCACTTTAATTTGAGCAATTACAGCAGTTCTTGCAAACACACCTTGAAATGCCTCAGTCCCACGTGGCAGATGGCTGAGGTCTACAGTTTCCACAGGACATCTCGACCATACACGAACAAAATACTGGATCTCCCAGGCAAATTTGGAACGAGCCCCGGATCTGAGTCCTGTAGGCACTTTAGCAATTTAAACACATTTCAGCACATTTATATAATCTGGACCACTCCAGGCCCCTTAACTCATATAGGTCCACCTGCACAGGCAAATGATTAAACGCAGCAAATGCAGGGTGCAGACCGAAGAACAGTTCCAAACAGTTAAGTCTCTAAGGCTTGGCAGCCCCAATAAGCTTTTTCTTTACTTGCACCAGGGGGTACAAGATTACTCACTCGGGCATCCTCACGCAATGTCTCTCCATCATCCAAGGTTCCTGAAGTATTCAGCTCTCTCACCACTGAGGCAGGCTCAGCTCTCTCACAGCTGGCTTGACATCAGGTTACAGGTCCCAACCTTTTCTCAAACGTAGAAGGGCTTGGCTAACCCCTCGAGGACATTCTCTGGCAACCCCCAGGATAGCAGGCTTTACTTTAAACTAACACTGATCTACTGGCAAAGAAGAACAAAGCCCCTCTCCCCTGTGGAGAGGCTTACACTGGATCACGAGGCCCATTTGCATTGCTGGGGGCCTGAGCCCCCACCTCCATGGGGGTCTTCCACTCGAATCTGAAAAGTCTGCTGAAACACAGTCTTTTATAGGGCTCTCCTGAGACTCCCTATTGGCTGACGCTGTTGGTTGCTTTGCCTGTAATTGACTGGAAAGCTTGTCAATCACCAAAATTAATTATTCATGAAGCCTCCTCATTGCACAGTTGGTTTGTTGTTTTGCCGCCTGAATTTAGGTCCCTGCAGTTCCCCGTGAGCACTTGGACATTTCCCATGAGCTTTGGCAAAAGTCCCATAAGTCCTAGCTTTCTGATTGGCTGTTGCTGCTCTGTCATGGCTGCTGAACACAGTCCCTTAAGCAGAATTTAACGCAGTCCCAAATAAAGTCCTGGTGCAGCCAGAATAATAAAAATATTTGCCCAAATGCCCCACAGTTCCATAGCCATATATGTGTCCTTAATGTCGCTGCCCAGTTTTGCATTTATCTCAGTCCATTTGCCTGTCACTGCTGCCAATATTTTAAAACTCCTGTTAGTAGCAGGCAGGCTGTCTTCTGAGTCCCAACATTTCATTGGTGCAGCCAGTTTAAATAATTTTATTTCCAGTCATTTCCCCTTTAAACATTTTGCCCCCTTTTACACAGTTGTCCCCAAAAAGCCCAGACAGTAGATGCATTATTAATTTATTCATTTCTTTACTTTCTTTCAGCAACCACTGAAAACTCAGTTCCCTGAGGGCAGACAGACCCTCATGAATATGTAATGATCAGGGTTCTGGCTCATTAATATTTATGAGCCCCAATCACTATTGCTTCGTGGATTTTTTTATTTAAGAAAACAGGCTATTATGGCCCTTGCTGTGGTCACCAGGTCCCTCTTTGGCAGACAGGGACACCGGTCCCTCTGAACACTCTCTTGCTCGACTGCAAATTAAGCAACTGGGAGATCAAAGGTGCAGCACTGCGCATGCATAATCTCCGTGGCACCGGGGGTACTGAACAAGCAGTGGAGAGGCACAGATGAAGTTTCTTGAGCCTGTTATGGGCTAAATTCACACTGGGGCTGGTTTTGGGGACTACAGGGCATAGATGGACTAGGGCTGTACAAAAAAAAATGGTAGGATTCAGGAGGCACTATGGAGGAGGAGAGCAAACAGTAGCTAACAGGCATAAGGTTAGCCCCAAAGGGGGGGTTACAACTGTTTAAAGTTTTACAGACAAGATTGTGCCAACTTGCAGCAAGATGTCTGTTTAAGCTTGTCAATAGGTAGCACTAAGATGTCAGGAGAGAGGCTGCTAGCAGGGAGTTGGGAGAAAGATGCATCTCAGACTGGATCAGTAATTTAATGTTTGACTTAGGGCAGAAAAGGCCATGGAGCAGTTGTTCACTGCTTAGGCTGCTGATCGGATGAAGGGAGCAGCGGGTACTTGACAGAGATGGAGCTGCGCATTCTACTGCTAGAATTTTTTTTTTTTAATTACACAAAACTTTTTCTTTTGTGGTCCATCCCGCATATGGTCTGCAAGACAGAGCCGATCGACATGAAGGGAGTAGCGCCCCTGGTCAATAGATTTTAAAAAAAGCACTGCAGAGCTATTGTGAGAGCAGAACTGGAGAATGGGTATGACAGAGGACACCAGAGTTGCTGCTTGAGGAATGTGTGGGGGACAAGCAGTGGATAATTCAGCATAGGGCTATTTCTGAGGTGCAGAGTCTGTTTTCCAAGAGATATTTACACCTGGGCCATGTAATCCACACACAAATGGGTGGTGGGGAGGCCTGCACAGGTCTTCTGCCTGGGTCTATCAAAGTGGTACATTCGCACCCAGGGCTTTTGCCTCTGTCCTAGCACAAGTACAATTCTCCCCTGTTGTGAGGCTGAAACCCTGATGGCTTCTCACAGTTTTGTTGCTTCACAAACACCTGTGGTATCTGGAGGATAGAACAGGTAAGATGGCTGGATGTGTTTCCAGCTGCAGAGCAGACTTCTCTGGGACTGACTGGTATTTGCTCACTGGTCTCAGTTCTCTCACGGTAGGTCTAGAGCTGCAACCCTGAAGCAGACAGTGTCCTTCTCAGTTGATCTTCAAAGGAGTGTGCCCCCGGATGGGAAAGTCACTGTTAGGGCAGGAAAACTGCAGCTCCAGTCTTCACCTGCCAACAGGTAGTTTTGATAAAAACATTTTTTTTCATAGTAGAGTCAGTTGCTGGGTTCCCAGACTTCTTCAGCTTGCCAGGCCTGCAGTGCCTGGCAGACAGTTCTCACCAGCTCACAGCTCCTATCTCTAAAATACCACTAACAGCTTAATCTGATTGAATGTCAGTTGGTGACCATCTGTATCCCTCCTCCCTCGGGACGCATCTGAAAAAAGGCAGAATTGTGTAATCCTCCTTTCCCGGTCAACAGTTTTTACCACGAAAGAAGTTCCTAAATTCTTTAAGCATTCAAATAATGTTACTCTCTCCTATACTATCACTGAAGAGGATACATTAAAAGCAATTTTGTCCCTAAAACCCAATTCTAGTCCGGGACCAGATAACATCAATCCCAAATTTTTAATTGAGTCTGCCACTGCTATTGCCAAACCCCTTACAATTATTTTTAATAAATCCCTATATGAAGGACTTATTCCTCAGGACTGGACAATGGCTACAGTAATTCCAATCTTCAAGAAGGGTAATCATTCCAGACCAGAAAATTATCGTCCGATAAGTTTAACTTCTGTTATAAGTAAAATCATGGAGAAAGTTATTAAGAAATTGCTACATCATGAATCTACTGAGGGTAACATGACTGATATCACACAACATGGCTTTAGACAGGGTATTCCTGTACTACTAATTTGGTTTCCTTTTATAATCATGTTAGCATGGGCATGGATGATAGCATACCTATGGATGTAATACTTCGACTACAGTAGAGCATTCGATAAAGTTCCTCCAATATCCTGCTTGACAAAATGAAAAAATGGGTTTCACATTACATAATTAATTGGGTATCAGGTTGGTTGAATAATAGACATGAGCAAGTCAGAATTAACGGCACACTTTCTCAGTCGCTGAGTGTGACCAGTGGGGTCCCACAGGGATCTGTGTTGGGACCGACCCTGTTTAATCTTTATTAGTGATCTGCAGGTCGGCCCCAAAAATGCTCTCTCGAAATTTGCTGATGATACGAAGTTGTGGCTCTGTTCAAACAGTGTTAAACAGAGAATCCATGAGGAACAATTTAAAATCTATCGAAGAATGGGCAGTTTTAAACAAAATGACACTCAATTCTGACAAGTGTCATGTTGTGCATTTCGGTAAGAACAATCCTAGGCAGACTTACTTATTGAATAATGTGGCCCTTCATGTGTCACCATTAGAATGAGATCTCGGGGTAATCATTAACAACAAATTATCTTTCAATGATCATTGTATGATGATAGCCAGGAAAGCCAATGCCTTGCTCACTCGAATCCAATGTTCATTTGTGTCTAGAACACAGGAATGTGTCATTCCACTGTATAGAGCTTTTGTTAGGCCCCATTTGGACTATGGAGCTCCCTGCTGGAATCCCTACTTAAAGCAAGATGTTGACAGAATTGAGAGGGTGCAGAGAAGAGCCACAAAAATGGTCTCATATTTATCCAAACTAGATTATGAGGAAAGGTTATGGGGTTACATTCTCTCTGCACAAGACGTACAAGAGGCGATCTTCTCCTCTTGTATAAAATTCAGAATTCTCAGGAGTTAATGCATCATTGTGGCTTACATTTCTCAACTAGTTGGAATTCCCCACGGTACCATAACAAACAGATATTTGTTTCTAAAACTAGAACAACAAAAAGGTTAAACTACTTTACAGTAAAAATTCCTAAATTATGGAATATTCTTCCACAACACTTAGTCGATAGCAGCTCTAACCTAGCCTTCAAGAAAGGGTTGGATTGTTGGTTGGAGTGGAATAACCCTAAGGTATAATTATCCCACCAATGTGGTGGGGGACAATCTCGATGGGCAGTAGCCTTCTTTTGTCCCTTGAAACCAAGTAAACCAAATAAATAAACCCCTCATTCACACTGGCACAACTGGCCAGGCCCAGCATGTTTACTTTTGTATTTACTGAACTCAACTGGACAGTAGAAGGCGCATGCTCTATACCTTAAATTGGATGAGCACTCTCTGCCATTGCATACGATGGCCAGCTGAGAAGGTATGAGGAGGGCTATACCAGTCACCGCATGGGCTCCCACGGCATTGACGATACAGGTAAGGGGGGGTGGAATGGTGGGTGGCCAGTGCCGTCAGGGGGATGCTAGATGCCAGGGGTTACCACCATGGCACGGAGGGGGACTAGTGATCAGGGGGGTGTTACCAGACACAAAGAAATTGGTGGGGTTGGTCTGTGCACTGCAATTTGCAATGTAACCACAGCTCTCATTTAGATAGGGCAGGGTGTTGTCCATGTTACAGAGCCAGGGATCAGGGAGTTGGGGACCACTAGACACCAGGGAATATTTTGTACATAGCAGGGCTGGGGTTTGAGAGGGACCTCTGAAAAACCAGGGACATCTGTTACCATAATTAGAAGTTAGAGGGTGAGGGATCACTATCCATCAGGACACTGGTGCCTTGTACAGGGCATGGCATCAGGTACAGGCCACCAGGGAGCCATTGTCTTTTATGGGCCAGGGATCGGGTATGGAGGGCTGCTAGGCACCAGGAACGCCACAGTTATCACGGGCTGGCAATCAGCGGGGGGACTGCTAGGCACCAAGGTCTGTTGTGTCATATATGGGCTGGAGATCAGAGGGCTGGGGCACTAGGTACCAGGGACATCCTACCATGGGACCAGGTAGTTGGTGGTGCAGCACTGTGCAAACCTACAGCTGCTGCCCTCCTAAATCGGCCCATAATGGGCATGCAAATGGCCCATTAGTGCCTTGCATCCCCAATGGGCTCATTTGCATGAGTTCCTCTGAATATCGCAGACAGAGCTCCAGTGCTTCAGCGCTAACCACTCTGATGGCACTATTCCCTGCACAGCAGGGATCCATGTCGTGGCAGAGCTACTTGACTTAGTGCTGTGTCGACATGACCCTGCATTCAGTCAGATAGAGCCAGTGTGCTATCTGACTGAATATACCATCCTCAGACTCCAGGGCACTTGCAAAGCACAGGGCAAACCTTTGCACTTTTTTGAATACGGGGCCCACTGTGTTTTACCAATGTCCTGTCATGATTGTGCAGGTCCCCAGTGTCATGGCCCAACCAGTTCCCAGGTTAAATAAAAATGGTTTGTGTAACACTCCCCTCAAGAGTCCCAATGCAGGTAGCAACCCCTAGCAGAGGTGTATGTGTCAGCAACAAGGTAGGCTGGCTCTGGAATGCTAAATTAGTATCAGTGATTCAGCAGGTTGCACACTCCTCTCTGAGGCTGGACGATTGGAAGGTTGTAGGGTGCAGGGGCATGTAAACAATGAATATTATTTCCCAAATGCCATGAATAATGCACTATTTGTTATCTGGATCCAGAATAACAAATAGCAGCACTATCCATCTTTATTCTGGAAATATTATCTATAGAAAACAAAAATGGGAAGCAAACAGCCCCCACCCTCCTTCCCAGCCCAGATCCTTTAAATACAGAAGTCCTCCCACCCTTAGTTAGCACCCAAAGCCCCCTCCCCCCAGCACCCACGTTTTGATAAAATTAAACTACAGTGATGTGTGGCCAGTGTCACAACCCCACTCAGCAGGTCAGGCCCTCTGCTCCCACAGTGCCAACCTCCGAGTGCAGTATTGTGAACAGGGTAACCCTCCTGTCTGTTTTGTGGATTCAAATCAACCTTTGGTCTCAAGTTCTGGAGGGATTCAAACTATGAACCTCTTGCTAGCGTACCCAATGTACAGGCTCAGATAATTCTGCTCTTCGGGGGATGCCAGATATCTTTCGCTTACGGGCACCTAACCTGGTGTACAAAATGAACCCTTAAAAACTTTATGAAAGACCTCAGAAAAACTCTTACCTTTTTCCAGCTTGGTATTACCATTAAGCTATGCATAGTGTCAACTTTAAACATATAGGCTTCACTTGTCAAAGAAATAATTTCAATGGCACACCAAGCAGTCTCTTTAAAATACAGGTTTACTTTAAAATAGATAAAAATATGTAAAATGTAAATACAGAACAATATATCACAATGCATGCAATCACTTAAAATAATATGGTTCAAAATAAGTGCAAATTCCTACCACCAGACAATTAGACTTATCTCTCTAATGTATATCTTCTAACAGTGCTGATAGATGTTGTAGCTCAGAGAGTCCAAACAAGAATGTCTCTAAAGGTCATTCACAGTATAATTAAAAAACTGTCTTGAACCTGCCTTCTCCATGATGTCACCCAGCTACTCCTCTGTTTATTAAAAATCTTACAACCAGGATGTCTTATCATGCAGAAGGTAAATTAAACAAGGTGACATCAGCAAAAACTCATTTCCCCATATGCCCCTTTGATCTAGTGTGTCTTCCTGCCCTTCATAGACATCAAAGACATTTATGACTTAGCACCAAAGTGACATAACCTGGTTTCTTCCTCTAAACGTCATAAAAGTTTATGATCTCTATCCTGCCAGCTACAATTAAGCCAGATAAACAGGAGATCCTTAATTTATGTCTCTTCTAGTCTTTAATTATCTCCTGGCTTTCAGGTTAACATCTTGTAGCTGAAACCTTGAGGGAGGGGGTTATCCCAGGAGCACAGGATTTTTCATGACAGAGAATCACACTACATTTTTATTTTACAAAAATCATATAGCGATCAGAACCAGCTGGCCAAGTGTCACAACCAGTACAACCCACCTGCCTACACTGCCAGTTGGCTGCTTTCATCAGCGCTTTGTACTAGCATTCACCATTCATTCAATTATCCCCCCTTCCCCCAAACTGGCAGCAGCACCCTTGTGGCAGGAGTCAGACACTCATAGCAACCAAGACCCATGTAGCACCCTCCCCCACATACCGTACCTGTATGCAAGAAAGGAAGAAGGTGACAAACACAGCCTGTCCTCCTTAGTTGATGGCTGGCCACCTCCTTCTGAATAAAGACACTAATGCACTAGCTTGCATAGTAAAACCAGCTCATCACGTGATTTCTTTACTTAACTTTTCATCATTTTATTTTTATTTTGCTAATATTAAAAAATAATCTAATGGAATCCTTGTATTACGATGTAAAAAACAGTATATTTACTAGCAAGGTTGGTAGTGTATTTCAATGAGAAACCGCAAATCTGTTTTTAGATTTTTTATAGTGGAATGAATCTTTCTACCACTAAAATATTATAGATTACGTGGAGATATGCGAGTTTACATAACCTTTGACCTTTTGGTATGATTTAGAAGGTAGTATTTTCTTCCTAACCAGATTTTACTGAGTAAGAAGAAAAGAGAAGCCAGTTACTGTTTTAAAAATTGTAAAATCATACAGCTGGACCACACTATTACAAACATATAAAAAGTAAAGTTTGTTGCCGAAAAATTTACCTGTTCTCAAAAAGATAGAATACATCTAATAGTTTTGCACTGAAACACATTGGGATCCCAAGTAGTTGCCAGTTTTGACATCACAATAGCAGAATTCCATTGAATTCTTTTTACTAGCAGTGTGAAAAGCAAGGGAGGAAACCCACGTTTCACAGCATAAATTAATTACAAATAAAAAACAGAATAAAAAAGCAAATTTCTATTTATTAGAAGCAAACACATGCTCTTTAAAGAGCAGCCAACTCCTCCCACAGAACTTTGAGAAACATAATATTTGGATACAGTTCAGCTTTGGTTTTACATTGACTCTGTATTTTTCCTCCCCATTATTTGTTATTGAGGTTATATACATGAAAACAGGGGACCTCATATCTAGAGCCTGCCAGCTGCGCACACAAAAAGGTAAGCCACATGAAAAAATAGGGTTGGCCTGTTCTGGCACTATATTCAAATCCAAACTGACCCCATTATCTGTTTGAATATCGGACCCCAGTAATGTGCACACAGCAAGTAGTTGCCATGTTCAGTGCAGTGCTACCAGGGTGCAGGGCTGAAGACCGCCCATAGGGATGCAGCACTGTGGCCCCCATGGGTGCTATTCATCTCAAACATACAGATAAGTCTATTGGGCATGCTTGTTACTACGGGGCCATTTACATGCCCATTATGGGCTCATCTGCATGTGAGTGCCCAGCCTGAGGGCACAGGGCCAGGTCCCCACCAAGCCCTGATACCTGTCCCCATATAAATACAAAGCACATTGGAGGTGAAGTGGTCCCTCCCTATCCCCAATCCCTTCCCCAGTTCATATTATTTAATCCCTGGTGGTCTAGTGGTCCCTCCCTATCCCCGATCCCTTCCCTGGTTCATTTTATTTAATCCCTGGTGGTCTAGTGGTTCCTCCCTAGCCCCAAAGCCATCCTTGGTTTGTATTTTTCAGTCCCTGGTGGTCCCCACTGGGGAAAGAATCAGGGATAAGGAGGGAACAATAGACCACCATGGATTAAATAATATGAATCGAAGGAAGGGATCGGGAATGGGGAGGGACCACTGGACCCTAAAAATAGGACGTAAGTCCAGTGTGTATATATAGAGTGGTACTTTTTACACTGCCTATACTTGTATATTAAAAGGTTACAGTAATGAGGTTTTGCATTGTTTACCTTCATTTCTAAGTGTTCAAACAGAACTGTTCCATCTTGGAATAAACCTTTAAAATATATTGTAGGTGATACCTTTTATTGGACTAACAAAATTGCTCTTAATACTAGCTGTTAACAGTTGAAATTCTTGTAAAAGATATCACCTACCTGTAGCATATAGGATATTGTATGGAAAACCATATACAGCAAGGCTATTCTTCCCCTAAATTGATACCATGACGACTGATGTTCTTGAGAGCGAAGCTTGTGATGTCCCTTAGTCATCATGGTATCTACGAGGGGTAAGAATAGCCTTGTTGTGTACAGTGTTCCATACATTGTTCAATATAGTGTATGAAGGATCACAATTAATGCGGCACTGATTTAGACAACCAAACAGCCCAGAATCACTTTTTTTTGTTTTTGGTTCGCTCTGCCGACTGTGCTCAAACCACAATTGCTGCCAGCCAGCACATGTGCACAACTCTCCACCAGCCACTGACCAATTAGGAGGAGTCACTTGTATCATGACGTCCTCACTAATGTAGAATGAAAAGTCATTCTGTGTTAGTGAGTATGTCTCTAATGCAGCAGAATGACTTTCAAAGGTGTATGGATTTCCGTACACAATTGCGATCTACCATACACTACATATGTTCTTTCTTCAATGATTCTTATGCAGTGCAGTGTACTTACAGTATGTGTTTTATGGTCTTAGACTGATCTAGTTCTATGGTGACAGGGATCTGAGATGCTACAATCAAAGTTTTGACCATCATTAGCTGTAAGTGGTAGTGTTCCTTGATGATCAGGTAGGCAGTACAGGAATCCAGAGCTCATGTTTCAGTTTACATTGCCACTCCCTGCATACCTATGTAAATTAGAATCATTGGTGCTTGTCTCATTCCCCATCTCATTCTCTTCACCATTTGTCTGTTCTCTCAGTATACATATGGAGGTAAAACAAATGTTTCTGCTGTCATATCTACATTAGCTGATGACAGAAGTGTTCTTCAGCCACTGACACTTGCACCTGCTATATTAAGTCTTGTGTATACTCAGCAGCATTCTTCCAGCTGCAGAGGTGGCACATAAAACAGAAAATAAGTGCTACAACCATAGATTTATGAATAAAGTAGATCTGGATGGTGGGGAGGAAGGGGCACAGACAGACATAGAAGAGTGATGATCTCATGCACACCAATGAAGTGATGAAACTCCACCATGGAATTAGAAGGTAGTAAGTGTCAGTTCCCTGTTGCTGTCTGTTCTGCTTTCTCTGCTCTCATTAGGAATACATTGCACAGCTATTGCTATCCATCCATAAAAACACACTTTATGATTGCTCACATTACTGTAGAATATTCTGATGTAGCTGGCAGTTTGTCAGAATTTTTTTTTTTTTGAAAAATCAGCAACAGCCTGCCCACCATACTGGTGTTACCACACAAAAACATGCTTACTTACAGTCCATGATCCACTCCCACTGCATCTTTCTTGGACTTGTGCATATATCCAGAACAGTCTAGACACTCAAGTTGCAGTGTAAGGGGAGAAGAATATTGCATAATGAGTGGCTGTACTGTTTGGGGATGTTTGTAATGTTCAGGAAGTATGCAATAGGAGTAGTGCAAGGATTTAAAACAAAATGAGTTTAGATATAATTATACCATTAGCATGTATTTCAGTTCTACTAAGAAAGGAAGCAGATAAAAACAACATCAACGTCAATGAATTTTAGAGAAGGTAAGCAATCATAAAAGGTGGGTTTTCAACTAAAACTAATTGATGCAAAAAGAGCTAACAGTATCTATTTAAAGAAAGCTTGGCATCAGATCAAGATAAATAGATTTAGAAAATAAAGTTTTAGTGTGGCAATACCTGTCAGCTCATGTAGACAGAAATATGCTAGTAAAAACGATAGGACTGAATTTTTTTTTTAACATTTTGCATTTGATATGTAAGCAATAACCCATGACAGGGTGTGGGTTTATAGGCATTTAATGCATGTCTGGGGTGCGTTGTATATTTATCACATAGTGTAACTTCAATATTGGAATTTCTCTGAGGTAAAGTACATCACACTAACTGTCCTCAACTGAGAATAATGACAGCCTGTTCCAAGTCATATTTAAAGAAGTGCTCCTTTTATTATTTCAAATGTACAAAAATGTGCTACAACAGACTCCAAATGGGGAAGAAGGGTATCACACCAGGCAGAAAGCATGGGACAATCAAAAACAGGATTAAAAAGCATAGGTCAAATTGTTTACTATAACATTCACTGCTGTTTTAAATCTTAATACAAAGAGCTGATTAAAAATGTAGGACTTTTCAATCATTAAACTCTAATATACAATTCATCTCCATTTGCGAAGGAGCAGGACTTTCATAACTCACTTGTGGCCCTACCATCCAGGAGTTATAGTCCTGCTTCCTCACCCATGAAGATAAATTGCATATATTGGGGGGATTCCCCAAGGTGTGAAGTGGCTATGCACTGCACAGACACTCTGCACCCATTGTGCCCCTTGTGTGGGATGCTGAAATGTGAAGTGGACCCCGCATGTACCTGATTCCTGGCCTGTCCATGAGTGGCCAGTCCTGGGGTGGTGCAGGGTGTGTGACCGCACTCCACACCATTCTCAGAGGTGCGCAGTGCAGAGCATAGGTGGGCATAAGCAGACATAGGTACATATCCCTGAGGCAGTCGTAGCCACTCTGCCCCTGATAGTATGCTACTGGCAGTGGTACACCCCATAGGGCCCCCACCAAGCTTCCCCAGCTCAATGGGACCATGAGGGCAGATGGCCCCCTACCTCACCACCTGAATCCCTGCACCCAGTCCCTCCCCCTGGCTGCCTGGTGACACACACCCCAGCAAACAGCTGTGCACTGGCCCTGCAAATGCTGACACCCCACACACACATATAGGGGGCACTGAACCAGCCCCATGACTGCAGATACCACCTCCTGCTCAGTACTGCTCCACCAGCCAATCCCCCAACCTCTGAGCACTGCCCCTATAGGCCCCCACTGGTGACTAGTGGACCATTGACCCCCGTGGCACAGATGACCCCCTAATCCCCATACCTGCTGTTCAGTGCCATGGCACCAGATGACCAGCAGCACAGCCTTCCTCACACCTCCACGGCCACTGGCCATCCAAGTGATGCTGGGTGTTCGCTGCCTGTATATGGTAGCGTACTCACACCAACACATAGATAGCCAGGGAGGTGTGAGGAGGGCTGTGCCACTGGCTGTTCTGCCCCACGGCACCAACCTGCAGGTATGGAGGTTGGGGGGGGCCACTGGTGTCATGGGTGATGGGGTTCACTGGCCACCTCATGGTATGTTGGGGTGCTGGGTCAGGGTAGTGTACACGGGGCATGGCAGTGGGTGGGGGGGGGGACTGTATATCCAGGTGACACAAGGCGGTATCCCTGGCATGTAATGGTGTCAGAGCATGTGTGTGTGTGTGTGTATGGGGCGGCAGTTTCATTACAACAAGGTTGGGAGCACTACTGTGATGGGGGGGCTGCTACTGCAACAATGCGTACAGAGTACCACTGTAGTGGGGGGGCTGCTACAGCTACACTGGGGTCAGGGCATGGTTGCACAGGTCTGGTAGCCTATGTTGGCTATTCTTGCACCTGGCCCTGTGCCTACACAGGTAGGAGATCCACTCCGGACCCAGAAGGGCATCTGACTGGATGTCTGCCTGGCTCCACTACTCTGCCCCCAGCTGCCCTGTTTGGTCCTGCATCCCATGGGGGTGGGACCACAGACAGGTGCTCCACGGGTGCATGTGGTTGTGCATACCATGCATTTGTCTGGGGCCATGGAGTTATATGGGCCAGTTATGCATCTCTGGTGTGCTTTTCCCACCCCTTTGAGAATCCCCCCGATAAGTCAGGCCAATATGTATCCCCTATACACTGTAGGTATGCTGTAGCAACATACATGATGTATTAACATAAGAGATTAGCTTATAGCAAGCTTTCATTAAAAAAATAAAGTTTTTAATTCTAAAGCTGTAACATTTACAAAGTTAGCCCAATTGAAAGAAACTGTCTTTCAAAATGTCAAACTTTCGAAGCATTGGTGCTAGAAACATCTCTGGCAAACTCTAATCTTCTTGATTTTTCAGGCTTTGTATGTGAAAGCATTAGAAGATAATAACTGTCAAAATTTATAGTTCTTTAAAGAGCTGTTGACACCTCTGGTAAAACTTTGGAAGATACAGAGCTCGAGTCACAAAGGTCGGTGCAAAGGCAGCTTACACTGACTGTCAGTGCACTAGGGACCCTGCACCTGATTCACTATTGGGTTCAGTCCCGGGAGCAAAGTCCCACACCCTGTATCAACTGTGGCCATGCACCAAACAGACGGCACATTTTGCAGGTTTGCTGCAAGCTGGGGGGTTGGCTGTGTAGCAATAGAACTATGGACAGCTGTCTCTGGTGATCTAGTGGACCCCCCATCCCCAATATTAAAAGAGCCTTCCCTGGTGGTCTAGCAGACCCCCCCAGCACTGATCTCATATTAAAAGATCCGTCCCTGGCCAATCTGGTGGTGCTGAGGTGCTGGACGCCTTACCTAGCACTACGCCAGTGACCCATGTTCGGGAATGAGCACGGGCCTCAGGGGATGGCAGGGGAGAAGAACGACTGAGCATCTATGGGACTAATCTCCCTCTCTGGGGAGGGGGGTCACCAGTGGTTAGCATTTGACTGGCACCTAGCGGAGGCTGGGGTGCAGTGTGCCAATGCAGCAGACACCTGGAGAAGCACATGAGGATGTGTGTGCTTCCTCCACTGGTGTCATTGCATGCCTCATCTCCAGTGAGAAAATGGAAAACGTTGACACGGAGCATGATGGAGGCCGCTCGGCAGGCCCAACTCCCAGCTAGCCATGGCACTGGCCACACTGGAGCTGGTCTTTAGTGGGCATTGGGGAGCTCTGCCGGCCCTGCCAGGGGGTGTAAGCCCTGGGGGTAAGGGTCAGCATCGGCTGGTAGATGCCAGGGGGTGTGCCTGGAGTCTCTCTCTCCTGAGCTGGGGGCAGCAGAAACAGGAGCAGAAAAGTAGTAGCAAAAAAAAATAAAAAATAATTTCCCTGGTGGTCTAGCCTCGATATGCCGGTATATTAATAGATCTTTTCCTGGTGGTCTAGTGGACCCCCCCCCCCCCCGATAAGCTCATATTATGTAATATATATTTTCCTGGTGGTACCTCCCACTCTCCTGACCCATCCTCAGCCCACTGGCACAGCCCTTCATGCTCCAAGCACCACCAACTGAACTGTCATGGAGTGCGGACTGGTACAGTGCATGCTTCATGACAGTTCAATTGGTGGCTTGCCATGGTGGAGTGCAGAGGGCTGTGTCAGTCGCCAGCTTAGGAATAGGATAGTGGGAACAGGGTGGTGAGGCACTGTCTGCCGGGGAAGGGGTCCCACTAGACCACCAGAGAAATATATATTTATATTATATGGGCTGACTGGGGAGAGGGGTCTGCTAGACCACCAGGGAAGAATTTATTAATATATGGACAGATCAGGGCTGGGAGGTCTGCTAGACCACCGGGGATGTTATTTGTTTACTGAAAGGGGATTGGAGCTGGGGAGGGGGGACCGTGGGACATTGACACAAGGTTTGAAACCCTTCCAGAGGACACACTTTTAAGTACCCTTAAATCAGCCCTGGCTGGTCTAAGGGTACTTAGAATCTCACACCCTGGGAGGGTTTTATAAATCCAGATTTAGGGGCTATGACAAGCTTGTGTCTGCCACAAGCCCCCTAGTGCCATGCCACAGCCCATTTTGAGGTGCAAGGCTGCTGCAAGCCCCCTTTGGTGCACATAGCCTGTGTTTGACACAGGCTGCTTTTGTGAATCACCCCTGGCACATTCTGTGGTGCAAGCCGCACCTTGTGCCATTCCTTGTGGTGCAAGCCCCTTGCGCCATTCAGGGAAGCCTTGTGAATTGGGCCTATAATATTTAAGCATTATTCAGATTGTATTTCATATATAGTCTATAGATTTCTCTTTGACTGTTTATGTTTGCTTGGCAAGTGCATGCACGAAATGGACATGCTGTGACTACCCACAAAAGTAGGGGCTGCAGAGGCATGTCACTGCAACATCCAATGCAGCTCAGACTGTAGGAGGCTCGACAGTGGCAGGCCAATGAGAAGCAGGCAGACAGTGATGCTGTTCAGCCTGACTGAAGGGTGTAAACTTTGTGTAGTTGAAATGAGACAGGCACACCCATCAAGAGTGCAGCTGCATCCTTTCATTTACAAGATGCCCCCCCCCTTCCAGCTTAGTGGCATCATTATCATCCTGCTCCTCATCCCCAACCTTCGGCTGCTGCTTGGTTAGTTAAACTATGTGAAAGACACTCACTGGATTTAGATTCCACTTACGCCTTGCAGCTGAATTCAACAAGTGCAGAACAGTGCCCCCATTCTAACAGTCTGCCTACTTCTAAAAGGGACCAAAGACCTGCCTGCCAAGAGGCTCCAAATCCTGCCTCAGTTCTCACTACCTGCACATTTGTTTCTTAGACAACAGTGCCTACTACTGACTGACACTTTTTCTGGCACCCGCCGATTAGCAGATCGTTTGCATGTGCTGACACACAGAACTAGAATAATGATAAGCTGACACCTTTACTCATCCACCTCTCCCGATTCCCACATCCCATCAAGTGGTGAACATTTTGGTCTGGGAGCGGGAAGCCTGCCTGCACGTATCTCACGTGTCGGCATTGCGAAGGTCATGAGGGAGACGGTTGGTCAATGACCACCATTCATGATTAAGTAAGCAGTAAGATGCAAAGGGTGTGGGTTGTTCTCTGATAAAGGCATGCCCCGGGTGTGAAGTGAGACACAAGGTACTTGAGTCAAGTGCCTCCAGCACCTGGGAAGCGCTGTTATCACACAACAACCCAAACCCTGGAATGTCTTATTGCTTATTTACTTATGAATGGTGGTCTGCTGGAGATACCCAGCTCATTCACAACTCGTTACTGTAACCTCTAGGCTACACTGCTAGCCCTAGTCTATGGTGTGCTTGTGTAGACCTGAAACAGTTCTTTTTGTTTACCGGATTTGTTCCAGTTTACTCACATGTGTTGTATTGTGCCGCTGTTTACCTACTGATTGCACTTCATTGTACTGCTTCTGATTTACAGTACCATTTTTATCGTTGTATTTCTTGTTTCTCCCCATACCCTTTTACCCAGGACACCTCTAGAAACAAACTGTTTAGCTGAGCATGCCTTTCCTGGTAGGACTTTTAAAGAAATAAATAAAAGCCTGTATGAGTGGACTGCCTTACGGGGGCTGAGCGGTGAGGGACTGCTCTGGTTTGCTGGTAACATGGGTTCATGCTTCGAGCCAGAACATCCAAAGTGGAGGCCAACTGGGAAGGCTCAGAGTGTCTGCCTCAGATGTTCTCCTCTCTCAGTTGGTCAGTGTGCCACACTGCACATGCAATGACCCCTGGTGGAAGCATGTGGTGGCACCCTTGGCAACGTGACTCTCCCCAGAACCACTGCATGCATTTGCACACAAGCTGAGGGTGGTGGACGGGACCACTAAAGAGGGACAAAATTCTCCTTCGTTCATGGTAATATGAAGGGGTCATTCCAACCACTACCTCTGCCCCAAGGGGGTATTAGGAAAGGCTACCACCTCCCCCACTGCAAACAGTCAAAGCTGAGGTGATCCTGATTTATCCCCCAGTTTATTTTGGCTGGGCTAGACCTCGGGGGAACCTGCTTCAGGGGGTAAGCTGAGCAGTGTGGAGGTCAGCTGAAGGTGGTGGTGGTGTTTGTGTCGGGGGAGACTTGCTCAGTTCCTGTTTGGGAGACAGTGAAAAACCTCTAGCTCTGGATGTGAGCACAAATGGGAGAAGTAGAGAAAGTAAAAAAAAATGGCATGAGTGTATATGTGTGTGTGTGTGTGGGGGGGCATGATGATAGCGGTAGCAAGTGTTAACTGCCCTAGAAGCAGGTAACACACCCAAGGGCTTTAAGAACTGGTGGCTGTGAGATGCTTTTTAAAATTCTGCTCCATGGGATAAAGGGAAAGAGGAACTTGTTTAACCAGGAAAGGCATACTAAGTCAAAGTTTGTTTCCAGGTGTGACCTGGGAGCATATTGCTCAGGGTCACACTGTTTTCAGGTGGGGGCTGTGAGATTCAAACCTAGGTCTCCAGTTTTGCAGCACAGAGCCCTAAACCACTGCACTATACTGCATCCTAAGACAAGATAAGAAACTGATGCTGACTGGACAGTACTTTGGAATCACCGCTCAATGGAGCAGGACATAACTGTCAACCAGTCAGCACTTCAAAAACCCGCTCAGCAGACTGGAACACAGCAGCAGACAGGGTACAATTTTAGAAACCCTCCTCAATGAGGCAGGGGAGAGTTACTGGTTGGGTGGCAGTCAGAAACCATGCTCAGTGTGGTGGAAGAAAACTGCTGACTGGGTGGCATTTCACAGACCACACTCAGCAGGCTAGGAGAGAGCTGGTGACAGGGAAGCATTTTAAAGGCCCCATCTGGTGTTGTGGGAGAGATGCAAACCTGGCAGCATTTTGGAAATCTCACTTAGTGGGATGGAAGAAAGCAACTGACCATGCAGCATTTTGGAGTTACTGCTTGGTGAGTCAGGTGACAGCTACCAAACAAGCAGCATTTTAGAATGTATAAATGGCAGCGTGGATGCACTCTAGAAGCAAGATTATACTGTGGTGCAGCTCAAATCCCCGGCTTCTGACACAGCAGCACATGGCACAGCTAAAGCAAGCGCACTTTGCAAAACACACTGGATCAAATAAAGTGCAAGAGCCTGAGACAACTGGTCTTAGGACTACTGCCAGATTGCTACTAAACACAGTTCATTTTTGCACTTGCAGTTTTGGTGCAAGAAGTATCTGAAATGTCTTCCCTTGAACCACTTGGAATGATGCTAACCAAGCACTAGGAGCTGCCAGTGGCGGAAGAGCATGCCATTGCTCCCTGACCCAAGGGCATGCACGTTGTTGTGTAATAACATCACGCCTTGGGTGGGTTGAAGCATGAGGCTGCAGCCTGAGTGCATTCAACAACCAAGAAGTGATGTTATTAAACATGGCACACATCTGTGGACTGCACTACTGCTATTATACAATAGCTCATCCATAAAGAAAACAGATAAAAAACAAATAAATATATCAAAGCTGATGTCACTGTGTTCCACTTTAATATAGTCTTCAGCTCCACTAATGCCACTGGTTTTGGAAACTGCTACGTAATTAAAAAATGAATACTGGGTGGGGGGAAAAATTAACAAGGGACCTTAGTAAGAAAAAACAAGACTGTTTCAAAACAAACACACAAAACAATACACTGGGGTTAAGATTTCAAACATGCCCAAATTTACAACTATATTACAAATTCTTTGCTACTTATAATGTCTTCACTGATATTGCAAACAACCTGTTTACCTTATTCCCCCTTCTCCCCAAGTCGCACCTAGAAACGAGCTCCAGCTCAGTGTGCTTATCCCAGTAACAAAAATGTTAAACAAATAAACTAAAATGCAAATAGCAGGGTTTATATTCCCTATAAAAAATGTTTCATTAGTGTGTACAAGGCTTTAGTTGTTCAGTGCTGTTCCTCCTAATTGCTGCAATATCCTTTTTACAGCTGCATAGCAAGAGTTCTGCTGCATATTGCAAACAGAGGAAGAGAGAGGGGAGGCCCAGCCAGATCCAATGCAAATCACGTTCCCTCGGTACTGGAACCTAATCACAACATTGGTATGTATGAGATCCCTGTGCTTGCTCTCTCTCTCTCTCTCTCTCTCTCTCCTCTACCCCCTTCACATAGCAGATCTTTATTCCTTTTTACAGACTTCCTGGCACTACTTTTTAACTTGCCTATGCCAGCTCTCTGACCGACCAGCATTCTGTTCCCATGTCCCATCCCGCCTCAGACCCACTACCTGCCCTGGAAGTGACTTGATCTTGTCCACCATCAGCAGCTGCACTCAGCTCCTGACCCTGCTGTCTGATCTGGAGATGTCAAGCAACAGTCCACTCTATGCCATCAGCAGTTGCACTTCAGCTCCAACCCCACTGCTACTCGGGGTTTGGAAGCAATGGCATGCTCTTCCCGCAATCACTGCACACAGCTTTCCACCCTGCTGGGTGTACAGCAGGTCTACAGAAACTCCTTGACACTACCTCACAAATTTACAAATGTAATGAGGTAGTAATCTTAGGGGACCTTCACTTAAATTGGCTAGGGATAGCTCACAGTTCTCTCCTCTCACTGACCCATAGCTTTAACTTGCACCAGCTGCTAACAGTGCCAACCAGGATCATGTCATCACCACTTTCTGGTACACTCTTGGACTGGGAACTGGTAAGCCATATGGAGCACATATTGACCGTAGGTATACTGGCTGATGCACTAATGGACCACTCTCCTACTTTCTACATTCTGTCAATGGGTGTGCCTCCGTCTCCCCTACCTCATTTCGTCATTTTTACCAACTTTGCTCACCTCGACCAAGAGGCGTTTCTTTATGATGTTTCCAGAATTTACTGGTCTGAGATTTATCACTCCTGCAGTGTTGAGGATGCCCTACATATCTTTATCAGTGAATTCCTTGCTGTGCAGTGCAAGCATGCCCCTCGGATAACCAAGAGAATCCATGGCAAACAATTGAGATGACTCCACAAAGACCTGCTGAAAAATCTACACCTCAGAGTTAAACTCTGGAAGCACTACAAAAAATCTAGTCTGCAAGCTGACTTCAATGCCTCTAAAGCTCTAAGGAACTCTTGTAAAAAACAAGTAAGAACTGCAAAGAGCAATTACTGTTAAGACCTTCTGCACAGCTCAGCCTGTGACCCTAGGAAATTTCAGACACATGCCAAAACCTTTCTTGGGGCTTCCCAATCGGATACCTCTGCAGATATGTTCATAAATGATGTTCATTCTAATGACTCCTGTACCATAGCTAATTCTTTCGACCGTTTTTCTTTGATCTGACCCAACACACCTCTGCCTTTCAACCTAATGCAATGCACTCTCAGCTCCTACCTTCTACTTGTCCAGACACCCAGGATGCTCCATCTCATGGGCCTCCACATGCTCCTCCTTTCTATTTCAAAACCATGTCAGGAGTGGAGGTCCCGAAACTACTGAGACCCATCTCTGTTGACACTGCCTCTGGCTCTGACTCTCTAGAACCCCAGCTCCTGAAACTTGCAGCTCCCCTCATTGCTGCACTGCTGGCTAAAATCTACACACTAATCATCTCTTGTAGTATGGTCCTTGACCTTTGGAAAATTGCTCATATCACACCTCTTTTCAAAAAAGGCCAACCCAAGGTCATCACCAATTATAGATCGATAGTCATTCTTTTGGTCCTCAGCAAACTTCTGGAGAAAATTGTCACTACTCAAACAAATGACCACCTAATAAATTTCAACCTGCTCTCTGATACCAGCATGGCTTCAGGAAAGGACACAGTATGGCTATGGCCCACCTTAAATTTACCACTGACACTCTCCAAAATGGATTCTGGTAATCTTACAATGGCTATTTTTATTGACCTCACAAAGGCTTCTGACTCTTGCTGATCATCCTTTCCTCCTCTCCACACTTCGACACCTGTGTTTCTCATCCACAGTTGTTGGCTGGTTTAATAGCTACCTATCTAACAGGACTCAGACTGTGAAATTTAACTCCTTCCTATCTAACAGTGCTATCATCAACATTGGGGTGCTCCAGGGCTCTATCCTTAGGCCTCTTCTTTTCTCACTCTTCATAAACAATGTTGGGGATGCTCTCAAAAGCCTGTTCGGCTATTCTGTATGCAGATGATCTTGTCATCTACACCAGCTCTACTAGTACAACCTGTCTATGTTTCTATGAAGTTCTTTTTCACAGAGAGGGTGGTGGATGCATGGTACGGCCTACCTCAGGAAGTGGTGGATATGAATACAGTGCAGGGCTTCAAACAGGCATGGGGCAAGCATAAGGGAGCAATAAAGATAAACATGAATAGATAGGCCACTGATAGAGTACAGGCCTATGGCACATTCATAAGGTAGAAAAAATGGGCAGACTGGATGGGCCTTGCAGTCCTTATCTGCCATCAACTTTTTTGTTTCTCTGTTTCCATTGATGCATCCTTTTCATCTGACTTTATAAATATTCAAAAACTAGCTAAATTCCCACAAGCTAGTACCCAGTGCAAAGAAGACTAAAGCCATGCTGCTAGGCTCAGCTCCGAAGCTTAGGGCTTGTCCAATGGCAATTTCGGTTCAGGACTCAGGTGGTACTCAGCTTGAATGTGTGACTTCATTCAATTACTTGGGTGTCTTGCTTGATCAATCCCTGGATTTCAACTTTTACGTACAGTCCACCTGCAAAGCTGTCAATGCCAAACTCGGTGTAGCCTATAAGACCAGCTATATACTCATGCCTCAGCTAAACTGGCCATTGCCAGAGGTATTCTGCTCCCTACCCTCACCTATGGTGCTCCTTATACTTGCTACTGCTCATAAAACCTCCCTCCTAAAATGGGATGTTACGTATAACAACATATGTCGGTATGCCTCATCGACTCAAACACCACTGTCAGCTCTACAGTGGCCTTGGCTGGCTCTTCTCCCCTCTGCTAGCAGGCAATACTACCTTGGCTCACTCACTGATTTGATCATCCGGTATCAGACCCCACTATCACTAGCGGCGCTACTGGTTCCCCATACCTAGTCCCACGGACTGCGATCTGTTGATAAATCTTTATTAAATGTATCTAAGTGTCACATGAGCAAAGGAACTGGTGCCTTTGAGCATGCTGCACCACAGTTGTGAAATGCCCTGCCCCGTGAACTTAGGCTATCCAAGTCCCATCGAGGTCTTAAAAGTGAACTATGCCTAAATCACTTGCAGATGCATGCACCTGTTTTGACCCTACTTAACATCTGCAGTTCTGCATCTAACAAGATACTAATCTTGATTCACCACCACTCCCTATAACTCCCTAGTTGCCTCTACTCTCTGCCCTGTTCCCTAGTCACCTACTAGTTAAAGCCCATTTTGTTCTTCCTTCTCCCCACAGATACACCAATGAACTTATCCTTGCTCTCCTATTTTCCTTCTTCCTACTCTGACCCCCTTGCACTGCTTTGTCATTTATTGTATTCCTACACAATCTTGTTTGTAAATCCTTTTGTGCCACTGTTTTTTCAGATTTTTTTACACTTTGTCGTATTCAAATGTTTGCCTATTCTATACTGTATTTTGTTTGACTAAATGTGAGTTATGCACTTATGAATTGTTACTCTATATGTTTCTACATGATTATACTCTCCTGTGTTGTGCCCGAAAATAGTTATTTTATGGCTAGTGTTACTTACCCGGTTAACAAAAACTAAATAAAATTCACATTTATAAGAATGTGCTATTTGTGGGAGAAAGAGTGCTATTTGTCAAAATAGCACTCTTTCCCCCACAAATTGCACAGTGGGGCACATGACCAGAGGCAGCATGGATTCACAGCAGGAAGGTCATGTCAGACGAATCTAATAGATTTCTTTGACTGGGTGACCAAAGTAGTAGACCAGGGAGGGACTGTACATATGGCCTACCTAGACTTTAGCAAGGCATTTGACGCTGTCCCACACAAAAGATTAATAAACAAGCTAGCCTCCCTGGGAGTGGGTCCCAGGGTGACAGCTTGGGTAACAAATTGACTGACCAACAAGACGCAGAGGGTAATAGTAAATGGAGTACACTCTGAAGAAAGGGCGGTTACTAGTGGCATACCGTAGGGTTCAGTACTGGGACCAGTCCTCTTTAATGTCTTCCTAGGAGACATTGCAGAGGGGCTGGAAGGGAAAGTATGCCTCTCTGCAGACGATGCAAAAACCTGCAACGGAATGGTCAAAAGTATGGCAGCTTAGATTCAATGCAAAAAAGTGCAAAGTAATGCACCTGGGAAACAAACACCCAGGAAAAGTACACAATGGGGGGAGTGACACTAACAAAAACAAAATGGAAAGGGACCTCGGTAGTCACATCAGATTACCTTAAGGCAGGCAAATAATGTGAGAAGGCAGTAAGGAAGGCTGGAGGGATACTGGGATACATAGGAAGAGGCATCACCAGTAGAAAACAGGAAGTTGTTATCCCTCTGTACAGACAGTTGGTGAGATCCCATTTGGAGTACTGCATGCAGTTCTGGAGACCCCATCTCCACAAGGACACAGACAGGATGGAATTGGTCCAGAGGAGGGCAACTAAAATGGTGCAGGGTCTGCAACAAAAACCATATGAGGAGATACTGAAAGAGCTTAATATGTATACCCTTGAGGAAAGGAGGGAGAGAGGAGACATGATAGAAACTTTGAAGTACCTCAAGGGTGTCAACAAAGTCCAAGACTGGAGCATCTTTGAGAGAAAGAGATGTGCAAGAACAAGTGGGCACAGTTTGAAGATAGAGGGAGGACGGCTCAGGGGCACGGTCAGAAAGTATTTTTTCACACAGAGGGTGGTGAACACATGGAACCACCTTCCTGAGGAGGTTGTAGGGTCAAAGACTGTGGGGGGAATTCAAGAATGCATGGGACAGACATAAGGCAATTATAGTGAAGGGTAGGAGGAAGTAGGCCGTTGGTTAACTAGAATCTGCAGCTTATCCAATATGTAGGGAATGGGCACACTAGGTGGGTCAAGTGGTCCTTATCTGCCATCAAAGTCTACATTTCTGTTTCTATGCACATTTTTTTATTTTTAAAAACTTTTCTGCATTACAGTACAGCAGATAAAACCATAGGTGAGCATATTCATAATAGTTAAACTCTTTAACTTTGCAACAGAGCATACTTCCTTTCAATGGTGAGGTAACTGCCATGCACTAATTGCTTACTACACTGGGTGGTATCCCATAATAATACTTGTCCATGTATGTCCTAGAATTGATACTAAGTGACTGATACTGCCATGAGCAGGGGATACTTCGAACATCCCGGAGACACTGGCTGCTCATTACAGAATGACATGCAACAATACCGTCAATGTCCTAACCCCTGCACAAGCAAAGCTTTTACAGTTGTGTTTAGTCACATGAACATACAAAATTGCCAGCAGAAAAAGGCCCACAGGTCTGCCCAATTGTGCAGCTTTTAGGTTCATATTACTACAGCTGCCTCACTTCCATCCAAACCCCTCCCATCCTCCTCTTTCCCAGTCCTTCCCCCCTTTGTGTTTTTGTCTGTACTAACCCTGCTCTTGACTCCATCCCATCCCCGCTTAAAGCTATCCACTGTCTTTTCAGTGATTAACTCCTCTGGCAGTGCGCTCCAACCTGCCACCACTTTCTATGAAGTAGTGCCTCCTCATCTCCCTCCTAAACCTTCCCCCTTCCAACTTCAGACTGTGCCCCCTAGTACTTAAAGGTCTCTATCATTTCCCCTCTTACCCTTCTGTCTTCCAGTGAGTACATGTTGAGATCTTTCAACCTTTCCTCATACGGCAACTCCCCTAGTCCTATGATCATTTTTGTAGCCCTACTCTGCACCCCCTCCAGTAATCGCACATCCTTTTTGAGGTATGGGCACCAGTACTGCACACAGTATTCCAAGTGTGGCCTTACCAGTGATCTATACAATGGCAGGATGACCTCCTCCTTTTGAGAGGTGATACCTCTCGTAATGCACCCCAGCATGCTATCTGCCCTTGCTACAGCTCTCCTATGCTGTGTAGATACCTTCCTGTCCCCTGTGACTATTACCCTTAGGCCCCTTTCCTCCTCTGAAGCCTTTACGTAGCCAGTAGCTGTTCTTGAGATTTCTGGCTCCAAAGTGCATGACCTTGCAATTCTTAGCTTTAAACCCCAACTGCCACTACCTAGACCAGTGCTAGAGTTTAGCTAGATCCTCTCTGAGTGCCTGCCTGTCTTCCTCATTGTCCACTTTTGCACAAATCTTAGTGTCGTCCACAAACAGGCAGATCTTACTCTTGACCCCTCTGCAATGTCTCTAATAAAAACATTGAACAAAACAGGGTCCAGCACTGAACCCTGTGGTACTCCACATGTGTTACTGGCTGTGGCTTGGATATCTTCCCCTTTACAGCTACCCTCTGTTGTCTGCGCTGCAGCCAGCTCTCAACCCACCCCACCAGTTTGTCCCCTGCCCCCATGTCCCTCAGCTTGCTCATTAACCTCCTGCACAGCACAGAGTTGAAAGCCTTGCTGAAGTCCAGATACAGGACATCCACAGCGTGGCCTTTGTCAACCGCCCTAGTGACCCAGTCAAAGAAGTCGATCACGTTAGTTTGGCAAGATCTTCTCGTGACAACCCATGCTGTCTCTCATCCTGCAGGCCATTGCTATCAAGAAAGGTTATCAACCTCTCCTTCAGAATGGTCTCCATCAACTTCACCACTATGGAAGTCAAGCTCACCAGTCTGTAGTTCCTTGGTTGGTCCTTGGGTTCATTCTTGTGAAGGGGCACCATGTGAGCCATCCTCCAGTCCCTGGGTATATTCCCCATCTCCAAGGTGTTGAACAGGTCCATCAGAGGGCCTGCCAATGACTCTGCCAGTTTCTTCAGGACCCTTGGCTGTACACCATCCAGTCCTAGTGCCCTGTCCACCCACAAGCCTTTAAGGCCCTTCAGAACTCTATCCTCTTGGACAATCTTGTCTGTTATCTCTGCCCTTCCCTCCACCCTTGCCCCCTTTCCCTTGCAGTATTGGGCAATCCCTTTCTTTTGTGAACACTGAGCAGAAATACTCATTGAGTGCCTCTGCCTGATCTTCCCCTTGTCCTGCCCATCCTCCCTCTCTCTTGATTCTAACTATGTCATTCCTACAACTCTTCTCCCTTATATATTTAAATAATCCCTTTTTCTCCTCTCTGATCCCCTAAGCCAACTTCAGTTCCTCTGTTGTCTTGGCTGCCCTGACTGATCTGGTCACCTCCCTAGATGCCTTTGAGAACATGTCTCTATCCTCCTCATGCCCAGATTTTTTGAACTTAATGAAGGCCAGTCTTTTTTTCCTTCACCTTCCCCTCCACCTCCTTGCTGAGCCGGCTAGATTTTTTTTTACCTGGACTGCTTACTCTGAGATTTGGCACATGTGTTCGTGGCCTCATTTAGCCCCTTCTTAATGACTGCCCACTTCTGTTCAGCATCCATCCCTGGGTTAATTTCAGCTAAATACCGCTCTAGGATGCTGCCCATTCTGGTAAAATCTGCCTTCCTGAAATCCATCACTACTCTTGTCCTGGTCTTAGGAGACTCCCTCCCTCCCTCTTTTCAGGAGTAACCACACTGAACGGTGGTTGCTTCCTGCTAGAGTCCTGTACTACCAGATCCTGGACTTGGTCTCTATTTGTTAGCACCAAGACCAGTATGTTCCCCTCTCTAGTAGGATCCATCACCCCTTGCACTAGGTAACTGTCTTGGATAGCCTCCAGCAGCACCTGTTCCCTGGCGTGTACTGTAGCTACTGTCTGCCAGTCAACCCCAGGTAGGTTGAAGTTTCCCACTGTAACTATATATAACTGTATTCCCTTTACCACTGACCTTCTTGATTTGCTCCCCCAGCTCCCTATCCATGTCCCTGTTCTGGGAGGGTGGCCAGTACACCACCCCTATCTCAAGTTTCTTACCTTTAGGGCTTTGGAGCAATACACGCATGGCTTCTGACCTCCCCATAGCCCTTCTTCCCTGGTACACAGCATTCCCTTTCTGACATAAAACCCCTCATTGCAAACAAATGCATTTTGCTTACATGGAAACATATTATGCCACAATCTTGCTTATGGGGGGGACCGGCTACATCTAAGTAAGGAGGGTTCAGGGGTGTTAAAGCAGAGACTGAGGAAGTTATCACCACAAACTATAATTTAAACTTGCTGTGGGGGGCTGGGGAGGTGGAGTGAATCAGGAGAGGAGGTTCAGAGGACCTCCCCCATAGCAATGATAGGGCCCACTTTGTCTAGGATAGAGGAAGAGTAAGGGGGCAGCTGGGAGAGAGTCAGGGTGGAGGGTGGTATCACTAAATGCTAGGAGCCTGGGGAATAAGATGGCAGAGCTGCAGGCACTACTGGAAGAAGGAGAGGTGGACATAGCGGCCATCACTGAGATGTGGGCAACCCAAAATCATGACTGGGACTTGGCCATCCCAGGATATAAATTATTCAGGAGGGACAGAGAAAAAGGTAAGGGGAGGGAGTAACCGTTTACATAAAGGGCGGGATTGGGGGCTTCAGGGAGGAGGGGGAAGAAGGTAGGTCAGAAGTCATTTCAATACAACCCCATGCCCCAAAGGGGCTAGGATCCGATTGTGGGTTGTTTATAGGCCCCCAACCCAGAAAGAGGATGTGGATAGAGAACTAGAGGAGCAGCTAAGGAGACTCTGTGGCAAAGGGAGCACTGTGGTGGTGGAAGACTTCAATTTACCGGGGGTGGATTGGAGCATCCCAGCCACCACATGCACCAGGGAGCAGATCCTCCTGGAAGCAATTCAGGGTGGCTTCCTGACCCAAAGGGTGACAGTGCCAACAAGGTAAGAAAATATTATGGACCTGGTGCTGGAGGATGGAGAGCAGGTCACAGATGTAAGAGTGGAGGAACCACTGGCTGGTAACAATCACCACACAATGTGGTTCTCTATCAGTTTGGGTAGAGAGATCCACAATACAAAAACAAAGGTCCTGGACTTCATAAAGGCAGACTTTGGCAGGATGGGGGCAATTAATGAGATCACACATAGATGGCATCCACCCTGACATGACTGCAGAGCAGAAGTGGGCAATCATAATACTAGGGCTGATTGAATCCACTAAGGCTTGTGTCAAGAGCCAGCAAAAGAAATCAAGGACCAAGCATCCAAGCTGGATGACCAGAGAGGTAACGGAGAAGGTGAGGGATAAGAGAAGGGCCTTCTGAACCTACAAGAGAATCAACAGGATAGAGGATAGGGAGAACTATGTGAGGAAATCCAGGGAAGTGAGCAGAGTGGTCAGGACTGCAAAGGCAGCCAGGGAAAGGAAATTAGCACAGGGGATTAAGGAAGGAGAAAAGGATTTCTTCAGGTATATCAGGGAAAAGAGGAAGTACAAGGATCAAATAGTTATGATCAGGAAAGGCAGTTGTTGGGTAGACAAGGGGGCCGAGAAGGCAGAAGTACTTAATGAGTACTTCCATTCAGTGTTCATAAGGGAGAGAGATGGACCCATTTCTGCAAGGAAAGGGAGAGTAGGTATGGGGGGGGGTGAGACAACCACAGACAAGGTTATCATGGTGGAAAGGGTGCTGGAGGGCCTTAGGTCCCTGAGGGTGGACAAGGCACCTGGGCCAGACGGGGTACATCCCAGGGTGCTGAGGGAGCTGGCAGAGCCCTCTGGTGGATCTGTTCAACACCTACTAAATACGAGATGTGTGCCCAGAGATTGGAGGGAGGCACACATGGTAACTCTCCACAAAAGTGGGCCCAAGGACGAACCAGGGAACTACAGACCAGTGAGCCTCACCGCAGTTGTGGGAAACTGATGGAATCTATCCTCAAAGAAAGGCTGATGCAGTTTCTTGTGGATAATGATCTTCAAGATGACAGACAGCATGGGTTCATCGCTGGCAGATCCTGTCAGACAAACTTGGTTGATTTTTTTTGACTGGGTCATGAGGGCACTGGACAAGGGCTATATGGCTGATGTAGTCTACCTGGATTTCAGCAAGGCCTTCGATTCAGTGCCACATGGAAGGTTGACCTACAAGTTGAGGAGTCTAGGTATAGGGTGGAAGCTAGCCCAATGGGTAGAAAACTAGCTGAGGGACAGGCAACAGAGGGTAGTTGTTGGGGGAGAAGCATCGGAGCCCACTGCAGTGACAAGTGGTGTCCCACAGGGATCAGTACTGGGACCATTCCTGTTTAACATTTTCATCTCAGATATAGTGGTTGGGATCAAGAATAAGATCAGCCTCTTCGCCGATGACACAGAGATCTGTGCTGAGGTAGATGGGGAGGAGGGTGGCAAATTATTGCAGGAGGACTTGGCATGACTCGAGGAGTGGTCGCACACCTGGCAGCTTAGGTTCAACGCCAAGAAGTACAAGGTGATGCATTTGGGAGCCAAAAACCCAGGACACAGCTACTGGATGGATGGTGTGAAACTCTCCACATCCGACGAGAAGGATCTGGGGGTGCTGGTGACTGGGGAATTAAACCACTTGGCCCAGTGTAGGAATGCAGCAGCTAAAGCTAACAGGATGCTAGGGTGCATAGCAAGGGGGATTACACCCAGATGTAGCGAAGTCATATTGCCCCTGTACAGGTCCCTGGTGAGGCCACACTTGGAATACTGCATGCAGTTCTGGCACTCGTACTTGAATAGGGATATCAAACTACTGGAGGCAGTGCAGCGAAGAGCAACAAAGATGATCCAGGGGTTGGGGGATAGAACTTATGAGAAAAGACTAAAAGAGCTCAACGTGTATACCCTGGAGAATAGAAGACAGAGAGAGAGGACATGATAGAGACCTTCAAGTACCTGACGGGGATGAACAGAGTAAGCCTGCAGGGTGAGTTCACTCTCCAGAATGGAACAGATACCACAGGGCACTCCCTGAAGTTAAAGGGAGGCAGATTCAGGAGGGAAAGGAGGAGGCACTACTTCACTGAAAGGGTGGTAACAGGGTGGAATGCACTGCCTGAGCAACTCGTATCAGTGCAGACTGTGGGGTGCTTCAAGAGGGGGTGGGAAAAATTCAAGGGGAAAGTACATACTGGGGGGCAGTTGGGGAGGGAAGCGTTAATGGGGGGGCAGCTGCCTTCTAATGAGCTGAAGTGCTGTACACTCGAGCAGACTAGATAGACCATATGGCCTGTATCTGCTGGCAATTTCATATGTTCGTAGATTATGGGTAAATTGGATGGTTGATCTAATTAAGTTCAATTGTGTCTATTATTGACTGTGGTTTAGTCATTTATAGTTCTGCCACAGACACAACCCTACGTCGGCTCACCACAGCTCTGAATAAGGCATGCCGTCTACTAACTGGTGCAGCGTGTCGTACTCACACTTGTGACCTTTATGAACAAGCAAACTGGCTTCAACTGCAGGCTCACATTGAATATCAAGCCTGCCTTCTGGCTAAGAAGGCAGATCTTGGTCTCCTACCACCAGGTTCCCTTCAGCTTTTCAGTCCCTTCCGGGGCACTCGGAGCACACAAAGTTCTGTGATCCAAACCTTTACTGTCCCTCGCTGTGGGACCTCGCTCTGACAGCGATCTACTGCAGTTAGAGCTGCTAGTTTATTTAATTCCCTTCCTCCTGAGATTGCGATGACTGCAGCCTTGGGACCATTTAAGCGGAAGCTGCATCAGTTCCTAGTTTCCAGAGCTTCTTGTGACTGCTATTCCTAATCTCTGCTGACAGCTACATGGACTGGGACCTCCCTCTTTTACCATTTGCCTCTGTATAGCCCTATGCTGCTGCTGCACTATTCCACTCACAGCACTTCCTCCCTTATCCCTTTCTCATTCCTACCCTCTTTTCATTCTACCTCATCCCCATCTTCCCTTACCCCTCCACCCCCTCTTCCCTCCTCTCTCCTCTGTTTCCTCACCTTGTTCTCTCCCTCTACCCCCTGCCCTGTGGGTCTTTCCTGCTTAAACTTCATTGTGGCATCTCCCTCCTTGCTCTTATTTTGCTCCTTCCACCTCCCAATTCACCCCTGTACTTCTCTCCTTGTAAGCCCGTTCACCCCTCTTCAGACAAGGCCACTGGCTGCAATTGACACAATATTTATCTTGCCATATTGTTTTTTTCTTTATGTAATTACTTTCCTCATGTTGTACTACTTACTGAAACCACTGTAATTTGCTATTCTTGTGACTTGACATGGAACCTCTGTAAAAGAGCCCTTGGCTCAAAGGTCTTTCCGATTTGTTAAATAAATAAAAATTAATTAATTAATTAATTAAAATTGAAAAAAATACATTATATGTCTAAAAAACAGCTAGAGTTTTGGAAAGACATCTGGGCCCCCTTATTAATACTTTGACACATTAAAGTGGAAGTGCTGTACTGTAGATATTTCTCACATGCACTTTTGTTGTATCTGTAGTAAGATGACAATTGGAAAAAAACTTTACAGTTGTAATACTAGTACATATTTATTATGTGCCTATTATGGATTATTTGATATTGAATGTCTGCTTTTGATTGGCTTCTCTATGCCATCTTGGCTGTAATTATTCCTTTTGATTTATGAATAAAAAATTATTCTTCAAAAAAACAACTGATGTTAAGTGTGGAGTCAGCAATAGGAGCTTATGAACTGTCACGAAACAGATCTTGTTTTCATGCAAATGACCTCAGTACTAAATGATGGGAAGAAGAAATACAGAGCTAACAGGTGATGTTACACCTGGTAAAGAACTGTATGTCCAGGGAGGTTAGACAGCAGGTGGTAACATTGACAGTCCTTCTGGTGCTTGGACTACAGAGATATTCTATATGCTGGGGCACTGGGGAAGGAGCTATCAAGACTGGAGGCATGTTACAATAGGCTTGCCCACTTCTTCCTCAATGCCTCCCAGTATAATCCCACTGTTGTAAATTGTACTCTGACGTGGGATGGATGCAACCGTATGACTAAATGAAAGAACATGTATTCACCCTCATACATAAAATCATAGGGAAAGAAGCGGCCCAATGGTGAAGATGGTTGAGGTGATGTTGATGCCTTACCTTTCCCACATCAGTGATGCACGTTCAGGAATGGAGGCGGGTTACGGGGGGGTGGTGGGGGGAAGAAGGACTGAGTGTCTGGCGGATTGATCTCCTCCCTCAAGGGGGGACTGTGTGACTCAGTGGTTGCCCGCCACCTGGAGGAATCCTGGTGGAGGTGCAAGTGAGTTACCATTGGGGGGGGGGGCTGTGCAACAGAGCACTGGTGATGTAACTCTGTGAAGACAGGGCATATATATTGTGCTCATTGCCCGCCCGATCTCACTGGTTGTGGGGCCATCTGGATTTGTGTTCTGGGTGAGAAAAGACAGCCCTCATTTCCCGGCCACACCATGGGGGGGCAATCCACAGAGGATTAAGGTTACTGGATACTAGAGGAGCATCGGGATGGTGATGGCTGTGGAGATTGAAGCGGAACCAACTGCCCATCCCACCAAGGAAGATAAATACCCCTATAGCAAAAAAATAAAAAATTATGGAGGAGGGAATACAGAACTAATGGAGCCAACAGAAAACATAAGCTAAACTGTGTTCAAATATTACGTTTTTTCAAAATTCTCCTGGAAGCATTGGCTGCTCTTTAAGAAATAACATGCAACAAAGTTCGGCTGGAGGAGCAAAAAATGCTTTAAACTACCCCATGGAGTGTGCTTGTGTAGTTTAATCCACAAACTCTGAGGTGTGCTACGCCATTTGTAAAATGAATTTAGTTTTGTATTAAAATGGCTTTGCAGTTTGCTTTCTCAGTGAGAGAGAGAGAGAGAGAGAGAGAGAGAGAATAAATATAGAATAATTACTGGTGACCCCCTTTATCACACAGTAGCAGCTCTCTGTCAAATGTCGTAATAACCTGAAAATGGGTTATTCGGCATTCTCTAACTTGTTTAAGGCAGTACCCAAATTACAGCATGTAGCTTGAAGACAATGCAGTGCATACTCACACTTTGCCTCTCTCAGTCCTTGTCAGATGCGGTCCTGCATGCCATCTAAGCGCAAGTCTCGTGAAATCTTTTTTTCAAAGGTGGCAATCAAGTGGAAAGTCGATTCAACAAACCGGCAGGAAATGAGAGGGAAATGTTCATAGTGGAGCAACAAAATCAAAACACCACACATAAAACAGGTAGTGACCTGAAGTTAGTACTTTCCTTTTGCAGAAAAACAGAAGCAGATCATTAACAGAAATTTCTAAAGTTCACATTATAACAACTTCAACTTAAAATGTGATTTTGTTGTCTGCTATATTAAAAATGTTCAGTTTCATACACTTGAATCTTCATTATTTCAAAAAATTAAAAAGCACATAATAATTTAGAAGCATTTTTTCACTTTCTCCTAAAGTATTAGTGTACAGAAAGTCCCTGCACCAATAATTATAAAAAATAATGGCTAAGTAATTGTCTCTTAATGGATTTTTTTTTGTACACACCCTTGAAATGTGATGACCTCATAAACCTCTCAAGCCTTGCTCTTGAGGTTTTATAAGTCATCACACACATGAGTATGTAAAAAAAATGCATAACACACACTTGCCTATCAATTTTTCTCTATATAATGTATAGGTGACTGTGTGATGTGAGGGTTTTTTATTTCTTTACACACCCGAGATATGTTTTGCAACATAAACTTCAAAACCAGTGGCTGAGTGACTTAAACAGGCAAAACACAATGAGGGCGTGTAAAAGCAAATGTTCATAGTCACCCATATTTTTTATTTTTATACCAGGATCTGATATCAACCAGAACCCCCCTCCCCAAAAAAACTGAAACATTTTGATTTATGAGTCTTAGAATGCAGTTGGTTTTCTGAGCTGTGTTTCGCTTTTGTTACTTATAAACTGAAGCCATTCAGTCTTGTTTACAACACTGAATCAATTTTCCATTCTTTGTTTGACTGTTTGACCTTTTTTGCTAGGATGGTAGTCCACTGTGCTTTTTAAAAAAAGAGATTCTGACTGAAAATACCTGCAATTTCTGCCATACATTTGACAATGGAGCGATTACCAATCATTAACGACAGTGCAGAGGACATGCTGTCACAGCTGTTTTGACTTTCTGTGACAGCACAGTGGCTTACTCAACTGGTTCTTATTCCATATCAACCTGGTGTGAGATGTCATGCCAGGCTAATATGGAGAAAAGCTGGGGATGATTTCTGGTTGATAGCAAACCCTTACCAGTTACTGTTAGATGTTAGTCCACCCCAATGTGACCAGGTTTTGATTCTCCCGTGTGAATCTGCTGGTGTTTTTGGAGATGAGCAGCTGATTAAAACATGCATCACCTTCATTATATTTAGAATGTTTTCCCTCACTGTGAATCTTTTGGTGGGTTTTGAGATTATATATGCGATTAAAGTGATTCCCACATTCAGTTAGGGTTACCACCTTTTAAGAAGCCCAAAGTGGGACATTTCCTACCGAAATGTGATTTTTTTGCAGGACAATATGTAATCTAGACCAATGCAACATACTTGTTTTCTCTAAATAATCAGAATTAAGACCTAGGGTTATTGTTTTTTAATTGTTTCGAGTGTTTATTATTATTTTAAGGTATTTTAGTTAAGGTATTATACCTTTTTTGCAACATTTAGAGGAAAATCAGAAAAACATTGGTCTGCTATAATGTCAGGACATGCAGTATTTCTCATGTTTTTCTGCAGGACACAGCTGCCCAAATCAGGACTGTCCTATGAAAATAGGGACACGTGGTAACCCAACATTCAGTAACATCTGTAAGGTTTTACACCAATATGAATCTGCTGGTGGATTTGAAGATGGGTTGATCTCATAAAACACTTCCCACATTCTGTACATGTGTAAGGTCTCTCTCCAGTGTGACTCTGTTGGTGCTCTCTTTTTTTTTCCAGTATGTCGCTTTTGGTGTTTATGGAGATAGGCTGGCTGATTAAAACACATATTACATTATATACATTTACAAGGTTTCTCCCCAGTGTGAATCCACTGGTGGGTTCCGAGATTGGATATGCGAGTAAAGATCTTCTCACATTCAATACACTTACAAGGCTTTACCTGCTCATGAATCAGTTGGTGGAATCGAAGATGGGCCAAGTAAAACACATTACACATTCTGCACATTTATAAAGTTTGCCTCTGGTGTGACTCATCTAGTGATATCCGAGTTTGGATACCTTATTGAAGCTCTGCTCACATTCTGTACACTCATAAGGTTTTTCCTCAGTGTGAATCCACTGGTGGATTCTGAGATTGGATATGCAGGTAAAGCTCTTCTCACATTCCGTACATTTAAATGGTTTTATACCAGTATCAATTATCTGGTGGGATCGGAGGTGGGCTAACCAGACAAAACATGTTCCACATTCAGTACATTTATAAGGTTTCTCTCCAGTGTGGATCAGCTGGTGGTATCTGAGTTTAGATGCTTTACTGAAGCTCTTCTTAGACTCTGTACATGTATATGGTTTCTTCCTAGTGTGAATCTGCTGGTGGTGTTCGAGTTTGTATTGTGATCGAAGGTCTTGTTGTATTCTGTACACTTATAAGGTTGTATCCCAATGTGTGTTTGCTGATTTGTGGACAGGGAGCCCAGATGGGTAAAACCCTTCTCACATTCTATGCTGTGATCAGGTCTCTCTCCCGTATGAATCGGCTGGTGTACTCTTAAATCTTGAGACTGAAGAAAGCTCTTCTCAGATACTGTACAGACATCCAGTTTCTCCTTACTGTAAGTTAACATGCATGCTGTGGAAGAAATGAGGGTTTCAGTTACTACGTTCAGTTTTAAAATGTCATAGAACTTAAAATAGCAGAATAAAAATGTTACAAATTAAGACATAACTAGTTGTAACTTTTTATTTCTAAAGTATTTTTCTTTTCCCTTTTGCTTGTTATAAAGTTTTCTTCATGAGACTGTTATACTGGATGTGTGGAACAGCATTCTGTCTGGAGCGGACATATCTAGTTCTGTTCCAGTTCCTCCCACGACATCATCAGCACTGTGACCTCACTGACAGTGACATCACAGGTGAACGAACTGGCAGATACTAATGACTTAGCAGCTACAGAGTGGCTCATACTGAGCAGCTGTGATGTCACAGTCTGCAAGGTCACCGTGCTGATGATGTACTGGAGAACAGAGCTCGATATGTTAGCTGCCAGGCAGAGTGCTGTTCCACACATCACACCGGCCAACATTAAAAAAAAAATTTCCTAACTAAGCAAAGGGAAAAGAAAAAGTCCCTTAGATATAAAAAGTAATAGATCACTCCTTTTAAAAACTGATGTTAGTTTTAGGCAGTACACTAGCCTTTACTACTTAGCTGTTTATTCAAACTCACCTGAAATGTTCATGACTATAAGAAAATACAGTCTAGAAACAGGAAAATCAAAACTGTCCAACAAGGCTGTCCATCACCAACTTATTTTCATCAAAATACACCTGCCCTCCCCTGTAGCAATTTGTCTCTTCTGTTATGAAGTCACAAATATAGCTCTCTCTAGATAATGCAGTGGTTTGTTTCTGCTGTGGCCTTCCTTTTGGCATTAAAGGGGAACAATTAGCACTAAGAGTCACATACTCAAGTTTGGGACTAGTCTGAATTTGCACTTTGTGTGCAAAAGTTTTTGCTCACTATTTACTACAATGTAGTAGACTGTATTAAACTGTTTCTGTTGACTCCCAAGCTGACATGTGTTGTCACCAGAAATCCCAGAATGCCCTGCAGCAGATGTCAGAGCTGGGCTGCAGCAGTGGGATATGGTATAGCCTGCAGTGCATGACAGAGTTTTCAGAAACACAGATCAACTGTTTGTTGGTCCCGCTGTCCTCCTGGGGCTAGCTACAGTCCTTTATGTGAAAAATGTTTTCGCACACAAGGCACATACTGGGACCAGTCCCACACTTGGGTATGGGCCTCTTAGTGCCAGCTATTCCCCTTTACATTGTGATTGTGGGTGGTGTTGCCCTGAGGTAACTACACACCATCACCATGTAGCACCCCAATAGGGGCTTACCTCAGTTGCCCTTTTCCCCATGCTCCTACTCCTCGGAGCGCCTCCCAATGCCTGCTGGTTCTCCCAGAGTGTTTCTCTGTTTTCACCACCGCAGCTTGAGTCAGATATGTGCCCCAAAGTTTTCCCCAAGCAGCCCCAGTGTAAGCCCATTTTGGGCTTACAGGCTAAGTCATGATTCCCACTGGTTGCATTAAGCATTCTGGTGGTAGTGGTGATCGCACATCCGTGTCTAACACCTTTGAACTCCTGACCACTGACTTTGCAATCTATTGGGAGATAGTTCAGTGGCCTTGGTGTCCCTCTTCACCTAATCAGGGACCGGTGATCTCCACAAGGGCTAGGAGAGCCCTTTTCTTTTTGTAAATAGCGAGCACTCACCTTAGGGGCTCATGAATATTAATGAGGGCAGCATTAATATTCATGACCCATTTTTCTTGGCACTATGGGCCTTTAAATAAAGTTAGCGCCAGGACAGGCAAGGGATTTGTAAATAAATTTGTCTGTGCTGTGGGTACTGAACAGGGCATGGAAAGGGCTACTAAAATTAAGGGGGCTAAATAAATAGAACAGTACTGCTGTCTGCACCAGACCTCCAACGTTGGGACTCGGATAGAAGTCTGTCTGCTGCCTGGGGGCACTTGATTATGGTAGAAGCGATAGGCTGTGGGACTGAAATAAAATGTCTGACCTAGGATGTGTTCTCAGGGGCACAGTTGTGGTTACAAAACTGTGGGGCAAGTAAATAAGTTAATTCTTCTGGCTACATCAGGGGGATATATTTGAGACTGTTAACCTGCCAAGGGACTATGTGATAACAGCCATTTTAGTGTACAACACGCAATCGGAAAGCCAGGATTTCGGCCAGAACTTGTGGGACTTTTGCCTGGGACTCATGGGATATTGCAAAATGTTCATAGTGAAGTTACAGGGACCTAATTTCAGGCGCCAAAACAGGGAACCTATTGTGCATCAAGTGAGGCTAATGAATATTCATTTTGTGAACTAACAAGCAGGTTCAGTAAATTATCATGGAAGCAGCAAAAAGCTTCAGCCAATCAGGAGCTTCAGAAGGATGCTATAAAAAACAGTGTTTTGCAGGTTGAGAGTGAGTTCGAGTGGGAGCCCCCCACAGGGGTGGGGGCTCAGGCCCTTTGCTCCAGAATGGGCCTAGTGATCCAATGCAAGCCCCTCCACAGGGGAGGGGGCTTTCTTCTGCCAGAGAGACAAAGTGACTGCAGGCAACAGAAGTCGCTAGCCTGGGGGTTGCCACAGATTGTCCTCCAGGACTGGCCAGCACCTTTCCACGTTTTTGGAAAAACATGGGTGATCCTGAACCTTCAGCTGTGAGAGAGCTGCACACACATTTTACATCAGCAGTAAGAGTGCTGAAAAAAGCCTGAAACCTCACAGAAAAAGAAAGCCATTTCTGCAAGTAATGTGTGTGAGTGAACTGTGTCTAACAAGTACAAGACTGAGAATTCTGAAAAGGGCAGAGAAGCCCAACAAGTTTAGAATGTGACTGTCTGTCTGCACCCTAGTTTAAGCAAAACATAAGGTGGACATCTGCTTAGTGATCAGGGAAGGGTCCTGTTCAAGTATATAAATGTGTCTGTTTTGAGCAGTGCCACAGGACTGAATAGGGAGTTCCCTGGCCATGTGGAATTTTTCCAGACAGTGCCTGTTGGGCCAGTAACTGTTTGTATGTCCAGTTGGGAGCTGCGAACACCAGTGAGAGCCTCAGGGGACTATGCCTGTGTATTTGTGAGCCTGGGAGAGTTACTAAGAACTGTTTTACTACCAAGTAACATGTTGTGAACCTAGAGAGATACAGAAATCAGATGCTTCCATGTAATGTGTGTCCAAGTCTGAAAACTTCTACAGTGTCAGCTTTGCCAACAAGTAAAGTCTGCTAAAGCCATGCTTCAAGCTCAGCTAAGTCCAAGTTGTTTCAATGGTAGTGAGCATGCTTCTAGCTCAGTCAAGTGCAAATGTATGTCAAGTGGTGAGACAGTCAAGCTGCAGGTGTGCCTAGCATAATGCACCTGGTGAAATCTATGTTCCCGAATTGATAAAAACGGACTGTGATAGTCCGATTTCCTTGGCCTTTGGGGAATTCACCCATTCTAAATCGACTGTATCCTGTAATCCAAGTTGGGAGCCATTGCCTAGGCTCTGGTTACACACTCTGTGCAGGAGTGTGGGTGACTGACCTTAAAATAGCTGGGAGTGCATCATGGTTCTAAAGCTCTAGCCGACTGGAAAAGGGTCTATGCCTGCCACGTGGGGCACATGGAAAAGGAACTGTGATTACTTAATGCAACTACCAAAACGTATGAATGTGCTGATTTGATAACTGTGCTGAAAGCAACAGGATCATTAGATTAGGTCAGAGGCACAGCCTGGTAGTGTACCTCCTAGGGCACTGTCATATGTGTTTCCCCCCCGAGGGGTACAGCCTAGATGTAGGGTTGAAGTGTGCGCCCCTGTCCCCTCCTGGTCATCCAGCAAAGTGGTTTCAGTCCAGAAAGGAACACTGCCCACAAAACTTGAAAATGTAGTCTTCATCTGCAGAGTTGTAAGATCCCAGCAGTCAATTTTGGGCCCTGGCTGTTAGTCTTTGTCTGCATCTTGATTTCCAGAGTCAGAGTTTCTGCCTGCTGTAATCACCTTAATTTTTCCTTTGCAACCTGATTGTGACTGACTGATGAGGACATTCTGATCTGTGAGTATACAGAGTCCATGCCCTGCCTCAAATCTAAAGGGAACATGTACATAGTTTAAGGGATTACATAGACTTGGCTATCCGGCCATGGACACAAATGGAAAGACATGGCCAGATATTTCCTGAAATTTCTGTGATACTTCAAGAAATCTACTGCTTTCTTCATTTCCACAATAGGGACAGCAGAGAGAAACTCTTTAGAAATTTTGCAAAATATCTTGCCATGTCTGTGGCTACCACTATAGTTTTACAAAAGTATGTTGCATATGTTAATCTGTTTTCTTTCTAGGGCCCCAACAGTCAGCCAATAGCAGCTGCACTTGTAACAGACCTGCAACAGTTAAGACTCTAGTACTAGGTACCCAGGTTAGTAATGTACCAGTTGTGGGGTCTTACGCAGTCTGGGGAGCTGGTATTAGTGTGGGCAAGGTTGGTAAATGTGAAAACTGATTTATGTAGCTAGCTAGCTAGTCAGGCAGCAGACTACAATCAGAGGTTTGTGGGTGGCCACAGTGTTTACTGCTAAAAGGAAAATTGCCAAGTGGTTATGTGATTGGTGCTATGCAAACCCAAGCTAAATCAATTACCTAAATCCTACTGTGAACACTGTACCTAACCTCTATTCCAATGCACCCTTCCTAACCCCTCCCCATGTAAATAAATTGTCTGGTGTTTTTGCGTATACCTGTCTTGTGAGCATATTATTAGTAGAGAGTCAATGATTACAAAATGTCTTAATTGTGGGGATATGTCTCTTGGGTCATGCTTGGGTTGGCATTACAGTAATGTGGGTGGATACAGCATCCCAGAGGGTTGTACCAGGTATTAAGCTTGCCCAGTCAAATAGTATACTCATGGTGAAGGCACTGCGCAACCTGATATATTGGGAAGAACCAGTTTTAAAGTTAATTCTAGGAACTCAGGCCCCTCAACATTGTTAGTGGCTACCAAGGCAGGGGTAGTAGCCCTTGGTATAATGGCACCACGGTTACAACCATCAGTAGGCTTGTACCTTTGTCATGGGAGTCTTGAAAGTCATGAATCCCAACAGTTTTATGAAGACTCCAATTTTTCCTTAAAATATCAGGATTTTTCCAGTTTCCCATGAAAACACCATAGGTTTTGGTGTTGCAAATGTCAGCAAGGAATTACGCACTTCAGAATGCGTCATTAGACTAGATATATGGACACGTCCTGTAGCTGAAAGCACTCTGCTGCACCTCATGCCTTGCAGTGCACCAGTAGTGGCCATATAGCTCACAACTGGACACCCTGGTGTGTGTTATTTCTGCCACAACAGACGCCCCGTGTAGGCTACTTAGTGGTGCTGGCACTTCCTGCTGGAGGATGCAGACTCTGTTCAATCACTTCGCTGCTCCCTTCATCACATGGTGGGGTATCTTCCTCTTTCACAAACAACTTCAGGTATTGGGTGGGGATCTGAAAACCTGCAAGTGGCAAGAGAACAAAGATTAGGTCCCGGATGTCAATGACTGCTCTCAACTGTATCGCTTCCAGGAGCAGTATTTGTTAGCAGGAAAACTAAACTCCATTGTGGATTTTTAGTAATAATGTATTTCTGGCAAAAAACATCAATATATCCATTTGTTTTATTTTCTCTGAATTTCAGCCCTAAACTAAGATATGGGGTTTTGAAGATTTTAAAAGTCCCTGCTTTCCGGCTCTGCCCACTATGAATAAATTAAGCATTCTGGTCTGGTGCTGTGCTGTTCCCAGAGGTGTCTGATAGCGCACCCACTCCAATATAGCCACAGTATTAATTCAGTACATAAAGTCAAAAAGTAACCTTGAAGGAACAAGATTTTTAAAAATTGCTAGTGTTGGTCATCTTTAATGACTTGCATCATTATTTATAAGATTGGTAAATAACATTTCTTTTTAAACAGGAGTGACATTCTCAGGCCAAATCCTAATTTCAGATTATCCTGTCTCTTACACACAAACATACAGTTTCCATCTAATTTATACAATATTTAAAAAAAAACAGCATTGCATGAGTCTACATAAAGGCAAAAATTATTTAAAAACCAATTACTAAATACATGATTTATTCACGTCTAAGCTTTTTAGAACAGGTTGTGTGTCAGCTATTGATAGTAAAAGAGTTTTAAAACATCTAAAAGGAATTTAAAATATATGGAAGATTAATTTAATTATGTCAGGACTATATTAATGCTAAAATTATTTGATGACATATTTTGTTGACTAACAAATACTGCTGCTTTAAACACAAGTCAGAGCCCAGAGAAACATTACCAAGTCTAAACCCCAGGGTGGGCAATTAGGCAGAAGCCAGAGCACAAAACTGTGAAAATGGAGATAGAAGGATAGATTTTTAAAACTTTTTTTTTCCCCCCTTTTTTAATTTACATTTTCTATGATTCCACCAACCTGACCGAGTGTGGCGGATTTACCTGCCTTTTCAATCTGGATACACCAGACAGCATGGTGCTACCGGTGGCTGGAGGAGGTATTTTTTGTTCTGCTCGCCCCCCCAACCCGTGCTATGAATCCTGTGGGGATGCCAGCCTGAGGGACATAATTCTCAGTGTAAGCATGTGTTGGCATGATCACGCAATATGCAGCATGGTGTCCCCATCCGTGTGTCCTGTGTGCTCCAAAACTTGTATGTCTTCAGGTGGAAGTAGTGCATCAGGACATGGCACCGTCCCCCTCACAAAGGAGGAGAGCATCCCTGAGATGTTCAGTCCTCCTCCCCTAGCCAGCCCCCAATGAACTAAGCTCCTTCCTGAACCTGAGTCACTGGCGTCATGAGCCGTAACTCTAACATCTCACTGACGGGTTGGCTGCATTACCTTTTTAACATGGTTGTACTACCTGTGACAAAACTGTTAAACACTATGAAAGGTGGTCTGTTTTACCATCAGCGCTATACGTTGTGTGCAAACATGTAAACAAAAACAATATGACTTATGTATCACTTGTTTTGCCACAAAATAAAGAATCTGTTATAAATGCAGCCAACCGTTAGAAACTCGCATACAAAGGTTTGTACACATTTTGGGTGCTGCAGTTGTGGTATAATATCTGCCTTCAAATATGCCACAAGTCTTTTGTAAATCTTCTCAAAGTCTCTTGCTGTGTAACCCATGTTTAATAAGTGCACAAAGATTCTTCAGTGTTGACTAAACAACTGGGTGCCATCATCTGCACTTTGTGATCTGCACTAGGTGGGGTCTCTGTGCCTCTCCAGCACAGATTGTCCCCCACTTTGTGATCTATGCTGGGTGGGGTCTCTGCGTCAGCCAAGAAAAGATTTTACCAACTGTGAGCCCAGCTTTTGACACTACATAAGCAAGTCTAAACTAGAAGTGATTGGATATTTATATAAGTAAGCACCTTTGAGCACAAGTGCTCATTTACAAAGGTTCCATGTGAGTTGCAGCTGGAAATTTCAAAATCTGACCCATTTTCATATTTTAGGATCATCTTCTTAATCCATTTGGATTGCTGTAACTCATCAGATTCAGATTTCAGAATTTGAAGCCTAAAATCCGAAATCCTAAGAGAAACTTAATATCAGCAGTATCACAATTAAGAATGTAGGATTTTCAGCCCCTGAATCTGAAACTCTTACTTTCTAATTTAGGACTAGATTCTGAGGTATTTGCATCTGAAAACGGATAGTAGATTACCCTAGTCTAAACCCCATCAGTTAGATGCAGGTTATAGAGGAGGCTGAGTGGGGCAGTGGTTAGAACAGAGACCTGAGAATCCACAAGAAAAAAAAATTCCTGCTGCTAACCACGTTCAGTAAGTGCAAGAAGATATGTTTAGTGAAATATTGGGCCTTTTGGACTAAAGAATCCTTCATCAGTGTAATTGATGGCAGAGATCTTTGTGTATTGATAAAACATGGTTTAAACAGCAGGAGATTTTGCCTGCCTTCTGTACCACAGTTTATACTTTTTTCTGGACTTTTATCATCCAGGACATCAGAGTTCAAACCATAACTGCTGTGAGTCTCACTCTGCAACCAAGCTCAACAGAACACAGGCTGCCAAGGAGGAAGGTACCATACTTGCTGTGGTGCAGCAAGTCCAACATCACTGCCAAATACAGATTTGCCATGCCAAAGGAAAACTGGCTACAGAGTGATGTAAACATATTGTACAAAACTGTTTATTAGCCATTATAAAATGGCAAGAAAAAAAAACTAGAAATTTCATTGGCCGAGAGATATCGCCTGACCGTGCATTAAATCTCTAATAATGCACATCCTGTGGTGGCTTATTACTTAGATAAAAAAATGTCAATAAGCAATAAAGCTTCAGTGCTTTGAGGTGCCTTGCTTCTTCATGAGGAAGCTTGCATTTCCACGGTGACTATGTGTTTGGCAGTCACTCTGCAACTTGCTTGTACTTTTGTCTTCAACTTGTTTAGGATGTTATGGAGGTGACTACAAGATATCAATGACTGGATGACCTCCAACTGGCTGTATCTCAACCCAAGGACGATAGAGGTTCTGAATGATGATCCAGGCTAGCATGGGTTGGCAATGACAAGTGGTGGCTTTCTTTTACCATCTTTGGGTCAGACACTTTGAGCTGTGGTTGTGGTGAATGATCTGGGAGTTGTTCTGGACTGCAAGCTGACACAAGAGCAGAACGTGTCAGTGGTAGTCCAAAACATTTCTTACCATCTTCGTGACATTGTCTGACTTTAGCCCCATCTAGTGTCAGCCAACTTGGAGATGACAGTCAAACTCCGGACTGCATTATTGCAACGCTGTTTATTTAGGGTGATCTGAAGGCTTGCTGCACCACCTGCAACTAGTCCAGAACACTGTGGCTCTGCTGGTGGTGAATATGTCTTAGTGGGACCACATCACTGCAGCTTTGCGCGATCTGCGCTGGCTGCTGATTCAGTGATGTGTCACTTTCAAGATTTATTTGCTTGTTAACATTCAGCTACCTGAAAGAACTCTTGCTGTCCTACACATCCACTCACCCCCTTGACTCCAAAGATGCAAGCTGCCCTCATTCTGATTGAAAGTAATTGGGGGACAAGGCTTTTGGGGTTGCCACCACTCTGCTCTTGAACACGCTTCCAGAGGTTGTACAATCTGCCCAAACTGTGAGGGCTTTCAAGAACCTGATCTGCTCAGGCCTACACAGATTAGATTAATGATTACATATTTTTATATTTATTATATATTTACCGTCTTGTATAGTTTTATTTTATTTGCATTGTTGTAAGGCACCTTGCGCTTCAAGGATATGGTGACAAACCAATACAATTTGCGTTGCCTATGCTTTGTTTATATAACACCAGTGGAAATAACCAATGCCAAATCTCTTATTCAATGCCTTTGTCCACTTTATTTACTTATTTAGAGAGGATTTGGAAAGTACCTTTGAATCAGAGACTCCTTTACAAAGGTTCCACGTCACAGAGAAAACAAAACACACAATACTAGCAAATCAATCAAGGACACAGTAAGACTTGTTACAGAGAACAATGAAGGCTAATAGTCAATTTCCAGCATTAAGATTAGCACATATCAACGTACAGTATGCACTGAACTCAGATACAGAGCTGAAACCTAGCATATTCAGGTTGGGGCATCATCGGGAGGGGGATAATCCAGCCAAAGGCCTTAGTTGAGAGGGAGAGTGAGGGTCTAGGTTGGGTGGCAGTCACAGGTATTAGAGGACTGTAGATGTACCCTTAGGTAGGCTTTGAAGGGGCCGATTCTGTTCTTTTCATAATTGTGGTGGGAAGGTTGGTCCAGGAAGGGGCTCTGTAGATAAAGGACCTTTGGTATTGGGAGGTTCTGTGGAGGGGACCGAGGAGGAGCAGCTTGGTGGAGCTTCAGGTGTGCAAAATCGCCGGGGCCAGGTGGATTAGGGGAGCAAGCCTGGGGGGATCCCGAGGGCAATTTTTTGGCCATGAGGCAGGTGTGGAACCTGATTCTATTGTCAAGGTTAAGCCAGTTAGTTTGCATTATAAAGTGAGCATGTGTGAGTGAGCTGATCACAGACCAGGGTAAGGTGTCAGGCTTTATTTAGGGTGAGATGGAGTCTATAAAGGGCTGAGGTGTTTGCCACGCTGTATATAAGTGTACCATAGTCAAGCAGCGAGAGGACCAAGGAGGAGACAACAAGCCTGAGGCCGCCTGGGGTGAGGCAGTGCTTGAAGTGATACAGTGTCCCGAGCCGAACATTGAGGCAGTAGACAGATGATGGATATGTTGGTGGAAATTTAGAGCTGGGTCTAGGATGATGCCCTGGTATTTAAAGGAGTCCTCTTGTTCAAGAGGGGTCTGGTTGGCTGCTAATGCCTGGGGGAAGTATGCCTTCCGGGAGTTCAGAGGGTGCACAAAGAACATCATTTTGGTCTTTTTGTAGTTCAGTAAAAGGTGCTGTGAGGAGAACCAGTTTTCAGCTTCACTAAAGAGAGATTGAAGGAAAGGTGGAGTAGAGCAGGGTCAGAACTGGAGGAATAGAGGACAGCATCCTCCACATGAAGTAGCAGATTGCCAGAGCAAGACATGGGGAGGGAGTTTAGGAAGAGGCTGAAAACAAGAGGACCAGGATGGACCCTTGTGGGACACTGGAGAGGACAGGCAGCCTATTGGATAGGGTGTTACCAATTCTGACCTGCTGGAAACAGTTCAAGAGGTAATTAGTGAACCAGCAAAGGGCATCCGAGAGAAACCGATGTTGGACATTGTTCTGAGTAAGAGGAGTAGTTGACAGTGTCAAGCGCCCGTGAGATCAATGAAGACAGCCCAGCGATATGGCCTTTGTCTAAGGTGGAGTGGTGGACATAGGCAGTGAACTCCAGGAGGGCAGTGGTGGTACTGTGCCCTTTAGGAAGCCATGTTGCTGTTTGTAGAGCAGGTTGTATTAGTTGAGGTGGTTGGTGAGCTGATCAGAGACAATCCACTCAAGGGTCTTGGATAGGGCAGGAGAATTGAGATAGAGGCGGTAGTTGTTGGTGTTAGTGGCGACCCACTTTTGAAGATAGGGATGATGGAGGCCAATTTCCACTGGAGAGGAATTTCCTTGGCACAAGAGCAGTTTAGAATATGGGTGAGGGACTGAGTACCTCATGGAGTGTGAGCCGGAGGAGATTCTTGTCTAGGGAGTCACTACTGTAGCAAGCGTGGCTTAGGGCATTTTTGAGGTAGGTTTCAGCAGATTTTGGTGCAATGCGTCACAGGTGGAAGGGGGCGCTTCAAGGGGGGAAGTGGGGGAGCTGGCTGAGGGAGGATTGAAGAAATTAGGAGGAAGAACCTGGCTGGAATTTGTGAAAGCGTTGTTGAAGGCTGTGGCTATATGGGTAGTATCATCGGTCAGATACCCATCAATTATGATCTGATTAGGGACAGGGTTCAAGTCTTTGCCACAAATATCCTAATAGTGCTCCAGAATTTACACGAGCCCCAGTTAGAGGTTAGGAGGACTGATAAGACTCAGCTTTGGTCCAGCGCAACAACCATGTACATTTGTTCCGGGTCTCTCTATACTTCAGCCTATCGGTGGGTAGACCAGTTTCATTGGAGAGGTGCCATAGCGAGTCTCTGGTCTGCATCAGGGCTAGGAGGTGGTTGGTGATACATGGTGCAGGATTACCTTTGACCATCCTTTTGGTGAGAGGGGCCACTTTGTCACATATGAGTTAAAGGACAGAATGAATAGATCTAGGGCTCTGTCAGGGTCAAGGGTATCCATAATGATGGACCAATCCATGGCACTGAGGTGTGCTTTAAGAAGAGTGAGTTTGCCAGGGTCTAGTTTGCTTTGTAGGATATTTTGGGAGGCGGCTTAGGTGCTTTACTTGTCCAGGTACATAGAACTGGAGAGTGGTCTCTAATGGCATTTGGGAGGCAGTAGTACATCGGATTTTGTGGGAGAGATTAGTGAAAACCAGGTCCAGCAGGGAGGACGACTCTGACCACCGGTTCAGTTGGGTAGGGGATGTGACTACTTGAGTTAGGTCCTGGGCAGTGGCAGCGTCAATGAACGGGGTGGCGACCTTCCCTAACCAATTGATATTGAAGTCCCCCAAGTATGATTCTTTCAGTTTGAGACTGCAGGGTGGCCAGGCAGGCAAATACTGAGTGGAATGCTGCCTTTTGGTCCCTGGGGGGAATGTATACTGCAGTGATGAGCAGGGGGGTTTGGAAGCTTCCCAAGGTAAGTTTTAGTGTGAGGACCTGAGGTCCAGGTACCATCTGAGGGGGTGGGAAGTAGCTGTCTGCGAGAGTGTCCTTAATGAGATGGCACAGCCTCTCCCCTGACGCTGTCTCTGCCTGTTGGCACGGTATATGTTGTATCCAGCAAGTGCTATCAACAAGTCTGGAATCTGAGAGGAGAGCCAGATTTCACCCATGGCAATGACATCTGGCTGATGCTGCAGAACCCAACCTTGGAAGGAGTCCCACTTTTTAACAAGCTGCAAACATTTAGGAGGCATCACGAGCCCATGGGGATAGAGGTGTAGCCACAGTGGGTGTGGGAGGTCCTGGGTTAGATGGATATTGCCAGACAAAGGAGGAGAAGGAGGGTCTCTGAGGTCGGGGTTCCAGTACTACTTTTATGGAAAGTGAAATTTATAACTAGGAACCTTTGGGGTTGAAAATGGGGGATGGGGAGGCTTAATATATGGGGTAGTCAGAAGGAGGACCCGAATGGTGGGGAGGGTTCCTGATGCAGATGTTGCAGGTGGTGTGTCTGCCAGGAGAAGCCAGTTGAGCATAGGGTGATGTGGCTGTGGTCATTAGGAATGGCAGGGTGAGAGAAGGCCGTGAGAACAACCCTTCTGCAGACGGTTGGGGTCAGTGGGGCTTGACAGTCATTTGACCCTGTTGTTGCTATGGGGAAGCTGCCAGACAGGCAGGCGATGGTCATGAATAGTAGGGGCAGTGGCGGGAAGTCAGTACAGGGAAAAGAAGAGTCAAAAGCAAGAAAGTTAAGAGAAGCATCCTATGTCCAAGACAAACAGAGGACCAAGGGGAATCAGTAATTTGTGCAGCAAAGATCAGGCAACCTCTAGCGGAGAAAATACATAGGCTGTTAATGAAGAAGTGGGCTGATTGGTTTCAGTCGTCGCTCATACCCCTATAAAAGGCCAGTTCACCAAGGGTGGTGTGAGGGAGCTGATGCAGAAGCGTTAGCGGGGTCCAGAACACATAGTTTGTGCGCACGGTGAATGGAGCCTGCTCATGGCCGTGGAGTCCTCCTGTGTCGCACCTGGTGGACTCTGTGGGGTGGGGGAGGCATCTGTCTGGGGCCTCCCCACCTCCGGGTGGACCTCTCACAGGATCCCGAGCATTGATACTGTGGAGGAAAGAGGAGAAACCAGGTAAAATTATACTTAGAGCAAGGAAGGTTAAGGGAGGGAGTAAAGTGGCCAGGACCTAGAATCGAGCCTGCCTAGATGAAAGATGATGTCAGAGCCTTTTTCCATTAAAATTTACATCAACAGTAAGGAGCAGCCTAGGAACCCATTCAGACCTACAGCACTGCAATTTTAACCTCGATCCAGCCAAAGTTCAAACAGGGCATGCAATACTACTTAATGTCCTCCCTTTTAGGCAGCTCCAACCAAGATAACTACAGATTATCAATACAGGAGTCAGGACCCTGTAAACACTACACTGCAAAGGGTCTATAATAACATTGGCTAATGTATATTTAATTATTTTATGTGTGTCTGAATTGTTTGGCAACAGCATTTTATTTATGTATTGGTTTGTTTATAAAACAGCTGCAAATCCCAACTACAGTTGATCATTTTTTTTTTTATATAATTCAAACTTTATTAATACATTTCCATTATAAAGGGCAGTTACAGCAAATCAGGATATGACATAATACTTGAACAGTAAGAACTGCCCGCCCACCCTCCCACCCCATTCCCGTTACAGCAGCAACAAAATCTACTCGCCCTAACGTGCAGTGCGTGATTCAATGGTACGTATGGGTAGAACCAGAATGTGAAATAACTTCAGTGAGGTAACAAGAGTAAGGAATGAAGGGGGTCCCATATCCTACTGTATGCCTCTAGTCTGTTATGAAGGCTAGCAATTGCCTTCTCTGTTCGAAGGTTAGCAGTGATTTCATGTAACCATTCCTGGAAGGAAGGAGCCAATTGTTCCTTCCAATGACGTAGTATAAGTTTTTTAACTGAGAGCGCAATCATAGAGATGTGATATTTCCTAATTCTAGCACTGACCAGGGACATGTCCCCTAGAAGACACACCTCCGGAGTGAAGTACTCCTGTAGGCCCAGTAGGGGATCGAGAGACATCTTAATTAAATTCCATAAGGAAGAAACTTTGGGACAGGACCAGAACATGTGCAAGAGAGAACCCTCTTCTTGTAGGCACTTAGTGCATGTACTGGAGTTCGAGAAGTCCCATTTTTTTAATTTGGTAGGGGTACAATACATGTTATGTAGAATATAATATTACATGAGACGCAGCCTATCTTGGGGAAACATACTTATGACAGGATCTCCATAGGGAATGCCAATCCAACTGGTATTGAGGGAGGAGTGAGTTCCAGAAATTAGTAGGTCCAAAGGTGTCCCTGTATTTTTTATAGGACAACACTCTGTATAGCTTAGATACTATGCCTGAAGATCCAGACAACAGGGAGATGTCAGGAATCAGAGCTGATACCTTCTGGGAGGGGGGAGAATTCCCCAGGACTACAGCGAGTAGGTGTCTTAACTGCATAACTTTAAAGTGAGATGAGACCGGAATAAGGAACTTGCCATGATTCCACGTGAGGACAACCAGTGCCCATCCCCATCTACCAGGGAAAGCAGTTTTCCATCGCCTAGTTGAGGCAACCAGTTAGAAGGAATCCACCTTCCACTAAGAGTGAAAGAAGGAATTCCAAATAGACTGAGCTAAATCAGACTGAGGGAATAATGAAGAAATAAACATAACTGTGTATAGACTCTTAAAGAGGTTCTTATTGTGGTGCAGTCGGCCATCTTTACATGAGACAACTTGAGGTAAAATGAGTTTGAGGATCCAGGCGTTTAGTTTTAAATATGTCTAACTCAATCTTAAGCCACACTGGTTGTGCTGTTTCAGGGCCTGGGGAGATCCATCTCAGGCAATATGCCAGATGACTAGCCCAGTAGTATAGTGCCATATGGGGAATCCTCAACCCACCCCCTCAGATTTTAAGGCAGCTAGTTTATGATAGGCCATCCAAGGATGTTTATCTGCCCAGATAAATCTGGTAAATATACTGTGCAGTTTCTTCAGTTGATCAATTTTGTATTGCAGTATATGCTTTTGCACTACCATCCCCTGATCATGCCCATTTCACCCTCTGTGGGTTTCTTCAGGGGCTAGCATCTGAGTTTTTCATGTGATAGTAGCTTTATAGCGGGAGCTTATTCTTATATCATTTTTACAAGAGCGGGCTCTTTACTTTTTAGAAGGCCCACTTCTGCAAATCTTTTTCAATTTCTTTTATCTGTTGCCGAAGTTATTTAGCTTTCATCATAATTGTTACAACGTGCATAATGTACTGCAGATCGTAGTGCAAAAGAATATGCCATAATAAAAAACTGATCAACTAAATTTGGGACATGCAGCTGTTTTTTTATGGATTTATTTAAGTGATGAATTTTCCGGTCTCCAGCCCTAACAACAACACTAGCTTTATGATCATTTCAAGGTGACCCACCAACTCCATATTTTTCTGTTTATTTATTTAAACATACTTTACCAGGTAAGCACACAGATCCCAAGGCTCCTTTCCAGCTGCGACCTGGGGGAAGTAGAAATAGGGAATGAATACTGAGCACGTATCACCAAAATACATTGAGTCAAAATCATAAAATATACATTACCACTGGGGGAATAGTCTAAATATTGTAGAACATACATTAGAATTGTGGGAATAGGGAAGATTATAGAGTGCATACAGTACATTTTCTATTGTTCCATTATCTATATGTAACCCCCCCTACAAATGGGTGCTCCTGAAAATCTTCCTTGGGTGTGCCTAAATGCCCACTGCCAGGCTGGTGTCCTGTGTTCTAACCATTTAAAAGCAATTATATGTGAGTGCCTTATTAGGCTCTGTACCTGTCTCTTTAAGAGCTGCCTATATTGCAGTTCATAATTGATCTGGGTGGGGGCTGAGTGTTCCTATGCTCGAATCCCACCTGGGCTGCCAGATAATTGCTCTGTTCTGCCACTGCTAATTGCGTAGAGGAAGCCCCGTTAGAAGCCATACTTATTTGCTGATTATCTATGCTAATGGTAAAGATATCGTAGTTTGTCTATCCTGCCTTCTTTGCAGCAAGGACAGTTCTGTGAATCACCACCATCTTGGTTCTGGACTGCCACTGTGGACCAATCAGTACCTTTGGGGACCCTAAAATGGAGCCTGCCTCCAGGGGTCTTGTCGGATGAATTTCTGCAGGAATTGTAGTTTTTCCACTTTGGCACCTAAATGGACCTGGAGGGAGAGCCCATTGCTGCGACAGACAGATGAATCAACGAATCAAACCTTTTGGATCAGAGGAAAGTCCCGAGCTGCTTGCAGCAGAGAGTCAGTCTGAACTGGAGCTGAGAGGTGAACAGCTCGAGATATTCAAGCAGCTGCTCCTGAGTAGTCGCCAGGGAAACTGACTGGGGTGCGGAGGTGGCCTGCCTGCTTCATTTTCCTTGTGAGGAATCCTTCAGTTGAAATTTAAATCGGACTATATACGGAACAGTTTGTGACCAGAATTACTGAATTGTGACTGCTTTTGCCTGAAGAAGACTAAAGATTTGCTCCAGCAATTGGCCGGTCAGGAATTTGAAATAGCTGCAGAACGTATGTTTTGCACAGGGACACTGTAATTGCAACTGGACTATTATCCGAACTGTGGCATTTACATGCCTTACTATAATTATGTGCTGAATGGTGTTAGTGGTTCGCGATTTGGCTCCCCACTACCTAATTGTGTCACGCTTGCTAGAAGCGAATCCAGCATCACCAGACTGCCATCCAATTGTTCACCTGACCTGCCCTGCCACCTTGGCCCAGCCAGCCACTCACACCACAGAGAAGACCATTGATGAGAGACCTGCCTGGGCATCAGCCCCTGCTCAGCATCATGAACAGGAACGACACCACGGGTGAATTGTGTGGGCCCTGCTTCTCCTGGCAAACCAGCAAGTCATCCTGCAGTCTCCATTTCATCCATCCTGTGTCCTGTACTGGGTAGCATGAGTAAACACCAGGGTAGCTCCCTGCAGCATCAGCTCAATCAAAAGTGTTGTCATCTGATTCAATTGTTGTTTTTCTTGTCACGAACTGAGCCTCCAGACTCCGGATTACAAATTGTGTGGGGTTGTGCATGCTCCTTCTTTCCATCACAGGGCCCCGACCAGCTGCAATGCCGGCCTACCCGGGCAATGTGTCAGGCTAGCCCACCTTTTTTCTAACTGGGTACCCAGTGTGTGTGACTGTGAAGGGACTCTAAAGTGCATGCATGATTGCCTGATTGAATCAGTTACAGAACTAATCAGCATATACGCCCTTCCTTGTTTATTCCCGAATAAATCAGATCTAATTCTTTTGCATTTAACCTGACTGTGGTTCCATTTTGTATCAGAAACACTGTACTATTGTTACCTGTTGTGTCTAACCTTATTTTACAGGGGTCTCAGGGCAGAGCACGTGGAACCCGCCCTGGTGTTAAGTGCAATCAGAGTGGGATTTGTATGCTGATTAGGGTTATTGTAACTGTGTCTGTTGTTCATTGCTTAGGCCACTAGAGGGAAAGAGGGGTTAGCAAGTCCTGGAGGGCTGTACCCAGGTCAGCTACGCCACCACTAACCCTGTCCTCTGGGTGAAGGCACCTGTTTTCTGCACCCAGGCCCCTCAACCTGTAACTGATTATGCAGACAGGGATAGTGGCCCTTGGGACAGCGCCACCTAGGGGTTAAATATATTTATAACATGGTTTCCAAAAATTCTGTATTGTGATTCATCCAAACAGGTCACCTGATCATTAATTCCTAGTATACCCACAGTTGCCTTGCCGGACCACAATATTTTGATTGACAACAATGTAAACCGACCTAGTAAAATCATTCTACCATACAGACATGTAGAGATATAGTGAAATCCACCTCCAAATGACAGAATTTCAACCAAGAACAGCAGACTTTTGCCAAGAACAGCTGCATTTTGCCCAGAACAACCACATTTTGACTGAAAATGGCAGAATTGGGCCTTGAACGGCCTACATTTACCTGTCAATGGCAGAATTTCACCACATCTCTGCATCCTCATTAGAAAAAATCCACTTAGTGGACAACTACAACGTCCTCACTAGACAATATCCATTAAGCAGAAGTATTTTATTACAACTGCATGTTGAAAGGGATTTTTTTTTGTGTGATCTATTTTTCCGCCCCCGTGCTCGCTGGTCCTCCACTCCTTTGGGCTCTACCAAGATCCCCCCCAGCCCCCACTGTCCTTACCCAGCCCTCCTCTGATCCTCACATTGCAGCCGACCCTCGGGATATCCCAGGGTATCCCTTCCACCAGATTACCCTCCTCCGGGGAAGGCATTGGGGAGAGGCATGACCCAGCACATACTCCTAGGGCCGGGGATGCTGCTGAGGAACAGGGAGGCCCTGGAAAGGCATCAGAGGCCCTCAGGGAACAGAAAGCCATCATCCGGAGGCCAGCGAGCGATTTTCCTGATTTTCTTTAGGTGCATGACGTCCAGACGTCAAGGCAAGAGCCGACGTCTGTCATGCACCACTCAAATGACCCCGACGTGTTGCTCTACCCCTGGCCTCCACCAGTGGTCACTTCAAAACCGGGTCACAGCCCCTCCCTCCCTGAAGACAGCGAGCAGTCATGGGACGCTCAGCTGCCTCCCCGGCCGTCCTCAGCGACCAGCGCTGGCTCCGAACCGGTCGCTGACGTAAGCAGAAATCCAACCGCTGTGCCAACGGGCCGGCTGAAAGGGATTTATTTTAATATGCCGTTAGGTAAACCTCTAACATGATGTTGCCGTGTTATAGAAGGATTAACCCACTTCCAGGTCATGGGTTCACTGAGCATTAATCCACGGCTGTGTGATTGACGTCACTCAGCCTGTGGCCTCGTGCCTCACAATCCTCCCCCAGGTGTGGATTAATGCTCAGTAAACCCATGCTCTATCGTGGGTTAATCTCTCCTTCTCCTATTTGCATACTGTTGTCTACTTCTGCTCCTCCACTCCCTTCCATCCCTGGGCATCTCCCCTGAGGCTACCTCTTGGTTCAAAGATTATCTTTCTGGCAGAACACAACAGGTTAAAATAAACACACAGTCTCCTCCAGTAGACCAGTCTAATCAGGGGTGCCCCAAGGGTCCATACTAGGCCCATTGCTCTTCTCCCTCTTCCTGAACTCCCTTCCTAAATCCTGCAGTGGGAAACTACTGCTCTACGTGGATGATGCTGTAGTTTTCTGGAAACACCCCATCCTAAATCCCTCCACCTTGCCCTTCAGGATTTCTTTGGGGAACTTGAAATGCAGTTTTCTGAGCACCGCCTAATACTGAACTACAAGAAAATCAAGTCCATAATCTTTGCCCACAACCACAGCCCACACAGTACTGCCCCATTAACCATTACAAACTCCCTGGGCAGCCCCCTGGAACATGGCACCTCGTTCAAGTACATGGGTGTCACGCTGGACACCTCCCTCTACCACACCCATATTCAACACCTCTCCCTCTCCTCCATTAATGCCAGGCTTGGGCTCCTATACTGACATAAACACTGCCTACCCTCCCCGGCCATCTGATTCGCTGTATCATCCTCAGTCTTATCCCTTGCGGACTACAGCATCGTGCTCTATAGGACTATAACTCAAACTGCCTTACACCGCATCAAACTAGTCCGCAACAAAGCTCTGTTGCCCGTCTCAGGATGTGATCAATTAACACACACCTGTGAGCTTTTACAGGCTTAAAAAACTGGCTAAACTTTGATGGTAGGCTTAAGTATTATGCTTGTCTCCTTGGCAAAAGATTCTTCAGAAGCAAACCCCTCTGGCCTCTACCCCTCATCCAAATAATCCCTCACAGAAAGGCTGCCAGATGCTAGCCAAAGCCTCCCTCCTACTCCCCCACTGTAGGACCTCCCTTGGTCAAAGTCTTTCGCCATCATGCCCCCCTCTGGCTAAACAGCCTCCCACCCACCCACCACCATTTCCTTGAAACCCAGTCTTTGCTGATTTAAAACTGGTCTAAAGACCCTCCTCCTTGATGCCTCCACCTGTTACTATACATAGCCACAACCGCAGTGAGGATTTGTCCCCCCACCAAAGCTCAACATCCCATTTCCTGGCTAGCCTAACACCTCTCGCCAGCAGGTGGCCTGACTGGCTCATTAGCTCTCCTTAAAGGGGCACTGTCAGCTTTGCCCTAGGTGCACTTGCAGTCAGAGGAAAGATCTTGTACATGCGTGATAATGTGCCACTAGTATGCATCACGTGGGATTTAGGCGCCCAGACTCCAGTAGGATTTTGCAGCTAATCCAGTGCTTGTTTTATTGTCAGACATACCAGCAGCACTTTAAGTTTATCAGTTCTGCTGTATTACATGTCTGCTGTGATGTGTTTGCTAAAGGCACCTCGGCACAGAGTGCACAGTAGACGCTCCCTGGCTTGTTCTCGCACGGCATCTGCTACCGTGGATGGAGGCTTTCAGTCAGGATGAATATGAAGAAAGAAATTCAAAATATTACAAATCAGGTAAACAGATCACTTTTGCGAATTGACCATAAACCGAGGGGCAAAGCTGACAATGCCCTTTTAAGCTATCCCCCGATGTCTTAATTTAGTTAACTACTTCTTACTGCTTTATCTACACTTTTGTACTGTGATTCTACCTGACACTGGGTCTCTGGCCCTAAGTTGCTTGTACCTTCTAAGCTTTGCCTCTGTTTATATTCCTGCACTGTTTGTATTCTTTTATTCCTGATGTGGGGCCTTTGCAAAAGAGTCCTTGACTCAAAGGGATGTAATTCTGATTGCCTAATAAATAAATACTTTACTATTTTGAGCTGTTGTTTCAGTTCACTATGCCCTTCCTGATAAAATATTTGAAATAACTAAATTATGGCAAACTGCTAAAACAAAGCTAGCACTTCGTAAAACAAATAAACTGACTGCTTGCGAGGGGCTGTGCCCCACCCAACCCTTCCAACTTAACTGAACTACCTCCAGAGAGGCAACATGGGGACAGGAGAACCCTTGGGGGAATTGTTCTGAAGGGGACAAGCAGGACAACGGGTGGGAGGCGATAAGGTACAGGGTGGGAGACAGACATACACAGAGGGTAAGTCGGGGGGGAGACAACAGCCACAACATAAAAGAAAAAAAAAAATTGTTTCAGGATAAGGAATCAAACCCTGGTCCACTGATGCTCCATCACCCTCTACTGCCTGTGATGCTATCCTCTGAGCCACAGCAGCTGCTCAGCCAGTCACCCTACAGCAGAAGCTTTCTCCCTATGCCCCGAACAGCTACAGGGACAGCGCTAACCATACCTTGGCTATTATTTACCTTCGCTATTATGTCCCTGTAGCTGTTTTATCTTTGGCTGTTTTGACCCGTACTGTTGTGCTTTCAATATTTTATCCTAGTACCTTTAAGTCAACGTACTACATATCCCCTATATTCCTGTTCTTTGTCAAACGGAATGTAACCCTTGCCCTGGTCATGAGCGGCATCTTGCAACCAGGACCCCTCAAACTTGTTACACAGACATGGCAACAAACCACAAGTTGGCAGAAAATAGGTATCACCTCTGGCATTAGGGTAAATACCTGGCTCAGGCATCTAAGAGGTTGAGGGGTTATAGCACAAAATAGCATTTATATTTACTGCAAGTCTGGGAGAGATGTGCCAGGGCTTCTTTCTCCAACTCAATTCCCCAAGATTCTAAACTGCCTCCCTTCAGCTGAACCAAAAGGGTTTATGCTGCTGCGATAGCTCTAAATGGCATCACTCATTCTCCACCTAGCCTAACCAGATAAACAATGAGGCAATGTGGTGCGGAGTTTCTAAAAAACTCCCTACTGCTGCCCAGAGACTTACCTGGTCTAATACTGATGGGATTCTAGTAACCCTAGGGGACTGGGTGGTTACACTCACTACCAACAGGTGAACCTTGCTGTCTGCAGCAAGGGCTTTGGCAGCAACACAGGCTATCCAACCCTGGGTGCCCTACTGGGGAGGTGGCCAGGCCCCACCCCATGCATGCCAAGGCACAGGTAGGTTACTCAAAGAACAGAGGCCCTCTGAAACAACTTCAGCTCTACATGAAAAACTAGCTTGGGACTCTGTTCCAGTGGCTCCAAGGAACTGCCTGAAGTATGCCCCAACAGTACAGAACCGATGGCCCATACTCGAGTTAGGACCTCCAGCCTGTCTATCCCTCTAGCCCACTAGGGAAAAGCTATCCAACCTACACTACCCAAGGGGTACCCTATACCCACACATTAACAATTTACACTGTATACTGCTTTAGAAACATACATATGGCATTACTATGCATTTCCCAAACCCCAGTACTACACACTTTAAACCTGAAAAGCAAAACTGTTTAACATTTCCCAGTTACAACATTTCAAAACACCCAAAAGGATGACTCCACTGAGCCCCAAACATCCTCTTCCTGTCTTCTTTTCTTCTCCCAGGTGCACCTGTAAAGAAAACATCCTTTAAACAAGAGAGAACCTACAAGAAAAAAGTAACCAAACCTCCCACAAGCAGAATCCAATCCAATCCAAAAACATTTTTTAAAGTTGTTTTCTACAAAAGGCAATATAAAAGTACCAAAATAACACATACAAAACATTTTGGGGAGGTACCCTACACTGTCCAGCTGAAGGGAAGTGTCCTGAGTGCACAAGGCTCTCACATTCAAGAAAAGTCACTGTAGGCTGAAGCCAAGTCAGAAATGTTCTTGCCATAGGCTTGAGGCCTGCTGGAAACTTTAATCCAGATCCAGATGTCTATTGGACCAAACAGAGAAGGGACACCTCTTCTTCAGTGGGTTGTTCATAAACATGAAAAAAAAAAAGAGAAAAACTTAATCCTACCAGTTCTGAAGTGCAGGCCGACAGTTCTGAATCACCTCTCTGGATAGATAGATAGATCACCCATCTCCATAGACTGTGGGTGCTGCACAATGTAAACATAAAAATCATACAAAAACATTTTAAAATATAGTTATATCAAAATTAAAACAACAAAATACAACTGGGAGCATAGATACACTGCAATCCACTTTAAAACATACTCAGTTAAAAGCTTGATGGAATAAATATGTTTTGAGGCAACTTCTTAAAGGCTTCTACTGAGGGGGCCTCCCTTAGATAACCAGGCATGGAGTTGCACATGGTAGATGCAGCTGCCACAAATGCTCTGTCTCCTGAGTGCCACAGCCTAACCCTGGGAACTCCAACAAGGCCACCCCTGGCAGAACGGAGTGCCCGGGCCAGATGGTGAGGCACAAGGAGCTCTTGCAGGTAGACTGCAGCCCTCTCATGCAGGGTCTTATAGGTCAATAGCCCTGTCTTGAAGATAACCCTCCATTGGACCAGTAGCCAGTGCAGTTTGCAGAGCGCCAGGGTGACTAGGGGCCAATTTTCCCCCATCAGGCCAGATCTCCTTCAACACCTCTCTAACCTCTGGCCCCCTAGTCTTTAAACCTTGGAGATCCTCATCATGCCAGGGAGATCTCTGATGAGTAGACAAGGGATGGACATGCAAGGGTGCGACTGAGTCAAAGACTGTACCAACTGCCCCATATAGGCCACTGCTGCCTCCTCTGACCCAATTGCACAAGCTGCCTCAACACCTGATAGGTCCAGCACCACCAATAGGTCCTCTGAGGATACTCCCCTTAACGACTGGTACTGGACCATCTCCATAGGGGCGGGACCATATGGGAAGGGGACCCTAAACATGAACCCCACGGTGCTATGATCGACCAAACCACCGGATCTACGCTAAGATCCATGATATCCAACTCAGAAGAAAAAACAGGTCCAATGTGTGGCTGCCCCCGTGTGTCACTGTCATTACTTTCTGTGTCAGGCCCAGTGCCCCCATGCTCCCAAGAAGGTCTGTCCCAAATTTTGATAGCCCTCCGTTGACCCAGGCATTGAAGTCCCCCAGGATCAACCACCTGAGGGACTCTAATACCAGGCCTGTGATGAGCTTCTCAACCTCTGCAAAAAATCTCCATCACTACCTGGGGTGGAGAGCAGGAGGACACTGAAGCCCACACCCACACCCCCTTTGGGCAGCCACACACTCAAAGGACCGTATAGGACCCATAGACAGCACCGTGAGGTTCAGACTAGATTTAAAACAAATAGCCACCCCTCCTGCCCCTACGATCCTTCCTCGGGCTGTGTATCATAGAGTACCCAGCTGGCACCACCACCTCCAAAACCGAGGTGACATTTTTACTCAGCCAGGTCTCTGTGATGCAAGCCAGATCGACAGAGGATATCAAGTCCACTATTATGGCCGTCTTGTTCCTTATCGATCTGGCATTACACAACACAGCCCACGTAGGATGAGGTGGAGCAGCTGGACCAGCCATCTGCCCACACTCTAAGGTGGAGCCTTGGGAATAGGGACCAGACAAGGTGAACCCCATTCAAGCCCCATTTTGTCCCAGGGTGTCTCCTTGACCTCACCACCCGGATGCGGACACTCTGGCAGCCACTCCAGGGACACTCCGACATCCTCCGAGCTATCCCTAAAGCCTACATTTAAAGTAGGTTTCACCCGACAGTACTGGAAGCTTGAAGGGACGAAGGTCCTGAGGTCATCACCCAAGTAGCTGCACCTTACAGGCCCCAGTCCCCAGCACATTTCTTAAAAACAAAACCCACTCAATAATTCCTCCTCAAAATACTCACACCCCCACCATCCACCCAATATACCTTCTATATTACACAACCACACACCTCTCACACACCTTACACCAAAACAACTTTCACACAACCACACAATTAAATATAATGATTCTGAAGTCTCCAGAAATTACACAAACAGGAGCAGAAAATGTCTAAATCTGAGTCCCAGTCTTAAAGGTACTCCAAAGATGTCCAGAATCAAAAATGTCCAGATTTCGTAGCACAGTGATTACTGGGGAGCTCTCACCTCCACAGCCCAGACAGCTTAGAAACCAGGAGGCTCTCACTCTATTAGCCCTTGCTAAAATGTTAACTGTCAATTAATCAGTCTGCTGAAAAACTATTCCAAAAATTTGATATGACTATAGTTCTACTCATTGGTTTTCAGTATATAGGAGGAGAAGGAAAAAGCACCAGAATTCTGTAGGCCTTCTTGACACATTCACTGCAGCACAATTTCTCCAGATCCTCCTGACCCAGCAAAACCTCAGGGTGCTTCAGGGACTCTCCTGCAGTAGCAGTCACCTCCAGTGCCACCCACCGGTTCTCTCTGTCTCTGGTCAAACATCCTCCAATGTCAGACCCTCCAGATACCCCCCACAGAAACCCCGATAGTTCAGTCATGGGTCTTCATCAGCCAACCGATCCACAAAACTCCAGTGCTGCAGCCTGCCTTTCTGGTGCACAAACAGCTCAACTCCTTGTTCTTCCAAGGGACTCCAGCAACACAAACAGTCCCACCTTCTTCCTTCCTCCTCATCCTGCTCCAACAGTACTCCTCCTCAAACCAGCACTGTCATTTCGGTCCTCCTCACAGGAACACTCAGACCAGTGTTCTAGCCTGCATGGTTCGCCACGGTCCCCGGCAGTTCAGTCCCACAGATCGGCCCCCAAATTCAGCTCCACAATGCGAAAAATCAATTAACAGCATTTTTCAGCAGGCAAAATGTCTCCCGTAAAGGTAACCAGAATACTGTTCCCGTTTGCTACAAAGATTCTGGAGACAACTTCAAAACAAACGCAAGTAAGTCTCAAATACTAAAAATGCTAAACTCTGCTCGTAAAAACGCTCAGAATTTATTCTAAAATTTATTTTGCTCCCAGTTGCTCCTCAGTGTATCACTGACAGCCCAGCTCGGCCACCATTTTAGAGTGGCACAGTTACCTGTGCTGGATCTCTTCTCTTCTTCGGCTAAAGACAAATCTTCGGAACAAGCTTTTCCATGCCACCTCTGGACCTGACTGCTGCTGATCAAGGAAGAAAACTGCAGGCATGACATCCCCATTGCTCTCAGAGGGGATGCTGTCTCATTGTTCCCGGGGGGGGGGGGGACACTGTACTCCAGCCTTTGGATCAGTCTTTCTTCGGCCAGTTGTCTGCAGTGTTGGGAGGTGGACCCACCACGCTGGACATCTCCAATGTTGCTTTCTTTCAAGCTTGCATCATCTGATATTGGTACTCAAAGGTAGTACCACTTGGGATGAGGACCATATATAACTGTTTTATCAGGTTGGACAATTCTAGAAATGTGGACTGTTTCATTATCATTTCTATCAGTCATTCTGATGGAATAGAGATGGAGGATGTGACACAATCTCCACAACTTTAACTTGTCTTGGCAAATTTCGACTCCTACAGTATGAACAAGCACATGTCATATTAAATGGTAGCTCTGGCTTCTTCCAGCAACCATTCTTCTCTGTGGTCCTCAACTGCTTCCCATGTCCATCTTTTGAAAAATGGATGCTTTTGTCTGAAGTCTTTCTTAGCCCTGCGTCTGACCAAGCATTCCTCTTTACTACTTTTAGGTACACTTAGGCTAGAGGCCTGACTTGGGGAGGCCAGGTCTCATCAAGCCAGTCTTGACTGTTCCAAACAGGGAAACTGCAGTCCATCCCTGTGTGCATTACCATTTCTCTTGAGCCCTGCTGAGTCTCTGATGACTCACTTGCTGTTAGGACCACTGCTAGTCCAGTCTCACTACCAGTCACCTTGCTAAGCAGTTCATGTTCTTTTTTAACTTGATCTGACCAGGAGCTAATAGCTGAGTCAACCCCTGACATAGTCTACTCCTCACTAATCTGTGAGGCAGTGGCCTCCCATTGTAAGGCTTCTTCAATCTCATTCTCACCAGTTAAGCCTGGACTAGGGTCTGCTGCCCAGGGATCCACAGACTCAACTTCTGGCTGGTCCCCTCAACCTCTTCCTGGGCTGAAAGGTCTATCTCTGCCTGCCACTGTGAGTCTCTTTCAGTCACACCTCAAAGAATTCTCTCACAAACTCCTCTGTTTCTTCTTCCTGCATTCAGCTGTCTTCTACAGTGTACAGGCTGGGCCTCGCCAGGCATCCAAGTCAGAGCCAGACGTACAGTTTTAGTATCTGCTTGTACTGTACCAGTGTCCATACTCATGCCATACTGTTTTCTACAGTCCTTGCAATGAGGAATTATTAAAACAACTCTCCTGTTTTCATGCAAACTACATACACATTCACAGAAAACTTTGTCAGGGCAACATTAGTTGGTGCTCCTTCACATCCATAAAGCTGTTCAAACTGTTGCAAATTTTTCTCTCTCTCTCTCTCTCTCTCCCTCTCCCCTCCCCTCTCTGTTATCTAGATCCTGGTGTGGAGCAGATACCCTTTCCTTTTGCTAGCCATTCTGCTCTGTAAAACAACACATCGAGTCCAAGGTTACTGATCTGTGGGTTACCCCTTTTATGAAGCCCAAAGTGGGACATTTCTCACTGAAACATGATTTTTCGCAGGACAGTACCTAACCTCGACCGATGCAACAGACTTGTTTTCTCTATTTAATCAGAATTAAGGCTAAGTATTGTAGTTTCTTAGTTGTTTATTATTTCTTATCATTTTAAGGCATTTTAGTTAAGCTATTAGTTTTCTGACATTTAGTGGAAAGTTAGAAAATATTTTCCTACTGTAAAATCAGGACATTTAGTATTTCTCATGTTTTTTGCAGGACACAGTTGTCTAAATCAGGACTGTCTCATGAAAATCAGGACAGTAGTAACCCTACTGATCTGCTTTACTGTACACTGACACACTTGGTTTGAATTTTTAAAAGAAAATGTCTCTCTCCTTTCTGTGCTGAAGCCTGCTGCTCAGTATTTTTTTTCAGTTCCAAACTTCCGTAACACTCTGGTGGGTTTGGGGTTTTGTGTCTGTTTACATTGCTTTTTGTTCAGGCCCCTCACCCCAGCCGGGCTGCTGGATTTTCTCTCTGCGTCACCAACCCACTCAATGTTTTGCTCTCGGATTTTCTCTTGCTTAGCACTTTGCTCCATTGCTCAGGCATTTGTTGTTTAACTCAAAATCCTGTTTACTCTGCCCAGCCTTTACATTTGTAACACATACTTAGCAACCTTACTCAGTACTGGATCAGTTAACACAGCTTGGTTGCTTGCTTGCACTAGATACAGCCACTAGTTTAGTTCTTGCTCTCCTTACACAACTTTGCTTTTTCTCAAACACTTACTTATTTCAGAATTTTTGCTTTTGTCTCAAACACTAACTGCCCAGAGCCTTTTGCTTGTTTGACAGACATTCACTAGAGTACTTACAGAAGTAGCTAGTTCCCTCCTCATGCCTGCAGCCTGCCACTGACTTGACAGCACTTTCTTTACTTCTGGGCAGTCCTGCCCGATATTTCCACAATGCACACACCAGCGGTAACTACCAAGCAATCGCTATTGGGAGAAGCCAATTCAAAGATTTTACTCTTGATTAGATAGTTCTACCGAAGTCCTAACTCAGCCACACCACTACTGCTCAGTATGATGCCTGCACACTCTCTCTCTTCCTTCTTAAACACTGAGCAGTTCCACACAGTTCTAGCCAGGGGCAGGCCTGGCGTGCTGGCCAATCACTCAACGCCATGTACAAAGGAGTTGAAAGCTCTCTCCTTCTCACACACTGCAATCCTCAATCTGGGGAACAATGTTAAACTGCAAAACTTTTTTCTTGGCTTAGATTTTCACAGTTCGGGTAGCTTTTTTGCAATTCAGGTGCATTTTGTAAAATCTTTTAGTAACTCCAACACTGCAATCCACAAGCACTAGAAGACATTTGTAATCCACAGATATAAATGTTCTTTTCCCCAAATCACAGGGAACTTTGCAATTCTGACATTTACACAGGTTTTTTAAGTACTTTTCAACAGGGTTCTCAGGCTCAGTAACACAGTCTTTGGCATCAAATTCTCAGCAAAACAGCACAAAGCAGCACATTTTTCCACAGAAAATTACAATGCTGCAGATCTTTGGATGGCATTTTCCTGGGCACAATTTAGCTTTTCCTCACAATTCCTGATATAGTGCACTGCCACCAGACAGAAAGACCACAGATATACCCTCTGCATTTGCACTGTCATGGCAACTTTTTCCTCTCCCCCAAGATCTTTGGATGAGCCCCCAGTTTTGTAACCCTTACCCCAGTCAAGAGCGGCATCTTGCAACCAGGAACCCCTAACCTGTTACACAGATATGGCAACAAACCACAAGCCGGCAGAAAATAGGTATCACTCCTGGCATACCTGGCTGAAGCATCTAACAGGTTGGTGGGTTACAGCACAAAATAACATTTATATTTACTCTGAGTCCAGGAGAGGGGTACCAGGGCTGTGCTGTGTCTCCTATCTTAGGGGGCCCCGTAACATTTTACTCTGACTCACATGTGGATTGTCCACAACCACAAAACTGGAATTTTACTGTATGGCTTTATTTCTGACAAAATATTAAGCAGAACTAGGGTGGTCCCTCAAGTTTCTACTGTCCAGAACAAATGACACAACTTGCAGCTGAAGAAACCTTTTTCTACACAGAAACACAGGCAGTACTGTACATTCCAACATGGACATTTTCCAACACATGAACTATTCATCCCTTTTCTTAGGGATCTCTAGATTTCTGACCAAGTTTCTATATAGTGAGAACTGCCACTCACTTAACTTGAACTCCTGATGAGATGGACCATGTTAACACCTGCAGGCAAATGGGCCTTTATTGTAAACAGTTAGCTCTGAACTGTGAGTAAAAGTGAAGTTCTGCCCACCCTGGTCCCAGTCAGACTCTGCCATTACTTTAGACACACCAAACTGGATCCTTCCACCTCCTGGGTTGCTAAATGCATCCTTATCTTCAGTATACGTTAACAGCACATTTTTGTGGCAAACAGGGTCTTGAGTAAATGTAATCTAGTCAGCATAGGGCACTTACATCACCAGACAATCCAAAAGTCTTACTCAATGCACACTGTACTCACGGTCTGGTATTCCCTTTGTTACCGGCATTTGACAACACTTCAGGAAATAGTCATTCTTCAAGTCCATAGCTTTTACGGAAACTGTTCACAGTTTTTTTTCTCTGGGCAGCTGTGACAATCTTCAATCCATCAGGGGGATGCACCTTAGAACCACTGATTTCTTTAGTCCCTTTCCACATCCGAATGAAAATGAACCCACTTAGATTCCACTGGCACAGGTCTCCACCACTTCTTTAGGCAACACTGTTGTTCCCCACACTAGGATGAGAAAAATGATGACCAGAGGTCCTTCACCCAGTCCAGAGAAGCTGGCAGGCACCTCCTGCCCTCTGCTGGACAAACAGCTCCTTCCTCTTCACTCTCAACTCAGAACTCCAACTCAACTCCCAAGTTTCTAAACTGCTTCCCTGCAGCTGAGCCAAAGGGCTTATGCTGCTGTGATAGTTCTAATGACATCACTCATTCTCCATCTAGCCTAACTAGATAAACAATGAGGTAATGTGGTACAAAGCCAAAAAAAAAAAAAAACTCCTACTGCAGCCCAGAGACCTACCTGGTCTAATACTGATGGGATTCTAATAACTGCAGAGGACTGGGTGGTTACTGGAACCATTTTGCTTCAGATAAGAGACTGATATGATAGTGGCGTGCATCACAGGTTCTGCCAGGAGAATGGCACCTTCCCCAAATGAAGCATTATGCAGTTTGACTCTGAATCCTAAACAACACTGGAAATCTAAAGTGTTTGGCACTCACCGCTCTGCACCCAAACAGAGGGTATAGGGCTTGGGTTTTTTTTTTTTTTTTTTCCAAACTGTTTACTGAGAGGGAATACTGTGCATACATATAATGACACAATTTGTGACTCTTCTAGCATTCTCTAATTACCTAAGTAAACTAATCTTATACTAAAATATATAAATTGTATTTCTTTATATATTCACATTGTAAAGTTATACAATTAGCCCAATAACAATTCAAGGGCAAATAGTATAACTATAATTGCAACATTTCCAGATAATGGAATTTACTGTTCTTCTGAAAGCCTTCCAAGTATGTCTTCTCTAGCTACAAAGGCTATAGAGTGTTAGGTGCAGTCAGTGAGTATAGCTGAAAGAGTGACTACATAGCCTGATATCTGCCTAGGCTATTGGTAGCTTTACATGATTTTTTTAATAGGATGCAGGGCTTGGGCTGAAACACCAAACACCCTACTTACCTAGTGAGGTCACAGTTTCATAATTTTCCTTCATCACCTCTGAATAGATCCTTCTCTGACTCTTAAAATGCCCCATTCTTCTTCAGAAAAGAACACCGTGACATCTTGAATGATGTGGGTGCCTGAAATGACAAGAGATATATGACAGTAACAATTTGGAGCAACGGGTGAAGGCAGCTAGATTAGGGTTACTCATAATCAACCAAATGGAATTGGATTCATCAGATTCTGACTGGATTTTCAGATACAGCCCTTATAGAAATATAAGTGTGCTGTGTACATGCACAATGCATGCCACATACTTAATTGTGCAATGTTTGCATGCGGTTTGGATACACAACATGAACTTAAGCGAACCAGATCTAAAAAGCACATCAGGTTTGCATGCTGCAAGCTTGACATGACTGCAGCAGCTAAGCTGGTGTGAACATCTTCTAAAAATCACATTAGGTTCGCATGTTGCATGACTGACATGACTGCAGCAGCTAAACTGGTGTGAACATCATTTAAAAATCACATCAGGTATGCTGGCCTGACGGTGTTGAGGCTTGAGGCGCTGGACACCAGTACTCGTGCTACGCCAGCGACCCAGGTTTGGGAATGAGGCTGGGTCATCAGAGGTCAGCTGGGGGAAGCAGGATTGAGCAGCCAAAAGGCAGTTGTTCTCTTCCAGGAAGGGACCCTGTCACCCCTGTAGTACAGCTGCCCCAAGGTGGAGGCCTGAGGATTGTGCAGGCAGGTGCGGCATGAATAGGAGGCGCGAGGAACTATGCGAGTGTTTCTACACACAAGTATGCATTGCCATGGCATGGGCGGCAAAAACAGGTGGAAAATGGTACCAACTGGTAGGATGATGAGGTCCTCACAGGCTCCACACCCAACTAGCTGGGCACCTGCTGCATCCAGGTGAGTCCTGGTGGTTGTTGGAGTGACAGGGCTGGGGCGACTGGTAGAAGGGGGCCATCTGCACTGGGTGCATAAGCAGATAATGGGGGGGGGGATCACATCAGGTTCACATGTTGCACACTTGCCACGTATGCAGTAGCTAAGCTGGTGCAAATCTCATCTAAAAAAAACACATCAGTTTCTAATTTTCATACTGCTGCTAACAATTAGAGCATTGAAAATACCATTTCCACTGATTGACCATGAAAATCAGGCAGATGCATTAATTCTGACCATTAAACCCTTTTGCAGATTTTATTTTTCTTTCATTTATTTGAAAAAGTTCCACCAGGAAAAGCACCATGAGCTACATACAATAGCTCATTTCCAGATGCGCCCTGGGGGAAGGGGAAGGGAGAATACAATACTGATACAGAAATAAATACTGTTCATTGACAAATATAGACATATAGTGAGGTAGTCAGGCAGTAGCTGTAAATCATATATAACAATATACATGCATTTATACAAAAAATACACATTAGGTATTTATCTTCATTTACAATAGCACAGGCAAACATTATTGCCTACTTACATGGTTAAAGAGATGTACCAGTAGACCTCTGCACCCCATTGTTTGGTACCTTACCTTTGCAAAGTGCTGCTGAGGTATATCCCATCTAAAAATCTCCATTAGTTTTAATTTTGGAGCACTCGTAAAATTGCTGTAACACTGACTCAGGCACTTCCCAGTTCAAGATCCTGTGCTGACCTGCGCTCAGCCAACTGCATGGCGTTATACCAAAGAGATTGAGGTGTGCTTCATTATAGTCTATGAGGTTACGAACAATTTTACATATTACAGCGATCATGATGTGGGGATTAAACAGGGCACCGGGCGACTAACAACGGCCTTGTTAGTCACCTGGTGCCCTTGTTTAATCCCCCACATGATCACTGTAATATGTAAACTTGTTGTTAAAGTTAACCTTCATAGACTCTAATGTAGCATGCCCCCACACTCTCCCTAGGATAATGTCATGCCATTGGCAGAGCAAGGAGCAGCACGTGGGTGGATCTGTGAACCGGGAACTGCCTGTGTCAGTGTTACAGCAATTGTACAAGTGTTCTAAAATTAAAACTAAAGGAGATGTTTAAATGGGATATACCTCAGCAGCAGTTCACAGAGGTAAGGCACCAAACTATGGGGTGCAAATCAAAATTAATTTAACTTGGAGAATCTCTTTAAATAGTTTAATGGCTTTTGATTGTGTCACTAATTTGTAGAGTACTGTTTGCTTACTGCATAAAATGCCTAAGATACAGTCAACCACCACCCCCATTCCAGATGTGTGAAAAGGGGCCCCTGTGGTGTGAAGCCTCACCTTTTTGTTTTGGGCTGTGCAAATCCCCTTATGCATAGTCAGTGCTACAAATGTGTTTCTCAGTGACTGTTACGGCTCACTTACCTTTCCCTTTGTCATTCTGTACATTGCTTATTCACCATGGCCATGCTCAGCACGCTTTGTGCTGAGTAGGGCATTGGAAGCATGCACCATATCTCACTTTTTGTCACTGAAATGGGGACATGGACACTCAAAATGAGGGACACTGACCATCACAATGATTGGGACACATCCTGAAATATGGAGATACAGTACTTCAGAACACAGTGGACCTCATTATATTTACTTGTACAGATATTAGCACCTGAGAATTAATTTCTGCCATAAAGCAGTGGTGTCATTTACTTGGGGAGGATGCCACCCTGCATTTGTGTCTAGATTGTTCTTATGGTGTGGCAAAAAATGGCGTTAAATTTGGATTTAAACTTTTGCACAGTAAGTACCCCCAGGGCCTGTGTGCAGTCACGCTGTGGGTGCACTCCTCACTTGACTGCGTCTGTGTTGTGTTGTCCACTCTCCACATATTGGTGGCGGTGTCATCGCACGTGATGTGGAGGAGCTCTGAACTAGAGCACGTGAGTCACACAAGTGCAACACTGTCTTTCCCACCACAGAATAGACAGGCTGCACACTACAGCTTGGAACAGACAGTGAGCACTGAGCTCTCGATAGCAGTGTTGCAGCAGTATATTTTTGTTGGTGTACTCTTACTGAGTCTCCATCTCCCTTGGTGGCTGAAGGGTCAGGGGATGAGCTAGAAGCTAGCTTGATGACTAGGCTACCTACCTACAACATCAGTGAGCACCTGTTTTTGCACGCATGCCACTTGCATGCAATCTGCTCCAATTTAACATAAAAAGCACACTTGCCACACTTGTTTGCTGCACGATGCCACATGCATGCAATTGGTTCCAATTTAACATTTAAATCATGCTTGTAGTACACACTGTATCACATGGGTAATTTTATGTGAGCCGCATGCAAAACTTTGTATTATTTCTGTAAGGGAGGATTTTCAGAACTGAATAAAAATCCTAAACTAAATCTAAAACCTAATTTTTCATAGAAATTAGGATTTAAGATTCCAAATCAGAATCAGATTTTGAGGTCCTTTTAGGGACTGAATCAGAATTGGATTAGGAATCAGAATTCCCTAAAATCTTAAATCAGAAAATCCAATCAGAATCAGCCAATTCGGAGCATCACAAAGCCAGAGGTACTGTAGCAGCTGATATGAGCCCTGGGCTAGGTCAGGAAAAGGTAAATGGAAATAATTAAATCAATTAAATAAAAAAAAGAAAACCGAGGGAAGGGAGTAGCTGCACAAGGGTGGGGGGAGATGAGACCACCCTTGAACTCCACTCCCGGAAAAGGGGCTCTCTGATGGTTTGCTCAGACCTTGCTTCTAAGGAAGGATATTACATGTGTACAAGGCCTGCTAGTGTTTTGACAGCTAGTTGTTACTAGGGATGGATGAATATTTTATATATGTTTTGCTCTGTACCCAAATAGTGGTCTACCCCAACTATTTGTATTCAGGTTGAATACCTAACAAAAACCTGTCCAAATACCAGATAGTAATTTTTGCATTTGAAGCAAGCTTCCCATCACCTATATCTGCTCCACAATATGCCCCCACCCTCAAAAATCTGCTAACCTTTCACAAGCTGAAGCTGTGAAATATGAAATCCCAAATGCAGTTTTGCACAATGTCAGTCACTACTTCACAGTCACTACCTCACTTTAGGTTATGGCCTAACATGCTTTAAATAAAAAAAAAAATAATAATAATAATAATAAATGAAATTAAAATGAAAATAATGAAGACTTTTGTCTTCATTTGCTATTTGTATTCGGAGGAAGATTGAAGAAGAAACTGAGGAGGCGCTTTTTCACTGAGAGAGTGGTGGCCAAGTGGAAAGAGTTGACAGAGGAGATTGTCTCCCTGAAATGATGGCTAGCTTCAAGAGAGGATGGGACACAATGTAGGGGAGACGTTGCTGCCAGGGGAGGGGTAGTGGGAGCTGAAAGGAGTCGAGGGGATTTGTAGGGGGGGGGGGCAAGTCCACTGTAGAACAATCGAGCAGACAAGACAGACCTATAAAACCTTTATCTGCTGGCACCTTCAGATGTTCATATCCGTTATTCGACAAATACAGTCATCAACTATTCAATATTCGGTCAAATGCTAAAAGTATGATTTGTCCCAGCCCTAGTTGTTACAATGCATTCCATGTCTTTATGCCTTAATAATATGAAACATGCTTTTCTCCCTTATGTAAACGTATCAGCCAAAATGACATTTTCTTGACCAACTAGAATTAACTCTGTAACTGTATGGCCATGTATTAGCTTGTAAACTTCAACAAAATTATTTTACAAACAAACAAACAAACAAAAAAAACAGACAACTAAGAGGCCAGATGGTTGGTACAGTGGTAGGGTTATCACTTGTGATGCTAGCAACCCGGGTTCGAGAACAAACTTGGGATGTTGTGGGCCTGCTTTGGGGGAAGACTGCACATCCCAGAGGATGCTCTCTTCTCAAGGGCTGAGGAGGACTGTCACTGCTGCTGCTACACTGCCAGCTGAGTGACCACAGGTGGTCGGGCAGCAGTGCACGTGGGAGGGTGGCATCGGCTGGGGTCTGCATGAAGCTTGGACCTCCCAGCAGACCTGCTTCTAGCAGGGTAAGCCTGGAGGCATGCTGGGGCCCTGACCCCAAATGCTACTGGCTGGTTCTGAACTTCAGGAACTCCTGCCTCTGCATCCAGTAGGAGGCAGGAGTTTTGATCCAGCTTGGTTGGACATCAGCACAGGTGGGTGCAAGCCCATGAGGTTGGAATCAAGGACTTGTTTAAATGGTGGTGACATTGGGAGTGGGCTGGACCTGACCTGTGGGGATAGGGGCTGAGGCAAGGTGAGGGACAGAAACAATAAATGAAATGGAAAACAGACAACTAGTTTTCCCAATGGTCTGGGAGCAGATTTGAGTCATTGCATTGGGAAGCAGGCTAGACTAAGGCAGCTGCAACTCGCAGTGGCCTCAGTCAACAGGGATGGTGCCAGGCTCCAGCACCACAGTGGCCCCTGAAATCGGGCAAGGGAGCTTGCTGTCGCCGCAGGGAAGTCACGTGTGTACAAGGCCTCAGAGGCTCTGCCCATGCCATAGGGTGGGGAGGGACATGTGGCAATGGAGAAAGCTGGGACAAAAAAATAAAAAAGACATCTAGGACTGCGCTCTGTGTGGATCCCCTGCTTACTTTGAGAGTAAGGAGGAGATGGCAGATAGGGATGAGGGGTCGCCAGCAGCATATGACCTGAAGGTAGGAGTAGGTGGCTGATCTGCGGGCAAACAGCTAGATCAAAAAGACATTGACAGCTACCCAGCCTGTCAGTGCAGGGGCAGTAGTGCCACTCATGCCACTGGTGACCTGGATTTGGGAATGTACCTGGATCATCAGTAGCGGCTGGGAAAGCAGGAGTGAGCGTCCCAGAGGCCCACAGAATGTTCTCCTCCTGAAAAGAGGGAGGGACATTTCCCTCACAGCTAGGCTGCCACCTGAGGGACCACAGGTGGAAGCACAGTTGAAGCAGGAAGGGGGATGGAGGATGTCGCCTGGTGTCATGGGCAGGCAAACTTCAGCTTGCGCATGTGCACTATGACAAGAAGCCCTTGCTGCCGGCACCCAGAAGACAGGCAAAAATGGGAAGGAACTGCCCCAATATGAAGCAGCCAACACTCACTGAACCCCAGCTCCCGACTTCCCGGTCCCTTACTCACTAGACAAGCCCAAAGGAGTTCTGTCAACATTCCCATGAGGGCCAGAAACAATAAATTAAACATAAAACAGACAACTAGCTGTCCTCATGGTCAGGGAGTAGATTCGGGTTGTCACGTCTGGAAGTAGGTCAGGCTAAGGTAGTTGTTGCTCACAGTGCGTGTCAGTCAATAGGGATGGCAGTGGGTTCCAGCATCACAGTGACTCTGCAGTTGGGCAAGTAAGCTTGCTGTTGCCGCAGGGGTGTTTGTGTGCATATGAGGCCAACAGAGGCATGACCCATGCCAAGGGGTGGGGGGAGGGACTTCAAGCAGGAAGAAAACTAGGACAAAGAAAAATAACGTGTACAGAGTGAGCCATGCAAAAAACGTCCACAGGCACCCTAAGAGCCCATTCTTTGTGCAGCACCAGTAGGGATGCTCAAAACTGGCTGATTCCATTCCAATTTTTGGAGTCCAGATTTCTGGAATTCTGATTACTAATCCAATTCCAATTCAAATCCTAAAAAAAGATTTTAAATCATATTCAGATATTGAATCCTAAATCTGAAATTTCTATGTAAAAATAGATTGTAGGATTTAGTTAGCGATTTAGGAACTTCAGACTTCAATTCTGAAAATCTTAAATCCAAAGAATCCAATTCCGTTCCGTAGATTCTTAGCAGCCGTAATCCTCACTGGGTTCAGTGGTATGTAGGAACAGCAGATAAGACTGAGGGTTGCTGCCAGCACAAGACACAAACGTAGGAGTAGGTGGTGGCTGTGAGGGCTAACTAGCTAGATGAGACAAAATAACAGCCAGCCTCCAGTGCAGGAGCAGTGGTACCACTCACGTCCACTGGTGACCTGGGTTCTGGAATGTGTCTGGACCATAGAGACTGGCTGGGAAGCAGGTGAGTCCCAGTGGACTCTTTCCTTCTTCAGGGAGGGAGGAAGGGATGTTGGCTCTGCTGCTAGATTGCCACCTGAGTGGCCACAGGAGGCAGCACAACTGGAGCAGGAAGAGAGGTTCTCTGGTCACAAACTCCTTCTTAATCCTTAGGCTGCTGACAGATTTAGAACATATAGGAAATCTGAACTGTTATATCAGCAAGGTTTAATTACAAAAATGAAATCTATGCTTTTCGACAGTCCTCACAATAGGAACAAACTACACCAGCTGACCATCCTTAACTCACCCCTTAAACAGGTTCAGCAGTTCAAATAATTTTGGTATACCCTGGATACTGCCATGTTGTTTGTCACCCACATGGACCATTTAGCTAAGGCAGTAAACACCAGGATTCGGCTCTTATATAGGCATAGGCACTGTCTCACCTCTGATGCCCTCCGCATAGCAATCAACAGTTCAATAGTCTCCTTAATTGACTACGAGCTAATTATTTATGGTACTGCCACAGATACCACGCTTAAAAGAATCAGCACAGCCATAATAATACCTGCAGACTAGCTACTGGGGCACATAGACTCACTCACACTTGTGAGTTGTATGCTCGATCTAACTGGCTACACCTTGAGGGCTGTAAAAAGTATCAGACCTGTCTGTTTCATAAAAAGAGATCTGTCTTGGTCTAACCCTCCAGTCTTTCTAAAACTTCTTAATCAGGTAACTAATCCCACCACACCCATGGAATGTCTAACCTGGCCTACCAAGTCCCGTCTGTCGCACCTCCATGGCACAGCGCTCCTTCAACTACAGGGCACCAAGCTGGCTAAATGACCACCCACCATCACTCCGCGACCTGTCCAAGATCAACCCTTTAAGTACAAACTTTGCCAGCACCTCGCAACACAGTGCAGGTGTGATTGTCTGACATAGCTACCCTCCCCAATTTATCATGAAACTGACCCCCGGACCTCTATTTCTCCTCACCTCATCCCCACTACCAGTGATCTAAGCTTCCCTATTCTGTCTGTCTGTCTTATCCCCATTCCCATGCTCCCCCCCGCTCCTATTCTACCTCCCCCACCTCTGTCATGACATAGCCTTTGCCTGGCTGCACTGTTATTCTCCTTAAGTTTGCACTTTATTTTGTCTGTCATGTACTGTCCACTTTACCTGTTTTTTGTAACTTGCTATGTAACTGTGTTTGTCTTTTACCTGATGTGGAACCTTTGTAAAAGGTATTGTAATCCAAGAAATAAATAATCCGCTGGCATCGTACGCGGGCAGATGTTGGCATGCACATATACACTAGGAGCCCTTGCTGCTAGCAGCCAGAGGACAGGGAGAAACAGGAAGGAAATGTCCCAATGCGATACAGAATGAAGCCAAAGCCAACACTCTGGCCCCCCTCCAAGCTGTACTTAGCCTCCAGTGGACAGAGGTACTGGCAAACGTTTGCTCAGAGCCTATATATTCTGAGCAGAGCATATATAAACCCTAACATGCACTGCAAGTTGCTGAATCTCCCACTGCTGCAGCCCTACTTGGATGTCACTGACAGGGATTCCAAGATTTCTGGTTACAGCAAATTCAGTTTGGAAGACAGCAGGCTCAGCCTGACACAATCTACTATACTGCAGTAAACGGTACGTAAAAATGTTTTTTGTACTTGCACACACAGTCTGCACATTGGGATTAGCCCCAGCTTGGGTGTGAAGCTCTTAGTGCTGACTGTCTCTTAAGGCTGTATAGGCAGTACTTAAGGCTCTGAGACGCAAACCTGAGACTGGGGTTTGAATCCACAGCCCCACTAGCATATTGTGTGACCCTGAAAAGTCACTTAACTTTCTTGTGCTCCCAGGTCACACCGGGAAAACAGCTTTAGCTTAGTGTGCCTTTCCTGATTAAATAATTTCCCCTTTCCTTTCCCTTTAAGGAAGGCACATGGAACCTCCAAAGGATTCTTCCCATTGGAGCAGCAAGGGCAGTCCAGAGTGTATGGGTTACAAAGGTGTTTTATGTATCCAGGCCCCATCCTGTGCAGGGCCTTGAAAATTAGGCAAATTTCGAAGGTGGTATGCCATCAAACTGGTAACCAGTGCAAATTCCACAGTGCTGGCATGATATGATCAAAACTGATTGTACCAAATATCCGCCTGGCTGCAGCATTCTACACCAGCTGGAGATGTCACACCAGCTTCCTTTTTTTTAATTGGCCTGGAACAAGACAGTAACAATTTTCATTACCGTCTCCAAAATCTCTCATTAAAACATTTAATTTACAATTCACCCCTATACAGCACAGTCCCTTCCAGATCCAGACTGCCTCATCTGGACGTAGCAGGGCAGTATTTCAAACCCAATTACCTCCAATTTCATTTTCTCCCTTTGGGATGGGATAATTCATCGGCAAACTCAGATCCTTTGAAAAACCTTCTCAGACTCCACAAGCGCAGCATGTGCACCTCCTGAAAAACAAAGCATCGCGAAATCTGTAGAAACAGTATCTGTCGGCATAAAAGGCCCATTGGTCAATCGTGGCTGCCTGTCTTTTACCAGATGTGGACCCTTTGTAAAAGAGCCTCTGGCTTAAAGGTATTGTAATCTGAGAAATAATAAATCTGCTCGCATCTTATGCGGGCAAACATTAGCATGCACATGTGCACTAGGAGCCCTTGCTGCTAGTACCCAGAGGACAGGGAGAAACAGGAAGGAAACTTGTTGAATGAGAAAGTCCTAGAAAACCTACATGAAAAAGGCAGAGAGAAAGTCAACACAAACTGGGAATGTAAATGTTAAATTGAAAATGCGATGTATGATGTTCACAGAAGGTATATGCCATCAAGTAGTATCCAAATGACTCCGTCTTAAAGAGATTTTCTGGTTTCAATCAAATGTTGACAGCTGGTATCAGTAAAATGCAGTTACACTAGATACTAAATTCCCAAAAGACTGATCATCTGCCTCTTGCATATTTTAACCCCCTCCACACACACACACACACACACTTACTAAGTCACACCTGGAAATGAGCCATGACTTAGTACCATTCCATTCACAAAATATAAAAAAAACACACACCTCCTTTTATAGGAAGCCACTGCACTATGGACACCTGAAAGGGCAAATACTATGCAGCTTTGTAATGCTTCTACACTATGGAAAAATGCTAAAGGGAAGACTATAGCAGGAACACCACTGCACTACAGAAACACTCTAACTTGAGCAAATACACTAAACAAGCTACATATACAACAAAACAAAACAAAAAGGCACACTTTATCTGACAGCAAAACAGTTATTTGTGAAACAGCACCATCTTGGGGTCAAACAAGCTCATAAAAGCTACCCATCCTTCAAGCTCATAGCTTTGTGTGGGATATGTCGTGGCCCGTACAGAAATCTCTCTGATATACCTCCCGAGTGCAGATTGATCTTGACCTCATGAACGGCGAAGCCACAAGTCATGTCAAAGGTCAAAGTACACAAGGAAGGAATATCATAGATATTTTTGTGAGAGAATGACATGTTGCTTTTAATTAATGCGTTTCGTTTTTTTTGTGTGCCAGCTTGAGTTATTTTTGTTTCTGATTTAGTTCTTTTTCTGTATTTCATTTCTTTTTGGATGACCGAGTGGTTGATTAGGTTGGGGCGGAGTGCGCTTATATGCTGATGATCATGACATAGAAACAAAGAAGCACTGACTGTGATGGCAGAAAACGACCAGAGGTCCATCCAGTCAGCCCAAGTTCCCTATAATCCCTGGAGCCTACTGATCCTCCAGGATACTAACGCTCTCTGTCCTCTCTCTATTTTCCTCCTTGGTCCTGTCACCTCCAGTAACCACTATTCCTTCATTATGTCCCAGCCCTGCTTGAATCCCTTGACTGTTTTCGTACTCCACCACTTTAGCCAACAGATTGTTCCAAGGTTCCACCACCCTTTCCGTAAGTAGTACTTCTTCACATCTCTCATGAACCTGCCTCCTGTTCATTTCCATTTGTGTCCATGTGACTTGTGAATTGGTATTCAGGCTAAATAGTTACCTGCAGTTCACTTTTGTTAAAGAGACTTACCAGTCTCCACCCCGCACCTGATATATAGCTGCCTTAACCCATTGGATTGCTTCTAATGTGGAGTTTGCCCAAAATAATCCATTTGTTAAAAAGTAGTAACACTTGTAAAATTAGGAAAACTAGGTCCTTAAGGACTTCCCAGTGTTAAGTGCCACCCACGCTCTGCCAAGTTATGATACGATGCTAGGGAGAGTGCAGGGACGTACTCCATTGTAGTCTAAGGGGGCACCTTTCTGAACAGTTTTTATATTGCAATATATGATAAGCTACAATAATACTATACTAAGTTATACAAAAATGTCCCAGTAATACATCACTACTCTCAATATTACTATCCTGAAAAGTGATAATACTATTGTTTTTGCTGATAATACTACAGTTCAAAGACCATCTCTAACTGTAGTATTATCAATGGATCCATATAATACAAAAACTAATAGAAAGATAGTAGTTTTACAAGCAATAATACCATCTTGAGGTTTTGGGGACTTTAGGACCTCTCGAGCTTCGCCAAAACCTCTCAATGGTATTACTGCCTTGTAATACACTACCTATTATTCTATTTATAATGGCCATTTGGTAATGAAACGTAGGCACTGGTCGACTTAAAAAGGGCCTCATTAGGCACTTAACACTGGGAAGTCCTTGGAACCTGGTTTTCCTAATTTTACGAGTGTTACTACTTTTTAATAAATGGACTATTTTGGGCAGTCTCCACATTAGAAACAGTCCAATGAGGTAAGCACCTATATATCGGCTGCAGGGCTGTTCAGTTTACCTTGGTGGATCTCTTTAATTTCTTTAAGGAACCTGAAGGTCTCTATCATATCTCTTCTCTCCTTCTGGTCTCCAGTAAGTACATATTTAGCGCCTTGGGGTGGTCCTCAATGGACTGGCCCTGAATCATTTTGTTACTCTGTGCTGCACTGTCTCCAACTTATCCTTTCTGAAGTGAGGACCCAGAACTGGAGCAGTACTCTAGGTGAGGCCTCAGCAGGGATCTGCAGAGGGAAGTATTAACTCCTTTCTTCTGCTATCAATACCTCTCACGATGCATCCCAGCATCCTGTTAGCCTTGCTGTAGGCCTTGTTGCACTGACTCGATTGCTTAAATGAGTTGCTAATGATAACTCCCAGATCCTGTTCCTTAGCTGTAGTGCCAAGTCTCTCTCCTCCCATCCAGCACTCTGCCTTGGAGTTCTTTTTCCCTAGGTGCATTACCTTGCATTTTCTAGCTTTGAAAGGTTTTGCATGGTGCATCATTGCATCAGCGTGCTCATGAATCGTGACAGTTGAGATCTGAGCTGAACCTCTGATGCAGTGCGGTGCTGAGGTGCTGGGGAGGTGGGGGTGTAGAAGAAGTAGCCAGAGGAGGAGCATCTGTTCCTGGGAGTGGTGAGTAGGCGCTGGTTTGGCACAGAAGGAAAGCACCAGTTGGGGAAAAGTGGCAATGCTGGTAAGGTGGGAATGACTTGTTATGGTGTGCTGCTCACAAATCTGCAGTAATTTAACAAAACAAAACATTATTTATTTGAAAATCTAGGCTAGACTCCTTTCAGTGTAAGCAAGGTTTTCGACTGAAAGGTGTTGAGTTACAGCCAGTGCATGAGTCAACTGGTAGGTGGGTCAGAGACAGTGTGCACTGCTAATGCGCCAGCTTTAACCAATGAAAAGCTACTGTGTGGATAAATTCTGGCATGGGGACCCAGCTAGAGTGAGGATAAATGCACTATTCTCACTCTAGGTCTGACCGCCCTCTAAATATTGAAAATATTTGCTAGAATTGATCCTCACAAATATTATACAATTCACGAATGTGATTTTTGTCCGTTGAAAACCCCATAATGAATTTCCCTGTATATCATACCAAAGTCAGTCATATATCACAGTCATGGTATAATACTTTAAATGCAATGATATATGAACTTTGACCCTGCAGCTCTGGTCTTCCTCCTGCTACACCCACCAGACAACAATGTCTCTCAATACTATAGCACCAGCCTTCTGTCAGAAAAGCCCTCTTCCTGCACATACCCAAAACAGCCATGTCCCTCAAGCGCACTCTCATTACTTGTCAAGATTTCCATGTGGCTCCTCCTCATGCTGCTTTGTGACGCCACGTGATGCCATGCTTCTCCGGACTGTCTGTCTAAACCATCACTCCAGACCACTGCTCTACAGCTGGACCGATGCTTCACAGCCAGACTGCCACTCTACAGTCAGACCGCTGCTCCACAGCTCATGGGACATACTATCATCTTTTTTTTTTTTTTTTTTTATTATATTTTATACATATGCATAAAACATTTTTCCAGAGCATGTAGAAACACCAGAGGTGTACATTATACATTACTAAAGGAGTTTGATTACATGCTACAATTGGCACATCATTTGGAGGTAATAGTCCAGTTATAGTAAAAGATAATAAGCAGCACTATGAGCCATGTAAGCAGTCAATGCCCAATCATATCATTTCTCACTATAGTAAATCAGAATGGTGTGACCGACCTTCCTGGTCCTTTAGTTTGAACCTTACACAATAGTAATTCAATGTTCTACATTCTAGAGCTCCTTTATAGCCCCATATTTGACAAGAGACAATATACCTTTTTAATCAGACCCAGGATTTAAACCCAAATTAATATACTTGAAAAAGCAGTTGATGGCACCTTCTTACTCTAATAAAAGCAAAGGTTAATATAGTGAGCTAAAGACGGCTCCAGGCCACATCACTAAGGTGCTGAAATCTAAGTGGAGGCCAAGAACATAAGATCGTCTCTCCTAGGGATCTAATTCCCTAACAAAAGAATACCTGATGTAACCCCACAAATGGGGTTCCCAAAAGTCTTCCATGAGCTTGGCTAAATGCTCACTGCCAGGCTGGTGTCCTGCATTTTAGCAGTTTAAATGTGATTGTCAGAGAGTGCCTGTATAGCTTCTGTGTACTGATTCTTTAAGAGCTGCCTGGATTGCAGTTATAAGTAATCTGAGAGAGAGCTCTGTTGAAAGATGTAACTATTTTCTGAAAATTGGTTAGAGTGATAATGATAATGTAGTTTGTCTAACCTGCCTTCTTTGCAGCAAGGACTGTCTTGTTTATCCCCACCATTTGGCCCGGACTGTGAAATGGACCAATCAGTTCTGTGGGACCTAAAATGTAGCTGGATTACAGGAGCTGTCTGAAGTCAAAATCTGTAGGAATTGTAGTTTGGGGCTTTTAGCACCTTTTTGCAACTGAAGGGGAGCTCTTGCTTTGACTGACAGCCAATCAGCCAACCAAACCCTTTTGGATCTGAGGGAAGTCCCCAAGCTGCCTGCCGCTTAAGGTAGACCTAAGTTGGGAGCTAAAGAAGCAAGATGCTTGAGACAGTCTCTGTGGAAAGGCCTGAGTTTTTGGCCTGCATGTCTGCCTGCTGCCCTGAGAGGGGAAAGAGAATTTTTCGGACTGAATCCGAGTTGTGTGACTAAAGTAAGCTACTGAAGTGGGCCAGGCTCAACCTGAACAAGGCCGAAGATTTTGCTGAATGCAATCAGCCTGTCAGGAGTTCCAGCTACCCCTAAGCTCCCGGTGTGTGCAGAGACTTTGCGATTGTGACTGGGGAGTGCTTTGCCTGGTACAGTAGAATTCCTTACATGTAAAATGTGCTGTGAGCTGCTGGTGGGTCGTGAGTTGGTTCCTCACTGTGTGAACTGAGTTCTGCTTGCTGGAAGCTGTATCCAGCCCAAAACGGACTGCTTCAAATTTGTCTCCATGCGATCTGGGCCTTGCCAGACTGGCCCCAGCCAGACTACTCACTGCACAGAGAAGCCAATGATGAGAGACCTGCCTGGGGATCAGCCCACTGCTCCAACGCTTGAACAGGAATGACATGTCGGTAACTTGTGGCCCTGCTTCTCCTGGCATTCCAGATCAACCACCTGCAGTCTCGATTTTCATCCAGCCTGTGTCCAGTCTTGGGTATCATGAGTAAATACCAGGGTAGCTCCCTACAGCAACAGCTTAATCTGAGTGTGTCATCTGATTGTCTTGTTGTTTCTTTTCCTTTATGAACTGAGCCCTCTCGCTCCGGATTACAAATAGTGTGTACTGAGCATGTTGTGTTTTCCATCACAGGGCCCCAACCAGCAGCGACGCTGGCCAACCCTGGGCAACAGTCCTGGCTAGCCCATCTCTTCTTCACCTGGGTACAGAGAGGTGTGACTGTGTGGGGGGACTCAAAGCGCATGCATAACTGCTTGATCGATATAACCTTTAAGCTAATTAACCTGATTTCGCCCCTCCATTGTTCAATTCCCCTGAATAAATCCGATCTAACTTTTTCTGCATGTAATCTGACTGTGGTTCCAGTTTGTGCTCAAAGTACTGACTGTTGCTATTTGCTGTGCATAACCTTGTTTACAGGGGTCCCCAGGGTCGAGCCAGAGGAACCAGCCCTGGTTGTTAAGTGCAAACAGTGTGGGTACTTGTGTGGGTGTACCAGGGGCATTGTGAAAGTGATTATTGTGCAGTGTTCCGGGCCACTAGAGGGAAGAGGGCATTACAGTGTCCCGGAGGGCTGTGCCCAGATTAGCTTGACCCCTACCAACCCTGACCTCTGGGTGGAGGCACCCATTTCAGAACTCAGGCCCCTTAACCTGCTACTAGCCAAGCAGGCAGGGGTAGTAGGCCTTGGGATAGTGCCACCTAGGGGTTACACTGGTTAGTCAAAAAGTAATAAACCGCCACCATTATTCAACAGCAACAAATGGCTACATACCACAATAGCATTTACATCCTCTGAGCCAAGAGTTCCAAAATTAACTAGGCTCTAGGAAACTGCCGAGACTTAAGAAATGCCAAGATATTTCCTCAAACTAATATATCAGGGTACTGTTCAAAGTCCAGTGAAACTGTTCATAGAAAGTCTTCAATGGAAGAGTTAGCCTTACCAATTAAATAATGTGCCCCTAGATGTGAGACTGAATTAAATCACATTATAACGGCTGAAATCCCCTCCCACTGAACCAAATAAGAAGCATGGAACAGTACAATAATGGTAGGAAAAATATATCAGGCAAACCAGTACGACAGTTCCGAGTTAAACTGAAAAACCACTACAGTCCTACTAGTCAATCTTCATCTGAGTCTTTCTCGGAGGGCTTTTCTTCATGGACCCTTTGTGCTGCAATCTTTTCGACACAAGTCCCAGCCTCCTTGGGATCTGTGAAGCGGTACTGCTTACGGCCATCGGCAAAGCAAAGTCAGGCAGGGAAGGCCATCGAATACGGTATGCCCAAGTCTCTCAGTCTATATTTTACACCGTCAAAAGCCTTACGACGCATTCTGCTGCCCTTACCAAGACCATTCAAGGATTGATCAAAACTGGACTCTTTTCCTGAAATTCCAGGCTGTGGAGATGAGACTGGATGCTATGGAGAGACTACTAAAAATGCTGAGGCAACAGCTGGGAAGGGACCTAGCGACTAGCCACCTCTGTTAAAGAACAGGCAGCCCCTCACAGACGTGGAGCAGCTTGAAAATGCAGTGTGAGCTGACAATATCCGCATTTTAGGCCTTCCCAAAGGATCTGAAGGGAAAATCATGGCATACTTAGGCTCTTGGCTCACAGAAATAACAGGCCTAGGCGCCAGTGACTCCCATGCGAGCATACAGGATCACCCTTGCAGGCCCATCTCAGCTCAGATCACCCTCACACCATTCTGGTCACACTTTCCTCAGTAGCAGAGCGACCTGGTTTGGGGAACAATCTGAAACAAAGCCGATTTACCATGAAGAGTCCAGGGTTCTTTTCTTTCTGACCTTGCCTATGCCACCACTCTTCATCCTGAAAGAACCTAAAGTCCTAACTAGCACCGCAGCCATGTCTCCTTTATGCAAGGCCCTACACTACAGAAACACAGACAGGACAACACATGCCTTTTAATAAAACATTGCTACCCTACAGAAACATCACAGGAACAAACTACCTTACAGCACATGTGGAAAAGGCTACATACGTGGTCTTACCCCAACAACATGAAACATCCATATATGTGTGTGTGTGTGTGTGTGTGTGTGTGTATATATATATATATATATATGATTAGAGGGAAAACTCCATTTAATGTTAGTTAGCCTTGTGCGTAGTGACTCACAGTTGAAAACTCTTGATTTCGCTCATCTCTCAATGGTATTGCGTGATTGGGATCGCCAGCCCTAACTCTCACCCCATGACATGTAAAGCAGAAGCATAGGGAGAATGGGTGAGTTAGGGACCCACGATCCCAATGCGCACCCCAATGCCGGTTGGGGGTGGGCGGGTCCAAGGGGGTTTTCAACCCTAACAGCTTAGTCTCTCACTTTTGTCGCTGTAGAACAACCCTAACTAATGCATTAAACGGAGTTTTTGCCTCTAATTTCCTTCTTTTGAGAATGATAACGAGAAATAGTGAATGTAATGCAGCGGCGGGAGCGCTGGGGCCCCGCCACATGATGTGTTGTGGCATACTAACAGGGACAGCAACGCAAACAGAAATGCTAACAGTGGCGCACATGGTAACACAAGCATGAATGAGAACAGAAAGGGTAACGCACATGGTGGCGTAGACGGGAATGGTCTGCCACGTGATGTGTTGTCACATAGTAACATGGTGCCTGCAAACAGAAATGTCAATGGGCATGGTGATGTAAAGTGAAACAGTAAGATAAACAGTACTGTAGACAGAAATGGCAAAAATAACAGAAAGCATAGCGCAAATGAAACGCAAAGGATAACGCATATGGTGGCGCAGACGTCAATGGTAAGTGAACGTAATGGATCCACAGCGGAAAGGGCAACAGTAACAGTAATGTGAAGGCACAGGCTGGTTTTCCCAAAACCTGCATTGAGAAAAGACAGTGAGTACAAATAATGTATGCAAAATAATGAGTATCGGCTGAGGAAAATGAGATCTTGGAATACTAAATACATTATATCTCAGGAACCGTATGACGTAGAAAAAAATTTAAAAGTCATATTATTTACAACTGTCCTGGCTAATTTAGATCTTAGCCCCATTAAGGGCTAAGAAAGTTTCCGACGAAAAGTCCGTATCTCGCACCGTTTCCGAGATACGGGCCCTGAAAGGCGCGGCGAATGCCGTAATGTTATCCTATGGGAAAAAAAGAAAAGTTCGGAGCGCCATAACTTTGCCTCCCTGTAATGTTTTTCATCAAACTACTGAAAGGCACATCTGTGTACTGTTGGCTGTCTTCCTCCAAATTTCAGGAAAAAAGACCAAACCGTTATTTTGCAGCAGGTGCCAAAGGATTCCTGTAATGCTCAGGCCGTAATGTTATCCTATGGAAAAACTGTCAACTTTGGAGTGCCATAACTTCTGCCGTAATATTTTTTCAATACAACACTGAAAGGCACATCTGTGAGATGTCGGCTGCGTCCTCAAATTTCAGCCCAAAACTCCCAGCGGTTATTTTGCAGTGCAGTGCCAAAGAACTGCTGTCATTTTCCACAGACTAGAAAATTACTGTATAAGCAATTTAAACTTTCTAAAAGTTCGACACTTTAGTGAGCAAGAAAGTAATTTATGAAAGTACTTTTCAGAAATTTGAAAACGTATTTCTGGGGTGTTTTAACACAAAATAAAGACATGGCAAGCATCCTCAGGGCCCGAATAGCTAAATACAAAAGAATTACGTTGCTAGAGGGTCTCAAATTTAAATGCCAACCATTTTTATGATCACCAACTGAAAACAAAATGGCGGATTGTGAAAGTAACAGGTCCATTTGCGAAAGTAAAATGCATTTAGCGACACTGTCGAACTTTTTGTTAACTTTTTCCATTGCCTTATAATGGGAAACTTTTTGAATAACTTTTGAACTGTTTAATATTTTTCACCAAATCTTGAAGGCACATCGGGACCCGCCTGCATGTTCCCTGAAGATTTCGGGCGATTCACGAAACCGCATCGACCTGTATGCGCCGACCATCAGAATTTGTGAAAAGCTGCGAAACGCACAAGACATCATGCTTAATAACTCCACAGTCAGCATCCGATCAGCACGAAACTTGGCAGATCCCAAGGCCTATGGGTCTTGATCATACTTTCCAAATTTCAGGCAAATCCATCAAACGGTTGCAAAGTTATTAAGGTGCAAAATTTGGGTTTAACATGGAAATGGCTCCTCAACCCTAACTATGGTAGCACTACCGTGCTACCATAATATATATATATATATATAAATAAAACAATTTGATGGCAGGAATGATACACAGCTCTGTAGACACACTGGGAGTAGATCCTTTTATGGTTCTCTTCCTGCTTCCTGGTGTCTGGAGAGGTCACGTGCTAGTTATGCACTCTCCCTCCCCAGCCATTCGTAAAATGGCTGCCACTCCGCTGCTGACCTCCTGACCCCTTCCAATAACAACACTACTGCAAGTTGCAGCGTCCTCTGTGTTCGGCTCAGCTCCATTCTTCCTTCAAATAAACAGAGATTATGCATGTTCCATCTCCTAGCCCTCTTCCTCCTCCTGGTGGCCCCGAATGGCTGTGGGAGGTCACATGCTAACTGTCCATTCTCCCTTTCCAGCCATTCTGACCTCCTGACAAGCTTCCAATAACCATATACTGCAAGTTGCTGTAAAGAAAAGCCCATTTGTGAGTTACTGCAGGTAAGCCACTTTCCACTTTTCTTACCACTGCTCCTGTACTCTAGGTTCAGCTCCTTACTCCTTCAAATAAGCCTGAGAGAAGACACTGTCACTGTCCTTCCCAAAAGGCAAAGACCCTCTTTACCAGGGAGCTACAGACCAATCTCCTTAATAAATGCTGATGCTAAAGTTCTGGCTAAGATCTGGGCCTAAGATTGGAGACTCGCTTCCTACAATAATTCATCCGCTCAAGTCTAGTTTATACCAGTTTGATCCATCCATGACAGCTGGTCCAGATTTCACCTTGGTATAAGAAAACATTGGAACTTTGTTAAATCTGGATTGTCAGACCTGGACCAGTCCAAGATGGCCAGACAGCCTGTTTTTACCATTTTGGTTCAGTCTCGTCTGGTGGCCTGGAGTTCGCAAAGTTCAATGTTTTCTCACACCTAGGTGAAATTTGGACCAGCCAGAATGGACAGACTAAATGGTAAAAACCAGACTGGTCAAGCTGGAAGGCACTGGACCGTGCAAGTTGTGCCTGGTCCAGTTTTTACCATTTTGGTCCAGTCCAGGTTTAATGGTCCAAATTTCACTCATACCCCTTAAGAAAATTAGAAACAGAAGTGATATGGAGCTCACATGCTGGCCCTGATCCTGCTGTGTTTGTTACATATCTTGAACCATCTTTCTCTCTTGGGTTTTCCTCCCAGCCTTCAGGAGGCTTCCTGTATCCATACTGTTACTCATCATTGCATTCAATTGTGATCATCTTTCTTGCCCTTATCAGGGTTTTGGGACCTCAGCAGGATTAGGGAAGTCACAGGGCCCCCCACCTGACCCTCCTTCACTCCATGTGCTTGACTGTAGCCTTACAGTGCGCGGTTTATTTTCTGTACAACCAGTGGTATAGTTATATTGTTTAGGGGAGACAGCAGTGTTAGTCCTCGAGGATGTTCTTCCCATCCGTCTCCTATTGGCTGTACCATAGTTTGGTGAGGCATTTCATGACATCAAGATGCCACATCAGAAGGTGCATAGTCTTGTACTGCTGTTTTAAGAAGATAAAAAAATTAGAAAACTAAAAACTTCCATGGTTGCCCCCCCCAATCAGTAGAGGGACCCCAACCACCACAGGGTCGCTGGTGCCTAAGACCGGCTATGCCATTTATTGTATACTATGGCAATGATATTGGTGTTTAACATGTTCCCTTCCACGGATCCAGGACGTCTCAGGAAATGATCTGTGTGCAGCTTAGTGGGCAATTCATGTTAAATCTTTTAATAAAATAAAATGTTTATAACAAGCATTTGTCAATGCCGAATGTTGCTTGCTTCTATGTGCTGTTTAGGTATCTGGAAGTCATTGGAGTGCAAATATTGAAAATTTGCGAACTTACGAGCGTGCGTAGGAACTACTTATGCGCTAAATAAAACAGTTATTTTAGGAATTTTTTCACCAAATTTTCAACATAGCCATTTAAGACCCTGCTGTGAACAGTGTCACTGTGATTTTGTTAATGTGTCCCATACATTGAGTTTGCACACGACTCGCGTCATTGTGCGCTACATGAAGCGGAAACTGCGTTTGGACAGGATGTGAAAAATGACAGCTGTACTGCTCAAAAGGAGATGTGGTAAAATGGCAATGTTGAAAATCTGGAGTGAAAATATTGAAAATTCAAAAAACCCTCGAGCCTGCGTAGGAACTGTACGCTACGCTCGTAAAAACAGTCATTTTAGGAATTTTTCACCAAATTTTCAACATAGCCATTTTAAGACCTCTGCTAATGAACAATGTCATGGTGATTTTCTTAATGTGTCCCATACATTGATTTCGCACACCGACTGCGCCATTGTGTGCTACGTGGGCGGAAACACGTTTTGGGCAGGATGTGAAAAATGACAGCTGTACTGCTCATAAGGAGGTGTGGTAAAATGGCAATGTTGAAAATCTGGAGTGAAAATATTGAAATTTTTCAAACTTACGAGCCTGCGTAGGAACTGTGCAACGCACGCTCGTAAAACAAGTCATTTTTAGGAATTTTTTCACCAAATTTTCAACATAGCCATTTTAAGACCTCTGCTCATGAACAGTGTCACTGTGATTTTCTTAATTTGTCCCAACATTGATTTCGCACACCGACTGCGCCATTCTGCGCTACATGGGTGGAAACACATTTTGGGTGAGATGTGAAAAATGACAGCTGTACTACTCATAAGACGGTGTGGTAAAATGGCAATGTTGAAAATCTGGAGTGAAAATATTGAAATTTCGCGAACTTACGAGCCTGCGTAGGAACTGCGCAACGCACGCTCGTAAAACAGTCATTTTTTGGAATTTTGGCACCAAATTTTCAACATGGGGTTTTTGGGACCCCTTCTCATGAATGATGTCACTGTCATGGCGGTATTCAGGCCCGAAGGGTGATTTCGCAGTCACTGCGCAACATCACCCTTCGGGCCCGAATAACGCCATGACAGTGAGATTATTCATGAGAAGGGGTCCCAAAAACCCCATGTTGAAAATTTGGTGCAAAAATTCCCAAATGCCTGAGATATGCAATAAAGTTGAAACCCCTATCTAGCCCATTATACAGCTTACCAGCATTTCCTCAGTTCGTGGTCGCTTTCAAGAGTGCAGATGTGTTCCCGGTCCACCAAGATCGCCTCGCCGGAGTCCGGAGGTAAGTATGGGGTGAGGGGGTGGGGAGGCTGGGTGCACAGTGGATGGGTGCGGGTTGTGGGAGGGGGTTGGGAGCCCGTGGGACTGTTTTTGTTTACAGGTTAAAAAAAAAGGCGTCGTGGGACTTTTGCCACGCTGAGGTGGGCTCCCAGTGTGGCACAAGGAACGTTAGAGGCGTTCAACCTGACGGGGGATTAGGCACCCTTGGCAAAGGACTGCTTGCCACGCTGGGGTGGGCTCCCAGCGTGGCACCTACTGGGGGGAGGAGGGCGCAGCTCAGCCGGCGGGGATTGGGCACCCTGTCGGCTATACAGTGCGTCTTGAGGGGCCAGCGCCGGCTGCAGGTGGGGGGCTGGCGCGTGAGCAGCCGATATCTTATCGGTGCTCACTCAAGCGTAGCTCCCCCTTTCAACTGTATGCCACTGCATTTTGGAGCGTGTCATACACAGCTCCAGAATGCATTGGCTTACAGGGGCCACGCCTGCCAGCACACTGACTGAATTGGAGGAGGAGGTGACACACCTCCGAAATCTCCAATGATGGCACTATGTTTCTTGCACATGCGTGCAAGCAACATAAAAATTGAGAATGAAACCAGCATATGGATATAATTACAATCCACAGCCCTAGATCATCATTACTGAAACAGTTTTAAGCCTGAATTAACAAAACACATCTTCTTCCTGCCCAGTAACCTAGGCACTTACACAATTCCTCCCACATTAACTCACTTTCTGTAAAACTGCTGGCAAGACTGAGAGGCCACTGGTGGACCTGTTTCCAAGGGATGCTGTTCAGAGCAGTTCCTCTTCTCCTGCACCTTCCTGTACTGTTTGTATTGCCTTCCTGTGTCTCTTGGAGGCAGGACTGGCTAGTACCCTCCCACTGTTGCAGCCTCAGCTCCCTAGTGCATTTTCTAGTTAACTCCTTCACTACTGTAGAAACCTGGGCACCATTCAGTTAGTATTTACAGAGCTGTGACTGCAATCTTGGGCACCCCATTGTGGAAATCTTTGACTCCATGAGCCCCATACCCCTTGCAGTCACAGCTGCACTCTATGGCACCCTGACTGTTGCTCAGGTCCAGGTCTCTCCCTCCCCAAATTTCACCATGTAAAAATGTTCTGTTGTGTATAACAAAAGGCTGTAGTGTGTGTTCCCAATGCCACCTTTTTTATTATTCTTTGACTGGCATAACCAGATCCTTTTGGGATCATACATTTCGGTTCTGCCATGGACTGCAACAGGACATTCACATTAAAGAAAAGTGCTAGGATTTTGGTAGTAGGTTTGTAAATGTATTAGCCCATTACCTTATGCTGGCGATAGTTTATTTATTTTTATTTAGTTTTTGTTGACCGGGTAAGTCCACTAGACAAATCCTGCCTATTTTCAGGCACGACCCGGGGGAGGGGGATACTGATGAATGCCAACTGACCTTGAACCAGATTAAGCTGTTGGTGGTATATTATTTTTTTAGTGAATGAGGGAAATTTGGCCAGGACCCCAGGGAAATTCCCCTACTCTTTTCAATAAGTGCCATGGGATCTTTAACATCCACCTGAACTACCACCAATCCAGGCAGATGGGACCTCGGTTTAACGTCTCATCTGAAAGACAGCACCTCAGAAGTGCAGCACCCCTCTCATGCTGCACTACAGTGTCAGTACTGGGATATTAACCCAAGTGCGAGATGTGGGAACTGGAACCCACAGCCCTCTGATCTCCGCCTCAGAGGCAAGTGTGTTACCTACTGAGCCACTTATTTGAAGCAACAAAGGATTTTTTATGTTTGCTTGCACGCATGCAAGAAACATAGTGCCATCATCCGAGTTTTGGGAGGTGTGTCACCTCCTCTTCCAATTCAGTCAGTGTGTTGGCAGGTGCGGCCCCAGTCCTCAATGCATGCTGGAGCTGTCTGTAACTGCTCCAAAATGCAGTGAAGTACAGTTGAAAGGGGAGCTACGCTTCAGTGAGCAGTGATAAGTTATCGGCTGCCCGCGCGCACCCCCACACACACACACACACACACACACACACACACACACACACACACACACACATGGGCATGCTTCATGCGGCCCCCCACACACACACACTGTACAGCTGGGGGTGCCCAATCTGAGTCGGCTGTGCTGCACCCCTCCCATAAGGGCCTTCCACATGCCACTCTGGGTGCCCACCCAGCGTGGCAACTCATCAATATAGCCAACAGGGGTGCCCAATCCCCTGTCCGCTCCACTGTCCTCCCCGAGAGTAGAGGTGCCATGCTGAGCCCACCCCAGCGTGGCAACTGATGCTATGGCCGACGGGGTGCCCAATCCCGTCGGCTCCACACCCCCAACCAGCTATCCTTGTGCTATGCTGGAGCTCACCCAGCAAGGCAACGCCCCGCTGCCATTTAAAAACAAAATCTGGAAATAAAACTGTCCCTCGGCGCTCCTGCCCCCCACAACCTACACCCACCCACTGCGCACCCTGCCTCCCACACACCCCTCACCCATACTTACCTCCGGACCGGTGCGGAGATCTTGTGGACCAGGGAACACGCTTCTACTCTGCACTCTTCAAAGCTGACTGTGAACTGAGGAAATGCCGGTAAGTTGTATAATGAGATAGATTGGGGTTTTCAACTTTATTGCATATCTCAGGTATTTTTGAAATTTTGCACCAAATTTTCAACATGGGGTTTTGGGACCCCTTCTCATGAATGCGTCACTGTCATTGCGTTACATTCGGCCGAAGGGTGATTTCACAGCCACTGTGCGAAATCACCTTTCGGAATGATTAATGAAACTACACTGCCAGTGTTCATAAGGTGGGCTCTCAAAGAGCCTATTTAGAAAATTTGGTGAAAAAATTCCTAAAAATGACTGTTTTAGGAGTGTGTGTTGCGCAGTTCCTACGCATGCTCGTAAGTTTACGAATTTTCAATATTTTCACTCCAGATTTTCAACATTGCCATTTTACCACACCTCCTTATGAGCAGTACAGCTGTCATTTTTCACATCTTGCCCAAAATGTGTTTCCGCCCATGTAGCACACAATGGCATAGTCGGTGTGCGAAATCAATGTATGGGACACATTAAGAAAATCACAGTGACACTGTTCATGAGCAGAGGTCTTAAAATGGCTATGTTGAAAATTTGGTGAAAATTCCTAAAATGACTGTTTTACAAGCGCATGCTATGCTAGTTCCTCACGCACGCCTGTAAGTTTGCGAATTTTCAATATTTTCACCCATTTTCAACATTGCCATTTTATTACACTTCCTTATGAACAGTACAGCTGCCATTTTCACATGTTGCCCAAATGTGTTTCGCAGCCAGCATGTAGTCACAATGGTGCAGTCGGTGTGTGAAAGCAAGGTTTGGGACAGATTAAGAAAATCACAGTTACACTGTTCATGAGCAGAGGTCTTAAAATGGCTATGTTGAAAATGTGGTGACAAAAGTCCATAAAATGACTGTGTTACGAGTGAGCATTGGCGCAGTTTCCACGCACCTCATAAGTTCATGACTTTGTAATATTTTCAGTCTAGATTTTCACCAGGAATTTTTCCACACTTCCTTATGAACAGTACAGCTGTCATTTTCACAGCATGGCCAAAATGTGTTTTCACACTTTCAGCGCAGAGATGCATGGTCGCTGTGGAAATCATTGCTCGAACAGATAAAGAAAATCACAGTGACACTGTTCATGATTGGAGGTCCCAAAATGCCTGTGTTGACAATCTGCTGTAAAAAATCCCCAAACTAATTACATTACGGGTGTGCGTTGCACAGTTTCTATGCACGCTCGTGACTTCACCAGTTTTTTTAATATTTTTACTGCAGATTTGCAACATAGCCATTTTTTACACCTCCCCATGAACAGTACAGCTGTCATTTTTTACATCCTGTTCGGAATGTTTTTGCACCTGTGGTGTTAGATGCCGTAGTCACTGTGCATAAGCAGCTTTCTGCTAACAAACTGATATTCCCCCTGTTCATGAGGTGGGGTCACAAAAAAACATGTTGAAAATTTGGAGTGAAAATACCAACGAATGCCTGAGGTATTAGGGTTTCCAACCATAACGCCCAACTCTGTAGAGAATGACAGGCATCAGGGATGTGACTTGGGATTCTTGCCTGTAATGCTCATACCATTCCACACCCTGCAGCCAGTGAGAGGCATCGAGATATGCCTTGGACTCTTCGGCCCCAAAGTTCACCCCATTCTCCTATACCGCACCCATCTCACTGTACTTCCTGATGGAATGGGTGCACATAAAGGCCAAAGACCCCAAGGCACACCGTGACACTTGTCAGTGTCTGCAGGGTGGGGTGTGGTGAACGATGGCCGTTATGCCTGACAACCCAAATGCACACCCCAATGCCTGTCACTCTCTGCAGGGTGGTGGTGGGGTTGGCTTCAGTTCAGTACTTCACTGCCATTCCTATTACGCAGCTCTGTAACTTCTACATTACCAGTGCCAATGCCAGCAAGCAAACATTCGGCATTAACAAATGCTTGTTTTTGTTAAGTCCACTAAGAGAGAGAAGAGATCAAAAATTGTGCCGAACAGATAGTTAGTTGATCCCTTCTACTTCCCGGTCTGCTGGCCCTGCTCCCGCACTCATATGTTTTGAAAAGTCTTACTAAGGAGAGTGTGGTGGTGCACCGATACAAGTCAATGGGGGAAATTTTCAGAACTGTTTTGTATTTAATGAAGTAAATTTTGATATACTGAAAGCCACTGTTCAACTGGGCCCTGTTAGTTGAACAATAGCTACCATGTATATCAAAAGTTCTTTCATCTTATAGCGCCCGCATTTGGGAGGCTTATCTGTTGGGCTTTGGACCTACTGCCCGCTAGCATCCTCATTGATGGCCCTGGTGTGATTTGGACCAGCTGGCTCTGTTGTGCTCCATGGCTGCAGCCACCTACCCACATCCTTTCCTTAGCCCCGTAAGATCCCTGAAAAAAGGTGCTGAGGTCCTGATTGTTGTTTCCGTGCCCCCTGGTTCATTTGGGAGGCAATATATGATCCTGGGTAGTAGAAGAAGCCCCAGATCAAAATGTAAAAAAATATGATAGCACCGTGCTTTCTGCACATGCGCTGCCACCCAGGGAATGAAATTTAAAGGAGCCATGACTCCACAGGTGTATTTAAGGCTACGGCTACAGCTGCAATTCAATACCCTCCCTAGGAGAGGCAGCGGAGCTGCAGATCAACAGATGAAAGACTCTGGGCTTAAGGGGGAAAGGTTTTACGCCCTAGAAAGGGCTTGGTTACAGTTAAGGCTAACTTGTTTGGGGCACAGTGTAAATAAAATGGTGGGCCCCATGGACTTTAGCAGATGGGAGGCTGTTGGGAAAAATGTCAGAGGGCATAGGAAAAGCCCAGGGCTGCAGCCTATCAGGAGAAGCCAAGAACTATAGAAACCATATATTTGACTGCATGCCCACCACAAGGCTGGCAGTATAGCCTAGAGGTTAGAGGAATGAAGTGTGAATGAGCTTGAAACATCCAGCAGACCAGACCTGAGTTTGATTCTCATAACTCCATTTGCATACTGTGTGACTCTGAGCAAGTCACTTAACCGCCTAGTGCTCCCAGGTCGCCCCTGAAAACAGGCACTTGTGCCTAGTGGGCCTTACCTGGTTACCAAAAGACTAAAACAAACAAGGAGGAGTTCAGCCTGAGCCAGGGAGCTTGAAGTGCAGGAGAGACTGTGCTGGCTTCCAGCCCACGGGCCTGCACCTTGCTTCAATGGCCAGTTCGGCCCCAGCATCTGCACCCTGCAAAGACCTAGAAAGAGAGAGAGCAAGAGAGATTGAGGAGGCATTGCTACGGAGGAAAGAAATCCTGGAGTTTGCTGCTGAAAGACAAACTCCTGGGCTGTGCAGCCAGAGGGAAAAAAGAGACTCTGGAGCGCCAGTATGGGGAGCTTAAAGGCTGTGTGAGATCAGAGACTACAAATGTTATGATTGTCCGGGACTGCTGTACCATGCCCCCCCCAAGGAAAACCAGGGTCCAGGGTTCTCACCATCCCTGGACATCTACTGAGCTGCTGGCCTGCATCTGAGCTAGTGATCTGGCCTGGCAGTCCAGACCAGCAATGCCCCTGTTGCTAACTTACTGGGCCTCTTCAGATAAGCTTAAACAAAGCCACCAGGTTTATAAGTCCAATTATTTCACATCCACATTCCAGACATTAACCACCCCTCTAGGTTTTGAAAGTCATTCACCCTTTTTCTGCCCCTACCCAATCTTCCTACCCATCTCAAGTTTGTCAACTCCTACATCTCACTGACCCTGCTACTGATTCTGCTTCTTTCAACTCCTTCATCACTACCTGTTCTCTATTTGTCCACCCCTCTCTGTCTCCTCCTCCCGACATTTCCTCTATTCCCTGCATTCTGTCTCCTCTCCACCACCCTCAGCCTCTCTTAAGGCCCTTCTTGCTCTTATCCCCTGTAACAACTGCAGTCCGCTGTGGTTACTAGAATTCCTTTAGAATTAGCACTAGACAGGTAGTTACAAACAGGATCTGAACAGGAGCTTCTGTGTGAACGACCACATTATTCTCTCAGCTAGACTGGAGTAGGAAATGCATGAGAAGGTTACACTGCCCTTGTGCAGGTCACTGGTAAGGCCGCATCTAGAGTATGGAGTTCAGTACTGGCGCCCACACCTTAAAAAAGGACATTAACCTGCTAGAGAAGGTCCAGAGGAGGGCTATAAAGATGATAGCTTGTCAGCAGGGAAAGGCTTGCGAGGAAAGGTTGAGGGCACTGAACAGGTACTCCCAGGAAGACAGGGAATGAGAGAGAGAAGAACATGATTGGACTTTCAAGTGTAACCCCTGCAAATGGGGTTCCCAAAAGACTTCAGGAGCTTGCTTGAATGCTCCAAGCCTGAATGGTGTTTGGCTTAGCCATTTATCAGTGAGTGTTTTAGAGCCTCTGGTACTGTCTCTTTAAGAGCTGTCTGCTTGCAGACATAGTTAGTTTGTATGGGGGACTGTGTGCTTCTCTGTTTGAGTACCACTCGAGCTGCTGCCTATTCACTCCATTTTGCAGTCACTAGGAGTGCAAAGGGAACCTATCTGAAAGATGTAACTGTTTGCCAGAAATCATTTAGAGTAATAATGAAAATACAGTTTGTCTAACCTGCTTCTTTGCAGTCAGAACTGTGTTTGCCTAGTTCCCCATTCTAGTTTGAACTGCTGAACTGGACCAATCAGTGTGGGTTAAGGTAGCTCTAAAATGGTGCCTTGGACGAATCAGAACTTGGACTCATAATCTGAGCCAGCCACAAGAGGATTGTATGGGCAGTGACTCTGGGAGATGTAGTTTAGACTTGCGCCTTTTGGACCAACAGGGGCAGTCTATTGTGAGTGATGCCAATCCAGCCAAGAACTGGGAGGAACTCAAAGGAAGTGCCGGTTTTGTCTGCTGGAGTTTCAGTTGAGCTCTGGCAGTGAAGAGGAAGGAGCCCTGTGCTTTTTGGTGTGCAGTTTTAGTCGGAAGCGTGTGTAAGGCCCAGAGTTCCGGTCTGCAGCTTGTGTAACTGCTTGTTAGGACTGAATCCGTCCTGTGAAGAGAATCAAAGGATATCTGAAGAGTAGAAACCAGGCTCACCCTGTAGAAGACTGGAGAAATTGCTGAATTGCACTCGGTCTGTCAGGAACTGAATCTGCTGTGTGTTCTCCCGGTATTGTGCAGTAATTGCGATCGGATAGAGAAGCAGCCTGCCTGGTATAGTACTGTCTTTTACCATATAAATGTGTGAGGAGGCTTGTGTAGCTCAAGTGAATCCTGCTGCCATTAAAGGACTTTTGCCTGTTACTGTTTACCATATAAATGTGTAGGAGTCTCGTGGAGCTCAAGAGTAGCCCTGCTGACATTGAAGGACCCTATCTTGTTTGGAGGTCGTGAGTACTAATTCAGGGTCGCCCCTGTTGAATTGCCACATTGAATCCAAATGGAATTACTGTACTGCTGACTGTTTAACTAATTTTTCTTTTCTCTGTGAAAGGGCCCCACCAGCTGCCACGGTTTGGACTAGCCACTAGGGCTTGGGTACCCAGGACAGTAACTGGTAGGGATAGGCCTGTGCACAGAGCCATAGGTAGATGAGTAAAGTGATAAGCTAATTAACCTGATTTCCCTGTCCTTGTTATATCCCCTAAATAAATCAGAGCTGCTTGTTTCAGCAAAGTTATACTGCCTGAGGTATTTGTCTATGTTAAAGTATTGTACTGTGATTGTTGCACTGTATCTTATTTTACAGGAGGCCCCAGTGCCTGAACCAGTCCTGGGGGGTAAGTGTATACTGTGAAGGTAATTCTGATATATTGTGGGCCACTAGTGGGAAGAAAGGGTTGCAGTGTCCCAGAGGGCTGTGACCAAGTTAGTTTAACTATTGCAAACCCTGACCTCTGGGTGGAGCACCCGCCATCGGATCCAGGCCCTCAACCTGTTAGTGGCAAATCAGGCAGGGGTAGTAGCCCCTGGGATAGCGCCATCTAGGGGTTACATCTTGAGGCTCACCGCTGGGATTGTGTGTCCTCTAGTGGCCATATTTACGAACCACTGTTAAGAAAAAATGGGTACCCGACAGAAGTGGCTGTGCACGCTGGTGGAGTGGTGTACTGGGAGGAGATTGACCCCAAGGTGCTGTGCTTATCCTGGACATCCCTGGGTATCAATCGGACACTGTGCAGGGAGTACTTTCCAAGGTGGAAGGTTTACAAAACCCTGTGGTGGTGGGTCAGCATGCTAATCTGCTCACCCACACTTTCCTGGCCCTAGTAGAGTTTAAGGATCCCATAGATAGCTCCAAAGTGCCACAGACCATTACCCCAGAGGGAGCCCTCACTGCCTGGAGAGTGATAACTAAGGACAGTAAAGACCGGGGGGGGATGAGCCCCCACCACTGTCTGAAACTTTTGAGGAGAAATTTGCTAAATGGTTGCTGGGGGAAGGGAAAACTGTGGAGGACTTGAAGAAACTATTCTTGCCACCTGGGGGTGTTCCTCTCCCAACACCCTCTCCCGCTCCAGTACCCGTAATGGTGGCTGAACCAATGCAGACTCCTATTTCTGCACCTGCCATTAGTCACGACTCTTACCGAAGGTTGAGGATCTTCTCTGGCACCCTCCCCACCCCCCAAGGGGAGGATGACTGGGAGACCTGGATAACTATGTTGCCCCAAGTGCTAGAATGGCAGTCTCGAGGCTGAAAAGTGAAAGAGGGTTAGTGAGAGCCTCGAGGTCCTGCCCTGGCTACCATCCGTGCCAAACGGGCCAGTAACCCTGAGTGACTGCACAGGCCTATCTTGAGGCCTTGGAGAATGTGTATGGAGCCCAGATTCTGATGAGGATCTATGGTGGAAGTAAGAAATGCACAACAGTACCAAGGGAGTTGTTGTCTGCATGTATCTCGGCTGGAAAAATTGTTGCAAGAATGCCTCAGAAAGGGTAGTTTGCCAGCGATTGAACTGGAACCGAACCAGGCTGGACAGGATCCTTAAGTCTGTCCCTTCTCAGAACTGCTGTTGCTTCAGTTACGCCTGGCAAATCGACTGGAATCCCCACCCTCCTATGATGAGTTAATGAGAGAAATTCGAGGAGTTGAGAAAAGGCGACCTGGAGGGCCTGCACCAATAGCTGCGGCTACGACCTGAGTGACTGAGGGTGGCCCATCAAGTGAAGTTCAGGGCAGAGGTTGGCAGTCAATGAGTGCTCTGACAAGGAAAAGATATGCCACAATGGGGCGAACTGTTGAGAGAGATCCGGGAATTCAAAACAGGTCCCTTTATGAAGGCCACACCTGCAAGTACGGGCCCTGACCTATATCCGACTGCATCTGCTATGGGGTGGGGTACCCACCCATGTATCTCCTGCTGATAACAGCTCCAAACTCAATTCCTTGACCATGGAAGTGGAGAAACTGATGAGATGTCTCCAAATGCTTATCACGCCGAGACAGAGATGGCACAAGGTTTCCAGTTAGTAGTACCCGCCCTGGCTCCCAGTGTGGCTCGGCCAGCTCAAACTCCAGAAAGTATGTTTTGCTATAATTGTGGGAAGGATGGGCACATGAAGAGGAATGCCGTCCCCAAAAAGACACTGACAAAGTTGCATATAGGCTACAAGGAGAGCTTGGAGAACAAATCAGTGGTTAAGAGGTGCACAAAATGATCCCAGTGAGGGCACCAAAATGCTAACTCACGCCTTTTGTGGCAAGGTCAGTTGCCCAGGCCCCGCTACCGCCTCTCCAGACTGGTCCAGAATAGTGGGTCCCTCCATGGAGACCACTGTAAAGGTGAATGGAGTGTCTACAAGAGCTGTATTAGACAGTGGCTCCCAAGTGACAATTATGTTCCAGGATTGGTATCAGAAGCATTTGTCAGACGTACCTTACAACCATTAGAAGGACTGCATGTATGGGGTTAAGTGAGAAGGCCTACCCTATTCGGGTATATCTGAATTTGGCTGTCTTTCCCCACCTCCATGGCTGGAGTGGCTAACAAGTAGAGACCCTAGCCTTAGTGTGTCCCCCACTGACTGTATGATGGTGTCCTTTGTTGATTGGAACAAATGCTCATATGTTCGGAAGGCTGGCACAGTTGTGTTATGAAAAACAGGGGTCAAAGACTAGTAGAGCTTTAAGAGTTCTGGCTTTAATTAAGAAGGCCTATGAGGCACAGAGAGATGCTGAATAAATAGAACTAGAGGAACCGGTCGGAATTGTATGGAAGAAGGATCCTGAGTCTCTGATCCTGGCGCCAAATGCCCAGTGTACCTTACAGGGAGAGGTCCGTATCAGAAAGGATGTTAAGAATAAAATATTAATGTTGGATGCACCAGGCGATGGAAAATTGCCAGAGGGACTGCTGGTCAAGCCTAGTATTTTGCCCGCTAGAGCCCATGCTTATGCCAGAAGGGTAATGGTCCAAGTTCATAATGTGTCTGAAAGAGACATTCGAGTAAATAGAGGTTGCATCCTGGCTAATGTGCATTGTGCAGACACTGCAGTGCTACCCAGCAGCAAGAGTTCGAGGAAGAATGACAGAGTAACGCCTGACTTGTTTGATTTCGGCGACTCCCCGTTGCCAGCTGAATGGAAAGTGAGGATCAGTGAGAAGCTTGCCCAGAGAGACCAGGTGTTTTCTTTAAAGGAATGGGACGTAGGATGCGTGCAAGGAGCTGAGCACAATATCCGCTGCATGACGAAAGACCATTTCGAGGAGAGGTCTCGACGCCTGGCACCTGCTGACATAGATGATGTGAGACGGCATCTGCAAGAGATGTTAGCTGCTGGTGTAATACAAGAATCCAGAAGCCCTTATGCTTCCCCCATTGTGGTAGTGAGGAAAAAGAATGGGACAGTAAGGATGTGCGTGGATTATCGCACCTTAAACCGGCGGACTATCCCTGATCAGTACACAATGCCCCGCATTCAGGATGCTTTGGACTGCCTAAATGGGAGCAAGTGGTTCTCTGTGCTGGATCTCCGCAGTGGGTACTACCAGATCCCGATGGCCCCAGAGGACCGTGAGAAGACAGCCTTTATCTGTCCGCTTGGCTTCTATGAATTCATGAGGATGCCTCAAGGGATTTCAGGTGCCCCAGCCACTTTTCAATGATTGATGGAGCGTGCAGTGGGGGACATGAACTACTAGAGTGCCTGGTATACCTAGATGATGTTATTGTGTTTGGCAGCTCACTGGAGGAACATGAGAGCAGATTATTTAAGGTATTGGACCGACTGGAGGACTTTGGCCTTAAACTGTCCATTGATAAGTGTCAATTCTTTCAAACATCAGTAAAGTATGTGGGACACATAGTATCCACCGAGGAATAGAGACCGACCCAAGTAAAGTTGAGGCCTTGACACCTGGCCACAGCCCAAAATCTAAAAGAACTGCAAAGATTCCTGGATTCTGTGGTTATTATCGTGCTTCATCAAGGACTATTCAAGAGTGATCCGCCTTTACTTAACCTCATCGGGTATCCCCAACCCACAAAAATACCAAAAGTCAGCGCCCTCAAGACTGAAAGAGTGTATTTTCATCCGAGTGAAGTATTTGGGGCCCGCTGGACTCCTGATTGTGAGACTGCTTTTCATGAGATCATATATCAACTTACCCATGCTCCAGTGCTGGCCTATGCCGATCCAAGAAAACCTTACGTCCTGCACACTGATGCTAGCTTGCAAGGGTTGGGGCTGTGTTGTACCAAGAGCATGAGAATGGCCTGAGACCAGTGGCCTTTGCCAGTAGAAGCCTGACCCCATCCGAAAAGAACTATCCTGTACATAATTAGAGTTCCTAGCTTTGAAGTGTGCTATTGTTGACCAATTCCATGAGTACTTGTATGGGGCTAAAATACTAGTAAAACTGACAATAATCCTTTGACCTATGTGCAGACCTCAGCTAAGTTGGATGCCACTGGCCATAGGTGGCTTTCTGCATTATCTACATAAGACTATGCTCTCAATACCGAGCAGGTCTGAACCACATACATGCTGATGCTCTCCCGGAGGCCTGTTCCCCAGAATGATTGGGTCCGATTGGCAGAACCTGACATTCGGCACTCTGCCGGAAGTTTGACAGGGAGGAACAAATGTCCACGGACGAGTGGACTGCATGGTGGATTGCTTGGGACCCTCTGAGAATGCATACCTGCTGCTTATTGCCACTTTTCTGCAATAGACATTGGTGACTGCCTCAGCTGGACAATGACAGTATTCGGTGGGCTCAATCCCGGATCCCATGATCAAAGCAGCTTTAGAAGCCTCTATGCAGGAAAAGATGTGTCCAAATTACGCCCACTGATTTGAGAACTGCACAGTTATACAAAGAAGGTCCTAAGTTGAAACTGATCAATAAACTGTTATACAGAGAAACAGTAGACAGAGGGGACAAGTAGACAAACAACAACTAGTGCTGCCCACTGCCTTCGAGACTCAGTACTGATGTCCTTGCACAACCACATGGGGCACCTTGGTATAGACAGAACACTTGACTTGGTGAGATCCAGATTCTATTGGCCTAAGATAGGGGCTAATGTGGAGCAACACATTCGAACTTGTAGTCGCTGATTACAGAGGAAAGCTTTCCCCAGAGGGCTGCCCTTGTTAACATCACCACCAGTGCACCCATGGAGCTGGTCTGTATTGATTTTCTGAGTTTGGAGTCAGATCAAAGAAATATCAGTAATGTGCTGGTGGTCACTGACCATTTCACGAGATATGCCCAAGCTTTCCCCACCAAAGACCAGAAAGCATCCACTGTGGCCAAAGTACTTGTAGAAAACTTTTTGTTCACTATGGGGCTCCACAAAGAATCCATTCTGATCAAGGGAGAGACTTTGAGAGTCGCCTGATCAAAGAGATGTCTTCTCTGTGGGGAGTGCGAAAGTCCAGAACCACTCCTTACCACCCCAGGGGACCCACAGCCTGAACGTTTCAACCACTTTGCTAGATATGCTAGGCACCCTGCACCCAAAGGACAAGCCTAGATGGAGCCAACAAATTAGCACCCTGGTACATGCTTATAACTGCACCAAAGTGATGTCACTGGGTTCTCCCCTACCGCCTGATGTTTGGAAGAGAAGCTCGACTACCGGTAGATGTGTGTTTTGGGTCTCTCCTGATGGGGTTCAAGCTGACAACTATTTACAGTATGTGCAAAAGTTAAAGGCCCAGCTAACTCATGCGTACCAACTGGCTCAAACCATGGCTGCCAAAAGAAATCTGGCCAACAAAGAAAGGTATGATAAAAGGTGAAAGCACAGAACTCCAGGAGGGAGATCGGTATTGCTAAGAAATCTGGGACTGCATGGCAAACACAAGATTGCTGACAGATGGCACCATCTCCCTCACATTGTAGTGGGCAAACTAGATGATCTGCCAGTGTACAAAGTAAGGCCTGAGAATAATTCAAAAGATGTAAAAACAATGCATAGAAATCATTTACTGCCCATTGGACAAATCTTGATTGAGTCTGAGCCCCAGAAGATGCCCTCTGGACCAGTGACTAGAGCTGCTGCTAAGAAAAGATCAAGAAAGTCTGCACCTACAGAAGCAGAGTTAAAGTGTTCCTCTCACAAGTCCCAGTTGAGCATGACTGTCAGTCCATATCAGAAGAAAGGAGAGTGACTTTGAATACTATCCTTCTACGAACTGAGTCAATTGTTTCGGGCAATCCCTAGTCAATACTGGAGACGAAGCTGGGCCTTCTGGACTGTCTAAGCCCCCAGCTTCGTCCCTGGAGCCAATGCTCCCAGAAAGTGAAGTGCAAAGCATCAGATCAGATGAAATGGAATCATTGTGCATGGTTGAACTGTTTGAGCTTTCAGGAGGAAAATGATGGATTAGGGCAGACTGGTGATACACCAGAACAAGAAGAGTATTTTGAGTGCCCTGACAGTCCACTGCCAGTGTCCGAAAGCTCTCCATGCGAGCCAAATGTTGTGGACTCAGAAACTGTAACTCCTGGAGCTGAAAGTGCCCCAAGTTCCAGCCTCTACCCCCATGGAGACTCCTGACAAGTGAGGACAATGCTGAAAATGAGGCTCAGAGTGCAGAGACTGTAACAGTTCCCCTAGAAAGACTGGTCGAGCTGTAAAGCCTGTGGTGCACCTCAGTTATGATTCCCTTGGGAGGCCTGTGGACTTGCCTCTCAATGTTGTCCATAAAGGAGTGTATGTGCCCTGAGCTCATTGCCCAAACTGAGCGTCAATGCTAACTCCAAGTTACTTGTGTTGCCCTCTATATGGTGCCCTTGCCCCATCCAGCCCCAAGGTAACTGATAGGAAGGGCCCTCTTCAGGTTTCATGTACAAGAGGTAATAACTTGAGTTATGGTACAATGTGTGTAATACTGTGTAAAGAGTGACGACTGCAATGTTTCAGAAATGTGTTCTTGGTAAAATGATGTATTGACTGATGATTACATGTGTGAGCCTAATGCAAATGTATATGGTTGCAGTTGAAACTTATGGTACTGCTTGCGCGGACGCCAAGCTTTCCCAGGCCAGGAAGGGTGTAACCCCTGCAAATGGGGGTTCTAAAAGACTTCCAGGAGCTTGCTTGAATGCTCCAAGCCTGAATGGTGTTTGATGCTAGCTTATTTATCAGTGAGTGTTTTAGAGCCTCTGGTGCTGTCTCTTAAGAGCTGTCTGCTTGCAGACATAATTAGTTTGTATGGGGACTGTGTGCTTCTCTGCTTGAGTACCACTCGAGCTGCTGCCAATTCACTCCATTTTTGCAGTCACTAGGAGTGCAAAGGGAACCTATCTGAAAGATGTAACTGTTTGCCAGAAATCATTTAGAGTAATAATGAAATTACAGTTTGTCTAACCTGCTTTCTTTGCAGTCAGAACTGTGTTTGCCTAGTTCTCCATTCTAGTTTTGAATTGCTGAACTGGACCAATCAGTGTGGGTTAAGGTAGCTCTAAAATGGTGCCTTGGACGAATCAGAACTTGGACTCGTAATCTGAGCCAGCCACAAGAGGATTGTATGGGCAGTGACTCTGGGAGATGTAGTTTAGACTTCGGCTCCTTTTTGGACCAACAGGGGCAGTCTATTGTGAGTGACAGCCAATCCAGCCAAGAACTGGGAGGAACTCAAAGGAAGTGCCCGGTTTTGTCTGCTGGAGTTTCAGTTGAGCTCTGGCAGTGAAGAGGGAAGGAGCCCTGTGCTTTTTCGGTGTGCAGTTTTAGTCGGGAAACGTGTGTAAGGCCCAGAGTTCCGGTCTGCAGCTTGTGTAACTGCTTGTTAGGACTGAATCCGTCCTGTGAAGAGAATCAAAGGATATCTGAAGAGTAGAAACCAGGCTCACCCTGTAGAAGACTGGAGAAATTGTTGAATTGCACTCGGTCTGTCAGGAACTGAATCTGCTGTGTGTTCTCCCGGTATTGTGCAGTAATTGCGATTGGGATAGAGAAGCAGCCTGCCTGGTATAGTACTTTCTTTTACCATATAAATGTGTGAGGAGGCTTGTGAGCTCAAGTGAATCCTGCTGCCATTAAAGGACTTTTGCCTGTGACTGTTTACCATATAAATGTGTGAGGAGGCTTGTGTAGCTCGAGTGAATCCTGCTGCCATTAAAGGACTTTTGCCTGTTGCAGTTTGCCATATAAATGTGTAAGGAGTCTAGTGGAGCTCAAGAGCAGCCCTGCTGACATTGAAGGACCCTATCTTGTTTGGAGGTCGTGAGTACTAATTCAGGGTCACTCCCTGTTGAATTGCCACATTGAATCCAAATGGAATTACTGTACTGCTGACTGTTTAACTAATTTTTCTTTTCTCTGTGTGAAAGGGCCCCTACCAGCTGCCATGGTTTGGACTAGCCACTAGGGCTTGGGTACCCAGGGCAGTAACTGGTAGGGATAGGCCTGTGCACAGAGCCATAGGTAGATGAGTAAAGTGATAAACTGATTAACCTGATTCCCCCGCCTGTTATATCCCCCAATAAATCAGAGCTGCTTGTTTCAGCAAAGTTATACTGCCTGAGGTATTTGTCTATGTTAAAGTATTGTACTGTGATTGTTGCACTGTATCTTATTTTACAGGAGGTCCCAGTGCCTGAACCAGTCCTGGGGGTAAGTGTATACTGTGAAGGTAATTCTGATATATTGTGTGGGCCACTAGTGGGAGGAAAGGGGGTTGCAGTGTCCCAGAGGGCTGTGACCAAGTTAGTTTAACTATTGCCAAACCCTGACCTCTGGGTGGGCACCATACATGGATCCAGGCCCCTCAACCTGTTAGTGGCAAATCAGGCAGGGGTAGTAGCCCCTGGGATAGCGCCATCTAGGGTTACACAAGTACTTGAAAGGGATAAATAAGGTCTATAAGGAGAGCTCTTTAAGCTGAGTGGCAACCACAAGATGAGGGGCACAGTCTTAAGCTGAAGGGTGGGAGGTTTAGGAGGAGATCAGGAAGCACTTCTTCACAGAGAGGGTGGTGGGCACTTGGACTGCGCTGCCAGAAGAGGTGGTCTTGTTGAAGACAGTGGGCAGCTTTAAGAGAGGCTGGGACAGGCACAGGGAAAGTAAGGGTCATAGGTAGGGAGAATGAAGGAATAGAGAGGGGGCAGGGACAGTAGCTCAAGCTGTGAACCCTGCAACATGAACAGACTTGATAGACCAAATGGCCTTCTTCTGCTGGCTTCTTCGAATGTTCATATGTTCATATGAAGTCATTTAGAATGTTTAAAGCAGCATAAACCACTCTGGAATGCAGCTGTGGGAGCAGTTAAGAACCTTGGGGTTTGAAGTGAGAGTGCAGTCAGTCAGAGTAAAGCTGTCAGAGAGAGAGCTCTGAACAGAGCTGTGTGGTTCCTTCAGGCTTTGCCAGTAGCCTAGGGAAGGACCTGTCTACCTTGTTCTTGCCCTAGTGTGTGAGACCAGCTCAGTGCCAACAGCAAATGGAGACTGTTGTTTCCTGAGAACCAGATACTTTTTCCAGTCAGAATGGATGCAGTTCAGTGGGTCTGAGGGAGAACTACCTCAGATTTGAAAGGTCAACTGCCCTGAAAGGAGACTAACAAACTGTTTCCTAGATACAAAGCTATAGGCTCAAAAGACTCCTGTTTAATAAATAATCATCTGCTACCTCTGTTTATGTGTGTTACTCTTGGATTAATTACACCAGGATCCCTCATCATGTGTAATTGGATTCCCCTGGTTGCAGCGAGTTTTCAGATTTTAAATAAAAATCACTACAGCATGGAACACTTGAGCCAGAGTCAAACTGACGTCAGTTAAAGACTACTGATTCGGGCTCCCGCTGTCATTTCATCTGCGCATGTTTCAGTCACCCAAATGCACACATACATACTCATTCCTGTGTGGCTGAGTGACAGCATATAGACTGGTGCCATGAAATCGTCAGCACGAGTGTAGTTTGTCTTACAAGCTGCTGTCACAGATCAGTACTCATACACATCCAAAACCGGGAGTGAATTTCATTTTGATGTTTCCCAAAAAATAGTGGCTGAAATAATAAGTAGTAGTTCTGTCAGGAGGTCGTGTTTCAAATTTAAAAAAAAAACTCACAGAAAGGTTTGTTCAGTTGTTTAACCTAGTGTGAAGCTATCCGCTGCAACTAGGGGAATCAAATTACACATAATGAGGGATCCTGGTGTAATTATTCCAAGAGTAACACACATAAACAGAGGTAGCAGACAATTCCTTATTGAACAGGAGTCTTCTGAGCCTAGAAAAAAAAGAAAATACAGTGAGCACCTGCTCTTTAAAGGAGGGCAGAATCTGTCTGAACTTGGGATGGGAGGAATGACATCACAACTGTCAGGCAGATCTAATTGGTCACTGGACAGGCACAAGGAACCACTGGTTATGGTAACGTAGGCATCACCAGGAGGTTATAGAAGAGTGTGTGGATCTCAATCCCGAAAAAGACACTCAGTATAAAGAAATGTGAATTTTCATGGAAATGAAAGATAGCTTAAGGTCCAGAGATTCCTAACATAAGGGATGGACAGAGAAGAATGGATGTGTGTGAAACGCCCAAAGCTGAGAGAGAAACTGTTTGCATGCCTACCTGTACAAAAATGACAACCCTTTGGGGAACCACCTCTTGACTGCAATGTACCATCTATGAACAACAACGCCTGCTCTGTAATACTTCAGCTTTTGACGTGACATTCGGATTACTGACTGTAGGATTGTATGCGGGCCCTACCATTGATAGTTAGACTTATGATTACCCTAGCACCTCCTCATCCCAGAACTTGGTTAAATATACATTTAGTTTTCACCACACAGCCCCTGACCTTTCAGATATTCGAGCCGGGCATTTGCCCTAACAGCCTTGGGTGATAACTTTTTGAGCTGTCAACTTGTGGTCAGTGCCTATGTAAAGCCCAAGCTAAGGGGTCCCATGTTTACCAAGATATGTTCTGGAAACCAGGGGGATTACACGACCACAAGGGTACGAGCTCAGATGACCTTGACCACAAGCTTCTGCACCTCTCTGACCCAGCCATAGCCCTTCCTATATCCCTCCTCCTTAACCTCTCCTTCCACTCTGGCTCTGCATGGAAGTGGGCTACTTTCATCCTCCTCCCAAAAGGGGGTGATCTTTCTGCTCTTTAAAACTTTTAACCTATCTCTCTCCTTCCCACACTGGCCAAGCTCCAGGAACACCTTGTCCTCTTATAACTCACCCTGTTCCTTGACTCCTCCTTCTTTTTGACTCCATTCCAGTCTGGCTTCAGGAAGTCCCACTCCACTTCTACCTCCCTCCATCCTCTGACTCACTGATTCCATCCTGACCAGTATGGACCAGGGCAAAAATCACTGCTGCCATTTTTGTCAACTTAGCCAAAACTGTCTACACTGTGTCACACACCCTTTTCCTGGACAAGCTAAAGGCAGCAGGCTCTCTACCTCCTCAATCAGCTGGTTCTGCTCCTACCTAGAGGACAGGTCACATGTTGTCCTCATAGGTGACATCCTTTCTCTTCACTATCTTCTCAGGTGTCCCCAAGCATCTGTGCTGGGCCCCATCTTCTTCTTCATATTCCCAAATGACCTTCCCTCAACCTGTTTCTCTGCTTCCATCCACATGTACGCAGCTGACACTGTGCTGTTTGCTTCTGGCTGCTCTGCTGCTGATCTTGCTGTCCACCTCTGGAAGGATTTTTGTAGTGTAACCCCTTGTTCCCAGAGGTTACAAGATTCACAGTTAGATTAAGTGGTAGGCAGGAAGGCAGCTAGTGAAATGCCAGTTAAGTGGGTTTCACTCTGTCTCTATCTGCTGTAAGTCACAGCTGAGTGCTGAGTGTGGTAATTTCATTTAGAACTCGAGCAGCATGGGCCAAAGTCCTCGGTGCTGTGAGTGAGGGAGATAGAATGTTCACTGTAATCTGTGGTTGAATTCTAGAGGAGGCTGCAGATTGCAGTTGCAGCTCTCAGGAAGTTCTGGTATAGAGCTACCAGTTTCTTTTGTCATTTTAATTCTCACCTTAGTTGAAGAACAGCTTTGCTAGCCAGCTTGAAGTGGTGGAAACCTGTGCCTTCAGAGTTTCCTGTGCTCCATCCCAGGAGGGATGGGCAGGACTTTTGGATGCAGGGCAACTCGATCCAGCCTTGATGCTGGAAGCTGCCTTCTGAGACATCTGTCTGTGAGTAGAACTGTCTTTTGATTGAGTTTGCCCAGGAGTACCTGCTGTCTAAAGGTGAATTCTCTGACTTAGGGACTCTGTCACCTTGCCTTCTCTTAAAAGTTGTCTGCCTCCATTTGGAGTCTAGAATGTGACTGTCCAGTGATAGAACTTTTAATTTTGACACCCTCTGTGGTGTCCTTTGTAGTATGTTAAGTGTGATATACATTTCAAGATAGCATCTACAGTTTACAGTGTGTGAGGTGTATTTAACCGGTGACTGGACGAGTATAAACTTGGAAGCAATAGGTGGGAGATCCCCCATCTGGAATAACCAGTTTACCTCTACGGGTTCAGAAGGGCACCTTTGTTCTCTATCAGTGCATGTGGCCAATGCCTGAAGAAACAGTTTTCCCCAGTAGTTGGGATCTTTCTACAGTTCTGCCCCAGCGAGTGGGTTTTCCTCAGTTACCCCTTGTGTGTGGGTGCTACAGTTTTGAGCCTTGTGTGCACTGTGGTCTAGTACCACGTCCTCCCATGGAAAATGGAATGCATCCTAGTGCTGGCTGGATGTGCCTAGCCAAGAGGAAATGAGGAATGTGTCCTAGTACTGGCCAGATGTGCCTAGTCAAGAGGAAATGAGGAATGTTTCACTTATGTACAGGTACATAAGTGAAAAAGAAAAGCAAAGGGAGGGATAGTGAGACTGAAGGGGAGGATGGAGGCCTCATGGAGGATGACAACAGTAAAGTTGACATACTGAACAGGTATTTCTGCTCAGTCTTTACTGAGGAAGAGGAGGTAATGGGTCTGAAGGAGTACAAGGGTGGAATGGTGCAGAAATGGACACAAGTCCCTTTACACGAGAAAGGGTCCTGAAAGAACTGGAAGTGATAAGAGTTGATAAAAGCAATGGGGCCAGATGGGGTGCACCCCAGGGTCCTTAAAGAACTAAGAGAGGTGGTGGTTTAACCTCTGGCAATCCTGTTTAGCCGCTCACTGGAAACAGGGGAGGTACCAAAAGACTGGAGGACAGCAGATGTAGTCCCCTTATACAAAACTGGGAACAAAGAGGAAGCGGGGAACTACAGACCAGTCAGCCTCACCTCGGTAGTGTGGAAGATCATGGAAGCACTACTGAAGGAGAGATTGGTGAACATCTGGTTGTCAATGGATTACAGGACCCAAGGCAGCATGGTTTCATCAGGGGAGGTCATGTCAGACCAACCTCATTGAATTTTTCGACTGGTTGACTAGGAGGTGGATCAGGGAGGGCAGTGGACATGGCCTATCTGACTTCAAGGCTTTGACACAGTGCCACACAGAAGACTATTATACAAACTGGGGAATATGGGTGTGGGCAGGACAGTAGTGTGGTGGGTAGGTAACTGGCTGGGTGGCAGGACACAAGAGTGGTGGTAAATGGCTGTCACTCCACAGAGCGGAAGAGTGACCAGTGGGGTACCACAGGGTTCAGTGCTGGACTGGTCCTATTCAACATCTTCATCAGTGACATTGTGCAGGACCTAGAAGGCAGAATTTCCTGTTCGCTGATGACACAAAGCTCTGTAACACACTAGACACACCAGAAGGTGTAGGCAGAATGAGAAGGACCTGCAGAAACTTGAAGAATGGTCAGAGGTTTGGCAGTTGAAATTCAATGCAAAGAAGTGCAAGATAATGCATATGGGGCACAAAAACCCCAGCACAATATATCAGTTGGGGGGTGAGGATATAGCATGCACCAAGCAGGAAAGGGATCTTGGGGTTATCATCTCTGATGACCTCAAGGTAGGGAAACAGTGTGACAAGGCAGCAGGTAAAGCAAATAGGATGCTGGGATGCATAGGCAGCGGCATCACCAGCAGGAATGGGATGTCATAATTCCACTATACAAGACACTGATAAGGCCCCACCTGGAGTACAGTGTACAGTTCTGGAGACCTTACTTACGTAAGGACATAGACAGGGTAGAGAAGGTTCAGAGGAGGGCAACAAAGATGGTACATGGATTGCATCACAAGTCCTAAGGAGGACAGGTTGAAGGAATTGAATATGTACTCCTGGAGGAGAGGAGGAGAGGGATATGATAGAGACATACAAGTATCTTACAGGAGGAACAGGGTGCAGAAATATACTATTTTTAAGCGAAAAGATGTTCCAGGACTAGAGGGTATGAGATGAAGTTGGAGGGAGGATTCAGAGGAAACGTGAGGAAGAATTTCTTCACAGAACAGGTGGTGGACAAGTGGAACACCCTGCCAGAGGAAGTGGTGGGGACTGAAACAATCACAGGATTTAAGAACGCATGGGATAGACATAAAGGAATTCTGGAGGTCAGGGTTAAGGGGCAACAGACTTCTAGGAAAACATAAAGTGAACTTACAAGCTCAAATGGGCAGACTGGGTGGGCAATAGTCCCTTATCTGCCAACACTGTCTATGTATCTATGTGTCCTAGTACTGGCCGGATGTGCCTAGTCGAATGGAAAAGTGTGTTCTTTGGTGGCATGCCCACAATTCAATATCTAATCCTGTTCTAATCCCTAGATGGCGCTATCCCAGGGGCTACTACCCCTGCCTGATTTGCCACTAACAGGTTGAGGGACCTGGATCCGATGGCGGGTGCCTCCACCCAGAGGTCAGGGTTTGCAATAGTTAAACTAACTTGGTCACAGCCCTCTGGGACACTGCAACCCCCCTTTCTTCCCACTAGTGGCCCACACAATATATCAGAATTACCTTCACAGTATACACTTACCCCCAGGACTGGTTCAGGCACTGGGACCTCCTGTGAAATAAGATACAGTGCAACAATCACAGTACAATACTTTAACATAGACAAATACCTCAGGCAGTATAACTTTGCTGAAACAAGCAGCTCTGATTTATTTAGGGATATAACAAGGACAGGGGAATCAGGTTAATTAGCTTATCACTTTACTCATCTACCTATGGCTCTGTGCACAGGCCTATCCCTACCAGTTACTGTCCCTGGGTACCCAAGCCCTAGTGGCTAGTCCAAACCGTGGCAGCTGGTAGGGGCCCTTTCACACAGAGAAAAGAAAAATTAGTTAAACAGTCAGCAGTACAGTAATTCCATTTGGATTCAATATGGCAATTCAACAGGGAGCGACCCTGAATTAGTACTCACGACCTCCAAACAAGATAGGGTCCTCCAACGTCAGCAGGGCTACTCTTGAGCTCCACGAGACTCCTCACACATTTATATGACAAACTGCAACAGGCAAAAGTCCTTTAATGGCAGGATTCACTTGAGCTACACAAGCCTCCTCACACATTTATATGGTAAACAGTAACAGGCAAAAGTCCTTAATGGCAGCAGGATTCACTTGAGCTACACAAGCCTCTTTCACACATTTATATGGTAAAGAAAGTACTATACCAGGCAGGCTGCTTCTATCCCGATCGCACATTCTGGATAATACCCGGAGAACACACAGCAGATCTCAGTTCCTGACAGACCGAGCGCACCAGCAATTTCTCCAGTCTTCTACAGGGTGAGCCTGGTTTCTACTCTTCAGATATCCTTTGATTCTCTTCACAGGACAGATTCAGTCCTAACAAGCAGTTACACAAGCTGCAGACCGAACTCGGGCCTTACACACGCTTCCCGACTAAAACTGCACAATCAAAAAGCACAGGGCTCCTTCCCTCTCACTGCCAGAGCTCAACTGAAACTCCAGCAGACAAAACGGGCACTTCCTTTGAGTTCCTCCCAGTTCTTGGCTGGATTGGCTGTCACTCACAATAGACTGCCCCTGTTGGTCCAAAAGACGCCAAGTCCAAACTACATCTCCCAGAGTCACTGCCCATACAACTTCTTGTGGCTGGCTCAGATTATGAGTCCAAGTTCTGATTCGTCCAAGGCACCATTTTAGAGCTACCTAACCCACACTGATTGGTCCAGTTCAGCAGTTCAAAACTAGAATGGGGAACTAGGCAAACACAGTTCTGACTGCAAAAGAAAGCAGGTTAGACAAACTGTATTTTCATTATTACCTAAATGATTTCTGGCAAACAGTTACATCTTTCAGATAGGTTCCCTTTGCACTCTAGTGACTGCAAAATGGAGTGAATTGGCAGCAGCTCGAGTGGTACTCAAGCAGAGAAACACACAGTCCTCCCATACAAACTAATTATGTCTGCAAGCAGACAGCTCTTAAGAGACAGTACCAGAGGCCTAAAACACTCACAGATAAATGGCTTAAATGCCAAACACCATTCAGGCTTGGAGCATTCAAGCAACCTCCTGGAAGTCTTTTGGGAACCCCCATTTGCAGGGGGGTTACACCGTGATAAATGGGAATTTGTGAAGTTCTGTACCCTAAATGTCTGAAGACACCCTGTGTATAACTCTTGTGGGACCATCATTGCTTTGCGTTATTACTACTTTGTTACGTGAATAAAGCCACACTCTAGAATCCCAGCCTGGTATGGACATTTTTGTTATTGCTCCCCGTGTGGATTTACTTTGGGTACCCCTGTCCAGAAGAGCAAACTTAGCATAGCCACGAGTAAATGTTTTCTCCCCAGGACCTGGGTTGTTGGCCATGCATTATTCCCACCAGGTGTGTGCCAGGTATTTAGTGCCACACCTGGTTGTGTTCTGCATCGGTCCCATCTTGTCTATGGTAGGCAATCAGACACAGTTGTGGTACCTTTTTGTGCACCTTCTCTTTCTGTAAAAGGAAGACTAATGTGTCCATATGCTGTTATGTGTTAATTTTCACAATGTAACCCCACCTCTCTCTTTTCTTGTCATGCCTCTAGAGCCTGTGTGTTTTTTGTATGCTGACAGGTGTGCCCTTCTAGTTAAACAAGGGGGCCCATGAGGGGCTTACAGTAGTGTTTTTCATTGATTCTGTTCTAACCTTCTGTCCCTCAGTGTCACAAAAGGGATCCGTACAGTTGCCTGGCATGATGTTGCCCGACAACAAGAAACCCAACACCAGTATCCCGTCATAGTCATTTACCACAAAACATAAGCCCGCATGACATTTCCCCGATATTAATTTTAATGGCACTGGCTGATCATTTCCAAGATTAAATAGTAGTTCAGATTAAAAAAATGTGCAAGTTTGTCAACAGTGTTCAGATCTTGCAGGGGAAATATGGTTGTGTTTTTTTGCGCATTCAGACAGCTAGCAGTGGCATTGGTGAGATAACTGAGAGCCCCCCACCCCACCCATTCAGCTACGGAGACAGTACAGTCCCAAGATACAAACTAGGTATATTTTGCACTGATGGAGATTGTGTCCGGATAACCGCTGGCAACTAAAATCAAATTATTACACTGCGATCATAGAGTACACGCTTATGTAATCCCCTTGTTACCTGGGGTTACTAGAATCCCAGTAAGACCTAGTGGTAGGCAGGGAAGGCAGCTTGTGAAACTCCAGTTAAATGGATTTCACACTGTCTCACTCTGTTCTCAGTCTCAGCTGAGACTGAGGGATGACATTACCATAGAACTGTCGCAGCTGCATGAGCCACAATGGAATCTGCAGAAGGGAGTTGGAATAGAATGTTGGGAGGTTTGAACAGTAGTCTGTGGGTCAGTTGGAGTTTGGAGCTTGCTGAGAGAGGTGCACAGCAGCTCTGGTTAGGCTCTTGGAGCCTCAGCCCTGACATAGGGCTACATTCTGGGGAAAAGGTGTGTGTTTCCACCAAAAGAGAGACACAGAAGATAGTTTGAAGTGGTGGAGACCGCTGATTCAGGTCTCAGTGTCCCCTCCCTCCAGGGATGGGGCAGGAAAGGTTTTCCTGCATATTCCAGGGGCAACCCCCTGGTTTTCTGCTAGTGGAGAAGCTGCCTTATTTGTTCCAGAGTTTTTGGGAAACAAGAAGATTTGTAAATCGCCTCTGTGGCACCTGCAACTGGAGGATGAGTTTCTGCTCTTTCTAAAGGGCCCATGTTTTCACCCTGGGACTTGTGTGATAGTGGGGATTGGACTACTGAAACAGTGAGAGCCTAGGTAATGAAACAGCCAAAGTAAAAAGTATGTTCAAGTCCGGCACATATGGGAAGTCAAGACATGTAGAGGAAATGTGACATACGTCTACCCAGTAATCTGCATTGCCAAGCTTTCAGAAAAGGGTTGTTTAGTTTCCAGAGAAATGGCCGGATATGGATTGTGGGAGCTGGAGGTGGGAGACCCCCCATCTTTAGTGACCAGGTCCACCTCTACGGATTTGTTCTGTGGATTTCTACTTTGCCTCATGCACTTGTCCAGTGATGAGGGAAGTACCCAGATGTGGGATTGGAAGGAAAATTCCCTCTAGGAGTCGAAGGCTCTAAGGTGGTTTGGGGAGCCACACCAGGATAACCAGTTCATTTCTCCAAATGGACCGCGAATCAAGTGGCCGGTGGAGAAGCCGGGCCAGTGGGGAAAACCCAAGTAGTGTACAAGTTGGGCTGTGTATCCAAAGCTGCGTGCAAGTCCAGGCTGTGTGCCTGGTGGGTTCAGAGCCTGAGGACTGGAAATAGTGAAGAAGTGTTCTGTTGTCTCTAATCTGCATTACCAGGAATGTAGCCCCATGGGGCTCCGTCTATGCTTTGTTTGTTCAGTTTGGATGTGAATAAAAGCCACACTGTAGAATCCCATTCCTGGTTCTGGACATTACAGTTATTGCTTCCTGTGTTCGGATTTACTTGGGTGCCCCTGTGCAGAGTAGCCAAACCTAGGCCCCCTGTGCCGAGTAACCTTATCCTCCCTGAACCCAGTCCCCACCAGGTACTGCTGTCAGCTTCAACAGCATGTCACCTGTCATTTTGCCAAAAGGCAGGGGTGAGGGGTTACACTTACATATTGTCTCCATTCAGATTTTTTGTAGATACAGGTCTTTTAATATTTGGGGCATTTGCAGCATGCATTTGAGGGTACAGTGTGATTGCAATGTTGGTTTTTGTATGCTGTGGCACAATACCTTCACAGTCACGCCCCTTCTTCAGTCTTCCAGTTTTTATTAGCTTCAGGCATTAATCAATTTAACAGGGTTTCCGATATGTTTGCTACATCTGACAGTCGAGCAAACAGTAATCAGGAAAACATCATGTCGACAAATTGCATTGTGAGAAACAGATCGAGGGCAAAATAGCGTCGGGAAAACTTATGCCGGGCAACCAAACTAGACTCTCACAAAAACCCTCTGCCAGGAGCCAAAGGTCATGGAGACAGTTACCAGACTCTCTCTCCCCTCCCTCCTTCCACGTATGCTGACTGAACAGTGACACCTGTACCGCAAATGACAGTACAGCAACACGGTGATGAGTCACTGTACTGTCACCACAGGATCCCGGCACTACTTTCTCAGGGTCTTGCACCCCCTCCCCAAGTCAACTCTGACTCGGAGTTGATTATATGTATTAGTGGGGGGAGCAGAACCCCCCACATGGGGGGTTCGGGGCAAAGCCCCCTGAAAGAAACAAAGTTTTTTTGGAAAGATTCATGCCGACCACAAATGCGGTCAACACAAATCTGTCGCTGTAACTTCTGTCGACAACTTTGCTGTCAAACCGTCATCATGGATCCTCCTTCTACACCCTTGAAAGTACTGTGATTTATTTTTCTTTCATCTTTGTTTCACACGAATCACCAGCACTCTGGGCATCTCTCCAGTGGGGGTTCCCTCGGCATTGCCTCTACCACCCGCCATGCCTCTCCCCCGACCAAGGAATCAGGTTCTGGTCCCCCCCATGCTCTGAATGGGAGAGGCAGGACCACGGAGAGTCAAGTCGAGATCATGGCCAGGCATTGGGTGTGTGGACTCAGCCACTTGAGCCCTGCCATCACCTCCCAGAGCACCAGGGTTTTCCACCTTGGTATTTACGGCCCCTGAGGTGCAGACATGCAATGACATCTGCACCGAGGGTGGACCCCCAACCGATGTCCACCATCACCTAGCCCCACTGTAAATGGCACACTTTTGTGGTGCCCCCACTCTCCACTGTGGGTCACTGCAGAGCAGTGCATCCCCTACTTCCCACCCCAGGAGAGGACAGCAGTCATCTGAACGCTCAATCCTATCCTTCCCCGCTGACCCACGACGGCCCAAGTCCACTTCCGAACCTGGGTCACTGGCATGGAGCAAGGTGTGGCATCCAGTGCCTCAACCCTCAGCACCACCAGGCTGGCCAGATGGTACTGTGATTGCTGATGTTCCCTCCATTAAATACCTTGGGGTCTGGCTGGACCACCCACTCAATACTCAGCACACATTGATGTAATCCACATCAAACTTTATCCCAAACTGGGTACACTGTATAGAAACAAGGCCAGTATCCCCACCTGCCACAGGGAACTAGTCACAAAGATGGTCCTTCTCATCTTCAAATATGGTGATATTGTCTACAGCACTGCTCCCAAGTCCACCTTGCCAGACATGATCCCTCTTTCATTCCTTCTGCCACTTTGCCTTAGACTCCCACCACTGCTGTCTCTACTCCTCCCTCTCCTCCCTTCCCTTCCTTGATGCCAGACGCCTCACACTATCCCACATTCACATCCAAATTCTCATTTAGCTCTCTCTCCCCCACCTCTCTACCCTCCTTTCATCCCCCAGTCCCTCCTCCATCCCCTGCAGAACACTGCTTCCCATTCCCTTCCCTCCTGCACCCAGAAACCTTTAATGGGCCAAGCTGTCTTCTTGTATCATTTTCCTAAACTCTGGTCCTCCCTCCTTCTCCTACTCACTCAGCCTCATCCTTTTCTTCCCTTAACGCCCTTCCTCATGTCCTTGCCACCCTCCTGCAACTGATCCTGATCCTTACCCTGCTATCCCTCCCTGTGTTGTTGATGTTTCTCGGACCCATCACCCCCAGCTGTGAGCAACTTCTACCCTCCCCAAAGGCTAACCAAGCCATGTCAGTTCCTGCTGGTTATTCTGGATATAGTGTGCTCCTCAGCATGCTTCGTGGACTGACACTGCTACCTCCTACCTTAGCAGTCCAGGTGCTGCCAGTTATTGTATCACCTGGCACTGCTCCCTGCACTGTTTAGCACGTGCAGCTTATTTGCACTGTGGACGATCTTATTATTTGTAACCCTGGATACTCTGTCTGTGAATTGTGACTGTGCACTGTTACTTAATTTACTCTTTAGTATTATATGTGGTTTTATTGCACTTACTGTATTTGTAGTATTACTGCACCTTACATCAGTAACACACAGCGTTAGTGGCTTAGTAGGTAGCATGCTCACCTCTGCAGCCAGAAGATCTGATGGTCGTGGGTTCTAGCCCCACACCAGGTACCTGGGGCAATACTCATAACTGACACTGTAGTGGAGGAGGAGGAGGGGGTGCTGCACAATGGAGATGCCATCCTTCGGATGAGAGTTTAAACCGAGGTCCCTTCTGCCACCTCTGGTCACTGTGCAGGTGGACATAAAAGATCCCATGGTGCTTATGAAGAAAAAGGAAGTCTCCCCAGTGATATGGCCATATTCCCCCATCAATAAAAACAGGTCCATGTGACCCATTCCCCTAGAAAACAAACCGTCACAGCTTCGTGTGCATTTCCTGCTCAAACATTTAGACTGGTCAAAGCTTTACCCTTGGTATCACTGACTGTGGTGCTGTGGTCTGTGGCTCTGCTAATGATGGAGTGTTAAACTGGGTAAGGGGACTACTTAACATGGCCTGCTGCTTTGCACTTGACATTTGAATATGCATACGAACCACCTGTATTCCAAATTCAAGCTTTTAAACCTCAGCCAGAGGCTTCTCTACCACACCCTTGTCATGGGCTACAAAACCCTGCATGGATTACTCTCCCCAGGTCTGTGGACCCTTTTCACTGATACAGTCAACATGCTAGAGGTATGGCGAGCCACACGGTGCTGCTTCCCAGGAAGAGAACTACATTGTGTTAAACCGCCTATGGGCCCTGCATGAAAACAGCTCACACAGATTATGTTAGCCATACTGTTTCACTATGGAGCATTATGCCTCTGCTGTGTCTTGTGCTTCGGACAGGAGGCTATGGGCTGGGGGTTGGCGTTAGGGTTGACAACCCAGAGTAAGACCCCACCACTGATTCACCAGTACTCTAGAGACCCAGGTTCCGAATGTTTCTCATTTCCCTTCTTTGTGCAGTTTGCGTTCTACAACACTAATACCTGCATTTACATAGTTTTTTGCAATGAATTTCCCCTCTTTTTCTGACAGTTGAACTGCATCCCTTTGGAACCTGTGCAAAATGCAATAAATACAATATTGGAGACAGTCCTGACCCAGTGCATGGGTCCAGCAGGCCCCAGCATGCATGTCGATACCTTGTGGGTGAGGTTCCCTGACCCACCACAGGGTGTGTATCTCGGCGCAAAACACTGCTCTGACTCCACCCAGGCCAGGGCTGGTGTTGTGTTGCAGAAGCTTTCCTATTAGCCTTGTCCCAGTAAACTGGCTCACTGAGTCCACACCTGAACTCAGCTCACTGACATGGTAAGGCAGGGTGTTCCCCAGTGATGCAACAGAAGCAAACAACATTACTTAATACATTTTTTTGTTTTTTAATATTCTGACCCCAAACTTTCAACATAGTCTTCTTATGACCCCCCATCAACCCGGTGGGTGAAGATTTTCAAATCCCTGCCAAAACGCCATTCCATGCCACAGGTGTGACAACATTTCAGCCAGGATGTGAAAAATGGCAGCTGTAATGTTCATGAGGTGTTGTGAAAAAAATGGCTCTGTTGAAAATTTGGAGTAAAAATATTGAAAATTACCAAAGTTATGCGCGTGCGTAGAAAAACTTCAATAGACGCTCGTAACTTGGCCATTGTTAGGAATTTTTTTCACCAAATTTTCAACATGGCCTTTTTGGGACCCCACCACATGAACACTGGTGATGAAATTTCACTATTTCATCCTGAAATATGATTTTATTGCAGCGTCCATGAAATCACCTTCCGGGTCCAATTAATGACATGGTTAGAACAGAACCAATGAAAACCACTACTGTAGGCCCCTCACAGGCCCCTTGTTTAACTAGAAGGGCACACCCTCAGTGTTCATGAGGTGGGTCCCAAAAGGTTATGTTCAAAATTTGGTGAAAAATTCCTAAAATGGTAAAGTTATGAACATTAGTTCAAAATGCCATAGAAATACATTATACAGCGCTTACCTTGATTCCTCAGTTCACAGTTTAGCTTTGAAGAATGCAGAAGTGTCTCGGTCCACTGAGAATGACAGCGTTTGACCTCTGGTGGTAAGTATAGGGTAAGCAGGGGTGTGGGGTGGTGTGTCCTCAGTTGGAAGGTCGGGATGGGGACAGCGGGACAATGAGGGATGGTTTTCTTTCTTTCGGCTTTAAAAAGAAGACACCGACAGTTTTTTTTTTTTTTTTTTTGCAGGTACCTATTATGTTAATAAACCTATTTTGGAACACTGAGATGGGCTCCACTATCCCACACTGCTGGGGGGGGAGTGCTTAGTAAATGCAGACACCGGCATTGGGCTCTCCGATGTCGATACCTATTTATAACCACAATGGACTGTGGGGGGGGGGCATCCGACACCAGGGATGGGCATCCCGGTATTGGATTATACAAAAATAAATAAATACACTTCATCAAGGATCCCCCCCACCGATGTGCAGATAACAGTTTACTGAGGCACAGTCAGAATGGCAGGGCTACAATGACAGTAGCCCAATCCCTGACATATGGGTCACGACACAGCAGGTGTCGCTATAGGACACAGCTGTTGTTTGTTAGTAAAGGATAGCTGTATCATATAGTGCAACCAGCTGTTGTCGCAAAAAATCATCTAGCCATAGAATGTTGATTTTCGAAACTGCGTATGCTCACAAACAGAACTTTTTCTTAAATTCTTTAAAAACTACTGAACTGTAAGAGGTAAAAAGCAAAAAAAGCACATACCTTGGGACAAACTCTATCAAACCTGAAAGTTTCAGGTTTCAGATCTTTATGTTTTTTTAGTTATTGGAGAGAAAAAAAGTCTTAGAAACTGAGACTTTTACATTTCTTGCACCTCTGTAACTTAGCCACACTGAACTGATCTACACAAAAGTTTCAGGATTAAGAGATTCTGGCACAAAGACTGTGCTTTCCAAATTTCATGTACATCAGCTGAAGGGGGCAAAGTTATTAAGGTGCAGAAAGTGAGGTTTAACTTTAAAGTGCCTCCTCAACCCTAATATACAGGCATGACTGTTCCTGTATAATATATACAGATAGTGCTGTAGATTGGTTTGATGTAGGGCAGTGACTTACTGCAGGTAAAAATGCTGAGGAAATTCTGTTGTTAGATTATCCCTCTCAAAGGAACAGTCCAGTGAGTTTTCTTTCTAGAGTTTCCTGTATTCAGATATCTATGGTAATGTGCTTCTGACTCACCAAGCCCCGGCATGTGAACCCTCTACATTCCAGTTTCCTTTCGGGAGTCTCCCGTATTCGGATATCTACGGTAATGTGCTGCTGACTCACCAAGCCCCGGCATGTGTACCCTCTACATTCCAGTTTCCTTTCTCTGACACAGATCATCCTGCAAGATGGCAGCTGTTTCGGGATCTGCTACTTGCAATCTAGAAGAAGAATTAAACTGTTCTATTTGCCTCAGTATATATACAGATCCTATCACATTAGACTGTGGGCACAGTTTTGCCAAAGTGCTTAGAAAACCTCTGGGAAATACAGAGCAGCAGAGATTCCTTCTCCTGCCCGGAGTGCTGAGCCCAGTTTACACAGAGGCCAGTTCTTCACAGGAACCTGAAGCTTTCCAACATTGTCATGTGCTATGCTGCTTCTCAGCCTCAAGTAAGGGTTGACCTGGAGCCTTGTGACTTCTGCCTGGACACAACACTTCCAGCAGCAAAGCGATGCGTGGAGTGCGAAGCATTCTTATGCCAGGGCCATGCCAAGAAGCATTTGGAGAAACCTGCCTTCAGGGACCACACTTTGCTCGATCCAGCAGCCTCTTTTGAAGACAGGCGATGCCCCATTCACCAGGAAGTGATTAAATATTACTGTCACACTGATGACACTTGTACCTGTGTCAGCTGCTGCGTGATTGGACCACACAAAAACCACGGTGAGGACACTGCAAGAAGCCCATACTGAGAAAGAGGCCTTTTGCAGGTCGAGGCCAGAAGTTAAGCCTTGACGTGGAGTACATAGAAAAGGCTTTGCAGGACATAGATGCAAACCAAGCAGAGGTGAAGGTGAAAGGATCTGAAACAAGGAATAAGGCTGTGAATTTAAGTGCTGAAATGAGGGTCCTGGTGGATGCATTTGAGAAGGAGACGTTGGAGATGATTAACTCTGAGGAGAGTTCAGTCCTTTCAAGTATTGCAGCCCAAGGCGCAGCACTTGCAGCCCACAAACAAGAGGTTTTAAAAGAGATGGAGAGAATTGACCAGCTGTGCAAAGAGAGCGATGATATCCATTTCATAAAGGAGTTTCAGAGACTGGACTTGCACACAAACCACGAAAGTAAACCAAAGTTCTCAAGGAGAATGGTCGATGTTGACAAACTATCCCAACATGTTCAGCAGAAAACCCAGGAGCTTGCAAGCAGTTTAAAACCCCTGCTGAGTAAACATCAGCTTGTGACTCAAAATGTAAAGCCAGTTATGATCCCCAGCATGGATAAGATTCAATTTCGTACTGAAAATTCTCCTTCAAAGCAGAAGATATTTGTGTCTACCACTGTGGACGCCTGTCCTTTTTCTTCTAATGTATATTGTGTCCCATCGCTAAAGCTTGCAAACATGCCAAAACAATTCAAAATGAAGGATTATCCAAAAAAGAACTAAAATATTCAAGCATTTCAGTAAGAAAACATTTTACTGCACTCACTGCCTGCAGAACAGGCCATAAGGGATCCAGGCCAACATCCAAGCTTCCAAATACTTTATTTCAGAAACGTGCTGGCATGCTGAATAAACGCGTCTGCGAACTGCTAGCCTTTTTGTGAAATAGATTGTATATTTCATTATCAGAAGCTTAGGACCTGGCTTGGATCTTTCGTGACACTTTTCTGCCATGTGAGTGCAATGCTCTTTTTTGTTGTGGGGTATTTAATCTTATTTGCACTCTTTGTAGTGACAATGACGCTGTTTCTGATGCATTTTTAAAGGCTACCTGTAGGATTTGCCAGTTCTAGGCTGAGTCTGGATTTGCCAGATTTGACCTGTATGCATGACTGAAGGAAAAAGGGAGTTATCAAAAGAAAAGCACCAAAAAAATGTCAATGAAGTGACAGCAACATTAAAATGGGGTCCACTGTCCAAGATATACTGCATCCTGCTGTTTAAAGTGTTGATTTCTGGCTGAAAATGACAATTTTTTTAATTCTTTTGGTAACCATGTAAGGCCCACTAGGCACAAGTGCATGTTTTCAGGGGTGACCCCAGGGAGGTTAAGTGGCCTGCACTTGCTCAGAGTTACACAGTATGCAAGAGGAGCTTGTAGGAATCAAACCCAGTTCTGCTGGATGCACTAAGTTCATTCATAGCTCGTTACTCTAATCTCTAGGCGATACTGCCAACCTCTTGGTGAGATAGGAGTCAGGGGTAAGGGGATGTCTTTTTTTATTCACTTGGTAACCATGTAAGGCCCACTAGGCACAAGTGCCTATTTTTAGGGGTGATCTGGGAGCACTGGGGAGGTTAAGTGATTGCTCTTGCCTGAGTCACACAGTATGCAAGTGGAGGTTGTGGGAATCAAACCCAGCTTTGCTGGATGTAACAAGTTCATTTGTAGTTTGTTACTGTAATCTCTAGGCTATACTGCCAGCCCCAAGTTAGATGAGGGGGCTAGGGGTATCTTCTTTTGTTTTTTTATTCTTTGGTAACTGGGTAAGGCTCGCTAGGCATACGTGCCTGTTTAGAGGGGTGACCTGGGAGCACTGGGGAGGTTAAATGGCTTGCTCAGAGTCAAACAGTATGCAAGTGGAGGTTGTGGGAACCAAACCTAGTTCTGTTGGATGTACCAAGTTCATTTGTAGCTTGTTACTCTAATCTGTAGGCGATACTGCCAGCTTCAAGCTGAGATGAGGGGTCGGGGCATGGGGATTTTTTTTATTCTTTTGGTAACCAGGTAAGGCCCACTAGGCCTGTTTTCAGAGGTGACCCAGGAGCACTGGAGAGGTTAAGTGACCTGTTCTTACCCAGAGTCACAGAGTATGCAAGTGGAGGTTGTGGGACTCAAACCCAGTTCTGCTGAATGTACCAAGCTCACTCATAGCTCATTACTGTAATCTCTAGGCTACTGCTAGCCTCAAGCTGAGATGAGGGGCAGGGCATGGGGGCATCTTCTGTGTGGCCACAAAGGCTTGGACAAATTGGCCCCCTGAAAAAAATGAGGTTGCATCTTAGCCTCTGTGACTGCCAAAGAACATAATCCTTCTGACTTTCCTTGCAGAATGGCATGCTAAGCAGCTACCGTCTGTATATACTGAGTTTAGGCACATGTGCAAACGCAGTATATAGCTGAGCCACAGCTGCTCGGGCACCCACTGACCTCTTCCTCAGCCTCCAAGCCTGTCACATGGTGGGGAATAAACCTGCCACATGACAGGGAGACTGAGGAGTGTGCGATCCAGGCTAAGCTGGCTATGTTCGGTTTGGGTCTCACAACAACCAAGCCACTCGTGTTTGAAATGGCTCCATTTTTAATGGAAGGCTTTGACCCATCCCTAGCTACTTGTTGAGAGTGGGCCAGTACAGTGAGCTGCTAGGCCAGTAACACAGGTTTGGAAGGGGACCCAGGATGCTGGCAGTTTGGTGACTGGCTGGCAAAGTTGCCCAACACAGTGTGCCCTGTTCTTGGGGTGGTTTGGTGGTGGTGCTTTCCATAGCCACAGCAGTCCTGGTTTTGGGCCCAGAAACTTGCATCCCCAGATGGACTTCTCTATGTGTGCACAGTCTTAATCTTAATGAGGCTCCACACACTGTCAGAGGAGGAGAGAGGCGTGAAGTCAAAGGAAACCCTGTAAGGAAACATGGTGGCCTCTCATATGATGGGACCCCAGGCTTGTCCTGTGACTCCCATGTCAGATCCTTCTTCACTTTAGTGAGGAGCCTCTGAGGTGGTGGTGGGAATGGTGGCAACAGCAAAACAGTAGAGAGACCTGGGAATCATCATGTCTTGTGACTTGAAGGTAGCAGGGCAGTGTGAAGAGGCAGTAGGTAAGGCTAGTAAAATGCTGTGGTGCATAGGGAGAGGTATCGCCAGCAGAAAAAGGGAGGTAGTGATACCCCTGTATAGATCAATGGTGAGGCCCCACCTGGAGTACTGTATACAGTACTGTAGGTACCATTTCCGAAAAGACATTGGGTGGAGGCGGTACAGAGGGGATAACCAAATGGTGCTTGGCCTGCATCAGAAGTCCTAGGAGGAAATACTTAAGAAAATAAATATGTACTCTAAAGGAAAGGAGGGAAAGGGAGACATGATAGAAATGTTCAAATACCTGATAGGTATTAATGAGATACAGGAGGTGGCATTTACAAAGAAAAAGAAGCCAAAGGACAAGAGACTAAGAGGGGATGTGAGGAAGTACTTCTTCATGGAAAGGATGGTGGAGATGGACATCTGCAATAGCCTCCCAGCAGAGGTGGTGGGTACTAAAATGGTAGCAGGATTCCAGTATGCATGGAATAGGCACAAAGGGACTTAGGAACAGGATGGGGGGTGGAGATCAGTGGAGTCTGTAGTAGCACAGTAGGTAGGGATTTGGGGCAGACTGGTGGCCAAGAGGTCCTTTTGTGCTGACAACGCCTGTGTTTCTGAATATCCCCCACCTGGGAGAGAGGCTGTGGCAGACTCTGGAACGGGTAAGAGTAGGAGATGGGGTGGGAGGTTCCTGCGGAGAGCTTGCTCTGAGGCATTAAGCCAAGAATTCTACAGTTCACTCACTTTACCTCCCTGCACTGTCTCCTCTCTCTCCCTCTCTGCCTTACATCCTTGTATTTTGTTTGACATCCCTCAGTCTCACTTAACCACCCTCGATCTGAAATACCCTCCTTGGCTTTCCTTAACCTCCCTGTATCTCACTTAATGTCGCTAACCATCCTGTAACTTCCCTCAGTCTGAGTCTTATCTAACCTTTCTGAGCTCTCCTTAACTTCTCACAATCTCCTTTAACCCCTCCTTAATCTCCCTCAGTCTCACATTACCTCCTGAAGCGCTCCTTAACCGCTCTCATGCCCATATAATCTAGTGCTTTCCTTAATCTATTTTAATTTATCATAACTTTCTTATGCTTGGCTTTACCTCCCTCTCAATCTCCCAGTTTTATTTAACCTCCCTCAAACTCACTTGCCCTCCCTGAAGTTTTGTTAGCCTCCACCAACTTTTTTTTAACCTGAGTTTTCTTTAATCTCCTTCCGTTTCACATAACATTCCCGAGCTTTTGATGATCTGCCTAGATCTCACATGACATTCCCAAGTTTTCCATAGTCTCCTCAGTTTCATTTAAACTCCCAAGCTTTTCATGACCTCCCTGAGTCTCAACTTCTTTGCTTTATTTAACATCCATTTGTCTCTTACTTTCCTGACCTTTCCATAACCTCCCTCAGTCTCGCCATCTCGCTTACCACCTGACCTTTCCATAATCTTCCTATCTCACTTAACCTCCATGAGATTTTCTTCACCTCCCTTAATTTTATGCAGCCTCCCTGGCTTTCCTTAACCTCCATCAATCTAGTAGGCAGTATAGCACTGTGGCTTAGGGCACTGAACTTCAAACTTGGAGACCTGGGTTTGAGTTCCACGACCTCCACTTGCATATGTGTGACCCTGAGCAAGTCACTTAACTTCCTTTTGCTCCCAGGTCACACTTAGAAACAAGCTTTGGTTTAGTGTGCCTTTCCTGGTTAAACAATCCCTCCCCCCACCAATCTCATGTAACCTCTCTGAACTTCCTTTGACGTTCATCAATCTCACTTAACCTCCCCAAGAGTTCCTCACTGAGAGCTGAATAGTTTCAAAGTATATAGATTCTGGATGTATATATGCCCGCAGTCTTTTAAGGGTTAACCTCCCTCTAGTGTTGCTCAGATAGTTTTTATTTTTATTTATTTATTTATTAATTTTATTTTATTCTTTGGTAACTGGATAAGGCACACTAGGCACAAGTGCCTGTTTTCAGGGGTGACCTGGGCACAGTGGGCGGTTAAGTGACTTGCTCAGAGTCACACAGTATGGAAGTGGAGGTTGTGAGAATCAAACCCAGGTCTGGTCTGCTGGATATACCAAACTCGTTCACACCTCGTTACTCTATTTATTTATTTTATTTATGACTCTGATAACCAGGTAAGTGCACTAATCCCAGGGACCATTTTCAGGCACGACCCAGTCCATAACACACTGCACAGGGTGACAGTGATACAAGGTTACAATATAACACACAGAAATAATTAGATAAAAGCAAGTAATCATAAACACAATGTGCAAGATATGATACATAAGTCAATAAGCATGTAAATACAGAGAATATACAATATGTACAAATACCTCAGTGTAAGTATATAAGAGATGATGTGAATATACTATTAACCTTGAGTAGGTTAAGTGAGACTTGATGAACATCAAGGAAAGTTCAGAGCCATTACATGAGAGGTATCCGTGAATATACAATATGGACAATCTCTAGGTTATACTGCCAGCATCCTACCACTGTCTGTCAGATAGTGCTGGTATCCTACCTACGATCCTACCAGAAATCCTATCAAAGACAGATGTAGGATCCAGGGTCAGACAGCGATAGATCCTAGTTAGGATCCAGGGATCCTAGGTCAAATAGTTAGGATCCGGGGTCAGACAGTGATGGATCCTAGGTTAGATCCAGGGAGCCTAGGTCAAATAGTTAGGATCCAAGCTAGATCTGTTGCTAGGATACACATTTGTTGCCAGGATCCACAGGACCCACAACATTTGTAGGATCTATGCACTGGATCCTATAGGGTAGGATGCATGGTTAGATAGCACTGCTATCCTACCACAGCAACTGTCTGGCCAAATGGGAGATATCTGTTGGTATCGAGTTTCTAGGATACTATCTGAGCAACACTACCTCCCTCAGTCTCATATAACCTCCATTATATCACTTAACCTCCCTGAGCTTTCCATAACCTCTTTCAGTCTTACTTTACCTTGTTGAACATACTGAAAGGCTGCTGCAGTTGTGACTGATGTGTACTTTAAAATTCTTAAAAATGTTGTCTGGAAAAAAAAAGGAATGTGTATTCTATTGTATTTATAATGGATCTTGTGTCATTTTCCACAGTGCTGCACAGCAGGTGGAGCTTCTGGAAGGGCAACTTACTGACTGGTCAGGTGGCGGTGCCATTCACACCACAGGGGTAGAATAAAACATTGGTGTCACGCACAGGAGTGCGTGCAAGAAGAGAGAGAAATTAGAGTGGGCTGCCGAGGGTGTATGTTGCAACCAGAAAAGGAAAGGCTAGGGAGGTGTGGAGGGTGCTGCAGTGTAGACAGTTCCAGGCTAGTGGGTGTACCCTTAGAAGTGATCACAGTGCCGCAGGGAGAAAGTCTGGCAGGGCAGTCCATGAGAACCCTGCAGGAGGATCAGAAAGGTGAGGGAGCTTCAGTCTTAGCCCACTTAGCTTGAGAGGAACTACGGACAGACTGCCTATGAGAGCTGCATGGGTCAGACTCATAGTTTGCAGGTCATGTGGCAAAACAGGCAGTTATTTCTGGGGACCAGTCAGAAATCTGAGTGTAAGAGAGGGGAAAAGGGAGTCCAACTGTAAAGCATACATGGTGAATAGCAGGTCTTCAGTTGGGACTTTTGGTTCAGGAATACAACCCTAGTTAGCCTTGTAGAACTTGGCGGATGGCAGCACTATTCAAGAGGAATCATCCCAGGATCTGGCTGAATATGGAGGTCGGATCCCAGGTCAGATCCCTTATTAGCAGTGCTGGATCCAGGGATCCAGCATCAGATCCCAGCACTGGATCCAGGGATCCAGTGTTGGATCCCTGGATCTGGCACCATGTAGTGTGGGATTTGACCGGGATCCATCGGCCAGATCCACAGCCAGATAGTGTTGGTATTTGGCCAGATCCACTATCCTGCCCTGAGGGTAGGAATCTGGTGGATCCGGATTGGTCCAGATACCGTCTGAGCAACACTAGAAACAGACCTAATGGACAGCCAAGCCATGTGCTGGAAGATTTGGGAGGTGCATCACTGGTGAGGAAAAAGGCCCAGGGGAGGTAATAGCATATTGTCAGATGAACTAGGACAGTCCTTGTGCAGTGTGTATGGCATAACATTGACAGGTTGTGTTGTTATAAGTGAATACGCATGGCCTTGTGCGGTTGTTACGTACAAGTGAAGTGCTGTCAACCATCCAAGTTGTGCATTTATTCACTTATGACCACAGGCCCTGGGAGGTGTTACCACTTACAAAACAGGTTTTTATTTGTTAATACATAATAACATACTAGCATTTATGCATAAACACATTGGGATTGGGGGGCAACTACCTGACTGTATATTGATCTATCAGACAGAAAAAAGACTCTCTAAAATCAGCTGCCAGGTTGAAATTTCTTTAAGCCTAGCCTCTGGTAAGATTAGCTGGGGTACTATAATGTTTACCTTTGGATCAATTGTAAGCACTACACAAGTTACTCTATCTGTTTCTCATACTAATACTGGGCACTATTGACAATGCCAACACACCACATAAACTGGGCACATTGGCATCGATATGCATCGGGGTCCCATGGACCCTGCACGGCATTCATGAAAGGAGTGCAAAGCAAGTATGTGGCCACTCCCCCGGCCACATGGACTGCAATGCACCAGGGGCATTCCCGAGATGTGCCAGCACTACACAGAAGTCACTAAATCACATAGTGCTGGCTGCATGGGTGCAGAGATGGCGCAGGTTACGGCAATGGGGACCCTGCAGTAACCCACTGCACGCCTCCACAGTCAGCACCCACCAGATGTGGAGAACCAGGATAGGGCCATCTGTGCTGCCCCTGCCAACTAGGCAGCCGGAGAGGGCAGGGGCAGCAGGATGGGCGAGTGCCTGCCACAGCAATGGAGTGGCAGCACCGAGATAGTGTGTTGCCGGAGGGTGTGGGGGGAACATACCATGACACAGCCCACCTATGGGGACTCAAGAGTATAACCACAATGGGGTTAGGGCAGAGCTGCTATTGCAGGAGGTGCGGGCCAGGGCAGGAGTTTTTAACACTGGGGCCCAGATTTTCAAACTACGCCATTCTGGTATAAGCCCCTGCGGCTACTCAAAATAATTGCGCAGGGTGTGGCGGGGTGATATTCAAAGGGGTTGCGCTGTTGAGCAGCTCCTTTGAACTCTCACCCAACTCCAACACTAGTGATGCTGATGGAACTTGCACCACCGCTAGGTTGCCAGGTTGAGCATTAAACTTGCGTGGGTGGCGCCAAGTACCATTGCGCCATGCTCAAATTTCCGAGTATTCAAAGGTGAGACATGCAAATGGGGCCATAATTTATACAAAGGCGCAGAGGCCATTTGCATCTGTTTTATAGCCCCATTTGCATGCCATTTTGCATGTAGATGCGCCGATCCCCGAGGACTTGCTCCCTGGCCACCCTGCCAGGCAGCAGCCGTGGGGACCGGCCTTACAATGCAGCCAATCACGGGCATCACAGTTACGGAAACCCCACACATATCCCGAAGCCCGATCGCAGGCATCACAGTTACATGAAACCCCCACACACTTGTCCCACAGCCGTTCGCGGGCAGTACAGATACCGACAAAACCCCCACACATATCCCAGCGACCGAGGGCATCACCAGATTACATGAAACCCCACACATATCCGAAGCCCGATCGCGGGCATTACAGTATGAAACCCCCCACACATATCCAAGCCGATCACGGGCAGCACAGTTATGAAACCCCCCATACATCTCCCACAGCCCGATCGCCGGGCAGGCGTATATGAACCCCGGTACCCGATCGCGGGCAAGATGCCAACCCTCCCCCAGCGAATATACCCTGGTGGTCAGGCGGACCCCGTAAAGCCCGATGCGGGCAGAATGTCACATCACAACCCCCCAAACATCTCCCTGGTGTCACGGTATCCACCCCACCGCAGCCCCCTCCACCCGCTCCCCGCAGCCGGCGGGCGACAGCATCCACATGTTCATTCACAAATCTGGACTGTCATGTATACGGTATGGGCTGCCATGTTAAGCTGTAGCTCTGCACCAATGAAGTACGGCTCACAGTCAATCGGCCAATTAACACCCAGGCCGGCAAGCCAGGTGGGATACTGTCTTCTCGCCATGGCCACGAAGGAGGCGAAGTCGGAAGGCCCTAGAGTGGGTGAGAGGACACTAGGCCTGAGGGAGATGTTTGGGGGGTTGTGATGTGACATTCTGCCACGTGATGAGACCTTACGGTCCACTGGACCACCAGGGAGATATTCCGGGTTGGGGGAGGGTTATTCTGCCCGCGATTGGGCACTGGGAGTTCATACTCGCTCTGCCAGCGATCGGGCTGTGGGAGATGTGTGTGGGGTTTGCTGTAACTGTAATGCCCGCGATCGGCTGAAGGGGCACAGGGATCGGGGACTGGGGGCCAGCCAGGGGTGGCAGCTGCTGTAGTTGCGCCCTGCAATACAGCAGCTCACCTGTGGGTGGCCCTCAACGATCCTTTTTTTTTTGGCTCAAGGTTGTGCAGGCGCAGGTTGGGGGTTGCGCATGCACAACTCTGCACAACCCGACTGAATATCGGGTTGCGCAGGTTATGCATGGTTCCTCCCCCTCCTGTTGAGCATGCATTCATTTGCATTGCTCTTTTGCGCAACCTGTTGCCAGTGGAGCAACTGCCTCCTGCTGAATATCGCAGAATGGCGCAATGTAGGACTTGCGCATGCGCAACCCTGTTGCGCATGGAGCAACCCTTTTGAATATCCGGGCCTAGGTGTCCTGAAGTGCACCAGGAGGGTGCTGTGAGCCAGTGTCTAGGATGGTGGGCAGACTGGCCATAGAGGACATGCTGCGCAGTTCTGGCTGCCCGTGGTAGGCATGCACTAACCTGGACCCATGCCTTGCTGCACAAGGGATCCACTGTGGGTGCAAGGACAGGCATCCAATAGAATGCCTGTCCAGCACCTTCAACTCTGCCCCAGTCACCTTGCGGAGTCCTGCTCACTGGGGGAAGCCATGGACTGGTGGGCGCCAGTTGTAAATACTGACATGTGCACACCTGTCCACAGGTGCACAGCTATGCGGGCAGGGTATGCACATTTTCCACATACCACCACCCAAATCGTGTATAGTGCCCACTGTTTGGTGAAGTGATCTCTCTTGATTGTCTGCTTGTCCTTTGTAAATTATATATGAATTTTATAATATTTGTATTGCTCTGTAAGAAGTTGCAAATGGGACCTCATTGTAAATGAGCCTCAGCTAAATTGAGCTTGTCCTTGTTCATATTTTATTATGAATAGATTCTATTTATCCATCTCTGTCTGTCTGTCTAGCTAGCTAGCTATCGACAGTAAAGTATCTATCTATTGGCAGTATCTTTCTTTCTTTCTTTCTGTCTATCTAAAAATATATAATTTAGTTTCAGTGTGTGGTTGTAAGAGAATAATCAATGATCATGTGACTTGTTTTGACCTATGAGGTACCTGGATTTTCATGGTCCATTTTATAATCCCAAATAACCCACACCCTGTCATACCTTATTGCTTAAAGCAGTAGTATTTGTTAGTAATCATATAACGTTTTTTCAGCTCTGGCAAAAATAGCAAGATACACATTTTTCTTTTTGTTTTCTTTCATTCTTGAACCAAGATATGTGATTTTGAAATGTTTAACATTTGTAAAAGTTCCCACTCATGTGCCATGCCCTCCATGAAAAAATGTAATATCTTGGTACCGTGTTGTGCTGTTTACTATCAGAAACGTGATGGCACCATCCCAGTGCAGCTACAGTATGAATCTAGCATGTACATTCAACAAGTAACCTCAGCGGAAGAGATTGTTTTAAATTGTGAGCGGCTGCCATCTTTATTGACGTAACTCAGTAATTAAAAATTGAAGAACAAAAAAAGAAGGTGCTGCATCAGTGTGGGCTGAAAACAAAACAAAAAGAGAATATTAAATGTATGCTGAAACTAGAAAATAGAGTTAATATCAATGTTTCGATGACAGGGCTTCTTTAGGAATAATATAAAACTGAAAAAAAAGATACAATTATGCTTTTTTCTGTTTTACTTAATTCGTGAAGAAGACCTATGGCCTAAACATTAAAAGCTGTTTTAACAACATCTGGGGAAACTAAAAGTACACTGAGCATGAATCCCAGAATATCAGAAATACACTTAAAAAAAAACAACTATATGATGAAATGTTTTTCCTATCAACAAATCCTGCTACTTTATGCAACTACCCCTCCAGCAAAACATTGCAGACTCTATAAGAAGTGATGTCCATCAATATGTTGTAAGGAGCTGAGCACTGCTCCCCAGTGTGATCAAACATTGCATCCTCAGTGACAGAATTCCCTGTTCATCAGCAGAAATCTTCACCACCTCATCCTGTAAGTGCCTTGGGCCCAGGTGTTTTTGAGGGATGCTGACTGGTCAGGTCTAAGAGGGGCCTGCCATTGCAGGTGGACACTATATGGACTCTACTCCCCTGCTGCTCATTGACTCTTCTCTTCTGATCCTCCCCTCTCTGGCTGGGGCTCCTATTACCGCGTCTCCCCTGCCCCCATTCCCCTATCCACCACTACCACGAATCCCCTGATCTCCCTTAATCCCCACCGCACACCTTACCCCCCGTCCCATACCACTCCTCCACCTTCTTCCCTCACTCCTCTAAACCCTCACCTCCCAATCTACCCTCCCATCTTGTCCGATGACCCCCTGCCCCAATCCCCTAGCTCGCTCTGCCACCCATAACCCCCCCACCCTTCTACTCTAAAGACAAGGCCTAGGTAATTGAGGCTGTTCCCTCCTGCTTACCCTTTTCCTGTCCTGGAGCACAACTGGAAGCTGTACCTTTCTCTCTCACCCGCTGCTGTAATTGCTTTTAATCTGTTCAACTAAGGTAGCTTAGCTGTTACAATGTACCTACGATTGCAGATCCCTGGAAATAATTAAGTCTGATATATATCTTACATTGTGTGTGATTTTAATACTTTGTGTTATCTTAATATTCAGTGCATTGTATTGTGTTTATGATGTGAAACCTTTGTAAATGAGCGCTGGCTCAAAAGTTGATTCCGAATAATAAATAAACAAATAAGGTTTTATTAACTTATTCCAGTGTTTAACCATGTTATCAGCCATTGCCAGTTGCCTATATATAAACTGCATTGCCGTATAAAATTCTTTGTCTCCGTGAATTTTTTCCTAGCAGAATCCACTGAGTACCACACATGGCTTGGTTGTTTGTAGTACCCTTAGTACTCACCCACACAGTTCAGGTAGCTAGCCAGTCAATACTACACAGGGAAAACAGAGTGAGTGAATACAGCTACAGGGAAACTACAGCACTGAGCATTACAGCACTGTGTCTATAGCTGTGTGTACTCAGGCAGATGACCTGAAGTGTGTGACTGTGTGTAGCAACAGCATGCTGCCTTCATGGCTTAGAGGATAGAGTCACAGTCTGGAAAAGCAGTACAGATCAAGGAATCAGGGGTTAGAGTCCAACCCCTACACTATATGTGTGTGTGTGTATGTGTGTGTGTGTGTTGTTTTCCCAATGTCTTCACTTTATTTATTTATTTTTCAGTCTTGCGCCTGACACTTGCTGGCCCCCTACCACCTTTACTGTGTTAGACAAAATCCACCCTTATCCCAATTTTTTCCCCTCCCTGAATGCGGCCTCCCCTCACAGTTGATTATATTTTTTACAGGGGGGTGTGGGGGCATAGAACCCCAACGGCATTAAACATGATATTCCTATTGTGTGCTGTGTGGTGTTGGTGAGCATGCGGAGCTGCCTGCTGGATCAAGCAGTTGTTTGCATTTCTGTTTTTGCCTGTCGTGGTCTTTTCCAACACAGTTTTGTTTATGCTCTTTTCGACTGCGCTGTTAATAATTAGCGGTTTTCCACCTGAACCATTCAGGTACTCAGTGCCTTAACAGTTCACTACAGGTGGTGGCAGTGTGACTGTGGCCAGCCCTGATATATAAAAGGGGATATTGGGGCCCGATGTTAACTGCAATATTATGAGTGGTGACAGAGTGCCACTATATCTAGAACGAGTTGCTTATAACTTGGCCATCTTAAGAGCTGGGGTCGGGACTTGTAGTAATGGCACGCATGCCAGCAGTATGTGCAGGATCTCTAAACCTGCAAAGTTTGGGGATTGCAGGTTGAGTCAGTTTTGCATTCACTTGCGCTTGTGCAAGGAACATTTAGGACAATGGCATTTTGAGGGTGTGTCCTGCCACAGCCAATTACAACTGAAACTGCAGTAGAACAAGCGGTAGTACACAATGACCAGGAGCTCTGGTCATTACTCAGTTCAGCTTCGCTGATGTGGCACGCTCTTCTAGTTAAATGAACCACTCCAATGGGAGTGCTTCATTTCTTTCTAGACCTAACGCCGACCATGTGCATTACAGTTCACACTAATGCACGTGGCCAGAGTTACGGCTACAGCTTTCTCCTGTCGGATGCCGTAAGTGGATTCCCGGTCCTAGCTCCTCTGACCCCCACCTCCACCCCACCCCCTGGCTTCCATGATAGCCGTGGGTGCGACTTTCCTTATCAGCAGCTCAGGCTCCTGATGGTCACTGCAACTGGATCTACGGTTCTTGCTTCTCTGATTCCCCCACAGGCTTCCACGACAGCCGCGAGTGTGGCTTTCCTTATTGGCAGCTCGGTGTCCTGCCGGCCGCCACAACTGGATCCCCGGTCCTTGCTCCTCTACCAACAGTCAGCTCATGTAAATGCAGACATTTTTCTGTAGGCTAATTGGCTAAAGATTACTGTGACTCCATCCTCTCCTAGGCTTATAAGGCAGTAAGGCTCCTACATGATGATGGCTGGCTACAGGAAATAAATTGATGGTCATAGCCAGGGCCACTGGAAAATTGAGCCTGCAATTTTTTTTCAGAATCCGTAATTTTCATCATTCTCCGAAAAAAATGACATGTTCCATAATTTCTTGCAATTTTTGAGTTTTTATATTGAACTGTATAAAAAGTATTAACATTTCTAATAAAATGCTCTCAAATATATTGACAATTTTGCATGCAGACTTGGGTTTGACCGAAACAACGCAGTGCAAGATAGGGTAAGGGGTTTATGTGACACTGATTTCTTTTGAACCCTTGTCTTGTTTGGTTGCAAAATCCACTGGCCAAGCATAAGTACACTTAAACACTTAACATTTGTTCTGCGTTGAAGCAGTCTATCAGAAAACTTTTTGCTGCCACACAGATTGAAAGAAAAGATGGGATAAAAAGTGCAAATGATCCCATTTACTTAAATGGGGTGCTAACTATGAATCCTTTTTGTAAGTGGAAGGGCAAGTATTTCCTTGTGAGCATACTTTCATTTAGACTAGTTTTGATTTAAATAGCTGAGGATTTTTGGATGGCCCTGCCAATTTTAAACTTGAATAAGCTAGTTGCTAACAGTGATCTCACACTTAGCAACTACCCCTAGATGCTCACATGCAAAGACTACAATAAAAACCTGACTAATGTCTAAAAACAAATTTATAAAACACAAAATGTATCTGAACATTTACCTTTAACTAAAACAAAATTATTGCAGCCAGAGTAAAACAAAGGTAAATTACAGGGTACCCTGACTACAGTATGCTTTAAAAAATATATTGATATTTTTTACATGTTTTGATAACCACATAAGGCCCACTAGGCACAAGTGCCTGTTTTCAGGTACAACCCAGGAGCACTGAGGAGGTTAAGTGACTTGCTCAGACTTGCACAGTATACAAGTGGAGGTTGTGAGAATCAAACCCAGGTCTGCTACTAGATGTCATCTGCTCATTCACAGTTTGTTACACTATCCTCCAGATTATACTGCCAGCCCCAATAACCCCCAGGTTTAATGTTTAAATATGCGATTTCAAAAATAGAGTACAGTACCTACATTACAAATTATGACCATTAAACACTTTAACAACATTTTACTAAAACTCAGTTATTCACCACTCTATCTGCTTATTTTTTTCTCCTTCCAAAGTGGGTGAATAGCTGGCAGAGCACTGTAAATAGCTGTTGATTAGGCTGCATTATTCTACACCCAGAAACAAAAAAATATATTTATTCTGGCTTTATTTAATATTGATTTGCTGTGGCTTACTTTTATAGAATCTATTTGGCACTGTATGAGGCAGATGCTTTTAAATTTTGGAAGAGAGGCAATGCTTACGATAGCTTATCAGTTTAGTATTCTTTTAGGAACATAAACTTTTCATAATGTTTTAAACGTATTCAGGTGTCAGTGTATTCATTTAGCAATTTATACTTACTAACATATGCTGCAGAAAACATTAAAAGATTTATTGTGAAGCACTCAGGGTCTATAGTAGAACCCCCATAATTTCCCACAATTTTTGCAAAATGCTCTGCAATTTTGGGTATTCCTTTTCTGCAATTTTCCAGTGGCCCTGGTCATAGCTAGTGAGTCATCAACTGACTCCTTATCTCTCTCTATGATGATGGTCGCGAGTCCGATGACCTAACTGGAATGGCGGAATGGAATGTGGCTACACCAGCCATGAGCAGGTCTAACAGTCCTTGTGCCATAGGTCTGGACTCTGCCGGGTGTGGGGGGGAGGAACCCCCGCATCCTACCCAGTACAGGTACAGTGGTCGATAGGAGTGCTGTACTTGACTGTGTGACACCACACCATGTGGTAGGGTACTATGCTGGCACTGGGTAGCAGAGCCCTGTACAGTCACACAAACCCACAGACAGTGTATGCCCTAGGGTGTAGTAACTGACCCTGTCCCTGACTACTCACTGCTATCAGACCCTGCCAGCTGTCAAGTATCTGTCAAAATCACCAACAAGCAGAGGCTGTCTCTGGCTGCACAGTATGCTGTGCAGTACTGTGATGGATGAACCCACTGGCAGCTCTGACACCCCTGATACACAGCCCTCTGTGTGCTGCCAGAGTGCATCTACAGGTGCTGTAGTATCAATGGCAGGTTGCCAGGGTCCCCCAGTAGGCAGGTGCCATAAATTTAACTCTCATAGGAATGACAACATACTACATATACAGGAGTGGGGAAGCGCTGTCCCTGCCACCATACTGTACTGTGCTGGACAAGGCTCAGTGATATGCCGGGTGGGTACATACTGTACAATACCCACGTATCTTAACAGGACAGTCCCTGACAATCATATACAGTATCTGCATGGATCTGCCTGTCAGAGGTCGACTGCACTGGAGGATACCGCTGCCTGTCAGAGGTCGACTGCACTGGACGATACTGCTGCCCTGTCAGAGGTCGACTGCACTGGAAGATACCGCTGCCTGTCAGAGGTCGACTGCACTGGAGGATATCACTGCCTGTCAGAGGTCGACTGCATTGGAGGATACCACTGCCTGTCAGAGGTCGACTGCACTGGAGGATACTGCTGTCTGTCAGAGGTCGACTGCACTGGAGGATACTGCTGCCTGTTGGAGGTCGACTGCACTGGAGGACACCACTGCCTGTCAGAGGTCGACTGCACTGGAGGATACTGCTGCCTGTTGGAGGTTGACTGCACTGGAGGACAACGCTGCCTGTCAGAGGTCGACTGCACTGGAGGATACTGCTGCCTGTCAGAGGTCGACTGCACTGGAGGACACCACTGCCTGTCAGAGGTCGACTGCACTGGAGGATATTGCTGCCTGTCAGAGGTCGACTGCACTGGAGGATACTGCTGACTGTCAGAGGTTGACTGCACTGGAGGACACCATTTCATTTTATGTATTTTCTGCAGTTTATTTACCCAAGATAGCCCAGATGTGATGCAACATCTGATTCCATGGTGGTTCTTTTTCTACCCATTTCCACAGCTGCATGACCTGGGTACTGGGAGTTTAAGAAACTTGCTCAGGGTCATTCAGTGAGTCTTTGGGTCTAGTGAGGTTCCAACCTGCAGTCTCCCAATTCCCAACAGTATTGTAACCATTAGAATATACTGCCTTTGGGTTGACACGTCCGCGCAGCAATCGCATTACTTCCTACTGATTGCAATGCTGGCAACCTAGGTTCAGAATGAGACAGAGACATCAGAGGGCCAGCTGGGGTTCTGTGTGATAACCACAAACCAAAAACAGTGAAGCTAATAAAGGTGAACAGAAAACAGCATGGATGCATAGGGCAGCTGGTGCATGACAGCGATCGACAACAAAGTGCAGTGCTTTTTTTGGGGAGCATTAACCCCACCCACCACCTCACACACACACACACACACACACACAGACACACACATCCCTTACTAAAAATAACCAACTCCGGAGCAGGGCAATGCAACTTGGGGAGGGGGGGAAGCCATAGCTTGCCATTTTGGCAGTTAGTATTTCGTGCTAGTCACCATATGTGGCTGTGCCATTTTTCTTCACCCTTTTTGTGGTCACTGTCAGGGCCCCTACTTTTCTGCAGCACAGTGGGACCAAGTTCTGCGGCAAGACTGCCATTTGCCGCAGAACTTCTGCGGCGGTGGTTTGTAATTTCTGCGGAAGTTCTGAGGCACTAACAAACTACCACATCACACTGTCAGCTTGTCATCCTGACTTCACTTTCATGGCAGTGGTTATAGCAATCAGGATGGTGGAAAGCACAGTAACACTAGTTCAAAAAATAACAGACTTATAAAAATAATGTTATGCCTAAAAAAGCAAAACAAATGTCTCTTCCTTGAGGTCCTAGACTGTTGCATAAATGACATATGCAGAGGGGATCTTGTGTGACAAATAAGATATTTCTATATGCATACTATCTATCCCACTAATGAGGTTTCCACTGTCTATCACTTATATATTTGTATGTGCTTTCTACACCACTCATGAGGTTCCCACTTTGTATCACTTATATATGTATGTGCAATCTGTAACATACATACATACAAATGTGTGTGTGTGTGTGGTGAGAGAAACAGAGATACTGTATGTGGAGTGTGTGTTTGTGTGTGTCTATATATATATATATATATATATATATATATATACATTTATTTTTTTAATTTCCATGAACTTGCATCCTCATTCATAAAGGTCCCATTGGAAACGGAATAGAGGAGTTATTGAAAAACTCATTTTTCATGTCAACCTGCTTACCCTGACACACTGCGTAACACCATCAGGCCATGACATGCATGTGAACCGATTGTGAGATAGAGCTCTCCAGCCCATCACAATGTGTCCACCATGTGACAGAACACTGCACCATACCTTCCCAGGCTCTGAGCAGTGATGTGTTCCACCAATCCTTGTGCTGCCCAGCCAGCTCCCAGAGCTAATCTCTGAACCTGAGTTGCCGGCACGGAAACACAGCATGCTACCCTCTGGCCCAACAGCTGTCCCTACACACAACATTTCTCAATAACTTTTAGGTGATTCTATCAACCATTGACAATATGTAATCAATAACCCTGGCAAAAATGCTTACAAAGCAATTATTTATTTAACAGGTCTATTCTTCCAACAGGTCTACACATTATTATATTCCACTTTTCTGGGCATAATTACTTTATTTTCCTTAAAAATGACAGTTAAATTCATTTTACCAGTTATTCATTTCAGATGGCATCTCTATACCTTAAAGGCACAAAAAGGTTTGTACAAAGTGAGGTATCAACTTAACAAGTCTGTGCTATTGACAAGGTTTTGTTTAAGTTGGCCCTAGAGCAATAATGTAAGACTAAAAATTGTATTAGGCTGTAGTGCAGGATGAACAAATATCACCATACATGATGTGCTGTGCCACCATCTCTTGCAGTGGGAGCTGTGGTAGATAAGTGACTATTCATTTCTATTGCAGAATGCAGCCATTTCATTAGCTAATGTATGATGTTATAGCAATGATATCACATTCTGAACATATGGGAGGTTTTGGATATAAAAAGAGGGGAAGGGAACCAGATTCTATGGATGAACAGAAATATTAATAAAAAATCACCAAGAAGAGTGAATTCTGCGGCACCGAAGAAGTTCTGTGGTAGATTGCAAGTTCTGCGCAAATTCTGCGGCTGCCAAGGATTCTAGGTGCCTTAGTCACCGTTATCGTAATCACAGTCTTTTTTTCAACTTTATTTACTTCTGTCACGTCTTGGGGAGCTCTCTAGGCATCCTTCCTGTGCCTGCCGCCTGAAATCGCTGTGTCATATGCCTTTCTTTCTCCTCCCCTGCTGCCAGCAATCCCAGTTTGGCCCCCAGGAGGAGCTAGCCCAACCACTTGGGCTCCTTAAAGAGACAAACTATGGCAAGTGGGCGGGGCCGGGTGGAGGAGCGATGAGGCTTGGCCCAGTCAGATCGGCGCTGGGCATGGAGGAATGATGCCATCACCTATCCCCACAGCTGGGTGTTTTCTTTTCTGTCCCACCCTCCTTGCATGTGCACCCCCAATGCTTGGTGCATAGCAGCCTGCCAGTGTCGCAGACATGCTGTGGCGTGCTGTCCGTGCTTGTGGCACCCCGGTCTCCACCAGGAGTCACGGGCACCGGACATCCCAGTACCCTCCCCCTGGAACAGGAGAGCTGCCAGTTGGGCACTCTATCTGATCCCTCCCCTGCTGACCCCTGGTGCCTGAGCTCGCTCTTGAACTTGGGTCACTGGCGTGGTGCGAGGTGTGGCGTCCAGCACCTCAACCCTCAGCGCCACTGGGCCAGTTGTAATCACAGTCTTCACAGGATACCGCTGGCCAGGGGAGGTGAGTGAAGTCTCTCAGAGGATGCACTTCATCTTGGGGAGTGAGGGAGTTCAACCTCCACTGCAATACGGCCATGTGGTTGACCACAGGTGGTGGTGCAGTAGGAGCCTAGGTTAAGGGTGCGAGAAAGCCAACATTCTCTGGCACACTGTGCACGTAATTTTGAGCTGATGCATTAGGAGGCTCCTCTTGGTACCCTAGGGGTGGGACAGGGAAAAATATGTGAAAAACCCTCAACTATAGCAGGAAGGACATCCGTCTGCTGCCACAGGCCCCGCAATGCTGACCGTGTCACTCCAGGACCATTAACCCGGTCTCGCTGGGTGCCAGGGTCCACCCTGGCAACTCCGTCTGGGAGTGAGGCAGGGTGGAAAGTGGAGAGAGGTAAGTCCTGGGAAGGTGGAGGCTGTGTGAGCAGGTTAGGTCTGATGAGCCAGTTGGGTGACATGGGAAAAACATACTAAAAACAAAATGGAACACAGTGCCTTCACTGCCTGCGTGGGGAGGGGCTAAATGCAGAAAACTGTTTTTTTATTACAATTTATTTACCCAGGATAGCCCATCTGAGCTATAAAATCTCATTTATAGTGGGATCCTGCTTTTACCTGCATTCTGAACTGCAGTAGCCCCTGATTCTGTAACACCACCAGTTGCCCCTTCTGATATGCAGATCACCAATACTTTTCAATCAAAAAGCAAAAACAGATCAATTATTGTGATATAAAACTTCACATTCTGATTTTGTTCACATCAACACTGTAAGAAAGAAGACATGCTAGGGTGTGTGATTATATGGGAATAATGGCGGGGATCTAGTGTGTTGTTAGGTACTAGGTGCTTGTGCCTGAGTTCCTTTACACACAATAGCAGAGTGCAACCGCTCCACATAACCACACATCCTGAGGACACTCATGTTGAAAAACATCAACTGTATGCTGAAAAAACTGACCACAACATAGAAACATAGACTCTGACAGCAGACAAGGACCATTTGGCCCACCTAGTCTGCCCATTCCCTACATATTTGAAAAGCTGCAAATTCTAGTTAACTAACAGCCTACTTTCTCTACCCTTTACTATAATTGCCTTATGTCTGTCCCATACATTCTTAAATTTCCCACTGTTTTGACCGGCCTCCTCAGGAAGGTGGTTCCATGCATTCACCACCCTCTCCGTGAAAAATACTTTCTGATGTTGCCCTGAGCCATCTCCACTCTATCTTCAAACTGTGCCCCTTGTTCTTCAGAACTGCTCACTGATACTCAACTTCCTGTGTTTTCTACTGGTGATGCCTCTCATTATGCATGCTTGTATCCTCCAGCTCTCCTAGCTGCCTTCTCACATTGTTTGCCTGTCTTAAGGTCATCTGATATGACTACCCCAGGTCCTTTCCATTTTGTTGTTGTTACTACCTCCCCAATTGTGTTCTCTTCCCTGATTTTTGTTTTCCAAGTGCATTATTTTGCACTTCTTTGCATTGAATCCAAGCTGCCATACTTCTCACTATTCCTCTAACCTTGTCAAGTCTCTTCACATCCTTTCCACACCCCTGTGTATCAACCCTGTTGCAGATCTTTGTGTTATCTGCAAAGAGGCATACTTTCCTTCAGTCCATCTGCAGTGTCACTTATAAAGACATTAAAAGGGCTGTACAGTACTGAACCATGCAGTACCCCACTAGTAGCCCCCTTTCTTCAGAGTGATCCCTTACTATTACCTTCTGTGTCCTGTTGTCCAGCCAATGTTTTACTCAGGCTACCACCCTGGGACCCACTCCCAGGCCGGCTAATTTGTTTATTAATCTTTTGTATGGGACTGGGTCAAATGCCTTGCAAAAGTCTACATAGGCCATGTCCACAGCCCCTCCTAGGTCTACTACTTTGGTCACCCAGTCAAAGAAATCGATTAGATTCATCTGGCATGACCTTCCCGGAGTGAATCCATGCTGCCTTGGGTTCTGCGCTCCTCTGACCTCTAGGTAGTCAACTATTCTTTCCTTCAGAAGTGATTCCATCATTTTCCCAATCACAGAGGTCAAACTGACAGGTCTGTAGTTTCCTGCATCTGATATGACTACCTCAGGACCCTTTCCATTTTTGTTGTTGTTAGTATCTCACCCCCCCCATTGTGTACTCTTCCCCTGGATTTTTGTTTCCCAGGTGCATTACTTTGCACTTTTTTGCATTGAATCTAAGCTGCTATACTTTTGACCATTCCTCCAACCTTGCAAAGTCCCTTCTTATCCTTTCCACCCCCACCTTGTGTATCAACCCTGTTGCAGATTTTTGTATCGTCTGCAAAGAGGCATACTTTTCCTTCCAGTCCCTCTGCAATGTCTCCCATAAAGACAATAAAGAGGACCGGTCCCAGTACTGAACCCTGCGGTACCCCACTAGTAACCACCCTTTCTTCAGAGTGTACTCCGATTTACTATTACCTTCTGCGTCCTGTTGGTCCATCAATTTGTTACCCAAGCTATCACCCTGAGACCCACTCTCAGGCTAACTAACTTGTTTATTAATCTTTTGTGTGGGACTGTGTCAAATGCCTTGTTAAAGTCTAGGTAGGCCATATCTACAGTATATGAGGCCTTTTGGCACCATGCATTTCTGCTTAAAGTTGTTCTGTGGTGATTTGCATATACAGCCTATGATGCTTTGCATTGTGGGGGTATGCATGATTTTGTATTTCTTTGAAACTTGGCTTCCAAGCCAATGCCCTTTGGGAAACCCTTGCCTCAGTGCTTGTGCACTAAGATTCTTTATCATATAGAACAGTATATGGAAACATACACAGCTGGGTGACTCTTCCCTTCATGGATACAGTGCCGACTTAGGGACCTCTCAAGCTTCATCCTCAAGGTCATTATTCATCATGGAAGCCACTTGAGGGATGAGCCAGCCTTGTTCTAGTGAGGTGTCCCATACCCTATCCTATATGTTAGAGGTCAGCGGGCACAGGACCTGAGGCAACATGGATTTACAGCGGAAAGGTCATGTCAGACGAATCTATAGATTTCTTTGACTGGGTGACCAAAATAATAGATCAAGGAGGGTGGTGGACATGGCCTACCTGGACTTAGCAAGGCATTTGACCCAGTCCACACAAAGATTAATATACAAGTTGGCCAGACTGGGAGTGGGTCCCAGGATGGTAGCCTGGGTAAAATTGGATGGAGAATAGGACACAGAGGTTAATAGTAAATGGAGTCCACTCTGAAGAAATGGGGGTTACTAGTGGGGTACCGAAGGGTTCAGTACTAGGACCGGTCCTCTTTAATGTCTTTCTAAGTGACATTGCAGAGGGACTGGAAGGAAAAAGTATGTCTCTTTGCAGACGACACAAAGATCTGCAACGGAGTTGATACACAAGGTGGGGTAGAAAGGATAAGGAGAGACTTGGCAAGGCAGCAGGAATGGTCAAATGTATGGTAGCTTAGATTCAGTGCTAAGAAGTGCAAAGTAATGCACCTGATAAACAAAAACCCAGGGAAAAAGTACACAATGGAGGGTGAGATACTAACAACAACTAAAATGGAAAGGGACTTGGGGTAGTCATTCAGATGACCTAAAGGTGGGCAAGCAATGTGAGAGGGCAGTAAGGAGGTATGGGGGGATACTGGGATGCATAGGGAGAGGCATCACCAGCAGAAAACAGGAAGTTGTTATCCCTCTGTACAGACAGCTGATGAGACCCCCATCTGGAGTACTGCATGCAGTTCTGGAGGTCCATTCTCCACAAAGACATAGACAGGATGGAGGCAGTCCAGAGGAGGGCAACTAAAATGGTGCAGGGTCTGCACCAGAAGACATATGAAAGGAGACTTAAGGAGCTTAATATGTATAGCCTCGAGGAAAGGAGGGAGAGGGGAGACATGATAGAAACTTTCAAGTACCTCAACGGAATCAACAAAGTTCAAGAGGGTAGCATCTTTCAGAAACAGAGGTGTGCAAGAACAAGGGGGCACAATTTGAAGATTGAGGAGGGATGGCTCAGAGGTAATGTGAGGAAGAATTTTTTCACAGAGAGGGTTGTGGATGCATAGAACAGCCTTCCTGAGGAGGTTGTGGAGTCAAAAACAGTGGTGGATTTCAAGAATGAATGGGAAAGTCATAAGGCAATTCTAGGGGGTGGGGGTAGGAAAAAGTAGGCTGTTAGTTAACTAGGATCTGCAGCTTATCCATTAGGTAGGGTAATGGGCAGACTGGGAGGGCCAAGCGATCCTTATCTGCCATCAAATTCTGTGAGATGAGCAACTGGTTTATGTCGACAATATCTTTGTTGTGCATCAAAGTATGGCATCCTCTGTGTACAGGAGGGATCATATGAGTTTGCAGACTGCAGGCATGTTATTTATGAATGTGGTAAAAAGGAGAGGACCCAAAATGGAGCCCTGTGGGACGCCACTGGTGATACTGTTAACTGTGGACAGAGCAATTGCCTAGTCTTACAGCCTGATTTCTATGGTTGAGGTAGTTAGTGAACCATTTAAAGGCGGAAGGTCCTATGCCCAGGTCTGACAATCTGTTAATGAGCAGTTCGTGGCTGACCAAGTCAAAAGCCTTGGTCAGATCCACAAACACGGATCCAGTTGCGAGACCCTTGTCCATAGAGTGGCATATGGCATCAGTGAATTCAATCAAGGCAGTGTCAGTGCTGTGGTCTTTTCGAAAACCATGCTGTTCGGGGCAAATCAAGTTGTATTGTTGCATGCAGTGTGTCAGCTGCCTATGGACAATCTTCTCTTGAAGCTTAGCAAGAGCAGAGAGGAGTGGAGGCTATGTGGGTCTCTTTTGGAAAATGGGCTGGTTATGGGGGCATTGTGTCTGTATTTATCTAGGTTGCAGAAGAAGTTGTTAAAGGGTGTGGCAATATTTGAAGGGTCACTGTGGCCAACACCATTGAGGATGATTGTGGGAGGAGGGAGTTGGGAGTTGTTTTTGATAAAGGAGTTCACTGATTGCCAGAACTTTTTGGGTTATTAAGTTATTGGTTTTAAGGTAGTTGGACTTGGCTCTGAGGATTTCTCTTTTACATTCATTCCTCAGAAATCTGTATTCATTTGAATCATAAGTGAGGTGGGATTTCTTGAATGTACACCAGGATCGTCTTTTTATGCATAAAATCAAAAATATAGCTAGTGATTCAACATGATTTCTTGGTTTGACTCTGTGAGTATGAAGTGAGGCATGTCTGTTAAGGATCCATGTGAATGCCATTATAAATTGGTCGATTGCTACACTGACATTGGTAGTTGTGTCTAAAAAGTCCCAGTTGATAAATGACAAGTCATGTAGGAAGGATATTGTGTCCAAGTTGGTGCAATTTCTGTAGGAGATGATTCTGGGTGGGGTGTTTTTGGGTGAACTATTGTGTCATTGGCAGTAGGTTGCCAGGTGGTCACTGACTGAGTCGCTTAGAATGCCTGTTCTATGGCTAAGTCTTGTTGGGGTTTGTAGGATTTGATACGTCCGACAGGAGTCTAGAGTGGCTTTATACTGAGCTTCGGTATCAATCCAATTTAGATTTGGGTTGCCTAGCACAATTAGTTCAAAGGATGGGATTTGGTTAACTAACAGGGAGGCCTGATTTGGGTAGGTTATAAATGCAGCAGATTTTGAGCATTGTTTTGCCAAGACTTAATGCACGGTCAGGTGATATCTCTCGGCCAATGAAATTTCTAGATCTTTTCTTGCCATTTTATAATAATAATAATAATAATTTTATTTATATAGCGCCTTTCATAATATCAAGGCGCTGAACAAATCCATAAGAACATCAACAAACAGTACAAACGACAGACCATAAAAATTATAAAATATATTCTAAAAGCATAATAAATTACAGTAAACTTACACACACTAAACAGTGTGTTTAACTTTCAAGAAAGGCCATTCTCCAAAGATAGGTTTTTAATTCCTTTTTAAAAGTCTCCACGGAGGAGCATTCCCATAACCGGCAAGGTAGAGAATTCCAAAGAGTGGGTGCGGCATAGGAAAAAGCTCTACTGCTGGACGATTTCAAACTTACTCTTGGAATCTCTAACAACCCCATGTCGGCCAAGTGGAGTGATCGGCTAGGGCAATAAGACACCAGAAGGTCTTTCAGATAGGCTGGACCCTGATCGTGAAGGGCTTTGAAAGTCAATAAAATGACTTTAAAGGTGATCCGCCACCATATTGGGAGCCAGTGCAGCTCGCGGAGCATCGGGTAATATAATATTATAAGAGTAGTTATGATTTCTTTCTGAAAAAGGATATCCCTTTCCTGACTTTACAGTTCATGTGGGTCATCATTCTCGGCCCTGCACTCCCACTTGCAAATAAGGGTATGATTATACTATCCAAAAATGAAAATAGGATTATACTATCTCAAAAAGTAAGGAAATTCTTTGCAAAAAAACTCTGTTAATGCATCAGTTAGGGTTTCTATTAAAGCAACAAAACTATGCAAATGTGATGATAGGGTTTTCAACCTTAACTCTGCATTCCCCCCAAGCAGCCAAATGGGGCAAGGCAATACAAGCAACCACAGACTTCCATCATCACATAAGACAAACAACATACAACTCTTTCCGCATGACACAAGGGACATTCATCATCATGGTGCAGCACTTCTGTAGCCATGGATACATGCCACAGGCGGTTGAAGGTACTCCGCACCTGCATGCAGTCATTCATGTGGGCTGTGGCAGCATAGATGCCTTCAGCAGCTGAGTGAAAACATCTGCACTTCCCAGGTAGTCGATGGCACCTGACTGCACCTCGTGTCTCACAACCCACCTGGGGTGTGTGATAATTTAGCAATAAAAACAGGTGACCATTTTTTTCCATAGGGGAAACCGGGTTATAATTCTGGTTTCCCTACTTCAGCACATGTGCTTACCACGATCTTCCACCATTCCACCATTTCCTGCCATCTTGCTCTTCAGCGCTGCACCTGCTCCAGTTCCCCAACACAAGCAGTCGGTGGCAAGTTCTTTTTTTTTTTGGAAACAAAAATATCACTGGGCACAGAATCTACACTGAAATGGGGGAATAAAGACAAAACAAAACAATGAGCTGCCACGGACACACACACTGAATTCCCAACTGTCCACAGCTCGAAACAAACCCATTTATTTTGTATAGTGCTGTGGTGAAAAAATAGTCCCCCACCAATTATACAAAATAAAGGATGGGTAGGGGGGTACAAACTTGGATTTTACATTAACCCTCGAGGTGGGATGCCAGAATAAACCCCTCAAGCTTTGCTCACGGGGTTTATGTGGCATCCCACCCTGAGGGTGTGTGTAAAATCCTCATGATAACCCCCTACCCATCCATTATTCTCTATTTACTGTATACCATGTTGTGTGTTATTACTTACTTACAATTTACAGTGTGATCCTATGGGAATCATATACTGTACTTCCCAGGTGGTTGAAAGCACTCAACTGCATCTCATGCTCACAGCCCACCTGGGCTGTGTGGTAATTTAGCATTACTGCACATCCTGTCATGTGTTATTACATACTTAAAATTCATAATGTGATCCTATGGGAATGTTTTACTGCACTTCCCAGGTGGTGTGCAAGCGTGCATGTGTATCCATGGCTACAGAAGCACTGGACCATGATGATGGAGGTCTCTTGTGTCATGTGGAAAGAGTTGCATGTTGTTTCTTTTACCTGATGATGGATGTTTGTGGTTACTTGTGTTGCCTTACCCCCTGTGTCTGCTGGGGGGGATGCGGAGTTAGGGTTCAAAACCCTAACATCACATTTCCATACTTGTGTTACTAGATCTAACTGATTCATGAATGGAGTTTTTTGCAAAGAATACATACAAACATGCATAAATCAACAAAAGACCATGTAATGCTCCCACCTCCCACACACTCCAACATACCTGTAAAAAAGCTATTGCAGCTCCGTGGGCCTTTCCTCATGAAAAATTACAATTAGAGGTGGGAGAACACAAAAGATTCTGAGGTTCTGAAAGGTTCTGATAAACAATGAAAGGTTCTGATAGTTATCTGAACCATGTTCTCTGTACAGTTTTAGTGGGTGCTCACAAGCCTTTATATAAGAAAAAAATCTCCTTATTTATGGGAAACTGGTATTTTTCAGGGTGCAAAATAGGGAATAAAATGGAAGGAAAGTAATACCAAATGGTATGTTCTATTTGCACTCCTTAAGAAATCCACTTCCAAAACTTTTTAAACTTATCTTTTTATTTAGTTTTATATATGTGACCAACAAACATTCCAAATACTGTGATTCACCATGACCTTCCTTAGGATGCAGTATAGCATAGTGGTCTAAGGCTCTGAGCTGCAAATCTGGTGACATCCAGCAGACCAGACCTGGGTTTGAATCCCACAGCTTCCACTTGCATACTGTGTGACCCTGAGCAAGTCACTTAACCTCCTTGTGCTCCCAGGTTGCTCCTGTAAAAAAGCTTTCAGCTTAGTGTGCTATACCTGGTTAAACAACTTCTGGCCTACAAACAACTATTTCCCAAAGTCTTAAATCAGTGTCTCAAAAAGTTGCCAGATTCTAGTAAGAGATATGGGATCACTTGTGTGGTTTGAAGCAGTTCTTTCTTTACACTTTTTATTATTTGTACTTTACCACAACTCGGTATCTTGTGCACTTCCTGCTCCCATTTGTGGCTCAATTGCCTAATCCTTGTCCAGGGTAGTGCTGAATGTCTTGCTAGGCCAGGTGCCTGTCTTGGATGCAAGTGTCCTTCCATGGATGATACTGACTGTGCAGCTACGTTACTATACCACACAAACTACTTAAGCGTTCTGGTTCTTTAAAGAAGTATCTTGGTGGCGTCCTACTCATTTGTTCTTTTGCTCGCTTGTTTTACTGCATGGTTCCTTACTCAAATGGCCACCATCAATATCCGTTATGTGCTTACATTTCAGGGCTGTCATGCCCCATCATCAGAGCTGATTTGCATTAGGTTCTGTCACCTTCTTTGTACCATGTGGTTACCTGGGCAACCAATAAGCATTTTCCTGCAGAACAGCCCAGATTCTCTTTCAAATAAAATATCTAGTAAAAAATACGTACACTAGCAAACTGTATCTTTCTTTGAGACATATATACTTATATTATTTCCATTATCTATCCTTTTCCTAATACCTTTATTCCTTAATACTATTCTTTAGGTTTAAAACATGCCTATTGTATGTCTCTAATATGACAAACTTTGCATGTTTCATTTTATTCTTACATCAATTCTTTAATCTACCCCATGTTTGTCCTACATATAGTATTACCCATTTATTCTTTACTTTTTATATATCTTATGTACATACAGTTTGTCAAAATCAGTCTAAAATTATAAAATGAGTATGTTTATCTGTGATAGGTCTTTTATACCAGTCTGTTTCTTCCATGCTTATAGGTAGCTATTATAACCCATCTCTTCGTTTAACTCTTTTTGGTATTAGTATTTCTAACTCATTTATCAATATGCCCCTTGTTGCAAGAGTAAATCTTTCAAACTTCCTCCTCTTACTGGAGCAGCTTACTTTTTCTATTCCTATGTATAGCAATGAGGCAGGAGAGCCATGATTCACTTCCATACAGTGTTTGGCCATTGCATACTTTATATTTTCTGTGTCCTTATTGCTGTCTAATGCTCACCGACGTAGTGCTTTTAATGCCCTTTTTGTGTGCCCTATATAAGAGCATCCACATGGACAGGTCAGCATATAAATTGCACCTTCACTGCAGCAGTTGATAATTCCATTTATTTTACATTGGATGACTGAAATATTTAGTGTTTTCAGTGCCACTGCATTGGGCACAGTTGCCACACCTGTAGTTTCCTGCAGGTGCAGTAGGCATCCAATTGGGTCTCAGGTTGGTTTTCTGTTCTATAAATAATGTTTTAACAAAGGAATCTTTAATCTTTAATGTTTCTGTTTCTTGTATAACTAAATAGTGGGCCATTTTCATATATGTCCTTAAGACTACTGTCCATTTCTAGGATTTTCCAATTCTTTGAAATAGCTTGTTTTATTTCTCCATATGCTTAAGTATATGGAATATTAAAACAACTTGTTCCTTTTTCTTCTTTATCCTATTTATTTCCAAGTTCTTCCCTACTTTTTCAATTTGTTTTTCAATTGCCTTTACAAGTATTCCTGGTTCATATCCTCTATGCAACAATCTATTACACATAGCGGCTGATTCTGTTAGTATATTTCCTTCCTCACTGCAGTTTCATTTTATTCTTTACAACTGCCCATAAGGGATGTTCTGCTTAGTATGTTTGGGATGGTCATTCTCATAATGTAAAACTGTATTTCTGTCCGTTTCTTTTCTAAAAAGTGTTGTTTCCAATTTCTTATTTTTTACATATATAATCAAATCAAAAAAATTCACTGAGTGTTTACTCCACTGTGAGACGAATTTCAGGTTTTCATTTTTAGTATTGATGTATGCTAAAAATTCTTCTGAATATTTTCACTTCCTTCCCAAATGAACAGTATATCATCCACAAATCTCATCCAGTGTTTTATGTTGTTATGCCATTTATTCTTCTCTTTGTCCCAAATATGTTTATCCTCCCAATCTCCCACGTAGGTCGTAGCAGGCAAGGGTGCAAAGGCTGTACCCATTACAGTACCATGCATCTGCTGATAGTAACTGTTGCCAAACATAAAATAATTATTCTTTAGTACCAAATCTACTCATTTTTCTATGCAGTCTGATGGTGGTCTGACATTCATTCCTCTTGTTTTCAAAGTTTTTTTTTATTTATTCTAATCCTGCGTGTGGTATGTTATTATACAAATTTTTCATATCACATGTCACTAAAATTGTATCCTTTTCTACTTTTATTTCTTTTTAGTTTATTCAACTCATCCTTGGTGTCATATACATATGATCTTACTTTGTAAATGGACAAAGAAGATGATCCACATATTTAAAAGTGGCTCTGTAACTGAATTAATTCCACTCACTATTGGTCTTCCAGGGGATTTTCTTTGTTTTTATGTACTTTGAGTAGCATGTATATTATCGGCCTGACGTTCTCTATTACTAAAAACTGTTTTCTTTTCTGTGATCTATTTTTATCTTGTGCTTTCATTATGTACTTTTTAGGGTCTCCTTTATTTTTCCGTAGGATCCCTTTTAATTTTTTATAAAATGTTTCATTTTTTAACTGTCTTTCAGTCTCACAGATGTATAAATCTGATTTAAGACTTGGGAAATAGTTGTCTTGGAAGCGAGAAGGTCGCAGGTGAATCACAGTATTTTTAATAAGTTTGTTGGTCGCATTATACAAAAATAAGAATAAAAAGATAACAGCGTTTAAAAACTCTTTGAAAGAGGATTTCTTAAAGTGCAAATAGAACATACCATTTGGTATTACTTTCCTTCCAGTTATCTGAACCATATCAGAACTTTCAGAACCTTTTAACTGAAAGCACAAAAACTGTTTGAACCATCACTGTCTATTAGGGCTGTGCACAGCCCGAATATTATTTCCCGAATACCACAAATAACGCACTATTCGTTATTTGGGATTCCGAATAATGAATAGTTCACTATTCGTCTGGTATTCGGGAAACACTGTTTAAAAAAAAAAAAAGACAAGAACTAGCCCTCTTCCTCCTCTGCCAGCCCATGCAAACAGCAAAAATCTCAGCCCTCCACCCTTTGTCAAAAAAGCATACTCCCTCCCTCCAGCACCCACAAGTTGTTTTTTGTTGTTGTTAAATGCCCCCAGTAAAATAGTAATACAAACTGTGAGTATCGGGTGACCACAGCTCTACCCGACCGCTTCCATGGTCGATCTGTAAACTTGTGTACTCTTGTCTGTACTAATTAAAAAAAAAACATAATGACCCCCCCACCCTTAGCACCTGTCCCTGGCACCCACCCAGTCCAGCATCCAGGCAGAAATAAAAAGTCAAGCTGAGAAGGTGCCTGGAACAACCCTCCCTCCTCCACGGCCGGCTGTCTTCTCTTGCATGAATGCCCCTGCGCGCTTGCTATAGTAGAACCAGCTGATCACATGATCAGCTGGTTTTACTATAGCAAGTGCATGAGCACTTTCATTCAGAAGGCAGCCAGTCATGGGGGAGGGTTGTGCCAGGCACCTTCTCGCTTGACTTTAGATAACTGCCTGGATGCTGGACTGGTGGGTAGGGTGCCAGGACAGGTGCTATGAGAGTGTGTGTGTATGTGTGTGTGTATGTGGGGGGGGTCATAATGTATTGTTTTTTATAATTAGTACAGACAGAGCACAGAAGTTTACACATCAACCATGGAAGCATTTGGGTAGAACCGCGGTCACCCAATACCCGCAATTTGTATTACTATTTCATTGGGGTCATTTATGACAAAAAAAAACAACTTGTGGGTGCTGGGGGGAAGGAGGTAGGGAAGTATGCTTTTTTAACAGAGGGTGGAGGGCTGGGGATTTTGCTGTTTGCATGGGCTGGGAGAGAAGGAAGGGTCCTGGTTCTTCCTAATTATGTTACTGTCCGAATACCGAATATTTGGCAACCGAATACTGAATATTCGGCCGTATATTCGAAAAAAGGTATTCGCACAGCTCTACTGTCTACACTTAAGCTATTGTCAGTGAAGGAAAAGGAATCTAAAAACAACTTGTACTGGTACTACACTACCTCCAGCCTCCTCTTGAATCTTTCTACCATAACTTGGTGGGTACCACACTACCTCCAGCCTCCTTTTGGGTCTTTCTACCATAACTTTGAGTGGTTCTACACTACCTCCAGCCTCCTTTTGGGTCTTTCTACCATAACTTTGAGTGGTTCTACACTACCTCCAGCCTCCTTTTGGCCTTTCTGTCATAATGTGCAGTGGTACTACACTACCTCCAGCCTTCTTTTGGGTCTTTCTACCATAATTTGGAGTGGTGCTACACTACCTCAGCCTTGTTTTAGGTTTTCTACTATAACTTGAGGTACTACACTACCCACCATCCTTTTAGGCCTTTTTACCATTACTTGGAGTGGTACTTCACTATCTCCTGTCTCCTTTTGGGCCTTTCTACCATAACTTGAACTGGTACAGCAGTACCTCCAGCATCCTTTTGGATTTTTCTACCATAACTTGGAATTGTACTACACTACTTCCAGCCTCTTTTGGGGTCTTTCTGCCATACTTTGGAGTGGTACTACATTACCTCCATCCTCCTTTTGGGTCTTTCTACCATAACTTGGAGTTGTACTACACTAGCCCCAGCATCATTTTGAGTCTTTCTACCATAACTTGGAGTGGTACTACACTACCCTCATTTTGGTCTTTCTGCTATAACTTGGAATGGTATTACACTACCTCAAGCCTCCATTTGGGCCTTTCTGCCATAACTTGGAGTGGCACTACAGTACCACCAACCTCCTTTTGGGTCTTTCTACCACAAGTTAGAGTGGTACCACACTACTTCCAGACTCCTTTTGGGTCTTTCTACCACAACTTGGAGTGGTACCACACTACTGCCAACCTCCTTTTGGGTCTTTCTACCATAACTTGAAGTGGTACTACACTACCTCCAGCCTCCTTTTGGGTCTTTGTAGCATAACTTGGAGTGGTACCGCACTACCCCAGCCTCCTTTTGGGTCTTTGTAGCATAACTTGGAGTGGTACTACAATACTTTCAACCTTCTTTTGGGTCTTTGTAGCATAACTTGGAGTGGTACTACACTACCTCCAGCCTCCTTTTGGGTCTTTCTAGCACCACCGTCAGCCATTCTACTGGAAAAAGACCTGCTGGGAGATAATATTAAAATTATATTTTAAAAATTATCAGAACCTGAAAAGAGTTTTGTAAGGTGTTTTTAACAGAACATGGCAAAAGTTCTAGGAGGTTTAGAACTCATCTGAAGGGGTTCTCCCATCCCTAATTACAGCTAACTAAATTCGTTTTTGATTTTTAAACTCGGTTTGTACCCAGGAACATAATCACCCATAGAATTACAACTTGTATTGGAAGGTTCAGTGTTTGAATTGAGTATTTCTGCTGCATGGATCGAAATGGCAGCAACATTTAGCTAGTAATAGGTTTAATCTTGCTCTCTGATGCATGACTGAAGTCTTCATGTCTGCACTTCAATGTTTAACTATGCAATGTGGAACAGAAATGGAGCTAAGCTATTTAGAGATTAACTGGTGTCAGTGTGGCTCAGTTGGGAGCATATCCACCACTTGAGCCAGAAAGAATGTGGGTTCTAGTCCCAGAAGAAAGCACTATTATCTGTTGGTTAAGGTCACTGAGCTGCAAACCTAGAGACCTATGTTTAAATCTCATCAGCTCCCACTTACATACTGTGTGACCCTGAGCAAGTCACTTAACTTCCTTGTGCTCCCAGGTCACACCTGGAAACAAGCTTCAGCTTAGTGTGCCTTTTCTGGTTAAACAATTTCCCCCTTCCCTTTCCCAGACAAGAAGAAGTAAAGTAAAGCAAAAAAAAAAAATGTTGTATTGTGGGGCAACAGACTTCCTGGAAAACATAAACTGAACTTACAAACTTAAATGGGCAGACTGGGTGGGCCATAGGCCCTTATCTGCCGACACTGTCTATGTATCTATGTAACTAAGACTGACTGAATTATTTCTGTTATAGAAATGTTTGATACACTTGTAATATATGTTTATCTTGATTAAGGTCTTGGTAAATTACTAAGTGAGAGTGCTACGAAATTGTTACACCAGTATTACTCTCTCCAATAAGACTAAACCTTAAACAAATTATGTAATAGTTCACAATTATTTTAGCAGGTGGGATGTGTTGTTTGAGTCCCTCCAGAGCTGCTAGTATTCATCACATTGATTGGTGATGCCACTAGAAATTTGAATCTCTAGTAATAATGTGTACAATGGGATTACCTACTCTTGTAGATTTAATTGAAAAAGAGCATTTGACAAGATACCCATATGCCCCTCGATGAGGCCCTATTGAGTGACTCACTAAGGCACCTTGTCAGTTACTCCAAATTGACTTGGGGTTTCTTTTTGCACCTTGGCAGTTTCTGTAAAAAAAATACAGTTACTGTTCAAGCTGGATTAAAAACATTTTGCAGCATAAATGTTGTCTGCCTGTCCTGTGTATGTGAGTTACTTTGCATTGTTTCATATTGCTACCTCATTGCCTACCCCCATTTTCCTTTTACAGCCTGAAGCCTGACCCTAATAAAGCCCCAGCATTTTTTTTATTTTTTTTAATTCTGTTTATTTTTCTGATGAGACTGGGGATGTACCCCATTTTGGCAAGCTGCCCCCTTTCAAGTTCACCTCTGCTCTTGTGCAGGCTCTGGGAACACTCACTTTACTTATTTCATTTTTGTTTACTGGGTAAGTGCAACTAGACAAGGTGTTGCCTATTTTCAGGCATGACCCAGGAGAGTTACAAACAATGGAATGATGTACATACAGGAATACATTGAGCATGACACTATAGGATATAAGCGACATTGAACAATAATGCAGTGTAAATATTGGTTCAAAAGACAGTTTACAGAGGGAAGAAGAACAGATTAATACAATATACAACAGTTTGATACAATAAAGAGGAGGCAGCACTATATCAGGGGACCACAGGAGACCATGTCTTGCCTGCCACGGGAGAACCCCACCCCAGGCCCAAGGAGAAGAACTGAGATGCCATTCTGGTCCCCCTGGCATTCCCCAGAGTGGGCTAGAGGAGGTGCTTGCAAGGGTCCCCAGCATCACTGTGTGACAGTGTCAGGGTTTTCTTCCTTGGGTTGCCCCAGGAGATGCAAACATGCAATGATGTCTGTACCCTGCAGATGCCACCAACCTCTCCTCCCCGGCCATGTGGTCCCCATACTAGTGCTGCCCTCCCAGCCTCTGCTGGAAGTTGTACTTAAGCCAGTAACCACAGCCTACCCTCCTGGAGGAGAGAAGTCCTGCGGACACACATCCTACCTCACTTCAGACAGCACTCTGATGACCACGGCTTGTTTCCAAATCTGCATCACCATCATCGCAGGCAGCAGTGCTACCACTGTGCCGAGAGGCCAGCCTCCGAGGTTTTTTTGTTTTTGCAGACGACTATTTTTTTTTGTGTCATCTACAGACCATCAGCATCTGCCCTGGTCATGGACCCCCAGACTCCCACCTCACATTATGCCTGCATTCTCCTGTTACCACTGGCTTACCCCCCAGGAGGTGGGATTGTGGCACCATTCTGCTACTGGCACCGCAAGCACTGATCCTGGTCGGAGAACTGGCTGGGAGGCTGATTGAAGCCCTGGGCACAGTGCTTCACATAGACAGCCATAGGCAGAATTTTTTCTCCCTGTAAGCAGGGGCAGGGACATGCAATGATGGCCAGCATCACCCCTGCCCCTGAGTTCTTAAGGTGTGGGTGCTGTGTGATGCGCCAAGCCCCCACAAGGCATTGCTCTGTGCACTGAGCATACACCATCCTCCCCCACCCAGAGAAGGAGAGCCGTCCAGGAGATGCTTGTTCCTGAACTTGGGTCACGGGTGTCGCAAGCGGAAATCCAACTGCTGTGCTGGCGGGCCTCCTCTATTTTGTTTGTTTACAATTACAGTATCCATTCTTACCTTTGAACTTTAAGCTGCATGCTTTGTGGGAAACAGCTGTTGCACTGCATTGGATCAAGGGTGAGCCAATCCTGTGGGGAGGTGGGGAGGGGTAGCATCCCAGAGGGTTGTACCATACTTACACTAGGTTAACATACCCCTTTCTCTGGGTGGAGGCAGTGTGCAATTACTTTATATCTGGGATACAAAGCCCACAATCAGGTGTTAAACGACTGATGCACCTCAGCCTTGTCTGAGCCCACAAGGCAGGATCAGTAAACAAAGGCAGTATCTATGGTGACCCTGTTACATGTCCAGGGATCAAGCCCTTCAGCATGTCACCACGCCACCTAGTTAAGAAGGCAGAAACATTGTGGGCGGCCCCGGCAGTGGGCTACCACTTGCAGCACCAGTGATCGGGTTAGGAGCAAGCCCAGGTTGCTGGAGGGCCAGCCAGGTTATGTAGGTTTGAGCATCCTAGGGATGCTGTCCTCCTCCAGGGAGGAGGGTTGCCAGTCCTGCTGCAACATCACCACCTGGGTGTACATGGGTGGAGGTGCAGTGGGGAGTGCCATACGGGAGGAGGAGGAGGATGTCGGCAGAGGTCCAGAATGGCATCAAGTCTCTGGTGCACTCAGCTCCATGGACCCCACTGATGGCTGCTGTTCTCGGGGAAGGGAACAGAAAAATGGAAAATGCTCCACTGCTAAGCCTAGAAATTATACCCTGTGGTGGTCGTGGCTGCTGGAGACTGGTGGAGAGGCCAGATATATGTGGTGATTGGGGGAGTTGTTCTTCCCTTCCCACCCAGGGGAATTTCCATGGCAGGATGGGGGCTGAAGACTATCAATAACATGATGCCAGAGTCAGGTAAGGCAGTGGAGAGGAAGGAGGGAGCATAAAGCACAAATAAAAACAATTTAAAGAGCAAAACGTCATGGAAAATAAAAATAAGCAAAATAATTAGGGCAGATTCTTGCACTATCAAATAGATATAAATGTTATACTAAGGCTGAGAGACCCACAAAAAGTTCTAAGGTTCTAAGAGGTTCTGATAAGCCACAAAAAGTTCTGAACATTTTCCAAAGCCTTATCAGAACCATTTAGATCTTACAATAATTTAAAGTGCAAAAACTGCTTAAACCATCATTGTTCACCCATACGCTATTGTTAGTGAAGGAAAAGGAATCTGAAAACAACTTGGGTGGTACATACTCACAGGCCTTCTTTGGGGTCTCTTTCTACCACCACCCTAGTCAGCGTTCCCTCCACCCTTGCTCCTGATTTCCTGCTACCTACTGGTCCATTATGTTTGCCTACTACCATGGTGTAGGTGTGGCTGAATGCCTGATTTTGCTGCTTCCTCTTATTGCACTTACTTCTGTTTAATCATGCACTTTGTTCCACTTTACTGTAACTGTGAACTGTGTCAATGCTATGTAACTGCATTTAAAGAGCAGCTGACACCTGCAGAAAACTTTGGAAAACATGGTAGTTGGATGCTATCCAGCTTCTATATATTCTATGAATTTCTCCTCCCCATTATTTATTACTGAAGAAATTCCCACAAAAACAAGATCTTTATTCCTCAGAATTCATCTTCCTCTATAGCTTACTCCGTACTTGAAAGCATAATGCTGTAATATGACATCACCGTCTCTTGCCATGGGAATAACTGTGATGTCACAAGCACAGTATTATGGCATCAGGTTGGAAAGAAGCAATAGGAGCTGATGAACCCTCAGGGAACAACGCTCCTGTTTTCTTGCATATGACCTCAGTAATAAATAATGGGGATATGAAATACAGAGCTAATGAGAAATATAAGATGCTCTGTGTCCAAAAAAACACGGTTTTCCAAAGTTCTTCTTGAGGCATTGGTGGCTCTTTAACTGTGTACTGTATCTATGCAATGTATTTGCTCGCCTTTTTCCTTCCCCTGAGTCGCACCTGGAAACGAGCCCAGTGTGCCTTCCCTGGTCACTAATTTTCAAATGAATGATTCATTTAATGAATAGATAAGGACTTGCTGGGAAAGTACACTGAGCTCCAAAATCAATGTTTTAAAAAATGATCATGGGATTTGTTTCATACTGGACTGGAGCTAATGGTGCCTGCTCCTAATTAGTTGACCCCTTTTCCTTGTTGTTTTGTAATGTAATCCACCTCCCCCCCAATCTACAGGTATCCAGATCGTGAAGTGTTGGGAGGGGGCACTTCACAACACAAGTAACCACAGTCCCTGGAATTAGAACAAAATAACTCATTACCTTAGTTCAGCGATGGTAGTGACTGGGGGTCAGAGGAAAGAGGAAGCAGGCACCATTCATGAGATAGATCTTGTCCACCTGTAGGGGCAATGGTTTGTTAACAAGCAGGCAGGCACAGTCTCATAAGTCCATTGTCTGCTCCAAAATCAAAATGCAAAAATGATTTAATTAAATGTGAAACAGTAACAACCACTCCATGGAGCATGGGGTCAAACACACAGTGGGTTTCTTTCATAGACATAGGTGGAAAATCTACTGCAACAGTCTCTTGGGCCAAAAGACTATTTTTTTCCTGCAAATTTCCCTTAAGCCGTGAAGGCTAAATTCCTGGCAGCAATGTTGGGGCCGAAAGAGGCCTCCGATTGAGGTAGCTTGATACTGACACACTTTACTGACTTTTATAAAATGGCAAGAAAAAATGTAGAAATCTCATTGGCCAAGATACATCAGCTGACTGTACATTAAATCTCTATATACACACGGTCATCCTGGTCCTAAACCACATTACACAATGAGGAAATCAGTCCTCCTACAACCAGAACTATCTTCCATCAATCTCTCTGCAACCAGAACTGATCTTCCATCACAAACATGGCTGCTATCTTTACACTGTAAAAACCTTCAACTGGGCCCTAAAAATAAAACTACCTTAAATAAAAAATAAAACAGATAAATTAAAAGTTGTTTCTCAGATCATCACACTCTCATTACACACATTAACAAATTAGAAACATTAAATATTGTTTATAGTTTTCATTATAACTGTTTCTTTACTAACAGTGTAAAATCCCCTTCTGTCTTTACCTGCTCATCAGGAAAATCCTCCACCCTGGAGGGAAGTATTATTGCGCTTAGAAATTGGGCTGCCTGTGGCAGTCTTGTATGTGTTTTACAAAATTAAAAACAAATGAAATATATTGTAAGACTGACTTTTAAGTCTTTTGCTTGTAACGTAGTCCCTTCCTTTGTATGCTATTCCATCTCTTGTTGCCACTCCCCCAGAGCTCCATTCTGGTACTTATCCCCACCCCACCCAACCCACTTCCTAACAGGATGCTGTGCTGTGTTTTCATCCCCAGCTTGTTAGACCTACCACATAAATCAGGAAGTTGGAATGCAGCATCGTCAATCAGAAATTAGAATTAGAGGTAATTTTATTAAGTTATTAGAAGGAGATTTGTGCTAGGAAAAAAACACAGATCTGTTGTTTTACTGGGATGGGTTATGTAAGTGAGGTGCCGTGAGCTTGTTGGATTCCACTGCCACACAAACCCGGAAGTGCAAAGGAACGGACACAATGCGCAGGGCAGCGCTTAAATTTGTTTTTCCATTGCCAATTCCAGACATGCCATTGAAGAGGATCGTATCGGGGATCTGTCCAGGGGTGATGGAGTTACAGACATAAAGGTAAATGTCTGGTGATAGTGCGAGTATCAGGTTTGTCTGTTGGAATGCCACACCGCGATCACAGAAATTTACTTCAGAAGTAACAGTAATTGCGTAAAGTCAGCAGAACGGTAATTGTGTTAGAAAATCTCAGATCTCTATGTGTTTTTCTGGAGCCATGTCTGTGAGGTGGCCAATGTCTTGGTAGCAGAACTTGTATAAGGAGAAGCACGACTGCAGTTTGAAAAACACACTGCTGGCTATGGGAGCTGATTGAACCGAGAAGCTTACGCTATTTTGAAATGTGTGGTTTTGGGGTCTTTTTTTATTGTGTGACAAGTGAGCCAAGCGGAGGGCTGGTGTGTGAATTAAGGATTGTCGGTTGAGTAATATCGTTCGTTAAGCGAGAGAGAAAAGTGGCGTCAGTTTTAAAATTAAATAGGGTACTTTCAGCCAATGGACAATCAGGGTGGGCACAATGATTCTTGAATGGGCAAAGGGGCATTTGGGCTGGAACTTTTTATTTCCTGGGCATCTATTGAAAGTTAATGTACCCCCCTGGCAGGGGTATCAGACAATCAGAGCCCAGGAAATAAAAAGCCCATTTTCTAAACAGGCCTTTATTGTCTGTGTCTGCAGTATGTTAGGAGAGTAACATTCTACCAGTGGAACTGAACAGAATTTTGAATCCGTGTATTCCATGATAAACATTCTATGTCTTGAGTGAGGGGAAAAAAAAAACAGGATGAAGAATGTAGGCAATACAGTAAGTAAGCAATAATACCTGACAGGGTGGGTGGTATTGTGCTATACCGGACTGCCCAGGGGTGTAATGAGGCCCGACGCCGCAGGCAGAAGGCCTTATAGCCCCTGGAAGGTCTGGTATAGCACAATACCGCCCACCCTGGAGGGTATTATTGCACTTAGAAAATGGCACTGTGAAAACAAATAAGTTTAATAAAAAATATTAATGAAAGTCATTTAAAGTAAATTTTGTGATAAAATAGTTCCTCCGCCTAACACAACCTTTGAGGCCATCAATTGTATTTTTTTCTTGTCACCCCAACACCCTTCCCCAAGCTGTGCTACATTTTTTCCTTTTCCTCCTTGTTGATGGAGCTCCGTGTTTTAAACTGTGCTTGTCATCCCAAGCAAAGGGACTGCAGTAAGCGGCTGGAGCAGGATGATGCTCCCTGGGTCTCACGGTGACTGGCTTCACACACACACTCTCCTCCCCACTTCCTGGCACGGCAGGAGAGAGTCGAGCACCCTAAACTGGCTCAGACCCCAACACCATTCCTGCAGGGAGAACCGGCCCTCCTGCCCCGAGGACAACCCATGGCCAAGGCGACCTCCTGCCCCAGGGACCCTCCTTCCCTCCGTTGATGATTCGAACGTGAAGGACATTTGATTAATGGTGGCAGCGGCCAGGGCCTCAACATAACTGCGGCGGGTCTGGCAGAGCGCCGCACACTGAGAGAGGGCATGCAGAGAGTGGCGGAGGAGGCAGGCGGCCAGCGCCATGGCGGTTTTCGTTCACAATTGAGCCGGTGCAGTGGGGTACGAAGAGCCAGGAGCTCACGAGCCAACAGCAACTGCAGGACCTCCGTGTGCTTTACAACCAAGGACAAGCAGCCTACCCACAAGCCTCCGGGACAGGGAGACAGGACCGCACCAGAGAGCCGATGGGAATTGTAGTTTTCCATATACTCAGAGTCCATACACGCCAGAGGGAAATGCCGGAAAGAACCACGCAGTCCACAAGGGAGCAAAGGCCCAGCGGGTACTAGCTGAAACTGTAGTCAAGACAAGAGGACCACATTCCCCAGCAGGCAATGTGTCGAATACAGTCACTTCTATGGGGCAGAGGTCATGGATGTAACACAGAACAAAAAAATGAAAACTTTAAGCCTGACTTATAACTGGAAACCTGTACGCTGATCTGTTTTGGTCGGTTATTGGATGGAGTTTTTGTCTTTCTAGTCTAGGGAATGAGCGTATGGGTGGGGGCTCTCACTCTCGCTAAGCAATGAACTACAAATGGTGGCAGTTTGAAATTGTGTGAACCAGTGCTTCAGCCAATGAGGAAGCAGGCTGGGCACAAGGATACTTCACTGCATATGAGGAAGGTTTGGGCTGGGACTTCTTATTTGGTGGGCATCTATTGTCTGATAGATGCCCACCTAAATAAGTGTTTCAGCCAATTAGAAGAGAGCATTGTCTTTGCCCATTTTCTATTACTTTATAAACAAAGAGAAAAGGTTTGGAAGCAAGGAAGGCAGTAAGGCAGGCAAAGGCCCAAATGGAGGAAACACTAGCATGGACAGTAAAAGAAGGGACACAACTTTATATAACTACATTAGTGAAAGGAGAAAGTCCAGAGGGGGTATTGCTAAGATCAAAGGGGATAAGAGGGAGTGTGTGGAGGAGGACCAAGGTAAAGCATTTATCCTAAATAGATACTTCTGCTCAGTATTTACTGGGGAGAAGGTAGAGCAGGGCCCACAGCTCAGCACCATGGACACAGGGGAGAGGGAGGTGTGCACAAGTCCCTTCACAAAAGAAAGGGTCCTACAACAGCTCACTAACTTCAGGTTGGACAAGGCAATAGGACCTGGTGACATATATCCCAGAGTACTAAAGTAACTAAGGGTGGAGTGACTCTCTGAGCACAGGAGAGGTTCCAGAAAACTGCTGAAGGGCTCATGTGATCCTGCTCCACAGCAGTGGCAGCAGGGAGGAGTCAGGGAACAACAGACCAGCCAGTCTTACCTCAGTACTGGGCAAGATTATGGAGGCACACCTTAAGGAAAAGAGGAGCACAGGATCCAAGACAGCATGGGTTTACAACAGGAAGGTCCTGTCAAACTAATGTCATAGATATCTTTGACTGGGTAACCAGAGTGGTGGACCAAGGGGGTACAGCTGATGTCGCCTACCTTGACTTCAGCAAAGCTTTCGATACTGTTACACATAGAAGATTGATTAATAAGCTGGGTAGGCTTGGGTGTGTCAGAAGTTGTTTAACTGGGTGGCAAACCACTTGACAGGCAGAAAACAGGAATGGTGGTAAACGGTATACAGTCAGAAGAGATACAAGTCACAAGTGGGGTACCTCAAGGTTCAGTCCTGGGGCCAGTCCTCTTCAATATCTTCATCAGTGACCTTGCAGAAGGACTGGAGGATAAGGTTTGCCTGTTTGCAGATGACACCTAGATGAGCTACAGAGCAGATGATCCAGATGGGGTGGTCAGAATGAGAAGAGATCTGGAAAAACTGGCAAAATGGTCTGAAGAGTGGCAACTGGGATTTAATGCAAAGAAGTGCAAGATTATGCACATAGGGAGGAAAAACGCTGAAGCTACCTATAGGTTGGGAGGGGAGTTGCTGGCAATCACAAGGGAAGAAAGAGACTTGGGCGTCATCATCACAGATGACCTGAAATCATCCAAGCAAACCACTAAAGCAGTAGGTAAGGCTAGAGCGATGTTGGGTGTATTAGTAGGGGTATCACAAGTCATAAGAGGGAGGTAATAATCCTCTTTACAAAATACTGGTTAGGCCCCATCTGGAGTACTGCATACAGTAAGGCCACACCTGCCCAAAGACATTAACAAAATGGAGGCAGTCCAGAGAAGAGCAACCAAAATGGTGAAGAGACTGCATCAGAAAACATATGAGAACAGATTAACGGAGCTCAATATGCACACCCTAGAACAAAGGAGGGAGAGAGGTGATATGATCAAAACATTTAAATATCTTAAGGGCATTAACAGGGTGAAAGAGTCTTAACATGTTTCAATATAAGAAAACTAGCAGGACAAGAGGACACAGCATGAGATTAGAGGGAGGCTGATTAAGGGGTAATGTGAGGAAGTTCTTTTTCACAGAAAGGGTGGTGGATGTATGGAATGGACTACCTCAGGAAGTGGTAGATATGAATACAGTGCAGGGTTTCAAACAGGCATGGGATAGCCATAAAGGAGCAATACAGATGAGTATGAATAAATAGGCCATTGACAGAGTAAAGGCCTATGGCACATTCATAAGGTAGAAAAATGGGCAGACTGAATGGGCCTTGAGGTCCTTATCTACCGTCAACTTTTATGTTTCTATGTTTCTATAACAGGTAACACACTGTTAAAGCGTTTTTGTGGTTTATTTTATTCTATGAAAAATAATGATGAGACCCTTATCAAAACTTGAAAAAAGGTTCTGATATGGTTATTTTACAGAAAATAGCATAGGCGGTTCTGATGTGATCTGAACTGGTTCTCTCCCATCCCTGTTGTACACCATTCTGTAAAACTAGACCACAGGACTCTGGTAGCAGTGAAAGAGTTAACTTTCATAGCCGGAGCTCTGACTACAACAGTAGGCGGGCACTAGATGGCCCGGCTTCAGTGAAAGGAATTGACTAGAGAAACACAGTCCAACCAGCAGATGTAAGCAGATAGAGAAGAGATGGTTCTGAAAAGTGTTGCTTAAGTCCTTTTAAACAGATCTGCAGCTTATATTTCTTGTTCATAATTATTCAGAAAGTAAAAAGAAGGGTATAATGATTCCTGTTTGAGTTCCTTGGTTAGGAAGCAGAGAGGCTAATGTTTTTAATTCTGGAGAATGTTACTGCCTTAGGCCTTTCAGTCTACACCAAACACTGCTAACAGATGTGGTTTAGCTGTTGGTCAGGGTAGCTATGAGTACAGTATATCGCACATGCTTCGTCTTTGCTGTTCAGCAATGCTTGTCCTACTGGCTGCGATTTCAAACATTCAAATTTGAATGTCTGTGGTTATTATGAAACGTAAGGATTTCAGACATAAGAAAATGCAGCATATTCCAGTGATCACAGGGTGCTGAAACATTTTTCCCTGTGTAATGTATGTGTTTTAGTGAAATTGCTGGATTCTGTGTGAGATACGAATTTTAAAGATCTTCCCTGTAACATCCCTGCCATACAAAAATATTGTAAATGCAGTGTATTGACTGCTTATAAAACAAGCTGCTGACCTGTAATGTTGATCTTAAAAATGTTTCAGATGGGGACTTTGGTAAAAAAAACAGAATTCTTGTGATTTATCCAAGCAAACAGTACCCTTCGGTGGGTATAAGCAGAAATTGGAATTTTTGTGGAACTGGAGTACTCCTAGATCCAGAATGGTAAACAGAATACCAGCATGTCTGTTCAAATAGTCCACCTTCGGTTTCTTTAGAAAAAATGACCACAGGGGTGCTGAAGCCAGGGGACCTTGGCCCCCACTTTCAAAAGCGAGGGTCATTGCCCCCTCAGTTTTATGAAACCTGGGATTTAAATAAGTTTGCCCTGCCACTCCCCAGCAGCTTAAAAATGATCCCACCATTCCTGCCATACACCTGCCTGTAGCCCTTTAAATTAACCACAAATGGCACATGAGAGGACTGGTAAAAGGTTGCAGCTTGGCCACTCTCGGTCCAGTCAGATTGGAGACACTGAAGTTAGTGCTGAGTAACTGTTAGGGATGGGGATTGAATGGATGGAAACTGACGGCTAGAAAGAACTGTAGCGTCACCGTATGTTGCAAGGGAGACTCTCCCGTGTCACTCTTTGGGTACTGTTCTCTGGTCTCTGACTCCTCCTGTTGTGTTTTTTTGTAAAAAATAGTTTGTTGCCTGTTTCGAGGACTGCCATGCTGGGATGTGCTGTGAGAATGGGGGCAGCTGATGCAGCACCCACAACAACTGCCTTTGGCCTGAGCGTGCTCTTAGACGTCTGACTATTGAATGACCTGCAAGCCTGGAAACAAAGGTGAGTCTGTCAGTCCAAGTCCAAACAGTTTTATTTTTGCAGGTCTTCAGGTCAGGTCTCAAAAAGCAAACTCAAATCAGTCAGGGGGCTCAAGTCAAGTGGCAGTAGTACTAACTTTGCTGGCTGCTTTGTTTATCTACTCACTCATCTAACTCTTCTTGCTAAATGTCAGTCTGACTTCACTGCATCCCAGTTTAAGTGTATGTCATCCCCCTAATGATGATGTGTGCAACCTCCCTCAGTGTTGTCCTTTATCACAGTTATGAACACAAGAACAGACACATTTTGAATACCCATTTTTCAAGAGGGTCCCGTGGAGGACTGTTACAGCAGGCTGATGTTTTCACTAAAAATAGTATTTACTATAGGCAGCGGCTTAGTACAATGGTTACACAAGATAGCATGCACCAAGCAGGAAAGGGATCTTGGGGTTGTCATCTCTGATGACCTCAAGGTAGGGAAACAGTGTGACAAGGCAGCAGGTAAAGCAAATAGGATGCTGGGATGAATAGTCAGGGGCATCACCAGCAGGAAAAGGCAGGTCATAATTCCTCTATACAAGACACTAGTGAGGCCCCCTGGAGTACAGTGTACAGTTCTGGAGACCATACCTCGTAAGGATATAGACAGGGTAGAGAAGGTTCAGAGGAGGGCAACAAAGATGGTGCATGGATTGCATCACAAGTCCTATGAAGACAGGTTGAAGGAACTGAGCATGTACTCCCTGGAGGAGAGGAGGAGAGGGGATATGAAGAGACATACAAGTATCTTACAGGGAGGAACAGGGTGAGGAAAACACTATTTTTAAGCGAAAAAGATGTTCCAGGACTAGAGGGCATGGGATGAAGTTGGGGAGGACGATTCAGAGGAAACATGAGAAAGAATTTCTTCACAGAATGGGTGGTGGACAAGTGGAACACCCTGCCAGAGGAAGTGATGGGGCTGAAACAATCACGGGATTTAAGAATGCATGGGATAGACATAAAGGAATTCTAGAGGTCAGGGGTAAGGGGCAACAGACTTCTAGGAAAACAAACTGAACTTACAAGCTCAAATGGGCAGACTTTGTGGGCCATAGGCCCTTATCTGCCGACACTGTCTATGTATCTATGTATCTATGCACATTTACAGGGTTAATATTTAAGGGAAAAGGTGCCAGTGACTGCATTATGGGACTTGGACTAGGCAGTTGGAACATCAAGGAATTGGGGAGAAATGCAGTTGCAGGGGGGTCTGGAGGTGGGCACACACAACATGATGTGTTTAAAGTTGTTGACGCTGTGGCTAGTAGCTTCTTTGGGACTGGGAGGGAGGTTATTCCAAGTAGAATGTACTGTGAAAAATTTTTTATATAAAGGCTGGGGGTCGAGGGACCGCAAGGGCCTAGTGGCCCCCAAACCCCAGCCTTTATCTGAAAATCATTCACAGTACATTACACTAATGCCTATGTGGTGGGTTGTCGATGGCATTGGTCAGGCAGTTGCCCACCCCAGTTGTGGGTGCAGACTTTAAGGTCAGCCAGTCTCTCTCCCCTGACTGGGGAAAAATAATTTTCCCTGAGTCAGTGATAGGGAAGATGTGACAAAATCTTCAATAAAAGCCCCAACACTCACTGTAGAGCACCTAAAACCTCAGAGCTTCTGGGGCCTATTTCAGACCTCAACTTTACAAAAATTTTCATGGCTACCCCCTCACCCCGTGCCTTGGCCCACAACTTTTAGAAGCGTCTGGTGTCCCTGATGATCAGTACCAGTGCCAGAATGCCCCCATGTCAGTACCAGTACTGGAACTTTCACTTCCTGATATCAGTACCAGTACTGGAATGCCCCTCGCTAGTATTAGTACAAGTACCAGAATGCCCACCTAATATCAGTAACTGTAACAGAATGTCCACTACCCAATGTCAGTGCCAGTACAGAATGCCAATTCCTGATGTCAGTACCAGTATCGAAATGCCCACTGCCCAACTTCAATGCCAGTACCAGAATGCCCACTCCCAGTGTCAGTACCAGTATCAAAATGCCCACTCCCAATGTCTATGCCAGTACCAGAATGCCCACTATCCTGTCAGTGCCAGTACTGGAATTCCTCTTTCTGATGTCTGTGCCATTTCTGGAATGTGCTCCCCCAGTGTCAGTGCCAGTATCAGAATGCCCTTCTCAGATATCCGTGCCAGTTCTGGAATGCCCTTCTCAATATCAGTACCAGTACAGAATGCCCTCTTAGATGTAAGTGCGGTACTGGAATGCCCCTTCCTGATGTCAGTACCAGACAGTGCTGGAATATCCCCTCCCATATGTCAGTGCAAATTCTGGAATAGCCCTGTTTTTATTTACATAAAAATAAGCTTTGATTATGAAAATAATTACAAAGGTAGCCACTATGATGTGGGCTCTGATTTTAAGGGGCATTTTCAGCAGTGGCACTGCTGCACCATGCTGGCACAGACACCTACTTGAAAGACAAGGGAACTGCCTGACCATTCCTGTATTCCAGGTTTAATGCTTCAAGATTCTGACATGTCCTCCGGTTCTGGAACTGTTCTGGTTCTGATTATATTCTGTCCCCCCCACCCCACCTACTGATGAGTAGTGTTTGCTAGTATAAGCCATCTATCAAATGTGTGTATTTTCAATGTAAAGGTCTGTATTTATTTACTCCTTCCATCTGAGTGTCACATAATTTGCTTTTCAGGAGATGCGCTGGTTGTGTTTGTTGATTCGAAGAAGGATTTCAAGTTACACTCCTCATGTGAAGCTGAATTGCACAGCTATGAAAAGAATGGCACTAGAGGTGAGTTTTGATATTAGAGTCATACAACAAAGGCTGCACAGCCAGGCGGATGCTGTCAGAAAGTCACAGGATATGCTACAGCAAAGAAAGGAAGTGTGTCCGGGAACCCAGGTCCAGCCTGCAACTCCATGGTTGGAGCACCAAAATGTTATTCTGGGGGCCTGGGTTCAGTTCCCAGTAGGTCACATTATTTATTTCTCATTACAATTTGTGATTTAAATTGCTTAGCAGTGACTAATACTGCACCAAAAAAAATCTAATTGTCATATTGATTATTCCTGGTTGCAGGATATGCAGTACAAGAGAAAGGAAGTGTGTCTGGGAACCCTTCCTCCTCTCTGCCCTCAGGTGACTGTACTGCCTACCAAGATATTATTTTTTTCAGCAACACTTTATGCTCCTCCGTCCCCAGTCCTGGTGCCCCTCCCCGTCCCATCACTACCCGTCTGGTGGATTTACTGGTTATACACCACGAACACAGAACCATATTTAGTGCTGGACTGCCACTTGGGGTTGTTCAGCACCTGTGAGTGGAGTGCCGAGTGATCCGGGCATTTTCCTCATGCTTGTTTTCTTCCCCAGGACATCAGTGTGCAATGACGTTCTCACTGGATTGCTGCCAGTTAGAGCCAATACCTCATTTAAAAGAACTTTACATGCTCTTTCAAACTACAGTGGGCACTAGTGCTGTGTGGCATTTTCAAATCTAGAAGAACGGAATGCTGTGGAATTTTCAAGATCCCACTGCATTTCACCAGAGATGGAATGGCAGATTTCTGCAACGGAAAAATGTGGAATGAGTTTTCTGCAACATTTCCATGAAATTCTGTTCCATAGATCTCACTATTTTCTGCAGAAATGGTTGCAGAATGATTTTCTGCAGGTACAAATACTGTTCTGTGGAATATAATTCTGTGGATCACAGCAGGCAGAATTCCACAGATGAACCAGAGAATTCCGCAGAAAGTCTACTGGTGGAATGGTCATTCACGCTAATTCTGCAAGAATTCCACATTCCGCACTGCACTAATGGGCACAGTTCATAAATGTTCTCCTTTAACTGCTCCAGTTTTAATTAATCACAGTCTAAAATATTGTATACTTACAACTAATTTCACCCTTTTCCTGAGCAACTGATACTGTAGGAAGGGACACAAGCAATTCTGTTAGTATCAGCTACATCAAATAAATTAGTTACTATGGGACCTCATGCAGACTTAAGCAAGAATGGGATCCTATTCATTGCAGGATTTTTTAAGTCTGTAATTCTTTTCCAGAAAGGTGAGTGATCTTTAGTATTCGTATAGAGGAAAGTTACCAGTAGGGTCCCGAAGGGGTCTGTGCTCAGCCCAGTGTTGCTCAGTCAAACAATAATGCACACTCGGACGTGTGTTGCTGGGATAATGTCACATCTCTGGTGGCTGGGCACGAGGCCACAGGTCGAGTGTGTCTAGCACCCAAAGTGGTGTTATCTACACTGCACAGAGCACTAGAGTGCATTATTACAATTATAAAATAACTTGCTTGTTACAAAAAGGTGAAAAATACATTTTTAAAATCATTTTTATTGACTTTTTGAATAGGTGTGATGTTTTGCTAGGATAACATCACTGTTGAAGGTCAGTGCTGATCAATTAGAGCGCAGGAATTTTCCTTACCATTTTATAACATGTTCATTAGTGAGATTGGGGACACCATTAAAGGTAGGATCTGCCTTTTTGTGGATGATGCCAAGCTATGTGGGATGGTGGACACAGATGAAGGAGTACAGGACCTAAAATAGGACCTTGCATAGCTAGAGAGGTGGTCTGGCAGGTGGGGTTCAATGCTAAGAAGTGCAAGGTCATGCGCATAAGTAGTAAGAATCTGAGGGCTGAATACAGTCCAGTGGGGGTAAAGGTCACTGTATCAGAGGAAGAGAAAGACTTGGGGATAACCATTATCGGCAACCTAAAGCAGGGTACACAGTGCATAAAGGCAGCAGCCAAGGCTAACAGGATGCTGGGATGTGAAGCTAGGGGGTTCTCAAGCAGAAAGGAGTAAGCTTTCCTGCCACTGTACAGCTCTGTGGTGTGACTGCAGTGAGTATGAGGACAGACTGAGAGATCTCAATATGTAGTCGCTCAAGGAGAGGAGGGGAGAGAGGGGACATGATTTTTATTTTTTTTGTGTCGACTCTTGTTTATCACCAGGTGGATTGGGTGGGGGGATGTACTCCTTATCAGTGCCTGGACTGTCCTCCCAGCATCCCCCTTTGGCTGCCTGGACTGGGTGGCCCATAGCTTACCCCTTACAGTGGGGCTGCCCTCCAGGAGGTTGGGGAGAGACCAAGATCCACCAGAGACCCCAGCTGAGGCTTATACCTGGGATGTCATTTGGGAGGTGGTCCAGGGGTGTCATGTTGCACTCTGACCCAGGGTTTCTGGCTTGGTTCCCCCGAGGAGGTGTGAATGTTCAATAGCATCAGTGCAGGATGGGCACGTTCCTGCACCCATCGCATAGGCATCCACCATCACTTCTACATGTGCCAGGTAGTCCCAGTTGCTGGAACACCCTGTCTTCACTGGGTGTCACTAGTATGCTGGGGAACTACAACCCCAGAGGTGGAGAGCCATTCATGAGACACTTATCCAACCTCATCTGGTCAACGCTCTGATGTATTGGGCTTGCTTCCAAACATGGGTCATCAGCGCCGCAGATTGTGGCGCTACCACTGCACCAGTGGGCCAGCTTGAGAGGTGACATGATTGAAACCTTCAGGCACCTGAAAGGCATAAACAAGGTGGATATCTGGGACCTTTTCTGCCTTACTGGAAAGAAGACCACAGGGGCACTGTTATAAGCTGGTGGGAAAGGTTTAAGAAGAAGGTCAGGAGACACTTCTTTAGAAGGGGTGGTGTTAGGATGTCATGAGCCCCATCCGAGGTTGTCAGCCAGAACACCGGGGGGGGGGGGTAGTTCAAGAAAGGGTGAAACAGAGTGAAGGGTAGAGTCAGGGTTAGTAGGGGGCAAGGCTCACTGTAATCTCTGGAACAGGGTTCTCATCCAGCAGACTGGAGAGACCAAATGGCCTTCTTCTGGTGGCTAATTCATGTATTTGTACACTCATACGTGTTCAATTTGTAGTCATTCTTTTTTGCTTATCATATCTGGATTTTACATGGTTTCTCCATTTTTGAAAGCTTGCCAATCACAATAATTTCCTAATTTGTTGCTTTCCTCTGTATTCTGGTTTTAATTGGAATTTCTCTATGGATATGTTCACCATGACATGCATACTGTTCAGAATGAAGTCCCTGTATAGTAATAAGAAAAGTGGAACAAGTTCAGTAGCTGCTATTTCACATTGCAAACTAAGACTTTAAAGTAGAAACACCATACACGATGTTAAATGTAAATTAAATGTTGCCAAAACTAAAGAAAAAACATGACTAATTTTCACACTTGCAGTATTCGACAATTCGGTGACCAAGACTTCTGGAGAACAGTGGAGATACCTATATGACAGTAATACATGTGGTGATCAAGGAAAGGGTACAGTGTCAGCAGACAGAAAGGGGATTAAGGGACAAGCAAATGAAGCTCTGGCAGAGTAGAAGAGAGAGATCTTTTTGCTTGTCCCTTAATACCCTCTTCCATCTGCCGATACCATCCCTTTTCCTTTATCCTCAAACGACATAACAATCAAATGCACCTCCACTGTTCTCCAGAGGTCTGCAAACAGAAAATTCTCAGGTTGTTGTCAGCTGAACTGTGTCTTCATTTGTCTCACTCTGCTCCTCAGTCCTGTGGCATGGACTATTGTACAGGCCTAGAGCTGTGCAGAAAATGGAATTACCTGGAATAGCAATTCTGCTTTCAGAATGCATTCTGGAATTTTGTGATAAAGTCTGCAGAATGCCAAAAGTATTTAATTTTAAACGGCAGATTATTTCTCCATGGTTTGCACCCACAGTGGAGACCAAGGAGGATGCTGGGAACCTCCACAAAGAAGACCCACAGGAGGGTGGCATTGAACCCCACAGGGGAAGGAAACAACTCCTAGTGGGGGACTCCATTGTTAGGAGGGTAGAACTGGGGAAGGAAGGGGAGAGGGAGGTAAGGTGCCTGCCTGGCACCTTGGCTTGCAGGGACAGGAGTCAGTCCTCAGGATCGCGAAGCAGCTGCACAGGGAGGAAGCTGGATGTCATTGCCCACCTAGGGACAAATGACCTTTCTGGGAAAGGATCAGAGCAGTGCAGAAAAGAGTTTGTGGAGTTGGGGAAGGGCCTTAGACAAGTTGCATACGTAACCTTCTTGGAGGTGCTGCCTGTCTGTGGCATGGGTGAAGCTAGGTGCTCCACACCATTGGATTCAATCAGTGGTTGAAAAGCTGGTGCAGAGCTCAGGGTTTGGCTTCACTGGGGACTGGGGGTCCGCCTGGAGTGATGCAGGCCTATACTGGCATGATGGTCTGCGCCTGTCTAGGAGGGAACCAGGATCCTGAGGGTTACATGCTTCATTGGCAAGCACTTAAACCATAGCCAAGGGGGAGGCACTAGAAAGGAGCAGGGACCCCAGCCCCCCCCCCCAAAAAAAATCAAGGTAGTTAGTAAGGTAAACACCAAGACAGAGATGTCAATAGGGAGAAGGGCAGGGGTAAATGGAGAAAACGACAAAGGCAATAAGGACAGGGATGGGGGCAAAACTGGGTAAGGCCATCAAGAAATGGAGGGTAATGACTACCAATGCCCGTAGTCTGGGAAACAAGCTCCCTGAACTGGTGGCCTTGATGGAAGAGGGATGCCTGGATATAGTGACAGTCACAGAAACATGGTACACAGAGAACCATGACTGGGATGTTAACATACGGGTATACAACCTACAGAAGGGACAGGGAGGGTAGAAGGGGAGGAGCTCTCTGTGTAAGGGAAGGGATAAAAGCAATGGATCAAAAGAGTATACAGGGAGGAGAAGAGGCATTGTGGGTCACCTTAAAGACTGGAAATGGCACCACAATCCACGCAGTGTTGTGCCTGAGACCCCCATCTAGGGGAGGAATGGACAAGGATATGATAGAAGGCATCCTTAGGATGTCAGAGAAAGGGAGATACTATTGATGGGGACCTGAATATGCCAAATGTTAACTGGAGCACCTTTGCTGCAGCCATCAAAACAGGGCCATTCTTGATGCCCTACAGAAGCATACTCAGACAGCTAGTGTTGAAAACCACTGGAGGAGCAATCTTAGACCTTGTACTCTCAAATGGGGACAGTGAGAGGATCTCAGATCTAGAAGTGGGTAGCCATCTGGTAACAAGTGACCACCAAACAGTGTGATTCACAATAAACTCAGCTGCAGAGTCAAGCCATACAAAAGTGAGGGTACTGGACTTCAGGAGGGCTGACTTTGGCAAAATGGAAGAGTGCCTTAGAAAAGCACTAGCGAACAGGCAAGAAGGAGGGGTGGAGCAACAATGGGGAAACATCAGAACTGCCATCACAGAGGCAACAAGTCTTTGTGTGAAACAAATAAATCAAAACGAAAAAAAAAAGCCACAGTGATTCTCAAAAGAGGTGGCGGGGAAGGTTAGGGAGAAGAAGATAGCATTTTGGAAGTATAAGGAAACACAGAAGGAGTAGGACAGAGAACTGTACCCGTTAAGGCAGAAGAAAGCAGGAATGGTAGTCAGAATAGCAAAAGCCCAAATTAAGGAAAAGATAGCCAATTCGGTTAAGAAGGGGGATAAAACCTTTTATAGTTAATTAGGGAGTATAGAAAGACAAAGGGAGGGATAGTGAGACTGAACAGAATGGACAGTGGGTGGGCAAAGAGAGACAGTGAAAAAGCAGGGATATTGAATGAATACTTCTGCTCAGTATTCATAAAAGAGGAAGAGGAAGAGGAGGGGGAGGTACCTAATCCAATTAACAGAAGTACTCTGAATGGGGGGGGGGGTTAATCCCAGTCCTTTCACAGAAGAAAGGGTTCTGAAAGAACTCCTAAAAGTGAAGGTGGACAAAACAATCGGACCTGGCAGGATTCACCCCAGAATTCTAAAAGAATAAGGGGAGAACTAGTGACACCATGGACTACTCTTTTTAACAAATCATGGGAGGATGGTGTGGTACATGAGGACTGGATGAGGGCAGATGTGATTCCCCTTCATAAAAATGGCAGCAAGACAGAGGCAGGAAACTACAGACCTGTCAGTTTGACCTCTGTGGTAGGGAAAATGATGGAATCACTTCTGAAGGAAAGAATTATTGAGTACCTAAAGGCCAGTGGGGCACAAGACCAAAGGCAGCATGGATTCACAGTAGGAAGGTCATGTCAGATGAATTTAATCGATTTCTTTGACTGGGTGATCAAAGTAGTAGACCAGGGAGGGGCTGTGGACATGGCCTACCTAGACTTTAGCAAGGCATTTGTCACAGTCCCACACAAAAGATTAATAAACAAATTAGCCAGCCTGGGAGTGGGTCCCAGGGTGGTAGCCTGAGTAAAACATTGGCTGGACAACAGGATACAGAAGGTAATAGTAAACGGAGTCCACTCTGAAGAAAGGGGGTTACTAGTGGGGTACCGCAGGGTTCAGTACTAGGTCCAGTCCTTTTTAATGTCTTTATAAGTGACCTTGCAGATGGACTGGAAGGAAAAGTATGCCTCTTTGCAGATGACACAAAGATCTGCAACAGTGTTGATACACAGGAGGCGTGGAAAGGATGAAAGAGACTTGGCAAGGTGAGAGGAATGGTCAGAAGTATGGCAGCTTGGATCCAGCAAAGAAGTGCAAAATAATGCACGATGGAAACAAAACCCAGGAGAGTACATTATGGGGAGGTAGTAACAACAACAAAAATGGAAAGGGACCCTGGGGTAATCATATCAGATTATCTTCAGGTTGGCAAGCAATGCGAGACGGCAGTAGGGAGGGCTGGGGGGATACTAGGCTGTTTGGGAGAGGCACCACCAGCAGAAAACAGGAAGTTGTTATCCTTCTGTACAGACAGTTGGTGAGACCTCATCTGGAGTACTGCGTCCAGTTCTGGAGACCCCATCTCCACAAGAACATAGACAGCATCGAAGCAGTCAAGAGGAGGGCAACTAAAATGGTGCAGGGTCTGCAAGAGAAGCCATATGAGGAGAGACTAAAGGAGCTTAATATGTATGCCCTTGAGGAAAGGAGGCGGGGGGGGGAGACATGATAGAAACTTTTAAGTACCTCAGTGGAATCAACAAAGTCCAAGAGGGTAGTATCTTTCAGAAAAGAGATGTGCAAGAACAAGGGACACAATTTGAAGTTAGAGGGACGACTCAGGGGCAATGTGAGGAAGTATTTTTTCCAGAAGAGGTATTGGATGCATGGAACCACCTTCCTAAGAAGGTTGTGGGACCTAAAACTGTGGGAGAATTTAAGAATGCATGGGATAGACATAAGGCAATTCTTATGGGGCAGGAAGAAATAGGCTGTTGGTTAACTAGGAACTGCAGCTTATCCAAAAGGTGAGGAAATGGGCAGACTACATGGGCCAAGCGGTCCTTATCTGCCATCAAAGTCTATATGTGGTGATCTTATCAACTGGGGTGCTGTCCTAGAGTGCCTGTCCGCTGCACACCTAGCGTCGCCTCAAGCAGGTGGACTGGCGAGACAAGGCTGTTGTCCAAATAAGGTTCGGTGCCAGGAAACACCCTTCAAGGAGAGGTAGAAACAATCTGAAGTTTGATGCCCAGCAGGCTTTTATTTACACCAGGGGAAGGTAGACATGGTCCCAAGGAAAGTCAGGAATAACTCTTACTGATAGACAGTAACCCAACAATTACCACTCTAATCACTCAACTCTGTTATCACCCTATATGTATCACGGCCTAAGGCCAATTTCACAGTATTTGCCTCGCTTGGCGCCACTCTATAATATTCTTATCCTCTACAATACCCAGCCCAGAGGTCTATGCGTCAAGAGTACAACTTAATACTTTATCATACCATGTGACAAGCATTCAGTATACAACAATCAAATGGTCTCACAGTCTCAAAAGTCCATTAGATGTAGATGTCCATCGTCTTCATGCACAATTGAAGAATAGGGGCCAAGAGAAAGGGGAACCCTTGCTTGGTGCCAAGCTCACCAGGAAACCTATGACAGGTTGCAAACAGAGAATGGAGAGATTGGTAAACAGACCATGAGGCATCAGTCAATCCACTCTCAGGGTTGCGAAATAACAACAGCGAACTGACAAACCTGGGGAAAGCTCTTTCTTGGCACAAAAACCCTTGAACTGGGCTGCCAAATATGAAGAACCAAAATGTGACAAGGAATCCACCTGCAGGATTGCCACAAGAGAAGGAATCTGCTGCTTCCTCCTCAGCACCAACCCTCGACCAGGGTTGCCAAGGATGAAGAAGAACAGCTGTGGGTTTTCCTGGAACCTACTCTCAACTAGGGCTGCCAAATGAACACCAGACTTGGTGAAGAATCCACTAGGAGGACTACCAAGGACGAAGAAGAAGAAGAACTGCTGAGCTGCTTTTGGCAACAGATCTGCTTGGAGGACCACCAAACTTGAGCTACTACCCTGAGGATTGCACTGGTGATGCAGGCCGAAACAAGCAAGAAGGAGTAGGAGATGAAGATCAGGATTCCACAAAGATGAAGAACAAAATAAGAAACGGCGGCCACGACCACACTTGGCTATGATGGACTCATCTATCTGCGGGCGTCTAGGAGGGATGGACGAGGCACTTCTCAGTCGTCTTTCTTTCAAGCTGATCAGGAACTGGTGGCCGTGACTACTCAAAGGACGCTGATTTCGACTATGGTGGAAGAAAGGGCAAGATGTTTCTGAAGGCTTCTGCTGGCTGAAGATTGCTATGGTGAAGAGTCGATGGAGGCTGAAGATTGCTATTGTAAAGAGTTGATGGAGGCTAAAGATTGAATCACAGACCTGATGCTGCACAATGGTACTTCTTTTAGCACAATCACTGGAAGGTTCACTTTCAGGGGCAATTTGCTGGAAGCAGGGGCAAATTGCAACAATCTGGGGCAATTGTTCACTGGCAGGGGCAACTTGCCTGGAGCAGGGGCAAACTGCAACAATCCGGGGCCATTTCTCACTGGCAGGGGCAACCTGCCTGGAGCAGGGGCAAATTGCAACAATCTGGAGCAACTGTTCACTGGCAGGGGCAACTTGCCTGGAGCAGGAGTAAATTGCAACAATCTGGGGCAGTTGTTCACTGGCAGGGCAACTTGCCTGGAGCAGGGGCAAACTGCAACAATCCAGGGCAGTTATTCACTGGCAGGGGCAACTTGCTTGGAGCAGGGGCAAACTGCAACAATCTGGGGCAACTGTTCACTGGCAGGGGCAACTTGCCTGGAGCTGGGGCAAATTGCAACAATCTGGGGCAACTGTTCACTTCCAGGGGCAAATGACCACAATCCTAATATTTTACAATACAGTCTTGGTGCTTCATGCAACAAACACAACAGTTGAGATGCTGGAGGAATAAACAGTTTGAAGAAACAGTACAACAGCTGATAATCACTTCATAATAGGTTGTGTGTTAAGCACCCTTAGTCGGACCCTTTTCCTCTTGGGGTCTGTCTTTGTTAGGATCTGGCTACCCCTGAACACTTTAAGGTAATTGCCCCAGCTATTTAGCCTGGTTACACTAATTGCCCATATTCCTGCTGCCCTCTTTCCTATGGACTGGGATGTCCTACCTTTACTGGGCCTAGTGCCCCTTTACTACTACTACAGGCCTGGCTGCGCTTTACTTGACTGGGCCTGTCTGCCCTTTACTACTATGGCCTGGCTGCCCTTACTTTTACTGGGCCTGGCTGCCCTTCACTTGACTGGGCCTGGTGCCCTTTACTACCAGGGCCTGGCTGCCTCACTTTACTGGGCCTGGTACCCTTTGCTACTACGGGCCTGGTGCCCTCTTGAGACCTGGGCCTGGCACCCTTCTGAAATGTGGGACTTGTGCCTCTCTTTAAACTGTGGGCCTGGCTGCCCTCTTTAAACCTGGGCCTGGTTGCCCTCTCTGAACTGGGCCTGGTACTCTTTTAACTGTGAGCCTGTCTTGCCCTGCTTAAAATTACGGGCCTGGAACCCCCAACTACTATGGACCTGGCAGACCTTCTTTAAATCATAGGCCTGGTAGCCCTCTTAACTTTGTGGCAGGGCCCTTTAAATCTGAAGCTCAGAGAGCTTTCTTCTCTTGCCTGAGGTTGCTACCCTTAATCCCACCCCTCATGAATATTCACAGGACCTTGCTTGGCCTTACTTTCCTGGCCCTTCCTGTGGGCGTCGCTAGCCTGCCTCCCTTGAATATTTAAATTCAGGGTCCTTCTGACCCGATCCTCCTCGTGATGTCACCCCGCTCCTCTGCTGTGCTGGCGCAAACAATTTATTTTTAAACTGCACAGTCTTTTCTAGGTTAGACGGTCAGCAGAAACAAAGTGCTACCGCCCGACTCACATCCGCTGGATTGGGAGCGAACGGGAGGTGGGAGGCGTTCTGGCAGTGGGAAGGTGTTAATAGAAGTCAGTACGGCGCAGTGGTTTAAGGCTCTGAGCTGCAAATCTGGAGACCTGGGTTTGAATCCCACAGCCCCCACTTGCATACTGTGTGACCATGAGCAAGTCATTTAACTTCCTCATGCTCCTAGGTTGCACCTGCAAAGAAGCTTTCAGCTTAGTGTGTCTCACCTGGTAAAATAATTGGTTAAAAAAAAAAATACAGGCAGCAGGGAGGACGGTAGGGGGCCTCCGATGGCCAACAGCTTCTCAGCGATGCGGCTCTGGCTAACCGCTGACCGGGGACCGAAATTAACTTTTAAAATAAAATAAGGGCAAAAATAAGAAACCGACGGGAGTCCCAAGCCCGAAACGGCTGAACTGGATGCTGTCTTTCTTTGTGGTGCTCCGATGGCAACCACCAACCGCATCACACAGCAACCGGGAGAATCTTCGGGCACCGGAGGCAGAGCAGGCACGCAGGCAAGTCCTATGGGACGGCTTCAACCCGAGGCAAGCCCTTTACCGGTCCCCTTGACTTGCTGTGTCCTCTCCTCAACAGCTGCCCAGGAACTGCTACCAACCAAATAATTTTAAAACTTAAACTCTCTAATTCTAGAATGGCTGGATGAAATGCTGTGCAATCAGCAGCCCAGCAACACTTCATCAGGCCATTGTCCCTACAGCTGCATTCAGTCTGCCTTTTGACATGGTTTTAAGTGCACAGGGCAGTTTTCTCTTGTTATTTACAGTGTTTTCCCCCATACAAGGAGGGGAAACTTTACTCTTAGGGGCCCCTTTTGACTGTACCCTGCAGCCCACTCCTACAACAGACACCCTGGGCACCTGTAACCCCTAGGCTTTTATTTCCTTACTCTGGTGCCCCAACTCTGGGGCATTACATATTTTTCTATGTTAAAGCATGGATTATTTTTCACAATCCGTGGTTAATGGAAACCCACTGAACACCCATCCATAGTTTATGAAACCACAGGTTACTAATCTCAATCAATCAATCAGTCATCCTTTATTTATAAAATGCCATTCCAAATGATCATGGCATTGTACAAAAATCATAAAACTATTTCAGTCAACCCATAATAATAAAACACATATATATAAATACAGTTGTATATAAATATCTATATAAGCACATATAAAAATCAGAACACTTAAGAAGTTATAAAAGCAGAATCAAACAAATATGATTTTAAGGCAGATTTAAAAGCCTTCACAGATGGGCACTCTGTAATCCGACAAGGTAGAGAATTCCACAGGGTCAGCGCTACAAACACAAAAGATCTGGCTCCTGAAGTTGTCAAATGAACCCTGGGAATCTGTAGCAATCCCTAGTCAGCGGAGAGGGCGAAGGGGGCAGTAGGGACACAACAGATCTTGCAGATACTGTGGTCCCTGTCTGTGTAGAGCTTTGTAGGTCAGTAATCTGACCTGAAGGTGATCCTCCACTGAACTGGCAGCCAGTGCAGTCTGCAGAGCACAGGCGTGATATGGCAAGATCTTAATGATCCAGTCAACAACCTGGCCGGGCGATTCTGCACTAGCTGAGCCAGCGGAGGTCAACCTCCGTAGCCTAGGTATAGGGCATTGCAGTAATCAACCACAAGGTCACAAGGCATGGACCAGGGTGGAAGGTCCTCTGATGGAACCAGGTGTTTTATCCGAGCGATATTCCTTAGATGATAAAAAGCAATTTTGACAGTGGCAGACACCTGCAATTTCAGTGCTAGCTCACTATCAAAAATAATGCCCAGATTCCGCACCCAATCCAAGGCCACTAGCTGGTTGCCTCTTAGCCATAGCCCGATTGGTTTCCCAGCCCATGACCCTTCCCCTCGATGACCTTGGTCCACAACCAACACCTCAGTCTTATCCGGATTCAGATCAAGCCAGTTGGCACTCATCCAGTTCTGAATCTCAGAAAGACAGTTGTTAAAAACCCAGATAGCATCATTTTGTCTGGGCACAAAGGACATGTACAATTGAGTATCATCCGCATAGCAGTGAAAACTCAACTTGTACCACCTCATAATGTTTCCCAATGGCAGCATGTACACTGCAAACAACATGGGGAAAGCACGAGCTCAGCGGCACCCCACAAGGCATTGGGAGGGAGCTGAAGAAACACAACAGACTCCACTCTGCATCCTAAGGAAACAATAGAACCATCTGAAGACTGTACCAGACAGCCCACTGAGCAGCCGCAGGTGCCCCAGCAACATCCCATGGTGTCAAACGCTGCAGAGAGAGATCAAGGAAAACCAAGATGGACCGGCTCCTCTGATCTCTCGCTATCAGGAGATCATTAAATACCTGGACCAATGTGGTCTCAGTACTGTGTCTTTTCTTAAACCCCGACTGAAGAGGATCATAGGTATCATGGGTGGTCAGATGCTCCTCAAGCTGCTGACACAACTGCCTTCTCAATAACCTTACCCCACAAGAGGCAAGGTTAGAGACTGAGCCTGTAGTTCTTGAGACAGTCAGGATCAAGAGAAGGTTTTTCCAAAATGGGGTGAACCACCGCCTCCTTCAAGGCATCTGGAAACACCCCAGTCTCTAACAAACACCTGACTATCTCAGCTAGGACTGGTCCCATCACCTCCACACACCCCACCAGGAGGTGTGTTGGGCCAGGGTCCTAACTACAGCAAGTTGGCCACAGACTCTGAATTATCTTCATGACATCCTCGATCGCCAACTGCTCAAAGTCTGATCAGTCAAGCCAGATGCTTATAATCTCTCACCCGATCTCCAGTCTGCCCATCTGAGCAAGCTGTACAGATCTCAGATCTGATGGTGGCAACCCTCTCCATGAAAAATTGAGCAAACTCATCACACTTTTCCTGTAAAAGCTCCCGATTCTGGGGACAGGCTGGATTGCACAGCCAGTCCACAGTCACGGAAAAACTGAGCCAGTCGATTTTGCACAGCTACAATCTCCCTGGACAGGAACTTTTGCCTTCTTATAGGAGAGCACAGATTGATATCCTATAATGGGACATCAATCTAAGTCTGTCATCATTCAGACCTGATCTCCAGCAGCAGCACTCCAATCTTCTTCCCATAATCTGTGGTGCAAATAAAAAGCATAAACCACTTTCAGAATTTTAGAATTTCAGAACTCTGCTTCCAAGAGCATTCCATGAAATTTGGCTTAATTTCCAAAATTCTTTGGAATTTTGTCAGAAGCACAAGCTGAAAATGTTGTGCACCACTGTGTACACGCGTGCATTAGCAGCACTATAGCCTAAGGAAATGGGAGTGATGTGGGGCAGATGAAGCAGCAGGAGGATGACAGTAGCCTCAAGAATTTCTTCTTGCAGACCTCTGGAGAAAAGTGGAGGTACACTGATGACAATAGGGCTTTTACACTACTGAATCTGCAACAGTGCAGATACGGCAATGCAAGAAACTGCGGAGCATTGCAAGATGTACCGTTGCACTCCATTGCGTGCAGAGTGTTCCTTGGTTTGTTAGAAACTCGGATCAGTGTGTGCATCAGTGCAGGAGTTTTTGCAAGCCAGTAAAATGCTGCTTCACCTACACTGGTGCCACTTCCATTCACAACCCCTTCTGCCAGGAAGGCCACCAGGAGCACTGCACAGTTACAGCATGTAAAGAGAGAGACTGGTGGTGCGATAAGAGTGAAGGAAGTTAATTCAGATGTCACCACTACAGGTAAGATGAATGTAAAAGTGCCTATTATTATATTTAGGGGTCAAAGAAAAGGGAAGGAGAGAGGGAGTTGACAGATGAGAGGGAGATAGATTTTAGGGGAAGGGACCTTCCATTGAGCGGGGGTACTGTAAACTTGTCATGCAAGATTGTTTCCCCCCCAACCCCAAAATCAATTAATGCATGATCCAGCAAGGTGGAAGTGTCCTGGGAAAATGTCTGGGGAAATGAAAACAGGTACACCCATGACCTTTCTCAGGTATATCCTACCGATGCTTGCTGCTACTATTGGGTAGGGTAGTACTCGACGCAAACTTCCTTACCCAATAAAAATCCTTGGATACCTAACATTAACAATATGCGTACCTGCTGGGTACCCCATCCCTAACTAGAACCTTGTCATCAGTATATCAAATGTCATTTCAGGAACCCACATCCTTTGAAGATGTTGCTGTGTTCTTTTCTGAAGAAGAGTGGAGTATATTGACTGAGTCAGAAAAGACATTGTACTGGAGTGTGATGAAGGATAATTATGAATCCATGATCTCGCTTGGTAAGAACATGCATCCCTCAAGAAGGGCTTCATAGACCTGCAACTGGTAGTTTAGGCATCTGGTTTGGAATTTGCAGTGTTAGGTGTTAAACTGAATTGCTCGAACTATGGGTGCCCATTGCTCTGGTACACATGTCCTATGAGCCTACTGAAAGCCCCAGTACTGTTTAAGATCATAGAACCAAGTCTTATGAGTTATGACCCTTAGTTTTGGGGTGTCTGTTCTCCACTTTTATGCCAACACCTCTATCAGAACCTCCCGTTAAATGAATTATTCTTTCTGTCCAAGGTACAGATAAGGGGTATGGTACACATTAAATAGAAATATTTTCTCCCCCCTTAGCTTCAGTGCAGTGTTGTCAAGGGGTAAGAACACTGACTTTTAACCCTGAGCAATTCACTTTACTGTACTTTGTTTTAGTCCTTCCCTGCAAATTGTGGTAGTAGGACCCCATCAAATGCTGAACTATACCAGGGCAATAAAGTGTAGTCACCAAATATTTTATTGTGTTAGAAGAGTCAGTCATACTGCAGAAATACAAAATAACACTTACCCCAATAGTGCAAAGCAGCATGGGAAGTATATGCAAATGGTATTGAAAGAATGTAGGCTGGTTCTGCTTTAAGCAAGTGTATGGTTTTGACAGCTAAAGAGGAGATGCTGCTGGTAGGAGACTTCAAGTCTGGCGGATGCAGATGGGAGAAAGCAGGCTGCAGCCTCAGCCCCGAGGACTGAGACATCCTGAAGCCCTACCGCAGGGCATGCCTAAGACAGCTACTGACGGAGCCCACCCAAAAGGGAGCGACTTTGGACCTGGCACTCACCACTGGGGACAGAATTACAGACGTAAAAGTGGGACGCCATCTGGGGTCAAGCGATCACAGTATGGTGTGATTCAATGTGAAAACAGCAGAAGAGTCAAACCACACAAAAGCAAGGGTTCTTGATTTCAGATTGGCCAACTTTGCAAAGATGGGGGAATGTCTTAGGAAATCACTAGCAGGAAAGGAGAAAGAGGGAGGAGGAACAATGGGAGAATCTTAAGGAGCCATAGCAGAGGCAACAAGCCATTGCATTAGGCAAGTAAGCAAAACAAAAGAAGAAAAACTACTATGGTTCTCAAAGGAACTGGCCAAGAACATATGGGTGAAAAGGGTGGCATTCAGGAGATATAAGGAAACACAGAGGGAAGAAGAGAGGGAACTGAATCTGGAAAAGCTGAGGGAGGCGGGGAAAGCAGTCAGAAGCACAAAGGCACAAACAGAAGAAAAAATAGCTCAGGTAGTAACAAACAGGGACAAGAACTTTTTCAGGTACGTTAGTGAAAGAAAAAAGTTAAGGGTGGGATTGTGAGACTAAAAAGGGAAGGAAGGAAGGAAGTGTGCAGAGGGGGACCAAGACAAAGCAGAAATCCTGAACAAGTATTTTTGCTCAGTATTCACAGAGGAATGGGAAGGGGAAGGACCAAAGTTAGGCAACAGAAGCACCACTGGGAGGGAGGTGGACACCAGTCCATTTAAGAAGGAGAGGAGTCTTAGGAACTAGCTAATCTGAGAAATGGACAAGGCAATGAGGGCTGGACAGGATACATCTCAGAGTGTTAAGAGAACTGAGGAAGTCTCTGTCAGCACCAATGACCGCCTTGTTCAACAGTTTGCTGCAAACAGGTGTGATACTAAGGACTGGAGGAGGGCAAATGTAGTCCCTCTCACAAAAGTGGGAGCTGGAAGGAGGCTAGCAATTACAGGCCAGTCAGCCTGACCTCGGTGGTGGGGAAACTAGGAATCACTACTACAAGAAAGATTTGTAATATATCTCGAACTCAGGGGAGCCAAGGATCCAAGGCAGCACGGATTCACAACAGGAAGATCTTGTCAAACAAATCTGATAGATTTATTTGACTGGGTGACTAGGACGGATCAGGAGGGCGGGAATGTCGCCACCTGGATTTCAGCAAGGCTCCCACACAGTCCCACATAGGAGGCTAATAAACAAGCTGGGTAGCCTGGGAGTGGGGTTCCAGGGTGGTAATAGTCTAAGTCAAAAATTGGCTGAGCGATAGGGCACAGAAGGTGGTAGTGAACAGAGATCAATCTGAAGACAGGGGGGTGACCAGTGGGGTCCTGTAGGGATCGGTTCTTGGACCAGTCCAGCTTGAGTGTCCCTAGAACAAATCCGTAGACTTCTTTCCAAATACCCTGGATAACTGAGCAGCCCCATAGAACTGATGGGGCTTGATATTTCTCACGTAGCATTCATAATTATGGCGGTTCATTAGGTATAGGATTGGACTGCAGATATTCCAGGGTCAAGTGTGATTTTCTCTCTTTCTCCTAATGTACAGGTTTTCAGATCCCAGTGTACTACCTGAAGCTATTTGAGAAAAACGGAGAACCCCTTCCATGTGATTTGGGCAGCGGGGAAGGGACTAAACAGCAGCAGCAGCAACCTCAAGGAAAGGACACCAGCAGTAAGTAAATATGTGAAATGTTTCAGGTTGGACAGTCGCCCAAGCCTAAATCCTTCTCATACCTGTGACCTGACTCAGGCTTGGAATCAAACAATTTAAAGCAGGGAAGTTCTTGGTGTAGTTCCATCATGCCAGGGTAGGAATATCACAATATCACATTTTTAATATTACAATATTTGTTTTAAAAATAAAAGTCATGATATATTGATTATCGAATTTCTCACAATAATCTGCAGCATTTCTAATTTTGGGAAAAATACTAAAAATCTGATTGGAGGAATGTGGAGAATATGGATATAAGCTCCCCCTCATCGGGTGGGCTTACTAGCCTGTGCTTCTTCCCCCCCCCGCCATGGTGCCATTTAGTCTGGTAGCGCCCCTCAGCCTTGTGATCCATGTTGCCACCAGGGGACAGTAGCAAGGAAGGTATTTAAGGCCCTGGTTTTCCCCAGGAAAAGACTGTGAGAAGGAGTCAGCAGTGGGTGTAGAGGCAGTTCCCCAGAGGGGTGTGTCTCCCCCTCTGGCCTAGCAGGTCGGCACTCTGCAGTATTGGTGCGATGTGGGGGTATGGCGCTCCAAGGAAGGGGTGTAGAAGTTAGCAGCGGTTGTATGGGTCCGGGAGGAATCCACATTTTTTGAGCTTGGACATCTGCGGTGGGTGAGAAGTACAGGAGGCAGTAGGAGCAAGATCTTAGTGGCAAGCAGGAACCCCACAGAGGAGTAGGGGTTCCAGTATCCCATTTAAGACAAGGGGTACCCAGGCAGTGGGGCTGCTGCAGTGGTGGCAGAACTGTAGCATGGCATTTCTGAAGTGACAGTTCTGGAGTGCTTACCTGTGGGCACACTACCTGGGGAAAAGTACAAGATGGCTGGAAGAGTTTTGGCCTGGGATTCACCATAGGGCCTGCCATGCCCGTGTCTGGGGTGGGTCTGTCAGACCCATTAAGGACAAAGGGTTTCCTGTAGGGAATGGAAAAACTGAGGAAGAAAATGAGCCACTGTTCATTACTTCTGCAGCCCGGTGTTGGTGTGGAGTAGCCCTAATGTAAAGTGCTCCATATGGCTCAGGGAGTTATTTTGGGAAGTCCATTTGGGAGCATCCACGGAGGCTTAGGCTGCTAATTTGCCGAAGGTCTTTATGGCTCAGCTGGCATGGGAGGAGAAGGCACTCCCATCAGGAGTATGGAATATGGAAATATAAACAAGGGATTGCAATGTGACCAAAATCTGGTCAGATCCACCACGGCTGCATAATGAAGTTATTGAAGCTGTGAGGAATTGTTAAGGAGGTATGGAGAAACAACACAATGATTTGTAAGTAGTAAGATTTGTTTTAGTTTCTGTTCTAAGGAAGGCATACACATTATTAGGAAAATATATGGAGGTGTACATTTTAATGGAAGGAATAGGAAGCAATACAGGTTTACAAAAGAACCCCAGAGCAAATGCCACGGATGTATTTGTTATACCGGATGACAGTACGGACGCAATTTAAAAGACGCAATTACCTCAACAGCAAAGCATCATGAAATATATGAAATCCCAGATGGTACAGAACATGAAAAAAGTATTAACATATGTCAACCTTGGGATGACTTCATTTTTTTGTTGTTTGTTTTCTTTAGAAACAGGGTTTTGTCAGGAGTGATCTATTTAAGCAATATGTTGATATCAGGAAGTCAGGTGTAATGATGGACTGTTAGCAGAGAAAATGTGATAGGAACTTTCAGAGGGGCTTGATAAGGGCAAGGCAGTTATGCTTGTGATAATGGGAATATTAGGAAAGTATGAAGTCTATGCAGAAGTGGAGTACAGATATGCACAGTTTCATAAGTATGTGCTCAGAGTGCAGGCAAATGTGATATGCAGGTTTGTTTTAGAACTAGCTAAAATAGCGATACATGCAATTAATAGAAAGATAGATAATTACACAGACGTGTGTATATATATATATATAGGTGTGTATGTATATATATATATATATATATATATATATATATAGAGAGAGAGAGAGAGAGAGAGAGAGAGAGAGGACAGGCAGAATAGGAATGGTAGTGAAGTACTGAATGATGCCAAACCCACCACCGCTGCAGAGATGGACAGGCATTGGGTGTGCCTTTGGGTCATTGCCAATAACGCTCACGCCATTTCACCTCACCCTACCCTGCAGACACAGACAAGTGTCGAGGTGTGCCTTGGGGTTTTCAAACTTCACACTCACCCCATTCCATAAGGAAAATACATTGAAATGGGTACAGTATAAGAGAATGGAGTGAACTTTGGGGTTGAAGAGTCAAAGGCACACCTCAATACCGGTCACTGGCTACAGGGTGGGGATGGAGGTGGAATGGAGTGAGCATTACTGTTGACAATCCCAAATCACACCTGATGCCTGTCAGTCCTTACAGGGCAGGGGTGTTATGGTCAGAAGCCTTAATGCCCCTGGGCGCTTTCTTGCATTTTCACTCCAGGTTTGTTTTCAGCATGGGCTTTTTGTGACCCCACCACATGAACAGTGACACTATCAGTTCATTAGCTATTCGCACCACAGGTACAAAAACACATTTTGAACATGATGTAAAAACATGACACCTGTATTGTTTGAGGAGGTGTAAAAAATGGTAATGTTAACAATCTTGAGTGAAACCATAAAAAAATTGGTAAAGTCATGACACTGCTCTTGCTAATGTATACATTTTTCCAAATTCCTATGTATACCATTGTTTTCATCTCTGTTGCTGTTATGTGATTTCTTAACCTAGCAACAGCATGTAATGCATTACATTATAAGGACAAGTAAATGTTTTAATACATTTACAGATAGTTGCATAAACTTAAATGTCCTTCGTAGACTAATTTAAATTTAGTAACAGTGGTAGTACAAAGCAATTACTCAGACAACTTGAAAACTATAACTACTTTATATTGTACATTGACACCCCATAAGGACCTCCTTGAAAATGAGATGCAAATGTCACACATTTATCAGTTTTCTAACAGGAATATTTTACTATCCTAAATACATTTCTTGTTTCAGTAACTGCTCAGCACATCTATTCCATGACCTACTTATTGACATGTTATACCTACGATGCAATGTACTGCTGCTTACTACACATACATGAACCAAAAACAGATGACTGCCATGACTAGGGAGGCAGTATAGCACAGTGGTTTAACGCTCTGAGCTGCAAATCTAGAGATCTGGGAATTGAAATTCCCACAGCACCCACTTGCATACTGGATGACCCTGAGCAAGTCACTTAACTTCCATCTGCTCCCAGGTTGCCCCTGTAAACAAGCTTTCAGCTTAGTGTGCCACTCCTGGTTAAACAATTGAAAGGAAAAAAAAAACACAATATATTTTTTTCTTGCTTTATTTTGCTACTACAAGCTTTGACTGATACATCCATCCTTAAATGTACTCTTTGTAGCTTATGTGTCTGTGACCTGGGCAGAACTACACTTAAAATCTCACACATAAATAAATAAATCATCAGAATAACATTTATTTCAGTAGTATCGCCTTCCTTTTCAGGTGCCCTTGCCAATATGTATATATATTTATATCTTTTAACTTCAAAGCACTAAACCTATTCAAATGCACAAAACACAAGACTTTAGTCTCTTCACACATTACTTGTTAAACGTCAGGTCCTAGGATGGCCAAGAAACAATTGTGAAACTTCGCTCTTGCTTTCCACTCTCTTGCCCACATCTCATACAAACAACAATCAATTAGGCAAACCCTTTCGTTTCTGTGCTATGCAGTCTTACATCATAGAGACATAAATCTTACAGAACTGCTAAAAAAACAAATTTATCAAGACGATTTCTGAATTAAAACCTGTTGTTTACAGTACCTATGTAAATAATAGTTTACTGGCTACAAACAATGCTACAGACATGACATTAACAAAATTTCTGTTTTACGTGGAAAACATTCATATAATGAACTTGTCATTCAGGATTTGTGACCTTCTGCCTGCAAGTGTCTGACAAAGGAAAGGGCATCTGCTTGATCTTTTTCTTTCTATTTAATTTTTATGGCTAACTTGTCCATACTGTTAGAGCCAAATATTGACATGCTTAGAGATAAAAAAAAATCATGATATTTATATGTGTGTGTGTTGGGGGGGATATGCCTAGATGCAGTTGCAGGCACTCCTTAATTACTTCCCCAGGCAACTCTGATAATCAGTGGTTCCAACATGATAGATCCACCCCATACCCTTCCCACATGAACCCACCCCCAAAAAGGTGGAGGTGGATCTTTAGGAGCTTCTCAGGTGGAGGTGGGGGTGGATCTTACTCCCCAAAAAAAAAACTAATGCTGCCTCCCACTTCTCAGGTTCCAGTTCTTGTACCTCCCATTTAGAAAAGAAAACAGCACACTACAACCATTAACTAATATGAAAGTGTATTTATTTGAGGCAGAAAACATTTCTTGGAGAAGGTAAGGTGGAGGAGACTAGTTACACCTTCAGTCAGTTCCACGGAGAGAAAACATGACCACTCCTTTTGTACATGCAAAACATCTGCAGTCTCTGCCCACTGCAACCATAAAAAGGGGTTTCTGTGGAAGAAGCTGTCAGATTTTAAGGAGCCAGTTTAGTCTAAGTGTGCTTAGAACTGTGTGTACAAAAATCTTGCTGCACGCTGATTGAAAAAAAAAGTATAGTACCTGAACCCGCCATTTAATTATCTTCACTCTCAGCCCCATGGAGCTGTTCCAGTTTCAGCCATGTCTTGGACAAAGTGATCTGGGTCTAATCATTTTCAGGCCCGAATAAAGTTCTTGTTTTGCATGAAATCGTGATGTTGGTGCTTATTCTTACTCTGATAACGTGAATGTTAGCAAATTCAGTTTTAATTACTCAATTTGTAGCTTTGTCTCCTGGTATAAGAAAATGTCCTGACCCTGACCCACTTTGGGGACCATAGCAGTTGGCACTAACCAGATCTGGTGCTGTTCCTTCTGTCACCCCCCCCAGGCCCGGAAGATTTGGCTGTGGAAGAGGTAGGCTGTATCCAGTTTGAAGACGTCACAAGTTAGGCCACCTCTTTTTGCTAAATGTTCCAGCTGCGAGAAGTGTCATTGAGTGTTTCTAGTCTGAGGCCCCTTTACCACCCCACAACATCCGGACTCCCAGACATAGATGGAAAGGGGGGAGGGTTACATGGAATCATGGTCACACCTGGAGAGGGACCTGCTGCCAGAGCAACAAATTAGGACAGTTTATTGTGGTATATCATGCTGCACAACAATAACAATATTGTTTTTTTAACAATGAGAAATTATCATGAGTGGTATTATCGTAATACTGTATATCATCATATTGTGTTATCATTACATCACTAGCCAGGGTGATCAGCCATCTTCATTCTGGATCCTCTTAACTATTTTTTAGTAAGGATGAAACTCGAATGCATGCATACATCTTTATTTAAAGGATTCATCCCCACTGGGAGAAAAAGTGCTTCTAATACTACCCTGAATTTACTACGCTGGCTTCGTTGGGGGCCCTCTGTCCTGCTAGGGACACCAGCTCAAACATATGGGTAATGAGCACCCCCACTAGGGTAGTCGTCTGCCCAAAGTTGTCAGTCAACCTAGAACCTGGGGCACATGAGGATTCTGAGAGCAGTAGTTACTAAGTCTTTGCTGTACCACTGAGGGGTAGACTGCATAGACAGAGCTCTATCAGAATTTACCAGCTCTGAGATTCAGGGTGTAACCCTGTATTTGTCTTGCTGTAGAACACCAGCTCAAAACATCTCTATCAGTTCTAGTTGAGTATATGGAAAGTTGAGACCATGGACCAGACTTTCTAATAGGTCTGACTGCCGCAAGTCCTGGGTACGCCATGGTGCACTGAGCATGCATCACTCTTAACAGCATTTTACATCCCGTGAGGTAACTGCTGCAAGTTAAACCACCATTCTATGTGGTCCAGCTTGCATCAATCCCAGAGACTCGTTTTACAGTGGCTGCACCAAATATTTGGCATACTAACATACTGAGAAGCCAGCAGATTAGGTCCTATGGTCTATCGAGTCTGCTCAATGATCAGTGCCTTCCCAGGGCACTATTTTTTTAGCCCCCCTCCTCCCTCCCTTCCTACAAGGTCCCCACCCCCAGCGGGATCTGGGATGCATCCTCCCTATACCTATCCAGCCTTTCTTGAACCCTCCACAGTTGTAGCAGCCACCAGCTCCCTGGGCAGTGCATTCCAGGGCTCCACCACCCTCTCAGTGAAGTCACGTCTCCTTGTTTCCTCCCTCAGTCTCCCCAACCAGCTTCATTGAGGTGTCCCTGGTGGCCCCTACCTTCCTCAGCTGAAGCACCCCTCAAGGTTTACCTGCTCATTTCTTTGAGATATTTGAAGACCTCTCGTAGCCGCCCTGTTCCTTCTCTCCTCCAGTGAGTACAGGTCGTTCCTCCAGTCTCTCCTCATAGGGCCTTTCCCCCTAGCCCCAGTATCATCCTGATTGCCCTCCACTGTACCCTCTCCAGTAGAACAATTGCCCTCTTTAAGTAGGGATGCCAAAACTGCCTGCAGTATTCAAGGTGTGGTCTAACCAGGCAGTTGTACAGCGGAAGGAGCACCCCTCGACTCCTTGAGGTTGTCCCCCTTGCTGTGCTCCCAAGCATTTTATTGGCATGGGCTGCAGACTTTCTACACTGCTCTGCGTTATTCATTTTGGCATCCACCACCACCTTGAGGTCCTCCCACCCCAGAAAGCTGCAGTGCCCCTTCCCCAAGGTGTATACATGAGCTGGGTTTTTGGTTCCCAGGTGCAGAACCCTGCATTTCCCAGCATTAAACTTTAGCTTCCAGGCTCTGACCACTTCCCCAGAGTCTCCAGGTCCTCCTGGAGAGCCAGCTTCCCCTCCTCCCCTTTCACCACTGCCCACAGCTTTGAGTCATCAGCAAAGAGGCTCATCCCTCTTCTGATACTGCTTCTGATGTCTGAGATATATGCACCTGTGGAACCCCGCCAATGACTCTCTTGGAGGATGAGACCCCCCCACCCTCTGTATACGTCCTGCTAGCCAGTTTCCTTTCCACCTGACCATCTGCCCCCCCCCTGCAGCCTCCAGCTTCCCAGTAGCCCGGGATGTGGCACTGAGTCAGATGCCCTGCTGCAGTCCAGAAAGAGACATCCACTGGCCTGCCCTGATCCAGCACAGTTGTCATCCCTTTATAGAACTTCACCAGGTTGGTCTGATACAATCTGCCCTTAACACAGCCATGCTGGTGATCATCTAAGTGACCCCGTGCCTTCAGACCCCTCCAGCCTCTCCTTTAAGATTTATTTATTAATAAAAATTTTGTTAACCGGTAGGCCCTCTGGGCCTAAGGTCCCTTTTTCAGAGGCATTTATACAGTACAGTACATTTTGAACAGACAATACAAGGTCAGAGATACAGTGTTCCATGCAAGGCTGAATTATATACAGCAGGGTATTTAACTAACTAACAGAAATTCATAGCAATCACAACTCATTTATTTATTTTTATTTATTTATTTAGTTTTTGTTGACCGGGTAAGTGCACTAGACAGATCCTGCCTACTTTCAGGCACGACCCGGGGGAGGGGGATACAGATGAATGCCAACTGAGCTTGAACCAGATTAAGCTGTTCGTGGTATTTTTAGTGAATGAGGGAAATTTGGCCAGGACCCGGGAAATTCCCTACTCTTTTCGATAAGTGCCATGAGATCTTTAACATCCACCTGAACTACCACCAATCCAGGCAAATGGGACCTCGGTTTCACGTCTCATCAAAAGGCGGCATCTCAGAGTGCAGCACCCTTTTCATGCTGCACTACAGTGTCAGTTCTGGGATATTAACCCAAGTGCCAGATGGGAACTGAACCCACAGCCCTCTGATCTCCCGGCCTCTGAGGCGAGTGTGCTACCTACTGAGACACTGGACAACACTATAAGACAGGATTTGGGGGTTAGTGTCAAGTAAATACTTTGTGGGTTGAGGGTAAAGGATGAACAGGAGAGGTGTCGGAGGAAGAGGGACTGTTCTGAGTATAAAGGTTATTCGCGGAACAGGAGCAGTGACTATGGTCCAGTGAATGCTTGCATAGACCCTTTCGGAAATTCCCTATGGAAGTAGCTAGCGAAAGGTGTCCAGGGAGTTTATTTCAAAGCCTAGGGGTGGCACAGGCAAAGAATTTGCTCCCAACTGTGGTTCTGATCCTGGGTTCTTCAAGGAGCCATAGTCCAGTAGAACGGAGCAGCCTGCTGGAGTGTTTTGGGGGTAGTAGTCCAGCTAGAGTAGCTGGGGGTGGTTGTTGATGAGCTTATAAGTGTTACATAATAGGGGGTACTGAAGTCTATGGCCAAAGGAGGGCCAGCAGAGCGAGGCAAGTACATTGCAGTGATGGGTCCTTGGTTCAGCGTTCGTAGCAAAGCATGCAATTTTGTGATATAGGGTTTGTAAGCAGTTGAAGCTCTGCTTTGCCATTCCATGCAGAATTGGGGCAGGGTGTGTTAAGATAGGGAGTAGGATACCCTTGGCTATTGCCAGTCGGGTCTCTGGTATCATTTGGGTGCTAAGGTGGTGGAGCAGACCTAGCTTTTGGTGGATATTTTGGTTACAGAATCCACATAGGGTTTTAGGTGAGTCCATGGTCAACCTGGGGCGAGATATTTGAAGATTGCACCACCTACAGTGGAGCCTGCTGCAGTGTTGAGTGGGAGTAAGAGACTTCAATCAGGGCCTAGGGATCATGGTCCAAATAAGACAGCCTTTATTTTATTGGGTTAGGACTAGGTGATTCTCTAGTAGCCAGGATTCAATCAAGGCAAAGTCTGATTGGAGTTGCGGTCCAAGGCCATCTGCATTAATAGATCTGTACAGGACTGCATCATCAGCATACTGGACCATGGAGCTGGTCCCACAGTGGTTGCTGAGGTCATTGACAAACAATGAGAATAAGAAGGGGCCTAAAATTGAGCCTTGTGGTACCCCCTCAGTTACTGGGAGAAACCCAGAGGCAGCTCCCCTCCACTTGACCTGCTGAGAGTGGTCAGACAGGTAGTTGCTGAACCAATTCAGTGAGTGTTGATTGAGTCCCAGTTTACTCAGTTTTGCCATCAGTAGGGAGTGGTCAACCAGATCAAAGGCCTTGGTCAGGTCTATGAAGACAGCCCCTGTTGGGATGCTTTTGTCCAGGGCCGATAGAATGTCAGTGGTGAGTTTAATAAGAGCCAAGTCAGTCCCATGTCTTTGTCAGAGACCATGCTGGGTGGGTACCAACAGCTGGTTCGCTTCTAGGTAGTCTTGAAGTTGGCAATAGATGAGCCTCTCTTGGATTTTTGCCAGGATGCAGAGCAGGGATATAGGCCTATAGTTTTCTACTGGCTCCCTAGATCCTCTCTTATGGATTGGCACCACATTCGCCTGCTTCCATATTTTGGGTACTACTCCATCCAGCAAGGACCAATTAATGAGCCAGGTAATAGGAAGGGCAATGACTGGTGCTGCAGCCTTGAGCAGCCTGGGGTCCAGACCATCTGGTCCAGCTGCTCCATTGGATTTATGGACAGCAGGAGGGAGCACTTCCTTGGTGCATACTGTTCTTAGGTGGAAGTGAGGGTATAGATTCAGTACTTCAGTTGTTACAGGATCCTCCTTTTGGAGAGTAAGCTTGTTTGGTATATTCTTAAGTCTGTGAAGAATCTGTTGAAGGTGACCGCTGCATCACTTCCTTCAGTTAGCGTTTGTCCACTGCTGATTATGTGACCTTGGGGGTGTTTTCTTATTACCTTTTATTAGGTTATTTATACAGGACCAAAAGGACCTTGGGTCGGACAAATTTGTCCGCTGTAGGTTTTTAAGGTACTCCCTCTTTGTAGTTTTGGTGGCTTTTTTACATTGATTCCTCAGTGACCTATAGACGACTAGGTCACCCAGGAGTGCTAAGCACCTGTACTTCTTCCAGGCCTTTTTTCTGCTTATCATTAGGAATTTTAGCTCTCTTGTGATCCACCTGTAGCAGCGACCCTTGGTGAAGTCTCATAGTGGGGCATGAAAGTTTGCTGCAGATAAGAATGTGAGCTGAAAGAATTCTGCAGCTTCTTCCACTCTGGGGAGTAACATAATTGGAGTCAGTCAACTCTGCTCAGGTAGATCTGGAAGGCCTCGTCTGAGAATTATGAGAAATCTCTGGCTGAAATGAGTCTGGGGAGGACCTTAGTGGGCTTATTCTTCCAAATGCAGAAAGTTGGTGAATGGTCACTCAAGGCATCTGACATTACACCAGCCATTTTGATGTTTGCAGGATTGAGGCAAGGATCCAGTCTAGGGTGGAATGATTCCCTGTTCTTGGATTTTGTCTAGTGATTTGGTGAGGACCTGTGTCAGTTTACTTCAAGTAGCAAGGCTCTGAGAGCTTGCTCTATGCTAGTATCCCAGTGTAAATTGTAGTCCCCAGGAGCAGTAACTCGAAAGAACAGTGCCTGACAGTGCTTTTGTTAGGTCCTCCAAAGCAAGTTGGAGAAGTTTTGGAGGATTATATACATCCTATAGTTAGGTGCTTTGCATGGCCTAGGATTATCCTAAAGAATATCAATTTGCAAACTGTTGAGTCCAGTTGGGGTGAAGGGCTAGTGAGGCTCTCCAGTGATGTTCTCACACAGATGAGAACCCCTTCAGCTTTTTCCCCTGCCTCGGTCCTTTTCTAAAGGTATTGTAGCCAGCTAGCTCCATCTCCTGGGCCTGGATGTGTGGCTAGAGCCAGGTTTCAGAGATGGCCAATACATCAGGGTTGTATAGGGCAACCCAGGATTGGACCTCATGCATTTCGGGATGCAGGCTACAGGCATTCATATGGACAACTCTCAGACCCTTAGTGTTGCTCCAGCTTGGGTCAAGGGGTGTCCTTATAGTGCAGTCCTCCATCATTTTGCCCACTACCGACATCAGGCTAACAGGATTATAGTTTCCCGGCACCTCTTGCGAGCCACCCTTGTGTATAGGCACATTATGGGCCATCCTCCAGGCATGAGGCACCCACCCCAACTGCAGGGAGGAGTTAAAAAGGTCCACCAGGGGTGCAGCCAGGGTATCAGCCAGCCCCTTAAGCACCATAGGAAGGAGCCTGTCTGGGCCCGGTGCTTTATCCCTTCTTAGGGCCTTGAGGGCTTCCCACACCATCCCACTGGGGATTTCAACATCCATTTCCCCCACTTCATCTGCCAGTCCCCCTTTCCTCTCCCCTTGCCACCCCCCATCCTCCCTGGTAAAGACCAAGGCAAAAAAGTAATTTAGTACCTCTCCCCTCTCCCCACCTTCTCCACCCACCCACTCCCCATCCTCAGCCTACTAATCTACCTTCCTTTTCTTTTCCTGATATACCTGAAGGACCCTCCCCCTTCTAATCCCCATGCCAATCTCAGCTCTGCCCCTGCCTTGACTGCCTCACCATTCTGGTGACCCTCTGGCTACTTTATCATACTGCCCCTTGGACATAGCCCCTCAAGAACGTTTGTATCGGCTACAAGCTGCCTTTTTTTCCCTCACCGCATCCTGGACCTCCCTTGTCCACCAGCTTAGCCACTTGACTTTGCCCCACTTGCATCTCTCCCTCGTTCAGACCTTGTTAGCCTCCAGGATCCCCTTTTTAATAATCCCCCACTGGGCCTCTGTGCCCATGCTTGGTCTGATATCATCTAGGTAGCCCCTAAGGATCCGCTCCATCCCCCTGAAGTTCACCCCTCTAAAATCAACTTATATTAAGTCATACACTGCTGTAAATTGGGTAAACTGTTGCAACTGCTTCTGACCTTCTAAAATCAAATGTAGTTGCGGCAAACTCATTTGACACACTACCAGAAACTAAGTGTGGTGGCACAGGGTTTGACACAAGCACTGTGCCATCCTCTAAAAACACAGCACCGTATCTTAAGCTGGCCTCCTGGCCTTCACGGTAAACATGTCAAAATAGCAGTGCAAAGAAAAAGAGTTTTTCCAAAAAGCTAGTTTTAGCTAGAATTAATAAAAATATTGGCATACCTGTTAAATCTACCTTTCTAGGTACATCTTTTGTGATGAACCATGAGGTTTTTTTTTTTTCTTTTGAGCCTAATCCTTGTTAGGGCTACAGTGCTTTATCTAAATCAAATGTTGTGGCCACCTTTTCTCATAGAGAAAAATAACATTAAAATATTTATAAATATTCAAATTCTGGTAGAACCAAAATGTGTTGCCACCAAATAAAATAGGAAGATGCTTGGAATCTTTAAACATGAAATAAGGAAATGGTCAGATTTTTTTGTGGAATTTCACAGCACTGCTGCTTTGAATGCCACCAGCCTCTTCTCCTACTGTTTGTCTTCATTATTCCTGATCATTTGGTGCCGGTCCTGCATTGCACCTTCTTGACTGCCTAATCTCCTTTCCATAGTGAGGATTTAGAAATGCATGCAGTACTCAGTTGAGTCCTGTCTTCTAAAGAGGCGGGATAACTTCCTCTTCCCCATCATTCTTCTGGGCCACGCCACAACTGCTCGCACTCAAGACCCCAAGACCCACAGTCAAACAGTAACCACTCCGGACAGCATTGTTTGTTTAAGTGACTATGCTTAGCTCACAAAGTGGCTCATCAGGCAAGTGGCGTATCAAACAAACCCTGGCACATCGCATTTTCACATGACTATTTATCAGGGGTGATTCCAAACAGTGCAGGCACTCATTTAGAGTTGCTATTTTAAGCCATACAACAAACATCTTTTAAATACATTTTGATTCCTTTTGAATCATAATTGGTATAGGAACTTGATATCAAGTCAAGTCTAGTTTATTTAACATTGTATATATAAAAATATTTGTTACATACTTTACATCTTAAAATCCATACTACACTTATTAGACATACATAATAAATCTAACACATCAATCTACACATTCCAAATGTTTGTTGCATATAATTTAAAATTTATCAGACATTGCCTTCCCATAAATAACACAGAGAATAGTGCATGGGGAACCATGCATAGCCAACCTATTGTACCACAGAGGGGTTCACAGTTACCTCAGACCTCGAGGCCGAGTTTGGGGTCTGTGGTAATCAGAGACCCAGTGTTCTAATAAAGCTGATTGTGCATGAGGTTCCCATACGCTATTTTTATAGTGTATAGTCCCCATTTTGATTACGGTTTTAATTTTCAAAATAGAAAAAAGTTTGTTACTCTATCCTGCTGTTCAAGTTAGGGCATGCTTGCTAGGTGGTGTGTGTGATTGCTAGGGAACAGATGTTATGTTGCTTAATGAGCAGCCTTCTATTGGCTGTCATTCCGTGTGGGAGGTTTTCAAAAAATAACATGGCGGTTGTAGTTCTCACTAAAGCGAGCATGAGTTGGTTTGGAGATCGCTTGCTCATTGTGTAACCCTCAACCCTGCCTTTTGTAAATCGACAGGTGGCATGCTGTTGAAGCTGACAGCAGTACCTGTGGGGGGCTGGGTTCGGGAGGATGAGGTTACTGGCACAGGGGACCTAGGGTCTGGCTACTCTGCACAGGGGCAAATTCTGGCAATACAAACACAGGAAGCAATAACTGTAATGTCCAGAACCAGGAATGGGATTCTGCAGTGTGGCTTTTATTCACATCCAAGCTGAATAAACAAAGCATAGACAGACCCCATGGGGCCACATTCCTGGTAATGCAGATTAGAGACAACAGAACACTTCTTCACTATTTCCAGCCCTCAGGCTCTGAACCCACCAGGCACACAGCCCGGACTTGCACGCAGCTTTGGGTACACAGCCCGACTTGTACACTACTTGGGTTTTCCCATGGCCCGGCTCCCCCGCCGGCCACTTGATCCACGGTCCATTATGGGAATGAACCAGTTTTCCTGTTGGTGGCTCCCCAAACCACCTTAGAGCCTTCAACTCCTAGAGGGAATTTTCCTTCCAATCCCACATCTGGGTACTTCCCTCATCACTGGCCAAGTGCATGAGGCAGAGTGAGAAATCCACAGAGCAAATCCGTAGAAGTGGACCTGGTCACTAAAGATGGGGTCTCCACCTCCAACTCCCACAATCCATACCCGGCCATTTCTCTGGAAACTAAATAACTCTTTTACTGGAAGCTTGGCAATGTAGATTACTGGGTAGACGTGTCACATCTCCTCTACATGTCTTGACTTCTCGTAAGTGCTGAACTTGAACATACTTTTACTTTTGGCTGGCCTGTACTCCTAGGCCTCCCACTATTTCAGTAGTCCAATCCCCACTATCACACAAGTCCCAGGGTGAAAACACAGGCCCTTTAGAAAGAGCAGAAACTCACCCTCTGGTTGCAGGTGCCCCACAGGCGATTCACAAATCTTCTTGTTTCCCAAAAACTCTTGAACAAATAAGGCAGCTTCTCCACTAGTAGCAGAACTGGGGGGTGGAGGGTTGTCCCTGGAATATGCAGAAATCCCTTTCCTGCCCCCATCCCCGGAGGGAGGGGGCACTGAGACCCGAAACAGCAGTCTCCCCCACTTTACAATTATCTTCTGTGTCTCTCTTAAAGGGAAACACTCCTTTTTACCTAAATGTAGCCTATGTCAGGGCTGAGGCCCAGAGCCTACACAGAGCTGCTGTGCTGCTACCTCAGCAAGCTCCCAACTCCAACTGACCACAGACTACTGTTCAAACCTCCCAACATTCTATTCCAACTCACTGCTGCAGATTCCACTGTGGCTCATGCAGCTGCGATAGTTCTCTGGTGATGTCATCCCTCAGCCTCAGCTGAGACTAAGAACAGAGTGAGAAAGTGTGAAACCCATTTAACTGGAGTTTCACAAGCTGCCTTCCCTGCCTACCATTAGGTCTTACTGGGATTCTAGTAACCCCGGGTAACAAGGGGGGTACAGTTGTTTTTGTTAAAACTAAAAATATCTGGTTGATCCTGCATTTTCACAATATCTTGTTGATCCTGCGTCTTTTGAGGCTGTGATGCGACTGCTTCTACTGCCGCCGCAAGTATGGAGCCTGCCGTTTCCGCTGAGTAAAGGTAGGAGACTGAGTGCATGGAACCTTTAGAGGTTTTCAAAATGTTGTTCTGCTGCAGTAGGGTACAATCGCATTACATGACCTTTTGAACTGTAGCAGAACAACATTTTTAGAACCTCCAGTTTCCATGCACAATAAGGGTCCACTATACACTATAATCTATACTTTCTTGATCAAAGCACGTATTCAGTTCCTTTCTATCTTCTATTAAATTCTCCATTTTAATTTTACTGCTATCTTCTGTGCAAAACTTGCTAAAGCGAATAAATGTACCGGCTTTTCTGTGTTAAAAATAATTTTCAATTTCTTATCTGTCATCAGACCAGAGATAGATTTGAACATGTCAAAATCAAAATTTTCCTGTCCTCTTGAAGTTTCACTTTCTAATGTTAAATGAGCTATAGACATTTCGCATTATTACAACCTGTACACATTTGTACATCACTCCTTATACACTCCCTATTATCCCATTTTTGATATTGCCCAAATCTTAAACAGGTTAGCACCCTCCTATGTTTGATATTCTCACACATTAATAGATATTTTTCAGGTTTTACACCTTCTTTTGTGAACCTTAAACTAGTACAGTTCCACTCATTCTTTATTAGTGCCATGTATTTCTGTATTCCATTATCCATAATTCTTTGGATCCCTTCCAGAACCAGTTTCCCTGGGTTTTGTGTCACATTATATATTAAATTATACTGCATTCCGCAGTGATTCAATTTGTGATTTAATTTATCAAACAAACACGGTTATTCTACTATAATTTTTCTTGCTTACCACTTCTTTCCAACGGGCATTTATCAAGCTGTCGGTATCTACCCATCTTATTTTCTCCCAATATTTTAAACACTTCTTCATAATCTGCACATACATTGAAGCTGTGCCAGTTTCTGCCCGTACTGCTGCATTTGATGTGGCATTTGCTATGCCCAAAGCATTTTTTTTTAATTTATTTTGGAATAATTCTATTTCTTTATTCTTGCAGAACAATCCGCACACTTCTGCACTACAGTATATAATATTTGAGAATTAAATTTAGCCACTATACAGCTATACTGTGCAGTATATGAATTGTTTGCCATAACATATGCAAAATGGTTTATGCCATTCATTGTCTTATTTACATTATCTCTCAATTTTTCTGTGTTTGTTCCAATTTATGTTCTTACTAAAGACTACCCCTAAATACTGATAGTCTGCTACCTCACTTATATCAATTCCATTAATTTTCCATACTCTGTTATTGTTTTTCTTGTCCCCAAATACAACAATCTTTGTCTTTTCAGTGTTTAATGCCATATCCAGCCTCTCCAATGTCTGAATTGTCTTGGTTATTGCTCTTTTTAACTCTTCTGGAGTTTGTGATAATAATACTGCATCATCTGCATATAATAAAAAGTTTATGTGACCCCCATTTATGTTTGTAGCAAAGGAGTCTTTTCTCCAATTCCTGCACAATTTCTTCCACGTATATATTGAAAAGACTAGGCACCAGCAGACAACCTTGTTTTGCTCCTGTTTTTATATCTATTCCATTTGTAATAGCGCCATCTTTACCATATCTAATTACCGATTTTATGTTGATATATAACATTTTAATTATATTTAATACAGTTTCTTCTAATCCTCTCTTCCTCAAGATATCCCATAATTTAATCCTGTTTACCGAGTCAAATGCTGATTTGATGTCCAGAAAGGCAGCATATGTTTTTCCTTTTTATCTTGTGTATATTTATCTATAATATATTTCAGTATGAAAATCTGGTCAGTTGTTGAACACCTCTTTCAGAATCTTGCTTGGTATTTTGATATAATTTTCTCATCTTCTATCCATATTTGAAGTCTGTTTGAAGATTATCCTAGAAAACACCTTCAAATAGGCGTAATTTTCTGGCAACCTTGTTGATCCTTTTTGTGCAGAGGCCTATAACTCTAGCTTCCATTTTCTGGGATTATTTTATATTTCAGGATAATGCCTCTGCACTAACTTCATCAATCCCTGAGGCCTTGTTCCTTTTTGTTGTTGAATTGCTTGAATAATTTCGTCTTTAGTTATCTGGCTCTCATTCCTATATGTGACTTGTACCATCATTTCTCCTTGTCTTTCTACCTTATTAACATATGTAACAATTTCTGTAATCATTACTTTCCCAATTATAAATTTCATAGAAGTAGTTGTCCCACACCTTTGATGGAATTACAGCTTCTATGTTATATTGATCACACTTTGTTCCATGAGCTACAAGTTGCCAGAAGACTCCTCTATCCTTCTGTTTAATTGCCTTCTGAGTTCACTCCATAGTCTTTCATTAGATATCAGTAAGCAGCATGTGAGAGATTTCAAGAAATCAAAGTGTGAATAAAAGCCCAAATATATAAACCAGCAAGTGAAAAGAAACAGGGTACTTGTAAGGGTATATCAAGAACAAGAGGACTGGTGTACAGAACCATTAAAGGGGAACAGTCAGCACCAAAACACCCACACTCACATGTGGGGCTGGCCCCAATTTGCACTTTGTGTGAAAAAATATTACATTTTTACTTACTGTTTATTGTAGTATAGTAGAGTGTATCACTAATTTTGCTTAGTTCTAGGGACCATTTTCTGATTTACAGGTTTAAAAAAAAAACATAGCGGACTTTTTTTTTTTTTACAGGGCATTTGTACGCTGGTGGACTCCCAGCATGCCACCTGAAGTGTTTGAGGGTGTTGTAGCCAATAGGGATTGGACACCCTGAAAGCCTATATCAAGGGAACAGGCGAGTTGGGCACCTGTGCACCTAAACAAAGCGGTGGGGGGACGTTATGCCAGCGGGAGTGGGCTTCCCATCGACAAATTAAATGGGGATGGGAGGATTGAAGCCGACAGGAATTGGGCCCCCCATCGGCAAAGAAAGACCGTTTGGGGGGCATGGGGATTGGGCACCCCCTCAGCATACACTTTAAATGGGAGGGGGGGGCACTGTGCTGGGATTGGGCTCCCCCGTCGGCAAATGAAATGTGTCGGGCATGCCGATAGGAGGATTGGGCACCCCTAAAGTCAATGCTGTGCATGGCGGCAGTCAATGCCGCCATGTTATTGAACTGTTTCACCAGGAAAGGCACACCGCTGCATGACGAGTTTGGCTCTCATTGCAGCAGACCTTTTCTTAGATCTGGTGGCCAGTTTACATGTTGCTGGTGTCAGCATCTGCAGCTGCCTTATTGGGGAAAGAGGGACATACCAACTGATGCATGCCCTGCATTCGCCCACGGTGACTGCACCTCCAAATCTACTGCTACTACAATATGTTGGCTGGCACGCAAGCACGAGCCAACATAAAAAGGGCCCCAAAATAACTGGGAAAACTACAGACCTATAAGTCTTGATGACATCTGTATGCAAGATTCTCAAAAGCCTCATCAGAGATCTTATTACCCTACCTTTGATAATCACAACCTCGAGCAACACGGTTTAATAGGGGCAGAAGTTGCCTTATTAAACCCGTTGTGTTTTTATGAACACATCAGCTCTCTTTTGATAGTAGAACATCATGTGACGTCATATTTATGACTTTAGTAAGGCATTCGATTTCATGCCACATTGGGCACTTATTTTAAAACTTCATAATCTTAACATCAATAATAACTTAATAAATTGGATTAGTAATTGACTTCAGGACAGGACACAAATCGTAGTAATCAATGGTTTTCTGTCCAGTATGGGAAGTGTTACCAGTGGGTGCCTCAGGGCTCTGTTCTGGGTCCTTGCCTTTTCAGGCCTTTATTGCAGGCATGACTAAGGACTGTTTTTCCTCATCTATTAAATATGCTGATGATATCAAAATTGAGTGCTCTTGTACTAATCATTATCAAGCCTCAATTATACAACATGACTTAGACACCTGGGTAAACACATGGGGGATGAAGCTGAATACTTCTAAATGCAAAGTTATGCATCCTGGACCGAAGAGTCCCAATTACTCCTACATGTTGGCAGGTTCTATACTTAACACTACCTCCGATGAAAAGGACCTAGGAATTATAATTTCAAATGACTTGTCTCAATCCAAACATATACATGAGGTGATCAACAACACAAATTGGGTAGTTTGATCTATTTTACACAATGTTAAATCAAGGGATCCTACAGTGATGATGTCTCTTTTCAGGGCATATGCTAGGCCGCACCTTGAATATGCATCACAACTGGTGCCCCTATAAAAAATCTGACTGTAATTTACTTGAAAAAATACAAGGAAGATTACAAAACACATTTTGGTCTCTAACTTGAACCCTATGAAACCAGACTCAGACTCTTAATTTGATGCCACTTGCCACCCATCACCTTAGGGGTGACCTTTTATTTCTTTATGACTTAATCCAGGACTCTTATCTCATGTCAGAACTAGGGCTTGAATTCAAGACTAATATTCATAACACAAGAGGCCACCACTTACAACTTGTGGGAAATCATTTAATTACACATGCAGAAAATATGTTTTCACTCTGAGAACTGTTGATCCTTGGAGTAGACTACAGCTGGAAGTAGTCATAACTGAAACAAAAAGCATATTTAAATATTGACTTGATAAACTAATTCTGGGTATCACTATGTTGTCTTGCATGTGTGCAAGCAACATCTTGTGGTACTAACACATTCAGAAGTGTGTCAGTATTGGCGAATGCAGGGAACGCTTTAGTGGGTGTGTCCCTCAGTCACCAATTAGCAAGCATGCTAGCGATGACATGAAACTTCAAAGACAGCCAAAACCTTGAAAGAAATCTGCTGCTCCAATGAGCTGCAGTTTCCTCATTGGAGCATCAGATGACAAGGCTCTGTTACGGCCTTTCCTGGTAAAACATTCCAATAAATATAGCGGCTCCTGCTGCCCACACACAATTCCACAAAGCCAACATCTGGGATGCTAAATATTCATGTTGGCATGCCCCAAGTTCAATTTGTTTGCTGACAGGGTGCCCAATCCCCATCGGCAACATTCCCCCCCACACACACAGACTTTTTTGCCGACAGTGTCCAATCCCATCGTCATCATGTCCCCCCAAAACTCTTGGCACACTGGGAGCCCACCTAATTGTGACCCAAATTATTTTTTAACCTGTAAATAAAGAAAATCCCCTAAGTCTGGTCTCTATTTTTTACCTGTAGAAAAAAAAAAAAAGGTCCATCGTCATCCCACCGTGCATCCTCCCCAATCCGCACCCACACTTTGCAAACCCCTCCCCGCCTCCCCGCCCACTCCATAGTTGCCTCCGAGGGACAGCGCTGAGATCTTCTGTGGAGCGGGAACACGCCTGAACTCTTCAAAAGCCGACCATGAACTGAACAAAATGCGGTAAGTTTTATAATGCCAGGCAATGGGGGATTTCAACTTAGGCGGTTATCTCAGCCATTTTGGGGAATTTTGGTACCAGATTTGCAATATGGGGTTCTTGGGACCCCACCTCATGACCACATGTACTGTCATCTTGTTACTCGGTCCTGAAAGGTGATTTTGCAGTCACTGCGGAATCATCTTTTGGGACTGATTAATGAAATGACAGTGCCACTATTCATGAGGTAGGGTCCCAAAAAGCCCATGCTGCAAATCTGGCAAAAAAATTCCAAACATTGACTGAGTTATGAGCATGCATTATGCAGTTTCCACACATGCTTGTAACTTCAACAATTTTTAATATTTTCACTCCAGATTTTCAGCATTGCCATTTGTTCACACCTCCTCATGAACAGTACAGTTGCCATTTTTGACATCCTGCCTGAAATATGTTTTCACACCTGAGATGCTAAGCGGCGCAGTCGCTGTGCAAAATCACTTTTCGGCTAATGAACTGATAGTGCCACTGTTCATGAGGTGGGGTCACAAAAAGCTCATGTTGAAAACTTGGAGTGAAAATACCAACAAATGCCTGGGGCGTTAGGGTTTTCAACCGTAATGTTCATCTTGAAGAGCTGACAGGTGTCAGGAGGACTTGGGATCGTGGACTGTAACAAACACACCACCCACCCCCAACCCTGCAGCCAGTGACAGGCATTGAGGTGTGCCTTGGAGTCTTCGGCCCCAAAGTTCACCCCATTCTCCTATACTGCACCCATCTCAGCGTGTTTCCTTATGGAATGGGGTGAAAGACCCCAAGGCACACCGTGACATTTGTCAGTGTCTGCAGGGTAGGGCGAGGTGAAATGACATGAGCGTTATGACCAATGACCCAAAGGTACACCCCAATGCCTGTCAGTCTCTCCAGGGTGGGGGTGGGGTTGGTGTCAGTTCAGTACTTCTCTGCCATTCCTATTATGCATCTCTAACTCCTGCACTGTTTATTTATTTATTTATTTTTTGTTGACTGGGTAAGTGCACTAGACAAATCCTGCCTATTTTCAGGCATGACTCGGGGGAGGGGGATACAGATGAATGCCAACTGACCTTGAACCAGATGAAGCTGTTGGTGGTATTTGTTTTTTTTAGTGCCAATGCCAACAAGACTACATCTGGCACTGACAAATGCTTGTTTTTCTTATTATTCTTTGTCATAGCATAAGAGCATCATGGGCATTAGTGTCCTTGCTCTTTAATGTACCTTAGTAGTATGAACTTTAGTAGTAGTATCAAATTAGCTAAGCTTAGCCACTTTAATCAGGCCATGCTGAGTGTTGTTTTTGATTGACTGTTGGTCTTGATGAGTGAGGGCAGCTGTGGTCTATCTACCATATGTTTACTCGCACCCGCTGCTACCCATTAGCACGCTGTTTGGTGTTCACACAGCATTTATTTATTTCGTTTTTGTTGACCGGGTAAGTGCACTAGACAAATCCTGTCTATTTTCAGGCATGACCCAGGGGAGGGGGATACAGATGAATGCAAACTTACCTTGAACCAGATTAAGCTGTTGGTGATATTTTTAGTGAATGAGGGAAATTTGGCCAGGACACCGGGGAAATTCCCCTACTCTTTTCAATAAGTGCCATGAGATCTTTAACATGCACCTGAACTACCATCAATCCAGGCAGATGGGACCTCAGTTTAATTTCTCATCCGAAAAACGGCACCTCAGAAGTACAGCACCCCTCTCATGCTGCACTACAGTGTCAGTACTGGGATATTAACCCAAGTGCCAGATGTGGGAACTGAACCCACAGCCCTCTGATCTCCCGGCTTCAGAGGCAAGTGTGCTACCTACTGAGCCACTGACACTATTCAGCGGGTGCTCTTAATAGTGGTCATATCCACTTGTAATATTATAACTCCAACGGTCCTTTTCTCCTCAGCTGGAAATAAACTAACTTCAGTGCACTCTTCCCCTCCCAGAAGCACACTAATATAAACTGTGGTCTTGTTGCTTTCTCTGTCTGCAAATACCACTCTTTTAGCTACTAGGAGTCACTTTATTTAGAATGCTGGCCCATATGAGGCTCACAGTTGGCCAGTGGTGTCCCTCACTGTAGCTAGAGGAGTCTCACACAGTCTGTAGATCCTTCCCCTGCTTTTCCTCCCCAAATGTGTAGGACATTGCATTTTGGCAACATAGAGTCTCAGGCTACAGTAATCTGACCAATCACCTGGCTTGGTTAGATGTTCCTGACTTTTGTCCCCATCCTCAATGGAGTCGACCACCCTGGCCAGTGTTGTGTTACATGTAAACTTAAGTGGTCTGCTAGACACCCCAGCTTCCAGATCATCGATGAAAATGTTGAAGAGCAGAGGCCCCAGCACCAGACACAATGGGGCCCCACTAAGCACCCCTTTCCTCTCCAAGCAGCAGACCTCCACCACAACTCTTTAGTTTCTGCCTTCAAGCCAGTTAACAATCCAAACGGTGTCAGAATCAGCTGCAGTCCTGATGATAGTGCAAACCAACAGTCTGCACACATGAACTGTTTGCTGCTGTGTTCTTTTAGTGCAAGCAAAATCAAGCAAACAGCAGCAATTTTCAATTGAGGTGCAGACAGTCTGCCAAAGTTACTGCTGGAGGGGTTAACAGCTTCCACAGAGATTTTGGCACACTTTCTGCCAAGATTGCAAATTGCTGCTACTATTAGCTTGGAGTTTGCTTGCAGTAAACTAACACAGCAGCAACCAGTTCTTGTGTGTGACTGTTTATTTACACTCTCCGAGTGCAACTGATTCTGCTGACTGTTTGTGCTAAGCTGGGGTAGCCGACCTTGCAGCAGCACCCCTGGAACTCACTGGAGCATGGTTGTTTTGGATAACAGTTAACAGTCCACCTTGGGTATGGCAACAGGCAACACTGCTTCTACCTTCATGCTTTAAATAGATTCGTACCTTAAAGAAAACCTTGTGAGTGGGTGTTCACGTGGAGTTTTTGGGGGGAGGGGATGTGATGAACTGGTGGTCTCTCTTTGTTGTGTTTGAATGCCTCATCTATACCACTCTACTTTGCCCAGACTCTTGTCATGGGTCAGTGTCGAGGCCTTGCTGAAGTCTAGATAGATGACAGTTTTTTTTGTTTTTGTTTTTTTATGTTTGCTTGCGCGTGCAGCAGTGCACAAGAAATGTATTGGGCTAGCACCATTTCAGAGGTGTGTCAGTGTTGTGGCCAATGCAGTGGATGCTTTATTGGGTCGTCCCACAGCCACCAATCAATGGGGAAGCTGCCGATGACAGCAGTTTCAGAGAGAGCCAAGCAGTTGAAATGAATCTGCCACTGCAATCGTGAACAGTTTCGTCATTGCAGTGGGGCCTCCCTCACAACCAGGCACACAGAAATGCCTTCTCTCTGTTGGCAGCAGCTGACAAAACTCCAGCCATGTGCATTACAGTGCACAGTAATGCACATATGGCTGGAGTTACGTTTGTCGGCTTCTGCCACCGGAAATAGCTTCTGTCCCTCTTGGCGTCAGTAAGCAACTTGTTTGTTCGGTGTGCCTTTCCTGGTAAACCTTTTCAATAAATAAATAAATGAGCCACAGCACGGTTTTTCACATTGGCAGCTCCTGCCGCCTGCCACACAATCCCTGGAAAGCTGACACTGGGGTGCCCAATCCCATGTTGCCATGTATCCCCCTTCCCCCATTAATGTGTCACACTGTGAGCCCATACAAGTGTGCCAAAATAATGTTTTATGTTTCCGACATGATGCGCCCCCTTCCCCCAAACCTGTCTATATTATTTGCTGATATCGGGGTGCCCAATCCCAGTGTTGGCATGTATCCTCCCTTCCACTTAACTGTGGCACACTGGAGCCCACCCAGTTTGCTGAAATAATTTTTATTAATTTATGTTTTCCAACACTGGGATGCCCGCTCCAATGGGGTTAAATGACCCCCTCACCCAAATATTTCAAGTGCTGACATCGGGTGCCAATATTCATGTCAGCATGCCCCCCCACACTATTGTGGCACACTGGGAGCCCAGTGTGCCTAAATGTATTTAATTTTTGGTAACTTGTAAAATAAATAAAACCATTACCCAAAGTCTTTTTTTTTTTTTCTCTATAAAAAAAGAAAATGGTCCCTCGTTGTCTCCCTATTCCCCCTTCCCTCATCCCCACCCTTGCTCTGCGGACCCGACTCCCCTTACATTCCCCCCCATACCCCATACTTGCCTTTGGAGGTTAGGAGCAGCAATTTTCTATGGACCAGGACATGTCTACACTCTTCAAAGCTGACCGACAAACTGAAGAAATGATGGTAAGCCGTATAATGGGAGAGAATGAGGAGTTTCAACTTAGGTTGTTATCTCTGCCATTTTTAGGAATTTTGGCCCAAAATTTTCAACATGAGGTTCTTGAGACCCCACCTCATGAACACTGTCACTGTCATTTGGTTACTCTGTCCCAAAAGGTGATTTTGCGTTTGCTGTGTGGAATCACCTTCGGGACCGATTAATGAAACAACAATGCCACTGTTCATGAGGTGAAGCTAAAACCGATGTTGCAAATCTGGTGAGAAAATTCAAAAATGACTCTGATACGAGCATGCATTGAGCAGTTTCTCACGCTCGTAATGACAATTTTAATGTTTTCACTCCAGATTTTCAACATTGCCATTTTTCATACTTCCTTATGAAAAGTACTGCTGCCATTGTTCATATCTCGCCCAAAACGTGTTTTTGCACCTGTGGCGCAGAATGGTGCGGTCGCTGTGGATAAAATCAATTTTGGGACAGATTAACAAAATCACAGTGGCACTGTTTATGAGAGGAGGTCCCAAAATGCCCATTTTGAAAATTTGGTGAAAAAATTCCAAAATATGATTGTGTTACAGGCGTGCGTTGCAGTTTCTACGCACGCTCATGACTTCACCAATTTTTCATATTTTTACTCCAGATTTTCAGTATTGCCATTTTTTCACATCTCCTCATGAACGGTATAGCTGTCATTTTTCGCATTCTACCAGAAATGTGTTTTCGTACCTGTGGCGCTGAATGGTGCAGTCACTGTGCGAAATCATCTTTTGGGATTGAGTAACGAAATGATAGTGCCACTGTTCACGAGGCGGGGTCACAAAAAGCCCATGTTGAAAATCTGGAGCGAAAATACCAACAAACACCCGGGGCATTAGGGTTTCCAACCATAACGCCCCACCCTGTAGAGACTGACAGGTGTCCGGGGGGTGACTTGGTGTCGCCGGTGTAATCCTCACGCCATTCCACCCCACCCTGCAGCCAGTGACTGGCATTGAGGTGTGCCTTGGGGTCTTTGGCCCCAACGTTCACCCCATTCTCCTCTACTGCATCCATCTCAGCTTTCCCTTATGGAAAGTGGTGGGCGTAAGGGCCGAAGACCCCAAGGCACACCGCAACACCTGTCAGTGTCTGCAGGGTAGCATGAGGTGGAATGGCATGAGCATTATGGTCGATGACCCAAAGGCACACCCCAAACGCCTCTCAGTCTCTGCAGGGTGGGGTTGGTGTTTAATACTCACTGCCATTCCTATTATGTCTGTCTCTAACTCCTGCACTACCAATGCCAATATCAGCAAGCAAACATTCAGCATTGATAAATGCTTGTCATTTTAGTGTGTACTTTTTCCATATTGTTCCTGCTCCTGTCTGTCCCTGGTAACCACCCAGCCTTATTACCCTCAACTGCGACCCTCACTTTCACTTTACACCCCCTTCCCAGCTTACTTGGCTTCATAATGCCGACCACCCCTCATTCACTCTCCCTCAAATGAAATCCCCTGCAGGTCAAGCAGCTTTCTAACATACTAAGATGCCAGCAGAGTAGGTCTTTATGGTCTATCCAGTCTGCTCAAGGATCAGCACACATTTGGGGCACCATAGCTGCCTTTCCCACCTCCCAACCCCATCCCACGTCTAAAAAACTCCTCCAGTTTCAGCATTATTCAGTTTCATCCTCCCCCTATATCTGTCCCAGCCCTGCTTGAACCCCTCAATGATACTAACAGCTACCAGTTCTGCAAGCAGTGCATTCCATGTTTCCACCACCCTCTCGGTGAAGTAACATCTCCGTGTCTGCCCAGTGTCCCGCCAATCAGCTTCACTGGATGCCCCTAGTGGCCCCTACCTCCTCAGCTGGAACACCTTATCTAGGCTACCCTATTTACCCCTTAAGATATTTAAAGACCTTGATCATGTTCCCCCATCCCTCCTCTCCAGGGAGCACAAGTTGAGCTCTTCAAGTCTCTCCTCATGGGACCTATCCTCAGATCCTGCATCATCCTGGTCACCCTCATCTGGACCCTCTCCAGGAATGCAATGTCCTTTTTTAAGTACAAGAGCCAAAACTGCACGCAGTACTCAAGGTGCGATCTAATCAGGTAGTTGTCCAGAGGGAGAAGCACCTCCTGCCTTCTCGAGGTTATCCCCCTGGTGATGTGCCCTAGCATTTTGTTTGCTTTGGCTGCAACCCTTCTGCACTGTTTAAAGTTGTTCATTATTGGCATCCACTACCAACCCAACGTCCTTCTCCCCACCCGAGGCCTGCAGTGTCTCCCCTGAAATGTTTTCCTGTAGATTTAATTAAAAGTAATAACTGCCCCTGTTGTTTTCTGCAGCAATCAAGTTGACCCATAGTGAGGAGAAATCATTTTTATGTACAGCATCTGAGAAAAACTTTCTCCATCCCCAAAGTTTGAGAATAAACCATCTGGGTCACACCAGAATTGGACCATATAAATGCACAGAATGTGAAAAGATGTTTACTCAGCAGACTCTCTTGATAGCCCATCAGCAGACCTATGCAGAGGAAAAATGCAATAAATGTACAGAGCCTAAGAAGAGTGTTGCTCAGAAGGCTCAGCTCAGATGCCACCAACAGATTCACACTAAAGAGTGATTCTATAAATGTACAGAATGTAAAAGAAGCTTCCCTTACAAGTCTCAACTCATGCGCCACCAACAGATTCACACTGCAGCTAGATCTTATAAATGTACAGGATGTGGGATGAGCTTTGCTAACAAGTCCAAGCTCACATGCCACAAACAGACTCACACTGGAAAGAGACCTTATAAATGTACAGAATGTGAGATAAGCTTTGCTTACAAGTCCAAACTTGCACGCCACCAACAGATTCACACTGGAGAGAAACCTTTTAAATGCACAGAATGTGAGAAGAGCTTTGCACAAAAGTATAAGCTAAAATGCCACCAATGGATTCATACAGGAGACAGACCTTATCAATGTACAGAATGTGAGAAGAACTTTTTTCATAACTCTCAACTCAGACAGCATCAAAAGAGGACTCATACTGAGAAGATACATTATAAATGTATAGAATGTGGAATGAGCTTTTCCTACAAGTCCAAACTCAGACACCACCAACAGATTCACACTGAAGAAAGATCTTTAAATGCACACATGTGAGAAGATATTTGTTCAGAAATCACAACTCGTATGCCACCAACAAATTCACACTGAAAACAGACCATATAAATGTACAGAATGTGAAAATAATTTTTTTCTAAAGTCCCAGATCAGACGTCACCAACAGATTCACACTGGAGAGAGACTATTTAAATGCACAAAATGTGAAATGAGCTTTGATCACAAGTCTAAACCCAGACACCACAAACAGATTCACACTGGAGAGACGCCTTATAAATGTGCAGAATGTGAAAAAAGCTTTGCTAAAATGTTCCAGCTCAGGTGACACCAATGGACTCACACTGTAGAGTCTCCTTATAAATTTACAGAATGTGAGAAGAAATGTTATCAGAAGTCCGAACTCCAATACCACCAACGTATTCACACTGGAGAGAAACCTTATGAATGCACAGAATGTAAGAATACGTTTGCTTGGCCTTCCCACCTTAGAAGCCACCAATTGACTCACACTGGGGAGAAACCTTATAAATGTACAGAATGTAAGAAGACATTTTCCAGGAAATATGAACTCCGATGTCACCAGCATATTCATACTGGAGAGTGCCCTTATGAATGCACAGAATGTAAGAAGAACTTTGCTCGGCCCTCCTACCTCAAATGCCACCAATGGACTCACACTGCAGAGAGACCTTTTAAATGTACAAAATGCGAGAAGAGCTTTGCTCAGGGATACCACCTCAAATGCCACCAATGGACACACTAGAGATGACAAACATGGGAGATTAAATAGTACAGATTTCCCAATTTTGAAAAGTGAAAATGTCTGAGCACAGAAATGGGTTCATTCACGTCATGGTATCAAATAACCCTGATCATAGGAAACATTACCCACCTACAGAAACTCAAGTTGCTTAGAGTCAACAACAACTAACCAGTGCATTCGTGTGATAGTATACAGATCCCTTTTACTTTAGCTTTGTATATATTTACCCATGTATAATTGCTTTTACATTTTTTAGCATAATTATTTTATATAGTCATGTCATATGTTTATGTATCCTGAGTTTTTGTAGTCTGTCCTAATCTGGGTCACACCTGAAAATAGTCCCTCTGCCTAGTTTACACTCACCTGGTTAATAGAAAACTTTAAATATGTAAGGTTTTTTAATAAGTTGTATTATTAAGATAAGTGTTTAAAGCAGCAATATTTGTTTCAGTAAACATGCATTTCATTCCTAAACTGAAAAACATGGCTTTGAACCCACAGCCACTATGAGCAGACTCTGGCCAGAACTGGAGCAGCTGCAGCTAAGCTGTCAGAGAAATATGGCAGACTGGAGGCTTATGGAACTGTCCATCATGTTAGATGGCCACCAGAGTTTTCCGCATGTATGTGACGTGCAGTTAACTCCGGTGGCCAGGTTTGGCCTGGTGGCACTGAGGGTTGAGGCGCCAGATGCCACACTCATGCCACGCCGTGACCCGGGTTCGGAAATGAGCCTAGGTCGCCTGGGTAGGCAGGGAGAGAGAGGATCGAGCATCTGGAGGACTGCTCTCCTGTCTCGGGAAGGTTCCAGGGACAGCCCGGCACCGCAGCTGACGCCGATGGAGACCAGAGGCACTGCAATGCACAGGGCGAGCATGCAGGGGGAAGATGTTGGACGGCTGCCTTTCAGATGTGGGTGGGAGCATCCACATCACAGGCTGGGTGGCACTGCACGTCTAACATCTGGAGCATAACAAAAAACACCCCAGCTTGCCGAGGAGGTGACTGCTTCAGGGACCTCACTCACATCCCCAACACTGTGCAGGCCACTCCGGGGATCCATGGCCAGCTTCCCAATGGGGATGGACCCTCTAATTCCAGATAGATGCCACCAAGGGAGGGCGGGCCCTGCCCCGGGGGTGGGGTGATCTGGGGTGCTAGGAAGTCCCTCGCAGGAAAGGTGAACTGAGTGGTTGGCCACAGTGGGGGGCAGTAGGGCTAGGGCCGAGTGGGCACCTCTGAGAGATGTCTCGGTGTAGCAGGTGAATAAACAGAGTTTGGAAAAAAAACAACTCTGGTGGCCATTTTGGATATGGCAGACTGTGCCACCAGAGTTTGTGCACATGCATGAATCATTGCGCATGTGCAGTAAATTCTGGTAGCCATCTTGACAGCAGACAGTGCCATGTTCTAACGACGGAAGCAGTGATTGCCATTCACCTCTACTATTTAAAGTCTAGTCGGTATCTGGTAATCCTCCTTTTTCTACTATGTCAGTAAGATGGCTGCAGGGCTACACCCACTGCAGCTGTAAAAATGTAGACTTCATGGCGTAGTACTGTGCTGTTTCCCATCAGAAATGTGTGCTAACCATTCAGGAAATGAAATGTAAATCTACAGACACTTAATTGTCAAAATCCTTTCATTTTTCAGTATTTACACAATTCCACTTCTCTCTTCCTTTATTAACTTGTCACTTCATGCGCTACACTTTTCTCCACATGTCTGGATCCTACTGCATACTACAATAGATTTACTCCCCTTCTGCATGATTTTTTACACTTCTTTCATGCTTTTCTTTGTCATTGCTAATAGTTTTTTACCCATGCAGTATTCCACTCCTTACTGCTCTCATAACTGTACCTTACTGCAGTAATGCACTTATTATTTTTTTACTTGAATGTTTTATTTTAATTGTAATCTGTCTCTATATTTGCACTAACCTCCTTTCCTTTCCCCGTGGTCGCACCTGGAAACGAGCTTCGGCTCAGTGTGCCTCTACCGGTTACCAAAATTTAAAATAAATAAATGTAGTCTTCCATGTTCATCCTTCATTACAACCCTTAATTTTGGGGGTTCACAGCAGCACCTCAGATACCATTAACATACCAATTCTGAAAGCAGAGATATTCTAACCCTTTGTTTAGACTTCATTAACCCTTCCTGTTAGCTATTTAGGTATTTTTTTCTCTCTGTTACAACTGACTTTGAGCATCTTAAAAAAGTAGGAAGTGTTTACAGCTAGAAAGCAAGAAATGGGCTGGATCTGCAAAACTGATTTGGATTCTTATGGCACCATTATGCCTGCAAGAAACAAAGTAGAATTTTATATGTATAAAACATAATGTACAGTAGCTCAGAGATATTGATTAACATGTAAATTTAATGTCTGTTTTTTGTGTGTAAGCAGACAGTGGTTCTTATGAATGAGTGTGTGTGTAGCCCCCTCCCGCGGTCACTGATCTACCCTGCTCTCCCACAGCCAGTAATAACCCCATGCTGCCCCTTCCTGCTCTGGACAGTGATGTTACAGAGCAGAGGACCAGCTGAGTTGTCAGAATTTACTGGTTGCCCTCCCATAATGGACCTGGAGAACTAGCACTTTTAGGTTGCCCATAAAGGGGTGAGGTTGGAACTGTTAGTGAATATTTGCTTATGTAACCCCTCTGCAAATGGGGTTCCCAAAAGTCTTCAGGAGTTTGCCTGAGTGCTCCAAGTCTGGGGTGTTGTTTAAGAAGCATGAGTATGAGTGCTTTTTAGAGCCCTCTGGTACTGTCTCTTTAAGAGCTGCCTGCTTGTAGCCATAATTATTTGAAAAGTGGGGACTGTGTCTTCTAATGCCGAATCCGCCGGGCTGCTGTCAATCGCTCCGTTTCTGCTGTCGCTACATGTGCAGAGGGAGCCTTGTTGAAAGATATAACTGTTTGCCAGAAATCATTTAGAGTGACTGAGAAAATGTAGTTTGTCTAACCTATCTTTATTTCAGCACAAACTGTTTCAGTGTAGCTCTTTCATTTTGGTCTTGAACTGCTGACTTGGACCAATCAGGATGATAGGAAGACCTTAAAATGGAGCCTGTGGACAAATCAGAACTTGGACTCTCAATTTTGAGCCAGCCACAAGGGGATTGTATGGGCAGTGACTCTGGGAAATGTAATTTTGACCTTGACGCCTTTTTGCACCATAAGAGGGAGCCCTGCAGTGATTGACAGCTGAATCCACCAACAGAACTGGTGTGGAGCCAAAGGAAATGCCCTGCTTTGTTACTGGAAAGCTCAGATCAGTTGTGACAGTAAAGAGAGAAGGAGCTCTGTGCTTCTGTGGTGTACAGTCTGCGCGAAAAGCGTGTGAGAGGCCTTGAAGTCGGTCTGCAGCCGTTGTAAGTGATAGTTCAGATTGAATCTGAGTTCTGAGGAGAAGGAATTCTGAAGAGTGGAAACCAGGCTCACCCTGCAGAAGACTGGAGATATTGCTGAATCGCGCTCGGTCTGTCAGGAACTGAAGTTGCTGTGTGTGCTCCCAGGTATTCTGCAGTAAGTGCGATCTGGATCGAGGAGCAGCCTGCCTGGTATAGTACTTTCCTTTCACATATGAATGTGCGTAGGGCTTGTGGAGAATCGCTATCTCATGTCCCCTGTACTGTGAGCTGTGTGCTGAAGTTGGAAGCAAATCCCAGCTTGTGTCAGACTAAATTCATTTGCTTTCAACTGCAGTTGAGTCCAGTCACCAGGACCCTGTCTCCATGCCCTGTTGTTTCTGGCAGTCCAGCAAGAACCTCACCATTTAGTTCTCAGCTTTGGGTATTTTCAGGGCCCCTGGTGTTCTCTGACAGAATCTTCTCATTTCTCGCTGACAGGGCTCCTTGACTTCTCTGACAGCATTTTCTGATTTCTGCAGCATGATTTATTCATTTCTCTGGCAGAATGCAGTCCTGTCATTGGTTAAATATGATGTGATGTCATCGATGACATCATATGCTGAGCATACAGGAGGGGCTTCAGGATAAACGAGGTGGGAAAGAAAGCCTGACACTATGGAAAAACAGTATATTTATATGAAAATTCACCCAAAACAATGAATTCTGCGGCACTATATATATTCTGCGGCATGATGCAAATTCTGTAGCAAATTCCGCAACCGAAGAACTGCAGAATTCCAGGGGCCTTTGGTATTGTGAGTACAAATCAGGGTATTCCCCTGCAGCCTGTTATCAATTACAAGTGTGTCATCTGATTATTGCTGTTTCATTTCTTCACAAACTGAGCCATCCGGCCCCGGATTACAATTGGATGTTGTGCATATATTTTCTTCCTACAGGGCCCCATCCATCTGCACCAGCTGGCCAACTCCGGGCAACAGACCTGGCTAGCACCCAACCCATCCTGGGTACCCAGAGAGTGACATTTTGGACCCTATATGCATGCACAGTACTGTGATTTGAATATTTACAAACCAAATCAACCTGATTGCCCTCTCCTTGTTACTGCCCCCTCTAATAAATCAGATTTGTTGTTATTGAACTATATACTGTCTGTGGTGTCAGTACATGTAGGAAAAGTATTGCATTTTGCTGTGTATGTTGTTTAACCTTGTTTGCATATGCAGCCCATGATGCTTTGCATTGTGGGGTCATGTGTGATTTTGTATTTCTTTTAACCTTGTTTTACAGGGGGTCCTCAGAGACATGCTGCCAAATCAGTCTCGAAGGTAAGTGGTATCCATATGTGTGAAAAGTGCTCATATGTGGGGTATTGGGAAGGCAACTCCCGTGTACTGTGTGGGCCACTAGTGGGAACAAAGGGGGGTCACAGTGTCTCAGAGGGCTGTAGCCGAGCTAGTTTAACCACTATTAACCCTGACCTCTGGGGGGAGGCACCCGTCATAGAACCTAGGCCCCTTAACCTGTCACTAGGCCGACAGGCAGGGGGTAGTAGCCCTTGGGATAGCACCACCTAGGGGTTACACATATACTGTAGACACTTGTGCAGTGGGAGGGGCCTCTCAGATGATCAGAATATTTACAGCATTATTTATTTATTTGCTTTTGGTAACTGGTAAGTGCACTAGGCACAAAATGCTTATTTTCAGGCACCACCCGGGAGACTACATTTTAGATATACAAAATTGTGTGTGACGTAGCACATGAAAGCAGTACAGTACAGAGTCAAGTCAAAGCTTCAGTGCAGGAGAAAAAATTTTGACAACAAACACAAATAGGTTTACAACAGTAAGATGAAAATGCAACACAGTAGTACAGGGATCACAATATACAGTTAAGTGGGAACATATAGCGTACAAAATAGCAGGCATTCAAAGAGACAAAATATCAAGTAATAAAAAGAGATGCGAGAGAGCAAGGGGAGAGAAGCGGAGAGAGGGAACAAGGATGATTGAAACAGAGCAACAGGGGAAGAAGAGTGGAGCTAAGGTGGATTAAAGCAGGTGCAGGTGTTGATAAAGCGTAAGTGCTCTTTATGTAGTGACTTAAAAGTGGCGTGGAGGCTACATCCGAGATAGCTTAGGTATGGAATTCCAGTATTTAGAGCAACGTTGGAAAAGTAGCGTGCACCCATATTGGTTCTGTGCCTAGGTATGTAAAGAGAGCTTGGTCAGTCGAGCATGCCATAAGAGAGGCTGAGCATCCAGTAGGGATGAAAGGGATTGCAGGAGGCCAGATCTGACAATATTGTCAATTAATGAGCTGAAGGCCTGGAGTCTGTGAGCAGAGGAATCGGCCATTTTAGGTCACTATAGAGCTAGTAAATGATGTTTGTAACGTGGAGATGGAAGCATAGCGGCAGATGCTGTTGTAGGTAGTGTCCCACTTATGGAGGGATGATTTGGAGGCAAAGAGGTAGGTGACTGAGCCATAAGCAAGGGCTGGGAGAAGAAAGCCTTGGGCCACAGCAAGTCTGGCAGATGGGGTAAAGGGCATATCTAGTTCGGTAGGCACTACCTATCTTGGCGTTAACTGACTTGCAGGTGGTTGTAATGTGTAGGTCAAAGTCGAGGGATGGATCAAGAGTAATGCCAAGGTATTTAAAGGAGTTGGTGCTAATCAGAGAAGATCCGTCTGCACAGGGGATAGTTAGGGCATTTTGATTTGCTTTAAGTCTGGCAGAGGAGCCGAAGAGCATGGAGTAAGTTTTACTGGAGTTGAGAATGAGTTGGTTATTGGTGAGCCAGGATTGAATATTAGCAAAATCAATGGCAAGAGGGTGGATTAAGTCGGCAACAGTTCTGGCACTGTGGTAAATAACTAGATCGTCAGCATAGAGCAGTGATGAGCAATTGTTTGCAAAGGAGTGGGATGTCATTGATAAAGATAGAGAAGAGTAAGGGCCCAAGAATTGAGCCCTGGGGCACTCCAACGTTAATAGTGGAGAGGTCTGATATGGCAGAATTAAACACTACCGCTTGTTTCCTGCCGGACAGGTAGCTTTCAAACCAGGCCACTGCATCGGGTGGGTGAAGCCCAGGGAGGCGTGGTTTAGTTAGAAGAATGGAGTGGTTGACCAGGTCAGATGCCTTAGTTAGGTCAATGAAGACTGCACCTGTTAGGGAGGCTCTCGAGTCTATGGAGGCAGGTCAAGCAGGGAAATGGAGGAGGGCAGTAGAGGTGCTGTGCCCTTTATGGCCATGCTGTGAGCTAGACAGAAGGTTGTATCTATGGAGATATTCTATGGATTGGGTGGCCACTAGTTTTCCAAGAGCTTGCTAAGTACAGAAGAATTACAATGGGATAGTGAGTTACTTATTTCCTTAGAATTGCCCTTTTTGGGATTAGTGTGACTTTGGCTGTTTTCCATATTTTGGTACTATGCCATGGCATAGAGATATGTTGAAAATCTGGTTAAGGAGAAGCGATGAGTGGGGCAGCAGCTTTTGGGAGCCTTGGTTCGAGTCCATCTGACCCTGTGCTGGTGCTGTCAGGAATAGTGAGTAGCAGTTTTAACACTTCACCTCTTTATACTCCGGAACCTAAAAGGCGGTGTGTGAGTATTGGGCTGATATTGCCAGGGGGATGGTGTTGGGGACAGGGGTATGGTGTTATAGATCAAGGATGCATTCAAGGGCTGCAATGCATTGAGGAGAAGTGGCGGTGAGTGGATCTGACTTGGAAACATAGAATCTAATGGCAGATAAGTGCCGCTTAGCCCATCAAGTCTGCCTGTTTCTCTCTACCTGCACTATTACATCAGACCATGCCCAGTCTACAGCTCTTTCTCCCTCTCCCCTTCTTTCCACTATAATTCCCTTATACTAGCCCATGCATTTTAAACCCACCACTGTTTTCTCCCCCGCCACCTCTGCTGGAAGGCTGTTCCAGAAATCCACCATTCTTTCTCTGAAGAAATACTTGCTCACATCTCTCCTGAATCTACCTCCCTCCAGCTTCAAAGCATGTCCTCTCATACTCGAGCACCTTTTCGTCTGAAAAATACTTTCCTCCTCTACCTTATTTACATCCATAATGTATTTAAAGGTGTCTATCATGTCCCCCATCTTCCAGGATGTACAAATTGAGGTCCTCTAGCTTCTCCTTGTAGGGCTTTTGATGCAGACCCTGCACCATTTTACTTGTCTTCCTCTGGACTGCCTTCACTCTGTCTATGTCCTTCTGGAAATGTGGTTTCCAGAACTGGACACAGTACTCGAGGCAGGGTTTTAATCAGCGATCTATACAGAAGCGACACCGCCTATCTCTTTTTGTTGGTGATACCCCTTCCTGTGCACCCCAGCATCCCACTAGCCCTCCTGATTGGTTCATCGCACTGCCTAGCCACCATTACATCATCCAATATGATTACTACCAGCTCTTTTTCCTACTTGGTAGTCATCAATATCACTCCACCATTTTGTACTGTGCCCTGGGTTTCTGTGCTCTAAGCACATTATTTTGCACTTTCTGCATTGAAACCCAGCTGCCTGTGACCACTCCTTGAGTTTTCTCAGGTCTCTGCTCATCCTTTCCACTCCCCGGAGTGTCCATTATTTAGTAAATGTTGGTGTCATCCACAAATAGACAGACCTTCCCTTTCCTTCCAGTTCCTCTGCAGTGCCACTTATGAAGACATTAAAGAGGACTGGTCCTGGCACTGAGTCCGGAGGCACCCACTGGTCAGCCTCCCTTCCTTGGAGTGAACTCCGTTTACCACCAGTATCTACTGCCCACCCCCTAACCAGTTTCTTATCCAGTTTACCACCTTAAACCTACATCTAAGCTCCCCTTCTTGCTTAATAATCTCCTATGTAGAATGGTGTTGAAAGCCTTATTGAAATCTAGGTAAGCCACATTTACTACTCCACCCTTACCTAAATCCTTTGTCACCAGTTAAAGCAATCTATCAGATTCGTGGCTGGCCCAGTGATGTAGAGGGCTGAAGTGCCTAGTGCCTTACCTCTTACCACACTGGCAACCTGGTGTCAGGGCCGAGCTCGGGTGCGTGGGGTTGACGGGGGTGGGGAATTGAGCATTCGGAGGATAGGAAGATAGCTCTCCTCTCCGGGAGGGTGGGCTATGGTTCTGGCTTCCATCAACTCCCAGTGGTGGCTGGGGTGTAAAAACTGTGGCACGTCAGGATGGAAGGAGGAGAAGACAGCGGACGTCTGTGGGTCGAGTTGGTGTGCACCCCATTTCATGCTGGATGTCATTGCACATCTGCGCCTCTGGGAAATCACAGAACAAGGAAAACTCCATGCTCTGGGAGGATGATGATGTGCCATGGCCCCATGCCCACAATCGGACCCTGCCCATCCAAGTCCCCAATATCCTCTGTGCCTCCCCCTGCAGTATAACAAGATTTCAAGGAACACCATGTAATGAAGAGGGTCCTGCCCTCTGGGTTGCAAGCCAGGGGATTGACTGCAGGTAAGGCGAGGGGGTTTCAGGGCATGGGGGGCTCAGGATTGGAGGGTCTCAGGCCAGATGGGAGAAACCATGTGTATCCCCCCTGCAGGGGATTACCTTATTTTGCTCTGCTCTCCTGGGCCCCTGCACTGCAATCCAACCCAAACTGGAGCTGCAGCGGTCTAATAGTGGGACTGGTGACCTGGGTTCTGTGTTTAAGGAGGTAGCCACTCTGTGCATGCTGCACTAGTGCATCATTGTTTCGCCATTCCGGTGGCTGTTCAACCACCTCTCCGGTGCTTCCAGTTCTATTAGTGACTAATTGGGGACTGGTGACAAGGAGGAGGCATGTGAGGAGTGGTTCCCTAATGTAAAATGGTGCCTGAGAGTGCCGTGGAACTGGGGAGGTCATGAATACTAATAAGGCATCCATAAATATTAATAAGGTGGACAACTGCTTCTAGGGAGATTGTGTTTCGGAGCATGTGACCGACTATAGGTGGGATTTTTAAATATGAAAAAGGGGTTGTTTGATGAAGGACAATGTCAGCTAACAGATGAGGGGGCAAATATGAATGTAAACTGACTTCTTAGACTGCAGTAGTGTTATGAATTGAGGACACTCTGTGGACTGCTGTGGGAAATGTGTGTAGGCAGCCATGTTTTGACTCTTTGACCCCTGTGGACAGCCAGTTAACTATCTGGGTGCCCAAAACTGTTTGAAAAGGATTCATGGGAGAACGCGTGACCCAATTTCAGGTGCCAAGAGACTTAACAAATCAATAATCAAAGAGAGCTACTAATTGTGATTGAAGACTGGAGCCAACCAATCAGAGGGCAGGATTTTCAGGAGAAATCCCAGGGACTTTGGGACACTTGAGTCAGTCTGTTCTGAGCTCTGATCAAGTCAAGAGGGCTCAGTGCTGTGTGAATATATATATCGAAGGGCTTAAAATTGAGTTTTTCAGAGGAACAAAGGAGAAGAATTCTTGCTGCTCAGAGGAGCTGTGCATCTGTGCTGATCACTCCAGGTACCTTGTCATAGTTTACTGTTTTAGTGGAGACTTCTGCTGCAGCCATTCTGCACCAGTTTGGGACTGAGAGAACACTTCTGAGCTGGGAAAGAGGTTTTCTAGAAACTGTGGATGCTGATTTGAATCAGAGAGACTGTAAGAGAGAAGGTGAGCAGGTGCCCTATGCTTCAGGGACCTGTTGCTGTTGTTGAAATCCAGCTAAGGAAAGAAACTATTGATCTGGAGTTGGAATTTGGAATCTCTTACCCAAAGGCACAGAAAAGCAGGAAAGTTGGATAAACTGTTCTGGCTGCATAGCAGAGCTGTTTTCTGTTGAGAGTAAAGAGAAGCCAGGAGATTCTTAGCTTAATTCAGAGCCAGGTGGGGAACTTGAGAACCCCCACCAAGTGATGTCTGCTGGCTACAGGGGGCCACCGGCATGTGTTGTAGGAGCTACAATACCCATGACCTGTGAGGGAGCTGGGCTTTGGAGCCACTCCTAGGTCTGGGTTCTCTGTGGTTCGGTGGGCCTTGCATGGGAGCTCTGCAACGGGCCTGAACAGGCTTAAGGTGACAAGCTGCAAGATCTTCAATCAAGGGGACAAGCGGTCAGACCTTCAATCAAGGGGACAAGCGGTCAGACCTTCAATCAAGCTCAAGTCTTCAGAATACTTACTGCTGCCCATTTGTTCTGCCCTTACTGAACTGAAACCCCCAGAGACTGGACTGGTGAAAGCCCTCTGCTCCAGGAACATTTCAGATATTCAGGATCATGAGTTATCTAGGGCTAGCCCTGGCAATCAAGGAAGGTTTAATTGTTAACTTTCAGTTTGCATTGTTCCTTGGTCCCCAATGCTGGCCAACCCGTGGCACCGAGCAGGCCAGCAGAAACCTGGGTACCCACTTAGGACAGAGGGACAGTCACTGGTACCAGTGCTGGTGGACTCTGGGGTGGTCTGGCCTATGGATCTTGTTGTCGTTAATAGTTTCTAACCGTTTTTACTTCCACAGCTATTCCTTCTCCAGGTGCCATGACCCTAGCCCTCCCCCATAATAAAGTTGTATTTTGTGTTTTGAAATTGTTGTATGAAGGGTGCTTTGTGGAAACTAACTGTAAAGTGCATGTGGTATATGGTATAGGGTGTGTGGGGTGGTTGGAAGGAAGGTGGGTAGGTACAGCATCCCAGGGGGTTGTACCAGTCATACACACCTGGCCCACTGCAATTTACTTTGGGTGGAGGCACTGCGCTATTTTATTTATTTCTTTGGGATAGAACTCCCCAGCACTACTGTAGCAGGACCCGGCCCCTTAACCTGTGTGAAGGTCAAGAGGCGGGGTAGTAGCCCACTGGCACACTGTGCTTGGGCTACATCTTTGGAGGCACCACTGGGCTGTCCTGTTCACCAGCCATGCCCACCACGGAGGTCCAAACTGGAAAGATCACTGTCGTTTCCCCCACCCCTAGTTCTACCCCCCCAGGTGTAAAGTTTGGCTCAGAGAGAATGATAAAGTAAAGTTAGTGGAAAGGAGTGGAGGTATGAAAATGGATCCCCAGAAATCCCTTTTACTCTTAGGGGTACTCTCTGAGATGGAAGAGGAGGATGTAGAAGGCACTTGTCCACAGTAATGAAGCTTGGTCAGGTAAAGGTGCGGGGAAAATTCTTGACTCTGTTTCAGGGACCTTGACTGTGCTGATGGAATGTAAAAATGCTACACAAGCGTCCTGGATACCTGAGGCCTTAGTGTCAGAGGGGTTGTCGGAGGCCTGGGCCATTGTTGCTATGTTCAGTACTGTTTCCCGGTGGGAGGGGTGTCCGAGCCCTCATTGCCCCCCCCCCCCAAAATGTGAGGCCTTGACTTGGATATGGGCCTGCCCTTTTCGAATCATATAGAAAGCTGAGAATGTGTTCAAAGGTGAAGCCCATCCCCACAGGGGAGGAGGACTATGAGTCATGGGTAACTTATATGATACCACTGCTACAGGATTGGCAGTGTAGTGAGGGAAAAAAACACAAAAGGCTAACTGAGAGTTTACGAGGCTCTGCTCTCGATGCTATCTGGTCCCTATGGACCACTGACGCTGAAGCTAGTGTGGAGGATTATATAGATACATAGACACTGTCAGCAGATAAGGGCCTATGGCCCACCCAGTGTGCCCATTTGAGCTTGTAAGTTCACGTTTTGTTTTTCTAGAAGTCTGTTGCTCCTTACCTCTGACCTCTAGAATTCCCTTATGTCTATCCCATGCATTCTTAAATCCTGTGATTGCTTCAGCCCCCACCACTTCCTCTGGCAGGGCGTTCCACTTGTCCACCATACGTTCTGTGAAGAAATTCTTCCTCACGTTTCCTCTGAATCACCCTCCCTCCCTCCAACTTTATCCCATGCCCTCTAGTCCTGGAACATCTTTTTCACTGGAAAATAGTGTATTCCTGCACCCTGTTCCTCCCTGTAAGGTACTTGTATGTCTCTATCATATCCCCCCCCCCACCTCTCACCCAGGGAGTAAATATTCAAGTCCTTTAACCTGTCCTCATAGGACTTGTGGTGCAATCCCTGTACCATCTTTATTGCCCTCCTCTGAACCTTTTCTACCCTATGTCCTTACATAGGTAAGGTCTCCAGAACTGTACATTGTACTCCAGGTGGGGTCTCACTAGTGTCTTGTAAAGTGGAATTATGACCTCCCTTTTCCTGCTGGTGATGCCCCTGCCTATGCATTCCAGCATCCTATTTGCTTTACCTGCTGCCTTTTCACACTGTTTCCCCTACCTTGAGGTCTACAGATATGATAACCCCAAGGTCCCTTTCCTGCTTGGTGCATGCTATATCCTCGCCCTCCAATTGATTTGTTGTTCCAGGGTTTTGTGCCCCATTTGCATTATCTTGCACTTCTTTGCATTGAATTTCAACTGCCAAATCCTTAACAATTCTTCAAGCTTTTGCAGGTCCCTCCTCATTCTGTCTACACCCTCTGGTGTGTCCACTCTGTTACAGAGCTCTGTGTCATCAGCCAACAGGGAAATTCTGCGTTCTAGGTCCTGCGCAATGTCACTGATGAAGATGTTGAATAGGACTGGTCCCAGCACTGATCCCTGTGATACCCCACTGGTCACTCTTCCCTCTGTGGAGTGACAGCTATTTACCACCACCCTGCTTCCCTTTGCTTCTCCTGGTACTTCTTCCTATCCCCTTCTGCCTGCATCTTTTTGTATTGCCTGAATGCAATCTTTTCGGCTTTCACTTTCTCTGCTACCTCCTTGGAAATTCATAATGGCCTCTTCTTCCTCTTCCTCTTGCTAACCTGCTTAATGCATAATTCTGTTGCTCTTGTAATCCCAGTTTTAAATATTGCCCACTGTTTCTCAATCCCTGATTCCCGCCCCATTCCCATTAATGCCTCTTTCAAGCATCTCACTTTCCCAAAGTCTGATGTCCTAAAATCCAGGATACGTGTTTTCGCACGGTTTGGTTCTACTCCTTCTGTGATTTCAAACCACAGTGACCACTAGTCACTGTTCCCAGGTGTTCCCCCACCGTTACCCCCATCACATTGTCCCCATTTTTGAGCATGAGGTCCAGTATTAACTGCTACCGAGTTAGTTCCTTGACCAGTTGCTTATGGAAGGCACCTTGAAGGGAATCCAGGATAAATCTGCTCCTGGTTGATGCTGCGGCTGGGAGGCTCCAGTCCACATCTGGAATATTGAAGTTTCCAACCAGCAGCACTTCACCCTTGTCTGCCATCCTTTGGATGGCTAGCATTAGACCCCTATCTGTTCTCTTCCTCCTGGGCTGGTGGGCTGTAGACCACCCCTGTGCAGATGGCCGACCCCATTTTCCTTTCCAGCTTAACCCACAGTATCTATCCCCCATTTTGTTCCTCCTGCATCTCTGTGGCCTTTATGCCATCTTTCACATAAAGTGCCACTCCTCCTCTCTTCCTGCCTACCCTTTTCCTTCTAAATATGTTGTAGCCGGGTATGGCCATCTCCCAGTCATGGTTATCACCAGGTCTCTGTGATGGCCACAATGTCCAGGTCTGACTGCACCATGACAGCCTCCAGATCCTCCATCTTGTTGCTAAGGCTTCTGGCATTAGCACACATGGCTTTCCATGATTTGAACTCCCTGGACTGTTTAACTGTTCTATTCCAGCCTCCTCCCTGGTTGTCCTTTATCCCTGGTTCTCCCTGCTTTTTGCCCTTCTGTTGAATGTTGCCCCCTTCTGCCTATCCACCTGCTGGGTGCTTATCTCCATCTTTTGCACACTGCTTTGTAGAGATCCACTTCTCCTGTTCACTGGTTCCACTGTTAGCTGTGGGGATTGGCAATTAGTACCGTCCTTGCTGGCCTGCCACCTCCCTTGGCTAGATTAAATGCTTGTCCATGTAGGATTTAAACGTATCACTGATGTGGATTCCCCACGACGGATAAAGGCCATCAGACTTGAACAAGCCTCCATCCTCCAGGTGGGTCCCCAGTCACCAATGAATCAAACCCTTTCTCACAGCACCACTTCTTCAACCGTGAGTTAAACTTCCTGGTGCATGTGCCCCTACGCTCTCCATGCTTCTCACAGATACTTCTGTCACCTTCTCAGAAGTACTAACTACTTGCTTGAGACTCCACCCCAATTTCCTAAACTCTTTCTGAACTTCCTTAGACTCCCCATTTGCCAGGCCATTAGTACTCAGATGGATAATGACATCCAGCTCCCCCTCCTGTCTTGCCTTCCTGGCGATCCCCAGGATCTTCCTCCCATCCCTGCATGCCGTAGCACCTGGTAGGCACCTCACCTCCCTGTCCTCCCCCTCCTGTGTTCCTAGCTGGATCCCTTTTATGATAGAGTCCACCACCAGGATTTGCTTCCTCCTTCTATGGGGTTCACTGCTGTCCTCACTGAGGTCACCTCCTTGGTTGACCTCCACATCCTTCCCTTCCACTTCTCTGGGTACCTTTGTTTGGTTGTCCCTGTTTGCCAGTGCGGTATATGAGCTCTGGAGTGAAATAGGATTTGGGATGTGTCTCTGCCTGACTGCTATAACCCTCCCTGAGCTATAGCTGCACTGGACAGTGCTTTTGGTAGCACTGAGACTTGTCAGGATGTGTTGTGGAGGTTTAGGGTGACTTGCCAGCAAAGAGAGGAACTCTTGTCAGAATATGTGCAGAAATTGGAGAAAACCCTGCAAAAAGTGTATCAAAAAGAAAAGTGTATCGAAAAAGGGGGATACAGGCTATGGATTTAAATAAGACCAGGTTGGAACAGGTGTTGAGGGGTGCCAGGTACTCGGAACTATTATTGCTGTGTTGGGCCTGAAGGATAGGTTGTGTAATCCCCCCTCCCTCCATGTCCTCCTCAGGGAAGTTAGGGAGGTGAAGTAAAGGGACGCTCAGTGGGGACCCCATCCAGCAGTAATAGCTGCAACCCAGGTTCAGGAAATCTCCCCTCCCTCTGAGGTCTCTGAGCTCAAAGTGTTGTTGAAGAAGTGCAGGAAGGCACTGGATAAAATGAATGCTGTTCCTGTTAGTTTTATTGAAGTTCCCTCTAGCCAACCATTTGATCAACTCCAGCCACCCTCCCGTGATGGGCCTGGGGTGCAGGCCTAGATGTTCCCCTGTGGTTCCCCAGATTAAACTTGCCTTCAGGAACTGTGTCACGCTGTCAGTGAGCTAAAAGAAACAGGGGATGCTAAGGGCAGGGGCCCCGAATGAAGAGTGGTGATGGCCAAAGTGATTGCTTTGTCTTAGCTCTAGCCCCATTAGTGTACCCAGGGCCCCCAAGTCATCCAGATCCCCAGCCACTCCTACAGCCCATTACCCAACCAGATCCAGAAGAGGAGAAAATTTCTGCTACAGGTGTGGGAGGGATGGACATTTCCAGAGAGAGTGCCAGTCCAAGGAAGATCCCGCTTAAGTGGGAGACCTCTTATTGGGGAGAGAACCAAAGCTGCAGGGAAACTTCAATGGGGCCCAGTAAGGAAACATGCTGGAGCCCCTGACAAGATCAGTTCCACTGCTTATATGAGGAAATCTTCCACCAAACCCCTGTTTCAGCACATGTCAACATGGACCAACTGGTGGGGCCACCAACAGAGACTACTGTCACCCTAAACGGAGTAGTCATCTGTGCCATTTCAGATAGTGGCTCCCAGGTAACAATCATCATCAAGTCCCGGTATGATAAACATCGATCCCACTTAGAATTGCAACCATTGGAGGGGTTATATGTTTGAGGACTTGGTGAAATATTCTACCCCTATTTGAGGTAGGTCAAAGTTTGGATGGCTTTCCAACCAAGGTGGCTGGAGTGGGAGATTCAGTTGAGACCCTGGCTTTAATCTGTCCAGATACTGGTATATATGTGCCTCAGGCATTTGCCTTTGCCCCACTCTTGGCTAAGCATGGCTGCTTTCACCTGAGATGTGCAACAATCTGTAATTAATTCTCCATTCAGAGATAAATAATTGTTAGGCAACAATGTAGAAAGTGTTTTAAGGGACTTACAGTCCTCACAAATGACTTAGAGATCCTTGCATACTCTGAACTCTAGACCCTGGGGAGTGGGTCCTGGTTCTTTTCACAAGACCTATGCCCACCCAGACTTTGGCTATTCAAGGGGCCATGGACGTGGGTTCCAGAGACCCAAGCCTTCCACTTCCAAGGTGTTTGGCACCCCACCATCCCCAGCACTTTCTGACTTCCTCCCTTTTTCTGGCCTCACTGCCTCAGTAGGCAAGTGAACGTCATGGGATTCAAATGCCAGGTCTTCTGGCTCTGTCATTCACAGCTCATTAATCTAACCTCTATGATACACATCCAGCCCAAATTAAAACCATATAATGAACCTGTAGAAAAGAAAAAACTTCCAAAATAAAAAGTATTATGCAGCTACTTCTAAACATTATGAAACATTTCTGCCTGATATTGTTTGTCACTATTAGCTCTTCAAGTTTGAGTTGCCAAGCCTTGGACTATGTTTCCAGTTTCTCTAGGCCTGCTTTCATTTTTTTTTTGCTGGTCTGTTTCTTCACCCTTGGCTGGTGGGCACCATACCCTGATAGCCCCATCACCCTGGCATCCCCTCTGGGACTTACTCGTCCTGCTCTTTTCTCCAGGACTTACCCCCGGTCGTCAGCGAGAGCCCTTATAGCCCCACTGACACAGGATCTGGATGGCCTGGATGTGCCCAATAAGCCGGGTACAGGGCCTGTGAGAGATCGGCGTCATCCTGCCAGTTGGTCACTAGTTTTCTTATTTTCTTCCCCAGCACAGAGAAAATGGCATGCAATGACACCAATGGTCATGTTGCGCATGCTCCTATATGCAGTATGCCATGTCTCTTCCCCACCTCCACCCTCATGTTAGTATGTCAACCCCTAGCCACCACTAGGGGGCCAGGCTAATGCCAGCCACTGGTCTCAACCCTTCCCAGAGGAGGAGAGCAGTCCTTGGGACACTCCATCTCCCCCCCCCCGGCCGACCCTCTGACTCCTGAGGTCACTCCTGACCTTGGGTCATCAGTGCTGCAAGCAGTAGCTCTACCACTGCACCAGTGAGACAGCTTAATTTCTTTATCCCCCCCTCTTCACTGTCCTCAAGGTCACATATCTTAGTGTCATCTACAAAGTAGTGTTGGAATTACAGTGGGGCTTGTCATGACTCAGCCCCTATAACTGAATTAAGCCCCAGTAACTGATGCATCACAGCTACTGATTTATAATGGGAAGGGGGGCTCAATTTAGAGATAGGACACTCATAGACCAGCAGTTCCCAAAGCTCGTAAACTGTAATTCCAACACTGCCAAAAGGAAACACATTTTGCCCTGGACCCCTATTCCAATGTCATATATAAACAAATTAAAGAGCACAGAATCCAGGATGAACCCTTGGTGCACCACACCGGTCATTCTCTAAGCCTCAGGGGGCTTACATTCAGCATTACTCTCTGGGTTCTTGACCTCCAACCAGCTCTCTACCCACCTTGTTATGTCCTCCCCACCTTCATGTCTCCCAATTTCTTCACAAGACATTTATGGGGTACTGAGTCAAAAGCCTTGCTGAAGTCCAGTTATGAAACAGGTAGAAAGAATGCTGGGCTCCTGATTGGTCATGATGTGCTTTCAGCTGGGCCATTATCCCAGCACAATGGCTCAGCTTAAAGCAGCTCAACAAAATATGCTTAAAAACTGCATCAATTTACCAGAAAAGAACCATTTCCTAATGCAGTAAGGCACTCCAGGGGGCAAGTTATGGTGGATTAATGGAGCTTCTTGGGTGGTGGAAGTACTTGGATTCACCTTGTGATTCAACCTACCCAAGGCACGCTGTTATCCCACCACAAGGCATCCTTTGGAGTGCCTTAATGCTTAAGTACAGGATGCTCCGCAGGGTCAGACTGGGGTACAAGGGGTTCACCTGGAAAGTGGATACAGGGTCCAACCTGGAAAATGAACAGGAAAGGGCCCAGTATGACAAACTTGTATCAATATCCCACCTAAATCTGATATACTAGTTCTGTGTTTACAGCTTACATTTCATTGCAGTGCCCCAAATACCCCATTTAACTAAAACAGCATGGGGTCATAATGTCACAAGACATTATGCCGCATACAATAATCGAGCTGCCAATACAGCACAATTGTTGTATGCAGCATAATTCTTTGTTTTTGTGGGGGGGGGCTCTGCCCACCACACCCCCATTATAGGGAACTGCACCCCCAAACCTCCCCCAATAAGGATTCTCAACTCCAGGGGGAGGGAGATGTTCAACTCGAAATAGCACAAAGTGCAAAAAAAAAAATGTTTCTGGGACCGAGAACCAAATCCAGTCCCAGACGTAGCGCCTGGGTTCATCACTGTGGTGGCTCAGTCCATTGAGCCACAGCAGCTGCTCAGTGGAACCCCATCCCAGCAGAGGTCTTATCCTCTGCCTGGGATAGTGCGAGTGGTGCAATACTGCGTACAGTGGTATTAGCGGTATTGCACCACTCGCTGTTACTTACAGCACTGTTCAGGGTTAGCCATAATGTCATATGCTATTAATCGTATGACATTATGACCTGGTAGGAACTAAAACATATATGATAAATGCAGAGATTTGCAGAGTTCAGAAGGTGATCAAGTACCCAACACAGTGTACCCAATGGAAATTTCCAGGAATGCAAGTGAGCCAGTCTGACTGACATTCAACACTTTGCTCTTAGCCATCAATTAGACACTGTGTTGAAGAATTCCATGAGATTTATTTGACAGGACCTCCTTTTCACAAAGTCATGCTGTTGTCTGTCCTGGAGACCATGTTTCAGGGTCCAACTGTCCATTTATTATTGTTATAAATGGTAAACAAAGGCTTTAAGTAGCCAGTTCCCCTTCCCCCATGTGGCCAGGGCTTGTTCCATGGCCAGCCCTACCCCCTTAGTAGTTTATCCCCCCCTCCATGTCCATTACCTAAACCACAACAGCGTGCAAGTAGCTGAGAGTGGTGCTGACCGAATATCATTTCCTACATGTATCCCTCCCTTTCTTCCTTGGCCGGGGGGGGGGCTTATTGAGACTGCACCTGCCACTCTTCCAAATGCCACTGAACTGTTTTGCTGTGGTTTTCTTGCACACCTACATGTGCGACATGGTGAGAGAGAGAGGCAGTCCCGTTGGGATCTCTAGTGCGTTTGGGCTTTTTCTTCAGGAGTTGAGACTGTACTCTTCAGCTCCTGCCCCCTGATCTTGGCAGTGAGCACCAGAAGCCAACATGACTCCTGGTACTATACTAAAACACTAGCGGAGTCAGCGTGGCTCAGTTGGTAGCACATCTGCCTCTGAACCAGAAGGTCATGGGTCCTCGGCCCACAGCGGGATTGGACTTGCACCTAAAAATCGCTGGCATCTGAGTGCAGTATTGGGGGGTGCTGTACTGCTGGGGTGTACCGTCCTTCAGATGAGACGTTAAACTGAGGTCCTTTCTGCCCATCCTGGTGTTGTCCTAGTGGGTGTCCAGGTGGAAGTAAAAGAACCCAGAGCACTCTTCGCAAAGAGTAGGGCGCATTCCCGGTGTCCTGGCCAACATTCCCCTTCCCATAAACCAGTTCATGCAGTTATCCAGGCTGTGTGTGGGTGGGTGATGATGTGCAATATGGCCACCACACATTCAGTCACTTCACTATCAGTCTAGCATTGCTTGTAAAGTGCTCTGGGATACTGTGTATGAAAAGTGCTATATAAATGCTGATTCTTCTTTTTCTTCTAATGCTGCTGTTAATGGGAGTGGGAGCACGTGCCATAAGGGCTCCTCCCAGCTCCAATTTGCAGATTTGTCCTTTACATTTGCTTGCATGCATGCACAAGGAACATCTTGCAACAGTATACCTTTTGGAAGTGTGTGACCCTCCTCTCCAGTGCAGTGCTCAGTGTAGCAGGCGTGACTCTAGGGGACCAATACATGCCGAGCTGTATATGACAGCTGTTCGGCTGTGTTGGTCTTCACTTCTAAGAATAGGTCCGCTGCAATCAGCGGTGGTAGCGTGTATGCAATTAGCATACCATGTCAATCGAACTGCTGCCATGCACAGCTCGGCATCAAAGCCCTCCCACTTCCTCCCTCTGTTAATGTCCTCCCCTCCCTGTTCTCCCGGCCCCAACCTTCTGTGCCGAGGGGGGGTGCCCAATCACCCTCAGCTCCTACACCCTCGGCACACTGTGTAGCGATGGGGGTGCCAATCCCCGTCGGCTGCAGGCCCCCAAAAACAGTTGGCACGCTGGGGCCCACCCCCGCATGCCCATGCCCCTCCCCCCACACACACTGTATGACCAGCGGCCCCAGCAAACACATAGGTGGCATGTCTGAGCCCACCCAACATGCCAGCAGCATCCGTTTTTGTCCCTCTGTAGGTCCCTCCCACCCACCTCTGCCTCCCACTTCCCTCACCTAGGTGGCTGCAGGGCCCACCTAAGCGTACCAAAAGTGTCCGCGTTTTTTTTTTTTTTAAATCTTGTAAAAAAAATGGTCCCTTGGTGACTCCTTGGCCCCCCTCCCTCTGCGCACCCTCCTCCCCACACACACCCTCACCCATACGTACCTACAGAGTCCAGTGCGACAATCTTCGATAGACCGGGAACACAACTGCACTCTTCAAAGCCGACTGTGAACTGAAGAAATGCCAGTAAGCTGTATAATGGCATAAATAGGGTTTTTTTCAACTTTGGTGCATATCTCAGCCATTTTGGGGAATTTTGGCACCAAATTTTCAACATGGGGTTATTGGGACCCCTCTAACGAATTCAGTCTCTGTCATGGCGTTATTCAGTCGAAAGGTGATTTCACGGTCACTGCATGGAATCACCTTCGGGACGAGTAACGAAATGACAGTGTTGGTGTTCATGAGGTGGCTCTCTAAAGGCTTATGTTGCAAATTTGGTGAAAAATTTGGAAAAACACTGTTTACAGTGTGCATTGTGCAGTTTCCACACATGCTCATAAGTTCATGAATTTGTAATATTTTCACTCCATATTTTCAACATAGGCATATTTCCACACCTCCTTATGAACAGTGCAGCTGCCAATTTTCACATCCTGGCTGAAATGTGTTTTCGCGTTTCCAGCACGAAATTGCACGGTCGCTGCTAGAAATCAGTGTTCACTACAGAGTAAGACAATCACAGTGACACTGTTCATGAGCAGAGGTCCTAAAATGCCTATGTTGGAAATTTGGTGGCAAAAGTCCATAAAATGGCTGTTACGAGCATGCGTTGCACAGTTTCTACGCATACTCGTAAGTTCATGAATTTGTAATATCTCCACTCCAGATTTTTAACACTGCCATTTTCCCACATCTTCTTATGACCAGTACAGCTGTCATTTTTCACATCCTGGCCGAAATGTGTTTTCGCACTTCCGGTGTGCAACAGTGCGGCAGCTCTGGGAAATCATGTTCAGTACAAAGTAAGAAAACCACAGGGACGCTGTACATGAGCAGACGTCCACAAATGCGTATGTTGAAAATTCAGTATAAAAATTCCAAAAAATGACTGTTTTACGAGTGTGCATTGCACAGTTGCCATGCATGCTCATAATTTCGCAAATCTGCCATATTTTCACTCCAGATTTTCAGCATTTGCATTGTCCCACACCTCCTTATGAACAGTATAGCTGTCATTTTTCACATCCTGACTGAAATGTGTTTTCACAGTTCCATCGCAGAATAGCGCGGTCGTTGTGGGAAATCAGTGTTCAGTACACAGTAAGAAAATCATAGTGAAGTGTTCATGACTAGATGTGACAAAATGCCTATGTTGAAAATTTGGTGAAATAATTCCACTGAATGAATGTGTTACAAGCGCAGGTTGCGCAGTTTCCACACCGGCTCGTACCCTTGAGCACAACCAGGGCGTTAGGGTTCCTAAGACAGACACTTAAGAAGTATGAGGGTGGAATGTTAATCAGATGTAAGAGGAGTTGCAGAGAGGTACTCTGTTTGGATATAGATGCTGAAGGGACATGGATACAATGGTGGTGGGGCCTGCATAAATGCCAAACACCAATGCAAATACCAGCAAGCGAATGTTCGGCATTGACAACTGCTTGTTCTTAGTAGAGTCAGCGATGGATGCCATTGACAGCAGAGACTGCTGGGTCAACAGCAAACCATCGACAGATGGGGTGGGAGACAACAGCAAAGTTGCCTCCAACATGTGCTATTTCTCTTCCATTGCCTGGATTTTAAATAAAGTTCCAAGGCCTTCTTGTGATTTTCCAAGTGGCATGGTTAAGGCCGTGGCAAATGCTGCAGAGCCTTCACCCTGGGCACTATGCACCATTCAGGCGGGGTGGCTCGTGCGCGTATCTGGGAGTACGTGGCCATCTCCCACACTATGCCTCCATGCAGCATTCTGGGACGAGCATGCAGACCCACTGCACTTGATCACTTGATTTCCCCCATGTCCACGGACAACTCTCCACTGGGAGCATTCTGTGGGCACGTCAGCACTACGCTGTATTCATTAACCCATGTAGTGCTGGCCACATGGGTGTGGAGGGTGGTGCAGGGTATGCCAGGGTAGACCCTGCTGTAACCCTCTGCATGCCCCCATGGTCACCACACTCCAGTTGCATCGGATGGTACTCTCCGAGCTGCCCCTGCCCACTAGGCAGCCAGTGAGAGCAGGAGCAGTGGTTCGGGTGGGTGCCTGTAATGCTGGACAGGTAGCACCAGGTGGTTTTGAGGGGTATCAGACCGTGGCATAAGCCCCCATAAAGGGACATGAGGATACGGCCAATGGTGATGAGGCACAGCTGCTGTTGTGGGCTGGGGGTGGATCCCAATGCTGAGGACATGCAGTGCGCCAGAAGGGCACCATTTGCCATGGCTGGTCTGGTGGACTGACCGGCTATAGGGGCCATACTGCACGGGGACCTTAAGCACAACTCCAGGCCTGCATTGCAGTGTGAGGGGATCAATAGTGGGATGGGCATCCCATTGGATGCCCACCAGTCTGTGACTCCACCTCCAGCTACTCTGCAGAGACCTGTGCACCGGGGAGGGGCCGCGGACAGGTGGCTGGCATTGGTGAATGCTGGTATGGGCGCACTTGTCTGCAGGGCAGGGGTATGAGAGTGCGTGACTTTTCGTACCCCTGCCTGCTTAGTGCATAGCGCCTATTGTGAGCAAGGCCTAAGTAATGAATGCACATGGAGTGGTTGTCATTTTGTATATCGTTATTTTATCGAAATTACAATAACCAAACAGTAGTTCCTTTTCTTTCATCATCAGCATAAATGGTTAAGCATTTTAAAATATCAAACAGAGAAATAGAAGCATTAGCAATAATTGCAAAGTTCAACATTATTCTTCAGCAGCAGTGGATCAATGAGCAGTTGGTAGTGTGACAGGATTGGATGGGACCCTGTCCCATTTGTTAAGTAGAGGAGTTAAAAGCAAGGATCTATTTTGTCCTGTACTATTCTACCACTTGTCTGTCTCTTGCCTATCTAACTATGCAAGCAAATGTTTCTTGTGGCATCTAGGATTTGACCACTTCAATGGTCTGTCCCCTGTTATCTCCCTTCCTTCACTTGCTGTTTTTATTCTTTTTTTCTCCCCTTCCTTCTTTTTGGTTAAACAATAAATGTGAATCTTTTTGTGAAATTGGGACCCCTTGGTTGCATGTATTTAATTATATTGTTGAAATGACTGCAGAAAGCTATTTGGGTTCATTAGAAGGATAACAATCTGGAACACAGGGGATTTACCTTGACATGCATTTTGACCTCCACTGGCTTAACAGAATGGATCTATGATTGGTCAACGACAACAATTTTGTCAAACGACCGTACAGCAAAACCATCATGTTGACCACATCTGCAGCTGGCATATGGTTTCTAACTTACTGACATGTTTTCCTTGGGGGGCTTTGCCCCCGAACCCACCCTATGTGGGGAGCTGTGCCCCCACACACCCCCAACAAAATATAATCAACCCTGAATCAAAGCTGATTAGGGAGGGTGCAAGACCCCAGAATACACTGTCGGGGTCCAGCACCAACACTACTGCAACCTGGTGCTGTAGTCGCTGTAATGTCAGTCGCTGTCAGAATGTAAGCTGTCAGAGGTGTACCTAACAGAATTATCAACAGTAAACCAGCTCTGGGACAAAATGTGTTATTTCGTTGCACTTGTTAAGACTAGACTGATCTTCACGCTGGCCTCAGGAAGGAAGAAGACAGAAGTTTTTATACATTTTGTAGAAAGGAGATGTAACTTACAGCAACAGGATGCAGAGTTTGAATTGCCAGGCAAAACACCTTACATAAACAGATCAATGCTTTATCAGACAGACACTCATATTGAGAATTTTGTTTGTATTGCCTTTATGAAGAGCTATCTTGTAAAACTGTATTTTTCCTGTTGCCTACAGATGTAGTGATCAGTAGTACAAGGGAGATGTTTTAAAAAGAGACTGGATACATATATTCTGGCAAATTCCAACATAGGTTATCACGGGGGAATGATGCTCTTTTGATCCCCTGCCCTCCTTAGTGGTGATCCTTAGTTATCAACAATAACAAAACACTACTTGTCAATTTTATAACTTCTCCTGATATGCCTATGCTTCCTGACCTATGCCTGAATGAAAGGTGGGAGAAAGAACTGAAGCAGGATGGGTTGACCCCAATATATATAGTCAGCAAGCAAACATTTTCCAGGTGGTCCTGATGCTGACAGCTTGCAGTACCACGGATCAATAAAGGGAGGTATCCGAAAAGAAGACTGTGAAGTAGCACCATCCTAGTACATCCACAGTAAGAATCTCGTATATCCATTTACAAGGTAACCACAATGGAGGAGATATGTTTAAACTGCAAGTGGTAGCCATCTTCAATGACTTGTCATTTTTTAAAACATTAGTTATAAATGGAGTTTTCAAAATATCTGAGGTAATTAAAAATACACTGATGATGACTCTAATGATGTCAGAAATACATTTTTTGCTGAAAAAAGATAGGATGAAATTATTTTGCCAATTAACAAATACTGCTACCTTCATCTGAAGCCCCCCCCCCACCAGTAGTTTACCTAAACCAGAGTTGCCACTGCCAGTTTGAAAAAAATTTCCTAGCCAAATGTTTTAAAGGGGAAGGGATCGGAAATCCTTTCTCGGAGGAGTTGTCCATCCGGCCCCTTCCCTCCTTAATGCGGAATCAGTAAAGCTCCAAACCTGTGCCACCCCACAAGAGCTTTGTTGAGTTGTAGCTTTGATTTGACCCCAGTGGCCCTCAAAACATAAAACTGTATCTTTGAATCACACTCCCATTGATATCAATGGGCTTTACCCTATCTCTACAGACTCCACCACATCATAAAACAGAGAATGGGTCGGCGCTTTACTGATTCTGCATTATTATACATTCATGCATGATAGCCAAGGTCAGATGCAACGTCTTATTTTCAATGGGGCCTGCTTTTCCTCATGTTTACAGTGTAAAGGATCCAGCAGATATGCAATATGTCATTTTCAGTGGGGTCCTGCCTGTTCTCATTGTGATGCTGTATTTCTCAGGATACTTCAGCTGAGGTGCACTTTCTCATGTTCAGCAGGGTCCTGCTTTTATCTGTTTTATAAGATTATTGGTACAGCTGGAGACAGTCTTATGGATATGAGTGCTGTGTTACACATTCTCAAGACGTGAGAACTGCTATCCAAAGGTGAGCAGTTCCGGTATCCTTAGAATGTGAGAGGCGACACTCTTATATCCATAAGACTGTCTCCAAATGTACCAATAAATGTATTAGAGATTGTAGTCTTGTTTTTGATGCAGATACAGGCTAGAAATTACGTTTGAAGTGTGATGTTGTCTTTTGCTGTTCATCACTTTTGGCACACAAAGCCATTGCTACGGCAGCCACAGACCTGTTTTAAAAAAAATCACATTTAGAGCTTGAGTGAAAGCTAGCATCCAGTATGTGTATGAAGTACTCTTATGTATATGAATACTTCACGTGATCCTAAATCCTGTCCTCTGATTGACTATTACAGTCTGTACAATCTGTAACTTCAGTGTACTTATCCAGGATCTCCCAGTTAAAATGCAATATCTCATTTTCTTTAGGGTCCTGCTTCCTCCGATTTGCACATTGTATTTAGTCAAGGTAGCCCAACCCAGATAAGATGCAATTCCTCATTTTTATGTTTGCTTGCACGCATGTGCAAGAAACATAGTGCCATCATCGGAGATTTTGGAGGTGTGTCACCTCCTCCTCCAATTCAGGCAGTGTGCTGGCAGGCGCGGACCCTGTAAGCCAATGCATTTTGGAGCTGTCTATGACACGCTCCAAAATGCAGTGGCATACAGTTGAAAGGGGGAGCTACGCTTGGTGAGCAGCGATAGAAGCTGCTCACGCGCAGCTCCGCGATGTCGCCCCCTGCACGCAGTGTATAGCCGAGGGTGCCCAATCCCGTCAGCTGAGCTACATCTGTCTCCTCCCCCTCCCAGTAGTTGATGCACGCTGAGGGCCCACCTAGCGTGGCAATCAGTCATGTTGCCGACGCGGGGTGCCCAATCCCCGTCGGCTGAGCAGCCCTCCCCAAAGTCCTTGTGCCACGCTGGAGCCCACCCAGCGTGGCAAGCAATCCCGCAATTTTTTTTTATTTATTTTGCCGACGGGGTGCCTAATCCCCGTCGGCTGAACCCAAAGTCCTTGTGCCATGCTGGGCCCACCCCAGTGTGGCAAAATGAATCCCACCGGCGTCTTTTTTTTTTTTTTTGCAAAAACGGTCCAGCCAGTGCATCTCCGACCCCCAAGCCGCACCACCCACTGCGCACCCACCTCCCCACCCCACCCCATACTTACCTCTGGACTCCGGCACGGCGATCTTGGTGGACCTGGAACACGTCTGCACTCTTCAAAGCCGTCCATGAACTGAGAAATGCCGGTAAGCTGTATAATGGGCTAGATGAGGGGTTTCAACTTTGTCATATCTCAGCCATTTTGGAATTTTTGCACAAATTTTCAACATGGGGTTTTGGGACCTTCTCATGAATGATGTCTCTGTCATGGCGTTATTTGGCGAAGGAGTGATTTGCAGTGACGCGAAATCACCCTTTGGCCTGAATACTGCCATGACAGTGACATCATTCATGAGAAGGGGCCCAAAACCCCATGTTGAAAATTTGGTGCCAAAATTCCAAAAAATGACTGTTTAACGAGCGTGTTGCGCAGTTCCTACGCAGGCTCGTAAGTTTGCGAAATTTCAATATTTTCACTCCAGATTTTCAACATTGCCATTTCACCACACCTTCTTATGAGCAGTACAGCTGTCATTTTTCACATCTCACCCAAAATGTGTTTCCACCCATGTAGTGCAGAATGGCGCAGTCAGTGTGCGAAATCAATGTGCGGGATAAATTAAGAAAATCACAGTGACACTGTTCATGAGCAGAGGTCTTGAAATGACTATGTTGAAATTTGGTGAAAAAAATCTAAATGACTTTTCTGAGTAGCATTGCTGCGAGTTACTACATGCACGCCATAGGTTTGTGAATTTTCAATATTCGACTCCAGATTTTCAACATTGCCATTTTTCCATTACCTTCTTATGAGTAGTACAGCTGTCATTTTTCACATCTCACCCAAAGCATGTTCCGCCTATGTAGCGTACAATGGGCAGTCGTTGTCTTGAACTCAGTCTATGGACACATTAAGAAAATCACAGTGTCACTGTTCATGAGCAGAGATCTTAAAATGGCAATGTTGAAAATTTGGTGACAGAAATTCCTAAAAATGACTGTTTTACAGTGTGCGTGCACAGTTCCTGCTCGCTCGTGGGTTTGAGAATTTTCAATATTTTCACTCCAGATTTCCAACATTGCCATTTCACCACCTCATATGAGCAGTACAGCTGTCATTTTCACATCTCACCCAAAATGTGTTTCCACCCATGTAGTGCAGAATGGCGCAGTCAGTGTGCGTAAATCAATGTATCAGGATAAATTAAGAAAATCACAGTTACACTGTTCATGAGCAGAGGTCTTAAAATGGCTATGTTGAAAATTTGGTGACAAAAGTCCATAAAATGACTGTGTTATGAGTGAGCATTGTGCAGTTTCCGCATCCTCGTTAGTTCATGACTTTGTAATATTTTCAGTCAGATTTTCACTAGTGGCATTTTCAACACTTCCTTATGAACAGTACAGCTGCCATTTTCACAACATGGCAAGTGTGTTTTCACACTTTCAGTGCAGAGATGCGTGGTCGCTGTGGGAAATCATTGTTCGGCACAGATAAAGAAAATCACAGTGACACTGTTCATGATCGGAGGCACCAAAATGCCTGAGTTGACAATCTGCTATAAAAAATCCCCAACCTAATTATATAATGGGTGTGCGTTGCACAGTTTCTATGTATGCTCGTGACTTCACCATTTTTTTAAAATATTTTTACTACACATTTGCAACATAGCCATTTATACACCTCCCCATGAAAGAGTACAGCTGTCATTTTTTACATCCTGTTCGGAATATTTTTGCACCTGTGGTGCTAAATGCTGTAGTCACTGTGCATAAGCAGCTTTTGGCTACCAAACTGATATTCCCCCTGTTCATGAGGTGGGGTCACATAACAAACATGTTGAAAATTTGGAGTTAACATACCAACGAATGCCTGAGGTATTAGGCTTTTCAACTAAACGCCCAACCCTATAGAGAATGACAGGAATCAGGGGTGTGACTTGAGTTCTTGCCTGTGATGCTCATACCATTCCACACCCTGCAGTCACTGAGAGGCATCGAGGTATGCCTTGGACTCTTGCCCCAAACTTCACCCCATTCTCCTATATCGCACCCATCTCACTGTATTTCCTAATGAAATGGGGTGCGCATAAGGGCCAAAGACCCCAAGGAACACGTGACACTTGTCAGTCTCTGCAGAGTGGGGTGTGGTGAAATGGCGTGGCCGTTATGCCTGACAACCCAAACGCACACCCCAATGCCTGTCACTCTCTGCAGGGTGGTGGTGGGGTTGGCTTCAGTTCAATACTTCACTGCCATTCCTATTACGCAGCTCTGTAACTTCTACACTACCACTGCCAATGCCAGCAAGCAAACATTCGGCATTGACAAATGCTTGTTTGTATGGTCCTGCTTTTACATATATTTTTAATAACTTTACTCAGGATAACATAGTTGAAAGAATGCATCTTGTTTTCACTGGGGTCTTGCTTTCACCAGTTCCACAAAACATTTTCTCAGAGTACCTCAGCTGAGGTGTCATAGCTCATTTTCAGTGGGGTCCTACTTTTACCAATTTTTAACATGTTGCCATAACTTTGGAATAGCAGGTTTTGAAGGCATGATCGTGCTGTGGCCAGTGGTGCCACTGCTTTTTCCGGTTGAGCCCCATGGCACAAATTAGACTGACACTGTCTATGACAGCAGTGCAAAAGTGTGCCACCACCTTCAAATATTTTAGCTGCTGCAGTGAGGGAGCTCCACCTCATTGCAGGGTGTGCCTTGTGCGGTGTAACATTTCAGTAAATATGGCGGGCAGTGGCTCGCCACCCGCCCTCACAGTCCCATGTAGCCAACTTGAGGTGCCCAATCCCCTGTTGGCATGTGACCCTTCCTGCTGTGGTGTGCCGAGGGGTGCCCAGTCCCCTTAGCATCATGCCTCTAAACACAGACATCCTTGCCGACAGGGGTGCCCAATCCCCTGTCGGCATGTTCTTCCACCATTTTTCTGGCGCGCCCCAATGTGTGCCACGCCCCACTGGGAGCCCACCCAGTGTGGGTGACATGACCCCCAACAAGGTGCCACACTGGGGCCACCCCAATGTGGCCACAACCTGTAGAAAAAACAAAATGGTCCACGGTGATTTTTAATTATTTTTTACCTGAAACAAAGGAAGCGGTCCTCGTTGGCTCTTGGTGGTATCCACCCCAACCGCAACCACCCTCTCGCGCAACCCACCTTCCACACACACCCTCACCCCATTCACCTCCGGAGCCCAGCGTGGTGATCTTTTGTGGACCGGGAACACTTGCACCTCTACAGACCGACTGCGAACTGAAGAAATGCCAGTAAGCTATATAATGGCATACATAGTGTTTTTCAACTTTGGTGCATATCATGGGCATTTTTAGGAATTTTGGTACCAAATTTTCAACATGGGGTTATTTGGGACCCCTCCTCATGAATTCAGGCACTGTCATGGCGTTATTCAGTCCAGAAAGGTAATTTCGCGGTCACGGCGCAAAATCACTTTTTGGGACTGACTAATGAAATGACAATGCCACTGTTCATGAGATGGACTCCCAAAAAGCCTATGTTGCAAATTTGGTGAAACAATTCCAAAAAACGACCATGTTACGAGCGTGTGTCGTGCTGTTCCCACGCACACTTATAACTTCGAGAATTTTTAATATTTTTGCTCCAGATTTTCAACACTGCCATTTTTTCACACCTCCTTATGAAAAGTGTAGCTGTCATTTCTGATATCATGCCCGAAATGTGTTTTTGCACTTTCAGCGCACAGTGACGCAGTTGCTGTAGGAAAACAATGTTCGGGACAGAGTAAGAAAATCACAGTAACACTGTTCATGAGCAGAGGTCCCAAAATGTCTATGTTGAAAATTTGGTGAAAAAATTCCAAAAAATGACTGTGTTACGTGCGTGTGTTGTGCAGTTTCCACGCACGCTTTTAACTTCGAGATTTTGTAATATTTTTTCTCCAGATTTTCAACGTTGCCATTTTTTCACACCTCCTTATGAACAGTACAGCTTCATTTTACACACCCTGCCCAAAATGTGTTTTTGAACATCCGGCGCTCTGTGGCGCAGTCACTGTAGAAAACAATGATCGGGACACAGTAAGAAAATCACAGTAACACTGTCCATGAGCAGAGGTCCCAAAATGCCCATGTTGACAATTTGGTGAAAAAATTCCCACAAAATGACCATGTTACATGTGTGCATTGCGTAGTTTCCACACATGCTTGTGACTTTGAGAATTGTTAATACTTTTACTCCAGATTTTCAACATTGCCAATTTCACACCTCCTTGTGAACAGTACAGCTTCATTTTCCATAGCCTGCCCGAAATGTGTTTTAGTACATCCGGTGCACAGTGACACAGTCGCTGTAGGAAAATAATGTTCAGAACACAGTAAGAAAATCACAGTAACACTGTGCATGGGCAGAGGTCCCAAAATGCCTATGTTAAACAGCTGGTCAAAAAATTCCACAAAATGACTATGTTACAAGCGTGCCTTGCGTAGTGTCCAAGCACCATCATAAGTTCGAAAATGTTTAATATTTTCACTCCAGATGTTCAACATTGCCATTTTACACCCTCTTATGAACAGTACAGCTGTCATTTTTACATCTTGCCCAAAATGTGGTTTTGCACATCTGGTGCACAATGGCATGGTCGCTGTGGGAAAACAACTTTCGGGACAAATTAAGAAAACCATACTGCCACTGTTCATGAGCAGAGATCCCAAAATGCCTACGTTAAAAGTCTGGTGAAAGAATTCCAAAAAACAGACTGTTACGAGCGTGTGTTACCTAATTTTCATTCACGCTCGTAACGTCAAGCATTTTTAATATTTTCACTCCAGATTGTCAACATTGCCAACTCTTACACCTCCTTATAAATGATGCAGCTGAGATTTTTAGGGTGCTGCAGAATGGTGAGTCACTGTGGGAAATCAACATTTGGAACACATTAACAAAATCACAGGGACACCGTTCATAAGCAGAGGTCCCACATGCTCTCATGAGGTGGGGCCATGTTGAAAATCTGGAGTGTGAATACCAACAAACGCCCAGGGCGTTAGGGTTTCTAACCATAACATCCCACCCTGTACTGCCTAACAGGAATCAGGGTGTGCCTTTATTGTCAGCTGTAATGCTAATGCCATTGCTCCCCCACCCTGCAGCCACTGACAGGCATCCAGGTGTGCCTTGGACTCTTTGGCTCCAAAGTTCACCCCATTCTCCTATACTGCACCCATCTCAACATACTTCCTTATGAAATGGGGTGAGCATAAGGACTGATGACCCCAAGACACAATGCAACACTTGTCAGAGTCCGCAGGGGAGGGTGAAGTGAAATTGCATTAGCGTTATGGCCAACTACCCAAAGGCACACCCCAATGCATGTCACTCTCTGCAGGGTGGGCTGGGGTTCACATCGGTTCTGTACTTCACTGCCATTCCTATTATGCATCTCTCTAACTCTTGCACTACCAATGCCAATGCCAGTAAGACAACATTCAGCATTGACAAATGCTTGTTGAACTGTTGCTACATAGGATAACCAAACTGAGTTACAATATCTCATCTTCAGAGGGGGACCTGTTTGTTTTCATTTTTACACTGTATTTACCAAGGAAAGCCCAGTCGATTGTAGATGCAATAGCCACTCATTTTCAATGGGGTCCTGCTATTACCCACGTTTACAATGTATTTACCAAGTATAGTACAACTGTGATGCAATATCTCATTTTTTTTTTTTTACCAACTTTTATAGCGCAGTCACCCAAAACAGCTCATGTGAGATGCAACATCACATTTTCAGTGGGGTCCTGCTATTCACCCATTTTTTTTATACTTGCTGTTTAGACCACCATTTCTCCTAATCTGCTTCCAGATCCTCCTTCCTCCTGCCCAAGCCCTTCGGCCTGCTGTAGGAGTTTTTCAAGGGTCAAGCCACCACCAGATAGAGTTACTACCTTTAAGTAGCCCAAATCATACTGAAACATGGACAATATGTAACTTTGACCAGTTCAAGAGAATCTGTCCTCTGAATAACAATAACTATGACAAAGGCTGGATTTTTGTGGGCGATGCAGGACTTGCATCAAGCCATGACTCAAACCCATTTTCGGTGCAGCTGCACAAATACCTTTACCACAACTGTGATTTTGGCGCATCAGACACAGTTGCAATAGTTTCTTACTACGCCAAATATTTGATGCAAACCCATAAAAGGGTCCCTAGATGCCACAAGCTAGACCGGGAGGTGATCTAACTTGTGGCACTTATGGGGTGAAAATCCCGACACAGGCAAAGAGAATGCGCGAAGTCTCATGTGCATATGATTGGCACACCAGAGCTTGTGGCATTCCTGAGCACTTTGAAAATCCAACCCAAAATGCTTAGTTGTCCACTCTGTTTCCTATCATTTTGGGGCATTTTTATTTAATGTATTGTAGTTTTTCAAGTTCTAGAGGTATGTAATAAGAAAATATTTCACTAGTTTAAAATCAGGGCCTTTAGCATTTTCCTGTTTTTTTGATAGGATGCAGCCCCCAAATCAGGACTGTCCTGATAAAATCAAGTCAGGTGATAACCTTAGCCACCAGCCTCTGCTCAGTAACCTTGCTGAACTTCATACCTTAAGCCACAGCTTGTCATCTGTGGGTGGGACCCCTCAGTTCACCAAGCCGTGGCATCATGTGTGTGTGGGGGGAGTGGCTTCATCTACCTAGAGCTGATGGAGTATTTTAGTTAATTTCAAACACTCACTTATCCCTCCCCTAGGGAGGCGGTCCTGAGGAACAACTCAGCAGAGCACCTATCAGGGACATCAGAAGGGTGGGTGAGTAGGCTCACCTAGTGGTACAGCGATCCTGGTTTGGGAACAGTCCAGGATCACCTGGGGTTGGACATGGAAAGAAGGAATGAGCATCCTCAGACAGCTGTCTACCCTCTGGGAAGGGGGACACAATGAGCTGCTAATTGCCTGCCACCCAGCGGAGACTAGGTGCCACAGCATCAGCGACCACTTTCTAGAGGGTTCAGGGCAGGCGCTCAAATAGCTACGATGTCTTCACATGGTGCGCCTGTGCCATGGCATTTCCAACCTCGGTACAAGGGCAACCGGTAATTCTGAAAAAAACCTCTGAGTGCCAGGATGATGACTGGTGGCCCCAGCCTCTGCCCACTGCCCTTGGCACTCACTTACCCACTGAGGTAAGTAACTAGTGGGGTAAGGCCCAGGACAGTGAGAGAGGGGGCTGGGGTTATCATCAGAAATGGGGCCACTCGGGGAGAAACAAGGGACAAATTATGAGGAAAAAAGGGTGGATGAGCCTCATCCTACCTTTAGAACGACCCTTCTGGACCTGATGTAGGCATGTGACATCTCTGTGTCACTCGCTAGTTGAGCAGGTGCTTGTCAACATCAGGCCACTCCAGAGTGTTTTAACCTGGGATTTCATTTGGCTACATATGTGCCCTCCTCCTCGACTGATAAGGGTGAATGATATTTGTTTTTGAGTTTGTTGGTTACTGCCAACAAGCAGAATATTACCTAATGTGGTTATCACTATAGCTGTGTGGAATGCAGAATTCAGCCTACAAAATTCATGTGGATTGGCAATTCCGCCTCTGAAATGCTTTGTGGTATTTATTTTTATTAAGTAGATATCCAAAAGTAATTTTTTTGGCTACGGCTGGCTCCTGCTCAGTCTGCCCACCTGCCACCCCATCCCCTGGTACCTATCCTCACCCCTGAAGTATACCTTGGCTTACCCCCTCGGCACGCCCATCAGTGAGGGGAAAATTTTCCTGATCAGAGACTAAAGGTGATCCGGGACAGACTTCCTCAGTCCACTGTGTGGTGCTCCTGCTCAGTCTGGTAAATTTTTGTGCTTGTTCCCAGGGAGGTGTGATGTGCAATGATGTTGGGGCACACAGCAAAATGTCTACATGCCTCACAAGCATGTGAGCTCCATCTGTCAGACCCGTAGCCTCTACTAGTGGCCAATCCAGCACCAGATGCTTCCCCGCTCCTCGGAGGAGGAGAGCAGTCCATAGGAAGCTCAATCCTCTTCCCTTCGACAAGCCTTCTGACTCCCAGGTTCACTTCCGAACCCCCAGGTCATCGGTGTCGCAAGCATTACCTCAACCGCTGTGCCAGTGGGACGGCTTTCGAAAAAAATATTTCTATGTGAACCATGGAATAATATTCCAAAGATTATGTAATGTGGAAAAATGTAACCAAGGTTTACATAAACTGCTGACTGCTATTTTGTGGTTTATGTAAACTGCCGAGGATTGGTGCCACTTCAGGAAGGCTAGGAACTCCTGCACCAAACTGATTTAAAGAGGCTAAGGCCAACTTCTACTGTTCTGAGCTTGATTCTGCCTCAAGGTGCCCAGCTAAATTTTGGTCCACAATCAAAGAGCTGTCTGGTCAAACAGTTGGAAATGTACTTCCCTCGAAAATCATCTCTGACAATGTTACTATCAATGATAGCAAGGAGATTCTCCAGGCCTTCAACAACCACTTTGCTACGGCAGACCTAGCATTCGACAGTTCACCAGCATCTGCGTTACGTTCTCAGGTTAGTGCACAGATTCCTGAACCTAGCACCACTAATGTGGTCTTCTCATTCCTTCCTGCTTTGTTTGAAGAGGTCGAAGACCTCCTTCTACAGTTGGACACCAAGAAAAGCACTGGTGCTGACTCTCTTGACCCCTATTTCTTAAAGATTGTGTACCACATCCTAGCTATACCAATCACACACCTATTTAACTTGCCCTTGTCCCATGGGACTCTTCCACACCTATGGAAAATTGCCCATGTCATTCCACTGTTTAAATCAGGTGATCCCCAAGACCTAAATAATTACAGGCCAATATCTGTCCTACTAATATTGTCTAAACTGCTGGAAAAAATTGTGAATGCTCAGTTGAGAACATACCTAGATAACAAGAACCTTCTAAACCCTATGCAGTCTGGTTTCAGAGCCAATCACAGTACCATTACGGCTCTGGCCAAAGTGACTGATGACTGGCAACGAGAACTGGAAAACAAAAAATTTGTATGTGCCGTGTTCCTAGACCTTAGCAAAGCCTTCGACACTGTCGACCATTGCCTGCTTCTTTCCACCCTAAAAGTGATAGGTCTAGACCAGACCTCTCTGTGCTGGTACAATAATTACCATACAGATAGGCTTCAGCAGGTCAAGGCCGAAGGGGAGCTCTCGGCCCCCAAACCACTAAAAAGAGGCGTTCCACAGGGATCCATCTTGGGTCCTCTGTTGTTTGCCATTTATATAAACAATATTGATGTTGGCATCAAGGAGGCCAATATTCACCTTTTTGCTGATGATATGGTGTTGTACCTAAGATGCCCAACTCCTGAAGCCGCCTGTGGAGATTTACAAACAGAATTCAACTTGCAGCAGAATCAGCTCCTGAATAAAAAACTCTTAATGCAAAAAAACCAAAACAAAAGTTATGCTGTTCTCTCTGGCTGCTCATTCAGCGAACTCTGCTATCTCTGGCTCCATACCTCCCATAAACACTTTACTTGGAGAGAGGTTGGAATTTGTTATGAAATTCAAGTACCTAGGGGTCTGGCTAGACCACAGACTCTCCTTCATGGAGCATGTCGAGGATCTGCTGAAAAAGTTGAGGCAGAGGCTTGGTCTCTTCTTTAGAATAAACTGCTTCCTGACCAAAGATGCCAAGATGCAGTTAGTTCAGTCCCTGTTTCTATTCCTAATTGATTATGCCGATTTCGTTTACAGTCAGTGTAATGCCTCCTGTCTTACTAAACTGGATACCTTATACATCAGAGCCTTGAGATTCATAACTGGCCTACCTATCACCACCCAACACTGTTCCTTATATGGAGCTGTAGGGTGGACCTCCCTTCAGTACAGAAGGAACAGAAATGTGTCTCTCTGGACTTACAGAGCTATTACCAACAAATGACCCCAACACATTTCCGACTGTTTGCTGTTATCGTGGTGAGCAACTTCACTAGAAGCTATTTTCTGCTTCTACTGAAGGTGCCTGGGGCCTACACACACTTTGGGAGGCAGCCATGACTTTGTGTTGCCTTCATTCTGGAACAAACTACAGAAATCTATGGAACTGAGTCTTCCTGTTAGTCTTACCACCTTCGAGACCTTGCATGCCAAGGCTGTTAAGGAGCTATGCAACTGTTTCCAGCATGCTTAGTGTGCTAGGATGCCTACTGCTTACCTGCCCACTACATCTCCACCTAACCTGGCCCCTTGATTGTCTCCACCTATACCCCCCTTTTGTTCTGCTAATCTACTACCTTTCTTACCCTCAGACTCCTAACATGTATGTCCCCAGCCCATCTACCGTTGCACCCATCCTAGAACAGCTGCAGTCCTGTACCCTCCCTCCATATCTGCCACTTATTTATTTATTTGCTTTTGTTAACCAGGTAAGCACATAGACAGCCAAGTGCCTATTTTCAGGTCATGACAAAGTTTGTATATGTCCTGACCAATGATATGCCGTTGTCTGAAAATGTTTTAATACACTGGCTGTTTCAGAATGTTTTAATTCCCTTCTCCTACTATTCTCCTAACCTTGTTAACCCTATACCTGAAATGCTTTCTATTGCTCTGTGTATTTTTTTTCTATTTTCTATAATTATGTCTATTTATTATCTGCACATAAAAGTGTTATTCTTGACCTTGTGTAGCATGAGGTCCACCTTGTAAATGAGCCTGCTCAATGGTGTTCACCTGGATAAATAAAGACTTGATTGATTGATTGATTGATTGAAACTGCAGATCTGAATCAGCAGTTTAAAAGAAAAATTTCACTTCTGGAATTTCAGAATTCTGCATCTGATGGAATTAGGTGGAAGTTTTGAAATTTCAGGAATTTGAAAATTCTGTGTAGGGCTAGTTGTCACCAACAGCACCTACTGTAGAAGAATATGTTCTCCACCTGCCGACTGACTGTTTCTTTATAGATGGACACATTGGATAACCTACTTGGCTGATCATCAAGAACTTGAAGGTTAAGTACTTACTATATGGTTTCTTCTTGTTCCGTTTTCTTCCGTTCGGGGGGCTGATCCGTTTTGTTACTCTTCCCTTTCTTTTTCACACCAATTCTATGGTTTAACTCTGAACAAAAAGTTGGTGTGTATAATCAGCGCTTTGTAGGTGTATATTACTAATATTACAATAACATGATAGCTACTGTTTATTGCGTAGCTGGGAAGCTGCGAAGAGGACAAATGTTCACTGTAACCAGACTTCACAGTTAGTGTACCTTTGTATATCTAGTATGCATGTAAGTAATAAGCAATGACAAGGTGTGCATTACAGGATTTTAATGCACGTCCCAGGGGTGTACTAAGGCATGAGGATGAAGGTCAAGTGTCCTTACACCCCTTGGAAGAGCATTAAAATCCTATGATGAACACCCTGTTGGAGCTTATTACACTTATAAAATGGCTTTCAGCAGTTTTTGGGGGTGGGAAAATGAGATTCTGCACCTGAGCATGCTTTTATAGAGATTTAATGCATGGTCAGGTGACATCACTCAGCCAGTAACATTTCTAGATTTTTTCCTTGCCATTTTATAAATTGGGGTATGCAATGGGCTGGCTCAAAATAAGCACTTTATCTTCAACAGTGAGGGCAGGCTATAACTCATGAGTGGCAGAGCCACGAGTGAGTTATGAAAGTCCTGCTCCCTCACAAGTGATGATAAATTGCCTGTTTTGAGTCAGGCTATTTTATATTCCATATATATAACAGTAGTTTACAAGTTAAAGTTTTTAAAACTGAAGTTTGTTTGAAGATTTTGCTGTTTTTATTTATTTATCTGAATTTTGGTAACCAGGTAAGCCCACTGAGACATGACAGTCCCTTTTTCAATGGTGACTCGGGAAGAGCAGCACAATTGAAAGTGCAGCAGTTATGTACATACAAAGTTGCCATCAGAGAAAAGGCCACAGGTCTATCAAGTCTGCCCGATTGTGCAGCTCTTGGTTTCATATCACTACAGCTGCCCTACCCAGACCAAACCCTCCTTCCTCCTCTTTTCTGGTCCTTCCCCTTTGTGTTTTTGTCTGTACTAACCCTGCCCTTGATTCTATCCCAACCCTGTTTAAAGTTATCCACTGTCCTTTGAGCAACTAACTCCTCCGAGTATGCGTTCCAACCTGCCACCACCTCTCTGTGAAGTAGTGCCTCCTCCTCTCCCTCCTAAACCTTCCCACTTCCAACTTCAGACTGCGCCCCCTAGTGACCCTTCCCCCCTTTAAGGGAACAATCCTCCCTCCTTGACTTTGTTTATGCCTTTCAAGTTCTTAAAGGTCTCTATCATGTCCCCTCTTACCCTTCTGTCTTCCAGCGAGTACATGTTGAGCTCTTTCAACCTTTCCTCATATGGCAACTCCCCTAGTCCCATGATCATTTTTGTAGCCCTATGCTGCACCCCCTCCAGTAATCTCATATCCTTTTTGAGGTATGGGCACCAGTACTGTACACAGTACTCCAAGTGTGGCCTCACCAGTGATCTATACAATGGCAGGATGACCTCCCCCTTTCGAGAGGTGATCCCTCTGGCAATGCACCCCAACATCCTATTTGCCCTTGCTGCAGCTCTCCTACACTGTGCAGATACCTTCATGTCCCCTGTGACTATTACCCCTAGGTCCCTTTCCTCCTCTGAAGCCATTACCTGCACTCCCCCAGCCAGTAGCTGCTCTTGGGATTTCTGGCTCCAAGGTGCATGACCTTGCACTTCTTAGCATTAACCCCAACTGCCACTGCCTAGACCAGTGTTCGAGTTTAGCTAGATCCTCTCTGGGTGTCTGCCTCTCTTCCTCATTGTTTACTTTTGCACAAATCTTAGTGTCATCTGCAAACAGGCAGACCTTACTCTTGACCTCCTCTGCAATGTCTCCAATGAAAACATTGAACAAAATAGGGCCCAGCGCTGAACCCTGTGGTACTCCACATGTTACTGGATGTGGCTTGGATGCCTCGCCCCTTACAACTAACCTTTGTTGTCTGCCTTGCAGCCAGCTCTCAACCCACCCCACCAGTTTTTCCCCACCCCATGTCACTCAGTTTGCTCATTAACTTCCTGTGGGCGCAGAATCGAAAACCTTGCTGAAGTCCAGATACAGGACATCCAGAGAGTGGCCTTCGTCAACCATCCTAGTGACTCAGTTGAAGAAGTCAATCAGGTTTGTTTGGCAAGATCTTCCTGTGACAAACCCATGCTGTCTCTCATCCTGCAGGCCATTGCTATTGAAAAGGTTATCAACCTCTCCTTCAGAATGGTCTCCATCAACTTCCCACTATGGAAGTCAAGCTCACCAGTCTGTAGTTACCGGTTGGTCCTTGGGTCCATTCTTGTGAAGGGCACCATGCGAGCAATCCTCCAGTTCCTGGTACATTCCTGTCCCCGGAGGTGTTGAACAGGTCCATCAGAAGTCCTGCCAACAACTCTGCCAGTTCCTTCAGGACCCCTGGGTGTACACCGTCCAGTCCTGGTGCCTTATCCACCCACAAGCCTTCAAGGCATTCAGAACTCTATCCTCTTGGATGACCTCATCTGTTATCTCTGCCCCCCCCTTGCCCCTTTCCCCTATAGTATTGGGCCATCCCTTTCTTTTGTGAACATTGAGCAGAAATACTAACTGCGTGTCTCTGCCTGATCTTCCCCTTGTTCCACCCATCTTCCTCTCTCTTGATTCTAACGATATCATCCCTACAACTCCTCTTCTCCTTATGTATTTAAAGAACCTTTCCCTCTCTGATCCCTGAGACAACTTCAGTTCCTTTGCTGCCTTGGCTACCCTGACTGACCTGGTCACCTCCCCAGATGCCTTTGAGAACACTCTTCTATCCTCCACATGCCCAGATTTTTCTGAAGATAATGAAGGTCAATCTTTTCCCTCACCTTCCCCTCCACCTCCTTGCTGAGCCAGCTAGGTTTTTTTGACCTGGGCTGCTTACTCTGAGATTTGCACACATGTTTGTGCAGGCCTTATTTAACCCTTCTTAATGATTGCCCACTTCCATTCAGCATCCATCCCAGGGTTAATTTCAGCTAAATAACCCTCTAGGATGCTGCCTATTCTGACAAAATCTGCCTTCCTGAAATCCAACACTCTTGTCCTGATCTTAGCAGACTCCCTCCTGTGTTGAGGAGGAACCACACTGAGCGGTGATCGCCTCCTGCTACAGGGTACTGTACCACCACATTCTGGACTTGGTCTCCATTTGTTAGCACCAAGACCAGTATGTTCCCCTCTAGTGGGATCCATCACCCTTGCACTAGGTAACTGTCTTGCATAGCCTTCAGCAGCACCTGTTCCTGGCGTGTACTGTAGTTACTGTCTGGCAGTCAACCCAGGTAGGTTGACGTCTCCCACTATAACTATATTTCCTTTGCCACTGACCTTTCTGATTTTCTCCCCAGCTCCCTGTCCACCTCCTCATTCTGTGAGGGAGGTCTGTACCTCACCCCATCCTGGGTTTCTTACCTTTAGGACTTTGTAGCAATACCCATATGGTTTCTGGCCTCCCCTCTCCCCTTCCTCCCTCGTACACAGTATCCCCTTCCTGACATAAATAGCCACCCCTCCAGCCTTTCCCCCCTCCTGGTCCCTGTGGTACACCTTGTATCCCGGGATTGTAAGATCCCAGTCATGATATTGGGTGTCCCAGGTCTCTGAGATGGCGGCAGTATCTACTTCCCCCTCTGCCATCATTGCCTGGAACTCTGCCACCTTGTTTACTAAGCTCCTTGTATTCAAGGATATTATAGTCCACCTTGTGTCCTTCTCCTCCTCTTCCAGTCTCTCCCCCTTCCACTTTTGTATTGGAAACTTTCCCATATTCTCCTCCTCCATCACTGGGGGCGAGGCCTTCTGGTCTCCCCTGGAAGATGCCTCCTTCCTGTTATCTGACTCAGCCCCTCCCCCTCCTCAGTTTAAATCTATGTTGTTTTTAATGTACTTCAGTACAATTTACAACAGTTGTACAAGATAATTCATACATCAAATGAGAACAGTAGCTGGTACAAAAGTTCAACGGGATAAAGCTACTACAGCAAACAAGTACAACACTTCGTGCAGAGATAAACAGATTAATGCAATAGGGTACAATACAACACAGGATAATCAATGCTGTGTACAGGCTGAAAACTTATTTACACCTAGTTCTCAACTTAGCTGGAGGGAGACAGAGGTGCTGAGCTAGATCTTGGGAGTCAATATTAGCAGTTAGAGAAGGGTTGGTAAACTCAGGTGTTACTGAAAGCATGAACAAGTGGGGGCAGCAAGGGGTGCTAGCAGAGCGCACTGGAATTGGGAAATGGAGGAGCAGCTAGGATTGGTGGAGGCAGTGAGTTCAAGGAAGAAACGGACGAGTATGCAAACGAACGCCAGGCTGAGTAGAGTCTCAGGTTAGGTACCGACAGCAGGGGCAGAGAAGCTGACCTTAAAGTACGCTGGGAGCATTGCGTTGGACTACCTCGGATAGGCAAGGAGGGGTGAAGCGATAGACAAACTTGTGTAGTAAACTTAGAGTAGCACAGCGCAGCTTAGCCTCAAAGGATAGCCAACCCAAGGTAGACAGTACATTGCAGTGATGATGCCTTGCATCAGTTCCCAAGTCAAACCTACCCACTCTATGATATACCTGTGAAAGGCAGGATGGGATGGAATAGAAGAAGGTGAAGAGAGCAGCAAAGGGGCACCATACATGAGGAGAGGCAGGACAGTGGCACTAGCTATCTTGTGGCATGAGGACGAGGTAAGGTACAGGCGGATTTTGTAGAGGACTCCTAGCCTCTGGTTGAGAGGTTTGGTAAGGGTTGTGACATGAATATCCAGCGAAAGGAAGGGGTCCAAGGTGATACCCAGGTATTTGAATGACTGAACTGATTCAAGCGTGAGTCCAGATTGTGACTGAATGGCCAGAGGGGGTGCGACAAGCTGCAGAGTTGATAAAGACATGCACTTGTGTTTTTAGTACTTAGGACCAGGTGCTTGTGGAGAAACTGGTCCTCGAGGGTGAGGAAGTCAGATGCTAGCGTTTGGTTAAGCCACCCAATGTCAGAAGAGGATCGGCAGATGATAGCATCATCTGCGTAGGGATGGACTGTGGCACCACCACAATTATTAGGGAGCTCATTAATAAATAAGGAAAAAAGAAAGGGGCCCAGTATAGAGAGTTTTTCAGCTGGCTTCATTGGTGCACTATGCATTTTGATATCAACAGCATTGTGAAAGCTGCTGTCTGGTTCAGTATTCCACCACGATGACAGTAACCTTAAAAATATCAATCGTGACAGCAATAAGAATATATATTTTTAATATTTCTGTTACTGATTTTACTAAGATATCTTGTTTATCTTGTCATGTTTACCACCACTGCTGTTCACTTTGAATCTTGCAACCTCCCTGCCAGCAGCCAGTCAGGCCATGGAGAAGGCACTCAGCAGAAACTGGACCAGCACAAAAGCCCTCAGCTGTTCCGCATCCTCCAATTTGGCTACCACCTCCTCCTCCAGCAAGGCAGTGTGGGCAACCACTCTCCAAGACCTCCTCCCCAGTGTTCAGGCCACCAGCAGTGATCCGGTGGCACCACAAGAAAGGGGTCTGTGAGGGTAAAATGAGCCTTCCCCTCATGCCGCAGCAGACAAAGGACCACTTAGAATCGCTCACCCTCCCTGCTAGCAGTCAGTCAGGCCACGGGGAAGATGATCACCTCTCCCTCTGTGGACATGAACCTCCTCCCACGAATGGCCCACCACAAATGGTCCAGTGCTGAGTGGCATGAGCTGAGTGGGGAGTTTGTGAGTCAGCCAAGGCAGCTGGGGCTAGGGCAGGACTTTCTGCTGGCCAGACCATCACCGTGTGGCAAGTGCAAAGCAGGCATATACTTCCTACTGCCTGAGACCAAGAACTACATAAACTGCTGCTAGGATAGCACCTCCTATCTGCTGCTAATACCACTCGAACTGCATGTCTTGTACATGCTTCCAGAATTTTTCCACTGATGCTCTACAGTTAGCTAATTCATGGTTATCCTAATAAATGTCTAAAGCCAAGGTCTGTCATTTTTATGTTGCTTGCACGCATGTGCAAGAAACATAGTGCCATCATTGGAGATTTCGGAGTGTGTCACCTCCTCCTCCAGATTCAGTCAGTGAGCTGACAGGCCGGCCCTGTAAGCAAATGCATTTTGGAGCTGTCTATGCACGCTCCAAAATGCAGTAACCTCTGATTGAAGAGCTACACTTCAGTGAGCACTGATAAGCGTAGCCCCCCACACGCAGGCGCAGCGCTCCGCGCCGTCCTGTGTAGCCGACGGTGCCCAATCCCTGCGGCTGAGCTGCTGTCGTCCCCGTAGCTGGTGCCGCTGGGAGCCCACCCCAGTGTGGCAATCGATGTTTGCCACGGCAGTGCCCAATCCTCCATCGGCTGAGCGGCCCCGTCCTTGTGCCACGCTGGGAGCCCACCCCAGCGTGGCAAACGCTCCTCGTAGTCTTTTTCGTTTTAACCTGTAAAACAAAAACGCTCCTGCAGCGCCTCCCGACCCCTCCCACAACCCGCACCCACCCACTGTGCACCCAGCTCCCCACACACCCCTCACCCCATACTTATCTCCGGACTCTGCGCGACGATCTTTGGTGGACCGGGAACACGTCTGCACTCTTCAAAGCCGACCGTGAACTGAGGAAATGCCGGTAAGCTTATAATGGGCTAGATAGAGGGTTCAACTTTATTGCATATCTCAGGCATTTTGTAAATTTTTGCACACATTTTCAACATTGGGCTTTAGGACCCTTCTCATGAATGATGTCACTGACATGGCATTATTCTGGCTGAAGGTGATTTCGCAGTGACGGCGAAATCACCCTTCGGCCTGAATACCACCATGACAGTGAATCATTCATGAGAAGGGGTTCCAAAACCCTATGTTGAAAATTTCGTCCAAAATTCCAAAATGACTGTTTTACGCAGCATTATGCAGTTCTCACGCAGGCTCGTAAGTTCACGAAATTTCAATATTTTCACTCCAGATTTTCAACATTGCCATTTTACCACACCTTCTTATGAGTAGTACAGCTGTCATTTTTCACATCTCACCCAAAATGTGTTTCTGCCCTTGTAGCGCAGAATGGCGCAGTCGATGTGCGAAATCAATGTATGGGACAAATTAAGAAAATCACAGTGACACTGTTCATGAGCAGAGGTCTTAAAATGGCTATGTTGAAAATTTGGTGAAAAAATTCCTAAAAATGACTGTTTCACGAGCGTGCGTTGCGCAGTTCCTACGCAGCTCGTAAGTTCATAAATTTTCAATATTTTCACTCCAGATTTTCAACATTGTGATTTTACCACACCTCCTCATGAGCACTATAGCTGTCATTTTCATCCTGCTCAAAACGTATTTCCGCCCATGTAGCAAAGCACAATGGCGCAATCGGTGATGAACTCAGTGTATGGGACACATTAATTAAATCACAGTGACACTGTTCATGAGCAGAGATCTTAAAATGGAAATGTTGAAAATTTGGTGAAAGAATTCTAAAATGACTGTTTTACGAGTGTGGCTATGCAGTTCCCACGCACGCTCAGAGGTTTGTGAATTTTCAATATTTCCACTCCAGATTTTCAACATTGCCATTTTACCACACCTCCTTATGAGCAATACAGCTGTCATTTTTCACATCCTGCCCAAAACGTGTTTCCGCCCATGTAGCGCACAATGGCGCAGTCGGTGTGCAAACTCAATATATGGGACACATTAACAAAATCACACTGACACTGTTCATGACCAGAGGTCTTAAAATGGCTATGTTGAACATTTCGTGAAAAATTTCCTAACAATGACTGTTTTACGAGTGTGCGTTGCGCAGTTCCTATGCACGCTCGTAAGTTCACAAATTTACAATATTTGCACTCCAATGACTTCCAAATACCTAAACAGCACATAGAAGCAAGCAACATTCGGCACTGACAAATGCTTGTTAAGTTTGCCATGCACACACACGCAGCAAACCTCTTGCTATAAGAGTGGCTTTTGAAGGGTGTGACACCGTATGTCCAATGTAGAGTTGTCTGTAAGGGGTGAAACACTGCCACGCCAATCATCTGCCAGGCTGATTGTAATGCTGTTTTGCCTTTGACGGCGGAAACTTTGTCTAATTGAAAAGGAAAAGTTGAACCAATCATACGGTGCGTCAGTGGCTTTTTCCTTTCAGCTGTAGGACACCACCCTGCAAACAGCTGTTCAGTGTCCTGATCTACCTGGCTGCTGTCACCCACTTTTGGTATGCTTGTGCTCTCCCCCACCGCCACCCCACTGGTCCCTTCCCTTATTGTCTTTGCTCCAGAACAGGATAACCTTACAATGCCCCTCCCAAGTGTGGAACTTACCACCTGCCCCTCAATGCTTCCACTGCTCACTGCCACCAGCCCGGGTCCAGTGCCACCTTCTGAAACGTCCCTCCGGCCCCCACAGTGTTGGTCCTATCTAACTTGAAAAGCAAGTATTTCTTCTGCATGGAAGTACTGTGGCGCATTATTCTGTGACCAGTGCGTATATGCTTTAATTGCACCAGTTTGTTTTGTAGTTCCTCTTGCACCTTTTGTATTGTTTACTCTCCTCACTACCCCGGGTGTATCTGATAGATGGATAACATAATTGTATAAGGACAACAGAGTTGTCTAAGTGAGCATGTGATTGCCAGCTTACGCCCTGGATTTTACAACTGGTATGCTGGGTTTGAACCACAAGGACAGAAGTCTCTGTCAGTTTGTTTCTGATTATGTAGTTCTCTCACATCATTTGTCATGTGTGGCAGTGCAGCACATGCTGTAAGGTAAGGAATGTCAGACTGTGGCCTGCAGCCACTTTAGTGGTGTTCATTACGTGGTGTTATAATAACTGAGTTTGGAGTTATTGAAACATGTCGACATCTAAACACCAGTGTTGACCACCTAAACCTTAGACACGCTTCCTCACAGTGGTAATAATACAGTGCTGAGCAAGATGGTTTTGAACTCTGTTTTGTGCTTTTATGACACTAAAGACTTATATGAATCAAGATTCCATATTGCTACTTCAAAATCTTAGTGTAGAATAAATACAGTACACACTCCAAGAAGGGTATGTGTCTTCTGAATCCTAAAAGGGGGGCTTCCATCATATTTAACGCAGCATGTACTGCAGGTATGGGTGTTAGCTGGGACAAAGCTGCATTTATTGAACTGTATCCTCTTTGGGCAATATATGTTTTTGTTTGGCAGATCCAGAAGTGCAAGTTCAAAGCATTGCCAAATTTTTTACTTAATTGTGCAGTTTTATTTTTCCTTTTTAAGTTCGCTATGCGCATGCACAGCAAATTTCTTGCTATAAGAGTGTCTTTTGAAGGGTGTGATACTGTCTGTCCAATGCAGAGTGGTCTGCAGGGGGGCAAGACAGTGCCACAGCCATCATCAGCCTGGCTGATTGTGACTCCGTTTTGCCTTGATGGGTGGAAACTTCATCTAGTTAAAAAGGAAAAGAAAAACTAATCGTATGGCAGCTTTTTCCTTTCATCTGCAGGACACCGCCCAGCAAACAGCTAGTCTGTGTCCTGATCAGCCTGGCTGTCATTACCCACTTTTGATGTGCTTGTGCTTCCCCTTCCCCTCAGCACCCTACCAGTGCCTTCCCTTAATGTCTCCGCTCTAGAATAGGACAACCTTACAATCCCCTCCAAATGTGGTGCTTACCTCCCGTCTCCAAATGCTTCTGCTACTCACTGCCACCAGCCTGAGTCCAGTGCCACCTTCTGAAATGTTCCTCTGGCCCCTGGAGTGTTTTCCTGAAAGTGGAAGGCCAGAGGACCACAGATGTGCACATAGGCACCAGATTATATGGGCCCATGGAAACTGTGCTCCATCAATATTCTCCAAAGTGGGCTTATCCCCACCAATAATTCACCGTCCATGTCTGGCATTATTGGATATAAGGGCAGCAGTCAGATGTGATTTTTCTGTGACTGCTATGCCCCTCCCTCCCAACACTGTGACGTGACTCAGGGAGTGAGCACAGATGCGTGAAAAAAGTTGCACCCCCCCAGAAGTAGCTGAGATGTCTGTGCACACGTCCCCAAAGAGAGCGGGTAATTCGATTTGGTGGCAGTGCCTCTGGAGTCCAGGATTAGAAATGGAAAAACAAGTGAGTGCGAAACGAGACAGCAGCTCTGTTAGCAGAGCAAAATTGTGTGTGGCATGACACCTTTATTTGCAGCCGGCGGGCGACCCAGTCAGTGTGTGATTGAATGAGAGTTGGGGACCAGATGGCCATGCACATCCAGTCACAGAAACTGAATCGGTTGGTGAGGGAGTGATCCAGACAGCAAGGGAGGCCCAGTAGGCCGTATGCACAGCAGTGTTGTTAGTAGTAGCATCAGCAGTGCCATCCAGCTCTCGGTCCGAGCTTGCCCCAGGAACAACAGACAAGCAGCGGCAGCCACAACACCCCTCCTCCAACAGCCATGCCCCTTTCTTGTGCCCTTTATGAATGTCAAAGTTGCTTCCAACACAGGGCGGCCACCATCAAGGACAGGATTGACTGGTATTCAGAAGACAGCAAGGCACCGTCAACTTTACTGTGCCACATCAGTTAGGTTCAGGGACCACCTTTCACTGCTTGAAACAGACACATTATTTTTGTATGTTCTCTTTCTCTCTCATGGTCAGGAATCTCTCAGAGGTGCCCACTCAACAATCACCTCTACTCCCGCCTGAGACCTCTCTCTCCCCAGGACCTTCCAGCCCCTGTATCACCTGCTAGAGGAGGGTCTGCCTCACCTTCCTGGTGGCCTTTCTGAAATTAGAGGGTTGGTCTGGTGGAGAGCCGGTTGGGACCAGCAGAGAGATGGCTCAGCACGAGGGAGGACGGTGATGTCCCTGGAGCCCTCGTCACCTCCTTTGATCCAGTGAGGATTTTTCCTTCTTAATGGTTCCTCCAAGGAGCACGAATGCACCATGACATCCACCCAACATCTGCCGCCACTCCTGCCCCTAAGCGTGGCACCGCACGTTCCTGATACTGCTCCTGGTCTCCACCAGGGGCCACATAGGAGCAGCACAAGTGCCGATCCCTACCTGGGAAGGGAGAGCAGTCCTCTGGAGGCTTAATCCCTTCCCTCCACTGCCGACCCCCAATGACCTGAGTCCATTTCTGAACCCAGGTCGCCGATGTGGTGCAAGGTGTGGCATCCAGCACCTCAAACCTCAGCGCCACTGAGACGGCATCAAAGACACTAAAATCTGAGAGTGTAAGAGAACTGGTAACCTTGAAATAAGGAGTGGGGCGATCACCCTAATTAGTATTTTATTGTTTTGCATTTTTTTCCAATATATTCCCCTTAGAAGTAGCTTTAAGTGTCACTCAGACCCTTTCAACGCAACCTTGTAGTACATGAAGTCCTAGAACTCTGCTTTTGTTCTTCCTTGTCCAGACCACAACTAATCCTCAAACTGAGCAATCTGTACTTCTCAGAGGTGTAACATGTAAGCAATAATACCTGACAGGGTGGGCATCATTGGGAAATACCAGACCGCCAAGGGGTGTAATGAGGCTCGATGCCGCAGGCAGAGGGTCTTATAGCCCCTTGAAGGTCCAGTATTTCCCAATAATGCCCACCCTGGAGGGTATTATTGCACTTAGAAAGTGGCCATGTTTGTGAATTTTAATGAATTGGTAAAATAAGACAGAACATGAGTGTTAAAAATTAACATAAGTATAAAAAAAAAACTTGTTTCAAAAAGTAGTCCACAGGCTGTTACAGGTCTGTTACTCCTCCCTACAGAGCTGTTCTGGTGGATTATCACCCCCCTTCCCCATCTACACACAGATCTTACCAACATGCACACATGCAGAGTGCCACATTAAGAAAAGGACTGGGCACAAGAAAACCTCATTAGCAGTGTTTGAACATTTTTTTTGTTATGCTGCACTTTTGCATCTTTTTTTTTTTTTTTATTTCGTTGCAGTCAGATCTCGGAAGCTCTCTGTGAGCTCGCGACTTTTGACCCTAACGGATATGGACTCAGCGTCTGCTGCGAGGGAAAGGTGTGAGGCAAACTGTTTCTTTATTTTATTTATGAAGGCTCTGAATATGAGAAGGGTTACTAACTGTGCAGATATTATGCCATGGGGGAGTTGTGTGCTGCTGCTACCATGATCGCAACTGACTGGCTTTGTTTGTATTTACCGTTGGTGTGTGGTGCAAGAATGTGTTTGGGAGAGTGGTGCCGTTGTAAAAGAACAACAACTGTTTTCCACTCTTTCCCCAAAGAGAATTTGAACTGGTGTTCTTTGTGCGAAAGGAGCTGGGAATGAAGGAACAGTGTTGAGATGGGGGGGGGGACCATTAGTTCTCGCTAAGCGAGAGAAAAACATGGCAGGGATTTTAAATTTCATCTGCTGTTTCAGCCAATGACAAAGCAGGCTGAGCACCCCTGCAGAAGGGTATGTGGTAAGGTGACAGTTAGGCTGGTACTAATTTGTTGTTGGCCATCTATTGAAAAATAAGTGCCCAGCTTGGAGGTGGTATTAGCCAATCAGCATTGAGAATCCATTCTTGCCATTTTCTAAGGCTTAATAATGAGACACTCACTGAGTGAGCACCGGCAAGATGAAATGCAATATTGTGTGAGACCTTAAGCAAGTCCCTTAACCTCTCATTGCTTCAGTCCTCTCTACTGTACACTGGATAGAAGCAGGACACTGCTAAAAATAAAGTCTTGCTTCCCAGCTTGGTTAGCCTACGTAAAAAAGTATACCAGTGAAGATCAGTGTTTCATACTTAAGATTACAGACAGAATGCATTTGCATAATGATAAGGGTTCAGAGTCCAGCTCCTGATTTTTCCCAGTATTCAGTGGTCCACCTGAATAGTAGGAATGGCAAAATAAAAAGAAATTCAGGGCCATTAGGGCCTTCAGTTGCTGGGATATCTTTGTTTAAATAAAGTATTTGTCCAGGATAGCCCAACTTCTCATTTTACTGTAAGAAGGGTTCTCTTTCCTCCTAACAATAGTTAAGAGTTGGGCAGTTAAGTGACTTGTTTAGGGCCGCACAGAATGTGACACATAGGATTTGAACTTCAGCCTCTCGGTTAACTGTTGTGTGGTATATCCCAAGGCTACATGGCCTGCCCATCTACTGTATACAGCATATCACTCCCGTAAGTTGTGAATGAATAAGAACCTTGTACAGTTAGCATGAAATGCTGCTGGACAAGCATATGTAAATAAGCCAGCAGCAAATGCTGCTGGGAACTGGTGGATGGATAGGAGGGATGGAAGCAGCTGCAGGGGGACCTAAGCAAACTAGAAGAGTGGCCAGAAAGGTGGCATCTGGAATTCAATGCAAAGAAGTGTAAGGTTATGTACTTTAGAGCGAAGAACCCAAGGAAAGAATACTGGCTGAGGGGTGGGTTAAGCTGGGGCTCACTGAGGAAGAGAAGGACCTTGGGGTAGTAGCAACAGGGACCATGAAAAATACTGCCCAGTGCAGGAGAGTGGCTGCAAAAGCGAACAAAATGCTGAGGTACCTGGTGAGGAGTTTTTCATCCAGGCGAAGAGAGCTGATCTTGCCCCTCTACAGGTCACTGGTAAGGCTGCACTTGGAGTACTGTGTGCAGTTTTGGAGGCCATACCTGAAGCATGATATCAGGCTACTGGATGGGGTGCAGAGGAGGGCAATGAAGATGATATGTGGAATGGAGGAGACAGACTATGAAAGCAGGCTGGGAGACCTGAATATGTACACCTGGAGTATACAAGGGATGGTGGGGGCATGATAGAGACATTCAAGTATCTGAGTGGAACCAATAAGGATGGAGCAGATGGGGTCTTTAATCTAAGGAGGGAGGGACACCAGGGGCACAGGCTACGAATAGGGGGAAGATTTAGGAGGAAATAAGGAGACACTATTTCACGGAGAGGCGGTAGCAAAATGGAATGCACTACCAGAATGGGTGGTATCATGTAAATCTGTGAACAGCTTTAAAACGGCATGGGACAAGCAGCAGGGGAGAATGAGGGTGGGGGAGGTGGGAGGCAGCAGTGGGATGACAAAGAGGAGGGGGTTGGGCAGCTGCAAACTAGGGGTGCTAGCTGCACACTCGAGCAGATGTAGATAGACAGGGTGGTCTGTTTTTGCTGGTACATTCGTAAGCTCATATGTTTCTACCCCAATTAGTACAATAGCAATACCAACAGCAAACTTTCGGCATTGACAAATGGTTGCTTATTTCTCCAACCACTGCCAGGATAGGCTAAATACTGAGCTGCTAAACTGTTAGTTAATGCATATGTAACCCCTACAAATGGGGGTTCCCAAAAGTCTTCCTTGAGCTTGCCTAAATGCTCACTGCCAGGCTGGTGTCCCATGCTTTAGCAGTTTAAATGTGATTACCAGAGCTTGTATAGCCTCTGTGTACTGTCTCTTTAAGAGCTGCCTAATTGCAGTTTAAGCAATCTGAGAGGGAGCTCTGTTGAAAGATGTAACTATTTACTGAAAACCATTTAGAATGATAATGATAATGTAGTTTGTCTAACCTGCTTTCTTTGTAGCAAGGACTGTTTTGTTTGTCTCCCTATCTTGGTCCTGGACTGCAAATTGGACCAATCAGTTCTGATGGGACCTAAAATGTAGCGGACTGCAGGAGCTGTCTGAATTCAAAATCTATAGGAACTGCAGTTTGAACTTTTTGCGCCTTTTTTGCAACTGAAGGGAGAGCTCTCGCTTTGACTGACAGCCAAATCAGCCAACAAAATCTTTTGGATCTTGAGGAAGTACCGGGCTGCTTGCAGTTTTTCAGTTAGAACTAAGCTGGAAGCTGAGCAAGAAGGAGCTGAATTGTTTCTGAGCAGCTATCCTGAGTGGATTTGCATGGGAGAACTCTGAAAAGGCTACGTTTTTGGCCTGCATGCCGTTGTGCTGCTCCTGAGAGGGAGAGAAGAGAATTATTTTGGACTAAATCTAAGTTTGTGTGACTAAAGTAAGCTACTGAAATGGGCCAGGCTCAACCTGAAGAAGACCGAATATTTTTGCTGAATGTGATCGGCCTGTCAGGAGTTCCAGCTACCCCTAAGCTCCTTGTGTGTGCAGAGACTTTGCGATTGTGCCCGGGGAGCGATTTGCCTGGTACAGTAGAATTCCCGTACATAAATGTGCTATGAGCTGCTAGCGGGTTGTGAGTTAGTTCCCCACTGTGTGAACTGTGTTCTGCTTGCTGAAGCTGTATCCAGCCCAAAACGGACTGCTTCTGAACTTGTTCCATGCGGTCTGGGCTTTGCCAGACTGGCCCTGCCAGACTACCCACTGCACAGAGAAGCCATCGACAAGAGACCTGCCTGGATATCAACCCCCTGCTCCACGCTTGAACAGGAACGACGCCTCTGCAACTTGTGTGGGCCCTGCTTCTCCTGGCATTCCAGGTCAACCACCTGCAGTCTCGATTTTCGTCCAGCCTGTGTCCAGTCTTAGGCATCGTGAGTAAATACCAGGGTAGCTCCCTACAACAACAGCTCAATCTGAGTGTGTCATCTGATTGTCTTGGTGTTTCGTTTCCTTTATGAACTGAGCCCTCTGGCTCTGGATTACAAATATTGTGTACTGTGCCTGTAGTGTTTTCCATCACAGGGCCCCAACCAACTACAACCCTGGGCAACTGTCCTGGCTAGCCCATCTCTTCTCTACCTGGGTACCCAGAGGTGGACTGTGGGGGGACTCAAAGCGCATGCATAACTGCTTGATTGATATAACCTTTAAGTTAATTAACCTGATTTTGCCCCTCTCTTGTTCAAGTCCCCTGAATAAATCAGATCTAACTTTTTCTGCATGTAGTCTGACTGTGGTTCCAGTTTGTGCTCAAAGTACTGTACTGTTGCTATTTGCTGTGCTTAACCTTGTTTTACAGGGGGTCCCCAGGGTCGAACCAGAGGAACCAGCGCTGGTGGTAAGTGCAAACAGTGTGGGTACTTGTGTGGTGTACCGGGGTATTGTGAAAGTGATTATTGTACAGTGTTCAGGCCACTAGAAGGGGAAAAGCGGGGTTACAGTGTCCCGGAGGGCTGTGCCCAGGTTAGCTTGACCACTACCAACTCTGACCTCCGGGTGGAGGCACCCGTTTCAGAACTCAGGCCCCTTAACCTGCTACTAGTCAAGCAAGCAGGGGCAGTAGCCCTTGGGATAGCGCCACCTAGGAGTTACACATATTCTGTTACATATGTAAGGTCTTGGACTATGTTTTCATAAACTGCTGCTAAGACAGGTTAAGTACTGAGCTGCGTATATTTAATGTTATAACTCTCAGCTCAGACTGCAGCTCAGGCTGGTTCATGATTTATTCTGCTCAAAGTAAAAGACTCTAGCCTATGCGGTCCCTAACAGCTAAGGTTGTTTCTCAGGTACTGTGTCCCCTGCTGCCGCCCAGGCAGGTTATGTATTGATCTGGAGAATGTATTCTTCTCTGACTGTGTAATACTTAATGGTCATTGCTGATTAGTTAGTGAGTATCTGACTAGCTAGTGCTGCACCCACAACTGCTGAGTAGCAGGCAGATCTCAGGCCATGGAGCAAAGGGCCCAGATTTACTGCCCAGACCTGCAATCTCTGCCCCCGGGCATAGTATACTCTACTCACCCTCAGAAGGCTGTCAGCAGCAAACATGCCGCTACTCATCTTCTGTATCATCACTTCAAATTCCACCTTCTAGCTCCCCATACTCCGACCCAGACTCACACTTCACAGATATCTACCCAGGCCTAGTACACTTCAACTGGCCCCACCCAGAGTGACTGATGAGGCTAAACCACCTCTAGCCCAATTTCTCTTCTACCACCTAGCAACCTCCTAAGAAAGCTTCACCACAGCATAGCCAGCTTCTCATCATATTGCTGCTCCTTCTGGGTGGGGACGTGAAGGACAACCCAGGACAACCCCCAACACAAACAGCAGACCTTTCCCCTTACCTGAGGGTCTCAGAAATCTGCCATCTTAACAGCAGGAGCCTACGCCCCAAGATTGATTTAGTCAACATTTGAGCAAGCCTAAACAAACTAGACTTCCTGATATTAACTGAAACCTGGCTCTCACCCTGATCCCCTCCTCGTCCATCAACATCCCCGGACACATATTCTACAGACAAGACCACTCCAAGACATTGGGCAGAGTTCTCATTTACGCAGCATGTCCCCACAGCTTCTCTATTACTAATCGAGAAGGCATCCCAAAATCACATGAACTTATCTCAGGGGGGAGCTCCTTACCCGCCCACACTCCATCCCAGTGCAGAAAATGGGTGTCTACTGCTCCCCAGGCAAATCTTCCAATGTGGTCAAAAATATACTCCATAAAGTTAGGGATCCCCTCCCCAAAGTTGAGCACTTCATGTTAGGTGACTTTGCTATAAACTGGTTAGCTGGCACCAAGCTCCTCTCACACATCAGACTTCACACCAAATCACAGCCCTCAACATGCACCAACTGATTTCCTCGCCCACACACTTCAACCCTAACTCAGATGACCACAGCATGATAGATGGGATGCTGTTATCCCATCCACAGAAACTCTTGAGCTCTGGCACCTTGCCAGATATTCTCAGTGACCACTGCATGATGTACTGTGTGCAAAAAATGAAATCCAACAAAGCCCCCCTAAATAATCGAATTAAAGCAGTGTCAGTAGCTCAGCAGGTTGCACACTCGCCTATGAGGCCAGAAGATCGAAAGGTAATGGTTGCTAGCCCCACACCAGGCATGTGGGGTAAACCCAATACTGACACTGCAGTGCATCATGAGGAGGATACTGCATTCCTGAGGTGCCGTCTTTCAGATGAGACGTTAAACCGAGGTCCTGTCTGCCTGTTCTGGTGGACGTTAAAGATCCCATGGCACTTTTCGAAAAGAGTAGGGGAATTTTTATTTGAAAAATAAGGTAAATAATACACAGTGGAAATGTTAACATCACAATAAACAAAGGAATAAAGCAAAACTGATACAAAGTAATACATGACGTCAATCAGTCCCACGAGACCTATTCACAGGCACCCAGTCATTTACAGTGTTAGGTAAGTTACTTTTTCTATTATTTTCTATTACTTTTGGAAACTCGTTCCAGGAAGCTTCGTGCAGTCACTAGCAAAGATGGAGAAGTACTAGAAAAAGTAATACACCTGACAGTTACTTGTTTCTTTTGATACAAAAACAATACAAAAATAATAAATAAGTATAACAGACGACATTTAGTTGAAAGTAATAGGTTAGTTACTAGTTACTTTCAAATTAACGAAAGCAGTTACAGTTACGTATTACTTTTGTATAAAAAGACATAAGTAACTGTAACTGTAAGGTGTATTACTTTTTCCAGTACTTCTTCATCCTTGCTAGTGACTGCACAGAGCTTTCTGGAACAAGTTTCCAAAAGTAATAGAAAAAGTAACTTACCCAACACTGGTCATTTATATTTAATCAAGTGGGAAAATCCCTTCCACCATCTCAAAACATGATCTGTCGCATACATGTTGACATCTTTAAGATACACTTTTTCCAATGTCTGATGTACCAAGATGCAAAAAGTGTCATAGGGTATCAGCTTCTGTGACAACGTCCATTGGCAGCGAGCCTGCCATAAATAATATTTCAAACAACAGAAAAAAATAGCCAACGTATCTCTATGATGGTGGTTTTCTAAACAAGCATACTGACCTAACACCAGAGAGTCGAATGTCAGTGTAGTTAACCAACGCATGTGCCAGGCTTTGGCCAGATAATCCCACACGTTTGTTGCATATGAACAAGTAAATAAGAAATGTTCCATAGTTTCTTCTAGATTAATACAAGATCTTTCCTTCATCACGTTATGCTTGTGATTACCACGAACATTTAGCCGGCCATAAAACCTCCCACATAAACAATGGAATTCTCTTGTTAGTCAGCTGTCTATAAACCATTGAATTTGAAGCTTCCGGACAGTTTTTGAAGACAGGTGCTGTCAAGTAAATCTTGTTCATCATAAGCGAGTATAATTGTATACTATTATTGCGAGTTATATTACATTTTGTCAATCCCTGTTTATACAGTTTCTGTGCAGCGGACTTAAAATATTCCAGAATATAGAGAAAAGGGTGATCATTTAGGCATGACAGATGTCCAAACCCAGAAATATCTAATCAGGTTGTGTGCAACCCATCGCTGATGTATATCATTCAAAGAGCGCAAGCCCCCTTTCACTGTTTGGGAAAGGAAGATAGTGTGCAAAAACACTACCGGGTCCAACATGCCTAGGCCACCTTTGTCCCTTGGAAGATAAGTAAAGCAATGTTTAATAGGGTTCAAACGACTGCCCCATAACATCTGGAAAAATAACTGCTAAAGTCTGGTATCAGACTGAGAAGGAGGAGGAAAAATCATAGCCACATACAACAAACATGGCAACAAAAACTGTTTTATGAGCTGAATTCTTTTGAGCTTGGCCATCTTCCAGTGTTTCCAACACTGAACCTTATCCTTCACGGTGGTAAGAGATTGTTCCCAAATAACAACTGAGATGTTCTGTGGACCAAAGTCTATTCCCCAAATCCTAAGGGGGTCAGAAGAGATGGTGATCCCACATGTGGAAATAGGAAGAAAGGGACCTGCCCCTACCCATAAACCTCTGCTCTTCTTCATGTTAAGTCTCTCATTGGAGACCAGAGAATACCACCCCATAAGCTCCAGAAAGACAACAAATTGTTGATAATGTAAAAAAATATAAACAAATATCATCAGCATAGGCTTGTGCATAAACAGATAGTTCGAAGATATCTCCCACAATACTATGCCAACTAGGGGTGTCATTAAGCTGCTTGAGTAAGGAGTCTAGCACGGAAACATAAAGCAGGAGACTGAGGGGGCAACCCTGTTGTACCCCTGCTGAAATAGTTATACTCCCAGTAACCTGGCCCTGTAACATAGGCCGCGCTGTTGCAGATTTATAGAGTGCCTGCAACCAAGCAATGAATTGCAAACGAATGTCATACTTCTTCAAAGTATTAAACAGGAATGGGTGATAAACACTATCGAAGGCTTTATCTTGATCCACCGAAATTACACAACCTGACCTTCCGTTTAATGAAAGGTAATCAATGATATCACGAATAATCATCAATGCACTCTGAATTTTCCTGTTAGGAATACCACAGTATTGAAAAGGAGAGACCACTAAAGATGCATATTTTTTTCAATCTACTATTCAACAGATGAGTTAGAATTTTGAAATCTGAATTCAAAAGAGTAACTGGCCTCCAATTCTGGATATGTGACTTGTCCCCAGATTTATATAAAAAAATTAATAAACCTTCAGAAAAAGAAGGTAAACCCTGCCCCAAAACAAAATATTGAAAAACCAATAGTAGACATTTCGCCAAGTCCATACTGAAAGCTTTATAAAAGTCACTTGAAAGGCCATCCAATCCTGGTGACACTCCAGGCTTCAAAGACCTAATAACAGTTTCAATCTCTGAAATGGTAATAGGTACTAACATTTCCAGTGCTTCCACGGGAAAGGCAGGCACAGTAAGGTCATGTAGATAGGAAGTAATGTCAGCCTGACTGGGGGCCAATACTGGACCCAGTGACTGAAAATGCTGACTGATAATATGCAACCCCGGCATGGAGTCCACCGTAATACCCTCTTTATCCACTAAAGTGTGCATCGAAGTAGCCTTCCTCCGTACTTTACAAAATTCAAAATGGTCGCCTATCGGAGAACGAGTCATACCATGTTGAAACATGGCCTGTATAGTAGTTGCCCTATCATATTGAAAAAGCTTCATTTGTGTTGTCAAGGTGTGAATTTGTGCAGCATAATCATATTTAGTGGAATAGGAAAGAGAGAGAAGGCATTGTAACTGTCTAAGGAGGGTCAAATAGGTCAAAAAATTAACTTTTTGTTTCCCATAGCGCTGAAAATACAGGTTACTCACCTGTAACAGGAGTTCTAGGAATGGTGTATGTTGTTCATCCACACTTCATGGCAGGTTCCTTGCCGCTTTAAATCTTGCCGGAAGGTCTTCAAGCTGGCTCCTCCCACCCAACCGGATGATAAAACTCTGCTCTGCCCCATGGCGCCAGATTTAGCCCACTGGAAGTAAGGTTGTGCCGGGCCGGGAGGTCTGGTGGGGTTGTGGATGAACAACATATACCATTCCTAGAACTCCTGTTACAGGTGAGTAACCTGTATTTCTAGGGACATGGATATGTTGTTCAATCCACACTTCATGGCAGACTCCTAGCAGTTCTCCGGGAGGAGGGAGGCAAGGCACACACCCTATTTAGGAAACAAGGACTGGAGAACCGAGGTCCCAAAACCAGCATCCCAGCGTGACTCAAGGTCGATGTGGTAATGGGTAATGAAGGTGTGCGCTGACTTCCAGGTAGCAGCCCTGCAGATTTCCTCGATAGGGACATGCCTGGAAGCAGCCACTGATGCAGCGGTATGGTGGGTAGAATGAGCTTTTATCTCTTTGGGAGGCTCCATGCCCACCAACCTATTGCAGAGGTCTATGCAGGAGGTGACCCACCTGCCTATCGTCCACCTGGCTGCAGGTCTGCCAGGTGCAGCTTCAGTGTAGGTGACAAACAGCTGGCGAACCTCTCCCCAAACTTCAGCAGTTCGCTCCTTATAATAAGAGAGTGCTCTTCTAGGGTCTAAAGTATGGAGCCTATATTCAGCCTCCGAGGTGTGATTGGGGTAGAACACCGGCAGAGTCAACACCTGGTTAAGGTGAAACTCCGACACCACCTTCGGAAGGAATTTCAGGTGGGGGCGCAGGACAACCTTGTCCCTGTGGAAGACCAGATAGGGAGACTTGATGGAAAGCGCCTGGAGCTCTCCCATCCTTCTGGCTGACGTGATAGCCACCAAGAAGGCGGTCTTCCACGACAGGTGAGAAATGTCACACCTGTGCATCTGTTCGAATGGCTTGCCCATGAGCTTAGCCAGTACCAGCAGTAGATCCCACGGAGGTGGAGGTTCTCGCACTGGAGGGGATATGTGATCAAGGACTTTGAAAAAGCGCCCGACCACCTTCTGCTGCGCCACCGACTGCTTTCCCGCTCGCGCCTGGTAAGCAGATATAGCTGCCAGGTGCACCTTTAGGGTCGTCAACCGAAGCCCTAGCTGAGAAAGGGACCACAGGTAGTCCAGAATGCTGACCAAGGAGCAGAAGGAAGGGTCCAACCCCTTACCCTGACACCAAATGGAGAATCTCTTCCATTTGAAGGTGTAGCATTTCCTAGTCGACTCCTTACAGGATGCCTCAACAACATTGAGGACCTCGTCGGAAAGACCCAAGGCCTGGAACTCTAGTCGCTCAGGAACCAGGCTGTCAGGTGCAGGGATTGAAGGTCCAGGTGGAGAACCTTCCCCTGGTTGACTGAGATCAGGTCCGGGCGGGCTGAGAGACGCCTTGGGAGCCTGGAGCAGAGGTTGAGGAGATCTGGATACCAGAACTGGCAGGGCCAGTCTGGGGCTACCAGAATCACCTGCGCCTTGTCCCTCCTCACCTTGAGAAGCAGCTTGTGGATCAAGAGAAATGGGGGAAGGCATAGAAGAGGCCCAGGGTCCATGGCCTCGAGAAGGCATCCCCCTGCAGCGAGCCCTGCTGAGGGGGGCGGGCATGAAACAGCCTCGGCTTCGCATTCTCCCTGGAGGCAAACAGGTCCACCTGAGGAGTGCCCCAGTGGGAGAATAGATTGTGTACTACCTCCGGCAGGAGAGACCACTCGTGAGATGCAGTCCCTATCCGGCTTAGGGCATCGGCCAGAGTGTTGGAGGCTCCTGCCACATGGATGGCTAGGAGATCCGCCTCCAGGCTGCGCTCGAGGGACCAAGTGCAGAGAGCTTCCTTGCACAGGGGCAAGGAGCACATCCCACCCTAGTAGTATAGGTAGTACATGGTCGTGGTATTGTCTGTCTGGACCTGGATCACTTGACCCCGTACAAATGGAGCGAAGGCAGTGAGGGCTAGTCGGACCGCTCGAAGCTCCAGCAGGTTGATGTGGCATCAGGACTCACGAGGGGACCAGAGGCCATGTGCTCTGTGCTCCCCCTAGATGGGCACCCCAACCCATTAAAGAGGTGTCGGTCGATAGACTGACCGTCGGCTCAGGGCGGACAAACGGGATGCCCTCCTGCAGATGAGCTGGAACAATCCACCACTGGAGAGCATTCCACATCTCCTGGGTCACTGCCACTGGCTGGTCCAAAGAACTGGCGCTCTGACCATTGGCTGGCCAGTCCCCATTGTAGGGGACGCATATGCCAATGGGCAAAATGGACCACGCTGGTGCAGGCTACCATGAGGCCCAGGAGGCGCAGGAAGTCCCAGGCAGGGCGCAATTGCCCAACCTGAAATGATTGGGCAAAGGAGGAAAGAACCTCGGCCCTGTCCGCCGGGAGCCATGCTCTGGCTCGAAGAGAGTCAAGCTCTGCCCCGATGAATTGAATCACTTGCATTGGCATGAGTTTCGATTTGGCATCTTTGATGAGGAGGCCAACCTGACAGCAAACCTGGAGGGCCAGATCCCTGGACCGCTCCACCTCCGGTCTGGAGGAGGCCGCAATCAGCCAGTCGTCCAGGTAAGGGTACACCCGGACCCTTCGGCGCTGCAGGAATGCTGTCACCACTGCCATGCATTTGGTGAAGACCCTGGGAGCTGGAGAGAGGCCCAAGGGCATGGCCCGGAACTCATAAAGGGACCACTCCACTCTGAAGCGGAGGAATCGCTGGTGGGACGGACGGATTGGGACATGAAAGAACACGTCCTGAAGGTCCAGAGAATAGAACCACATGCCTCGTTCCAAGGATGGAATGATCTGAGCCAGAGTGACCATCCTGAAGGTTCGAGACCTTAGGAACCTGTTCAGGTCATGCAGGTCGAGAATGGGGCGCGAGCCCCCCGTCTGTTTTGGGACCAGGAAATACCTGGACACAAACCCTGGGTCTGGTGGAGAGTCCGCCACCTCCCTGATCACCTCCTTCTGGAGGAGCAGGGCAATGTCGGCCCGACGGGCCAACAGAGAGGCCACGGACCCCGTAGCCCCCCGTGGGGTGACGGCTCGGAAGGAGGGGCCTGCTCGAATTCCAGAGGCAGACCCTTTTCTACCACTTTCAACACCCAGCGGTCCATGGTGACAGTGGACCAGGTGGAAAGAAAGTGGTGGAGCCGTCCCCCCACGGGGGAAACCCAGGGGGGAGCGACGAGGCTGGGGGCGACACCCTGCAACCCGTCACTGGGCAGGCTTGGAGGAGGGACTGGCCGAGGGACCTCCGGGGCCTTTCCCTCCTGGCTTCCTGCTGGAGGAAGTTGCAGGCTTGGCTTTTGGGTGCAAGTGCAAGCCTTCTGGCCCTGATGCTGGTGTTGCTGGGCCAGACATGCCGCAGGGGCAGAAGGACGAAAGGGCTTATGCTGCTGCTGGCGGCCTCTGTCCTTCTGGGCAGACATGACCGAGTCCAAGGTGGCATTGGACTTCTCGATCCTCTGCAAGTGACCCTCCACCCTGGGACCAAACAAGTCGGTACCCAGGAAGGGTACATCTGCCAGCTTGTGCTGGGTATCCACTGTGAAGGTGGAGATCCGCAGCCAAGCTCTGCAGCACATGGCCACTGCGGCCGCTACTGACCGGGCACAAGAATCTCCAATCTCGAGAGCAGTTTGGAGCTGCTGCTTTGCCACCGCCCTTCCCTGGTCCCGCACCTGCTTGACTGTAGTTTGGAGGTCAGCCAGGAGATGAGGAATCACCTCATCCAGGGAGCCCATAAGGGCGTGGGAAAAGTGTGCTATCAGTATGGCCAAACTGGCCTGACAAAGGCCTAGGGAGGGCGCAGCATACACTTCACGCCTGGCATAGTCCACCTTCTTGGACTCTTTGTTGGGAGGCTTGTCCACGTCCCTGGTGTTTTCAAAACGCTGGAAAACACTGTCAGTCACAAGCCCCTCTGCAGAGGGGTGCTCCAAAAAAACGGAGAGTGAACTAGTGAGGACCGCATACTTCCTGGCCATCCTGGCTGAAGGAGCAGGACAAGAAGCTGACCACTGCCATAACTCCAAGGCTGGGCCAACAATGGCTTCAGCCACCGGGAAGACCTCCATGGGAGAATCCCCTCGGTCCAGTATCTCCGTGAGAGGATACTTGGCCCGCTTTGATACGGGTTCGAGCTTCATCCCAGTAGATTCTGAGATGAGACGAAGCATGCCCAGGAACGAGGATGGGATCTCATCCACTGACTGCCCCCCAGTGGACTCCAGGTCAAGGGGCCTGAAGAACAGAGAAGAGTGATCATCAGACTCCGAGGAGTCTGCGAACAGCTGCCTAGGGCCTGAGCCACCCTCCACTTGCTGAGGACGATCGGGAATGAGGGTGACCGACAACCAATGGGGCAACCCCTGACCCGACTGAGAATCTTTGGTCAGAGCCCCAGATTTTGGTTGTGGAGGCGGGGGTTCCACCACAATGGGTGGCGCAGCTGGTTTCGGCCGAACAACCGGTGCCGGTTTGGGCTCCTTGATAACCACGAGGGGTTGTTTCGGCCATTCCAGTGACAGCCACTTAATGGCCGGGGAAGACTATGGGGTTGGCTTGTTCCCAGTCAGAAGGAGCTGCTGCCACATCAAGTCCTTGTAGCATCGGCGCAATTTGCGCAAAGCCTTTCATCCAGGAGCAAGAAGACGAGGACGAGCTGGGCCGCCTTTCCTTGGTGCCGAGATGAGACCGGCGATGTCGGCGGGATTGGCTGGACCGAGAAGAGGTCCAAGACTGAGACTGTCAGTGTTTCCAAGGGTGGTCTGGGAGGAGGGGGAAACCTGCTCCTCCTCGGCTCGGGGACCTTAACCGGGACTCTAGCATAGGAGGCGCAGGCAAGTCCTCGGTTTCCACCGGGGGAACCGGAGAGGAAGGGTTGTTGGCTTCACCAGTCGACAGCCTGTCCGACGGGTCGAGAAAAATTTCGACCGCGTCAACGGGTGTCTCAGCCGGCTGACCTGATGGGGACACCGTGAAGCCAGCAGCCTTAGCCGCAACCTTGACCGAAGTCCAGTGTCGACTGTCTGGGGAAGGGGACATCTCCTGCTCCCACGAACGCTGACGGTGGGACTTACCCTTCAAATCCTTCTTCTTGGACCGAGAGGAATGTCCCAATGGACCCTCACCTTTCATCGAGAGGGACTGACAAAGCTCCTTAAAAGAAGCCATGTAGGAGGAGCCCAAGGAGAGCGGGATAAATGCCGCAACTGAGGAAGATGAAGATGCGGCCTGGGCCGCCTCCTCCTCGAGGACGATCATCTGCTCAAGTTGCTCAGCCGAGTCCGCCGCCGCAGACACCGCCCAACGGGTCTCCTTTGACTTCATCGGAGGGATACGTCTCTCGGGGCATCCAAGTTGGAGTCTGGCAGAACGGTCTTCAAGGACATTGGCCGAGAAAGACTTGCACAATTCGCAGCCCTGCGGATCGTGGTCAAGGCCAAGGCAATAAACGCACATGGAGTGAGGATCGGTCCGAGACATCTTCTGCCTGCATGGGCACCACTGAAATCTGGGAGTCGACTTATCCATCGCATCCACGAAGGAAGAAACAGATCGAAGTCTAGAAAAATTAAGAATAAATTTTGGTTTAACCAACGAGTTTGGATCCAGGCCTAAAACGCAGAGCGCTAAGGAGGGAACCTGAGCTTCTGAGCGGTAAGGAAGATCTGGCGTCATGGGGCGGATCCGCGAGTTTTATCACCCGGGTGGGTGGGAGGAGCCAGCTTGAAGACCTTCCGGCAAGATTTAAAGTGGCAAGGAACCTGCCATGAAGTGTGGATTGAACAACATATCCATGTCCCTAGAACCACCATTTAAAGTCTTTCTTGGAGTCTTCCCACCACTCTCCCAAGTTGTCATACAGAAAGCTCACAGAGAGTCTTGCCTGTATAAGACCACGTAGTCCTGCCTGTACCTCAGGCTCCTTCAGAAGTAACGTAATAATCTTCCAACGGGATCTGGGCCTAGGCACACTTGGCGTCTCTAGGAAGGAAACAGTCAGTAACAGGTGGTCGGAGAATTCTGTCTGGAGAGCTCTAAACTGCGCAGTGGGCATATGCTTTGATATAAAAATATGATCAATTGTACATGTAAAATTACCTTTCTGAAAAGTATAAGGAGGGCCAAAAACCTGAAAATCTCTACAATCAAGTAGATCAGCAGATGCTATTGTTTTAGTAAGAGCATTGGAGTCACAATATATTTTTTTAGTGGTATCTCCTTTCTGCATCAACTGAGTCCTAGTACTACAATTAAAACATCCACCTAGAAAAATATGTCTTGAAGTAACTAAATATGGCTGAAAGGACTGAAAGTGCTACTGTACTGGCTTTAGACTGGGGACAATAAACATTGATAATTCTGCAAGACATAAAAACTCTACCGGGAAGGTCAATTAATTTATGTAAGGAAAATGAAAAATCATGAAAAAAATTCCCACTCCATCAGCACAATCAGGCCCAAAGGACCAGTAATATGGGTGCCATCTCCATTCCCCCTGGAAGGTTCTAACTTGGGCACTGGAAAACATCAATCTGGGCTGTATGTATATAATTGTAAACTGCATATATTCTGGCATTATTCAATAAGCTATGGACATTAAAAGTCCCGACTATAAATTCTGCAACCAGAAGAATTTAAAAGTTTTTTTTCTCCTTTTCTTCTTCTTCCCTTTATAACCTACCCATTCCGGGGAGGTATTGGAAGGATCCAACCCTATTGGTTGTGAATCCATGTCTCCCGGATCCATATTTGAGTCCCCCCAGCGGTGGCTAAAACTGAAAAGTGGTTCTCAGATTCGACCCCATCCTCAGGATGAAAAGAACCTGACTTAAGATTCCGAGCAGACCTCCGTCTGGGAAGAGGGGGCAGGGGTGAGGAGGGTATAACTGGTTCCTGGAAAACCACTGCTGCCGGGTCCTGATAGCAGACTGGGGTCGGGGCGTCAGAGAATTCTCCTACCTCGAGGGTAAATCTTGTGGCAAGGGACAAACTGAATCAATTAATGGAACTGGGGTCGTCTGAATGGGCTCAGAGGGTAAAGGAACCGGAAGTGGACAGAAGGAGTACAGGTGGAACAGCGGGGGGCTGAGGTGTCCTCAGTACCAACAGATGCCAAATCCTGGGCATTCTGTATTAGCAAATCTGGACTGAGACAGGAAGCTTTGTTCTTGGCCGACCAAGCACATTCTGCAAGGTATGACCATACTCCTAACACAGATCGCATTTAGTCTGGTTGGCACATTGAAAAGCAATGTGACCAATTTCCCCACAGTTGTCACATTGTGGTTTATTGCAGGATCCTGAAAGGTGAGTACAGGCGCCATAGAGATAACATGCCCGGGGTTGCCCAGCATAAAAACATACTCCCCTATCTCTACCCAGCAAAACAGCATTAGGGATGTGTTCAATTCCCGTCTCAGATTGCCTCAACTTCACTTTATATTTCCACCCCCCGTCCAAAATATCTCTGAATCCAAATTTGCTTCTGGAGGCAAAAGAACCTCACATTTCTGTGACAGCCAATAGGTAATGTCCTCCACATGTACCCCCTCATTCCGGAACATAACGGTGACAAACTTAGTCAGAGGTTTGGAAAGTGGAATCACAAAAAAGGGGGTCCATATGGGGGAAAACTTCACCTGGCTGTAACGTTCCCAAAACAGGTCTAAACCGTAAGCTGAACGAAAACTAACATCAAAATTATCTTCACCCAAGATTTTAATAAAGGCGAAGACATCCTGTGGAGAAAAATGCAATGAGTCTTTCAGTAACAATTTCTCAACATAATGTCTATCAGGCCTCACTTTTTAGTTCACCTTTATATCTGATGCATACAGCATTTCAACGTGGGGCAGCCTCTTTTTTAGATTTTACAAAAAGATCAGAAAGCAAAGGCTTAGCAGGCATTTGTACAGGAGGCACATCATCTACCAGAGGTATAGGGACATGGACTGGATCTGGGGTAGAATTTGACTCTGTCTGGGGGAGTACTGCAACAGGACTACCCCCCAGCACTGAGTCTGGTCTACCCTTAAAGGTGAATCTTCAGGGATATTTTGTAGCTTAGGCAAGTCAGTGAACCTTGAGGGAGGTTCAATGGCTGTTGAGGTAGGACACCAGTCTGGCAGTGCTTGTGTAAATCCAGTTGTTGGATTTCACTCTGGGTCTGGAAACCAGGCCCCACTAGGTACACTCTTCCAACCAGACTCAAGTAACGCTTTGTGAGGAGACCAGGCTTCCACAGGAGAAGGAAGGGGAGACACAGAAAAGGCTTCTTGAATGGCCTGTGCAGTAGAACTAGCTCCCCCACACTGTGGGAGGGCAGCTGTGTTAGTAATTTCCTTATGTGGCAAAGTAATTAATGCAGAGGTCGAAATATGAAATTTAGCCAGCGTTATGGCTGTGTGTAACCCCCCTGCAAATGGGGGTTCCCAAAAGACTTCCAGGAGCTTGCTTGAATGCTCCAAGCCTGAATGGTGTTTGGCATTTAAGCCATTTATCAGTGAGTGTTTTAGAACCTCTGGTACTGTCTCTTTAAGAGCTGTCTGCTTGCAGACATAATTAGTTTGTATGGGGACTGTGTGTTTTGATTGAGTACCACTCAAGCTGCTGCCAATTCACTCCATTTTTGCAGTCACTAGGAGTGCAAAGGGAACCTATCTGAAAGATGTAACTGTTTGCCAGAAATTATTTAGAGTAATAATGAAATTACAGTTTGTCTAACTCTTTCTTTGCAGTCAGAACTGTGTCTGCTAGTTCCCCATTCTAGTTTTGAACTGCTGAACTGGACCAATCAGTGTGGGGTAAGCTAGCTCTAAAATGGTGCCTTGACGAATCAGAACTTGGACTCATAATCTGAGCCAGCCACAAGAGGATTGTATGGGCAGTGACTCTGGGAGATGTAGTTTAGACTTCAGTGCCTTTTGGACCAACAGCAGCAGTCTATTGTGAGTGACAGCCAATCCAGTCAAGAACTGGGAGGAACTCAAAGGAAGTGCCCAGTTTTGTCGGTGGAGCTTCAGTTGAGCTTTGCAGTGAAGAAGGAAGGAGCCCTGTGCATTTTCAGTGTGCAGTTTTAGTCAAAAACGCGTGTAAGGCCCAGAGTTCCGGTCTGCAGCTTGTTAGGACTGAACTGTCCCTGTGAAAAGAATCAAAGGATCTCTGAAGAGTAGAAACCAGGCTCACCCTGTAGAAGACTGGAAGAATTGCTGAAAATTGCACTCGGTCTGTCAGGAACTGAATCTGCTGTGTGTTCTCCCGGTATTGTGCAGTAATTGCGATCGGGATACAGATGCAGCCTGCCTGGTATAGTGCTTTCTTTTATATGGATGTGTAAAGAGGTTTGTGTACCTCAAGTGAGCCCTGCTGACATTGAAGGACCCTATCTTATTTGGAGGTCGAGTACTAATTCAGGGTCGCCCCTGTTGAATTGCCACATTACATCCAAATGGAATTACTGTACTGCTGACTGTTTAATTCTCCTTTTCTCTGTGTGAAAGGGCCCTACCAGCTGCCACGGTTTGACTAGCCACTAGGGCTTGGGTACCCAGGGACAGTAACTGATAGGGATAGGCCTGTGCACAGAGCTATAGGTAGATTATTAGAGGATAAGCTAATTAACCTGATTTCCCCTGTCCTTGTTATATCCCCCTAAATAAATCAGAGCTGCTTGTTTCAGCAAAGTTATACTGCCTGAGGTATTTGTCTATGTTAAAGTACTGTACTGTGATTGTTGCACTGTATCTCATTTCACAGGAGGTCCCAGTGCCGGAACCAGTCCTGGGGTAAGTGTATACTGTGAAGGTAATTCTGATATATTGTGTGGGCCACTAGTGGGAAGAAAGGGGGGTTGCAGTGTCCCAGAGGGCTGTGACCAAGTTAGTTTAACTATTGCAAACCCTGACCTCTGGGTGGAGGCACCCGCCATTGGATCCAGGCCCCTCAACCTGTTAGTGGCAAATCAGGCAGGGGTAGTAGCCCCTGGGATAGCGCCATCTAGGGGTTACATGTGCATTATCTTTACCCTCATCTCTAAAGCCAGTTTACGTAGTCTGGGTTCTGTCCTTGAAAGAAAAAAACTTAGTACCCTCCTGTAAAAGTCACGGTAGTCTGGTATTGCACATTGGCCTCAGGGGCAACAGAAGCAGAAGACCCTTGTTCCTCCACCATTTTATGAAACACAAATCCAGCAGTCTGAGATAAATGGGCAGAGACAGAAAGAGGAGCCGCCAGCTGTTCCGACTCTGCCGAGATGTGGAGAACAAATTTGTCAATATCACTCGCTCCCCTGTTGGCAGCAGAAACAGTCTGAATAGCAGCATAAAGGGAGCCTTAGCGACTGTAGTGTCAACTGGCTGAAGGCACTCACTGCGTACAGCGATTTGACTGCCAGCCGTGTCCAAAGGAATATCCAGCCCACTAGAAATGTCAAAATGAAGTGACTCACCTCGCTCAGCAGCTAATCCAGGTGACACTTTGTCATTCTCCAGCAGGTCTCATCTGACAGCACTGTCAGTAGTCGCTACAGAAAAAGGTGTTTTAAAGTGATCCAGATGGTCTTGCAATGATTGTTGAATAAAGGCATACTTCTCCTGTTCAGTCACCATCAGAGCTTGTAAAGTTTCCATCTCACGTACAGAATTCTCTTCTCAGACAGCATCCGAAAAGCCACTCACTGTATCCGACTTCTGCAAATCTGAATTATCAGGTAAATCGTTTTCTCTAACCACAGAAGCAGTAGCAACAACCTCCAAATGACCAGGGGTAGAAGGCGGTCAGCTCCCCTGCCCGACTGCAAAGACATCCATGTCTTCCACCATTGCAGGCATAGTGGCCATCTTGGAAAACGGCCAGCAAAGCCCCCAGAGGCGAGTAGGGGAATTTCCCTGGTGAGCTGGCCAAATCTCCCCGATTCATTAAAAATACCATCAACAGTTTAATCTGGTACAATTTTTTTTGGTTACCATCTGTATCCCCCCCTCCGCCGGGTCACACCTGAAAAGGGGACTTCTAGTCTCAGTGGGCTTACCCGGTCACCAAAATGTAATAAATAAATAACCTGTGCCAGCTTCTCTAAATCATTCTGCCTCAGTAGATTCACACAGGATCTCCTGGCAGCCAACTGGTCCCCCCATCCTATCAGCCTCCAATCCGAAAGAGGCACTGGCACAGCTTTCCTCTATCTTCTTAGACATCTGTGACAAACATGATCCACCTAGGTGGTCAAGAGTCCGTGGTCGCTACCTCACCTGGATCACACCACATTTAATTGAACGTACAGAGAAACTCTGCCTGGGCCAGGCGCACATCAAGTGAACTCTCAGGACAAGCAAGCCTACACCACACTCCCGAATCACCGCACCATTAATGCTGTTCCCTTTTCCTCTTATGCTTCCATCTGATGGCTTGGTTGTGTTTCTCTATCCCTTTCCTTATGCTAGGGCCATCTAGTGCCCTCCCACCACCATAACCAGACAGCTGGACTTTGAAAGTCAACTCTTTCACTACTGAATAAAACAGAGCCCTTTGACTAAATTTACTGATACACATATTTGGGGGGTTGGGAGGGCAGGTCTGCTTTTAAGATTCTGGCAGACAGCGACAGCCTGCTTGGGTTATTGGATTAGACAGGACATATCAGGACCAGAACATGGATCAGAACTTAAATTCCAATATATATATAAAACTGAACAGTACAGTCACTTTAAAAATCAGTATGAGGTGGATAACTCTGAGACTTTGTGAAACCCCTATTTAAATTTACATAGCTACATAGACACATTGACACTGTCAGCAGATAAAAGCCCATTACTCACCCAGTCTGCCCATTTGAGCTTGTAAGTTCCTTTTATGTTTTTCTAGAAGTCTGTTGTCCTTTACCTCTGACCTTCAGGATTCCCTAACGTCTATCCCTTGCATTCTTAAATCCCGTGATTGTTTCAGCCCCCACCACTTCCTCTGGCAGAGTGTTCCACTTGTCCACCACCCTTTCTGTGAAGAAATTCTTCCCCACATTTCCTCTGAATTTCCCTCCCTCTAACTTTGTCCCATGCCCTCTAGTTCTGGAGCATCTTTTTCACTGGAAAACAGTGTATTCCTGCACCCTGTTCCTCCCTGTAAGGTACTTGTATGTCTCTAACATATCCCCTCTCTCCTTCCTTTCCTCCAGGGAGTACATATTCAACTCCTTCAGCCTGTCCTCATATGACTTGTGATGCAATCCCTGTACCATCTTTGTTTCTCTCCTCTGAACCTTCTCTACCCTTTCTATGTCCTTATGTACTGTAGGTAAGGTCTCCAGAACTGCACACTGTACTCCAGGTGGGGCCTCACTAGTGTCTTGTATAGTGCAATTATGACCTCCATTTTCCAGCAAGAGATGCCCCTGCCTATGCATCCCAGCATCCTATTTGCTTTACCTGCTGCCCTGTCGCACTGTTTCCCCTACCTTGAGATCATCAGAGATGATAACCGCAAGGTCCCGTTTCTGCTTGGTGCATGCTATATCCTCACCCCTCAACTAATATGTTGTTCCAGGGTTTTTGTGCCCCATATACATTATCTTGCACTACTTTGCACTGAATTTCAACTGCCAAACCCTCAACCATTCTTCAAGCTTCTGCAGGTCCCTCCTCATTCTGTCTACACCCTCTGGTGTGCCCACTCTGTCACAGAGCTTCATGTCATTAGCGAACAGGGAAATTCTGCCTTCTAGGTCCTGCACAATGTCACTGATGAAGACATTAAATAGGACTGGTCCCAGCACTGATCCCTGTGGTACTCCACTGGTCACTCTTCCCTCTGTGGAGTGACAACCATTTACCACCACCCTCTGTGTCCTGCTGCCCAGCCAATTACCCACCCACTTCAATACTGTCCTGCCCACTCCCATATTCCCCAGTTTGTTTAACAGCCTTCTATGCAGCACAGTGTCAAAGGCCTTGCTGAAGTTCAGATAGGCCACATCCACTACCTTCCCCGATCCACCTCCCTTGTCACCTCGGTTACTCTATCTCTTTAGACAGCTTGTTGATCAGAAAATAGGATATCCTGATATGTTGTTTTTTCATAGAAATATAGAAGTTGACGGCAGATAAGGACCACATGGCCCATCCAGTCTGCCCATTTCTTGTTCTACCTTATGAATGTGCCATCGACCTTTGTTCAGTCAATGGCCTATCTATTCAGACTCGTCTGTATTGCTCCCTTATGCCTGTTCCATGCCTGTTTGAAGCCCTGCACTGTATTCATATCCACCAATTCCTGAGGTAGTCCGTTCCATGTATCCACCACCCTTTCTGTGAAAAATAGCTTCCTCACATTACCCCTTAATCGGCCTCCCTCTACTCTCATGCTGTGTCCTCTTGTCCTGCTATTTTTCTTAAATTGAAACATGTTAGACTCTCTCACCTCTTGTTAATGCCCTTAAGGTGTTTGAATGTTTCGATCATATCACCTCTCTCCCTCCTTTGCTCTAGAGTGTACATATTGAGCTCCATTAACCTGTCCCCATATGTTTTCTGATGCAGTCCCTGCACCATTTTGGTTGCCCTTCTCTGGACTGCCTCAGTTTGGTTAATGTCCTTGTGAAGGTGTGGCCTCCAGAACTGCACGCAGTACTCCAGATGGGGCCTAACCAGTGTCTTGTAAAGAGGGATTATTACCTCCCTCTTCTGACTTGTGATACCCCTACTAATACACTCCAACATCCCCCTAGCCTTACCTACTGCTTTAGTGGTCTGCTTGGATGATTTCAGGTCATCGGTGATGATGATGCCCAAGTCTCTTTCTTCCCTTGTGACTGCCAGCAACTCCCCTCACAGCCTATAGGTGGCTTCAGGGTTTCTCTTCCCTATGTGCATGATCTTGCACTTCTTTGCATTAAACCCCAGTTGCCACTCTTCTGACCATTTTGCTAGTTTATCCAGATCTCTTCTCATTCTGCCCACCCCATCTGGATCATCTACTTTGTTGCAGAACTTGGTGTCATCTGCAAACAGACAAACCTTACCCTCAGGTCCATCTGCAATGTCACTGATGAAGATATTGGAAGACGACTGGCCCCAGAACTAATCCCTGAGGTACCTCACTTGTGACTTGCATCTCTTCTGACTGTATAGCGTTTACCACCACTCTCTGTTTTCTGCCCGTCAACCAGTTTGCCACCCAGTTGACCAACTTCTGACCCACCCTGAGCCTACCCAGCTCATTAATCAATCTTCTATGTGGAACAGTATAGAAAGCTTTGCTGAAGTCGAGGTAGGTGACATCAACTGCTCCCCCTTGGTCCACCACTCTGATTACCCAGTCAAAGAAATCTATGACATTAGTTTGACAGGACCTTCCTTTTGTAAACCCATGCTGTCTTGGATCCTGTGCTCCTATGGATTCCAGCTGTTGCATGATCCTTTCCTTAAGGAGTGCCTCCATAATCTTGCCCACTACTGAGGTAAGACTGACTGGTCTGTAGTTCCCTGCCTCCTCCCTGCTACCACTCTTGAGGAGCGGGATCACATGAGCCCTTCTCCAGTCTTCTGGGACCTCTCCTGCGCTCAGAGACTAACTAAACAGTTCTGATAATGGCTGTGCTAGTTCTACCCTTTGCTCCTTTAGTACCCTGGGTTGCATGCCATCAGGTCCCATTGCCTTGTCCACTCTGAGCTTATCAAGCTCTTGTAGGACCCTTTTTTTTGTTAAGGGACTAGTGCACACTTCCCTCCCCCCTGTGTCCATGGTGCTGAGCTGTGGGCCCTGCCCTACCTTCTCTTCGGTAAATACTGAGCAGAAGTATCTATTTAGGATAGATGCTTTTACATGGTCCTCCTCCTCACATGCCCCCTTATCTCCTTTGATCTTAGCAATACCCCCGCTGGACTTTTTCCTTTCACTAATGTTTCTATAGAAAGTCTTGCCACCTTCTTTTACTGTTTGTGCTAGTGTTTCCTCGGTTTGGGACTTTGCCTGCCTTACTGCCTTCCCTGATTCCCTTAGGGAAGTTTGGTATGCCTCCCTATCTTCATCCCGCTGCGTTCCCTTATATTTCCTGAAGGCCAGCCTTTTGGCTCTGACCTTTTCTGCTACTGTTTTTGACAACCAAAGTGGTTACCTTCTTCTTTTGCACTTCCTGTTTTCTCTAACACAATGGGATGTTGCTTCGAGTATTGCATCCTTAATGCTTGCCCACTTTGCCTGTACTCCCTCACCTGTATTTCTTTTTGCCAGGCCTAGCTTAACTGTGTTGGCCATCTTATCAAAGTCAGCTCCTCTGAAGTCTCATATTTTTGCCTTGGAATGGGATGATTTAGTTCTAGTGGCCAAACTGAACCATACCATGTGATGGTCACTGGCCCCCAGGTGATCTTCTACCTGGAGATCTGTGATCCTTTCCATGTTAGTCAGTAGTAGATCTAGGATAGCCTGTCTCTTGTGGGTTGTTGTACCAGTTGTTTGAGGCCCTTCCCCTGCAGGGAATCCACTATGTGTCTAGTTCTGGCAGATGGTCCTGCTGGTATTGACCAATCTGTATCTGGCATGTTGAAGTCTGCCATTATCAGAACCTCCCCTTTAGCTGTCATGTTTTCCCCATTCTTTCCTTTATGCTGCCAGTGCCACCTGACTGGCCCTCTTCCTGAGAGCGACCCCAGCCCCATCACTCACCAACCCATGACCTACCCATCTATGTTTACCTCCATGGGTGATGGTGCAGATCCCATGGGATCACTTCCCATCATTCTGCCAGTCAGTGTTCTTTCCCCGTTTTCACCCTGCTTCCAGACCAGCCCGCATATAGTGAAATGGGCATAAAGACACCACATGAACCCTGCGTCTGTGCCTGACCAATCAGAAGTTTTGTTGAAATTAGATGCAACACAGACGGACCAATAGTGTAGAGGGCAGAGGCACTGGACACCGTACCTCTTACCACACTGATGACATAAGTTCAGGAACAATCTCGGGTTGCTGGGGGTTGGCTGGAGGTGGGAGTGGGTTAAGAAAGGACTGATCAGCCGCTTGTCAGTTCTTCTCTCCAGGTCTGGGAAGGTAAGCCCTCCTGGGGCTGGTGTTAGGTTGGGTGGATGGAGCAGGGTCACTGGTTCCAGAGCACTAGCGGGCTTCACACACATGCAATTCTGTATCGCTGAGGCCTCGGAAAGCAATGGGGAGAAAAACAGAAATGATGTCCCATGTTGCCATATATGATGGCCCTCGGGAGCTCTCGTGTCCTGCACTGTGCGGATCCCGGTCAGCAGGATCTGCTTGGGGGAGCAGATGGTGGGACTGGGGGTACCCGAGACACGACCCAAAAAAAGTTGTGCGGTGCCAACGGTAAGGTGAAAAGCTCTATAAAAAAAAAAAATTAGACCCAACAATTGCTGCAAGACTTACTTCAAGTTATATACTGCATCCTTACTGTACTGCGACCTGTGGTCAGCCAGCTGGCAGTACCGTAGCGAGAAAGGCCTCCCACCCTTCCTTCCTGGAAGAGAAGGAGAGAGTTCTCTGAAATGTTCAGTTCTCCTTCTACTGGCTGCCCCAATAACCCAGGCTCATTTGAACACAGGTTGCTAGCACTACAAGCAGTAGCCCTACTGCTGCTCTTTCAGGCTGGCCCCAACCCTTTCCTTTTAATAAAGCTGCTTGTTTTTATATTCTTGTTGGTGTTTTTTCTACATTTTCTGTGTGTGTGGTATTGGTAACTCGTACCAGGCTCCTTGGCAGTGACAGGCAGGTGCACATAGTCACTGACACGCGCATATGTGGTGACCCTCACTGATACGTTACCCAACACTCTCGAGGCCCTGACGCAGTGCCAAATAATATGTTGCTCCCCCCCGACCCTACCGCAAGGGTCACCAGAGCAGTAGGAGAATGTTCTCCCCATCTCCAAGAACCATGCATGCTACCCCAAGTGGCACTGTGACTATAGTTTGGACACTCGCGGGCAGGAACCCGAGTCTGGGATAGAAACCCGGATTGCCCACAGTGTTGCCTGATGCACTAACTGTAGGAAATCTAGCTACTCCCAGGGACATCATCTTAAAAAAGGGTTACTGCCATCTGCATGCCACCAAGTGGTGGGGGAATCCTTCTGGCACACTGGTTACCCAAATTCACTTCCCAAGCCCACGATATCAAGAGCATAGGCCAGCAAGGAAGGTTCTGAGTGCCTGGTTGGATACTCTCCTCCGGGGTGGGTCACCATACTGCTCTGCTCTTGCAGTGACATGTGGAGGCAGTTGGTGCAACCCCCTTGGCAATGTGGCTTACCACGTTTCTTTTTTTTTTTTTTGTTTAACCAGGAGTAGCACACTAAGCTGAAAGCTTGTTTACAGGTGCGACCTGGGAGCACAGGGAAGTTAAGTGACTTGCTCAGGATCACACAGTATGTAAGTGGGGGCTATGGGATTCAAACCCAGGTCTCCAGATTTGCAGCTCAGAGCCTTAAATTCACTGTACTATACTGTTTCACCAGGCACTCACCCAGGGCCATCATGGAGAAGCACATTCACTGTGGGGAGGTGGAGGGGTACAGGGTGAAATGGGCAGCAGCATAACACAAATGGTCTATGGCTGCCCATGTCCTCACAGCATGTGACAAGGCTATTCCCTCCCCCGATATCGGACCAGCCCTTGTGATCCTGTCTCACCCTCTAAGTACGTGGAAAGTCTGCCTGGTCTGAACGGAGGGACCCTGCCTTGAGGGGGGGGGTAAGCTGAGGTTGAATGGCTGTGTATAACACCTGTGCCTACATCAGAGGAGGCTTCAGTCCCAGTAGCAGAGTTTCAGTGGGAAGCAAGATGAGGGCATGAGCTGCTGTAAACACATGGAGGAATAAATCAAGTAAATAACAAAAAAAAAAAAAAAATTGAAGCTGGCCCACAGGCATGGCGGGCTGAGGTGCTGGTAGCCTCACTGTCTGCCACACTTATGACCTGGGTTTAATAATGGACCAGGGTCACTCAGGGGTCAGCCAGGGGGAAGGACCATTGAGTATCTAATGATGGCTTTCCTCCTTCGGGGAGTGGGAATAACACACACCACTGCTTGGCTACCACTAGGTGGCACAGCAGCAGTTGCCTAGGTCGAAGGTCGGGCAGAGGCATCGAGGCGTGCAGCTTTGTCACGCTGTATGTGTGCACCACAGCAGGTGTGCGGGCCTCAACACGGGGAGCAACATGGCGGAAATGCTCCTCCAATGGCAGCATGGTGCCAGTGATCCCACAGGCTCCTTACCAATACCACCTATGGGCACCCACTCACCCATGGCAGTCTGTGTAAGGAGACGTAGAGTGCTGGGTATGGTGAGTGATGAGGCTGGGGATCACTGACAGAACGGGGGAGGGTGGCGCAGAGGAACAGGAGTGAAAAACAAAAATCAAGACAAAAATAAAAAATAAAATGAGCATCAGTTCAGGAAGCTGATAGAAACATAAACAATGTTGTCAGAAAAACACCATTGGTCCATCAGTTTGCCCTGTTTTATCTTACTCTATGGCTTGACCTATCGTCCGGATGATATTTTCACCCTCCCCTTCCAACCCGCACCCTGCCTTACTGCTATCCCCTAAGTAACTATTAAGCTTTTTACTTTGTCCCAGCCATGCTTGAACTCTTTAGTGGCTTTGGCACCCACCACCTCTGCTGGTAGGCTGTTCCACGGCTCAACCACTCTCTTGGTAAAGTAAGACTTTCTATCATCCTTCCTAAATTTCCTCCATCTACCAGCTTGTATTCACGTCCCCTTGTTTTTGACCCACCATTCCTGCAAAACAGTTCCTCACAGTTTACCTTTTACTCATTTTAGGAATGGGTTGTGTTGATTCCTTTCAGGAACTTGAAGGTCTCCATTATATCACCTCTCTCCCCTCTGGCCTCCAGCGAGTACTGATTCAGTGCCCTGAGCTGATCCTCCTAGAACCTGCCTTGTTGGCCCCAAATCATTTTGGTTACTCCATGTTGCACTGGCCCTATTCTCAAAGCCCTGGCAATGGTGCAAGGTGCCTACACCAAACGTGAATGGTGCACATGGTACCTTGTACCTGACACAGCCATCAGAGCTATTCTCAAAGGCAGCCTGCAACAAATGGGGCATGCACCTCCCATGCACCTGAAAATGGGCTGCAAGCTGGCACAAGGGGAAATGTGGCAGATGCAAGCTGCCACATCCCCGAAAATGGAATTCACAGAACTCTCCCAGTGGAAAAATTTCTAAGTACCATTAGACTAGCCACGGCTGGTCTAAGGGTACTTTGAACCCCTCCCCCCCCACTGGGAGAGTTGTCCTGTATGCTGCAATGTGCTGCTGTCCACGAACCCCCACGGTGCCAACATGTACTCATTAAAGTACATCCCCCGCCCTGGGGGATCAGCGCTCCCCCCACCCTGAATTCTGATTATGCCGGTAGTGAAATATGTTAATGGTACCCACATCACCAATGGTACAGTGGCATCCCTCCCCAACCCCTATCTTGTAATTATTTTACTACATCCCTCAATCCTGGTAGTGTAGTGGCCCCCAGCAGGTAGTGTCCACCATCCTGCCCCCCCCCAACACAACCCAGCACAGAGCTGGCGACCAGCACAACCCACCTCACACCTCTGTGACTGGCCACCAACTGAACTGTCATTGGGAGTACTGTACAGTGTTCATGCTCGCGTACACATTACAGTACTCTCAATGACAGTCCAGTCGGTGGCCAGCTGCCGAGGTGTGAGGTGGGTCATGCTGGTTGCTGGCTTCGAGCCAGGTTGGAGGAAGCAGGGAGGTGGACACCACCTGCTGGGGTGGGAGGGTGGGGTTCACTATATCACCAGGGATGTGGGTATTATTAATATAATTATATCATGGCATGATCGGGTTCAGAGAGGGGCACCAGACCACTGGGGATGTGGGTATTATTATTACATTATGTCAAGTTCAGGGTTCGGGAGGGTGGGGCCACTGGACCACCAGGGATGTGGGTATTATTAATATAATTACACTATGGAAAGTTCAGGGTTCAGGGAAGGGCACTGGACCACTGAGGATGTGGGATTCTGTAAATTGTTTGAACAATGGCAGATTTGGAATTCAGGGAGGGGGATCACTAGCCCACCGGTGATGTGGGGAATACCACTATTTCTAGGTACTGGCATGTTCAGGGATTGGCAGAATACTTGCCCTTGTCACAGGAAGCCTGCGGCAATCCGCTCTGATGTACTATGTGTTTGGTGCATGGTAGAGGTTGCCATAGGTGTCAGGATTTAGGCGCTGGGACCTCTCCTGAACCAGAATCTGGTGCAGGGTCCCTGGCCCACCGAGCTTCGGCGCAGGCTGCTGTTTGCTGCAGCTTGTGGCGATCAAAGCCCTGTATGAGAATCAAGCCCACTGCTCTCCAGCCTGTCTCTGTCTTGCCTCATGTGAGGACCCCAAAACTGGCACAGTACTCAAGATGGGGTCACACCAGTGATCTATAGAGAGGTAGTATTACCTCCTTCCTCCAACTATTGAAGCCCCTTCCAATACACCCCAACATTCTGGTTGCCTTGCATAATAATAATAAGTGGCTTGGTGAAAAAAAAATCATGTTCTGAAGGAGAACTAATCAGTAACTTTAATATATGATATTATTGTATGCTTCAAATCCAAAAATGGAAGAATCACCGACTGTGGGAGGGGTTTAAAAAGGTTTTGAGACAAAATCAAGCAGACATATTTGAGGCTGAATCTGGGATAACTGTGAGGGTTGGTTTAAAGAGCCACTGATGCATCCAGAATGCTTACCTGGAATGTCTGTGTAACCCCCCTGCAAATGGGGGTTCCCAAAAGACTTCCAGGAGCTTGCTTGAATGCTCCAAGCCTGAATGGTGTTTGGCATTTAAGCCATTTATCAGTGAGTGTTTTTAGAGCCTCTGGTACTGTCTCTTTAAGAGCTGTCTGCTTGCAGACATAATTAGTTTGTATGGGGGACTGTGTGCTTCTCTGAGTATCACTCGAGCTGCTGCCAATTCACTTCATTTTGCAGTCACTAGAGTGCAAAGGAACCTATCTGAAAGATGTAACTGTTTGCCAGAAATTATTTAGAGTAATAATGAAATTACAGTTTGTCTAACCTGCTTTCTTTGCAGTCAGAACTGTGTCTGCTAGTTCCCCATTCTAGTTTTGAACTGCTGAACTGGACCAATCAGTGTGAGGTAAGCTAGCTCTAAAATGGTGCCTTGGCGAATCAGAACTTGGACTCATAATCTGAGCCAGCCACAAGAGGATTGTATGGGCAGTGACTCTGGGAGATGTAGTTTAGACTTCAGTGCCTTTTGGACCAACAGCAGCAGTCTATTGTGTGACAGCCAATCCAGTCAAGAACTGGGAGGAACTCAAAGGAAGTGCCGGTTTTGTCGGTTGGAGTTTCAGTTGAGCTTTGGCAGTGAAGAAGGAAGGAGCCCTGTGCTTTTTCAGTGTGCAGTTTTAGTCAAAAAACATGTGTAAGGCCCAGAGTTCCGGTCTGCAGCTTGTGTAACAGCTTGTTAGGACTGAATCCGTCCTGTGAAAAGAATCAAAGGATCTCTGAAGAGTAGAAACCAGGCTCACCCTGTAGAAGACTGGAGGAATTGCTGAAAATTGCACTCGGTCTGTCAGGAACTGAATCTGCTGTGTGTTCTCCCGGGTATTGTGCAGTAATTGCGATCGGGATACAGATGCAGCCTGCCTGGTATAGTGCTTTCTTTTATATGGATGTGTGAAGAGGTTTGTGTACCTCAAGTGAGCCCTGCTGACATTGAAGGACCCTATCTTATTTGGAGGTCATGAGTACTAATTCAGGGTCGCTCCCTGTTGAATTGCCACATTAAATCCAAATGGAATTACTGTACTGCTGACTGTTTAATTCTCCTTTCTCTGTGTGAAAGGGCCCTACCAGCTGCCACGGTTTGGACTAGCCACTAGGGCTTGGGTGCCCAGGGACAGTAACTGATAGGGATAGGCCTGTGCACAGAGCCATAAGGTAGATTATTAGAGTGATAAGCTAATTAACCTGATTTCCCTGTCCTTGTTATATCCCCTAAATAAATCAGAGCTGCTTGTTTCAGCAAAGTTATACTGCCTGAGGTATTTGTCTATGTTAAAGTACTGTACTGTGATTGTTGCACTGTATCTCATTTCAGGAGGTCCCAGTGCCAGAACCAGACCTGGGGGTAAGTGTATACTGTGAAGGTAATTCTGATATATTGTGTGGGCCACTAGTGGGAAGAAAGGGGTTGCAGTGTCCCAGGGCTGTGACCAAGTTAGTTTAACTATTGCAAACCCTGACCTCTGGGTGGAGGCACCCGCCATTGGATCCAGGCCTCTCAACCTGTTGGTGGCAAATCAGGCAGGGGTAGTAGCCCCTGGGATAGCGCCATCTAGGGGTACATCTTGGAGGCTCACGCTGGGATTGTGTGTCCTCTAGTGGCCATATTCTACGAACCACTGTTAAGAAAAAATGGGTACCCGACAGAAGTGGCTGTGCACCGGCTGGTGGAGTGGTGTACTGGGAGGAGATCGACCCCAAAATGCTATGCTTATCCTGGACATCCCCTGGGTATCAATACGGACACTGTGCAGGGAGTACTTTCAAGGTGGAAGGTTTACAAAACCCTGTGGTGGTGGTCGGCATGCTAATCTGCTCACCCACACTTTCCTGGCCCTAGTAGAGTTTAAGGATCCCATAGATAGCTCCAAAGTGCCACAGACCATTACCCCAGAGGGAGCCCTCACTGCTTGGAGAGTGATAACTAAGGACAGTAAAGACCCGGGGGGGAATGAGTCCCCACCACTATCTGAAACTTTTGAGGAGAAATTTGCTAAATGGTTGCTGGGGGAAGGGAAAACTGTGGAGGACTTGAAGAAACTATTCTTGCCACCTGAGGGTGTTCCTCCCCCAACACCTTCTCCCGCTCCAGTGCCCGTAATGGTGGCTGAACCAATGCAGACTCCAATTTCTGCACCTGCCATTAGTCACGACTCTTACCGAAGGTTGAGGATCTTCTCTGGCACCCTCCCACCCCCAAAGGGAGGATGACTGGGAGACCTGGATAGACTATGTTGCCCCCAAGTGCTAGAATGGCAATGCTCGGGAAGCGGCGAAGAGGGTTAGTGAGGCCTCCGAGGTCCTGCCCTGGCTACCATTCTTGCTAACGGGCCAGTAACCCTGAAGTGACTGCACAGGCCTATCTTGGAGGCCCTGGAGAATGTGTATGGGAGCCCAGATTCTGATGAGGACCTATGGTGGAGAGTAAGAGATGCACAACAGTACCAAGGGAGTTGTTGTCTGTGTATGTATCTCGGCTGGAAAAATTGTTGCAAGAATGCCTCAGAAAAGGTAGTTTGCCAGCGATTGAACTGGACCGAACCAGGCTGGACAGGATCCTTAAGTCTGCCCCCTTCTCAGAACTGCTGTTGCTTCAGTTACACCTGGCAGATCGACTGGAATCCCCACCCTCCTATGATGAGTTAATGAGAGAAATTCGAGGAGTTGAGAAAAGGCGACCTCGGGAGGTACCTGCACCAATAGCTGCGGCTACGACCCGAGTGACTGAGGATGACCCATCAAGTGAAGTTCAGGGGCAGAGGTTGGCAGTCAATGAGTGCTCTGACAAGGAAAAAGATATGCCACAATGGGGCGAACTGTTGAGAGAGATCCGGGAATTCAAAAACAGTCCCTTTATGAAGGCCACGCCTGCAAGTACGGGCCCTGACCTATATCCGACTGCATCTGCTATGGGGTGGGGTACCCACCCATGTATCTCCTGCTGATAACAGCTCCAAACTCAATTCCTTGACCATGGAAGTGGAGAAACTGATGAGATGTCTCCAAATGCTTATCACGCGCAGACAGAGATGGCACCCAGGTTTCCAGTTAGTAATACCCTGCCCTGGCTCCCAGTGTGGCGCCTCGGCCAGCTCAAACTCAGAAAGTATGTTTTGCTATAATTGTGGGAAAGATGGGCACATGAAAGAGATGCCAGTCCCCAAAAGACACTGACAAAGTTGCATATAGGCTACAAGGAGGCTTGGAGAACAAATCAGTGGTTAAGAGGTGCAGAAATGATCCAGTGAGGCACCAAAATGCTAACTCACGTCTTTTGTGGCAAGGTCAGTTGCCCAGGCCCCCACTATCGCCTCTCCAGACTGGTCCAGAATAGTGGGTCCCTCCATGGAGACCACTGTAAAGGTGAATGGAGTGTCTACAAGAGCTGTATTAGACAGCGGCTCCCAAGTGACAATTATGTTCCAAGATTGGTATCAGAAGCATTTGTCAGATGTACCCTTACAACCATTAGAAGGACTGCATGTATGGGGTTAAGTGAGAAGGCCTACCCTATTCGGGTATATCCGAATTTGGCTGTCTTTCCCACCTCCGTGGCTGGAGTGGCGAACAAGTAGAGACCCTAGCCTTAGTGTGTCCCCCACTGGACTGTATGATGGTGTCCCTTTGTTGATTGGAACAAATGCTCATATGTTCGGAAGGCTGGCACAGTTGTGTTATGAAAAACAGGGGTCAAAGACTAGTAGAGCTTTAAGAGTTCGGCTTTAATTAAGAAGGCCTATGAGGCACAGAGAGATGCTGAAAAAATAGAACCAGAGGAACCGGTCGAATTGTATGGAAGAAGGATCCTGAGTCTCTGATCCTGGCGCCAAATGCCCAGTGTACCTTACAGGGAGAGGTCCGTATCAGAAAGGATGTTAAGAATAAAATATTAAATGTTGGATGCACCAGGCGATGGAAAATTGCCAGAGGGACTGCTGGTCAAGCCTAGTATTTTGCCGCTAGAGCCCATGCTTATGCAGAGGGTAATGGTCCAAGTTCATAATGTGTCTGAAAGAGACATTCGAGTAAACAGAGGTTGCATCCTGGCTAATGTGCATTGTGCAGACACTGCAGTGCTACCCAGCAGCAAGAGTTCAAGGAAGAATGACAGAGTAACGCCTGACTTGTTTGATTTCGCGACTCCCGCTGCCAGCTGAATGGAAAGTGAGGATCAGTGAGAAGCTTGCCCAGAGAGCCAGGTGTTTTCTTTAAAGGAATGGGACGTGGGATGCGTGCAAGGAGCTGAGCACAATATCCGGCTGCATGACGAAAGACCATTTCGTGAGAGGTCTCGGCGCCTGGCACCTGCTGACATAGATGATGTGAGGCGGCATCTGCAAGAGATGTTAGCTGCTGGTGTAATACAAGAATCCAGAAGCCCTTATGCTTCCCCATTGTGGTAGTGAGGAAAAGAATGGAACAGTAAGGATGTGTGTGGATTATCGCACCTAAACGTGGACTATCCCTGATCAGTACACAATGCCCGCATTCAGGATGCTTTGGACTGCCTAAGCGGGAGCAAGTGGTTCTCTGTGCTGGATCTCCGCAGTGGTACTATCAGATCCGATGGCCCCAGAGGACCGTGAAAAGACAGCCTTTATCTGTCCGCTTGGCTTCTATGAATTCATGAGGATGCCTCAAGGGATTTCAGGTGCCCCAGCCACTTTTCAACGATTGATGGAGCGTGCAGTGGGGACATGAACTTACTAGAGTGCCTGGTATACCTAGATGATGTTATTGTGTTTGGCAGCTCACTGGAGGAACATGAGAGCAGATTATTTAAGGTATTGGACCGACTGGAGGACTTGTCTTAAACTGTCCATTGATAAGTGTCAATTCTTTCAAACATCAGTAAAGTATGTGGGACACATAGTATCCACGAGGAATAGAGACCGACCCAAGTAAAGTTGAGGCCTTGACCACCTGGCGCAGCCCAAAAATCTAAAAGAACTGCAAAGATTCCTGGGATTCTGTGGTTATTATCGGCGTTTCATCAAGGACTATTCAAGAGTGATTCGCCCTTTACTTAACCTTACTCAAGGGTATCCCCAACCCACAAAATACCAAAGTCAGCGTCCCTCAAGACTGAAAGAGTGTATTTTCATCCGGGAGAAGTATTTGGGGCCCGCTGGACTCCTGATTGTGAGACTGCTTTTCATGAGATCATTTATCAACTTACCCATGCTCCAGTGCTGGCCTATGCCGATCCAAGAAAACCTTATGTCCTGCACACTGATGCTAGCTTGCAAGGTTGGGGGCTGTGTTGTACCAAGAGCACGAGAATGGCCTGAGACCAGTGGCCTTTGCCAGTAGAAGTCTGACCCCATCTGAAAAGAACTATCCTGTACATAAGTTAGAGTTTCTAGCTTTGAAGTGGGCTATTGTTGACCAATTCCATGAGTACTTGTATGGGGCTAAAATACTAGTAAAAACTGACAATAATCCTTTAACCTATGTGCAGACCTCAGCTAAGTTGGATGCCACTGGCCATAGGTGGCTTTCTGCATTATCTACATACGACTATGCTCTCGAATACCGAGCAGGTCTGAACCACATAGATGCTGATGCTCTCCAGGAGGCCTGTTCCCCAGAATGATTGGGTCCGATTGGCAGAACCTGACATTGGGCACTCTGCGGAAGTTTGACAGGGAGGAACAAATGTCCACGGACGCAGTGGACTGCATGGTGGATTGCTTGGGACCCTCTGAGAATTGCATACCTGCCGCTTATTGCCACTTTTCTGCAATAGACATTGGTGCACTGCCTCAGCTGGACAATGACAGTATTCAGTGGGCTCAATCCGCGATCCCATGATCAAAGCAGCTTTGAAGCCCTCTATGCAGGAAAAGATGTGTCCAAATTACGCTCCACTGATTTGAGAACTGCACTGTTATACAAAGAAGGTCCTAAATTGAAACTGATCAATAAACTGTTATACAGAGAAACAGTAGACAGAGGGGACAAGTAGACAAACAACAACTAGTGCTGCCCACTGCCTTTCGAGACTCAGTATTGAGGTCCTTGCACAACCACATGGGGCACCTTGGTATAGACAGAACACTTGACTTGGTGAGATCCAGATTCTATTGGCCTAAGATGGGGCTGATGTGGAGCAACACATCTGAACTTGTAGTCACTGCTTACAGAGGAAAGCTTTGCCTGAGGGCTGCCCCTTGTTAACATAACCACCAGTGCACCCATGGAGCTGCTCTGTATTGATTTTCTAAGTTTGGAGTCAGATCAAAGAAATATCAGTAATGTGCTGGTGGTCACTGACCATTTCACGAGATATGCCCAAGCTTTCCCCACAAAGACCAGAAAGCATCCACTGTAGCCAAAGTACTTGTAGAAAACTTTTTGTTCACTATGGGGCTCCACAAAGAATCCATTCTGATCAAGGAGAGACTTTGAGAGTCATCTGATCAAAGAGATGCTTTCTCTGTGGGAGTGCAAAGTCCAGAACCACTCCTTACCACCCCAGGGGACCCACAGCCTGAACGTTTCAACCGCACTTTGCTAGATATGCTGAGGCACCCTGCACCCAAAGGACAAGCCTAGATGGAGCCAACAAATTAGCACCCTGGTACATGCTTATAACTGCACCAAAGTGATGCCACTGGATTCTCCCCTACCACCTGATGTTTGGAAGAGAAGCTCGACTACCAGTAGATGTGTGTTTTGGGTCTCTCCTGATGGGGTTCAAGCTGACAACTATTTACAGTATGTGCAAAAGTTAAAGGCCCAGCTAACTCATGCGTACCAACTGGCTCAAACCATGGCTGCCAAAAGAAATCTGGCCAACAAAGAAAGGTATGATAAAAAGGTGAAAGCACAGGAACTCCAGGAGGGAGATCGGGTATTGCTAAGAAATCTGGGACTGCATGGCAAGCACAAGATTGCTGACAGATGGCACCATCTCCCTCACATTGTAGTGGGCAAACTAGATGATCTGCCAGTGTGCAAAGTAAGGCCTGAGAATAATTCAAAAGATGTAAAACAATGCATAGAAATCATTTACTGCCCATTGGACAAATCTTAATTGAGTCTGAGCCCTAGAAGATGCCCCTCTGGACCAGTGACTAGAGCTGCTGCTAAGAAAAGATCAAGAAAGTCTGCACCTACAGAAGCAAAGTTAAAGTGTTCCCTCCACAAGTCCCAGTTGAGCATGACTGTCAGTCCATATCGGAAGAAAGTGAGAGTGACTTTGAATACTATCCTTCTTACGAACTGAGTCAATTGTTTCGGGCAATCCCTAGTCAATACTGGAGACAAAGCTGGGCCTTCTGGACTGTCTAAGCCCCAGCTTCATCCCTGGAGCCAATGCTCCCAGAAAGTGAAGTGCAAAGCATCAGATCAGATGAAATGGAATCATTGTGCATGGTTGAACTGTTTGAGCTTTCAGGGGAGGAAAATGATAGATTGGGGCAGACTGGTGATACACCCGAACAAGAAGAGTATTTTGAGTGCCCTGACAGTCCACTGCCAGTGTCTGAAAGCTCTCCATGCGAGCCAAATGTTGTGGACTCAGAAACTGTAACTCCTGGAGCTGAAAGTGCCCCAAGTTCTAGCCTCTCTACCCCATGGAGACTCCCTGACAAGTGAGGACAATGCTGAAAATGAGGCTCAGAGTGCAGAGACTATAACAGTTCCCCTAGAAAGACTGGTCGAGCTGTAAAGCCTGTGGTGCACCTCAGTTATGATTCACTTGGGAGGCCTGTGGACTTGCCTCTCAATGTTGTCCATAAAGGAGTGTGTCCCGAGCTCATTGCCCAAACTGAGCGTCAGTGCTAACTCAAGTTACTTGTGTTGCCCTCTAAGTATGGTGCCCTTGCCCCATCCAGCCCCAAGGTAACTGATAGGGAAGGGCCCCTCTTCAGGTTTCATGTACAAGTGGTAATAACTTGAGTTATGGTACAATGTGTATGTAATACTGTAAAGAGGACGTACTGCAATGTTTCAGAAATGTGTTCTTGGTAAAATGATATATTGACTGATGATTACATGTGCGAACCTAATGCAAATGTATATGGTTGCAGTTGAAACTTATGGGTACTTGCTTGACGCTGACGTCAAGCTTTCCATGTTAGGAAGGTGTGTAACCCCTGCAAATGGGGTCTCAAAGATTTCCAGGAGCTTGCTTGAATGCTCCAAGCCTGAATGGTGTTTGCATTTAAGCCATTTATCAGTGAGTGTTTTAGAGCCTCTGGTACTGTCTCTTTAGAGCTGTCTGCTTGCAGACATAATTAGTTTGTATGGGGGACTGTGTGCTTCTCTGAGTACCACTCGAGCTGCTGCCAATTCACTTCATTTTTGCAGTCACTAGGTGCAAAGGGAACCTATCTGAAAGATGTAACTGTTTGCCAGAAATTATTTAGAGTAATAATGAAATTACAGTTTGTCTAACCTGCTTTCTTTGCAGTCCGAACTGTGTCTGCTAGTTCCCATTCTAGTTTTGAACTGCTGAACTGGACCAATCAGTGTGGGGTAAGCTAGCTCTAAAATGGTGCCTTGGACGAATCAGAACTTGGACTCATAATCTGAGCCAGCCACAAGAGGATTGTATGGGCAGTGACTCTGGGAGATGTAGTTTAGACTTCAGTGCCTTTTGGACCAACAGCAGCAGTCTATTGTGAGTGACAGCCAATCCAGTCAAGAACTGGGAGGAACTCAAAGGAAGTGCCGGTTTTGTCAGTTGGAGTTTCAGTTGAGCTTTGGCAGTGAAGAAGGAAGGAGCCCTGTGCTTTTCAGTGTGCAGTTTTAGTCAAAAACGTGTGTAAGGCCCAGAGTTCGGTCTGCAGCTTGTGTAACAGCTTGTTAGGACTGAATCCGTCCTGTGAAAAGAATCAAAGGATCTCTGAAGAGTAGAAACCAGGCTCACCCTGTAGAAGACTGGAGGAATTGCTGAAAATTGCACTCGGTCTGTCAGGAACTGAATCTGCTGTGTGTTCTCCCGGGTATTGTGCAGTAATTGCGATCGGGATACAGATGCAGCCTGCCTGGTATAGTGCTTTCTTTTATATGGATGTGTGAAGAGGTTTGTGTACCTCAAGTGAGCCCTGCTGACATTGAAGGACCCTATCTTATTTGGAGGTCATGAGTACTAATTCAGGGTCACTCCTGTTGAATTGCCACATTAAATCCAAATGGAATTACTGTACTGCTGACTGTTTAATTCTCCTTTTCTCTGTGTGAAAGAGCCCCTACCAGCTGCCACGGTTTGGACTAGCCACTAGGGCTTGGGTGCCCAGGGACAGTAACTGATAGGGATAGGCCTGTGCACAGAGCCATAGGTAGATTATTAGAGTGATAAGCTAATTAACCTGATTTCCCCCTGTCCTTGTTATATCCCCCTAAATAAATCAGAGCTGCTTGTTTCAGCAAAGTTATACTGCCTGAGGTATTTGTCTATGTTAAAGTACTGTACTGTGATTGTTGCACTGTATCTCATTTCACAGGAGGTCCCAGTGCCAGAACCAGACCTGGGGGTAAGTGTATACTGTGAAGGTAATTCTGATATATTGTGTGGGCCACTAGTGGGAAGAAAGGTTGCAGTGTCCCAGAGGGCTGTGACCAAGTTAGTTTAACTATTGCAAACCCTGACCTCTGGGTGGAGGCACCCGCCATTGGATCCAGGCCTCTCAACCTGTTAGTGGCAAATCAGGCAGGGGTAGTAGCCCCTGGGATAGCGCCATCTAGGGGTTACATCTGTACTGCCATTCCCCACGGAGCACCTGCTGCTACTCCCAGACTGAACGCAGCTGCTGGTGCTGCAGCTTCTGACTCTCTTGCTTCACTGCATGTGTGGCATGAAGAGAGAGCCCCCCCCGCCATGCAGCAGCTTCATATTCTGCGCCTCCTGTGCCCTTTGATTCATGGTTGCAGCTGCATTTTCATCAGCCCAGACCCCCAGTTCTGGTAGAGGGGACCAAGAGGCAACAAGGACACATCTTCTGCACCCACCATGAGAAATCTACCACAAGAGTGGGAGGGCATGCTGCAAAGGGGCTCCTTCACTGCGATCTCTGCTCTCCTCAACCCTGCCAGCACGCCCTGCTCCAGACCTGCCACACCAGCACAGCCCATGGACCCACCAGACTGTAGTCCCAAGACAGCTACTAATGAACACTGGGACCATCACAATAAGGGTGGGGCAAATAAATACTAAAATAATGATATTTGGAGCCTCAGGCCGCCATCAAAACATGGGGGAAGCCATATTTGTGCCCCTTGACCCCACTAGCAAACCAATCAGAGGGTTAGAAAGCACAAGAGACAGAAGCAGGGTACTGAGGGAGGAAGATGCCGTTGGATCCACATGGACCTGCAGGCTATAACGGCCAATCAGAGGGCAGAGGCAGAAAGATTTACTGCACAGCCCTGGCTGTCCAATGAGACAGGAAATGAAAGGAAGGAAGTTTCTGGGCTCTTGAAGAACTCATGGCAATCTGGGAAAGACACTGAGGTGTTCAGAATTGCCGCTGGTAAGACCAACTAAGAGACCTAGCCAGGCCAACCATCCTTTAACCCCTCACCAGGATTCATTCAAGTAACCTGAGTCACTGTTGCAGATGAGCTCCTTTGAGAAGAAACTGCTGCATGTGCACTAGTGGCCCACTGCTGCATACCAAAGTTGCTGAGTTGCATCGAGCGGAGTCGTATGCATCCTACCCAGGTTGTTTCAGAGTCAGACAAGGGGCCTGCTAGCCCTTATCTAGTGGGGTGGACAGGGGAACAGAGAGCCACAGGGTGCATGTCCTAAGTACGTGGGTACTCCTGATCCAGAGGGGAGTCAGTTCATGGGGGTCACGCCCAGGGTTTGGGTTCCTTGGGAACTGGGAAGTAGCTGCATAGTGCTCCTGTGGCTGTGACTTGAGATCTGGGCTAGGACAACCTTGTACTGAGAGGTGTGAGCCAGAATGGCTGTGCTGCTGCAGAATGTCTGAGGAAGTACTGTTGCTCAGATAGAATCCTAGCAATTAGGATACCACCAAATACCTGCTGTTTGGCAGGATAGTGGATCCGGTCGGATAGCAGCGCTATCCCACCACGGATCCAACCCCCTCAGATCCAGGTCAGATCTTGCATTATCCAATGTCAGATCCCTGGATCCTACATCGGATAACCTGGGATCCGACCTCCAAATTCGGCCAGATTCCAGGTCAGATCCCACCCAGATAGTGCCGCTATTTGATGGATCACAGTCAGATCCATGGAGGCACTATCCAAGCAATACTATTCTATTAGGGAGTCCCAAGTGTTTCATCCTCAGGCCACTTGGTCCTGTGTTCCTAATTGCTGCCTGACCTGTTGCTGTGTGCTGTTCCCTGCCTGAAATTAACTGCTGCATCCATGGGCATTGGCATTGCTAGCTGGGGCCTTTGTACTTTTCCAGTTATATTTTGTACACTTTATTGGTTCACCCTTACCTCATTGGACTCTCTCCAGCTGGGACATGGGGCTGTTCTGGCTGTTCCCATCCACCTGAAGCTTCGATGCTCTCTCCGGTGTCGCCCCATGCCACATCTACAGAACCCCCCCCCCCAGGATCTGAGTCCCTCAGGAGCAAGGACCGTCAACTCCTACTGGTGCTCTATCTAAGTGTCATACGGAGATGGACGTGGGAATACCAGGAGAGCACCTCGGTATGGTATTGGACGTGGTGCCAGCGCCACTAGACATGCCTTAGCCTACCAATGGGAAGGTTTTTTTTCCTTGTTCTGTTTCCCCTGGAGCTGGGTCATGCAGTGGCATCTGGGCACAGAGTGCTAACACCTGATGCAGCTCCACTCCACTTGCGTGAGTGCTGCATTCTTGGTGCACCTCTGACCACTGCCAGAGGCCAATCTTGTGTGGCGCATCCCCCAGAGCCCTCCCCAGGAAGAGACAGTAGTCCTCCCAGATGCTCAGTCTCCCCCCCCCCAACAGACCCCCGGTGGCACGAGTCTGTTTCTGAACCCAGGTTCCCAGTGTGGCATCCAGCGCCTCAACCCTCAGCACCAGGGCCGGCTAACATTTCCAGTTCTGAATTCCTGTTACTGCATTTGGATTACAGTTGGGTTTCAAGTATTTTCTTCTTGGATATCAAGTTCTTTAAACTGTGTTATGGGTTGTTTGGGGTATTAATTGCAAGACTGCTAATTTTTATCAAGTGCACCACCGAAAGAACCCAGGCAACATAGCTACCAGCCTTCCACTGGGACTGCAGTGCAATTCCTGGGTACCACGAGTCATTGGTTGTTGTGTCATACTTGAAACTGTAGTTTTACTGCTTGAACAGCTGCAGAGTTATCACACCCTGCACAGTGTATTTTTCTTTTGTGCCCCTTGATTAAGTGGGTGCTTAACAGACTGTGTAGGAATAAGAGGGTGGTAGTGACCCCAGTACAGTAGCTGTCGGTGCATTGCTATAGGATTGGGAATGTTGAAGTTGCCTTGCAGCTGTCTAACCCTTCCTTTTTGTCCAGCTTCTAGGACTGTGTTATAAGTTTATGTGTCCAGTTGGAGGGCCTCTTATGGCCTTATCAGTTCTTAGAACCAGAGGATTGTGAACTGAAGGTAAGCAGTTATGTGGTCCTAAGGGGGCAACAACACTCGTAGCTGTAGATCCATAAGAGGCCCTCCCAATAGATGTATAAAATGATTATAGATTGCTAATGTTTTAAAATAAAAAAATCCCTTTTTTATTCAAAATGCTGATGGCGTGAGCGGTCAGTGAGAAGCCCGTTACAGTGGCTCAGCACATGAGATACTTTTAAGGTAATAAGTGTACCTCAGGCGCAACTGAAGGAAGCACTATGACTGGTCAGGGACGCTCCACGATCGATAATCTTATAAGAGATCTACTGAGAAGGGAGCTCGAGCCACTGTTATATAGAGTGTGGCTGGAGCTCCCCTGCTGTCCACCCCGGATCCTAGTATTAAGTAGCAAAAATACCTTAACGCTCATAAAAATCCTTTCACCAGTGGCTGCAGCCATCATATTGACAACCGGAGTGCAGCTCCTGGGAGACTGAGTTGACAAACACTGCGAGATGATGATGCGGTGTTGCCTCGTCCTCCTCATTGTTTACATGTACGGAAACATTAAAATCTCCATTTATACTCTGCTGGGTGTTAATTTTACAAAAAGTGCATATATGCCACGTGGGTGCCGCACTCACAAGGCATATATGCACCTTTTGTAAAAATAACACCAAGCAGCGTATAAACAGAGATTTTAATATCTCCAGACATATAGGCAATGGGGAGGAAGAGGCAACACCGTGTCATTATCTTGCCTTATTCTGTTTGGGTGGAAGAACTGCATTACTTATTATTTGCTGTGGGACAAACCCCCCACCACCGCAGGAGAAAGAATGAACCCAGCTCCTGCAAATAGGTGGGCCCTGTACAGTCACCAGGCAGGGGTGTGAACCTGGACACGGCACCTCAGGAATCACACGAAGAACTCTGAAAAACATAATATTTGGATACAAAGCAGCCTGTATTTCTCATTAGCTTCGTATCTCTTCTGGCCTCTATTTATTATTGAGGTCATATGCATGAAAATAGGAGCATTGTTCCTTGAAGGTTTATCAGTTCCTATTGCTGCTTCCTAACCTGATGTCATAACACTCTGCATTTATGAACATACGAACATACCGAATTTGCCAGCAGATAAAGGCCTTATGGTCTGCTCGAGTCTGTTCGAGTGTGCAGCTAGTAACCCTTGTGCTGCAGCTGCTCCTCCTCCCTCCCCTCCCCTCCCTCCCTCTTACCCTAGCCCATCCCCTTTGAAGCGGTCCACTGTTCTGCAGGATACCACTTCACAGGCAACGATTCCACCCAGACACCACTCTCTCTGTAAAAAGTGTCTTCTCATTTCCCTCCTGAACCTTCCCCTCCAGTCTGAGATCGTGACCACGGTGTCCCTACCCCCTTAACTTGAATAGTCCCTCTGTGCCTGTCTTGTTTATTCCTTCTTGTACTTGAAGGTTTCAGTCATACCCCCCCATATCTCCTCTCCTCCAGTGAGTACATGTTCAACTCCCTCAGCCTGCTCACGTAGGGTATGTCCCCTAGTCCCTGGATCATCTTTGTTGCCCTGCACTGCACCCCCTCCAGTAAAGTAATGTCCCTCTTCAGGTATGGGCGCCAGTACTGCACACAGTACTCCAGGTGTGGCCTAACCAGTGACCTATACAATGGCAGGACCTCCCCTCTCCTTGAAGATATACCCCATGCAATACAACCCAGCATTTTTTTGGCCTTGCAGCTGCCTTCCTGCATTGTGCTGAGTTGTTCATTGAGCCCATTATAATCAACCCCAGATCCTTCTCCTCCTCTGTCATGGCTAGCTGACCCCCTCCCCACAGCTGGTAACACCTTCTTGGGTTTTTTTGCCCCGAAATGTAGCTCGTTGCAGTTTTGGGCATTAAACCCCAACTGCCAGGTGTTCGACCAGATCTCCAATTTTGACAGATCATCCTGCAACCCATGCCACCCTCCTAGGTCATCCACTGTTGCTCCCATCTTGTTGTCATCTGCAAACAAACTGATCTTGCTCTTGATGTCCACTGAGATGTCTGATATGAAAAACCCAAACAACACCGGTCCCAGCACTGAGCCCTGAGGTACTCCGCTTGTCACTACCTTCGGACATGATAGAGCTCCCTTTCCACTACAACCATATGCTGCCTACCCTGTAACCAGTTTACTACCAATCCCACCATTTTCGCCCCTGTACTTTCCAGCTTACTACCCAGCCTCCCATGCAGCACCGAGTCGAATGCCTTACTGAAGTCCAGAAACAGGACATCCACTGCAAGCTTGTGACATCCCAGTTATTCCCATGGTGATGAACTGTGATGCCACAACAGAACATTATGATTTCAAGTAGGCCGTATGCTGTAGGGGCAGATGAACTACAAGGGGTTAATTAAGATTCTATTTTTGTGGGCACTTCCTCTGTAATAAGTAAGAGAGAAGAGAAATATATAGAAGATAGATGACACAAGCTGAATTATATCTAAATATTATGTATTCCAAACTTTTCCCATGGGTGTCATCAGCTCTTTAAATTAGTCCACAGGCATGTGTTTACTCAGCAGCATGTGAAATGTGATACCCACCTCCTAACGTAGGTGTACGCCTTTAAATGAAGGCAGTCACTTCTCAGCTGGAGGTTTTGTTTCCTGATAAGTGAAAGTGAGACTGCAAAACAGACTGCAGTTATGATGGCATCTACAAGCCAAGCTAGTAACGCTGCTGAAGATTTAACTTGTCCAGTATGTCTGGAACTGTTTAAAACTCCGGTGATGTTAAACTGTAGCCACCACTTCTGCATGTCCTGCATCGACAGTGTCTGGCAGACTCAGGAGAGCCCCCTCTTGTCCGATATGCAGACAGGAATCCCAAGGCAAAGCATACGTGGTGAACCGCTGGCTGGCTGGTCAGGTGGAAAATTATCAGCGCTCAAACCTGGGGCAGGCCAATCTAACCCAGGGGCAGAAAAGAAAGAGACCAAACCAAAGCTGTGTAAAGCATGAGGAGAGCCTGAAGCTGTTCTGTCTGGAGGATGAATCCCTGATCTGTGTTATGTGTGTACCAGAACATCCTGGTCACACCTTTCTACCCTTGGAGAATGCTGTTCCTATATACATGGTAAAGAAGGAATGCTACCAATACAGGTGATATCTATACAATATGGCTAACTCAACATAGGCAATAGGCAACAGAAAGCAGGTGGGAAATTATTAAAAGAGGGCTCCAGGATGCTACCAAGGCCTGCACATAGGTGCGACACAAGGTTGGTAGGGCCAGGAAGACGAGCTGATGGACTAGGGAGGTCCCAGGAAGCAGTGAGGGAGAAGAATGCCGCTTATAGCTGATACAGGCACTTGAGTAGGGTTATGGACAAGGGGGAGTATGATATGAAGGCCAGAACAGTCACCAGGGTGGTGAGATCAGCCAAAGTAAGGATGAAGCAGAGGCTGGCCCAGGGGATTAGGAGAGGTGATAAAGGGTTCTGTAAGTATATCAGGGAAAGAAGGAAAGTGAAGGGGCAGATTGGTAGACTGAGGTCAGGGACTGGGTACACTGAGGAGGCTGAGGAGCAGGCAGAGGTACTCAGCGATTACTTTGCCTCAGTCTTCACTAGGGAGGACAGTAGGGCTACACTGTATTGGGGGGCAGGCTGGATCTGAGGTTGGGAGGGGGGTCATGGATGTTGAAATCTCTGTTGGTAGGGTGGGAAGCTCCCAAGTCCCTAAGAACGGAGACGGCACCAGGGTTGGATGGTCTTCATCCAAGGGTGTTAAGGGAATTGGCCGATGTCCTGGCTACACTGCTAGTGGACCTTTTCAGCTCTTCCCTTTGTATGGGGAAGGTGCCTCAGGATTGGAGGATGGCCCACATCATGCCTAGCCACAAGTGAGGCTCACGAGAGAAGCCAGGGAACTACAGACCCATCAGCCTGACGTCGGTGGCAGGCAAATTGATGGAGGCCATCTTAAGGAAAGGCTTATGGTGTTTTTTCCAGAGGCATGGGGCTACCTGGATGATCATCAACATGGCTTTGTCCAGGGCAGATCATCTCAGACCAACCTTGTGGAGTTCAATGACAGGGTGATGAAGGCGCTGCATCAGGGCAGGTCGTTGGATGTCCTCTTTCTAGACTTCAGCAAGGCATTTGATTCGGTGCTACATCCTGGACTGTTGGATAAATTGGGAGAAATGGGGGTGGGGGAACAAATGGTCAGGTGCATAGGAAACTGGCTAGCTGGGTGTTTTCAGAAGGTGGTGGTCGGGGGGGAGGTTTCATCTCTTAGGAAGGTCATTAGTGGGGTCCCGCAGGGGCCGGTACTGGGCCTGCTCCTGTTTAAAGCTTACATCTTGGACTCAGGCATCCGGAACGGTATCAGTAGTAAGATGAGCTTCTTTGCCAATGACTCGAAACTGGGAGTGGTGGTGGACGAGGAGGAGGGTAGAGTAGCCCTACAAGGGGACCTGGAGACTCTGGAGAGGTGGTCATGCACCTGGAAACTGAGGTTTAATACAGAGAAATTCAAGGTTCTCTGCCTGGGGCCCAGAAACCTAGCTCATGTGTACACCTTGGGAGGGGAGATACTGCAGGCTTCGAGTGGGGAGAAGGACCTTGGGGTGGCACTGGATGCCTTGATGAACCACTCTGAGCATTGTAGGAGGGCGGTGGTCAAAGCAAATAAAATGCTGGGGTGCATCGCCAGGGGGATAACCTCAAGAAGCCGGGAGGTGCTTCTCCCTCTTTATAACTGCCTGGATAGACTGCACCTTGAATACCGTGTGCAGTTTTGGTGTCCGTACCTAAAAAGGACACTGCACTCCTGGAGAGGATCCAGAAGAGGGCAGCCAGGATGATACAGGGTCTGGGAGAGCAGTCCTATGAAGAGAGACTCGAGGAGCTCAACTTGTACTCCCTGGAGGAGAGGAGGGATGGGGAGCTATGATCAAGGCCTTCAAATACCTTAAGGGGATAAATAGGGTAAGCCCAGATGGGGGGATTCCAGCTGAGGGAGGCAGGGGCCACCAGGGGGCACCAATTGAGGCTGGTTGGAGGGAGACTTACGTGAGAGACAAGGAGGCAGCTTCTTCACCGACAGGGGGTGGAACCCTGTAGCACACTGCCCACAGAACTGGTGGATGTAGATACTGTGTGGGGGTTCAAAGCGAGACTGGGATAGGTATGGGGAAGGTGATGCTGAGTAGTGCCAAAACTGGAGAGAACTTCAGTCGGGGTTGGGAGGGTTCACGATGGAGGTGGGGAAGGCAGCAATGGTGCCCCTAAGCGGTACTGATCCTCGAGAGCACACTCAATAGACCATAGGGCCTACTCTGCTGCTGTTTTAGTAATATCAGTGTCACTGGTTCACCTCCAGGGCCGGAAAATCATAGGGTCATGGGTCTGAGCCCCACACAAGTTTTTTGGAGTAATCTGCCTTATGCTCATGTCCCATCTTGTGAGTGGCACAGAGCAGGAGTGGAGCATCTGACTTAACAGTGTCTTTAGGGTGTCCACAGGGAAACCGCAGTCCACAGGGAACTCTGCAGTGGGGACACTAGACCAAGGTCAGAGATAACACATTACTGTTTACTGTGTACAACAGCTAGGGGGAAGACAACTGCAGGTTGTAACCCATACTAAATGTGAGGAAGGAGACGTACACGCCCTGGATAAGGTAGGTATAGGTAGGAGGTTAAAAAATGAGGGAAAACAAGAGACACCTTATCTAGGGATGGTAAAAAATTAGTTTCAGGAAAGCAAAAGGGAAAGATAGGAGTACAACAGGAATAGGAAGGAGGCAGAGAGGTACAGAGAAATTTAAACAGACACCAGACAAAAGAAAGAAAGAATTATGGGAATGGGTTAGTGCGAAAGGCATGGGGCCGCAATCTTTCAGGACACCTTCTGGAGACTGATGTGCTGCCCCATTTGTACTCACTTATCTGGGTTGCAGACAGAGGTTGCTGGACTTGGGGCAGAAATGGCAAAAGTACAGAGGACCTTGTGCCATTCGTAGGGATCACTAAGTCTGTCATAATTTCCCTAAAGGATGCCTAGTCTGAGGCAGAGCTAGGGATGGGCAGACCAGTCTGCCAATAATCAGAGACCCCCCCTCCGGATCCCACATTACCCAGCAGACCTGGGCAGATAAAGACTTCAAATCCCTGAGTACTGTGTCCAGGTTTGCCACTGGTTTCTTAAAAAAAAAAAAAATAATGGTTTCTTTACAAAAATTAAAATTCCAAATTTCCTCCTCCTGTCTCCTACTGTCTCATCCAGGCAAATGGTCATGCTCGTTCTCGGCCTCCAGTCTGTTCCCCCACGATGATGCAATCCTCAGCAACAGGCAAGTTCCCTCCTCCTGTCTCCCACTGTCTCCTCCTCCCTCCCTTTGCTAGCCCAGTATCATTCTTATTGGGCAATGGCCATGCGCGGCCTTGGTCTCCAGTCTACCCCCCCAATGATGATGCAATCCCCGGATTCAGGCAGCCTGCACAATCGTCAGATCACCTGACCGCAAAAGCCTAATGTACACTGACCAATTCCATTGGGCATTGGTGGCCAGCGACATTAGAGCCAAGCAGGCTATAAAATCCTAAGCCCAATACAGACTCCGCCACTGGTCTGCTGCCCAGAATGAGAGAGAGAAACGAGTGGTGGGACTTAGAGTGAGGCGGGAGAGTCAGAGATTTAAGCAAAAGTTCTTTAAGTCACGTCACTTACTTAAACGTTACTGTTTCGTGTGTGTGTGTGTTAAAAAAGGCAGACAAGGGCTTCTCAGGGAGAGTGTCTGTTGGCTGACGGCTGGAGAGAGAAAGCAGACAGATGGCAACAGAGACAGAGTGCACATTAAAAAGCCTGTGTTGTGGCTACTGCAGAGTTCAGAAAGATTTTAAAAGTGAGAGGGAATGGGAGGGAGTTGGGAGAATAACGGAGAAGAGATGGAGATGAGAGATTATAGGGAGCTGTAAAAAATAAATGACACCTACTTGGCACTGGCAGTTGGCAACTTGGCACCAAAATGAGCATTTGGCACTATGGACAGGATTCACAAAGCCACCAAAAATTCCGCAGCTGCTGGAAAAATCCGGCACAAGTGGGTCTCCACTTGTGGAGCTGCAGTTTTTCCCACAGCTGCGGTATTCACAACAGTGGAGCTGGTTTACGACCAGCTCTACAATTTATGACAGCTCGTGGCTGTTTTTTCCCCCGCACTTGCGGAAAATGTTACAGCTGGTGGGACCAGGTGAACATTTCCTGCAGCTCCAGTGGACTGAGAATACAAATCTCTGCAGCTGTGGAGATTTCGGTCCGCAACTGGAGTTACGGAGTGGAACTTAGTCCCATGATGTTTTGTGCATCCGGTCTGATGGGGAGACAGTATAGCTAAGTGGTTAAGGGCACTAAGCTGCAAACCTGGAGACATAGGTTTGAATCCCATCAGCCTCCACTTGCATACTGTGTGACACTGAGCAAGTCACTTGCCTTCCTTGTGCTCCCAGGTCACACCTGGAAATGAGCTCCAGCTTAGCATGCCTTTGCTAGTTAAACAATTTCCCCTTTTCCTACATGTGCTTACTCTGATGAGGCTGTTCTTGACAAAGAGAGATACAGAGAGACAGAGAGAGAGAGATAGATAGACACAGTGCAAGGCTGCAAGTGTGGGGAGAACCCTAAGCCAGCCCTTCAGTCCCCACCCAAAATAACCCCAAAAAACAATGCCACTGCTCTTAAAATGTATGTCTCAATCTGAGAGCGTTTATATGTACTGTATATATATTCTCTGACCAGCTTTGCAGGGCTCCTGGTCCCCAAGCATTCCAGCCGAAATCTCCGCACAACAGGACAAATCCTCCTGGAAGAACCCAGGGTGCAGACCAAGGCAGGCGGTAAATCCTTCGTCTCCTCTGCCTCTTTACTGTGGAACAGACTCCCTCCCTTTGTACAGGAAGCCCCCTTCCTTGAAACTTCCCGAACCAGGCTCAGGGCCCACCTGCTTGATGCCAGTGCCTGTTCCTGCTACTGCACTTGATCTGACCACTGTACCACCCACTGTCAACATATGGTGTATTTATGTCCTGTACACTGATCAAATATTCTGTACCCCTGTTCTTATGTACTGCTTCACACTCCTTGTATACCACTATGAGTGCCTTATCTCTGTAACTAACTCAGGTTTGCCCCTGAAAAAGGGACCTCCAGGGCTCAGTGGGCCTACCCGGTCACCAAAATTGAATAAATAAATAAATCTTACGGTTAAGAAAAATGCAGTAGTAGTGCTTGTGTGACCATGTGGAGGTCTGGATGGAGGAACAAAGGGATTCCTACCTAATTTGCCTCTTGGTTGGCCTTTAATCCTTGCCAAGCTGCCACTCACTGAGTTACAGCCAGCAAGGGGCAGGAGGAGGAAAGACAACTGAAGTCAGACAGGCATTCATTTAGTACTTCATTAAAATAACTATTTCTGTAGCAAAGAACCACGGGGGTAGGACCTAGTCTCATTCTCTGGCACTACCTGTTTCTTGCCTTGCAGGTAATAATGAAAAATATTTTTTATATGTCACACATCCATTTCCTTTTTCACTTGCCTGTGTAACCCCTAGATGGCGCTATCCCAGGGGCTACTACCCCTGCCTGATTTGCCACTAACAGGTTGAGGGGCCTGATCCAATGGCGGGTGCCTCCACCCAGAGGTCAGGGTTTGCAATAGTTAAACTAACTTGGTCACAGCCCTCTGGGACACTGCAACCCCTTCTTCCCACTAGTGGCCCACACAATATATCAGAATTACCTTCACAGTATACACTTACCCCAGGTCTGGTTCGGCACTGGGACCTCCTGTGAAATGAGATACAGTGCAACAATCACAGTACAGTACTTTAACATAGACAAATACCTCAGGCAGTATAACTTTGCTGAAACGAGCAGCTCTGATTTATTTAGGGGGATATAACAAGGACAGGGGGAAATCAGGTTAATTAGCTTATCACTCTAATAATCTACCTATGGCTCTGTGCACAGGCCTATCCCTATCAGTTACTGTCCCTGGGTACCCAAGCCCTAGTGGCTAGTCCAAACCGTGGCAGCTGGTAGGGGCCCTTTCACACAGAGAAAAGGAGAATTAAACAGTCAGCAGTACAGTAATTCCATTTGGATTTAATGTGGCAATTCAACAGGGGCGACCCTGAATTAGTACTCACGACCTCCAAATAAGATAGGGTCCTTCAATGTCAGCAGGGCTCACTTGAGGTGCACAAACCTCTTCACACATCCATATAAAGAAAGCACTATACCAGGCAGGCTGCATCTGTATCCGATCGCAATTACTGCACAATACCGGGAGAACACACAGCAGATTCAGTTCCTGACAGACCCGAGTGTAATTTTCAGCAATTCCTCCAGTCTTCTACAGGGTGAGCCTGGTTTCTACTCTTCAGAGATCCTTTGATTCTTTTCACAGGGCCAGTTCAGTCCTAACAAGCTGCAGACCGGAACTCTGGGCCTTACACACGTTTTTTGACTAAAACTGCACACTGAAAAGCACAGGGCTCCTTCCTTCTTCACTGCCAAAGCTCAACTGACACTCCAACTGAAAAACCGGCACTTCCTTTGAGTTCCTCCCAGTTCTTGACTGGATTGGCTGTCACTCACAGACTGCTGCTGTTGGTCCAAAAAGGCACTGAAGTCTAAACTACATCTCCCAGAGTCACTGCCCATACAATCCTCTTGTGGCTGGCTCAGATTATGAGTCAAGTTCTGATTCGTCCAAGGCACCATTTTAGAGCTAGCTTACCCACTGATTGGTCCAGTTCAGCAGTTCAAAACTAGAATGGGGAACTAGCAGACACAGTTCTGACTGCAAGAAAGCAGGTTAGACAAACTGTAATTTCATTATTACTCTAAATAATTTCTGGCAAACAGTTACATCTTTCAGATAGGTTCCTTTGCACTCTAGTGACTGCAAAATGAAGTAAATTGGCAGCAGTTCGAGTGGTACTCAAACAGAGAACACACAGTCCCCCATACAAACTAATTATGTCTGCAAGCAGACAGCTCTTAAAGAGACAGTACCAGAGGCTCTAAAACACTCACTGATAAATGGCTTAACGCCAAACACCATTCAGGCTTGGAGCATTCAAGCAAGCTCCTGAAGTCTTTTGGGAACCCCCATTTGCAGGGGGGTTACACCCTTCCTGGCCTGGGAAAGCTTGACGTCCGCGTCAAGCAAGTACCCCCATAAGTTTCAACTGCAACCATATACATTTGCATTAGGCTCGCACATGTAATCATCAGTCAATATATCATTTTACCAAGAACACATTTCTGAAACATTGCAGTACGTCACTCTTTACACAGTATTACATACACATTGTACCATAACTCAAGTTATTACCTCTTGTACATGAAACCTGAAGGAGGGCCCTTCCTATCAGTTACCTTGGGGCTGGATGGGGCAAGGGCACCATACTGAAAGGGCAACACAAGTAACTTGGAGTTAGCACTGATGCTCAGTTTGGGCAATGAGCTCGGGGACACATACACTCCTTTATGGACAACATTGAGAGGCAAGTCCAAGGCCTCCCAAGTGAATCATAACTGAGGTGCACCACAGGCTTTACAGCTCGGCCAGTCTTTCTAGGGGAACTGTTATAGTCTCTGCACTCTGAGCCTCATTTTCAGCATTGTCCTCACTTGTCAGGAGTCTCCATGGGGTAGAGAGGCTAGAACTTGGGGCACTTTCAGCTCCAGGAGTTACAGTTTCTGAGTCCACAACATTTGGCTCGCATGGAGAGCTTTTGGACACTGGCAGTGGACTGTCAGGGCACTCAAAATACTCTTCTTGTTAGGTGTATCACCAGTCTGCCCCAATCTATCATTTTCCTCCTGAAAGCTCAAACAGTTCAACCATGCACAATGATTCCATTTCATCTGATCTGATGCTTTGCACTTCACTTTCTGGGAGCATTGGCTCCGGGACGAAGCTGAGGGCTTGGACAGTCCAGAGGCCCAGCTTCATCTCCAGTATTGACTAGGGATTGCCCGAAATAATTGACTCAGTTCGTAAGAAGGATAGTATTCAAAGTCACTCTCACTTTCTTCTGATATGGACTGACAGTCATGCTCAACTGGGACTTGTGCAGGGAACACTTTAACTCTGCTTCTGTAGGTGCAGACTTCCTGGTCTTTTCTTAGCAGCAGCTCTAGTCACTGGTCCAGAGGGGCATCTTCTGGGGCTCAGACTCAATCAGGATTTGTCCAATGGGCAGTAAATGATTTCTATGCATTGTTTTACATCTTTTGAATTATTCTCAGGCCTTACTTTGTACACTGGCAGATCATCTAGTTTGCCCACTACAATGTGAGGGGAGATGGTGCCATCTGTCAGCAATCTTGTGCTTGCCATGCAGTCCCAGATTTCTTAGCAATACCCGATCTCCCTCCTGGAGTTCCTGTGCTTTCACCTTTTATCATACCTTTCTTTGTTGGCCAGATTTCTTTTGGCAGCCATGGTTTGAGCCAGTTGGTGCATGGAGTTAGCTGGGCCTTTAACTTTGCACATACTGTAAATAGTTGTCAGCTTGAACCCCATCAGAGAGACCCCAAAACACACATCTACTGGTAGTGAGCTCTCTTCCAAACATCAGGCGGTAGGGGAGAATCCAGTGGCATCACTTTGGTGCAGTTATAAGCATGTACCAGGGTGCTAATTTGTTGGCTCCATCTAGGCTTGTCCTTTGGGTGCAGGTGCCTAGCATATCTAGAAAGTCGGTTGAAACGTTCAGGCTGTGGGTCCCCTGGGGGTGGTAAGAGTGGTTCTGGACTTTTGCACTCCCCACAGAGAAAGCATCTTGATCAGACGACCTCAAAGTCTCTCCCTTGATCAGAATGGATTCTTTGTGGAGCCCATAGTGAACAAAAAGTTTTCTACAAGTACTTTGGCCACAGTGGATGCTTTCTGGTCTTTGGTGGGAAAGCTTGGGCATATCTCGTGAAAATGGTCAGTGACCACCAGCACATTACTGATATTTCTTTGATCTGACTCCAAACTTAGAAAATCAATACAGACCAACTCCATGGGTGCACTTGGTGGTGATGTTAACAAGGGGGCAGCCCTCTGAGACAAAAGCTTTCCTCTGTAAGCAGCGACTACAAGTTCGAATGTGTTGCTCCACATCAGCCCCATCTTAGGCCAATAGAATCTGGATCTCACCAAGTCAAGTGTTCTGTCTATACCAAGGTGCCCCAGTGTTGTGCAAGGACCTCAGTACTGAGTCTCGAAGGCAGTGGGCAGCACTAGTTGTTGTTTGTCTACTTGTCCCCTCTGTCTACTGTTTCTCTGTATAACAGTTTATTGATCAGTTTCAACAGGGACCTTCTTTGTATAACAGTGCAGTTCTCAAATCAGTGGAGCGTAATTTGGACACATCTTTTCCTGCATAGAGGCTTCTAAAGCTGCTTTGATCATGGGATGCGGGATTGAGCCGCTTGAATACTGTCATTGTCCAGCTGAGGCAGTGCACCAATGTCTATTGCAGAAAAGTGGCAACAAGGCAGGTATGCAACTCTCAGAGGCTCCCAAGCAATCCACCATGCAGTCCATCATGTCTGTGAACATTTGTTCCTCCCTGTCAAACTTCCGGCAGAGTGCCCGAATGTCAGGTTCTGCAATCGGACCCAATCATTCTGGGGAACAGGCCTCCGGGAGAGAGCATCAACATCTATGTGGTTCAGACCTGCTCATGTTGAGAGCATAGTCATTATAGATAATGCAGAAAGCCACCTATGGCCAGTGGCATCCAACTTAGCTGAGGTCTGCACATAGGTCAAAGGATTGTCAGTTTTACTAGTATTTTAGCCCCATACAAGTACTCATGGAATTGGTCAACAATAGCCCACTTCAAAGCTAGGAACTCTAACTTATGTACAGGATAGTTCTTTCGGATGGGTCAGGCTTCTACTGGCAAAGGCCACTGGTCTCAGGCCATTCTCATGCTCTTGGTACAACACAGCCCCAACCCTTGCAAGCTAGCATCAGTGTGCAGGACAAGGTTTTCTTGGATCGGCATAGGCCAGCACTGGAGCATGGGTAAGTTGATATATGATCTCATGAAAAGCAGTCTCACAATCAGAGAGTCCAGCAGACTCCAAATACTTCACTGGGATAATACACTCTTTCAGTCTTGAGGGCTTGACTTTTGGTATTTTTGTGGGTTGGGGATACCCTTGAGTAAGGTTAAGTAAAGGCGGATCACTCTTGAATAGTCCTTGATGAGCGCCGATAATAACAAGAATCCCAGGAATCTCTGCAGTTCTTTAGATTTTGGGCTGTGGCCAGGTAGTCAAGCCTCCAACTTTACTTGGGTGATCTCTATTCCTCGGTGGATACTATGTTCCCACATACTTTACTGATGTTTGAAAGAATTGACACTATCAATGGACAGTTTAAGGCCAAAGTCCTCCAGTCGGTCCAATACCTTAAATAATCTGCTCTCATGTTCCTCCAGTGAGCTGCCAAACACAATAACATCATCTAGGTATACCAGGCACTCTAGTAGAGTTCATGTCCGCACGCTCCATCAATCGTTGAAAAGTGGCTGGGGCACCTGAAATCCTTGAGGCATCCTCATGAATTCATAGAAGCAGCGGACAGATAAAGGCCGTCTTCTCACGGTCCTCTGGGGCCATCGGGATCTGGTAGTACCCACTGCGAGTCCAGCACAGAGAACCACTTGCTCCCGTTTAGGCAGTCCAAAGCATCCTGAATGCGGGGCATTGTGTACTGATCAGGGATAGTCCGCCGGTTTAAGGTGCGATAATCACACATCCTTACTGTTCCATTCTTTTCCTCACTACCACAATGGGGAAGCATAAGGGCTTCTGTTCTTGTATTACACCAGCAGCTAACATCTCTTGCAGATGCGTCTCACATCATCTATGTCAGCAGGTGCCAGCGTCGAGACCTCTCACGAAATGGTCTTTTACGTCATGCAGCCGGATATTGTGCTCAGCTCCTTGCACGCATCCTACATCCCATTCCTTTAAAGAAAACACCTGGTCTCTCTGGGCAAGCTTCTCACTGATCCTCACTTTCCATTCAGCTGGCAGCGAGAGTCACGAAATCAAACAAGTCAGGCGTTACTCTGTCATTCTTCCTTGAACTCTTGCTGCTGGGTAGCACTGCAGTGTCTGCACAATGCACATAGCCAGGATGCAACCTCTGTTTACTGAATGTCTCTTTCAGACACATTATGAACTTGGACCATTACCCTTCTGGCATAAGCATGGGCTCTAGCGGGCAAAATACTAGACTTGACCAGCAGTCCCTCTGGCAATTTTCCATCGCCTGGTGCATCCAACATTAATATTTTATTCTTAACATCCTTTCTGATACGGACCTCTCCTGTAAGGTACACTGGGCATTTGGCGCCAGGATCAGAGACTCAGGATCCTTCTTCCATACAATTCGACGGTTCCTCTGGTTCTGTTTTTTCAGCATCTCTCTGTGCCTCATAGGCCTTCTTAATTAAAGCGGAACTCTTAAAGCTCTACTAGTCTTTGACCCTGTTTTTCATAACACAACTGTGCCAGCTCTTCCGAACATATGAGCATTTGTTCCAATCAACAAAGGGACACATCATACAGTCCAGTGGGGGACACACTAAGGCTAGGGTCTCTACTTGTTCGGCCACTCCAGCCACGGAGGTGGGGAAAGACAGCCAAATTCGGATATACCCGGAATAGGGTAGGCCTTCTACTTAACCCCCATACATGCAGTCCTTCTAATGGTTGTGAGAGTACGTCTGACAAATGTTCTGATACCAATCCTGGAACATAATTGTCACTTGGGAGCCACTGTCTAATACAGCTCTTGTAGACACTCCATTCACCTTTACAGTGGTCTCCATGGAGGGACCACTATTCTGGACCAGTCTGGAGAGTAGTGGGGGGCCTGGGCAACTGACCTTGCCACAAAAGGGCGTGAATTAGCATTTTGGTGCCCTCACTGGGATCATGCGTGCCCCTTAACCACTGATTTCTTCTCCGAAGCTCTCTTGTGCCTATATGCAACTTTGTCAGTGTCTTTGGGGACTGGCATTCCCTTTTCATGTGCCCATCTTTCCCACAATTATAGCAAAACATACTTTCTGGAGTTTGAGCTGGCCAAGGCGCCACACTGGGAGCCAGGGCGGGGGTATTACTAACTGGAAACCTTGGTGCCATCTCTGTTCATGAGCGTGATAAGCATTTGGAGACATCTCGTCAGTTTCTCCACTTCCATGGTCAAGGAATTGAGTTTGGAGCTGTTATCAGCAGGAGATACATGGGTGGGTACCCCCACCCCATAGCAGATGCAGTCGGATATAGGTCAGGCCCGTACTTGCAGGCGGCTTTCATAAAGGGACTGTTTTTGAATTCCCGGATCTCTCAACAGTTCGCCCCATTGGCATATCTTTTCCTTGTCAGAGCACTCATTGACTGTCAACCTCTGCCCTGAACTTCCTTGATGGGTCACCCTCAGTCACTTCGGAGTAGTAGCCACAGCTGTTGGTGCAGGTACCTCGAGTCGCCTTTCTCAACTCCTCAATTTCTCTCATTAACTCATCATAGGAGAGGTGGGGATTCCAGTCGATTTGCCAGGCGTAACTGAGCAACAGCAGTTCTGAGAAGGGGGCAGACTTAAGGATTCTGTCCAGTCTGGTTCGGTCCAGTTCAATCGCTGGCAAACTACCCTTTCTGAGGCATTCTTGCAACAATTTTTCCAGCCGAGACATACCGGACAACAACTCCTTGGTACTGTTGTGCATTTCTTACTCTCCACCATAGGTCCTCATCAGAATCTGGGCTCCCATACACATTCTCCAAGGCCTCAAGATGGGCCTGTGCAGTCAGCTCAGGGTTACTGGCCCGTTTAGCACGGATGGTAGCCAGGGCAGGACCTCGGAGCTCTCACTAACCCTCTTTAAGCTTTTTAGCCTTCCGAGCATTGCCATTCTAGCACTGGGGGCAACATAGTCTATCCAGGTCTCCCAGTCATCCTCCCTTGGGGGTGGGGAGGGTGCCAGAGAAGATCCTCAACCTTCGGTAAGAGTCGTGACTAATGGCAGGTGCAGAAACAGGAGTCTGCATTGGTTCAGCCACCATTACGGGCACTGGAGCAGGAGAGGGTGTTGGGGGAGAACACCCCCAGGTGGCAGAATAGTTTCTTCAAGTCCTCCACAGTTTTCCCTCTCCAGCAACCATTCAGCAAATTTCTCCTCAAAAGTTTCAGATAGTGGTGAGGCTGATTCCCCCAGATCTATACTGTCCTTAGTTATCACTCTCCAAGCAGTGAGGGCTCCCTCTGGGGTAATGGTCTGTGGCACTTTGGAGCTATCTATGGGATCCTTAAACTCTACTAGGGCCAGGAAAGTGTGGGTGAGCAGATTAGCATGCCGACCCACCACCACAGGGTTTGTAAACCTTCCACCTTGGAAAGTACTCCTGCACAGTGTCCGTATTGATACCCAGGGGATGTCCAGGATAAGCATAGCATTTTGGGGTCGATCTCCTCCCCAGTACACCACTCCACCACGGTGCACAGCCACTCTGTCGGGGTACCCATTTTTTCTTAACAGTGGTTAGTAAATATGGCCACTAGAGGACACACAATCCCAGCGGTGAGCCTCCAAGATGTAACCCCTAGATGGCGCTATCCCAGGGGCTACTACCCTGCCTGATTTGCCACTAACAGGTTGAGGGGCCTGGATCCAATGGCGGGTGCCTCCACCCAGAGGTCAGGGTTTGCAATAGTTAAACTAACTTGGTCACAGCCCTCTGGGACACTGCAACCCCTTTCTTCCCACTAGTGGCCCACACAATATATCAGAATTACCTTCACAGTATACACTTACCCCCAGGTCTGGTTCCGCACTGGGACCTCCTGTGAAATGAGATACAGTGCAACAATCACAGTACAGTACTTTAACATAGACAAATACCTCAGGCAGTATAACTTTGCTGAAGCGAGCAGCTCTGATTTATTTAGGGGGATATAACAAGGACAGGGAAATCAGGTTAATTAGCTTATCACTCTAATAATCTACCTATGGCTCTGTGCACAGGCCTATCCCTATCAGTTACTGTCCTGGGTACCCAAGCCCTAGTGGCTAGTCCAAACCGTGGCAGCTGGTAGGGCCCTTTCACACAGAAAGGAGAATTAAACAGTCAGCAGTACAGTAATTCCATTTGGATTTAATGTGGCAATTCAACAGGGAGCGACCCTGAATTAGTACTCACGACCTCCAAATAAGATAGGGTCCTTCAATGTCAGCAGGGCTCACTTGAGGTGCACAAACCTCTTCACACATCCATATAAAAGAAAGCACTATACCAGGCAGGCTGCATCTGTATCCGATCGCAATTACTGCACAATACCGGGAGAACACACAGCAGATTCAGTTCCTGACAGACCGAGTGTAATTTTCAGCAATTCCTCCAGTCTTCTACAGGGTGAGCCTGGTTTCTACTCTTCAGAGATCCTTTGATTCTTTCACAGGACGATTCAGTCCTAACAAGCTGCAGACCGAACTCTGGGCCTTACACACGTTTTTGACTAAAACTGCACACTGAAAAGCACAGGGCTCCTTCCTTCTTCACTGCCAAAGCTCAACTGACACTCCAACTGAAAAACCGGGCACTTCCTTTGAGTTCCTCCCAGTTCTTGACTGGATTGGCTGTCACCCAATAGACTGCTGCTGTTGGTCCAAAAAGGCACTGAAGTCTAAACTACATCTCCCAGAGTCACTGCCCATACAATCCTCTTGTGGCTGGCTCAGATTATGAGTCCAAGTTCTGATTCGTCCAAGGCACCATTTTAGAGCTAGCTTACCCCACACTGATTGGTCCAGTTCAGCAGTTCAAAACTAGAATGGGGAACTAGCAGACACAGTTCTGACTGCAAAAGCAGGTTAGACAAACTGTAATTTCATTATTACTCTAAATAATTTCTGGCAAACAGTTACATCTTTCAGATAGGTTCCTTTGCACTCCTAGTGACTGCAAAAATGAAGTAAATTGGCAGCAGTTCAGTGGTACTCAAACAGAGAAGCACACAGTCCCCCCATACAAACTAATTATGTCTGCAAGCAGACAGCTCTTAAAGAGACAGTACCAGAGGCTCTAAAAACACTCACTGATAAATGGCTTAAACGCCAAACACCATTCAGGCTTGGAGCATTCAAGCAAGCTCCTGGAAGTCTTTTGGGAACCCCCATTTGCAGGGGGGTTACACCTGTGTGAAACTGAATATCATCATGGCCTACTTCTCCTACCACTGCTGCGTGCTTGACTTGCTAAATAAAAAAATCCTACTTGACATGGGTAGCCCACCCCTCTTCCTGACTGTGGCAGTCTAACAACACTACCTGTCCTCCTCAGAAAGGTGATCTCATTCAATATACAAGGGGGGGGAAGTATAGGCTGCCCTTGCTGTGAGATTCTCTGCTGCTCTGTGTCTGCTGTGCTTTTTCTTGCCTTGCAGGCATTAATAATGTTTTTGCCTTGCAGGCATAAATAAAAGGAAATATTCATACATTAGGTCACACACAACAGTTCCTTTCTTAGTTGCCTATGTGTGTGCTGTCCTCACTACATCTTTGCCAGTTTCTCCTACCATTTTTGTGTACTTTGCTAAATAAAAAGCAACAGTTCACTGAGCAGCAGACAGGGAGAGGAGGAAGAAAAGGGGGAACAGATGGGAAAATGTACAGCACAAACCATATTGCAGACTGGTAAAAGAGCTTTCAGTAGCAGTAGTTCCCCTCTGTTGTCCAAACAGTCAGGAAAAGGAAAAGCATTGTTAATTAAAACAAGCATTTGTCAATGCCGAATGTTCGCCGTGTGCACTGGTGTCATAGGGTGTGTGTGTGTTTGAAAATTACTTCAGTGAAGGAATCATATTATTAACATTTAAGAATACAAGGTAGAAGTGATGTTGGGCAGCATAACTGTCTTGTTTGGCAATATTTGTGCCCCAAATTTTCAACATACCTTTCTTATGACCCCACCTCATAAACAAGTGCAGACAAAATGTGCAGCTCCTGGCTGAAAGATGATTTCACACAGCGACTGAGGAATCACCTTTTGGGATGCAACACATTTTGGCCAATATCTGCAAAATCACAGCTGTCACATTCATGAGGTGCTATGAAGAAATGGCAATGCTGAAAATTTGGGGTCAAAATATTAGAACTTACCAAAGTTATGAGTCTGGTCACAAATTTTAATGCAGGCTCGTACCTTTGTAGTTTTTTAATATTTTTACACCAAATTTTCAACATAGCATTCTTATGACCCCACCTCATGAACAAAGGTAGAGAACATTTCCAACTGCTGCCTGAAAGGGAATTTTGTGCAGCATCAGTGAAATCACCTTTCAGGATGCAAAAACATATTTTGGCCAGAATCTAAAAATTGACAGCTGTCACATTCATAAGGTGCTATGAAGAAATGACAATGTTGAAAATTTGGGGTCAAAATATTTAAAAATTACCAAAGTTACGACCCTACGTTCGCAAATTTCAACACAGGCTTATACCTTTGTTGTTTTTTTAGTGCAGAGGCTACGTCTGTAGTTCAATGGATGGAGCAACAAACCACTCCCCCATTAGGCCTTTAAAGGCCGCTCCTCCTGGCTAGTTCCAGGATTTGTTTCTTCATTGCAGCCAGAGGCTCCGTTGGCTGCTCCTTCTCCAGTTCAGTCTCTCATCCTTGCTCCCCCCTCCCCTTTTTGCTTCATTTGTTCTTTCCCTGCTCATTTTCCTCCATCCTGCCTTTCATTCTCGGCCCCTCGCCTCAGTGTTCCCCTTGTTGCTCCTTCCCTGTTAATTACCCACCCTGTCCTGGGCGTTCTTGTACCTCATTGGCCTCCCCCCCCTTTATCTTATCTTATTCCCTCCCTGTACCTCCTTCATCCGCAGCTTGTCCTTGCATTGTTATCCTGGGCTTTCTCCTGCATTCAGCCGCTGCTTCGGTCTTCATGCAGGCACTTGGGTGTGACGTCACCCGCCAGCTTGCATCCATTCCTCCGTTCTCCCCTTTCCCTCCCGGCTGCCATTTGGTTGCCCCATTGCTCTGCTGTCCATGCCCAAACACCCAAACTACTGCCGGCTGCCTACTGTTCTCTGTACCAGGATTTTTGACCTATTGTTGCCATTCCTGTCCAGCCCTCTCCTTGCCCTCTGCTTGGTCATTGCCAAGAGATGCACAATCTTTGCCTGTCCATTCTTCCAGAGACTTTCCATTCTCCTTGCTCGTCATGCCACTCCACTGCTCTCAGGGGCTGTTTTGCTTATTGGCATTCCGGTTTTGCCTCATTCTCTGTACCAGACTTTACTGCTGCTGTGCCTCCATTCATTCATCCACCATCATTTCTCGTTCATTCATTCTAAACCATTTTGTCCTCCTGCATCAACTTCTCTTCCCATTCTGACTTCTCCCCTCATTGTAGGCTGCAGCCTTTGCCCAGCTGTCATCATCTTTCCTCCTCGTCCCATTCGGTCCAATTCTGCAGTTCCATGTTGGCCCTCAAGGCTTCCCTTATCTGCTTATCTCGTATGTTCATTCTCGAACCTCCTCTTGTCCATTCCAGCTTTGTAGCTCCTACCTCTCTACTCTTGGTACTTCATACCTCCACCATCAGCTGTGGGCTTCGCTCGCCTGTTCTCGTTTCTACTTTCATGCAGCTCGATCCATCCCTAATTTGGCTTCTCAATGGACATGGTTGGCATGCACTCCTTTGGTTGCTACTGTGACCTGCCTCCTCTTGACCCATGTTGGAGTCTACTTCACTCGATCCAACCTCTCTGTAGGTTTACTCATTCACATCACCTACTTGAGTATACCCTTCATATGGGTCCTATGCTAAGTCGACTTGATCTGCTCTCCACTCGGAGACATGCCTTCCACGTCCATTACTCCATGGCACAGGGCTAGTCTGTAGCTGAAGGTCTCACTCTGCACCCATGAAATCCATATCTAGAGCATGTGAAGCTTGGAGCTGGGTCCTTCTCCCTGGCCCATAGTGAGAATTTCTTCGCTCCGGGTGGACCTTCAGTTGTCCCGCATTTCAGTGACACCTCTGGATGTAGGATTGATGACTTCCAGCTGCGAAGGGTGGGGCTCTCATCATCAGAACCCCTTTGGCTGCCCAAGCGGGTTCCGAGGCACCCTCTATGCCATTCTCCATCTGACCACCTCTGGTTCACCTGGTCTGTTTCATAGGCTTGGGTAGGCTGACTGAGTGCTTCGGCAGCCTTTGCTTTTGGGTGTCTAGCTGCAGAGACATCACTTGCAACCCTCAACAGCATTCCTGTTAGAAGGACAGAGCAAGAGCTTCATCTGAATTGGAATCTTTTCCTTAATATTGACTCTAAATTGCAGTAGCTGAGCCGTCACTAACCAAAACGTCCTTCAGCCTGGAGGGAAAGTGACCCGGGCCTTGGATCCCCAAAGGTTTCCTCCTCAAAAGGGGGTTTTCCTGTCCTTCATGCTGGTGGTCATATTCTTAGACAGGGTTAGTACTTTTCATAGGTTCCGTAGTTAGGTTCCGCTGTTGGATGGAGTCGGATGGTGGTCCCGGCTGTTCCCTCTCTCTTTAGGAAGTCCACCTTTCTACCGTGCATCTGCTTTCATTTTGTTTATCATTCTCGTCATCTCTAGCTCCTCTCTTGTCCTTCCCATCTGTGTCTATTACCTTCATTTCTGACCTCAATATCTTCTGATTTCTCTCCTCCTTCGATGCTCGACACCCTTTTGGGTATCCTTTTTGGGCTTCTTCCTAAGCTGCCTTTAGTCAGGGAATCATTCCCGTGGCACCTATTAGGTGGAACCCTCCTCTAGGGTTCCTCGCCGTCGTATCCCTATAGGGTGGTATATTCCATAGATAGAGAGAGGCGAACAGCCACAATGTATTTAAGTCACACAAGCATACATCATACCAAGTTGTGTAAGCACATTGAATTGCAGAGGCTACGCCTGTAGTTCAATGGGCGGAGCAACAAACCACTCACCCATTAAGCCTTTAAAGACTGCTCCTCCTGGCTAGTTCCTGGATTTGTTTCTTTGTTGCCCCACCAGCCTCCCCTCCTCCTCCAGCAGAATGTCTCTCTTTCCCATGGGCTTCTTCCTAAGCTACCTTTAGTCAGGGAATCATTCCCACGGCATCTATACAGGAGGAACCCTCCTCTAGGGTTCCTCGCCGTCATACCCCATAGGGTGGTATATCCCATGGATAGAGAGGCAAACAGCCACGGTGTATCTGAGTCACACAAGCATATATCATACCAAGTTGCGTAAGCACATTGAAATATTTTTACACCAAATTTTCAATATAGCTTTCTTATGACCCCACCTCATGAACAAAGGAAAAGAACATTTTCAACTGCTGCCTGAAAGGTAATTTTGTGCAGCATCCATGACATCACCTTTTAGGATGCATAAACATATTTTGGCCAGGATCTAAAAAATGACAACTGTCACATTCATGAGGTGCTGTGAAGAAATGGAGCATTGTGTCAATTAAAACAGGATGTTAAAGGGAGAGGGTTTGTTTATAGTTTAAGCACTAAATGCAATTCTAAGTGTATTCTCCTTATTATTGGAAGTTGATTGTGTATATGAAGGAGTTTAATTAAGCTATTTTTTGAATATTTATGCTTTAATAGATATTTACAATGACGATTTTGTCAATATTGTTGTAGTAGCTTTTGAAGCAACATTTAAATGAAGTAATTTATGGTTGCTGTGATGAGGTATTTAGTTCAACCAGTTGTTCAGTAAGTATTTTGAAATGAGCAACATTGAGATCAATACTAGGTTTTGGCTTTGGATAGCTGACTCTAGCCCATTTGGCAACCTCCATTTAACATAGAAACATAGACTTTGACGGCAGATAAGGACCACTTGGCCCACCCAGTCTGCCCATTTCCCTACCTATTGGATAAGCTGCAGATTCTAGTTAACCAACAGCCTACTTCCTGCAACCCCCCACTATAATTGGCTTATGTCTGTCCCATGCATGTTTGAATTCCCCCACTGTTTTAGACCCCACAACCTCTCCAGGAAGGCGGTTCCATGCATCCACCACTCTCTCCATGAAAAAGAATTTCCTCACATTACCCCTGAACCGTCCCCCCTCTAACTTGAAATTGTGCCCCCTTGTTCTTACACATCTTTTTCTGAAAGATGCTACCCTCCTGGACTTTGTTGATTCCCTTGAGGTACTTAAAAGTTTCTATCATGTCCCCCATCCCTCCTTTCATCAAGGTATACATATTAAGCTCTCAGTCTCTCTTCATATGGTTTCTGATGTAGACCCTGCACCATTTTAGTTGCCCTCCTCTGGACTGCTTCTATCCTGTCTATGTCCCTGCGTAGATGAGGTCTCCAAAACTGCACGCAGTACTCCAGATGGGGTCTCACCAACTGTCTGTACAGAGGGATAACCACTTCCCTTTTTCTACTTGTGATGCCCCTCTCTATGCATCTCAGTATTCCCCTGGCTCTCCTTACTGACTTCTCACATTGCTTACCCACCTTTAGGTCATCTGATATGACTACACCCAGATCCCTTTCCATTATTATTGTCGTTAGTACCTCCCCTGCTATTGTGTACTCTTCTCCTGGATTTTTATTTCCCAGGTACATTACTTTGTACTTCTTTGCATTGAATCTAAGTTGCCATATGTCTGACCATTCCTCCAACCTTGCCAAGTCCCTTCTCATCCTTTCTACCCCCTTGTGTATCAACTCTGTTACAGATCTTTGTGTCATCTGCAAAGAGCATACCTTTCCTTCAGACCCTCTGCAATGTCACCTATAAAGACGTTAAAGAGGACTGGACCCAGTACTGAGCCCTGAGGTACTCCACTAGTAACCCCCCTTTCTTCAGAATGTGTTCCATTCACTATAACCTTCTGTGTCCTGTTGTGCAGCCAGTTTGCTACCCAGGCTACCACCCTGAGACCTACTCCCAGGCTGGCTAACTTGATTATTAATCTTTTGTGCGGGACTGTGTCAAATGCCTTGCTAAAGTCTAAGTAGGCCATATCCACAGCCCCTTCCTGGTCTATTACTTTGGTCACCCAGTCAAAGAAATCAATTAGATTCATTTGACATGACCTTCCTGCTGTGAATCCATGCTGCTTTGGGTCCTGTGCCCTGCTAGCCTCTAGGTACTGAACAATTCTTTCTTTCAGAAGTGATTCCATCATTTTCCCCACCACCGAGGTCAAACTAACAGGTCTGTAGTTTCCCGCTTCTGCCTTGCTCCCACTTTTGTGAAGGGGAATCACATCTGCCCTCCTCCAGTCCTCAGGTACCGCCCTATAATCCCATGATTTGTTAAAAAGTGTGGTTAGTGGGGTCACTAGGTCCTCCCTTAGCTCTTTTAGGATTCTAGGGTGAATCCCGTCAGGCCCCATTGCTTTGTCCGCCTTGAGTTTTAGGAGTTCTTTCAGGACTCTTTCTTCTGTAAATGGACTGGCGTCACCCCCACTACCCAGAGTGCTTCTATTGTTTGGTTTAGGTAACTCCTCCTCTTCTTCTTTTCTGAATACTGAGCAAAAGTATTCATTCAGTATCTCTGCCTTTTCACTGTCTCCCTGCCCACCTCCCCTCTCCTTTATTAATCTTCACTATCCCTCCTTAACCTTTCTATGCTCCTAACGTACCTCTAAAGGTTTTCCCCTTCTTAACTGAGTTGGCTATTTTTCCTTGGTTTGGGCTTTTGCTTTTCTGACTGCCTTCCCCACTTCTTTCTGCTTTAATTGATACAGTTCCTCTGTCGTTGCTCCTTCTGTGATTCCTTATATTTTTGAATGCAGCCTTTTCTCCTTAACCTTCCCTGACACCTCTTTTGAGAACCATAGTGGTTTTTATTCTGCTTTGTTTTCTTTATTTGTTTCACACAAAGGCTTGTTGCCTTCATGGCGGCAGTTTTGATTTTCTCCATTGTTCTTCCACCCTCCTTTCTGGCCATTTGCTAATGCATTCCTCAGGTATTCACCCATTATGCAAAGTCAGCCCTTCTAAAGTCAGTATCCTTGTCTTTGTATGGCTTGTCTCCATGGTTGTGTTTATTGTGAAGCACACTGTGCAGTGGTCGCTTGTTCCCAGATGTCTACTGACTTCTAAATTTGTGATCCTCTCTTCATTTGAGAGTACCAGGTCTAATATTGCTCCCTTCCGAGTGGGTTCCACCACTAGCTGTCTAAGGCATGCCTCCTGTAGGGCATAGAGAATGACCCTGCTCTTGGATGTGGCTGCAGTCCATGCCGTCCAGTTAACATCTGGCATATTCAGGTCCCTCATCAACAGTATCTCCCCTTTTTCAACCATTTTGAGAATGCCCTCTATCATTTTCTTGTCCATTTCCTCCCCTTGAGACGGGGATCTGTATACAACCCCTGTGTGGATTGTGATGCCATTCCCTGTCTCCAAAGTGACAAGGTGCCTCTTGTCCTCCCCCTTTACTTTTTAGTTCTGTAGCTTTGATCCCTTCCCTTATGTAGAGAGCTACTCCACCTCTTCTTTTACCCTCCCTGTCCCTTCTGTAGATTGTGTACCCTGGTATGTTGACATCCCAGTCATGGTTCTCTGTGTACCATGTTTCTGTGACTGCCACAATATCCAAGTGTTCCTCTTCCATCAGGGCTACTAGCTCTGGAAGCTTGTTTCCCAGACTACGGGCATTGGTACTCATTGCCCTCCATTTAATGTTGGCTTTATCCTTTTTTACCCCATCCCTGCTCTTATTGCCCTTGTCTATTTTTCCATTTACCCCTGTCCTGCCCTCTGTCAAGCTCTGTACCTCAGTGTTTACCCTACTATCTGCCATGTTTTGTGGGGGGAGGCTTGAACTTTCCTGTTTCCTATTAGCACCTCCCCCCTTGGCTAGTTTAAAAGCTTACCAAGGAAGCCTTTAAACCTGTCACCTATGAGCTTGTTTCCCTTCCTGGACAGATGCAGACCATCACGCCAGTAAAGACCTTCATCTCTCCAGGTGGACCACCAGTCCCCAGTGAAGCCAAAGCCCTGTGCTCTGCACCAGTTTTGCAACTGTTCATTAAACTGTATGGTGTGCAGTACCCTAGTCTCACCCCTGCCATAGACTGGCAGCACCTCTGAGAAGGTTACCGTGCTTGCTACCTGTCTGAGGCCCCTTCCCAACTCCACAAATTCATCCTGGACTGCACTGATCTCATGCCTAGCTGGGTCATTTGTCCAGAGGTGGACAATGATATCTAGTTCCCTCTCCTGTGATGCTACTTCTGCAATCCTGAGGATTTGCTTCCTGTCCATCCAAGCCATGGCACCAGGCAGGGACCTTACTTCCCTCTCCTCTCCTCTCCCTTCCCCAGGTCTACACTCCTAACAATTGTGTCCCCTATCAGAAGCTGTTTCTTTCCCCTGTGGTGTCCCTTGCCACTCTTTTGTGGGTCTCCCTTGTGGATGTCCCCAGCATTCTTCTTGGTCTCCACTGAGGGTGTCATCATAGAGGAACCTTGATTTGCCAGACTGACATATGATTTGTGTAGAGGTACATCTCGGGGGCTACGCCTCTGTTCCACCACCCTCACCCTCCCAGAACCTACTGTAGTCCATCTGCTCTTCACACATGGCAACCTCTGAGGCAGTGGTTGTGTAACTGGTGCTCTTTGGGTGGGGAGGCCTCCTTAGTTCTTGCCAGTTTAGCCTGGAGGCCTGCCTTCTCACATTGCTTGCTAACCTTAAGGTCATCTGATATGATTACCCCCTAAGGGGGGTAGCAGTGACTCCACACTTGGTGTGCAGTTCAGAAATTCCTGGCTACACCCCTGAGAAGGAGGGGTGGAGCAACAATGGGGAAACATCAAAACTGCCATCACAGAGGCAACAAACCTTTGTGTGAAGCAAATAAACAAATCAAAATGAAAGAAAAAGCCACTGTGGGTCTCAAAAGAGGTGGTGGGGAAGGTCAGTGAGAAAAAGGCAGCATTCAGGAAGTATAAGAAAACACAGAAGGAGCAGGACTGAGAGTTGTACCAGTTAAGGCGGAAGGAAGCAGGAAGGTAAGTCAATAGCAAAGGCCCAAACTGAGGAAAAGATAGCCAACTCGGTAAAGAAGGGGGATAAAACTTTTAAAGGTACATCAGGAAGCGCAGAAAGACAAAGGGAGGGATAGTGAGGCTGAATAGAATGGATGGTGGGTGGGCAGAGAGGGACAGTAAAAAATCAGGGATACTGAATGAATACTTCTGCTCAGTATTCACAAAAGAGGAGGAGGGGAAGGTGCCTAATCCAGTTAACAGAAGCACTCTGGATAGGGGGGTAGATCCCAGTCCTTTCATAGAAGAAAGGGTTCTGAAAGAACTCCTGAAAGTGAAGGTGGACAAAGCAATGGGGCCTGAAGGAATTCACCCTAGAATTCTAAAAGAATTAAGGGGAGAAGTAGTGAAACCACTGACTACCCTTTTTAAGAAATCATGGTAGGATGGTGTGGTATCTGAGGACTGGAGGAAGGTGGATGTGATTCCCCTTCACAAAAGTGGGACCAAGACAGGGGGAGGAAACTACAGACCTATCAGTTTGACCTCTGTAGTAGGGAAAGTGATGGAATCGCTTCTGAAGGAAAGAATTGTTGAGTACCTAGAGGCCAGTGGGGTACAGGACCCAAGGCAGCATGGGTTCACAGCGGGAAGGTCATGTCAGACAAATCTAATTGACTTATTTGTCTGGGTGACCAAAGTAGTAGAACAGGGAGGGGCTGTGGACATGGCCTACCTAGACTTTAGCAAGGCATCTGACACAGTTGCACACAAAAGATAATAGTCAAATTAACCAGCCTGGGAGTGGGTCCCTGGGCGGTAGCCTGGGGTAAAACATTGGCTGGACAACAACACACAGAATGTAATTGTAAATGGAGTCCACTCTGAAGAAAAAGGGGTTACTAGTGGGGTACCGCAAGGTTCAGTACTGGGTCCAGTCCTTTTTAATGTCTTTATAAGTGTAACCCCTAGGGGGCGCTATCCCAAGGGCTACTACCCCTGCCTGCTCTGATACTAACAGGTTGAGGGGCCTGAATCCGATGACGGGTGCCTCCACCCAGAGGTTGGGGTTGGTACAGTCTGCTATCACCAGGTCACAGCCCTCTGGGCCACTGGCGCCACTCTTCTTCCTTCCCACTCAGCGCCCACTCTGCACCCCCAGTGGCCCAACTGCATACACTCACCCCCAGGCTTGAACCAGTCTGCTTGGGCTGCAGGGCCCCTGAAAAGTAAGATGCTGTTACACAATAATCCCAGTACAGTAGTTCACCATAAATACACAGCTCAGCTAGTATACTTTAGCAGAACAACCAATCTGATTTATTTAAGGGGGACGATAACAAGGATGGGGCAATCAAGTTAATTAGCTTACCACTCTAATATATCTGTATATATCTATCTATAGTACTGTGCACGGGCTAATCTATAAGTCACTGTCTCTGGGTACCCAATCTATAGGAGGCTAGCCTCTCGATGCAGCTGGTTGGGGCCCTGACAGACACACACAAGCACTCGATTCCTACGAGGGATAAGTAGAGCCAGCAGGCTCAGTTCGTGTAGCCAGTAAAGCAGCCAGACAAATCTTGCCCACACTTTGGGCAGCTGACCGGGAGCTACCCTGACGTAGTACTCACGACTCCAGCAGGAAGATCGCTCTCACACCATTTGCAGGGACAAGCCTGGGATTCCAACACTCCTCCACACATTTATATGTAGAGCAGAGGGGTACCATACCAGGCAGCTGCTGGATATTCCCAATTGCTTTTACTGCAGTGCACCGGGCCCAACGATGCAGCTTCACTTGTCCTGACAGACTGAGCACGATTGAAGCAGATTCTCCAGTCCTCTACAGGGTGAGCCTGGTAGGTAGCTGCACTGTTGCATAGCCTCCTCTGACCGCTCCCTAGCCGATTTAGTCCGACACTTGGTGGCATTCTTGCTGCCCAACTCTGGCCTTCCACACGCACTTTCCACATGAAAACTCAACGTCACAAGAGCCTAGAGCTCCTTCTTCACTCACAGCCACACCGACTCTGCCCTTGGCAGTTTGGGCAAGGACCCTCTGCTCGGGCGCCACATGATCCCATTGGTGGGCTGCAGAAACCAGGCAGTTAATTCTGTCCCCATTAGTGCAAAAAGGGCACCCTAGCCCAGAACTTCATTTCCCAGAATTACTAGCTGTAACTCCTATGGCCAGACGGCTCTAAAATGAGTTCTGATCCTGGTTGGCTCAAAAGTTCTCCATTTTAGTCACCCCTCACCCACCATTTGTCCAGTTCTATAGTCCAGGTCCAAAATGGAGGGGCCAAGCACATAAAGTCCCAGCTGCAAAGGAAGCAGGTTAGACAAACTGTAATTTTACTAATACTATAACTAATCATAGCCAAACAATTACATCTATCAAAAGGGCTCCCGTTGTGCTTTTCAGTGACTACACAATGGGAGCAGTGTCATCGCAGCTCAGGCGTGATTCGAGTAGAGAAACCCCAGTCCCCCCTTGTACACACCCCAGAACCCTGCGAGCAAGCAGCTCTTAAAGGGACTGTACTGGAGGCTTCAAAACACTCGCAGCGACCGCATTCTAGCAGCATTGCCCCCAACACCAGTTAGGCCAGGAGCTCCTAAGCAGCTCCGGGAAGGCTCTTAGGAACCCCCATCTGTAAGGGGGTTACATAAGTGACATTGCAGAGGGACTGGAAGAAAAAGTATGCCTCTTTGCAGATGACACAAAGATCTGCAACAGGGTTGGTACACAAGGAGTTGTGGAAAGGATGAGAAGGGACTTGGCAAGGTTGGAGGAATGGTCAGAAGTATGGCAGCTTGGATTCAATGCAAAGAAGTGCAAAATAATGCACCTGGGAAACAAAAACCCAGGGGAAGATTACACAATGGGGGGGGATGTTGTAACAAAAACAAAAATAGAAAGAGACCTGGGGGTAATCATATCAGATGACCTTAAGGTTAGCAAGCAATGTGAGAAGGCAGTAGGGAGGGCTGGGGGGAACCGGGATGTATAGGGAGAGGCATCACCAGCAGAAAACATGAGACCCCATCTGGAGTACTGCGTACAGTTCTGGAGACCCCATCTATGCAAGGACATAGACAGGATAGAGGCAGTCCAGAGGAGGACAACTAAAATGGTGCAGGGTCTGCAAGAGAAGCCATACAAGGAGAGACTAAAGAAACTTAATATATATACCCTTGAGCAAAAGAGGGAGAGGGGGGACATGATAGAAACTTTTAAGTACCTCAGTGGAATCAACAAAGTCCAACGGGGTAGCATCTTTCAGAAAAAGAGATGTGCAAGAACAAGGGGACACAATTTGAAAATTGGGGGGGGGGTTCAGGGGCAATATGAGGAAGTATTTTTTCACAGAGAGGGTGGTTAACGTATGGAACAGCCTTCCTGAGGAGGTTGCAGGGTCTAAAACTGTGAGAGAATTCAAGAATGCATGGGACAGACATGAGGCAATTTTTGTGGGGGGTAGGAAGAAAGGCTGTTGGTTAACTACGATCTGCAGCTTATCCTGTAGGTAGGGAAATGGGCAGACTAGGTGGGCCAAGCGGTCCTTATCTGCTGTCAAAGTCTATGTTTATATGTCCACAGCCCGAACTTAACCCACTTTATAGGTAAGCCATTTGAGGCAGCTGTAATTTACAGTAGGGACCCAGCTGATGGGTGGTCTACCTCAACATTGATAGCTGGGTGACTTCACAGTAGGGCCCTAAAGTGAATACCAAGAGACCCCTACTCCTTTTGAAATTAAATCAGTAGGTTACCAATCCAGGCTGAACAAATATGGTTATTGCTACATTTACCTCTGTTTGGGGGGTGTCAGGGTGTCCTCTGACTTGTTTCTCATGGCATCATAGTCCATGATGCAGCCACAAGTGGTCCCTTACATCTAAGAGATGGTGCAAGGGAGGGGATTGACAGAGGCATCCGTCATCCCGTGGCCGTGGAACAGATCACCCATAGTTGTCGAGGGAGATACCTACAATGCATGCCCTAGGTGTCTGGTGCCACAGTGCTCAGTAGAAGGCCAGACACTGGAAGCAGGACCCCAGCTAGTGAGGACCCATCTGATGGCTCACAAGGGTAGCTGCAGCAGCAGATGAACCCAGGTACTGATCCTGTGTCCATCTGGTTGTGTTGCCATCAGTTCACCCAGTGGCAGGTGATATACTTGTGGAATATTGGTAGAAGAGGCTACCACCACAATACTGGACAGCAGAGCGAGCACAGGTATGAGGTGGAGTGTGCCACACACCTGCCCTTGTGCCCAGTGCACACTGCCCAGCCCAACCCGTCCATGGCACTGCTTACACCTTAGCAGGATAGAATGGGGTCATACTGCACAGGGGATGGTGAACTGCCCAAGCTGGTGAATATGGTACCAGCAACAATAGCATGTTGGTGCTCCACTAAAACACTGTACCGCCATTAACCCAAGGCACACAGTAGTGAAGTCTATACTGGCAGCAGGTGCAGATGTGTCTGGTAACTGAGAAATACAGGGAGTGTCCAAGCAGGACAACTGCACCATACAGCTGGTACAGCTGGAGTCCACCCATGCATACAGCCTGACCACACGGTAGTACACAACTGGGAGTACTATCATCAAAAGCCACTGCAGCAGGGTGTCACCAGGGGCTCTTTCAGCCATGGCAGGGACATCGTTTCAGAACACCCACACCAAGGTCTTGTCAACCCACACTGGCAGGTTGGGTGGTGCTATTGGTGCAGTGTACAACAGAGGAACTGTGGCATTGACCCTGTAGTCTGTGGTTTGGGGTCCAGCTGTTGCCAGCATGAAGACAATGTGCCAGTAGGGGAACACGGGGTGCTGTCTCAGCCCAGTTCCCATCTTTCTGCACAGCACCACATACATAGGTACACCAGATACACTTGCCAGTGCTGCCTGCTAATACTGGATGACGGTCCCACTGCAGAAGATTCCTCAGATGATGCCATGGTGCAGTCTCCTTCCCCTGGTGGTCTATGGACTGCTGCTGCTATGGACACCCTGTATATACCATGCAGCACACTGTGGCCATGCACGTCTCTGAAGGTCTGGTCCTTGGCACGCAACAACACTTACTTAGGACTGTGGAGAACCGCCCTCATTAGTCATCACAGTTCTGTGGCCCTGGGCATTGAGATGGCCATGACTGGTACTTGTGGGCACACATGTTGCAACCATGCAGCCAGCTGTAGCGGGTTCCACATGGGGACTACCTATTGGTTTGGCACTATGTGTGCCATGGGGTCCACGACTACTGTGCTAACAGACTATCTGGCTCAGCTATATGCCTATCTGTGGCCTGCTACAGCCATGTGGGGTACTGGAATATGGGAAATGCTATGCGGCCACGCTACTGACTGTAGCCATTGAGAGGTAGCACTGCCTCCATGTCTGCCGAGCCCGTGACTACAGGCAGACATCCATGAACAGAAGAAGGATGCCTAGCCTAGCCTTGATGCAGTGTTGGCACAACAGTCTGTTAGACCAGCCCTGGCTGGTCTAAGTACAGCCAGTCCCAACAGGTGTCCAAAATAAAAAAAAAAGGGGATGCTGCATTGAGTATCTGGTGCAAGGCCTCTGTCTACCAGGTCACAAGCCATGAAATGACACATGCCCTGCGCAGGCTGGTCTAGCACAGGCAGCTCCACTGTGGCCACAAGTAGAGTACCAGAACAGGGAATGATGCATGGTGTTTTGCAAGGTGCCATTTGCGTCATTTCTTATTGACATAAGCACCATGCGTCATTCCCTGACCTTTGAAAATCGAACCCATGGTCTATGGGATGGTTCCAGAATCCACCCTGCCAGGCTAGACCCTCTCTTCCTTTCATTCGGTTGCTTTACCTCTGACTCCCTGCTGCACACTCACCAATGTTCTTTCGTTCAAAACCTCTCTATTCCCTCTCTCAGATCACGTCTCTCTCACAGGGTTGGTTTCCTTTCAAAATACTGGCCAGCCTCTCTCCCCTCTTATGTTACTGTGCTACTTTCACACTATATTACCTCCCCCTACTCACTCCACTCCTTGGGCCTGAACTCTTTCATCATTCCTCGCTGCAACACTCCCTTCACCAATTTCCTATTTTGCTGCACTTGATCTTGCTCTGGAGCTCCCTTCCCCATGCCATCTGCCACTCCATTCCCACTCTTCCCTTAAACAGCCCCTCTGTACTCACTACTCGCCAGCCTGCTCCTGTCCCTAACCTCTACTTTAGCCTACATCTCAACTAGAGAACACATGCACTGTTGGTACATAACTGGGTTTCCATAGGGTTAGTTATATTTATGTAAACAATCATTTATTAATGCCAAATGTTTGCTTGCTGGTATAAGCACTGGAAATGCAGGAGTTAGAGAGATGCAGAATAGGAATGGCAGCGAAGTATTCAACTTCATGCCAACCCCACCTCCACCCTGCAGAGACAGACACGCATTGGGGTATGCGTTTGGGTCATTGTCCATAACGTTCATATCATTTCACCTCACCCTATCCGGCAGACACCGACATGTGTTGAGGTGTGCCTTGGGGGGGGGTTCAGCTTTACTGTCATCCCATTCCATAAGAACATATGCTGAAATGGGTGCAGTATAGGAGAATGAGGTGAACTCTGGGGCGGAAGAGTCCAAGGCAAACCTCAATGCCTGTCACTGGCTGCAAGGTGGGGGGAATGGCATGAGCATTACAGTCAGCACTCCAAAGGCACACCCCTGATGCCTGTCAGTCTCTACAGGGCGGGATGTTATGGTTAGAAACCCTAATGCCCTGGACGTTTGTTGGTATTTGCACTACAAATTTTCAACATGGCCTTTTTGTGACCCCCACCTCATGAAAGCATTTGGGACCTCTTCTAATGAACAGCGGCAGTGTTCAATGTGTCCTGAACTTTGAGTTCCCACAGCAACCGTGCCATTCTGTGCCAGATGTACAAAAACACAGTTCAGGCAGGATGTGAAGAATGACAGCTGTACCATTCATAGGGATGTGTAAAGAGATGGCAACATTGAAAATCTGTAGTGAAAATATTAAAAATGCTCAAACTTCCGAGCGTACATGGAAACTGCGCAACTCATGCGTGTAACACAGTCATTTAGTGGAATTATTTCACCAAATTTTCAATATAGGCATTTTGTGACTTCTGCTCATGAACACTGCCACTATGATTTTCTTAATTTGTCCCGAACATTGATTTCCCACAGCGACTGCGCTATTCTGCACCAGATGTGTAAACGCATATTTCGGGCAGGTTATGAAAAATTACAGCTGTACTGTTCATAAGGAGGTGTGAAAAAATGCCAATGTTGAAAATCTGGAGTATAAATATTACAAATGTGTGAAATTACGAGGGTGTGTGGAAACTGTGCAATGTATGCTCATAACACAATCATTTTATGAACTTTTGTCACTAAATTTTCAACATAGGCATTTTAGCACCTCTGCACATGAACAGTGTCATTGTGATTATTTTACTCTGTCCCGAACACTGACTTCCCACAGCGACTGCGTTATTGTGTGCCAGAAATGTGAAAACACATTTCGGTCAGGACATGAAAAATGACAGCTGTACTGTTCATAAGAAGGTCTGGAAAAATGCTAATGTTGAAAACTGGAGTGAAAAATACTACAGATTTGTGAAGTTACAAGGGTATATGGAAACTGCACAATGCACGCTCACAACACAGTCATTTTATGGATGTCCATCACCAAATTTTCAACATAGACATTTTAGGACCTCTGCTCATGAACAGTGTTACTGTGATTTTCTTAATGTGTCCCGCACACTGATTTCCCATAGCGACCACTCTATTTTGCGCCAGAAGTGTAAAACACATTTCAGCCAGGATGTGAAAATGACAGCTGTACTGTTCATAAGTAGGTGTGGAAAATGCCTATGTTGATAATCTGGAGTGAAAATATTATACATTTGTGAAGTTACTAGTGTGTGTGGAAACTGCGCAACGCACGCTTGTAAAATAGTAATTTTTTTTGGATTTTTTTCACCAAATTTGCAACATAGGCTTTTTGAGAGCCCACCTCATGAACAGTGGCACTGTCATTTTGTTAATCAGTCCCTAGAGGTGATTCCGGACAGTGACCGCAAAATCACCTTTTGGGACAGAATAATGCAATGACAGTGACTGAATTCATGAGGAGGGGTTCCAATAATCCCATGTTGAAAACTTAGTGCCAAAAGTCCAAAAAATGGCCGAGATAGCCACATAAGTTATGTGTGGTTCACAGCTCAGTGCTTACGCAACATATTGAAGCTGGATGATGTAGATTGTTGTTGGATACAGAGGCCAGCAGATAAGAAACAATGTTTATTATATGAATCAGATATTCTGAGCAATGTGCTTGGATACTTGAATTGAGTCATTTGATATTATTTGATGGTTTTGGCTTTTCTCTGTATCCCACCTGTAGGGAGGAAGCTTGGTTTTGTATTATGAGGTTCCCCTGGTAGGATAAGTGTGCCGAAGAAGGAGGAGGTGTCGGGGAGGATGGTGAGTGAGTGCGACTCACTCTAAGCAGAGTGGAAGTCTGGCGTTTGAGTTAAATAAGATGTGGGGGAGGAGCTCTTCTTCCACATAACTACAGGCTACGGCTTTCAATTATGTGTGGTTCATAGCTCAGTCATTATGCAACATATTGAAGCTGGATGATGTAGATTGTTGTTGGTTACAGAGGCCAGCAGATAAGAAACAATGTTTATTATATGAATCGGATATTCTGAGCAATGTGCTTGGATACTTGAATTGAGTCATTTGATATTATTTGATGGTTTTGGCTTATCTCTGTATCCCGCCTGTAGTGAGGAATCTTGGTTTTGTATTATGAGATTCCCCAAAAATATATAACAACAACGATTGATCTGTAACTGACTGATGAAGGAATCGAGCAGGAACTCCTAATAATAATATGAATAGACAATCACCTCCTCCAATTCTGGAGAGTATGACCAGTAGCATGCAGGAGAGGAAAAACCCCTCTTGGGGGGAAATCTCTGAGGACCCATGGCTACTGACCTGCCCATCCTTCTGGGCATACTAAAGGAGTGAGAGCCTAATTAACAAATAAATTAATCAGTTAATCTGAATTCTAAATTGAAGAATTTAATCCAAGAAATGAGCTTAAGAAAGTACTGAATTGTAAATGTCCAGAAGCAATCTCTTCCTAGTAAACTCCGAGTTCGAGAATCCATGCACAATTCAGATTGATGGAGAATGGATATTGAAATGACTGTCTTCCGGACTTCAGTTGATAGAAGGCATAAATCCAGGGAATTGAATGATGGTTCAATGAAGCTGATGACTGACGAACTCAATACAGGAGACCAGACAAAGATAGTTGCATCCAAGCTTTGATGTATTGTAAATGAGGCACGATGACTAGAAGTAGTACAACATCCAGGTTTCTACTAATATATGGCTTGTATAGCACGTGGAATGGGAGAAGGCTTGGAGCCAGGCTGACTGACGAACCCAGTTCTGATTAGTACGACAGAAGAATAGTATAGATTTAGGAATTGATATAAAGGCAATGGCTGTAGAGCTGAGCTGGAATGATGGTAGGCTGTAGAAGATTATTCGAAGGCACTGGTATGAGGTTAGGAGTGCATCCAAATAGTAGAATATGGTGAGCCCAAAAAGGAAGCAAGGTGGGAAGACTGCTTATCCGAAGAGATATGTATTAGGAGCAAGAAATGCCCCATGGATTCAGGTGAGAAGGAATAGGGCGTGGCAACCAGCCCCTGGCGAAAGCGCAGCTTGACTGACAGCTGAGAGGTAGTTTAGTTTAGTTTATTAATCTAGGAATTAATACCTTTGAGCCAAGGCTCTTTTACAAAGGTTCCACGTCATTAAGTACAACAACACAGTAGACAGTGTTACACACAATCAGTAAGCAGTTTAATAAGTTCACAACTTAAACAGTAGGGTATATGTATGGATAGAGAAGAAGGAAAGGAAAAAAAAAGGAAAGGAAGCACAGAGGCAACATAGAGGGCAAGGAACAAGGATTGGGTGAGCTTGTGGGGGAATGGAGGGAGAAATATGAGGTTAGAAGTAGACAGAACTAGGTTTGTGGTACTCAGTTTGTCTTTGTCAATGAAGAGACCTTGGTGAATGGGTGAGACAAAAAGTAGGTGCACTAAGAGGGAATGAGACATTGGTCAAAGCAGTCACAGGAGCTGGAGGCTGTGAGGTGAGCATATAGTATGGATTTGAAGGCTCTCAGAGTCGTGGAGGATAGAGAAGGAAGGTTAAGAGCATTGTACCAGAAGGGGGCACGGTAGGCAAATGATCTTTGTCCCTGAGCCGTCCAGCATCTAGGGACCAGGAAAGGTTGGAGGTCAGAACTTCTGGTGGAACGAGAGCCATTGTTCAGGCAGAGCAGGTCCCGGATACATGGAGGAGTGAGTCCCAGGATTGATTGGTAGGAGAGAGGCTGCTGATTTCAGGCATGGGAAGCACAGCTCGACCCACGTACGCCTGCTAGAAGAAGTAGAGTGTGGTAAATAGTCATTCGATGAGATGCACAGAAAATCCATCAGCTGGTGCGGCAGGTAGAGAGACAACTAGCCCCAGGTAACAGGAACACATCCAGACCTATGGAGGTCAGCTAAGAGGAATAATTGTGGTATAGAGCTTCCAGGAGACGTATCATGAGTTAGTTAGAGCAGAGTAGCACTGCATTGGGAAGGCAGACCCAATGAATGGAATGGCGTTGAGGACAGACGCATCCAGTAGATCAAAGATGACAGGGATCGCAGTGAAGAGACTGTCACAGAAATAGGGCAACATGACGAGAGGAATAACATCCAAAACTGAAGGTATTCAATTGTTGAGGCAGCAATAACCTGACGAGACCGAATAATCGAGCATAAGAGACCTGGAAGGAGATAACTGAAGAGGCTAAGTCAAACGGAGTAGCGGTGTCCCAGGGTCCAAGAAGCGGTAGAGCACAATCAGGATATAGAATGTCTTCAGGAGAATCTCAACTAAGTGTCTTTGGAAAGTGTGAAGTAGCAGCAATTCCACGGCTGAAGCAGCAGGGCAAAGCATCCAAGAAAGATGAGGAATGAAGAAACGACCAGATGCGGATCCAGAGAAAGGAGCATCTGGCTGGCTGACATGGCAGCAGGTAGGCATAGAAGAATGAGAATCTCCAGGCACCGAGCTTGGCAAGGCAGAGGAAGAGCATAAGTAGGTAAACCTCCCAGCCCCATGGGCGAAGGCAGGTCATAGAGGCAGAGGAGCAGTACGTAAATCTTTCAGCTGGATGGGCGAAGGCAAGTTGTAGAGGCAGGTGAGTAGCAGGTAAACCTCCCAGCCCTAAGGGAGAAGACAGGTTGGCAAAGCAAGCAAGTAGTAGGCAATTCCCCCAGCCTGATGGGTAAAGGCAGGTTGTAGAAGCAGATGACTATCAGGTAAACGTCCCAGCCTGATGGGCGAGTGCATGGCATAGAAGCAGGTGATTATGGGTTGATGAAGATAGGAACAAAGGACTTCTGGGCTCAAATGGGCACTGGTTCCCAGTATGAAGATATCGTAGTAATAAGAAATCAGCGGTTAGAAGGATGCCAGATCATGAGGAGCTCAGTAGAATTTAATGGCAAGTCAGATGATTATTTCTAAGTCCTGGGAGGGCGAAGCAGGTAACTGGAGCAGGTAAGGTACAAGGAGAACCGTATTAGTTGTAGTAGTATGTAGGCTGTATGATGTAGATGTAGTAGCAGGAAGCAGGCACAAGCGTCCAAAATGAATGTCGAAATATCAAATGCGAATCCGTACTAAGGAGCTCCTGGGCTGGCAGATATGACAGCAGGTAGGCGTATAGAACAAGCAAACCAGTAGGCTCTGAGCTGGCGAGGCGGCAGAGTAGAAGAGCTTATACATGGCTTGACCGGCAAAGCAGGTCATATAAGTAGGCAAATATTTTCAGCTATACCTCATGTAAGGTAGCTGACAAGGTGAGGAAGGAGGCCGCTAGACCTACAGAAGTGAGCAGGGACAGATGTATTCTTCGTAGGTACTGTATGTTGGTAAGGTAAGAGTAGTAGCCAGCCGGATAGAAGCAAGCATGCACATCAGACTCCTCGAAGGGCAGCCAGACCCCGTAGGTCAGCTGGTAATCAGGTGAGCTGAAGCTGGTGAGCTGAAGAGCATGGCGTGCTGAGAAAGAATGACCAGGAAAGCTGTGATTTTGAAAGGCCAAGTGCATAATGAGTGCAGCAGAATCCCAGGCCAAAGGGAGGGCAGTATGTAAGGAAATGGATTGTGAAGCAAGGAATGACAGCTGTGCAGGCAAACATAGAGTTGCACAAGGTCAGCAAGCATTAGTCCCAATAGGCAAACCATAAAATAAGTTGCAGAGCAAATAGGGAAGGCGATTAAAGCAGCAGCTAAATTCCCGGGTTTAAGATGTGGGGCTGGACCCCACGTAGGTCTGTGATAGCAAGGTAACAATAGAAGCAGGGAGCACAGCAACATAGGACGCAGTTCAAATCGCCATGGGAAACCAGGTGGGACGGCTGAGCTGCGATGAAGCAGAAATAAGGTAGACATGACACGGCGAGCATTGGCACTGGTGGAAGGCTGGGTAGCACCCTGAATGTTGCAGCATAGGAAGCAATTCTGGAAAACGAGTAGTGAAAACCATAAGGACAACTGAATGAAGATACCATCTATTGGCAATTGAAAAGTACATGCGAGTGAGCGAACTAGTATATACACAACAATAGGGAGTAGAGCTGCAGCTGAGACATTTAATAACATATGCTGTACAAAAACAAAGCACGTTTCTCGGGATTGGCAGAGAGCCAATAGGAAGTCAGCAGGTAGTGAACTTATAAGGCAGTGGGAAACCTTGCATGACTGAGCAGGGCAAGAAACAACTGAGCGTATGAGGAAGTAGTCAATGAAGGCGAGTCAGAACAAGCAAATGACTAGCAGACAGCTGATCCTGTAGTGGTGTTGCGAACGCTGACGAATGGCAGTGCAGGAACCAGCTCAACGTAGTCCTATGGTATGAGGAAGGTCCACAATGGATAGGACCGTAGCCCACGAATTAAAAAGAAGGGGTATGGCAGCAAAAACATGGTCTTTGGCAAGCGGTATGCAGCTGGGATGGAGAGGCACCAGGAAATCGAAAATGATGGTAGCAGGGCAAATGGAAGGCAACGAACTAAGCGGCGGCATGGGGCAGCAGTTGCAAAGGGTGAGAAACAGCAGACAAACAGCCAAGAAAAGGCAGCAGGAGTTTAAGCAAAGCGTAGGCTAACGAGGAGAGGACGGGGGGGTTGAGGAGTAAATCCATGGCAGCAGAACCCTCAAAATAAATGTAAATAAACAATGAGGCAACAGGCAGGAGGGAAGGGAGATGGAGATGAGATGGAGCAACAAAGAAAATGAGCAAGAGGCAGCAGGAGAGTAAGCGAAGAGTAGGCTAATGAGGAGAGGACAGAGAAAGGGGGGAGGTGTTCAGGAGTATATGCATGGCGGCGGAACCCCCAAAGAAACATAAATAAACAAACAACGAGGCAACGGCAGGAGGGAAGGGAGACGGAGACGAGAAGGAGCAACAGAGGGAACGAGCAGGATGGAGGGGAACAAACAGAAACAGCAACCACGCCCCAGAGCACGTCAGCGAGTCCAGTGAGTACGACTTGCTCTAAGCAGAGCGGACATCTGGCGTTTGAGTTAAATAGGATGTGGGAGAGGAGCTCTTCCCCCACATAACTACAGGCTACGCCTTTCAATTGAAAAAACCCTATTTATGCCATTATACATCTTAGCAGCATTTCTTCAGTTTGCAGTCAGCTTTGAAGAGTGCAGACGTGTTCCCTGTCCACCGAAGATCGTTGCGTCAGGCTCTGGAGGTAAGTATGGAGTGAGGGGTGTGTGGGGAGATGGGGTGTGCAGAGGGTGGGTGCGGGGGTGTTGGGGGAGAGGGCATGAGAGACTGCAAGGAACCATTTTCTTTGTTTCAGGGACACAAAATAAATAAATAAACATCGTGGGAAGGTGGGTTTTTTTTTGCAGGCTTGCTATCTGCACACTGGGATGGGCTCCTAGTGTGCCACCTGCTTTTTGGGGGTGGGGACTGAAGCTGACAGGATTATGCCTCCTTGGCACAGAAATGTGTATGTGGGGGTGCGATGATGCCGAGGAATTGGGCACTGCACACAACAAATGGCGGGCATTATGCTGACGGGAGTGGGCTCATCCATGGCCAGATGAACTGGGTTGGGGGCATGCAGACAGGGGGATTGGGCACCCCAATCGGCTTTCATGGGGCTCTGAGGTGGCGGCATAGTTTAGGGAAATGTTACCCCAGGCAAGGTACCACCCTGCAATGATGGGTCGCTCCCTCATTGCAGTGGAATGGCTGAGGCTGCAATGATGAGGCGGCCCCTCATTGCAGCGGCCAAATTGTTTCAAGTTGGTGGCACTTCTGCAGAACCAGTGTCATCAGAACACTGGGCCTGCATTGGATGGACAGTGCCAAGCCCATAAATGCAGTGCAGGCATTGGCTACCACAGTGTCGCACCTCCAAAACCCGCTTCTCTCCTAAGCTGTCACATAATGTTTCTTGAGCATGCGCGCAAGCAAACATAAAAAATGGCAAGAAAAAAATCTAGAAATTTCATTGGCTTCATGACTGTTCATTGAGTCTCTATAAATGCATGATCAGGTTTAAATCTCATTTTCCTTGGGGGAGAAAACTACTTAGAGCCATTTTATAAGTGTAGTAAGCCCCTCTAGGGTGTGCGTCAAAGAATTTAATGCACTTCCCAGGGGCATAAGGACACTCTGCCTTTGGTCTAATGGCTTATTACAGTACTGGGGCATGCATTAAAATCCTGTAATGCACCCCTTGTCGTGGCTTACAACTTGCTTATTTTTTCCTACAATACACTGGCTACTTCGGCAGGTTGAGTCCTTAGTTTATCATAACTGCCCCTTCAGCTTGCAGTCACTAAGAAATGTTTAGCCAGACACTCCTCTCATGTTTTAGTGGGCTTGCTATTGTTTTAAATGGGGGGGGAAGGGGGTCACCTGGAAACAAGCCTCAGCACATTATGACTCTCCCAGTTACCAGTTTATAAATACCTGTCTCTATATTTGTTTAGGTTCTTTATGATTGCTTCATTTTATTTATTTAAAATGTATTTATTTTGAGTTTGGTAACTGGGAAATGCACACTGAGCCAAGGTTCTTTTCCAGGTACAATCCGGGGGAGTGGGAGGTGGAGCAAGCAGCAGACAATAGCAAAACAACATCTGAACGGACAGATGAGCAATGTGATACAACAACTGAGTAAATAAGGAGCAGTTTGCACGCACGGCCATAAAACAAAGTGCAGTGAACCTTAGCAGCGCACAGAATCACGAGCAAGAACACAAGGATTAAGCTACAGCCTGTAAGGGTAACCAAAAGAAGGGTAGGAAGAGCAAGTGATGGGGAGGGGGTCTTGAAGTTTCAGCTGGTATTTGAAGGAGCTAGGAGAAGGGGAGTTGGTTCCAGAGTGAGGGAAGCTTATAGGAGAATGGAGACTGTCCAGCAGAGGAGTGTGGGTGAGGAGTAGCAAAGGTGCGATGGTCCCTAGAGTGGAGGGTGTGGGGGCGGGGAGTGATAGGAATGCGAGTTTGGAGGGAAGTGTGTTGAACCAAAATATTTTAGAAGTCCACCCAATTCCACAGAATTCCACTGGATGTGTAATTTTGAAATTCCAAATTTAGTTTGAGTTTTTTATTTAAACTATGGATCTGTAATTTGAAGTTTACAGAAACCACAGATAAACTGTGAAACACGGTTCCATGTCAGGTCTGTGAAGACACAGTGGTGACCGTGAAAGCAGCGAGTGTGTCATGGCGACCAGAAAGAGGGTGACAGGTGTATTTGTGGGGGGCTATGCCCCTGCACTCCCACTGCATGGTGGGCTTTACCTCCTGCACTTCCCTGTCTAGTGATACTACCTCTGAGGTTATAGCTATTCGGGGGGGGGGATACAAATATCGTCCTCTTCCCAGTCACCATGAAACACTCGCTGTTTTCACAGTCACCATTTTGTCTCCACCCACATCACTGGCTACCGTGAAACACTAATCTGAGGTTGGAAGTTAAAACATTTTCAGACTTCCCAGAATTGATCCAACAAATTCTGAAAAGCATTTCCACTGGTGGAATTCTACATCCCACATGTCCCTTTCTGCTTCCTCCCCCCAGCCAGGTTGTACTCAGAAGTGAGCTTTGGTTTCCAGCCTAGTGGCATGGAGGGCTGAAGTATTCAATGCCTTACCTTCTGGCATGCCAGTGACCTGTGTTCGGGAATGAGAAGGGATTGCCGGGGGTTGGTGGGGAGGGAGAGGACTGAGCGTCCAATGGACTGCTGTCCTCTTGCAGGGTGGGGGGATCCACTGTCTCGCTCCATGGCTGACATCTGGTGGAGGCTGAGTGACAGTGCCACAGTTCAGCAGCATAGTATGGGGGCCGCGGATATGTTATGCATGTGCGCTTCCAAGTGCATGCTCTTACGGCCGCCGTGGCAGAGAAAACAATACAGAGGAAAACTGTGGTCATGGGGCCCAATTCTAGAAGGGTTATGCCTGTTGTAACAGCAAGTTGCGCTGAGCAGAATGGCACATGTAGCAACTTACACCAGCAGTTGAGACATGCACGATTCTACAAAATGGCCTGCGACATGTTGCAAGCCACTTATGCCAAACTGCTGTTACGCCGGATAAACCCCCTGTGACATGGCGCTAGGGGTTTACAGCAGCAGTTGCGCCCCATTTTAGAAGGGCAGCCACAAAGTGCCCACATCAGGATTCTACAAGAACCCCTGGAGGAGATCCGGCAACACAAGTTATACCAGCATTTAGCTGGAATAACTTACGGATGCCCCCGAGGGTCCTGTAGACCCATCGGCTGTCCAGCAGACAGTGCACAGTTTCCCTCCCCCCCATGCCCAGAACATCCCAGCGGGGCCCCACAGGGCTACCCATATCCCCAGCCCCCCGAAACAGCCATTGGCAGAAGCCCCGCTGGGTGGTGCTGCCATCCCCTCACCTGTGCCCCGAACCGTGAGTTGCCTGCCGCATATGCAGCAATATGCCAGCCCTGGTAGTCTAGTGCCCCACCCCTGAACTGTACATTGATGAATTAAAACAGATCTCCGTTTCCCTGGTAGTCTAGTGGCCTCCCGAACTGTACAGTAATAAATTAAAACAGATCCCTGTTTCCCTGGTAGTCTAGTGGCCCCCCAGCCATGCCAGCCACCCAGCACCCCCGTCCCCAGCCGGTGACTGGCACAACCCACCTCACCTCCACTGCCAGCCTTGCAGCCGAGTGGAGTATCAGCACTACTGCAGATGCGCCAGAAATTAATTTCTGAGCCGCCTGGCAGTAATGCTATTACTGCACTCAGTTGGTGACTGACCGTGGAGGTGAGAGGTGGGTTGTGCCAGTCGCTGGCTGGGGACAGGTGAGGGAGTGCTGGGTGGGCTGGCACAGCTGGGTGGGGCCACTAGACTACCAGGGAAATGGGGATCCATTTTAATTCATTACTGTATAGTTCGGGGGTCACTAGACTACCAGGAAATGGGAATCTATGTTTACTTTATGGTTGGGGGGCACTGACTACAGGGCAGGTGACGGGCCACATTTTATGGGCAACTTGGGGGTTGGAGCATGGGTGGGGGGTGCACATGCGACCTGTGGCAGCGGGTTGCAACATGCTGGCCAGGTACGCCCTCTGTGCAGCGCATCTTGCCGCATGTCGCAAGTCACAGGACTTTGCTGTGGAGGCCCTGCCCCTTCTAGAATAGGGCGCAGGGTCAATGTCGCAGTTGCAGGTGGCGCAAGTTGCGTCCAGCGGCAACTTGCACCACCCTTCTAGAATTGGGCCCATGGACTTCATAAAGCCCTGTCTGCGTGCCCTCGTCCTGCTCTTTCACTGGTCTGCTGGACCCCCAGTCTGGACACAGGATCACCGGGTGGGGCAAGGGCAACTCTTCCCTTTCCAGCTCCACCACAGGGGGCAATCCACTAGGGCATGGGGCTCGGCAACCTGAAGGACAGCATATGGACGGGGAGGTAGGGATGGGACGGAGCTAGCCACTGCCATGCTCAAGAAGGATAAAAATCTATATAGCAAAAAGATGTGAGCCTTGGCAAAGCCTCCTTTTATTGTCACCAAAGTTTTAATTTTAAATAAAAAATAAAATGTCCCCTCTTGTTTGCCTACCAAGCCAAGAAAATTGTGATTTATTGCTCATGTAAACTGCAAATCCACTTGTGTAAATGGTGTAAAATATTTTATGTTTTTATCCATTTGTGTAAATGGTGTAAAATATTGAATTTTTTTTTTTTAAGGACATGCTAAAAAAAGTTTTGACCTCTTTAGAGTTGAGAGTGGAAGATCTCAGCGAACTGCAGAACAGGAAGGAGTGGAAGGTCTTAGGAATCAAAGTAAGTTAATCGGTTTTTGTGTGTTTGCAAATTGCAGTTCCAGCAACATTCCATGTTTCATGCTATAAATATTTTCCCAGGAAAACACCAGGCGATTGGAGCAGCACATTACAAGCTGCACTGGTTTCTCCAGAACAAGGAACAACAACTCATTCAACAACTCAAGGAGGATGAAGCAAAGATACTAAGAGAGATGGAGGAAAATCTGACACGCATTAAAGAGGAGAGCAACTTTGTTCAGGGGAAAATATCTGATATTCAGTTCAGGCTGGAGCAGCAGGATCCTCTGCTTCTTTTATCAGTAAGAAAACAGAGAATAATGGATATGCAACTGTGTGTTATGGATTTGTTTTACACACCCAAGGTATGTGATGACCCACAAGCCTCGAAAGTGAAGCTCGACAGGTTTATGAGGTCATCATGCACTGAGGGTGCGTAAAACAAAATGCATAAGAACACAGTTGCATACCTGCCTTTTTTTTTTATAAATGCTGGTTCTAGGAGTTAGTCCTCAAGAAACACACACTCTCTCTCTCTCTCACTCACAGTCTTCTGCTGACAGTCTTTCACACATGCTCTCTTGCGCTCTCTGTCTCTCTTACTCTTGCTCTAGCTTGCTCTCTCAAACTGACTTTTTTTTTTTTTTTAAACTGTCAGGTACGGCCCATCCTGGATTGCATTTGGTGTCTACTGATCCGGACAGGCAGCAGGATCAGCCAGATATTTGTTTTAAATTTAAATGGCAGGATCAACCAGATTAAAAAAAAAAGTAAATTTAATGAAGATTGGGAAGGTGGTGAAAAACAGCAGCTCATTGGTAAGCGGAAATTGGAGCCGCCATGTTTGTTATACTATTCAGCCCACCCACACACAGAGTTCGAGCCAATGAAGTGGCTCGGTACAAGTGAATGACAATCAAGGAGGGTGCTGGTAAAAGAAAGTTTTCAAAATGCTGTAATAACTCGCATTCAGGTTATTACTACATTTTGGAGGGCCTTGTAAGCGGTGTGATAAAGGGGTTCACCAGTAATTATTAGAGGATACACAATGACCTTACTTAAAATATGCAATTTATCTTCATGAGTGAGGGGGCAGGAGCATAACTCATGAGTGGCAGAGCCATGAGTGAGTTATGACAGTCCTGCTCCCTCACAAATGGAGAGAAGTCATATATTTTGGCTAAGGCCACTGAGTATGCGATTTATGCAACATCAGTTTTATAAGCTATACCATGGAAATCAGCTGTTTGTGTAAAGTTAACTGTTGCTCTTTGAATTCAGCAGCTAGCTTCAAAGCAGGACCAGGCCATTGTGATGTCATCAGCATTGTAAAAGCTGCTCTCTGATTGGTCCTTAGGTTAAGGCTAGATACTATGACATATCTAACCTCCAGATATAGAGAATAATACATATGTAGGGAGTTGATATGGAGTTTTTTACACACCCAAGTTGTGTGATAATATATAAACCTAGGAAGCGAAGCTAGAAGGTTTTAATATCACACAGCAGTAATAAGCTCCATTCTACCCCTACGATATGTTATTTTATATAATAACTGGTACAAAAAAATGTCTTACAGTTTACTCTGAGGGAGCCGAGGCCAAAAGCGCTCCTACTTCCTTACTAGTAGGCACGTCTACTTCGACATCACATAACGTGTTAGCGAGGTGGCGCGCTCTACCAGTAAGGAAGTAGAAGCCGCCGGCCACGGGTCTCCACGGTGCTTGAGTGCTTTGAATCTGTTTACTGTGGAATGCGAGTGCTGCAGGCTTCTTGGCTCGAGGCTGTAAAAGTCGTATCAACCCGCGGGTTGATCCGACTTTTTTCGTATCAACCTGCGGGTTGATACGACTTTTTACAGTACTTGAAAACGGGTTGATAATAAGGATCACCAGTTATTATAAATGTTTATCTGGAGGTAAGACAGTGAGATAAATACATTTGTCAGGGGAAAATCTATCACTACTGGTGCTGTATACATTTTTGTAACTGTGACAGACAGCTCCTTCCCAGATTCAGCCTGTATCACTGTTACCGGCTTTCTCAATACTTCAGTAGCTGCCAGCCCTTCACTTAGACACTGTTTTGGGGACTTTCCAGGTTCACATCTCTTCAGAGCCACTGCTCATACAGTACAGTGCTCCTTGCTCAAGGTCACATGACCACCCCTCTCCGTCACAGCTGAGAACATCTTGCATTAGAAACAGTATATGGTATATGTAGTCTTCTCCTCAGTGGTGGAAATGCAAGTTATTGCAAGTTATAAACTGGTTAGCTGTACTTCAAAGGATTCAGTCTTAGAAATATGAACTATATAAGGATTCATTCTTACAAATATGAAATATATAAAAAACAATATTTCAAGATAATTACACAGATTCTACAGGATATTATAACATACCATAGGGAAAAGTAATTCTCTAGAAATGGAAAGAAACTTGTTTGCATACAGAAAGGTTTCACACAGAAAAAAGCATTCTCTGTCTCTCTCTCTCTTTGACTCTCTCTCTCTGCCAGCATGGGTTCAGCAGTTTATTTATTTATTTATTGATTAGAATTTTGGTAACTGGGTAATCCCACTAAGACCACACAGTCCCATTTTCAGAGGTGACCTGGGGAGGGTACATAGGACAAAGTAGTATACTGTTCATCAAACATAGGCCCCATCCACACTACACCGGATAACACTGTAACGGTTGGAAAATGGTACAGAATGAAATTGGTACAGTGCATCTACACCATGTGTGCACACGGTGTCAAACCGCTACAGCCTGTCCACACTGTCAAAGGTCCTGTAATGGTGTCCAACCTGTGTAGTGCTGGGCACATCCCAGAATGCAGTACAGTGATGTGCACCAATCTCTGCCCCGGTATACCCTCCCCAGTACAATGGCACTGCCATGTCCCACGCATGCCACAGTGCAATGCCGCAGATGTGGGTGCAGTCACTGAGGGCCATATCCCGTGCAGTGGGATTTCCAGCACGTCTGGCCTGTGGCCACAAGACACCTGGCACATATGTATGGCGGATCTAGCAAGTGGTGTCTATGGTCGTCGCTCTATGACTGACTGAGCGAGCAATCTAGGACTGATGGAGCGATCAGCTGTGGACCCACCCCATGTCCCCAGCACAATGCACAGGTCGTTGCCGACAGGCAATAGTACTGGTACCAGGAGTTGGGACCAGCTGCAACAAGGGGGTGCCTGTACACGCTACTGGAGAGTGATGCCCCCTGTTCAGGTGGCATGCGGTGAACCACCAGGATATTCAGGACCCCTTGGCCGTTGTAGTGTGGGGACCTACGGACTCGGGAGTAGTTCTTCCAAGCCTGGCCGCAGCCCAGGTGTGTTCTGTGGCATGGCGGCCGGTGGGTGGCCATTGTCACAGGCATGCCCTGTGATGTGATCCAGGCTCTAGAGGACAGCTGTCCCAGCTGATGGTATGCCAGCGACGTGGTCTCCATGACTGTTCCCCAGGCTCTGCCTGCGACCCAGAGGAGTTGCCATGGCAGCCGCTGCCTGGGTGGCTACCACCGTGGACCCAGTGACTGGGAGTAGTTGGTGGGATCCTAGGTGACCTCTGCTCTGGATACCTGTCCAGTGCTCAAAGGAGTATGGCACCATTTGATGTTATCCAGTGGATGGGCTAATGTGACGGTGACTACGGGACTGTTGTGAGGGCTTAATGTCCATGGGGCGTAGGACAGGTCAGCCATCCTCTTCACACCCATTACAACCCCTTGACATTGGCAGTGTGCGTGCCATGACAGGTAGCAGCTCAGGATAGTGGGATCATCCTGGAGCTGGGTGGGGACTTGGTTGTGGGGTGCGGAAGATGTAGACATGGCAACGACAGTCCGGTGCCCCTAAGTGGTGTGGGGCCCATCTGCACAGGTCTGCCAATGTCCCCTGCCACTTGCCCTGCACTGGGTCGCGCTCCATACTGCCGGGAGCTGGTGGCGCGGTGCCGCTGCACAGCATGCCGGTATACTGGCAGACTGGGGGGGGGCGATGGCTCTGCAGTTGTCCGTTTACATGGCGCTCTGTAACGTTACAGCACTGTAACCATTACAGTAACCGTTATTGAAACCATCTGCACAACAGGTTTCAACAGCACTCGGCAGCTGCTGTATGTTACCAGTGTAGAACTTGCCATTACGATAACGTTATGGGCACTCTGTAATGTTACAGGGAGCGTTTTCTAGTGTAGTGTGGACAGGGCCTTAGAGGCACAGAGACCATACAAAATCAAGCTTAACATAAGAACGAATGTCTCAAGGTTATGCAGTAAGCAGGGATGGGATACATTTAGAGTCACAGTATAACATATTATCTAAAGCAGTGTCTCAACTGCAATTCAATTACTCTGCAATGGTTGTGGTGCTTAAGAGAATTAAGCTTAGGAGCTGTAGGAAGACTAGGATAAGAGCAGGAATCTGTAAATCAGGAGAGGCAGATATAGGTTCCTGAGACAGCTAGATAGTTATGCAGGACAAGTTTGAAGCGAGTGAGGGTAGAGCAGGAGAGGATAGATGGGGGGGGGGGAGTTCCAAGCTGAGGGGGAAGCACAAGCAAAGGATCTTCTGCCTGCTGATAGACAGGTACTAGATATGTCTAGTAGTGGAAGAGAGGTAGAGTGGAGAGACCGGCTGGACTGTTTTTGAACTATGGTGTCTGAAAGGCTAAGTAGAGCGTGGAGATGTAAACACTTACAAAGGCTAAAGCAGAACTTTGGATAGCCGAAGGGGTAAAGGATTATAACAATAAAACCTTTCTTAGGTATGTCAGGGGAAAAGGCAAATGAGGAAGGCATCGAGAGAATGAAGAAGGATGGGATTAATGTTGATTAATGTGGGGGATGAACTGGAAAAGGCAGATATTCTGAATTAATATTTCAGTGTGGTGTTAAAGGGGAACATTCAGCTCCAAGGACCCCACACCCAAGAGTGTTTTATTACCTACCATTTTCTGTAATAGAATAGGTTATATCAAACTAATTTTGCTTACTTACAGCTGACATTTTCTGTAACTTCAAATCCCAGAATCCCCTGCAGCTGACGTCAGAGGAGGACTGCAGCAGTGGGAAATTCAATAGCCTGCAGTACATGTTACGGCTTTTGTAATCTCAAGTCAGATGTTTGCCGGTCCCGCTGTTTTCCCAGGGAAAAGTATAGTCCTCTGTGACTGTACTTCACTCCAGGAGGACAGTGGCACCAGCAAACAAAAGATCAGAGCTTATATAAACTCTAACATGCACTGCAGGCTATTGAATCTTCCACTGTTGCAACCACAGGGGATTCTGGGATTTGTAGTTACAGCAAATGTCAGCCTGGAAGTAAGAAAAGTTAGTTTGATACACTCTACTATACTACAGTAAACAGTAAGTAAATAACAGGTTTTTGCATACAGAGTAAAAAATGGGACCCACCCCACACTCTGGTGCAGAACTCTTAGTGCTGACTTTTCCCCTTTAATAGTTAAGACCTCAGGCCCCTCAACTGAAGATAGAATTAAAATTGGGAGTTCCAAGGAACAAAGACTGCAAGTTGGAGTAATATCAGTAAATAGGGTGTTAGAGGAGTTGCTAAACCTTGAAGTAAACAAATCCCAGGGTCCTGACACGTTATACCCAAGGGTGCTTAGGAAGGTATACCATCAAAACAAATACCGTGAAGACCATTACAGTAACAAAATCAGCAGGGTGCAGGCTCCGCAAAAACACTGTTTTACTGATGGCATTATGGCCACTGTTGGCACTGTGCCGTCTCTGTAATACCATTCATCAAATTTACTATTGAACCAGCATGGTGGAAGCGCTTAGGAAGACAAGACTGGCCTTGGCAGCTCCCCTAGTGGACTTTTGTAATAAGTTCCTAGGAATAGGTTTACTCCCTTTGGTCTGGAGGGTTGTGGGCATTGTGCCTCTCCAAAAGGGTAAGGAGACAGAGATAATCCAGTGAACTGCAGGGCAGGGAGCCTGACTTCCATCATAGGTAAGCTTCCAGAAATAACAATCAAGTGACAGGTAGTGGAATACCTCAAGGCACAGAGGCTGCAAGATAAAGGCATGAGTTTATAAAAGGATGGTCATGCCAGTCACAATTTAATAGACTTCTTCAATTCATTGAGCAGGGCAGTTCAACAAAGGCCCCGCAGTTGACATCGTCTACCTGAACTGATGCTGATAGCTGTTAATAGCGCACCCTGCCTAGTCCAGGCCAGCAGCAGGCCAGCACGGCACAGGCAGGGTCAGGAAAGCCATGATAGACTGCAAGCATTTTTCTGTCTACAAGATTCTGTTTCCAGGAATCTTTACCTCCCAGAAGGCAGGTAAAAAATAGGGTGACCAGGGACTGCTGTAAGGACAGACCAGATGAATAGGAAGTTGGTTGGAGGGTGGGAACCATACAGTAGTCCTTAGTGGTATGTTCTGAAAAGTGAGGATAAGACCAGAGGGGTTTGACAGGGATTGGTTCTAGGACCAGCCCTCTTCAACATGTATGTCAACAACACAGATGATGGGTCATTCAGGAAGGGAAGGAGGAGGAGAGAGAAAAGAGAAGAAAGAAAGAAAGAAAGAAAGAAAGAAAGAAAGAAAGAAAGAAAGAAAGAAAGAAAGAAAGGAAGGAAGGAAGGGGAAGGAAGGAAGGAAGGAAAAGACATTATAGAATTACAAATCTATAGACTTAGGTACAGGATAAACAGTTCAATTAATCTGATCAAGTTTAGGATTTATCAGGATTGACAGGACTCTGTTCTATTTGGATCCATCAGATTATTGGAAATTCCAGTTCTGACCCTGATTCCATTCCGGTGCAGGTTATGCCATCGAAATCAAAGTTGGAATTTCTGATTTTTTATCTGACTATATACATAAAACTTCCCCTACCAAGCAAAACACTGTGGTCTGCTTGTAGTAAGAAATAAGGCCCCTCTCCCCCTTTTCCCCAGGCTCCCTTACCTTAAGGCTGCTGTCCTGCATCAGTGCATACCACTGTGAGCTTGCCCTGCTGCTGTGCTGGAGGTTTGGTTCCCCTTCTAATCCAAATCCTCCAGGTCCAAGTCCCTGCCACAGCGCAGTCTGGTCCAAAGAAATGGAAGGCACCCCCCTCAAGCTATATAATCAACTCCAAGGGGGTGTGGACACTGGGGCAAGAAAGAAAAAATTAACTCTAAGAGATTCCCTGCCTGGGAATTAAACCGCAATTCCCCCAACCCACCCACTGCAGGGTCAGGTGCTGTAGCAACTCTACCATGGGAGCAGCTCGACAGAGCACCCAACCGGCAGTGGCTAAATACACTTCCTCCTTCCTGTTGAATGACAGGGGATAGCGATAGTATTGCATTGCTGATATTCCCCTGTTGTTCTACTCCCCTATACACTACCTGTCACTTGCTCCTGCTCTGTGTGAATTAGTGTGTGTGGTTATCATCCAGTACCATGGAAGACCCCCTCTCCACCACAATCCAGCACCACCACAGCTCACTGCCAAATCCACCCCCAAACTAGTTTTCAGTCCAGTCCTGCTCCTATGTTCGACCTAGAGCAATCACTACAGACTGAAAAAATACCCCCTCCAGTCTGCATGCTGCATCCATCCATCCAACCCATCATCCAAAGAGTTTGAGCTAAGCCACTGGCAGCAGTATAAGCCCTCTCTGAGTCACCTGAGGAGAAATACCTGAGCAGGTCGGCCAACCTGAACAAAACCCTAGGTTACCCACCAAACTCCTTACTCAGTACAGTGTCTGGCATAATGGCTAAAACCCTGGGATTTGTTCAGTTCAGCAACCTTCTCATTTTCCCCCAGGAGACTTAAGGGGAAAAGTGAAGACTGCCAGTTGGGCCCTCTCTGACCAGTCAGATTATGGATCGAATGGATGTGCATGCAAATCAGAAATGGGGGGGGGAGCTGGCCTGCTGGTGCAGTGGTAACACTACCACTTGCAACGCCAGTGACCCAGGTTTGGGAACAAGCCCAGGCCCCAGGAGGATCGGCCAGGGAAGGGAGGCTGAGCATCTGCAAGACAGCTCATTTCTCCCGGGGAGAGAGGGGGTGAAAGGCCCTATGCTGGACTGACCTGTAGTGGAAACTGCGGACACAGCAGCTTGGTGCCGCAGAAACATGGGGAGGAATGTGGCTGATGTCGGCATGAGCCCTGACGTTACAGTACAGCCATGTCTCCTTGAGGCCTACAGGGGACAATGATTGGGATCCAGCTGGAAACCGCTGTCGGCAGAGGAAGGAACCCCTCACTGACTGACCCATGAGGCCATAGCTGGGACCCAACAAAGCACAAGGTAGTTAGGGGAGATAGCATCGCTAACCCCACCTGGGGGGCACAGCCATGGCTCAATGGGTGTCCGACTGGTGGATCGCGGGTTGATCGGGTCGGGGGTTGTCTGCCGGTTCCCAGGGGAAAATAGTAAGTAAAACAAAAAAAGATGGGGAGCGGGAATCAGTATCGATCAGTTTGAGTCTGACATAGGAGCTGGACTGGATGCAGACTGCTGCTAGTTGGGGGGGAAGGACTTGACCAGCGTTCATTCTAGGAACCAAATTTGGTGGGTCAAATGACCCACTGGCCACTGAAAAGGTGGATCATTTCAGAAAAAATGTGGGTCATACATGACATTTCTTTAAAAATTTGTATTCAGAATTTTAACTAACGCGGCATCAGAGATGTATTAAAAAATGGCTGTTACTAGCATAATGTCACAGTACCATAAGCTCATGAACTATTACAGTAAGTGCAGATCAACAGGGGAGGTGTGAGTTGTGACTCAGAAAATAAATGGCATTTACATGATGTCAGAGGTGGATAGCAGTTTACAAGAAGGCACTGACATCTCTGTCACTGCCGGGCATCAATCAAGATGAGGCCTGAGGCAGCAGCCAGAGGTCTTGTGTCCATCCAGTAGTAGTGTCTGTTCGCAATGTGGTAAACTGTGAATTTTTGCCAGCAAAAAAAAAAAAACACCACCCTTGCACTCTTGTGAGAGAGAGAGAGAGAGAGAGAGAGAGATATTAATCATTTTGGAAGAATACACATGGGCATTAATAAACAGCCCTAGTTAGAGTCCTGATAGTAGTCACAGATCTATGGTCATGGCTATATTAAGATATAACCTACCAAATAATTATTAGTTTAATGAGGCATGATATCAGGAGGGATAAATTAAAATATTTGAAATTGTTTTTGAGATCTTTGAGGTCATGGTAAGTATAGAGTAGTAAGTTGTCAGTACACACATTACAGTCACAGTTTGGTTATGTGCTGAACTTTAAGTCAGTCAGTGCAGTCCACATGCTGGAATAACCTCTTTTGTTTTTTTTTTCCCTCCTAATATTGATTGCGGAAAGAAAATCAAATTCAGCCTGGCAAGGTCCCTCAACTGCAACAGTCTGCAGATCATTGACTCTAGTAGCAGACAGTCTATTTCTCATGCTAGTTTTTACAATGTTCTGGGCACTGAAGCCCCTCTCACAGTCTGCTGTATGGACGGGGTCAGTTAATGCCAATGCAGCCAGTGTCAAAAGATTTGGGAAGTCTGACTTATGATATTTGATTATGAACCCCCAAAGAGTTTGCATGTTGTCCGTCGGGTATCCCTCTCTCACAACAAGTGGCTTCAGCAGTTCCCATTCTGCCTTGGTGCAGTCTGTATCCACAAGTGGTGGTGCCACTGTCTCAAACCGTTTGTGTCTCTACTCTTGACTGTAATGATCAAGCAGCACGTGAATTTGTTCATTTCCCCAGGTTTCAAGTTCATCTTTAGAAAGCCTGCTGACAGGCCTAAGACCCAGTACTCCAAAAGCAGCCAACTTGTTTCTGTCATACTCAGGGAATCTGTCTTTTAAATTTGCAACCAACTGGTCAATGAAATGGTCCTTGATTGAAAGGTTTTTGCCTCCCCTTAGTACGTGATGCTCCTTGAACACCAGCCTTCCCTCCTCATCTTCCTGGATATCCTTCTCCACTTCATGTAGATACATTTTTTCCTTTGTTCCAGATCTTATTTTTTCTAAATCAGAGAAACACTTCTCCAAACTGACATAGACCATCGAGATGTCCAGATCTCTTTTCTGAAACACTACACTAAGCTGAGTAATTACAGCAAGTACAGCCATTAGCATATAGGTTGTCATTATAAAGTCATATTTGGACATTTTTAAGGCATAACCTTTTGCTCTAGCATCCGTCTCATTGCAGAAAAAAGTGAGAAGGGAGTCTAGGCTGTGATGAACGGTCTCAACCACTTTGTAAACTGCTATCCACCTCCCATCATGGACCTCCTTCACTTTTAGAGTTGGTTCCTCCAGCATTTCTTGTATTTGCTTTAGTTTGTCAGCTCTTTTGGCTGATCTTTTAAAATGGTAGAAAATACCAGTTAGCACCTATTGGTATTCTTTTAGGTAGAGGACAGAGTCTGCAGCTTGTGAACTACATAGTGCAACCCTATGAGCAACACAATGTATATTTACTAGCATTGGGTTTTCACGTAGCATGTGCCCAGTGACTCCCTCATCAGTCCCTGTCATGACTTTTGCTCCGTCACTTCCCAATCCCATTACTTTTTTCATGCCAATTTTTTTCCTGGCTAGGAATTGCTTTAATTCTTTAGCAATCCCTGCTCCAGTGGCATCAGAGATCTGTAAGTTCTCTAGAAAATGAGTAGATGGAACAAAACTTTCAGGATCAAGCACTCTTGCATACAATCCTAGTTTTTTGGCAACAGTGATGTTTGTGCACTTGTCACAGATTAATGTGATGTAAGGGCTGTTTTCTAATTTTTTACTTGTCTCCTGCCTAATTACCAAGGCTATGCATTCTAGGATGTCATTGGCTGTAGTTTCTGATGAATATGAGGCATTCTTGGCCACAGACAAATTCTCAACAAAAGGACAATCTAAACTAGACAAAAATTCCATTAAACTTGTATATTTATGAATTGGCAAGTTTTCTTTGGCCATCCAATAAACACTCTTCATTGCCACTAGAACAGCTTGTTCTTTTTCAGATATAGCTCTTCTGAAGGCATGCTGCAAATCTCCCTGCATATTTTCAGCTGCCATACATCTCTGTGGTCTGCAGAGTCAGCATGCCTAGTCAGGGTGCTTGTCCTGAAATTGTCAGTGCCAGAAGTCAGAGTATTTTGTTTCTTTCTACTGATGCACACAGCACAAGTCATCACATTTTTTTGTGAATTATATCTCAACCACCTGTACATTGTGAGCCAACGGCCCTGAAAATTACGTTTAATACTGGCCACATGGGACTGACTGTAGGTAGGTAGTTCACAAGCAGCAGACTCAAAATCAAGTTGTGACTGGCTAGCCCTGTCAGGTGACAGTCCCAACTGTGTGTCTGCCACAGTGACGGACAACATAGCCATCTCTGACAGAACTGGCACCTTATTGCTCCCATTTGAATTTTTAGAAGACCCTGATCCTGATGCAGCAGTACATAGTCTCTTAGGCGAAGAAGACCTGAAAAATGTTTTAATGTTCACTTGTTTTTTTGCCATGACTAGACTGTTATTTTTATAAGCAAGCAGCTGTAGCCTTGTTTAGTATTGTAGTTCTTATGAGGAGGGCGACTGAGGAAGTTAAAAAATTATATAATGACAAATAATGGGGTTGGTGTGTTTAACGTCACAGCAATAAACCGCACCACTCGGAGATCCACAAAAGGCAATATTTAATAACAAAAAAAACGCAGTTAACAATACACGCAGGTGAATGAGCAGTACAACCTCTACCGGTTTCGCACAATTTGCGTCATCAGGAGGATGACCATTCATCTACACAGACCCCTTTTATAGCAAATCAGCATCCTAAATTTAAAGTGCCAATGCAACAATTCAACAAAACATATGTAAAACATAAGGTCCATGTATATAATAGTTCTGTCTTTGTATGTATGAACAATTAAAGATAATAATAAACAATATATTACTTAGGGAGAGCAGAGAAACTAGAACATATATAGAGTTCCCATTAGACAGCACATATAGTGTATTCATCTCTGTTATTATAGCATTCATACGTAACTAGAGACACCTACTTATGTATCAGTAAAAGGTCATGAACTATGTCAAAGTATTATATATGGAGCAAAAAACAACAATATTATGATATTGAGTGCATTTAGTATTACCACCAAAGGATCACCATGAATTTTATATCCATATTATTATTTAGAAGTGAGGGATGCAGAAATAAAGAAACGCATATATTCACTGTAACCTGAAAAATAAACATAAAAGTATGTCAAAGAAATAGATATCTAAGAAACTATTAACAAAATAATTCACAGTTCAGTGTATGAAGAACAGGAGTATATCAATATGTAAGTAGTACAGGTTCTAATCCCACCAGGAGACGTCAGTACACTTCTACCAACAAAACACAAGTATTTTCTCTTAATGCATGATAATAGATCAGTCCTGTCATTTAGGCCAGGAGGTTTCAAGGCTCCCAAAGTGTAAATCCAAAAAGATTCACGATAGAGCAGTTTTTCATCCAGGTTCCCACCACGTGGCCCCAATGTTACCCTTTCAAAAGCGCAAAACTTGAAACAATGCTTGCCATCTCTTCTAGTATTGTTATGAACTGCTAATGCATTCTTTACATCATTATTTGCAATAGAACGAAGATGTTCACCTATCCTTATTTTAAATTGTCTGCTGGTCTTGCCCACCTAAAAAGACCCACATTCACATATTGCCAAATATATAACATTGTTACTATTGCAATTGAAAAATTCCCTAATCCGGAATTGCTTTAAATTATTATGTGTAGTAAATATGTCGGTTCTCAAGATGTAAGGGCAACACTTACAATTCCCGCAACTAAAATTTCCAGCAGGTAAGGGTGGCAACCAAGTTTTAAACGCAGGTTCTGTTTTATCAATAAGATGATTATGTACTAGCCTATCTTTAATGTTTCTACCCCTGCAAAAAACAAAACAAGGTTTTTCCTTCACATCTTCATACAAGAGAGGCTCATGTTCCAAAATATGCCAATTATTAGAAACAATCTTATGTATTTTATGAGTATGTCTAGTGAAATTGGTAACAAAATTCATCTTAGGAGACTCCACTGGTTTTGATTTCCCTAACAATAATGTTTCCCTTTTAATGTCCAAAGTGTCTTTAAAGGTTTGACCTACATGCTTAGATGAATAACCTCTTGCAATAAATCTATTGCACATTTCACTTCCTTGGACAAAACAATCACTGTCTTCAGAACAGTTTCTCCGTGCCCGATAAAGTTGGGCTTTGGGAATGTTGTTGATCATATGGTATGGATGGCAGCTAGATGCTAATAAAAGTGAATTCCGATCAGTATCTTTACGGAACAAGTCAGTTTTCAGAGTGCCATCTAAATTTTTTTGAAATCTTTAAATCCCAAAAAGAGACACTGTCAATGTCACTCTGCACAGTAAATTTTAAATTAGAATCAGTTGTTTCAAGGAATTCAACAAAATTACCTAATTCTGCCTGTGTGCCAGTCCATACCATAAAGATGTCGTCAATAAAATGACACCAGATATCAATCTTGTCATGAAAAGGATTATTCTGTTCATCGTAGACGTACATCTTTTCCCATCTGCCCAGATAAAGGTTGGCATAATTAGGGGCAAACATTGCACCCATAGCCGTACCTTTAATTTGTCTATACATATCTCTTCCAAAAAAGAAATACATTCTTGGTTAATACATGTTCACTACAGGTTAATAGGAACTGTTTTTTAGAATCTGTGACGTTTGGATCCAAGGATAGCCAGTAGTCAAGTGCCTCTATACCACCTGAGTGGGGAATATTAGTATAAAGGGAGGTAATGTCCGTCGAAACAAGAAACCATTCTTTTTCAATCTGCATTTCTCCCAGTATACCTAGCATCTGAGTAGTGTTCTCTAATGAGCGAGGTAAGGTCACAGCATAAGGTTTAATATGTGTATCAACATATCTAGACAGTGGTTCAGTGAGTGAACCTATCCCAGCTACTATCGGCCTTCCTGGCGGATTATAGTAATTCTTATGAATCTTAGGCAAGATGTAAATGCTAGCTCTAACTGGTTTGGATACAGTGAGAAAGTTGGCTTCAATTGTAGAAATAACCCCAGTAAGTAAAGCATCATTAATAAACATATCTATTTCTTGTTTAAATTTATATGTGGGGTCACTTTTAAGAAGGATATAAAAATCCATATCATTAAGCTGTCTAGTGATTTCCCCTACATACATATCTCTAGACAGAATCACTATTGAGCCTCCTTTGTCAGCTGGCTTGATAATTATATCATAGTTCTGTTCAAGTTCTTTTAAAGCAGCAACTTCTGTCCCAGAAATGTTTATGTATCTAGCTGCTGTATCTGAGGCAAGCATAGCTTCAAATTCACTTTCACAGGCTCTCTCAAAAACACACACAGTTTCATTACATGGTGGCATAAAGTTAGATGGAATCTGAAAAGGACTCACCTTTTTCTGAGGAATACTCCCCCTAATGATGTAGATGAAAAATTGCCACAACACATTTCTATTTTATGAAAGAATGCTCTCAGATTCAATAATCTTGTGAACCGATGTAAATCCACATATAAGTCAAAAAGGATGAGAATCCTGAGTTGGAACAAAGGATAGTCCCTTCTGCAAGATTTTAAGTTGATCCAGTGAAAGTTCTCGTCCGGACATATTAATAACAATATTTTCCTCTGGCTGTAGTTCTGCAGATGTTATACAAAACGTCTCCCTCTGACGCGACTGCCAATGTTTTCTCCCCCCACGTCGTGTTTTCCTCCTTGATCCTTGATATTCCTGATGTCCCGATAGTATCCACGGCCTCTGGATCTGTTGCTCTTGTTGGTTCTGGGTAGTTGAAACTGAACCGTCCGCTGTGGATCGAACTCCTCTGTCTGATCCAGTTCTAAAAAAGTATCCTCCACTTCCGAGCCACTATTGTCTGTAGTATAAGTAGGGGAATTATTCCTGTTTCTGAGGATAGACGTAGGGTTTGGTGTAGTAAATTGCTTCAAATTACCACTTTCCTTAATATTACCACCTTTTCTGATATTAAATGAGCGATTTTTATTTCGGCTCCAATCAAAGACACGATCATGAAGATAGTCTGCTCTATCACGTTCAAATTTATGTAATTTTGTTTGTTTCAATTTATTATCTTCCCTTTTTTGCTTTTTCTTTAAGTTGTTCTTGAAACACAGCAAAGTCAGCATGGTCCTTGAATTGTAGAACCAGATTCTCTTTAGTGGAGATATCAGCTGTTACCTCCGGTTGTTGAGCCTCATAATCACGTATGAGCACACGCATGAACTCATCAGTAGCTAATTGTTGAGCTTTTCTCCAATCTAGCATAAGTGGCTCTCTCTCCAAACCATAGCCGGGATACTTAATTACCCTCAGTCCCCTTGGCGAGCGTTCCACTTTTAAATATGCTTCCAAAGTGATCTTGCCTGAATAGTGGCGTCTCCCTCTAATAATCGCTCTTTCTAGTGAAATAAATGCTGTTTTAATGTCCACAGTCTCCGTAATAGTGGCAGAGTTAATTGGATTTGGCTCCGTTCGAATATTCACATTGTCATCCAAATCACGAAATAGTTCCTCCTCTCCCGTAGGTAAAAAGACACTATCAGCACACGTACCTGCAGTAGCTCCAAGGAATGTGTCTGTAAAATGCACATCAGACATTCCTTCATCGGGAGGCAAATTGCGGTGGGCAAAACTCAATACTCCAACCAAAAGGATGATTAAAGCTTGTAAAAAAAATCTACAAGCAGGAGCCAGCAACACCACACTAGCCGCCCGAATTTAGTATGCGGTATTTGAAACAACTTAGTAACCAGCCAAAAAGGAAACTCCCACTGTGAGCAAGTCAAAAACACATAGTAAGAGAACTACAAGACAGCTCAAACAGTGAATAGAGTGTGCGAGTATATACAAAGATACATAACGTCACAGCAATAAACCGCACCACTCGGAGATCCACAAAAGGCAATATTTAATAATAAAAAACGCAGTTAACAATACACGCAGGTGAATGAGCAGTACAACCTCTACCGGTTTCGCACAATTTGCGTCATCAGGAGGATGACCATTCATCTACACAGACCCCTTTTATAGCAAATCAGCATCCTAAATTTAAAGTGCCAATGCAACAATTCAACAAAAACATATGTAAAACGTAAGGTCCATGTATATAATAGTTCTGTCTTTGTATGTATGAACAATTAAAAAGATAATAATAAACAATATTACTTAGGGGAGAGCAGAGAAACTAGAACGCTATATAGAGTTCCCATTAGACAGCACATATAGTGTATTCATCTCTGTTATTATAGCATTCATACGTAACTTAGAGACACCTACTTATGTATCAGTAAAAGGACATGAACTATGTAAGTATTATACATGGAGCAAAAAACAACAATATTATGATATTGAGTGCATTTAGCATTACCACCAAAGGATCACCATGAATTTTATATCCGTATTATTATTTAGAAGTGAGGGATGCAGAAATGAAGAAACGCATATATTCACTGTAACCTGAAAAATAAACATAAAAGTATGTCAAAGAAATAGATATCTAAGAAACTATTAACAAAATAATTCACAGTTCAGTGTATGAAGAACAGGGAGTATATCAATATGTAAGTAGTACAGGTTCTAATCCCACCAGGAGACGTCAGTACACTTCTACCAACCAAAACACAAGTATTTTCTCTTAATGCATGATAATAGATCAGTCCTGTCATTTAGGCCAGGAGGTTTCAAGGCTCCCAAAGTGTAAATCCAAAAAGATTCACGATAGAGCAGTTTTTCATCCAGGTTCCCACCACGTGGCCCCAATGTTACCCTTTCAAAAGCGCAAAACTTGAAACAATGCTTGCCATCTCTTCTAGTATTGATATGAACTGCTAATGCATTCTTTACATCATTATTTGCAATAGAACGAAGATGTTCACCTATCCTTATTTTAAATTGTCTGCTGGTCTTGCCCACCTAAAAAGACCCACATTCACATATTGCCAAATATATAACATTGTTACTATTGCAATTGAAAAATTCCCTAATCCGGAATTGCTTTAAATTATTATGTGTAGTAAATATATTTGGTTCTCAAGATGTAAGAGCAACACTTAATTCCGCAACTAAAATTTCCAGCAGGTAAGGGTGGCAACCAAGTTTTAAACGCAGGTTCTGTTTTATCAATAAGATGATTATGTACTAGCCTATCTTTAATGTTTCTACCCCTGCAAAAAACAAAACAAGGTTTTTCCTTCACATCTTCATACAAGAGAGGCTCATGTTCCAAAATATGCCAATTATTAGAAACAATCTTATGTATTTTATGAGTATGTCTAGTGAAATTGGTAACAAAATTCATCTTAGGAGACTCCACTGGTTTTGATTTCCCTAACAATAATGTTTCCCTTTTAATGTCCAAAGTGTCTTTAAAGGTTTGACCTACATGCTTAGATGAATAACCTCTTGCAATAAATCTATTGCACATTTCACTTCCTTGGACAAAACAATCACTGTCTTCAGAACAGTTTCTCCGTGCCCGATAAAGTTGGGCTTTGGGAATGTTGTTGATCATATGGTATGGATGGCAGCTAGATGCTAATAAAAGTGAATTCGATCAGTATCTTTACGGAACAAGTCAGTTTTCAGAGTGCCATCTAAATTTTTGAAATCTTTAAATCCCAAAAGAGACACTGTCAATGTCACTCTGCACAGTAAATTTTAAATTAGAATCAGTTGTTTCAAGGAATTCAACAAAATTACCTAATTCTGCCTGTGTGCCAGTCCATACCATAAAGATGTCGTCAATAAAATGATGCCAGATATCAATCTTGTCATGAAAAGGATTATTCTGTTCATCGTAGACGTACATCTTTTCCCATCTGCCCAGATAAAGGTTGGCATAATTAGGGGCAAACATTGCACCCATAGCCGTACCTTTAATTTGTCTATACATATCTCTTCCAAAAAGAAATACATTCTTGGTTAATACATGTTCACTACAGGTTAATAGGAACTGTTTTTTAGAATCTGTGACGTTTGGATCCAAGGATAGCCAGTAGTCAAGTGCCTCTATACCACCTGAGTGGGGAATATTAGTATAAAGGGAGGTAATGTCCGTCGAAACAAGAAACCATTCTTTTTCAATCTGCATTTCTCCCAGTATACCTAGCATCTGAGTAGTGTCTCTAATGAACGAGGGTAAGGTCACAGCATAAGGTTTAATATGTGTATCAACATATCTAGACAGTGGTTCAGTGAGTGAACCTATCCCAGCTACTATCGGCCTTCCTGGCGGATTATAGTAATTCTTATGAATCTTAGGCAAGATGTAAATGCTAGCTCTAACTGGTTTGGATACAGTGAGAAAGTTGTCTTCAATTGTAGAAATAACCCCAGTAAGTAAAGCATCATTAATAAACATATCTATTTCTTGTTTAAATTTATATGTGGGGTCACTTTTAAGAAGGATATAAAAATCCATATCATTAAGCTGTCTAGTGATTTCCCCTACATACATATCTCTAGACAGAATCACTATTGAGCCTCCTTTGTCAGCTGGCTTGATAATTATATCATAGTTCTGTTCAAGTTCTTTTAAAGCAGCAACTTCTGTCCCAGAAATGTTTATGTATCTACGCTGTATCTGAGAGCAAGCATAAGCTTCAAATTCACTTTCACAGGCTCTCTCAAAACACGCACAGTTTCATTACATGGTGGCATAAAGTTAGATGGAATCTGAAAAGGACTCACCTTTTCTGAGGAATACTCCCCTAATGATGTAGATGAAAAATTGCACGACACATTTCTATTTTATGAAAGAATGCTCTCAGATTCAATAATCTTGTGAACCGATGTAAATCCACATATAAGTCAAAAGGATGAGAATCCTGAGTTGGAACAAAGGATAGTCCCTTCTGCAAGATTTTAAGTTGATCCAGTGAAAGTTCTCGTCCGGACATATTAATAACAATATTTTCCTCTGGCTGTAGTTCTGCAGATGTTATACAAAACGTCTCCCTCTGACGCGACTGCCAATGTTTTCTCCCCACGTGTTTTCCTCCTTGATCCTTGATATTCCTGATGTCCCGATAGTATCCAGCCTCTGGATCTGTTGCTCTTGTTGGTTCTGGGTAGTTGAAACTGAACCGTCGCTGTGGATCGAACTCCTCTGTCTGATCCAGTTCTAAAAAGTATCCTCCACTTCGAGCCACTATTGTCTGTAGTATAAGTAGGGAATTATTCCTGTTTCTGAGGATAGGCGTAGGGTTTGGTGTAGTAAATTGCTGAAATACCACTTTCCTTAATATTACCACCTTTTCTGATATTAAATGGTGATTTTATTTGGCTCCAATCAAAGACACGATCATGAAGATAGTCTGCTCTATCACGTTCAAATTTATGTAATTTTGTTTGTTTCAATTTATTATCTTCCTTTTTGCTTTTTCTTTAAGTTGTTCTTGAAACACAGCAAAGTCAGCATGGTCCTTGAATTGTAGAACCAGATTCTCTTTAGTGGAGATATCAGCTGTTACCTCCGGTTGTTGAGCCTCATAATCGCGTATGAGCTCGCATGAACTCATCAGTAGCTAATTGTTGAGCTTTTCTCCAATCTAGCATAAGTGGCTCTCTCTCAAACCATAGCGGGATACTTAATTACCCTCAGTCCCCTTAGCGAGCGTTCCACTTTTAAATATGCTTCCAAAGTGATCTTGCCTGAATAGTGGCGTCTCCCTCTAATAATCGCTCTTTCTAGTGAAATAAATGCTGTTTTAATGTCCACAGTCTCCGTAATAGTGGCAGAGTTAATTGGATTTGGCTCCGTTCGAATATTCACATTGTCATCCAAATCACGAAATAGTTCCTCCTCTCCCATAGGTAAAAAGACACTATCAGCACACGTACCTGCAGTAGCTCCAAGGAATGTGTCTGTAAAATGCACATCAGACATTCCTTCATCAGGAGGCAAATTGCGGTGGGCAAAACTCAATACTCCAACCAAAAGGATGATTAAAGCTTGTAAAAATCTACAAGCAGGAGCCAGCAACACCACACTACCACCGCAATTTAGTATGCGGTATTTGAAACAACTTGGTAACCAGCCAAAAGGAAACTCCCACTGTGAGCAAGTCAAAACACATAGTAAAGAGAACTACAAGACACTCAAACAGTGAATAGAGTGTGCGAGTATATACAAAGATACATAACGTCACAGCAATAAACCGCACCACTCGAGGAGATCCACAAAAGGCAATATTTAATAATAAAAAGCATGATTAACAATACGCGCGGGTGAATGAGCAGTACAACCTCTACGGTTTCGCACAATTTGCGTCATCAGGAGGATGACCATTCATCTACACAGACCTTTTATAGCAAATCAGCATCCTAAATTTAAAGTGCCAATGCAACAATTCAACAAAAACATATGTAAAACGTAAGGTCCATGTATATAATAGTTCTGTCTTTGTATGTATGAACAATTAAAAAGATAATAATAAACAATATTACTTAGGGGAGAGCAGAGAAACTAGAACGCTATATAGAGTTCCCATTAGACAGCACATATAGTGTATTCATCTCTGTTATTATAGCATTCATACGTAACTTAGAGACACCTACTTATGTATCAGTAAAAAGGACATGAACTATGTCAAAGTATTATACATGGAGCAAAAAACAACAATATTATGATATTGAGTGCATTTAGCATTACCACCAAAGGATCACCATGAATTTTATATCCATATTATTATTTAGAAGTGAGGGATGCAGAAATGAAGAAACGCATATATTCACTGTAACCTGAAAAATAAACATAAAAGTATGTCAAAGAAATAGATATCTAAGAAACTATTAACAAAATAATTCACAGTTCAGTGTACGAAGAACAGGAGTATATCAATACGTAAGTAATACTTTGACATAGTTCATGTCCTTTTTACTGATACATAAGTAGGTGTCTCTAAGTTACGTATGAATGCTATAATAACAGAGATGAATACACTATATGTGCTGTCTAATGGGAACTCTATATAGCGTTCTAGTTTCTCTGCTCTCCCCTAAGTAATATTGTTTATTATTATCTTTTTAATTGTTCATACATACAAAGACAGAACTATTATATACATGGACCTTACGTTTTACATATGTTTTTGTTGAATTGTTGCATTGGCACTTTAAATCTAGGATGCTGATTTGCTATAAAAGGGGTCTGTGTAGATGAATGGTCATCCTCCTGATGACGCAAATTGTGCGAAACCGGTAGAGGTTGTACTGCTCATTCACCTGCGTGTATTGTTAACTGCGTTTTTTTATTATTAAATATTGCCTTTTGTGGATCTCCGAGTGGTGCGGTTTATTGCTGTGACGTTATGTATCTTTGTATATACTCGCACACTCTATTCACTGTTTGAGCTGTCTTGTAGTTCTCTTACTTGGTTGGTGTGTTTCACTGACAAAATGTTTTAAAAAAACTATTTATTATGACAAATGTGTCGGGGTCTTATTTTATTTGCACTACACAAGACATATGCAAGTAGAGAGTAGGGAATTCAGAACACACTGAAGTAGTCAGTCACTCTCACTTATTTTTTTCAGTCCCACTCACCCTGACCCTGCTTTTCCTAATATTAAAGTTTCTTAATCTGCTGCAGTGTCTTTTTTTTTATTACAGAATTTATTTATTTTTTGGACTGTTCCTTTTAATAATGCAGCTCTCTGGCTGTCCCTATCTGACTGCAGTGTGAACAAACAGGATACTTTAAATGATGTCTATATGTGCCTTTACCTGCAGCACACTTATCTGAGGTAGAGCCCTGCCCCTTGCTTTTTAATTCAAGTTCACTAGTTCTTCACTCTTAATAAATCTATTTCCCTGCCTGCAGCAAACTACTGAGAGATCAGAAGTTCAAGATTCTGCCCACTTCTTGTCCCGCTTGATTTGTTTCTGTTGCGTTTCCTGCCTGGATGTCCCCCACACAGTCAGTAGCTGCTATGTATTTATTGACTATGAATCTGCAGCATGACTCAGAGCAAACACACACACACTCAGTTATAATTATTTATTTGACATTTTTTAGTAAGAGGTGAAATTCAGGCAGATATTGTTTAATCAATTGCTCAATCAAGTTGTGTAATCAGATGGAGACTAGTATCACAGTGTAGGTGAAAAAGACACAGCCCTGAGCCCCCCACTCACACATAACCCCTCACACACTGCTTTATCTAGTCCCTGTTTTATTTTCAGTAAGTCTGTCTGCCAGTTGTGAACAAAACTAGACCCCCCCCCCAACAAACACACACTCTTTACTCCAATTTCTACCTTTCCTGTGGCTTTTTAACCTGCTTTGGCTTTTCTGCTGCCAGCTTAGGTGAGATATAAAGAGCAACCCTCTCTCCCCCACACACAGATCTGAGTCAAATTTTTCACTTTCAGTTCCAAAAGCTATTTTTTCTGCCTTAGTAGGTAGTTAAGATCAGATGGCAGAGGCCTCACAGCTCTGCCTTACTGTTTCAGCTATCAATTCGTTTTAGTAAGTTCAATAGTTCAATAGTGATATTTCCACAAAATAATCCACAGTCTACTCTTTGAGAGTCCGACAGCTAAAATACCAGCTGTAATTTGCACTCGTTTTTAAATCAGAATCTGTGATCACAGCAACGCTATTATAGCTCTTCTTAAGAACTACAAGCAGCTCACTCCACGACGGTGACTCCAAAGTAACTGTGCAACAAGGTGGAAATGGTGCTGTTTTGGTAACTCTGCTCTGTACCATGTGATGCGTCTCAATGCACATCACATGGTTCACAACAGAAGCGCCGGTCCCTTGCATCTAGATCAGCCATTCCGTGGCTGAATACTGCCAGAAGCACCCTCCCCCAAATTTGCTCAAGTTGCCACTCAAATTGAGTGGGCTCCTCTCCAGACATCAAACTTCTTGTTTACCCCACAAAAAAACATGCTGTCTCTATTTCTTAAATTGCTGCAAAGGGAATGAAAATATTTGTGGGAACAGCTGCTGATCACCAGCGTGGCACAGCTTGAGTACCGAACACAAATTATCTTTCGATCGGAACAGATACTTGATTTGCTGACATAGCCCAGCAAAATAAGTACTTAGAAAATACATCTTTTCTGTGTGTTCCCTTCCGATAGAGATAATTAGCAATTATACTGTACTGTGTAGTGTCTGCATTCAGAGCTGCGCTGGGTTGTGATCAGCAACTATTCTATAATTCAATTCACTTGCAGCAATTAAAAATAAGTTGATCACCCCTGTGTGTATGTGGGGGGTAAAGTTGATGTCTGAGAGTAACAGCCACTCAGTTGCAACAAATTTAACTAGAAGCATTTTTAAGTCCCCAGGCCATTAACTTTTCCTTCAGCGACTGCTTCTCAGCATTGGTCTCTCAAACCTGACATGCCCAGGGGCCGGGCCATTCCAGAGCCAGAGCCTTTAGTCCCTCCTCTTCTCCAGCAAGGTCTCTGTAAACTCGACACGCCCCCATGGGCCGGGGGCATCCCTGAGCTGGCAAGCAAGCCTTTAGTCCCTCCTCTTCTCCAGCATCAACACACCTTCGCTCCTGCTTGTGTCTGTGCACGCACACCCTACACATGCGCGCCCAGGATTCTTAAAGCTACAGGTGCGGCAAAAGACCCAAGCCACAGTATTATGATGGGTTGGGCCACATGTGAGGTGCGCCAATGGCGCAATCCCGCGGCCTGAAATGAACACTGCTTGACAATGGGCAGACTTGGTGGCTGGCTTTAGTGGTGCACCACCATGGAAAAGGAGATCTTTCCATGCTATCATGTCAATTAAATACTAGGTCATATGAATTTTAATCATGGAATCCATGGAAAACCTTATAAATTTCATTCTGATTTTCATGAAAACCTGTGGAAATACTGTGTGCCTTAATGCTCCATGGTTTCTGAGCTCAGTTTCCATTTAAGTTCCTTGGAATCCAGGGAAAATTTGGGGATGGGGGACTATCTTATGGAAGACACACACACATACGAACATACGAAATTTGCCAGCAGATAAAGGCCTAGAGGTCTATCAAGTCTGCTCGAATGTGCAGCTAGCACCCCTTATTCTGCAGCTGCCCCTTCCTTCCACCCTTCCCCTTCATTGACCTGCCCTCTTGTCCTGTCCCATCCCCTTTTGAAGCAGTCCACTGGTCTACTGGATACCACTTCTGCAGGTAACGCATTCCACCCAGCCACCACCCTCTCTGTAAAAAAGTGTCTCTTCATCTCCCTCCTGAACCTTCCTCCCTCCAGTGTCATATCATGGCCCCTGGTGTCCCTCCCCTCCCTTACTTTGAACAGCCCCTCTGTACCTGTCTTGTTTATTCCTTTCATGTACTTAAAGGTTGCAATCATGTCCCCCCCGTCCCTCCTCTCATCTAGTGAGTACATGTTCAACTCCCTCAGCCTTCTCTCGTATGATATGTCCTCCAGTCCCTTGATCATCTTTGTTGCCCTGCGCTGCACCCCCTCCAGTAACTCAATGTCCCTCTTCAGATATGGGCGCCAGTACTGCGCAGTACTCAGGTTTGATCTAACTAAACCTGTACAGTGGCAGAATCACCTCCTCCTCCTCGAGGATATACCCCTTGCCAATACAGCCCAGCATTTTGTTGACCTTTGCAGCTGCCTTCCTACATTGTGCCGAGTTGTTCATTGACCCTGTAATAGAGCACTCCCAGATCCTTCTCCTCCTCTGTCTGGGCTAGCTGCACTCCCCCCAACTGGTAACTCCTCCTTGGGTTCTTCAGCCCAAAATGCAGCACCTTGCACTTTTTGGCATTAAACCCCAGTTGCCAGGTGTCTGACCAGGTTTCAAGCTTTGCCAGATCATCCTGCAACCCCTGCCATCCCCCTAGGTCATTCACCACTGCTCCTACCTTGGTATCATCAGCAAAAAGGCTGATCTTGCTCTTGATGTCCAATGGTATGTCTGCAATGAATATCCCAAACAACACTGGCCCCAACACCGAGCCCTGTGGAACACCTCTCGTCACTACCCTTGGGTGTGAGAGCTCTCCACCCACCAACCACCCTCTGTTGCCTTCCCTGAAGCCAGTTCCCTTCCCATCTCACCAGCTCTGCACCTGCCCCAGTGCCTACTAACTTACTTCCCAGCCTTCCATGCGGCACCAAGTCAAATGCCTTACTGAAGTCCAGATAGAGGACATCCACTGCATGGCCCCTGTCCAGTTGCCTAGTTACCCAGTCATAGAACTCCACTAGGTTGGTTTGGTAGGATCTGCCCTGTATGAAGCCATGCTGTCTGCTGTCCTGTAGTCCTTTGGCCACTAGGAGTGCCACCAGCCTCTCCTTTAGGATAGTCTCCATTAGCTTACCCACGATGGATGGAGGCTCACTGGTCTGTAGTTTCCCGGTTCATCCTTGGGGCCACTCTTGTGGAGGGCACCACATGAGCCATCCTCCAGTCCTGAGGTACACACCCCGAATGTAGTGAGGCATTAAATAGGTCTGCCAAAGGTCCTGCAAGGACCTCTGCCAGCTCCTTCAGTATCCTGGGGTGGATGCCATATGGGACTGGCGCCTTATCCACCCTCAGTGCCTTCAAACCCTCCCAAACTCTGCCCTCCATGATTTCCCCATCTGTCACCCACTTCCCCCCGTTTCTGCCATTTCTCCCCCTTGAGTGTCACCCCCCTTTTCCCTTTAGTAAATACTGAGCAGAGGTACTCATTTAGTGCTTCTGCCTTATCGTACCCTGCTTCCACCCTACCCCCCTACTTCCTAATCCTTACAGCTCCTTTTCTCCCTGATGTACCTAAAGAAGTCTTTCTCCCCCCCTTCTTAATGCCTTGTGCCAGCCTGAGTTCCGTAGATGCCTTGGCTCCCCTTACTGCCCTTGTCACCTCCTTTGATTCCATCAAGTACTCCTCCCTGTCCTCTCCTCTCCCTGTTTTCTTGTACTTCCTAAAGGCAGCTCTTTTCCTCCTTACCTTTTCCATGACCTCCTTGCTCAACCAGCTCAGTTTCTTAGCCCTAGTCTTCTTGCTCTGGGCCTTGCAGCAGGTTTTGGTTGCCTCCACTATCCCCAGCTTTATGAGCTCCCACCTCTGGTTAGTGTCCATACTAGATTGAATTCTGGCCAGGTACCCTTTACTCACCCCCATCCTCCCAAAGTCGGCCCTCCTGAGTCCAGCACTTTTGTGCCAGATTCCCTCCTTCCTTGCCCATATCCAATGCAGCCATACTGAGTGGTGGTCACTCCTTGACAGCGGTTCCTCCACTGTAAGTTCTCTCACAAAGTCCCCATTTGCCAGCACAAGGTCAAGGGTATTCTCTAACCAGGTTGGTTCACTGACCCTTTGCATCAGGAAGCTGTCCTGGAAGGCATCCAGCAGTACCTGCTCCCTTCTGTTCCTGGTTGTTGGGGTACTCCAGTCCACTCCTGGCATGTTGAAGTCCCCTACAATCACCACACTACCCTTCTTGCAGGTCCTCCTGATCTGTCCCGCTAGTTCCCTGTCTAACTCCTCTGTCTGAGATGGCGGCCTGTGCCACTCCCATTCTAAGAATCCTATTCTTGGAATCCTGGATTTGCATCCAAAGTGACTCCGTACTACCCCCCCCCCCTTCCTCCCTTACACACTTCAGTCCTTCCTTCACATATAGTGCCACACCTCCTCCTTTCCCAATCACCCTGTCCCTATGAAATAACCTGTACCCAGGTACAGACAGGTCCCAGTCATTGTATTGGGTGGCCCATGTTTCTGTGATGGCTGCAATGTCCACCTCTCCCTCAGCCATGAGCACCTGTAACTCTGCAGTTTTCCTCCCAAGGCTCCTAGCATTAAGGAAAACCACCTTCTACCTCCCCCCCCTTCCATCCTGCCCTCCTTTACTAGCATCACCAACAGTACTTGCCATTTGTCCTTTGTCACTGTTATGGGGGGTTAGCTCATATGGTTTCCCAGCCTGTGATCTCTGCATGTCTCTTGCCCAATTGCCACCCCCTGCTCCTAGTTTAAATTCCCTATTTCCTCTATGTACTCCTCCATCCTCTGTTTCAACACTTTCTTTCCCTCCTCACTCAAGTGTAGTCTGTCCTTGGCATAGAGACTACTGTCCTCCCAGGTCCCTCCCCACACCCCCAACAGTCCATACCCTTCAGCACAACACCAGGTTATTAGCCATCCATTAAATTCCTCTGTTCTCAGCTTTCTTGTTGGGCTTGCCTTGGACACTGGAAGTATCTCCGAAAAAGTTACTGATCTTCCTGCCCCCTCACATAATTGTCCTAGTTCCTCAAACCTCCTCTGGACTATATCTACTGTCTTGTCAGCCAGGTCGTTTGTCCCAAGATGTATAATTAAATGAGGCTTGTCCCTACCCTTCTAGCATATTTCCAGAACAGATTGTCCCACCCTTTCCACTGTCATTCCTGGCATGGCCTCACCCAAATGTGACTATGCCTCTCCCCTTTCGCCACCTGACTCCTCTTAGTATTGAGTCCCCCAGCACTAGATTCCATCCCTCTTACTCCTGCTTGCTTCCATTCATCTCCCTCTCTCCTTTCGGCTCCTCTTCTTCCTCCTGCACATTATTTCCCCCTTTTGCCCCTGTTGCAATTCTCCCAGCAGAACTTCCCCCCACTCCGGTTTGGTCCAGGCATTTATCAATTACTCCTCTAATTTCATCATTTCCCTCCTCCACTTTCTTCCCCTCTAGCAGTGCAAAGCTATTTTCTGAAGACCCTTCACAAATGCCCGCTCCCTCTCTCTGCATAGTAACCTGTTCTCTCCTTTCCACTCCATGACTTTTGCCACTTCATCACCTCCCCTCACAAGTCCCTATCTCCTCTTTTCATTTGTCTTTTGTCTCCTGACCTGGTTTCCTTGGCAATTGTTCTTCCTGGCCTGGGCCCCCTTGTCCCTGCTTCCCTTCTTCTGCCCTCTCCTCACCACTGTTGGATTAAATCACCCTCCCTCATCTCCCCTTCTTCCTCCCTCCAGTATTGGGCTAAACCCACCCCCAGTCTGCCTTGCCTGTCTTAGTTCCTCCTGCAGACCCTCAATCTCCTTTCTGAGTTTCTCTATGTGGTTGCACACTAAACATCCTCCCACACTCCATGCAATTTTTAGAAAGATTGGTGCACCGCAGTTGTTGCAGCCTACCACCCTACCCATTGCTGTCGTTGCCCATCAGTGACCCCCCACCCTTCCAGATGCAGGATACCAAACACTCCCCCAAGTCTCCCCTCTCCCCCCCATCAGTGCAAAACATTCTTTTCTTAATTTCCCATTACCCCCTTTGTTGCACACATTTAGATACATTGAGCAACTGCTTTTTATATTCCTATCCTTCCTATCCACACTCAAAAAGAGACTTTAAGTAGCTATATACAATTGAACTGTTCAAGTTATTGATTAAGATTGCCAGGCAAAACTGTAATTATTCTGTTCTCTTCTCTTTGCTACAGGGAATCAAGGACACTACAGTAAAGTAAGTGTGCCATTTTTTGACATGTCATTTATTAAACCCTGCCTTTGAAATAAATTAATTACTGTATGTACTCACATACAAGTGTAGTTTGTGATGCTAAAATAATAAGCCTCCAAAAAGGGGGACTCAACTTATCTGCAAGGTTGACCTGTCTGTGAGATTGCTTTGAGTTGTAAGAATACATTCCATTTGGGAAAATCAGAATTTCAGAGATGCTGATTCAGAGTCTGATTCTGTTCCACATCTGATTCACGAATCAGAATGGAACTGGAAATGGAATGGTAAGTTCAGATTCCGCATCTGAATCTTTTTTTTTTTTAACCAGGAGAGACACACTAAGCTGAAAGCTTGTTTACAGGTACGACCTGGGAGCTCAAGGAAATTAAAATGACTTGTCATACAGTATGGAAGTGGAGGCTGTGGGATTCAAACCCGGGTCTTCAGCTCAGAGCCTTAAATCACTGTGCCATACTGCCTCCTAATCTGAATCTCTTTCTGTTCACTGCTACCTTCTGAGTCCCCACCCAGTAAATGTTTCCACCCAGAGCAGACAAAAGAGCTCTTCCCTTTCCCTTAGCTGATAGTGATGCTAGCTAGGGTCCCTGGAGGCTTTGCAGCTGCGAGAAGCAGCTGTGGTGTGGTGCAGTCTGGCGAATTCGAGTGCCATACATAAAGTTGTTGTCCATTTAATCCACATAGTACTGTTGTTCAGTTTACTCCCCCTCCCCACAAGCCTTTGCTCCAATGAGATACCTCCATCCTCCACTGTGCAGAGCCAATTCAATCAGGATAGGTATCCCCCCGATCTGACTCTGAGAAATGAGTGGCAGCAATGGGTCATGAAAGTAAATTACTTTTCCTTATTACCTGTTCCCCAGTCTAACTCTCCCTATAACTTTAGCGCTGCTGCTCTGTTTCACCTAAATCCTCCCAGAAGCCCTTAATGACCTGGAGGTAGCCAGCCTTAAGACATCCCTGGGGTTAACATCAGATCTCCATCTTCCACTACTGCAGAGTCAATCCAGTCAGGGGCCAGATATTAGCCACAAAAGAGATTTTTCCATCCAATTTGGGCAGCAAAGTAATGTCTGTAATTTTGTTAGAACTGACAAGGTAGATGGGGTCGATTTATATGGAGGGCAACACAGATGATTATTTATGGTAATAAACAAAGGGCCGCCCTAATGCCTCAGCAGCAGCATGTTGTGCTGATGCACAGAGGACCTGGGTTTGAGAATGCACTCGAAGCACTGCATTAGGAGTCAGGCCAGGCCGAGACAGCTGCTGAATGGTAGTGCATCTTGGCTGTGGAAGGCCGGCAGCTGGTTCTGTCACCACATCAACCCCTGCATGCTGGTGCTGAGCAAGGGAGTTTGCCCCTGCCACAGTGTTGATGGGTGTGTGTGTGTGTGTGTGTGTGTGTGTGTGTGTGTGTGTAAGGTCAACATAGGTACTGGCACATGCTGGGGAGGGAGAGAAAACATGTCTGCCATCTACATGATGGCCAGGAAATTCTCAACCTGACCAGGGTATATCCCTGATAACAGGGTATAATGCCTGATAACAGGGTATAATCCTTGATAACAGGGTATAATCCCTGATAACAGGGTACATCCCTGATAACAGGGTATAAGCCCTGATAACAGGATACATCCCTGATAACAGGGTATAATCCCTCATAACAGGGTACATCCCTGATAACAGGGTATAATCCCTGATAACAGGGTACATCCCCGATAACAGGGTAAAATCCCTGATAACAGGGTACATCCCTGATAACAGGGTATAATCCCTCACAACAGGGTACATCCCTGTTAACAGGGTATAATCCCTGATAACAGGGTACATCCCTGATAACTGGGTATAATCTCTGCTAACAGGGTATGTCTCTGATAACATGGTATAATCCCTGACAGTAGGGTTTAACCTCTGATAACAGGTTATATCTCCAACAACAGGTTAGCTCTCTGATAACAGGGTATATCCCTGATAACAGGATATATCTGACTATATCTCTGATAACAGGGTGTATCTGTGATAACAGGATATATCCCTAATAACAGGGTATATCCCTGATAGGGTATATCTCTGATACAGGGTATACCCCTGATAACAGGGTATAATCCCTGATAACAGGGTATAATCCCTGATAACAGGGCACATCCCCGATAACAGGGTATAATCCCTGATAACAGGGTACATCCCTGATAACTGGGTATAATCTCTGCTAACAGGGTATGTCTCTGATAACATGGTATAATCCCTGACAGCAGGGCTTAACCTCTGATAACAGGTTATATCTCCAACAACAGGTTAGCTCTCTGATAACAGGGTATATCCCTGATAACAGGATATATCCGGCTATATCTCTGATAACAGGGTGTATCTGTGATAACAGGATATATCCCTAATAACAGGGTATATGTCTGATAGCAGGGTATATCCCTGATAGGGTATATCTCTGATAGCAGGGTATATCCCTGATAACAGGGTATACCTGATAGCAGGGTATATCCCTGATAACAGGGTATAATCCCTGATAACTGAGAGCATCCCTGATAACAGGGTATATTTCTGATAACAGGGTATATCTCTGATAACTGGGTATATCTCTGATAACGGGGTATATCTCTGATAATGGGGTACATCTCTGATAACAGGGCACACCCCTGATAACAGGGCATAATCCCTGATAACTGGGTACATCCCTGATAAGAGGGTATATCTCTGATAAGAGGGTATATCTCTGATAATGGGGTATATCACTGATAACAGGATACATCTCTAATGACAGGTGTATATACCTGATAACAGGGTATATCTCTGATAACAGGGTATATCTCTGATAACAGGGTATGTCTCTGATCATGGGGTAAATCATTGATAACAGGGCACATCCCTGATAACAGGGTATAATCCCTGATAACTGGGTACATCCCTGATAAGAGGGTATATCCCTGATAAGAGGGTATATCTTTGATAATGGGGTATATCACTGATAACAGGATACATCTCTGATAACAGGTATATACTTGATAACAGGGTATATCTCTGATAACGGGGTATATCTCGGATCATGGGGTACAGCTCTGATAACAGGGTACATCCCTGATAACAGGGTATAATCCCCGATAACTGGGTACATCCCTGATAACAGGGTATATTTCTTATAACAGGGTATATGTGTCTAACCAAGATGGAGTTCTGAAGCTGAAAGTACACTGGGCTTGTGAGGTCCAGCAGTGAGGAACGAGGAAAGCCTTCTTTGCTGCACTATGCGTGTTGTGTTGGTTTGCCATTGGCTGAAGCATGGGCTGTGTAGCTGGAGGAGTTGAAGAAAGACATACTTTTTTAGCTAATAGGTTTGATATTTTATTCTGCCCTGTAAGTGAAGCCATTCGGTTTGCAGGTAGAGGTTGCAGGTATGAGTGCATTTGTCAGCACCAGTTATCAGCCTGCAGGCCTTGTTTAGCACAATCAATAGCCACTTGAGAGTGGTGTCAGTGGCAGCACTGTACATTATTAGGCCATAATCAATAATGGACAGGATCGAGCTGGTGACTACTAGTCTTAAGGACGTGGGGGTAAGACAGTGCCTGTGTCTGTACAGGACCCCAAGCCTGCTGTTAAGCATCTTAGAAATATGATTGACATGCAGGGCATGAGATAGTGAGCTATCTAGCGTGATTCCTATCTATTAAAATTCATGCACCATCTCCAGGAGTTGGTTTAGGTTATTGAAGATGATTAGGCTTGTGGATTTATATTTGTTATGGGGGTTTGCCAGGAGCATTGTTTTCATCTTTTTGTAGTTCATTAAGAGCTTGTGGTTGGCAAACCAGGATTCAACTGTAATGAAGTTAAGTTGGAGAACCTTGGAGAGGGGGAGGAGGTCAGTGTGGCTGGAGAAGAGAACGGCATCATATGCGTAGAGGACTAAGTTTCTATCACAGGATTTAGGTAGTGCATAAAGAAACAGGCTGAAGAGGAGGGGGTCCAAGGATGGATCCTTGTGGGACACCTGAGTGGATTGGAAAACTCGATAGGCAATCATTTATTTTTACCTGCTGTTTTCTGGAGTCGAGGTAGCTTTTGAACTAATTAAGAACAACTGAGGAGAAGCCGAGAAAAGAGAGGGAGCCAAGGAGGAGGGAGTGATTAACAGTATCAAAAGCCTTGGCCAGGTCAATGCAAATTGACCCAACTATGTGTCCGTGGACCAAGGCTTTGTGAATGTAACCTGTAAACTCCAGTAGGGCTCTGGTGGTACTACGGGTCTGACGGAAACCATGCTGCTGAGGACACTGAATGTTATACTCGGCTAGGAACTCAGTCAGCTGGTCTGCTACTACTCTCTCTAGGACTTTGGACGAAGGCGGGAGAATTGAAATGGGGTGGTAGTTAGTGACAAGTGATCTATCACTTCTATGCACAGGTGTGACAATTGTGGCCTTCCATTGTTGGGGGAACTGCCTCAGGGACAGTGATAGGTTCAGAAAGGTGATAAGGGGTTTAAGCATGACATCCAGCGCGGGATATAGTAATTTCATAATGAGGGTGTCGCTGCTGTACCTGTTTTTTCCTAGGAGCCTAAGTAGATATTTTTTGGCCTCTGCAAGCATGATTCTCTTAAAGAAGAAGGGGGTGCGTGAGGGGCAGCAATGTCAAGAGGGTTGCAGGTGTCAGCTTCAAAGAAGTTAGGAGGAAGTACCTGGCTAAGATCAGTAAAAGCTATGTTGAAAGCATCAGCGATGAAACTTCGGTCTTGTACGGTGAGATCATTATCAACTAGCATCGTGGGTGCATCCTTACTTAATTTAACAGTAAGGTCCTTGATTTTTGGCCAGAAATTATAACTGTTTCCCCAAGAGCTAGTGAGCTGATTTTGAAAGTGGGCAATTTTGGCCTTGAAGATTTCCTGGGTGCTTGCATTATACTGCTGCTTATCTTCCAGTTTTCCTGTGGCCTGTGCAAGATGCGGTAGATGATCCCTGGCTTTCATCTTGCTTAATAGAATCACAGAATTTTGCCAGCAGAAAAAGATCGTATGGCCCATCTAGTATGCCCAATATGTCCCCCTCTTCCCGCCCTAGTCCCATATAGTTATCCCACACTCTTTTGAATTTTTCCACAGTGTACACTTCCACCACCCACTCTGGCAACCTATTCCATGGTTGTACAGCCCTCTCCAAGAAATAACGTCCCCTCACATCCCCCTTTAAATCTGCCCCCCTCCAGCTTATAAGCATGCCCTCTGGTGGATTTGTTCTCACTCAGCCTGAAGATGTTATCCCTCTTAACCTTGTTTATTCCCTTTATATACTTGAAGGTTTGCACCATGTCCCCCCCTCTCCCATCTCATTTCCAGCATATAAAGACCAAGTTCTTCCAGCCTTTCCCCATATGTTCTTCCCTACATCCCCTGGATCATCTTGGTTGCCCTTCTCCGTACCCTCTCCAGCCTATCCCTGTCCCCTTGCAAGTGGGGCCTCCAGAATTTAGCTCCATACTCCAGCTGTGGTCTGACCAGTGTTTTATATAATGGCATGATCAGATAGATATCTCTGATAACAGGGTATATCTATGATAACAGGGTACATCCCCTTTTGTTTGGGTTTCTGAGGTAATCTGTTACCATATGTCAGAGGGTCAAAAAAAATAGCAGTATTCTTGGTACCAGCTTGTAATATGATGCTTTGTCTTAAAAAGAACTGCAAGTGTCTCTCGGGGTGTCCCCATTCACCCTTTTTATGTTTCCTTGTGCACGTGCAAGAAACATCTTGGTAAGGTTAACTGCATTTCTGAGGTGTGTCGCTGCTGAGCCAATTGCAGTTTGAGCTGTTATGGGCTGGGCAATGCAGACCAAGGACCAGGCAAGTCATTTGTGAGAGTGGTCACAGTCTAATGGGTGGAAACTTCATATACTTGAAAGGACTGAAGTACTCCAATGAGAGAGCACATCAGTCTTTTCATTTACATAGCTACATAGATACTGACAGTGGATAAGGACCGCTAGGTTCATCCAGTCTGCCCATTTAAGCTGCCTAACGAAGCATCCAATGACCCTATCTGGTCATTGACCTTAGCAGTTTCTTCCCATCTCTATTATTCCTTTGTTTCTTTCCCATACATGTTTGAAGTCCACCACTGTATGGGCTGCCACCACCTCCTGGGGCAGGTTATTCCATGCATCCACCACCCTTTCCATAAAAAAGGACTTCCTGATATTTCCCCTTATGCAGCCACTCCTCAATCTCATGTCATGTCCTCTTGTCCTGAAACTACTATTAACCTGGAATACATTGTCCCCTTCCACCTTGTTAATGCCCTTGAGGTACTTGAATGTTTCTATCATGTTACCGCTCTCTTTCCTTTGTTCCAGTGTGTACAAATTGAGGTCCCTCTCTCGCTCCTCATAAGGCTTGTGATGTAATCCCTTCACCATTTGGGTCGCCCTCCTCTGCACTATCTCCATTTTGTCAATGTCCTTTCAAAGGTGTGGTCTCCAGAACTGAACAGTATTCAAGGTGAGGTATCACCAGGGACTTGTACAGTGGAACTATTACTTCCCTCCTTTGGCTTGTGATTCCCCTTCCAATACACCCCAACATCGTTTCCCACCGCCTTTGCCATTTGCCTGGCAGCCTTCAAGTCATCTGTGATTATGACCCCCAAGTCCCTCTTCTCCTTAATTACTGCCAGCAGCTCCCCCTGCCAGTCTGTAGCTCACCCCCGAGTTCCTGCTCCCCACATGCATGATTTTGCTCTTCTTTGCTGTAAACCTTAGCTGCCATGCTCCTGACCATCTCTCCAGCAGTTCCAGGTCTTTTCTCATCCCTTCCACCCCCTCCTGAGTATCCATCCTATTGCAGATCTTGGTGTCATCCGCAAACAGGCAAACCTTTCCCTCCAGCCCATCTGCAATGTCACTGATGAAGACACTGAAAAGGACTGGACTCAGAACTGACCCCCTGAGGTACTCCACTAAGTCACCTCTCTTTAGTATGATTGAGTTCCATTCACCAATCCCCTCTGTTTGCATACAGTCAGCCAGTAATGAGCTGATTGGTTTTATGGCTGTGGTGTGGTGGTTTGCATTTATTCATTTTGAGGGGATTTTGATAATAGGCAGCACCAGTGAGAAGTGACTGCCAGTGTCTAGTGACCTCCTCCCAGAAGCCCCAGACTGGACCCAAAATCCACACCACATGTTTTCATCAGGAATGCAATGCACAGCCCCATGGCACCCACCACACTGTCTGCACCAGGAATGAAGGCAGATCCACATGAACCCAACGTCTCTGATGCAGCCCAACCCCAGTTCAACTAGTGAAACCAGAAAATGGGGGACGGCCAGATCAAACCCCCTGCTAGCAGCACTTCAGCATTATCCTCTGAAAAAGGAATCTCTACTGCCCAGATGCCAAGACTGCCCCCTGCTCCTTCCTGCAGTGCAGTGCACCCTTGCCCCCGCCCAGCCGCAATCCCTTCCACATCACCGCAGACCTTCCAGAACTTTGGGGAAAAAGGAAAGCCTCAGAGACAGCAGAGTAACTTGTGCAGCTGCATGGCTGGCAAGGAAGCAGACTAGGTAGCTAGTAATCACAACTCCAACATTCAAGTATGTACAGTATCTGTGCAAACATCCCATGTTCGATCCCTGCACCCAGTGACTCTGCATGCGGCACTGCCCCTCCAAACTGCTTGCTGTGGGATCTGCTTGGGCACTGTTTGACAATTCATCCTTTTTTATATTTATTTATTAAAAAACGCTCTTTTGGTCAGGACTTCCACTTCCTGCCTCGATTGTGACTGGGATGTGCTGCTGGTGTGGGAAAACAGGAGTTTTAGGGACTATAGCCCCTTGGTGATTTCTGAGTATTCAAGCATGGGTAGAGCAGGGTTAATATGGGGTGTTTATAAAGCCTTACCTTAAAAGAAAAGAAATGTTAAACTGGGCAGTGGTGGATCTAGAGATGGGTGGAGGGTGCAGCTGCACTCCCCATACTCAAACATGTCTTTTTTTGTTTGTTTTAATTGCATCAATGTTGCCTGCTCTGAAAATCTGCAGCTGCCTTATACACATGTGAGCAGCTGCCCGTCAGGCTGTAGCCTGTTCCCATCACTGCGGGATCCCTCTAGTCTGCTCCCTTCGGTCTCCACCCCCACCTTGCCTCACAGATTTGCATCCAATCAGTCAGCTGGTGTACGCTGCATAAGAGCAGTGAATGGGCAGTTTAACTTTTGGCTGTTACCACAAATGTCCCCGAGTGAGAGAGTTGAGACTAAGAGTTGGCCATTGGCGAGCTGCCCGTGAGGTCAGTGGTCCTGGTCCTAAAATGAAAAATATATTTTTTTTCCATCATGATGCCCTTGTGTGGCTGGAAAGAAAGAGAGAGAGAGAGAGAGAGAGAGAGGAGGAGGAGGGAGAGAGAGAGAGAGAGAGAGAGAGAGAGAGAAAGAGAGAGAGAATGAGCAAGAGAAGCAAGAGGTTCGAGTCATTTTTTTTTTTTTGTAGTTTATATTCATTGATTTTCTGTGTAAAAAGACATTATACAGTCAAATATCTCATACAGGCATTAAGCATATCACAGGCAGCATAGCTGCTCTATCGCAGCATACAATTATATGGAGAAATGTAAATATATTTGCCCTGTATTCTGGTACAATAGGAAATGGGGGTTCCTATATGATATAAATATCAAGTCCATCAATTCTTCGATAATTGCCAGCCTCTTCAATGGCAAAGGTATTCCCTATAGGGAGAAGTTAATGCATAGTGAGATACAGAATCACCAGGATTGCTGTTTAACCTGGTTCTGTCTAGGGACTAAAATATAAAAACATTAGACCCCTTTGAAAAACTCTGGAAAAAACCCAGGTGCACTCATATAAGCAAAATATTCATGCCATTAACGCAACATTCAAAGGTGATCTTTTTATAAAGGGTACTGAGAAATAACATCTTAAACAATGCTCCAACTAGGAACTGTTAGCTTTTAATATACTACAACCTTTTGGGGGGTTTATTACTGGCAGATTGATCCACCCCTGCTACTTCAGACATTGTCAGGAAACATGATCTAGCTTGGGCTTTACAAAATGGAGGGCAGTCCCCCCCCTGCTCACTGTAGCATGAGCACCAACAAGAGAAAAACATATTATATTGTTAGCCCCTCTAACTGTTCCAGGTCCACACCTCCAGTCCAATAGAAATCCAAAATGTCCTGCCTCCTGTATTCTATAAGAGACGTGACAGAGTAAAAAATTAAATTAGCAGCATTTAAGCTCAAACCTGCTCAGAGATACCAAGGGTAAATGCAGAATCAGTCCTCCGCTCCAGACAAGGAATCATCTTGGGCGGTCCACTCTCTACGTCCTACAAACTCCTGCTCAATTTTCTCGACCCACCGGCCAGCATCTTGTGGATTGCTGAACTGCCAATTCTTTTTCCGTATACCACTCATAGACGTGCTGGTAACAGAAAAGAATGTTTGATGCCCAACACACTCAACCGCTGTCGTACTGCATCAAATGACTTCCTTCTGGCTGTACTTTGGAAGGACAAGTCGGGGAGTATTTTAACATCTGTGCCTTGAATCTCCAGTGGGTAGACTGCTCTTGCTGCCTGAATTATTGTGTCCCGTATCTCCGAACCGGTGGATTTGATCAGAATGGTGTGGGCTGCATTCCGTGTGGTTGGTCGGATTCGAGGATTCACTCAATATGCCTTAGTAAGTACTGACCAGGAGAACCCATCCGATAAGTCCAATTTTTCTTTTAGCCAGGTGATCATATACAGCAGTAGGTTAGATCCCTCAACCCTTTCTGGGACTCCACCCATGCGGATATTACCAGAACATACCTTGTTTTCTATGGCTTCCATTCAGCTACGCAGTTGCCATTTTCTTTAGCTAGGGAAGCCACGGTTGCGAGGGTTGAAATCTATCTTTTTTCAATATCTGCCATAGTACCGACAAGCTTTTCAATTGCCTCCTTGTGAGCCTCCAATTTGTGGAGTGTTTTTTCGATTTTGGAATCCATGGCCTTTGTGGATTCGATCATGGCCTTCCACGGTGGCTCCGGTGTGTCCCTGGATCCACCGTCACTGTTCACTGAGAGTCCTGGGACCTTGCTGGTGCTAGGTTGGGCCTGATCCTTCGATTGCTCCTGGTGCTGTGTTTTCTGCCACACCATAGTCAAAAATTAGATTTCTCTGTTCCACTTGACATCTTCTATTCAGAACCAATAAAAGAATCTGTGTTTTTAAAGTCTCCAAGTTATTTTTATTTAAAAGTTACACCTTGAGGTGGAGAGCATCAAAAAGGTGCACCCAGCCTGGAAGATTTCTCTCTAGTGCCCTGAGTCATTTATTTATTTTTTATACTTGCCTGGCTCCTTTTGGCTTTCAGAGGGGGCCTCGTACCCCCTCCTGCTCCATCCACCAGGCCCATTCACGACTTTCACCCTGGTTTCATGTTGCTCAGTGGGCTGGGGGTGTATGTATTTTTCCCTCATTTTTTTGCCCTGTTACCCCCGAGGATGCTGGTGCAGAGGACTAGGTCCAAACGAGTGATATGCTGATGCTTCCTCCCCACCCGTGACTCCGGAGAGTCGTATGCCCCGTACTGCCCATGCTTCCACCAGCAGAGGAGCTATGGGTGCTATATGCACCCCAGTAACCCACCGCAGGAGGAAGAGAATGTCCTTTGGGATGCTCGATCCTTCTCCCGCCATCCGACCACCAGCAACCAGAGTCCGTTCCCGAACCTGGGTCGCAAACATAGCCACCGGGCTGACTTAGTCATTTATTTTTACATATTATTTTGTATTTAGTGCTTCAAAAAACAATAAAATGCATTAATGGGCTGTGCAGAGCCAGCTGATGTACATAACAACATAATGTCATGAAATTACACGCTGAGGTAAGGCTCACCCAGCCAGAGGCAGACAGGAAAAAAAAGATCAGATGGATGAAGACACCTGAAAAGCCCACAGAGCTGCAAACAGCTCATTTGTATGTGTGTCTTTCAGGGAAAGGACAAGGGGTAATGTAAATAAAGCACAGAATATGTGCAAGATTAAACAACAAATGCAAATAAATTCAAAATAGGTTCAAGTGAATAGGAAGTAATACACTAGGAAATTGAAGTGCACGTAGGTAACAAAAGTATTCAGTGAAAACTGTAAGAAATATACACTGAAATCTTTAATCAGAAACCTATTTATACCTCAATAATGATCCCATTATGCTGTCCATCTGTAGCAGCTCCATTCAAAGAAAGAAAAAGCCTGTCTGTTGCCAGCAGCACACCAAACATTACAAAAGCAGCTGTAACTGAGGTGAGCGGTGGGGTGGGGCTGCCGGGACAGGGACAGTATGATCTCCAATGAATGAAGTAATCAGTCAGTTAATTTGCCTTATCAGCCTGCCTAAAGAAAATGCCCCCCCCCCCAACTATCGTATGAATTATCAGCTAGGAAGGGCAATAACATTTACAATGCCTAACCTGTCTGAGTAAATTGAGTAAATTAAACTCAAGGTCCAGATTGAGTTCCGAGCTGATGGTATTGGCATTGGCAGATTTTCTTTATCGAATGTAACTTGATGAAATTGATTCAATGTTATGTGCTTAGTGCATGTGTGCTGGAATGAAATGGTATTGTTTCAACAGACAGCTGATATGATGTGGTTATAGTTTAATATAATAAATATATGTGCTTCAGATGGGCATGGGGTCATAATGTCACAGGCGAGACTGTGGAAAACAAAATGCCACAGACGAAATGGTGTGAGCTGAAATAAGGTTGGAAAAAACACTGACCACAACAGAAACAGTGCACATCCTTTTCTTTGGGGGGGCTCTTGCCTGTACCTCCCACACCCCCGGGACTAAATATAACTAACTCTGAGGGTGTGTGGACTTCGGGGATGGGGCAAAACACTGGAGGGAGGAAAATCCTTTTTTTTTGTATTTCTTTTTCTCCCTGTCTCCGGTGGCCCATGTTCAGGAGGGAGCCCCAGCACTGCCCCCAACATTCACTGTCAGCCGACCATCTTCCTCATGGCTTGCCCCCCCCCCGGCAGGGTCAGCAATTGGATTCCCAGGCCCCCACTGAAGACCAGATCCAGTTCTTGTTGGCGTCCAGCTGATAGGGGAGTGGGGCTTGTGAGCCCATCCTTCATCCAACCACCAGAGACATTTTCCTCTCTTTCCTTTCAGAGTAAGGCATGTAGTGATGCCAGTGATGGTGTCTCCCATGCTTCTGTGTGCAGCACATCGGGCATCTGACCCGCCTCCACCCATCTTGTAGAGGTTTGGTGTGCCATCTCCTGCCTATACTAAAGACCGGGCAAGCAGCGATCGCTGATCCCCCCCACCTCCCCGGAACAGGAGAGCTGTCTTTGGGATGCTCCATCCTCCTCCTCCCCGCCAGCGACCCACTTGCACCTCACACATGGGTCGCTGGTGTATCAAGAGGTAAGGCATGATGCCTTATCCCTCCAGGCCACTGACCCAGCCCAGAAAATTAATTTTTAAAGTAAAAAAGCTGCAACACTATGGGACCTGACAGGAACCAAACCACAGCCCCAGGTCCCCTGCACCACCAGGTTTTGGTTCCCTACCCACTCCACCCCAGGAGCGGCTCAACCAGGCACTGCACCAGCAGCCTCCTTGACACTCCCCCATCAGAGCATACAGCAACAGGGGTAGCAGTTATTACTGTATGCTGAAAAACCCTGTCACTGTACAAAGGGTAGCGCTTTCTGCAGTTACTCCTGCACTGTTTCGGCAGCGCTGTATTGACCTGGTACCCTTCAGGTGCTGATGGGTCTGGTTTTCTGAATTGCACTGAAAAACTAAGGATAAACAACCCAGTGGTATAAATATGTTAATTTCAGTACACCTAACCACCCTTAGGAAGGGGCCCTTCTTTGATGGGTTTGTAGGGTCATATAGATATTTCTGTACATAAATTAAAAAATAATTAACTAAATGATATATACCAAATAAGTGATCACTTCCTTCCTATTACATTTATATGTAAATCCTGACTTTTACCAATTTTGCCACTCCTCTCCCTTTTTTTAAATAACACAATGCACCCTACACATGGTACGGAGTCATAATGTCGCCAGACATTATGCATACAAACATTGCACTGCTAATACAGCACGGTTTCTTGCATCGTCCATAATTCTGTTTTTGTGGGGGCTCTGCCCTGCACCTTCTGTTATGGGGGTTGTGCTTCAGAGCCCCCCACTAAGGATACTCAACTCGGGGCGGGGGAGGTTCAACTTGAAATTGTACAAAATTGTAAAAAAAAAAGAATAAAAGTTTCTGGGACTGAGAATCAAACCCAGTCCCAGAAACAGTGCCTGGGTTGCCTGCTGCAGTGGCTTAGTCCATTGAGCCATGGCAGTTGCATGGCAGAACCTCATCCCAGCAGAGATCTCATCCTCTGCCTGGGATAGTACAAGTAGAGCAATATCGCATACAGCAGTATTAGCAGTATTGCACCATTTGCTTTTACCTACAGCGCTATTCAAACAACATGAAGTCTTGCTATATTATGACTATTGCAGTTTGTCCCACCACTAGAACTGCTCCGGAGGTGAAAGAGTTAACTTCCATGCAGAGCATGGAGCTTAGAGCGCAAGCTCGGTTCAGAAGCTCTGTTAGGGTGGTTTCAAACCGAAACCGTCAGATTCTTTACTCCGCCTCACTGAACAGTCGCTCCGGAGATTCCTTCTGTTGCTCGGTTCATTTCTTCGGTTTAAAGCGCTATTTCTCGGTTGAATTTAACCGCGATTTAATTATTTTAACCGCAAAACCGATCGGTTCAAGCTCTGTCTATGGTATCGTAAGTAATAGATAGGTTTTTTCTGTGTGGAACTTGTAAAATTGTTATCGGTTAGGTTGAACCGATCGAATTGTATTAAAACTTAAGTTTAAAGCCTTTTAAGGCTTGTTAGAGTGCGGTTCCCGGTTCTTATCGGTTCTAAAAAAAACGGATTTCATTACGTTTTTTTCCACGACCCGTGACACGGTTTGGAACCGATAAGGGTGTCTTGCCTGGCACTGCCATTAAAAGGGCAAGTTTGTTGGTTAGGCTGGCATCATGTCTGAGAAACCCAAAAGAAAAACTGGGCCCACTGGGTTTCAACACTGTAGTGTCTGTGAGGAAGCCTTTGCCAAGGCTGACCCACACACTACATGTGTCTATTGTCTGGGGTTTGACCACCTCAATTCAGACTGCCAGATTTGTAAAAATTTCCCTGCAGCCACCCTGGACAAGATAGGCAGGCTCAGGAACGAGAGGCCAAAAGTCTGCTGACCCAGATGGCTAGCCCGGTTCGTGCCAACCGAACTGGAGGGAGTGCCCTCTGACCAGGCGAGACTTCCCAGGCAACGGTGCTGGCTCTGAGGAGCCAGTTCCAGCAAAGAAAACTAAAAATCAGCAGGTTTGGAGTCCAAAATTCCTTCCCAACTGCTGCAGAGATGCCAGGGCAATACAGATTGTCCAGTCCCTGTCCCGGTTCCTCCGAACTGCCACTGTCTGGCAAAAGGTCGGTTCGGCCGGTTCCAGTGGTTCAGGAATATGATATAGAAGAGTTTTATGAACCAGAGGAGGGATGAGGATTATGATCAGTGTGAATGTGATTTTGAAAGTCTGGATGTGCCCATTGAACCGGACATCTCCCCAGACAGACCTTCAGGTGAGTCTCCCCTAGGCTTTCTGAGTCCCCTTCTCATTTTTGTTTTATAAAAGTTGCTGAGACCCTCCAGCTTCCCTTAGAGGAGGCTTTGGATGAGCAAGAGGAGCCTGACTATGTGGAGATGATGGATATCCCAGAGTCCAGGAGATTGTCCATCCCTTTACATAAATCTTTAGGAAACAAACAATAAAAATTTTAAAAGCTCCTAATTCTGTGCCTTCTGTGGATAAAAGATGGACAGGAGGTACACTTTGTCAGGTCCTGATACAGATTTTCTTTCACAGCAATGCAGTCATGTTAGTAGTTCAGGCTGCAGCCTGTGATAAAGCTAATATTCCCTGGCTTACATCCTCCTGACAGGGATTCCAGGAAGATTGATGCCATGGCCAAAAACAATACATGGCAGCATCCTTGGGACTCAGACAAGCAAACTATATGGCTTATGATGCGAGATACAGAAATCTAGATGGGATACTGTCATGGCCTTAGCCAAACAGGTCCCTGGCCAGCTTGCAAAGGAGCTGGAACAGGTGGCTCTTGATGGTATTGAGGCATCTAAGGTGCATTTCCATGCTGCAGTGGATTCTAACCATGTATCCTCTAGAGTCATGGCTACATCTGTGGCTTTTTGAGATTGGCCTGGCTCAGGTGTACTACTTTGTCACAGGATACCCAGTCTAAGGCTATGGATTTTCCTGTGGTGGGAAATTCTCTGTTTGGGGAGCAGACAGAGAATTATATGAAGAAAATGGACGAATATAGAACCACTTATAGGAGTGCACAAGCCAAGGAACGGCAAGCCACTCCTCAGAGGCAGCCCCCCAGGGGTAGGGGTAGGCCTTTTCACAGGCCTTTTTACCAGACCCAGGCCTCCTCCTCTTCAGCCTATGCACAGAGGGGGTTCTTCAGAGGGAGAGGCAGACGGGGTTCGAGCAGGCCTGCTCCCACCCCTCAGCCTAAAGCCCCTGCCAAACAGGCACCCTGATGGGATGCCCAGGGTCGGCTCTCCACTACCTGTAGGGGGCAGGTTGGCTCACTTTGTCCAGGACTGGGAGTCTTTAACTTCAGACAGGTGGGTCCTGGAAGTAGTGAGCCAGGGTCTGGTTCTCAGCTTCAAAAAATTTCCAAAGATGAGAGCCAGATCTTTTCCACCTACAAACCCTTTAGAGACTCTTGCTTTGGAAACAGAAGTCTCAACCCTCTTGGCTCTCAGAGCTGTAGAAAGGGTTTCTCTCCCTCACCAGGGCAAGGGTCTGTACTCCAGGTACTTCCTTACCCCAAAAAAGACAGGAGAGTGGCGGCCTGTCCTGGATCTAAGATATCTAAACAAGCACCTTTTAAAGCCAAAGTTCAAAATGGTGACACTGGGAATGATTTTACCCTCCCTAAGGCCAGGGGACTGGCTAGCCTCCCTGGACCTCAAGGGACGCCTACTTCCATGTTCTTATCAGAAGCTCCCATCGAAAGTACCTCAGATTCGAACTGCCTCAGGCCATTATCAGTTCAGAGCAATGCCCTTCGGCCTCACTTCTGCCCCAAGGGTGTTCACAAAATGTCTGGCAGTAGCAGTTGCTCATCTAAGAAGGCAAAGATTGCCATTTTTCCCTACCTAGACGACTGGCTCATTGTGGGTCAGTCTCAGACCAGAATCAAATCACACCTGCTAGTTACCCAGCAGCTGCTTGCCTCTCTGGATTTCTTCTCAATCTTCCAAAGTCAATTCTGGAACCTGTCCAGGTACTCACCTTTATAGGTGCAGAACTGGACACAAAGCAGGCCAGAACCTTCCTTCCCTTGGAAAGGGTAAGGACCCTAGTGGCCCTGGCCTCGTCCTTCACTCTGCAGGTCTCTCGACCAGCAAGGCATTTCCTACAGCTCCTAGGACACATGGCTGCCTCCACAGCTGTAGTGCAAGGAGCAAGATTTCAGATGAGGGACATTCAGTTCCATTTGAGAGCTTTCTGGTCTCAAAGAAGAGATTCTCTATCCAAGTTAATCCCAGTGACTAGAACTCTGATCCAGGCCCTTCAGTGGTGGCAGGATCAGAGCAACCTGAGACAGGGGGCGCCTTTCATCCCTCTGTCCCATTCCTTGACCCTTACTACAGATGCATCCCTCTTGGGATGGGGAGCTCACATGGGCGACCTCTCCACCCAGGGGTTATGGTCCCCTCAGGAATCTCTGCTCCACATCAATCTGTTGGAACTCAGAGCTGTTTTTCTAGCACTTCAGGTTTTCTCTGCATCTGTTCAGAACAAGGTGGTACAGGTCAGAACAGACAACACCACTACAATGTGGTACAACAACAAACAAGGGGGCACTCGGTCTTCGGCCTTGTGCACCGAGGCGATGAAGTTGTGGTCTCTGGCTTATTCCCTGAACACTTCCCTCATAGCAGTTCACCTCCCAGGCAAGGACAACGTCCTGGCAGATGCTCTCAGCAGGATTTCCCAGGGCCATCACGAATGGTCACTGGATCCCCTAGTACTGGGGATAGTGTTTGCCAGATGGGGCACTCCTCAGATATATCTTTTTGCAGCCCCAGACAATCATTAACTTCCACTGTTTTGTTGCAGGCCCCCAGTGCTGGGCTCAGTTCCCCTGGATGCCTTTCTCCTCGATTGGGAAGGGAAGTTTCTTTATGCCTTTCCCCTTCCCTCTCCTGTTCAAAGTACTAGTCAAAATCAGGTCTCAGCCCTGCAAAATGATCCTGATTGCTCCAGACTGGGCCAGGCAGCCCTGGTACCCACTCCTTCTGTCCTTAGCAGTCCATCTTCCCCTGTGTCTCCCCAGGAACCACAATCTGTTAACCTGTGCTCAGGGGAGAGTTTGGTATCCGAATCTCAAATCCCTCAACCTCAAGGCTTGGCTCTTGAGCAGTTAGAGTTTGCTGATTTACAACTTTCTCAAAGTGTTCTCGAAATCCTGAAGGCTGCTAGGAAGCCTTCCACCAGGGCTACCTATAACTCCAAGTGGAAAAGGTTTCTTCTTATATGGTGTTCTGGGAAGCATGTTTCCCCGGAATCTGCTGATCTACCCACTGTATTGGACTACATGGTCCACCTTAATTCTTTGGGACTGAGACCAGCTACCCTGAAAGTGCACTTGGCTGCTGTCTCTGCCTTCATTTCAGCAGGGAAGCCCTCTTCTCTTTCTGCTCATCCTGTATTTTCCAAGTTTTTTAAAGGATTGCTTCACACCAATCCTCCATTCAGGGACCCTGCCCCGGCTTGGGATCTTAATGTATGCATTGCTCAGCTGATGCAACCCCCATTTGAGCCTCTGTCTTCGGCAGAGCTTAAGTATTTGACTTGGAAAACTGTATTTCTGGTAGCCATCACTTCTGCCAGGCGTATAAGTGAGTTACAGGCTTTATCAGTAGAGACTGACTTTATTTCCTTTCACAGGGATAAAGTAGTCCTCAGGACTAACAGGAAGTTTTTGCCTAAGGTGGTTTCAGATTTCCACCTTAACCAATCTATTTCACTTCCAGTGTTCTTCACTGACCATTCCTCCTCTGGTGAGAGGAGGCTGCACAGCTTAGATGTTAAGAGGGCCCTAAGTTACTACATAGAGCGTACCAAGGGTCACAGGTTTGACTCCCTCCAACTGTTTCTCACTTATGGTGAGGTTGGGAAAGGGAGACCTGCCACTAAGAGATCCATTGCCAGGTGGATCGTTTCTTGTATCCAATTTTGCTATCAAAAGCTGGGTAAGGTTCCCCCCTCAGGCCTGAGGGCTCACTCTACCAGAGGTACAGCTGCATCTCTAGCTGCTGCTAGAGACATCCCTATCTTGGAGATATGTCAGGCAGCTACTTGGAAGACAATACACACTTTCACCAAGCATTACTCCCTGGATATTCAGGCCAGGAGGGATGCTCGATTTGGCACAGCCGTGCTTCAGAGCCTATTCCCTAAGTAGGTTCTGTCCCTCCTCCATGGAGGTACTGCTGTGTAGTCTGCAATAGTCATAATATAACAAGACTTCATGTTGTTTGAAGAAAAAATTACTCACCTTAGTAATGTTGTTTCTTCTAATGGAGTCTTGCTATATTATGACCCCCCCAGCCTGCCCCTCTCAGAATACTTTGGGTATGGGGTGGGTAGTCCTCTGTTGGCATTTATTGAAGCCCTCTTTCATGTTTGGGTGTTGTGTTTATTTAGTTATTTAATCTTATTTTTCTGGTCCACTGACTTGAGTCTTGGTGTTGGGACCAGGAAAATGTGTTAATATATTAGTAGCCAGTTGGCTAGTGTAGGTTACAGCTTCCACACAGAACCTTAGTGAGTTTTTGCTCGTAAAGATCTGACGGTTTCGGTTTGAAACCACCCTAACAGAGCTTCTGAACCGAGCTCGCACTCTAAGCTCCATGCTCTGCATGGAAGTTAACTCTTTCACCTCCGGAGCAGTTCTAGTGGTGGGACAAACTGCAATAGTCATAATATAGCAAGACTCCATTAGAAGAAACAACATTACTAAGGTGAGTAATTTTTTCTTCCAGGTTAGCACTAATGTCATACGTTATTAAGCATATGACATTATGACCCAGTAGGCCTACACATACACCATGCAAGGAAACATTCGGCATTGACAAATGCTTGTGTATTCCTTGATATTCCCAGCTTTTAGTGTGAAAGCAGACACTTTGTAAGGCTGACTATGTCCACTGAGTCAGGCCATTAGCTGGTTTAAAGAATTACAATAGAACAGAGTATGATGAAAAGTTTGTGAGAACAAGGGAATAGCAGGTATACCATATGTAAATAATAAGCCACAACAAGATGTGCATTATAGGATTGTAATAACTGGTTTCTGTTTTTTACCATTGAAGGAGCAGGTTATAATTCGCCGTTATAACCTGCGAGTTATAACGGCGAACATGCGCCACCTGCTTCTTCTGTTCCCTCGTGCTGCAGCGTCAGTGCAATAGGCTACTTCTCAAAATCACCACAAAAACACCTGCGGCAACACCAACGCGAGTACCAAAAGTATAGTGCCCTAGTAGCCACTCACTCCATATGCCTTCATTTCAACTTACAATTTTTTTTTAAATACACAGTTTACACAATAACTAACAGTACCTCTTCAAGTAAAATGCACACAGTCCCTAAACACTAACCTTCTCTCGCTCATCTCCATAGAAACCAAATGGATTCGTCAAGCCTACCTAATTACAATATAGCCATGGAAACCACGATCGAAAAAAAAAAAAGATTCAAAATACTACAGCAGAACTCATTTACAGACTTCATGTGCACAAAACAGCACATTTCTACAACAAACTAGCTATACAGTTCAAGACTTTTGTTAAAATGATTGTTTCTCGTTCCACGTTGCTACCGCTTCCTGTTTCCTTCACAAAACAGTAACGTATATTTAAATAGTTAATTTTAAAGCACTTTACTTGCCTAAAAGTACATCTTTGCTTAAAATGTTTACTCATTTTACCAAACGAATTACCAAAAAAAAGTTGCAATGCTTATTTAAATAAAAACATTCTTGCCAACATACTACAGTTTATTTTCTTCCTCTTTCTAGTAAAAAAAAAAAACAGAAACCAGCAATTACATAAAAATGTATGGGGTGGGGATGAGAGTATGAGAACAGGCACCGTGGATGTCTATAAACCGGCTCGCCTCGGGGTTTATGGTGTAGCATCTCACACCTCGGGTACACATAATTTCTCATTATGCACTCACCACCATACATTATTGTATATTTAATGCATGCCCCAGGGGTATAGTAAGGCACGGGGCTGAAGGCCGAGTGTACTTATGCCTTTGGGAAGTGCATTAAAATCCTACAATGCACACCCTGGAGGGGTCATTACACTTATAAAAAAGGCTCTAAGTAGTGTTTTGGGGGAATAAAAATTAGATGTGGGACCTGACCATGCGTTTATAGAGATTTAATGCACAGTGAGGTGATGTCACTCGGCCAATGACATTTCTAGATTTTTTTCTTGCCATTTCATAAAATAATGGTGGAATACTAAGAAACTGTAGTAACAAAATCATTTATACTCCCAGACGAGCACATGACAAACTGAGCATATTATTAAAGAGGCAGCAACATTGCTGGGAAAACCTGAATAAACATTAAGGTGCTGTCTTTGTTCACTTTTATTAAAATAAGAGAAAACAAAATGACATTTTTTGACCATTTTGCACTGAGTAGTTAATGCTTTTTGCTTTCAGAAAACATAATAATACAGTACCCAAGAGGGTTGTGAAGACAGGTAAACTTTACAAGAGGGGAGTATTTTTCAGAAGAAAATGTGCTTAAGAACAAGGGAGCATGCTCTGAAGCCAGAGGGAGGTACAGTAGATACAGAAGAGGTGGAAGGAAGGTACTTCTTCACAGAAGCAGTGGTGAATTCCTGGAACAGCCTTCCAGTGGAAGTGGTGGAGATGAAAACAGTAGCAGGGTTCAAGAATGCATGGGATAAGCACAAAGGAATCATAGTAGAAAGATGGGGGGACTTGTAGATCGAATACAATCTGTAGTAATAGTGTAAGCAGGGAGAAAGGGGCAGACTGGGTGGGCCATGCGGTCCTTATCTGCCATCACATTCTTTGTTTCCATGTTTAGATGCCTGTGAATTTATTTTAGTATCTGTATGAGGTCTGCTGACACGGATACAGTAACGTATTGATGCTGAGTTATTTATTGACGCAATCAGAATTTATTGGAACTCTGTACTGATCCATCAGTCCATGGCACAACAGAGGTTAAACAGCAGCTGATTCCTTTGGGAGAACTTTGGAAAACATAATATTTAGATACAGTTAAGCTTGTATTTCATATATCTTCTATAGATTTATATTCTTCACTGCTTATTACTGAAAGAATCTCCACAAAACAAGACCTGTATCCCTTAGAGTTCATCCGTCTCTGTGAGCTGGTGTGGGATAGTAAGACACTCGGACAAGATTAGCAGTAACCAAAAATGTATATTTATTTTATATAGCGTACTAGTAACGACAAAACAACAAAACAAGATATAGAAATCAAGAATCACAATTCAGAGCTAGAACTCACTAACTCAGGACAGGGTGTTGTTAGCTTCACACCCTCCTCCACTCTGTTTGATTTCACTAGGCAGTCATCTTAAATAGCATCCCAAAACAGTGACCTAATAACTCCGCCTTTAATATTACCAATTGATTAAATAATCTCAAAAAAGACTTTTAATTTATTTTACACACACTAATTAATATGTTCACAGTATATCCAAATCTTATCAATTGTTTTTAACATTATTATCTACTTCTTTACCATTTTAATATTCCCAGTAGGTCATAGGAGGGTTGTCCCTCTTAGTAGGAAGATAAAAGAAAGGAAACTGTGGCCGGCCGGCTCATAAGAAATGCTGCAAAAGGAAGAGAGAGAACTCTCGGTACCGCAGGGTTCTGCCAACATAAACTAAAATTATCCTCGTAATAGGAGAGCGTAACTCTTGCTCAAATGTTCCTTTCAAAGGGAAGAGGAGGTAAGCCAACCTCACTTGAATCATTTTATGCCGTTTCAACTAAAACGCCCTTATATTAAGCTAAGTTATTCCTTTGGGATAGTGCGAGAGTTTGAGCGGCAGTTCAATACTGTACTGAATTCGCACTACCGTACAGGGCTCAGTCACCAACTTTATTATTAAACGAGTACCACTTCCATTTCTTTTAAAAATATTCTAAGTGCAAAGATTAGCCTCCTAGGACTGCCAGATATAGGGATTCGGCAACACAAACTAACCCTAATTTACTGGCTGCTAATCTATTTTCCATTCTGACAGCAAACAGCACAGAACGGGCATTTCTTTACTTGGGAACTACGGTACGGAAGGGGGTTTATTTCTTTAGCTCTCCGACTGCCCAGGGTTATCACCAGGAATACCCTGCTGGGAAGGATGTGATACTATATTCTTTATTTCTCCGAAGGTGTACAAAAGAATGAAATTACAGGCGAATAAAATTACAATGTTTTTACTTTGCGATAGTGCGAGCGTTCAAGCTGTACTTTACTGTAGCTCCGTACTATTGCAAAGTCTTCACTTCTTTAACAACTTGAATATGCCTGGACGAAGATAAGGATTTGGGGGAGGGTGAATTTTAACCAAAATTAATTCCATTTCTTTCACTGGGTGATAGTATTTGTCACAAGCTTTCACCAACTTATTTTTACTCTAGTTCTTTTATTTTTTTATTGCCTTAGTAGTTGCCTTCTGAATTAGAATCTTACAGGAAAAATAAAAAGAGATCCAAAGTGTACAGGGGGGGGGGGATAAACAACGAATAACGAACACACAAATTTATGGGTGGCCAGTCCAACGGACAAACGAACACCAGCAGACAAGATGTAATATACAATCCGGACTCTTTAAGGACGCCTGCAGCAACCAAATTAATAACTACCAACAAAACAAAAAGTACTAAAAAGGGGGGGGTACCTCTCTCTCACATTCCTCCCCACCCAAAACCAAACAGAATATGTTTGGTTACCAAGAACCAATACTAAAGAGAACACTATACCTATCATCAGATCTCTATCCAAAGAGATGGAGCCATAGCCCACCCTCACCAGGGCTCCACCTCGGGGTCCCCAAAACGAATTATCTATAACAAAATAGGATTAGCAAGTGAACTTATTTCGCTTAACGTTCACTATCTTTCTTTACCCCGAGGTCTGATGACAGGTAGGCATAATTCCCATGCCATATCTGGATAAGAAATCGGCGTTATTGTGCTCTGATCCTTTCCTATATTTTATGGAGAATCTATAAGGCTGCATTGCTAGGTACCATCGCATTATGCGAGGATTTTTGTCCTTCATTACATGAAGCCAGCACAAAGGGTTGTGATCTACCCATAATTCAAATTCTCTACCCCATAAATAAAAGTGTAAAGCTTCTATTGACCATTTTATGGCTAGGCATTCTTTCTCAATAACCGAATAATGCCTTTCCCTTTCATGTAATTTCCGACTTATAAATATGATCGGATGCTCCTCTTCCTGTACTATTTGTGTAAGTACAGCCCCTATACCACAGTTAGAGGCATCTGTTTGTAATATAAAAGGATGGGAAAAGTCAGGGGAGTGTAGAATAGGTGAAGAACATATTCTGGCCTTCAGTTTACAAAATGCTTCTTCACACTCAGGTGTCCATTTTACTTTATCTGGTTTAGACTTCTTTATCAGGTCGGTTAACGGACCAGCTATTGTAGAACAGTCAGGTATAAATTGTCTATAATACCCGACAAGTCCTAAAAATGACCTTACATCTTTTTTTGTTATTGGGCGGGGGCTATTGGCCACAGCTTCAACCTTCATAATTTCCAGTTTTACTTTCCCATTACCGATTTGAAACCCTAAGTACTTTGGTTCCTGCATTGCTAAAAAACACTTAGAAGGATTTATTGTCAACCCATCTTCTGACAGGGCAGATAATATCGCCCGCAAGTGCTGTATATGTTCTTCCCATGAGGGACTGAAAATCACAACATCATCTATATAAGCGGCACTATACATTGTATGTGGTAGTAGAATGTTATCCATTACCCGTTGAAAAGTAGTGGGAGCCCCATGTAGACCGAAAGGCATCACTTTAAAATGGTATAGGCCAATTGGTGTACTAAATGCTGTTTTTTCTTTGTCTTTTGGATCTAACAGGATTTGCCAGTACCCCTTTGTTAAGTCTAGGGTGCTGATGTAGCGAGCTGCCCCCAAACGGTCTATAATGTCATCTATCCGGGGCATTGGGTAACAATCGAATTTGGATATGGCATTTAAGTGTCTGAAATCTAGACAAAGCCTGATTCCACCTTTCTTTTTCTCTACTATTACCATGAGGAAGGTCCATTCACTATGGGATGGCTCAATGATTCCCAAGTCGTGCATTCTCTTAATCTCTTGTACTACCTCATCCCTTACCTTTTCTGGTATTCTATAAGCCTTCTGTCTTATGGGTGTGGCTTCGGAAACCATGATATGGTGAACAGCATTAGCAACCTTTCCTGGTATGCCTGTAAATAGGGTTCTGAAAGGCTCTAGCATGGTTTGCAATGTGTGAACTTGTTCGGCCGATAAGTGTGGGTTAATTTGCGCCTCTGAGAGATTACTTGTATTTTCTAATCTTTCATAAGCTACGTCTAGTTCAGACTCAAAGGTTTCGGGACAGATATAATTACAAGTAGGAGGTGTTCGTTCTACCCATGGTTTCAACAAATTAACATGATATATTTTGTGTTTACTTTTCTTTTTAGGAAATGCCACTGAATAAGTTACTGGACCCATACGTTCTACTATTTGGTAGGGGCCTTGCCACTTCATGAGTAACTTATTATCAGAGGAGGGTAATAAAAGTAAAACCTTATCGCCTGTGACAAATTCTTTAAACTTTGTCCCTTTATCGTAATATTCCTTTTGTTTTGCTTGTTGTTGCAGATTAGTCTGATGCGCTTTCTTTACATAAACCATTAATCTTTGCCATAGTTGTTGCCAATATTCTAAAGGTTCTGATAGGTGTTTACCCTTCCTGTCTTACCATTCTTCCTTTATAATGTCCCAATGGGCCTCTTGGGTTATGCCCGTATAGCAATTCAAACGGAGAGAACCCAGTAGAGGCCTGTGGTACTTCCCTATACGCAAACATCAAATAGGGTAAGTACATATCTCATTTATTACCTTCCTCTGTTACATATTTCCTAAGCATTTTTTTCAGGGTTTGATTGAATCGTTCAACTAACCCATCAGTCTGTGGATGGTAGGGGGTAGTGAAGACAGCTTTAATACCCAATGCTTGGTACAACCTTTGTAATAATTGTGAGCAAAAATTGGTGCCTCTATCAGTCAGAATAGTTTTTGGAATCCCCATACGACTGAAGATCTTTACTAATTCTTCTGCTATTCTGGGGGCGGTGGCAGTACGGAGAGGAATCGCCTCCGGGTATTTTGTAGTGTAGTCTACTACTACTAATATGAAGCGGTTTTCCTTTGTACTTTTAGGTAATGGTCCTATACTATCCATTGCAACTCTTTCGAACATGTTGTTGACTAAGGGCATCGGTAAAAGGGGTACTTTATCCTTACGGCCCACTGCTGTGACCTGTTGACACTCAGAGCAGCTTTTACAGTAATCGGCCACCTGTTCATGTATCCCAGGCCAATAAAACCTGTATAGTAAGCGTTGCAATGTACGATCTTTACCCAAATGACCTGCCATAGGTAGATCATGGGCAATAGACAACAATCTTTTTCGAAAAGGAATAGGGACCAACAACTGCTCTACCGTCTCCCCGGTATGTGAATTTATACACATCCTATATAATAAATCATTTTCAATTATATAATAAGGCTGATGAGACTCAGTGGGAGTTGTTGACACTACCTGTAAAAAGAAAGGGGTTAAAGTACCATCAGATTTTTGCATATTTATAAACTCTCTGTTAGGTAATATACATTTTTCTGTTAATATCTCCAGTCCAGTATCTCTTTTAATCCAAGATTGTTTGTCTTTTCTTTTCCGTGATTTACTTTTTCTGTCCTTGCCAATAGTTCCAAATACCTCTTCCTCAAAAGGAAATAAATGTCCCAGTTCTTTTTCGTGTTTTCTCTGTGCCCGGGTGGTAACTGCCCCAATATTCATATTTAATAGGGAATCAAAATATGGATAATCATGTCCAATTATGACCGGCACTGGCAAAGAAGGTACTATGCCTATCTTCATTTTGTGTACAATCCCATTTATTTGTATCTCCATCTCCCTTAATGGATACCAATGAATGTCTCCATGTATGCATTTAACCCCTGTGGTGGACTCCCCCGATTCCGGCTTTTCCACTAATGAAGCATGTATCAATGTCTGCTTACTGCCAGAATCCACCAGACCAGAGACTACCATTCCTCCGATCTCCACAGTGGTGACATAATGACCCCAGTTAGCTAGAACTAAATGAATTGACTCGACCTTTTTCTTTGGACAAAATCGAGCAATGTGTCCCTTGGTTTTACATTCGTGACATATGATATCGTGGCTGAAACCTCTACTTGTTCTACCGTAATCTTTACCCCCGGGAACACCACTAGTTTGTGTAACTGGTGTATTAAGGGACCTCACGTCGCCACTGGACCTCACTGGAGTGGAAGGACTTCTAGAGTTCATGAATGTTCTAGGACGTTGTGGCCTGGCAGTCATATAATCTTCTGCAAGCCTTATGGCTGCCTCTGAGGACTCAGGGCGGTGTTCCTTAACCCAAATTGCACATCTTGGGGTAAAACACGGATAAATTGTTCCAAAATGATACTTTCTATAATTTGTACAACTGTTCTCGTGTTGGGTACTTATGACACAGATCCTTTAAATGCATATATAGATCTTGGGGGGGTATCGGCAGATTGAAATTTATATGTTCTGAAACGTTGTTTATAAGTTTCGGGACTTATGTCATATCTTTTCAAAATGGCTTGTTTAACATAATCATAATCATTTACGTGAGCAAGGTCCATATGACTATATGCTAATTGTGCATTCCCAGTTAAATACGGAGCCAGCCTGACGACCCACTGATCCCTAGGCCACGCACAGGCAATGGCCACTTGCTCAAACGTCAAAAGATAGGCTTCTATATCATCTGACTCAGCCATTTTACCTAGTCTTATGTCTTTTTGTCCTACCACAGATGCTGAAGGTGGTCTTGCGGAGCCCAATACCTGGATACACAGCAATGTGTCGGTCCATCTAGCTGCATTCTCCCCCGATCTCTCTCTTTCCACACGATCCCGCCTCCTTTCTTTCCAGCTCTGCCTGCCACAGGCACAGCAATCCAGCAATTCATGGGGACTCTCTGAGGGTCCTTTCTCCTCCGGTTCAGCTGCTTGGGCGCCCTTTTCAGTGGGTTTTATATCCTCCATATCCACACCGTCTCCCTCAGTTGTCACCTTAGCCACTTTTCTTCGCAACGTCAGCTCCAGCCCAGACAATAAAGGCAACTTTGTGGCTAGTATGAATGACCTTGTAGCTGGGGTAGTCCGCTCCTCTGCCTTGTCCGAATGCATACAAGTCGAATCTGACCTCAGATCCACCAATAGGTCCTTTTCGAACCCACTAACCCACTTCTGACACCAAATGTGAGCTGGTGTGGGATAGTAAGATACTCGGACAAGATTAGCAGTAACCAAAAATGTATATTTATTTTATATAGCGGACTAGTAACGACAAAACAACAAAACAAGATATAGAAATCAAGAATCACAATTCAGAGCTAGAACTCACTAACTCAGGACAGGGTGTTGTTAGCTTCACACCCTCCTCCACTCTGTTTGATTTCACTAGGCAGTCATCTTAAATAGCATCCCAAAACATGTGACCTAATAACTCCGCCTTTAATATTACCAATTGATTAAATAATCTCAAAAAAGACTTTTAATTTATTTTACACACACTAATTAATATGTTCACAGTATATCCAAATCTTATCAATTGTTTTTAACATTATTATCTACTTCTTTACCATTTTAATATTCCCAGTAGGTCATAGGAGGGTTGTCCCTCTTAGTAGGGAGATAAAAGAAAGGAAACTGTGGCCGGCGGCTCATAGAAATGCTGCAAAGGAAGGAGAGAACTCTCGGTACCGCAGGTTTTGCCAACATAAACTAAAATTATCCTCGTAATAGGAGAGCGTAACTCTTGCTCAAATGTTCCTTTCAAAGGGAAGAGGAGGTAAGCCAACCTCACTTGAATCATTTTATGCCGTTTCAACTAAAACGCCCCTATATTAAGCTAAGTTATTCCTTTGGGATAGTGCGAGAGTTTGAGCGGCAGTTCAATACTGTACTGAATTCGCACTACCGTAGAGGGCTCAGTCACCAACTTTATTATTAAACGAGTACCACTTCCATTTCTTTTAAAAATATTCTAAGTGCAAAGATTAGCCTCCTAGGACTGCCAGATATAGGGATTCGGTAACACAAACTAACCCTAATTTACTGGCTGCTAATCTATTTTCCATTCTGACAGCAAACAGCACAGAACGGGCATTTCTTTACCTGGGAACTACGGTACGGAAGGGGGTTTATTTCTTTAGCTCCCCGACTGCCCAGGGTTATCACCAGGAATACCTTGCTGGGAAGGATGTGATACTATATTCTTTATTTCTCCGAAGGTGTACAGAAGAATGAAATTACAGGCGAATAAAATTACGATGCTTTTACTTTGCGATAGTGTGAGCGTTCAAGCTGTACTTTACTGTAGCTCCGTACTATTGTAAAGTCTTCACTTCTTTAACAACTTGAATATGCCTGGACGAAGATAAGGATTTTGGGGGGGTGAATTTTAACCAAAATTAATTCCATTTCTTTCACTGGGTGATAGTATTTGTCACAAGCTTTCACCAACTTATTTTTACTCTAGTTCTTTTATTTTTATTGCCTTAGTAGTTGCCTTCTGAATTAGAATCTTACAGGAAAAATAAAAAGAGATCCGAAGTGTACAAAGGGAGGGGGGTAAACAACGAATAACGAACACACAAATTTATGGGTGGCCAGCCCAATGGACAAGACGAACACCAGCAGACAAGACGTAATATACAATCCGGACACTTTAAGGACGCCTGCAGCAACCAAATTAATAACTACCAACAAAACAAAAAGTACTAAAAAGGGGGGGGTACCTCTCTCTCACAGTCTCTTTAGTTTATTCCCTTCTTGAAATTATAAGGCTCTGTTATGATACTACAGTCTGCTGCCATGGGAATGACTTTGATGTCACAAGCAGAGCATTATGGCATCAGGTTGGGAAGGAGCAATAGGAGCTGATGGGCCCTCAAGGAACAGCTATCCTGTTTTCATGCATATGACCTCTGTACTAAATGAAAGGGATAGGAAATACAGCGCCAATGAGACATATAAACTGCTTTGTGTCCAGGTATTGTTTTTCAAAGTTTTTCGTGTGGCATTAGTGGCTCTTTAAGAAAGTCTAAGTTTTTGTGAGATTTTTTATTATGCAGGGTTAAAATAAAAGTCAAAGAAGACTTACATGGTGGATAAATATACTGGGCTGGATATTCAAACTGCGCCATTCTGTGGCACAAGCCCTTGCGCTGTTCAAAAAAGTTGCTCTGGGGTGTGGCCGGGGCGATATTCAACGGAGTTGCACTATTGAGCAACTCCTTTGAATATCACCCCCCGGCCACAGCCACTGTGCATGGCGCAGTGGAACTTGCGCCACTGCAAGTGGTCAGAGTGGAGCATTCAAGATAAGGTGGCGCAAGTTCCATTGTGCCATGCACAAATTTCCGATATTCAAAAGGTGACATGCAAATGGGGCCATAATTCATGCAAGGCGCAGGGGGGGCCATTTGCATCTACTTATGGCTCATTTGCATGCCATTAGCATGCAGGTGTGCCGATCCCCGACGACTTGCACCTGGCGCCCTGCCAGGCAGCAGCCGTCGAGGACCGATGCCCCCTGCAGCCCGATCACGGGCATGAAGTAAATCCCCTCCCCCCCGATTGGCCTGATCGCGGGCAACACAGTAGTAATCCTCCCCCTGACTGGCCCGATCGCGGGCAACACAGTAATAATCCCCTGACTGGCCTGATCGCGGGCAAAACAGTATGAATTCCCACCCCCACGAGCCCGATCGCGAGGCAGAACAGAGTTCAACCCACCCCCAAGAACAATATCCTGGTGGTCCAGTGGACGCGAAGCCCGATCACGGGCATTAGAGTCAACCCCCCAGGTCCAAGTACCCTGGTGATCTAGTGCCTCACCCCACCCACCCACGGACCCCACCACCACGCCCCCATCAGCCCGGCAGCACCACCCGCCTGCCACCCCGCCGCCCGCCGACTGACTGCTCGGTAGGGCTGCCGCCCGTTGGTTCAGAGCAAGAGCCAGTGGGCGTCAGCCCATCCGTCTAAAGGCAGTCCAGATATGTGAATTCATTCACATATCTGGACTGCTCTGTAGATGGTATGGTGCAAGCCCATTGGCTCTGTTTGAACCAATGGGCATGCAGCTCTACCGAGCAGTCAGTCGGCGGGTGGCGGGGTGGCAGGTGGGTGCTGCCGCCCACCGCTGACGGGGAGCGGGTGGTGGGCTCCGTGGGTGGGGTGGGGCCACTAGATCACCAGGGTACTTGGAACTGGGGATTGACTCTAATGCCCGCGATCGACTTCACGTCCACTGGACCACCAGGGATATTGTTCTGGGGTTGAACTCTGTCCTGCCCACGATCGGGCTTGTGAGGGGTGGGAATTACTAAAGTTTTGCCCACGATCAGGCCAGTGGGGGGGGATTACTACAGTTTTGCCCGTGATCGGCCAGTTGGGGGGGTGACTATTACGCCCGTGATCGGGCTGCAGGAGAGGCACAGGGAAGATGTGGAAGGCCACCCACAGGTGGCAGCTGCTGTGTTGTGCCCTGCAATGCGGCAGCTCACCTGTGGGTGGCCCTCGACTTACTCCTTTTTTTTTTTGCTCAAAGTTGTGCAGGCGCAGGTTGGGGGTTGCACTGCACAACTCTGCACAGCCCGCTGAATATCGGGCTGTGCAGTTTATGCATGGTTCCTCCCCCTCCGGTTGAGCATGCCTTTATTAGCATTGCGCTGTTGCTCAGCATGACTTGGGGGGCACAACTGCCTCCTGCTGAATATGGCAGAATGGCGCAATTTCGGACAAGCGCAGGTGCAACCCTTTTGAATATCCAGCCCACTGTATCTAGTATATACTAGTTAGATGTGATAAGAGGTGTTCAAAAGGTAATGGTGTTTACAGGTTACAATGTTAAATGGAAATAATATTGTTCTGACTTACTGACTACATGTATATCATTTGTAGGAGCACCGATGACCTTGAGGACGTGGGACCGCAAAATATTAAAAGCTAAAATAAAAATCGAATTTAAATGCTTCTAAAGGTCTGACTCTTCCTTATGAGTCATATGCAGTCTCCTCCCAGTCCCCCTCTGGAAATTTTGCAAGCAGTAAACTCACAGTCACTTGTGGAGTTACACCATGTTCTTTGAGTGTGGTAAACAGATTCTTTTTTTTCTATTCTATGTTTTTCTGCCCTCCGTGGAACTGGCAGGTGACTCTGGACCTGTCTCAGAGGGCTCCTCTTTCAAGCACGGATGCTCTCCATCCAATCTAGCTCCCCCCTGTGGTTTCCCCCATGGATTACCCCCCATGATGGGTCCGGAGAGAAGAGTGCCAGCTCCCCCCCGAGCACACTCCATTGAGGGGTGCGTCCAGGTGAATCTACGACTGTCCGTCAACAAAAATCTTGCTGAACGACCAGACAGCGAAACCAGCATGTTGACTGCATTTTGTGGTCGGCATGCGGTTTTAGTTACAGAGACATGTTTTCTTTGGGGGACTTCACCTCCCCCAAACACCCCATGCAGGGGGCTGTACCCCCTGTACCCCCCCCACTATAGATTCTCAACTCTGAGTCACAGCTGATTGTGTGTGGGGGGTGCAAGACCCCAGAAAGACAGTGCCGGGTTCCAGCGCCAACACTACAGTGACGTGGCGCTGTAGTCGCTGTAGTGTCAGTGACTACTGAAGTTTCACGGTAAGGGTAGTATACCCATCCAGGCCATCATGGAGCCTGACAGCTCCATATTCCACTTATTCTGCCTCCTCTTGCTGTAGGCATGCATGTGAGCTTGTGGAGGCACTTGCACACTGCCACTCACAGTGCCTTCCCTTCGTGTCACTCCCCTGTCCTGCACTACCCCTCAGTCCTCCACCTGGGGGCAGTCATTCAACAGGTAGTGGCAGTCCACCCACTCAGAGAAGAGAGCAGTCCCTCGGACACTCCATCTGTCTCCCTTCCCCTCCCGAGCCAACCTCCTGTGACCTGCACTCGCTCCAGAACACAGGTCACTGGTGTGGAGCGTGGAGTGGCGTCCAGTGCTTTAACCCTCAGCACCACCAGGCAGGGTAAATAGATTCTGAACTGCTGATGCTTCCTGGATATTTGGGAAAAAACATGAGTTTTGCCATGAGAGAGAGAGAGAGAGAAAGAATGTATGTGTTTGTATACAACTCATCTAATGGATGGTACCTCAACAGTACAGCATACCCTACAGCTACAGTACAGTGTCTGTATTGTATATTAGCCCTATTGCCTAATGGAGACTAGATTCCATGACCTTCCAGCCCTAGAGACAAGGGACTGCTGCTTCCAACTGAGCCACTACAGATTGGCCCTTTGGAAGTATAGGACACCCTCAGCAAATGCAGCTGCAGCGTGGGGCCCATAAGAAGGCTAGAATATTTCAGTGTGAGAATAGTACATAGGAGAAAACACTAAAAGGTAACCAGAGCAAAAATAAAATTTGTTCTAAAATTTAGTTATTGCCTCGATTGGTGGTGCATCCAGCAATGTGTTGTGATGCCATGCAGGTGATTCAGACCTCCAGCCCCATGCCAGAGGAGTCACAGATACTCGTGTGGCATGTTGCAGGGAAAGAACTGGCAGAATTTGAGACCATGTGATGTTACGGCCACCACCAGTCAACCATCTGGTCACAGAATAGTGATAATGCTGATTGGGAGGCCCTTTATAGGCAGCACGTGGAGATTTGGCATGGCAGTAACCACCAACACACATATCAGCTAATGCACAGGGAACGATCACTGACTCTAGCCAGTCTAGTTTACCCAGCGCAGCAGTTCGATAGCAGAGATGTAAAACGCAAAGTTGTTGGTTTGAGTTTTAAAGCTCTTTGTACCCACCATCTTCAGAATGCCAATAGTAAAATGCTGATGGATTTTGTGCTTTTGAAATTTACTGAAAAGTTACAACAAAACAATTGTTAAACTGGCGAACAGGATAACATTTGTTCTTTTACGTAGCGATTTTTATAATTTTATGATTTGTCTCTGAAGGGAGATGATTTTCTTGTATTCTGCAACAAGCACAATGTTTTAAAAATGTATAGTCTTAGTACAGTCTTCAGAATATGTTTCCATTAAGTTTTAGTACAGCATGTGTTTAAACTTTTATGTTGTGGAATTACTATCAGCTCCTCGTACAGTTCAACTGATACAAATTGATAAATTTGTCAACTCTGGGTTCCCTTATATTGCCCTGTTTCCCAATAATTCAACACCTAATTTTTCACTGAAGATGAACCACAAGGTTGTGTGAATTACTAGACAACAGAACAAATATTGTTATGCTCACCTTGTTAATTATAAATTCACACTGAGGGAACAATACATTTCAGAAGATGAGGACAGCAGATTCAAGGAACTGTGAAAATCAAAGCAACAGCTGCTCTGTACCTGTTTGCATCACCACTATCTGGCAGTAACAACAAAACAAAAAGAACAGAACAGGAAGGAGAAATATGACCAGCAGCACAAAACACATAGGATAAACTTTACATTACACCACAGCATGCACATTTTATTCATCTATCAGCTGTTAAAAAGCAAACATTTTGGTTGTGGACACTGCCAGAATTATGTTTCACAAGTTTCCATATTTTCAGTAAGCAATAAGACAGTTAGATAAGGTCTAATGCATGTCTGGGATGGTGTAGTGAGGCACGTGGTTGCAAACTGAGTACGTCCAACCCCCTAACTCTATGTTAGAATTGTCTAATGCACACCCCAAAGTGGCTTATTGTGCTTAAAAAATGGGACTGTGTATTCTACATGGGGTTTCTAGTTTTAGCCACCCATTAAACACTTCTAAAGTATGGCTAATGACCAGTCAGAATAGCTGAAATCCCTTCCCCATTTTATAATTATGTTCGCTTGCACGCATGCGCAAGGAACGTCTTGGGAGAATAGGACAGTTTGGAGGTGTGATTGTCCTGTGCAATCCACTGCTCCGTTGAGCAGGCATGGCGGTCCTGCACCAATGGATGCGGGTGCTGTGTATGACAGCGGTTGTCTTCACTTCAAAGAAAACCACCGCTGTGTGCTGGCAGTGCCTCACGCCCCCCCCAAAGCTTTGGTGCCACGCTGGGAGCCCACCCCAACATGGCAAATCTTGTTTTGGCTGACGGGGTGCCCAATCCCCCATCGGCTCCACGTCCCCCCAAACAGCTTTCCCTGCTGCCACGCTGGGAGCCCACCCAGCGTGACAAGCGTCCGTGTCGCCGCTGTGTGCTGTGGCGCCTCATGCCCTCAAAGCTTTGGTGCCACGCTGAGAGCCCACCCCAGTGTGGCAAACCTTGTTTGGCCGATGGGGTGCTCAACCCCATCGGCTCCACGTCCCAAACAGCTTTTCCTGCTGCCAAGCTGGGAGCCCACCGCAGCATGGCAAATGTCGCGTCGTCTGAATAAAAAAAAACCCTGAAAAGCAAAAAAGCGGTCGCGAGTCTCCCAGCCCCCACAACCCGCACCCACCCCACTCTTCCTCCCCACCCCCGCCACCCCATACTTACCTCTGGAGCTTGACGCGACGATCTTCGGTGGACCGGGAACACGTCTGCACTCTTCAAAGCCGACTGCGAACTGAGGAAATGCTGGTAAGCTGTATAATGGGCGAGATGGGGTTTTTTCAACTTTGTTGCATATCTCAGGCATTTTTTGGAATTTTTGCACCAAATTTTCAACATGGGGTTTTTGGGACCCCTTCTCATTAATGATGTCACTGTCATGGCGTTATTCGGGCCCGAAGGGTGATTTCGCAGTCACTGCGAAATCACCTTTGGAGCCCAGTGCTAAGCAACCTGCCAGCGTTCATAGGTGGGCTCTCAAAAAGCCTATTTTGAAAATTTGGTGGAAAAATTCTAAAAGTTACTATTTTACTAGTGTGCATTAGGCAGTTCCTATGCAGGCTCATAAGTTCACGAATTTTCAATATTTTCACTCCAGATTTTCAACATTGCCATTTTACCACACCTTCTTATGAGCAGTACAGCTGTCATTTTTCATATCTCACCCAAAACGTGTTTCCGCCCATGTAGTGCACAATGGCGCAGTCGGTGTGCCGAAATCAATGTATGGGACATTAAGAAAATCACAGTGACACTGTTCATGAGCAGAGGTCTTAAAATGGCTATGTTGAAAATTTGGTGAAAAGATTCCTAAAAATGACTGTTTTACAGGTGTGCGTTGCGCAGTTCCTACGCACGCTTGTAAGTTTGAGAATTTTCAATATTTTCACTCCAGATTTTCAACATTGCCATTTTACCACACCTCCTCATGAGCAGTACAGCTGTCATTCTTCACATCCTGCCCAAAATGTGTTTCTGCCCATGTAGCGCACAATGGCACAGTCGGTGTGCGAACTCAATGTATGGGACACATTAAGAAAATCACAGTGACACTGTTCATGAGCAGAGGTCTTAAAATGGCTATGTTGAAAATTTGGTGAAAAAATTCTAAAATGACTGTTTTGACGTTAAATTGCACAGTTCTATGCACGCTCATGAAGTTCGCAATTTTCAATATTTGCACTCCAATGACTTCCAAATACCTAAACAGCACAGAAGCAAGCAACATTCAGCATTGACAAATGCTTGTTTATTTGCATTCGCTTGCATGCATGTGCAAGGAGCGTTTTGGGACAGTACGACTTTTTGAAGGTGTGTGACCCTCCTGTCCAATGCAGTGCTCAGTGTAACGTGTGCCAACCCTACTGCACCAATGGATGCATGAGCTGTCTATGACAGTAGTTTGGCTGCAGTGGTCTTCAGTTAAAAAGCACCACTGCAATCAGTGGTGGTAACGTTGTGTGTATTTAACATATTGGCGTCACCCTTTTCCCTCTGGCTGCTAATAAAATCCCTCCCACTTCCTCCCTCTGCTGCCGTCTACCCTGCTCCCTTGTTATTGCCCCCACCAAACACATTGTATGTGCAGATGGAGTGCCCAGTCCCCATTGTCTCCAGGCCCCCCAACAAACACCCAGATGGCATGCTGGGAGCCCACCCCAGCATGCCCATTGTCCCTGTAAATGGGAAAACTGTCCCGCAACATCTTTTGTTTTTTTAAAACTGTGAAAACAGAAAACCGTCCCTCGCTGTGTCTTGTGCCCCTCCCCAAACCCACACCACCCTCTGCATACCCCCTCCCCTCACCCCCATACTTACCTCCGGGCCTGGCCAATGATCTTCAGTGGAGTGGGAACACGTCTGCACTCTTGAAAGCCGAATGCAAACTGAAGAAATGACAGTAAGCTGTATAATGGCATAAATGTTTTTTTCAACTTAGGTGGCTATCTCGGGCATTTTTGCAAATTTTGGCACCACATTTTTAACAGGGGGTTCTTGGGACCCCACCTCATGAATTCAGTTACTGTCATGTGAGTTATTCGGTCTCCAAAGGTGATTTCATGGTCACTGCACAAAATCACCTTTTGGGATTGATTAACTAAACAACAGTGTCACTGTTAATGAGGTGGGCTCCCAAAAGCCTATGTTGCAAATTTGGTGAAAAAATGTCAAAAAATGACTGTGTTATGAGTGTCTAATGCAGTTTCCACGCACACTCCATAACTTCAATTTGAAATATTTTCACTCCAGATTTTCAACACTGGCATTTTTTCACACCTCCTTATGAACAGTACAGCTGACATTTTTCACATCCTGGCTGAAATGTGTTTTTGCACATCCAGCGCACAATGGTGTGGTCACAGTGAGAAATCAATGCTCAGGACAGATTATGAAAATCACAGTGACACTGTTCATGAGCAGAGGTCCCAAAATGCCTATGTTGAAAATTTGGTGACAAAAGTCCACAAAATGACTGTGTCATGAGCGTTCATTGCGCAGTTTCCATGTATGCTCGTAAGTTTGAGAAATTGTTGTATTTTCACTCCAGATGTTCAACATTGCCATCCCTTTACACCTCCCTATGAATGCTACAGCTGTCATTTTTCACATCCTGCCCGAACTGTGTTTTTGCACATGTGGAGCAGAATGGTGTGGTCGCTGTGGGAAATCAACGTTCAGGACAGATTAACAAAATAACAGTGTTACTGTTCATAAGCAGAGGTCTCAAATGCTTTTATGAGGTGGGGGTAACAAAAAGGTCATGCTGAAAATTTGTAGTGCAAATACCAGCAATCGCACAGGGCATTAGGGTAAAGCACCATACATGCCAAACACCACTGCAAATACCTGCAAGCGAACGTCCGGCATTGACAAATGCTTGTTTGTGTTAGTATCCTTCAGCCTATGCTGCTAACTGTTTCTGTGATTTGAATGGGGGGGCTGTTCTCAGTGACTGTGTGTAGCTCCTATAAATGATCCTTAAAAGGGGGGGTGGCACATCCAGTTGGCATTCATTTTCACTCTATAGTTCTCATACTAATGGTTTAGTACCCTTCAGTACCTTTGGTACTTTGATTAGCTTTGCAATGTCTCTGCAGTGAAACAGCAGCATTAAAAGTCTTTCAAGAGATTCTTCATAGATGCTGGGGTGTTGCCTTTTAAATTTCTCACAACCCCAAAAGATTTAGGAGGGCTTAGGAGGGAGACTGTCATATTAGCTTTTCAAAGACCCTTGGCTTAAAAAAAATGTCTGCTGGTGAGAGGATGTGTGGGCAGTATTCCATTCTGTATTCAGAGAGGGACCTAAATCATTGTGCAAAATAACGTCTGTTATTTTTATGTGATAGAGGATGTAGAGTTAGTCAGAAATTACAGTGTGATAAAATCAGATGATTAAGAAACTAGAAGAAAAAAAGAGGACTTAGTGCTTCTTTACAAAATCCTGCAAAACCAAACCTTAATGGCTCAATGCGGTATAAAATGTATTCCTAGGACCAATAACCTCAGATCACATAGTAAACAGCTAATTGTTCCTAGGGTGAACACAGTCAAACGTCACAAGTTTTATACAGTAAGAATAGCCAGAATCTGGAACTTTCTCCCATGCTATTTAGACCTTGTCCCAACCTTGGAAACCTTTAGAGAACATCTTGATTATTTTCCTGGTCTAGAATGCATTCTGACAATAAACCCACTATAAGTGGGAGACAATTCAATGGACTTTTTGCCTACTTTGTCTTCAAAAACCAAGTAATACTAAGTAATCAGAAATGGTTGTGTATTTCTTACATTGTGCATGTGTACCTGTGACCACAGAAGCACTGGCTCCACAGGGGACTGTGCTTCTGCAGACAAAAGTAGTATTGTAATTTGGGTAAGATGGATTTGTATATGTGGTTGTAGAAGTACAGCACCAGTTACAGTTCAGCTTAACACTAGAAAAGAAAGGAAATGTGGTGTTAGCATTTCCAACCCTAACACTCTCCCCAGCAGCAAAAGGACAAAACCACACAAGCAACAGCAGACAGCCATCATCAGGTAAAACAAAATATATTCAACTGTTTCCAGATGACACAAATGCAATAGCACTGATGTGTTACCTTCATGGATTTGTATCTACAGCTTCAGAAGCCCACTGCGGGCCTGCACTTCTGCATCCAAAAGAGGGGGTGAATGTCTTACACTGTGCATATGTAACTGTGGCTGCAGGAGCACTGGCCCTACAGAGGCTGCACTTCTGCAGACATAAGTGGTGTTGTAATTTGGGAAGCATGGATTTGTATCTGCACCCAGAAGTGGGTGTGTATGTCTTACAGTGTGGATGGGTACTGTGGCTGTAGAAGTGCAGGCCCCACAGGGGCCTGTGCTCCGCAGACAGACATAGTGTTGTAATTTGGACGGTGTGGGTTTGTATCTACAACAATAAGTTGGTGTGCATGTCCTACAATGTGCATAGGTCCCCGTGGCACTTCTGTAGACAGAAATAGTGTTGTAATTTGGGTAGCATGAATTTGTATCTAAAGATACAAAATTTGGTGTGTATGTATTACAGTGTGCATGTGTACCTATGACTGCACAGGCACTGGCTCCCCAGGGGACTGTGCTTCTGCAGACAGAAGTAGTACTGTAATTTGGGTAGCGTGGATTTGTATCTGCAACCAGTAGTAGGTGTGCATGTCTTACAGTGTGCATGGGTACCTGGGGCACTTCTGCAGACAGAAATAGTGTTATAATTTGGGTAGCATGGATTTGTATCTAAGCATACAAAAGTGTGTGTGTATTACAGTGTGCATGCGTACCTATGGCTACAAAGGCACTGGTTGCACAGGGGACTGTGCTTCTGCAGACAGAAGTAGTGTTGTAATTTGAGTATTCTGGATTTGTATGTGCAGCTGTAGAAGTGCAGGCCTCACAGTGGCCTGTGCTTCTGCAGTCAGAAGTCGGCATGTATTTCTTACACTGGGTATGTGTATTTGTGGCTGCAGAAGTGCTAGCCCCTCCAGGGCCCTATACTTTTACAGACAGAAAGTTTGCTGTAACTTGTGTACTGTGAATCTGTGTCTGTGGGTTCTGGAGCTTGTGCTTGTAGGCAGATGTGCTGTGATTTGAGTAACATGGATTTCTATCTGCAGCCAGAATTGAGTGAGTATGTCTTGCAGTGTGAATGCTGCCGATACAAATCCAGGAAGATAGCACATCAGTGCTACTGCATTTGTGTCATCTAGAAACAGTTATATGTTGTTTGTCTTACCTGATGATGGCTGGCTATGATTGCTTTTGTGATCTTGTCCTTTTTCTGAGTAGAGGGTGGGGAGTTAGGGTTGGAAATCCTAATGCCACATTTCCCTGCTTCTGTGGTGTTAAGCTGAACCTTAACTGGTGCATTAACACAGTTTTTTGCAATTAATTTCAGGAGGGTGGATTTCAAGAAAATGGAGACTGCCTCAGAAAATGCCTAAAGTGGAGACTGATATCACTCAATAATATGTTAAAATTTAAAAAAGCTCCAAATGTGCCTGTTTTCAGGGCAGCGACACATGAAACACTCTTCATAGAATAAGTGTCTCATGCACAGAGGAAAGGAGTGCTCTGATCTGTTGGGAGCATTCTTGCAATCTATAATGGGTATCATAGGGCCACAGTTTTGAATAACCTGGCCCCATCATTAAGATTACCTGCTCAGACTGAATCTCACTGTAGCTCTCAAGGAACTTCCATCTCTAAGCGTAACTGTAATAGGTAATATTTATTGTTTAATTTTCAACTGCTCCGTGCACAGTATCATATATCTCATACAAGATGTAATCCTGTTTCCTTCCTTCTCTGATCACATGCAAGGCTTTATCACCAGGTCTGTCCTGAGAAAGGAGCCTATTTCTTGAGAGCCAACTTAGTAGAAAAAATAAACAAAGAAAGAAAAAAATAAAGATATAAATTCTAGCTTTGTATCCCAAAGGTTCCCCGAAAGACAGGAAAAGGAAGCTGAATCTAATAATGAGTTGGTGAACCGAAACTTTCTGGGAGTTTACAGAGGCCCTCTGCAGTTCAGCATTTGGAAGGGAATGCGATCCATCATTAGCCTTGGTAAGAGAGATCTTTTCAGAGCTTTTAGTTGCAAAGATGTAAATCTATCTAACTAACTCAAGAACTGACTAACCTTAAAATGACCTTTCTAAGCCCCAGATTCATAGTTTGGGCACTCCCATCTCACCCAGGGTGTATGCCATACTTGCTAATAATAATGTTTTGACTAAATGTAAAAGTGGGGCCCTGAATGTGCAAGGACCTGCATACATGAAAGGGGAGGCACCTTCATTTACATGAAGTGCAGGTCATGTTCAGAAGTTGGAGGGGCTCAAAGGGGTACCATTACAATGGGTAATGAATCGACAAGTGAACACAAAATGCATCTATGGACCTAGGTACCATGGAAGCTCTGAACACTGATTTATCTAACATTTTACTCAAGAAGGTTCCACTCCTCAAGTGTCAAAAGATATATGTATGTTAATACCGCCACTGAGATCACTGTCAATGTTGTAAGAGTGGTCTCGTGCATTCTTAGGGTATGAGAACCACGAATTGAAGGCCAGCGGTTCTGATACCCTAAGGATGTAAGTGAGACCACTCTTACGGCTGTCTCAGCAGCAATATCAATATATTATTGTTCAACCTCGATCAATAATATATTTTTTTGAAAACCTTCCTTGAATGTCCCCATTTCCAGAGCAGCTGTGCGTGAGACACTCTTCACAGAATAAGAGTACCCTGCATGCAGAGGAAAGCAGTGCTCCAATTGGCTGGGAATGCTTCCTCGATCTATAATTGAATTTTAATTCTAATCTTCCTTGATAAAGGTCAAATATTTCATGGATAGACACCACTTCATCATGAAATGGGGTAAAACACAGTTCTTCCAACTGAAAGTAATTCTTACCAGCTTTCTGAGATCAGTGCCATCTTGGACATTATCTGCTGATGACAGAGGAGCAGGCAGGGAAGGACGCTGAGTGGGAGGGCTGCTAAGCTAGGTGGGTAAATGTGCTTACTGGGTTTATAAAGAGGGAAAAATGTTTAAAAAAAATATTCAGTAGCGATAATCACTGCAGGAATTTGATGGTCAATGTGTGTTGGGCTACAGGAAGATGAGGTCATAAGCGAAAAATGATTGATCAGTAGGCAGGGAAGGGCCTAGCAACTATATTTAAAAGCAGTGATGGCTACAAGCATTGGAGTATGGTTTGGAGAGATGCCCAAAAAAATCAATTTGGATGGTTCGGTGGCACTGATGGGTGAGGTGCTGGATGCCACACCTTGAGCCACACTGACGACCCGAGTTTGGGACTGAGTTCAGGATGCCAGGGATTAGCAGGGCAGGGAGGTCTGGAGATAATAGTTGCGGCTGCTGGGCTGCTCTCATCTCCTGGATTGGGAAGGTGAGTCTCCTCACTCTCGGCTGACACCTGGTGGAGGACGGCTGTCAGCACAAGAGAGGTCTGGGGGACTGATACAACGTAGGGAGGATGAAAGAAGCAGGTGGTTTCTGGGAGCGTGCAACTCCATGCACACGCACTTGTCTTGCATGCTGCTGCTCCGGGGGAACAGGGAGAAAACCACAGAAAAACCCATGTCTCTCCATGGCCATATGCTCTTGGACCGTACTCCTTATCCCCTCTGGTACGATGGTGAGGGGAGAGGCTGACAGGGTTGGGGGCGGAAGGGGGCCCGATGACAGGAGTCGGTGGCCTTGGAGGAGCAAGCAGCTATATAAAAAAACCCAACAATTTCAACATTTCTGCTGTCCTAGCATCCTATTACGGATCCCACATACAATATTGCTTTCCCTGCAAATTACTTCTCTGCCTTCAATTCGTGGTTCTCATACCCTTCTCTGGTATGCTGAATCTCTACTGTTCTATATGGTAGCGAACAGAAGTAGCTCCTCTGAGATTCTGTAGATCTTGCCACACAGATGGCCATAAGCATTCTGGAATATCTCAGTAGTTTACAACACTGTGCTGGAGGAGCTGGGCTATGGACACACTGACAGATCAAATCCAAACACTTTGGATGTGTTTAAAGCATTTTAATGTGCAGATAAATAACGACTCGTAGTAGCTCCCACTCTTAGACCTGCAGGTTTAAATGTCATGAGACAAGTTAGAAAAGAGGGAGCTTTGCCTACAATAACCTTGTAGCACAAGACAGGAGAGTGATGGAGTTTTTTTATGGCTAGGGGTGACCAGCCTAAAGGGTTGTAAAGAGTGCAGTGACAAGGGAGCTAGCACAATGGCGTGGAGGGCCGAGGCGTTTGCACCTCACTTGTCCCCATGCTGGTGACCTGGGTTTGGGAACAGACTCCGGCTGCCTGGGGGTCAGCCGGGGGGGGCAGAGGAACTGCTCTCTTCTCCTAAGGAGGGGTGGCAAGCTGTCTCAGCCTTTGGTTGCCACCAAATGGAGGGCTGGTGGTAGTGTAGGCTGTGAGCAACTCAGTCGGAGAGGCCACAGTTCTTTAGTGTGTGTGTGTCTTCCATGTGCACATGCTTCTTTGTCACCGCAGCCAGGGGGTTGGGAGAAAATATAAAAAGAGGCTGAGGCAGGCTTAATAAAGCTGTACCTGCCCTCCTTCAACCTGCACTGCTACCTGACTGCTAGCTATCTGGATAGATGTACCCTGTGGTGGGGAACTTTCTGGTGGGCAGGGGAGGTGAGTGACGATCAGAGGGAGTGGGGACACGGCTGACAGCCGCCCGCTTGCAGCCCAAGAAAGAAAACCCTTTGTAGAAAAAAAAAAAAGAGTGCAGTAATGAGTGCAAAAGGAGGAGCCAGTGATGAAGTGTAGAAAAAAAAAAAGAGTGCAGTAATGAGTGCAAAAGGAGGAGCCAGTGATGAAGTGAATGGCACTGTAATATACAGAGCCAAGCGGAGAGAGTATGGTCTTGGAGGCAGTATGATATAAGACATCACCATAGTCAAGCGTCCTTGTGGCTGAATGGTTAGAGCCCCTGCTTCTTACACCAGAGATGCAAGGATCGATTCCTGGGTCTGACACATGCCTGTAACTCAGTTTACAATGATAAGCCACCCCACAAAGCTGAGCAAGGACATTACGGCAGTCACACTCAAGATGTCCAGCAAAGACCATGGGGACGGATGAGGTAGGATAGCTGAGTGCTGACTGTATTGTTGCTGTCCACCCATTTTATCTCTTCATCTATTGTATAACTCGAACCTCAGTGCATGCTGCAATTTGAATGTAATGTTGCCATGGTTTTGTGACAAGTATCTTGCCGTACATTGGTGGTACACTTCCTTAGCTCTAATCCAGGCTACTCCCAGACCCGACATAATTTAGATACTTTTTAAGTTGTTCTTTTTTCTCTGGTATTTATTACTTGTACTTTACCTTTATTGTTCACATATATGCAACATCTGTTATTACTTTATTTGTCATCGCTGTTTCACTCTGTGCTGTAAACCCTCCCTGGGTTGCACCTGGTGACAAGCCTTGGCTCAGTGCACCTGTCCATTTCACCAACATGTTGAAGCAGCAATTAGTATTGCTCAGGTAGTGCTTTTTTTTTTTTTTAAATCTCATCTTTATTTCATTTTTACTTACAATCGATTGTGTCCAAACAATCAGCACAGTAGAATCAAGAGAGAAGGGACTTACAGAAATCTCATTGGTCACAGTACATTGTATACTCATAGGTGAATTAATATGGATTAATTCCATTGTGACAAGAATCCATTGTCCATGAAGGGGCTAGTTGGTTCGTCAGTGTCTCCAACTTCAAAATACTTCACTTCTTAAGAACTATTCAAGTAGGTCCTGGGTGCCGGACAGAGTAATAGAGGTACAACAGAAATGCAAACCACAAGTGTACTGTTATTTCTAAACCATTCAGGCCACCCAAGCCTGGGAGACTGAGGGAGTACCCCCGGGACCTGCCCAGACCTCTCCAGCACAGTAAATGCAGGAGAGGAGAGGAAAGAGAAAGAGGGGAGTGATGGGGAAGGGCTTTATTACCTACGGTACAAAGGTTGTGTCTTTTAGCATATAATACAGGAGCCATCTGCTCCAACATATTCTAAATCGGTCATCTCTATCATTCAAACTATATGTTATTCTTTCCAGCTGATAGGTTTGCCTGGTTATGGCCCACCAGTCCTGCACGGTAGGGGTCTTAGGGGTCAACCAGAATTTGGTGATGGCTTTTTTTTGCAGCCGCTAGCAGAATAACTAAGAGGTAGCGGGTGTCCTGATCACTAAAACCACAGGGGAGTATTGACAAGATAAATGTCTGTGGGGTTAGCTGGAGGGGCCTATCAAAAATTTTTTGTAGCTCTGACTGTAAGGAGCCAAGAAATGGTGCTAACCTAGGACAAGTGTAGACTACATGTGTAAGGTGGGTTTTAGCCTCACCACATTTACACCAGCAGGAGGCTGAATGTCCAAGGGTGTAGTGACTTGTAACCGCAGGTGTTTTAAAATAACGTATCAGAAATTTCCATGCAAACTCTCGCCATTGGTGTGAGCTAGATGTACGTGACACCTGACGGCACGCTTGTTCCCACTGCTTGTCCTCTATGAGAGCACCCAACTCTCTCTCTCTGCCACTTCTCTCGGATTTCTATAAGACTAGCCCGAATCACCTGACATCATTGCCTGATAAAGGGTGGATATCAGGTGGTTCTGCTTTGGGGAGGCAAATAGGGACTGCAACCCAGAGATCAAGGGAGGCCAGTGTTCAGAATATCTCACCTCTAAGGGTAGCGTTTCATAGTAATGTCTTATTTGTAAATATCTGTAATGGTGTGTATTAGGTAGGTTAAATTTTCTTTGAATCTCTTGGAATGACCACATTATCCCCCCGGTTGTAATCTGAAATAAGTACTTCAGGCCGTATCTGGACCATTGACGGTAGGCATGGTCCATTTTACCGGGTTGAAAGTTGGGGAGTACAGCAATTGGGCATATTATTGGTATAAAAGGGGAAAACGAAAATTGCCTTTTTATCTGATTCCAAACTGTCATCTGGTGCTGTAGCTCTAAAGTCAGACCCAGGCCTGCCGCCCGAGGGTCCATTTTCTTGATAAAGTATGGCTAAATATTCAAAGTCAGGGATGAGAGCCTGTTCCAGCTCCATCCAATGCGACTCAGTGGTAGAAAGCTGCCTAGCTACTATATGGGCCAAATGGGCAGCCTGGTAGTACCGGTAGAGGTCAGGGAGGGCTAGCCCTCCCAGACCTCTTGGTCTAGTTAGTAGTTTCAACCTGACCCTTGGTCTACGGCCCGACCAGATAAAACGAGAGATCGCCCTCTCCCAATCTGAGAAGACAGAGTGCGGCAGGGTAATAGGAATATTATTAAAAAGATATAGGGCTCTAGGCAAGGTCACCATTCTAACAATATCTATTTTCCTGGTGAGGCTGAATGGGAGTGCACTCCAGCGTGCCAAGTCCTCCTTGAGACGGGCAGTAAAGGGGACAAAATTCTGCTTGTAGGAATCCTGGAGATCTCTAGTTAAGTTAATCCCTAAATATTTCATCTTTCCCAGGTCCCATTTACAAGGAAATTGCTCCTGTATATTGCGGTCAGGGGAATATTGAAAGGTCAGAATCTCCAGATAGTGCTTTTGTGGATCCTACCCCCTCCATCAGATAGTGCAGGTATCCTACCTAAGATCCTACCAGAAATCCTACTAAAGACAGATGTAGGATCCAGGGTCAGATAGTGATGGATCCTAGATAGGATCTGGGGATCCTAGGTCAGATCCTGGGATCCTAGGTTAGATCCCAGCATCCTAGGTCAGATCCAGGAATCCTAAGTTGGATAATTAGGATTCAGGAGTCAGACAGTGATGGATCCCAGGTAGGATCCAGGGATCCTAGGTCAGATCCAGAAATCCTACTGTAGGTCAGACAGCTAGGATCCTTGCTGGATCTGTTGGTCAGAACTGCGGATCTGTTGCTAGGATTCAGTGTTTGTTGCTAGGATCTGCAGGATCCACAGTGTTTGTCGGATCCATGCGCTGGATCCTAGAGGGTCGGATCCATAGTCAAATAGCACTGCTATCCTACCACAGCAACTATTTGACCAAATGGGAGGTATCTGTTGGTATCCTAGTTTCTAAGATACTATCTGAGCCACACTAGCAGCAATATTTTTTCTTTACCCCCTACGTGCCCTGAGCACATCCACTCCTTCATACTGCTAATGGCTCCCACACCCCTTCGTTTCTCCCTCGAGCCTCCTTCCCTCATATCGCAGCCGCTGGGCTAATCCAGCGTATCCCTTCACTGGACCGGTCCCTCTCTTCCGAGGGGGAAAGCACCGGGGTGAGACAAGCCAGCACATACAAATTTGGCCCCACGCTGCTGAGGCGGACATGGCTCCAAGGGAGATCGGAGGAGGAGCAGGTAGGCCAACAGTTGTCATCCTGCTGAGTTCAGTGTGGATTTTTCAGTTTTCTGGTCCCACAGGTATTGCGGTCCTCTTGCAGTGCTCCTGTCTCCAACGGGGGCCGCTGCAAGGTGATGCATTCCCCAAACCCACCCCAGGAGAGGAGAGCAGTCCTCCGGACGATCAATCCTCTCCTCCCCTGCCAGCCCCCAGCTACCGGAGTCCGTTCCCGAACCCAGGTTACCGGTGTGGTTCGAGGTGTGGCATCCAGCGCTTCAACCCTCTGCGCCACCGGGTAGCAATATTTGTTAGTTGGTAAAAAATTTCATCATATAGTTTTTCACCAGAAATGTTTTCCCGATGTCCTTAGCGTCATCCTTGTATTTTTAATTTGCTCCGATATTGTTGAAACAGCCTGTATAGCTAATTTTGTAATTAATGATGCACATAATTAAAGATGGCTGCCACTCACAATTTAAAAAATCTCTTCCACTGAGGTTACCTGTTGAATGTACATGCTAGATTCATACTGTAGATATATTAGGATGGTGCCACCACATGTTTCTGATGAAAAATAACACAACACTGTACCAAGATATTTAATTTTTCATGACTGGCGTGGCACAGGAGTGGGGACTTTTAAAAACTTCAAAATCTCATTGTTTTCTTCAGGAATTAAAGAAAATGAAAAGAAAACTGTGTATATTAATGTTTTTGCCAGGACAACATTATTGCTGGGAAAAAAAAACCTACATGGTAACTAACTAAATACTGCCACTTTAAATAAATAAATTAATAAATTCTCAGAGATTCATAGAAATTCTGAGAATCTGTTTCAACACCCGTTACAGTAATCATTCCCTCCTTGACTGGATATTATCCACCCACCCACCCCGATCAGATCACTGCCACCGGCACACTACCTGACTCATTCAGTGATCACTGTCTTTCATACTGTATTAGGAAGATCCACCTCCCCCCAAACATCCCCTAGGTACATTTACCATAGGTCCCTCAAGCTCCTTGACGTCAACGCCCTACTTGTAGATTTCTCCACTGCCCATTGATCTCCCATCTACACCTCTCATGACATTAACAGAGCCCTCACCCTCTTCACTAATATCTTTTACTCAGTCTGGTATGTTCACACACCACGCAGAAAGCTGCGTGTCAATAGATTACACCACACATGGATCTTTCTCCTCCTGGTTGCCCATTTCAAATTTAGGGATCGGTGTGGGCCAAGTATAAGTTCTCCGCTGACACTGTCGACCTCCAGTACTGCAAGTCCTTACTTAACACCTGCACTAATTCGGCACGTTCTTCTAAAGCCTTATACTACCAGGCTCAGCTCAAAACTAATTGATGCTTCCCACCCAACCTCTGGAAAATCCTTCACACCTTACTTGACCCCCTTGCCCGATCCTCCACCTCCTCTCTCTTAGTAAGTGGCTCACTGGTCTTTGACCCTCCCTCTATCACCTCCCACTTTAATAGTTTCTTCACCACCTGTGCGTTCCCCAAACATCCTCATCCAGTCCCCCTCAACAATCCCACTACCCTAAGGTGAAGGATTCTCCTCCACCTGATAGTCCCCATAGGAAGTTTTTAACACACTATCCTCCCTTTCCCCAAATAAGCACTTTGCTCAGTCTCTCAGCCCCAGCCATAACCCTTTCCCTCACCCACATACTGAACCTGTCCTTTGTCTCTCTCTCTCTCTCTCTATATATATACCATCCCCAGAGCCTGGAAAATTGTAAAAGTCCTACCTCTCCACAAGGGCAGTGACCCTTCCTCCCCAGGGAACTACTGTCCCATCTCTCTACTTCCTGCCCTAGCAAAATGGTTCCATGCCAAAATCGCGACTGCAGAATGGTGACCCATGAATAGGGTACAAGTCCTACAGTACAATGACTTTCAAAAAACATCTCTCTTGTGGGGGACTGTCCCCCCACACTCCCCTTATTTATTATACTAACTACGAGGGGGCATACCTCAGGGATGGAGGGACCTGCCAGCTGCCCAAAAGTGTTGATGCTGTTGTTCGGTCACCTGATTCATGGGTTGCCGTTCTGCAGTCGCCGTTTTGACGGGCTACTGACAAAGCTCCAGGAAGCTCTTGTACTCTCTTCACTCACCTCTTTTCTCAACAACACTTCCTTCCACACCCCATTCCAGTCAGGTTTCAGAAAGTCCCACTTTACAGTATCATTGCTCCTCCGCGTAACAGACTCCATCCTTACCACCATGGACAAAGACCTCCTCACTTCTGCCATCTTCATTAACCTAGCAAAAGCCTTAGACTCAATCTCCCTCCATTTCCTCTTCAACAACTAGCTGCCTCTGGCCTCTCCTCCTCCACAGTAAAATGGTTCCAGTCCTATCTCACAGACCACCAGCTGTCTGTATAAGTCATCGACGCGCTATCCCCTCCTCTCTCTCTAACTATGTAGTAGTCCCCAAGGTTCTATCTTCTGGCCAATCCTTTTCTCTATATTCATAAATGACTTTCCCTACATGTGTGTCGCAGTAAACATTAACACGTATGCTGACGATACGATGCTCTACCTGTCAGGCCCCTCTAGCAATGCAATCGGGCTCTCTTCCAGCTCGACTTCCATAACACTGCACAATGGTTTCACAGAAATCTACTCACACTGAATACAAAAAAGACAGTAACAATGACATTTGGTTCCTCCCAGAAGCTCACTAAACTCCAGTCTCCCCCAAGCTTTCACACCCTGTATGGCACCAAACTGGATTCTGTGTCTGCCTTCAAATACTTGGGTGTTTGGCTCGACTCCAGACTGGATTCCTTCCCTATACACCAAACTGCGGCCCAAACTATGAGCTCACTATCATTACAAACACTGTCTTACCCTCCCCAATCATCAACAGCTCATCACAAAATTAATTTTTCCCTTGTTTGATTATGCTGATGTAGTCTATAGCTCAGCCCCCTCCTCCTTCCTCATCAAGCTCAACACTTTATGCAATGCCTTCTGCTGCTTTGCCACCAATCCCCTCCCCGTTACCCATCATTGTTCACTTTACTCTGCTCTTTCTGGTCCCCCCATCAACTACACTGTTCCTTCACAGCTAAATATTGGTGTAACTCTCTCCAAACCTACCTCTCCTCCCTTCTATCACCTGCTGGCACCTCTGACTACCCCCTTCATTCCAGAGACTCACACACTTTCTCAACCCCTCGGGTGCACTCATATGCTGGACAAGCTGCCTTCTTTCACTACCTCCCCCATTCTGGAAGTGGCTTCCCTCTCTCCTGCGATCGACCCCTTCCCTTTTTTCACTTAAATACCAGTTAAAACTCACTTTATGGAAGCCGGCCCGATGGCGCTGAGGGTTGAGGCACTAGATGCCACATCTCGCTCCACGCCGGCGAGCCGGGTTCAGTAATGGACTCGGGTTGCCGGGGGTCAGGAGGGAGAGAGGGATTGAGCACCCATCGGTGGCTCTCCCTCTTTGGGGAGGGTTGTATGCATGCCCCGCTGCTCTACTGCCATCTCCTGGGTGAACCCGGGTATTGGCAGTGCAGTCGGGGCAGCAGTAAGAGAATGGGAGGGGCTGACATTGGGAGAGGGCCCTAGGTGGACCCGCGTTCCAACGTGCTCCTGTCCCATTGGCCCTCCTTGTGTGCTGGCACCAGCAGTGGGAGGTCCCAAGAAAGAGAGGAAAAATTCCTCGTCGAGCCTAGGTGACTATCTCTCTGGCCACCCAGCTACCAGACCAAGGGCAGACTCCGCTATGCAGGCATGCCTCTGAAGTTGAGAAGGTAAGGGGGAACCTTCCTCACCCCACCCGTGGGGACATCCGGGCCTCTAGAATAGTACCAGAGCAACCTAGCACACTAAGGGCAGACACCGTGGCGGTAATATGGGTGTAAGGGATCTGGAAGAGTGGATTGACTGGGGGCAGTTAGGAGGGAAAAACAAGAAGAAAAAAAAACTCACTTTACAGCCCCTGCTGCTCTTGCACCCTTTACAAGGCCCCTAGCTGATACCCCCATTCCCCATTCACCTAGTCTGTACCCAGCCCCACAAGCCAGCCTCCCATCCCTGTCTTAGTTTTTGACTACCTGAACTAACATACTATTTGCCAGCAGATTAGGCCTTACGGTCTATCGAGTCTGCTCGAACCTCAGATCCCTAGTTGGGTGCCGAGGCCCTCCCCTCCCTTGTATTCCAGAAACTCCTATCATCCATCCCTACCCCCCGAGACAGGCCATCATCTGATACATCCACTTTCTGTGTCTGTCCCACCCTCTCTTGAAGCCCTCCACTGTGGATCTCTGAACCAGCTCGCCAGGCAGTGCATTCCAAGGGTCCACCACCCTCTCAGTGAAAAACCTCCTCCTCTTTTCCCCCCTCACCCTTCCTCCTTCCAACTTCAAACCATGCCCTCTGGTAATACCTCCCTGCTTTAGTCTAAAGATCCCTCCATGTTTACCCTATTTATTCCCTTGAGGTACTTGAAGACCCCAATCATGTCCCCCTTTCTCCTCTCCTCCAATGAAAACAGGCAGAGCTCCTCAAGTCTGTCCTCATACGCCAAATCCCTAGCCCTCGTCATCTTAGTTGCCCTCCTCTGTACCCTCTCCAGGAGCTGTATGTCCCTCTTCAAGTGTGGTCTCCAGTACTGACACAGTACTCAAGGTGTGGTCTAACCAGTCCATTGTACAAGCGGCAAAATCACTTCCTTGCTCCTAGAGGCAGATCCCCTACGATGCATCCCAACATCCTGTTTGCCTTGCTAGCCGCTCTCCTGCACTGCTCAGAGTTATTCATACATGCATCCACCATGACCCTAGGTCTTTTTCCCCTATTGAGGCCTTCAGCGCCCCTCCCAGGGTGTACCTGTGTTTAGGTTTCCACGCCAAGATGCAACACTTTGCACTTGGTGATATTGAAATTTAATTTCCATGTGTGAGCCCAGCTTTCCAGGGTGTCAAGGTCCTTGCAGGGCCAACCTCCCCTCTTCTCCCTCAACTACTGCTTCCATCTTGGAGTCATCAGCGAAGAGACTCATTTCACACCCTATACCCTCCCTGATGTCAGATATGTATGCATTAAACCGGATCAGGACCAGGACCGAGCCCTGCGGTACCCCACTACCAATCTCTCTAGGGTTCGAGAGCTCCCCACAGACCACTACTCTGAGGCTCATTCCCTTAAGTCTCTCCCATCTGTATAAACCCTTCCTCGCCTTAGTCCACCTGTCCCATGTATCCACGTCTCTTATCCTTGCCCATGCAATACTAAATATATTGCACCCCCTACTTGTGCCTTGCTATGCTGCTGTATTATGTATTATTTGTTCACCACTACTGCTCTTGGAATATAAATATATGTATACTCTTCGCCAACTGTACAGTACTTATTCAGTGTAACAGTGTTGATTGTAAATATCTGTACATACTCATCTTCCCCTCCTTCAGGCCACACCTAGAAATGAGCCTCAGCTCAGTCTGCCTTTCCTGGTAACCAACTTTTAAATAACTAATTAACTAACTAAATGCATAAATACATGTGTACATACATATATAAATACATACATACATACATATATACATTCATACATACATAAATACATACGTACATAAACACATGCATACATACATAAATACATACGTACATAAATAAATACATTCATACATATATACATTCATACATACATACATAAATACATGCATACATACATAAATGCATACGTACATAAACACATACATAGATATATACATATGTACATAAATACATAAATGCATACATACATAAGTACATACAAACATACATAGATACATACATACATAAATACATACATTGCTGTGATTTATTACAGTATTTGGATGATTTCTATTGTTACAAAATATGCTGTATATAATAAAGCACTTTGTTTTTCACAGCTCCATCCACCCTGACGCTGGACCCCAGCACAGCTCACCCAGAACTCATTCTGTCGGAGGACCTAAGCTGTGTGAGACATGGAGATGCACAACATCAGCTCCCTGAGAACCCCAAGTGGTTTGACCAGTTCACTTGTGTGCTGGGGTCAGAGGGCTTCATATCGGGGAGACACTACTGGGAGGTGGAGGTGGGGAACAAGACAAAGTGGGACGTGGGTGTGGCCCGAGAGACTGTCAACAGGAAGGGATTTATCACACGGACACCAGAGGAAGGATACTGGGTTCTGTGCCTGCGGAATGGTGATGAGTACATGGCTCTGGAGTCCCCATACAAGGTCCTCGGTCTGCATGCAAAACCCCAGAAGATAGGTGTGTACCTGGACTATGAGGGGGCACAGGTATCATTTTACAATGCCAATGGCATGTCTCACCTCTACACCTTCACCGACATCTTCACTGAGAGACTCTACCCTTACTTCAGTCCTTGTTTCAATGATGGGGGTAAAAATGCAGAACCCCTGAAACTGTTTCATCTGAAACTGTAATCGAAACCAGGGCTCACAAACAATTACAAATGTGAATTTCACAAAGTGCTGTTTAATTTACTGTGTATTATGTTGTTTGTGACTCTGTATTTAGAAACATTTCGAGTATATAAGAAGCATTTCATGTTTATGAAAAAATTGCAGACGTTACATAAACGCAGGCACCAGATCTCACTGCACGGACTTTTTATTAGGATTCCAAAATGGATCAAACAATTGTTGCCCCACAAGTCAAGAGTAGGACACCCAGCACATGCAAACACCCCAACAGTTTCTTGCAGAGTTGCTACCTCAAGCTTCAGGAAGCAACTGTGTGAGAAACCTTTGGAGTGTCTGCATGCACTGGGGTGTCTTCTTAATTTTTAAGGCTATAATTGTTTGATCCATTTTGGAATCATACTAGAGTTTTTCTGGTATGAAAGCTGGTACCATTTTTTTCTGTTCACATTCATGACCTGGTACAACTGTCGATAAGCGGCCTTGTTTTGTTTTTTGCCATAGCTTTTTTTTTTCCTTTGGGCTCAGGCAGATGGCTGTTAAGCCCTGTCCCTTCCTCTCACAACTGGCTACCACCTTTCTTGGTCCCGAGGTGTTATGTCACCCATGGATTCTCCCCCATGGCAGGGTCAGCAGTGGGAGGGGTCTCCTCCCTCACAGTGCACAATCCAGAATTGCGGCATGGACTTTGTGGCAGCGCAGGATGAGGGAGAGCAAGGAGGGTTTCATTAAGCCCAACACCCTCCCTTTTCCATTTTCTCTCCATTCTCCTGGCTGTAGTGGTAAGCCAGTGCACATGCGTGAAAGTACACCCCCACTGTGGAACCACAACCCCCACCCGTCAAAGTTTCTCAGAGCCTGCATTACCACCAGACCTCCACCTGGTGGCAGTCCTAGGGCGAGATAGCTTAGTCACCCTCCCCAGGGCAGGAGAGCAGCCCCTGGAATGCTCAATCCTCTCCCCTCTCAGCTGACCCCCAGCAACTCAAGGTCGTTCCAGAACCTGAGTCACGTGCATGGTGGCAGGTGAGGCAAAAATGCCTCAGCCCTCCATGCCACTGACCCGCATCCGTGCTAAACACCTCCCAGGGTTAAGTGGGGTGGCCCCGGGAGGCTCCACCATGGGGTGTGATGAGGGTTTCCGGTTTTAGGGGTTTATTTTTCTAAAAAAAAGGTGTTTATTTTTCACCCTTTCTCGCAAGTTTTTCGAGTGTTAAAATTCTGTGTTTTCCGGGTGTAAATAAATAAGTCATTACCCATTTTCATTATTTATCAGTGTTTATTCAAATATATATATATATATTTTAAATAGGTGTAATACTGGTAACCCTGGTCACACAGATATGGTCAACATTACTAAGCATAATGAAAATAAAACACTCAGAAACTCAGTATTTTCTGCTGTTACTTATATTACTTTTAAACATTACGTTTACATGCAGAAAGAGACTGAAAACCATTCAGAATGATGACCGAATTGGGTTAAAGTGCTGCATGTAAATGTGGTGACTGCTGACTCCGGGAAACATAGGGTGCATCTATGGCTTAACGGTATCACGTCAACACCGTAAGGTAAATACAGCGCAAGCATTTCAGGGAGGCGTTATAGGCACATATCAATAACTGTAAAAGCACATTTCATTGTAAGGCCCTAACAGCACATAGCAACATTCTGCCACCACAACATAAAATTCCTCAGAATGCTGGGTCATTTTAGTCAGTTTTCTGTAAGTGCACAGCATGACCAGCAACATTCTGCTACCACCCAACCCCACCCACCCACCCCGTCGATCCTGCTTTTATTGTAAGCTGCTGTGTTGACGGATCGTTATCTTCCCATGTAGTATTGTGCATGACTTAGTGAAAAAGAAATGATATATAGTGCACACCATGATGATGGCATTCTGATGATCACGTTCTGATGACGGCGCTCTGCTTGTGGCACCCTCACAATGACATAGCAGTTCTCACAGATATTGACAAGCAGATACTGTAACATTTGAAAAGGTGAATCACATAAATTGTCATCCTTGGCTGAGAATAAAAACATATTCTGCTTAGAGATCCACGACGACAGCTTATAAATGTAAGCAGGAAATTAACACTGTTGCTAATAATAAAGGAAAAGATACACTACCAGTTTTGCTTCGTGCAATATTAAGTGTTCTACTCCATTTGCTGGGCTGTTGCTTCCTCCGATGTGAGTGCCGAATGTGTGTCATCACTCAGCAAGCTTAACTCCACCATCAGGAATCAATTTATTCGGTGCTTATCGGTTTTAACCGAAATCCCGAAAAACACATCGGTGGTGTTTTATCGGTGATTATCGGTTAAAACCGAAAACCAGAAACCCTAGGTGTAATCAATGGGGCACTGCAGTGGGTCATTTGGGGTAAGTCTTGGAGATGGCGGGGTGACAAGGATGGAGGAGAGATGGATAGTGGCAGACCAGGCACCAGGGCTAAAAAATGAATAAAAGAAAAAGAGCAGCTGGCACTGGGTGACTTAGTGGCCCAGTAGGTAGTGAGTCATGCTCCAACACAGGTGACTCAGGTTCCAGAGGGGATTCGGAAGCCAGTTGGGTAGCCAGGGGGGGAGCTGGGGAGTGCATAAGCATGGCAGCCCTGTGAATTGGGGAGGAATGGATGCCAGCGTCTATCACACTACTGACCTCTGCAGTGCGGCAATGAGCTAGCCTCCTCTGCAGCAGCATGCTACATGCGTGCAAGGTCTGCAGGGGCTCCGCCTGGTTTGGGGGGGTACAGACTAGGTGAAGGGGGAACAGGGGGTATAAGGTGGCCCAAGCGGCCCTTATCTGCCATCAAATTCTGTTTCTAGGTAAAGGGGAAGAAACAAAGCAAAAATCTTCAGGAGCCCTGGACACCATTAATGTTTGTGAGTCAGTGCCTTGGACCCTTCTCCAGGTGGTACTCTGCTGTTGTGACAGTGGCAGAGTGGCAGTTACAGGTGGGGGAATGGGAATCACCTGAAACAGGTGAGAGGCAGCGACCGGGAGGCCAAAGTGCTATAGAAAACAAAGAGTAGCTGATACCATCAGGACAGGAAAAGAGCTGCCTGCCCGAATACCTTAGTTGGACACAATTGGATTTTTTTTCCCGTAGAACTTTTTTATTCTCCTAGCCCATGCATCCTCAGGGATATACCAGGACCAGGCCTGCTGTGTCCTAGTTTTACCAGCAGGGCCCTCCTCTATTTGCATTTTCCACTGTGGCAAGTGGCTCTGGAGGACAGCTCTCCTCCCTGGTGCAGTTCACATGCCTGAACTAGAATCCAGTGGCTACCCCAGTGGTGGTTGCCATCTGGGGATATCCAGGACCCAGGCCGCCATGAAACTGGAGTACAATTTTTTTTTCCCTCTTTAGTTTCTTTGCCATTTTGTATTTATTTTTTTCTTTCCACATAGAGTACAATTACAGGTGGAGATAATAGTGCTACCACCACCCAAATTCTAATATGTAGAAAGGAAACTTTCTAACAGTGAATATTGCAACAATACACTATCTTTGTGCTTAATGCACAGATACTCTACTTTATATCAGCAGGTACAATAACGGTTTCAAGTTAATTTACATGATGAATGTGACGAGGAAGGGTCTAGAGTTCTTTTTACCTGCCCTCTAAGCACATTTGGTCTGTATTACATGAGCTATACTGGCATTCTAGGTTCTGTTGCTTAACTCAAATAACTTAAAACTGTGTGTGACCTAATCGTCTGACTAATTGGAGACTGTATTTTATTATATAGTATCCTTTTATTTCTTAACATATAATGCACTTTCTCTAATCTATGTATTGAGATTATAACATTTAACCAACTGAGGTAATTCGGGGATGTAGAAATGTTTCCATTTTAGTAATATACATTTAAATTCAATTATAACTCCAGCTCTGATAAGGCTTTGTTTCTGAGTAGGACATTTGTCAATACACCCCATGGCATGTCATTATCCAATGTATATTTTTTTTAGAATTGTCCCTGTAGATATTGATAGAGTGGTAAGGACTTGATGCCAAAATAAATATTTTGTGTGTATTTTAAAATTGTTTGACTGGCTTTTGGTTACAACTACTGTGAGTCAGCCCAACTGAATCTGCCACTATGAAAGCAGCTTTATCCAAAAACTACCTGGGAACCCTTATATTTCTTTCTTTTGCTAAATTTGCAACCTTGTCTGCAGCAAACAAAAAATATTTTATGAAGGTGACATGGGATTAACATGGTTTTATGCATAAAACATACAAACGTTTCCATTATTTTTAAATGTTAGTACAAGTGGGGTGTCATAGTAGTGTCATTAATTTACACTTTATTCTTACATCGGTGGAAAAAAAAACATACATCTTGACAGATGCTGTGTTCCTTGTTTTATTTATCATTTGCATGTATGTTGACACCTAAAGAATTAATTATGTTGCTGCTAATTACAGTGCAAATGTCCAGAATTGATATATGTTCAAACATGGTCAGCAATCAAAGGTTAAAATAATCTGACCCTTTTCTGATTTTTTTTTTTCTTTTTTGCAACAAGAGGTATTATGCATCACCATGTAACTCAAAAGACAAGCATGGCAACCAATGGTTTATTTTGTGACTTTCAAACCTTGGATTTCTGTCATTTACTGGGCAAAAAAGCAACATCGAAACATAGAATTTATCAGCAGATAACATGAAGCATCCTGGGAAGTATATGCAGATCACCATGATGTTTTGTGTCATTCATCAGTGTGGAATGATTGGTGTTTCCTTGACTTTAACACTGCCTCAGGTATGGAGATTTACCATAGGGCGGTGCTTTAACAGATGGCACCAACTGCTGAAGGGTAATGCCATTGCTGCTCTAAGCACTTGTTCAAACTGTGAGGACACTGCACCCCACAATCGTAATTTGGGAAACATTTTAAGGATGGGAGGACCAACTCTGACCCCAATATTCAGAGCAGGCTGATAGCCAATGCCTAATTTATGCCTAAAGTTGTTTTTTTTTTTTTGCAATTAACTTCCATCCTTTTTTTCTTAAAATAAAAAATGGTAGATTTTATAACACATGCAGGAAATAGTGCCCCTCCAACCTAGTTTCATTCTGTGCAAGCCATTTCAATCAAGTGTGTGACTTACTAAAGGAATGGCGCAATGCAGGTTAGGGAGGGAGAACTGGCTAGCTGGATTTAGACTACTGTTGGCTCTCCAAAATCATGGATTGGGGTATAGGAGGGCCACATGTGTAATAAATTCGTCCATAAGGGTCTGGAATTGGGGGTAGGCTAGAAATGGGGAGTTTAACAAAAGATGCTGTGGGCTCCTGCATGGCACCTAGAGTCTAGCAATATTTAAACACAAAATAATATGAGCGGTGGTGGAGGGTGAGGGATGAGTGGGTGTGTAGAAGGGACAGCCATGTAACTAGCCTTCACCACCAAGAGAGGGCAAGCAGGTTTTGGAGGTGGGGGGTTTCATTTTTGTCATTAATTCCTAAATAGCAGGAAATATTTGGAATGGCCTAAACTAAATACTGGGAAGAAGTCTCAAACTTAAAATAAAGCAACTGAACATTAGTGGTGAATTGTTCTCTGAAGCAGCAGTGAGGGCTACTGCACTGAACATCAGGGGTAGATTTATCTCTGAGCCAGTGGTGAGGGGTGATGCATTGAACATCAGTGGTGGATTAATTTCTGAACCAGAAGTCAGGGTCACTGCACAGAACATCAGTAGCAGAGTAATCTCTGAGCCAGCAGTGAGGGTCACTGCATGGAACATCAGTAGAGGAATAATCTCTGAGCTAGCAGTGAGGGCCACGGCACTGAACATCAGTGGTGAATTAAACTCTGAGCTAGCAGGGAGGGCCACTGCACTGAACATCCGTGGTTGACCACTCTCTGAGCCAGCAGTGAGGGTCACTGCACACAACATCAGTGGTGGATTAATCTCCGAGCCAGCAGTGGAGGCCACTGCACTGCACATCAGTGGTGCACTAATCTCTGAACCAACAGTGAGGGTCACTGCAAGGAACATCAGTGGCAGAGTAATCTCTGAGCCAGTGGTGGTGGGTGGGGAGGGGGGCAATGCACTGAACATCAGTGATGGATTAATTTTCGAACCAGAAGTCAGGGTCACTGCACAGAACATAAGTGGTGGAGTAATCTCTGAGCCAGCAGTGAGGGCCACTGCACTAAATATCCATGGTGGACTAATCTCTGAGCCAGCAGTGAGGGTCACTGCACAGAACATCAATGGTGGACTAATTTCTTAGCCAACAGTGAGGGTCACTGCCAGAAGTGAGGGTCACTGCAAGGAACATCAGTCATGGACTAATCTGAACCAGCAGTGAGGGCCACTGCACTGAACATCAGTGGTGGATTAATCTCTGAGCCAGCAGTGAGGGCCACTGTACTGAACATCCATGGTAGACTAATCTCTGAGCCAGCAGTGAGGGTCACTGCACAGAACATCAGTGGTGGACTAATTTCTGAGCCAGCAGTGATGGTCACTGCAAGGAACATCAGTTGTGGATTAATCTCTGAGCCAGCAGTGAGGGTCACTGCACTGAACATCAGTGGCATACTAATCTCTAAACCAGATGTGAGGGTCACTGCACTGAACATCAGTGGCAGACTAACTTATGAACCAGCAGTGAGGGACACTGCACTGAATATCAGTGGCAGACTAATTTCTGAACCAGCAGTGAGGGACGCAGCACTGAATATCAGTGGCAGACTAATCTCTGTGCCATCTGTAAGGGTCAATGCACTGAACATCAGTGGCAGACTAATTTCTGGGCCACACAACTCAAGAAGTGAAACCACTCATCAGGCACATTCAAAAGATTTAATTAAAGTATAAAAGTGAGCACCAAAAATAACAACAGAGGATGCTGAACAATACCCCAGTGTTACCACTCAGATCTTTGCCAGGGGCTAATTTCTGGGCCAGCAGTGAGGGACACTGTGCTGAACATCAGTGATGGACTAATCTCTGAACCTGCTGAGAGGACCAATGCACCGAAAATACACATCACCATCTTGATCACAAATAATAACCACACAACTACTGCCAGCTACTACTACAGTGCACATGCATGAACCTGAGCCTTCACTCTCCTCTGTCCAGGCATTAGGATCCCACTCTTCCCATTTGCCATTATTCATTCAGAGAGACTTCAACTGTTGAAAGACCTGGGCTCTTCTATAAGACCTGTAGCTGATGGCTAGCTCTCATGATTAAACTTGATGCACCCATATTGGTGGGCCACCCATCTAGAGATTGCCACTGGAATATTAATCTATTCTTCACAGATCCGGACTGGTATAAAACAAGCCTCCATGTCGGACCACTCCACCCAGTCACCAACAGCCCTGAGTCCCTTCCCCAAATTATTTTCATCTGAAACTCACCACACACACCCAAGTCCTTAAGCTCCTTCATAAACTAGATCCAGATAGTTCTCCGGGATTTGACACCCTTCCCCCCAAATTCCTTAGAATAGGTGCCGCCATAATTGCCTACCCTGTTGCCCTACTAAACAACAGATCTTTCCTCTTGCAAACTTTACTAGACAAATGGAAAATGGCAATAGTAGTCCCAGTACACAAAAGTGGCCCTACAAACCACACTGATGATTCCAGGTCCATATCGATATTATGTCCCCTGGCAAAAATTCAGGGAAAGAATACGCTACAATCAGCTATACTCCTTCGTAGAACAGTCTAACGCCCTCACCACCTTCCAGCATGGCTTCCGGAAATCACATGGGACCGATACAGCTCTTCCGAGGGTCACCACTGACTTATTTCATGCAGTGGATCAGGGACATGCTACTGGAGCAGTCTTTGTTGTTCTCATAAAATCATTTTATTTGGTCAGTCACCAACTCCTAATAGTTAAATTAAATGATCTTGGTCTCGACGCTAGCTCTCTTTTGTGGTTCTCTATCTGTCTCACCGAAAGCAATGTGTCAAGTTGGCTGGGGTTACCTCCCCACTGTCTCCCATCAATGATGGGGTCCCCCCAGGGGTCCATCCTGGGTCCCCTACTGTTCTCCATATTTATCAATGAACTTGACCGCAACTGTGGTGGTGCATCAGTACAACTCTATGCCAATGATGCCATCCTCTATAGATCCGACAACAATAATTCTTCCATCAAGTCCAACCTAGAAATTGATTTCCAGTTGCTAGAATCCTGGTTTTGTGAGAACGTACGGTGCTCAACACCAAGAAAACAAAAACAATGCTGTTTCACCACACTTCTTTTGACTTGACCAACCAGCAACCCCTAGTAGTCAACACCTCTGCAGGGTTGGCACTCGAAGGAGTAAACTCCTTTAAATATTTAGGAGTTACACCGGATGAACATCTCTCATTCGAAGCACATGCTGATAGAGTTATAAAGGCCACCCATCAAAAGTTAGGCCTACTCTACCAAACTGCACCTCACCTGACCCTCCATTCCTGAAGATCAATTGCTTCGGCCACCCTTCTTCCTGGCCTTTTCTTTGGAGCCCCCTATTTCTCTCAGCTAAACAAACTGTCTTGTCCAAATTAAGGCAAGCCTACCACAGGACTGCCCAATTTGCAGCAAATGCTCCTGCTCGATCACACCATTGCAACATGCTCCAAGCCCTAGGCTGGATATATTTTGAAGCAAAGCTTGACTTCCCTTTACACTGCACCACGTTCAAACTTATCCACCTCCTCTCCCCTCCTATCCTCTCCAACCTGCTTGTGTTAAAATCCTTCTCAAGGACCCTACGCTCATCTCACCTCCCAATGGTAAATGGAAAAATAGACAAGGGCAAAAGGAGCAGGCATGGGGGAAAAAAGGATAAAGCCAACATTATATGGAGGGCAATGAGTACCAATGCCCGTAGTCTGGGAAACAAGCTTCCTGAGCTAGTAGGCTTGATGGAAGATGAAAAATTGGATATTGTGGCAGTCACAGAAACGTGGTACACGGGGAACCGTGACTGGGATGTCAACATACCGGGGTACACAGTCTACAGAAGGGACAGGGAGGGGAAAAGAGGAGGTGGAGTAGCTCTATACATAAGGGAAGGGATCAAAGCTACAGAACTAAAAAGTAAAGGGGAGGACAAGAGGCACTCTGGGTCACCTTGGAGACAGGGAATGGCATCACAATCTGCACAGGGGTTGTATACAGACTCCCATCTCAAGGGGAGGAAATGGACAAGGAAATGATAGAGGACATTCCCAAAATGACTGAAAAAGGGGAGATACTGTTGATGGGAGACCTGAATATGCCAGATGTTAACTGGATGACATGTACTGAAGCCACATCCAAGAGCAGGGTCATTCTTGATGCCCTGCAGGGGGCAGGCCTTAGACAGTTAGTGTTGGAACCCACTCGGGAGGGAGCAATACTAGACCTGGTACTCTCAAATGGAGAGAGGATCACAAATTTAGAAGTCAGTAGTCATCTGGGAACAAGCGACCACTGCACAGTGTGCTTCACAATAAGCATAACCATGGAGACAAGCCATACAAAAACAAGCATACTGGACTTTAGAAGGGCTGACTTTGGCAAAACGGGTGAATACTCGAAGAATACACTAGCAAATGGCCAAAAAGGAGGGTCGGAAGAACAACGGAGAAAAATCAAAACTGCCATCATACAGACAACAAGCCTTTGTGTGAAACAAATAAAGAAAACAAAGCGGAATAAAAAACCACTATGGTTCTCAAACAAGGTGGCAGGGAAGGTTAAGGAGAAAAAGGCTGCATTCAAAAAGCATAAGGCATCACAGAAGGAGCATGACAGGGAACTGTATCAATTAAAGCAGAAAGAAGTGGGGAAGGCAGTCAGAATAGCAAAAGCCCAAACTGAGGAAAAAATAGCCAATTCAGTTAAGAAGGGAGATAAAACCTTTTATAGGTACATTAGGGAGCATAGAAAGATTAAGGGAGGAATAGTGAAAATTAATAAGGGAGCGGGAGGTGGGCAGAGGGAGACAGTGAAAAGACAGAGATACTGAATGAATACTTTTGCTCAGTATTCACAAAAGAAGATGAGGAGGAGTTACCTAAACCAGACAATACAAGCACTCTGGGTAGGGGGGTTGACACCAGTCCATTTACAGAAGAAAGAGTCCTGAAAGAACTCCTAAAACTCAAGGTGGACAAAGTAATGGGGCCTGATGGGATTCACCCCAGAATCCTAAAAGAACTAAGGGAGGACCTAGTGACACCACTGACCACACTTTTTAACAAATCATGGGAGGATGGGGTGGTACCTGAGGACTGGAGGAGGGCAGATGTGATTCCCCTTCACAAAAGTGACCTTCTAAATTCTGCACAATCTGGATTTAGATCAAAGCATAGCACCATTACTGCCTTAGCCAAGGTAACCAACGATTGGCAGACTGCCTTGGATAAGAAAAATTGTACCTGTGCTGTGTTCCTGGATTTGAGTAAAGCCTTTGACACAGTGGATCATCATGACTTATTAATCACCTCCCTTAACTCACTAGGCCTGGATTCCCTATCACTCAACTGGTTTAAGGATTACCCTTCAGATAAGTCACAACTGGTTAAAAATGGAAATTACCTATCCACCTCAAAACCACTGCTAAGGGGTGTACCACAAGGCTCTATTCTTGGCCCTATCCTCTTTGCCATTTATATAAACAATGCTTGTTCTCATCAAATTGATGCCAACCTCACTCAATCTAACATTCATCTGTTTGCTGATGATACTGTATTATATGTCAGCAATCCTCACCTTCTAAAGCCTGTGACCTGTTACAATCCGAATTCTCCATTCTGCAGCACAATCTACTTGACAAAAAACTACTTAAATGCCAAAAAAAAAGCTATGCTTTTGCCAAAAGAGTTGCTCACCACTACCCCAGCATCCACCACTCCTACAATTATCCACCTTACTTGAGAGAAACTGGAATTTGTTGATAACTTCAAATACCTTGAGTCTGGATAGATAACAGGCTTGACTATTCTGTCCATATTGAAGAGCTACTTAAAAAGCTAAGACAGAGGTTTGGACTATTTTTTAGAATAAAACATTACCTAAACAGTGATTCCAAAAAGGTTAATTCAGGCCTCATTCCTATCCCTCATTGATTATGCTGATTTTCTACTGCCATTGTTCACGCATCTCTTACATAAACTGGACACCCTGTATCACAGGTCCATAAGATTTATTACTGACCTTCCCTCCAGCACCATCATTGCTCCCTTTATATGGCAGTCAACTGGACATCATTACAACACAGAAGAAATTGGAATGCTGCTATCTGGATATTCAAAGCGTTAACAGGCAAACTACCTACCTATATCACTGATTGCTTTACCCAAATTACAACTAGGCCATACACCTTAAGGATCAGTAAACTCATCATATTAAAGGTCCCCAATGCCTGCACCCGGTTTGGGAGGGCTGCTTTCAGCTATACCTTAGCAGTTGCATGGAACTCTCTCCAAAAATCCATGAAGCTAGATAGCCTACTACCTCTGGCATCTTCAAAAAGATTGTTCTCCCTTTTCCAGAGCTCTGCAATTGCTTTTATAAAGCCTAATCCCCTACCCTACCTGACCCACCTTCCTTTTCCGTCCATTATATTAATTCAATTTCTATCTTCCAAATCACCTATTATATTCTCATAAAACTAGTTAGACCCTATAATTTATATTTTATGCCTGCTATACCCTTTGTCCCCTTTTTTCTTACAGGCTAAATGGTTCTACTGTTCCTTGTATATATGTAAATTGTTGTATATAATCATTTCATGTCATTGTATTGCTGTTTATGCTATTCTTGTCTATGTAATAATACTTGTATCCTCATTTGTATGACCACTCAGGTCCATCTTGTAAATGAGCTTTGCTCAATGATGTTCGCCTGAATAAATAAAGATTTTTTTTTTTTTTGATTGAAAAAAGTGGGAGCAAGGCAGAAGCAGGAAACTACAGACCTGTAAGTTTGACCTCAGTGGCAGGGAAAATGATGGAATCATTTCTGAAAGAAAGAATTGTTGAGTACCTAGAGGCCAGCGGGGCACAGGACCCAAAGCAGCATGGATTTACAGCAGGAAGGTCATGTCAGATGAATCTAATTGATTTCTTTGACTGGGTGACCAAAGTAATAGACCAGGGAGGGGCTGTGGATATGGCCTACCTAGACTTTAGCAAGGCATTTGACACAGTCCCGCACAAAAGATTAATAATCAAGTTAGCCAGCCTGGGAGTGGGTCCCAGGGTGGTAGCCTGGGTTGCAAACTGGCTGCACAACAGGACACAGAAGGTAATAGTGAGTGGAACACATTCCGAAGAAAGGGGGGTCACTAGTGGAGTACCTCAGGGCTCAGTACTGGGTCCAGTCCTCTTTAACATCTTTATAGGTGACATTGCAGAGGGTCTGGAGGGAAAAGGTATGCCTCTTTGCAGATGATACAAAGATCTGTAACAGAGTTGATACACAAGGGGGTAGAAAGGATGAGAAGGGACTTGGCAAGGTTGGAGGAATGGTCAGACATATGGCAACTTAGATTCAATGCAAAGAAGTGCAAAGTAATGCACCTGGGAAACAAAACCCAGGAGAAGAGTACACAATAGCAGGGAGGTACTAACAACAACAAAAATGGAACGGGACTTGGGGGTAGTCATATCAGATGATCTAAAGGTTGGTAAGCAATGTGAGAAGTCGGTAAGGAGAGCCAGGGGATACTGGGATGCATAGGAAGGGGCATCACAAGTAGAAAAAGGGAAGTGGTTATCCCTATGTACAGACAATTGGTGAGACCCCATCTGGAGTACTGTGTGTAGTTTTCTAGACCTCATCTACGCAAGGACATAGACAGGATGGAAGCAGTCCAGAGGAGGGCAACTAAAATGGTGCAGGGTCTGCATCAGAAATCATATGAAGAGAGACTGAGACAGCTTAATATGTATACCCTTGATGAAAGGAGGGAGGGACAGTGGGGACATGATAGAAATGTTCAAGTACCTCAAGGGAATCAACAAAGTCCAGGAGGGTAGCATCTTTCAGAAAAAGAGATGTGTAAGAACAAGGGGACACAATTTAAAGATAGAGGGGGGACAGCTCAGGGGTAATGTGAGGAAATTTTTTTTCACAGAGAGAGAGAGTGGTGGATGTGTGGAACTGCCTTCCTGGGGAGGTTGTTAGGGCTAAAACAGTGGAGGAATTCAAACATGCATGGGACAGACACAAGGCAATTGTAGTGGGGGGTGGCAGGAAGTCGGCTGTTGGTTAACTAGAACCTGCAGCTTATCCAGTAGGTAGGGAAATGGGCAGACTGGGTGGGCCAAGTGGTCCTTATCTGCCGTCAAAGTCTATGTTTCTATGTTTCTATGCTTGCCCCCCCCCCAAAATGCATTTAGCCATTGGCAGGAGAGCCTTTGCTTTCTTAGCACCTCACAACTGGAATAACCTTCCTCAGCAATTAATTTCCTGTACATCTCTTCCCTTGTTCAAAAAGTACTTCAAAGAAATCTTCCCCCTCCAACCTGCAGATGTAATTAAGCTCACCTTCACAAATAACAAAGACCCCCCTATTCTGCTGAATACTCCCTCCCATCTCTCTATCACTCACTCTCTCTCCCCCTCCTCACCTACACAGTCTGCTGTAGATTTGTACACACTGTATCTATTTATTCACACCTGTAAATATACTATGTGTAATTAACCTGTGTATTATGTCTCTAGCCTAGTGTGAAAATGACCTGCATATTAAGTCTCTAACCCAGTGTGAATATAACCTATATGTTGTGTTCTGTAGCCTAGTATGAAAATAACCTGCACATTATGTCTCTAGCCCAGTGTGCAAATAAGTTACTGTATAACTGTTACCTGCAATGCACACTGTTGTTAACCACCATGTAACCACTGCTCTGCACTGCCCTTATTGGAATGTACAGTATTTTCCTGGGTCGCCCCTGAAAAAGGGATATGTAAGTCCCAGTGTGCTTACCTGGTCATCAAAATTCAAATAAATAAATACATAAACATTGCTCACCATTCTCTAAGCTTTCTCTCATGACTGGCAAAATCCCCTGTCTGAAAGAAGGCCATTGTAACCCCCGCCTCCACAAAACTGAGCATCAAGGTGATCTTAACAGTGACAGGGCAGTTTCAATACTAAGCACCCTTAACAAGGTGTTGACTACCTGGTTCAATCCCAAATCTTCTCATTTGCTCACAGTGCCAACAGTCTCTGTACTTGTCTCAGTCTGGTTATGGATCACAGCACTCAACCATCACAGAACTAATCAAAGTGACAAACAGCATTGCCCTGGCTCAAGATTCTGGCCTTTGCTTGGGTGCCACTTGTCATAGGAGCTGGGTTTGTAAAATTTTTGGTGGAGGTCAGGGGTCAAAGCCACGCCTCCAAGCGGGGGGTCTATGGGAGCAAAACCCCCTGTACGGTAATGTGGGGGGGGTCTGGGGGCTAAGCCCCTGGCCTCAGGTATGAACAAAAAATTTAAAATACTCTTCAAAACTCTACCGCAATGAGCAACGCAAACACCAAATACATACTAGTTAATTCAAAAGCTTAAGAGACTACCCATAACTTGCAGTATGCAGAAAAGCTTCCTTCATGCCTCTTAATATCTCAGAATAAAGATGTGCAGCACGAGTGGTCCTTAAAATACGGAGGAAAATTGCTGGAAATCCAGGCTGGAAAACAAGGTAGTTTCATCTGAAAATTCACCATAAGCTAGAACTATCCTCATAATTGATGGATGCTTTCTTTGACCATTGACACAGCCGAACTGCCAATTGCTGGACTTGCTGCAGTGACTGGTGACAGGATTATCTAATGAGAATGTGGTTCGCCAGGACCTTGCCAGTGTGTGAGGGCATTCAAGTCAAGAACCCTTCTTAACTCAAGAGTTAATAGCACATAGTCTGACTGACATACAGGGGGAAGGGCCAGTTGGTACTGGGGGTCCACCTGTAAACATACCTCTCAACTGTTTGTCACAGAAATGAGGAACACAGACATGGACACTCAAAATGAGGGACAATGAGGGACACTGACCCCCAAAATGAGGAGCACATCCTCAAGATAGAGGTACAAGCTCAGACCACAGTAGAAACCATTGTGTTAACATGTAACAAGTTTATTTTCGAATTTGCACCTTAGAATAATATGCCTTTCTGTTTTAAAGAACTGCACTAAATCTGCAAGTCCTTTTTCAAAGCAGAAGCCTATTTTTAAATACTAATCCAAATTATGTAATTTTTTTCTATCTCTACAGGATATTTAGTTATCCCAGTATGTGTCTCTGGTATATACACACACACAGCTGGAAATTACCATTTTAGAAGTTTATAATGTGCATTATGTCCCTTGTTCTGCTCTTCCATTGTTGGCACAATGCATTTGTGTTCTACTATAGAACTCTGTGGCTGGACGGGACATAGCAACTATATCACGCAGTTCTAAACCACCACATACCACCACAGTATAAATCAAAGGCCCTGTCCACACTGCACATGGTTGAGCAGTAACGGTTTTAAAACCAGTATGGTATGTACCGTTACCGTCCGTCTGCATTGACGCTGAACCGTTTCTTCAAATGGTCACCTCCCATCCACATTGCTGCTCTTTTTTGGAGCTCCATGCAAACTGAATCAAGGGTCTATCCCACAGTGCCTTGCAGGGCGTCCTCATACACACATACATAAAGCATAGAAATCAGTACAGTCATGCATCCGCACTAGTAAGAGAAACATCATAGAAAATGAACCGTTTCAGATTCTAACCTAAAGACCACATCTTGACAGGTCTAAAGAACGTTTTTAAAATTACATGATAAACCATTACCAGTGTGGACGTGACCCATTTTTGGAGTTCACGGTAATGGTTCAAAGCACCGGTAACAGTTTATCATGTGCGGTGTGGACAGGGCCAAAAACACCCACTGTGGTTACTGACAGAGTTGTAAAGATAAAACAATACCAAACTTGGAATTAGTTCTTACAAACAAGTTCTACTGGGAAAATGAGTTGCAAGCCCAGTGCAGTTCTCTTTTACTATCTGAATTTACAGCACTTTCTCTATGATTCTGTGTGATGGCAACACATATTCTTTGAGGGACTGTCTGGACCGGGCAATTTTGAGGGGTAAAATGAGGGACATCCTTCATAATCAGGGACAGTTGAGAGGTATGGCTGAAAATTCAGACTCCGTGCGAGATACAGGCTGGGGGTACCAAGGCCCAACTGATACTGGGAGCCCACCTGGGAAAATAAATGGAGTCCTCAGAGAGAGCACAGCACACTTACATCGGCATTCCAGTCCAAAGGAATATTGGTACTCTGCATATTACAATCTCTTCCAGAAACCCCTTAAAATTTGAAAAGAGGATTTATAGGCACATGTTGTTATAGTTTTAATGGTGGGCAGGTACCCAGCAGAAGGTGCTCACAGTGCTGGAACTGCAGTGGGCTTTCTAGGGCTCAGCACTATAGCTATGTGAGCTCACGGCATCAGTGCCATTGACTTATAATTGAATAGGGTGGGTGTTGGAGGCCTAGTTTAAAAGTAAGGCCCTCGTGCTGCCCCCCTGCCACACACTCCCAAAGCTCAGAATTCTAATTCCAACACTGGGAGAGTTCCTGATTCTACCAGCTAAAATGCTCTTATCATGTCCTTCCTACTGAATATAAGAAATGTAGTGCTGTAGCCATTCAGTCCAGTGTCTGCTCTTTAATGATTTTGCAGGACTGCAATAATGCCATTGCCATAAGAAGCATGGGCAAAATCAGGGAGACTCCCAATAAGGAGACTTTGAAAGTATGGTCACTGGATCGGACCTAGCTCCCTGGGCCACAATCAGGGGCATCAAGACCACGCACCTCTCCCCATACAATTGGAGTGACCCCCCCAGATGCCCATTCAGGTGGCATTACTTTCTATCATAAGGTAAAGGCACTACAGATGAAAGCATTGCTATTAGCTTGCCCACAAATTGCTGACACCGGCGACCACTACCGCATTCCACATACAGGCTCTGAGGTCTCGGGCCTTTACATTTCTGTCCCCAAATTCATTACATATCACCCTTCACTCTTACTGTATTAACACTTTTTCCTACTGTAAGTCTAATTTATTATTATCTGAAATTACAGCTTTGTTCACACATACCTTGTTAAGTAATCTAACTTTTTTTGCTATGATTGTATTATGACTTTGTTTCGAGCACAATCAGGCACTTGTTCTTGGACCCCTCTGCATATCTGCTTCACACTGTGTTAGCACATCTATTCAGGTTGTATATATTACTTACTGTGTGTGTGTGTGTGTGTATATATATATATATATATATATATATATATATATTTCTCTTCAGTGTTGAACAACTTTATTGTCCCATCATGTTCACTGTGTTTCCCCAAACATTTTTTGCCAGTGCACACACATCTAGAAATAAGCTGTTCTCAATTGAGTATGGTTTCCTGGTGAAACCTTCAGACTAAATCAGCAAATAAAAGATCTCTTTCAGGACAGTGTGAAATTTCAACAAATTCCACCTAATCACAATGATTTCTTGCAGAAGTGGAATGGGAGAATTCTGCCTCATAAAGGAGGAAGCCGGAAGAATATTCCATAGAACCACAGTTTTCCAAGTAAATCTGTGGATTGTTCATGGGAAGCATTCCATGACCAATTATTTCATGGTTATTCCCCCTTTAAGTTATCAAACTTGATCAGAAATGTACTCACTGATTGCCATTTCATGCCTGTGACAAACTGAAACATACTGATAAAATTCTGCATGATAATTTTATATGGACGTATATTCACATGGTAAAATTTAGGGACAAATGAAAACATGAACTAAAAACATTAACAGAGACAATTAATTCTCATTGTAGACTATAAAGAAATTGAGTCATTTATTAATGTTTTTAGTTCATGTTTTTATTTGTCCCTAAATTTTACCATCTGAATCTGCATCCATATAAAATTACCGTATCATGCAGAATTTAATCAGTATATTTCTGTTTTTCAGAACATTTTTTTTCCACAGATTCAGTATCTTTCAGTTCATTTATCCCTCATATTTTTGTAACCACATCACTCAGCAGAACTACCAGAGGACTTTCTCATTTCACTCACTGCAGCCTTGCATTTGAGAAGATAGATAACTCTGGAGCTGCTCAGTTGTGTCTTGTAGCCTTCCACACAGACACGTGGCATAGTGTAGTGGCCTGTCACTGGCCTGGGAACAAGAGCAGTCTCCTCTCCCTCCTCCTACTGCCAGGGGGTACTACCTAACAACTGGACATAGGGCATAGTTTTTCTCAAGTTACAGATCTAAAATTGGCAGCAGGAATAAGTGTCTGTTTGAGCGTCTTACCTCAAGTTGTAGAACCACAGTAGTATTGTGATCCATCCCCTAGCCTATACAATTGTGACCCCCACCTTTTGGTATGCTCCACCGCCACTGTTCTAAACCCCAAATACTTACAGCTGTGAAGCTGGCCTCTCAGCCTGAGGCTCAGTTTACTGCCCAATAATTTGTGGCATTATAATGCCAGGTGTAGAGTTATGACAGACATCCTAATTTTGGAAGAGAGTTTGTGGTTCTGTACTGGCACAAGAGTAAAAATAAAAGCATAACATCTAAGGACATATTGCATTCATTTGCTGTGAACCTGGTACTCAACAAATGGCATACATAAAAATACAATAAAAGAACACGACAGCCTGGGAGAGGTTTCATATGGTCATTACATTCTCAACAATACCCTTACACAAAAATGAACTAAAAACAGGAAAAATCAAGTCAATGTGAGTACTACAGCCCAGCCCAGTGGTGCTGAGGGTTGTGGCACTGGATGCTACACCTTGCACCGCGACGACGACCCAGGTTCGGGAATGAGCTCAGGTTGGCATGGGGGGAGGGAGAGGACAGTGAATAGCTGCCGGCTGGCAAGCTTTCCACCACAGGAGGTACTGATGGGTCTCTCAGTGCTTGGCTGCCCCAGTGGAGGCTGGGTGGCAGCGCCACCTCTGAGAGCCCGGGTGCAGTGCCAGGGGTGGGTGGAAGGAGCGGTTGACTGGAGCTGTGGTGCTAATGCGGGCCTCCACCCACACAAAGCCGCTGCTTTTGGGGCTCCAGGGTTAGGAGGGCAGATAACAAGGACAAATCACAGGGATCACCAGGATGAAGCCTCCGGGCTGCCTCCAGGTGTTCTGCTGGGGCACGCATAGCATCAGAAAGCCCCCAGAGTCCAGTAGGTTGGCCGACAGAGGAGATCCGCTGAGGAGGAGGTAAAAACAGTTACAAAAAAAAAATGGTGAGTACTACAACTGATGCTTGCCGTTACCATTATTGTACCACTAACTGTATAAAATGCCTGAAATTTGTTGCCTGATCCTTTCTGACAGCTACAGCCTCAATGTTAAAGAGCATCATCAATCAAGGGAACTAAACAAGGGTGTGAGCAACTACAGGAAACAGACCAGTGGCAGGACCAGGCAGCCTATGATGGTGCAACTTACCGGCATCACAGCAATGAGAGAGAGAGAGAGACGGGCAGCCGCAGCAGAACTCAGTAACCAGCAGGACCTACTTGCACTGCCAGCCACTTGGTGTGGTGGTTGTCCACAATGGTCTTCCTCCTCCTCCTCCTCATCATGTGTCCTGTCTTGATGATGAGAAGGATGAGGACAAGAGGATGATAAGGACACCCCCCCCGGCAGCTCATGACCTATAGACTTTAGAGTCAGTCCACCTCTGCCACATCTGGCACTCTTCTGGCCCTGGCTCTTTCCTGGCTCACTCCCTCTCACTGGTCATTGACTGTGCACTTGCATGCCCCAGCACGCTGGAACATTATTTACATTATTATTTAGCAGTTCTGTGCCTGCTGGCAACTGCCTACCTTTGCTGGGGATGATGCTGGCTGTGCTGATGCGCTCCTCCTCTGCTGCTAACCTTGCTCCTCCAGTTGACCTGCTGCTCTGTGCCGGTGCCGCCGGCTGCCCGGACTGAAGGACCCCACCCAGCCATTTGTAGGCCTGCCGCCTACCTATACCTCCCTAACCCTAACCCTAACCCACCCAGTGTGCTGGAGTTGCCCACTTGCTCTGCTTTCCCTCTGCTGCTCAGACTTGCCTTCCTTCTCTTTTGTTTGTTGTTGCTGCTGGCTGCTGCCCTGCCCCAACGGTGACTGTCCACGTCTGGACTGCAGCTAGCTTGGCTCATTCTACTCCCCAGCTGCCCGACCCTGGGCCCTCCCTCTCCCTCCTCGCCAGCCCGACTCCTCTGACTAGTAAGACTGCTGGGCTGGCCTCAGGTGGGCCTGCTGTGCTGCCTCACTGCTGCTTGTGGTGTGGTGTCCCGAACGCCTGACTCCTGGCCAACTGCCGACTCCCGCTGCACTGCTGGTCTTTGGCTGCTACTCTTTCCCTCTGCAGCTCGGCTCCTCTCCCATCTGGGTTGACTGATGTCTGGACCACTGGCACCACCTCTTCTAGGCCGGCCTGCTGCTCACTCTCTCCTGTCTCCCTAAGCACAATGAGTATCTCCTCACACATGCCGGATTGCCCTGAAGCATGCACGGTTATCGCGCTTAATATAACCCCATCCCCTCCAGCTAAACACAGTGTGGTAAGTTGACCAGTCACAATGATCGGAAGGGGTGACAATTCAAATCAAGGGTAAAGTGGCAAGGCTTGCACATTTTTAATAATGATAGCCGTGCCACCTCTGACAGCCCAATTAAACAGCATGGGGTGGGCTGTGGTGTGGTCACGGTCAGCAGAGGGCACAGGCATGACAGAGAAACCACTAGGGGGATAAAAGAATTTAAAAAGGCGGCATGTGGCAAAATATTGCTGTGGCTCAGTCCAGGTAATAAAATATTGCTGGGGCCAATGCCTCACAGGCCCATACAACCGGGTGCCTATGCCACTTGTCATGATCTTGCAATGTTGTTTGGTCTGGTAAATCACAGTATAGCATAGTGGTTAAGAGCACAGAGTTGCAAACCTGGATAACTGGGTTTGAATCCCACAGCCACTGCCTGCATGCTGCCATATTTCAGAAAAAGAGATGTGCAAGAACAAGGAGGCACAATTTGAAGCTAGAGGGGGGATGGCTCAGGGGCAACGTGAGGAAGTATTTTTTCACAGAGAGGGCAGTGGACACATGGAACAGCCTTCCAGATGAGATCATGGAGTCAAAAACAGTGGAGGAATTCAAGAATGCATGGGACAGACATAAGGCAATTCTGGTGGGGGGGCTAGAAGGAAGTAGGCTATTGGTTAACTAGGATCTGTAGCTTATTTAATAAGTAGGGAAGTGGGCAGAGTTGGTGGGCCAAGAGGTCTTTATCTGCCATCTATGTTTCTATGTTACTGTATGACCATGAGCAAGTCACTTAACTTTCCTATGCTCCCAGGATGCACCAGGAAGCAAGATTCAGCTTAGTGTGTCTTTCCTGGCCAAAAATTGCTAAAAAACAAAACAAACATCTTTTTAAATAAATTGCATTCTACGTGTTTGTCCTTTGCTTCCCTCAAATGAATAAATAGCTACCTCAAAGGACAATCACAAGTTCTTGTCTGCAATGGAACAACCGCTAGCTCTGGATGGTTAAACCAAGGTGTGCTACAGGTTTGATTCTGAGACCACTACTCTTCTCCCTCTCGTGACCCTCCCTCCTTCTGCTGCAGCTTCTATTTCATGGACCTGTTTGGCAGTGATTCCATTAACCTCCCATCTTGATCTGAACTAGATATTACAGACAAATGTTAAAAGTGTACAGCACTGGATGTCCCAGAATTCCCTAGTGCTAAACATTAAAAAGGCCTAAATGATACTCTTCTCAGACAAAACATAGGTCCAGGGAAGGCTTTAATTCATACCTTTTTCTGCAGAGGGTCCTGAAAATGACCAGGTATTAAATAACCTTGACTGGATTGCATATGTCCTTTGAACATCACATATGCCAGACCCTTAAATCAAGCCCCCCAAAACTTTGCTTGCCATATACAAAAACAAAGTACAGTTCACCCCCACATCCCCACCCATGGTAAATCTGAGAAGTAAAACATATTTGCTGCCTGAATTGGTAATATTTTTTTCTCACAAATTCTTATTATTTATTCTGGGGGGCATTTTACGTTGTTTTTATTTCCGTTCAGTGAGAGTGCCTGGTGGCTAAGTAAGCTTGTAGTGTGAGTGCATGTTTTCTTAGTCAATTTATATTGTTTTATTTTAGTTGGGTTTTCTTTTCTTTATTTTCCTTTTCTTATATTTATGTTTATTTGATTTTGTGATGGGAATTCTTTGTGCGAGGAGGGATCCCGGTCTCTGTTCATTATTTATTTTTATTTTTATTGTTTATTTATGGTTTTAGTTTTGTTTTATTTTCCTGAAAGCAGGTTCTATTTGAGAAATGCGGATTAAATTGAGTTAATTGGGTTTGAGTTTTTGATTTTTGGTTCACGGTTGTTTAATTTTGTTGGGTTAATTGTTATTTTAATTCTTGGGATTTGATTTTTATTAGTTTTTGTGAGAGTAGGAGTTTATTGTCTTGCTCCATGTTGAAGGACGGGGATATTTATTATTATCCCACCCCCCCGGTTGTGCGCTATTCATCCTCCACTCTTCATGCCCTCCACCCCTTCCCCCACCTCTTTTACTCTTTTCTATCTACCAATGTTGTCGGGCTTTGGGAATTGCCTGTAGGAGGAGGGGGAGGGGTTGGGGGCCTGAACAGTGGAGGATGGATGAGGGGAACGCTCGTTTTGGGATTTTTAAGCCCAGAAGATGCCCTGGGGTGAAATGGAGGTCAGAACGTGGGTTTCCTTGTCTGACCCCCATACCCAAGGGCACCACCACTAGTAATGGTGGGCAAGTGGCAGGGGCATCCCAGGGGCTCTGTCCAACTCAGGCGGTGTTATGCAATGCCAAATCTGTTGTGAACAAGACTGCTATTGTGGCAGACTTGATGGGTACAGCGGATCTGGCTTGCATCACCGAAACCTGGCTGGATGGAAATGCTGGCCCTGTACTTGAGGCGGCAGTTCCGGCCGGGTATTCGGTGATACACCGTCCGAGATTGGACCGCAGGGGTGGAGGGGTTGCGGTCTGTTTTAAGACCGAATTGGGCCACACCAGTGTTCCAGTTGAGAAGACCAGATCATTCGATTGTGTTATTGTGGCAGGTGGGGGCTATAGACTGGCTCTCTTCTACCGTCCACCCGGAGACGAGAAGCCATTCCTTAAGGAAGTGGCGGACTTTGTCGTTGACCTGGTATTGGAGTCCCCCAGGTTGATGGTGCTGGGTGACTTCAATGCTTGGATCGACGATGAACTCTCACAATTTGGACAGCACTTCCTCCAATTGATGAATTCATTGGACATCTCACAGGTGGTTACCGCGGCCACTCATAAATGTGGCCATTCCCTTGATCTGTTTTCTCCTGGGGATGGAAGCCTCTGGTGTGGGGGTGGAACCTGTCGGATGGTCTGTCCATCACACTGTGAGATTCAATTTTGGTACCCCCCTGTGTAGACCAACCCTTGTGGCGATGGTCAAGTACCGCCCTTTACAGGATGTGACTCCCAATGGTCTAACTGCGGCACTTGACCTATCAGAATTTCCTGTGATGAGCTCGGATCCAGAGGTCTTGGTCCTGGCCTATAATAAGGCCATTACCTCTGCTCTGGATTCCATTGTGCCAATCCATGTGTGTCCTCTCTCCCTTCGCCCTCGGTCCCCATGGTTCGATGGGGACTTGAGGGAGATGCGACGACTAGGACACAGGTTAGAGAGGTGCTGGTAGAAATCCCTCTTAGATGCCAACCATCTTACACTGCTAGAGCATTATTAACTCTATCAGTCAGCAATTGCTCGTAAGAAGGCAGTATTCCTGTCCGGGGAAATTGCTGCTGCTCAGAACTGACCAGCCCAGCTCTTTCGAACCATGGACAGACTGTGCAACCTAGCCTGTCTACAGGTTCGTAGAGCCTTTTCGCAATCCCAGTGTGAGGAGCTTGCTCAGTTCTTTGCAGATAAGGTGGATGACATCAGGGCAGAGACCCGAGCAGCACTCTCTATGGGAACAGCTATGGACCAGTCCCCAGTCGCACTCCGTCTTTTTTCCTGGAGTCTCTTCAAAAGGCTGAAAATTGAGGATGTTATGAGGATTGTTCAGGGTATGCTCACTACATGCTGTAGCTTAGATCCGGGCCCTACAGCCTTGATTATAGGCTGTGGGGAGATTATCATCCTGGTTCTGGCGAGGATAGTCTGGTGCTCCTTAGACTCTGGTGAATATCCCTGCTCCCTGAAGGAGGCAGTGGTGACACCAGTGTTGAAGAAGGCTTCTTTGGACCCCGACTCCCTCATCAACTACAGGCCTATCTCAAACCTTCCCTTGGTTGGGAAGGTAATTGAGAAAGTAGTGGCTACTCAGTTAGACAACCATTTGACCATCCATAGCATCTACGATCCTCTTCAATCCAGTTTTTGAAAGAGGCACAGCACCGAGATTGCGCTGGTAAGGGTGCTCAATGATCTCTTGATGGTGAGAGACCAGAAAAAATGGTCCATTTTGGTCCTACCGGATCTGTCATCAGCATTTGACACTGTAGACCATGGGGTACTGCTTGAGCACCTGAGAATCATCTGTGGGCTTTCAGGTTTGGTCCACAGATGGTTTACTTCTTTCCTTACCGGTCGAACTCAGAGGGTGGTATCGGGGGTGTTTTCCTCCGATCCTATCTCTCTGTCTTGTGGAGTTCCCCAGGGCTCAGTGCTGTCCCCCATGTTGTTTGAGGTGTACATGCTTACCCTCGGAGACATTGTAAGACAGTATGGGCTGGAGTTTCATTGTTATGCCGATGATACCCAGCTCTACTTGTCTTTTGCACCTGACTAGAATGGAGCACTCTCAGTGTTTAATAATTGCCTCAGTGAAATCCAAGGTTGGATGAGGTCCAGCTGGCTGAAGTTGAATTCTGGGAAGACAGAGGTGATGGTTGTGGATCCTGGTTGCCGGATAGTGGGGTGGGGGACAAACCATCCCTCAGGTCTATTCCTGGGGGATGAAGAGCTCCCTATCTCTGAACAGGTGCACGACCTAGGGGTGATTCTTGACGATCATCTGACACTACGTGTGCAAGTCTCAGCCATCGTTAAGTTATCCTTTTACCATCTTAGGAACATCGCTAGGATCAAGCACCTTGTTCTGTCCGGGGACCTACCTACATTGATACACTCCTTTGTGACCTCGCGCTTGGACTACTGCAATTCCCTTTACTCTGGACTTCCAGGGGTTGATATCCACCACTTGCAGCTGGTGCAGAACTCCGCAGCCCAGTTGTTAACTGGGACGCCTCGTTCTTCCCATATTACACCGGTGCTGCGGGAACTGCACTGGCTGCTGGTTCAGTGGTGGATCACCTTTAAAGCTGGCTTACTGACTTATAAAGCCCTGCACGGTTTGGGCCCTGACTACCTGAAAGAGCTCCTGGTTCCTTACCTCCCAGAGCAACCACTTCGCTCGGCCAACGAGGTGTTGCTGGAGATTCCGAGGGTAGTTTTAAAATCTTTTGGTGCCCGGGCTTTTATGTTCGTGGCACCGATCCTCTGGAATTCTCTACCCCGTTGGATTAGAGAGTGCACGACTGTGGGGGGTTTTAAACAAGCATTAAAATCCTTTTTGTGGATTAAGACATTTGGAGACGATGCTGACTTGGTCTGATCTTAATATTTTATCATGATGTCTGATATCATTTATTCTATTGGTTTTATTATGATGTGTTATTTTGATGTGATTTTATAATTTGTTCTGCACCTTGATTTTTGAAAGGCGCATTAAAAATAAAGATGATTATTATTATTATTATTATTGTCTTACTTTTTTCTCCAAAGAAAAGGGGTTCTCTTAGTTTTCAGTTTGGAATTCCAATATGAGTAAGCCAAACCACCAGATGCCAAGGTGAAACCCCACAGGTTGCTCATAATTATGAAATGACTACAGTGGCTACTCTTAAATAGAATGCAATGCTTAAATTGGCTCCTTTAAAGTAAAGTGCTTCCACCCAGGTAATTTCATAGGTGACCAAAAGGAGCATGCTAAAAGGAGTACCACAAGCTCCCAAACTATAAATTCTGATACTAGCATGCTCTAATCTTTGCACTGTTCACAACACTGCCTCAGTCTTGATACCTGGAAACTTCAGTTCCACTTCAACTGCTAATGTGATATATAGAACCGCACATGTGACCAGGCTGCACATTACAAATCATGAAATCATTCTAAGTCAAACTGTGAGGTGCTATTTAACAGGAACAGAGAAGCTAGGGCACAGGGTGACAAGTGGAGATTAGTGGGGGGAAGATTTAAAAAGGTTGTAAGGAAGTAGTATCTTACAGATAGAGTTGCTGAACCACGAAATGGTGTGCAGGCAGAAATAATGGGTGTCAAACCCATAAGTAGCTTTGAACAAGGCTCAGACAGAGCCAAGGATATAATTACTCAGAGGACCAAGGGAGGCTGAACCACAGAGAACAGTGGGGAGAAGAGAGTAAGCGAGGACCCCACAGGGACAGCAGGTCCCAGGGTATGATGGGATAATATGAGCAGAACAGATGGACCATAAATCTTTTTTTTTCTTCTGTTTATATTTTGTAGCTTTTTCTCCCATTTGTTCCCCTGTAACCTGTCCCCATACCTCGGATGCACGTGCGCATGTGGAGGCACGCACACGCCACGTCTCAAGGTGCCCTCCTACTCTGTGTCGGCCCCTCTGTCTATCACTAGACCTCCACCAGGTGGCAGCGGGACTACCGCGACCGGGGCGGCAGCCATCCCAGGTGTGGAGAGCTGCCTTCCGTCTGCTCAATCCTGCTCCTACCCCCCTCGTGCTGGCTCCCAGATGACCCAAGTCCATTCCTGAGCCCAGGTCACCAGCATGGCATGTGAAAAGGCATCCAGCTCCTCAATCCTCTGCGCCACCGGGCTAAGTTTGACCTGATCAGATTATAATCCCTGGGACCAAGGTATCTCCCTGAGATGAGCTACTGGCTAGGGAGAAAGGCTTTTTGGGGAAAATTTAAAAACTTCCCTCGATTGTGACTGTTTTCAGGATAGATGCATGTGAGATGCTCTACATATATGTTTTGTTCTTGTTCCTACTCAAACTCATCATTGTTTGCTTCAATTGATCAATTATTTATTTTACCAGGTGAAGCACCATTGAGCGAGCTCATTTGCAGGGTGGACCTGGACATATACCAGTAAACAGTAATAATACAGGTACACAACAGAGGAAGGCTACAATAATTGGCATGAGGGTACAGCAAAGCAGGGGTTGACCAGCTAATACAAAAATGACAGTATAATGTGCAGTGCATGCAGTAATAATATGTACAACAATATACAACACTTACATGAGGGTTCAAGGGTGAAATAAGGAGAAGGAAGGAAATGCAGAAGGAAGGGACCAGGGGACAGCTAGGGGGCAAGTGCTGTTGACAAGAGCTCAGATGTCATGTCATTAGTGGAAACAGTTGCAGAGTTTGTTGAAGGAGCGTAAGTATAACTTTTTGAACATGGAAACTTTTATGAGGACGGCTAGCATCAGAGTTTTTTGAAGATTGTTCCATAAGTGGGGAAGGGCGTAACCTATAGAAGATTTACCAAAGCGTGTGTTAATTTTAGGGCAGATTAGAGAGATGTATGAGAGGCTTCTCAGGGAGTAGCTACCTACAGAGGAAATCAGAAGACATTCTAAGATTTACTGAGGAAGCTTCTTGGTAACTGTTGTAGAGGTCCAAAAGGCAGCATTCCTTTGCTTTCTAAATTTTAGTGAAGTCCAATATACTACAGAATACAAGGAACAGTGATGGGTGGAATGTGGGGCTCCAGAGATAAATCTTATGACTCGGTGGTAGAGAGTATCAAGCTTTGAAAATGCGGAAGCAGGTCCATGGCCAAAAATGAAATCAGTGTAGTCTAGTAATGATAGAAAGGTAGTTTGTATCAATCTCTTTTTGGCATCATAAGTAAGAAGATGCTTGATCAGGTAGAATAGACCAAGTCTCTGTTTTAACTTCATCAAGAGTTCCTCAATGTGAATGGAGAAGGAAAGCTTATGATCAATCCACACCCCCAAATATTTAAACTTAACCACGAAGTCTATGGAGTCACCAAGAAGCATGGTAATATAAGGTAAAAAGCCTTGGGTGGAAGGACTAAGAGTATGAATGAACGGTGAAAGAAACTGGCCTTCATTTTTCTAGTGTTTAATAAGAGCTTTTGATTCAATAGATTTAACTGCAGCCGGTTAAAATCTTGTTGGAGGTCCAAACATAGTTACTCAGGAGTAGTTCTTTCAATATAAAGGACCGTGTCATCTGCAAAAAGATGAATGTTGGCTGATGCAATGCCTGAATCAATGTCATTGATATAGAGAGCAAAGAGTAAAGGTCCTAAGATGGACCCCTGTAGCACATCTCCCATCAAGGCTTTTAGGGGGGAAAGATCACCGTCAGCTTCAACCCATTGGAATTTCCCCGTAAGATGGATGGAAAACCATTTCAATGCTACAGCGTCCAGGCCAGTGTTCATTCTCACTTGAATTGGCTTTCTACAATGTCTTGAATTAAATATTTTTTGTTGTTTAGTTCATAAGGCAGTTTATCCATCTGTATTGTCCGCTCTTGAGGACTTAGTAAATACTTGGAATTCAAAACTACTTTGCAATCCTCAGAGTGTATTCACTTATTTTCTCCCATGAAAACCCAAATGGGCACCAAGGCCTTTCCCATGACTGCTCTTGGTCTTTGGAATGCCCTGCCTGTCTTTTTGCATTCTGTTACATCATTCAGTTTATTTAAACTTAAAATGCATCATCACTTGCTTTCATCTCAAAATTGTGCCTTTGATTTTTGTGCTATACTACGTACAGGTATTTGTAACACTTATGTTATTGTTTTCTGTACTGTATTAGATCTGTATGTGTTTGGTCCATGTTGAACCTGAAAAACAACCCTTGGTCCAGTGCTCTTTACCTTGTTAACAAACTGAGATAAATAAATAAATAGTAGTGTCTCAGGCCCAGGGAAAGGGAGCACGCTGTTTGAGGGTGCTTCCTCAATGACTACTGAAAACAGTCACTCAAGTTTAGTGATAAAATCATTACATTTATCCAAGTTACAGGCTACAGAAATGTTCTATAGAAAATGAACTAAGTAGGTGTACATGCCCTGCACTGCTTTCACTGACTTAGTTAACTTTCAGATGTAAAGGTCGGGTATCCCCCGTGTCTTTGGATACATGGTGGCATCTCTTGTCAGAGAAGCACCTACCTTATGCCATAAAACCAGCACCTCTCACCTTCACCTTTGCCACCATGGATCTGGGGTGCTGGAGCTAGGGGCACCTTAACCATACACATTGGTAAACCCTTAAACATGAGACTACACACAAACAAAGTTCCAGACATAGAGCTTGGGTCAAGCTAGGTGTATTTAATAAGCTGCCAAGAGGGTACACAGCATTTATGGCATCTCCCCTGCCACTTTAACTCTCAACTCAGTTCTTCAGTTATAGTACTCACTATATGATATTGTATACATTCTGTTTACTGAGGCTCCAATCTTCTTCCTCACCAAGCTCCCCAGGGCCTATGTACCCTGCGGTATTTCCATGACTGCTGCTAAGTTACCTCACTAGACCTACGGACATTTTTATTAACTTTTAATGGATCACAGTCTGAGCACATTTCAGTTTACATACATTTCAATAACTTCCATGTCGGGGTCCCTGGAGAACTAGCGCACCCAAGACCATTTGTGCAGTGCCACTCTCCCAAATAGGACAAGCACCCCCCTGGAGGAAAATTGGGGCTAGCATGTTTTACTGTGCCCATGAAGGACAGCACTAGAAAGCAAGTCAGACTATGACATTACTACTAAATTAATTGGTTAGTTGGTCTGGCCATGCCTGCCTCCTTCCAGCAGAAGACTGATAGCCCTAATGGCCTACGGAACAGGCAGCCATGGTTGGCCATCACACAAGGACATACTGATTCCAGCCCTTGCCAGGTCCCCTCCCCCCTGATGACCCATTCATTTGGCTACCATGTCAGGGCATATGTTACTTACTCTACAATACCTGGGTGTCCTAATTCTCTACAGGACTTCTTTTTTCCATGTAGGTTTGTACCTGGAAGCTCTGGCATGGGTAAGCTCTCAGTCCTGTCCCTGTACCTTCTGTACAGCAACCATGTCAACCCAGCCCAACTGGACCCAGAGACCCCCACGGATTGCCTTTCTGTGGTGGGGCCAGGTGGGGAAGGGCCACCGTCTCTCCCACCCACAGATACAAATCCAGTTATGGATATGATAGTCCATGCAGAGGCGCAGGACGGATGGTCGGCAGGCAGGACATCATTCAGCTTGTGCCAACCATTTTCTGTTTACTCCCCTGGTTTCCCCAGCAATGGCGGCACACTGAGCATATGTGCATGGAGGTGCACACACATCACAGAACTGTGGCACCTTACCTTTACTTTGCTGCTTGAATGTGCTGCTATCCTCAGGCCTCCACCTGGGGGCAGCAAGGAGCTAAGATGATGCACTGCCCATACCAGGAGAAGAGAGCAGTCAGTTGGACACTCACTTATCTCCCACTCAACCAACCCCTGAAACCCTGTACTTGTTCCAGAACACAGGTCGCTGGTGTGGCAGGATGTGAGGCATTCAGTACCTCAGTCTTGTACACCATTGGGCTTGCCCCCTCTGCGGGACTTCTTTAAAGGGATACTGTCAACCCCCATTTGGCCTCAAAGTGTCCCTAGTTTAAAAAACACATTTTATGATCGTTCTCATTCTGTAGAGACTGTTGGTGTAGCTGGTTGTTTGATTCAGACTCCTTTTTCCCTTTTAAAACGTAAAAAACTGAGTATCAACCATACTGGTGTTGCCACACCAAAACATGTTTGTTTACATTTCTTGACCAACTACAACTGCATCTTTCCTGGACTCAGGAACACCCCCAACACTATCTAGCTACTCATTATGCAGTGGGGGTAGATGAGACTGTTGTATCAGGAGTGGCTGCACTGTTTGAGGGTGTTTCTATTGTTCAGAAAGTATGCAGTAAGCTTAGGTAAACAATTTGGAGCAAAACAAGGCTGTGTTTAACTATACATTCCCATGAATTTCAGTTCTAATAAGCAAGGAGGCGGATTAAACAACCTCAACATCAATGAATTTTAGAGATGGTAAGCAATCATAAAATGCGGGTTATTACCTAGAAACAATATGTTGCGAAACAGGTTGACAGTGTCCCTTTAATGCAAGGCTTACTTATAAATGTGCCTTTTCAGGATCATGCTCTCTTTCAAGCAATTTCATGGCAGCAGCAGATCCTCCTGGATCCCAGCGACCTTCCTTAAGGGATGGCGCTCCACTACCCCCGGTGATGTCATGCTGGTTCTTCTTCTTCTGGGGTACTTGAGGCAAACTCTTGGGACGTGCCTTGCTGGTGTTGCTCTACAAACCTTGCTAGGGGTGTCAAGTGTCACCCGGATAATGGGGATTGGGTGATGGAGGGGGCATGCCCTACACCATGCCTCCATGCATACAATGCCATGGAGGCATTACACAGAGCAGCAACTGTCCACATAATGGCATGCAAAGTTCCTCTTAGACCCTTGCTTGTCTTTTATGATAAGAAGCATGCTGGCAGCTGAATATGGCAGCCAAGGGCATACCTGCTTGGGACACACTAGCTCCTTTCTCTACTGGGTGCTTGTTGCCAGCAGGGGGTGTAGTACAAGATGCCTCTGCTATTTGCATGGTGTGACCACAGACTGATATTCATGCATGCAGCACATGCTGGACAAGGGTGCTCTGCATGTAGGGTTATGGCTCCATAATGAGAGCACACTCATAAACGCATTGTGCCATGCTTTGAGTGGTGCAATCGGATATGTTTGAACAGCAGGGCCTTGGTGTTAAAGGGTTTGAATGAAACCAGTTTTTCCATCCAGAAGATCAGCTGATCATAGGATCAAGCCCTGCAGCAGGCTCTTGGGCTATACCTAACCCCAACCCTTCAGGGCTGCTGCAGGGGTTGCTGAGCTGTTAGAAGTGCCATTTTCTACCACAGCCACTAAACTGCTGTCCGCTTTACTCATCGCTGTTGGCTGTCCAGGTAGAAGTTAAAGCTCCCACGGCCCCTTTCGAAAGATATGAGGAGTTAAGTATTCTATAGTAATATGGCAATTTTAAATTGGAAGGAACTGTCTAGCAGGTCTCCCAACCAGATTCAAAAGAAGGAAAGAATAAGTATTGAGTGCAAACACGCTTCCTGCTCTACGAATCAGGGTACCCTGTTATTCCTTTAATAATCAGAAATTTGTCCAGGCTTATGAGGGCCTGAACTGTCTTCATGTCCACTGTCTCTGCTAGTAGGCTGTTCCATAGGTTCACTGCCCTGTTGGTTAAGAAGTGCCTCCTAATATTACCCCGAATTTACTACCATTGAGCTGTATGGTGTGCTGACTATGTCCTACTGGGGAACACCAGATCAGACATCTCCATTGATTCAGTCCTTGGTTTTTTTTTTACATTTTAGTTATCCTTTTTTCCTTCAGAACAGAAAAAATATAAATACCACTACAGGTACAACTGTAACACTGTTTGTGCTGATATCGTAACCGCTTTCACCGCTTAGCGGTTTACTCTATTGGTCTAGCCTAGCACAGTCGGAATGTACAACTAGCACAGCCTTGTTATTTACTCTGCATATGTGGTGTTTTAGTACGTTTGTACTGCTGCAGTATTCAGGGAGGACTGTTCGGGACCTGTCCTCCTTGTGGTAGTGCCTGCACTCAGACTCCCTGTGATCACCATGTCGGATTCCTGCTGAGCTATCACGCGCATGTGCAGTAAGGCTTCTGTCCCAATAGTGTACTGAAGACCTTGCGCATGCATAGTAGGGACTAGTGACGTAACAGAGGCCTTCCCGCTGCATAGCAAGTAATGACTCCTGTGTTCTCCTCTACCTTATTGGCCTCACAGATCTCCCTCCCCAGTTAGACACAGACACAGGAGCACACTACCAGGCTGAGGGTATCAACTGAGAGGCTGCAAGAGGTAATTACCATCAGCCTCCTGCACAGCTTGCTTGCTGGGGGTGTTTGCCTGTCAACGCTATGCATCGACTGCCCCACCCACCCCAGCCACCCTCCCACCCAAGCTCGACTCTCCACTTACAGCCCTCTTCTGGTCATATGACTTCCTGTAGCTTTTGGTACAAAGTTCCCACTTTTCCACCTGCAGGTTATACATACCCGCCACCAGGTGGTTTTCCTCCTTCCCTGCCTGCAGACCTCCCTGCTCCTCTCTATCTGCCTCCTCCTATCTATACACTGTTGGCACTCTAAGTATCCCCACCACTACTACTCCTTAGTCAGCACCACTATTCACTATTCTCAGCTGCACTCATCCCTTTCCTCCCTCTCAGAACCCCTCCCACTTCTGTCATCCCACTTGTCCCCACTAGGAGTCACTACAGTGCACTCCCTTTTCCAGCCTGCCACCCTTGTCTCCGACCTGCCACCAGTGCATCACACCGCCCAATACCACCCACTAGCCAGTGTATAACGAGTCCCCCTACCCTAGGATCAAACATGGTACCCTGCGCACCAGAGTCCACAGCCCTATCGCAGGACCACAGGGACTCCCTCTCATAGTGTATGTAACAGACTCCCTCTTATTATCCTCCTCACAAACTCCCCCTGCTATCCATAGCCAGCCCCACCCACCTCACCACCATGACTCCACTACTGCTTCTGTTCCTCTCACTTTCCCCACATCTTATGCACCCCCCCACCATGGCCCTACATCTGCTGCTGCACCAAACCCTCAACCATGGCTGCAGCTCCTGCACACTAACTACCCCAATATCTTCCCCACCACTTCTACCCATATATACCCCACTGCTACTGTTCTACACCAGCTCGCCCTGGACCATGATAGGCCCAGCCATCCCAGCCCTGCAGTCGCTCGCCATTCCATGTACACTGAGCATACAAGGATCCCACTGTCACATGACCACATGGATATACAGGCACAGGCCCCTCCTCAGAATCATTTCTCTGCTCCTCCTTCTATTTGAAAATATCCACCCCAACCCAGGCCCAAGGCCCACCAATGTGCAGCAATGGCTGCCAGTCACCGGCCTCCGTATAGGCTGTACGAATATATGCAGCATACTGAAGAAGACAGCTGTTCTCCAGTGCTGGATCACAAGGCACCAGCCAGACATCCTTGCATTAGTGGAAACCTGGATATCCAAGGCTATCCCTGACTCCGCCATCTCTTTTCCCAGCTACTCACTATTCAGGCTGCACAGAGTGGGAAAGCAAGGTGGTGGCTGTGCGACATATACTAGACCCACTTTGCTGGCCCAAGCTCTACCCCCACCTAATCTTGACCATGGCGCCCAGACACTATCTCTAAAGATCACCCCTGATCCTTCCAAGGCCCCCCTCATACTCACAGCAGCATATATCCCTCCCCACAAGCAAACCCATGCCCTCAACAAACTTACTGAGTACATTGCAACCTTTTGCCACAAGTCTGAGCACATACTACTTGGGGACCTCAACCTAAACTGGCTCAGCAATGCGAGTGCCCCTTCATTTGACATGCTCACAGCACTTGCCCTACATCAGTTAGTAACTAAACCCACTAGATACAACCCAACCACCGGCATACATACCCTTTTGGACATCATACTTATAAACCAGGCCCCACAAAGTCATGGACATTGAAGTCCTACCAAACTCTCTTAGCGACCACTCCCCAGTGACCTGCACATGGTCAGGCCAACTACTGCCCCCCCCCACCACACTCCGGTGCCACCTCGGCCCAGGCAAACTCTCAGCGTTTAAGTGGCACCTGGCTCAATGGGACTGGTCGCCAATTTCCCAAGCCAACAGCACTGATGCGGCTCTCACCTGTTTCTACGAATCGTTCACCTGGGCCTGTGATATCTTTGCCCCTCTAAAAAAGTCATACTCCAAAAAGCAAACGGCACTATGGATAATACCATCCCTCCTCCAGCAGTTCAAAAGTCGAGATTACCTATGGCACAAGGCCAGTGACTCTGGCAAACCTGCCAACAGCCAAGCCTACATAGCTGCTCAGAACAGATGTACCTGGGCTATTCACAAGGTGAAAGCTGAACACTACAGAGCCACCCTAACAGCTTCCTGTGGTTCGTTATGAAAGCTCTGGGACAACATAAAAACCCTAAATGGCAAATCAACGGCACCACCCCCTTCCCAGATTGCAATTAAGGGTTCTGTTACCACTGACCCCAAGGAAATTGCCAGTGTACTCAATGACAGCTTTACTGACCTAAGCATTGTTCTCCCCCAAATGTTTTTGACCCCATACCTACCCCTGACCCCCCACCTCCCTCGGCCACCTTTCTACCTCTGAGCCATCTCCGCCCAGGAAGCTAGGCCCTACCTAGCCAAGGCCCTGAATGGAACCAGCCCCCAAATGGCCCACTTGACATAAAGCTTCTCTGCCTGGCACTGGATGTGCTCCTTGCCCCACTCACTGGCCTCCTAAACTGCTCCCTTTGCCTAGGTCAGTTCCCCACAGCCTGGAGGACTGCAGTCGTCACACCCATTCTCAAAGGAGGGGACCCCCTAACACCTGGAAACTATAGGCCAATTTCCATTCTGCCCTCGCTGTCCAAAGCGCTAGAAAGAATTGTGGCAGAACAGCTCACAGACTGCCTTGGAGCTCATAATCTACTCTGCAAAGAACATGGGTTCCGGGCTGGGCACAGCACCACCACGGCCCTCCTAGAATTCTCGAACCACATACACTCTGTCCTTGACAAAGGGCACATTGCAGGGGCTGTGTTCATAGACCTGTCCAAGCCCTTCGACATGGTCAGTCACCCCCCTACTAAACTCCCTCCACAAACTGAGCTTTCTCACAAGGACCTCTGGACTGGCTCGCTAGTTACCTGTTGTCCAGGTTGCAATGTGTATGGATAACTAACGTGGTCTCCTACATGCACCCAATCCGCTCCAGAGTTCCGCAGGGCTCCATCCTAGGGCCCCTGCTTTTAGCATCTTCATAAATGTAGTCCCTGCCTCATGCACTGAGAAAATCATCCTATACACAGATGACGCTGTCATCTGCACCTCTCACAACCGTACAACCAACCTGCAGGCCACACTCCAAAATGCCTTCAGTCAAACTGAGCAGTGGTTTGGTCATGAATCTAAAGAAAACTAAGACCCTCTTATTTGCACAGCACCAAAGCAAGCTAAAAAATGCCCAGCTACAAATCCAAGCTAGGTCACTCTACACCCTAAAGCAGGTCTCATCTTATAAATATCTAGGGGTTATCTTTGACTCTGCCCTCACGTTCCACACGCACCTCAGCACTCTTGCATCTGCCACCAATGCACGCATTGGCCTCCTCTATCACCACAAGGACTGTCTGCCACCAGAAGCCCTAAAACCAGCTATCACCTACTCTGTAATGTCCCTGATCGACTATGGGCTACTGGTCTATGCTGCAGATGATGCCACAGCCATCATTAAAATAAAAGTGATGTTTAACAAAGCCTGCAGGCTACTCACTGGTGCAGACCAGATGACACACACATGCACCCTGCACTCCCTCACCCCGATCCTTAACCTCGATGAGAGGGTCCAATACCAGGCTTGCCTCATGGCCAAAAAATCCCTGCTTGGCCTGACCCCCCCAGGACTATCTGTCTCCCTGACCTCCACCACCCCAGCCATAAACACCTGAAGCTCTGCCATGGCTACTTTAGCTACTCCCAGAGTACGGACTACACTAGCCCAGAGATGTTTTCTTGTCAGGGCTTCCACCTGGTTCAACTCCCTGTCCCATTCGGTCACCAACCACACAAAACTTGGCCCTTTCAAAATGGCCCTTAAGAACCACATCCTGGCCACCCATAAGTGCACCTGCCTGCAATAGGCCCTCCACGTGTATTTTCTTTGGCGGCCACACCCAGCTGGCTGTCCTGCCCATCGTCATCTGCAGCCCAGTGTGCTAGGTTGATTGCACTGACAAAGTCTGTCTCAAGACTGCTTATCCCCTTTGTACCCAGTATAACTACTGTACTGTTCTCCCTTATAATTCTCTTAGCTACCTCGCTGTATACGACTCAGCTGATTACTATATTTGAATATATTCTTAGCTACCTCTCTGTATAGGATGCAAAGTATGCCTGTAATAGCAAATCTATGCTGACTGACTGTATCAAAATGCCTTCATATCTGTATGGTTGTTAGATTGTCTATGTACGTCACTGTTGATTTGATGTGGAGCCTTTGGAAATGAGTCTCTGACTCAAAGGTTTGTAATTCCGATATACCAAATAAATAAAAATAAATAAATAAGGCAACAGGTTTATTCAACACAATTTGTAGCTGGCCAACCCACCAACGCAAAGGTAGAGCTACTCCCAAGCCAAGTTTGGGTGCAAGCCAAGGCTGGCAGAGGTAGGATGATAGAGTGTCTGACGGACATACCTGACACTATTGGATCCCTGTCTCTTATACGACATGAACATTCCTTTATGCTCCTCCCAAAGCAGGACTCCAGATATGCCTACTGGGCACACCACTGGCATACTACCTTTGCACAATGTGTAGACATAAATGGTTGCATCCCCTTTGTTAGGTTAATGAGATCTTATTCCCACTGTACGAAAGACCATTTTCATTATTTACAACCTCGACATTTTATAATGTCTCCTGAAGTACTACCTCAGCTATGTAGAGAATGCACTAAATTAGAAACCTGTTTTATGATGCTATTACTCTCAAGGAAAACATTTCGATATGTGTCAGAACTTTATAAACTTCTCTCTCAGTCTGACGAACATCCCTTGGATAACGTATGGTCTAGCTGGGAACAGGAAAGCGGGACCCCAATAAATCTGGCCCAGTGGACTCAGCCTCCAAAGTGGGTGAAAACTTAGTTATGGCCTCCCCTTCTTGGAGAGAACTGAACTGGAAAATCTTAGTTAGATTCTTCAGAACACCCACAGTTACTAAACATTTCAACTCCAGCTACACAAATCAGTGCTGGGACAATGTGGGGGATCTAGGGGGACACATCACCATATTTCTTTAGGCTTGTCCTAAACTTACTTCCTCTTATTTATTTTTTATTTATTTAATCCTTTGAACCATGGACTCATTTCCAAAGGTTCCACGTCATAGCACACATACGGGAACACAATAATTACAAGTACATACATTCAAGATATATCATGAGAAATTGGCAATGTTACATAGCGCAGTTCATGAATACACATAAGGGAACACTTTAATTATAAGTACATACAGTGCATTCAGGGTATAGCATAAGAATTGGCATTGTTACAAAGAGCAGTTCCTGAGTTACAACTGTTATAACAGTATATACATCACATTATTATGGTTCATGAAAACAGTATATACAGGGGAGGCAGTGAGCCAGAAAAGAGGCCTATGCAGTGGTGTAGGTGATCATAGGGTCACATTGCTACAGCCATAGTACCAAAAGGATACTTAACAGAGGCAGTCAAGATAGTAAGACTTTGTCACTGGATCTAACTAGGTCATAAGTACAATTCAGGTTAGAGGCTCACAAGTGAGGTGACTATGTGGACCACTGAGGGCACCTACAGGTGCAGGCTGTGAAAATGTGGTTCCTGAGGTTGACTTTGAAAGCGCTGATTTTGGGCAGACTGGTGGCAGCCACAGGGAGGGAGCTGAACCAGGATGAGGCCCTATAGGCGAAAGACCTCTGAGCTAGGGAGGTTCTCACCCTGGGGACTGCTAGAGAGGATTTATCGGTGCTGCGCATGGCAATGAAAGGGGATGAGTGGTGGAGAGATGACGAGACTCCAGGTGGCATTAGCCCAAGGAGGGTCTTTTTTACCACTAGGCATGACTGGTGTTGGAGCCCTTCCTCGAGGTTGAGTATCTGGGTGAGGGAGTACAGGACGCAGGAGTGAGTAAGCTGGTTGGCACCTGATAGGAGCCTGCATGCTTTATTGAGGGATACTTTTATCTTGACTAGTGCAGTAGCATCAGCAGCTGCATAGATCACAAGGCGATAGTCAATCACGGACAGGATCGAGGAGGTGATGGCTAGCTGGAGAACTTCTTGTGGCAGACAGTCTTTGTGGTGGTAGAGGAGGCTGATACATGTGTTGGCTGTGGATGTGAGCGCATTTATGTGGGTATGGAAGGTCAGAGCTTGGTCAAAGGTTAAGCCTGAGTATGTGTAGGAGGTGACCTGTTAAAGGGGATGGAGGATGCTGGAGAGGATCTGAAGGGGGGAGGTTTTAAGTTTATTTTGATGGTGGGCAAAGATCATGGCTTTTGTTTTTTTCAGGTTAATGACCAGCCTATGGTCTAAGAACTAGCATTCAGTCTGACTAAAGGAGAGTTGGAGGGAGGCCTGCAGACTGGTGGGGTTGGCAAGGGGAGGCACAGAGGGCATTGTCATCTGCATAGAGTAGGACCTTGCTGGTACATGAGTTAGGTAATGCATTAATGAACAAACTGAAGAGTATTGGCCTCAGGATGGAGCCCTGTGGCACTCCTGAGCGGAGGGGGTGGGTACTGGAGAGCGTCGTGTTGATCTTAACACTTTGCACCCTGGAGGCTAGGTAGCTTGTGAACCAAGCTAAAGGTCCTTGGGAGAAACCCACTTGCAGGAGGGAGGGAGTCAAGCAGGAGGGGGTGACTGACTGTATCAAAGGCCTTGGAGAGGTCGAGAAACATGGCTCCAGCCAGCTGGCCCTTGTCGAGTGTGGTGTGGAGGAAGCTAGAGAATTCTAGGAGTGCTGTGGTGGTGCTATGGCCTGAGCGGAAACCATGCTGTTCCTTGCAGAACAGGTCATGGGTTATCAGTAGTCAGCAAGTTGGTCCGCTACTACCTTTTCAAGGACTTTTGGGGGGGGGGGGATGGAGATTGGTCGGTAGTTCCCAGGGAAGAAGTTATCCCCACCTTTGTGGATGGGAGTTATTATTGCAGTCTTTCAGGCACTGGGGAACTGCCCAAGGCAGAGGGAGTGGTTTAGTAGGTCAGTCAGGGGAAAGAGTAGCTCATCAAGTGCCAGACGGAGGAGCCTTATATCCAAGGGGTCATTCTGGGGGCTGGACCCGTTGAGGGCTTTGGCAAGGTAAGGCTTGGCTTCTTGTGGAGAGATTGTCCAAAGATAGAAAGGGGGTGCATGAGAGAGTGGGTGATTGGCGGGTGGGTACTGGATAGAAGAAATTGTTGGCAAGTACCGAGCTTAGGTCAGTAAAACTAGTATTAAGGCAGTCTGCTATACGCTTCGGATCAGTGGTGATGGAGCCATTTACACTGAGCTGAGAGCAGGGGAGTGGTTGGGATTTACCGTTTAGAATTTTTATATTCTCCCAAAACTTACAGGATGCCCCCACAAGGCGGTTACGGTTGACCTCTAGTATTCGTCTTTTGCCTTGTAAATGGCCGAGGTACACTTGTTACGCTCGGTTCGGTATGCCTGTATATCAACTGGTTTGCCTGAGTCTGTGGCTCTGTGCCATAGATTGTCTGTATTCCTCAGTTGTGTGAGGAGGGATGGGGTAATCCATGGTGCACTGTGCTGCTTAGAGTGGGTCTTAGTAAGGGGAGCAAAGGTGTCAACGGCTAAGTGGAAAGAGTTGGTGAAGTACTCAAGCGCTACATCGATCCTGGTGGCAAGGCATATTGGGGACCAGTCCCAGTGGGCGAGATGCTGTTTGAAATCTGAGATGCTACCTGGGTGGAGTCGTTGTCAGATAGTGACTCCTGGTGTGCATTTGTGCAGCCTACCGGACCACGAGAAGATCACTGGGTAGTGGTCGCTGAGGGCATTAGGTAGGACAGTAATGTCTGTGATTTTATGGGGTTGATTGGAAAGGACAATATCCAGCAGAGAGTGTGTGTGCCAGTAGAGGGGTTGCATCTGGTCGGTTGCATTACCACTTGGGAGAAGTTCAGGGCTGTGAGTGTATCTTTGGCTGAGGTAGCAGAGTTGGTGAGCCAGTTTATGTTGAGGTCTTGGAAGTCAAGGCATCACAAGATACAAAGGGTCATCAGGAGGGATTTCCCCTTCACCTTTAATGAGCTGGTGTTGAGATTTCCAGCTTTGTTATCTCAGAATAAAACTATCAGGACACTGGGGCAGATTCTGCGAGTGGCTGCAGTGAAATGCATCATTTTTACTGTCCCCCCCCACAACCTCCTACATTAGCACAATGGAGCACCAGAGTGGCAGACATAGAACGGAACAGATTACCAGTACCCTAAGGCTAGAATCAGATACATTTCTGTAACTTTGGTGCCCTTGACCCCAGCTGGAAGTAATAATAATAATAACAGTAAGCTTTATTTGTTTGAAGGGCAATTCAAAATTATCAAAGCGCTTTTACAAAACACAACAATAAATAATTAAAACAGAATAAAATTACAAATATCCACAGATCGATAGTCAGGGTATGCAAGGGAAAATAAAAATGTTTTGAGAGCAGATTTGAAGCGCTCCACAGTCAGGCACCCCCTCATCCGGGAAGGTAGAGAATGCCACAGGGTCAGATCCGCAAAAACAAAAGCATGGGCTCCAGAAGTCTTCAAGTGGACCCTGGGAATCTCCAGCAATCCCTCCTCAGCTGAGTGCAGTGGTCAGAGGGGGAGGGATGGAGGGACAAAGGAGCTCTTGCAGATAACTCGGTCCCTGTCCATGTAGGGCCTTATAGGTTAGCAAACCAACCTTGAATGTGATCCGGTAGAACAGGAAGTGCCACTTCATAATGAAGGTCAGGGTGAGGGGTAGAGACTGATCTATTCCTCTAGGATTGATACTCCACAAAGCAGGGATCCACAGACCTTACTCCCTTTGTAAGGTGAGGTCATGGACAGAAGGGAGCTTTTTATTCAGGTAGTCAAAGAGCCATAGTACAGTTGGGTGGGTTGGGGGGCATGCTTGCAATTAGATTTTATGTGTGTTATACTCATTGTTTAGGCCTGTTTTCTTTTTCTTTATATATTCTCCTTACTGTGTTATCTTTAATCACCTGGAAATGTTGCTAGTTATTGCACCACTTGGTTTTCAGAAATATTATCTTGGTACGAATTATTGTGCAGTCTCCTGCAGCCAGTTAATGTGCAACTGTGGTGCTTTAGTGTTTATAGACTATAGCAGACAATTTACCTTGTTTGGTATTGTTACTAGAATACACGTTTTCTGAAGAACGTCCATCAAGCGATTGCTGGAACAGTACCAATGAGACCTATTGGAACTTTGGGGCTTGACATTCAGGTATGGCCACTAACATTTACTGGGCATGTATTATCTCTTTATCTGTAAATGTTATCTATATGAATTGTCTTGCTGCTAATAGCTTCCAGACAGTTGTAATTGCAGTATTATTTCCTGCTTTCAAAAAACGTTATACGAGTTTAAAAAAAGAAAAACACAACCAGCTGATTTCTGCTTGGACCAGTTTAAACAGGTGTGCTAGCACTGAAAATAACACCACTCGAACTGAGACTGCCCTACTAAACTTGTTGTGCTCACCACCTGTGAATCCTGTACATTTGACTGAGTCTGACTTTACTGACCACCAAGCTGCTTTAGGGTCCATGTACAAACAGAAGTTCTTAGCTCAACAGGAACTGCAGCCGGTTTTTATTTACAGCAGTCCTCCATAGCAAAACAAGCAGCAGCCTGGCACCAGCTCCTCCTGCTGCCGTGCAGCCCAAATGGCCTTCTGGTTTGACTCTACATGGCTCCTGTGCTGTGAAGATGGACCTGAGATGGGACTGCCAATTACCTGTGCTTCCATTACTGCTTGCAGGATTTTTTTTTAAGTCAGCGTGTCAGCGTGTACTGTTTACTAAATGCACCCGATTGGCTGTTGATGCACTTGCATGACACCAGCTGTCTATTGGCATCTGAAAACAGGAAGCAAGTGCACGCAGCTGCTGGAGAGAACGCCAATCACATTGGCGTTCTCAAAATCAGAAAAAAAGCAAGCAATTTGGAATGTCAGGATAAGGGGCCTAAATTCGGGAAATCCTGAAAAATCAGGACAGTTGAGAGGTATGCCTTAGGGTAATAATATGCGAATGATGACCCCAAAATTGCAGGGCAATGTGACAAAGCAGTGGGCAGGAGCAGTGGGATGCTGGGATGCATAGAGAGCGGTATCGCAAGCAGAAGGAGGGAGGTGATATTACCACTGCGTAGATCAACGGCAAGGCCACATCTGGAATGCTGTGCACAGTTCTGGAGGCAGCATCTCAGAAAAGACAGGACAGGGTAGAGGCAGTCCAGAGGAGGGCAACTAAAACTGTACATGGGTTGCATGAGAAACTGTATGAGAAGAGACTAAGGGATCTCAGTATGTACACCCTAGAGGAGAGGAGGGCGAGCAGAGATATGACAGAGACCTACAAGTACCTCACGGGAGTGAACATGGTACAGGTGGGGAGCCTGTTTTAAATGAAGAAGTGCAACAGAAGAAGAGGGCATGCAACAAAACTAGAAGGGGGAATTTAGGAGGGATGTGAGGAAATACTTCATCACTGAAAGAGTGGTGGACACCTGGAACAGCCTGCCACCGGAGACAGAAGGGGCAAAACAGTGGGAGGTTTCAAATATGCATGGGTAGACAAAGGGGAATATTGGTAAATAAAAATCAGGAGAGGGTGGCCAGAGACCAGTTAGGGCCTGCTGGGATAGAATAGGCAGCGACAATGGGGCAGACTGAGAGGGCAAAGTGGTCCTTTTCTGCCGACAAATTCTATTTCTGTGTTTCACTTGTGCATAGCACAGAGTTTCATTAGCACGATGATTCCTGCCCCTTTCTCTGTGCAAAGCAGCACTACGAGTATTGGTACAATAAGAGCGACCGTGTGCTCTATTACTATATTAGACAGCAAACAGCAGTGCTGGTACATAGACGTCTCCTTTGACTTAGCCTGTCACTCATATCATCAGAGGCCTGGCTGCAGGGGACACTGGGAAAGTTAGTTCATGGACATGGCAGATGGGGGAGGGGTTGCAGGATAAACCAGATGAAACACTAAATTATGTTTAAGTGTGTCACAAGCCCACTCCCATGGGATAGGATTCTCTGCATCACGGCGAATAAATCCCTCGTGATGGGGGGGGGCTTAGGGATACCCTTTCTCTGTCCTTTTAGCACGCTCGCTGTTTCACAACTGAACATAATCCAGAGAATCCCAGGGCACCCTCTCTCCATGCAAGGGGGTACAAATACAGCCTCGGATTTGTGTTCCTTGGATAGAACTCTCTCAGCCACTGCGCCAAGAACCAGAAAGCCACAGGCTTCGGGGGCCCTATACACCCAATTATGTGTCTTTCCCCAGAAATGCAGTGCTCAGTTCAAACCCCCACAGGCTCCTTCTAAGACCCTTTGTATTTCCTCCTCTTCTTTTGTCACAAAGTCGCTACTGATACTTTGCTTTGTTAGTGTTTGACCTTAAAACAGTCATACAGGCGTGGTATAGTCTGAACAACCTTTTCCCAAGGCAGCACACACACAAATGACATAGGCAGAATTCTTTTAAAATAAGCCAAAGGCTTTACCAATTAATTAATAAAGAAACAGTAAATAACATAAAGTCAAATCATTTTAGACATTGGTTACAGGATATTGAAAATAAAATGGAAAATATACATAAAAACCTACTCTTTAAGACTGAGACTAAAATTCTACCTTGAGTCCCTTAGTTGCTGAATTGTGAAGTGCAAAGTGTCCTTAGAAGTAGCAGTTGAAGTCTTAACTCTGGTGGTCCAGGAGAAATGGTTCTATGTGATAACGGTGAAAGCCTAAAGGCAATCACCATTATCACGCAGTCAGAGTGCCAAAAACATTTTCGGCACTCTGACACCCTTGGAGCACAGGACCCGGGCAGCATTATCCACAAAAATAACACCAGTCATATGTGGCATTTTGGTGTTTATCTGCCACTAAGGACTCTTACATTCTCTTCAGACCTGCCAGGCCCATCACCACCCACCATCTACGCACCCCACCTCCCTGCACCCCCCCACCCCATACTTACCTCCAGAGGTCTGAAGCAGTGATCTTGTGTGGACTGGGAACACGTCTGCACTCTTCAAAAGTGACCAGCAAACTGAGGACATGATGGTAAGCCCTATAATGGCAGTCAATGGAGGGGTCAACTTAGGTTGATATTGTAGCCATTTTGCCATTTTGGCCCCAAATTTTCAATATGGGGTTCTTGGGACCGCACTTCATGAATACTGTCACTGTCATTTCATTTTTTCAGTACCAAAAGGTGATTTTGCAGTCGTGGCATGGAATCACCTTTCGGGACCGATTAACAAAACGACAGTGCCACTGTTCATAAGGTGGGCTCCCAAAAAGCTCTTTTTGAAAACATGGAGTGAAAATACCAGCAAACACCTGGGGCATTGAGGCTTCCAACCATAACTCCGACCCTGTAGAGACTGACAGGCATCGGGGGTGTGACTTGGGTTCGTCGGCCGTAATGTTCACGCCATCCTACCCCTACCCTATAGCTACTGACAGGCATCAAGGTGTATCTTGGGGTCTTTGGCCCTAAAGTTCACCCCATTCTACTATACTGCATCCATCTCAGCTTATTTCCTTATGAAATGGGTTGAGCATAAGGGCCGAAGACCCCAAAGCACACTGCAACACATGTTGGTGTCTGCAGGGTGGGGTGATGCAGAATAGCATAAGCCTTATGGCCGATGACCCAAAGGCACACCCCCAATGCCTTTCAGTCTCTGCAGAATGGAGGTTGGCATTGCTTCAATACTTCACTGTCATTCCTATTATGCATCTCTCTAACTCCTGCACTACCAATGCCAGTGTGAGCAAGCAAGCATTCGGTATTGACAAATGCTTGTTTTTTGCATTGAAATAACACAGAAGACCTGAGGAGGGTAAGAATCCAAACAAATATGCAAATGTACAGTACATGGCATAGGAAGCATCCAGAAAACCCAAATCAACAGTTCTGTCAATATTTTTCATAGCCATAGCAGAAAATTAGCTTTTTGGAATAACTTTTTTTGTTGCTCTGCTGCTCTAAGGGGTTTCAATAGAGCAGGTCCAGTGGTTAGTGGTTGGCCCTGCGATTGGCATCTTTCTGGTTCTATGGCTACCCAACCAATCAGTTTTTAGTATTTTATTACAAAGCACAAATATGCAGTTCTGAATATATGAGAAAAAAAACCCTCAGAGGTCAGCTAGTTTAAACCAGAATTCTGGGAGAAAATCCAGCCTCCCTCTTGGGAGATGGCAGCAATTAAGCTACACTCAGTATAGTCATTTACTTAAATAGTAGCCCATTTAGCTGGTAAAAAAGATTAAGTCAGTGCAGACCTCTCAAAACAACGGGGGTCCAGACATCATGGCTCCTCATTTGCTATGTCTTTATCCGTACTTTGTATGCTGCTAGTACAAGTGAAGGACTTATGTGATTACACCGCATTGCTGCTTCCTGACTATTTTTGTGTGCTGAGGTGAGTGCCATGGATTTTCTTCTGAACTGAATATGGTATGGCCTTATCTCGCCAAAAAGTGTGCCAAATTTTTAATTCCATTGTGTTTTCCTTAATCAGGACCTCATGGTCTCACAGCATATCTATATGGGAGATGAGAGTTTCCCTTTAAGACAGATACCAGGACGTACTGCACTTTTCATGGAGACAGTGTGGGGGGGTGGAATAGGCTGCTGGAGGAGGTGGTCTGTGCAGGGGGGGATTCAAACGAGGGTGGGAGCGATTCAAGGGCTTGGTAAAAACTGCATCAAAAAGGGATGGGTAAAAGTGAGAGTAAACTTGGCGTCAAGGGCCTCTCAGTTAATAAAAATAGATAGGAATGAGCAGACACGACTGGCCAAAACACATTTTTTCTGCTAGTAGACTGTATGTTTCAATGTAGATTAGATGAAATCCTAGCAAAGATCCTAGACCTTACGTTATGTTAAATGAACTGATTTAAAAAACAAACAGCTTTTTCCTGAAATAGTTAAAGGAGAACTGTGCCATACCTGTAAGTCATTTTTCCCTGTAGAAGCTGTTTTTAAAGAAAAGTGGTCATAAACAGAGGCTCCCCAGCCCCCAAAGCATTACCCCCAATTAGGCTTTTCACAGGGAATTTTTTTTTAAGTATTTTAATTTATTTTAATGTTATAAAGTTCGAGGATTCCACAACACGGCAGGCATGGTGCCATGACATTTCTCTGTGAAAGTGCAGTGCCACACCACTCACCTCAATGCATCTGTATTTGTAAAACAGGGAGGTCAATAACCATACACATGTCAAATTGTCTCCTTCAGTCCTGGCAGTGGGGGATGACTATGACATCTAATCCAACATTTAGGCATACTGCATACACACTAACTGAATAACCAGGGAGCGATTATGCTGAGGGGAGCTCCCACACAGTCATACTCTTCTTCAAACTTCCTTAACTCTTGCTCTTTCTGTGTCACCCATCTTTAGACATGCAAGGAGTATTGCTTGGATCCACTTGCCATGTTTACTCTCTGCAAAAACATTTTCAGAAAAAGTTGCTGCTACTATGTGCACAACTCTCTCTTTTTGCCATTTACAAAGTCTTTCCTGTAGCTTGCCCACTTTATCTGGTGACCTGCGGTTTGCTTTTACTACTAGCTGTTACTTTTGAGTCTGGCCCCGGCCCTGGCGTGGCATGCTGCATCTGCTACTGCATCACTGCCAAGTTCGCACTTTGTTCCACTTTGCTGTCTTTACTTGCATACAGTTACGTCACTGCCCTGTTCTCTTCTGGCAACTGCCCCACCGATGTAGCAACCACCCTTCAGCATGACTTCCACCAGGTTCAGCTATGGTTTGCCTCACATCAGCTTTTACTAAATGCCAAAACGATTGTCTCCATGACCTTTGGCACTAGGCAGAGACTCTCTAGGCTCCATCCTTTACCTTCTTTCCATACCCTTGATGGGACAATCCTAGAGGACACCTCCTCATTCAGATACCTTAGGGTTTGGCTGGACCAACACCTCCACTTCTCTGGCCACATTGATGCCATCCTGAAAAAATTGCTTCCCAAGCTTGGTGCCTTCTTCAGGAACCGTAGTTGCATCCCTCCTACAGTGTGGTGTGAACTAGTCCGGAAGATGATCCTCCCCATTTTCAACTACTGTGATTTAGTCTATGGTCCCAAATCCTCTCTAACCAGATTGGGCACTCTCTTTAACTCCTTCTGTCAATTTGCCCTTGATGCTTCGTCACTCACTCATCACTGTGACTTCTACCATGCCCCGTCCCTGGTCCTGCTTGCTAACAGATGCCTCACTCATTGTGCCAAACTCACTTCTAAATTTTGGTGAGGAGAACTTCCCTCCTACCTCTCATGCTCATTCTCTTCCCCCCTTCCCCTCCCTCAGATCCTCTGACACTCACACTTTGTTGGTCCCCTGTCGATCCACTTTCAGTCAGTCAGTCAAGCTTTACACATCATTTCCTGCAAATCTGGAACTCCCTCCCCCCCCAAATATAGCATTCCTCCTCCTACTCCCTTGCCTCTGCCTTACATAACTTTCTCTCATCTAACTGCTCCTGCTTTAACCCTCCTTAACTGTCCTCCTATGCCACTGCTCCTCTCCATGACTCACATCCCCTATTAAACCTTCCTCCCCCTGAGCCTACTTCTTAGCACATGCAGTGTTCATTTCAGGCTGCAGGATTGCGTCATTGGTGCGTCTCACATGTGGCCCAACCCATCATAATACTGTGGCTTGGGTCTTTTGCAACCTGTAGCTTTAAGAATCTGGGAGCGAGTGTAGGTGCTGCGCGGACAGACAGCGGAGCTTAAGGGTGTGTTGATGCTGGAGAAGAGGAGGGACTAAAGGCTTTGCTTGCCAGCTCAGGGATGCCCACGGCCTATAGGGGCGTGTTGAGTTTACAGAGACCATGCTGGAGAAGAGGAGGGACTAAAGGCTCTGGCTCTGGAATGGCCCGGCCCCTGGGCGTGTCAGGTTTGAGAGACCCATGCTGAGAAGCAGTAGCTGAAGGAAAAGTTAATGGCCTGGGGACTTAAAAATGCCCCTTAGTTAAATTTGCTGCAAACTGAGTGGAGCGCTCACTCTTCAGACATCAAACTTCTTGTTTACTCCCCCCCCCACCTCAAAAAAGTGCTGTCTCTATTTCTTAAATTTGCTGCAAAGGGAATCAAAGTATGCAGAAATAGCTGCTGATCATTAACCCGGCGCAGCTCGGAGTGCAGACACTACACAGTACAGTATAATTGCTAATTATCTCTCGATCGGAAGGGAACACACAGAAAAGATATATTTTCTTAGTACTTATTTTGCTGGGCTATGTCAGCGTGTAACCTTTATCTGTTCCAATTGAAAGATAATTTGTGTCTGCACTCCAAGCTGCGCTAGGTTGGTAATCAGCAGCTGTTCCCATAAATACTTTAATTCCCTTTGCAGCAATTTAAGAAATAGAGACAGCACGTTTTTTGTGTGGGGGTAAAGAAGTTTGATGTCTGGAGAGTGCGCCCACCAATTTGAGTGGCAACTTGAGCAAATTTGGGGGAGGGTGTTTCTGGCAGTATTCAGCCACAGAATGGCTGATCTGGATGCAAGGGGCCGGCGCTTCTGTTGTGAACCATGTGATGTGCACTGAGACACATCACATGGTACAGAGCAGAACTACCAAAACCGCGCCGTTTCCCCCTTGTTGCGCAGTTACCTTGGAGTCACTGTTGTGGAGTGAGCTGCTTGTAGTTCTCAAGAAGAGCTATAATAACGTTGCTGTAATCGCTGATTCTGATTTAAAAACGAGTGCAAATTACAGCTGATATTTTAGCTGTGGGAGTCTCAAAGAGTAGACTGTGGGTTATTTTGTAGAACTATTATTATTTAACTTACTAAAATGAATTGATAGCTGAAACAGTAAGGCAGTAAAGCAAAGAAAGCTGAAATATGAGCAGGGATACTATAAAATAAGGTACAGACTGAGTTGTTGGAAAGGAAAATCGGATTATAGAAACCTGTCAATTTGCAGTCAATGTGAAGTGCTCAGTAGCGGGTATACTGGGAAAATGAACAGCTGTCTGTGACAGCTCGAAAATCAGGTCACAACTTCACCGCGTGTGCACGGCTCCCATTTAGTCAGTGAGCAGTTTACATTGTTTGAAGGCACTTCAAACAAAAGGTAATCATTACAAAAAATATATCATTATTGTAAGACATAAAAAACTTGCCAGGGAGACAGTAGACAGCACACTCTGGCTAAACTACAGTACAAATGCCTGATGAATAACACGTTGTCATTGATCTTTAACAGAGTCACCCTTGCTTTGTTGTTTATTTGCTTTTTCATCGTTTTTTTAGTTAGTCTACAGCTGATAGCCAGGGCATACACAGTGAGTAAGGTAGTGAGGTTGCATTTCTTTTTGCCCTACTGTAGGTAGGAGTTTTGGCTTGGTGCTTACTTTTGCTGGGGGATAGTCCCAGAATGCCAGACTGCTAGCTAAGTCATTGCAGTAGTGCTAGCAGTCTTATTTATTTCATTCATGCTGTTATTTGCTCCCGCTGTATACAGCTTGAAAGCGGGAGCATTTGTTTTGTCATTTTTCTTTTGAGAGTCTTGGCGGACTGTTTGGCTGAAAGCTGTGAATCGCTCTCCCTCTAGACAGTGAGAGCCGTGAAAGTTTTGCCATAAGCCGCAGGATTGGCAGCCCAGATCCCAAGCCCAGTGCCAATCGGGTCTGTTGGTGTGGCAGTGTGGAGTGGAGACAAGTTGGAGCTGCAAGCACAACAGAGGGGTCTGCTGAAGTGGCTGCGCTGAGGAGGAATTCTGCTGGCGTGGTGTGAGCACGACCAGCACTTGGACTACAGGGCAGACTTCGCCTGCCCGCTATTCTCTCCCCAGATTTTCAGGTACCTGCTGAGCTCTCTCTACCCTTGTGGGGTGACCAGGGTTATGGGCCATGACCTGCTCCTTGGGGGCGAAGGCAGCGTTGGGAGCTTTCAGCTGGAGGGTCGACCCCCACGACTGGAGCCAATGGGGATTGGGCCCCCTGTCGGCAAAGAAAAAAGGTCTGTGTTTTGGGGGGGGCATGCCATGGGATTGGGCACCCCCACATTGGTTTTCAGTGGGACTATAGGAGGCAGATGGCGACAACTGCCGCCATGTTTATTGAAATGTAACACCAGGCAAGGCACGGCCTGCAATGAGGGGGCACTCCCTCACTGCAGTGGCAAAATCGTTTCAAGTTGATGGCAGATGTTTGAGCTGCTGTCATAGATAGCATGCTCGTTTAGTGGTGCCACAGAGACAAGCCCACAAAAGCAGTGGCAGCATTGGCCACAAGAGGACCGCACCTCCACAACTTGCTTCTCCAGCAAGCTGTCACAACATGTTTCTTGCGCATACGTGCAAGCAAACACAAAAATCACAAGGGCTGGCCCATCCGCGCAGTGGTTGGATTTCTGTCTGCGACACCAGCTACCTGAGTTCGAGAACAGACCCGGGTTGCTGGAGGGCCAGCCAGGGGGGGGAGAAGGATGCAGCATCCAGCAACAGCTCACCTTCTCTGAGGGGGTGGGTGGAGAAGCAGCTCAGCGCCTGCTGGCCCCTGACAGAGGCCAGGAGCACAGCAGAATGTCAGGTCACAGATGACTGGGAGTGGCGTACGTGCCTAGACATCTGTGGCACGTCACTCCCTGGGAAGAAAAGCAGAAAAATGGCACCCTGGCCGACCGGGTTAGGTACGGCCGCAAAAGGCTCATCCCCTATAGAGGTAAGGGACCCACCCAATGAAGGGATACATCAGGGATACCTGGGCTGGCTGTGATACAGGGTGGTGGGGTTGGGAGCAGCCGGGGTGGGCAAATCCATGAGAGAGACATGAATGAGTGATTGGCCAGGGTGCATTACAGATGTGCGCGTTGCCAGTTCCTATGCATGCTCATGACTTCACCAGTTTTGTTATATTTTCACTCCAGATTTTCAACATTACATTACCATTTTTTTATACCTCCTCATGGACAGTACTGCTGTCATTTTTCACATCCTGTTCGAAATGTGTTTTCGTACCTGTAGCACTAAATGGCACAGTCGCTATGCAAAATCACCTTTCGGCTAACGAACTGACAAGTGTCACTGTTCGTGCAGTGGGGTCACAAAAAGCCCATGTCGAAAACTTGGATTGAAAATACCAAGAAATGCCCAGGGCGTTAGGGGTGCCAACCGTAATGCCCTACCCTGTAGGAACTGACAGGCGTCAGGGGTGTGACTTGGGACTGTTGACAGTAATGCTGACACCATTCCACCCCCACCCCCACCCTGTAGCCAGTGAAAGGCATCAAGGTGTGTCTTGGACTCTTTGACCCCAAAGTTCACCCCATTCTCCTGTACTGCACCCATTTCAGCGTATTTCCTTATGGAATGGGGTGAGTATAAAGCCCGAACAACCCAAGGCACACCTTGACACTTGTCAGTGTCTGCAGGGTAGGGTAAGGTGAAATGGCATGAACATTATGGGTGACGACCCAAAGGCACAGTCCAATGCCTGTCCATCTCTGCAGGGTTGGGGTGGTGTTGGCGTCACTTGAATACTTCACTGCCATTCCTATTGTGCATCTGTCTAGCTCCTGCACTTCCAATGCTAATGCCAGCAAGCAAACATTCGGCATTGACAAATGCTTGTTTAATGTTGCTGGTGTCAATCAACAAGCGCCACTTACAGGCACCAATTTTCAAAAGGGGCCGAACAACTCAACGGCTCCTGCAGACTTCTTTAGGGCTACAAGCAGCCCGCTGGTTTCATCACCAGATGGAGGACAGCGGAATCAGGGGTACTCTTCTGAAAGAAGCAGGCATTACTGGTATAAGGTTTTTTTTGTATTTGGGGCTAGTATCATTTTGTATTGAGGGACAAGTATTTTTCTGGCCTAGTCCATACTGATGGGCTAACATTACTTCTTACATTTTATACAGGGTGTTAATTGATAGTGCTAGGGGAGGATTTGTGCAATGGTATTATCAATGTCATATTGACTCATGAACTGTTACAATTCCACTGATTATGGGTGTTCTCTAAGCATTCACTGCTGTTGGCACCGTTATTTGACCTTAACTGCTGTTGCTATAGTACTTGCAGCATTAAAGGTTTAGAACAAGGTGACTAGCACTTATAATTAAAGATTACTCCAGGGGAAGTAAGCTGTTGGTTAACTAGGATCTGCAGCTTATCTGTTAGGTAGGAAAATGGGCAGACTAGGTGGGTCAAGGCGGTCCTTATCTGCCATCAAATTCTATGTTTCTATGTAGACACATAGACACATAGACAGTGTCGGCAGATAAGGGCCTATGGCCCACCCAGTCTGCCCATTTGAGCTTGTAAGTTCAGTTTATGTTTTCCTAGAAGTCTGTTGCCCCTTACCCCTGACCTCCAGAATTCTTTTATGTCTATCCCATGCATTCTTAAATCCCGTGATTGTTTCAGCCCCCACCACTTCCTCTGGCAGGGTGTTCCACTTGTACACCACCCGTTCTGTGAAGAAATTCTTCCTCACGTTTCCTCTGAATCGTCCTCCCTCCAACTTCATCCCATGCCCTCTAGTCCTGGAACATCTTTTTCGCTTAAAAATAGTGTATTCCTGCACCCTGTTCCTCCCTGTAAGATACTTGTATGTCTCTATCATATCCCCTCTCTCCCTTCTCTCCTCCAGGGAGTACATATTCAGTTCCTTCAACCTGTCCTCATAGGACTTGTGATGCAATCCATGTACCATCTTTGTTGCCCTCCTCTGAACCTTTTCTACCCTGTCTATGTCCTTACATAGGTAAGGTCTCCAGAACTGTACACTGTACTCCAGGTGGGGCCTCACTAGTGTCTTGTATAGTGGAATTATGACCTCCCTTTTCCTGCTGGTGATGCCCCTGCCTATGCATCCCAGTATCCTATTTGCTTTACCTGCTGCCTTGTCACACTGTTTCCTACCTTGAGGTCATCAGAGAAGATAACCCCAAGATCCCTTTCCTGTTTGGTGCATTCTATATCCTCACCCCCCAACTGATATATTGTGCCAGGGTTTTTGTGCCCCATATGCATTATCTTGCATTTCTTTGCATTGAATTTCAACTGCCAAACCCCTGACCATTCTTCAAGTTTCTGCAGGTCCCTTCTCATTCTGTCTGCACCCTCTGGTGTGTCTACTCTGTTACAGAGCTTTGTGTCATCAGCGAACAGTGAAATTCTGCCTTCTAGGTCCTGTGCAATGTCACTGATGAAGATGTTGAATAGGACCGGTCCCAGCACTGATCCCTGTGGTACCCCACTGTTCACTCTTCCCTCTCTGGAGTGACAGCCATTTACCACCACCCTCTGTGTCCTACTGCCCAGCCAGTTACCTTCCTACCACACTACTGTCCTGCCAACGCCCATATTCCCCAGTTTGTGTAATAGTCTTCTATGTGGCACAGTGTCAAAGGCCTTGCTGAAGTCCAGATAGGCCATGTCCACTGCCCTCCCTGAGCCACCTCCCTAGTCACCCAGTCAAAAAATTCAATGAGGTTGGTCTGACATGACCTCCCCCTGGTGAAACCATGCTGCCTTGGGTCCTGTAGTCCATTGACAACCAGATGTTCCACCAATCTCTCCTTCAGTAGTGCTTCCATGATCTACTGAGGTGGAGGCTGACTGGTCTGTAGTTCCCTGCTTCCTCTTTGTTCCCACTTTTTGTATAAGGGCTACATCTGCTGTCCTCCAGTCTTTGGGTACCTCCTCTGTTTCCAGTGATCGGCTAAACAGGATAGCCAAGGTTCAGCCACCACCTCTCTTAGCTCTTTAAGGACCCTGGGGTGCACCCCATCTGGCCCCATTGCTTATCAATCTTTATTACTTCCAGTTCCTTCAGGACCTCTTTCTTGTGTAAAGGGACTTGTGTCCATTTCTGCACCATTCTCACCCTTGTACTCCTTCAGACCCATTACCCTCCTCTTCCTCAGTAAAGACTGAGCAGAAATGCCTGTTCAATATGTCAGCTTTACTGTTGTCATCCTCCACGTGGCCCCATCCTCCCCTTCAGTCTCACTATCCTTCCTTTTGCCTTTCTTTTTCACTTATGTACCTGTAAAAGGTTTTGTCCCCTCACCCACTGATTTTGCAATGTGTTCTTCTGTCTGAGCTTTGGCTTCCCTTACTGACCTCCCTGCCTCCCTTTGCTTCTCCTGATACTTCTCCTATCCCCTTCTGCCTGTGCCTTTTGTATTGCCTGAATGCAATCTTTTGGCTTTCACTTTCTTTGCTACCTCTTTGGAAAACCATAATGGTCTCCTCTTCCTTTTCCTCTTGCTAACCTGCTTAATGCATAATTTTGTTGCTCTTGTAATCCCCATTTTAAATACTGCCAACTGTTCTTCAACCCCTGATTCCTGCCCCATTCCCCTTAATGACTCTTTCAAGTATCTCCCCATTTTCCCAAAGTCTACCCCCCCCCCACAATCCAGGATATGTGTTTTTGTGTGGTTTGGTTCTGCTTTTTCTGTGATTTCAAACCACAATGACTGGTGGTCACTGTTCCCCAGGTACCCCCACTGTTACCCCCATCACACTGTCCCTGTTTGTGAGCACAAGGTCCAGTATTGCCTTCTGCCGAGTTGGTTCCATGACCAGTTGCTTGAGGAAGGCACCCTGAAGGTGGTCCAGGATAAATCTGCTCCTAGTTGATGCTGCTGCTGGGATGCTCCAGTCCACGTCTGGAATATTGAAGTCTCCAACCAGTACTACCTCACCCTTGTCTGCCATCTTTTGGATGGCTAGCATCAGCTCCCTATCTGTTTCTTCCTCCTGGGCTGGTGGTCTATAGACCACACCTGTGCAGATGGCTGGCCCATTTTCCTTTCCAGCTTAACCCACAGTATCTCTCCCCATTTTATTCCTCCTGGATCGGCGTGGCCATTATGTCATTTTCACATACAGTGCCTCCTCCTCCCTTTCTACCTGCCCTGTCTCTTCTGAATATGTTGGCAGGTATGGCCATCTCCAGTCGTGGGTTATCATTACACCAGGTTTCAGTGATGGCCACAATGTCCAAGTCTGACTGCACCATGACAGCCTCCAGATCTTCCATCTTGTTGCTAAGGCTCCTGGCATTGGCACATATGGCTTTCCATGATTTGACCTCCCTAGACTGTTTCGTTGTTCTACTCCAGCCCCTTCCTTGGTTGTCCTTTATCCCTGGTTCTCCTTGCTGTCTGCCCTTCTGCTGAATTTTGCTCCTTTTCTGCCTATCTACCTCTTGGGCACTAATCTCCATCTTTTGCACACTGCTTTGTAGAGAAAGCCACTCCTCCGGTTCACTGGTTCCACTGCTAGCTGTGGGGGGTGAGCAAGTATGTATCCTCCTTGCTGTTGGTAGGTGTTGTTACAAGTTTACCTTACCTGTTAATTGGTGGATGTAATCAGAGCTCTCATATTACTGCAACGGCAAGTTGATCTGCATTTTCACTGTAAGTAGATCATCTAAAAGGGAGCTTAGCAAAAAGCAAAACAAGCATTTGTCAATGCCGAATGTTTGCTTGCTGGTATTGGCATTGGTAGTGCAGGAGTTAGAGAGATGTATAATAGGAATAGCAGTGAAGTATTGAAGTAACACCAACCCCCACCCTCATCCTGCAGAGACTGACCAGGCATTGGGATGTGCCTTTGGGTCATCGGCCATAACGCTGGCACCATTCCACTTCACCCCACCCTGCATACACTGACAGGTGTCATGGTGTGCCTTGGGGTCTTTGGCCCTTACACTTACCCCATTCCATAAGGAAATAAGCTGAGATGGGTGCAGTATAGGACAATGGGGTGAATGATAGAGCCAAAGACCCAAACACACACCTCAATGCCAGTCACTGGCTGCAGGGTGGGGGTGGAGGTGGAACGTTATGAGCATTATGGCTGATGACCCCAAGTCACACCCCTGACGCCTGTCAGTCTGTACAGGGTGGGCATTATGGTTGGAAATCCTAATGCCCTGGATGTTTGTTGGTATTCTTGCTCCAAATTGTTAACATTGGCTTTTTTGGGACCCCACCTCATGAACAGGGGCAGTATCATTTAGTTATTCAATCCCGGAAGGTGATTTTGCACAGCGACTGCGCCATTTAGCGCCACAGGTGCAAAAACACATTTCAGACAGGATGTGAAAAATGAAAGCTGTACTGTTCATGAGAAAGTGTGAAAAAATGGCAATGCTGAAAATCTGGAGTGAAAATATTAAAATTTGGTGAAGTTCCGAGCTCGCGTAGAAACTGCACAACACACACTTGTAACACAGTCATTTATTGGAATGTTTTCACCAAATGTTCAACATGGCCTTTTTGGGAACTCCCTCATGAACAGTGGCACTGTGAATTCATTAATCTGTCCCGAAAGTTGATTTCGCACAGTGACTGTGCCATTCTGTGCCACAAGTGCAAAAACACATGTCAGGCAGGATGTGAAAAATGGTAACTGTATTGTTCATAAGGGGGTGTGGAAAAATGGCAGTGTTGGAAAGTACTAAAAGCACCTGCTACAGACATCCATCACAGATTCTTGAACCTTTTGGAGCCTTAAAAAAAATGTGTATGGGTCAGAGCAAGAGACAGACCTTACATTAGATGACGTTAGATGAAGCAAACTGTAACAATACTAGCACAATTACTAATGCTCTTAACTCACATGTCACGAATCTATCCAAGTACACAAAGTTGACCAGTCAAGGCCCTAAGCCAAAGCCAACAGAGTTAGTACCAGATGCCCCACAGCTTATCCTACAGTCTGTGACTAAATTAGAGGTATTACAAGTCTAGGCTCAGATGGACTAATACCATGATTTCTCAAAACAGCTGCCCACAACTGGCAGAGCTGGTTATGAGACTGTTTAACCTGTCTTTGTCAACTGGCAAGGTCTCAATGATATAGAAGATCACTAGAGTGGTTCCAATACATAAACAAGCATTTGTCAATGCTGAAGTACGTCGTTGGAATTGCTGTTGGTACGCACGGACTAGCAGGACTACAGTTCCCAGCAGAAAGAACAAGTTGTGCCACCAAGTTCATATTCCCGTTGAAATACAGTGAAGTGCATACCTGTTATCTGGCTTTGAAGAGTGAAGATGTGTCTGTGGTTCAGAGAAGATGAGGGCACTGGAGCCCCACCATGGGTTGGGGGGACATTATGGTTAGAAACCCAAACACCCTGAGCGTTTGTTGGTATCTGCACTACAAATTTTCAACATGGCCTTTTGTGACCTCCACCTCATGAAAGCATTTGGGACCTCTGCTCATGAACAGTGGCACTGTGATTTTGTTAATCTGTCCCAAATGTTGATTTCTCACAGTGACTGCGCCACTCTGCAGCATATATGCGCAAACACAGTTCGAGCAGGATGTGAAAAATTACAGCTGTACCATTCATGAGGAGGTGTGAAGAGATGGCAGTGCTAAACATCTGGAGTGAAAATATTAAAAATGCTCAATGTACAAGCGTACATGGAAACTGCACAACGCATGCTCATAACAGTCTTTAGTGGAATAATTTCACCAAAATTTCAACATAGGCATTTTGTGACCTCTGCTCATGAACAGTGTCACTATGATTTTCTTAATCTGTCCCAAACATTGATTTCCCACAGCGACCACGCCATTGTGCGCCAGATGTGCGAAAACACATTTTGGGCAGGATGTGAAAAATGACAGCTGTACTGTTCATAAGGAGGTGTGCAAAACTGACAATGTTGAAAATCTTGACTAAAAAATATTACAAAGTCTCGACGTTACGAGTGTGCATGGAAACTGCACTACACACACTCATAACATAGTCATTTTATGGACTTTTGTCACCAAATTTTCAACATAGGCATTTTGTGACCTCCACTCATGAACAGTGTCACTGTGATTTTCGTACTCTGTCCTGAACACTGATTTCCCACGGTGACTGTGCTGTTCTGCGCCCAGGAAGTGTGAAAACACATTTTGACCAGGATGTGAAAAATGACAGCTGTACTGTTCATGAGGAGGTGTAAAAAAATGTCAACATTGAAAATCTGGAGTGAAAATATTACATATTCGTGACGTTACAAGTTTGCGTGGAAACTGCGCAAAGCATGCTCGTAACACAATCATTTTTTGGAATTTTTTCACCAAATTTGCAACATAAGCTTTTTGGGAGCCCACCTCACGAACAGTGATACTGTCGTTTCATTAATCAGTCCTGAAAGGTGATTCCATGCAGTGACTGTGAAATCACCTTTTGGGACTGAATAACCAGATGACAGTCATTGAATTCATGAGGTGGGGACCCAAGAACCCCCTGTTAAAAATTTGGTGCCAAAATTCGAACAGATGGCCGAGATATGCACCAAAGTTGAAAAAAAAACATTTACGCCATTATACAGCTTACTGGCATTTCTTCAGTTTGCGGTGGGCTTTGAAGAGTGCAGACATGTTTCCGTTCCACAGAAGATCATTGCGCCATCTCCAGAGGTAAGTACTGGTGAGGGGGGTGTGTGGAAGTGGGTGTGGGCTGGAGGAGGGGGCACAGCAGACTGCAAGGGATTGTTTTCTGGTTTACAGGTTAAAAAAAAACATAAATCCAGCACGGGAAGGTTTTCTTTTTTAACAGGGACTTTGGCACGCTGGGGTGGGCACCCTATCGGCACATACAAGTGTTTGAGGGGAAAAAAGACGGGATTGGGAACCCCTTTGGCACACAACAATGGGGCATTATGCTGATGGGGAGTGGGCTCCGCATCAGCAAATGAACAGGGGGGCATGCTGACAGGGGGACTGGGCACCCCCATCAGTTTGTTTATTTGAAATGGCAAGGGGGGCATGCTGACAGCCTGGGCTCAGTGCGTTCACACTGCTGTAAGCTACAGCAGTGTGAACACGCAACCATGAATTTAACAATGCAGGAATGCAACATCAAAGGACCAAGACACACCACTATTGGTGCAGCTCTGTCCTTTGAAAAGTTGCTCAACTACACCCAACAGCTGAAAGGGAGTCATCATCAGCCTGCCGACTGATTCACCAGTCGCTGACCTGCCCCTTGAAATGGAGCTCTCCATTGGGCACTCCCCTGTATAGCACCTCTTACAGCAATGAGTTTGTCTGTGCCTTCGTGCCACGACAAATGCAAAAAGGGGGTTAAAGGTAACATGGAAAACTATTGCCCCATCACAATATTATCAATGCTTGACAAGCTACTTGAAAAACTAGTTGCCTCCCAGGTGACTGAACACCTTCAGACGCACAATTTGCAATCTCCTGCTCAACACAATTTTAGAAGAGGACACAGCACCACCACTGCTCTCATACAATTTACCAGCAATGTTAGTTTGGCCATGGATAAAGGCATGTTAACAGGGGCAGTGTTCCTCGACCTTACCAAGGCATTTGACCTTGTAGACCACTCACTGCTGCTGTCTAAACTAAATGCACTAGGTTTCTCTTCAGACACATCAAATTGGTTTATGGGCTACCTTACGGGTAGGCAACAACTTGTAGCAATAAATGGATCCAAGTCAGAGCCAGCCCATACCAGTCTTGGGGTTCTGCAAGGTTCCATTCTTGGCCCACTTCTGTTCCCATTTCTTAATAATCTTCCCAAGAGGCCTGGTGCTTGTTCCGCCTTTCTATATGTAGATGATATGGTTCTTTATGAGTGCCACAGACATATCCAACATTAATTCTGAATTAAAAAAGGACTTTAATGAACTCCAGCACTGGCTAATCAAGAACAGACTACTAATAAACATTACAAAGACAGTTACAATGCTATTTCACTCGGGACCCAAACTCAGGGCATGTACTGCCACTCTAAATATCTGTGGGCTTCATGGCTCACCACTAGAGTTTGTTGACTCTTCCAGGTACTTAGGAATCACTTTGGATCCCAATCTGGATTTCAGTCTTCATCTAAACACCACCTGTAAGTCAGTGCACACGAAACTTAGCATAGCCTACAAAATTAGACATAATCTGACTATGGCAGCTAGGGCGGCCATCATTCTGGGAGTGTTATAGCACAGTTTGACCTACAGGCTGATATTTTTTTGCAGAGGCAAATAAAGGGGTATCTAGCAAATGGAACATTTGTTATAACATTATCTGCCGTTTTGCACTATCAGTGCCTAGACATACCCACCACTGCATACTTTACTTAACCATTTTGTGGCTTTCTCTTCTTGCTCTTGGTAGGGTGCTTCATTGAAAAGTAATGAGAACAAGCGCAACAGCTCTTCTTGCTAACATGTTCACACCAGTCTCACAGACTAATTCATTAGGATCCCTGCCCAGTCACTTATCGAGGTACCTAACTGCTCCACAAACACGGGAGAATATTCCTACTCAGCTTTCCAGGCTAAGCTCTGGAACTCCTTACCAGTGCAGATAAGAAATGAAAAATCCTACCGTGCCTTCAAAACTGGTCTTTATAGGTTCCTTCAGGAAAATGACATATACTCCTGTAACTGATCCAGTCAGTGCTGGATACAACTGGAGAGCTCCTTAGTTCTGTAACTCAAGTCCTCTTTGCACTTATTATGGGTTCTGCGGACACCAATTAAGATGGTGATGCTCTGTTATTGCTTTGTAGTTAGCAGTGTCTACTTATTTCGTGACTGCATTCCTGTACATTTCTGATGCTACATTAACTTCTGTACTTATGTTTGTAATTAACTGTCGTGTTTTGTTCTGTAATCCCTCCTGGGTCGTGCCTGAAAATAGGCAACTTGCTGTTGTCTAGTGCACTTACCCGGTAAACAAAAACTAAATAAATAAAAAAATATGAAGGTTTCCATCATATCCCTTCTCTCTTTGGTATACTATTAGTACAGCAACCCCCCCCCCACACACACACACAGCGAAACCATTATATCAACAACAACCTGTTCAACATCCGCAGTGTCAAACAGGTTGTTGCAGTGCTGTAACGGTACAGCGACTCACTGAAAGACGCTCTCTCCAGTAATCCAATCCCCACCCCCAGAGTTGACTATATTTAAGTCCAGGGGCTGTGTGGGGAAAATCTTCCTGCAAACAGTCATTTGTATCCTGTTGCTACAGGGATCGTCAACAAATTTGCTGGGCAATGTGATCGTCGTCTGCAAAATGTTGCCACTATGAAGTTTGTTGACAACTTTGTTGTCGACACAACTTGGTGGAACCCCTCTCTTCCAGGGTGTACATATTGAGCTCCTTTAATTTCTCAGCATAGGGCTTTAGGTGCAGACCCTGCACCATTTTAGTTGCCCTCTACTGGACCGCATCCACTCTGAAATGTCCTTCCGGAGATGTGATCTCCAGAACTGGACACAGTACTCAAGGTGGGGTCTTCCCAGTGATCTGTACAGGGACACCATCACCTTCCTCTGTCTGCTGGATTATAAAACTGTGGATTAAATGATAAAATGCCCATTCACACCAAATTGCTAGAAAGATACATTTTATTCCAAGACATTGTCTATATAAAAGATATTACCTTTAGTCAATGAGAATTATATACATTTCCCCAAAGGGTAGTATGACAGTAATGACAAGTATTTTGTACCTGCAGCTAGCCCTCTTCCTCTTCCACAATACTTACCCATTTTGCCTCACTCTATTGTATAATTTAAATGCGTTGTTGTCAAGTGTTTAAACTAACCGGGGGGGGGGGGCAACAGGAGTAGAAAAACTCAAGCAACCCACCACTAGGTAAAGAAATCAGAATTGAGGTGCAGGAAAATGAATTGATGGCAGGGACAACTGGAGCAGGCAGAAAGGGAGAAACTGAGGAATCGAGGCCACATAACAAAGAAAATTGGTGTGGGGGAAGTAGCAGGAGAGCAAAAACAGGAGCAGAGGGAGGATGGTCTGCAGAACTTGGAAGGTGATGGTAACTAATGCGGGCAGCCTGGGAAATAAAATCCCAGACCTGGACATAGCAGCAATAACAGAGACATGGTACACTGCAAATCATGGGTGGGATATAAATGGACTGGGTCATGCTCTGTTCAAGAGGGATGGGGGTAAAATGGGGGATGGGGGCACTGTATATCAGGGAGGGTATAAAGGCAACAGAGGTGCAGGGTAGACAGGGGGAGGATGAGGCAGTGTGGGTCACCCTTGAACCTGGCAATGACACAGCAATATGTACAGGGGTTATCTACAGGCTTCCGACACAGGGGGAGGAAGTGAACCGGAGGCCAGAGGATGAAAAACACAAGATGGCAACTAAAGGTGAAGTTCTGCTGCTGGCTGACTTCAATATGCCAGATGTGAATTGGACCACCCAGGCAGCTGCTTCAACCTAGATTCCCTACAGGAGGTAGGGCTCAGGCAGCTTGTGCTAGATCCCACCAGAGACAGGGCAATTCTGGACCTAGTACTGACCAATGGGGACAGAATCGCAGAGGTCTGGAGAAAAGGACAACTTGGGACCAGAGACCACCACATACTGTGGTTTAGCATGGGGACAGGGGCTCAGTCAAGTCACACAAAGGCAAAGATTTTAGATTTCAGAAGGGTGACCTTTGCTGAAATGGGAGATGTGTCAAAGGAACCCTGGAGAAGAGGGAGAAAAGAGGGCGGGTTGAAGAGAAGTGAGGGCACTTAAAAAGGAGCATAGTGGGTGGAGTCATGTGATGCAGAGCGCGAAGCGGCTGTGTTCTCCACGAGCTCCGCGCCCCCGATACTGCTCCGACAGTTTTGGCCCCATTTGGAGACGTCAATTTGATTGTTGTGGCTTTTTTACGAAGAGGAGAAGAGTCTACTTGCAGTATATGGAGGTAGAAATGAGGAAAACGCCGCCCAAGCATACCTCCCGGCGACTCCCGAAAAGGCCGCTAAAAAATCAAAGGCCGCTGCGTCGCAGTTAACTCAGAGCCCAGGGGAGTCGATTCTGGAAGATGAGCCTCTCACTTTAGCCAAGTTCCTGGAGGAATTTCGCCCGTTTAAGAATACGCTAAACGACATGGCGAGTGAAATTAGGAGTCTGGCATCCACACTGGAGGAAGTAAACAGGAAGGTCACTGACAATGTAGCAAGGATTAAATCACTTGAGGGCTGTAAGGAGCAGATGGACTCGGCTATAACTGTGCTCCAGCGTAAACTAATTAAGGTTGAATCCAAACTCGAGGACTTGGAAGGTAGAAGTTGTCGTAATAATGTAGTACTCATTGGGCTGCCTGAAAGAGCCGAGGGCTCGGATACAATCAAGTTTACGCAGAAGTTTATCGAAAAGGTGGCTGAGCCCTCACCCTTTGGCTCGAACTACATTATTGAGAGGGCGCATCGAGCTTTACGCCCATTGCCCCCCCCCCGATGGCCCACCGAGAACTTTCATTTTTCGATTCCTGAATTATCAGGAACGCCAGCTATTTATTACAAAGGCCAAGGATAATAAGGAATTATATTGGAAGGTGAAGCTCAGAGGGTACAAGATCTACCGCTTAATGTGAGACAAAGACGGGCAACCTTCCATCCGTGGTCAAAAGTTGATCGCAGCTGATGTAAAATTCAGGATGAGTTACCCTGCAAAACTTCAGGTAAAGATTCAAGAGGAATGGAAAGCATTTGAATCTCCAGAGACGGCTACTGAGGCTTTGCGAATGGCCTTGCCAGCCTTATTTAAAGTTCCCTGAAGAATCAGAGAAGATGAGGATTTTCTGGAATTTCACTTTGGGAGACTGTGATTTGCATGCTTGGTTGAAGTGTTTAATTTGCTCTGCGCCATGCTCCTAGCCGATATATGTTCTGGGACTTCGTTCCTTATTTTTCATCCTTTCGGAGCTGGAGATTATAAATCGTGAAACGTTTATTATTGCCCTGACTTTACTAATATATTGACTTCGTGGTAAGGGGCAGTGTGCCCTGGTTGTTTTTCATCTGGCTCTTTGATGGTACCACAAGATGGGCAAGAGGCCCTCTCAGGCGATCTGATCCTGTGGCTCTAGGACTGGGCTGTTGACCCCTTTTGTTAATATTTTATAATTTAGTTCTGGACATTGGGGTCTTTTTCTTCTTTTCTTACTAAATTCATGTACTCGACGGAGAGGGAGTCAGTGATTTGATTGGTATATTACTATATTTTTTGAAAAACATGAGGTCCTTTACTTGATTATGTTTGTTATTCTGGTTAAAGTTGTCTCTCAGGAGTTATTCCCCCAAGGGATATATGGGTGGATATAGATTACACAGGGGCCACATGATATAATAGGTTGGATGATGTGTAACTAGTTTCGACAGTTCTTAAAACGTGTTTCTTCAATGCATGCTTTTTCTCCTCACTATATGTATGGGATTGTTTGGGGATGTATAAGTCTACCGATAAGTGGGGTTGGTTTTGGTAAAGTTGGCTAGTGCATATTGAAAATTCGTGATTATTGGGCCTAGCTTTATTATCGGGTTTAGTATATCGGCGGGGAGGTAAGGGAGTAGGCTGAGTGTCTTGTTATCATGGGCCATGAAAACAACGGTTGGGGGGGAGGGAGAGGAGTACTTTTGCTCTTTTGGAGGGTTTTTTATGGGGCAGTGTGTTTCTCAGGGGTTCTGGGGGGGATTTTATTTTCGAGGCACTACGAGATGTGGCTTCTCGGGTAGTAGTTCAAGTGTGTTATTTTATTTTTAATAAAATAGGGCATCTTTATTATAGACATGTCTTTATAGGTTAGTATGGGGACAGATATATGTGTTAATTTTCTCACCTGGAATGTCAAGGGAGCGCGGCTTAAGGATAAACAATATAAGATACTGAAACATATAGAAGTTGTTAAGGCCAAAGTTGTGTTTTGCAGGAAACACATTTATTGCAGCCGGAAGCGAACGTCATGAGGAGGTTACAAATAGGTGAGGTCTTTGCCTCCCAGGGTAATACGCAGAGCCGTGGGGTTATGTTGTTATTGCATAGATCAATACCGTTCAAACCCATACAAGTGGTTCAGGATCAGGAAGGTAGATATGTATGTGAGAGGAAGTTACAAAGTACAGAAATCCTGTTGGTTCTGATATATGGTCCCAATGTGGACACTCAGGATTTTTTTGTGGGCCTATTAAAGGCGCTTTTGCCTTTCAATCATCTCCCGATGGTTTTGGGTGGTGACTTTAACTTAACTTTGGATCCCATGATGGATAGATCCGTTAAATCACACATGTGCCATACTCCCGCTTCTCGAGCAATGAGAGATTTACTCGATCAGTTGGGACTGGCAGATATCTGGCGTGTCCTTCACCCAGAATCCAGAGAGTATACCTTCACCTCCTCTGCCCATGGGACTTCATCCCGTTTAGATTACATATTTCTTTCTCGATCTCTCCTTAGGGGAGTGCTCGACTCCAACATTATACCTGGCCCCATTTCTGATCATGCAGCATTAACTGCAACTATCTCCTTTTCATTTCTCACGAGGAAAGGGAATAGGTGGAAATTAAATAATCAGATTCTTAGGGTACCTAAATTGACCAAATGTATATCGGAGCAGATTGATGAGTTTACTCGGAACAATCTGGATGACAGGGTTCGTCCGGATATTTACTGGGGTGCACTTAAGGCCTACCTAAGGGGGGTATTAATTAGTCTGGCGGTGAGTAGGAAAAGGGAAAAAGAGAAAGCCATGATAGACTTATTGACACGTATTAGATTATTGGAATCTAACTGCTCCATTCATCCAACCGAGGAGGATAAAGAAGAATTAGTTAAGGTGAAGGATGCCTATCTTAGGTTGCTGGGGGAACAGGCAGAATTAGCCTTAATCAAGACTAAAGCCAATTATACTGATCAGGGAGAAAAATCTGGGAAGTTATTAGCTAGGCGTTTAACACAATTTGAATCCTCTCGATTGATTGAAGGGATAGTATCAAAAGAAGATGGTGGTGTTAGGACGGCCCCAGATGAAATAGCTCAGCTTTTTCATCAATATTTTGAAAATTTGTACAAGAAGATGGAGAATCCACCTTCTGACCTACAGATCCTTTCTTTTGGATGGTTTAGACCTCCTGTTCTTGACGAGGCTGATCGGAATTCCTCATTGCTGATATAACTCAAGAGGAAATAGAATTAGCTATCAGGAACTTGTCCTCAGACAAAACTCCAGGCCCTGATGGGTTTTTGTCTAATTTTACAAGAGTTCTCCTCCCAACTAGCTCCCTTTCTTCTCAGGTTGTTCCGCTATGTTTGTTCTGGACAAGAGATAGATAAATCATTTTAGAAGCGCTCATAGTTTTAATTCCAAACCTAATAGGTCCACAATGGACCCGGCTAATTATAGGCCCATCTCTTTGTTGAATTTGATCTAAAATCCTGGCTAGATTACTAGCGGATCGGATTAATAAGATATTGCCCAAATTAATAGGTAATGAGCAGGTAGGTTTTATGAAGGGCAGGTCCTCGGTAGACCATTTTAGGACGTTGATAATGTCTTTCGGCTTCCGAGAGTCCAATTCCGATGGCTTATTCTCCTTGGACCCTGAAGGCTTTCTATAGGGTCCATTGGGGATTTCTATTCGAGACTATGAGACAGTTTGGCTTCCCCGAAAAGTTCTTGGATTGGCTTAAGGCCCTTTATTCTAATCCCTCAGCTAGGGTTATCTGTAATGGAGCTATCTCCAACCCCTTCCAATTATATGTTGGTACAAGACAGGGATGTCCTCTATCCCCATTGTTATTTAATCTATATTTGGAACCCTTAATATGGAGAATACTCCATTCTTATGAGATAAAGGGCATCAAGATATTGGGGTTACCCATTAAAATTACCGCATATACGGATGACCTCTTGGTTTATGTCTTGAAGCCCACCAGGTCTATTCCCAATCTGCTAGAACAAATAAGACATTTCAGTCGGGTTTCGAATTACAAATTAAATCAAGACAAAACGGTGGTGTATCCTCTTAACAATATGATATTTAAATGGGAAATAACTGAATTAGGGTTGAGATGGAGCTCCAACTCTCTTAAATACTTGGGTCTGGTTTTAGTAAAGAGTGCTGCCCGTATGCGCAATTGAACTTAGATTCCTGGTTCATACCATTGAGCTAGACCTCAAAGGTGGACTCAACTCCGTTGTCTTTGTGGGGGAGGATAAATATAGTTAAAATGAACATATTTCCTAGGCTTTTTTATCCGTTGAGCAGACTAGATATTTTTCTTCCGTTATCCTGGTTCAAAAAGCTCCATGTTATGATAACTGATTTTGTTTGGAATCATAAAAAATCCAGGATGGCTTATCATAAACTAGCTGCTCCAAAATTGGTTGGTGGATTAAGACTACCCCACTTTGGCCTTTATGTTTGGTCTGCTCAGTTGAGTAAGTATGGCAGATGGGCATTAAATGAGAATTCGGTTAATTCATCTCACTACGTTCCTTTGTGGGTAAAACTTAAAATGGCCTTAATTAAGAAATGTGCGATTAACCCTGTTGCCCTTTTTTATTTAGCTCCTAAAGCACTCCCTTCCGTGTTGAAAAAATCTCCTGTAGGGTTGGCGGTGAGAGCCCATGGTCAGCTTTGTGGGTTTATTAAATATAGTTATCTCAAGGATTGGGATCAGCCGATCTGGGGAAACCCACGGTTTCAGATAGATAACAAGGTTATCAAACCGGGCTGGTTGAAAATTTCAGAGGACTGTTCTCTCAGGGATTTCCTCGATGAGGAAGGAGACGTAATCCCGGCCCTGGCAATAATAAATAAGTTTAAGCTAGCTAATAAAGATATTTTTAAAGTTTTTCAGCTTAGGCATGTTTTGCATCAAAAAGTAGGTTGGAGAGCTGAGCAATCTTCTCAAATTTCGTTTTTGGTAAATATACGTCCATGGTTAGGTGTCCCGCAAACGATTTCCAAAATTTATTCAGTCTTGTTTCATTGGGCTTATCCGGTGAACCTTGCTCCATGTACTTACTGGGCTGGGGTGTTTCCTGATATTGCCCTAGATTGGACTGGGATATGGCACGCATGTCATAAGTATCTCAGGCACGACCAACTGAGGCTTATACAATTTAAGGTATTGCACAATATCTATTACTCTCCCCAGAAACTAAAGGATTTAGAATTATTAGGAGATCCCAAATGTTATAGGTGTGAGGCTGATGTAGGGAATCTCCTCCATATTTTTTTGGGAGTGTCCCAAGGTAGCTCCTTTATGGTTGGAGATAAAGAACAACCTGAACCCGTTATTAGGTTTAGAGGAAATGTTCAGGCCGGAAGTTTGCTTATTGGGGGAGATGACGGCTTTCCCGGTCAGAAATAGGAAATATTACATGGCTCTGATTGCTATTACAGTTAAAAAGTTAGTGCTTCGCCATTGGAAAGACAAGATGCGTCTTTCCTACTCTGAATGGTTAAAAGAACTTCTGGCCTTTCTAAGAACTGAGAGAATGATAGCTATCCTGCATAACCAATTACATCTTTTTGACAAGATCTGGGCCTTATTTTATGTCTGTTACTCAGGTTAGATCTTGACCTTACCCGGTTTTATTATTCATTATTTCGTGTGCCTCGTGGGGGGTGGTAGGTTTAGTAGGGTTGGGTGGGGAGTGGGGTGGGATGTTTTTTGGGTCTATTTTTATCTTATTTTATTAGGTTTTGGTGGGGGGGTTAGCAGAGTATTCTTCACTTTGTTGGGTATGAGACGCCTATTATTCTGATGTATGTTTTACAATGTTTGTTCTCTGATGACTTATCTCTGCTTAAAATTAATAAAGTGTAAATGAAAAAAAAAAAGGGAGCATAGTGGAAATGATGAACCAGTGCATCAGGTTGATATCCAAAGGCAAGAGAAGGAGGAAGCCACTATGGTTCTTGAAAGACATGGCAGACAAAGTAAGGATTAAAGGGCGGGTTTCAGAAAATATAAGGAAACCCAAAGGGAGTAAAACAGAGATGTGTACCTACAGTGTCTAAGGGAAGTGGGGAAGATTGTTAGGAATGCAAATGAGTCAGTTGAGGAAGGATTAGCGCAGATGTTGAAGAAAGGGGATAAGACATTCTATAGGTATATCAGCGAAAGAAGAAAAGACAGGGAAGGACTATAAGGCTCAACAGGATGAAGGAGAAGTATAAGACCCTGGTCAGGGGAAGTAATCCTGCCACTGTACAAGGCCCCAGTCAGGGAAAGTAATCCTGCCATTGTACAAGGTCCTGGTCAGGGTAAGTAAACCTGTTATTGTACAAAACCCTGGTCATGGGAAATAATCCTGTCACTGTACAAGGCCCTGGTCAGGGAAAGTAATCCTGCCACTGTGCAAGGCCCTGGCCATGGAAAGTAACCCAGCCACTGTACAAGGTCCTGGTCAGGTACCACATACAGTCCTGCATGCAGTTCTTGGCTTCAAAATACAAATTAGGCATAAGGGCAGTTGAGAAGGTGGAATTCCGGGACATCAAAAGATCAGGGGGCAGCCTACCAGCAGAGACAGTGAGTATGGTAACACTATCAGCCTTCAGCATAAGCCTGGACACATTTATGCTTACCAAATGAATTACAGGGTCCCCAGTGTAGTAGAGATGTTAAGGAATCCCTATAAACAACTACGTTTGCACAGCATGTGCTTCTGCAATGGGACCATAGCATATGTAATCTCGCTCTGCAGCAGGGGTGCTAAGGTTTGCTGAGGATAGGGCACTTCTGCTTTGTCTCACGTAACAGCCCCATGACTCACCTTCACTGTTCCAGGGCCCTTGGGTCCACACTGTTCCCACCACCAAGAAGGCCGGCCTAAGTTTACTGTTGGTCAGGATACCTGGAGAGGAAATGGCACAGTGCCTCCTCCTGGGGTAGTGATATGGGACAAACTGAAGGTTACCACCCCCAGGAAAAAACAATAGCTGACCCCACAATCCCTTCCCCACACACAGTAACTTGCCACACTTTGAAGTGACCCATGACACCAGATCTGTAACATAAATCCACTATGGTATTTATTTCGGAAAGGGGGAATAAGAGCGAAGAATATGGCAACACAGCAATACTTTCGGCAAATGATATACCCATACACACAGTCCCCAAACCCACCACCTGTGTGTGCACCCGGCTTTCCTCCCCAAATGACAGTTAGTCTCTAGTCTCTGGAGGTGGGTACCATACCAGGGGTATTGAGAGGGTGACCGACTGTTAGCTTGAGCTGGGGTACTTGCGTTGGGGCCCAAACTTTTAAACAACACTACTTTGAAATTCTGCCTGGGCTTCTCCTGGTGCTTTCATAGTTTTGCCCAGGACTTACCCCCTTCTCTAACTAGCTAGCTAGCTAGTAAAGGAGGACTCTGAGCCGCAGCCCCAGAGGTGCTTACAGTTTGACAAAGGGAGTCTCAACAAAGTTGCCTAGGTGGTACTGTTTGGTATCTGGAACACATGGGTGGTGTACCACAACCTTGGAATGCAAGACACTGCAACTGGCTGAAGGACTGGAGAACATTGATCTTCACCTGCCAGGCCTTTCAAATCTTCGCTTCTAAGGTCCTTGTAAGCAGTGTTCACTTGGCAGGCCTCTTTACATCTTCTCTTCCAAGGGATGCTGGGATCCTGACAACAAGCAGGCTGGTTTTCTCTGGGCTTGTACTTGGAACTAACTCACAGCAGCTGGGAGAACTTCACATGGAGCACACTTCCTGCAACTGGGCTTTGGCAAAGTCTCTAATCCCAAACAGTACTTCACTATAGCAATTAAACAGTTCAGTTGATTAGCCCCAGCAACTTGCACAGTTACACAGTCTCTGTACTTTTCAGCAACAGGGAACACAGTTACACAGTCTCTGTACTTGTAGGCTGTAACTCCCAAACTCACAAATTGCAGATTCAAAACTCAGCAGGGACTTGCTCAGCAGTTTATGTCTTATTTTCTCATTATACAGCTCTTCTAGGCAATCTGCCTCTATGCCACCGGGCACTAACCAAAGCAGTGGGCAACAGAAACAGGCATATGGGCTGGGTACCCCCATAGTCTCTCAATCACGATCCTCTAGGAATCTCTGGCTGGCAAAAAGCCCAACTGGTGGGCTTTCACAGGCTTTCATATCCTTTAATCCCCACCAGCCCAGTGGCTGAATGATTCCCAGGCACCGGCCAATGTCCCCTGACCCTTCCCAGTGGCCCACTGCTGCAGGGATTTAGTGGGGGCCACCACTACTGGTTACTTTGTGCCCCAATACTTTTATTTTAAGCCCTGTCAGGGGCTGAAAGTAACTTGTCCTGGCTCAACTTGGCCAATGGGAACCAGGACACCTTTTGGTTAAACTTGTAGGAGCTCCCTTTATCTCAACGAGGCTCTTGCAGCACACTCTCCCCCTTTGGCACCCTTTCTAATGCTGCCCCAGTGGAGCTGTGGCTCCTTTAAGGATCCCTGCTGCGCATGCACACACAGCACATCATGGCCATCTTTTTTATTTACTTTTTTGCAGTCCATGTCCACGCTACTCCCCTGACTGAATGCTACTTCCCCTTAAGCACTCAGAGGCACGGAACAGGGTGTCAGCATCCACAGTCACGGGGATTGGGGTACCAAGGCTCTAATCCCACCAGAGTCACTTACGAGGACACCCCAGCAGCCATAGCCCCATGGTAAGGTAAGCCCCATGGGAGGGGGGGTCTTACACTCTCCAGTGTGAATCACTGGTGGTTTAAGATCCAGGAGCTGTGATCAAAACTCTTCCTACATTCTGTACATTTATAAGGATTTATACTAATATGAATAAGCTGGTGGGTTCATAGATTAGCTAATTAAAAAAATAAAAAGACTTCTCACATTCTGTACATTGATAAGATTTTACACTGTGTGTATACTAGTGGATTATTAGTATGGGGGCAAAACAATACCCACATTCAGTACATTTATAAGATTGTAACCCAGTGTGTAAACACTTGAAGAATTTTATTTATTTATTTGAAATTACTCCAACTGGAATAACCCAATGAATAAGATGCAATATCTTGTTTTCATTGAGTCCCAGGGAGGACAGCAGCAGTCAACAGGTTAATACAGTCCAGCAGGAATAATTACAGTCTAACATATACTCAGGAAAGAAACACTGTAAAGGTACAGAAAGTACATCCAAACAGTAAACAAAGCAAACTAATAAAGCTGGGTCACAGCAAACAGAGTATGAACATTGTTATGCAATATGATCATGGTCGGGGAGGAGGGATTCTAGACCAAAACAAATGCGGGGAGGTTGAAGGTGGCTGGAAAGACTGGACTTGAACACTAGCAAGCTAGAAGCATGCTGCCATTTTGCAGGGAGTTTGATCCAGGTGTCTGGTGCTGCAAATGCAACAGGCCTTTCTACCAAAGTCACAGTTCATTCTTGGAATCGGGAAGGTAAGCACTGCAGATGAATGGAGTGAGTAGGCACTGCTTGACTGTGTGAGGGGGCTAGAAGGTAATCAGGTGCTTATCCTTGAGGACAGCTGTACAACAAAGAAAGCCAGTGGACACCCGTGGTAGTCAGACTCATGCCTGCTTGAGGGGCTTGGTCACATAGCAGACAGTTATGGGTAGACCATCCGCAGGAAAGGATGAACCTGCACAACTTGTATAAATGATCAAGAGGCAACAGAGTGGCTTTGTTTGCACTGTGGTATACAATGTCATCATAGTCAATGGAAGGGAGCAGCTGTGGGAGACTACCTCCTTATGTTAGCACTGAGGCTGCATTTCGACCTGTAGAGAAAGTTAACCTTGGGCCCTACAGTTGTTAAGGTGTGCTCAATGTTTCTACTGTATGTAAGTGATGCATCAAGCCAGATTCCTAGATATCTGAATATGCTGACTTTGTCATTGGGGTTGCCATCTGATGTTATGATTGCAAGTGGATCTGCTGAACCAGTTATGAAGTCCTGGGATCCAAACACAGCAGATTTCATTTTAGTTGCATTAAGGATGAGGTAGCTTCTGAGGAACCAGGAGGAGATTGTGCTGACATCAGCTTGGAGCACAGAATTAATCTTGGAAATTACCACTGCACTGCAGTAGAGAATAGTGTCATCTGCATGCATATGTAGATGACACCTCCTGCTTTATTTCTGGATGTCATTAACAGAAAATGAGAAGAGCAGAGGGCTGAGGACGGAGCCTTGAGAAACATTACATTTAAGACAGCAAAGTCTGAAGTAATGCTTCATATGGACACTACTTGGGTTCAGTTACTCAGGTAGTTTTTGTACACTTAAAAGCAACAGTATGTGTTAGTTGGCAAGAAATGTCATCATACAGTTATTTGACAAAAATGTATTTCTGACATCCTTAGATTCATCCTCAGTAGCCAGCCCTGTGGCGCTGAGGGTTGAGGCGCTGGATTCCACACCTTGCACCACACCAGTGACCCAGGCTCGGAAGTGACTTGGGTTGCCAGGGATCGGCAGGGGAAGGACAGGATTGAGCATCCAAACTGTTCTCCTCTCCTCTCCCGGGGAGGGAGGGATGCTAGTCCTGCTCCTTGGATACCTCCTGGTGGAGTGTGGGTGGCAGCGCTAGGAGTTAGGGAGGCACAAGAACATGGAGACATGACCTGCATACCTCCATGCAAGAGCGCTCATGGCCACAAAGGGGAGGAACCACAGAAAATGAAAAAATGGCATCTGCAGAGTCCATGACCCTGTCTGCCAACTGGCGTCCTGCTCTGTCGCTGGACCACTGGAGACCCCAACTGGATTGATATGCTGGGTGAGGGGAGGATAACCCTTCCCTTCCCTTCCCTTCCAGGCACCACCATGGGGGGATCCATGGGATTACTAGGGGGTTGGTAGTGCCGGGGGGGGGGGAATGGTCAGAGGTGGCAAGGCAGAGGGAGTATCCTGCCTGCAAACACCAGGGAGAGAAACAGAATATGGAAAAAAACCAAAATAATTTATCTTCAGTGTATTTTTAATTTTCTCAACTATTTTTAAAACCCATTTTCTAGCTAATTTTGTATTTAATGACTTGTCATTAACGATGGATGCCACTCATCACCATTTCTAAAAATCTTTTCAGTTGAAGTTATCTGTTAAATGTACATAATAGATTCTTACTCTGGATACATTAGGATAGTGTTACCACATGGTTCTGATGGTAAACAGCACAGCACTGTACCAAGATATTTTTTTTTTCATTATGGGCATGTCATGGGAGTGGGAATTTTTAAAAACTTAAAAATCCATATCACAATCCAAGAAGGAAAGAAAGCACAATGAAAAATTGGAATACTGTTTTTTTTTTTTTTGCCAGAAAATTATTATTGCTAAAAAAAGAAAATAACAAAGGTGACTATCAAATACTGCTGCTTTAATGGCCGGTTGGCAGAGACAGTGCGTCTTTAGCTTGAACAGAAGTACTGCATGATCCACCAGTTCAAATGCTTTGGAGAGGTCCATGAAGATGGCCCTAATGAGGAGATAATTATCCATGGCTATGTGGAGATCACTGGGGACTTCAATTAATGCAGATATGGTGGAATGCCCTTTCCTGAAGCGAGATTACATATGAGAGAGCAGATTATTAGATGAAATCAGTAAGCAAAACATCCAGTGTTCTGTATATTTTTAAGGTTCTTTCAAGTATGAATTCACTGTGGGTTTGGAGATAGCCAGACATAAACAGTTCCCCATATTTGTACATTGATAGCTTCCCTCTCCAGTGTGACTCTGCTGGTGTTGACTACACTGAGATTAGTCAGTGAAATCTCTCTCACATTCTGTACATTTTACTGGTTTTAGCCCAGTATGAATCCACTTGTATTCTTGGAGAAGAGTTGCTATAATAAAACACCTTCCACATTTTGTACCTTTATATGGTTTTGATCCAGTTTATATACACACTGGTGGATTATCAGCTAGGATGACTACACAAATCACTTCCCACATCCTGTACATTTTTAGGTTTCTTTCCTGTATATATCTACTGATGAATTTGGAGATTGCTTGATTTAATAAAAAACATTTTACATACAGGAGCGGCAGCTACAGAATAGGGCTGCTAGCTGCAAAATCGAGCAGACTCGATAGACCAAATGGCCCTTTTCTGCTGGTAAATTTCGTACGTTCATATTCTGAGCATTTATAAAGTCCCTTTCATGTTAATCTGCTGTTTTCTAAATTGGGATCTGACAGTGCTTCTCACACTCTGTACATTTATATGGTTTTTTCACAGTATGATGGCTCTGATGGTGTCTTTAAAGATGGGATGACCGAGTAAAAAATGTTCTGTACATTTATAGGGTTTATCACCAGTATGATTTCACTGGTGGGTTTGAAGATGGCATGGCTTAATAAAGCAGTTTCTGTATTTGGTACATTTATAGGCTTCTCCCCAATAAGACTACACTGGTGATTTTGGAAAGTGCTTGATTTAAAACACTCGCCACAGTTTGTACATTTATTGGGTCCCTCTCTTGTGTGAGTCTGCTGGTGTTTTCTAAACTGGGATTTGTTAGTGAATTGCTTCTCACACTCTGTACATTTATATGGTTTTATCTCAGGGTGATGCCTCTGCTGATGAGTTTGGAGATGGGCTGATTGAGTAAAGAACTTCCCACACTCCGTGCATGTATAGGGCTTCTCCCCAGTATGAATCCGCTGATGCGTTTTGAGACTGCTTGATATAATAAAACATTTCCCACAATCTGTACATTTATAAGGTTTTAGCCCAGTGTGTACATGTTGATGGATTTTTAGATAGTATGAATAAGCAAAACACTTCCCACATTCTGTACATCTATGAGATTTTTTCCCAGCATGAAGCCGCTGGTGGTTTTGGAGATTGCTTACCTTACTAAAACACTTTCCACATTCTTTACATTTATAATGCCCCACTCCTGTGTGAATCTGCTGGTGTTTTCCAAGTTGAAATTGGTCCACAAAGCTCTTCTCACATTCCTTACACTGATATGGTTTTATCACAGCATTATGACTCTGCTGGTGTGTTTTGAGATAAGCTGACCGAATAAAGCACTTCCCACATTCTGCACATTTAAATGGTTTTACTCCTGTATGTATACGCTGGTGTATTATTAGATAAGATGAATGAGCAAAACTCTTTTTGCATTCTGTACATTTATAGGGCTTCTCCCCTGTGTGACTCCACTTGTGGGTTTGGAGATTGCTCGAGTTATAAAAGCATTTACCACATTCTGTACATTTGTATGGTTTTAACCCAGTGTGTATACGTTGGTGAACTTTTAGATAGTACGGGTAAGTAAAACACTTTCCACATTCTATACATTTATAGGGTTTTGTCCCACTATGAATCCGCTGATGGTTTTGGAGATTGCTTGATGTAATAAAACATTTCCCACATTCTGTACATTTATATGGTTTTGACCCAGTGTGTGTACGCTGATGGATTTTTAGATAGTATGAATAAGCAAAACACTTTCCACATTCTATACATTTATAGGGCTTTTCCCCAGTATGAATCCGCTGGTGGTTTTTGAGATTGCACGACTTAAAAAAACACTTGCCACATTCTGTACATTTATAACGTCCCTCTCCTGTGTGAATCTGCTGGTGTTTTCCAAGTTGAGATTTGTCAGGAAAAGTCTTCTCACATTCTGTACACTGATAAGGTTTTACCATAGTATGATGACTCTGCTGGTGTTTTTGGAGATGAACTGACCGAATAAAGCATTTCCCACAATCTGCACATTTATATGGTTTCAGTTCAGTGTGATGGCTCCGCTGGTGTTTTTGGAGATGGGGTGACTGAGTAAAACACTTTCCACATTCTGTACATTTATAGGGTTTCTCCCCAGTATGAATCCGCTGATGGGTTTGGAGATTGCTTGACTTATTAAAACACTTTCCACATTCCATACACTTATAGGGTGTCTCTCCTGTATGAATCCGCTGGTGGGTTTGGAGATTGATTGATTGATTAAAACACTTCCCACATTCTGTACATTTATGGGGTCTCTCTGCTGTATGAATTCGCTGGTGGGTTTTGAGATTGCTCAACTTACTAAAACATTTTCCACATTCAGTGCATTTATAGGGTGTCTCAGCTGCATGAATCTGTTGGTGGGCTTGGAGACTGCCCGAATTACTAAAACATTTCCCACATTCTGGACATTTATAGAGATTCTTACCTGTATGAATCTGTTGATGCCTTTGAAGATTGCTTGACTTATTAAAACATTTCCCACATTCTGTACATTTATGGGGTCTCTCTTCTGTATGAATTTGCTGGTGAGCTTTGAGATTGCTCAACTTATTAAAACACTTTCCACATTCAATGCATTTATAGGGTGTCTCACCTGCATGAGTCTGTTGGTGGGTTTGGAGACTACCTGAGTTACTAAAACATTTCCCACATTCTGGACATTTATAGGAATTCTTACCTATATGAATCCGCTGATGCCTTTGAAGATTGCTTGACTTATTAAAACATTTCCCACATTCTGTACATTTATACAGTTTACCCACTGTATGAATTTGCAGGTGGGTTTTGAGATTGCATGACTTAATAAAACACTTACCACATTCTGTGCATTCATAAGGCCCCTTCCCTGTATAAATCTGATGATTTTGCTGGTGTTTTTGTAGATGGGATAACTGAGTAAAAAACTTTCCACATTTTGCACTCTTATAGGGTTTCTGTCTTGTATGAATCCGCTGGTGGGTTACGAGATTGCCTGACTTAGTAAAACACTTCCCACATTCTGTACATTTATAAGGTTCTGCCGCTGTGTGAATCTGTTGATGTTTTCTGAGCAGAGATTTGTCTGTAAAGCCTTTGTCACATTCTGCACATTTATATGGTTCTTCTAGACTGTATATATCCTGGTGGGTGATTAGATGAGGTGAATGAGCAAAATATTTCTCTAATTCTGTACATTTATACTTTTTTTCATCTGTGTGAATCCTCTGGTGAATACATTGTGATGTTTGAGCATAGCCCTTTTCACATTCTGTACATTTGCAAAGTTTCATCCTACTAAGGTTCTGTGGGTGTCTTCTTACAGAAGTTATCTCTTTAAAACATTTCTCATGTTCTACTTTTATTCTGTTGTGAATGTGATAGTGTTTTTTTAATCCATCTAGATCCCTAAAGCTCTTTTTACATTTTGCACAGGTATAAAGATTTCTTCCAGTGAGAACCTGCTGATATGCAGCTGAATGGCTCAGATGAGTAAAACTCTTGTGTAGTTTTAAATTTTGGATGTGGAGAAAGCTGTTCCCAGAACTTGTACACTCAAATGACTTCTCCTCACTGTGAGTTAACTTGCATGCTGCAAAACAAATCACAGTTACAATTAGTATACAATTATTTATCAGCTGAGCATTTCTTGATGATGATCTAAAACACTGATGAATATTAGAAAATAGATTATGGTAACAGGAAAAGGAGTAGTGACCCAACAACCCTGGCCATTTCTGGATGATCTTCATCGCCGCCTACCTCCCTTTACCCCATAGCACTCTATTCAATCTGAGTCAGAAACCTAGCTCTCTCTGAAAACTGCATAGATTTGTTTCTTCAAGACCTTCACTTTAGCAGTAAGACATTATGTTAGGCGGTGGTACAGTCAGATGATCCCACTCCCGGGGGGGCGTGGCTAGCAGCCGAGTGGAGAAGCAGCACTCTCCTTCAGCTCTACACTAGTTCTACCTTATTTGGAGGAAAACATCACTAAAATTGCTATATTATTGCTCCAAAGTACTAGCATTAGTTTGCCAACATTTAGAGGATCACAGAAATATAAAATTTGGCAAGATTTGAGAATGGGTCGGCCTAAAACCACGACGGGAGGTGAGGGGGCCAGACAGAAGGACTCTCGTGCAGGCCCCGAAATAGAAAAGGATCCTCTCGACAGTAACCTAAACCAGCCGTCCAACACTGCATTGCTGAAAGCAATTCAGACAATTGACAAAAAGATGGACGAGTTCACTTCAAGGATTCAAGTCATAGAGACAAAGATTCAATTAGTGGAGGACTCTGCTCAAGAAGCCAGCAAAACAGCGGATAAAGTGCTATCAGTAACAACTGGTCTGGTATAAGAGAACACAATACTCAGATGATGCTTAGAAATGCTAGAAAATGGGGCTCGGACATCCCACATAAGGATCCTGGGCTTACTGGAGGAATCCGAGCGAGATGTCTTGGATAGCTTTGTTGAAAATTGGTTGCCTGACTTCTTTCTGCATCTGGACTATCTGACATCTGTGCTGCGGGCTTACAGAATTCAGGCCAGAGGGGCCCAACTCCACGTGGACTCTGCCCATCCATCTGCTAGAGCAGTCCTGGTTGTCCTGGGGTCAGTTAAAGAATGGGATCATGTCTTAAGGCACGTAAACAGGGTCCTTCTAAAATGGGAGGGAGTAGCTAACCATATTTTTCCTGATTTGAGCTATCCCACGAGGCAATGTTGCAAAGCTTTTGACGGAGTTCGAGCTAAGCTGCGACACCTTGGAGTCCATCATATTCTTTTGATACTGGCGAGTCTCAAGATTGCCTATGGGGTGAAGACTTAACACTTTTCAGACCTGATGGAAGCAAGTAAACTGGCTGTGAAGATCGAACTGGACTACAAAGCCCGAGAATCAGAATCTGACTCGGGGGAGGAGGACCATACTTGAATCCAGTCAGTTAAGTAAAATATTATATTGAAGAGTGGCTGAATGGACTTGGACATTGATAGAACTAGAGTTTCGAATTTCTGTAGTGTTATACTGTTTCTAGTACACCGATTTACCCATTAGAATGTTTTATATTTTATTCCTCAGTTATAACGGTGTACTATATGGGGCATTTACTCTGGGTATCTAATGTGAGGTAGTCAGAAGGCATTACGGTGGTATGTTAAGTCCTTTAAGGGCCGCTCTCTACATAATGATCTATTAAACAGTTATACTAGTTCTAGTAAATGGGGCATTTAGATAATCCGTTATCAGATTAGTGATGTTTGGTCTCTTAACTGTTTTATAACTGGTGTGAAGGGGAGGGGGGCTTAGTGCCTATCTGGTCTTTTTATATCTATGTAGTAGGATGGGGAAGTAACAACTATTAAAAGGGGTGGAAATCTTATTATCAGTGTACTTTGTATACGTAGTTCCTCACTAATGGCAACATGTAGCCTTTGAAATGTACTGTTATTGGAGGTTTGATTATACCTATGTTGGAAACCCTCTTATGATGTACCAAAATTATTAGCGTCAAAGATACTGTTCTTTAATATATATTGTATCTTATTTTTAAGCTGAAGATGCACTGTCCTACAGGCCATACTTGTATTTGTTTAATACAAAATCAATAAATACAAATAAAAAAAAAAGATGATCCCACTCCCATGGTCACGAGAAAAATGCATTAGTTGACGTTATTCATGTTGGGAGGATTCAATTTTTTTCTGGGTAACCCACCCCTGGAACTCCTTACCATTAATATAAAGGGTATGCCACCATAGCAAAAACTTTACAGCAATGTCGTTAATAGTGACAGCAATGACAGATTGCTTTAAAGTCTACTTGGGACCCCAGCATGGCTTCCTTGGGTCTTGCACCCACTCCCTAAATCAGCTCCAACTCGGAGTTGATTATAATAAAAAACAAGGGGTGTGAGGATTCAATGCCCCCAGCAAAAAACAACTTTTTTGCCTGATGGTTTTATGTCACATCCAACTGCAGTCAGCATAAAAACTGAGCCTAGAAACTGCAAAATAGGACAAAATGGCAGTCGCGCTGGACTAGCCTCTGTTACTACGCTCTGTTACCTTGTTTTATTTTAGCCTTACATTTGCTTTATTTTTTTGTTTAACTGAACCTGTTTAACATTTTTTTCTTTTTAATTTGCGAATAGCTGTTTTAGTGTTTAGCGTTTATTTTTTCGTGTTGTCAGTTTTCATTTTCTTTTATGTCCATTTGTGTTTTTGGCTGCGATCCCTGGCGGTGTCTCCCCTGTGTTTTTGAGTGGAGAAGAGGAGTCTGTTTGTCTATTGGAGTTCAGTTGCTTGCTGGAGCTGCGGTGCCTTTTCGTTGGCATTTGGCCAGGGGATCGCTGTTTCTAGGAGTGGGGTTGCACCGAGGAGGAGCGCCTTCGCTCGCTCGCAGTCAGCCAGTGGCCTGGGAGTTGAGGGTGGACTGTTCTTCAAAGTTACTGATCCCCACTCGAGGGATCAATTCTCTGAACCGTGTATGGTGGATTGTTTTTCGTGTACTCGGTTCTCGTCCAAGACATTTTTAATTTTGGACTTATGGCTTTTATGAAGTTTCATTATGTTTGTGATTTTGATCTATCAGTCTCTACTCTGAACTAGTGGATATATCTTTTTGGTGATGGACAAAGAAAAATTGGTCTGGGATCCTGTACGTTGAACTAACGCTGGAATTCGGCTGAAAGGATTGCCTGTGGTGATTTGGAGTGCTGTGAGTGGGTGCCTGGTTCTTTAATCAGTGCCCCTCTTTTCTTTGCAATTGTTACATTCTTTTGGTCCAGAAGCAGGGCCAAAATAGTGGTTTGGTTGTGTGGTGGCTCTGTTCCCCCTTTAGTCGTGCCTGGGTAATCTTGGGTGCCAACTGGGACCAAGCAGGAACTGTCTTACTTTTCCCAGGGAGCTGGGGTTTAGTGGGGGGTTCCTAATTTATCCCTGGGTTGGTCCTTTTGGTGCAGCCTAGGGGTATTTGTAGTTGCAGGTCCTGGGGCATAATTGGACATGATAAGGCAGATTGGGGGGTGAGGTGGGGGAGCCCCCACTCTCCACTGGCTCAACTTGCACATATTTTTGGCTCTTTCTGAAGACTTTCTGGCTTACTTTGGATATTTATTGTGACTGTGGATCCTTGCATATTGGAAAAATACTCATTTCAAGTTGACGGAATCATTGCTGCTCTGGGTCATTGACTTAATATCTGGTTTTATTTACGTTGGATTATGTTGGATTATTATGACTCCTCCTACCATTTGATGACTTTTTTCCCTGACTTTTACCTTGTTTTTGGTTTCCTGGTTGCGAGAGAACCATGGTGCCTATATTTTATTTTATTATTTTGATTTTTGTTCATTTTAAACTTTTTGTTGATTATTTTTCTTCCTTCCTTTCTCGGCTGTGTGAGGGCTGTGGGACGGGGGAAATTTATATTATTTTTTGTTTTAAATATCCTGTGAGAGGGGATTGTTTTACTGTTTGTTTGTTATTTTCCCCTCCTGGGCTGTGAGAGGGCTGTGGGAGAGGGAGAACTTTCTTTGTGTGTTCATTTTTCCCAATGAGAGGGATTGTTTGATTGTTTTATTTTATTTTTTGGGTTTAAATTCATCTTATAGTGGGAGGAGGTTGTTTATATGTTTTATCGGGGTAAGTATCGTTGCTTACTCCATTTTGGGGGCTTTTGTTTGTTCTGCAATATTGTCTTGTGATTTTGGTAACTTGGGGTTTTATGTACTTTTCCCACTATTTTAATATTATTAGTGAAATGTGCCTGCCTGCTCCTCTTGTCCTGTGCTATTCGGCCTCCGCTCTCGTGCCCTTAGCTTTCTCATCTCCCTCCTGCGGCTTTTTATCTACCAGCTTTTGAGCTCTGGGGGATTGCTCGTGGGAGTCAGGGGTGGGGGGTCATGGACAGTGAGTCCGAATGAGTGGTGCTCTCTCATAGGGGTGGTTAAGACCAGAAGACGCCCGGGGCAAAATGGTATCTGGAACGTGGTAACTCTGTTCTGGTTCCCATACCCAAGGGCACCTCCGTCTTAGGAGGGCAAGTAGCTAGGACAACTCGCCAACCTCGTCCAACTTAGGCGCGCTGTTATGCAATGCCAAATCTGTCTGCAATAAGACTGGCCTCACCGCAGACTTTGTTGCTGGGGCAGATCTAGCTTGCATTACTGAGACCTGGTTGGATGAGAATGCTGCCCCTTTTCTAGAGGCAGCTATTCCCACCGTGTACTCGGTTGAACATTGCCCAAGACTGGACCGTGGGGGGGGGTTGCGGTCTGTTTCAGGACCGAATTGGGCCTAACTAGTGTACCAGTCGAGGAGGCCAGGTCATTTGAGTGTACCGTGGTAGCTGGTGTGGGGTGCAGGATAGCTCTCATTTATCGTCCACCAGGTGATGAGAAGCTGTTCCTGCAGGAAATAGCAGACTTCGCAGTCAACATGGCTTTGGAGTTGCCCAGACTGATGGTTCTGGGTGACTTCAATGCCTGGGTCAACGACGAATCCTCACTTTTTGGTCAACATTTCCTCCAGGTGATGACATCTCTGGGCTTCACACACAGGTCATTTCCTCAACTACCCATAAGGGTGGACAACTCTTGATCTGGTTTTTCTCCTGGGGATGGAGGCCTCCGACTTAGTGGTGGAACCAGTCAGTTGGTCCAGCCACTACACAGTTCGGTTCAATTTTTTGGCTCCCCTGGGTAGGTCGGCCCCTGTGGAGTTGGTCGGGACTGCCCTTTGCGGGATGTGGTCCCTGAAGACCAGATGGCAGTAATTGACCTCTTGTTGTTGGATGTGACTTGCACAGATCCCAAGCAGTTGGTTGCAGCCTATAATGGGGCCGTATCCTCAGCCCTCGATCTGATTGCTCCTATCCGTGTTCACCTCCTCCTGTGTCACCCTGGAGCCCTCTGGTTTTATGGGGCTCTCAGGGAGCTGTGGAGATTGGGGCTTAGGTTAGAGCGTCATTGAAGGAAGACTGCCTCTGATGCTGACCACCTTATTTTGTTAGAACATTACAAATTCTACCAAACAGAAATTTCCCATAAGAAGGCAGAATTCCTGTCCAGAGAAATAACTGTCGCATGGAACTGACCAGCTCAACTCTTCAGAACTGTTGACAGGCTGTGCAACTCAGCCTGTCAGCAGTCCCGTCGAGTTTTTTCACAGAATGATTGTGATGAGATTGCTCGCTTCTTTGGGAATAAGGTGGTTGACATCAGGCGGGAGTGCCACCAACTTCATTCTAAGGGGGTTGCTGTTGATCAGTGCTTCGTTGCAGTGCCCGGAATTTCCTGGAGTACCTTTGACCTGCTGGATTTCGTAGATATTATGTGGATTGTCCAGGAGATGTGTCCCATGTCCTGTAGTTTAGACCCAGGCCCTACTTCCCTGATTTTGGATTGTAGTGATACTATTGGCCCAGTCTTAGCTCGGATTGTCTGGTGCTCTTTGGATTCAGGTAAGTTCCCTAGTTCCCTGAAGGAGGGGGTGGTGACCCTCCCTTCTGAAGAAAGCTTCTTTAGACCCAGAGAACTCAGCAAACTACAGGCCTATCACTAACCTCCCTTTTGCGGGGAAGATTATTGAGAAAGTCGTGGCTGCTCAACTGGATAACCATTTAACCATCCATAATTTATATGAACCCCTCCAATCGGGTTTTTGTAAGAGGCATAGTACTGAGACCGCTCTGGTTCAGGTGCTCAATGATCTCCTGATAGCGAGAGATCGGAGACACCGTTCCATCTTGGTTCACCTGGATTTATCATCTGCTTTTGATACTGTGGATCATGGGATTCTGCTCAAACATCTGAGGTTCATCTGTGGGCTGTCTGGTACAGTCCTCAGATGGTTTGCATCTTTTCTCGCTGGTAGAACGCAGAGAGTTGTCTCGGATTTATTTTCTTCCAGGGCTTTCTCTCTGCCACATGAGGCCACACTCAGGTTCGGTGCTGTCTCCCATGTTACCACAGTATACATGCTGCCCTTGGAGACATTGTAAGATGGTATGGGCTGAGATTTCATTGCTATGCTGATGATACCCAGCTCTACCTGTCTTTTGCTCCCGACCTGGTTAGTGCAACCTCAGTACTGAACAGCTGCCTCATAGAAATCCAAGACTGGATGAATACCAGTAGTCTAAAGTTGAACCCAGGAAAGACTGAGGTTTTGGTTGTGGACATGGGTCATAGGGCAGAGGGTTTGAGGACTGGGCTCCCTTCTGGTTTAGTAATGGGGAAGGCCCAGATTCTCACCCCTGAATGGGCACGTAACCTAGGGGTGATGCTTGATGATGGTCTGTCTCTTTGTCATCAGGTTTTGGCAGTCATCAAGCTGGCCTTTTACCATCTTAGGAACATCGTTAGGATTAGGCACTTTGTTCCGTCCAATGACCTACCTGTCTTGGTCCATGCCTTTGTGACATTGCGCCTTGACTACTGCAACTTCCTTTACCTAGGGCTTTCTGGGGTTGATATCCACCGCTTGCAGCTAGTGCAGAACGTGGCAGCACGTTTGTTGACAGGGGTTTCTAGAAGATCTCATATCATCCCTGTGCTGCACAATCTGCACTGGCTGCCTACTCAGTGGCAGATCACCTTTAAGGTAGGTCTTTTGACTTACAAAGCCCTACACGGTTTGGGTCCTGATTATTTGAAAGAGCTCCTGATTTCTTACACCCCGCTGTGACAGCTCCACTTGGCTGATGAGGGGTTGCTGGAGATTCCAAGGGTCAATCTAAAGTCATCTGGTGCGTGTGCCTTTGGAATGGTGGCATCGACCCTCTGGAACTCTCTGCCCCGTCAGCTTCGGGAGTGCAGGACAGTGGGGAGTTTCAAGCAGGCACTTAAGACTTTTCTATGGGGGAGAGCTTTTCTAGTATTTTCCTGATTTTACCTTGTATTTATTGTGTTTTGTTTTATGTGTATTGTACACCGATTTGGAATTTTGAAAGGCGCTCAACAAATACATTTTATTATTATTATTATTATAAAGCCATCGATGTAAAATCGGTTGGCAAATTTTTTGTTGACTGGGTATCATAGAACCATATAAAGAGTGGCATGGCAATTTTATTCTTTGAAATATTAAAGATCATGAGAACATCATGTGATGCTTCTGTCCAATCACTGTGCTTCTTTGGTTGCATGCAAGACACTCTCAGTTCTGTTAGAGTGTCTCAGGAGCCATTCTGCCCTGACAGGCTTTTCAATGGCCACTTGCACTGTCAACTTTTTATTTTATAAAGGTTTTTATGCTTCTGGGCTGAACCGGGTGGCTTGTTCAGACCTGTCCCCAGGTGCCATCTGTCAGCCTGCTTATTGCTCTCTCTTTGCTTTGTCCCTGCTTCTTCCTCCGGAGCAGCAGGGTGGGCTGGGTGCCTCGAGCAGGGTTCATGAACACAGACACATCCCTCCATTTTTCTCCTAGTTTTTTTCCCTTGCCATGGGGATACAGCAAACACGGAGGAAGCACGCAAGTGGAGGCACACATGCGCTCTGGAACCGCCAGCCCTGTGCCATTCTCCCAGAATACTGCCAGCCCTCTGAGCATCAGCACCACCACTGGACCTCCACCTGGTGGCAGCAAATAGCAGAGAAGGCTTACCTCCCCAATCCAGGACAGGAGAGCTGACAGGTGGCTGTTCCATCCTCTCCCAGCCCTCCCCCACACCCCCAGCTGACCCTAGCAAATCGAGTTAATTTCCAAACTCAGGTCGCTGGCATGGGAGAGGCAAGATGCATTACAGTGCCACAGCCCTCTCCACCACCGGGTCAGCACCATCAACATTTTAAAGACAAAGAAGATAATAAAACAAAACTGGCACCATCTATAAATTCTACTGGTCTGCTTGGAGTGCATCTTATGGGTACAAGTTTTGCCTGTCGTGCTTTTAGGATGCTAGACCTGCTAGCCTTCAGTTCACAGTTCTCTCGTCCGAAGAACAAGCAAGGCGACAGTCCTATCAATAAGGCCCGAAAACTTAGCAACTTCAAAACACAACTGCCTGCTTCCATAAATGGCAAGATGATTGTGTAATCCACATGATATTACTAAGTGGTAATTATCATTTTACTGGAAATTACCTTTGTGTAAACATTTCTGTCTTCAGTTCAAGTACACCGCTGCACACAATGTTGAGGCTATCCATCTGCCTCCCTCTGCTGTTTGGCTATGACTTTTTGTCTGAACTGTTTTTTTTTTTTGAAATTCAAGATCTTTATTCGATTTTGATTAAACAACAGCAACATCATCAAGAACATAGACCATTAATGAACAACAACGGTAAAAGTAAAAATATAAATAGAATTCCAGAATGTAGAGTACATTGTTTCCTGGAAAAAGAGAACCCCCTCCCTACCCAACCACCCACTCCCCCCTTTATTCCTCCCTCCACCCCTCCACCCCAGGATGTGCCTTCTGGGAGATTAGCAAATAACATACAGGACTTTCAGAAAATAATCAATATACAGTGGTCAGTATCAATGTGTGATAGTACTAACCTGCCCGACCAGAATATATACATACATTAATTCAAATATAAAGATACAATTTGCCCCATTTCCGTCAAACAAATTCAGAGAGTTCCTAGAACTAGCTATTAACTTTCAGTCCTGAAACAAAGAGATATTTCTTTAATCCACTCGCATATGGAATGATCAGTTGGTCCATCCAGTGTCTGAGAACCAGACTTTTAACTGTTATAGAGATTAGAGCAATGTGAAACCTACGCTCCAAAACCTGTATATCAGAATACATCCCTAAAATACAAACTTCTATAGTAAATAAATCTCTTAGTCCCAAAAGGGGATCTAGGTTAGATTGAATTGAATGCCATAATGGAGCCACTTTGTCATAGTGCCAGAAGATGTGGACCAGGTTCCCTTCGGCTATGCCACACCTTGTGCAAGTATTCGAAGGTAATCTTCCTAGCTTAGCCAACTTAACTGGAGAATAGTACAAATTATTCAATATATGATATTGAACGAGTCTATGCCTATCTTGGGTAAGGTACCTATATATGTTACCCAAATCCGCGCCCACACCAAAGGGGATTCTGGCAGAAGAGAGGACCAAATTTTACAGCCAATGAGGGAGTTGGGATATTTAATACCAGTAAAAAGGAATATATCTTGGAAACCCATGGGATTTATTGGCATGTTCTTGTATCTGGTCTAGGAATGGCCTGACTTGGGATGGCATAACTGAGGAACCGAATTTGGAGACAATAAGATGTCTCAGCTGAAACACTTTAAAAATGAGTTTTTGAGGGATATTGAACTTAATCATTATATCTACCGAGGAAAGAAGGGAGTCTTGGGAGAACAAATTCTCCACACAGCAATCCCGTAGTTGCGGGAGTCAATCCAGGGAGAGAGGATCCTCCTATCTTAATGTTCGATTCAAAGTGAGGGGTTGACGCATATCTTTTTTGGGAGATATTAAATAGTTCCAACATTGAGTCAACACCTTGATAGAGGTCCCACACTACTTTGTAAACAAGAAGGTAGTGCAGCAAAAGAGTAATAGAAAACTCTGGGTGCCTGGAACCTATATTTATCCACTATCCCTCTCTCAAGCTTTAGCCAGACTGGGAGGTATTCATCAGTCCTGACCTCGTACCACCTCCCTATTTTGGATATGTGGCTCACCCAGTAATATAACATAAAACTGGGGAGACGGAGACCTCATTTCTCCCTAGGCAGATTAAGTTTGAGAAAGGCCTTCCTGGGTTGTTTGCCTTTCCAAATGAATCTGGAGATGGTAGTGTGAAGCTTCTGAAAGTAGGATAGGGGGAGATAAATATTCAGTAGATTTAGTGGGTAAAATAGCCAGGGTAGTACATTCATTTTAATAATATTAATACGACCACATAGGGACAAAGGAAGGGCAGCCCATCTTTGGAGATCAAACTGTACCTTGGATACTAAGTCATCCAGATTGAGTTTCCTGAGGTCTTCCGGATCTTTGGTGAGATGAATTCCTAAATATTTAAAGGAGGAAGAGGCCCATTTCATCCCAAACTGGGTAAGACTGGCGTGGAGTGTACTACCATTTAAAGGGAATATGACTGATTTGGATAAATTCAATTTATAATTGGCCACCTGTCCAAACCGATCTATAATATGTAATGCATGTGTTAAAGAGAGCTCAGGATTAGCCAAATGTAGAAGAATGTCATCAGCATAAGCTGATAACGTCAGAGATTGCTGGTGGACTGGACATCCTGTAATTTGGGGTGAGTTCTTGTTACTCAATAAAAGAGGTTCTAGATATAGATTAAACAAAAAAGGTGATAGGGGACACCCCTGCCTAGTCCCAGTGAATAAGGGGAATTGAGAGGAAAAGACTCCATTGCAGTAAATTCTGGCCATAGGGGACTTATAAACGGTCTTGATCCATTGTATAAAAGTGTCCGGAAAACCCATTCTCCCAAGAGTGAACCAGAGAAAGTCCCAATGGACCCTATCAAAGGCCTTCTCGGCATCTAATGAAACCAGAACCATGGGAGCCTGGGAATCCTGGGCAGTTTGGAAGATATGCAATAGGGTATGCAAATGATCGGCAGGAGATCTACCCTGAACAAAACCCACCTGTTCGGGACTCAACAAGTTGGACCATATCTGTTTGATTCTAAGGGACAGAATTTTCATTAAGATCTTAATATCATAATTTAATAGTGAGACTGGGCGATAACTGCTGGGTCCATCTGAGGCTTGTCTGGTTTTAGAATCAGGACAATGGTGGCTTCCAACAAGAGAGGTCGAGGGGTCAGGCGAGCATATAGTCAAGAGTTTCAGGAGAAGGGGCAATCTCTTTTGCAAAAAACTTTGTAAAAATTGGAAGGGAAACCATTAGGTCCCGGAGATTTATCCACAGCTAGTCCCCGGATTGCTTCCTCCACCTAGGCCAGTGTGATGGGAGAGATCAAGAACTCCCCCTGCTGGGGTTTCAGGGAAGGGAGAGGAAGGCCATCAAAAAATTGTTCGATACGAGAATAAGAGGAACGGGAGGTATCGACATTATAGAGATCTCAGTAATAAGACTCGAAGACCTGGGAGATATCCCGAGGAGAAGTCTTCAGAGAACCGTCAGGAGAGGTTAAGGAAGAGATCCATCTCGATCCTTCCATTTCTCTCAGGCAGAGGGCTAACATCCTACCCAGTTTTTCTCCTTGTTCAAAGTATCGAGCTTTGGTTTTGAGGATGGCATATTCTGCCTTATCTCTTAACAGGTCAGAGTATTCATTCCTGAGCTTCAACAAGGTTTCCAAGTCTATTTGGGAAGATGTGGAGGATAATTTGTTCTCTGCTAGCCTAATTTGATTTTATAGTGACATGATCTTAGCCTCCCTCTGTCTTTTCCTCCTCGATGCTAACTTAATAAATTCCCCCCTTATAAAACATTTAAAGGAAGACCATATCAAGTCTTCCCTAGTGATTGACTCCAAATTAGTATCTATAAATGAGGCTATTAGCGATTTAATATGAGAAACTATATGCTCTTCTTTTAAGAGTTGTGTGTTTAGTTTCCAAGCGGAGTCTCTTTGTACATGTGGGTCAGGGGATATCAAGGTCCATACAACAGAATGATCCAAGATCACAATTGGTTCTATTCCTGACTGTATGATACCGGATAAGAGTGTGTTGCTAATTAAAATAAAATTAATTCTAGACCACGACCGATGAACTTGGGAGTAAAAAGAGAAGAGTTGTCGCGAGGGATTAAATAAATGCCAAGGGTCACATAGACCTAATAGGTTCATAAAGTCCCTCAAAGCAAGTTGCGAAGGGGATAGGGGTTTTAAAGGTCTGTAGGATTTATCCAGGTCCTGAGACGGGGCAATATTCCAATCTCCCCTGAGTATTAACATGGAGGGCAAGAGCCCACTCAATTTATCGGCCAAACTTATAAGAAAATCCGGGTCACCTCCTACCGGACCATAAATTGCTCCTAGTACCACCCTAGTATTATTGAGGACACCCTTAACGATGATAAATCTACCTTCTTGGTCCACTAAACACTCTTCTGCCAGAAATGAAATGTGTCTTTTAATTAATATAGCTACCCCTCTGCTGGAAGACGTACTATAAGAAGCAAAGACTTGGGAATAACCCTCGCCGACATAGCTCATTAACTTCTGATGGCATAAGGTGGGTTTCCTGCATCAGAAGAATATCGATATTCAGAAGGGTACAGTTTTTGAGAACCTGGTATCTTTTAGTCTGATCTCTGGCACCTCTGATGTTCCATGTTGCAATTTTAACCGACATCATACTCATTTATTATTATGTAAAACAGAGAAACATTACCCAGCAAAGAGAAAATAAACCCACCCAGAAGGCACATCCCCCCTACCCCCCACCATACTTGAGTAATTCCGTAGCTATGGCCCCCCCGTCTCACCCCATGTCCCAAAACATTAACCAGAATGAAAACCCTTCGATCTGAAAACACCTGCCCTTAACAGACCAAGCAAAATGAGAAAGGGTTATACTCCGTAGTCCCCCCATCCCCCTTATATCCCACCAACTATATACAAAGGTCCTCCCAACTGGTCTCAAAAAGAAAGTGGGAACTTTAGATCTTAGGTCAGGGAACCGAGACCCGCAGACAACAATCTACTGGGAGGCAGACTTTATCCAAAGATACCAATACCAGAAGGGCATACCCCGGTTCGCTGCTGACCCTAATAACTGATAGCCACTGAGCGCCCTCTGACAACCATACCTCCCAAGAAAGGTGCCTTTCGGCCCTCTCTCTGGTGAGCGATACAGCCCTCCCCCAGATAGCTCCCTCTTGGAGCCCCCCCAAAACCCCGTGATGCCCCAACTACCCTATCTAGGGGTTGCAAATTCAAGTAAGTCCACGGGGGTCTACCGTCCATAGAAATATTAAATTTCCCGAACCATATGATGGCCTATACCCTTCCCTTATGAGGTAAATAGATTAAGCCACTCAGGGGCATATGTTTCAGCTCCAGAGTCTTCTACGATAAAGGATACCGATTTATTTATATTTGTGGGGTGTCCTTGGAAAAGAAGAAAGAAAAAAAAAGGGGGGGAAGGGGGAAACCCAGTGGCACCAGTTAGCCTCTATTTCTCCACACTATTCTAATTCAGCCCCTGAAGTGTGAATCAGTCCATTCATCATTCCTCTAACTTGAACCAGAGCCTTAAAACATTGTCTAATACCAAGCCAATGCCTTTTAAAAGAACCAAAGCCTTGGATTAGGCGTTAACGTGTCAAAAAGGAAGGGGGTGTTAATATAATAGCACCAGTTACCTCTGGCATTCTCTGGTGTGGGTGCCTTGCCCGAAGTTACCAATAGGGGAATCCAGACATAACCCTGGACTAATTTTGACCACTAGCCTAAACAGCAGACCCACCAAAACCAGCCTCAAATAACTCCTGTACACTATTAGCCACCTCCTCCACCTGCTAAGATATCCACCAATCTCAAAATCAAGGGATTTTCTCTTAGCCTTTAGAAGCCTCAATTCCTTAGGGCACCATCTCTTAGCTATAATATTTGAATGAGATACTTTTCTCGCTGTGAGATCTGCACCCGGTCGCGAGGGAAAGGGGAAGAGACTGGAGGACTGCTCCAAACTGAGGGACCCAAAAGGTCCATCCGAATTAGCAACCTGTAACAACTTCAGCAGAGTAAAAGGTTCCTACCCCCCACCCCGAGAGAACGCACTACATGTTTGCTACCTGTAACCAGGCCTGACAGGGCTCTCTCTGGCCCACCCCACCTCCCTATCCCACGTACAGGAACATCGAGACAAAAAAAAGAAGGGAAAGAAGATACTAGCACACAGGCAAAAGAGCAATAACATTCTTATAACCAAGTAATTAGCATTTTAACCCATCGGAAACTTTTCATCCCAATTTAAACAGGTTTGACAGCTTATGTGATAGGTCTGAGGCAGCTTGGTCCGGAGACTCATATGAATGCCATGACCCCTCCGTAAATACTTGTAACTTGGCGGGGTATATCATTCTAAAATGGATGCCAGCAGCAATCAGTTTACTAACTGTGGAGTGGAAAGCTGCACGTTTCTGCCAGGTCTCATAAGGAAGATCTTGTGTTATTCTCAACTTGGCCTCGTTCCATAGGATTGCTTGCAGCTCTCGTGCCTTGACCAGAATGTGTTGTCTTTCCAGGTAACTCAGAAACTTGACTATGATAGGCCTTGGTAGAGCTCCGGGTGCAGGTTTCAGCCTGAGTGAACGGTGAGCACGCTCAATCTGGTACTGTGGGTTAAGGGGGGACATGCCAACTACTTTGACCAAGAATTTCTGGAGAAAAAGGATTGTATCGGAACCTTCTTCAGCCTCGGGGAGGCCTATAATCAGTAGATTGTTCCTCCGGCCCCAGCCTTCCAGATCCTCAGTTTTAAGCTGGAGTTTATTAATCTGCTGCCGAAGTTGAACGATTTCTGGGTCCGTCCTCTCTCTCCATTTCTCTAGAGAGGCAGTCCTTGCTTCCGAGTCCCCCATTCTAGTGGTTAGAGTGCTAAGGTCTATTCATAACAATTTTAGCTCCGTTGAAATATCTTCCAAGGTTTCCTTGAATGGTAGTAATTCTTGAAGGAAGCGGTCTTCCTTGAGAGGGATCGTTGTAGCACTGGGTAGGTTCGGTTTAGAGGCAGACCCGAGCTCTGGTGCTTGGTTTTTTTTGGAGGATTTTCCTCGGAGTGGTTGGCTACACGCTTAATGGTCAGAGGGCCTCATTTCTGTTTCCTTCTGCCCGATTCCCATTTGCCAGGTTACAGTTGGACCCAAACCGCACTATAGTTGTAGAAGCTTTGGCCAACTTCTGGGTGCAATTTAACTGTCTGCCAGCAGAATTTGGTTGGGGGAAAAAGCGATTTAAAGAGGGTGATGGCTGGGAGCTCCAACAAAACACTGTCTCTAGTCACTCTGTATCTCATGACCCTTTGTCTGAACTGTTGTGGATTTATGAAACAAAAGTGTTTTGCTGTTCCTCACTAGCAGGCCTGTGTCTGTGCACCACCCTGGTGTTTTCTCTTTGACTGCTGGATTTTGCGGAGTGCAGCAAAATGCTTTCAGAGCATCATTCCTCCTGTGCTGAATCTTTTCAAGTGCCTCCTCAGCATCCCAGTTCTACATTAATGGCCTTCAGATTGTGAAGTTTTCACCAGGGGGAATAAGTGCTCTAGATCAGCGTAATCAAGTCCCCCCCTTCAGCTAGATCCCTCAAACCTGCCTCTTTTTGTTTTTTTTGTTTTGTTTTGTTTTTTTGCTTCTATCCTGGACATCCTCATACATCCCACACCTTCAGACACTATATGCCTTCCTGTCCATTGGTTCACCTCTCGAGATGCAGTGGATTATATTATTTTTGCTGGTGAGGCTGGTGCAAAGTGGGTCACTGTCGCACTATACAACGCCTCAAGTAATTTTTAAGCCACCTGATGGCATTCTTTGTTTACACTTTTTTTTTTTTTTAACATAAAAAAATTGTGCTGGCCATCAACACAGCAGCAGAGCTAACCCTCGTGATGCTGGCTACCTGGGTTCGGGAACAAACCTAGGTCGCTGGAGTGCCGGCAGGCAGAGGATGATGGAGTGTCCCAGCAGACGCTTGCCTCCTCGAGGATGGAGGAATCCTGGTCTCTGCTGCAGTGCCACAAGCTGGGTGACCACAGGTGGTGGTGCAGGTAAGACCAGCATTCAGGGCGGTGGATGTCGTCATGCTGACACATCTTGTGTCAGGTACACCGCCTCCATGATGTCTGAGACTGGGAAGAGAAAGCTGGAAAACCAAAGTCCGTGCAGTATGCTGTCTGCACCACTGACTGGGCTCATGCTCCCACATCAAACCATAACCTCTGCCCTGGGGTAAAGGATAGCCTCCAGCAGCCCTTCCCATGGGCAGTTATCTATGGAGGAACAAGGAGCGTAATAAGTCCGAAAGATGATGGGTGATGGGGCTGGGTGGAGCAGCGGAGCAATGTGTGCTAATTGGCACTGGGGAGATAAGTGTGGTAAATTAAAAAAAAAACGTAAAAAACATCCCTCACCCTCATAGCACCCTCATTCTCCTTCACTCCAGCTCCTACTGTTAAGATAACCTATCCCCCACCCTCTTAGTACCAAATACCACCTCCTCCACCCCTGTGAAGTTAAGCAGTAGTGGTACATTAGCACTTAGCAGTGCATTCATTTGCATACTCTTCCCCCTTATCCTTGCAATAATCCCAGTTCCTTCCAACCCTTGTCCACTGGCCCTGTAAATGCCAAGAAATCCTCCATCCCTCCACTCATGAGGTACCTAATTCCACACTCCCCCATGCCACCTTGTAAAGTATATTCCATAGTGGAAATCCATCCATAATTGGGTGACCAGCACAGAGACCATACCACCACCTTGGCCAGCTGCTGAGTCAATGAATGAAAGCTCATGTGCTCATAAAGTCAGCTGAGTATTGGATTTCAGCAAGATTATCATATTATCAACTGATAATGACTAATTTTATAATTAATTAGTTTTACTGTTTCCATTTTACTGGACTTACCATCCACATCTGACACTCTTAAGCATCAAGTTACATAGAATCATAGACTTGGTCTGCAGAAAAAAACTCTTGGCCTGCTGAGTCTGCTCAGACGTTCCCTGCTGAATCTGTCTCTGCAAACGCTAACTGATCTCCGGTGACCCTCCCCCTCCCTGCCTATTTACTAATATTCCCTTATGTCTTATCCCATGCATGCTTGAAGCCCCCACTGTTTTCACCTCAACCACTTCTGCTGGCAGTCTGTTCCAAGCACCTACCACACTTTCAGTGAAGTAGTACTTCCACACATCTCTCTTAAATGCACCCCCAGCTTCATCGCATGCCCCTGGTCTTGGTGAATGGTCAGGAAATCAAAACTCTACCCCAAAATCCGATCTGAGGTTGGATAGGATTGCGGATCATGGATATTGCCAAGTGATCCAGCACACGGTGGTCATTTGGTCCTCACAAATTTAAAAGAAATAAAAAATCCTTGGTGTCCAGTTGCCCCCTCCTCCCCCACCCATCTCCTTGAAATACTAAACAAAAACAAAAAATACTGTGCCTCCCAACTCCTTGGAGTCCAGTGGCACTCCTCTTGCTCATCCCATCACTGGCAGGAATAACTTATAATGCACCCTCTAACCCTTTCCATCCCCATAACCCATGGCGACCAGAATAGCTCTCCACTCACCTCCTCATCTAGTTATCGTCTAACTTGTATCGTAATCAGGAAAATTACTTGTGCTGCAGTGCTCCTCATTCATTTAACTGTGTAATTAGTAATCATGCCATCTGCGATAAGGTTTAGGTGGCAACTGGTCACCAGCCTGCTGGCACAACAGTGGCACTGCCACTTGTGATGCCAACAAGCCTGGCCAGCGGGAAGAGGATTGAGCATCTCACAGGACACTCTCCTCCTCCTGGGAGGTGGTTATCATGTTGCGCTGCTTTACTGGGTGACAACAGGTGGCAGTGCAGGGGAGGCGCGATTGGCAGGTGCACGGAGCGTGACTTCTGAGTATGACTTCTGAGTAGTTGCATCAAGTCACACCTGCAACCAATCATAATGCATGCTCCTGATGGGAGGGTGGAGAGAAAAAATGGGGAATGGTATACACAGCAATGGTCAGATGAGGCACCACCAGCGACCACTCCCACACCAGATCCTAGCTGCGGCAGTCCTGAAACAATCCCTACATATTTTCCTCCACCACGGGTGGTCAGATGATGCAGGGAAGAAATAACCAAGGATCTGAAGGTGTATCCATCACCGGGGGTAAGCTGTGGGGCTGCGGCAACACAGAGGTGTGCCATGGGTGAGTGGGGGGACCAAGAGATGTCACAGCAGAGAGAGAGAGAGAGGTTAGCTTTCACTGGGAGTAGCTGAAGGAGGTCTTTGTCTGTGTCTGTGGCCAAAGGATAAACAAAGTTTGAAAAAAAAAAAGATTTCTACTGGCCAAGGAGGTGAGTGGAGGGCTGTGCCAGTCACTATGGGTGGATATGATGGGATGGGACGCGACAGGGGGGTGCATTATAAGTTATTTGGAATGCTGCTGTCAGGGATGGGTGACAGAATAGGTGCCACTGGACACCAGGATGCTTTTTTTGTTGTTAAAACACAGGATGAGGTGAAGCAGGAGGTGCCAAATCTGATATTGGACCAAATTAGATTTTGTAGACTCCGATATGAGATCCCAATCTAGGGTCCCACTGACCTGATCATCTGCCACCTTGCCACACAAAAAACATAGAACTTGTCCACAGAAAAGGACCACTTGGCCCACCCAGTCTGCCCGGTGTTCCCTACCCACTACCTCCACAGACCATATCTCGTTTCCCGCAGCCCTCCTCCCCTCCTCCCTACCCTTCTCTCTGTTCTTATATGACCATGTGTCTCTACAATGCATACTTGAAGCTTTCCACCACTCTAGCTTTCACTACTTTAGAAGGCAGTCAGTTCCCTGTGTCTAGCACCCTTTCAGTGAAGAAATTCTTCTTCACATCCTTCCTGAGCTTGTCTCCCTCCAGCTTCATCGCATGCCCCCTAGTCTTAGAGATTGTCCTCATTTGGAAAAAGCTCCCCTCCTGCACCCCGTTCATCTGTCTGAGGTACTTAAAGGTCTCAATCATGTCGCCTTTTGTTCCCCTCTCCTTCAGAGTATACATGTTGAGATTCCTCAGTTTCTTCTCGTAGGGCTTCACTTGCAACCCTGGCACCATTGAACTGCCCTCCTCTGGACCACCTCCACTCTGTCTATGTGCTTTCTGAGGTGGAGTCTCCAGAACTGGACACAATATTCCAGGTGGGGAACGTAGCGGAGAGCAGTACTGGGTCGCATCTGGAAATGAGCCTCAGCTCGATGGTGCCTTTCAACTTTTAAATAAATAAACACATACAGTAGCAGCAGCAGTACCACTTCCTGCTCATGATGCCCTCCCTATGCACCCCACCATACTACTGTCCCTCCCCATGGCCTTGTCACGCTGCACTGCTACCTCGAGGTTCTCTGCTGTAATAACACCAAGATCCCTTTCCTGCCTAGTGACTGCCAATACTGCTCCATCCTGTACTCAGCACTTGGGTGCCCATGCCCTTGGTGCATCAGATTGGCACTGAATCCCAGTTGCCATGCCTTTGACCACTCCTCAAGTTTCCCTGTGCATTTTCTCCATCCCCTCCTGGGTGTCCACCCTATTCCTCCGTAATGTCCCCTATGAAGATACTGAGGAGGTGGGTCCTAGTATGAAACCCTGAGGTACCCTCATAGTCACTACCCCATCCTTTGAGTGTGAAATGTTAACCACTAGCCTCTTTCTCCAGTCCAATAACCAGTTTTGAACCCCATTTACCAATTTGGGCCCAACTCCTAAGCTGATAAACCTTCCAATCAGCCTTCAGTGTAGCACAGTGTTGAAAGCCATGCTGAATTCCAGATTGACTTTGTACTCTGCCCTCCTCTGGTCTATTTTACTAGTCACCCAGTCAAAGAAATTTATCAGATTCATTTGGCATGACCCCCCCACCCATGAATCTGTGCTGTCTACAGCCCTGCAGCCCATTACCAATGGTCTTGTGTCTGTAAGCCCCACCGCCTTGCAGGCTGGGCTTACTTTTGCAGCCTTTTTTCTTCTCTCACTAACCACTCCTTCCCTTTAGGAGTTAGCTTTGTGCATTTCCTGTGTCCTGCCCCCAGGGGGCTGTGTTTTTGCCCACTATATAAGGTAGGGGGGCAGCAAAGAGGGAGGAGAGAGACGGTGGGTTTGGCAGGGAAGTGTGGCCAGGGGCTTAAAATCCCACTACCTGGAAGGTACTGTCTTGTTCTAGTGGCGGTGCACAGGGTGGCATCTCTGTGGGGGAGGGTGGCAGGAGCTGGTGACTGATAGGGTCAGGGGAGCCACTGCTGCTGTGGTGGGTAGGAGACCACAGGAGAAGCAAGATTGGGTCATCTGGATACCGGGGTCCCTGTACCTTGAAACTTGGGACAAAATGGCAGTGGGTCTGGCGTTGTGGTGGCAGGGCTGTGTCAGGGCCCCCTGGAGGTGGCAGCTTCAAGGAGGTAATTTCCCATGTGGCACACTGCTGGAGGTAAGCATGGAGGGCCTGCATCGGGATTCACTTTATCAGGCCTCTCGTGCCCGTGTCTGGGGCAGGACCCATGTCAGACCCATAAGGGAGTGCAGGGGAAAGTTTGTAACAAAAAAAGGAGGGAGCTGTTGTCCAGTTCCATTCTTATAGGCCACTGTACGACCCTAAGTGGATGTGAGAACAGCACTATGTTCTGGCTCTGAAAAAAGGGGAAACGGAGCAGCCGCAGTATGGTTTTAGGCTGCAAAAGGCCCTGATTCTAAAAAGTCTAGAGGAGGGGGGAAGTTAGGCACTTCTACCCGGAAAGGTTGGGTTTCGGGAAAGAAAGAACAGGTGGCAGGTGAAAGCCTTGAGTTCGGCTTAAAAATTCTATGCGTGGAGCCTGTTTCGGGTCTACTGTTCTAGGCCTTGGTGATCCAACTGTTCTGGTTTTTTTCAGTACCTGTGTGCCCTCCAAATGTTTGCCATATGCTCTCAACCCCATGGAGCTGCTCCATTTATTTACTGCTGTGAATCATTTAATAACCTCAGATTAAATGTTATTATATTTTTACTTTTCATGGTGGTACTGGGCTAGTTAATGAGCTAACCTAATTAATTCCTCCAAAGAAGGCAATTTCTATCTCCTGGTCCCTCCCGAAGCCCAGCAGAGGGGTGCTGTAGCAGATGGAACAGCGTCAACCTGGTGAGGTCAGACCGTTTCAGTGCCCAAATTTCCACGGGCCAGGTAACGCCTGAACTTTTATTTTCTTCAAAGCTGCTTGTTCCTTGCTGGATTACTCGAGTTCTGCCCCCCCCCATTTACCAACGGGACCCCTAGACAAAATGTGAGGGAGGAGAGAGAGAGAGAGTCACATATCCATCTCCCCTGACCCATATCCTCACTTTTCCCTGGTGGCCCGTCCCCCCTCTCTCCCTCCACTGTGAAGACCGAGCAGAAATACCTGTTTAAAATTTCAACTTTTTCTTGGTCCTCTTCTGAATGGTCTCCCCCCTTCCACCCTTCTAATCCTCACTATAAATCCCTTTGCTTTTCTCTTCTCGCTAAATATGGGAAAAAAAGTCTTACCCTTCTGAGTCACCCCCTAGCAATAATTTCCTATCTCTGTGCCTTTGCTCCTCAAACTGCCTTAACTGCTTCTTGATTGCTTGGCTCAGTACACCTCCCTGTTCTCCTCTCTTTGCATTTTTTTGTACCACTTGAGTGACACTTTTTTTTTTCTTTCACTACACTTGCCACATTTTTAGAGTACCACAATGGTCTCCATTTCCTCCTGTCTTTGTGGACCTGTGGGGGGAGTGCTCCAACCCCCAAGGGATTCCATCACAGAGGAGGAGGAGTATGGTCCAAATAACACCCAGAAAGAGGACAAAATGAAAGAGAATGGGGATCAGACTGGGAGGTGGCATGGCTGGAGGGGGCAGAGCCAGAGAAAGGGAGTAAAAAGAATATTCTCCCACATACTGTATAACTTTTTTTTGGTCCTATCCATCATGGATATACCCTGTTCTAGTCAGTTAATGCTTCCTCAGGTCTCCCTAGGTCCCTGTCCCCCAACACCTCCCATGGTTCTCCCCTCCATAGCTGGGGCTCTGGGTGGAAGGCCATCCTCCCTCCTGAGGCAGTCCATTGGACAGACTAGGATCTAGCATCAGTGAGCACTAGGACCCAGGGGTGTCTGTCAAAGTCCAGGCCATCATATAGATTGTCAATTTTTTTTTCAAACATTCTCCCCAGTTTTCTCCTCCTCCCCTGGTGTGGGCATAGCTCATCACGTGGCCTTGGCTGCATGCAGCAACATCCCGCAAATGGAGCAAGCTACCTTGGCCCACCATGAGTGGGGGGGGTCACTGCAGCATCGGACCCCAAGGCCACACATCCCTAATGGCAGCATACTGCCGAATGGCAGCTGCTTCAGTCTGGCGTGCCTCACGATGTGGCATCCCGAGTTCGCTCCCAACCCCAGGTCGTCCGCATAGCAGCATGACGTGATGTCACTGGGCCACTGTGGTAGCCTATGGGGGTACAACGAATATTAAAAAAAAGTAAAGAGCAGCAGGCATTGCTCCAGGAATTAAGGGTGACTGAGGTACAGGCAGGGCATCAAAACTTTGTGATCTGGCACTCAGGCAAAATTTGTATCTATGCTAGAGTTGGAGCTGCAGTATTTATCATGGCAGGGACACAGCAGATTTTTTTTTTCATTAAACTTTTTCTCGGCCTCTACCGATGCCCCACTGGTGACTGCCTCCCCAGGACCTACCTCAAATACTCTGTCTAATTTCTGCCCCCTGTGGCAGGGCCAAAAGATGGAGGGTCATCCTCCCCAAAGCACGGTTCAGCAGAGGTTGTCCTGGGCAGTAGTACAGGCTGGGCAGCAGATTGGGCTTCTTTATCTGGAGCCAAGCAATTTACTTGTTCTTCCCCCTCATTCAGGCGTACAATGACGCAAGTCTGGGTGCGGACAGGGCATGTGTGTCCCACGCACCTGATGTGAAACGTCCCCCACAGAGATGCGCTGACTTGCCCTGCCACCACACCTCCTTGTGGTGACAGTCTAGGAGTGGTGCAGTTTGTCAACCTCTCTGGGAATAGAGAGCAATCCTCCAGATGCTCAATGCTCTCTCTCCCTTCCTGGCTGACCCCCCCCCCACAGTGGTTACAACAGATGTTTTACTGGTGCATGTGCCCCAATCTAGCCCAGGTCTGAAGCCAACACTTGGTGTAAAATTTGAGGTACTCAGTAGCCCAGTGTCTTAGTGGAAGCGTGTCGCACATCCGTGCTGGTTACCCAGGTTTGAACACGAGCCCAGGGAGCCAGGATAAGTGTAATCAGGGCCAGGGAGTGCTGCATGAGGGAAACATGAGCCAGCCTTTGGAAGGAGGTGTCTGAACTCCAGTGCAGCAGCGGATCCTAGCAGCGTGCCGGGAAGCCTGCTCCCTCACTGTGGGTGGCATCAGCCATGTATGCTTTTCTGTGAACAAAGCCACCAGGTCACTGTCTTACGTCAGGTGTAGTAGGATTAGGGAATGGGTGAAACAAACAAAAGGTATGAGCCTCGAACCATCTGATTGATGGCTGTTAGCCCCTCAGGCTCTGCACTTTGTAGATCCCCACCAGATCGACAGTGGGGTTGGGAGTGGGGGGAATGGGCGTGTGGACCAGTAAGGGCCAAATGTAAGTAGTGGGTGACTGTTCAAAAGGGCCAAAAAGCTACATAAAAAAGGAAAAGAATTGCCAATACTCTGCTCATAGTTTTTATTTATTTTTTATTTATTGCACAATTTTCAGCCAGGAAAGACACACTAAGCTGAGGCTTGTTTCCAGGTGTGTCCTGGGAGCCGAGGGAAGTTAAGTGACTTGCTCATGTGGCTGTAGGATTCGAATCCAGTTCTCTAGGTTTGCAGCTAAGTGCTCTTAATCACTACGCCAGTAGTTCTCAGACTTTGTTGTATTGAGACTCTCCGGAGCCGTGGAAAATGGTATACCATTAGGAGGATGACTCAGTCTTGTTGCTGTGATTACAGCGAAAGCTTGTTGCCAAATGGCATTCTTGCACCGTGTGTTTTTTAGCATTGAGTGTTTTGTGCATTAGGCTGTATGTGGGATTTTAGAGTGCGGTGTATTTAGGGTGTTCCCGAGTGCTTCACTGCACGCGGGTGTGTGCTTGACATCTAACAGAAGTCTCCCATGTGTGTGTTGATGGCAAACAGTGCATTCTCACAATGTCAGCCTTCTGTGTTTCTTTCGCTCCCCATCAACTGTGTGCAAGGTGTTCACATTATAACTTGGTGTCAACCATGCCATAACCTGGAGTTGGTTATAATAATAGAGGGGCGTGCAGGGGGTGACCCCCCAATATATATACACGGGATGTTGATTGTTGGATTCCTACATTTTGGCATGTTGTTGGGTGAGTACAACAGAGTCTTGTTTGTTTATTTGTATTTTTCATGATCATGCACTTCACACATATAATCTGGTGAACAAGTTACCTGCTGAGGTTTTAGTAATCGGCAAAATGCTTGCACTGTAATTGACGTTGGAAGATATAATGTCACAGCGACAAAGGGTGAACCTTGGAAATGATCTTGAGCCTCCTCCTCCTCCTCCTAATGTGAAAACAATTCTGGGCCTCCCCAGAGATAGAACAACCATCAAACTTTGCAAAGAACACAAGAAATACAGAGAAATGGGTCTATGTGATAACGGCGAACGCCTAAAGGCAATCACCGTTATCGTGCAGTCAAGTGCGAAAACATTTTTGGCACTCTGACAACCGATGCACAGGACAACAGTGCCAGGACAGTTTTTTAATGCTTTCTGTGGGGGTCTGTGCCCCCACCCCCCTCACAGAGGGCTTTGCCCCGGCACTGCCTACGTAAGGGTTCTCAACTCAGGGGGTGCATGGCGGGGTGAAAGCATTAAAATAAAAGGTTGGGCCAGGCTACAAAAATCGTGCCAGCGCCAAACCTGGTACCTCACCCACCCCAACCACTAGCCAACCCCTGATGCCACGACAGCTCGGCCATCCAACGCAGCACCACCCCAACAGCCCCTCCGCCCCTCCTAGCCCACGCCTCATGCTAGCTCCCCCACATGCTTACACATACCCACATCCTGTCACCCAGTTCGCCCACCCCCTCATCCGGTTGCCCTACCCTCCCATTGCCGTGAGGGACTGCGCCAGAAAGGAGTCGCCATCACGGACGGCACCCTTCCTCATGCGCCCACCTTCAGATTACCCATAGAAATGCCTTTGAGTAGCTGTTTGATTTTATTCTCATTTTATTGAATGTATTACTCTCCCTCTCTACAACCGCCCCTTCCCACGTCAGCCTACTCACTGCACACTTCTGACGTTTGGACCCTATTTACCCCTCACTGCAATACCTCCATCAGTCAGATTGCTTTCTTTGTCAGTTTTACCCTGCTGTTAAACACCTTCTCAGGGACTATTTTGATTCCACCTGTTCTTGCTACCAGCACCTCTCTGCTTAGCCTTTGTATTTGCATTTTCTGCAGCTAGTATAAAGGGTCTGTTATTATCTTGTTCCTATTCATTTGCATCATTTTGCATTTTATTTTGTAGAGTTTCCACAAATTGTATTTCTTCCATTCAGCCCCCCACACACACACACAATGTCACACCAGGAAACAAGAGTTTGTTGAGTGTGCCTTTCGTGGTCACCAATTTGTACATAAATTCACAAGCCATTATTCACTTTCAGTTTGCCTCATCCTTTCATACAAAACATCAAAAACTTGACATGTAAATATATAGTACATTCCAAGTCTTGCTTGAGCCTCCCCTAGAACAGGTTGGTGGCCTCTCCTATGAGCCTGGCCTCCCCAACTGAAAAACCTTCCATTACGGCACACTGCCTCCTCAGTATTGAGAATGTCTGGCAAAATGGCAGTTTGTCTGATGGTGGGTTGTTGTTTTTTCGGTTCTAATGGCTGCAATGTTGTAATGCTGTTACCACCAACCCACAAACAGCTCTTACCCCCATCCTAAGGGCACTCGTGTAACAGAGGTGGATTTACACCAGCACGTTTTATTCTTGCTAAACAAACCAGATAAGAGGAACCAAAACAATGATGTGTGATCTCTCCAGCATGGTGGAACAGCAGAACACCCTGATGGAGAGCTCACATCTTCTCTGCCTTGAACAGTTCTTTAATTCTTAGATGGGAGTCTGGTCCTAATTGTGAGCAGGATTTGGGTTACCTGTGTAACCCCTAGATAAGTAACTATCAGGGGGCTACTACCCCTGCCTGATTTGCCACTAACAGGTTGAGGGCCTGGATCCAATAAGCGGTGCCTCCACCCAGAGGTCAGGGTTTGCAATAGTTAAACTAACTTGGTCACAGCCCTCTGGGACACTGCAACCCCCTTTCTTCCCACTAGTGGCCCACACAATATATCAGAATTACCTTCACAGTATACACTTACTTCCCAGGTCTGGTTCCGACACTGGGACCTCCTGTGAAATGAGATACAGTGCAACAATCACAGTACAATACTTTAACATAGACAAATACCTCAGGCAGTATAGCTTTGCTGGGAAACAAGCAGCTCTGATTTATTTAGGGGATATAACAAGGACAGGGAAATCAGGTTAATTAGCTTATCACTCTAATAATCTACCTATGGCTCTGTGCCAGGCCTATCCCTATCAGTTACTGCTCCCTGGGTACCCAAGCCCTAGTGGCTAGTCCAAACCGTGGCAGCTGGTAGGGCCCTTTCACACAGAAAAGGAGGAATTAAACAGTCAGCAGTACAGTAATTCCATTTGGATTTAATGTGGCAATTCAACAGGAGCGACCTGAATTAGTACTCACGACCTCAAATAAAATAGGGTCCTTCAATGTCAGCAGGGCTCCTTGAGGTACAAACCTCTTCACACATCCATATAAAAGAAAGCACTATACCAGGCAGGCTGCATCTGTATCCCGATCGTAATTACTGCACAATACCCAGGAGAACACACAGCAGATTCGGTTCCTGACAGACCGAGTGTAATTTTCAGTAATTCCTCCAGTCTTCTACAGGGTGAGCCTGGTTTCTACTCTTCGAGATCCTTTGATTCTTTTCACAGGGGACAGTTCAGTCCTAACAAGCAGTTACACAAGTTGTAGACCGGAACTCTGGGCCTTGCACACGTTTTGACTGAAACTGTGCACTGAAAGGAGCCAGGGTTTCTTTTCCTCACTTTCAGATCTCAAACTGAAACTCCCAACAGACAAAACCGCACTTCCTGAGGTTCCTCCCAGTTCTTGACTGGATTGGCTGTCACTCACAATAGACTGCTGCTGTTGGTCCAAAAAGGCACTGAAGTCTAAACTACATCTCCCAAGTCCTGCCCATACAATCCCTCTTGTGGCTGGCTCAGATTGTGAGTCAAGTTCTGGTCGTCAAGGCACCATTTTGAGCTAGCTTACCCCACACTGATTGGTCCAGTTCAGCAGTTCAAAACTAGAATGGGAACTAGCAGACACAGTTCTGACTGCAAAAGCAGGTTAGACAAACTTAATTTTATTATTACTGTAAATGATTTCTGGCAATCAGTTACATCTTTCAGACAGGTTCCTTTGCACTCTAGGACTGCAAAATGGGATGTGAATTGGCAGCAACAGAGTGGTACTCAATCAAAAGAAACACACAGTCCCCATACAAACTAATTATGCCTGCAAGCAGACAGCTCTTAAAGAGACAGTACCAGAGGTTCAAAAACACTCACTGATAAATGGCGCATGAAACACCATTCAGGCTTGGAGCATTCAAACAAGCTCCTGGAAGTCTTTTAGGAACCCCATTTGCAGAGGTTACCCCTTCTGGCCTGGGAAAAGCAGCGTCCGGCGTCAAGCAAGTACCCCATAAGTTTCAACATAGCCATATACATTTTGCATTAGGCTGCCTTGTAATCATCAGTCAATATATCATTTTACCAAGAACACATTTCTGAAACATTGCAGTATCACTCTTTACACAGTATTACATACACATTGTACCACAACTCAAGTTATTACCTCTTGTACATGAAACCTGAGAAGGGCCCTTCCTATCAGTTACCTTGGGGCTGGATGGGGCAAGGGCACCATATGAGGCAACACAAGTAACTTGGAGTTAGCACTGATGCTCAGTTTGGGCAGTGAGCTCAGGGGACACAACACTCCTTTATGGACAACATTGAGAGGCAAGTCCACAGGCCCCCCAAGTGAATCTTAACTGAGGTGCACCACAGGCTTTAGCTCGACCAGTCTTTCTAGGAGAAACTATTATAGTCTCTGCACTCTGAGCCTCATTTTCAGCATTGTCCTCACTTGTCAGGGAGTCTCCATGGGGTAGAGGCTAGAACTTGGGGCACTTTCAGCTCCAGGAGTTACAGTTTCTGAGTCCACAACATTTGGCTCGCATGGAGAGCTTTCGGACACTGGCAGTGGACTGTCAGGGCACTCAAAATACTCTTTCTTGTTCGGGTGTATCACCAGTCTGCCCCAATCTATCATTTTCCTCCCTTGAAAGCTCAAACAGTTCAACCATGCACAATGATTCCATTTCATCTGATCTGATGCTTTGCACCCACTTTCTGGAGCAGTGGCTCCAGGGATGAGCTGGGGCTTAGACAGTCCAGAAGGCCCAGCTTTGTCTCCAGTATTGACTAGGGATTGCCCCGAAACAATTGACTCAGTTCGTAAGAAGGATAGTATTCAAAGTCACTCACTTTCTTCCGATATGGACTGACAGTCATGCTCAACTGGGACTTGTGGAGGGAACACTTTAACTTTGCTTCTGTAGGTGCAGACTTTCTTGATCTTTTCTTAGCAGCAGCTCTAGTCACTGGTCAGAGGGCATCTTCTAGGGAATCAACTCAATTAAGATTTGTCCAATGGGCGATAAAATGATTTCTATGTATTGTTTTTACATCTTTGGATTATTCTCAGGCCTTACTTTGTACACTGGCAGATCATCTAGTTTACCCACTACAATGTGAGGAGATGGTGCCATCGGTCAGCAATCTTGTGCTTGCCATGCAGTCCCAGATTTCTTAGCAATACCGATCTCCCTCCTGGAGTTCTTATTAACTTTCACCTTTTTATCATGCCTTTCTTTGTTGGCCAGATTTCTTTTTGGCAGCCATGGTTTGAGCAGTTAGTGCATGAGTTAGCTGGGCCTTTAACTTTTTGCACATACTGTAAATAGTTGTCAGCTTGAACCCCATCAGGAGAGACCCCAAAACACACATCTACTGGTAGTGAGCTTCTCTTCCAAACATCAGGCGGAGCGGGAGAATCCGGTGGCATCACTTTTGGTGCAGTTATAAGCATGCCAGGGTGCTAATTTGTTGGCTCATCTAGGCTTGTCCTTTGGGTGCAGGGTGCCCTAGCATATCTATGAAGTGCGGTTGAAACGTTCAGGCTGGCGGTCCCCTGGGTGGTAAGGAGTGGTTCTGGACTTTCGCACTCCCCACAGAGAAAGCATCTCTTTGATCAGGCGACTCTCAAAGTCTCTCCCTTGATCAAGATGGATTCTTTGTGGGCCCCATAGTGAACAAAAGATTTTCTACAAGTACTTTTTGCCACAGTGGATGCTTTCTGGTCTTTTCGTGGGGAAAGCTTGGGCATATCTCGTGAAATGGTCAGTGACCACCAGCACATTACTGATATTTCTTTGATCTGACTCAAACTCAGAAAATCAATACAGACCAGCTCCATGGGTGCACACTGGTGAGTGATATTAACAAGAGGGCAGCCCTCTGAGCAACTTTTCCTGTAAGCTTAGCGACTACAAGTTGAATGTGTTGCTCACATCAGCCCCATCTTAGGCCAATAGAATCTGGATCTCACCAAGTCAAGTGTTCATCTATACCAAGGTGCCCCATGTGGATTTGTGCAAGGACCTCCAGTACTGAGTCTCGAAGGCAGTGGGCAGCACTAGTTGTTGTTTGTCTACTTGTCCCCTCTGTCTACTGTTTCTCTGTATAACAGTTTATTGATCAGTTTCAACTTAGGACCTTCTTTGTATAACAGTGCAGTTCTCAAATCAGTGGGCGTAATTTGGACACATCTTTTCCTGCATAGAGGGCTTCCTAAAGCTGCTTTGATCATGGGATCCGCGGGGATTGAGCCGCTGAATACTGTCATTGTCCAGCTGAGGCAGTGCACCAATGTCTAGCTGCAGAAAAGTGGCAATAAGCAGGCTATGTCTAATTCTCCAGAGCTCCCCAAGCAATCCACCATGCAGTCCCTCGTCCGTGGACATTTGTTCCTCCCTGTCAAACTTCCGGCAGAGTGCCGAATGTCAGGTTCTGCCAATCGGACCCAATCATTCTGGGGAACAGGCCTCCGGAGAGAGCATCAGCATCTATGTGGTTCAGACCTGCTCAGTCGAGAGCACAGTCATAGTAGATAATGCAGAAAGCCACCTATGGCCAGTGGCATCCCAACTTAGCTGAGAGTCTGCACATAGGTCAAAGTTATTGTCAGTTTTTACACTGTATTTTAGCCCCATACAAGAAGTACTCATGGAATTGGTCAACAATAGCCCACTTCAAAGCTAGGAACTCTAACTTATGTACAGGATAGTTCTTTCCGGATGGGGTCAGGCTTCTACTGGCAAGAGCCACTGGTCTCAGGCCATTCTCGTGCTCTTGGTACAACACAGCCCCAACCCTTGCAAAGCTAGCATCAGTGTGCAGGGCGTAAGGTTTTCTTGGATCGGCATAGGCCAGCACCTGGAGCATGGGTAAGTTGATATATGATCTCATGAAAAGCAGTCTCACAATCAGGAGTCCAGCGGGCCCCAAATACTTCACTCGGATGAAAATACACTCTTTCAGTCTTGAGGGCGCTGACTTTTGGTATTTTTGTGGGTTGGGGATACCCTTGAGTAAGGTTAAGTAAAGGCGGATCACTCTTGAATAGTCCTTGATGGCGCGATAATAACTACACAGATCCCAGGAATCTTTGCAGTTCTTTTGAATTTTTGGGCTGTGACCCAGGTGGTCAAGGCCTCAACTTTGACCTGGTGCGGTCTCTATTCCTAAATTGGATACTATGTGTCCCACATACTTTACTGATGTTTGAAAGAATTGACACTTATCAATGGACAGTTTAAGGCACAAAGTCCTCCAGTCGGTCCAATACCTTAAATAATCTGCTCTCATGTTCCTCCAGTGAGCTGCCAAACACAATAACATCATCTAGGTATACCAGGCACTCTAGTAAGTTCAATGTCCCACTGCACGCTCCATCAATCGTTGAAAAGTGGCTGGGGCACCTGAAATCCCATGAGGCATCCTCATGAATTCACAGAAATAGCCAGCGGACAGATAAAGGCCGTCTTCTCACGGTCCTCTGGGGCCATCGGGATCTAGTAGTACCCTACGGAGATCCAGCACAGAGAACCACTTGCTCCCGTTAGGCAGTCAAAGCATCCTGAATACGGGGCATTGTGTACTGATCAGGGATAGTCCCGCGGTTTAAGGTGCGATAATCCACACATCCTTACTGTTCCATTCTTTTCCTCACTACCACAATGAGGGGAAGCATAAGAGCTACTGGATTCTTGTATTACACCAGCAGCTAACATCTCTTGCAGATGCCGTCTCACATCATCTATGTCCAGCAGGTGCAGTATTCCCGAGACCTCTCACGAAATGGTCTTTCGTCATGCAGCGAGATATTGTGCTCAGCTCCTTGCATCCACCATCCCATTCCTTAAAGAAAACACCTGGTTCTCTCTGGGCAAGCTTCTCACTGATCCTCACTTTCCATTCAGCTGGCAGCGGGGGTCGCGAAATCAAACAAGTCAAGACGTTACTCTGTCATTCTTCCTTGAACTCTTGCTGCTGGGTAGCACTGCGAGTGTCTGCACAATGCATTAGCCAGGATGCAACCTCTGTTTACTCGAATGTCTCTTTCAGACACATTATGAACTTGGACCATTACCCTTCTGGCATAAGCATGGGCTCTAGCGGGCAAAATACTAAGCTTGACCAGCAGTCCCTCTGGCAATTTTCCATCGCCTGGTGCATCAACATTAATATTTTATTCTTAACATCCTTTCTGATACGGACCTCTCCTGTAAGGTACACTGGGCATTTGGCGCCAGGATCAGAGACTCAGGATCCTTCTTCCATACAATTCCGACCGGTTCCTCTGGTTCTGTTTTTCAGCATCTCTCTGTGCCTCATAGGCCTTCTTAATTAAAGCAGGAACTCTTAAAGCTCTACTAGTCTTTGACCCTGTTTTCCTAACACAACTGTGCCAGCCTTCCGAACATATGAGCATTTGTTCCAATCAACAAAGGGACACCATCATACAGTCCAGTGGGGGGACACACTAAGGCTAGAGTCTCTACTTGCTCAGCCCTCCAGCCCGGAGGTGAGGAAAGACAGCCAAATTGGATATACCGGAATAGGGGTGAGGCCTTCTCACTTAACCCCCATACATAGCAGTCCTTCTAATGGTTGTAAGGGTACTTCTGACAAATGCTTCTGATACCAATCCTGGAACATATTGTCACTTGGGACCACTGTCTAATACAGCTCTTGTAGACACTCCATTCACCTTTACAGTGGTCTCCATGGAGGACCACTATTCTGGACCAGTCTGGAGAGCGGTGAGGTGGGGCCTGGGCAACTGACCTTGCCAAAAAGGGCGTGAATTAGCATTTTTGGTGCCCTCACTGGGATCATGTAGTGCACCTCTTAACCACTGATTTCTTCTCAGCTCTCCTTGTAGCCTATATGCAACTTTGTCCAGTGTCTTTTGAGGGACTGGCATTTCCCTTTTCATGTGCCATCTTTCCCACAATTATAGCAAAACATACTTTCTGGAGTTTGAGCTGGCGGCGCCACACTGGGAGCCAGGGCGGGGTATTACTAACTGGAAACCTGGGTGCCATCTCTGTCTGCGGCGTGATAAGCATTGGAGACATCTGTCAGTTTCTCCACTTCCATGGTCAAGGAATCGAGTTGGAGCTGTTATCAGCAGGAGATACATGGGTGGGTACCCCACTCCTAGATGCAGTGGATATAGGTCAGGGGCCCGTGCTTGCAGGCGTGGCCTTCATAAAGGGACTGTTTTTGAATTCCCGGATCTCTCTCAACAGTTCGCCCCATTGTGACATATCTTTTTCCTTGTCAGAGCACTCATTGACTGCCAACCTCTGCCTGAACTTCACTTGATGGGTCACCCTCAGTCACTTTCGAATTAGTAGCTGCAGCTATTGGTGCAGGTCCCTCCAGGTCGTCTTTCTCAACTCCTCAATTTCTCTCATTAACTCATCATAGGAGGGTGGAGTTCCAGTCGATCTGCCAGGGCGTAACTGAAGCAACAGCAGTTCTGAGAAGGGGCAGACTTAAGGATCCTGTCCAGCCTGGTTGGTCCAGTTCAGTCGCTAGCAAACTACCTTTCTGAGGCATTCTTGCAACAATTTTTCCAGCCGAGATACTACAGACAACAACTCCCCTTGGTACTGTTGTGCATCTCTTACTCTCCACCATAGGTCCTCATCAGAATCTGGGCTCCCATACACATTCTCCAAGGCCTCAAGATAGGCCTGTGCAGTAGCTTCGGGGTTACTGGCCCGTTTAGCACGGATGGTAGCCAGGGCAGGACCTCGGAGGCTCTCACTAACCCTCTTTAGCTTTTCGCCTTCGAGCATTGCCATTCTAGCACTTGAGGCAACATGCATGTCTATCCAGGTCTCCCAGTCATCCTCCCCTTAGAGTGGGGAGGGTGCCAGAGAAGATCCTCAACCTTCCGGTAAGAGTCGTGCTAATGGCAGGTGCAGAAATAGGAGTCTGCATTGGTTCAGCCACCATTCACGGGCACTGGAGCAGGAGAGGTGTTGGGGAGGAACACCCCCAGGTGGCAAGAATAGTTTCTTCAAGTCCTCCACAGTTTTCCCTCTCCCAGCAACCATTCAGCAAATTTCTCCTCAAAGTTTCAGATAGTGGTGGGGTTGATTCCCCGGGTCTTCTGTCCTTAGTTATCACTCTCCAAGCAGTGAGGGCTCCCTCTGGGGTAATGGTCTGTGGCACTTTGGAGCTATCTATGGGATCTTAAAGCTCTACTAGGGCCAGGAAAGTGTGGGTGAGCAGATTAGCATGCCGACCCACCACCACAGGGTTTTGTAAACCTTCCACCTTGGAAGTACTCCCTGCACAGTGTCGTATTGATACCCAGGGGATGTCAGGATAAGCATAGCATTTGGAGGTCGATCTCCTCCCAGTACACCACTCCACCAGCGGTGCACAGCCACTTCTGCGAGGTACCCATTTTTTCTTAACAGTGGTTCGTAAATATGGCCACTAGAGACACACAATCCCAGCGGTGAGCCTCCAACATGTAACCCCTAGATGGCGCTATCCCAGGGCTACTACCCCTGCCTGATTTGCCACTAACAGGTTGAGGGCCTGGATCCAATGGCCGGGTGCCTCCACCCAGAGGTCAGGGTTTGCAATAGTTAAACTAACTTGGTCACAACCCTCTGGGACACTGCAACCCCCTTTCTTCCCACTAGTGGCCCACACAATATATCAAATTACCTTCACAGTATACACTTACCCCAGGTCTGGTTCCGACACTGGGACCTCCTGTGAAATGAGATACAGTGCAACAATCACAGTACAGTACTTTAACATGAACAAATACCTCAGGCAGTATAACTTTGCTGAAACAAGCAGCTCTGATTTATTTAGGGGATATAACAGGACAGAAATCAGGTTAATTAGCTTATCACTCTAATAATCTACCTATGGCTCTGTGCAGGCCTATCCCTATCAGTTACTGTCCCTGGGTACCCAAGCCCTAGTGGCTAGTCCAAAGGCGGCTAGCAGTGGGCCTTTCACACAGAGAAAGGAGAATTAAACAGTCAGCAGTACAGTAATCCATTTGATTTAATGTGGCAATTCAACAGAAGCGACCCTGAATTAGTACTCACGACCTCCAAATAAGATAGGGTCCTTCAATGTCAGCAGGGCTCACTTGAGGTACACAAACCTCTTCACACATCCATATAAAAGCACTATACAGGCAGGCTGCATCTGTATCGATCGCAATTACTGCACAATACAGGAGAACACACAGCAGATTCAGTTCCTGACAGACCGAGTGTAATTTTCAGCAATTCCTCCAGTCTTCTACGGGTGAGCCTGGTTTCTACTCTTCAGAGATCCTTTGATTCTTTTCACAGGGACGCATTCAGTCCTAACAAGCAGTTACAAGTTGTAGACGGAACTCTGGGCCTTGCACACGTTTTTGACTGAAACTGTGCACTGAAGGAGCACAAGGTTTCTTTCCCTTCACTTTCAGATCTCAAACTGAAACTCCCAACAGACAAAACCGGCACTTCTTTGAGTTCCTCCCAGTTCTTGACTGGATTGGCTGTCACTCACAATAGACTGCTGCTGTTGGTCCAAAAGGCACTGAAGTCTAAACTACATCTCCCAGAGTCACTGCCCATACAATCCTCTTGTGGCTGGCTCAGATTATGAGTCAAGTTCTGATTAGTCCAGGCACCATTTAGAGCTAGCTTACCCCACACTGATTGGTCCAGTTCAGCAGTTCAAAACTAGAATGGGGAACTAGCAGACAGTTCTGACTGCAAAGAAAGCAGGTTAGACAAACTGTAATTTTATTATTACTGTAAATGATTTCTGGCAATCAGTTACATCTTTCAGACAGAGTTCCCTTTGCACTCTAGTGACTGCAAAATGGGGTGAATTGGCAGCAGCTTGAGTGGTACTCAATCAAAGAAACACACAGTCCCCATACAACTAATTATGCCTGCAAGCAGACAGCTCTTAAAGAGACAGTACCAGAGGTTCTAAAACACTCACTGATAAATGGCTTAACGCCAAACACCATTCAGGCTTGGAGCATTCAAACAAACTCCTGGAAGTCTTTTAGGAACCCCATTTGCAGGGGTTACACACCTGACCCTGCCGTACATGAAACGTTTTACATGTCAGATGTCGTACATGAAACATTTCACATGTCAGATGTCGTACATGAAACGTTTCACATGTCAGATGTCGTACATGAAACATTTTACATGTCGGATGTCGTACATGAAACGTTTCACATGTCAGATGTCGTACATGAAACGTTTCACATGTAAGATACTTACTGCTGGTGGCATTTTCCTCAGGAGACTGCTCCTGTGGTTTAACCGCCTTGCTGCTCCCCAAATCACATGGAGGGTCTTCTTCATCTTTCTTAAACAACTTCTCATAGCTTGCTGGGATTTGAAAACCTGTAAATGTTAAGAAGAAAAAGAAAAAGTCTCACTTGGCACAAGCATTTTTTAATTATTTTTATTCTTTTGGTAATTGGGTAAGGCCTACTGGGCACAAGGCCTGCTTTCAGGGGCGAGCCAGGAGCACTGGGGGAGGTTAACTGACTTGCTCATGCTCGCATTGTATGCAAGTGGAGGTAGTGGGAATCTAATCCAGGCCTGCTGGATGTATCAAGCTCATTCAAAGCTCGTTACTCTAACCTCTAGGCTATACTGCCAGCCCAAGTAAACGTGTCAGCAACTCCAGTCAAACCCAAATAAGGGCCACAAACTACGAGGTACAAAATCACAAACTGCAAAGGACGTGAATCCCCACAAATTCGTTGGGTGCAGGTCAGGTACTGTAGGAAGGTAAAGAAAGATACTGAGGAAAGACGGCCCACACACCAAGGCATATACTGTATCTGTGCTTGTTTATTTAGATAAAGTGCAAGCTCATACTGCCAACCAGCAAGGGTAGACTAACTGCCCCAACATTTCTGCCACACGAAAAATGCCTTCCTCATGATTTCCCCAGTGGTGGTCCAGAGCTGGCAGCACCTGTTTGGATTTCTGTGCATGATTCTTTGTGTCTTCTTGAGGTAGGAAGGGAGTCAGCATAGCCCAATGGTTAGAGAACAGAATGACTACCTAGAAGATTGTGGTTCAAATCCCACTGCAGCCACCAACCCACTCTTTGAGCTGCCTGTGGTTTGATTTTTCATCACTACAGAAAATTATGTGGGGGGGGGTTGCACATTATTTCCCTCGGATAGCCCAACATTTATAGAGGGGCTCTGCTTTCACCCAGTTTCACAGGTGGAGGGACTAAAGCCAATGCTTAAAGTGTCTCAGTTCTGGCAGGGTGTCGGACCTGAAAAGGACAATTAACTGATTTGAGGGTAGTCTCACAGGCCCTGTACACACTGTGTTTCTTAAAACATTTTAAGTGGTTTCAAATATTTAAAAAAGCCAAAACATTGCATCTGCACCTAACACAGTTTGAAACCCTGTTTAAAAACCGTGTTTAAACCCTGCAAGGGACCTAGTCTTGAAACTGGTTTTAAACAAGGTTTCAAACCAAATATATTTTACCTTGTGGTGCTGATGGGCGACTTTGATGAATTTAAAACCGCTTTTTAGAATGGTTTCAAAATCGTTATTGCGGTGTGTACAGGGCCACAGGGTGTCAAGAAAGGCCCCTCAACTCTATGGTGGAACCCTTCCCCATGGCTTTAAGAGGAGCAGAATGTTGATGTATGGAGTACAAATGACAGCTTAATTTTAAGTTTAATTTCCTCCCTCTACATGGCCCCTCTTTTGTCCCTCAGCATCCTGATGCTTTGTGCAGGATGTTTGTGTTTTTATTAAGAAAATAGCTTAAAGCTGAAAAGGCAATTTCTACTCTAGGAAGCACAAAAGAACTTCTGTGGTAGAAGTTCATTCATCCTCCTATAACTGTGACCACTACAGACCTGGTAGTCTTTCTCTGCATGTTTTAAGCTTTGACTGAAGTAGAGGGAAGTCGACTGACTTGCTCAAGGTCATGGTTCAGGATTCCGACCTCTAAACCATACAGCACTGATGCCAAAAAAGGGAAAGTAGTCTATTCAGTGACTCTCATATCTTTCGTCTGTTCCTTGACCCAAACAAAGAATATTTCAGTTTTTTTAGACAAGAGATCTGAGATGCATAGGGGAGAAAACAACTCTCATCCCCTGCAAAAAACCCCCGAAAAACTAGGGGTCATAAAGTTTGATTCTGTGACCCCAAACAGCAGCGGCGATTACAACATGTTCAGCTAATAAGACAGGGATCACCGAGTGGTGGAAATTCATAGTTCAAGCAATTTAGTTTAAAATACCTAACAGAATTCCCATCTGTGAGGCCTGTACAGCACACCCTTACTGAAAGATGCATGTTCCTACCTAGCGAGATCATGGACTCATAGTTGTCCCTCATCACACCCCTGTACAGCTCCTTCTCTGACTCAGTCATGATATTCCACTCTTCTTCCGAAAAGAACACAGCAACATCTTCAAAGGATGTGGGTTCCTGAAAATGACATTTTGAATTTATTGTAGAACAAATAAGCAAACCCACAGTGGATATTTCATGAATCACAAAATCATTATTGCATGGCAGCGGTCACCAATTGCAGTGCACACAGAAACAATTTCACCTAAACACTTCATGGGTTGCTTAGCCCACCCTTTTCCATAGGTCAGTCCTTTGTTGTCTTCTTCTCAGATTCAGTTACCACTGTTGGTAGCACTGCACTGGTTCTATTCCTGCCGCTACTATTAAATCAATCCACCATACAGGCATCAGCACACCTTGTCAGGGTAGGAGAGGTCCAGCACTCACCTGACATGCGTAGCACAAAGCTAACGTGGACACACCTTCATCAGAGGTGCTTGATGATGTCCTAGTCAGCTGACAGTGGTCAATTGACTGGTGGCGCCAATCAGCAACCAGGCTACTAAAAATAGACATTTAGCTGTTCAGAAACTATACTTGGTTACATGCAGTCAACATTTATAATACTGGCAACAAGTACAGACAGAAAAGAAAAGAATAACAAGAAACCCTGGCATTCAGAGCTGAGGGGGGCAGAGGGGCAGACAAAGGGAAGGGGCATCAGAGGATTTAAACAACAAGGGAGATATACAGAAAATCTGATCAAGATCGGAGACATTCAGCAACGTTTTCCATAAAGTCTGTATCACAGTAACAGTTGAGAAATTAATTCATAAGAAACCATATAGCGGAATGTCATAATTTAGTTCCTTCGGTGTCATCATCTGGACTGTGAAGATCTTAAAGGCTTCACGCTGTGTTAACTTTTTCAGAAAATCACCACCTCTTGTAGTGACCTTAACTTTTTCAATCCCAGTGAACTGCAGGGCTACTGATCTGTGATTCGTTTCCCTGAAGTACTATCCCATTGCACAGCATGATGTTATTAAAGGCAGTCGATTTGTGTTCCCCTATGCGATATTTGATCTTTGATATTTGATATAAGATCAGCTTAATCTGGTTCAAGGTCAGTTGGCATTCATCTGTATCCCCCTTCCCTGGTCGTGCCTGAAAATAGGCAGGATTTGTCTAATGCACCTACCCAGTCAACAAAAACTAAATAAATAAATACATTTGAGGCATCTTTTGTTCTGTTCCACATATGAAATACCACAGGGGCAGGTCAGCAGATGTATTATACCACTTGTTATGCAATTTATAAAAGAATTTATGTCATATTTTTTCGCCAGATCTAGGATGAGTGAAGGCTTTGCTATCTTTCGTATTGCTGGAATGTGAGCAGTTACACAGCGGAAATGAATCACACATCAGCAGTTCTAGTATGATTTACTGGGATCAAAAAAGTTGAGTTCAGTGCAAGAGGTGGTGATTTCTGAAAAAGTTAACACAGCTTGAAGTCTTTTTGGATCTTCATGCTCCAGACTATGACACTGAAGGGGCCCAGTGATGACATTCCACTATATGGTTTCTTTAAGCAATAATGCCCGACAAGGTGTGTGTCGTGCTGGGATAACGTCACGCCTCAGGTGACTGGGCACGAGGCTGCAGGCCGAGTGCGTCCAATGACTGAGGCGTGATGTTATCCCAAACGACACACACCCTGGAGGGCATTATTGCTAATATACAATGGCTCGTTATTATACAGAATAAAAAAAATCATTTTAAAGATGTTTTTGTGTGGAAAAATATTTTTGTTTTTTAATAGAAGATGAAACAATCCAGCTCAAGATGCTCAAGTAGCTCAAGCTCATCCACAGGTTCACAGTGAGGCTGAGACTAGACCCGTGATGTTGTACTGGTTTACATCACGGGGCCATCCCAAGACTGACCAATCAGAGACCAGGATTTTTTCTTGCCATTGTATAATAGGAATTAATTTTTGAACTGTTGGTGTAGAACAGAATTTTTACGGAAAGTGATGCTTAATGTCTCATATCTTGATTTGATTTTCTAGCTATCTCCCTTCTTGTTTAAATCCTCTGATGCCCCATCCCTTTGTCTACCCCGTTACCCCTCTGCATTCCCCTCGACTCTGAATGCCAGGGTTTCTTGTTCTTCTTTTCTGTCTGTGCTGATTGCCAGTATTATAAATTTTGACTGTATTTAACCAAGTATGATGTCTGAATGGCCTAATGTCTATTTTTAGTAACCTGGTTACCGACAGGCACCACCAATCAGGTGACCACTGTTAGCTGATAAAAGGCGAGTCAGACTGGGGCAACAAGTAGATCTGGTGAAGGCATATCTGAAACGTTAGCTAAGTGCTATGTGTGTGTGTCAGGTGAGCGCTGGACCTCCCCTACCCTGAAAAGGTGTGCTGATACCTGTATGGAGGATTGTGTTACTTAGGTTACTTAGGTACAGTAGGACAAAAGGAGGCCAAAGGCCCATCGTGATTGTCCCCCGCGGATGCCGGCAATTATTTATTCAGAGGAACTGACAAGCCATCTAGCCAATCCATTTTTAAAAAAATTAAAATGATCTAAATTTATTAAAGGAAAGCTGTCATTTGTAGGGGCTCACCCTGCAAGCGTCACCCTCTGGATTAGCTTTTCCGAAAAGTAGCATTTTTAGAATCCCACAAAGTAGTTTAATTTAAAGAAAGAAAAGTCCGCTACCTGAAGTACAGTGAACTATGGAAGCTCCATTAACTATAGCAGTGCGGCGCTGCAGCTGCGCTTCAATGCATTTGTATTGAAGTGCAGTATAACTCACACCGTTACAGTTAATGGAGCCGCCTGATAGTCCACCATACTTCTGGGTAGCGGACTTTTCTTTCTTAAATTAAACTACTTTGCAGAACATATAAAAAAATGAGCTTTCAACAACTTAACCAGAGAAATGACTGTGCAAAGTGGGAACTTCTAACAAACAACTTTCTTAATTCTAAGGAGACTGGTCCAAATTTTGCCACTCTAATATTATAGAAGTGGTCTGTTTTGTAGGTGTTAGCCCACATTACTTCTAATTGTTTATTGTGAGACCTGCCAACAATATGTCTGTCAGCAAGTTTTATGTCACATTGATGCATCATGTCAGAATATTTTAACATTTTGTAGAGGAAAAGTATATCACCTCTGCATCTTCTCATATGAAGCGGGAAAAGCCCAGTTTCTTTTAAGCTAGTGGAATAATCTAATTTTGATAATCTAAGCACCATTTTGGTTGCTGTCCTCCGAACATTTTCCAACATTAAAATATTGTCCTTTAGATAAGGGCTCCATAATGGCATACCGTAATCAAGATATGGTCTAATATAGGATCTGCAAATAGGAATCGGACACTGTTCACACTTTGATACAAATGTCCACCTAACTCTGTTTAAAAGACCATTTGCTTGTTTTGCAATTTTAGTACAATGATCAGTTGAAGTAAGCTTATTGTTTATTGATCGGTGCCCTTGATTAATCGCCAGGTGACCATCGTAACATCTAAAAACACTTTGAAAGTAGCCCCCCATAGACTATAATGGAGTATGTCCCCGTACACTCCCTGGCCTTACATCATAACGTAGCTGTGCGTGGGGGCGGCAGTAAAAAAATGGGAAGTTGTAAGGAGCCGGTGGGGACAATTTTATGAGTTAATTTACAAGAAAACTGAAGAGCTATTTTAGGGAAGATATGCAGCACGTGCTTTTCGCGGAGGTAAGGAATGTATACATGTGCTGCATATCTGTATCTTGCTAAATCTCTTTAAGGAGTAGCTAGTACAGGGATTCTTTTTCTGTAGTGTATTATTTATCTTGTACTTGTGAACACTGAATTTCATATAATTTTCGATTGACCATTGTTTTTTTTATTTATTTAATTGTTTAACCAGGAGTAGCACACTAAGCTGAAAGTTTTTTTTACAGGTGCAACCTGGGAGCACAGGGAAGTTAAGTGACTTGCTCAGGGCCACACAGTATGCAAGTGGAAGCTGTGAGATTCAAACCCAGGTCTGGTCTGCTGGATATCACCAGATCTGCAGCTCAGAGCCTTAAACCACTGCACTATACTGCTTCAAAAAATTGTTGACCATTGTTCAATCAGTGATAAATCATTTATTAAAGATTTTACGCTCTCCATACAGTCAACTTTACCTCACAACTTGGTATCATCTACGAATTTGGACAAGGTGTTATTTTTACTGATTGTCATGTTGAAATGTAAATATTAAACAAAGTAGGGCCCAGGACAGAGCCCTGGGGTACCCCACTGGTAACCTTCCCTGTATATGATAAGGAACCATTTATTCTGACTTCTTGTGTCCTGTTGGTCAACCATTCTTTAACCTACTCTATTAAACACAATGAAAAAACAAATTTAGTAAGTTTGATGATTAATTTGTGGTGGGGGACTAAATCAAAAGCTTTGCTGTAATCTAGCAGAATCACATCCATGGGTACCCCATGGTACTTTTATTACTTATATTTTTATAAAAAGAAATTAAGTTGGTAGTACAGGAGTAACCTTGTCTGAATCCGTACTGTGAAGCATCAGAGATACCCAGGCATTTAATTTAACTTTCAATCAATGTTTTTATGATTCTTTCCATTAGTTTATACACAACAGATGTTAGGCTAATAGGTTGGCTGTTACTAACGCCAGACTTTTTTTCCCTTTTTGCATATTGGAATAACATTAGCTTTATGCCAGTCTGAGGGAGTTTGCTTATTAATTATTGATTTAAGTTGTTAGTAGCAGTGACGGGAATACAACCAGTGTACGTGCAGTGCCGACATTGGTAACTGGACCTGAGAAGAATGCAGTGAAGAACTGACCTACGGAAAATGGTTGGCTAAGCAATTCATAAAATGTTTTAGGTGAAATTATTGCTTGTGTGTGTGCACTGCAAGTGCTGACCTGTGTTCACTGCAAGTGCTGACCTGTGTTCACTGCAAGTGCTGACTTGTGAGCACTGCAAGTGCTGACCTGTGTGCACTGCAAGTGCTGACCTGTGAGCACTGCCAAGTGCTGACCTGTGTGCACTGCAAATGCCGACCTGTGTGCACTGCAAGTGCTGACCTGTGTTCACTGCAAGTGCTGACCTGTGAGCACTGCAAGTGCTGACCTGTGTTCACTGCAAGTGGTGACCTGTGAGCACTGCAAGTGCTGACCTGTGTGCACTGCAAGTGCTGACCTGTGTGCACTGCAAGTGCTGACCTGTGAGCACTGCCAAGTGCTGACCTGTGTGCACTGCAAGTGCTGACCACTGCCGTACAGTAGTGCTTTTGTGTTATTGGACTTTGAAGTAAGAGGCACCACATCCAATATCTTCTAGCAGGGGGGTAAGCCCTGGCAAATTGTTTGTTGTCTTGGATATTCAATGAGCGTTAGGCACCCCGCAATCGAATGTTGAAATGACACCAAATATGAGACTGCACATAAATTCCCTACTGCAGCCACTACTGACTCTACTGTGAAGCTCTAAGAGGGGGTGTTGCTCTAATGGAGGTGTCTCCTATTCAAACCCCAGGAAATTTAATGGTATTCTGACAATATGCAGTATGATCTCACCATAGGACTGCCCCCAGAGCCGAAGTGGTTAATAGAACCTATGCAAATAGTGGAATGCTAGGCTCGAGCTCGGTTTTCAAACCACTGTCCCTGGTTGCATTTCCTGCAACTGTCAGATTCTTTACTCTGCTTGCCTCAGTGAGACATTGCCAGTGAGCTCTCCTTTGCATGCTAGAAGAAAATTGATTTTCATCAGTTTTCGATAGTACTGTTTATTTCTTTTGATTTTTGAAGCACTGTCCTTGGTACACAGGTAGACAGTCTAGATTTAGTGTTTATACGAACATGCAAAACTTGCCAGCAGAAACAGGCATCACGGTCTATCAAGTCTGCTCAAAAGTGCAGCCAGCACTCTTATATTGCAACTGCCTCACCCCTCATCCCCCTTCACCTCCAGAAACTGCTCAGCAGTGTTTACCCAGACCCCCTTTGCCCTGTCCCATGCCCTTTTGGAACATCCCACCATCTCACATGCCACCACCTCCTGCGGTAGAGTGTTCCACTTCAACACCACCCTCTCAGTAAAGTAATGCCTCCTCATCTCCCTCCTGAATCTGCCTCCCTCTAATCTTAGCCCATTCCCCCTTGTGTCCCTTTGCTTCCTCAACTTAAACAACCCTTGTGTGCCAGATTTGTTGATCCCCTTCACGTAGTTGAAGGTTTCAATCATGTCCCCCCAATCTCTTCTCTCCTCCAGGGTGAACAAACTCAAGTGACTCAGCCTTTCTACATAGGTTCTGCCTTCCATCCCTTGTATCATTTTCATCACCCTAGGCTGCACCGCCTCAAGCAGCCTGATATCCTTCTTCAGATATGGACACCAGTACTGCACGCAGTACTCCAACTGCAGCCTAACCAAGGACCTGTTAAGGGGCAGGATCACTTCCTTGTGCCTGGATGAGAAACCCCACACAATGCACCCCAGCATCCTATTGGCCATAGACGAAGCCTTCTTGCATTGAGCAGAGTTGTTAATGCTCCCCATTATTATGAATCCCAGATCCTTCTCCTCCTCAGTGACCCCCAACTGCACCCGACCAAATAGTCCCTCCTCGGGTTCTTTGCCCCAAAGTGCATAACTTTGCACTTCTTTGAGTTAAAACCCAATTGCCACCTCACTGTCCACTTCTCAAGTCTGGTTAGGCCACCCTGAAGCTTCTGCTACCCCTCTATGTCATCCGTAACAGCCCCCATCTTGGTGTCATCTGCAAATAAAGTGATCATGTTCCCAATCCTGTGTGTGATATCCGATGTGAACAGACCAAACAACACCAGCCCCAGCACAGAGCCCTGCAGCACGCCGCTGGTCACTGGCTTGGGAGATGAGAGTCCCCCCCCACTACCACCCATTGCAGTTCATCTTCCAGCCAATTCTTGATCGAGTTAGCCATCTTAGCCCCCACCCCTACATATTTAAGTTTTGGCCCCAGTCACCCATGAGGGACTGAATCAAAGGCCTTGCTGAAATCCAAATATAGGACATCCACTGCATGGCCCTTGTGCGACTCCCTTGTGACCCAGTCATAGTATTCTGTTAGGTTGGTCTGGCATGATCTCACTGAGACGAACCCATCCTGGAGCTCATTGATCTCTGGGAAAGTTACCAGTCTCTCCTTCAAGACTGCATCCATAAGTTTATCCACTATGGAAGTGAGACTGACAGGTCTGTAATTACCTGGCTCATCCTTGGGGCCACTCTTGTGGATAGGCACCACATTAGCCAACCTCCAGTCCAGTGGCATGCACCCTGTGTCCAGGGAGGTGTTGAATAGGTCAGCCAGCAGCCCAGCCAACACCTCCATCATCTCCCTCAACACCCTAGGGTGAATGCCATCAGGACATGGTGCCTTATCCACCCTAAGTGCCTTCAGACCTTCCAAAATCCTGCTTTCCAGAATCACCTCATCAGTCACCTCCTCCCCCACATCCCCACCCTTCCAGTCCATGGAGGTAGCACACCTCCTACCACCCTTGTGAACACCAAACAGAAGTATTCATTCAGTACTTCTGCCTGTTCCTCCTTCTTCTTCACCCACTCTCCGCCCTTCCTGATCCAGACTATCCATTCTCTGCAGTTCCTTTTCCCCCTCACGTATCTGTAGAATTCCTTCTCCCTCTCCCTGATGCCCTGAGCTAGCCTCAGCTCCTTGGATGCCCTGGCCTCTGTGACTAACTTAGTTATCACCTTGGACCTCTTTGCACACATATCCCTGCCCTCCTCCCTCCCGGTTCTTTTCATTTGCCTAAATGCTGCTTTCTTGGCCCTCACCCCCTCCAACACACTCTTGGTCATCCAGGCACAGCACCCTTGGCCCTGGCCTTCTTGCTCAGAGTCCTGGAGCATGCTTCCATAGCTTTCTTCAGCCCAGACCTTATGATATCCCACTTCTGTTGCACGTCCATCTCTGACCTAATCCCCTTAAGGCAACCTCTCAGTATTTCCTTCATCCTCCTAAAGTCCGCTCATCTGAAGTCAACAACCTTTGTTGCTGACTCCATAGCCTCCCTGCTCATGCTGAGCATGAACCACACTGAAAGGTGGTCATTCCCAGCTAGTGGGTCCTCCACCTGTAGCTCCCTCTCCATCTTCCCATTTGTTAATACCAGGTCCAATATGTTACCCAGTCGGGTTGGTTCACCAACCATCTGCACCAGGTGACTATCTTGGAACACATCCAGAAGTACCTGTTCCCTGGTGCTAGAGGTGGCTTGGGTTCCCCAATCCACCCCAGGCAGATTGAGGTCACCCATGATTACCGTGCCCCCCCTTACTACTTACCCATTGAATCTGAGCTGCCAAATCCCCATTCAACTCCGTGCACTACGCTGGTGGCCTATACACCACCCCTAGCCTCAGTTTCCTACCCTTCGTATCCAGGAATTGCATCCACAGTGCCTCCATCCTCCCCTCCTCCCCCTCTTCCCTTGTGTATCTGATCCCATCCTTTACATAAATTGCCACCCCTTCCCATTTCCCCACCCCTCTGTCCTTCTTATAAACCCTGTACCCAGGAATTGTCAGATCCCAATCCTGGTCTTGGCTGCCCATGTCTCTGTGATGGCCACAATGTCCACCATCCTTATGCTTAAGAGAACCTGTAGCTCAACTACATTGTTACCCAGGCTTCTCGCATTCTTCCACTCAGTACCCACCTTCTCCCTGCCCCGTGCCCACTCTACATGTCCTTCCCCTCTTGGCTTCCTCTCATTACAAACTCTGCTTTTGTGGGGGTCAGCTCATTCTGCTCCCCTTCCTGGTGACCCTGCACACTAGCTGCACACTCGTCTCCCCCCTTTCTTAGTTTAAAAACCCCATGGATGCTATGTATTCCTCTAGTTTCTGCTTCAAGGCCCCTGCCCAGCCCTACTCAAGTGCAATCTGTCTGCTGCAAATAGGTCCTTGTTGCCCCATGTGTTCCCCCAATCCCCCACCAGCCCATATCCATGTGAGTGACACCACTCCACTAGCCAAGAATTAAACTCCACAATCCTGTCTTTTCTCACCCTGTGTACCGGAAGCTCTTCCAAGAAGGCCACCAAGCACCCAACCTCCATTCACAACTTCCATGGTTCCTCAAATCTCTCCCTCACCAACTGCACTGAACTCTCCCCCAAGTCATTGCTGCCTACATGCACCACCACGTGAGGTTTTTCTTTTCCCCACCTGACACACCTAAGCAAAGCCTGCCCCGCCCTACCCACTGTTAAGCCTGGTATGGATTCCACCCATATCTGACTGTGTCATTCACCGCTCCCTGCCCACCTGATCCCCTTGAGTATAGAGTCCCCTAACACTACTACTCCTCCCCCCTTTTATTGGGTAAGTTCTCGGTTCCTCCCAATAACCAGTCTATTATTTTTTTCTGAAGTGAACTTCAGTAGATTCTGTCTAATTCAACTTATCTGGTAAGTTGCGTTGATTTGGAAATTATTTAACCAGGGTAACTCTCGGTTCTTTTGGTTTTAAGCAAATGGGAAAAAAAAAACAAGAGAGATATTTTTTTCTTGGCTAGATGTCACAGAAAACCAAAAAAAGAACGGACCCTACAGGTTTTCAGCATTGTACCAAGTGTGGGGAACAGTTTGCTTGCTAAAGCTGATCCTCATTTGATTTCTGTATTCTGCCTAGAGTTTGACCACCTGAAGGCAGATTGTGAGATCTGCAAGAATTTTCCGTAGTCTACGTTTGAGAGGCGACTGAAAAGACTGCAGGAAAAGTTGTCTGAAAAGGCTGCTGACCCAGCCTCAGACAAACCAGCTCTTCCTCAAAAGGAACTGGAGGAACAGCCCTCTGAAAGGGGTGATAGTTCCTCAGGAAGAAAACGTGCTACGGATACAGCCACTGAACCAGCTACCACAGGGAAAAGAAAGAAAAAGAAAAACTATACAAACACTGAAGAGATTGTGTTAATCAGAATCATACAGTCACTGCAACCTGGAACTCCAGTTCCAGTTGAAAAGTGACTGCAGGCACAGATACCGGTTCAAACCTTCGGTTCAACCTCAGTTCCGGTTCACTGGAACAGAGTGTTAAATTCTATGAGGAGGAAGAAGAGGAGGAAGAAGATGAGGATGAGGATTATGGAGAGCCCATTCAGCCTGCTATCTCTCCTGATCCCCACCATCCTGATTCCCCTGACACGGCATCGCAGGACTACACATCTCACTTTGCTTTTATGAAGCAAGTTGCTCAAACTCTGGACCTCCCCCACTCAGGAGTCCACTGAGGAGGAGGAGGAGGAACAGGACTATATGGAGATGGTGGATGTCCCATTGTCAAAGAGACTACTGTTGCCCATCCTCAAGTCCCTAAAAAAATAGGTCAACAAAATATTGCAGACACCCACTTCTGTACCACCAGTGGACAAAAAACTGGACAAAAAGTATTGGGGAGCAAAATTCCTTTTTGGGTACCTCAGGCTGGTACAGGCTGCAGCATGTGACAAAGCTGGCATCCCACTAGCATCACACACCCCTGATAAAGACTGCAGAAAATGTGACTCCCTAGCTAAGAAAACTTACCTAGGGTCCTCTCTGGCTATTAGACAGACCTCTTATATGGCCTATGTCTCCAGGTACCAGAAAACACTCTGGAATACTGTCCTGGAAATAACAAAGGCTGTCCCAGCTCCCATGGCTGCTGGCTTAGAAGAAGCTGCAAAGAGAGGCATAGAAGCTGTTAAGGCCCAGTTCACGATGGCAGTTGATGCCAATGACACTGCAGCCAGGCAGATGGTAACGTCTGTGTCCCTCAGAAGGTTTGCTTGGCTCGTGAGTACTAACCTGACCCAGGACACACAGACAAAGGCCTTGGATTTTCCATGTGAGCCCACATCTCTGTTCGGTGAGCAAACAGAGGCTTACATGAAGAAAATGGATGATCACAAAACTGCTTACAAGAGTGCTGTTGTCAAAGAAAGGGCATCCACCCCCAGAAGCACCAAACTAGAGCTGGTAGGGGCAGGGCCCATTATAGGCCATTCTTTCAGCCTCAAACTTTTCCCCAGTATCAGCAGCAGAGGGGGTATTTTAGAGTTGAAAGAAAGATCTGATGGCTCTCAGGCGTTGAAGGTTTTCCCAGGTGCTGCACCAAGCAAGCTAACTCCAAAGTAAGCGGAAAAGCTTGGTGTGCTCAAAAAACCCACTCATACAGAATGCAGATAATGTCAAAAATGATTTATTACACACAGACCCAAACTGCAAAACACTAACTACCCCAGTGCTTCGAGCCCTTGCAGACTCTTCATCGGGGGGAAGGGCAACGAGTGTAATAGCCCAGAATATAAGGGCTATTCTTAAAAGGTACAATACCGATTAAATCAAACACCAAGTGAAAATAGATTGATTTCTATAAACATAAAGAAATATTCTTTAAACATAATATATATATATATATATATATATATATATATATATATATAGGAAAAGCATGGTGTCTCACAATTCCATCATGACTGATATCACTATTTTAAGAAAATATAATTTTTAGACACTCAAATAAGTAACACTCTGACAGTCCCATTTAATCCATTTGGAGTGAGGGGTCCATTGCAGTATGTCTGGATCCAAAACTGGATTCATCAGTCCCCTGTAAAATTGGCAGAAAGAACAGATAAAGAGTGTCACCACAAGCTTAAATAGATATCCTTATATAAGTGAAGGGAACAAGGCTAAATCCTAGCAATATTAATAAGATACAGGGGAAGAAAACTTTTCCTAAGAGAACTGACAAAGAAGGGTAAAATTAGAACACAGACATGCTTTAATTGGGAAGCCCTGTATATTTGTCAGTTAGCTATAAAAAAGGCATGATATCCCTGTTTTTGTTCAGTCCATCAGGTTGAACTGCATTTAATTGAAAAATGTGCCTACTTTCTTTCTGTCACAGAAAGTTACATCTGTCCCCCCCCCCCCAGGAGAGATGGCACATGGTCTATAGTCAAAAATCTGAAAGAAGTCAGATTCTGGCCATGATGTGCATTCCAATGTATGCCGACTGGGGTGTCACACCGGCCATGTAAAATAGACTGGATTTGCTCTTGTACTCATTCTTTTAAAGTACAAGTCATCATGCCTACATATAAAGTAGGACAATTGCACCAAAGTGTGTACACCACATGTGCGGTACGACAAGTCACCAGGTGCTGAATGCTAACTGTTTCCTATTGGTTGGGCTAACAAAAGATTTCCCATGCTGCATGTACCAACAAGTATTACAACTGCCACATGGGTCGGAACCCACTGGCCATGGGGGAAGCCAATTAAGAACCTTGGTGGCCCCCGGAACAAAGTGACTTCTAACAATGTGATCTTTCACTGATCTGCCTTTCTCATAGACAACTTGTGGAGAGTTGCCAATCTGACCTGTTAGGTCCCGATCGGCCTTCAAAATTTACTAGAATCTCTTCAGAGCTCCTGCTACTTTTGGTGTTACCTGTTTGTATTCTATGATAAAGTTAACCTGATCACCAGCATTTTATTTTTCCTTTTGAACCTTAGGTGTAAGCAGGGTGGCTGTATCCTGTTCAAGTGCAAAGTCCTCTGAACTCTGGAAGACCTTAGCATTGTAGCCTTGGCTTTAAATCTACTACTGAGGTATTTGCCATGTTGTAGATAAGAAGCAGTAGTAGAACAATTTCTCCGAAGCCGAAGAAATTGTCCCTTAGGTATTCCCTTAATCAAATGGGTGGGATGATAACTGTCAGCCCTCAAAAGGGTATTACCTGAAATTGGTTTACGGTAGTTTTCAGACTCTATCCTGCCCTCTGGTGTGGCACTCAGGCACAGATCTATAATAGTAACAGAGACAGGATCTGTAGTTAAAGTGAAACATAAATTCCAGTCATTCAAATTGAGTTGCTCCAGAAAATTCACTGCCTCAGATCGATGCCACACTAGATACACAGGATATCGTCTACATAGTGACCCCAGTATTTGATTTTGCTGTTAAACTGATTCACCCCGGGGTCAAAAACTGCAACCTCCTCCCACTAACCCAAAAACAGGTTGGCGTAGGATGACGCCATTGCTGACCCCATCGCCATTCCACACACCTGCAGAAAGAACTTAGAGTTAAAAGTGAAGAGATTGCTGGTTAATATCAGCTCCCAAAGCATCCAATACAAATTATGTGTCCAGAGTATCATTGGTTTGGAAGAGGTCCATGAAAAACTGAACAGCATGTAATCCCAGATGATGTCCGATGCTGGTGTAAAGCGACTTGTCATCAATTGTCAGCCACAAGTTGCCAGCATCAAAAGACTGGTGTTCAAGGGCCTCCAGAACTGACATGGTATCCTTCAAATGGGACGGAAGGCGTATAACTAACTTGTACAAAAATTCATCCAAAAATCTGGACAGGTTCTCAGCTAGAGAGCCTATCCCAGAGATTATTGGATGTCCTGGTGGGTTCCAGGGGGGGGGCCCTAGTGCACCTTGGGCAAATGATAAAATGTTTGAACAACTGGAAAATCCTGTCTAAGATATTCAAGTTCTTGTTCGGCAATCACACCTATTTTAGAGGCAGGGGCAGAAGAGGCAGTGGCCGTACTAGCCCCAGCACACAGACGGCAGCTCTGGCCAAGCAGACACCCTGAGGTGTCTGTTCGGGTCACCTCCCCAACCGCAGTCGGGGGCAGGCTGGCCCAATATCTCCAGGAAAGGGGAAATCATCACCACAGACAAGTGGGTCCTGGAGGTGGTGGGCTAGGGTCTTGCTTTCAGCTTCAAGTTCATGCCAAAGTGGAAGGTAAGGGTTTTCAGACCTTCTACCCCATCAGAAACAGCTCTGTTAGAGGAGGAAATATCCAACCTTCTGATGCAAGAGGCAGTAGAGCCAGTTCCCGTGACACAAAGGAAAAAGGCCTGTACTCAAGATACTTCCTCACAACAAAGAAAACTGGGGAGTGGTAACCCATACTGAATCTGACATCTAAACAGACATTTGTATAAACAAAAGTTCAAGATGGTGACTCTGGCAACCATCCTCCCAACACTAAGACAGGGAGATTGGTTAGCATCTCTGGACCTAAAGGATGCTTATTTCCACATCCCCATCAGGCAATCCCACAGAAAGTATCTCAGATTTAGATTGCCATCCGCCATTATCAGTTCATTGCAATGCCCTTTGGACTGACCTCTGCCCCAAGGTGTTCACAAAGTGCTTGGCTGTGGTTGTAGCACACCTAAGGAGGCAAGGGGTGGCAATGTTTCCCTACCTGGATGACTGGCTAGTCGTAGGTCTAACACTTCATCAGATCAGGGATGCTCTGGCAGTTACACAGGATACTCTGCCTCAAAATATCAGTGTTAGAACCTGTTCAGCTCCTGGAGTTCATAGGAGTCAAGTTGGACACTGTATGTGGAAGGGCATTCCTTCCACAGGGAAGAGTGGACAGCCTGATGCAGCTAGCCAGCTCTTTCAAGCTGCATACCCCAAGGCCAGCAAGGCATTTTTTACAGTTGCGGAGCCATATAGCAGCATCAACAGCAACAGTGTCAGGGGCCAGGTTCCAAATGAGAGACATTCACTTTCATCTCAGGTCACACTGGCATCAAAAAAAAAATTTGTTGTCAAAACTAGTGCCAGTTACAGGAACTCTCCTTTAGGCACTACAGTGGTGGCAGGAGAGGGACAGCCTCAGACAGGGCATGCCATTTTTTCAGAAAAAACCCTTGTTGGTGCTACCCACAGATGCTTCCCTCCTGGGATGGGGCGCACACCTAAGAGAACACACTGCTCACGGCACATGGCTCAAGCAGGAGTCGTTGTTGCACATAAATCTGCTGGAACTCGGAGCAGTCCTCCTGGGCATCCGGTTCTTCACCTACATGCTACAGGGCCAGGAGGTGCAGGTCAGGACAGACAACACAACCACTATGTACTACATAAACAAACAGGGAGGCACAAGGTCAACTTCGTTGTGCACAGAGACCATGAAAATTTGGAGCCTGGCATAATCCCTGGAGATCTTTCTCTCTCTCTCTCTCTCTCTCTTTCTCTCTCCCTCTCTCTCTCTCTTTCTCTCTCTCAGCAGTCCACCTTCCAGGGAAGCACAATCTCCTGGCAGATGCCCTCAACCAGAACCACCACAGGTGGTCAATCAACAAGCAGGTCCTGCAGGTTGTTTTAAAGGGATGGGGCGAACCAGAAGTGGATCTCTTCACAGCACCAGATAACAATTGGCTACCTCAGTTCTGCTGCAGACCTCCTGTGAGGGGCACAATCCTACTGGATGCACTGCTGCTGGGTTGGACATAGAAGTTCCTGTATGCCTTCCCCTCCATTTCCATTGTTACTAAGGGTACTAAAAAAGCTCAGGTCTCAGCTAGCAACAGTGATCCTAATTGATCCAGACTTGACCAGGCATCCCTAGTATTCCCTGATTCTCTCCCTGTCAATAGCCAAACCAATCAGCCTCCCCAGGACGCACAACCTACTGACATCCTTTCAGGGCAGGATCCTATATCCCAGCCTTCCAGTCCCTCAGGCTCAAAGCCTAGCTTTTGAGGACTTAGAGTATGCCAACTTGCACCTCTCAGAAAGAGTCATGGAGGTCCTCAGGGTCTCTAGAAAGCCTTCCACCAGGAAAACTTACACATCTAAGTGGAAAAGGTTTTCCATTTGGTGTCAGACAAAAGACACAGAGCACAGTCAGGTGGGCTTGCCAGGTGTTCTGGATTACCTGACTCACCTTCATTCCCTTGGTCTAAGACCATCCACTCTTAAGGTGCACCTGGCAGCTTTCTTTGCTTACTTAGTAGGCAGAGTCTCATCAATGGCTTCAACCAGTATTCAGAAAGTTTTTCAAGGGGCTGCTGCATTTGTATCCTCCACATAAGCACCCTACACCAGTGTGGGATCTTAATATATGTATTGCACAGCTCACGCAGCCACCTTTCAAGCCTATCTCCTCTGCAGATCTCAAGTATGTAACCTGGAAAACAGTGTTCTTCATGGCAGTCACCTCTGCTAGGAGAATTAGTGAGCTCTAGGCCTTGTCCACAGAGCCTGACTACATTATATTTCATAGGGACAAGGTTGTCCTCTGGACTAATAGGACGTTTCTTACCAAGGTGGTATCTGATTTCCACCTCAATCAGCACAATACAGTACCAGTCTTTTTCACTAACAATTCCACTTCAGGGTAACATAGACTGCAAAGCCTAGATGTTAAAAGAGCTATCAGCTACTATCTGGGCCACACAAAGAGCAACAGGCAGGACAATACTCAGCTCTTCCTGACCTATGGGGAAGTGAGAAAAGGCAAACCAGTTACAAAAAGGTCAGTTGCATGCTGAGTTGTTGCCTGCATTCAGTTCTGCTATAGCAAAGTAGGCAAACAGCCCCCTTCGGGTCTCAGGGCCCACTCCACCAGGGGAAAAGATGCTTCCAAAGTAGCTGCTAGAGACACTCCTCTGCTGGAAATCTGCAAAGCAGCTACCTGCAAAACTATTCACACATTTACCAAGCACTACTGCTTGGATACCCAGGCCAGAAGTGATGCCAGGTTTGGCACAGCAGTACTGCAGATCCTGTTCCCTAAGTAGGTTCATCTGCCTACCTCCAAAGACACTGCTTAGGGAGTCTGCATATTGTCAGAATACAGTATTTCCTGGGGGTTGAAGAAAAAATTACTTACTATAGTAATCGTGTTTCTTCCAAGGGAATCTTACTGTATTCTGAGATTCCCACGCTACCTTCCCTGCTTGAGCGTAATGAGCTCTGCATTCCAGCTGTCCATACCCTACTGCAAACCTGTTGGTACGTTTGTTTGTTTTCTTGAGCATCTGTGACTTGAGTCTTAATGATGCCCCTGTTGTTTAAAAGAGGGGGTTGGTCTTTAGGGGGAATTAGTTTTATATTAGGATAGTTAGTGTAGTTTATGCACGCTTCATAAGACTCTGATGGTTGCAGGAAATGCAACCAGAAACAGTGGTTTGAAAACCAAGCTTGTGCCTAGCATTCCACTATTTGCATAGGTTCTATTAACCATTTTGGCTCTGGGGCAGTCCTATGGTGAGATCATACTGCACATCAATTTATTTTATTTACTTATTTATTGCTAGGATTAAAATACATTTGAATTAGTGGTTCTTTTACAAAGGTTCTGTATCAGATACAAATACAGAAGATTTACACAGGTAAGCAAATAACAAGGCAACAAGGGTGCATAAACACTCAGGTACATAATATATAGGAAATATACAAAGTGACAAGGGTGCATAAACACTCAGGTACATAATATATAGGAAATATACAAGGCGACAAGGGTGCATAAACACTCAGGTACATAATATATAGGAAATATACAAGGCAACAAGGGTGCATAAACACTCAGTTACATACTATACAGGATAAAGAGATGAGAGAGGGGGGGTGCAGTCAGCTAATTATGACTTTGTCAGCCAGGGCCAAGAGAGGAAGGATAAGCAAAGGGGAGAAGAAAAGAGAGGATAAGGGTATCAAAGAAGAGGGAGAAACAGGAGAAAAAATACAGTAAGATTCCCTTGGAAGAAACAAGATTACTATGGTGAGTATTTTTTTGTTACATGGTAAAGCCGCTGTTCACCTTACTCATGTAAAAAGACAGCAGTGCCATCCTGGATTCAGGAAGCAACAAAAAGATGCTCCATAGAGGTGGCCTGTGCCGAGGCCAAAGAAGCAATATGAACAGAGCAGAACTGGCTCCAGGTCTCCGTAAGCACATACTGTAATGCAGTGAAAAAATGTGCAAAAACAGCAAAAGTAAAAAACATGCAATTTATTTGTAACTCACTAAGCCAATACTGGCTGAATGGAATAAGAATGAATTGCACGTCTGCACTTTTCCTGTTTTGACATTTTCTTCACTACATTAAAGTCTGTGCTTACAGAGACCTGGTGCCGGTGTTCTGCTCTGTTTACACAACATCACTGATTCAAAGACCAGGCTCCCTTACTGAAAAGTAGAAATAACCCAAGTAAAATAGATTTGTTTTGCCTGATTTTCTAAGGATCTGAAAACAAGATGGTACGGCCCTTCCCTCAATAACTACTTGGTCTTCTGAACGAGATATCTACCACAACTGGTTTAGTGTCCAGAGGAGGTGCATCAGTAACATCTTTTCTTTTGACCCCGAGAAAATAATTAAGTGATATATACACTATTTTACTGCAGCTATTTTTAGCCATCAGTAGTGCGATTCAGTAAGGGCATCTAGCTGCTACCTTACTGAATCAAAAATAGAGATTACTCACCTGTAACCACAGTTCCATTAGTGATACTTAGTTCTCATTCTCACTCTGGCAGTTCTGCTGGATACAGTTCAATAACTGGACTTCTTCAGGTTAAGCTCCTCCCACCATCTGTGGTATGTCCTCTGGCTTGGCCCCCTCAACTCCAAAACTTGCATGCTGGAAGAAGCAATTTGTGTGTCTTTAAGGGAGGCTGTGTTGATAGGAATTGAATACCACTAGTAGAACCATGGTTACAGGCGAGTAACATGCATTTCTGGCAACATGGATTTAGTTCACTAGTTACACATGGCAGACTCCGAACTGTCCTCTGGGAGGAGTGGGCAAGGTGCACATCTCCATTTGGAGAACTGAGACAGGAGGACTGAATAAGCAGCATCCTGATGTTCGCCAAAGTTATGATCACTTGAAAACTATAATTCATGCATGCAGAGCTGCAAAGGAGGAGACCTGTCCTTCCAGAAGATTTGACATCGAGGGGGCAGAGCTGGAGGACGTCCACCACGGGTGGTGGGAGGAGTTTAGCTTCAAGACATCTGGTGACTGAGCAGTATCCAGCAGAACTGCCAGAGTGTGGATAGTGCTAACTGAATCCTCATTGGTAGAGATAGCACTGTCATCTTTTTATGTGAGGAACAAGAAATACTATTAAATTTATTGTTTATGCTTTCATAGTGGTGTGGCCTCTATCCCCTGGGTTGAGACTGCCCTACCCCCACACATCTCTAGTGTTTATGTAGTCTCATTTTTTTTTAACATTCTTTTTATTAAAAAAAGTTCATAAGCTGGCCCGGTGGCGCTGAGGGTTGAGGTGCTGAATGCCACACCTCGCACCATGCCGGTGACCCAGGTTCAGAAATGGACTCAGGTCATCAGGGGTCAGAGGGGAGTGGGAGAATTGAGCAGCCCAATAGATGCTCTCCTCCTCCAGGGGTGGGATCCTGGGGTGTCTCGTACACCCAACGCATCGGTGCCAGTGGAAGCACTGGCATTGTTTTTTTTATTTAGTTTTTGTTGACAGGGTACGTGCACTAGACAAATCCTGCCTATTTTCAGGCACGACCCGGGGGAGGGGGATACAGATGAATGCCAACTGACCTTGAACCAGATTAAGCTGTTGGTGGTATTTTTTTAATGAATGAGGGAAATCTGGCCAGGACACCGAGGAAATTCCCCTACTCTTTTCGATAAGTGCCATGGGATCTTTAACATCCACCTGAACTACCACCACTCCAGGCAGATGGGACCTCGGTTTAACGTCTCATCCGAAAGATGGCACCTCAGGAAGTGCAGCACCGCTCTCATGCTGCACTACAGTGTCAGTACTGAGATATTAACCCAAGTGCCAGACATGGGAACTGAACCCACAGCCCTCTGATCTCCCGGCCTCAGAGGGGAGTGTGCTACCTACTGAGCCACTGACACTGCAATGGTGCACAAGCGGCTCTTCGAGGCTCGGGGAGGGGAGGACGTTGCAGACACTTGACTGCAGTGTGGTCAGCATGCTGCAGGACTGGACATTCATCCTATATGTTGACGCCCTTAGGGGAAGGAGGGACTAAGAGGGAAAACAGAAAATACCCCCTCTCAGACCAAGATGATGACCGATCCACCTCGGATCTCCTACCCGCAGGACAGACCCCATTGTGCAGGCACTCCAAGGAGAGAGAAGTAAGGCAGGAGGGATAAAGGAGAAAGCCTGGCGCTCTAGGGGCAGATTCTGTGAGAGGGACCCGTAGGAATGATCAGAGGTCTGAAGGAGCGGATCGGGGTAAAAAGGAAAGTGTAAAAAAATGTTTATAACATTTTCGCACAAAACAAACTCAAAATAACATCCATATCTGCCACAATACATTCTTTCAAGGCACTGCATAAAATGTCTTATGACTATTTAGAGTTAAATTTTATCTCATAAATAATCACGACACATCCATGTGGGGACAACAGTAACACATAACACATGGCTTAGAGGGACAGGGAGCGAATCCTCAGGATTGCCGGAGCAGCTGCACAGGGGAGGGAGCTGGATGTCATTGTCCACCTAGGGACAAATGACCTGGCTAAGAAAGGGATTAGAGAAGTGCAGGAAGAGTTTGTGGAATTGGGGAGGGGCCTTAGTCAAGTAGCACGCACGGTAACCTTCTCGGAGGTGCTACCCATCTATGGCATAGGAGAGGCTAGGGTGTTCCGCACCATGGGATTCAATCAGTGGTTGAAAAACTGGTGTGGAGCTCAGGGATTTGGCTTCAATGGAGACTGGGGGTCCACCTGGAGTGATGCAAGCCTATACTGGCATGATGGGCTGCATCTGTCCGGGAGGGGAACCAGGATCCTAGGTGATAGGTTTAAATGCTTCATTGGCAAGCTTTTAAACTAGCCAAGGGGGGAGGCTCTGGAAAGGAGCAGGAAAATCCTAGCCCTCCCAAATAATCACAGTAGTAAGTGCGGCAAACACCAACATAGAGGTGTCGATAGGGAGAAGGGCAGGGGTAAATGGAGAAAGTGACAAAGGCAAGAAGGACAGGGATGGGGCAAAAGGGAGTAAGGCCATCAGGAAATGGAGGGTAATGAGTACCAATGCCCGTAGTCTGGGCAACAAGCTCCCTGAGCTGATGGCCTTAATGGAAGAGGGATGCCTGGATATCGTAGAGTCACAGAAACATGGTACAAAGAGAACCATGACTGGGATGTTAACATACCAGGGTACATAACCTAAAGGAGAGACAGGCAGGGAGAAGAGGGGAGGGTAGCTCTCTATGTAAAGGAAGAGATAAAAGCAACTGAACAAAAGAGTAAACAGGAGGAGAGGAGGCACTGTGGGTCACCTTGGAGACTGGAAAGGGCACCACAATCCGCACAGGGGTTGTGTACAGACCATGTCAGGGGAAGGAATGGACAAGGATATGATAGAAGGCATTCTTAGAATGGCAGAGAAAGGGGAGATACTGTTGATGGGAGACCTGAATATGCCAGATGTTAACAGGGCACATTTGCTGCAGCCACATCCAAGAGCAGGGCCAGTCTTGATGCCCTACAGGTGGCAGGCATTAGACAGCTAGTTTGGAACCCACTGTGAGGGAGCAATCTTAGACCTTGTACTCTCAAACGGGGCAGTGAGAGATCTCAGATCTAGAAGTGGGTTGCCATCTGGGGACAAGTGACCATCAAACAGTGTGGTTCACGTTAAACTCAGCTACAGAGCAAGCCCACAAAAGTGAGGGTACTGGACTTTAGGAGGGCTGACTTTGGCAAGATGGGAGAGTGCCTCAGAAAAGCACTAGCAAACAGGCTAGAAGGAGGTGTGGAGCAACAATGGGGAATTATCAAACTGCCATCACAGAGGCAACAAGCCTTTGTGTGAAGCAAATAAACAAATCAAAATGAAAGAAAAGCCACTATGGTTCTCAAAAGAGGTGGCTGTGAAAGTCAGGAAGAAAAGATTGCATTCGGAAGTATAAGGAGACACAGAAGGAGCAGGACAGAGAGCTGTACCAGTTAAGGCAGAAGGAAGCAGGAGGAAGTCAGAATAGAAAAGGCCCAAACTAAGAGGAAAGATAGCCAACTCAGTTAAGAAGGGGATAAAACCTTTTATAGGTACATCAGACGTAGAAAGACAAAGGGAGGGATAGTGAGGCTGAATAGAATGAACAGTGGGTGGGCAGAGGGGACAGTGAAAAGCAGGAATACTGAACAAATATTTCTGCTCAGAATTCTACAAGGAGGAGGAGTGCCTAATCCAATTAACAGAAGCACTCTTGATAGGGGAGTCGATCCCAGTCCTTTCACAGAAGAAAGGGTTCTGCAAGAACTCCTAAAACTGAAGGTGGACAAAGCAATGGGTCCTGATGGAATTCACCCCAGAATTCTAAAAGAATTAAAGGAGGAACTAGTGAAACCACTGGCTACTCTTTTTAATAAATCATGGGAGGATGGTGTGGTACCCGAGGACTGGAGGAAGGCGGATGTGATTCCTCTTCACAAAAGTGGGACCAAGACAGAGGCAGGAAACTACAGACCTGTCAGTCTGACCTCTGTGGTAGGGAAAGTGATGGAGTCACTTCTGAAGGAAAGAATAGTTGAATACCTAGAGGCCAGTGGAGCACAGGACCCAAGGCAGCATGGGTTCACAGTGGGAAGGTCATGTCAGATGAATCTAATAGATTTCTTTGACTGGGTGACCAAAGTAGTAGACCAGGGAGGGGCTGTGGACATGGCCTACCTAGACTTTAGCAAGGCATTGACACGATCCCACACAAAGATTAATAGTCAAATTAACCAGCCTGGGAGTGGGACCCAGGGTGGTAGCCTGGTAAACATTGGCTGGACAACAGGACACAGAAGGTAATTGTAAATGGAGTCCAGTCGGAAGAAAGGGGTTACTAGTGGGGCATCGAGGGTTCAGTATTGGGTCCAACTTTTAATGTCTTCATCAGTGACATTGCAGAGGGCTGGAAGGAAAAGTATGCCTTTTTGCAGATGACACAAAGATCTGCAACAGGGTTGATACACAAGGAGGCGTGGAAAGGATGAAAAGGGACTTGGCAAGGTTGGAGGAATGGTCAGAAGTATGGCAGCTAAGATTCAATGCAAAGAATGCAAATAATGCACCTGGAAACAGAACCCAGGGGAAGAATACACAATGGGTGGGAGGTAGTAACAACAACAAAAAAGGAAAGAGACCTGGGGGTAATCATATCAGATGACCTTAAGGTTAGCAAGCAATGTGAGAAGGCAGTAGGGAGGGCTAGGGGTATACTGGGATGTATAGGGAGAGGCATCAGCAGCAGAAAACAGGAAGTTGTTATCCCTCTGTACAGACAGTTGGTGAGACCCCATCTGGAGTACTGTGTCCAGTTCTGGAGACCCCATCTCCAAAGGACATAGACAGGATAGAGGCAGTCCAGAGGAGGGCAACTAAAATGGTGCAGGGTCTGCAAGAGAAGCCGTATGAGGAGAGACTAAAGGAGCTTAATATGTATACCCTTGAGGAAAGAAGGAGAGGGGACATGATAGAAACTTTGAGTACCTCAGTGGAATCAACAAAGTCCAAGAGGTTAGCATCTTTCAGAAAAGAGACTTGCAAGAACAAGGGGACACAATTTAAAGATAGAAGGAGGCGGTTCAGGGACAATGTGAGAAGTATTATTTCACAAGAGGGTAGTGGATGCATGGAACAGCCTTCCTGAGGAGGTTGTGGGGTCTAAAACTGTAGGAGAATTCAAGAATGCATGGGACAGACATAAAGGCAATTCTTGTGGGGGGTAGGAAGAAATAGGCTGTTGGTTAACTAGGATCTGCGGCCTATCCTGTAGGTAGGGAAATGGGCAGACTAGATGGGCCTAGCGGTCCTTATCTGCCATCAAAGTCTATGTTTCTATGTTTCTAACACACGTTCAAGTTGCATTTCACTGTTACTGTGAAAGGAATGTGACTATGTAATGTAATCTTTTTGGTCACTGTAATTATTTTTGTTTCTACTTATTTTCATAAAAGTCTTTCTGTTTGGAATGGCATAGGGCAGACGAAATGGAGTGCAGGTCACATGTCCCAGCAGCTACCCTGGGAAATCTCAAGGGAAAAACAGATGCTAGATGGGGGAGGGGGGGTGATTTTTCCCCACAAAGACATCCGAGCAGCCAGGATGTAAACAGGGTCATAAAGCTGTGAGTGAAGATATCGAAGGTGAGAAAAAGGCAATCTGGCCTAGCATATGTGATATCACACACACACACACATACATATGCACCATGCACTTACGTGGGTGGGGAATAGAGGGATGGCACGTCAGGGAAAGGGCTCAGCCTACTGCCCTGAGCACATAGACGGAACAGTTGAACTCCAACTCACTTTCTTTGACTTCCTGTAACCTTTGAAGGGGACCTAGTGTCTGCCTTAGTGAATGATCTTAGAGGACGGAGAGTTCTGCTCCATAGCTAGCTTAACTGGGTGAGGAAAGAGCAATCTCAGTGAATGTTTTCTTTCAAGTTAGCTGATAGGTAAATGTAGATCCTAGTGGGAGACTAGGTTGTGAGCTTATTCTGTCAGTAATCTATCTGTTCAAACAGTTATTTTTTTTTCCTGTAAATGTGTATATCTTTTTGGTTACTGTACATATCCTGTTGTAATAGCTGTAGCATTAAATAGTAAGCCTGTTTTATAGAATCAGTTGCTAAGCATCTTTATTGCAAATGTAAATTTAATCTTTCTGCTGGCAAAGTGAAAACTCTCTGTTCAAAGTCCACCATCCAAAGTGCACTCTACCAAATATTATGGTGTTTGACCTTCCAAGTCCTTGTGCAAGACAGAGGTATTTTCCTGGGATAGCTAGGTGGTGGCAGCAGGAGAAGTGAATCAGACCAAACTACCCTATAACCTGGTACAGCCCAAAGGACAGTGTGTCACAGTTACATATAGTACAAGTCAATTGCCTATCCCATATTAAAAGGATTTTATCTTTCGTTTCATGTCTGTAAACTGCTCAGCCTATATTTCTACATTTGATAGGCATTCCCTTCTGGGTTTATAGTCGTACCATCGCTACTTATATTAGGGTAAGTGTAACCAGGAAAGGGTCCCTTTGCCTATTAAAGAGAATCCAGAAGCTTTCAGGGTTACTGCATTTGTTGTTGACTGACTGTTTCTGCTCTTACCTCCTTGTTCTTTCGTCCGTGGTTCTTCTTTTTCGGAGGGGAAGGGTCCAGCCACCCACCCCCATCCCCAACCACCCCACACTACACTCTTTTCATAGGGTACCACAGTTGTGACATTTCCTGTGGCAGAGCAGGAAGGGGTGGATCAGTGGGCCTCCACAAGGTGAGCTCATTTACAGGGGCACTAGTAATTTAACTTGTTATAACAAGTTAAACAAAACACAATCAAACCATTACTTGCACTTTTTCCCCTTTTTTTTTCCTTCTAATCACTCTGACTATGTTATAAACCCAGCAACTTATCTGGCATGGATATCATTAACTGCAGGTATTGTGGAACAATTTTCAGAAGGACAGTCTTACAGGATTTAGGACACTGTCCTACATACTGGGCCTTTGGAGATCTTAGGGCTCAGCTCCAGGCAGCATGGGCAGAGATTGCACGCCTCAAATTTCATATTCAAGAGGAAATACATTATAAGAACCACCCGCCATTTCCCCAGCATCCAACAGAAAAACCTTGACTGCAGAGGGTAGTTGGTCCAGGAGGTTGGCAGGTGGTTAGAAGGGGCAAATCGGGTGCCCCATCACTCTCTGCTCTCCAACATATTACCTCCAAAAATCATATAAACACTACAAACAGGTATCTGCCTCTATCTCTGAAATCAAACAAAGAGGCAGAAGACACTGCAGAGCAGGACACTGCAGCACAGAGCTAGCACAACAAAACTGACCCAAATCAGGAACCAAAACAAAAAAAGCAAAAAGGAAATCCAAAAAACTTCTGATCATAGGAGACTCCATGATTCGGGGAGTTGATACCCATCTCCAGCCAGGGGTAATGGTCAGATGTCTGCCAGGTACATCAGCATGGAGAGACACTGACTGCATTGCTAAAATTGTTCACAAAGCAGGAGAAAACACTGATGTCCTAGTACACATAGGGACTAATGATCTCTCCAGCCGGTCAGTTGTGGAGACCAAGGAACACCTGACCAGGCTGGGTGACAAACTATCATCTATTTCGTCCGGCATCTCCTTCTCTGAGATCCTGCCAGTCTGGGAGAGGGGAGCAGATGGACGGAAGGTCAGAGAAGGGGAGATGGGGAGCTAAACACGTGGCTCAAGGGCAGGTGCTAGGAAAAAGGACACAGATTTGTAGGGAACTGGCAACAGTTCTGGGAGCTAAAGTTCTTTAAATCTGATGGACTGCATCTGACTAAGGAGGGAGTCAGTGAATTGGGGCAGAAGTTTTACGTCTTTGCAGAATATTTAAACTAGCAAATGGGGAGAGGGGTGCAGCACCTCATACGTCGAATGGGAAGAACACCTCTCCCCCCTCAGCTAGTGGTCAAACAGGGATTCAGCATGTTTGCAGTTCATTTGCATCACCAGGTAAGAAAAAAGGTTTGTCTCCCCAAACGATGCACAGGAGTAATGCCAAACCTCACCCAACAACTAACACACCAAAATCTGGCCAATGGAAAATCATGTACACAAATGCTCACAGCCTGGGAAATAAGATCCCAGACCTGCAGGCAATAATGTCAGAGGCTAAACTGGACATAGTAGCAATTAGTGAGATGTGGTTTACCAGTAACCACACTTGGGAGACTTCAGTACCTGGCTATGTATTGTTCAGAAGAGACCGAGGTGCAAAAGGGGGAGGAGGCCCTGTATGTCAATGAAAATATCAAAGCTACAGAAATTCAGAATACAAGTAAGGAGCCAGAAGAACTGTGGGTCACCCTGGAAACAGAAAATGGGACAGCCATAAGAACTGGGGTTGTCTACAGGCCCCAGACCGGGGAGGACATAGACACATTACTGTTAGAAGATATACAAAACATGACAGCTAAAGGGGAGGTTCTGATAATGGGAGACTTCAACATGCCAGATACAGATTGGTCAATACCAGCAGGAACATCTGCCAGAACTAGACACATAGAGGATTCCCTGCAGGAGGGCCTCAAACAACTGGTACAGCAACCCACAAGAGACAGGGCTATCCTACATCTAGTACTGACTAACAGGGAAGGGATCACAGATCTCCAGGTAGAAGGTCACCTGGGGGCCAGTGACCATCACATGGTATGGTTCAATTTGGCTACTACATCTAAATCATCCCATTCCAAGGCAAAAATATGGGACTTCAGAGGATCTGACTTTGATAAGATGGCCAACAGAGTTAAGCTAGCCCTGGCAAAAAAACACAGGGAGGGGTACAGGAAAAGTGGGCAAGCATTAAGGATGCAATACTTGAAGCAACATCCCATTGTGTTAGACAGAAAAGGAAGTGCAAAAGAAGAAGGAAACCACTTTGGTTCTCAAATACAGTAGCAGAAAAGGTCAGAGCCAAAAGGCTGGCCTTCAGGAAATATAAGGGAACACAGTGGGATGAAGATAGGGAGGCATACCAAACTGCTCTAAGGGAAGCAGGGAAGGCAGTAAGGCAGGCAAAGTCCCAAACTGTGGAAACACTAGCACGAACAGTAAAAGAAGGTGACAAGACTTTCTATAGATACATTAGTGAAAAGAGAAATTCCAGAGGGGGTATTGCTAAGCTTAATGGAGAAAAGGGAGCATGTGAGGAGGAGGACCCTGTAAAGGCATCTATCCTAAATAGATACTTTTGCTCAGTATTTACTGAAGAGAAGGTAGGGCAGGGCAGGGCCCACAGTTCAGCATCATGGACACAGGGGGGAGGAAGGTGAGCACTACTCCCTTCACAAAAGAAAGGGTCCTACAAGAGCTTGCTAAGCTCAGGGTGGATAAGGCAATGGGACCTGATGGCATACATCCCAGGGTACTTAAGGAGCTAAAGATGGAACTATCAGAGCCATTAGCAGAACTGTTTAGTGAGTCTCTGAGCACAGGAGAGGTCCCAGAAGACTGGAGAAGGGCTCATGTGATCCCGCTCCACAAGAGTGGTAGCAGGGAGGAGGCGGGGAACTACAGACCAGTCAGTCTTACCTCCAGTAGTGGGCAAGATTATGGAGGCACTCCTTAAGGAAAGGATAGTGCAACACCTGGAATCCTTAGGGCACAGGATCCAAGATAGCATGGGTTTACAAAGGAAGGTCCTGTCAAACTAATCTCATAGATTTCTTTGACTGGGTAACCAGAGTGGTGGACCAAGGGGGAGCAGTTGATGTCGCCTATCTTGACTTCAGCAAAGCTTTTGACACTGTTCCACATAGAAGATTGATAAATAAGCTGGGTAGGCTCGGGGTGGGTCAGAAGTTGGTCAACTGGGTGGCAAAGTGGTTGACGGGCAGAAAACAGAGAGTGGTGGTAAATAGTATACAGTCAGAAGAGATGCAAGTCACAAGTGGGGTACCTCAGGGATCAGTCCTGGGGCCAGTCCTCTTCAACATCTTCATTAGTGACCTTGCAGATGGACTAGAGGGTAAGGCTTGTCTGTTTGCAGATGACACCAAGATCTGCAACAGAGTAGATGATCCAGATGGGGTGGGCAGAATGAGAAGAGATCTGGATAAACTAGTAAAATGGTCAGAAGAGTGGCAACTGGATTTAATGCAAAAGTGCAAAATCATGCACATAGGGAAGAAACCCTGAAGCCACCTATAGGCTGGGAGGGAGTTGCTAGCAGTCACAAAGGAAGAAAGAGACTTGGGCATCATCATCACTGATGACCTGAAATCATCCAAGCAGACCTCTAAAGCAGTAGGTAAGGCTAGGGGGGTGTTAGGGTGTATTAGTAGGGGTATCACAAGTCGTAAAAGGGAGGTAATAATCCCTCTTTACAAGACACTGGTTAGGCCCCATCTGGAGTACTGCATGCAGTATTGGAGGCCACACCTTCACACAGACATTAACCAAATTGAGGCAGTCCAGAGAAGGGCAATCAAAATGGTGCAGGGACTGCATCAGAAGACATATGAGGACAGATTAACAGAGCTCAATATGTATACCCTTGAGCAAAGGAGGAGAGAGGTGATATGATCGAGGCATTCAAACACCTTAAAGGCATTAACAAGGTGAAAGAGTCTAACATGTTTAAATATAAGAAAAATAGCAGGACAAGAGGACACAGCATGAGATTAGAGGGGTCCGATTAAGGGGAATGTGAGGAAATTCTTTTTCACAGAAAGGTGGTGGATGCATGAATGGCTTACCACAAGAAGTGGTGGCTATGAATACAGTGCAGGGCTTCAGACAGGCATGGGATAGGCATAAGGGAGCAATACAAATGACTATGAATAGATAGGCCACTGACAGAGCAAAGGCCGATGGCACATTTATAAGGTAGAAAAAGAAATGGGCAGACTGGATGGGCCTTGCGGTCCTTATCTGCCGTCAACTTCTATGTTTCTATGTTTCTATATGTTTTCTTATGAAATTATTGTAAAGGTTACTATGAGGATCTCGTATGTTAATTGCAGGGTTATAGTTAGAAAATGTTTTCAGTAAGACAGAAAATGATTTTAAAATAGGGATGTGGAGGCATCCGTTTTGTGGACAGGAAGGGTGTTATGATGATGTCACTGCCTCACCAGTGTTAACAGTGTGCTGTGCAGCAGGTGAGAACAGTTTTGACTGTGCTGTCAGGGATTCTATTATATTCTGAGGAACACCCAGGATTTTATGTTTGGCAGAGTGCAAGAAAGAATCTAGTGTTTCTCTTCGTGATAGAATAGGATACCTGTCTGTAGGAGTAGTTTGTTTTAACCTGCTTAACTGCATAATGGTAGAGCTGGAGAGGCAGTGACATCATCACAGCACCCTTCCTGTCCACAAAATGGATGCCTCCACATCACAATTCTGAATGTATTTTTCTGTCTTACTGAAAACATTTTCCAAATATAACCCAGCAATTTACATGGTGGATCCTCATAGTAACCTTCACAATAATTTCATAAGGAAACATTTGGATTCCCTTTAAATTTATCTTCCTACCCATTTAATTCATATGTCAGGCACTCCAGTGGCAACATTTTGAGCCATTGTTCCTTCCATAGACCCAATGTTGGTGTATCTACATTTCCTGGCTACAAGGCACATAATCCATATTACCTTCAGGTGTAGGTCCCACTCTTCCCCTTCCCTGTTCTCAACACAAAACAGTAGATAATCCCATGGGCATACTCCTTGTGGCAGGGTCTAGCCATACTGGACTCATATCCCCCACCTTTTGGGAGGGCAGTTAAAGGCAAGAGAGCCCTGGGTGGAGAGGGTGGCTAGTAGCGGGGGGGGGGACCCTGAACGCATCCGTTATTTCAGGGCTTGTCTTTTGTTCTCATGTCTCACTCCCACTGGACCGTGGCATGCCAGAAGTTCCAAACACAAGCATGCAAGTGTCCCACAGAGAGCCTGGTGCCCACCTGGTACCACATTTTAAACAGACCCAAATGGGAGCTCCAAATGGGAGGCTGTAGAGACTTTTTTTTCACAAATGAAAGTTGTTATTTACTGGCACAGAAGTTTGTCATGACAAGCAGCTGCTTACTTCCTTACAAAGAACAAACTATCGTTAAGGAGAACTCACAAAAACTACTAATTTTAAACTTCTGTTTTCTCAAATGAGTTCATATTTGTTAAATATATATATATATATATATATATATATATATATATATATATAACACACACACACACACACACCATGGGGATAAGAGCTCTTGTTATTTTCACTGCAGTGAAATAAATGAAGCTGATGATAGCAGAGTTAAAATAAATGCCATTTATACATACTCTGCTGATGTCAGCATCCTCCATCTTTCTATACTCATTCCTGCCACTGAATATCCCTCATCTCACTGCCTGCACTACAAAAAAACTACACAAGTTTCATACCAAAGCTAACAAATACATGTTAAAACAACCCATCCCAAACATAAAACCCCACAACTTAATCGACGTCTGTTTTACAAGCATTTTGGCAACACTCACACAAGCGGTCCCGAGAGTATGTACAATTGTCCTCCGAATCAAAATCGAACAGCACGTCTATGAAACAACTACCACGAAATACAGTACTACTAATGGTCTCCTGTACCTGTCAGCATTGACAACAGTGTTCTTTATCTAACTTTTTTCCTTTTGTATCAATCGCCATGCTACACCACGAACAGGAAACTGAACCCTATTACAGGAAATGAAACTTGGCGAGTACCCACAGACATAAACGTAATCAAAGTGGGCTCTGTCAAAACACACACTGAAGCTGAAGCAAACAGCATAAAAAATGCACACAAAGAATTACAAACGAACATAACACACCAAAACAACTTACTAAACACATGAGAAATATACCTAACAAAGATCACAATTGTGCTGTTCCCAAGCTGTAAACAAATTCCCACCCTCACAAACAAATGCCCCAATCACAGAGCACACTACAGATAACACCAGATAACACCATCCAATCAGCAATCAAACAAACAGCAAATGACCAATAACAGATCTAACAGATCTAACACACACACCATCCATTCCCATTCAGTCATACAAACAACAGAAATGAACACACCAAACACAGATAAAACAAAATGTACCAGAAGAGCTCTCACCCCGTGTATAAATAGCTCACATAATGTGCAGATTGTGAAATATGGAAAATCTTCTCACTCCTGCATCGTGAGTTCTGGATATTTCACTCTGCAGGAGTGAGAATATTTTCCATATTTCACTCCTGCCCATCATGTATCCCCTATTTATATATATACATATATCTCCAGTCTAGTATTTCAGTTTGGCTTTTCCGTTCATACTTTCATAACCTGAGAGCATCTATGGCAACTGTCTCATTAGCACATACAGCTGCGTTGGAGCTCAAGACTATGGCTTCCTGCATTCAAGAAGTGTACAGCGTAAGCATTTCAAAAGCCATTATAACCGGTTATAACGAGTTTGCTGGTTATTATGGCTTTTGAAACCAACAAAAATTGGGTTAATTATGGGCCCATCAGTAATTATATCTAAAGGAGTACTACACCCTCATATATTTTAAATGTTGTTTCCTTGTCAACAGACAATTTGTTTATTTTGGCGACCTGGTGCTGGGCCCTGTTGGCCATCTGCTGTGCCCTGACACACACCCTGAGTCTCCCAACTCTCTAAACACCCCCCAGCTTACCCCCCCGGGACATGGCAACTGGGAGAGACCAACAGACTTTTAGTTATTGACCCAGTAGTGGGAGGTCAGTTGGCGATGCGAGGTCTGGTGTGGGGTGTCATCTGTTGGTGGCAGGACCATTTTTTTATGCTGTTCTTCTTGGGAGGTGAGATGTGGAATGTCATCCATGGGATGAACCTGACATCAATCCCGCCTTCCACTGATCCAGGCACTGGTCATGTTGGATCCCCTGGCCACTGCCAGAGGTCCATATTGTGCTAGACACTCAACCCCCCCCCTCCGCCAGCGAAAGACAGCCAATTTTTGGAAGCTGAATCCTTCTCCCCACCCCAGTTGGCCCTCTGACTCCTGAGTCTGTTCCTGAACTCGGGATGTTGGCGTTGCAAGTGGATGCCTTGCTACTGTGCTGGTGGCTGGCTGAATACAACTCTTTTTGTGTAGCTGTTGGGGATATACTGTAAGTGTTTGCATTAGTTTACTTTCACTATTCATACTAGTCCCTGCAACTATCCTGGGGAACTCCATTTTCTGGTTATTGAAATCTTACTGTGCATGAGTGCATTATCTTACACTCCACAGTATACCCATCTGCTTACTTAGAATTCAACAAAACAGGTTGCAGCAAGGTGTGGAATATCATATATACCTTCAGTTAACTTTGCAAACTAGATAAAATGCATTTTTTTCCTTTAAATTTCATTCACTCTATATATTTCTAGAGAGCTTTTTCAGGTTATGTCTACTTTCAGCATAGAGATACATGGTGTAAATGGGTGCTGTGACATCATGTTTTCATATGCTAATGCAGCTCTCAGGGATAATGAGATTTCAACCACCAGAAAATGGAGACCCCCAGGCTAGTTACATGACAAGAACAGCGAAAACAAACACAAACACAACAGCCACAAGAAAAGAGTTATCTGTTGACAAGGAAACAAATAACATTTACAAGATACATGAGTGTAGTACTCCTTTAAATAAAACATTGAAATAACTTATTCTGTAATCTGTGTACATATTTTTACCATAAAATCCATTTTATAAGTGCAAGAAGCCACTTCAGGGTGTGAGTTAGGCTGAGATAAACACATTTCCAGCAGCTATTCCGCCTGCAGTCTGACCTCATTATGCCACTGGTTGTGTGGTCATCACATGCTAGAGTGTTTTATTGCAGTTACAAAATAGGTTTTATGTTAAAAAGAAAAAGTAAGGCCTCTCACACCCGGTCATGCCTTAGTGCTTAATTCCTATCAGAATTAGCTCCCCAGGATCCACCTGCCGGAAGGTTTTTTTTGTTTGTTGTTGTTGTTGTTTTGTGAATAGTGGCAGATGTGGCTGTTACCCTTTCAGATGCACTGCCCTTATATTGTTAATCAATATTGTGAGATACTGACGGGCTCTCCTGCTTTGAGGGGTGGAGGGGTAGGTTGCTAAACACCATGGACTCCATGAAATGGGCTGGAGAAGAGGATAGTACTAAACTCCAAGGATTACATAAATAGATATGAAGAGGATACAGTACTCCTAAACACCAGGAACTACATGAAATGGGCCAGTGGGAGACCACTCATTTGCACATTTAGTGGCTAAGATGCCAGTCCATGCTAGCCAACATGACTAGAGAGTGTCATAGGAGGATGTAGGGATTAACAGTGTGGAAAAATTACTCATGTTTTCAACCCAGACCTCAGCACAGACACAGACACACACGCACCCTTCGTTACAGGAAGAGGGACTCAGCCCCTAAGAACAGCAGTGCTCTTCATCTTCAACAGCAATGATGAGGGGATAAATCTAATGCCCCCACAACAACTGCCTCACTTTGATAGTGAGCTGGTCAGACAGTCTCCTCTTGGATGGTGCCAGACAGTTTATACATTAAGGGGGCCAGTACCCACTAACTGACCACATCTTCCATCTGCGGCAACTCTGCAAAGGGCCGATCGGGGCCACCTACTGCAACTGCTGTCCGTGGCATTCTCAAATGGCTCAACTGGCGTCACAAACTTGAGTCACCATCTGTGACAAGTCTCTAAAGGCTTGAACAGGGCCACTGACCAGGTTTTGCTGCCTGTGGCATACTCCAAAGGGGTGGGGAGACAAACTACAAGGAGCAATGGGTGCCGCCACTTGCCAATATTGAAAACAAAAGGAGGCAGAGGGATGCAAGGACAAATAGAGAAGCACTAGACAATTCCTAAGGTCAGACTTGTAGGACCACAAACTTTAGCCCAGGAACACACAACAAGCCAATCAGAGAGTAGAGGACAAACTCCTTGAAATTTCACAGTGCAATACCAAAGGGCTGTGTATTGCAAAACTTTAGGGAATTCACTCTCTTCTCTGATGACTGAGCTGTCTGGTATCAGGAATACTGTATTGCTCCTCTCTGTGCCTTTGTTTGCCCCCTCCTTTCATTTCATATGTTGATGATCCCATCGTCTGACAATTGCAATGTAATGGTCCAATCACTTAAAATTCAACTCCCTACAAATCAATTTGGCATCTTTGTGGCTTATGGAACTGCCACGGATTTGGATGGGCCGGAATGCATCCAGAACATCTGCTCTGAAGGGATCTATTCTGGACAATGGCAGTGTAAAGCTCTGGATAATAGAGGATTCTATCACAGTGTAAAGAGAGCATTAAAATGTATTAACACACTTCTCAGGGACGTAAGAACACTTGACCTTCGGCCTTATGCCTTACTACACCCCTGGAGCGTGCATTAAAATCTTATAATGCACTCCCTGTTGTGGCTTATTACATATGCAAACAACTCTTTTAAGATCAAGGACTGTATTCCAAATCTTACCTCAAGCTTCATTCTTGTGATTGTTTACTTGATCAGTATAACATGAGCTCCTTCAATAACTCTCGAAGAATCAACAATCACAAGGGTGCCCCTCCTGAAAGTATACAGCATAAAATCCACATGAAAAAGGCAGCAAAAGATAGGTTAAATCATCATTTAAGCAATAAGGCATGACAGGGTGTTCCTTACTTTGAGATTACATGTCTCGGGGAAAGTGAGGTATGAGGTGAAGCCAAGTACCCTACACACCCATAAGTGCCATTATCCCACAGTTACTCGCACACTAGCGGGCCTCATCGTGATGTAAAACTGCATCCCTGATTTTTAATTTTAGAACTTTGTAATGAGCTTTAGAAAGTTAAGCATTTCTGACCTGTTGTTCTGCAATACTGCAGAGTCATGTGAGCAGATATCACCAATCACAGCACAGGATTTTCCCCAACCCATTTTATAATTTACATTGAAAACACAGACATATAGTTCTGGGTTGGGCCCCTCCCCAGTTACCTCAGCTCTCTTATATCCTGCCCATTTCTCTTCTCCGACTCTTGTTCTTTCACCTTGTCCCACATCAAGTCCACTGCAGAGTTGTTGGTCTTCTCTTATCATTCCCTCATCCCTGGCTTTCTTCTTGTCTTTTTTCCTCCATCTGTTCAGCTCCTTGTTTCACTACCCTAAAAGTCTTCTCCATGAAGCCACCCTTCATGCCTGCTGCCACACAAAGTGCTGGAATTATCATTTATGAGCTTTGGGAACTATGAAAGTCCATGAGGGTTCTAACTTTAAATTTATCACCCATTCCAACTCTAAGTCCATGGCAATGTTGTGTGAGCTATCGGAGCTCATTTCAGAGTTACAGCTGAACCCCGGCAAGCAGCCCCCCGTAATTTCAACCAAGTCTAGAACACTGTGCACTCCAACAGATAAGTACACACTTGCCTTTTAGGACTCAGACAAACATCACTGTGACACTATGACAATGTACCCTTGAAGTGGCTGGAGTCCAACATTTCAAAATTGAATGTTTTTATTCCAGAATAATAAAACAGCAAGTGAGAAAGCATCTTGTGACCCGAAGTGCCAGGGAAGATAGTATGGAATACTGGTTTAGTCTCATTTGTTATTTTATTATTTTGGAATAAAAAATTTTAATTTTGAAATTCTGGACTCCAGCCACTTCATTTCAACAAATACTGGTACATTGCCACAGTAACATCTGTTTGAATCTTTAAAGGCAAGTGTGTACTGATCTGTTGTAGTACGCAGAGTTCTGGACTTGGTTGTAATAGTAGGGTGCCCCCCCCCCCATTTCTGAGCATACCCACCTCATAGTGCATTCGTAGTTCTGTTCTTTTGGATGTTGCTACCCCATAATTTCAACACTGCGTATCTCTATCTCTCTCTCTCTCTCTCATCCCAGTTTTTGTGCAAGTCATTTAAACTCCCCAGTACTCCCAGGTCATGCTTAAATAAATATAAATAATTTGCAGCAACAGTTAAAAGAACTAGGTAATTTATCAGAATATCAAGCAGGTTTTCACTCGGGTTTTGAGCCATCTTTATGAAAAATATGTTAAATTGTGGAAACTGAAACTTATATATAGCTTTTATAGACTTCAGCTCTGCCTTTGATCTGGTTTCATGTAATTTATTATGGTTGATGATGGGAGAATGGTACATTAATCCAAATACCATTGCTATTATTAAAGAATTATATTCAGATAAATGGGCTCAGATCAGGTTGAGCACCCAAGGTCAATTTTCATCATCATTTACAACAGAGGTGTTAGACAGGGGTGTGTTTTAGCACCTGTACTTTTTATGTTGGCGTGCTTGCGCAGCTAACATCTTGCAGTAGTGTAGAATTGGAGGCGCAGTAACTGCTGAGCGAATGCAGGGCATGCATCAGTAGGTCCGTCCCTCATTCCCCAATCAGCCTACATGCCAGCGACACACCACCCGGGCGAGCACATCTAAGGAAAAGGTCCGCTGCAATGTGAGTAAGCTGTTTGTGCAATGAGGACCTCCCATTGCTCTTACCGACACAAACATGGCGGTACACTACCTGCCAAACTGCCGACTACGGGTGTGCCCAATCCCTGTCGTATCCTGCCCCACAATGCATGTGTCAACAATGAGGCCCACTCCCTGTCAGCATAAAGAGCACCCCCATTTGTTATATGCGAGGGGTGCCCAATTCTATGGCTCTTGCCCTTCCCTCAAGTTTCCTTGTGTGCAGGCGGGGGTGCCCAATCCCTGTCGGCATATGCTAACCCCCCCTTTTGTTGTGTGCCAACGGGGGTGCCCAGTCCCCTGTCAGCTACAGCTGCCCCCCCAAAAAACAAGGGTCCGTTGGCATGCTGGGGAGCCCACCCCAGTGTGCCACATGCCTCTGTAAACATAAAAATGGTCCTGCAATGTTTTATTTTTTTTGTCCCTGTAAACAAAAAACGGTCTCTCGCCATCTCCCTGCCCCCTCACAACCCACACCCACCCACTCGCATTCTATCTCCCCACCCCCCACCCCATACTTACCTCCGAGTTTGGCACGACAGTCTTGCGTGGACCGGGAACACGCCTGCACACTTCAAAGCTGACCATGAACTGAGGAAATGCTGGTAAGCTGTATAACGGAATAAATAGGGTTTTTGCAACTTTGATGCATATCTCAGGCATTTTTTGGAATTTTGGCACCAAATTTTCAACATGGGGTTTTTGGGAACCCCCTTCATAAATTCTTGCACTGTCATGGCGTTATTTGGTTCCGAAAGGTGATTTTGTGGTCACTGCGCAAAATCACCTTTCAGGACTGAGTAACAAAATGACAGTGCCACTGTTCATGAGAGAAGCTCTCAAAAAGTCTAAGTTACAAATTTGGTGACAAAACTCCCAAAAATGGCTATTTTACAAGCGTGTGTTGCGCTGTTTCTACGCACGCTCGTAACGTCATGAATTTGTAATATTTTCGCTCCAGATTTTCAAACTTGCCATTTTTCCACACCTTCTGATGAACAGTACAGCTGTCATTTTACATATCCTGCCCAAAATGTGTTTTCGCACATCCAGCGCAGAACAGCACGGTCGCTGTGCGAAATCACTTTTCGGGACAGTTTGAGGAAATGACGGTAACACTGTTCATGAGCAGAGGTCCTAAAATGCCTATGTTGAAAATTTGGTTCCAATTCATCTGTAAAATGACTTGTGTTGCAAGTGTGTGTTGTACAGTTTCCACGCACCATATAACCATAAATTGCAATATTTCCATGCCAGATTTTCAACACTGGCATTTTTCCAACCACTTTGAACATCCTGCCCAAAATGTGTTTCTGCACCTGTGGTGCACAATGGCGTGGTTGCTGTAGGAAATCAACTTTTGGGACAGATTAACAAAATCGCAGCGCCACTGTTCATAAGGGGAGGTCCCAAAATGCCTATGTTACAAATGTGGCCACCAAACTCCCCAAAATAACTGGGTAACAGATGTGCGTTGCGCAGTTTGTATGCATGATCATTGCTTCACCAGTATTTCATATTGTCACTCCAGAGTTTCAACTTTGCCATTTTCTTATGCCTCCTCATGAACAATACAGTTGTCATTCTCCACCATCCTGCCCAAAAATGTATTTTCATCCGTCACCAAATGGCACAGCTGCTGTGCAAGACCACCTTTCAGCTAACAAAGTAATTGTGCCGCTTTTCATGAGGTGGCCTGACAAGCAGCCCATGTTGAAAATGTGGAGTGAAACTACCAACACACGCCTACGGTGTTAGGGTTTCCCACTGTAGCACCCCACCCTGTACAGACTGACAGGCATCCAGGGTGTGACTTGGGATCATCGGATGTAATGCTCACACCATTACACCCCCCCTCACCCCCACCCTGCAGCCACTGACAGGCATTGTGGTGTGTCTTGCACTGTTCGGCCACAAAGTTCACCCCACGCTCCTATACTGAGCCCATGTCAGCATATTTCCTTATGGAATGGGGTAAGTATAACGCCCAAAGACCCCAAAGCACACCCGACACTTGTCAGTGTCTACAGGTTAGGGTAAGGTACAATGGCATGAGCATTATAGCTGACAATCCAAAGGCACACCCCAATGCCTGTCGCTCTCTACAGGGTGCGGTTGGCTTCACTTCAATACTTCACTGCCATTCCTATTATGCATCTCTAGCTCCAGCACTGCCAATGGCAATGCCAGTGCAACAACATTCGGCATTGACAAATGCTTGTTTGTATTTATATCAATAATCTCGTTTTGGCCCTTGAATGCTCAATAACAGATTCTCCTAAAATATTACATAAGATCTGTACCGCTTTAGTTTATGTGGATGATCGTGTACTGTTTTTGTTAACACAGAAGGGTTTACAAGATACATTAAACACTTTGCATGAATATGCTAATAAACATAGGCTAATAATTAATGAAACTAAAAGTCAAATCATGATTTTTGGATCAAACAAAACAAACATTATGTGGAATGTCGGTTCCAAAAAACTCAAAATGGTTAAATCTTACATTTATTTGGGCTTACATAGAAACATAGACTTTGACAGCAGATAGGACCGCTTGGCACATCTAGTCTGCCCATTTCCCTACCTAGGATAGGTACATGAATTTAATTAACTAACAGCCTATTTCTTCTACAACACATTGATTGCCTTATGTCGGTCCCATGCACTCTTGAATTCTCCCACAGTTTTAGACCTCATAACCTCTCAGGAAGGTTGTTCCATGCATCCACTACCTCTCTGTGAAATAATACTTCCTCACATTGCCCCTGAACCGCCTCCTTCTATCTTTAAATTGTGTCCCTTGTTCTTGCAAGTCTCTTTTCTGAAAGATGCTACCCTCTTGGACTTTGTTGATTCCACTGAGGTACTAAAAGTTTCTATCATGTCCCCCTCTCCCTTCTTTCCTCAAGGGTATACATATTAAGCTCCTTTAGTCTCTCCTCATACAGCTTCTCTTGCACACCCTGCACCATTTTAGTTGCCCTCCTCTGGACTACCTCTATCCTGTCTATGTCCTTGCGGAGATGGGGTCTCCAGAACTGGACACAGTACTCCAGATGGGGTCTCACCAACTGTCTGTACAGAGGGATAACAACTTCCTGTTTTCTGCTGCTGATGCCTCTCCCTATACATCCCAGTATACCCCCAGCCCTCCCTACTGCCTTCTCACATTGCTTGCTAACCTTAAGGTCATCTGATATGATTACCCCCAGGTCCCTTTCCTTTTTGTTGTTGTTACTACCTCCCCACCCATTGTGTATTCTTTCCCTGGGTTCTTGTTTCCCAGGTGCATTATTTTGCACTTCTTTGTATTGAATCAGCTGCCATACTTCTGAACATTCCTCCAACCTTGCCAAGTCCCTTTTCATCCTTTCCACGCCTCCTTGTTATCAACCCTGTTGCAGATCTTTGTGTCATCTGCAAAAGGCATACTTTCCTTCCAGTCCTCTGCAATGTCACTGATGAAGACATTAAAAGGACTGGACCCAATACTGTGAACCACGGTGCCCACTAGTAACCCCTATTTCTTCAGAGTGGACTCCATTTACAATTACCTTCTGTGTCCTGTTGTGCAGCCAATGTTTTACTTCAGGCTACCACCCTGGGACCCACTCCCAGGCTGGTTAATTTGACTATTAATTTTGTGTGGGACTGTGTCAAATGCCTTGCTAAAGTCTAGGTAGGCCATGTCCACAGCCCCTCCCTGGTCTACTACTTTGGTCACCCAGTCAAAGAAATCTATTAGATTCGTCTGACATGACCTTCCCGCTGAGAAGCCATGATGCCTTGGGTCCTGTGCTCCACTGGCCTCTAGGTACTCAACTATTCTTTCCTTCAGAAGTGACTCCATCACTTTCCCTACCACAGAGGTCAGACTGACAGGTCTGTAGTTTCCTGCCTCTGTCTTGGTCCCACTTTGTGAAGGGAATTACATCCGCCTTCCTCCAGTCCTCGGTACCACACCATCCTCCCATGATTTATTAAAAGAGTAGCCAGTGGTTTCACTAGTTCCTCCTTTAATTCTTTTAGAATTCTGGGTGAATTCCATCAGGACCCATTGCTTTGTCCACCTTCTGTTTTAGGAGTTCTTGCAGAACCCTTTCTTCTGTGAAAGGACTGGATCGACCCTCCTATCAAGGTGCTTCTGTTAATTGGATTAGGCACTTCCCCTCCTTTTTGTGAATACTGAGCAGAAATATTCGTTCAGTATCCTGCTTTTCACTGTCCCCTGCCCACCCACCGTTCATTCTATTCAGCCTCACTATCCCTCCCTTTGTCTTTCTATGCTCGCTGATGTACCTATAAAAGGTTTTATCCCCTTCTTAACTGAGTTGGCTATCTTTTCCTCAGTTTGGGCCTTTGCTATTCTGACTTCCCTCCCTGCTTCCTTCTGCCTTAACTGGTACAGCTCTCTGTCCTGCTCCTTCTGTGTTTCCTTATACCTCCGGAATGCAATCTTTTTCTTCCTGACTTTCACAGCCACCTCTTTTGAGAACCATAGTGGCTTTTTCTTTCATTTTGATTTGTTTATTTGCTTCACACAAAGGCTTGTTGCCTCCATGATGGCAGTTTTGATGATTCCCCATTGTTGCTCCACACCTCCTTCTAGCCTGTTTGCTAGTGCTTTTCTGAGGCACTCTCCCATCTTGCCAAAGTCAGCCCTCTTAAAGTCCAGTACCCTCACTGTTGTATGGCTTGACTCTGTAGCTGAGTTTAACGTGAACCACACTGTTTGATGGTCACTTGTCCCCAGATGGCAACCCACTTCTAGATCTGAGATCCTCTCACTGCCCCCATTTGAGAGTATGAGGTCTAAGATTGCTCCCTCAGGAGTGGGTTCCGAAACTAGCTGTCTAATGCCTGCCACCTGTAGGGCATCAAGAATGGCCCTGCTCTTGGATGTGGCTGCAGCAAATGTGCTCCAGTTAACATCTGGCATATTCAGGTCTCCCATCAACAGTATCTCCCCTTTCTCTGCCATTCTAAGAATGCCTTCTATCATATCCTTGTCCATTCCCTTCCCCTGACATGGGGGTCTGTACACAAACCCTGTGCGGATTGTAGTGCTCTTTCCAGTCTCCAAGGTGACCCACAGTGCCTCCTCTCCTCCCTGTTTACTCTTTTGTTCAGTTGCTTTTATCCCTTCCTTTACATAGAGAGCTACTCCTCCCCCCATCTATCTTGTGATGGCAGCTGGTTTGAGCATGTTAATACTTTATTGCCCAAGCTGTAACAAACTGCTAACTCATTAAAGGCATTTAATCTTAGGTTTGGTGGGAATTCTATCAAATCTTTAATTGAAGCAGCCAAGGTGAAGTATTATGCTGAACTATTACATCAAACAGAAATATGGGAATATGAACACTTTAATATGCTTGAAATTCCTTTAAATAAATTACTTGGAGCCAGTTTAGATCTAAAGAACTCAATCCCTATTGCACTGGTATGTGCAGAACTTGGTGTGGTTAGCAGTATGGCATTTGTAAACTCAAAGAAAGTAAACTACTGGGTTAAACTATTGCCCTTGGATCATAATAGATTACCTGCACTTGCACTTAAAGAAAAATATGTTTAGGAAAATCTGGGCTGCCAGAGCTCTAAATGGTTGCTTAAAATTTATAGTATCTTAGAAAACACAGGTTTAGCATTTTTGGAAAAACTTCTTGATAAGAAAATAACTATTAGCCTCAAATATAAGCCATATATTACAAAGAAAATCACGAATTACTATAAACTGACTGATCTGAGATCTATTTCCAAACTTAAAATAGCACCTGGCCATGTAATAATGACATTACATTTTTCTTTGGGGACTATTTGGATGTACTAATAGATTTAAAGCAGAGGCAATTGTTTAGAAAATGTAGACTAGAATTATTCCCAAGTAATGTTCTTCTAGTAAGATTCAAAAAAGTTTCAAATAGTGTATCTTCTTACTGTTCATGCACAAATAAATAGAGAATAATGGATGGGGAAGGGTTTAATATGAGAATTTAATGCACACCCGAGTTGTGGGATGCTACATAAACCCCAAGGGCGAAGCCCGAGGGGTTTATCAAAGCATCCCACAATGAGGGTGTGCATTAAATTCTCATATGAAACACCCTCCCCATCTTCTATTTTTTATAATAACAGACCAGCAATTTTTCTCCAGCAGTTTGTGAGACTGTTTGGCCCCACCCACATAAAGAATGTTGGCCAATGAGACAGCAGCCTAGTTTGACTGGCATGGCTCATGAATGTCATAATAACCAGCCGATTGTTATGGAAAATATCAACCTGGTCAGTACATTGAGAGAAATAGCTGACCAGTTATTATATACCCATAAGATTTACTCCATGTGATGATTATTTGTCCCTGGTATGAAAATCCCAGAAATCTCTGGTTGGTGCCAATCTGGGATAGCATTGAAACCACTGTTAATTTGATTTTGCTAATTATCTTATTTACAACTAGCAACTAATTAATAATAGAAAATACGCTAAAATATCTTGTTGCAATAACGAAAATCCAAACCAAACATGAATTGATTGTAAAGCGTGTTAATATTAGTTAATTGTTAAATGTGAAAAAATGTTATATTAGGAGAAGTGTGTATCTGTCAGCAAAACCCTAAAGCTTCTGTAAAATATTTTATTGTGCAGAAAGTTGTATTACGTATCAATGGAAAAACAACTGATGACCAAGATTTAGATATTATGTATGCCTCTGTTTATTTTTCAGAATTTCCTATTTAGAACATCCATTAGGATGAACTGTGTGCAATATTGAATGTTTTAGCAAATATTGATATCTTATTGTGATATGATGGCAGTGCACTTGTTTTATGGAGATTTTATTTATAATCTGTACTCTACAAGGTGTCGTATTATATTTGTGTTGTGTATTTATATTTTAAATTGTAAAGGTCACTAACCGATCAATAAACTCAAATTGCTAATTGCTTGTAAAAGTGACATGTGCCCAGTAGGCTCTGCCTCGTTACCAAAGAATAAAAATACAAAAGAAATAAGCAAACAAGCAGGACATATTACAAGACAGGGGAAATAGAATGATCTAAAACTGAATAAAAAGGTAAAGGTCAACATGTTTACTATACTACGTATTGCTGCTTTAATAAAATGAGAAAACAGTACACAACAGTTACACTTCTAAAGTTTAACATTATGTGTGGCTTTTTTCAGACTACTGAAGAGCAACAATTGTGTTTGTTTTTAAACAACCACTCCAACACCCCCCCCAACCCATGTTAGCTTACCTAAAATGGGCTTAAACTGTCTGCACTGCTAAATGTTCTACTGCTTCTATTCTTGCAGGGAAAGGGATGGTAAATTCCACTTTGCTGCCCGATCCCTTCTCCTTCCTGGTGTCGAGCCAATAGTATAAGTCTTCATCCTCCTGCTGCCACCTCACTCAAGACATCCTGTGTCCTGTTTTATAGCAGTGGAAGCCTGGCTTAAAAATATAGAGGGCCACTGGGGTCAAATCAAAGTCACAGTTCACTAACAAGGGCCATATTAATCGAGCTGTGGCTTTGATTTGGCACCAGTGGCCCATTAATATATATAACAATATATTATATTTTTTTAACTTGAAATATTTTTATTTAATGAATAATAACATACAGTTACTTCATTATATTTAGGCTTTCTATCCATTTCTAAAAGACATACTGTTACATCCAGATTTACATGAGGTTATTTGTTAGAAACAAAGTTCATTCAACTGTCCCTTTTGTTACTTTCCTCATATTTCTTCACAGTAAGAAGTATGATCATGGATGTCTTCTTTGTTGTTCCCAGTATCTTTAACTAGCCGTTTCTCTAAGTTCGTAGATCTCTATTTCCAACAAACCAAAATTCATAAGCATCTTTAATCACACACAAAAAACAACAGTAACAAAAAAAAAAAAACCCGCTTCTTCTTGTTATCAAGCTACATCATTCTTTCCTTGTTGGTCTTATAGTCTCTTAAACTCTGGTAGTGTCAAGTGATAACTCAGTTTACCAGACAGTCTCTATGTACAAATCCCTCACCAGGAATCTCCCTGGGGCAACAATCTCGGGTGATTTGTTATGATCTGGGCATTAAGGCTAATCTCCTCTTTAGGCTTGTAGTAACTGCTCAAGTGTAGGGATGCCCTCTTTTTCCTCTAAATGATCAAACCAAGGGAGCCATCTAGCATTAAATTACTCTGTGGTCAATCTTAACATTGCTGTGATTGCCTCCATACTTTTTATTTGATCAATATTATTGTACCATTGGATCTTCGGGTAGCCACCTCTGGGTGAGGGACTTCAATGCCGCCCCCACCAGCACTAAAAACAAATATTTCTCCACCTGTTTTTTTCAAATCCCTTGGGGGAAATACGAGTACTAGATTTTCTAACTCTAGCGTTGTCCCCAGAGAGAGTGTTTCAGCAATCTCTTCGGCTATTTCTGTCCAGAAGGAGGATATGCAGGCACAGGCCCAGAAAATATGGTAGTGCGTGCCTTTTGCCCCACATCCCCTTCAACATTTATCCAAAGGGAGAGATGAATAATGACATGAGATCGATGGGGTCCAAAAAAATTGAATATTAATCTTCTATCTAAATTATCTGCAGGAAGGTGAGTTTGTTGTTTTCTGGACTCCCCTTCAAATCTCCTGCCATCTCTCCTCCGGAATACTTTGTTCTGCCTCTGCATCCCAATTGACTATCACTCTCTGGATGGCTAATGTACCCCTGTTTTCTATTAATGTTTTGTATGTTTGTGAGACATAAGTTCTAGTGTCCTGTGATGTACTCCTTTGGTGAGTTAATATTACTGGGGATGCTGGACACTGAGCCAACTCGATTAGCCCAATGTTATTCTGTATATAGTGGATACATTGAATGTATCTAAACATATCTGCCTCATTTAGGGCAAACTCTCTTTGCACCTCTATGAATGATTTCAAACGGTCCACCCCCAGAAGTTGTCTTGGATATATGAGTCCCTTAATCGCCCACTCAGTTAGGCGTGCATCTCCACTGTGTATGGGGAAGCCTGGCATGTTATACAGGGGGAGATATTCCCAGACTGGTCTAGGGATCTCTCACTCTTGTCTGGCCTTTAACCACATCGACATGGTATGTTGTGTGAGGGGATTTTTCAGCTGTTTCAGCTCTTTGGGGAGAATTCTCCAAGGTAGCAAATTAAGTGGACCCAGCCGGCAATCTCTTTCTTCTATCTCTCACCATCCATGACTCCTCCCACACATCAGTATTTTAATAACTGGTAGCAACTGGGCCGCCAGATAATATTTGAGAAAGTCCGTAAGTCCCATTCCCCCTCTTTTTTTACATTCTGTCAATATATCCCAACGGACTCTTGGTTTCTTCCCTGCCCATATGAAATCTGACATTCTTTTCTTGAAATCTTTCCAGTCCTTGCTTGGGATTGGTAATGGAAGGTTGGTGTATAAAAACAAGAAGCGGGGGAGAATGTTCATTTTAACTATTTCTATTTTGTTTGTAAATGTCAGGGGGAGTACCGACCATCTATTCATATCGGCATACACCTGTTGTTTTAAAGGTCCGTAGTTACACTTATACATTAATCCTGTCTGAACAGGGATTTGTATCCCTAAGTATATAATTTTGGTATTTACCCATTTGAAAGGGCTCATTTCTATTAATCTCTGGTTAGGAGCTGTCCCCAATGCCAATACTTCTGATTTTTCCTTATTAATCTTAAAGCCAGAGACGTCCCCAAAGTTCTTCAAGAAGTCTAATAAGGATGGGAGGGAAGTCTCAGGGTATCCCAAATAGATCAGGGTGTCTTCTGCATATAGGGATATTTTATGGATTGTATTTTGAATCTCTATTCCTTTTATTTCATCCCTTTGTCGTATGGCTTGGGCTAGTGGTTCCATACTAATTGCAATTAGCAGGGGTGAGAGGGGGCATCCTTGTCTTGTTCCTCTGCTAATTGTAAAGGGGGGTATTGTGCCGTTTACCCTTACCCTCGCCCGTGGGTTTTGATAACATAGCTACATAGCTTTATCCAGTTTAGGAAGTTCCCTTCAACACCCATTTTTTTCTAGTACCTGAAAGAGATATATCCAACTGAGCCTATCAAAGGCTTTTTCCGTGTCTAAAAAAATCACCAGGTCTGTTTTTGTGTTGTTTTTTTTTCTGAATAATGTTTAAAAGTCATCTTATGTTGTCATTCAGTTGGGGATGTGGTATAAAACCTGATTGGTCAGGGTGAACTAATAATTCTATATATTTTTGGAGTCGAATAGCAAGTATTTTGGTGAATATTTTTAGATCTTGGTTCAATAGGGCTATTGGTCTGAATGAGGCGCATTTCGTAAGGTCCTTCCCTGCTTTTGGGATCACCGTTATTAGTGATTCGGCCCAGCTCTCTGGTATTTTGCCCTCTTCTGAGCATTTATTAAATACTTCTGTTAGTATCTTAGCCATTGTAGCCCCAAGTGCCTTATAGAATTCTCCACTAAACCCATCTGGGCCTGGTGTTTTGCCCCCTGGTAGCCTTTGAATAACCCCCAATGTTTCTTCTATTGAAATGGGGTGATTCAGGTCCTGTTTCATCCCTTCTGATATTCTGGGGAGAGTAATTTAGTCCAGAAATGAACCCACTCCATTTTTATTTGTGGCTTCCTCTCTCTCTCCTCTTTATACAGTTTTTGATAGAATTTTTGAAATTGGAGTGCTATTTCTTCCGGGCACTCTTGCTTAGGCCCTTGTGGCCCTGAGTCTTGTAGGAAGGGGATAAACCTATCCATTTGTGCTTTTCTCAGCCTAAAAGCCAGGAGTTTTGAGGCTCTCCCCCCACCTCATGATATTTCTGGTTTGTGAATCTCAGGTATCCCTCCGCTTTTTTTATTTTCAAACTCCTGTAAGTTTTTCCGGATTTGGGTTAATTCTTTTTGGGTCCTCCGATCATGGGGGCTGGCTTTGTGCTTTTTCTCAGCTGCAGCCAGTTCAGTAGATAGCCGGTTGTGGGTGATTATTCCTAGCTTTTTTTGGGCAGAGGCAAAGCTAATTATGTTCCCCCCTTATCACCGCTTTAAGGGTGTCCCATTTAAGTAATACAGTAATAAAGTCATTGAGTTGTGGACAGCCTGAAAGTCTTTGATATCTTCCTTTAATTTTTCCACTAGGGTCTTGTTATTCAATAGAGACACATTTAGTCTCCATAGAGTTTGTCTGCCCTGGGGTAGGAGGTTCAGCCTTATTGATATTGGGGCGTGGTCTGACAGGGTTATATTGTGTATGTCAGAGCTTGAAATCTCATGAAGGTGTGTGACATTTGTATAAAAAAGGTCTATTCTTGAGTATGATCTTTGGGGGTTTGAGTAGAATGTGTGTTTTTTTTCCTTTGGGTGATGTGCCCTCCAGATGTCTACCAAACCTAACTCTTTTGTCATTGTAGTTAGGACCTTCGAGGCTATTTTGCTCATAGCTTCCTTCTTAGATGAACGATCCCTCAGTGGATGTGGGGCTACATTGAAGTCCCGCCCCCCAAGAAGCATCTGGCCCTGTGGTAAGTCCGCTATTTTTTTGAAAAATCTTCTCAACAAAAATCTCTTGGTGCTTATTTGGGGCATAAATATTGATAAAATGGATAAGCTTCCCCTGAGTTTTTACCGATACTCTCACATATCTTCCCTGCATTCCCTCTTCTGTGGTTTCTATCATCAGGTGTAGACCCCTACATATTAATATTGCTACCCCCGCCTTTTTGGCGTTAGGGTGAGAAGCTGCTACCACCTTTTCCACCCATGCTCACCGTAATTTGAGGTGCTCTGGCATGGATAAGTGTGTTTCCTGGAGGAAGACCACATCCCCCCCCCCAACTTTTTAAGTTCTTGCAGTAGTCTCGTCCGTTTTAGTGGTGAATTCACTCCTTTAACATTATAGGAGCAAACATTTAAGCAACTCATTCTGTGGCATATGGAGACCTCCAGCAAGCAACAGGGGGAATAGCCCCTCTAAGTGTGTATTCAAACTCAGATCGTCTTACCCCTGTCTTACTTATACCCTTTCCTTTGTTTTGTTTGTTATCCTGCATCTCTTCTTGGATTTTTACTGTAGACCAAACTGTGACCTTCGTACCAAAAACATATATAATAAGAAAGAAATAATAATAAAAAAAACATAGAAGATTTCACTCCTAAATTACAACTTTTGTCAACCATTGAACCCTGTCTCTACTGGACCAAATGTGGTCTAAAACAGCAGAAGAACGAAAAATCAAGATTCCTTATTATCAGGAAATCCGTTCCCTTCCGTCCCCGAAAAGAAGGGAGAAGAGAGACAAAAGGAAGTGGTTAAGGAAGAAACTCTACTCTGTATGTGCTTTCCTCAGTCCCTGCTCCCCTGTACCAAAGGGAAAGGGAATGAGGAGGTAGCCTTGCTACTCTTGTGATGTGTGTATCACACACCCACTGTCTCTGCTTAAGAGACTTAGAGCTGGTGTTATATCCTCGCTCTGGATAATGCGTCACCTATCTCTGATCTGGAACTCTGACCCGCCCCCCAGGACCCCTCTTGTTTTTTATACTTAGTATGTTCCCTCCTCCCTTCTCCGTTTGTTCTACTGTGTAGTTTAATGGCCTCCAAAGATAACCCTAATTTACCTTCGTGGCAAAAGATCTTTGTTTCTACTCCCCTTATGTAGCCACTTTTTTGACCCCTAGAATTAATATTTGTTAGTATCCCTATACTGGGCAAATCCTCACAAGACTGTGAGTCAGGATGTTTAATGTTCCCTTCTCCTCCACGCTTTCCTCTGTTGTGTTTCTCCTCTGACCCTACTGCTTCCCTATTCCGAATTAAATTCTTCAAGCCTGTCTTCATTCTACCCAATGTCTCCAGGGTGCCTGACACAGTCCTAACTACGATAAGTGGAGCCATCCTGGGAGACACCACTTTAGTTATCCCACTGTTCCGTTCTCCTTCCCTGTCTCTCTTTCACTCCAAGAAGTCCCCCCGGTTCATGCTCCCCAAGTCCCTCTCCCCCCCTTACCACTTCCTTTACCTTCTCTGTCAGCGATTGAGGGAGTCTGGCCTTGTGCAGACTGAGAAGTCAACAAGACCCAACTTCCATCACCGCACACTCGAGCTGTCTTCCCACGATCCCCACCTCCCCTGAGAACCAATCTACAAGCTATGGAGGTCCTAGCAAGAGACCGCCATCTGCTTCTCTCCCCCCCCCCAAGAACCAGTCCCCTAACTGCAGAGGTGTCTCCCGTCGATCTGGTCGGGGGTTCTCGCTACCCTGCTTTCCCGCCAGACATCTCTTCAAAAAATGGCCTTATCCCATTCTGACACACTACATCTTTGCTCTTGTAGCTTAAATCCAGACTTTGAATTATTTATGTTCACTGGGGTGCTTTTTCTCCACTTCCCCCCCTTCCCCCTACCCTTTCTTCTACCCGTATATCCCCCTCTCTTGAGAAAGCAAAACAGAACAGTTATAAGGAATAAATGCTCAGTTCCTCCATGGGCCACTTATCTGCGCATAGTCCCCCCAAAAAAGTCCATTAGTTCACCGCTCTGATTCTCTCATGGGTAAGTGCTTAGTCCGTTGGGTTCTGGCCCGCATCTCAGCGTTGAGGGGACGATCCAGTGTACGGGCCCGAATCCAGGTGCTTTCCTTTTGCCTCTGCCCTGTTGATCATTTTCTCTGCTTCTCTCATCAGGATCTTCGGGATTGTGCCTGGCCGCAACCTCTTTATTCCTTTTCCCGCCGGGTGCCATATATTTTGTTGAAGTTTTCTCTCGAACGCTTCCAATTCCAGATCTGGTAGCACAGTACCCCAGTTTCTTAGCAATGAGGCGCCCTCCAGAATATTTTCATACGTTTTCAGACCTTCTTCCATGTGGAGCCTTAGTCTGGCTGGGAATAGCAATTGACCCTTTATTTTTTTTTTTCTCTCTGACCTCCTTTAGCACTGCTCTCACTTTAAGTCTTTCTTGCTGCAAGGCTGGAGAGAAATCGTGCTCAAAAAAGATGTTGTGCCCCTGAAATTTGAGCTCTTTAAGATGCCATGCTTTTCTCAAGATCCATTCTTTCGACTGAAACTGCACCATCCTAATTATCCATGATCTGGGCCTTGCCTCTGCGTTGGTAGGCTTCGGGGCTAACGAGTGGTGTGCTCTATCCAGGGTCAGGTCTAAATCAGAGGGTATTTCCATCAGGAAGCACAACAGGTATTGAATGAAATCAATTGTAGCGGCATAGCCCTCCTCGGCCCCTTCTGGAATTCTGTGGATCCGGAAATTATTCCTTCGGGAGTGATTCTCTATGTCTTCTAGTCTGGCTTGGGTTTCTCTTTCCTTTTGTAGCAAAAACAAGAAGACTTTATTATTGGTGTCTTGTTGCTCCGTTATTTCAGTTATCTTGGTTGTGTTTTCAGCTACTTTGCTATCTATGTTGCGTACATCTTGGCACAGGTCTGCCAGCAAGGACTCTATCTTCTGTACGGAGGATAACATTTTTTGGAGGGTTCTCTCGGCTCTCCGTGGAAGTAGAAGTTCACTGTCCTCCCTATCTGCCGATGACTCTGAGATGCTGCAGTCCCTTCATGAGCAGGCCGCATAACCCTCTCTTTCTTCATCCATTGTAAGCTGTTTTAGCTTTATTTGGGAACTATTATTTTTCACAATTTTCAGCTTATTACTTCTGGTAGTCATTTTAAAATCAATCTGTGTCCTTTGAAAGACTGCCACTCATAATTTTTAGGAGGATTAAGTTTGATTCTTGTGGCTGGGTCCTGGAGCTCTTAGCCTAGCGTCCCATCACTACCGTGACGTCACCGGAAGTCATAACAATATATATTTTAAGCCACGATCCTACTGCTATTAATACAGTGCGCCCCACTTCTACAAACCACTACTTCATAAAACATCCGCGCATAGGGGCAGTACAGGGGGCAGAACTTTATACTATCGGCACCAGGAAGGATCAGGCAGTCAAGCAGAATTTACAATCCTTCCCCCTACAAAAACTAAGCAGCAGAAAGTTCAGTTGATTTTAGGTAAGCTACTATGTGTGTGTGTGGGGGGGATTGATTAAAGTACCAAAGCTGCTGCTCTTTAAGCACTTGATTTACTTTAGAGTTAGAGGGGCATCCTCACATCTAAACTCTTGATATTACTGTGTATAATTACATGCTGTGCAGCTGGAAGTCAGACTCATAATTATCTGCGAACCTTATTTGGACATGTGTTTCAAAGCTTGTAATGTCATTACCCCCCTGACTGCTTTTATTCGGTTGTTAGATATTTATTTCTTAGTTCCTCTGTATCCAATATACTCTGTATTAGGGCTTTGCAAAATGGATACTGTTTGGGAGAAATACACACCGGTACTGCGCTTTTTACAAATACCATACTTAATTACAGGACTTCTATTTTTTAATTTTTTGTTAAGTATATGATTTCTGTTTTTGTAGTGTACTTGTTATTACAATTTTTTTAATTTTAATTTTCTTTTAAGTATATGATTTCAATTTTTGTAACGTAATTGTTATTACTGTTTAATTTTTCCACCTTGAGCCATGTCCGCTTCCCCTTTCAACCAGGGCGCATCTGAAAACAAGCTGTCAGTACCTCAGTATATCTTTCCTGGTGAATCTTTTGAAATAAAATAAATATCTGTATTTGTGTTAGACCACATAAAGTAGCATTAGACCTGAGCTAAGGCTCAGTGACATACGACTAGTACTGATCATATTGTATATGTTTATACTACAGTTACTGTGTCTCTTGTGCATGTGAATACCACTGCAGAGGCCACTTGAGTGGTCCCATATGATTTCTTAAGGTATAGAATTGCAAACCAAAGGTTTTCTGGGCAGTTGCATGTAAAGCATTCTTCACACAATAAAGAGTGTCTCAAGCACAGAGGAAAAGAGCGTTCTGACTGGTTGGGAGCACTCTCTCAATCGATAATGGTTATAAAAGTGCATTTCTGAGTTCTTTGGGTGAGCACTGCAAAGTGAAGTTGGTTGAGCAGTTCTGGCACACAAGGGACTTAAGAAGGAACCCTAGAACCATTAGAGACAGGAACAGTACATATAAACATATTATAAAGCATATTAAGCATTTCTGTGTTTAAACGAAGGCAACTTGAATTTAACATAAAACTGTTTGACTTTGTAGAAAATTAGAGAAACCCCTGTGTGATGAAATGGGCCATGCAAACTGAACTTAGAACACTAGAATTTTGCCAGCCTGCCAGCATAGTGGTATCGCTACCGCTTGCGATGCTGGCAACCCAGATTCCGAAGCAAGCTCGGGTCGCTAGAGGGCCAGCCGGGGAAAGAAAGACTGAGCACCCGATGGGCCACTCTCCTTCTCCGGGAGGGGTGGGCTGCAGTCGTCACTGCAATACCACCACCTGGGTGACCACAGGTGGAGGTGCAGCGGAGGGTGCAGAATACGAGGGAGGAGCGGGTGCCAGCCGAGGACCTGAGTAAGGGCATATCTTAGCATTCCCATGTCTCATTGGCCCTCCTTGAGTGCCACCGTCCACAGGGGGTGGGACAGAAAACCAGGAAATGCCCCACATCCGGGCCAGGCGAAGGGCTACCACATCAGCAACTGTAGGATGCAGGGGGGCACTTCAGGTGCACATTCCCCTGAGGATTTGTGGGAGGAAGGGGGACTCCTCCGCCTCACTGGGGGGGGGGACAGCCGGTGGTTAACTGGCACATATGGGAGTGGGGCACTAATGGAAAGTGAGTCCCCCAGTCCCGGTGGCACAGCCTGTAAGATGCATTGGGAGACCCAGAGAGAGGATCTGGACGCGGAGAAGAAGGGGACTTAAAGAGTAAGTGAAAAAAGAACACTAGAATTTTAGAACTGTTTGCATGAGATAACCTCTTGGGGGGGTACTTGGAATGTTTACAATCGAACAATCCTGACTGGCCAAGAATAATGTCATGATTTATAAATAATTCTCAGTCCCATGGTCTTGTGTCTGAAATGTAAAAACAGAATTTTAGTAAACATGAACATGCAGGCATACAAACACCAAAACCCAGCCCTGTTCACAGGCTCACTCTGTATGCAAATATTTGGACAATGTGTCAGTTTTCCTGCAGTGCATCTCCTGGGTTGTACCTGAAACTAAGCATGAATTTGTGTAGTATGCTTATCTGGTCATCAAAAACTAACTCAATAAACCCTGTTTTACACTGAAGATTTTATTAAAGGAATACTGCCCTTATGCAGAAAGTACAGTAGCTGCTATAGAAAAACCTGATTAGGGCTTTTTGCTTCAAGATTTTTTTATTAAATGAAGTTTCCATAAACATTACAGTTACAGTAAGTTTATTTGCATGTAGTCATGGTGATACAAAATTTCAAGGACTAACATTTTTTTAACTCTATTTATATGGCTCCTTCACTGGCCCCTTAGACTTTTCTCTGGTGAGGTCTTTTGGTGTGGCCATGTTCCATCCGACCTGAGATTCCCCAGTCTGGCTGCCACTCCCGGGAGCACCTCCTACCACTGCCGCTAACTACCCCCCCCCCGGCTCTGAGCCCCCAGGGTGAGACCGCCCTAACTCCTCCAGTTCTCCATCTAGAATCTAGAGGGGCTGCCGGGGAGCGGAGGAGACACACGGTGACCAGCTAGGGATGGATCCAGCTGGGGATGTGGGGGCCCGCCACTGGACTCACCTTCACCTGCCTGGGTGCCAGGGTTCATTTTCTGGGTTTTCCCCTGGAGGTGCGGATGTGTAATGATGTTCAGTGCGTGACCGCTGCCACCTCCAACCCTTCTGCCAGGCTTCCACTTGGTGTGCCACTCCCAGCCGCCACTGGGTGCCGCAAGTGCAGTGGGAGTTGTACCCACCCTCCCCCAGGAGAGGAGAGCAGTCCTCCGGATACTCGATCTTCTCCTGCCCCTGCTGACCCCTGACAACCCTAGTCCATCCCCGAACCTGGGTCGCCAGCATGGTGAGAAGTGTGGCGTCAAGTGCCTCCACCCTCAGCACCACCAGGCCAGCCCACTTCAAGGACTAATTAATTACTTGCTTACTTTTTATGTCTTAGGGTACATCCAATTAGGACTTCCAACAATGAATTACATTTTTTAGTTACCCTTTACATCTAGTATTATCTGGTGTAATAACAGTGCCGATCATCCTATCAGCAGTCTCGCCCATGGCCATCTCAAGTAAACTAGTCTGCTTCCTGCACACAGTTCATGCTAATGAGTGCTACCAACTAATGTCAGAGTCAGTATGTGTGTGGGAAGCAGATTAGTGTGCTCATTATGGCCATGCCTGAGTCTGACTATAGGATGTCAGTGGTGTTATTACACAAGGTAATACTAGATGTCAAAAGCAATTAGAAGTATTCCAGTAAGCCATCATTCATACCTTCAAAGTATTGATCAATACCTACTGCACTGACAGGTGTGCCTGCTCCAAGGTCTTCAATGCTATTCACTGCAAACTGCTGTTTTAAAGCTGTCTAGACTGTAACAACCTTGCAATGTTGAAGAGCAGCTGACAACTGTATGTCCTCAGGTCAAGCAGCTCATTGTGAGTTGCCTACCTGATCGAGGACCTAAAATCACACATAATTTGAATTTTTTATGCAGGCATTTAGGACAAATTTAACTTACAGTTACTCCCCCATCTCATTTTCACAATACTGAAAGCCGCCCAGCTCCCAGCGTAGCCCTGCCTCTAAAAAACAGCATTTTGAGGGCGGTAAGTAATGAAGGGACTGCATGACTACTAATGGCTATAGATATCAGGTGGGAGCAGCAGCACTGTGTAAATTTGTGTAGTTTACTTTGTAGGTACTCGCACATGTTATGGGGGGTAGTATTACATGTCTGACCCCAGGTATTCTTCTGTATTCCTAACTCTCTGCAGTCAGCCTCCTAAGCAGAGCTTCCTGGAGAAAATGGGACTATATGCAAATGACAGACTGCTGTCTATAGCCATTAGCAGTCATGCAGCCCCTCCCCTACTTAGTGACAGTAAAGCGCTGTTTTTTTGGATGGGGCTACGGTGGGTGCCAAGCGGTTTTCAATAACACGGAACGGAGATCGCAAGTAATGCAAGTTAAATTTCTCCTAAATGCCTGCATAAAAAAAAATCAAATTATGTGCAATTTAGGTCCTTGCAGTTCAGGCAACACCTTGCCATGAGTTGCTTGACCCAAGGTGTCAGTTTAGCTCTTCAGTGTCATTATATGTGGCGATACTGAAGAATTACGGCCACATTGCGTCGCTGTGCAGCTTTCAGAGACTTCACGGTAATGTATGCGCTTTCTACACAATCACCACTAACACAGCACATGACAGCAAATGCAGAGACATTATTTTTATCTTGTATGCGATATTACTGAATACATAATAACCACTGAGGACCGGGGGGTGTGGGAGTAGACACCCCACAGAAAAAACAAGCAGGCATGACAGTAAATGCAGTGAATTTATTTTTATCTCAGTTACCATATTATTGAATACAGAATAACCACTGAGGACCGGAGTGGTGGGGCAGCGCCCCACAGAAGAAAAAGCAATCAATATTTAGATTTTTTTTTTAATAATCAAGACAATATTTATTTGTTCTTTCTTCTGTAGAAGCCTGCCCCCCACCTCAAGGTCTGAGATTAAATTATTGTACTATGTTTAGTTAGTTTAGTGAACTGTTTATACCTTCCATGAGGCTCCATTTACACACTGAGTCCAATGTGGTACTTACACACTGTACTTACATTACTATAACTATTCTATGAACTGTTCGGTGACTCGGGCATAGACATGAAGAGGCATGACAGAGTGGCGTCGTTTTAGACGCAAGCCTCTTACCGTAATACTTTCTGGTTTCCTTGCGCAACTGGCCATAATCCTTCAGTATCGCCTTATATATTATATTTATTTTGTTTTGTTGCTGTATATCTATATTTGATTTTCAGACTACACACACTGCTTGTAAATTTTGTTCTACTTCTTATGTTGAACCCTTGTAATCTCAGTAATATTTCTCTGCTGAACTGTCCTAACCAGGATCTCCTTGCATGACCTTTGCTCATTTCCTGGTACAGCAAATAAAATAAAATTAAATATAATTAAAAAAAAGTCCTAATCAGGCATTTCTGCACCAGCTGCTGTAGTTTCTGTATGAAACACAATTTTTCCTTTAAAGCCCATCATTTCTGTATTGTACTGAGGTTACACTGTCACTTTAAATGTTATTACCCACTGATCTCTGATGCTAAGCTCAGCCACCGAAGCCTGTGCATACTTATCATGTGATAGGGGACACAATATAGTTTATGTATGTAACAGGAAGTACTCTGTTTCAAGTAAGCTTGCTGAGACAAGATTTAGCAAGAGATCAAGCAGGTTTGTGCCTCTGCATTAAACAAACTGCTGTGCCTGAACATCTTGCAAAACCCTGATCTTAAATCTGGAGAGATTTCACTGCAATTTCAAATGCAAAAAAAAAAATCTGCACCCTTGCATATATCCTGCATAGTTTTGTTAATGTAACTAGGGTGTACAACCAAACGTTCAGATTTAAAATCTGTGTGAAATCACAGTTTGCAGAAATAAAGTACTATCTTACTGCAAAGAGATGACACCGCTCCAGCTACCATAGTACAAGGCCTTGCAGAATTTATACAGCAAAAAAAAAAAAAATCTCTCCCACTAACCCAGGAACAAGAGCACCTAAATCTCTAGATATCAGTTACTGACAAGAAATACAGTAGGAGCTATACTGACCTGTTTTAGAATGACAAGAACACATAAGATCCAGGGCTGTTTCTTCTCTCTTTCTCTTCTTGTATCTGCTGGTTAGGCTGTTTTCTCTATGGCTAGTATTAACTTCCATTAGTGCCCGCCCACTTGTATAGCCAGAGCTCAGTGCCTTGAAATGTTAACTCTTTCACAACTGAGTACGCCAGCCTTCCATTGTTTAATTTTTACACATTGTTAAGACTGTAATTACCCAGGATACGGCAGCTAAGAGGCAATACCTACTTGTAAGTGAGCTACCTCATTTTTACCCCAAATGTCCAACAGTCTTTTTATGACCTGACATTATGATCAAGGCAGGTGGAATTTTTAAAATCCCATCTGAAAGGTGATTTCGCTGTATGGCTGTGGAAGCATGTTTCAGAGGGGATTTGAAAAATTACACCTGCTATGTTCAGGAGGTGGAGTAACACAAATGATATGCTGAACATTAGAGGCAAAAATCTGCAAAACATTAAATTATGAGTAAATGTTGGAACAATTTGTTTCCTCATATCTTAGTTAGTTCTTCACATTTTTAGCCTCAGATTTTCAGATAGTCTTTTCATGACCACTCCTTCTGAGCATGACAGGTGTCATTTATGAAGCAATGACTGAAACATCATTTTGTACCACAACCATTAAATCACATTTTGGGTAGGGTTTGAGAAATGGCAGCTGTCACTTTCATGAGGTGGTGTGAAAAAAATGGCTATGTTTAAAAGTTGGGGTCAAACTATTGAAAATTACCACAGTTACAGGCATGCATTGGAAAACTGGCATGTAGACTTACAACTTTGTTGTTTTCACACATTTGTACCCCAACCTTTCAACATAGCCTACTTATGACCCCACATAGGCTTCTTATGAGCCTGCCTCATGAACAAGGGCAGAGAAAATTTTCAAACCCTGCCCCAAAAGGTGATTTTGTGCCACAAAATAAAAAAATCGCTAAAGTTACAAGCCTACGTTGGTAAACCTCTATGTCGGCTCATAACTTTTATTTTACCAAAAATTTTCAAAGTAGTCTTCTTTTGACCCCATCTCATGAACAAGAGAACATTTTCAACTCCTGCCTGAAAGGAGATTTTGCACATAAACTGCAAAATCACCTTTTGGGACAGATTTGCCTGATTTCACTGCCATTGTTCATGAGGTAGGATCCCAAAAAAAGCGTGTTGGAAATTTGGGGTAAAGATGTTCAAAATGACCAAGTTAAGATGACAAGTTCCAAACCCCATTGCAATATATTGAACCACATACCTGATTTCCTCAGTTCATGGTCCAGCATTGAACAGTGAAGACGTGTCTGCGGTCCAGAGAGGATTATGGCATTGAACCCCTCAAGAGGTAAGTAAAGGCTTGGGGGGTGTGGGGTGGTGGGTGCTGAGAGGAAGGGTCGTATAGAGGGACAGTAACAATGGAGGTAGCCACAGACATTGATGGATGGTTTTCTTTTTTTCTTTTACAGGGTGAATGTAAAAAAAAGTACTACCTCCACTCTCTTTTGAGGCCTTTCTACCATAACTTGGAGTGGTACTACACTACCTTTAGCCTCCTTTTGGGGCCTTCTACCATAAGTTGAAGTGGTACTACACTATCTCCAGCCTCCCTTTGGGCCTTTCTGCCATAACTTGGAGTGGTACTGCACTACCCCCCCCGTGGTCTCTACCGTGGAGGACCCCCGCATTCTCCTTGGTCTCCACTTGGGTGTCTCCTTAGGACAGTCCCACCCTGCCAGCGCAGCATAGTAGTTGTGGAGTGGAACCACAGGAGGGATGTGCTTCTGCTCCACTGCCCTCACCCTTCCCAAGCCCACCGTAGTCCAGCTGCTCCTCTGCCTAGGCAACCTTTGAGGCAGTGGGGGCAGAGTCGGTGGTCCCTGGATGAATGAGGAGGTCCACTGAATATGGAGACAAGCAACCTCCTCCCTCAGCGCAGAAAGGTGCCTGCAGATGGGACACTACTGCATCCTTCAGAACATCTCCCGGGAAGACTGACACCTCACAGCCACTGCACTGCACCACTCCCAACATGTCTTATTTGTGGCCCCTCTCCTGTCACTTTGTATGCTTATTCTCTCATCCCTCTGTGTTTTTGTGTTTGTTTTAGTTTTTTTCTTCCCTACTTTCCTACTGCCTTTGTGCCCTTACAGCTCCTACCCTTCCTGTTCTGGGACAGGAAGTTCCTGTATTCCTCGATAGTCTCCTTCTTCCTTGCTCAGAGTGAGACTTCCAGCAGCTGGCAGGGAGGGAGGGAGAGCTACTCTTTCCCATTAAGGATGGCGAGTCTTATGTGTCTCAGTGATTCCTCCCTTCCTGCTCCCCAAACAGGAAGTTCCCATTGTCAGTTAAATCCAGTGCCTATAAAAGTAGAACTGTCTAAGGGTGGGAGGGTGGAAAGGTGGGTGGGAGGGCAATACCATCATGTAACAGGTTCTGACTCGCTCGCTGATTCAGAAGTATTCTAGTAGTAAAGTTCTATCTCCTCAGTCAGCTGCCTCCTTGCTCTGGTAACAAGATGCTTTCTCCTCCTTTTGGGTCTTTCTGCCATAACTTGTAGTGGTGCTACACTACTTCCAGCCTCCTTTGGGGTCTTTCTGCCACAATTTGTAGTGGTGCTACGCTACCTCAGCCTCCTTTTGGGTCTTTCTATTATAACTTGGAATTGTACTACACTACCTCCAGCCTCGTTTTGGGTCTTTCTACTGTAACCCGCTTGTTACCCGGGGTTACTAGAATTCCAGTAAGACCTAGTGGTAGGCAGGGAAGGCAGCTTGTGAAACTCCAGTTAAATGGGTTTCACACTGTCTCACTCTGTTCTCAGTCTCAGCTGAGACTGAGGGATGACATCACCAATAGAACTATAGCAACTGCATAAGCCACATTGGAATCTGCAGCAGAGGGAGTTAGATAGAACGCTGGGAGTTTTGAAGTCAGTGTCTTCAGTCAGTCTTCAGTGAGTGAGTGAGAAGTTGGGAGCTTGCTGGTAAAGCAGCTCAGTGAAGGCTCTAGGAGCCTCAGTCCTGACAGAGGGCTACTTTTAAGTAATAGGGTGTGTGTCTACACCTTAAAGAGAGACACAGAAGATTACTGAAGTGGTGGAGACCGCTGTTTTGGGGTCTCAGTACCCCCTCCCTCTGGGGGAGGCGAGAAGGTTTCCCTGCAGATTCCTGGGGCAACCCCCTAGTTCTGCTTGTGGAGGAAAAGCTGCCTGTTCGTTTCAGTATTTATTTGAGAGAAAAAGAAGATTTGTGAGTCACCTGTGGGGCACCTGCAACGTAAGGGTGAGTGTCTGCTCTGGCTAAAGGGGCCTATGTTTTCACCGTGGGACTTGTGTGACAATGTGGGGATTGAACTACTAAATATTGTGAAGCCTAGAGAAATGGGCTAAGCAAAGTAAATGTAGCTTCAAGTTCCAGAGTTTGTTGGGATGCAAATAATATGTAGAGGTGATGTGACAGATGTCTACCCTTAATCTACATTTAAAAGTTCAGTACAGGAATTGTTTAGTTTCCAGAGAAATGGCCGGGTATGGGCTGTGGGAGCTGGAGGTGGGTGGCCCCCCACCTTTAGTGACCAGGTCCACCTCTACGGATTTCTTCTGTGGATTTCTACTTTGCCTCAGGCACTTGGCCAGTGATGGGGGAAGTACCCAGGCGTGGGATTGTAAGGAAAATTCTCTCTAGGAGTCGTAGACTCTAGTGTGGATTGGGGAGCCACAACAGGATAATTGGTTCATTCCTCAAATGGACTGTGGATCAAGTGGCCGGCGGGGGAGCCGGGCCCGTGGGGAAAACCCAAGTGTGTACAAGTCGGGCTGTGTACCCAAAGCTGCGTGCAAGTTCGGGCTGTGTGCCTGGTGGGTTTAGAGCCTGAGGGCTGGAAACAGTGATAAAGTGTTCTGTTGTCTCTAATCTGCATTACCAGGAAATGTAGCCCCATGGGGGTCCGTCTATGCTTTGTTTGTTCAGCTAGTATGTGAATAAAAGCCACACTGAAGAATCCCATTCCTGGTTCTGGACATTACAGTTATTGCTTCCTGTGTTCGGATTTACTTGGGTGCCCCTGTTCAGAGTAGCCAAACCTAGGTCCCCCTGTGCTGAGTAACCTCATCCTCCCCGAACCCAGTCCCCACCAGGTACTGTTGTCAGCTACAACAGCATGCCACCTATCATTTTGCTAAAAAGGCAGGGGTGAGGGGTTACACTACCATGACATGGAGTGGTACTACACTACTTCCAGCCTCCTTCTGGGTCTTACTGCCATAACTTGGAGTGGTACTACACTACCTCCAGCCTCTTTTTTGGGTCTTTCTGCCAAAATGTGGAATGGTACTACACTACCTCTAGCCTCCTTTTGCGTCTTTCTGCCATAACTTGGAGTGGTACTATGCTACCTCAAGCCTCCTTTGGGGGTTTTCTACAATAAAAAATGGAGTGGTACTACACTACCTCCAGCCTTCTTCTGGGTCTTTCTACCACCACCTGCCTTCTTACTAGATAAAGGCCTGCTGGGACGTATATTAGGCTCCAAAATTAAAGTTTAAAAAATTAACAGAAACTTCTCAGAACCTGAAAAAAGGTTCTGATGAGGTTCTATTACAGAAAATAACACAGATTCTCGGTGGTTCTGAACTTATCCAAACTGGTTCTCCATCCCTTTTTCGAACCTTTTTTGTATTTAATGTGAAAAGAGAATTCAGGCACAAAGTATATTGTTGAGAAAAAATGTTATATTACATATTGTTTTATATACTGAGTGGGTTGCACTGTATAGTTATTTGGGCATGTTTATCTCTCTCTCAAAACTGTCTAATAGTTGCAGATCCCAACTCTGTTTTAAGTTAATAATCAGAAATGATCCTAACATTTCTGTGAATAAACATAGAAACGTAGGCACGTAGAATTTAATGGCAGATAAGGACTGCCTGGCCCACCCAATATGCCCATTTTTCCCTAACTACAGTATCGCCACAGACCCTACTTGATCTGCCCCTTTCTCCCTCCCCCTTCCTTTAAACTAAGATCTACTTAGCCTATCCGATGCATTCTTGAAGCCCACCACTATTTTCACCCCCCCTACCACTTCCAGTTGCAGGCTGTTCTCGGAATCCACCACACTTTCTGTGATTATTTCCTATATCTCTCATGAATCTACCCCTCCAGCTTCATAGCATCTTCCCTTGTTCTTGAGCACCTTTTTTCTCTAAAACGTACTTCACTCCTGTACATTATTTACCCCCGTGAGGTACTTAAAGATCTCTAGCCCCCTCTCCCTCCTCTCTTCCAGGGTGTACATATTGAGGTGTTTTAGTCTCTCCTTGTAGGGTACAGTATTTGTTGCAGACCCTGCACCATTTTAGTTGCCCTTCTGTGGACCTTTTCCAGGCTGTCTATGTCATTCCAGAGAGGTGGTCTCCAGAACTAGACACAGTATTCTGGGGGAGGTCTTGCAGCGATCTATACAAGGGCAACACCACCTCCCTCTTCCAGGTGGTGATACCCCTCCCTATGTAGCCCAGCATCTCACTAGCCCTCCCAACTGCCTTTTCACACTGCACGGCCACCTTTAGGTCATCTGATATGATTACCTTTACAGTAGGTCTCTTTCATACTTGGTGGTCATCAATACCACTCCACCCATTTTGTACTCCGACCAAGGGTTTCTATGTCCTACGTGTATTAGTTTTTTGCACTTTTTCACATTGAAACCCAGCTGCCATGCCCTTGACCATGCCTCAAGTTTTTCCAGTTCTCCGCTCATCCTTTCCACACACCCCCAGGAGTATCTACCCTATTGCGGATTTTGATGTCATCCATAAAGAGGCACACGTTCCCTTCCAGCTACTCTGTAATGTTGCTATAAAGACATTAAAGAGAACTGGGCCCAGTCCTGATCCCAGAGGCATCCCACTGGTCATTCTCCCTTCCTTGGAGTGAATTCTGTTTACCACCATCCTCTATCGCCTATCCCCTAACCAATTTCCTACCTTTGGACTCACTCTTAAACTTCCCAGTGTGCTTACTAGTCTCCTACTTGGAATGGTCTTGAAAGCATTACTGAAATCTAGGCTGGTCACATCCACTGCACCTCCCTGATCTAATTTCTTGGTCACCCAATTAAAGAAAGCTATTAGTCGGCCCGCCGGCGCAGCGGTTGGATTTCCGCTTGGAGCGCCAGCGACCGGGTTCGGGAATGAGCCGGGTCACTGGAGTGGTCAGCTGGGAGAAGCACCGAGCATCCCAGGGACAGCTCTCCTTCTCCGGGGGGGGAGGGTAGGGGACTGTCCGGCACCTGCTGGCTCCTAGCGGAGGCTGGGAGCATCACAGGATGCACGACCCAGTACTAACTGGGGGAGGAGCGGACGTTGGCGTATGCCATGACGTCAGTATGCTGCCCCCAACAGAAAAGCCAAGAAAAATCATTCACTGGCCCTCCAGATGATGGCTCTCTGTTCCTGGGGGCCTCCAGTACCTTCCCGGTGCCTTCTGTTCCCCAGCAGCATCCCCGGGCCCTAGAAGGACGTGCTGGGGCTGTCCTCCCCCGGTGCCTTCCCCCTTGGAGGAGAGGGACCCGCCTGGTGAAGGGATACACCGGGATATCCCAGGGGTCGGCTGCGATCTGGGGACATGAGGAGGGCCGGGCAAGGACAGAAGAGGTCAGGAGGAACTTGGCAGAGCCTGAAGGAATGGAGGGACCAGCGAGCAAGGGGTGGAAAAATAGATAATACAAAAAAAAAAGAAAGCAATTAGATTAGTGTGACACGACTCCCCCATCCCCCTCCCCATGAATGCATGCTGCCTCAGGTCGTATAACCCACGGGGTTTTAGATATTCTGCAATCCGTTCCTTCATCAGTGACCCCATTAACTTTCCTACCACCAATATCAGACTGACTGGCCTATAATTGCCAGCCTCCTCCCTGCTACAACTTTTATGATGTTGAACTATGTCTGCCCTCCTCCAGTCCTCTGGAACTACTCCTGTTTCCAGTGAAGTTTTAAAATAGGAACTGTGGATTATTAATGAAAATTTGTGGATTATTTAGGATGATCATAAGCGATACAGGTTGATAAAGCATATTCAGGAAGGCAATTAGTTTTACAGTGCCCTGGGTTGAGGTGATGCACTGATCCCCTTCCTGGTCTATACAGTTTGACCCCTTCCCCCCAGACACACACACACACTAATCAGTATTCTCCAATGCCACTGGTTCAGAGTGGTCAACCCTATTTTATCCTTGTAAAAACCTGAAGGTCTCTATCATATCCTCCCTTTTGCTTCTTGCCTCCAATGAATGCACATTAAACTAAAACAACAGAAAAGTCACAGCTCACCACAGCTGCTTCACAAATGCTTAATTAGCACTTTCATGCAATATAGAATTTTTTTAACTTACCTCTAAATGCTTTTTTTATTGTCTTAAACAACAAACTGCAAGTTCTGTTTACTAATGCTGAAAACCACTATCTCATGAGCAGGCATACACCTCCCTATCACACTTATATCTATTTATTTAAAAGAGTTTCACCAGAAAAGAGACACTGAGCTTGAACAGGTCATTGTGGGGGATGGTCTCTGAAGCACTCCACCTACCTGACATCATGGGTTGTGTACACCTGATAGGTTGTCTTGATGCACATGTGACTTGATTTGAGAACGTCCCCTCTGAGTGTCTCTGGTCACTTGTAGTCAGTTCAAATTGTGCATCTCACAAAGGTTGTTGCACTACTCCAGAGCTCCAGACCACACAAGATCTAAACAACTCGTTCTAAGGTAGGAGGCCAGCTTCTTTGCTCATTATTGTACCTATTGCTTTCAGCATTTATACAGACAGCACAGCTAGTTCTGCCACTATTTGGTTCATCGGTACAATACCCAGCATTCTTGCAGATTAGCAGTTAGCTAGCCAAGGATATTATGTACAAAGGTATTTTCTTGACTGCCAGAAACTTCAACTGTAGGGGCAATACAAGCACACATTACAAGCACACATTACACTCAGAGTGATACAAACACACACTAGGTTTCTCAAATTCACAACAGAGCATAGCTACATGATACCATTCTCAACTTCACTAGCAGCAGGACTGCAAATTCAGCTTTACTACGATTTATAGCACTCTGTAGTGCTCTGGACACCCCTAACTAGCGGTTCCAGACACTGATATACTTCCAGATGCTGACCTACTCATACCTCTGTAATGCTGTCGCGGCAGAGACTCTCTCCCAGCGCCGCCCTATCTCGCCACACACAGCACTCTGAATACCCCTAACATGCGGTACCAGACACTGCACTTGCTATACGGCACTCCAACAGTAACATTCTCTTAGCGGGAAGAGCACAGTGCTCTGGGCACCCCTCATGTAGCGGTCTCAGACGCTAATGGCACAACCCTTGCAAAGGCTTCTCATAATGCTCTAAATCCCACTATGCAGCTCTCCTACCTGCACTTTGCCACTATCCTGATGTCGTGTCACTTGTGCCCATTTTCAGAAATCCCTCTTGTCCCGAAAATGAAGGCAGTGCATACATGGCATTACAAGATGGAGTTGCCACAATGTCATTTTATGGCACCCAGAATGGCCCGCGTCCATGCCTTCTCCATACACTACTTCCTGCTTCCTCGTGCTATTTACTGTACAGCGCGCTTCCCTACTGGCCAGGCAACGCTCACGAGACTTCAAAGCAAGTCTCGCGACGACCAATGCACGTCCTCTGCATCACGCTCGCTTATGCAAGAACGCGAGTCACAAAACACCCGAATTCACTCAGTTTGCCTGCCACAGCACATTATTTACGCTGCTTTTGCCCTAGCAAATTACATACTACCATATAAAGAGTGGACTTCATCGACTCTGTACCAATACCATGCTGTCCTTGGCAGCAGCACAGGGCTCCTTCTTGCAGCAAATGCACCACCTTAAAGACATAACAACTTTAAAGGTGCAGCCTATACAGTTGAATTACACCGAAGCACAAATACTACGCTATGAAATGATGTGGTACTAGAAGGATTTTTACAGTGCATTTAAATCATTCAAATTAATGTTACTGACAGCACATTTATTTAAGACATTTAGTAATATATAGGCACAGGGTGTACCATCCCACTAAGCATTTCATTTCTGTCTACTTATCAGGTGAACATGCCTAGACCAAAAAGCTGCAGGCCATGCAATGTGCCAATTCCACATCAGCAGTCAGGCAGACTTTGTGCATCCTGCATTGAGGAATCCACAACACACATTGAGGCACACGACACAGACGAGGAATGCTCACCACCTTCCACTAGCCAGGACAACATACAACATTCCGATGCCACTAAAGCACTCATACAAAATAACCAACTTATGCAAGCACAACAGGAGGTCTTAACAGCGATGTTACAAAAGCTAACAGAACTCTCTAAACACCAACAAATACAATCACCTCCTACTAAGAAGACACACAGACATGCAGGCGACATTGTGCACTCCTCCCACCTCCTCCGGTAGCTCAGTGACTCTTCCGATGCGGAAGAGGGCAGTCTAGACCAAGAACCACAAACTCACAGCGAAGTGGTGCTTCCCAGACCAAATCCTGGCTCTGGTCCGCCACATAATGGAAACAATGGGGTTCGACACGGTGACACCAACCCCCACATCAAGCTACTACCATCCCTGCAACCTACTGCAAAACTTGCTGAGGCCTTCCCGTCTGTGAAGCAATAGAGGAGATTGTTCTCAAAGAATGGTCTTCCTCTGAGCCAGCCAGAATTCCCGAAAGGAAATCTTGGGACAGAATGTACCCACTGCAGGAGGACAAATTGGCACTATGGTGTACACCACCTGCCGTGGACCCTCAAATCGCGGCACTAAACAAATAGACGGTACTCCCCACTGAGTCCGCATCAGGTTTAAGAGACCCAATTGACCGAAAACTAGAGGAAAACCTAAAGAAGAACGCTGAATTAGCAGGCTTGGGAAGCAGGGCAGCCGCTACAGCTATCTATGCCACTAGGGCACAGCTCACCTGGCTCCAGAAAATACAAAAGACCATTCCTGCTAAGTCACACAAGTCCAATCTTTAGACAATGCCATCCTTTCCACTAAATACCTGGCTGACATGGCCGTTGACTCCCTAAAAATAAATGCTAGATCGGCGGCTATCACTAACCGAACCCGCAGGTCTCTCTGGATGAAACTCTGGGATGCCGACAAGGAATCAAAAGCTACATTACACAGACTTCCCTTTAAAGGCAACATGATATTCGGCCAGGCCCTAGAGAAGTATCTCAAAGGCAAAGAGGACGGCAGACTACTAGCCAGAGAACAAACAAGATCCACCTATCTTCCTACACGTCCGAGAGGAAGACACCAGTCCTTTCACGACAAGAGATGAGGTAACTATATATTCCGCGGCACTACCTTCTGACAAAACTACTCCACTCCCTACCACTACAACAGATACAGAGGTAGGGGAGCTACATAAAGAGGCAGAGGAAACTACCATCGCCGCAACAATTCCAGGGCCTGACTACGCACCTCACCAGCGAGGACACACTCCAGTGGGAGCAAGACTGTCACTGTTCTTAGAACAATGGGTAAACACCACCATGGACAAATGGGTACTAGAGATAATAAGACTGGGTTATGCAATACAGTTCACAAACATACCAAGAGGACACAGAATGATCCAATCACCCTCTTCCAAACACAAATACACAACAGCACAAATTACTACAGCTATTCAAGAATTAAGAGACAACAATGCCATTGCTCCAGTCCCAAGGCACGAAGAAGGTACCGGCGTCTACTCCATCTTCTTCATGGTGCCAAAAAAGACAGGGGGATTCCGACCGGTACTGGATCTAAAATACATCAACAAGTCAGTAGCATACATCCCTTTCAAGATGGAGACGACCAGGTCCACACTCAAAGCCCTCCGTCAGGGAGACTTTCTCACTTCCATAGACCTAAAAGACGCTTGCCTTCATGTTCCAATGAGACCCACGCACTACAGATTCCTACGCTTCTGCATTCTAGGCCAACACTATCAGTACAAGGTCCTGCCTTTCGGGCTAGCATCCGCACCGTAGTATTCACAAAGGTTTCCGTGGTTCTCACGGCACATCTCCAACAACAGGGAATCCATGTAATACCATACTTGGACGACTGGCTCATCAGAACAAGATCGCTACAGCAATCATTAAGGGAGACGCAAAAGGTGGTGCAGTGCCTAGAGAGTCATGGCTGGATACTCAACGACAAGAAAAGTCAACTGGTTCCCAGTCACAAAATAGAACACCTAGGCACTCTAATAGACACAGAAAGAGGAATAGTTACTCCATCTCATTCCAGAATCAACACAATAGTATCAACAGCACACAGACTACGATCTGCAAAGCACCCAACACTATGGGACATTTCTCAAATGCTAGGCCTAATGTCCTCCACCATAGACACAGTTCCATGGGCAAGATGGAACGCAAGACCTCTTACGTCGTTCCTTCTAACTCAAGGACAGGCATACGATCTCGACCTAGCAAGACAGGTCGCTTTTCCACCCAGAGTAAAGTCAAGCATCAAATGGTGGACAAACAGACACAAACTGACCCTAGGTATTCCGCTAGACATAGCACCAGACATCACAAAAGAAATGGACGCAAGCCTCTCCGGCTGGGGAGCAGTACTAGGACATTATACTGCGCAAGGAAAATGGTCCACATCAGAGACAAAACTCACGATCAACGTGCTAGAAATGAAGGCAGTATTCAAGGCACTACTGCACTTCTCCAAGCTCATCCAAAACAAACATGTGCAAATAAGGTCAGACAATCAGACCACGGTAGCTTACATAAACAAGCAGAGTGGCACAAAAAGCAGGGCAATGATGTCGCTAACATCCAAACTTCTAACATGGTTTCAAACAAACTTGAAATCAGTATCAGTAATCCACCTGGCGGGCAAACTCAACGTCACGGCGGACTGGCTCAGCTGGCAGATGATACACCCAGGAGAATGGAAACTTCACCCACAAGTCTTCCAACGAATCGACCACAGATGGGGCCCGATAGAGATAGACCTCATGGCCTCACACAAGAATCACCAATGCACAAAATACTGGTCACGGTTCAAGGACCACAGGGCAATAGGAGTAGACGCACTCTCGGCAAACTGGACTTTTCAAGTGGCCTATGTCTTTCCCCCCATACCACTCATTTCTCAAGTACTACGGAAGATCTGCTTATCCAGAGCATGAGTCATTCTAATTGCACCTCACTGGCCGAGAAGAGCATGGCTCGCTACAATTGTCTCAATGGCACTGACAGATCCCTGGCAACTCCCAATACAACCAGATCTTCTCACACAAGGCCCGATTACACATCCAAACCTTCAACAATTGTAACTGACGTCATGGCTCCTGAAAGGGAGAGACTGCTGAAAGCAGGATACCACCCTTCAGTCATTCAGACCATGGCATCATCATGGCAACCTTCCACGATTAACACTTACCTACGACACTGGGACATTTTCAACAAATGGTGTAGACACCACAAAATAAACTCATCAAAATGCACCATTCCACATATCCTCTTATTTCTCCAGGAGGGACTACAACTAGGACTCTCACCATCATCACTTAGGGTACAAGTTGCAGCCATCGGGGCAGCAAGGGGACAGATACAAGGCACGACGCGGGATCCCACCAAGACGTTGTACGCTTCCTGAAGGCAGCAACTAACCTACGACCCACACAAAAACCAACGATCGCACCATGGGATCTGCCATCCGTGCTGACAGCAATGACAAAGCCACCTTTCGAACCAATAGAGTCCATTCACCTCAAGTGGCTACAACTCAGAACAGTATTTCTAACAGCCATCGCATCCACCCGACGCGTAGGAGAACTACAGGCACTATCACACAGAGAACCCTTCCTGCAGTTTTACCCCGACAGAATATCTATGAGACCAATATCTTCATTCTGACCCAAGATTGTTTCTCAGTACCATCTTAACCAATCTATCAAAATTCCAGGTCAACTACCACCAGAGGACATTCAAGCCGACCCACAGCTTAGACTACTAGGCATGACTCGCCTACTCTCAACATACATTGCTAGAACGGAAGCTATCCGCAAATCGGACAGACTATTCATCATCACACAAGGACGCAGACAGGATCTGGCTGCCTCCAAAGCATCCATAGCGGAGTACCTCAGAAAAGCTATATCTGAGGCTTACAAGGCTAATAATATGCAGGTACCGACATCATTAAAGGCACACTCCACCAGAGCTATTGCGACTTCTTGGGCAGAAAGAAATTTGGCCACTGCAGAAGAAATTTGCGCTGCAGCCACGTGGTCGACTATCCACACCTTCACAAGACATTACAGATTGGATGTGTCCCAACAGAACAAGACAAACTTTGCCAGAGCAGTCCTACTGGCGGCGGCAAGCACAGGACACAATGACATTATCATGTCTAACCCACCCTAGACTTCATATCACTGCTTTTGAATAACACATGATGTCAGGTAGGTGGAGTGCCTCAGACACCATCCCCCACAATGGTAGTTTACTCACCTGGTAAAGGTGATTGTGGAGAATGGCCTCTGAGCACTCCACCTCACCCTAGACTAGCGTGACAATGATACATAACAACAACAATTGGGCACAAGCATCTCATGATATGTGTTTCACAAGACATGTATAACTCCTTTAGCAATAAATATTTTACATTCAATACCTTCATAGAAACATTACATTACCATTATTCCAGGTACAAGTGGGGGGCAATATCATTTTTTCTCATTTCAGAGACAGCTTTGGAAAACATCGAACTGACTACAAGTGACCAGAGACACTCAGAGGGGACGTTCTCAAATCAAGTCACATGTGCATCAAGACAACCTATCAGGTGTACACAACCCATGATGTCAGATAGGTGGAGTGCCTCAGAGAGCCATTCCCCCACAATCACCTTTACCAGGTGAGTAAACTACCATTTCCAGATGTGTCCTGGGGGAGGGGGATATGGATAGTACAGAGGAACACTAACAAATTCAGTAAATACACTTGTGACCCTTCCTCTTTTTCTCCATTCTGTAGTCTTGCCCTCTTCTTACTATTCTGCTATTTTCCATTTCTGTATATATTAGAGTGTGTGTGTTATCTTCTAGTTGTCTTCATTTATTATTCTGCCTATAATATTTATGATTCTGCTTGCAAAAACTATATTATTGTATTTTACCTTGTTATTTTTATTGTTAGCTATCTCCTACGCCCCTCTCCAAGAGGACACATCTGGAAATGAACTGTTTTCAGCTTAGTATTTAGTATGTACTTCCTGGTTAACTCTCTAAAGAAACAATAAATCAAATACACGATGCAATACTATAGTTATACAGCATTGCAACAGTACAATAGATTAATACACATTTGCAATATAAGATGCAGAAGCAATAAGGGAACAAACCATTATCAGTGATGAGTGCAGGGGTGCTTGAGTTCCAGGCTCACACATGGAATTAATTATAGACAAGCTAGGGCTAAGGTGTAAGGTAAGGGGTTGGGGGAAATGGAAGGGGAGTGGGAAGAGTGGTAGAGGGGAAGAAGAGGGAAGGGATAGGAAGAGGCAGAGTAGGAAGGGCAGAGAGTGGTGCTGAGGAGGGGAAATTAAATAGGGCAGGTGCAGGAAGGGGCAGTGTGGATTTGGAGCAGAGAGGTGAAAGAGTGTTTGGAGGAAGCAATGCGAATAATTAGTGGGAGAGAGTTCCAGAGTTTAGGAAAGCAGAAGGAGAAAGCAGCCTGGCCAGCAAGGGATTTGTGAGAGGGGAGCACGAGGGAGCTGTAACCTGGAGTGCGTAGAGAGGAAGTGGGGGGGGGAGGTGAGATAAGGGAGATCAGATGGAGGGAAGGGAAGTGAGCCAGAACTTTGACATAAAAGAGGCACAGTGGGTTAGGCGGCAATTTTCCAGGGAAGGAAGGGAGAGTGCAGAGTATTAAGAGCAGTGGTGAGTGCGAGGAGGACAGTTCAAGGCAATGCCGCAGAAGGAATGGGAGAGGGTGGCCAGTCTGCCCAGGGTGGACTTGGTATCCCGTGAGGTGGGCGCATGGGGAAGGGCGCCGTCCGTAATGGCGATTCCTTCCCGGTGCAATCCCTCATGGCGATGGGAGGGTAGGATGACTGGATGAGGGGGTGGATGAACTGGGAGACAGGATGTCGCTATGTGTACATGCATGGGGGGGAGCGAGTGTGGGCTGGGAGGGGGCCGAGGAGCTGTAGGGGGTGGCACTGTGGTGGATTGCTGAGCTGCATTGTGGCATCGGGGGTTGGCTAGTCACGTGGTTGGGGTGGGTGAGGTACCGGGTTCAGGTCCGGGCGCTGGTGCGATTTTATTGCGCCCGGCCCGAAACTTTATTTTTTAATGCTTTCACCCCCCCTCCGTCATGCACACCTGGAGTTGAGAATCCTTTAGTAGGGTGGTGTGGGGGGGGCAGCCTCCCCCACAGAAAGCATTAAAATACATGTCCCGGCACCATTGTCCTGTGTGCCAGCGTTGTCAGAGTGCTGAAAATGTTTTCGGCACTCTGACTGTGCGATAACGGTGATCGCCTTTAGGCGTTCGCTGTTATCACATAGAACTGGTGGACTTTGGGCCAGCACCATAGACTACATCCCTGTAATCAAAGATGGGGAGGATCATCTTAACAATGTTGTCTTGGCAGGCTGGTAGTAGGATGCAGCTTTTGTTCCTATACAGTTTTTTGTGAATGGTGTCTATGTGCTGAGAGAAGTCAAGGTGTTGATCCAGCCAGAGGCCGAGGTACCTGAATGAGGGTACGTCATCAATAGTGTCTCCATCTAGGGTGTGGAAAAAGGGGAGGGATAGGAGCTTGGGAAGTCACGGCTCAGTGCCAAAACACACGGAGACTGTTTTTTTAATATTTAAGGAGAACTGATTTGACCTGAACCATTTCTGGACAGCGCCAAAATCAAGTTGAAGCTTGGATATTAACTCAGCTGGAGAAGACCCAGAGACATACAGGACTGTGTCATCTGCACACATGTGGATGGCCGGATGGCCCCCTTCCGGCCATCTGTGCGCTGGCGGCAGTGCACTCATCATTAGAGCGCCACATTGTTAAATTTGCTGCCCCCTAGCTGAGGTCCACCCCCCGGAGTTAGAATATTTAGTAAGGGGGTGTGGGGCACACAGCCCCATGCAAAAAGAGGGGATGGCTACATTGGGACATGGCACCCTAATGACCAGGCACACTGTTACCGGTGCCCTATATAGGTGGAACCCAGATGGCTGCAGATGGGCAGGCAGATAGAATATCATTTAGAAATATGGAAAAGAGTAGAGGGCCAAGGACAGAGCCTTGAGGGACACCGGTGTGTATGGAGAATGGAGGAGGTAGGGATTCTCCAACTCTCACTGATTGTAAGCTACCTGTTTGGTAAGAGTTGAACCAGCTTGTTGCAGAGTCTGAGAGACCTGCTGATTGGAGTTTGCATAGGAGCAGAGGGTGGAAGACAGTGTCAAAAGCTTTTGCTAGGTCAACAAAAATGGTGACAGTGAGGAGGCCTTGGTCCATCGCTGCGTGGATGGCATCGGTGAGCCTGAGGGGGCAGGAGGAGGTGGAGGAGTGGTATTTGTGAAAGCCAGATGAATGGGGTGAAGAAGGAAGAAGAGTCAAGCAAGGGGGAAAGCTGGGAGAGAACTATATGCTCTTTGAGTTTAGATAAGGTCGGGAGGAGGGAGATAGGGAGGAAAATGCTGGGAGAGGAGGGATCACCTCCTTTTGGCAGGGGAATGACTGTTGCATGCTTCTAGGTATCTGGGACATGAGGCAACAGAGAAAGTCAGGTTGAGGAGGCAGGAGATGGGAAAGGCAATGGCTCAGGCAGAGAGGTGAAGGAGCTTTGGGTCCAGTCCATCTGGGGACCCACCTTTTTGGAGGTTTACAGCCAGAAGGGCTGTTAGAGTAGTATCTGGGGTGACTGGAGAGAAGGAGAAAGGGAGAGCAGGAGTGACCAGTGAGGGGTGGGGAGGAGGGAGGGAAGGAGGAGAGGCGTGAGGATGTGCAGGTGGTAACATAGGAGATGAAAGTAGAGGTTACAGAAGGAGGGTCAGAGATGATGGTGTCAGCTACCTTGAGGACTGGAGGAGTGGACTAGGTGGGGGGGGAGAAGAGAGCATGGATCACTTTCCAGAACTTGGAGGGGTGATTAACATCTTTCTGGAAAGAGGAATAGAGGAATTCAGCCTTTGCAAGTCTGGTGGCTCTAGTGCAAGCATTCCTTAAGGCACAGTACCTGTTATGATCTTCCAGTGTGTCCGTGGATTTGCACTTTTTACATACCAGCTCCCTTGCCCGGAGGCAGATGAGAAGTTCAGCAGTGATCCACGGAAGGTAAGACCCTTTGGCCCTGGTTTTTCATAGGGGGGCTTGCTGATCCCAGATTTAAAGAAATTTGGAATGGAAATATTCTAGGGCGTGGTAAATGTTGGTGGCTGCAGAGATTCGGGACCAGTTGGTGGTTATTAGATCGACATGTAGGGAGGACAGGTCAATTGATCGGAAGGACCTGATTTGGATAATTTTAGGGGGGGATGTTGAGGCGGTGAAGTTTGTGCACGCAGAATACCATATGGTGGCGCTGAGTGCGTCAGGGAGGGTGCCAGCATCGATGACGCAATGTGGGTGATTAGTAAACACCCAGTCCAATAATGAATGGTTCTGGGATTTTGGATTGTGATGGATAGGGACGGTGATTAGTTGGGTAAGGTGTAAAGATGTAATGTTATGAATGAGCTTAGCATTAGAATGGGATAGCCAGTTTTATGTTGTACCCCTGTACTCAAACCTATATTAGTCGCAGAAAGATTCGTGCCTTTAAACTACTCCTTGCTGCCCTGAGGAAAATTGTGCTCCTTCTACTTTTGTGTTCAGGCAACGTCGAACTTAACCCTGGCCCCACGAAACGCTTTCATCTCCATCTGAACTTACAACACTGAAAGGAGTCAGCTTTATGCAGGCAAATGTTTGTAGTCTTTTAAAAAAGTTTGACTCTGTCCAGGCTTGGATTATTCATACTGTACCAGATGTACTCGTGCTCTCGGAATCCTGACTTCGGGCATCCACCCCAGACAGAGAGGTTAACATCCCTAACTACCTCCTCTTCAGAGCTGACAGACAGACCAGGGGTGGCGGAGTAGCCATTTATGTTAAAAACAAATTCACAGTGTCCATATTAGATTCTACCTCCGTTGCTGGTGGATTTGAGTGCTTGTCTCTTAAAGTCGAATTTTCCCCATCAGTGGCGTTCCATGTCATAGGCTGTTACAGACCTCCAGCAGCAGGACTGCAAGTCCTGTCACATCTGTCATCCCATCTGGATTCTGCCCCACTGGAAACAATTATTCTAGGTGACCTTAACTACGATTGGCTGACTAAGGTCTCATTACCCCTGAAGCACTTCTGTGACTCCCATGGGTTCACTCAACTTATTACTGAGCCAACTCACATTAACAAGAAAAACCCAATGAGAAGCACCCTCCTGGACGTCCTCCTCATTAGCAAACCCCACTCCTTTTCCCATGCTGGAATCCTCTCAGTGGATGTTAGTGACCACTGCTTTATTGCTGGTATAAGAACTGATACCAAACCCCTATCAACATCAAAATTTTCCATTAAAAGGTCCAGACGGAATTTCGATCCTTTTGCATACTTCAATGATCTAAAAAACTCTTTGCTCTGGCAGAGCTTCTACCTGGCGAAATCAGTGAGTGATGCCTATGATATTTTCCATGAAATCGTAACCTGCGCCCTAAACAACCATGCTCCCCTGGTTAAAGCACGAATAAAAACCAGAACCTGTCGTTGGTTTTCAGCCGACCTGAAGGCTGCCTTACTTAAAAGAGATTATCTCTGGAAAAAGGCCCGCAAATCACATGCAGATGTAGACTGGTGTCTCTTCAGGACAGCTACAAATGCCTGCATTAAGTTGGTCAGAGAGGCCAAGGCCAACTTGTATTAATCTGAGCTACTGTCTGCATCAAATTGCCCTACCAAGTTCTGGTCCACCATAAAAGAACTGACTGGTCACTCCCCAGGAAATGTGCTTCCTTCTAAAATCACCACTGATAATGTTACCATCAACAATAAAATTGAGATGCTGCAGGCTTTCAACAATCATTTTGCCACTGCAGGCCTGGCATTAGATAATGCACCAGTAAGCAGTCTCCTTCCCCAGATCAACACCCAGCCTCCAGAGCCAAGTATCAATAACGTGGCCTTCTCCTTTTTACCTACCACCATAAAAGAAGCTGAAGATCTTCTTCTACGACTGGATACTAAAAAAAGTGCTGGGGCCGACTCCTTCGACCCATATTTCTTGAAAATAGCATACCACATCCTTGCCACACCTATATCACACCTATTCAACCTGTCTCTAGCGCAAGGTTCCCTCCCCCAGGTATGGAAAATTGCTCACGTCATCCCCCTGTTTAAATCAGGGGATCCCTGTGACCTAAATAACTATAGGCCAATCTCCCTCCTACCCATAAGCTTCTGGGAAAAATCGTGGATACCCAGCTGAGATCTTTTATAGACAATTCAAGCTTGTTTATTAACCCAATGCAGTCTGGCTTTAGAGCAAAGCACAGTACAATTACGGCTCTGGCAAAAGTAACTAATGACTGGCAACGGGACTTAGATAATAAAAAATTTGTGCCGTTTTCCTGGAGCTCAGTAAGGCATTCGACACCATCGACCACTGCCTACTCCTCTCCACCTTAAAAAACTATAGGCCTTGACTCAACCTCATTGGGATGATTCCAAGACTACCTCTCTGGCAGGCAGCAACAAATCAAGGCTGAAGGAGAACTCTCTCCACTTAAACTGATAAAAAGAGGTGTCCCTCAGGGCTCCTTACTGGGCCCAATATTGTTTGCCATCTATATGTAACCCCTTGTTACCCGGGGTTACTAGAATCCCAGTAAGACCTAGTGGTAGGCAGGGAAGGCAGCTTGCGAAACTCCAGTTAAATGGATTTCACACTGTCTCACTCTGTTCTCAGTCTCAGCTGAGACTGAGAGATGACATCACCAATAGAACTGTCGCAGCTGCATAAGCCACATCGGAATCTGCAGCAGAGGGAGTGAGATAGAACGTTGGAGTTTTCAAAGTCAGTCTCCTGCTTGCCTTCAAGCAGGAAGGAGTCTCCTGTTTGTTTTGAAGCAAGAAGGTCAATGTCCAGTGTTTAAGAGGTGGAGACCGCTGTGCGGGTCTCAGTGCCCCCCTCCCTCCGGGGGTGGGGAGTAGAGGAAGTAAAGTATCCCCATGTAGATTCCAGGGGCAATCCCCTAATTTCTGCAGAAGAAAGAAAGCTGCCTATTACAGTTTCAGTTTGCGCTTGAAAAGTGGAAAGAGTTGTATTCCTGTGGGGCACCTGCAACAAAAGGGTGAGTGTTTGCTCTAATATGAGAGGGCAAAAAATGTGTTTCTTCAGCCTGGGAAATGTGAAGAAATCCAGGATTTGAACTACTATTTGGGAGGCCTATAGTACTAGGACAAACAAATGGAGTAGTGTCAAAAGCTAAAGTGCTGTGTGAATTCAAGTAGTATTGTAGAGGGGGTGCGACAGTTCATCCACCATTTAATCTACATTTCAAAGTTTCAGTTTGTCCAGAGAAATGGCCGGGTATGGGCTGTGGGGAGCTGGAGGGGAACACCCCCATCTTTAGTAACCAGGTCCAACTCTACAGATTTGCTGTGATTGCTACTTGCCTCATGCGGCAGCCAGTGATGAGGAAGTACCCAGGCGATGAGTCGCAAATAGCAAAATCTCTCTAGGAGTCGCAGACTCTAGGTGGTGTGGGGAGCCACAACAAGGGTAAAGACAATTCTCTTTGTGAGATGGGAGTCAGAAGAAGTAAGAAGAAAATCTCTCTAGGGATTGCAGACTCTATGTGGTGTGGGGAGCCACAACAAGAAAGTGGGTTCATTCTTCCAATGGACCGTCAGTCAAGTGGCCGTCAGGGGAGCCGAGCCAGTCGGGCTGTGTACCCAAAGCGCGTGCAAGTCCGGGCTGTGTGCCTGGTGGGTCCAGAGCCTGAAAACAGTAGAAATGGTTCATTCTTCCAGTGGACTGCCTTGTAGTCTCTAATCTGCATTATCAGTAAACGTAGCCCCATGGGGGTCCATCTATGCTTTGTTGTGTTCAGCTAGTTGTGAATAAAAACCACATTGAAAAATCCCATTCCTGGTTCTGGACATTACAGTTACTGCTTCCTGTGTTCGGATTTACTTAGGTGCCCCTGTGCAGAGTAGCCAAACCTAGGTCCCCTTGTGCCAGGTAACCTCATCCTCCCCGAACCCAGGTCCCCATCAGGTATTGCTGCCAGCGCCAACAGCATGCCACCTGTCGTTTTGGCAAAAAGGCAGGGGTGGGGGTTACATATATCAACAGCCTGGACATAGGCATCAAGGAAGCCAGTATCCACTTGTTTGCCGATGATACGGTGCTCTACTTAAGCCGTGAATCTCCTGAAGCTGCCTGCGGTGACCTACAAACTGACCTTAATACTCTGCAGCACTAGCTCCTTAGCAAAAGGCTACTACTAAATGCAAAAAAAACCAAGGCCATGTTTTTTTCACAAGCCGGCCCAGGGGCTTACTCTGCTGTTGCTGGTCCATTGCCTGCCATCTCCACTTTACTAGGTAAAAATCTTGAATTTGTGCCTAAATTCAAATATCTGGGTATCTGGCTAGATAATAAACTCTCCTTTGTGGAACATATAGAAGAACTGCTGAAAAAGCTGATGCAGAGACTTGGTCTTTTCTTCAGGATTAATCGCCTCTTGACCACAGATGCCAAAAGACAGCTCATCCAATCTATGTTCCTCTCATTAATTGACTATGCTGACTTCATTTATAGCCAATGCCCTGCCTCACACCTTGCAAAACTGGACATATTGTATCATAGAGTGCTGAGATTTATAACTGGCCTCCCGTTTTCTACCCATCACTGCTCTTTATATGCAGCCGTGGGGTGGCCCTCCCTTCAATACAGGGGGTGTAGAAATGCTGCTGGATGCTCCGAGCCCTTACCAACAAACTCCCGTAATACGTTACTGACTGTCTCCCCCTAAGTCCGATTGGGAACTATGCCTTGAGAAGTCTCTCACAGGTTTCCCTGAAAGTCCCAAGGGTCAACACTCGCTTTGGAAGGGCTGCCATAAGCTTTATCTTGCCCACGCTCTGGAATAGGATACAAAAATCATTGAGACTTAGCTCCCCTGTCAGTCTTGCTTTGTTTAAGACCCTCTATGACAAAACGTTTGCAGAGCTCTGTAACTGCTTCCATCGCTCCGAGCAGCCCAGCTATCATTTTCTCCATACCCATACTAGTCCCTGCTGCTCATCTAAGTCCTCCTCTGCCACTATTACCCCCCCTTCCCACCTGTACCTAGCACCCTCTGCACCCCCCTAACACACCACTCCCCTCCTGTCACATAATCCTTAGCCCCAGACAGATACTGTCATGTGCACCTCCATAGCTCAGGGACTTCTATACAGGTCATTAACATGTTCCTGATGGACAGAAATATAAATGATTTTCTTTTTTTTTTTTTTTGTTTGTATATGATAATCATACACATCCTGCTCCTGTGGGTATCGTATATATCATGTTACTGTTGTCTTATGTATATCTTACTTGTACATGTGCCATTGGAATGTATATATACTGCTCCTATTGTTATTGTAAACATCTTGTTCCTTTTGTCTTATGTACATTTATCTGTGTCTGTACATTTGTCCCTGCCAACAGCAGGTCCACCGAGTAAATGAGCTTGCTTAATGGTGATCGCCTGGATAAATAAAGACTTTGATTGATTGCATGATTGATTGTTGAAATCTCCTAAGATAAGAAGTTCTCCAGAGGGGGCATGAGAGGTGATGGATGTTAGGAGTTCTAGGACAGTGGAGGTAGGTAGTCCTGGGAAGCAGTGTAGGCTCCTGCCTTGAAAATGGGCAGGGAGAATGAGTTTGAAGATGAGGAGTTTGAAAGCAGCAGGGAAGGAAACCAAGAGCATCGTGGTGCACAGAATAGAAGATGAGAGTTAGATGGCTATACCTCCACCCTTTGAGGTGCAGTCTTGGTGGGTGAGGGTGTAGCCAGGGATGGTAATAGCAGTATCGAGAATGTTGGGGAGAAGTCAAGATTCTGACACAATGAGGGCATCAAGGAGGAGGGAGACTGCAAGGGTTTGCAGTTGATCAATTTTGGGTAGGAGACTACAGATATTGATGTGAGGCACGCGTAGTCCTTTGGGAAGCTCTGTGGGTAAGGAATGAGCAGGAGTGGGGTTAGTTTCATCATCGCCAGCTAATAAGAGTAGTAGAGGTAAGATGAGTTTGGCGGGGACAAGGGAGTGACAGCAGCATAGTCGAGGTGATGAGGGAGGGATGGCAGGAAAATGGAGGGAGAAGGAGGTTTTGAAGGATGCCAGGTGGAGCCAGGGTGAGGTGGATGAGAGGAGGGAATATCTTGGAGGCCAAGGGGAGTGAAGGTGGGGGGAGGCAGGAGGTGGGAAGGGTGAGGGAACAGGGAAGCTGGCAGGGGGAGCGAGGCTATGGGAAACAGAAAGGTTAGTAGGGTAAGGATGATTGGAAGTGAGAAAGAATTTTGCATGTTTTGGAGAGAGATGTTGTTACTGGAAGGATATAAAGGAGGTGTGATTTGGAGATGCAGAGAGTGCAGTTAGAGATTTTGAGAAAACATGAATGGGAAACATAGAAACATAGAAACATAGAAGTTGACGGCAGATAAGGACCGCAAGGCCCATCCAGTCTGCCCATTTCTTTTTCTACCTTATAAATGTACCATCGGCCTTTGCTCTGTCAGTGACCTATCTATTCATAGTCATTTGTATTGCTCCCTTATGCCTATCCCATGCCTGTTTGAAGCCCTGCACTGTATTCATAGCCACCACTTCTTGTGGTAAGCCATTCCATGCATCTACCACCCTTTCTGTGAAAAAGAATTTCCTCACATTCCCCTTAATCGGCCTCCTCTAATCTCATGCTGTGTCCTCTTGTCCTGCTATTTTTCTTATATTTAAACATGTTAGACTCTTTCACCTTGTTTATGCCCTTAAGGTGTTTAAATGTCTCGATCATATCACCTCTCTCCCTCCTTTGCTCAAGGGTATACATATTGAGCTCCGTTAATCTGTCCTTATATGTCTTCTGATGCAGTCCCTGCACCATTTTGGTTGCCCTTCTCTGGACTGCCTCAATTTGGTTAATGTCCTTGTGAAGGTGTGGCCTCCAATACTGCACGCAGTACTCCAGATGGGGCCTAACCAATGTCTTGAACATTGGGGTTCAACATTAGGGGAAGGGGGTAGTGTCTGGAGATGGGGGGTTTATAGTAGATAAGGAGCTCTGGGTATGAGTAGAAGAGGTAGTAGGAGAGATGGGAGGAATGAAATTGGATTGGTGAGTCAGTCAAACATACAACAGAGGAAAGCAGTTAACAAGAGACTAGCAATGCTGTTTTTTTTATTAGTGGTGGAAGATAGAGTGAGGCTGTAATGACTTAATGATAACTGTGCAGAAACCTATCTTTGGAGGGAGTTGAGTATGTAGTTGGTCTGGTAGTGGAGAGGAGGGGATTAATTGTCAACTGCTGTAAAGGGAGCGTTACTGCTATTTGTTATGGTGACGTAAGGGGACAACAGTAGAAGCGGCAGCAAGTTGAGGAGCGGTATCAGCTAGGATGAGATAAAGGATGAGTTGGGTGAGGAGACAGAGGAGCAGAATATATGGTACAGATCAGGTCCAGTTAAATATGGAGGAACTTGTTAGGGGAAAATTGCTTATCTGAGTACAGGATGACGTCATGGAACCAGATGCACCGAATGTGTGGGACCCAGGTGCAGGTGTTAATTCAATTAGAACTCAGGTGCAGGTGTTAATTCAGCTAGTGTAGGACAGGAAACAGAAGTCTGTGGTCTTCAATGTACAGCCTGAGCCCGGGAACAGGAGGGGTGAGAGTTGGGTGAGTGGCTATTACTTTAGTAGTATGGTGCGGTATCTGTGCAAAAACAATATGAGACTGTGTGTAGTGGAAGCAGTAAACAGCACATAGGGTGAGTGCATGCAAGTGAAGCTGAATACATTGCAATGGGAGGTGGTAGCGGTACTGGTAGTGAGACAGAACAATGGATGACAGCCCTTTATCCAGTATGGCAGCACAGTAGTAGGGGAGTGTACAATGACCCTTTATGCTAATACATCCTGCCGAGCTCTACCATTGGTTGGCAGGACATATTAGCATAAAGAGGCTAGGGAAGTGCGCTGCTACTCGTGAGGTGGTGGTTCCCAGCATTAGAAAACAGAAGTTGCAGTTCTTTGTTTAAGACAATACAAAAAGCATTTAGAGGTACAGTAATTTAAACATTTCTTTATTGGCTGAAAGTGCTAATCGTGCATTTGTGTAGCAGCTGGGTAGAGCAGTGCCTTTTGGGGTGTTTTCCTTTAAGGCACTCTAATCTTTACTCATTTGATTTTCCTGTAGCTCATGGCTCATGTTAATGGCCCTCTGCTGGATGATCTGCAGTCTGTCCCTGCCGTTTGTTATGGGTAGACTCCAGAACATAACACAGTACTTGAAGTTGTAGCTTCATCCTCACTAGAGACCTATACAACTGCAAAATTACTTCCTGTGACTAATAAAGCCCCAGACTACACACCCCAGCATTCTGTTGGCTTTCACATATACCTTGTTGCTTCGAGAGATGGCATTCATATTTGTTTTTTTTTTTCATTCTTTGGTAACCAGATAAGGCCCACTAGGCACAAGGCCTGTTTTCAAGGGTGACCTGGGAGCACTGGGGTAAAGTGACTTGCTCAGGGTCCCACAGCATGTAGCAGGAGGTTGTGGGAATCAAAAAACAGATTTTCTAGTTTAAAATCGAGCTCAACCCGCAAATCAGCCGTGGAAATAGCGAGTTTGGTGGTTAAAACGACGATCGCTAAGACTGCCCATCCGTTTGTATACTGAGGCCTTCAAGAACTGGCTGCAGGCCGTTTTACCCCATCGCAGCAAATTGCTACAGATAATGGTAAGTAAACAACTAAGAAACTGCTCAATCAGTGATTTTCAGCTATGCCATATAAAATGTGTGTGCAGCAGTGTAGTCGCTTTGCAAGTAACGACTGTGTGAAGTCCTGCCAGCAAGTGCAAGTCTGTTAAGCCATTGAATGTGTGCATGGAAGTGAAATTAGCCTCAGTTTAAAGTTTGCAGCCAGAGAGAGACTGTGGGTTGTAGCAAAATGTAACACTAGTAGAAGCAGGCAATCCTGTGCTAAAACCTGAAGCTTTTAAGGGACTGTGAATTAAATGAATGTTACCAGCATGTGAAAAGTCCAAGGAAAATCCTGTAAATGTGTGTGTAAAGCCAGATCAGAGCAAGTTGTGCAGTTTGAGAAAAAGTTATCAGTAGCTGGTGTAAATCGGGTGCGCAGTGGCTTGACCCAGATTCTAAATGTTGATACACAGGAGTGCTGCCGCCGCCATTACAGGGTGGGGTAGTAAAGTAAACACAGCAGCAGAGGAGTCATTTTAAAACTACAGAGTGTGTTCAGTAAAGTGGGACTTTCAGGTACAGTGAACTTTTGTTTATTTTTCTGCAGTTATGGCCTCAGGACCAGCTCGTTACCCGGATCATGCCCCGGGTTGCAGTAACAGCAGCAGTAAATAGACTGAGAGATATTGAAAAGTGGTGCTATGGAGGGCAACTGCCCCCTGATGTGGTGATTCCTAATTATCCAGTGCGAGTATGCCAAATATGCTTGGGACCTGGAAGGGACGTCTTCATGATTCCTCACTGTGCTGGATGCCTACAAAAATATGGCTTGTATAAAGCGCCTCCAATTCGTTTGGCTCCCACATGGACAAAAATTCAGGAATCTGCAGTTGGCAGCACACAGCACCAGGTGGAGCCTGAGGAGGAAGGTCCCTCGGGGGAGTGTGGCACAAAGCTAGAGGGTGCAGAGTATGAGACAGAACCTGAAGTTGAAGTTTTGGATGCTGGATCTCAGAAAGAAAGTTCGGATAAAGCATCAATAGACCCCTGGGTGGGGGGGCCTAGCCCAAGTCTCTTAGGTGAAGATGAGAGGCGGGAGGCCTTTGAATGGGAGGTGTCAACCTCCGTGCCTAGTGATGAATGGATAGTCTCAGGGATGAGAACGACTGCTCACTCCTGGGCTCAGATCCTCAGTGAAGAGGAAGATGAGGGGGAACCTATGTGGCCTTCTGAAAAAGGAACGGGTACACAGCCTCAAGATCTTGCCTCGGAGGAATGTATTGAAGAAAGTGGTGATGCCACTGCCCTGGCTTTACAGGAGGAAGAAGTCAGGGATCCGTTTCTAATTTCCTTGAGGATGCGAAGCTGGCAGAACCAGGAGTGGCCACCCCCAAGCCAGGCCAGCGGTCTCAGATTGACCAAAGCAAGTAAAGAGGAGAGACTGGTTTGTAGAAAGGCAAATGAGATCTATGGTATGACCTTTCCTACCTTTCCTCAGAAAGTCTGGGAGGAGATTGAGGACTGCAGGAAATCCTGGATCTGGGATGAAGCAATGGAAAATGTGCATCCTGGGGCCAACAAGCATGTAAAGAACAGACTGTTCCACGAAAAGTATACCCAGTGGAAGAGAGGCAGGACACTGTTTATGGACAGAGTGAGAATAGTGGATGGAGAGGGACGTGAAATCTCCCACTGTGTGAATTATGTGCCCCCAGACGGGGTAATAATTCAAGCCCCTGACCCCCGGTACTATTGGCCTCAGTGCAAGGACCTCCCAGTAAATGTGCCCATGCCTACAAAATGGAGAGCCGAGCAGTGGTAGTGAATACTTCCACACCAGACTGTGAAGTGCCCTTATTGATCCGCCAATATGAATAACCAAGGACTCAGGTGCTCCACATTCATCAGTCCACAGTGTACTGTTCTGTCCAGCAACCATCTACTGGCCCACCAGATGACTTCAGATCCAGAGAGGACACCATCCCAGCTGTTTCCTGTTCATCGCCTGGTAATCAGATGACATCGGACCAGCTGTTTTTCCTTTTGTTCCTGTTCTAAGGTTCCGTCTCCATTGATGACATAAGCCCAGCTGTTTCCAGATGTGCCCTCCTGTGGTTACCGGAAGATGTCCGCCCAGCTGTATCTGAAGAAATGCTGCCAGGAAGAGTCTTCGGCAGGGTGCAGGTTCGTGCAGAGTCTTGTACTACAAATGGCTGGTAAGTCCAAAACTTTCCATCTTTATGACATTGCAGTACACACCCTACACTACAGACTTCAAGAATGTGTGAACTGTCCGCAAAGACTCTCCCCCTTCGGGACTTTGGCCTGTTAGAACTGTGCTTCACCGAGCTCCGGCCCAGGAGAGACTCTTTATTGGACTAGCCTTCGGGCCTTGTGGTCATTAGTTGGGACTTTAAGGGCACTCCATCCCCCCAAATGTGTATTGTAAATAATGTCATTGTTGTATTCGAATGTAAATACTGTTTTTCTACCTTTTTCTAAAAAAACTTTTTGGGATTTTTCAGTGTTTTGTATGGTTCTACCAGAGCCACTGGGTGTCCATATGTAACCCCCCTGCAAATGGGGGGTTCCCAAAAGACTTCCAGGAGCTTGCTTGAATGCTCCAAGCCTGAATGGTGTTTGGCATTTAAGCCATTTATCAGTGAGTGTTTTTAGAACCTCTGGTACTGTCTCTTTAAGAGCTGTCTGCTTGCAGACATAATTAGTTTGTATGGGGACTGTGTGTTTCTTTGATTGAGTACCACTCAAGCTGCTGCCAATTCACTTCATTTTGCAGTCACTAGGAGTGCAAAGGAACCTATCTGAAAGATGTAACTGTTTGCCAGAAATTATTTAGAGTAATAATGAAATTACAGTTTGTCTAACCTGCTTTCTTTGCAGTCAGAACTGTGTCTGCTAGTTCCCATTCTAGTTTTGAACTGCTGAACTGGACCAATCAGTGTGGTAAGCTAGCTCTAAAATGGTGCCTTGGACGAATCAGAACTTGGACTCATAATCTGAGCCAGCCACAAGAGGATTGTATGGGCAGTGACTTGGGAGATGTAGTTTAGACTTCAGTGCCTTTTGGACCAACAGCAGCAGTCTATTGTGAGTGACAGCCAATCCAGTCAAGAACTGGGAGGAACTCAAAGGAAGTACCCGGTTTTGTCGGTTGGAGTTTCAGTTGAGCTTTAGCAGTGAAGAAGGAAGGAGCCCTGTGCTTTTTCAGTGTGCAGTTTTAGTCAAAAAACGTGTGTAAGGCCCAGAGTTCCGGTCTGCAGCTTGTGTAACAGCTTGTTAGGACTGAATCCATCCTCTGAAGAGAATCAAAGGATCTCTGAAGAGTAGAAACCAGGCTCACCCTGTAGAAGACTGGAGGAATTGCTGAAAATTGCACTCGGTCTGTCAGGAACTGAATCTGCTGTGTGTTCTCCGGTATTAGCAGTAATGCATGATCGGGATACAGATGCAGCCTGCCTGGTATAGTGCTTTTTTATATGGATGTGTGAAGAGGTTTGTGTACCTCAAGTGAGCCCTGCTGACATTGAAGGACCCTATCTTATTTGGAGGTCGTGAGTACTAATTCAGGGTCACTCCTGTTGAATTGCCACATTAAATCCAAATGGAATTACTGTACTGCTGACTGTTTAATTCTCCTTTTCTCTGTGTGAAAGGGCCCCTACCAGCTGCCACGGGTTTGACTAGCCACTAGGGCTTGGGTACCCAGGGACAGTAACTGATAGGGATAGGCCTGTGCACAGAGCCATAGGTAGATTATTAGAGTGATAAGCTAATTAACCTGATTTCCCCCTGTCCTTGTTATATCCCCCTAAATAAATCAGAGCTGCTTGTTTCAGCAAAGTTATACTGCCTGAGGTATTTGTCTATGTTAAAGTACTGTACTGTGATTGTTGCACTGTATCTCATTTCACAGGAGGTCCCAGTGCCGGAACCAGACCTGGGGGTAAGTGTATACTGTGAAGGTAATTCTGATATATTGTGTGGGCCACTAGTGGGAAGAAAGGGGGGTTGCAGTGTCCCAGAGGGCTGTGACCAAGTTAGTTTAACTATTGCAAACCCTGACCTCTGGGTGGAGGCACCCGCCATTGATCCAGGCCCCTCAACCTGTTAGTGGCAAATCAGGCAGGGGTAGTAGCCCCGGGATAGCGCCATCTAGGGGTTACACATAGTAAGTGGATAGTGTAGAGGCTGATATGTCAGCTACAGGCCTCTAGGCCCTTAGTGTTGCCTGCCTGTGCTTGCACATGGTAGGAGGGGGCCTGATCACCCCTCCGCAGGTAGCACATAGGGTGGGATGGCCTAAGGCCGGGTGCATAATGACTGGGGACAGTCATTTTCCTGGTCAAGGACGGTAACCCTTGTTACCCGGGGTTACTAGAATCCCAGTAAGACCTAGTGGTAGGCAGGGAAGGCAGCTTGTGAAACTCCAGTTAAATGGGTTTCACACTGTCTCACTCTGTTCTCAGTCTCAGCTGAGACTGAGAGATGACATCACCAATAGAACTGTCGCAGCTGCATAAGCCACATTGGAATCTGCAGCAGAGGGAGTGAGATAGAACATTGGGAGTTTTCAAAGTCAGTCTCCTGCTTGCCTTTAAGCAGGAAGGGAGTCTCCTGTTTGTTTTGAAGCAAGAAGGTCAATGTCCAGTGTTTAAGAGGTGGAGACCGCTGTGCTGGTCTCAGTGCCCCCCTACCTCCGGGGGTTGGGAGTAGAGGAAGTAAAGTATCCCCATGTAGATTCCAGGGGCAATCCCCTAATTTCTGCAGAAGAAAGAAAGCTGCCTATTACAGTTTCAGTTTGCTTTGAAAAGTGGAAAGAGTTGTATTTCTGTGGGGCACCTGCAACAAAAGGGTGAGTGTTTGCTCTAATATGAGAGGGCAAAAATGTGTTTCTTCAGCCTGGGAAATGTGAAGAAATCCGGATTTTAACTACTATTTGGGAGGCCTATAGTACTAGGACAAACAAATGGAGTAGTGTCAAAAGCTAAAGTGCTGTGTGAATTCAAGTAATATTGTAGAGGGTGCGACAGTTCATCCAATTGCTTAATCTACATTTCAAAGTTTCAGTTTGTCCAGAGAAATGGCTTGGTATGGGCTGTGGGAGCTGGAGGTGGAACACCCCCATCTTTAGTAACCAGGTCCACCTCACGGATTTCTGCTGTGATTGCTACTTGCCTCATGCGCTTGGCCAGTGATGAGGGAAGTACCCAGACGTGGGTCGCAAATTGGAAAATCTCTCTAGGAGTCGCAGACTCTAGGTGGTGTGGGGAGCCACAACAAGGGTAAAGAAAATTCTCTTTGTGAGATGGGAGTCAGAAGAAGTAAGAAGAAAATCTCACTAGGGGTCGCAGACTCTAAGTGGTGTGGGGAGCCACAACAAGAAAGTGGGTTCATTCTTCCAATGGACCGTCAGTCAAGTGGCCATCAGGGGAGTCGGGCCAGTCGGGCTGTGTACCCAAAGCGCGTGCAAGTCCGGGTTGTGTGACTGGTGGGTCCAGAGCCTGAAAACAGTAGAAATGGTTCATTCTTCCAGTGGACCACCTTGTAGTCTCTAATCTGCATTATCAGTAAACGTAGCCCCATGGGGGTCCATCTATGCTTTGTTGTGTTCAGCTAGTTGTGAATAAAAGCCACACTGAAAAATCCCATTCCTGGTTCTGGACATTACAGTTACTGCTTCCTGTGTTCGGATTTACTTGGGTGCCCCTGTTCAGAGTAGCCAAACCTAGGTCGCCTTGTGGCAGGTAACCTCATCCTCCCCGAACCCAGGTCCCCATCAGGTATTGCTGCCAGCGCCAACAGCATGCCACCTGTCGTTTTGGCAAAAAGGCAGGGGTTGGGGTTACATATATCAACAGCCTGGACATAGGCATCAAGGAAGCCAGTATCCACTTGTTTGCCGATGATACGGTGCTCTACTTAAGCCGTGAATCTCCTGAAGCTGCCTGCGGTGACCTACAAACTGACCTTAATACTCTGCAGCACCAGCTCCTTAGCAAAAGGCTACTACTAAATGCAAAAAAAACCAAGGCCATGTTTTTTTCACCAGCCGGCCCAGTAGCTTACTCTGCTGTTGCTGGTCCATTGCCTGCCATCTCCACTTTACTAGGTGAAAATCTTGAATTTGTGCCTAAATTCAAATATCTGGGTATCTGGCTAGATAATAAACTCTCCTTTGTGGAACATATAGAAGAACTGCTGAAAAAGCTGAGGCAGAGACTTGGTCTTTTCTTCAGAATTAATCGCCTCTTGACCACAGACGCCAAAAGATAGCTTGTCCAATCTATGTTCCTCTCATTAATTGACTACGCTGACTTCATTTATGGCCAATGCCCTGCCTCACACCTTGCAAAACTGGACATATTGTATCATAGAGTGCTGAGATTTATAACTGGCCTCCCGTTTCTACCCATCACTGCTCTTTATATGCAGCCGTGGGGTGGCCCTCCCTTCAATACAGGGGGTGTAGAAATGCAGCTCTATGGATGCTCCGAGCCCTTACCAACAAACTCCCACAATACATTACTGACTGTCTCCCCCTAAGTCTGATTGGGAACTATGCCTTGAGAAGTCTCTCGCAGGTTTCCCTAAAAGTCCCAAGGGTCAACACTCGCTTTAGGAAGGGCTGCCATAAGCTTTATCTTGCCCACGCTCTGGAATAGGATACAAAAATCATTGAGACTTAGCTCCCCTGTCAGTCTTGCTTTGTTTAAGACCCTCTATGACAAAACATTTGCAGAGCTCTGTAACTGCTTCCATTGCTCCGAGCAGCCCGGCTATCATTTTCTCCATACCCATACTAGTCCCTGCTGCTCATCTAAGTCCTCCTCTGCCACTATTACCCCCCCTTCCCACCTGTACCTAGCACCCTCTGCACCCCCCTAACACACCACTCCCCTCCTGTCACATAATCCTTAGCCCCAGACAGATACCGTCATGCGCACCTCCATAGCTCAGGGACTTTTATACAGCTCATTAACATGTTCCTGATGGACAGAAATATAAATGATTTTCTTTTTTTGTTTTGTTTGTATATGATAATCATACACATCCTGCTCCTGTGGGTATTATATATATCATGTTACTGTTGTTTTATGTATATCTTACTTGTACATGTGCCATTGGAATGTATATATACTGCTCCTATTGTTATTGTAAACATCTTGTTCCTTTTGTCTTATGTACATTTATCTGTGTCTGTACATTTGTCCCTGCCAACAGCAGGTCCACCGAGTAAATGAGCTTGCTTAATGGTGATCGCCTGGATAAATAAAGACTTTGATTGATTGCATGATTGATTGTTGAAATCTCCTAAGATAAGAAGTTCTCCAGAGGGGGCATGAGAGGTGATGGATGTTAGGAGTTCTAGGACAGTGGAGGTAGGTAGTCCTGGGAAGCAGTGTAGGCTCCTGCCTTGAAAATGGGCAGGGAGAACGAGTTTGAAGATGAGGAGTTTGAAAGCAGCAGGGGAGGAAACCGAGAGCATCGTGGTGCACAGAATAGAAGATGAGAGGTAGATGGCTATACCTCCACCCTTTGAGGTGCAGTCTTGGTGGCTGAGGGTGTAGCCAGGGATGGTAATAGCAGTATCGAGAATGTTGGGGAGAAGTCAAGAGTCTGACACAATGAGGGCATCAAGGAGGAGGGAGACTGCAAGGGTTTGCAGATGAACAATTTTGGGTAGGAGACTACAGATATTGATGTGAGGCACACGTAGTCCTTTGGGAAGCTCTGTGGGTAGGGAATGAGCAGGAGTGGGGTTAGTTTCATCATCGCCAGCTAATAAGAGTAGTAGAGGTAAGATGAGTTTGGCGGGGACAAGGGAGTGACAGCAGCATAGTCGAGGTGATGAGGGAGGGATGGCAGGAAAATGGAGGAGAAGGAGGTTTTAGGATGCCAGGTGGAGCCAGGGTGAGGTGGATGAGAGGAGGGAACATCTTGGAGGCCAAGGGGAGTGAAGGTGGGGGGAGGCAGGAGGTGGGAAGGGTGGGGAAGGGTGAGGGAGCAGGGAAGCTGGCAGGGGAAGCGAGGCTATGGGAAACAGAAAGGTTAGTAGGGTAAGGATGATTGGAAGTGAGAAAGAATTTTGCATGTTTTGGAGAGAGATGTTGTTACTGGAAGGATATAAAGGAGGTGTGATTTGGAGATGCAGAGAGTGCAGTTAGAGATTTTGAGAAAACATGAATGGGAAGGGGGTAGTGTCTGGAGATGGGGGTGGGGTTTAGTAGATAAGGAGCCCTGGGTATGAGTAGAAGAGGTAGTAGGAGAGATGGGAGGAATGAAATTGGATTGGTGAGTCAGTCAAACGTACAACAGAGGAAAGCAGTTAACAAGAGACTAGCAATGCTGTTTTTTTTTATTAGTGGTGGAGGATAGAGTGAGGCTGTAATGACTTAATGATAACTGTGCAGAAACCTATCTTTGGAGGGAGTTGAGTATGTAGTTGGTCTGGTAGTGGAGAGGAGGGGATTAATTGTCAACTGCTGTAAAGGGAGCGTTACTGCTATTTGTTATGGTGACGTAAGGGGACAACAGTAGAAGTGGCAGCAAGTTGAGGAGCGGTATCAGCTAGGATGAGATAAAGGATGAGTTGGGTGAAGAGACAGAGGAGCAGAATATATGGTACAGATCAGGTCCAGTTAAATATGGAGGAACTTGTTAGGGGAAAATTGCTTATCCGAGTACAGGATGACGTCATGGAACCAGATGCACCGAATGTGTGGGACCCAGGTGCAGGTGTTAATTCAATTGGAACTCAGGTGCAGGTGTTAATTCAGCTAGTGTAGGACAGGAAACAGAAGTCTGTGGTCTTCAATGTACAGCCTGAGCCCGGGAACAGGAGGGGTGAGAGTTGGGTGAGTGGCTATTACTTTAGTAGTATGGTACGGTATCTGTGCAAAAACAATATGAGACTGTGTGTAGTGGAAGCAGTAAACAGCACATAGGGTGAGTGCATACAAGTGAAGCTGAATACATTGCAATGGGAGGTGGTAGCGGTACCGGTAGTGAGACAGAACAATGGATGACAGCCCTTTATCCAGTATGGCAGCACAGTAGTAGGGGAGTGTACAATGACCCTTTATGCTAATACATCCTGCCAAGCTCTACCATTGGTTGGCAGGACATATTAGCATAAAGATAGCTAGGGAAGTGTGCTGCTACTCGTGAGGTGGTGGTTCCCAGCATTAGAAAACAGGAGTTGCAGTTCTTTGTTTAAGACATTACAAAAAGCATTTAGAGGTACAGTAATTTAAATATTTCTTTATTGGCTGAAAGTGCTAATAGTGCGTTTGTGTAGCAGCTGGGTAGAGCAGTGCCTTTTGGGGTGTTTTCCTTTAAGGCACTCTATTCTTCACTCATATGATTTTCCTGTTGCTCATGGCTCATTTTTGTGGCCCTCTGCTGGATGATCTGCAGTCTGTCCCTGCTCTTTGTTATGGGTGGACTCCAGAACATAACACAGTACTTGAAGTTGTAGCTTCATCCTCACTAGAGACCTATACAACTGCAAAATCACTTCCTGTGGCTAATAAAGCCCCAGACTATACACCCCAGCATTCTGTTGGCTTTCACATATACCTTGCTGCTTCGAGAGATGGCATTCATATTTGTTTTTTTTTTTTCATTCTTTGGTAACCAGATTAGGCCCACTAGGCACAAGGCCTGTTTTCAAGGGTGACCTGGGAGCACTGGGGTAAAGTGACTTGCTCAGGGTCCCACAGCATGTAACAGGAGGTTGTGGGAATCAAACCTAGGTCTACTGGATGTGCCAAGCACATTCACTGTCACTGATGATTATCCCAAAGTCCTCCTTTTTCCCTTGATTGCTCCACTTTCATGCCATTGATCCAGTACTCCGTTTTTGGCTCCCTTCTACCATGGTGCATCACCTTGTACTTCTTGAAATTTATTTTTAGTTGCCATAGGCTAGACACCTTGTACTTCTTGAAATTTATTTTTAGTTGCCATAGGCTAGACTACTTTTCCAGCCTCTCTACACCCCTGTTCATATTCCTTACACCATCCAGCCTACCCACCCTACTGAAAAGTGAGGTGTTTTTCGCAAAAAGACACACCCAGTAACCCTTCATCTGTGTCACTGGGGTACATGTTGAAGAGGATGGGGCCTGGAGCAGCGGCTGTGAGGTATGAACTGTGATTGGCTGTGAGGTATGAACTAGCATGTTCAAGCTTATTGGGGGCTAGTCCAGCTCTGTGAAACAATTTGCTACATATAGGAATTTTCAGTTTATAGTATACTTGTTGTCAAGAGGCAATGTGATTCTGCTGGTAGTGCACCAGTGTGGGAACCAGGGTACCACAGGTTCAAACCTGTCTAAAACCAAATATAGTACTTACTGTGTGATCTTGGGCAAGTCACTTAACCTCAGTGCTCCAGTCCACCCAGCTGCAGAAACAAGACCCTGCAGGAAAGACTGCAGCAAGGAGGAGGCAAGTACAACGCAGGACAACTAAGATGATCCGTGGCCTTGAACAAATGACGTACGAGGATATTTTAAAGAGGACATGAAAGGAAAAATGGGATTAAGTGATTTAGTAGCTTACACCAGTATATATTTAGGGTTAGTATGTGTCATCACCATAGCATTTCCATTTGTCATGTACCAACACATAGAAATTGCAGTTTACACTGTAATGCCACAGATGGCTGTGTATGTAGTCTTGTGAGCCATACTTCCTGTCTGTGGCAGAAAGGAAGTGCAGTTTGTCTCAGAGTGGTAATGTTTCAGTATGTAAGTCTGCAGGATAGTGTGCTGCTGGTGGTGCCCCCCAACACACACACACACACACACACACACACCCACACCCACACACACAACCTCATACACACACACCCACACACACAACCACACACACACACCCCCACACACAACCTCACACACACACACACCCACACACACACATACACACACCCCCACCCCCCACGCACACACACACCCCCACACCCACACCCACACACACACACACACACACACCCCACCCCACCTCCAATACACACAGCGGTTAAACTGGAAATGCTTAGGTGGGGAGGAACATTCACCTCTAGATTCGTAGGTATCAAACTGCTGTCATCCTCAGGTGCTGGAACTCACCCATAGTCAAGGCCCCTGGAATTCTGTGATTCTGCGGTTGTGGAATTTTCCACAGAATTTGCATCATGCCGCAGAATTTATATAGTGCCGCAGAATTCATTGTTTTTGGTGAATTTTCATTCAGATATACAGTTTTTCCATAGTGCCAGGCTCCCGTACCCATCTTGTTTATCCCGAAGCCCCTCCTCTACATTTGGTAGGTGATGACATCAATGACATCACTTCATATTTTAGCCAATGGCAGGGCTGCATTCTGCCACAGAAATGAATAAATCATGCCGCAGAAATCAGAAAATTCTGCCACAGAGCACTAGGGGCCCTGCCCATAGTGTTCACTGAAAAAAGGTGACAGAGGTGCAGGAACTCTCATATGATGACCTTTGTCATTGTACTTTCTTTGTTCAGTACTTTGAATTTGTTACTTCTGTTCAGTACTCTCCTGAGTCATACCTGAAAATAGACATTTAATTGTCCGGTGTACCTTCCCTATTACCAAAAACAAAATAAATAAATACATTTTGTAAGGGAGGAAATGAAATGCCTTCTTTACTCAACTGAGAACACAGTATACTGTTCTGACACCTTCAGTCACCAGCTGTTGCAGACAAGCTAATTATGGCCTGATAATTTAACAATCTCCTTCCCTTTGGCCTCAACAAAGATGATCGAGTCGGTTTACCTTTTAAGAAGACTTTAACAGTCTATTCTGTACTTCACTACAGGCGGCCAGATGACCTTACCTGAACCCACACATTCCCCTAGCTGCCCCGCTAACCCTGCTAATCTCCCCATCTTCTCATGCACCTGCCTAAACTATTACTAACTTACTATCCCCTGCTCATGAATTGCCCTGCACACCTGGTGGTGCACAAGCTCCTGCCTGATTGTTCCCCTCCCAGTGTATTGTAACTAATCTATGGTGGCCTTGCCAGCTTGTAACTCTAAAGGTCAGCCCCATCTGGTCTTATGTCAACACTTTTGTATTATGTATATTCCCTGTCATATTCCCTCGGCAAGGCCCCCTGGCTGCACTGTCTCCCGTCCTCGCCCACCTCCCCGCCGTAACTCCACTCCTGCCCCCACCCCCAACCACCTCTCGTATCCCCTTACCCCTGCCTCCTCCCCTCGATCTCCTACCCTCACTCCCCCACCCACCCCTTCCTTCCCTTGTCTTGCTCATAGCTCAAGTCTTTGTACTGGTTATTACATGTCTGTAAGTCAATGATTATACGTTTGTAACTAAAAATGATGACTGTTGCACACACTGACATGGAACCTTTGTAAAAGAGCCTCGGCTCAAAGGTATTGTAATCCTAGATTGAAATAAATAAATAAAATAAATAAAATGCTCTGCTGTATTAGTGCATTGTGTTTTCTTTGTATATTCCTGTATTTGTCTCCTTCTCTGTAACTAATTCCGGGCCGCCCCTGAAAAAGGGACCTCCGGGGCTCAGAGGGCGTACCTGGTTATCAAAATTGAATAAATAAATAAATAAATCATTTACTCACACTCGCTAGTTTATAGTTTTGCATGTGGAGGGCAGAGAAAAGAAGAGATTTATCTCATTACCCATTTTCTCTGAATTGTGTGATTGTAGCATGGCTGTGAGTGGGCTGTAATCAAAAGTGTGCAGATTCCCTGCGGATTATAAAAACATCAAGGAGCCATGACTGCATAGTACCAATGCTGTGGAACGTTAGAGGACATAGGAAGAGAACTGAAATGACATACAGATACTAGTGTGCCAGACCCCTAACAGAGGCCCCCAAATCAAAGCATTTCTGATACAATGTGACTATTTGGCATGCTAAGCCAACAGTTAGACAAACTTACATACCGAGTCAGTACTGCTAGAGGGCAGAGCATATCAATTGCGGTTTCACAACATCAGTGTTATACACCCTGGTGCCTTGACGTTTTTATAATCCGTAGTGAATCTGCACGCTGTCTGTAGTGATTATATTCCACTCACAGCCATACTGCAATTATACAATTCAGAGAACATGGGTAATAAGGTTTATCTCTTCTCGTCTCTGCTCCCACCCAAAATTACAAATGAGCATGTGTGAGAAATTATGCCTGCAATGAAGTATAGAATAGATTTTAAGTCTTTTTAAAGAGCTACTGATGTCGTAAACTTTAAAAACATAATGATTAAGTATAATTCTGCTTGCATTCCATTTATATTTTATATAGATCTCCTCCCCATAATTTATTACTAAGGAAATGAATATATGATTGTTGTCCCTAAGAGTTTATTTTGAGTTAATCTGCCTCTATAGCTTACTCCCTACTCCAAGTCATAATCCTCTGTTGAGACATCTCACTCTGTTGCCATGGGAGCAACTGTGAGGTCACAAGCAGTGCATTATGACCTCAGGTAGGGAGAAAGCAACATGAATAGGTGAACTCTTCAGGAGCAGAAATCCTGTTTTCATACAAATGACCACAGTAATAAATAATGGAGAGGAGAAATACAGAACTAATGGGAAATACAAGCTGGACTGTGTCTAAATATTATGTTTTGTTAAAGTTCACCTGAACCTGTCACAGCTCTTTAAAAGGTAAACAGACCAGATTATATTTGTTGAGATCAAAAGGAGGGAGTCTGTTAACTGATCAGGCCATAATTAGCTAGGCAGTAACAGCTAGTGAATGAAAGTGTCAGAACAGCATACTGTGTGCTCAGTTCAGTTGAGAAGACATTTAGTTCCCCATCACTTTTGACATATCATGAGAGTTCCTGAACCTCTGTCATGTTTAATCACTGAATATTTTAGGACAGTTCCACCTGCTGAGGATGACAGTAGTCCCACACCTACAGCTCTAGAGGTGAAAGGTCTCCTCCCTAAGCGTTTATGTGTGTATGTTGCCGGGGGGTGGGGTACACCACCACCAGCACACCAACCTGCAGACTTATATACTGACACATCATCACTCTGAGTCAAGCTGCACTTCCTTTGTGCCCCAGACAGGAAGAACAGCTCACAAAACTACATAAAGAGCCATCTTTGAAATTACACTGTAAACTGCAATTCGTATGTCTCGATACCTGACAAATGAAAGTGCTGTGGTGATGGCTATGCATACTGACCCTAAACATAGACTGGCATGTGCTACTATGTCACTAAATCCCATTTTCTTTTCATTGCAGAGCATCTGGAGGGAAAGGTGTGCCTCTTCACAGATGACACCAAGATCTGCAACAGAGTGGGCACACTGAAGGGGGTGGAAAAAATGACAAAGGACTTATGCCCGTTAGAGGAGTGGTCGGGTGTCTTTCAGTTGAGTTTCAATGCTAAAAAGTGCAAGATCATGCACCTGGATCACAGGAATCCAAGGGAAGAGTACAAGATGGGTTGGGATCTTCTGGCCACCACAAGTCAGGAGAGAGACCTTGGAGTCATCATATCTGACGACCTGAAGGTGACCAAACAGTGTGAAAAAGCAGTGGGGAGAGCAAACAGAATGTTGGGGTGCATAGAGAGGGGCATAACAAGAAGGAGGAAAGAGGTGGTGATGCCACTGTACAGATCACTAGTGAGTCCTCTGCTGGAACACTCTGTCCAGTTCTGGAGACCATGGGGCCTGATTCTCAAAGGCTCAGGCATGGTGCAAGGTACTTGCACCACAGAGAATGGCGCAGAGTGCGCCTTGCGCTGACAAGTACATCCGAGAGCGATTCACCAAGGCAGCCTGCATCAAATGCAGGCTGCCTGCCCCAAACGGGGCTTGCACTGTCCCTGCACCCAGAGATGGGCTACAACAAGGTGCAAGAGGCACTGCAGCAGACGCAAGCTGCCACAGCCTGGGAACAGGATTCACAAACTACGCCCTGAAGGCAGAATTCTAAGTACCCTTAGACCAGCCAGGGCTGGTCTAAGGGGACTTAGAAATAGATCCCCTGGGAGAGCCATCATGTCACTGGTGCTGCATGTCCCACGTCCCCAACCCCGATGAGCCCTACATGTGCCACAGTGCTGCTGGACACCGCTTCCATGTTGTGCCCCATAACATGTAGTCACATAGGTCCCCCCCTGCCCGGATCCTGGTGCCCCCGCCAGTATCAGACACATGCCACCAACCCTCCCATTGGCTACCCGTGCCCCTCACCCAGGCAGGTAGTGCCCACCCCATCCCCAGACAGAGCCAGGGACCAGCACAGCCCTCCTCACACCTCCACAGCCAGTCCCTGACTGCACTGACTGTGCAGCAGCCTGTACAGTGTGTGTACCCGTAATATTAGTGCATACACTGAACAGTCCACCGCACATTCCGGTCAGTTCAGGTCCGTCCGCGGAGGTGTGAGGAGGGTTGTGCCCACCCTGGCTCTGTCTGGGGATGGGGGGGACACAGCTTGCTGGGGTGAGGGGGCAGTGGACCACCGCTGAGAGGGTACATGGACTATGACTGGGACATCGTGGATGGGGGGGCAGCTGGACATTGCTGCAAGGGGCTTGCAGCACACCCCTTCCATGTGCCTTGTGTTAGATGCATGGGGGAGCCACCACACGTAAGGGGATTTAGGCGTTGGGGCGCCTCCTGTACCTGAATTGGATGCAAGGTCCCTGGCACAGGGGGCGTCGGTGCATGCTGCTGTTTGCCGCAGCTTGCGCCAGATGCAGTCCCATCTGAGAATCGTGCCCCACATCTCTGGAAGGACATTGACAAAATAGAGGCAGTCCAGAGAAGGGCAACAAAGATGGTACCAGAAGCCCTACAAGGAAAGACTTAAGGACCTTAATAACTATTCACTGGAGGAAAGACGGGAGAGGGGAGATATGATAAACTTTCAAGTACCTTAGGGGAATAAACGGTACAGGTGGAAAGCACATTTCAGAGAAAATTCTGCACAAGAACAAGAGAGCATGCTATGACAAAGGAAATCATCCCACCATTGCATAGATCACTGGTGAGGCCACACTTGGAGTACTGTGTACAGCACTGGTGCCCATACCTCAAAAAAGATGGGAAATTACTAAAGAGGGTGCAGCATAGGGCTATAAAAAATGATCATGGGACTAGGGGAGTTGCCATACAAGGAAAGGTTGAAACAGCTCAACATGGACCCGCTGGAATAGAGAAGGGAAAGAGGGGACATGCTAGAGACCTTTAAGTACTTGAAAGGCATAAACAAAGTTAGGGATGGGGGAGTGTTCCGCTTAAAGGGGAGAAGGGTCATTAGGGGGTACAGTCTGAAGTTGAAAGGGGAACGCACTGCCGGAGGAGTTAATCGCTCAAAGGACTGTGGATAGCTTTAAGCGGGGTTGGGATCGAGTCAAGGACATGGTAAGTACAGATAAAAACACAAGGAGGGAAGGATTGGGAAAGAGGAGGAATGGAGGGTTTTGGGTAGGGGTGGGGCAACTGTAGTGTTATGAAACTAAGAGCTGCACTTGATAGATCTGTGGGCCTTTTTCTGCCGGCAGTTTCGTATGTTTGTATATGAGGCTGAAGGGTGGAAAGCTCAGGAGTAATGTTAGGAAGTACTTTTTCACTGAGAGGGTGGTGGGGCCAGGGAACTGCCTTCTAGTGGAAGTGGTGGGTGCAAAAGCAATACGGGGGTTCACAAGTGCATGGGATAGACATAAGGGTACCCTGCCTGGAGATGTGCAGAGCAAGAGAGCTGCAGATTAAATAGGATCTCAGGCTGCAGCAGTGAGTAGGGGAAATGGGCAGACTAGGTGGGCCGTATGGTCCTTATCTTCTGACAGATTCTATGTTTCTATGTCCCCTTTACACTTGTACACCTTTGAAAACAGGAGGGACGGGGTGCTGTGACTGAGACATACAAGTACCTGCATGGGATAAACAGAGTGAACACCAAGGAACTCTTCTTGAGTTCAAACAGAGGGACGAGAGATAATGCACTAAAGCTGGCAATGGGGGGTATACAAAAAGTATGCACACAAGCATTTCTTCATGGAAGGGGAGGAAAAGTGAAACAAGCTACCAGAAGAAGTATGACAGGCCAAATCAATCAGAAGCTTCATGCAGGGATGGGACAGGCAGGTGGGTTTAGTTAAATAAGGGAGGGGGAACAGTGTAACCAAGAGGGGGGCTGCTACAATGGCAAGACAGAATAGGTAGGTTGGTGGGGACAGACTGGATGGATCAAGAGCTTTATTTCTGCCGTTGATGTCTATGTATCAACGTCTGTATATATAACTGGAACTGAGATGCTAATTTTTAGCTGGGCTCTCCTGAGTGAATAATTATGCAATAAGAGATGACCAGAGTTATGTAAATGTTCTAGTTTTTTTTGTCAGTTTGTTTACGACCCTCTGGTATAGACCATATTATCCTGGTCCACTCCCTTCCCCCCGAGCCCTGTCACCCGGCATCCCAAGGACTTAGCTTGACCTACATTCTTCCTTCACTCCCCCACCCCCCCTTACCATGGCGGGGTCTACATAACCCTCTTACTTGATGGAGAATAGATCTGGTTCAGGAAGGGAGAGAGGGCCCTGTTGCCAGTGTAGGGCCTGCAAGGGGTGACACCAGTCATCATTGCTCTGTCTGGGAATTTCCCTCTTGGTTTTCTGCCATGGGATGGGAGGGAGGCCCCTGTCGCTGGTGCAGGGCCTGCAAGGGGTCACACCTCTCATAATTGCTCTGTCTGGGATTTTCCCTCCTGGTTTTCTCCACTGGGATGCCAGCTTCGGGGAGGAATTCAAGCTCCCATACAAACATGGAGCACATCACCACCAGTGTCCTCCACTCAATAAGTCTCTCCAAGTGCACTGCCACCTGTGGTCACCCAGGTGGCAATATTGTGCCGAAGCATGACTGTCCTCCCTCCCTGGAAGAGGACAACATCCTCTGGAATTCTCAGCCCCCCTCTCTTGGCCAGACCCTAATGATGCACACACGGTCTTGAACCTGGTCTGGTGGTGTGATGGCAGGTGTAGTGATCCAGAGCCTTAAACTGCTTTACACCACTGGGCAGGCTTCTAAATGTTATAGTTTATCACCCCTGGGGAGTACACAGCATGAGGCGATCATTGTGCCTCATGCTCGCGAGGTGAGTAAACAGAATAATAACATAACCTTGGCAGTACCTTCTTTCAATTACTAAAATGCTTTTTGTAAAAGAATTACATTACCTTTTGTCATAAACATTTTTTTTTATTTTCACGTAGGGTTAAACAGTCCATCCTCACAGAGACTGACTGTAGACAGCTGCTGAAAGCTGGCTTACAAGCTCCAAGTTAATTAGAGTGGTTGCCATGAGAACGATGTAGAAAAGCAAAGCCTGAACCCCTTCATTATAAAAAAAATTGAAGCTGATGGTTCTGAATATGAATTCTCAGGAGAGCTGTTACCATGACAACGAGCCTCACGAGAAAACCTGTGCCTGGCATTTTTAAATTGACACTACCATGATGAGGGAAAAAGTGTGCTGCAAGCAGTACCATTGGCACATGGAAACTGGGTGTTGCCAGCAGTGTTGTGTAGTAATGCATTACAAGTAATGGATTACAGCAGTTTAATTATAGTACATGTCCCATGTAATGTACTATGATTACTGATTACTTATAAGAAAATGTAATATTGTAAAGTTACTGATTACATTTTCTTATAAGTAATGTGTTTCTGTAACGATTATTCACTATTACTTTTCAAATGTGGTATGGTGCAGGAACCATGACTAATTGCTGCACATTTCTTTATTTATTATTTTATTTTATTTAGTTTTTGTTGCTGGGGCACATGATTTGCTCCCCACTGCTTGTGCTGCCCCCTTCCTCACAAACCCTTTCTGTTACCAGTTCCATTGCCATGGTGACCGCACTGGGCTGTTGCCTTGGCCACAGTCAGGATTGGTTGTCAGCTTGATGGCTGAACCCTTGGTTGGCTCAAATCACTGTCAGTCAGTTCTGTTCAACTGATTGTGGCACTATGAGGAGGAGGACTAGGCCAGACTGCTGCTGCATGAGTCACGCCCTTAGTCTTGGTCTGAATTGCCATAGTGGAACACAGAGACAGAGATGCAGAGGAGTTGAAAAGAACTCACTGGTTGGTTTGGTTCTCCAAACAGAGATACTAGCACCAGCAACCATTTTGCATAATCAGTTGTGGGCTTCTATAGTGGCCATTATGAATGCGGAGGGAATCGGGACCAGCCTAACCAGCCTAACCAGTGTAGGGGAAAAATGCAGGTAGTCCGACTGCAGGCTGGGCTCAGGGCCTATTTCCACCACCACCATGTGCACCACCTCCACCACATGCACCGAACTTCCACAGCAGGCCACTTGATTATCCATTTGTCTACCCGCCCACCCACCTGCCAGGCCCATTACTATCACCTGACACATTTCAAAGAAATCTTCAATGAAGGGGGTATGTACTGCAGTGCAACAAGAGTGCTGTATTGTGTGATAACTTGATTGTAAGTGACACTGACTTCAGTTGTGGCATACTGCCAGTGGCATGTAATCATGGCAGGCTTAGTTGTAAGTCTATGACTACTGTCCCAGCAGATCTGCTTATAGTTTCTGTAGCACAGACACTACTGTCCCAGCAGATGCTGGGGCACTTCTACATGCTGCTCACATACTAATTTCCTAGCAGATGTCGGGGCACTTCTACATGCTACTCACATACTAATTTCCTAGCAGATGCCGGGGCGCTTCTACATGCTACTCACATACTAATTTCCTAGCAGATGCTGGGGCGCTTCTACATGCTACTCACATACTAATTTCCTAGCAGATGCCGGGGCGCTTCTACATGCTACTCACATACTAATTTCCTAGCAGATGCCGGGGCGCTTCTACATGCTACTCACATACTAATTTCCTAGCAGATGCCGGGGCGCTTCTACATGCTACTCACATACTAATTTCCTAGCAGATGCCGGGGCTTACATGCTACTCACATACTAATTTCCTAGCAGATGCCGGGCGCCCATGCTACTCACATACTAATTTCCATAGCAGATGCCGGGCGCCTTACATACTACTCATACTAATTCCCTAGCAGATGCCGGCGCTCTACCTACTACTCACACACTAATTTCCTAGCAGATGCCGGGGCGCTTCTACATACTACTAACATACTAATTTCCTAGCAGATGCCGGGGCGCTTCTACATACTACTCACACACTAATTTCCTAGCAGATGCCGGGGCGCTTCTACATACTACTCACACACTAATTTCCTAGCCGATGCCAGGGCACTTCTACATATTACTCACATACTAATTTCCTAGCAGATGCCGGGGCACTTCTACATACTACTAACATACTAATTTCCTAACAGATGCTGGGGCACTTCTACATACTACTAACATACTAATTTCCTAGCAGATGCTGGCAGAGTTCTGTTACCGCAGGCATGCCTGTCCCTGCAGATAACACATCTACTGGGATAATTTACTTAGCATAGATACTACTATCCCAGCAGATGCTGGCAGAGTTCTGTTACCAAAGGCACTAGCGTATAAGCAGATCCACATCTGCTGGGATACTTTACCTAGCACAGACACTGCTGTCCCAGCAGATGCTGGCAGAGTTCTGTTATCACAGACACTAGTATCCCAACTGGTGCTGGCAGAGTCTGTTACCACAGAGACACTGTATCAGCAGATCCACATCTGCTGGGATACTTTACCTAGCACAGACAATGCTGTACCAGCAGATGCTAGCAGAGTTCTGTTACCGCAGGCACCAGTGTATCAGCAGATCCACATCTGCTGGGATACGTTATCTAGCACAGACACTACTGTTCCAGTAGGCACTAGCAGAGATCTGTTACTGCAGGCACTACTGTCCCAGCAGGTGCTAGCAGAGATCCGTTACTGCAGGCACTACTGTCCCAGCAGGTGCTGGCAGAGTTCCGTTACTGCAGGCACTACTGTCCCAGCAGGTGCTGGCAGAGTTCCGTTACTGCAGGCACTACTGTCCCAGCAGGTGCTAGCAGAGATCCGTTACTGCAGGCACTACTGTCCCAGCAGGTGCTAGCAGAGTTCTGTTACTGCAGGCACTACTGTCCCAGCAGATGCTAGCAGAGTTCTGTTACTGCAGACACTAGCATCCCAGCTGGTGCTGGCAGCATTCTGTTACCACAGACACACTGTATCAGCAGATTCACATCTGCTGGGATACTTTACCTAGCACAGACACTAGTGTCGCAGCAGATGCTGGCAGAGTTCTGTTACCACAGGCACCGCTATACCAGCATTTTATTTTTATTTTTATTTGAATCTAGGATTACAAGCACCTTTGAGTCAAGGCTCTTTTACAAAGGTTCCACGTCAGTTGAGGTACAATTCAACAAGACATTGAATAACAGTAACAGTGGGTTACAGGCAGTTACATACAGTTTTATACATTCAATACAGTAGCAAAAATGCCAGATGGATGTCTGGTAACAGGGTTGACATGGTATGGAGTAGAGACACACTAGTGGGGTGCGACCATAGGCACTTGTCAAATATCAATTAAAGTGCTACAGGGGTAGGGAAGGAGGGTGGAAGGAGGGGAGGAGAGGAAGAATGGGTATATGGGAGTTCAGGGGAGAGATGGTTAAGTGCTAGGTGGAAAGAGCAAAGAGGAGAGGGGAGAACAATTAGGAAGGACAGTCACAGGAGCTAGATGCAGACAGGGATGTGACGGAGACTTGATTTCAATGGACCAAGCTTTGGCATTGAGGCGATGTCAATGTTGAGACCATTGAACCAGCTGGGAGTTGTGTGGTGCGGAAACGCAAGATATGCAGAAGCTGGGATTCAGAGCCCCTGGTGATGTGAGTAATTTGCGTTGGGCAGAGGAGAGCTTGGACACCTGGGGGAGCAAGGCCTGGTGTTATTTTTCTTTGTCATGAGGCAGGTTTGGTATCTGATCCGGTTTGAAAGTTGAAGCCACCCAGTCTGTGCGTAGAGATCACATGTGTAGGTGAGGCAATGGGTGCTGGTTATGAGATGGCAAGCTTTGTTTAGTGCAATGGATATGCACCTGAGGGTGGTGGCAGAGGCAGAGCCATAGATGATCAGGCTGTAGTCAATTATTGAGATTACTGAGTTCTGTACTGCAATCCTTAAGGCATCTGAGGTAAGGCAAGTGCCTGAAGAGTAGGCCAATGCAAGAGTTGGCAGCCTTGGCAATGTTGTCAATGTGCATAGCATATGGGGTTGCAATCAATGGTAATACCTAGATATTTAAAGGACTGAACCTGTTCGAGGGTTGCACCAAGGCAGTTTTTATGTTTGCTTGCACGCATGTGCAAGAAACATAGTGCCATCATCGGAGATTTCGGAGGTGTGTCACCTCCTCCTCCAATTCAGTCAGTGTGTTGGCAGGCACGGCCCCTGTAAGCCAATGCATTCTGGAGCTGTCTATGACAAGCTCCAAAATACAGTGGCATACAGTTCAAAGGGGGAGCTACGCTTGAGTGAGCAGCGATAAGATATCGCTTGCTGTCGTGCAGCCCCCCACACACACACACACACAGACGCCACGCGCAGCGCAGCGCCTGCGACAAAGACGCACACTGAATGGCCGACGGGGTGCCCACTCGCCAGCTGTGCCATGCTCCCCCACCTCCCCAAAGCTTTCGAATGCCACGCTGGGTGCCCACCCCAGCGTAGCAAGTAATGATATAGCCGACGGGGTGCCCAACCTCCGCCGGGCTCCACTGCCCTCACCCCCGAGTACTAAGTGCCACGCTGGAGCCCCACCCCAGTGTGGCAATCCATACTTTGGCCGACGGGTGCCCTAATCTCGCCGGCTGAACGACTTCAACCGGCCTCTGTGCCATGCTGGGAGCCCACCCAGCGTGGCAAACGTCTCCGCCATTCTTTTTTTTTTTACCTGTAAAGAAAAGCGTCCCACGTAGTCTCCCCTGGCCTCCCTCCCACAAACCACACCTCCACCCACTGCGCACCCTGCCTTCCCCACACCCCCCACCCCATACTTACCTCCGGACCTCGCGCGACGATCTTCGGTGGACTGGGAACACGTCTGCACTCTTCAAATCTGACCGCGAACTGAGGAAATGCTGGTAAGCTGTATAATGGGCTAGATAGGGGGTTTCAACTTTGTTGCATATCTCAGGCATTTTTGAGAATTTTGCACCAAATTTTCAACATGGGGTTTTGGGATCTTTCATGAATGATGTCTGTCATGGCAGCATCACTGGCAAGAGTTCGCAGTCACTGCACAGTCACCGGCGCGAAATCACTTCTTCGGCCTGAATAACACCCATGACAGTGACATCATTCATGAGAAGGGTCCCAAAACCCCATGTTAAAAATTGGTGCCAAAATTCCAAAATGACTGTTTTACGAGCGTATGCTATAGTTCCTACGACGTGTAAGGTCAAATTTTCAATATTTTCACCCAGATTTTCAACATTGCCATTTTATCACACCTTCTTATGAGTAGTACAGCTGCCATTTTTCACATCTCACCCAAAACGTGTGCCGCCATGAAGCACAATGGCGCAGTCGTGTAAGTAGATCAATGTCATGGACAAATTAAGAAAATCACAGTGACACTGTTGATGAGCAGAGGTTAAATGGCTATGTTGAAAATTTGGTGAAAAATTCCTAAAATGACTGTGTTACGAGCGTCGTTGCACAGTTCCTATGCATGCTCAGTAAGTTTGCAAATTTAATATTTTCACTCCAGATCTTCAACATTGCCATTTTATTACACCTTCCTATGAACAGTACAGCTGCAATTTTTCATATGTCGCCCAAAATGTTTTCACACATGTAGCGCATAATGGTGCTGTTGGTGAAAGCAATGTTTAGACAGATTAAGAAAATCACAGTTACACTGTTCATGAGCAGAGGTCTTAAAATGGCTATGTTGAAAATTTGGTGACAAAGTCCATAAAATGACTGTGTTACTGAGTGAGCATTGACAGTTTCCACGCATCTCGCTTAGTTCATGACTTTGTCATATTTTCAGTCCAGATTTTCACCAGTGACATTTTTCCACACTTCCTTATGAACAGTACAGCTGTCATTTCACAACATGGCTGAAGTGTGTTTTCACACTTTCAGCGCAGAGATGCGGGTCGCTGTGGGAAATCATTGATCGGCACAGATAAAGAAAATCACAGTGACACTGTTCATGATTGGAGGCACCAAAATGCCTGAGTTGACAATCTGCTGTAAAAAATTCCCAACCTAATTATATTACGGGTGTGCGTTGCACAGTTTCTATGTACGCTCGTGACTTCACCGCTTTTTTAAATATTTTTACTACAGATTTGCAACATTGCCATTTTTTACACCTCCCATGAACAGTACAGCTGTCATTTTTACATCCTGTTTGAATGTTTTTGCACCTGTGGTGCTAAATGCCGTAGTCACTGTGCATAAGCAGCTTTCGGCTAACAAACTGATATTCCCCCTGTTCATGAGGTGGGGTCACAAAAAAAACATGTTGAAAATTTGGAGTGAAAATACCAACGAATGCCTGAGGTATTAGGGTTTCCAACCATAACGCCCAACCCTGTAGAGAATGACAGGCATCAGGGGTGTGACTTGGGATTCTTGCCTGTGGTGCTCATACCATTCCACACCTTGCAGTCAGTGAGAGGCATCTAGGTATGCCTTGCACTCTTCGGCCCAAAACTTTACCCCATTCTCCTATATCGCACCCATCTCACCATATTTCCTAATGAAATGGGGTGCGCATAAGGGCCAAAGACCCCAAGGAACACCGTGACACTTGTCAATGTCTGCAGGGTGGGGTGTGGTGAAATGGCGTGGCCGTTATGCCTGACAACCCAAACGCACACCCCAATGCCTGTCACTCTCTGCAGGGTGGTGGTGGGGTTGGCTTCAGTTCAATACTTCACTGCCATTCCTATTATGCAGCTCTGTAACTTCTACACTACCACTGCCAATGCCAGCAAGCAAACATTCGGCATTGACAAATGCTTGTTGATCATGACAGGATTAAGTCTGTGTTTGTTGTGTGGGCTGCAGAAGAGCATGGACTTGTTTTTTTTTTTTGTAGTTGAGAACCAATTTATGTGTACTAAACCAAGTTTCAATCGAGGTGAAGGCAAGCTGTAGATTCTTTTGAAGGTGGCCTGGATCCTTGTGAGTGGAGAGGATGACGGCATTGTCGGCAAAGAGGAGGATTTTTGCTGGACACAATTGTGGAAGATCATTCAGAAAGAGGCTAAAAAGAAGTGGCCCAAGAATGGAGCCTTGAGGAACTCCTGAGTGTACAGGACATGCATCTGAGAGAACATCAGCTATTTTCACTCTTTGGGAGCGGTTCTCCACATAGCTCTTGAACCAGGTAGTGGACTTAGGTGAGAGCCTAGCAGAATGTAGCTGTGTGATTAATAGATTATGATGTACAGTGTCAAAAGCTTTGGTCAGGTCAATGAAGATCGACCCAGTTAGGAGGCTGTTGTCCAACGAGCTGTAGATAGCACCGGTGAATTCAAGGAGGGCAGATATAGTACTGTGACCTATACGGAAACCATGTTGTTGGGGGCAGAGGATGTGTTTGTCCACATTTGTTGGGATACTTTACCTAGCACAGACACTACTGTCACAGCAGATGCTGGCAGAGTTCTGCTACCACAGACACACTGTATCAGCAGATCCACATCTGCTGGGACACTTTACCTAGCACAGACCCTGCTGTCCCAGCAGATGCTGGCAGAGTTCTGCTACCACAGGCACCGGTGTACCAGTAGATTCACCTCTGCTGGGATACTTTATCTAGCACAGACACTAGTGTCCCAGCAGTTGCTGGCAGAGTTCTGTTACCGTAGTCTCTACTGTCCCAGCAGATACGCATCTGATGGGGTACTTTACCTAGCACAGACACAACTGTTCTAGTAGATGCCTGGACACTTACATATACAACTTGTAGGAGCCGGAATTCTCTAGGCAAAAAAATGCCTCAACACAACTACTTTTGTCTGAAGTCTTATTAATTTAACTACCCCAACATGTTGCCAAATATGTAATGCCTTCTTCCAGGGGATTCTGAAATTTGCATAACACAGAGTGCCAGTTGCAATTAGTGAACTTCCAGTATTAGCTTATGACTTATGCTTTACATAAAACACAAGTGACCAAGCATACCTCTATAACATTCTGACCACCTAACTGTGGCTGAAACTTCACATTCTTTTGATTTTCCAGTCGTAAAAGAACAATAACATAACTTTATGTACTTCCAACGTATATAATTCATGAGAATTTGAATAAAATTAAAATGAACCAATAAAAACCCTGTGCTCCCACTACCAATCCTTATGTGCAGAAATCTTGCTACCAGCTCCAGTTTACCAACCTCATCGACCCGTCTGCCAGTAATAAGCTGGGTACAGATTCCAATAACTGTTTTTTTTAACTTTGTTACAGCAATTTTAAAGTCTGTAAAAAACATACAATAAATGTATGTTGTATCCTATTTAAAGAGGTACTGCTTCTTTAAATTTTGTATTACAGCACCAGAAAGTATACAGGTCAAGACATTACTTAAATTCTACATTATACTATAAATGTTATTAATCTGTGAAGTATATACCTTTAAAATACACATTACTACTTTATATTAAGGTATATTCTTTGTTAGTTATTTTAAGTTTTGTAATGCTGTTCCCACTATCCTTTCTTTCTTATACCAAACAATACTGCGGGACCACTAGACACCAGGGATAGTGAAGTACCTCATCAGATGCAGATCTGCTGGGACAGTAGTGCCTGTGGTAACAGAACTCTGCCAGCATCTGCTGGAGCACTAATGTGTGTGGTATATATGGAAGTGCCCCAGCATCTGCAGGGACGGTAGTGCCTTTAGTAATGGAACTCTGCCAGCATCTGCTGGAGCACTAATGCGTGTGGTACATATGGAAGTGCCCCAGCATCTGCTGGGATGGTAGTGCCTTTAGTAACGGAACTCTGCCAGCATCTGCTGGAGCACTAATGCGGTGGTACTATGGAGTGCCCCAGCATCTGCTGGGACGGTAGTGCCTTTAGTAACGGAACTCTGCCAGCATCTGCTGGAGCACTAATGCTGGTGGTACATAGGGAGTGCCCCAGCATCTGCTGGGACAGTAGTGCCTTTAGTAACGGAACTCTGCCAGCATCTGCTGGAGCACCAATGCGGTGGTACATATGGACGCCCCAGCATCTGCTGGACGGTAGTGCCTTTAGTAACGGAACTCAGCCAGCATCTGCTGGAGCACTAATGCGGTGGTATATGGACGTCCCCAGCATCTGCTTGGACAGTAGTGCCTTTAGTAACGGACTCTGCCAGCATCTGCTGGAGCACTAATGCATGTGGTACATATGGAAGTGCCCCAGCATCTGCTGGGACGGTAGTGCCTTTAGTAACAGAACTCTGCCAGCATCTGCTGGAGCACTAATGCATGTGGTACATATGGATGTGCCCCAGCATCTGCTGGGACAGTAGTGCCTTTAGTAACGGAACTCTGCCAGCATCTGCTGGAGCACTAATGCGTGTGGTACATATTGACGTGCCCCAGCATCTGCTGGGACGGTAGTGCCTTTAGTAACGGAACTCTGCCAGCATCTGCTGGAGCACTAATGCGTGTGGTACATATGGACGTGCCCCAGCATCTGCTGGGACGGTAGTGCCTTTAGTAACGGAACTCTGCCAGCATCTGCTGGAGCACTAATGCGTGCGGTGTATATGGACGTGCCCCAGCATCTGCTGGGACGGTAGTGCCTTTAGTAACGGAACTCTGCCAGCATCTGCTGGAACACTAATGCGTGTGGTACATATGGAAGCGCCCCAGCATCTGCTGGGACGGTAGTGCCTTTAGTAACGGAACTCTGCCAGCATCTGCTGGAACACTAATGCATGTGGTACATATGGAAGTGCCCCAGCATCTGCTGGGACGGTAGTGCCTTTAGCAAAGGAACTCTGCCAGCATCTGCCGGAACACTAATGCGTGTGTGTCATAGGGTGTTCCTGTGAAGGGTTGAGGGCCCCAAATAATATTTATAAAACTGGGAGGGCTACCCGAAAGCCCCGTTTTGTATTCTCCTAAAGGTGCTGTCATGATGCCTAATGTTCCATAGTTAGGCTGTTTAGTTTTGATTGGTGGCTGTTTTGAAGCCCATTGAAGTGAAAGGCAATTATTATTGAGTGATACTGTTTGAATAATGATATGATTCAAATGAATGAATAATGAAAGGATAGTTGTTAGTTTAATATTAAATCCTTTTGTGGCAGTACCTGAATTTAGTTATAAGCCTGAAGTTTAAATTCTCTCCCCAGGTAGCTGTACATGTCTTTGTGGTTTCTACCTTTTTGTTTGGTGAACGATTGCACAGACAGGTTCAGCCATAATATTCCCGTTTAGTATTTAGACATTTACGCTTCGTTGCGACTGTGATCCTTGATGATGACTGCTGCTACTAAATGTTAGTTATTTTATTAGAACCTTTCTTTGAGTTGAGAGAGAGGATTGTCGGGCAAGGAATAGTGGATTAGATTTAGGGCGTTAACGTGTATCGTTGTTTAACATGCACTTAGAGAATTGTGACTGCTTTCTAAATTTAATGTAAGCAGTGCACAGTCTTTTGAAAGCGGGTTGTATACTAAATAGAAATAGAATTTTCATAGTGTGCTGCCTTTCTTTCCAATGAGGTTTACATAAAGCTCAGAATTAAAATTAGTATTGGCCCACATAAATTTGCTCAATACGTAGAATTATTCTGAGCTACTTAAAGTTAAATCAGAAATGAAATGTGGGCCATGGTAAATTTAAATGAACAACTGCTCCTTCTCAAAGAACTAGTTTCGGTACCGGTTGGAGCTGCAGAAGATAATGTAAAATAGTTCTCAGAAGAAGCCAGAAGGTGAAGGAAAGAAACATATTCAATTCAGTGCTTCAGAGTAACTGGTAACTGGTATTTGTCTTTTAAACTTAGATTGTAGGCTTGTAGTGACACTATACTTTCTTTCTGTGTTGTCTTTACTTATAATTGTTTTTGGGCTGTTGAAAATTTAAAAAATAGTGGTGGTGTAATTCTGTGCTGTCTTTAATTGCTGCAAATTTTATCTTTGGCTTGTCTGACTGTCCTGTAGCTGGGTGAAGGGTGTTAATTGTCTGGCCTCTGACCTCAGCTACGTGATAACTGGAGGTGGGGCTTAGTCACAGTTAAAGCAGCAAACAGAAGTTCATCTTCTCAGAAGAAGCCAGAAGGTGAAGGAAAGAAACATATTCAATTTAGTGCTTCAGAGTAACTGGTAACTGGTATTTGTCTTTTAAACTTAGATTGTAGGCTTGTAGTGACACTATACTTTCTTTCTGTGTTGTCTTTACTTATAATTGTTTTTGGGCTGTTGAAAATTTAAAAAATAGTGGTGGTGTAATTCTGTGCTGTCTTTAATTGCTGCAAATTTTATCTTGGCTTGTCTGACTGTCCTGTAGCTGGGTGAAGGGTGTTAATTGTCTGGCCTCTGACCTCAGCTACGTGATAACTGGAGGTGGGGCTTAGTCACAGTTAAAGCAGCAAACAGAAGTTCATCTTCTCAGAAGAAGCCAGAAGGTGAAGGAAAGAAACATATTCAATTCAGTGCTTCAGAGTAACTGGTAACTGGTATTTGTCTTTTAAACTTAGATTGTAGGCTTGTAGTGACACTATACTTTCTTTCTGTGTTGTCTTTACTTATAATTGTTTTGGGCTGTTGAAAATTTAAAAATAGTGGTGGTGTAATTCTGTGCTGTCTTTAATTGCCCTCCCACCCCTTCCCCAACTCTTAATTATATGCCCTGATAAATCTGATTGACAGGAGCTAAACACAGGGTATAGTAAGAGGTGTGAAGTAGGAGGGCACAAGGGGAAGAAGACCACCCTCAGCACGATAAGTGTTTTGACTCATTTATTTATTTACTGGTTCTTTTTCCTTAAAAATATATATCTGAGGATCAGTTACAGGATTTTTAGTACTGTAAATAAATAAAAAGAGAACTAAGAGAGCTTCAGTAGCAGATAAGTAGTGGAATTGCAGTATAATGGGGAGTGGTGCAATGCAGTGGCTGTGGGCAGCCATATTCAGGCAGACCTTCTGACACTGAGGTGCTGCCCTATCTGCATGCATCTCTCGGACTGCGGGATGAGGTAGCCAGACTCAGAGCGGAAATAAACTGGGTCAGGAGTACCATCACCCCTGTCCAGGAACCACCCAGTCCAATGCAGCTGCCTCAAAGGATGCCGAGAACAGGAGCACTTGGATGACAGTGGGCAGGGAGGGTTAGAGCAGTCAGGCAGAGGCACATCCCAGATCCTATTCCACTCAAGAATTCATATGCCACACTGGCAAATGAGGACAACCAAATAGAGGTACCCAGGGAAGTGGAAGGAAAGGATGTGGAGGTTAGGCAAGGACGTGACCTCAGTGGGGAAAGCAGTGGACCCCAGAGGAGGAGGAAGCGAATCCTGGTGGGGGACTCCATCATAAGAGGGATCCAGCTAGGAACACAGGAGGGGAAGGACAGGGAGGTGAGGTGCTCACCAGGTGCCACGGCATGGAGGGATGGAAGGAAGATACTGGGGATCACTGGGAAGGCAAGACAGGAGTGTGAGCTGGATGTCATTATCCACCTAGGTACTAATGACTTGGCAAATGGGGAGCAAAGGAAGTTCGGAAGAGTTTAGGAAAGTGGGAGGGTCACAAGCAGTAGCTACTTCTGTCACTTCTCAGAAGTACTACCTGTGAGAGGCAAGGAGAGCATAGGAGTGCATGCACTAGAACTTTAACTCATGGTTGAAGAACTGGTGCTGTGAGGAAGGGTTTGGATTCATTGGTGACTGGGGACCCATCTGGAGGGATGGAGGTTTGTTCAAGCCTGACGGCCTGCATCCATCCTGGAGGGGAATCCAAGCACTCAATGATAAGTTTAAATGCTACATTGACAAGCATTTAAACTAGCAAAGAGGGGTGGCAGGCCAGCAAGGATGGTACCTACTTGCTCACCCCCCACAGCTAGTAATGGAACCAGTGAACCAGAGGAGTGGCTATCTCTGCAAAGCAGTGTGCAAAAGTTGGAGATTAGTGTCCAAAAGGTGGATAAGCAGAAAAGGGCAAAATTCAGCAGAAGGGCAGACAGCAAGGAGAACCAGGGATAAATGACAACCAAGGAAGGGGCTGGAGTAGAACAGTGAAGCAGTCTAGGAGGTCAAATCATGGAAAGCCATGTGTGCAAATGCCAGGAGCCTTAGCAACAAGATGGAAGATCTGAGGCTGTCATGGTACAGTCAGACCTGGACATTGTGGCCATCACTGAAACCTGGTGTACAGATAACCATGACTGGGAGATGGCCATACCTGAGCTACAACATATTCAGAAGAGACAGAGCAGGCAGGAAGGAGGAGGAGTGGCACTATGTGAAAAATTACATAAGGGCCACACAGATCCAGGAGGAACAAATGGGGAGAGATACTGTGGGTTAAGCTGGAAAGGAAAATGGGGCCAGCCATCTCACAGGTGTGGTCTATAGACCACCAGCCCAGGAGGAAGAAACAGATAGGAGTTGATGCTAGCCATCCAAAGGATGGCAGACAAGGGTGAGGTAGTACTGGTTGGAGACTTCAATATTCCAGACGTGGACTGGAGCATCCCAGCAGCAGCATCAACTAGGGAGCAGATTTATCCTGGACTCCTTCAGGGTGCCTTCCTCAAGCAACTGGTCATGGAACCAACTCGGCAGAAGGCAATACTGACCTTGTGCTCACAAACTTGGACAGTGTGATGGGGGTAACAGTGGGGAGCACCTGGGTAACAGTGACCACCAGTCATTGTGGTTTGAAATCACAGAAAGAGCAGAAGCAAACCACACAAAAACACGTATCCTGGATTTTAGGGGGCAGACTTTGGGAAAATGGGAGATGCTTGAAAGAGGCATTAAGGGAATGGGACAGAATCAGGGATTGAGGAACAGTGGGCAGTATTTAAAATGGGGATTATAAGAACAACAGAATTATGCATTAAGCAGGTTAGCAAGAGGAAAAGAAAGAGGAGACCATTATGGTTTTCCAAAGAGGTAGCAAAGAAAGTGAAAGCCAAAAGATTGCATTCAGGCAATACAAAAGACACAGGCAGAAGGGATAGGAGAAGTACCAGGAGAAACAAAGGGAGGCAGGGAAGTCAGTAAGGGAAGCCAAAGCTCAGACAGAAGAACACATTGCAAAATCAGTGGTTAAAGGGACAAAACCTTTACAGGTACATAAGTGAAAAAGAAGGACAAAGGGAGGATAGTGAGACTGAAGGGGAGGATGGGATCACGTGGAGGATGACAACAGTAAAGCTGACATATTGAACAGGTATTTCTGCTCAGTCTTTACTAAGGAAGAGGGGTAATGGGTCTGAAGGGAGTACAAGGGGTGAGAATGGTACAGAATGGACACAAGTCCCTTTACACGAGAAAGGGTCCGAAGGAACTGGAAGTAATAAGAGCTGATAAAGCAATGGGGCCAGATGGGTGCACCCAGGGTCCTTAAAGAACTAAGAGAGGTGGTGGTGCTGAACCTCTGGCCATCCTGTTCAGCCAATCACTGGAAACAGGGAGGTACCCAAAGACTGGAGGACAGCAGATGTAGTCCCTTATACAAAAGTGGGAACAAAGAGGAAGCAGGAACTACAGACCAGTCAGCCTCACCTCGGTAGGGAAAGATCATGGAAGCACTACTGAAGGAGAGATTGGTGGAACATCTGGTTGTCAATGGACTACAGGACCCAAGGCAGCATGGTTTCACCAGGGGGAGGTCATGTCAGACCAACCTCATTGAATTTTTTGACTGGGTGACTAGGGAGGTGGATCAGGGGAGGGCAGTGGACATGGCCTATCTGGACTTCAGCAAGGCCTTTGACACTGTGCCACATAGAAGACTATTACACAAACTGGGGAATATGGGTGTGAGCAGGACAGTAGTGTGGTGGGTAGGTAACTGGCTGGGTGGCAGGACACAGAGGGTGGTGGTAAATGGCTGTCACTCCACAGAGGGAAGAGTGACCAGTGGGGTACCACAGGGATCAGTGCTGGGACCGGTCCTATTCAACATCTTCATCAGTGACATTGCACAGGATATAGAAGGCAGAATTTCACTGTTCGCTGATGACACAAAGCTCTGTAACAGAGTAGACACACCAGAGGGTGTAGACAGAATGAGAAGGGACCTGCAGAAACTTGAAGAATGGTCAAGGGTTTGGCAGTTGAAATTCAATGCAAAGAAGTGCAAGATAATGCATATGGGGCACAAAACCCTGGCACAATATATCAGTTGGGTGAGGATATAGCATGCACCAAGCAGGAAAGGGATCTTGGGGTTGTCATCTCTGATGACCTCAAGGTAGGGAAACAGTGTGACAAGGCATCAGGTAAAGCAAATAGGATACTGGGATGTATAGGCAGGGGCATCACCAGCAAGAAAAGGGAGGTCATAATTCCGCCATACAAGACACTAGTGAGGCCCCACCTGGAGTACAGTGTACAGTTCTGGGAGACCATACCTATGTAAGGACATAGACAGGGTGGAGAAGGTTCAGAGGAGGGCAACAAAGATGGTGCATGGGTTGCATCACAAGTCCTATGAAGACAGGTTGAAGGAACTGAACATGTACTCCTGGAGGAGAGGAGGGAGAGGGGATATGATAGAGACATACAAGTATCTTACAGGGAGGAATAGGGTGCAGGAAAACACTATTTTAAGCGAAAAGATGTTTCAGGACTAGAGGGCATGGGATGAAGTTGGAGGGAGGACGATTCAGAGGAAACATGAGAAAGAATTTCTTCACAGAACGGTGGTGGACAAGTGGAACACCCTGCCAGAGGAAGTGGTGGGGCTGAAACAATCACGGATTTAAGAATGCATGGATAGACATAAAGGAATTCTAGAGGTCAGGGGTAAGGGGAAATAGACTTCTAGGAAAACAAACTGAACTTACAAGCTCAAATGGGCAGACTAGGTGGGCCATAGGCCCTTATCTGCCGACACTGTCTATGTATCTATGTATCTATGTATCTATGTATGTAGTTGAATGGCTATTTAGAGTTTTATTATTTTGTTTGTTCGGGTGAGTGCCTTCTTTTGTTCTGAATTTGAGTAGCCCTTTTTCTTGGGTGTTGTGGCGACGTGGATTATTAGAATGGATGCAGTGAGAGTGGGCGCTTGTATTGCGCTATGCCCTGTTTTTGGGGTGCGTATAGAATAAAAATAAAATCAAGAAGTGGGATTTAAAAGGCATATTAATGCCTTTTCATTAGTTATTCAACTAAAGTGTTTTTCTTATGTATTTTTTTAGAAAGTGTTCACGGCTTTGTCTTTTTAATAAACTTCCGAGTTTCTTCTCGATAGTGCGAACATTCGCACTTACATAAAGTAAAGTATCGTTAGATTCAAGTTATAATGAACATTGGCAGTTGTATTAATGGTATTCTGAGTTTAACTAACCTTCCTGAGGTAAAGTGAGGAGATTTAGAGTTGAATCGGGGGCTTCGGCGGGACGAAGATGTTTGCGGTGTTTGGTGAGGTCCCGAGTTCGGATCCTGGCAGCGTCTTTTTCTTCTAAGAGCCGGCCGGCCTCAATCGATTTCCTTTTATCAAACATAGGAAGGGGAGGTGCTTTCAATTGTTATAAATAATATTTAAAACATTATTAAAAGGGTTTAAATTGTTTATAGGAGTGAAAACGTTTTGTTTGGATAATTAAAAGGGGCAATGTGTTTATAAATAAAATAAATACATAGTAAATAAAGATGTAAAATGTATAGTAAAATACTTGGGTGGAGTTAAAGATCACATGACCCTTCTGGTATAAATTTAGACTGTGTGGTTGACAGTCAGATTTTGTTTTGCTGTGGGTCTGGAGGTATTCTCTAGATGCTGCTGAAAAGTGCTCTGTGGAGTTTTGACAAACTGTGTTGTTTCATGCTCTGAATTTGAAGACTTAGAACTTCCAGAATATTCTGTTTGCTGTAGGCTGCTGTTTACTGCCTCACATGGAAGAATTATAAATATTAGATGATGCCATTTGCTTTAATGTCTGCTGTCCGAATGGAAGTGTAAGATGGGAAAAGTACTATTTTGCATGCTGAATTTATCCTATTGCAAATAACGTCTGGAAAAGAATAAATTAAAATAGAAATATTTTCAAGGAATGGTGAGATATTTTTCTATATGACTGCCCACATACACTGCGCCCTACCACAGTGTGGTACATATGGAAGTGCTCCAGCATCTGCTGGGATGGTAGTGCCTTTAGCAATGGAACTCTGCCAGCATCTGCCGGAACACTAATGCGTGTGGTACATATGGAAGTGCCCCAGCATCTGCTGGGACGGTAGTGCCTTTAGTAACGGAACTCTGCCAGCATCTGCTGGAGCACTAATGCGTGTGGTACATATGGAAGTGCCCCAGCATCTGCTGGGACGGTAGTGCCTTTAGTAACGGAACTCTGCCAGCATCTGCTGGAGCACTAATGCATGTGGTGTATATGGAGGTGCCCCAGCATCTGCTGGGACGGTAGTGCCTTTAGTAACGGAACTCTGCCAGCATCTGCTGGAGCACTAATGCGTGCGGTGTATATGGAGGTGCCCCAGCATCTGCTGGGACGGTAGTGCCTTTAGTAACGGAACTCTGCCAGCATCTGCTGGAGCACTAATGCGTGCGGTGTATATGGAGGTGCCCCAGCATCTGCTGGGACGGTAGTGCCTTTAGTAACGGAACTCTGCCAGCATCTGCTGGAGCACTAATGCGTGCGGTGTATATGGAGGCGCCCCAGCATCTGCTGGGACGGTAGTGCCTTAGTAACGGAACTCTGCCAGCATCTGCTGGAGCACCAATGCGGCGGTGTATGGAGGCGCCCCAGCATCTGCTGGGACGGTAGTGCCTTTAGTAACGGAACTCTGCCAGCATCTGCTGGAGCACCAATGGTGGCTGATTGGCCCTCAGCTCGCTGGACGGTAGTGCCTTTAGTAACGGAACTCTGCCAGCATCTGCTGGAGCACTAATGCGTGCGGTGTATATGGAGGCGCCCCAGCATCTGCTGGGACGGTAGTGCCTTTAGTAACGGAACTCTGCAAGCATCTGCTGGAGAACTAATGTCTGTGGTGTATATGGAAGCGCCCCAGCATCTGCTGGGACGGTAGTGCCTTTAGTAACGGAACTCTGCAAGCATCTGCTGCAACACTAATGCGTGTGGTGTATATGGAAGCGCCCCAGCATCTGCTGGGACGGTAGTGCCTTTAGTAACGAAACTCTGCAAGCATCTGCTGCAACACTAATGCGTGTGGTACATATGGAAGTGCCCCAGCATCTGCTGGGATGGTAGTGCCTTTAGTAATGGAACTCTGCAAGCATCTGCTGGAACACTAATGCGTGTGGTACATATGGAAGCGCCCCAGCATCTGCTGAGACGGTAGTGCCTTTAGTAATGGAACTCTGCCAGCATCTGCTGGAACACTAATGCGTGTGGTACATATGGAAGCGCCCCAGCATCTGCTGGGACGGTAGTGCCTTTAGTAACGGAACTCTGCTAGCATCTGCCGGAACACTAATGCGTGTGGTACATATGGAAGTGCCCCAGCATCTGCTGGGACGGTAGTGCCTTTAGTAACAGAACTCTGCCAGCATCTGCCGGAACACTAATGCATGTGGTACATATGGAAGTGCCCCAGCATCTGCTGGGATGGTAGTGCCTTTAGCAACGGAACTCTGCCAGCATCTGCCGGAACACTAATGTGTGTGGTACATATGGAAGTGCTCCAGCATCTGCTGGGACGGTAGTGCCTTTAGCAACGGAACTCTGCCAGCATCTGCCGGAACACTAATGCGTGTGTGTCATAGGGTGTTCCTGTGAAGGGTTGAGGGCCCCAAATAATATTTATAAAACTGGGAGGGCTACCCGAAAGCCCCGTTTTGTATTCTCCTAAAGGTGCTGTCATGATGCCTAATGTTCCATAGTTAGGCTGTTTAGTTTTGATTGGTGGCTGTTTTGAAGCCCATTGAAGTGAAAGGCAATTATTATTGAGTGATACTGTTTGAATAATGATATGATTCAAATGAATGAATAATGAAAGGATAGTTGTTAGTTTAATATTAAATCCTTTTGTGGCAGTATACCTGAATTTAGTTATAAGCCTGAAGTTTAAATTCCCTCCCCCAGGTAGCTGTACATGTCTTTGTGGTTTCTACCGTTTTGTTTGGTGAACGATTGCACAGACAGGTTCAGCCATAATATTCCTGTTTAGTATTTAGACATTTATGCTTCGTTGCGACTGCGACCCTTGATGATGACCGCTGCTAGTAAATGTTAGTTATTTTATAAGAACCTTTCTTTGAGTTGAGAGAGAGGATTGTCGGGCAAGGAATAGTGGATTAGATTTAGGGCGTTAACGTGTATCGTTGTTTAACATGTACTTAGGGAATTGTGACTGCTTTCTAAATTTAATGTAAGCAGTGCACAGTCTTTTGAAAGCGGGTTGTACACTAAATAGAAATAGAATTTTCATAGTGTGCTGCCTTTCTTTCCAATGAGGTTTACATAAAGCTCAGAATTAAAATTAGTATTGGCCCACATAAATTTGCTCAATATGTAGAATTATTCTGAGCTACCTGAAGTTAAATCAGAAATGAAATGTGGGCCGGGGTAAATTTAAATGAACAACTGCTCCTTCTCAAAGAACTAGTTTCAGTACCGGTTGGCACTGCAGAAGATAATGTAAAATAGTTGAATGGCTATTTAGAGTTTTATTATTTTGTTTGTTCGGGTGAGTGCCTTCTTTTGTTCTGAATTTGAGTAGCCCTTTTTCTTGGGTGTTGTGGCGACGTGGATTATTAGAATGGATGCAGTGAGAGTGGGCGCTTGTATTGCGCTATGCCCTGTTTTTGGGGTGCGTATAGAATAAAAATAAAATCAAGAAGTGGGATTTAAAAGGCATATTAATGCCTTTTCATTAGTTATTCAACTAAAGTGTTTTTCTTATGTATTTTTTAGAAAGTGTTCATGGCTTTGTCTTTTAAATAAACTTCCGAGTTTCTTCGATGAGTGCGAACATTCGTACTTACATAAAGTAAAGTATCGTTAGATTCAAGTTATAATGAACATTGGCAGTTGTATTAATGGTATTCTGAGTTTAACTAACCTTCCTGAGGTAAAGTGAGGAGATTTAGAGTTGAATCGGGGGCTTCTTCGGGACGAAGATGTTTGCGGTGTTTGGTGAGGTCCTGAGTTCGGATCCTGGCAGCGTCTTTTTCTTCTAAAAGCCCGCCGGCCTCAATCAATTTCCTTTTATCAAACATAGGAAGGGGAGGTGCTTTCAATTGTTAGAAATAATATTTAAAACATTATTAAAAGGGTTTAAATTGTTTATAGGAGTGAAAACGTTTTGTTAGGATAACTAAAAGGGGCAATGTGTTTATAAATAAAATAAATACATAGTAAATAAAGATGTAAAATGTATAGTAAAATACTTGGGTGGAGTTAAAAGATCACATGACCCCTTCTGGGTATTAATTTAGACTGTGTGGGTTGACAGTCAGATTTTGTTTTGCTGTGGGTCTGGAGGTATTCTCTAGATGCTGCTGAAAAGTGCTCTGTGGAGTTTTGACAAACTGTGTTGTTTCATGCTCTGAATTTGAAGACTTAGAACTTCCAGAATATTCTGTTTGCTGTAGGCTGTTGTTTACTGCCTCACATGGAAGAATTATAAATATCAGATGATGCCATTTGCTTTAATGTCTGCTGTCCGAATGGAAGTGTAAGATGGGAAAAGTACTATTCCATGCTGAAATTATCCTATTGCAAATAATGTCTGGAAAAGAATAAATTAAAATAGAAATATTTACAAGGAATGGTGAGATATTTTTCTATATGACTGCCCACATACACTGCACCCTACCACAGTGTGGTACATATGGAAGTGCCCCAGCATCTGCTGGGATGGTAGTGCCTTTAGCAACGGAACTCTGCCAGCATCTGCCGGAACACTAATGCGTGTGGTACATATGGAAGTGCCCCAGCATCTGCTGGGACGGTAGTGCCTTTAGTAACAGAACTCTGCCAGCATCTGCTGGAGCACTAATGCGTGTGGTACATATGGAAGTGCCCCAGCATCTGCTGGGACGGTAGTGCCTTTAGCAACGGAACTCTGCCAGCATCTGCTGGAACACTAATGTGTGTGGTACATATGGAAGTACCCCAGCATCTGCTGGGACAGTAGTGCCTTTAGCAACGGAACTCTGTTAGTAACAGAACTCTGCCAGCATCTGCTGGAACACTAATGCGTGTGGTACATATGGAAGTGCCCCAGCATCTGCTGGGACAGTAGTATCTGCGCTACAGAAACTTCAACCAAATCTGTTGGCACAGTAGACACTTGCAAATCATAACTGTATCTCAGTGGCAGTGGCAAGTCAGGATTCAGCTGTGGGAAAGAGGGTATGCACTGTGTGTTGGGGGCAAACAGGTGTGTGGCTGTGGGATTTATTGTTGGGGATTTGGGGTGGATCTCTGCCTGGCACTGGAAAACCTAGAATTCAGGCTGTTCTGGGGGAACTGAGAAAAGGTCACCATGGCAAGGAAGGGCAGGAGATCTGCAGTGTGTGTGTGAGTGTGCGTGTGCGTGTGTGTCTGTGTCTGTGTGTCTGTGTGTGTGTGTGTGTGTGTGTAGGGGAACTAGGTAAGGTGGGATTTTATTATGCAAATTTAAAGGGATAGTTTTGGCAATTGCGTAGTCAGGAGGAGAATACAAGTTAGATGTGGGTAACATCTCTAAGGGCAGAAGATGCAGCAGGTTGTGTGTGTGGTGGGTGGGTGGTCACGGGTCAGGCAGTGTTTGAGGGTTGGATGTACAGGGGTAGTTGTGGCTGGCATTGTCAGGATATACAGCTGTGTAGGAAAGATCGCCAAGGGCACTGGCGGTAGTTGCATGGTGCATGTGTGTTTGGGGGTGAGTTGAGGGTAAAGATGGGTTTTATGGAAATGAAAAGAATCAGGGATAGCAGTGGCTGGCTAGCAATACTCACTCAGGCATGTGACTACACTTCTGAAGCCGCCAACTTGCACACTCTCCTCACTATACACTCAGCAGCTTTTTTTTTTTTTTTTTTTACATAAAAGTAACTGAAGTCAGCTTAAAACCATACAGCTTACATCTTTTTATAAAAGGGCTAGAAAAAATCTAGACATTTCATTGGCGGAGAGATGTCACCTGACCATGCATTAAATCTCTATAAATGCAAGGTCAGGTGTCAAATCTCATTTTCCTTCCTCAAAAACTTACTTAGAGCCATTGTATAAGTGTAATAAGCCCCTCCAAGGTGTGCATCATAGGATTTTAATGTACTCTCCAAGGTTGTAAGGATACTCGGCCTTCGGCCTCGTGCCTTACTACACTACTGGGGCATGCATTAAAATTGCATACCATGCCCTGGCTCATTACTTACATTTTTTTTGTTCTCACCTACAAGCCTAGATGGTGTGGAATTTTTTAATGGAATTTTCAGGGTTGAAGAGGCCTGTGCCAAGGGTGTGTCTTTCAAAGGTTTTGTGAAAAAACATGATAAGGTCCCAGGGTTACAAAGATTTGTTCGATAACTGGCAAATGCGAATGTTAAAAAAAAACAACATTGTGAGTGCTTATTTTCATGATTTACTTGTGTGGAAAAAAATACTGATTGTGATGACTGCCATTTTTATGTTTGCTTGCACGCATGTGCAAGAAACATAGTGCTACCATACGAGAATTCATAGGTGTGCCTCCCTACTTCCAATGCCCTGCTGCCTTTTGCAGGCACGGCCCCACCACACCAATGAATGTGAGAGCTGTCTTTGACAGCATTTGCAAATGCAGTGGCGTACAGTTGAAAGAAAGAACCGCAGCGTGTAGGCAATTTGCATACTGGCGTCGGTATGCAAAGTGCCTGCGTTAACACTAGTGAAAGAGCTGTCATAGACAGCTCCCCAAGTAGCATGCTGAGCCCACCCCGGTGTGCTCACGCCCCCCACACGCACAGTATGGCAGACGGGAGTGGCCAATCCCCTTCGGTTGCGCTGTGCTCCCCACCCCCAACAGAGTTTTAGGTCCCACGCTTGGAGCCCACACCAGCGTGGCAACAATCTGTAAGGCCAATGGGGGTGCCCAATCCCCCATCAGCTCCATTGCGCCCCCAAACAGCCTTCCAGGTGCCACGCTGGGAGCCCACCCCAGTATGGCAAACGTCCGTCTGCTGCCCCCCAACACACTTCCAGCTGCCACGCTGGGAGCCCACTCCAGCATGGCAAACCTCTCTATAGCCGACGGGGGTGCCAAATCCCCTGTCGACTCCGCTGGCCCCCCAAAAATAAACTTCCAGCTGCCACGCTGGGAGCCCCCCCAGTGTGGCAAACGTCCTGTGTCCTCTTCCTAAAAGAAAAAAAAAAACTAGAAAGAAAAAACAGTCCCTGTTGACCCCCTTCCCCACCTGCGCCCACCCTCTGTTCACCCTGCCTCCCACACCACCCACCCCATACTTACCTCCGGAGTCCGGCGCGACGATCTTCGTGGACCGGGAACACGTCTGCACTCTTCAAAGCCAACCACGAACTGAGGAAATGCTGGTAAGCTGTATAATGGAATAAATAGGGTTTTTTCAGCTTTCATGCATATCTCAGGCATTTTTTGGAATTTTTTCACCAAATTTTCAACATGGGGTTTTTAGGACCCCACCTCATGAATTCTGACACTGTCATTTTGTTATTCAGCCCCGAAAGGTGATTTTACAGTCACTGCGTGAAACCACCTTTCCGGACTGATGTACAAAATGACAGTGTCACACAGTTCATGAGGTAGGCCCCCAAAAACCCTATGTTGAAAATTTGGGGAAAAAATTCACAAAAATGACTGTTTTACGAGTGTGCATTGTGCAGTTCCTATGCACGCTCGTAAGTTCGCAAATGTTTTATATATGTACTCCAGATTTTCAACATTGCCATTTTCCACACCTCCTTATGAGCAGTACAGCTGTCATTTTTCACATCTTGCCCAAAATGTGTTTCCGCTCATGTAGCGCACAATGGCGCAGTTGGTGCGAAATCAATGTTTGGGACAGATTAAGAAAATCACAGTGACACTGTTCATGAGCAGAGGTCTTAAAATGGCTATGTTGAAAATTTGGTGAAAAATTCCCAAAATGACTTGTTTCTGAACGTGCTTTGCCAGTTCCTACGCACGCTTGTAAGTTCAAATTTTATATTTGCACTCAGATTTTCAACATTACCATTTACCACACCTCCTTATGAGCAGTACAGCTGTCACTTTCACATCTCCCCAAAATGTATTTCCGTATGCTGTAGCACACAATGGCTAGCAGTGTGTGAAAACAATGTTTGGGACAGATTAAGAAAATCACAGTGACACTGTTCATCAGCAGAGGTCTTAAAATGGCTATGTTGAAAATTTGGTGACAAAAGTCCATAAAATGACTGTGTTATGAGCGAGCATTGCGCTGTTTCCACGCACCCTCGTAAGTTCATGAATTTGTAATATTTTCAGTCCAGATTTTCACCACTGGCATTTTTCACACTTCCTTATGAACAGTACAGCTGTCATTTTTCACAACATGGCTGAAATGTGTTTTCACACTTTCTGCAGAAATGCGTGGTCGCTGTGGGAAATCATTGTTCAGGACAGATTAAGAAAATGACAGTGACACTGTTCATGAGCAGAGGTCCCAAAATGCCTGTGTTGACAATCTGCTGTAAAAAATCCCCAAACTAATCACATTAAGGGTGTGCATTGTGCAGTTTCTACGCACGCTCGTGACTTCACCAGTTTTTTTAGTATTTTCACTGCAGATTTTCAACATTGCCATTTTTTACACCTCCCCATAAACAGTACAGCTGTCATTTTTCACATCCTGCTCGAAATGTGTTTTCGCACCTGTTGTGCCAAATGCCGTAGTCACTGTGCAAAATCAGCTTGCCAACGAACTGATATTGCTACTGTTCATAGGTGGGGGTCACAAACACCCATGTTGAAAATTTGGAGTGAAAATACCAACGAACACTTCGAGACGTTAGGGTTTCCGACATAACACCCCACCCTGTAGAGACTGACAGGCATCAGGGTGTGACTTGGGATTGTCGCCTGTAATGCTCATACCATTCCACCCCCCCCACACCCTGCAGCCAGTGAGAGGCATCAAGGTGTGCCTTGGACTCTTCTGCCCCAAAGTTCACCCCATTCTCCTATACTGCACCCATCTCACCGTATTTCCTGATGGAATGGGGTGAGCATAAGGGCTAAAGACCCAAGGCACACCGTGACACTTGTAGGTGTCTGCAGGGTAGGGTGTGGTGAAATGGCGTGGCCGTTATGCCTGACGACCCAAAGGCACACCCCACCAATGCCAATGCCAGCAAGCAAACATTCGGCATTGACAAATGCTTGTTTTAACTCACCAACACTGAAAATACATAAAAAGGATACATTTAAAAAAAAACACCTAATCTAGCTAAATGGGACAATCTAGCTATATTCTATTGTTTGTTTAAGAAAAATGCCAGAAATATTTTTTCTGGGCACTCCAAAATCCATGGTGCCCAGGTTTGCAAAAGGATCCGTTCACCTGCATTCACTATATGAGATTAGCAGGACTTTATTGATTTCTGCAGCTACAGATGAAGGTGTGCCGCTGGCTTGTACAGTATGTCAGCAGTGAGCTGGCAATCTCTCTCTCTCTCTCTGGCCCCTGTACCTATCTCTTTATCTATCTGTCTGTCTGTCTATCTGTCTGTCTCCCTGTCTGCCTCTCTAGCTATCTGTCTGTCTGTCTGCCTATCTATCTACAGACAATATACAGTATATCTATCTAGCTGTCTGTATGTCTGTCCGTCTGTCTGTCTAGTCATCTATCTATTGACAGTATCTATCTACCATGTGAAAACATACGATAGAGCACTGAATTGCAAAATAGGACACTCCAGACTCAAATAACACCACAGCCGCTGTAAATTTGCACAAGTCACTTATCTCTCTGCAGTCCTTCCTCCCAGTGTTTAAAGCTGATACTGTAGCAGCAAGACCTCATTGAACAGAAAATGGGGCATCCAATTGGCCTATTCTTGGTAAATAACTTCAACCTAAATAATATACAAGCTCAACAGAATGCTGACTTTGCTGGAACACCTTTTACCATCATGTTGGAGAGTCATCCAGTTTGTATGCTTTCAGAGCTCATTTAGAAGCTTAGTTCCAAATAGTTCATGATTGTTTTTTTTTTTTTTTTTTATTTACATTTTTTCCACCAACCTGGTTGCCGGCCACCCGGTACTCTCAACCCGGTCACGGACCGCCGGCTTCCACCCCCCAAATCGGCCTCTAGTCCTCCGATACCCTGTGGCTTACCCCCCCCACGGCGGGGCCACGGGATGGAGGAGGGAACATCCCGCAGAGACCGTAATCGGTCAGAGGACTTGGCCTGGTTGGCTAATCGAAGCCGTAGCGGGCTTCATGGAGGGTGGCCGGCAACCGTCCCTTTTTTCGTTTTCTGGGAAGGCGAGGGGACGTGCAATGGCGCGCAGCGTCTGCCGCCTCAATGCTCTTTGGTAGCGGCGGCGTAGGTGTTCCTAGCCTCCGCTAAAGTCCCATGCCGGATGCTGCCCGAACCCTCCCCGGAGGAGAGCAGTCAACAGGCGCTCAATCCATCTCCTCCGCCAGCCCTCCCACGACTGGTCCGCTCAACCCGGTCGCCGCGCCGCAAGCGGAAATCCCACCGGGCCATACCGACGGGCCGGCTCTAGTTCATGATTGTTGATTACAGATCAGTTTGCTTGATATACAGTATGGTTAGAAAACTGGAGGAAATATCTCAAGTCAGGGGTCGGGCATGAAGTCAGCAATCTGCACGCAGTCAGTTGACATGTTGACTTCACTTTGCAGGGTGGAAAATGGGACCAAACAAGCATTTGTCAATGCCAAATGTTGGCTTGCTGGTACTGGCATTGGTAGTGCAGGAGTTAGAGAGATGCACAATAGGATTGGCAGTGAAGTAATGAACTGACGCTGACCCCAGACCCACCATGCTGAGACTGACATGCATTGGGGTGTGCCTTTGGATCGTTGGCCATAACGCGCATGCCATTTCACCTCACCCTACCCCGCAAAGACCGACAAGTGCCACAATGTGCCTTGTGGTCTTCGGGCCCTATGCTCACCCCATTCCATAAGTAAATATATTGACATAGGTGCAGTGTAGGAGAATTGGGTGAACATTGGGGCCGAAAAGTCCAAGGCACACCTCGATGCCTGTCACTGGCTGCAGGGTGGGGGTGTGGAATGACATGAGCATTACAGCCGACGATGGCAAGTCATACCCCTGACACCTGTCAGTCTGTACAGGGTGGGGCAGTATGGGTGGAAACCCTAATGCCCAGGGCATTTGTCGGTATTTTCACTCCAAATTTTCCACATGGGCTGTTTGTGACCTCACCTTATGAACAGTGGCACTATGAGTTCATTTGCCGAAAGGTGATCTTGTACAGCGACTGTGCATTTTGTCGCCACAGGTGCGAAAACAGATTTTGGGCAGGATGTGAAAAATACAGCTGCACTGTTCATGAGGATGTGTAAAAAATGGCATTGTTGAAAATCTGGAGTGAAAATATGAAAAATTGGTGACATCATGAGTGTGCGTAGAAACTGCACAACGCACACCTGTAACACAATTATTTTGGGGATTTGTATAACCACATTTTCAACATAGGCATTTTGGGAACTCTAGTCATGAACAGGGTTACTGTGATTTTGTTAATCTGGCCCGTACATTGATTTCCCACAGCGACCGCGCCATTGTGCACCACATAAGCAAAAACACATTTCGGACAGGATGTGGAAAATGACAGTGTACTGTTCAGAAGGAGGTGTGAAAAAAGGGCAATGTTGAAAATCTGGAGTGACCCACTCCAGTACCCCTCCCCTTAGTTTTCTCCGCATACCTATTCCCCCCTCACTTGCCTCCTACTGAGCTCCAGCTTGCACCCCCCCCCACCTACGCTGCTGGGATCACTGCAGCAACTCCCCCGTCACTCACCCTCCACAAAACGACAACGCCGTCCTTAGGCTGCTCCCCCATCCACTCCCCCTCTGTATAGCTAGTTCCCATCTGTATGGCCAGTACTCTCAGGGGCCTGATGACCCTAAATTGACAGACTAAAGCACTTCCTCTGAAACTGCTTCCTTTGTTTGAGCTGTATCCTGAATATTCCCTCACTGAAATGCCTTATACCCTTGAAACCATGTTCCGCCTATTTTATTTGTAACCTGACTGAAACAAACTGTTCCTTCAATGTTTTCTAACTTGTATCGTTCAAATGTATGCAACCGATATACTTTGTCTAACTTTTTTTGTAATGTCTGCAACCTGTATGTTTGACTAATTGTTTTGTGTATGATCTAGAACCTTTGTGAACATGTCCCAGGACTCAAAGGTATTAATCCTAAACTGCAATAAATAAAATAAATAGTAAATATAAAAAATTTTCAACGTTATGGGCGTGTGTTGAAACTGCGCAACACACGCTCATAAACACAGTCATTTTTTGGAATGCTTCCATCAGATTTGCAAGATAGGGTTTTGGGGACTCCATCTCATGAACAGTGACATTGTCATTTCATTAATTGGTCCCAAAAGGTGATTTTGTGCAGTGACCGTGAAATGAACTTTTGGGGCCAAGTAATGAGATGACAGTGCATGTATTCATGAGGAGGGGTCCCAAGCACCCCATGTTGAAACTTTCGAGGCAAAATTCCAAAAAATGGCTGAGATATGCACCAAAGTTGAAAAAAAACATTTATGTCATTATACAGCTTACCAGCATTTCTTCAGTTCGCGGTCGGCTTTGAAGAGTCCAGACATGTTCCCAATCCATTGATGATCACCGCGCTGAGCTCCTGAGGTAAGTGTGGGGTGAGGGGGGGTGTGTGTGGAGGTGCAGTGCGCAGAGGGTGGTGAGGGTTGGGGACCCCATGGCGAGGGACTGTTTTCTTTTTTTCAGGTATTTAAAAAAAAAAAAAAAAAAGGAACACCGTGGACAGTTTTCTTTTTTACAGGTGTTGTGCACTGGAGTGGGCTCCCATGTGCCCTATGACTTTGGGTGATGATGGCCACACTGGGGTGGTCTCCCAGTGTGGCACAGAATGGGGCGGGGCGGAACATGCCGGCTACGACGATCGGCTTTCATTATGGGGAGGCACACTGGGGTGGTTTCCCAGTGTACCACACAATCTTGGGGGGGGGATGATTTAGCATGCTGACAGGGAGACTGGGCACTGCCTGAAGTCGGCTGTGCACACATTGTGCGGCAGGCGGCGGTAGCCACTGCCGCCATGTTTACTGAAATACTTCACCAGGAAACGCACGTCGGGAGGCTAGTTATTGTGCCACTGCATGACGAGCTTGTCTCTCATTGTAGCGGCACTTTCCTCACATGTGTTGACCACTTTACATATTTCTTGTGTGAGCACCTGCATGCTGGCTTATTAGGGAATGAGGGATGCACCTACTAATGCGTGCACTGCATTCGCCCACACTGACGCACCTCCGAAATCTGCTACTACCACAAGATGTTGGCTGGTGTGCAATCGGAACAAGCCAACATAAAAAGGACATTAAAAAGAAATGAAAATATTCAGTATGTAAAATGGCATTATACAGCATTGACTGGGGAGCTCACTCTCAGGGCAAATTTGCGCTGCTGGCCCCTGCACCCCCCAACCCCCGCCTGATGCCCAAGAAAACAACAAATCACCTCTGAAAGCATTCTGTTTTTTTTCTATGTACTTTTACCAGCCAGATGCGACAGGGGATGACAGAACATAGGAGAAACACTGTGAGCAACATTGGTTAGTGTAGGGTGGACCAGTGTTTCCGTCCACCATGTGGTTTTGGCATTCCAGTAGTGTTTTGATTTCAGCTGTCATTTTTTTTTTCAGTGACCAAACTTTTTTTTTTTAACATTTACAGATATTCACTTTTATTGAAGAATACATTTATTTGTGTAGACAATATGCTGTATATACATATTTACCATACTCCCTATATTTACTGCATCTATCCATTATCCTCCTTGCATGCTAACAAACTCTGTGAACTTTAACACACTTCTTAGTAGGTCCACCATCCATTCTCTTCAAAATGATCAAAGCCACAGCCCTCATCAAATGATATTATTCATAGCTACTGACCAGTCAGCTGGTAAAGACATCTAATGTTGTCAGCTGTTCATGAGCATTGTATACTGTAGGCAGCACACTACAGTACTGCTAGTGTAGAATTTACAGGGGGTCTGACTCCCCTCAGGCTGTGATCAATGAGGCACCTAAGGCACATCCAAAATGTCTATGCTGCTAATGGCTACATAAATTGCCCACCCCCTGTACTGCTTCTCCCCCCCCCGCCAGGTCACCTGCTCACTCTTCCCAATGTATAGGTATTTTATATATCATATAAGCAGTCTGGGGTGCCCACCCCATGTACAGCATCTCTTGACCTCCCCCCCTTCAGGGTATCCGCTTCTGTTCCCATTATGTAAGTGGCAGCAGCGGGGTGCTCACCCCCCAGTGCTGCTGAATAGTAGCCCGACACTGGGGTGCCCAATCCCCAGTGTCAGTTAAATCCCTTAAAAAAAAAAAGAAAACCATCCCTTGATTTATTTTTAAACCTGTAAAAAAGAAATGGTCCTTTGCCAATCTACCCCCACACACCCCACACCCCCAACCTCCCACTCAGCACCCCCCCACACCCTCACTCACCTGAACATGTCCCATGAGGTAAAGGCACTCTCTGAATGAAGACATGTATTGCTGCTGGAACCGGCGACTGCGATATGAGAAAATAAGGTAAGTCAGGTTTCATGTATTTCAATGGGGTTTGAACTTTGATTCATAACACTGTCATTTTTACATATTTTGACCCTAAATTTTCAATAAGGCATTTTTGGGACCCCATCTCATGACTAGTGGTGGTGGAATTATGTAAATCTGGCCTGAAAAGGCAATTTCATGATTGCTTTGCAAAATCATCTTTTGGGTGGGATTTGAGAATTTTCAACACCGTCGTTCATGAGGTCAGGTCATAAGAAGGCTATGTTGAAAATGTGGAATCAAAATATATAAAAATGACAAACTTATGAGCATACATTGAAATGTTTCTATGCTCACTCATAACTTTGATAATTTGCAATATGTTGATCCCAAATTTTCAGCATAGTCATTTTGCCACACCACCTCAAGAACATGACAGCTGTGATTTTTCAAACCCTGGCCAAAATGTGGTTTTGCACCTGTGGTGCAGAATAATGTTTCAGCTGGGATTTGAACATTTTTACCTACTGGGTTCATGAGGTGGGATCATAAGAAAGCTATTTGGAAAATCTGGTGTAAAAAATGGTAAAATGCCCATGTTATGAGTGAATATTGCAACATTTCAACGTTCACTCATAACTTTGCTATTTTTAAATATTTTGACTCCAAACTTTCAGCATAGCCATTTTTCCACACCACCTCATAAACATGACAGGTGTTATTTTTCTAAATCCTGGACAAGACAAGTTTTCTCACTTCCGACTACAGAATGACATTTTGGCCAATATGCTATAAATGCTATGTGTCATGTTTATAAGGGGAGACATAAAATGACTATCTCTAAAATCTGGGATCAAAATTAAAAAATGTATATAATTGTTAAGAAATGTTATGTGTATTTATTAGCTTTTGTTTGCCAGGTAAGTGCATTAGGCATGAAAGCACGCATATTTTCAGGCATGACCTGGGAGAGTACAAGATACAGAGATTACAAATAGGTGCAAGAAACATACATAGATACATAGACAGTGTCGGCAGATAAGGGCCTATGGCCCACCCAGTCTGCCCATTTGAGCTTGTAAGTTCAGTTTGTTTTCCTAGAAGTCCGTTTACCCTTACCCCTGACCTCTAGAATTCCTTTATGTCTATCCCATGCATTCTTAAATCCCGTGATTGTTTCAGCCCCCACCACTTCCTCTGGCAGGGTGTTCCACTTATCCACCACCCGTTCTGTGAAGAAATTCTTCCTCATGTTTCCTCTGAATCGCCCTCCCTCCAACTTCATCCCATGCCCTCTAGTCCTGGAACATCTTTTTCGCTTAAAATAGTGTTTTCCTGCACCCTGTTTCTCCCTGTAAGATACTTGTATGTCTCTATCATATCCCCCTCCCTCCTCTCCTCCAGGGAGTACATGTTCAGTTCCTTCAACCTGTCTTCATAGGACTTGTGATGCAATCCATGCACCATCTTTGTTGCCCTCCTCTGAGCCTTCTGTACCCTGTCTATGTCCTTACGTAGGTATGGTCTCCAGAACTGTACACTGTACTCCAGGTGGGGCCTCACTAGTGTCTTGTATAGCGGAATTATGACCTCCCTTTTCCTGCTGGTGATGCCCCTGCCTATACATCCCAGCATCCTATTTGCTTTACCTGCTGCCTTGTCACACTGTTTCCCTACCTTGAGGTCATCAGAGATAACAACCCCAAGATCCCTTTCCTGCTTGGTGCATGCTATATCCTCACCCCCAACTGATATATTGTGCCAGGGTTTTTGTGCCCCATATGCATTATCTTGCACTTCTTTGCATTGAATTTCAACTGCCAAACCCTTGACCATTCTTCAAGTTTCTGCAGGTCCCTTCTCATTCTGTCTACACCCTCTGGTGTGTCTACTCTGTTACAGAGCTTTGTGTCATCAGTGAACAGTGAGATTCTGCCTTCTAGATCCTGTGCAATGTCACTGATGAAGATGTTGAATAGGACTGGTCCCAGCACTGATCCCTGTGGTACCCCACTGGTCACTCTTCCCTCTGTGGAGTGACAGCCATTTACCACCACCCTCTGGGTCCTGCCACCCAGCCAGTTACCTACCCACCACACTACTGTCCTTCCCACACCCATATTCCCCAGTTTGTGTAATAGTCTTCTATGTGGCACAGTGTCAAAAGCCTTGCTGAAGTCCACATAGGCCATGTCCACTGCCTTCCCCTGATCCACCTCCCTAGTCACCCAGTCAAAAAATTCAATGAGGTTGGTCTGACATGACCTCCCCCTGGTGAAACCATGCTGCCTTGGGTCCTGTAGTCCCTTGACAACCAGATGTTCCACCAATCTCTCCTTCAGTAGTGCTTCCATGATCTTTCCCACTACCGAGGTGAGGCTGACTGGTCTGTAGTTCCCTGCTTCCTCTTTGTTCCCACTTTTGTATAAGGGGACTACATTTGCTGTCCTCCAGTCTTTGGGTACCTCCCCTGTTTCCAGTGATTGGCTAAACAGGATAGACAGAGGTTCAGCCACCACCTCTCTTAGTTCTTTAAGGATCCTGGGGTGCACCCCATCTGGCCCCATTGCTTTATCAACTCTTATTACTTCCAGTTCCTTCAGGACCCTTTCTCGTAAAGGGACTTGTGTCCATTTCTGCACCATTCTCACCCCTTGTACTCCCTTCAGACCCATTACCCCCCTCTTCCTCAGTAAAGACTGAGCAGAAATACCTGTTCAATATGTCAGCTTTACTGTTGTCATCCTCCACTCGACTTCCATCCTCCCTCTTCAGTCTCACTATCCCTCCCTTTGTCTTTCTTTTTCACTTATGTACCTGTAAAAGGTTTTGTCCCCTTTAACCACTGATTTTGCAATGTGCTCTTCTGTCTGAGCTTTGGCTTCCTTACTGACTTCCCTGCTCCTTTGTTTCTCCTGGTACTTCTCCCTATCCCCTTCTGCCTGTGTCTTTTGTATTGCCTGAATGCACCTTTTGGCTTTCACTTTCTTTGTTACCTCTTTGGGAAACCATAATGGTCTCCTCTTCCTTTTCCTCTTGCTAACCTGCTTAATGCATAATTCTGTTGTTCTTATAATCCCCATTTTAAATACTGCCCACTGTTCCTCAACCCTGATTCCTGTCCCATTCCCTTAATGCCTCTTTTAAGTATCTCCCATTTTCCCAAAGTCTGCCCCTAAAATCCAGGATACGTGTTTTTGTGTGGTTTGCTTCTGCTCTTTCTGTGATTTCAAACCACAATGACTGGTGGTCACTGTTACCCAGGTGCTCCCCACTGTTACCCCCATCACACTGTCCCTGTTTGTGAGCAGAAGGTCCAGTATTGCCTTCTGCCGAGTTGGTTCCATGACCAGTTGCTTGAGGAAGGCACCTGAAGGGAGTCCAGGATAAATCTGCTCCTAGTTGATGCTGCTGCTGGGATGCTCCAGTCCACGTCCTGGAATATTGAAGTCTCCAACTAGTACTACTCTCCTTGTCTGCCATCCTTGGATGGCTAGCATCAGCTCCCTATCTGTTTCTTCCTCCTGGGCTGGTGGTCTATAGACCACACCTGTGCGGATGGCTGGCCCATTTTCCTTTCCAGCTTTACCCACAGTATCTCTCCCCATTTTGTTCCTCCTGGATCTGTGTGGCCCTTATGTAATTTTTCACATACAGTGCCACTCCTCCTCCTTCCTGCCTGCTCTGTCTCTTCTGAATATGTTGTAGCCAGGCATGGCCATCTCCCAGTCATGGTTATCATTACACCAGGTTTCAGTGATGGCCACAATATCCAGGTCTGACTGTACCATGACAGCCTCAGATCTTCCATCTTGTTGCTAAGGCTCTGGCATTTGCACATATGGCTTTCCATGATTTGACCTCCCTAGACTGCTTCATTGTTCTACTCCAGCCCTTCCTTGGTTGTCATTTATCCTGGTTCTCCTTGCTCTGCCCTTCTGCTGAATTTTGCCCTTTTCTGCTTATCCACCTTTGGACACTAATCTTTATCTTTGCACACTGCTTTGCAGAGGTAGCCACCTCTGGTTCACTGGTTACACTGCTAGCTGTGGGGGGCAGTGCAGGTACCCTCCTTACTGGCTCACACTTTGCTAGTTTAAATGCTTGTCAATGTAGCATTTAAACTTATCATTGAGTGCTTGAATTCCTCCAGGATGGATGCAGGCCATCAGGCTTGAACAAACCTCCATCCTCCAGGTGGGTCCCCAGTCACCAATGAATCCAAACCCTTCCTCACAGCACCAGTTCTTCAACCATGAGTTAAAGTTCCTAATGCATGCACTCCTATGCTCTCCCTTGCCTCTCACAGGTAGTACTTGAGAAAGTGACAGAAGTAGCTACTTGCTTGAGACCCTCCCAGTTTTCTAAACTCTTCCTGAACTTCCTTTGGCTCCTCATTTGCCAAGTCATTAGTACCTAGGTGGATAATGACATCCAGCTCACCCTCCTGTCTTGCCTTCCCAGTGATCCCAGTATCTTCCTTCCATCCCTCCATGCCGTGGCACCTGGTAGGCACCTTTATCTCCTGTCCTCCCTCCTGTGTTCCTAGCTGGATCCTCTTACGATGGAGTTCCCCACCAGGATTCTGCCTCCTCCTCTGGGGTCCACTGCTTTCCCCACTGAGGTCACCTCCTTGGCTAACCTCCACATCCTTTCCTTCCACTTCTCTGGTACTCTATTTGGTTGTCCTCATTTGCCAGTGTGGCATATGAGTTCTTGAGAGGAATAGGATCTGGGATGTGCCTCTGCCTGACTGCTCTAACCTCCCTGAGCCCACTGTCATCCAAGTGCTCTCGCTCTAGGCATCCTTTGAGGCAGCTGCATTGACTGGGTGGTCCCTGGATAGGGGTGATGGTACTCCTGACCCAGTTTACTTCCGCTCTGAGTCTGGTTACCTCATCCCATAGTCCAGAGAGATGCATGCAGATAGGGCAGCACCTCAGTGTCCAGAAGGTCTGCCTGAATATGGCTGCCCCACAGCCACTGCATTGCACCACTCCCCACATTATACTGCAATTCCACTACTTGTCTGCTACTGAAACTCTCTTAGTTCTCTTTTTATTAATTTACAGTACTAAAAATCCTGTAACTGATCCTCAGATTTTTTTAAGGAAAAAGAAACCAATAAATAAATAAATGAGTCAAAACACTTGTCGTGCTGAGGGTGGGCTTCTTCCCCCTTATGCCCCTCCTACTTCACACCTCTTACTATATCCTGTGTTTAGCTCCTGTCAATCAGATTTATCAGGGCATATAATTAAAAGTTGGGGGAAGGGGAGGGGGCGAAAATTTGCAGCAATTAAAGACAGCACAGAATTACACCCCCACTATGTTTTAAATTTTCAACAGCCCAAAAACAATTATAAGTAAAGACAACAAAGAAAGTATAGTGTCACTACAAGCCCACAATCTAAGTTTAAAAGAAAAATACCAATTACCAGTTACTCTAAAGCACTGAATTGAATATGTTTCCTTCCTTCTCCTTCTGGTTTCTTCATACATACAATTCATACAGCAACATTAGGTATCCCCAAGGGAGAACTAGTACAAAGCTAGTAGTAAACCACACAGGGATGTATAACAAAAAGGCAAAACTACTCACAGTTGTACAGGAGCGCTACAGCATGACAGGCGAGATACAATGATGAACACAGCAAAAGAAATTAAGGGCAGTTACATGCCCCAAGTGCATAAAGGTGAGAGAACAGTGCATTCTTAGAGGAGGAGCCCTTTAGGTGGGGAGGTAGGGAATTCCAGAATTTGGGAGCAAAGTGTGAGAAGACCTGCTTACCCATCCTAGCCAGTCTTGTCCCCAGCAAGTACGCTTTTTGATCCCATGCTGGTGAGTTGAGTTTGGCGGTGAGTTCAGAGACCCAACTGGATGGGGTGAGGGTGGCGAGATGGTACTGTTTTGTAGCAATCCCCAGCCAGAGAATGAAAACTGCAGAGCTGTCCACATGGGCCTTAGTACCATATAGTGAAGAAAACTGTCCTCTTGGCATAGGGCCCTGCACCTCTGCACCTGTGGGTGGCACAGGGCCATGTGACTTGACTGACAGATGGACTCTTTGGCCTGTGCATCCATATCTGTGGCCACATGGAAGCACAGGACCAGAGGGTCCTGCACTTCTGCAGTCCACCAGACAGCCCCATGAATTCTTGAAATCCATCACTACGTGAAAATACAGGGCCTCTTCTGTTGGTGGACAGAGATGTTCCTTGGTGCAGGGCCCTGGACAGAGACTTCCCAAAGGGCCCTTTGCATCTGCCCAAAGGGGCTTGCGTGAATGAGGATATAATTCCACGACCTCAAAAAGAAAGGAAATTTCTTGCAAAAAACTTTGTTAATGCACCAAGTGAAATGTGGCATTAGGGTTTCCAACTCTAACTCCACCCCAAAGCAGCAAAAGGAAAAAAATTAGGATTTTGGGTCTCCAGAGTTTTGGTGAATCAGTGATGTGTGGTCTTTCTTGGGGTTGTCAACCCTAATGCCCATCCCCCTTCCCTGAGCAAACAACATCAGACATTACCTCCTTTCTTCATGCAGGGCATGAAGAGCCCTGCTTGAAGAAAGCTCAAACAGACTGTGTTGGCAACATGTAGCGAGACACACTTCTCTACCTTTGAAGAGTGTATCAGTATGAGGCAGTGGCTTAAAGCTGTACCTTTTGCTTCAGACAGGAGGCTATGGGTTGGGGGGTGAGCAATAGGGATGGCAACCCCAAGGAAAACCCCACCACTGATTTGCCAAAACTCTGGAGATTCAAAACCCTAATGTTTTTTCCTTTTGCTGCTTAGGGGATGGGGTGAGGTGTTAGGGTTAGAAACACTAACACTGCATTTCCCTACTTTTGTGGCATTAACTTGAACCCTAACTGGTGCATTTTTTTTTTGTTGACTCTGTTTTTTCTCCTTACTCTGGCTTCCGGGTATGTCTCCAGTGGACCCACTCGGTCCATGCCTCCACCACCCGCTTGAACCCTTGCCCCGACCGGGAAATAGGGTATGCTGTGTTCCCTCCCCCGCCAACCCATCGAGAGAGGCAGGGGACCACGGAGAGCTGAATCGAGGTTTGGGCCAGCACCAAGAGTGTGGGCATGGCCCACTGGGCATCCACCTTCGCCTCCCCGTCACCAGGGAATTTTCCTTGTTTGTTCCCTTCCCCCAACGCAGGATGTGCAATGTCGTCCAGTGCGAGATGTGCTCACCGCCGCAGGTCAGCTACCTGATGTGTTTCCCTTACATGGTCCCCAATTGTTGTGCCCCCAGTCTCCACTGGGCACCACTAGCATTGCAGGACATGGATCCCCCTTCCTCCCAGGAGAGGAGAGCAGTCTGTCAGACGCTCAGTCCTCTCCTCCCTGACTAAGCCCAGGCTCCCGGGCTCATTTCCGAACCCAGATTGCCGGCATGGTGGAGGTAAGGCAGATGTCTCAACCCTCAACACCACCGGGCCAGTTCAAATCTCTAACTGGTGCATTAAAAAAGTGTTTTTTGCAAAGAATATATATATATATATATATATATATATAGGATACATGATGGGCATGAGTGTGATATGGAAAATATTTTCCATATCAAATGAGTGCACATCATGTATCCAATTTATATAATAGGGCCCTCTACTGTTGGGGATGGATCACGCAAATAGCACAACAGAAATGCAACCATTATCGCAAAATAGTGTGGTAGTAGGCAATTGCACTATTTTGTGCTAACTGTGATGTTTTGAGCGAGCCATTGAATAAATGTAAATATTTTCACTGTGGTGATGTCATCACAGTGGTTATTGCACTGTAGTGAGAATACTTGTTTTTATTCAATGAGTTATTTGCTCACCCCATTGTATAAAAATATATAAATATATATATATATATGTATGCATCTGGGATATGCAATGGGGATGAGTTAAATAAATAATTTATGTGCACAAGAGCAGTTTGACCTCGGGTAACCTCATGAGTTGAGTAAGTCACGGGTGAGTTTCCCCAAGGTCAAACTGCTTAAGTGCATGTAAATCATTTATTTAACAATGTCCCCATTGCATAGTCCATTTATGCAATAATGATGTGTTTTTTGTGTGGCTTTTTCATGTCACTTTTGTTTAGTTTTCTTTTTGTTTTGTTAAGAAAATACAGGAGATTATTTGTGGTCCGCTGTGTGTTTGAACACCGTTTAGTGCTGGTTGTTGGGATCACTAGCACGGTTGCTAGGGACATGACGTTGTGACCTTGAGAGCACACGTTATGGTTGTCTATTTGTAGTGTGTCAGAGGGCTTGAGAGTTTCTGAAATGTGGCAGCTCTGCTCCTTGCTCACTGAGGGGCCGCCAAAGTGTCAGGGGTTGTTTGTTTGTTGGTTTGTTTGTTTGTTTGTTTCTAAGGAATCAGTTTATCTGGTTGAGCCTGCTTTTGTTTTTGTTTTCTGCATTGAATTGAACAGTCTAACTAATTGATCCTGATAGGTCCCAGATGACTTGAGTGGCACCGCTGGGAATCAGTGCTGTGTGTTGTAGGTCATAGGCTGAAGCGGTTGGATTTGCCATTTAAAAGAAATCTTTTTTTTTTTAAAAGCACTTTGAATGTCACAGAGCCACAGGGCTAGCACTGGAATGTCACCAATCCAGAGGGCTGATGAATGAATGGCTGCAGAGAGAGCGAGAGAGAGAGAGAGAGAGAGAGCATTACAAGGTGAGCTACTGCTGTAACGGTTTGGGAAGGGGGTGCTACAATAGTTTAAAATATGCAGTGAATGGAAGCTGGAAAGTGTGTAGCGGCCAGAATAAGGGAATCAGGAGAGCTGTTTTTGAGCAGGTTCAAGTTTGAGGATAGTTGGTACTGTGCTGAGGTTTGGAGCAGTCAACTGGATAGAAAGAAGCAGAGTACATAGAGGAAAAGTGAAGGTACGAAGGTAGTGTCGGCAGGAGGGGGATGATTGACAGAGGGTGTGTAATAAATCCAAGGTTTCATTATTTATTTAACACCAGTGGAAATAAATGGATTTATTACAATTCCTTGGTACACATCTATTGCATAAAAGTATATATATTACATTCTGAGATCTGCTTCTGATTTATACAGTCTAATCTGACCCAACCAACCTATCAGAAGCAGAAAAGGAGACAGGTACTCTCCTATTAATGAGAATCTGTAAATTCAAACACTGAATTCTTATTTATTCAGTAGTGAAAGAGTTAACTTACAATGGCATGGGATTCCCACTGTTACAGTGGGTGGGCACTAGATGGCTCTGCCCTCAGGAAAAAACAGTGAACACAACACAACCAGCAGATGTAAGCTGGAGGGAGGCGAGTGCTTTGTACAGTAACTGGCATTTGTTCTTTTAAACAGGTCAGGAGCTCCTAATTCTCGGCAGTAATTGTACAGAAAGTAAATTAAGGGTCTGAATATCCTTACATGAGTTTCAGGGTTAGTGTGCAAGGGGGACAATACAGTAGTTTAAGCCAGTCTGAATGCTACTGTGTTAGGCCTTAAACTAATCCAGTGCGAGGGATCTGCACAAACAGACCCTGGCAGACATGGTTTAGCTGATAAATGTAGCAGCTGAGTATGTCTGCTATGCTGTTTGCCGCTAGAGCCTGCTTGCACTGCTGCTGATGTGGATCTTAAAGTGATTTTTACATTCAAATGTTTTGTTATTAAACTAAATTCCAAAGGGGGGAAAGTGCAGGAAATTCTGCAGTACTAAAACAGGTTTTCCTTGAAATTGTGGATTATTTTAATAAAACACTTGGTTCCGTTTGTATATGGATTTTAGATGTCATATGATGCCCCTGTGGGAAATGGAAGAAAGGTTACATGGAATCTTTATCTTTCACAGTTTGAAATATAAGTCCTCTATCAGTGTGCCTATGGGTATGTGGTTTTGATTTAAAATGTTTTCTGATCTTCATTTCTTTACTTATTTCACACGAGTTGTACATATTTTATTTTTCAGGAGGTGCACACACTGCTTGTTGATTCGGAAAAGTGTTTGGAGAAGCTGGAGCTTCTGACTGAGTGAAGCTGCAAGCACACAACCAAAAAGAGAGAATGAAGCTAGAGGTAAGGTCTGAAATCATCTGTATGTAAACACAGTAGGGCTGGCATGTCATTCCCCGTACAAGAAGTGTGAGCTGTCAGCTGTGTTCCCTCTTTTGTTGAGACCAAGGGAACTCAATATGTACACCATGGAGAAGAGGAGGGAAAGGGGGGATATGACAGAGACATTTAAATACCTCACGGGGTAAATAAGGTACAGACAGAAAGTATTTTTCAGAAAAAGAAGTGCACAAGAACAAGCGGTCATGATGAAGTTGGGGGGGTGGATTCAGGAAAGACGTGACAAAGTATTTCTTCACCAAAAAAGTGGTGGTTTCATGGAACAGCCTACCAAGTGAGGTGGTGGGGGCAGAAACAGTGGTGGAGTTCAAGAATGCATGAAATAGGCATAAGGGAATCTTAGTGGAAAGGGATGGGGGAAGGAGAAAGAGTTGTAGATCAGGTAGGGTCTACAGCAGTACTGTAGGCAGGGAAAAATGGGCAGACTAGGTGGGTCGAGTGGTCTTTATCTGCCAAAATGTTCTATGCTTCTAAGCACTGTTGGCTAAAGCCATCAGTCCCAGTACTATTCTGTAAGTTAATAGGTCCTCCGCTGGGTGACTCTTATGGTACAAGAGATTCAAAGTATGAGGTTTGGGCGAGAGGGCCACAAATTAAGTGGAATGGTTCTGGCTGCTCAAACTACAGGGATCCTCAGAAATGGCTGCTTCTGATTTTTGGAATTAGTGATTTATGAATCCTATGCCAATTCCTATTCAAATCTTATAAGAACTTCAAAATTAGAATCAGATTTGAAATCTTAAAGGGGAACAGTTAGCACTAAGAGCCGCATGCCCAAGTGTAGGGCCAGTCCCAATTTACACTTTGTGTGCAGAAATCTTTTTTTTTTTGTCACTTATTGTTTACTACAGTATAGTAGATTGTATCAGGCTGTTTTTGCTGACTTGCAAGCTGACATTTTATTTAACTACAAATCCCACAATTCCCTGCAGCTGGCATTAGAGCAGGGCTGCAGCAGTGGGAGATTCAATAGCCTGCAATGCATATTAGAGTTTTTATAAACACGGATCTTTTGTTTGCTGGTCTAGCTGTCCTCCCTGGGTTAAGAACAGTTGTAGGGGACTATACTTAGCCCCGTGAACAGCAGGACTGGAAAACATGTTATCCCTTGGTATAGCAGATGACAGGATACGGCAGTCTTCTAAACACTGCTGCATCCTGTCACAGTGCCTAAAAAAGTTAAATAAACACTGCTGGCCAGTTCCAGTACTCCACCCCCCAGCCCACTTTGTAGGCTCCTTGGGCTTGGGGGCTGCTGGGGGAATGGGAACAGTCGGAGCTGTGGAACAAAGATGTGGCCAAGCGGAGGTGGGTTCATGGATGCTAATGCAGCTCTTAGGGCTACTTGGCCTCCCCCCTCCTCTACTGACCATCCCTTACACAGATCTCTTACTGTGGATACAGTGCAAGCCTGCCCCGTACCAGCTGCCCATGTAGCCATGACAAGGAATGGGACTGGGTGTGGAGGGAGCCAGCCACCCGCATGTAGGTGGATGTTCACAACTGGATCCCTGCACATCAGTGAAGCAGCCCCTCTGCAGATGTGCAATAGGGTGTGAGCCTTTCTGGAGTGTGTCCTTATAGTACAAGTATAGCACATTCTCTAGCATTAAGACAGTAGCCACTCTGGCAAACTATTTAGAAATTCATTGAGACACTTAGAAAATCCATTAGCATTTGGTTACTTGGCTGATGGCCAATGGGAACAGAACATAGAATAGAAGTGCTATGGAGAGCGCACGGGGGGTATTTGGAGGCACGGATGGAAACTTTTGGTCCTGTTTTGGGGCTTTATTTAAACAATAATGCTGAACAAGCAGGCATTTCCTCATGTACACAATTCTACTGGGGGTGTTGACAGCCTGAGGTATGCTGAGGTCATTAACCTCAGTTTTGGTGTTGATCCCTAGAAATGGACACTTATAAGGGAATTCTTGCTATTATAAACCTGGAGTTCTACGAGCAGAGGTGAAACCCCAACTGCTGCACAGATCGGGGCTTCATCTCTCAGATCCCCCCCTGCAGGCACCATATTAAATTAAGTTTTATTACCTGAATACTCGTACAAACTGCCTAAACCTCCCATGGACCTGGCATGTTTAAGTATGTCACTTCACCCCCCACGATCGCACTGGTAACATTATGAGAAAATGATGCGGCACTGCCCCTTCCGTAATAGAGACCTTCTTTTTTTTTTTTTTTTTTACTTTATTTATTCTCCTTGGCAGGTCTCTGTGATTCTCGCCCACCCTATCAGACCTCGAGTCATTCGGAATCCTGTCTGTGCTATGCGCGGCCCCGGGCGGATTTCCCGAGCTAGCCCGGAGGCTTCACCGAGCGGGACCCCCACTTTTCCTCTGATTTCTCCCTTCCTAGCCCCGGAGCCCCGGAAGCAGTGATTACGTGTGGGTGGAGGCCCACACGAGCACCACAGCTCCAGTCAACAGCTCCTTCCACCATCCCCATGGCCTTTCGCCCTGGGCTCTCGGAAGCGGCACTACCATCCAGCCTCCACTGGGGGATGAGAGTCCTGTCTGTCCCTCCCTGAGGTGGAGGGCTAGCCAGCCAGCAGACACTTGCATTCCTCCCCCGCCAACCCCCGACGACCCGAGCCTGTTCCTGAACCTTGGTCACCGGCGTGAGGTGTGGTGTCCAGCGCCTCAACCCTCAGTGCCACCAGGCCGGCGTAATAGAGCCCTTCTGTATGGGGATTTTATAATGTCTGTATCTCAGATGCCCAGCGCTGTTTTTACAGAATTTGTCTAAATCCCATGGGTATGGCAGGCATACCCATAACAAAGGGTGCTATGTGACAAGGGCGACTGAATGTCAGCGACTGGTCATAAGGGCACACAACCACAGGATGCCCCACCCCCATAATTGGATTCCTACTCCGGGCGCAGCTCAGGGAAAGAGGTGAAATCCAAGGTCGCCCACATTGTCGGTGTCATTGTGCTGTTGTCCTTATGACCAGTCGCCAACATTCGGGCGCCCACATCATAGGATACCTAACAAAGTCCCCCTTAAAAACTGACTGTTTCCGGGGAGGGCACTTTGGCACTGTAACTCCTGGGGAACATAATGCCTGGCAGCATGTTGCCGACACCATAATCGGCATCAGCAACATGTTTATTGCTACGACATGGGTGAACCAAGTTTTTTCATGTCAGATTTAGTCAGTGTCATTGTCAAGTGGAGAGGAACAATGCGTTAGTTGTAATGAGTCTGGATAGCCAGCAAACAACCCCAGACTGACTTTAATAAATGTCAGCTTCTCAACATTGTCTGGTGACAGACTAGCTCTTCGGTTCCTTACAATACTGCCAGCAGCACTGAGTATCCACACAGAACACACCCTAGTTGATGCACAGGTTAGGTACGGAATGGCAACTATAGCTAATGCTGGGCAAAGCTTTCTTTTTCCATGCCAGTATCTGAAAGGATATTCTCTGATGCATAGGTGTTTAAGATACATAGATACATAGACAGTGTCGGCCCACCCAGTCTGCCTCTTTGAGCTTGTAATTTCACTTTATGTTTTCCTAGAAGTCTGTTGCCCCTCACCCCTGACCTCCAGAATTCCCTTATGTCTATCCCATGCATTCTTAAATCCTGTGATTGTTTCAGCCCCCACTACTTCCTCTGGCAGGGTGTTCCACTTGTCCACCACCCATTCTGTGAAGAAATTCTTCCTCACGTTTCCTCTGAATCGCCCTCCCTCCTCATCCCATGCCCTCTAGTCCTGGAACATCTTTTTTTGCTGACAAATAGTGTATTCCTGCACTCTGTTCCTCCCTGTAAGATACTTGTATGTCTCTCTCATATCCCCTTTCTTCCTCCTCTCCTCCAGGGAGTATATATTCAGGTCCTTCAACCTGTCCTCATAGGACTTGTGATGCAATCCATGTACCATTTTGTTGCCCTCTTCTGAACCTTCTCCAGCCTGTCTATGTGCTTACATAGGTAAAGTCTCCAGAACTGTACACTGTACTCCAGGTGGGGCCTCACTAGTGTCTTGTATAGCGGAATTATGACCTCCCTTTTCCTACTGGTGATGCCCCTGCCTATGCATCCCAGCATTTTATTTGCTTTACCTGCTGCCTTGTTGCACTGTTTCCCTACCTTGTGGTCATCAGAGATAACCCCAAGATCCCTTTCCTGCTTTGTGCATGCTATATCCTAACCCCCCCCAACTGATATGTTGTTCCAAGGTTTTTGTGCCCCATATGCATTATCTTGCACTTCTTTGCATTAAATTTCAGCTGCCAAGCCCCTGACCATTCTTCAAGTTTCTGCAGGTCCTTCCTCATTCTATCTGTAACCTCACCCCACCGGCCCCCCTTATTCAACTAGCAGGGCTGCTCCTCTCACACATGGTGCCAATGAGAGGGATGGAGGTTGTCACTACGAACAGTTCTGTTTACCCATACATGTACTTCGTAGCCTGCCATCCTCAGACAGGCAACCCAAGTGTGGCAATTACCTGGCTTTCACCTGGGGGGACCATTTACCATGGCCATCAACCTGGGTCCCTGGGAGAAAATGTTTGCTCAGCACTATGCTAGGTTTGTAGTTCTGGTCAGAGACACCCAAGTAAATCCAGACACAATGGAAGCAATAACTGTACTGTCCAAACCAGGCTGGGATTCTTGAGTGTGGCTTTTATTCACCTACACAGAGAATAATACAAAGCGAAGATGGACCCCCACAGGGCTACTCCCACTGGTAATGCAGATTACTGAGGTACAGAGCACACACACACAGCAAACCCTCAGATTCTGAATGGATCTTGGCACACACGGCCTGAACTAGTTCACTTCCCTTGACATGGCACCTTCGGCCAGTACTAGGAGACTTTCCCATATTTCATGAGGAATTCTTGGTGGCTCCCTCGACCACCTCTGAGCACACTCAGGCTCAAAGAAAAATCCAAAATCCCACATCTGGGTATTTTCTTCACGCACTGGCCAAGTGCACTGGAGAAAATAAAGGTGCCCAAACTGAACCCGGAGAGGTAAACATGGTTACTCCAGATGGGGGGTCTCCCACCTTTTACTTCCAAATTTATACCCGGCCATTCATCCGGTTAATAACACCTTTCTCTGAAAACTCTCTTGTAGATGCTATCTTGAAATGTCTTGACATTTAACATTCTACTTCTCACACCTCGGGGGTGTCATGAAATTAAAAGTTCTGTAGTTGGCTATGTCTTTACACTAGACCCCCACTTTAGCAGATGCTTTTAAATCAGATACGAACTAAAAGTTCTGTACTTGGCAAGTCTCCCTCTGGACCCCATAGTAGGCAGACACTTTTAACAGAAACAGTCTTGGTGACTGAGTCCCTTTATCAGAGAAAAACTCACCACAGGAATGCAGGTGCCCCAGGGCTTGTTCCACACAAATGTCTTGGGTACTCACAGAACAAACGAATCTCAGGCAGCTTCACCACACTCCAGGCTGGACCAGGGGATTGCCCCTGAATCCTGGAATCCTCCCCATCCTCCAGGGATGGGGCACTGGAAAACCCTCTAGGAATGGTCTCTACCACTTCACTCACTGGTCTTCTGTGTTCTTCTTCTAGGGTGAGAACACACTACCCAATCTCCAGAGGTAACTCTCTGTCAGAGCTAAGTCTGAGGAGCTGCCTTCTGCAGCACTCCTCACTCTACAGACTCTCTCTCCCGAACTACTCACTCTAACCCAACATTCTACTGCTAAACCCTGCAGCTAGCATTCCACTGTGGCTTATGCTGCTGTGAAAATTCTAAGGTGACATCATCACTCCAGCTCAGCTGAGACTGAAAACAGAGTGTGACAGTGTGAAACCCATTTAACTGGCATTTCACTAGCTGCCTCTCCGTGCCTGCCACTGATTCTAAGTGGGATTCTGGTAACCCCTGGGAACAAGGGGGTTACATGTCTACATCCTCTGGCATGTCCACTCTGTTACAGAGCTTTGTGTCATCAGCGAACAGGGAAATTCTGCCTTCTAGGTCCTGTGCAATGTCACTGATGAAGATACTGAATAGGACTGGTCCCGGCACTGATCCATGTGGTACCCCACTGGTCACGCTTCCCTCTGTGGAGTGACAGCCATTTATCACCACCCTCTGTGTTCTGCTGCCCAGCCAGTTACCTACTCACCGCACTACTTTTCTGCCCACTCCCATATTCCCTAGTTTGTTTAATAGCCTTCTGTGTGGCACAGTGTCAGAAGCCTTGCTGCAGTCCAGATAGGCCATGTCCACTGCCCTCCCCTGATCCACCTCCCTTGTCACCCAGTCGAAAAATTCAATGAGGTTGGTCTGACATGACCTCCCCCTGGTGAAACCATGCTGCCTTGGGTCCTGAAGTCCATTGACAACCAGATGTTCCACCAATCTCTCCTTCAGTAGTGCTTCCATGATCTTCCCAACTACTGAGGTGAGGTTGACTGGTCTGTAGTTCCCTGCTTCTTCTTTGTTCCCGGTTTTCTATAAGGGAACTACATCTGCTGTCCTCCAGTCTTTGAGTATCTCCCATTTCCAGTGATTGGCTAAACAGGATTGCCAGAGGCTCAACCACCACCTCTCTTAGTTCCTTTAGGAACCTGGGGTGCACCCCATCTGGCCCCATTGCTTTATCAACTCTTATTCCTTCCAGTTCCTTTAGGACGCTTTCTCGTTTAAAGGGACATGTGTCCATTTCTGTGCCATTCCCACCCCTTGTACTCCTTTCAGGCCCATTACCTTCATCTTCCTCAGTAAACACTGAGCAGAAATACCTGTTCAGTATGTCAGCTTTACTGTTGTCATCCTCCATGCAGCCCCCATCCTCCCCTTTCAGTCTCACTATCCCTCCCTTTGCCTTTCTTTTTTCACTTATGTACCTGTGGAAGGTTTTGTCCCCTCTACCCACTAATTTTGCAATGTGCTCTTCTGTCTGAGCTTTGACTTCTTTACTGACCTCCCTGCCTTCCTTTGCTTCTTCTGGTATTTTTCCTGTCCCCTTCTGCCTGCGTCTTTTTGTGTTGCCTGAATGCAGTCTCTTTGGCTTTCACATTCTCCGCTACCTCCTTGGAAAACCATAATGGCCTGCTCTTCCTTTTCCCCTTGCTAACCTGCTTAACACATTATTCTGTTGCTCTTGTAATCCCCGTTTTAAATACTGCACACTGTTCCTCAACCACTGATTCCTGACCCATTCCCATTAATGCCTCTTTCAAGCATCTCCCCATTTTCCCAAAGTCTGCCCTCCTAAAATCCAGGGTACGTGTTTTTGTGCGGTTTGGTTCTGCTCCTTCTGTGATGTCAAACCACAGTGACTGGTGGTCATTGTTCCCCAGGTGCTCCCCCACTGTTACCCCCATCACACTGTCCCAGTTTGTGAGCACAAGGTCCAGTATTGCCTTCTGCTGAGTTGGTTCCATGACCAGTTGCTTGAGGACGGCACCTTGAAGAGAGTCCAAGATAAATCTGCTCCTGGTTGATGCTGCTGCTGGGAGGCTCCAGTACATGTCTGGAATATTGAGATCTCCAACCAGCACTACCTCACCCTTATCTGCCATCCTTTGGATGGCTAGCATCAGCTCCCTGTCTGTTTCTTCCTCCTGGGCTGGTGGTCTGTAGACCACCCCTGTGCGGATGGCTGGCCCCACTTTCCTTTCTAGCTTAACCCACAGTATCTCTCCATTTTGTTCCTTCTGGATCTCAGTGGCCTTTATGCCATCTTTCACATAAAGTGCCACTCCTCCTCCTCCCTTCCTACCTGCCCTGTCTCTTCTGAATATGCTGTAGCCAGGTATGACCATCTCCCAGTCATGGTTATGTAACCCCTCTACAAATGGTGGTTCCCAAAAAGTCTTCCTTGAGCTTGCCTAAATGCTCACTGCCAGGCTGGTGTCCTGCATTTTAGCAATTTAAATGTGATTATTAGAGCCTGTATAGCCTCTGTATACTGTCGCTTTAAGAACTGCCTGATTGCAGCTTAAGTAATCCGAGAGAGAGCTCTGTTGAAAGATGTGACTATTTACTAAAAATCATTTAGAGTGATAATGATAATGTAGTTTGTCTAACCTGCTTTCTTTGTAGCAAGAACTGTTTTGTTTGTCTCCACTATCTTGGTCCTGGACTGCAAATTGGACCAATCAGTTCTGGTGGGACCTAAAATGTAGCCAGACTACAGGAGCTGTCTGAATTCAAAATCTGTAGGAACTGTGGTTTGAGCTTTTTGCGCCTTTTTTGCAACTGAAGGGGGAGAGCTTGCTTTGACTGACAGCCAAATCAGCCAACCAAATCTTTTGGATCTTGGGGAAGTCCCAGGCTGCTTGCAGTTTTCAGTTAGTTCTGAGCTGGGAAGTGAAATGAGAGGAGCTGAAGTGATTTTGGGCAGCAATCCTGAGTGGATTCGCATGGGAAAACTGTGAAAAGGCTAAGTTTTTGGCCTGCATGTCAGTGTGCTACTCCTGAGAGGGAGAGAAGAGAATTATTTTGGACTAAATCCAAGTTTGTGTGACTAAAGTAAGCTACGGAAGTGGGCCAGGCTCAACCTGAAGAAGACTGAAGATTTTGCTGAATGCGATCGGCCTGTCAGGAGTTCCAGCTACCCCTAAGCTCCCGGTGTGTGCAGAGACTTTGCGACTGTGACCTGGGAGTGCTTTGCGTGGTACAGTAGAATTCCCTTACATGTAAATGTGCTATGAACTGCTAGTGGGTCGTGAGTTAGTCCCCCACTGTGTGAACTGTGTTCTGCTTGCTGGAAGCTGTATCCAGCCCAAAACGGACTACATCCGAATTTGTCTCCATGCGGTCTGGGCTTTGCCAGACTGGCCCAGCCAGATTACCCACTGCACAGAGAAGCCATCGACGAGAGACCTGCCTGGGGATCAGCCCCCTGCTCCACGCTTGAAGAGGAACAACGCCTCGGCGACTCATGTGGGCCCTGCTTCTCCTGGCATTCCAGATCAACCACCTGCAGTCTCAATTTTCGTCCAGCCTATGTCCAGTCTTGGGTATCGTGAGTAAATACCAGGTAGCTCCCTGCATCAACAGCTTAATCCGAGTGTGTCATCTGATTGTCTTGTTGTTTCGTTTCCTTTATGAACTGAGCCCTCTGGCTCCGGATTACAAATGCTGTGTACTGTGCATGTTGTGTTTTCCATCACAGGGCCTGAACCAGCTGCAACCCCTGGCATCGGTCCTAGCTAGCCCATCTCTTCTCCACCTGGGTACCCAGAGGCGGACTGTGTGGGGGGACTCAAAGCGCATACATAACTGCTTGACTGATATAACCTTTAAGCTAATTAACCTGATTTTGCCTCTTCCTTTGTTTAAGTCCTCTGAATAAATCAGATCTAACTTTTTCTGCATGTAATCTGACTGTGGTTCCAGTTTGTGCTCAAAGTACTGTACTGTTGCTATTTGCTGTGCATAACCTTGTTTTACAGGGGGTCCCTAGGGTCGAGCCAGAGGAACCAGCACTGGTGGTAAGTGCAAACAGTGTGGGTACTTGTGTGGTTTACCGGGGTATTGTGAAAGTGATTATTGTACAGTGTTCAGGCCACTAGAGGGGAAAGAGGGGGGCTACAGTGTCCTGGAGGGCTGTGCCCAGGTTAGCTTGACCCCTACCAACCCTGACCTCCGGGTGGAGGCACCTGTTTCAGAACTCAGGCCCCTTAACCTGCTACTAGCCAAGCAGGCAGGGGTAGTAGCCCTTGGGATAGCACCACCTAGGGGTTACAGTTACCATTACACTAGATCTCTGTGATGGCCATAATGTCCAGGTTTGACTGCACCATGACAGCCTCCAGATCTACACACTGTGTGATCCTGAGCAAGTCACTTAACTTCTTTGTGCTCCCAGGTTGCATCTGGACACATGCTTTGGCTTACTGTGCTACTCCTGGTTAAACAATGTTCCTTTTCCCCTTTCCTACAGCAAACTCCATCTTGTTGCTAAGGCTCCTGGCATTGGCACACATGGCTTTCCATGATTTGAACTCCCTGGACTGTTTAGTTGTTGTACTACAGCCCCTCCCTGGTTGTCCTTTATCCCTGGTTCTCCCTGCTGTCTGCCTTTCTGTTGAATTTTGCCACCTTTCTGCCTAACCACCTCTTTGGTGCTTATTTCCATCTTTTGCACTCTGCTTTGTAGAGATATCCACTTCTCCTATTCACTGGTTCCACTGCTAGCTGTGGGGAGTGGGCAATTAAGTACCCTTCTTGCTGGCCTGCCACCCACCTTGACTAGTTTAAATGCTTGTCCATGTAGCATTTAAAGTTATCATTGAGTGCTTGGATTCCCCTCCTGGATGGATGCAGGCCATCAGGCTTGAAAGCCTCCATCCCTCCAGGAGGGTCCCCAGTCACCAGTGAATCCAAACCCTTCCTCACAGCACCAGTTCTTCAACAATGAGTTAAAGTTCCTGGTACATGCACCCCTATGCTCTCCCATGCTTCTCACAGGTAGTACTTCCAAGAAGGTAACAGAAGTAGTTACTTGCTTGAGACCCCTCCCCAATTTCCTAAACTCTTCCTGAACTTCCTTAGGTTCCCCGTTTGCCAGGTCATTAGCTCCTGGGTGGATAATGACATTTAGTACGCCCTCCTATCTTACCTTCCCGGCGATCCCCAGGATCTTCCTCCCATCCCTTCATGCCGTGGCACCTGGTAGGCACTTCACCTCCCTGTCCTCCCCCGCCTGTGTTCCTAGCTGGATCCCTCTTATAATAGAGTCCCCCACCAGGATTCGCTTCCTCCTCCTCTGGTGTCCACTGCTCTCCCCACTGAGGTCACCTCCTTGGTTGACCTCCACATCCATCCCTTCCACTTCTCTGGGTACCTCTGTTTGGTCGCCCCCATTTGCCAGTGCAGCATATGAGTTATGGAGTGGAATAGGATATAGGATATGCCTCTGCCTGACCACCCTAACCCTCCCTGAGCCCACCGTCAACCATGTGCTCCTCGTTCTTAGCATCCTTTGAGGCAGCATCATTGGACTGGGTGGTCTCTGGATAGGGGTGATGGTACTCCTGACTCAGTTTACTTCCTCTTTGAGTCTGGCTACCTCATCCTGCAGTCCAGAGAGATGCCTACAGATAGGGCAGCACCTCAGCGTCCAGAAGATCTGTCTGAATATGGCTGCCCCGCAGCCACTGCATTGCACCACTCCCCACATTATACTGCACTTATACTGCTATTCCAGTACTTGTCTGTTACTGAAGCTCTCCTAGTTCCCTTTTTATTAGTTTGCTGTCCTAAAATCCTGCCACTGATCCTCAGATATGTTTCTTTAGAGAAGGAAAACAAACAAACAGACAAAAGAAATGAGTCAAAACACTTGTGCTGAGGGTGGCTTCCTCCCCTTATGCCCCTCCTACTCCACAACCCCTGCTATTCCCTGTGCTTAGCTCATGTCAATCTGATTTAACAGGGCATATAATTAAGAGTGGGGGGGCGGGGAGGGAGTGGGCAGAAATTTGCAGCAATTAAAGACAGCAAAGGAATACACCACCACTACAAGCACACCAAACTAGGTTTTTAATTTCCAACAGCCCAAAAACAATTCTACGTAAAGACAGCAAGAAATTACAGTGCTACTAAAAGCCCACAGTCTAAGTTTAAAACAAAAACAGCAATGAGCAGTTACTGCATATCACTGAAATGAATCTGGATCCTTCCTCTTCTGGCTTCTTCTGAGAAAACAAAAATCAGCTTACTATCTCAAATGTGACTTAGCCCAACCTCCAGTTATCACATAGCTGAGGTCAGAGGTCAGACAATTAGCCCCCCCCCCAAACTACAGGGCAAGCCAGTCAAGCCAAGACTAAATTTGCAACAATTAAAGACAGCAAAGCAATACACCACCACTACAAGCACACCAAACTAGGTTTTAAATTTTCAACAGCCTAAAAACAATTCTAAGTAAATACAGCTAAGAATTACAGTGCCACTAAAAGCCCATAATCAAAGTTTAAAACAAAAACAGCAAGGAGCAGTTACTGCAAAGCACTGAAATGAATCTGGATCCTTAAGTAATCTGTTACTTTAGTTGTGGCTGATTCAGATGGCAGAATTGTGTTCTGGTGTGCAGTAGAGTTTTTTATGATGAGCTGGAGGCCTGCCCAAATGTTATTGTTTTCCTATTCAGCACCATGAAGAGAAAGGTTTTGAACTTCATCATCACCAGCTTGAAATACATGTCTTGATTTTCTTGCTGTGATGCTAGGGGATGTCAGGCTTTTTTCTGCTCAGTTTTGGTGAGGAGAAACAGAAAGTTCCTCATCCATTTCCACAATGGTCTGAATTTCCAGTTCAGCCACAATATTGATTTAACCCCTAGGTGGCGCTATCCCAAGGGCTACTACCCCTGCCTGTTTGACTATGGATGGGTTGAGGGGCCTAGGTCCTATGGCGGGTGCCTCCACCCAGAGGTCAGGGTTTGTAATGGTTAGACTAGCTTGGTCACAGTCCTCTGGGACACTGAGACCCCCTTTTATTCCCTCTAGTGGCTCACACTGTACACCGGAGTTACAGACCCAATACCCCACGTATACACACTGTTCACTCATATAGATACCACTTACCCTCGAGACTGATTCTGCAGCACGTCTCTGAGGACCCCTTGTAAAGTAAGGTCAAACAACATACACAGCAAAACACAATACTTTTTCCTTAAATGCCAACACCACAGACAGTATATAGTATAACAACAACAAATCTGATTTATTTAGGGGACAGTAACAAAGAGGAGGGGGGCAATCAGGTTGATTTGTTTGGAAATATTCAAATCAGAGTACTGTGTACACGTACAGGGGCTGAAAAGTCACACTCTGGGTACCCAGGTTGGGGGGGGTGCTTAGCCAGGTCCGTTGCCTGGGATTGGTCAGTAGGTGCAGATGGATAGGGCCCTGTAGAAGAAAATATATGCACAATACCCAATTGTAATCTGGAGCTGGAGGGCTCAGTCCATGAAACAGTGAAACAACAAGAATTAGGTGACACACTTGTGATTGAAAACAAGCTGCAGGGGAATACCCTGATTTGTACTCACAACACCCAAGCTGAGGATCGGATGGAGAATGTCCCTCTGGATTGCCAGAAGAGCAGGGCATGAGGACAAGGTCCTTGTGACTGGATCCCACTGCAGTTGATAGCAAATGGATTTAGTCCGAATTAAGCTGGGGGTTTACTTCCAGCTTCAGCACACAATTCACTATACAGGGGATTTGAAATAGCCATTCCCCACAAACACTACGCACATTTATATGTAAAAGGAAAGTACTATACCAGGCAGGCTGCTCCTCGATCCTGATCACAATTACGGCAAAATACCCGGGAGCACACAGCAGCTTCAGTTCCTGACAGACCAAGCACGATTCAGCAATTTCTCCAGTCTTCTACAGGGTGAGCCTGGTTTCCACACTTCTAGTGCTTCTTTCTCCTCACAACTCGGATTCAGTCCAAACTGGCACTCACAAAGGCTGCAGACCAAAACTCAGGGCCTCACACGCACTTCCCATGCGAAACTATACACCGCAGAAGCACTCAGCTCCTTCTCTCTTCACTGCCGCAACTGATCTGATCTTTCCAGTCACAGAGCAGGGCATTTCCTTTAGCTCCACACTATTCTGTTGGCTGATCCAGCTGTCACTCACAATAAGACTCCCTCTGTTGGTAGAAAAAGGCGCCAAGGTCAAAACTACATTTCCCAGAGTCACTGCCCATACAATCCCCTTGTGGCTGGCTCAAAATTAAGAGTCCAAGTTCTGATTCATCCACAGGCTCCATTTTAGGGAACCCTTAACCCAATTGGCCCAGCACAGCAGTTTAGGTCCAAAATGGAGGGGTAACACACACAGAGTCCCAGCTACAAGAAAGGCAGGTTAGACAAACAGCATTTTACTTAACACTCTAACTGGTTTCAGGCAAACAGTTACATCTTTCATTTAGGTTCCCTCTGCGCTCTTAGCAACTGCAGAAATGGAGCGATTTCTCCGCAGCTCAGGCGGGATTCGAGCATTAAATACACAGTCCCCCCATACAAACTAATTAAGTCTGCAAGCAGATAGCTCTTAAAAAGACAGTACGCGGAGGCTCAAATAGCACTCACTTGGAACCACATTTAAAAAACTCAGATGCCGAACACCACCCAGACTTGGAGCATTCAGGCAAGCTCCTGGAAGACTTTTGGGAACCCCCATTTGCAGGGGGGTTACATTCAAAATTAGAATGTCTTAATATTTGTTAGGGTCAGTACCTTGTAGAAGGAAAAATGCTGGGTTGTGTTTAAATTGAGAGTCCTGCATTACAGCTAGGATATAATGTTCTGGTTCTGACATTTGCATCTTCTTATTTCTATGATCCATTTCCAGTGTTAGACATAACTGGTCTATGAGATCAGCAGCTGATGCTGTAGCTGCAGCCGAAGATGAAGAACCTTCCTCCTTTCCAAATTCCTGTTGAAAACCCCGGTTCTGTTTTTCAAATTTCTTCCTAAGCACACACATATAAGTATGAATATTTGACTGAGAGTGGCATTGTCTGAGCTGACTTCTTGTGTGACTTCCTCAAATGGTTGTAGCATCTGGCAGAGGACAGTCAAGGGTGATCACTGTGCAGAATTTAGTGCCGCATCCTCTTGCCTATCTGGTGCTGCATTGTATACTGGTACACTGCTTCATGCTGTTCAAGAAATCGCTGCAACATGTAGAATGTTGAGTTCCACCACATAATAACTTCTTGTATTAGCTGATGGTGTGGGAGGTTGTTTTCCTTTTGGAGGTCTCACAAGATCTTGCAAGCCTTTTCAGTGTGGCTAAAATGACCACAGAATTTTTGGATAACAGCAAGCATATTCTGTATATTTCAGTTCATAGCCCAAAAAATATGGTTCCAACTAGTACCTTTGGTTCTTGAAGTAGAAAATCTGCTCCAAAGTACTACGTTTGGTTCACATACCCCCAAAATGTAGTTTGAACTACTACTACTTCTGTTTCGGTAAGCACAAAATGTGGTTCAAAGTGCGGCTTTTGGTTGGTGAAATAGAAAATACGAAAATATGCAGAAAATTAAGAGAAGATGGCAATTTGGTTTATGTAGTTTGCTCCTATTGCAGTGTCCAGAGGTTAAAGTACTGGGTCTGCTCCACCTCCTCACTCCTCCTATGCTTCCCATCTTTACTACTTATGGAGAGTACTTCCGCCTATGCATATTCTAGCCCCTCTTGAAGCGCAGTGTATTGCAAGTGTCCACCATCCTAAGTGTGAAGAAGTGCATTGTCAGTTTGCTCCTACTCCTCCCTGCCTGCATCTTAACACTGCGGTCTCTCATGTTATGGTTGCCCCTCAGGTTAAAGAGAGCTTCCGTATCCATGTTATTATCTGTGTCCAGTACTTGAAGTGATGTCCCCTCTTTCTGTCTTTTTCTGTACTAAGTAGATGTTCAGTGCCCTAAACCTCCCATACTACTGTATGCCTTACCGTGGTGATCTGCTATCATTTGTTTGTAGCCATCCTCTGGAACTTCTTCAGTAGGGTAATGTGCTTTTTGAGATGTGGGCACCAGTACAGAAGTCCATATTGTAGATGCGACTTCACCAGAGAGTTATACAAGGGCAGTATAAGTTGGTCTCTCGTTTAACAAGCCATACAACCAACCAAATAAATTCCTGTTTTGCCAGAAATGGAAGCGCGCAGGGCGCAGAGGGCTCTGTGCTTCCACACCAATATAGATGTATGCATCTATGAAGGGATGGAAGTGCAGGGTCCAGAGGACCCCGTGCTCCCACAGGGAAATGAGTATACAATTAGACTATCTCAAAAAGTAAGTTAATTCTTTGCAAAAAAATGTTAATGCACCAGTTAGGGTTAAAGCGATATAAATAGGGACATGTGAATTGTTGGGGTTCCCAACCTAACACCCACCCCCACCCTGAGAAGGCAGCAACAGAAAAAAAAACATTATGGTTTCACCTCTCCTGTATCTTCACAAATCAGGTGTGGAGTATACCTTGGGGTTGTTAACCCTAACTCCCACCCCATTCTCATATACTCTACACATCTCAACTTATTAACTGATTGAATGGGGTAAGCGTTAGAGTTGACAACCACAAGGTACACCCCCTGCATCATTTGTGAAGACACAGGAGAGGTGAAATAGTAATAGTTTTTCCTGTTGCTGCCTGCAGGATGGGGGTGGGGTGTTAGGGTTGGAAACCTTAACACTGAATTTCCCTACTTTTCTCACTTTAACCCTAACTGGAGCATTAACAAAGTTTTTGCAATGAGTATAGTATATTGCTATACTAATAATGTGCTTCCACTATACCGATATAGTGTAAATATACTTGTATTATATCAATACACTTATAATGCACCTCTGCTATATTGATGCAGTATAAATAAGGGATAAACAATGGCTGGACTCAGAATATGACATTTATCATCATGTGTGAGGGGACAGGACCATAACTCGTGAGTGGTAGAGCCACCAGTAAGTTATACAAGTCCTGCCCTCTCACAAGTGATGATAAATGTCACATTCTGAGTGAGGCCATTGTGTGTCCAATTTATACAATGTATTTTAAATTGTACAGATTTCAGATTAGTTCTTTTAATGAAGAATAAACTGTTTCTGTTTGATTTCACTGCTCTGTTTTGAGTGCAGCAGAGGTCATTGTGATGTCATCAGGCATTGTTCAAGCTGCTCTCCCATTGGTTAAGAGCTCCTTTGTGACCAGCCTCGAGTGATGATAAATGGTGATGACCCACTTCTAGTGATGAAAAAATATATTTCTAAAATGGGGATAGAAAATCCTACTTTCTGATTGGCAATTACCTGTGCATGAAATCTGTTCCATGCACAGGTAGTAATCATAAGTACCTAAAAGTGGGACTGCATTTCAAGAAAAAAAAATCAGGGAGCCATTAGAAGACTCATGTTCAAATGCCACCATTGCTTTTTCTGTGTTAGTGAGGAAAACGTACTAATACAAAATCCTGCACTACACATATTTGTTTTTGGTTGTTACACTGTTAAAGTTCAGTAAACTGTATGCAAGTCCTACACAGCTTCTTTACTCAAATCGCACATAAACAAAACCGATTTTGCAGCTGTTGCGCTGCTGCTTCTCCTACTGCCCATCCTTACCTGCTGTAATCCCCACCTACTTCAGCTGTGCTGCCATTGTTCGCGGTTCATTCTTTCAAAACATAATTTTTTTGTTGTTGTTTCTCTGCCTCCTGCTGTTGCCACTGTGCTGCCGGTCCTACACTTTTAACTAAAAAAAAAAAGTTGGTGCCTCAGTTTTTTCTTTTACTGTATCTCCCATGTAAACAGCAACATTAAAATACATTTACTAACTGAATGCTGCTGTTTTTGAAAGCTGAATACACTGCTGATCCCGTAGCCCATCTTCTCCCTGGTGTCGCCACTGCTGATTATGCTCCTGTCTTACAGCTGCTCGCTCCATGTCAGCATGTGTTTGTGTGAAGGGAGGAGCCGCACGTCTCTTCAGAAGTTAAAATTGCTCTGAATTTCAGGATCACAAGTGCCTGTGTGTGTGTGTGTGTGTGTGAAAAGTGTGTGGTAGCCATATAAATCAGCCTCAGCCACAGTGGGACAAAAGTCCTAGGGATTAAAAAAGGCACTACTCTATTACTTGCGGAGGAACTATTTTACATTAAAAAAATTAAAGATTGTAATTTTTTTTTTCTACTTAAAGATACGCATTTTTATTTTTACATGCATGTAAAATACAAAGGCCCATTTTATAAGCGCAATAAGACACTCCAGAGGTGTGTGTGGAACAGATTTTACTGCACTTCCATGGGCTGAATGCACTCGGTCTGTAGCCTAGTGCATCATTATGACCCTGGGCATGCGTTAAAATCTGTTCTATGCACACCTCATCATTTCTTATTGCTTACATCATCACTCCAAGTCCTACGGCCTTGTAAATATTTCATTTATCTCACATTTTTGTCTCATCCCTCATAAATACACTACTAATAATGCACTTCTGTATTGCTATAGTGTAAATCTCTGTATAGGAATACACTAACAATACTGTTCCACTATAGTGATATTGTGTAAATATACTTTATTACGTTCGCTTGCGCGCATGGAACGTTTTGGGAGAGTAGCACACTTTGGAGGTGTGCCTCTCCCTTTCAATCCAGTGCTCTGTTGAGCAGGAGTGGTGGTCCTGCACCAATGGGTGCAGGAGCTCTGTATGACAGCGGTGTTCCTCTGCTTCAAGCAAAGCACCGCTGCCATGCTGAAACACCCGTCGTGTGCGTCCGCTGCCCCCCCAAAGCTTTGGTGCCATGCTGGAGCCCACCTCAAGCGTAAGCGTTGTTTCCAACGGGGTGCCTAATCCCGCCGGCTTCACACGGTCCCCCCAAGCCATCCTGCTGCCATGCTGGGGAGCCCACCCCAGTGTGGCAACGCTCGTTTTTCTCCGACGGGTGCCTCAGTCGCCCCTCGGCCCCCCCAGCCATCTTCTGCCACACTGGGAGCCCACCCCAGCACAGCAAACGCCCCACGCCATCTTTTTTAAACCTGTAAAATAAAAACGGGTCCCACGGGCGCCTCCCAGCCCCTCCCACAACTCCGCGAACCCCACCCACCCCATACCCCCATCCCACACTTACCTCTGACCTCGCGCACGATCTTGTGGACCAGGAACACGCCTGCACTCTTCAAAGGCGCATCAGAACTGAGGAAATGCCGGTAAGCTGTATAATGGGCTAGATAGGGGGTTTCAACTTTATTGCATATCTCAGGCATTGTTTGGAATTTTTGCGCCAAATTTTCAACATGGGGTTTTTGGGACCCCTTCTCATGAATGATGTCACTGTCATGGCGTTATTTGGGCCCGAAGGGTGATTTCGCAGTCACTGCGCAGTCACTGCATGAAATCACCCTTTGGGACTGAATAGCACCATGACAGTGACATAATTCATGAGAAGGGATCCCAAAAATCCGATGTTGAAAATTCCAAAAAATGACTGTTTTATGAGCGTGCGTTGCACAGTTCCTACGCACACTCGTAGATTTGCGAATGTTCAATATTTCTACTCCAGATTTTCAACATTGCCATTTTATCACACCTTCTTATGAGTAGTACAGCTGTCATTTTTCACATCTGACCCAAAACGTGTTTCCACCCATGTAGCGCACAATGGCACAGTCGGTGTGCGAAATCAATGTATGGGACACATTAAGAAAATCACAGTGACACTGTTCATTAGCAGAGGTTTTAAAATGGCAATGTTGAAAATTTGGTGAACAAATTCCTAAAAATGACCGTTTTACAAGCGTGCGTTGCACAGTTCCCACGCACGCTTGTTGGTTTGTGAATTTTCAATATTTCCACTACAGATTTTCAACATTGGCATTTTACCACACCTCCTCATAAGCAGTACAGCTGTCATTTTTCATATCCTGCCCAAAACGTGTTTCCGTCCATGCAGCGCACAATGGCGCAGTCCGTATGCGAACTCAATGTATGGGAAACATTAAGAAAATCACAGTGGCACTTCTCATGAGCAGAGGTCTTAAAATGGCTGTGTTGAAAATTTGGTGACAAAATTCCTAGAAATGACTGTTTTACGAGTGTTCATCGTGCAGTTCCTATGCACGCTCGTAAGTTTGCGAATTTTCAATATTTTCACTCCACATTTTCAACATTGCCATTTTACCACACCTCCTTATGAGCACTGCAGCTGTCATTTTTCACATCTTGCCCAAAACGTGTTTCCGCCATGTAGCGTATAATGGCACACTCACTGTGTGAACTCAGTGTATGGGACACATTAAGAAAATCACAGTGTCACTGTTCATGAGCAGAGATCTTAAAATGGCTATGTTGAAAATTTGGTGAACAAATTCTAAAATAACTGTTTTACGAGGCGTGCGTTGTGCAGCTCCGCATGCTGTAAGTTTAACGAATTTCCAATATTTTCACTCCAGATTTTCCAACATTGCCATTTTACCAAACCTCCTTGTGAGCAGTACAGCTGTCATTTTCACATCCTGCCCAAAACGTCAGCCTCACCATGTAGTGCACAATGGGAAGTCGATGTGCAAAATCAATGTATGGCACACAGTAAGACAATCACAGTGACACTGTTCATTAGCAGAGGATTTAAAATGCCAATGTTGACAATTTGGTGAAAAATTCCTAACAATGACTGTTTTACGAGCTGCAATTCCACAGTTCCCACGACGCCCTAGCTTTGCGAATTTTCAATATTTCCACTCCAGATTTCAACATTGCCATTTTACCACACTTCTTTATGATCAGTACAGCTGTCATTTTCCATCCTGCCCAAACGTGTTTCCGCCTATGTCGCGCACAATGGGGGTAACAAAAAGGTCATGCTGACAGTTTATTGTGCAAAGACCAGCAATCGCACAGGGCATTAGGGTAAAGCACCATACGTGCCAAACACCACTGCAAATACCTGCAAGCGAACGTTCAGCATTGACAAATGCTTGTTAATATACTAATAATGCAGTTCCACTATACTGATACAGTGTAACTCAACTACATTGCTATACTAATAATGCACTTCTACTGTATTGATACATTGTACATTTACATACAGGATAATAACAATACTTTTTATCAATATACCAATAATGCACTCCTACTATATTGATGCAGTGTAAATCTGTATATAGGAATACATTAAAGAGCCTCACCAGCCTTGGCCCCTGCACCTGATCTATAGGTGCTGTACCTCATGGGGCTGCTTCTAAAGTAAATCTTGCTGAAAAAATCCTGCTACTAAAACATTTGGAACACTCGCAAAATGACAAATACTGGGTCCCAAGGACTTCCCAGTTTCTGGTGCTGCCCACACTCTGCCCCCGCACTCTGTAAATTTATGACACAATGCCAGGGAGAGTGTGGAGGTGTGCTCCATTGTACTATATGGGTGGCACATTTTGGATCATTTTTATGTATAATAAATTTGGTCATAAAACATAGGCACGGGTCGACGAACAAGGGCCCTATTAGTCGACCCGTGCCCACGTTTTATGACCAAATGACCATCATTATATATAAAAGTGGTCCAAGAGGTGCCGCCCATATAGTACAATGAAGCACGTCCCTGCGCTCTCCCTGGCATTGTGTCATAAATTCGCAGAGTGCGGGGGCGGAGTGTGGGCAGCACCAGAAACTGGGAAGTCCTTGGGACCCAGTATTTGTCATTTTGTGAGTGTTCCAAATGTTTTAGTAGCAGGATTTTTTCAGCAAGATTTACTTTAGAAGCAGCCCCATGAGGTACAGCACCTATAGATCAGGTGCAGGGGCTGCTTCAATTAAGTTGGTAGGTCTCTTTAACAATACTGTTCCGCTATAGTGATATAGTGCAAATATACTTTACCAATATACTAGGGTGAGAGAAAGGGGACATTTTTTAACTAGAAGTTTCCAGGTGTGACCTGGGAGCACAAGGAAGATAAGTGACTTGTTCGGGTCACACAGTATGCAAGTGGATGCTGATGGGATTCAAACCTAGGTCTCCAGGTTTGCACTACTGTATTACAGGCAGAGGAACTGTTTTACATAAAAAAAAATTAAAGATTGTAATTTTTTTTCTATTTATAGATAAACATTTTTATTTTTACATGCATGTAAAATACAACGGGCCATTTTATACGCACAATAAGACACTCTGGAAGTGTGCCATAGGTGCTATAGCAACACTCGCTAATGCTTGCGTCGAGTCTTCTGAAGCCACTGAGTCACTTGCTCTTCTCACTCTTCACTTAGCGGCTTCTGGGTCAGAAAACTACAAAAAGTAAGCTAAAACAAAAAACTAACATGTTTTATACCAAATAGTGCACCTCTCTAACATTTGTACAATAAAAGTGACGGAAAATGAAACCACGCAACAGCAATTATGAAAAATAAACACTAAGGCAAAGTGTGTATTGATGGATTTGTTTGCACGCAGGTGTGTGATGACCTCATAAACCTCTCGAGGTTTAGGGTCATCACACACCTCAGGTGTGCAAAAAATATCCATAATACACACTTGCCTATCCATTATTCTCTAAACATTGCTATACTAATAATGTACTTCTACTATACTGATACAGTGTAAATCTACATATAGGAATATAATAGCAATACTGTTCTGCTATAGTGATATAGTGTAAATATACAAACACATAGAGAAAGTGTGCACTAGGATGATGGTGCTCCAATTCAGATAGTCCAGAAGCACACTTAGAGGAATGGGCACATCATCAGCTTTCTTTATAAGAACACCATGGCATAAGTTTTAGTGCATAAACATTTTATTTATCAAAATAAAAAAAAACGCATACAAACGTGCATACGTGAGGCATTTCAGATAAAAAAAACTACCCTTTATCAAAAGCTCTTGATGAAGGTTTTTTTTTTATTTGAAACATGTCAAGCACACATATTTGTATTCTGTTATTTTATTTATAGTGTAAATATACTTTATCAATATACTAATAATGCACTTCTAAGTTATTGATACAATTTAACTACGTACAGGAATATAATAACAATATTGTTCCACTATATTGATATAGTGTAAATATACTATTTTTTATCTGAAATTTGTTATCCAGGTAGGATCCAAGAGCATTAGATGCCCATTTTCAAGGGAGACCCGGACTTATACTATATAAATATATCAATAGTGCACTTCCACTATGTTGATATAGTGTAAATTAACTTATACTAGTTCAGTAAACTAATAATGCACTTTAACTACATTGATATACTGTAGTGTACACATACTTGATCGCTATACTAATAATGTACTTCCACTATGGCGATATAAATCCATTACATTGATATACTAATAACGCACTTCCATTATATTGATACATAAGCAATATGGCACAAAGTGGGGTGTGTGTAAACCATATTTTACAGCATGGCCAGGGGTGTAGTAAGGCACAAGGCCAACGGCTGCTGGCCTTATAGTGCTTATAAAATTGACTCCTTTTTTTTTTTTCACTTTTGACTGTTGGGAAAAGCATGTTTATATGTAGAAAAATAGATTTACTTTGTGCATTTGTGATAAAATAATTCTTCCGCCCACTGCAAGTGATGTCATTGATGATGTCATTGTATTATTGCCTACTTTCTTCTTCCTGTTTTTTTTTCTCTGTTGTTCCCCACATTCAAGATATGGAATGTTTACCATGGAATATATGGATTCAAAATTCTGCTCAGTTCCACTGGCAGAATGTTTCTCTCCCAACACATTATACACAGAGACAACAAAGGCCTTTTGTTACAGCCAAAGACTCAGTTATCTCACTGTCAGGGCAAGAAGAAGAGAGTTCCCTGATAAGCAGGCAAATATAGAAGGGGGATTTTTGACTGTCAGCAAAGAAACAGTTGTAGTGAAAATCATAAACAATGCTTATTGTTTCTAATTTGTTTATGTATGTAAGGAGAGTGTGATAATTAGGGAAACAGCATTTAATACATTTGTTTTATTTTTTATTTAAGGTAGTTTTATTTTTAGGGCCCAGTTGAAGTTTTTTTACAGTGTAAAGGTAGCAGTCATGTTTGTGGTGGAAGATCAGCTCTGGCAGTAGAGGGTTAACTGAAATGCCTGTGTTCCAAATGCCCATTGATCTGTGTTGCAGACTCTTCACTGCTGAGCAGTCCTTTTTTTCTACCCATGTGTAAACTATATTTTACACAGGAATAAGAGCCAATCAGATTACATGATTTTGCCCTGCCATTTTATAAAATGTAAATATATCTATATCAATATACCAATGATGCACTTTCACTTTACTGCTATAGTGCAAATATACTTATAAAATGGCAAGAAAAAAATCTAGAAACATCACTGGCTGAGAGATGTCACCTCACCATGCATTAAATTCCTAGCACATTACGATCAGGTGCTGGGTCTCATTACCAAGGCAAAAAGTCTCACTACCGTCAAAACCAAGGACTACTTCATGTATATATTTTGTATTTAATTTTTTTTGAAATATGTATGTCAAAACTCATATTAAAATGTTTCACTTTACATATAATGCCCCCCACACCTCAGCCAGGTTTATAGAGTGTTCACTGGTGTCCATGTTCCCTCTCAATGCAAACTCCCTGCTGCCTACTGTGTTAATCCCACTAGGGCACTTGAAGGTCTCTGTCATGTTCCCCTTCTGTCTCCTAGCCTCTGGCATATACATACTGAGGTCTCCAACTGCTCCATGAAGGACTTCCTCTGCTGTCTCTGATGTCATCCATCATCATTATCATCGTTGTTTATTCTGTAATTGGAGAGACCATTGAGCAGATTGTCAGGGTGTGACTCACCTTTAAATATCCATTGTGGATTACATATAAAAGTGCTATGCATTAAAAAAAAATCGAATGTCATTTCAGGAACCCACGTCCTTTGAAGATGTCGCTGTGTTCTTTTCAGAAGAAGAGTGGAGCATCATGAAAGATTCGGAGAAGGAACTGCACAGGGGTGTAATGCGAGACAATTATGAGTCCATGATCTCATTAGGTATGAACATGAGTCTCTTGGTTAACAGTTCACGCTACAGGCCAGCGGTTGGGATTTGTAGTTTGGCATTTGGAGTGTTGAGTGTTTGAAACTGACAAACTATTAACTCCCACTGCTCAGGCACATATGTTCTATACATCTACTGACTATTTTAAGATTCCCACCTCTTTTTGGGGTCCCAGAATCAAACTTTAGGACCCTTTGTTTTGGGAGGCTGTTCTCTAGCAGAACCATTCCTTGCCCACCTGTATACGACTTGTTTCTGGGTGCACTCAGACAGAATCCAGTGCATGTTTAACCCCCCCCCCCAATTGGCAATTGATCCTTTCAAATGTATTTCTTGCATTTTCTTTCTTTTTTCACTTGGTTATCAAATGTCAGCTGAGATGTGAATTAAGCCCAGCCCCCAGACAACGAGGTGAACCTAATGGTTGAGTATCTATGCTAACATTTAAAACTTGAACACACCCGAGTTGGCTTCTTGTTCACTTTTAGATAAAGTGAAACCACCTAAAAATTCACCAGTGGTCGGGGGAAGATTTCTAATGAAGGCTGGCACACATCTCCCAATCATTAAACAAATCCAGAGATAAAAATCTCAACCCTTGCTCATTCACAATGTTTTAATCACATTTCTTATAAGGTCCCTTAGTTTTTAGGGGTGCTTCTCAAGCAAAAAGGCATGACCTTGGGTTAGAGTAACAGTCTGTTAATCACCCCTAGGGGTGTAATGTGGCACAAGATGCAGCTGAGTGCCATATTGCTCCTAATGAGTGATTAGCTGACTGGTAATCTAACTCCTGGGAGTGCCTTATTACTGATATAACAAGCATTTGTCAATGCCAAGTGTTGCTTGCTGGTATTAGCAGTGGAAGTGCATGAGTTAGACAGATGCAGTTTAGGAATGGCAGTAAAGTATTGCACTGATGCCAACTCCAACCCCACACTGCAGAGATGGACAGATATTGGGGTGTGCCTTTGGGTTGTCGTCCATAACGGTCATGACATTTCACCCCACCCTACCCTGCAGACATTTACAAGTGTCGAGGTGTTCTTTGGAGTGTTTGGGCTTTATACTCACCTCATTCCATAAGGAAATATGCTGAAATGGGTGCAGTATCGGAGAATGGGGTGAACTCTGGTGCCAAAGGGTCCAAGGCGCACCTTGATGCCTGTCATTGGCTGTAGGGTGGGGGTGGAATGGCATGAGCATTACTGCCGACAATCCCAAGTCACGCCCCTGACGCCTGTCAGTTCCTACGGGGTAGGGCATTATGGTCAAACACACTAATGCCCTGGGTGTTTCTTGGTATTTTTATTTCAAGTTTTCAACATGGGCTTTTTGTTACCCCACCGCATGAACAGTAACACTATCAGTTTGTTAGCCGAAAGACGATTTTACACAGTGACTGCGTAATTTGGCCCCACAGGTGTGAAAACACATTTTGAACAGGATGTGAAAAATGACAGCTGTACTCTTCATGAGGAGGTGTAAAAGATGGCAATGTTGAAAATCTGGAGTGAAAATATAAAAAAACTGGTGAAGTCATGAGCGTGCGTAGAAACTGCACAACGCACCCCCATAATGTTTGGGGATTTTTTACAGCAGATTTTCCACATAGGCATTTTGGGACCCCCGCTCATGAACAGTGTCATTGTGATTTTCTTAGTCTGTCCCAAACACTGATTTCCCACAGCGACCACACTATTCTGCACTGGAAGTGCGAAAACACATTTCAGCCAGGGTGTGAAAAATGACGGCTGTACTGTTCATAAGGAGGCGTGGAAAAATGCAAATGTTGAAAATCTGGACAGAAAATATTACAAATTCATGAACTTAAGAGGGTGTGTGGAAATTGCACATTACACACTCGTAACACAGTCATTTTATGAACTTTTGTCACCAAATTTTCAACATAGCCAGTTTAAGACATCTGCTCATGTACAGTGTCACTGTGCTTTTTTAATCTGTCCAGAACAGTGATTTTACACACTGACAGCGCCACTGTGCACTACATGTGCGAAAACACATTTCGAGTGAAATGTGAAAAATGACAGCTGTACTGTTCATAAGGAGATGTGGTAAAATGGCAATACTGAAAATCTGGAGTGAAAATATTAAAAATGCTCAAATCATGAGCTTGCATAGGAACTGTGCAACGCACACTCGTAAAAACAGTCATTTTGGGGAATTTTTTCACCAAATTTTCAACATGGGGTTTTTGGGGGCCTACCTCATGAACACTGTCACTGTGATTTTCTTAATCTGTCCCGAACATTGATTCCGCACACCAACCACGCCGTTGTGCACTACATGTGCGAAAACACATTTCGGGTGAGATGTGAAAAATGACAGCTGTACTGTTCATAAGGAGGTGCGGTAAAATTGCAATGCTGAAAATCTGGAGTGAAAATATTACAAATGCTCGCAGTTAAGAGCGTGCGTAGGAACTGTGCAATGTACACTCGTAAAAGTCATTTTTGGGAATTTTTTCACCAAATTTTCAACATAGGGTTTTTGGGGGCCTACCTCATGAACTGTGACACTGTCATTTTGTTACTCGATCCCGAAAGGTGGTTCATGACATGACCACAAATCACCTTCGAGACTGAATAACAAAATGACAGTGACTGAGTTCATGAGGTGGCGTCCCAAGAACCCCATTTTGAAAATTCGGTGAAAAAATTCTCAAAAATGGCTGAGATATGCACCAAAGTTGAAAAAACAATTTATGCCATTATACAGCTTACTGGCATTTCTTCAGTTTGCGGTCGGCTTTGAAGAGTACAGACGTGTTCCCGGTCCACTGAAGATCATCGCGATAGCCTCCAGAGGTAAGTATGAGCTGAGGTGGGGGTGTGGGGAGGTGGAGTGCCTCAGAGGGTGGGCACGGGTTGGGGAGGGGCAAGAGAATCAATGAGGGCCGTTTTCTCTTCTAGGTTTTTTTATTTTTATAAAGACAACGGGGACTTTGCCATGCTGGGTGGGCTCCCATTGTGGCACCTGGAAGTTTGTTTGGGGGAGTGAAACCAATGGGGGACTGGGCACCCCATCGGCCATACAGACTTTGCCATGCTGGGGGGCTTCCAGTGTTGCATCAGGAAGTTTGTTTGGGGGCAGTGGAGCCAATGGGGGATTGTGCACCCCCGTCGGCTATACAGACTTTTGCCATGCTGGGGTGGGCTTCCAGCATGGCACCTTGTTTGTGGAAGGGGCAGTGGAGCCGATGAGGGATTGGGCACCCCCATCAGCCATACAGTGTGCTGGGGGAGAGGACGCATGAGCTGAGAGGGATTGGGCACCCCCCTCGGCACACTGCAAATGGGGGGGGTGCATCATGCTGATGGGGATTGGGCTACCCGTTGGCAAGTGAACTGGGGAGGGGATCATGCCGACAGGGGGATTGGGCACCCCCGTCGGGTTTTTTTTATTTATTGAAATGTTTCTCCAGGAAGGCACACTGAAAGGCCTGGTGGCGGCTTTCCGTCAGCTTCCTGGGGACTGTGATAGGCCGACAGGGAAGCCGTTGCCATGGGGACGCCACAAAAGCACCAAAACAGCTGACTGTGTAGTGACGTGGCTGAATTTCTTTATGCATTGTGGCATGCTCATTAACTGCTGTCATCGACAGCGTGCTCCTCCATTCGCCGTGCAGAGAACAGCCCTAGAACTGACCGCTGCCATTGGGCACAGCACTGACACGCCTCCACAACTGGCTTTTGAAGGAAGCTGACGCAGTGTGTTTCTTGCACATGTGTTCAAGCAACACAAAAATGACTCGAAAAGAAAAGTATTAGAAGTGTACCTTGGGAATGTTTTCCTCATTAAAAGGGAGATTTTTTGAAAATAAAACAGTTAATCCACTGTTTATGAATGTTGGCACAGAATCAGAATGCACAGAATGCATCATTCCAGTCATATATTTATAAAATGTGTGAGGAAATCCCAGTGCTCTGATTGGCCGATACTTGGTTTTAGCCATGGCCTTGAGAGAGCAACACCTATGGCTAGAAACAAGTCCCTGCCAACCAGGGCACATTGCATTCCATATTACTGTGCCAGCTGCTTGGCATTTTCAGTTTTTACCTGGCATCCATTTTTTTTCTTCATTCAGCACTCAAAACATTAAAATATTTACTATATCTGCTGTGTTGTATTATTGTCCTCTTCGTAGCAGGTATTTATTCATAAGTTGTTTTATTTAAATGCTATATTGCTTGTTTTGTGCACAAATTCAGAAGTTTGTTTCACAGAAGTCTGCTTAGCTGCCCACTCTCCTGGCTACTCTCCTGTCTCCTCGCCAGCTCCTTTAACCTTGTTGCTTCCCCTGATCGCGTTCACAATGGCAGATGTTTCTATCCCTTGCAGATTGCCCCTATGACAGCAGGGGGCTCATTAAGCTGTGCATTCTCCTGCATGAACTGCCTGCTGAGCCAGTAGCTTGTGGTAATGTACTATACCTCATTTTTCTCCCTGCTGCTCGACACGCTGTCTCTCTGACAGTCACTCTCTCCCTTGTTCTCACTACAGAAATCATCATTTTAACAAAAAAGGGATAGAACAGAGTGCTTCGAAGTCTACCATCATCTGATAGTTCAACTGCCATTTTTTTTAAATACTGTGATGCTGTAATTGTATTTGTAACAGTCTCTCTAATCATAACTGGCATGCCTCAGATCATCTGCCAGCAGCATGCTTCCATCGGGGGAAGACACTGATAAAAACAGCGGTGCTCTCAAGCTGAATCAGAACAATGACTGGGGGATGAGGCAGTGGCTGGAATTTGGTACGATTATACTTTACTACAAGCCCAGGGGCTGAAGGCACTCTGTCTGAAGCCTCATAACTTACTATGTCCCTGGGTGTGTGGTAAATCTAGTACAACTAACACCCCATTGTATCTTATTACTTAATCAGCAGTGCTAGAGAAAGGAATGCTGACAAGACGAATTCACTTGCCATGGTGAGCATACTGTACGTGACAGTGTAACACAGATAATGTAAGGAGCTCAGAATGCTAACAACCAATCAAACTGCAGCATTTCTGAGAGCATTTTTATATTGGTGCATGGCATATATCAATAATCGAACAGAATCCAGTGCACTCATGCCTCAATTTTGCAATCCTTTCAAATGTATATTCTTCCTCACTTGTTCTTTCTCCTTATAATTTTCAACATGGGTTACTAATGTCAGCTGAGATGATAATTAAGAGCAACCACCAGATAACAAGGTGAACTCCACGGCTGGGCACCTACTCTAACATTTCCTATCTTTAACTTGTCTGAATCAGTGTGTTGTTTTCTTGGGCAGCGCTTGTCCTGTCAGCACCCAACCTGCCCAAAACCACAACCCCTCGATTAGGCTTTTCAGCCGTAAAGCTTTTTCCATCACCTCAGTGTAATAAGGCACAGGGTCATACTGCTGCAAACAAAAACAGCTTGGCACACAGTGCCGTAAGCAAAATGCCATAAGGAAAAAAATCCTGGTCATAACACCGACCGATACAAAATGCCACTGCAACACAGAAACAATAGGGGAAACACATGAACTTTTTTGTTTTGTGGGGGGCTTTGCCCACCACACCCTGTGGAATTAAAATAATCATCTCCGAGGGGTCATGGACCTTGGGGATGGGAAGAAACTTTGGGGGGGGGGTAATTTCTTTAATAACAATAGCAAAAAAAAAATCCAATATCGGTTGATGGGAAACCACACCCTGGTCCCCGGGTCTCCTCTGCTGCTGCTGCTGGTGCCTTAGCCATTTCATCAAACAAAGAGGAAGCGGGGAACTACAGACCAGTCAGCCTCACCTCGGTAGTGGGGAAGATCATGGAAGCACTACTGAAGGAGAGATTGGTGGAACATCTGGTTGTCAATGGACTACAGGACCCAAGGCAGCATGGTTTCACCAGGGGAAGGTCATGTCAGACCAACCTCATTGAATTTTTTGACTGGGTGACTAGGGAGGTGGATCAGGGGAGGGCAGTGGACATGGCCTATCTGGACTTCAGCAAGGCCTTGACACTGTGCCACATAGAAGACTATTGCACAAACTGGGGAATATGGGTGTGGGCAGGACAGTAGTGCGGTGGGTAGGTAACTGGCTGGGCAGCAGGACACAGAGGGTGGTGGTAAATGGCTGTCACTCCACAGAGGGAAGAGTGACCAGTGGGTGCCACAGGGATCAGTGCTGGGACCGGTACTATTTAATATCTTCATCAGTGACATTCGTAGGACCTAGAAGGCAGAATTTCACTGTTCGCTGATGACACAAAGCTCTGTAACAGAGTAGACACACCAGAGGGTGTAGACAGAATGAGAAGGGACCTGCAGAAACTTGAAGAATGGTCAGGGTTTGGCAATTGAAATTCAATGCAAGGAAGTGCAAGATAATGCATATGTGGCACAAAACCCTGGCACAATATATCAGTTGGGGAGTGAGGATATAGCATGCACCAAGCAGGAAAGGGATCTTGGAGTTATCATCTCTGATGACCTCAAGGCAGGGGAAACAGTGTGACAAGGCAGCAGGTAAAGCAAATAGGATGCTGGGATGCATAGGCAGGGGCATCACCAGCAGGAAAAGGGAGGTCATAATTCCACTATACAAGGCACTAGTGAGGCCGCACCTGGAGTACACTATGCAGTTCTGGAGACCTTACCTACGTAAGGACATAGACAGGGTAGAGAAGGTTCAGAGGAGGGCAACAAAGATGGTGCATGGATTGCATCACAAGTCCCTATGAGGACAGGTTGAAGGCACTGAACATGTACTCCTGGAGGAGAGGAGGGAGAGAGGGATATGATAGAGACATACAAGTATCTTACAGGGAGGAACAGGGTGCAGGAATGCACTATTTTTAAGTGAAAAGATGTTCCAGGACTAGAGGCATGGGATGAAGTTGGAGGGAGGACGATCAGAGGAAACGTGAGGAAGAATTTCTTCACAGAACGGGTGGTGGACAAGTGGAACACCCTGCCAGAGGAAGTGGTGGGGGCTGAAACAATCACGGGATTTAAGAATGCATGGGATAGACATAAAGGAATTCTAGAGGTCAGGGGTTAGGGGCAACAGACTTCCTGGAAAACATAAACTGAACTTACAAACTTAAATGGGCAGACTGGGTGGGCCATAGGCCCTTATCTGCCGACACTGTCTACGTATCTATGTATCATGGGAGTGGCTTGACCAAGCACCACACCTACAGCTCCTTCAGCCCTTCCCCATCTCGCCATACAGTGATGGGGTAGCAGTAATTCCCTACCGCTATTATACCCCTGTCGCTCTAAATGCGTTCACGCTTTACACAGCACAGGTCTTGCCACGCTATTCTTGAAGCGGCATATTGACCTGGTACCATGTAATAATATGTCTTGCAGTGTAGCCGCCATAATGTAAACACGGCCGGAGCAGAGTGGCATCATTTCACATGCTCAGCATGGCTCTGCGCTGCTCCACTGTATCACATATACTGTGGAACAATGCGGAGCCATGCTGAACATGTGAAATGGCGCTTTGCTGCTCCAGCCATGTTAACATTACAGCGGCTACACAAGAAGGCATATTATTACATAGAGGTAACAGAAATTTTTTTAGGCTCAAAAAAGCCTAATCAGGGGGTTTGTGGTTTGGGTGGTGGGGTGGTGGGAGGACAAGTGTTGTCCTTTTAAATAAAGTTCAGCCACCTAAAAATTCAGAAGTGTTCCCTGCTTGGGCTCCCAGAACCTAACATTATGACCCTTTGTTGGGGGGGGGGCTATTCTCTAACAGAATCCCTGCACAGCTCTGTAAAGCTTGTTTCTGGGTACATTCTGCAAATAAAACATACCCCCAAATAATATACTGTATAGGGTGTCAAAAGATTAGAATACAGGCAGGTCAAGCAGTGGTCCACTGGCTGAGGTGGCATTTGAACATAATTTTAAGGATCATTATTTTGTGGTCTATCTCTAGGCCACACTGCCTTCATTTATTTATTTATTTATTTATTTTTCTGTACTGTGTTTGTTTCTACTCCTTGTTGCCCAAGTGACCCCAGCCCTATCACCCACCATCCTGCCTTTACCCCATCTACTTACTTAACACTGTGGAAGTGGATGCCATGGGTGGCGGAACAGAGCCTGTGAGGGCACTGGCCATAATCCTGTTGCTCGGTGGGTTTTCCTTCAGTTTTCTCCCTGTCTAGGTTGTCAACAGGCGTGCATTAGTGTGGGTACATGGCATGTAGACATCATAGGTACTCTTGCACCTGCTCCCAACCCACTAATAACTGGTCACTGTTGCTGTAGCACCCAGCCTCTGCTGGGTGTCAGGCAAGCAACAGCTCCCACTGTCCTCCCTGTGGACACTCAGTCCTCCTCCCCCCTGCCCCCACTGGCCTCTGTGACACCTTGGTTCATTCCTGAATGAAGGGCATTGGTGTGATGGGTGGAGGGGCACCCAGCGCCACAGCCTATCGGCACCACAGGGTGGGCTCTCTGCTCCATTTCTAACCTGCATCTGGCTGATGGGGGTTTATACTTGCTTATGCGAAGTTTGCAACACTTAGGCGTGAACGGAACTGCTGTCATGTCTATGTGATGTGGGACTTTCTCATTTTTCTCTTATTATTATTTTCAGGATTTCAGATCCCTGCACATTACAAGAAGTTGTTTGAGAAAGATGGGAAACTCCTTCTGTGTGATTCAACAAGTAGGGAATCCACTAAGCAGCCGCCACAGTCTCAGGAAAAAAACGCCAGCAGTAGTAAGTAGCATACATGTCACATGTTTCATGTAAGATTAGGGGGGATTGGATTCTGACCCTTTGTTTTTTTTGTTAAGGAATTTGGATTTTTGGAATTGTGCTTTACAAATCCTGATTCCTAAAACAGGGGTCAGAATTGGAATCTGATTCTGACTTCCTAACACATTGGAATCCAGTTCTCCCCAACCTGACTAACATTACTGTGTGAGGAAATTACCTGATGTGTAAAAACTGGAATAGTTATATTCTTGTTGCTTTAATGGATACTTGAAATGTATAGTGCAGTAGTCTGTTATGATTTTGTGTTACGTATTATGTGTTGTAGAATATATGTCTTATTATGATGTTCAATGTATTTGATATCTATTATGATATTTTGTAACTGCATTGTGTTTATTTTTATATTGGATGTAATCTAGGGCCTTGCTGGAAATGAGCCTGTCTCACTTGAGTTGTACCGTTTCACTGATATGAATTTCAGTTGAATAAAAATGTTATTACACTACTACTACTACTACTACTGCTGCTGTGTAGAGCCCCTCCTCACCACACCATACAATTAAAGCTATCCCCCTTCTTCTCATTCTCATAGCACTCATTCTCCCTGCTTTCTTCTCCCCCCTACCCCAACACTGTTACTTACTGTTTGATGAAAATGCCAGTTGAATGCCATGCTACCTACTGCCATTACAGTCCTCAAGTTTCTGGCTGGCCCATGCAAACTGATCATACAGTGACAGTCTTTCAATAGTGCCTGCCAAATTATGTTATCATCAACATGAAACATCCCTTACTGAGAAAAAGGCATGCACATTTTAAGTATTTACAACATGCAAGACTATATCCTGGCATATACAAACTCCGTGAAAGTTTTTATGTAAGAATTATATGCAAGGAATGTGTAAGTATTGTGACTTGTTTTGCATGGAAATTTACTTGTCAGTATCATGAGATGCAAGAAAACTTGCATGTGGGGTTAAAACACTACAGGATTGGTTTTACATCTTGGTGTAGGGCTAGAACCTACAACCTTGTGGCTCTAGAGAGAAACATACATCCTACAGCCTGGGGTTCATGAATGCAAGGGATTTGGGGTTCAAGAATGCATGGGATGGTCATAAGGGAATCTTAGCGAAAGGGAAGAGTGGGTGGGTGAATGGGCCGGAGATCAAGAAGAATCTGCAGTGATACTATAGGAAGGGAAACAAGCATTTGTCAATGCCAAATGTTTGCTTGCTGGCATTAGCAGTGGAAGTGTAGGAGTTAGACAGATGCAGTACAGGAATGGCATTGAAGTATTTAACTGATGCCAACTCCACCCTCACTCTGCAGAGATGGACAGGCATTGGGGTGTGCCTTTGGGTCGTCACCCATGACAGTCATGACATTTCACCTCACCCTACCCTTCAGACACTGACAAGTGTTGAGGTGTGCCTTGGGGTGTTTGGGCTTTACATTCACCTCATTCCATAAGGAAATACACTGAAATGGGCACAGTGTAGGAGAACGGGGTGAACTCTTGGGGCAAAGGGTCCAAGGTGTACCTCGATACCTGTCACTGGCTGCAGGGTGGGTGTGGGGTTGGGGGTTGGGGTGGAATGGCATGAGCATTACTGTCAACAATCCCAAGTCACACCCCTGATGCCTGTCAGTCCCTATAGGGTAGGGCGTCATGGTCGAAAACCCTAATACCCTGGGTGTTTCTTGGTATTTTTACTCCAAGTTTTCCACATGGGCTTTTTGTGACCCCCAATACATGAACAGTGACACTTTCAGTTCGTTCGGTGAAAGGTAATTTTGCACAGTGACTGTGCCATTTGACGCCACAGGTGCAAAAACACATTTTGAACAGGATGTGAAAAGTGGCAGGTGTACTGTTCATGAGGAGGTGTAAAAAATGGCATTGCTGACAATCAGGAGTGAAATATACAAAACTGGTGAGTCACGAAAGGGCGAGAAACCATGAACGACATCTGCAGTAATGTAATTGGTTTGGGGATATTTACAGCACATTTTCAACACAGGCATTTTGGGACCTCCGCTCATGAACAGTATCAATGTGATTTTCATAATCTGTCCCGAACACTAATTCCCCACAGCGACTGCGCTATTCTGCGCCAGAAGTACGAAAACATATTTCAGCCAGGGTGTGAAAAATGACAGCTGTACTGCTCATAAGGAGGTGTGGAAAAATGCCAGTGTTGAAAATCTGGACTGAAAATATTACACATTTGTGAACTTACGAGGGTGCATGGAAACTGCGCAATGCACGCTCGTAACACAGTCATTTTATGGACTTTTGTCACCAAATTTTCAACATAGCCATTGTAAGACCTCCACTCATGAACAGTGTCACTGTGATTTTCTTAATCTATCCCGAACATTGATTTCGCACTCCAGCTGTGCCATTGTGCGCTACATGTGCGAAAACACATCTTGGGTGAGATGTGAAAAATGACAGCTCATAAGGAGGTGTGGTAAAATGGCAATGTTGAAAATCTGGAGTGAAAATATTACTAATGTTTGAAGTTATGAGCCTGCGTAGGAACTGCGCAATGCACGCTCGTAAAACAGTCATTTTTGGGAATTTGTTCAAATTTTCAACATAGGGTTTTGGGGGGCCAACCTCATGAACTGACACTGTTGTTTCGTTACTCAGTCCCGAACGGTGGTTCCGCGCAGTGACTGAAAAATCACCTTTCGCGACTAAATAACAAAATGACAGTGACTGAGTTCATGAGGTGGGGCCCCCAAGAACCCCATGTTGAAAATTTGGTGAAAAAATTCCCCAAAATGGCCGAGATATGCACCAAAGTTGAAAAAAACCATTTATGCCATTATGCAGCTTACTGGCATTTCTTCAGTTAGCGGTCGGCTTTGAAGAGTGCAGACGTGTTCCCTGACCACCGAAGATCGGGCGCGCTGGGCCTGGAGGTAAATATGGGGTCGGGGAGGTGTGGGAGGTGGGTACAGGTTGGGGAGGGGGCAAGACAGTCAACGAGGGACCTTTTTTTTTTTTTTACAGGTGTTTTTTTTTCCTTTTCTGGAAGATGACGCGGGACTTTTGCCACGCTGGGGTGGGCTCCCAGCATGGCAGCTGGAAGTTTCTTTTGGGGGAGGGCAGTGGAGCAGACAGGGGTTGGGCACCCCCATCTGCCATACACACTTTTGCCACGCTGGGGTGGGCTCCCAGCGTGGCACCTGGAAGTCTGTTTGGGGGGGTACAGTGGAGCCGACGGGGGATTGGGCACCCCAGTCAGCCATACGGACTTTTGCCACTCTGGGGTGGGTTCCCAGCATGGCACCTGGATGTCTGTTTGGGGGCAGTGGAGCTGATGGGGGAATGGGCACCCCCCCCCGTCGGCCATGCGGTGTGGGGGGAGTGCATGAGCAAGCTGGAGTGGGCTCCCAGCATGCTAGTTGCGTGTTTGTTGTGGGGGGGGAGTAGAAAAATATGGAGCTGTCTATGACAGCTGTTCACATGTAGTGCTGAGTGTACACACTTTGCATACTGCCGATGGCAGTATGCAAATTGCCTACACGTTATCACCGCTGATTGTAGCGGTCTTTGGCTTTCAACTGTACGCCACTGCATCTGAACTGCTGTCATAGACAACTTGGACATTTATCGGTGTGGTGAGGCCACACCTGCAAGAAGGAGCATGGCATTGGAAGCGGGGTGGCACACCTATGAAAATTCATATGGTGGCACTATGTTTCTTGCACATGCGTGCAAGCAAACATAAAAATGGGCAGACTAGGTGGGCCAAGCGATCCTTATCTGCTAGCAAATTCTGTGTTTCTATCCTGAACCACTGATACTGTCCTTTAAGTGTCTTAAAAGTACAGAAACAGATAAGCAAGCAATAATCTTGATTTAAAACCCCAGGAATCTCCCAGTAGTTTTAGACATATGCAGTCAGCTCAAAATCTCTGACTGCCCTCTGAGAAAATGAATAATAATTTAAGCAATAATCTTGATAAATATTTATATATTTCTTGCAGTTTTAAAAGGAAATGCCTTCATTCTGTTCCCTTGTGTTTATTAGTTCCATGACACAATTTTAAACAAGCATTTGTCAATGCCGAATGTTGTCGCGCTGGCATTAGTAGTGGGAGTGGCGTAGCTAAAGACGCATAGTGCTGTGATTTTGTGAATGTGCCTCAAAAGGTGATTTTGCACAGCAAGCACGCAATTGTGCGCCACAGCTGCTTAAACACGTTTTGGGCAGGCTGTGAAAAATGGCAGCTGGACTGTTGATAAGGAGATGTGCACAAATGCCAGTGGTGAAAATATGGCATGAAAATATCGCAGATTGACGAAGTTACAAGGGTGCGTGGAAACTGCTCAATGCATGCTTGCAACACAGTCATTGTATGGAAGTTTGGCACCAAATGTTCAACATTGGCATTTTAGGACCTCTGCTCATGAATAGGGTCACCGTCATTTCCTCAAACTGTCCCAAAAACTGATTTTGCACAGCGGCCGTGCAATTCTGTGCTGGACGTGCGAAAACACATTTCAGGCAGCTGGAGTGTTCATAAGGAGGTATGAAAAAATGTCAATGATGAACAACTGGAGTGAAAGTATTACAAATTCAGAAAATCATGAACATGCGTGCAAACTGTGCAACGCATGCTCATAAAACACTAATTTTATTGACTTTCGTTCCCAAATTTTCAACATAGGCATTTTAGGGCATCTGCTAATGAACAGTGTCACTGTCATTTTCATCATGTGTCTCGAACACGGACTTTCCACAGCTAGTCTGCGCTGGAACTGCGAAAACACATTTTGGTCAGGATGTGAAAAATGACAGGTATACTGTTCATTAGGAGGTGCAGAACAATGGCACTGTAGAAAATCTGGAGTGAGAATATTAGAAGTTTGCAAACATACGAGCGTGCGTACAAACTGAAAAACGCACGCTCGTAACATAGTCCTTTTATGGAGCATTGTCACCAAATTTTCAACACAGGCATTTTAGGACCTCTGCTCATGAACAGTGTGACTGTAATTTTCGTAATGTGTCCTGAACACTGATTTTGCACAGCGAACACGCTATTGTGCGCCGAAAGTGCGAAAACACATTTTGGCAAGGATGTGAAAAATGACAGCTGCAAAGTTCACAAGAAGGTGTAGTAAAATGCCAAATTTGAGAATCTGGCATGAAAATATTGTGAATGCGCTTCGGTTACTTAGCGCGTGGCATTGCGCGAGTTGCTTAGCACCTCGAAAAATAGTCATTTTATGTAGTATTGTCACCAAATTTTCAACACAGGCATTTTAGGACCTCTGCTCATGAACAGTATCACTGTCATTTTTGTAATGTGTCCTGAACACTTGATTTCGCACAGCGACCACGCTATTCTGTGCCGGAAGTGTGAAAACACATTTCGGCAAGGATGTGAAAAATGACAGCTGTACAGTTCACAAGAAGGTGTGATAAAATGCCAATGTTAAGAATGTGACATGAAAATATTGCAAATGCGCTAACTTATGAGCGTGCATTGAGCAGTTGCTACGCACGCTCGAAAAACAGGCATTTTATGGAGTATTGTCACCAAATTTTCAACGTAGGCATTTTAGGACCTCTTGTCATGAACAGTGTCACTGTCATTTTCATAATGTGTTCTGAACACTGATTTCGCACAGCGACCGCGCTATTCTGCGCTGGAAGTGCAAAAACACATTTTGGGCAGGATGTGAAAACTGACAGCTGTACGGTTCACAAGAAGGTCTGGTAAAATGCCAATGTTGAGAATCTGGCATGAAAATAGTGTGAATACGCTAACTTACGATCGTGCAGTATCCCCACCCCACCTCACACCTCCCAGCCTCACGGCATCAAGAACCACAGCACAGTCCCTCAAAAAGCCCAGCAAAGGGTCAGAATGTGTAGCATCCTCTTATTTTAAAAACAATAGAAAAAAAATATATGTCCATAAACAGTGGATCCCATATAGTGAGCAATAAGGAAAGTCCCCCATTAACTTAGCTCAATGGTTCAATAGTGTACCCAGATTAGCAATAGCTCCGGTACTATTAAGAGCCTCAGCAAACCCATGCGGAGCGAGGACAAGTTTGAGTGTGAAAATCATACTGCCATGCGAGATTCTCGGCAGCCGGGAGGCATATCTCCCCCCCAAAAAACCAGGTGCAGTTCCCCACAGAAACACAGATCACCCCATCCATTCCCAAAGGCAGGCACAATGCTTTTAAATGATCAATAGGATAAGGTACCTGTGACTTGAGGAAAACACCCAGTGATCCTTTAGGTAGGGAGGAAATGTCTGAGAGTCCCGTGCTGCTGAGTCATTGTATAATGCGCAAACTAGGTGTCGTGGAGGCCTCGACCACACTGTCAGACAGGAAAGAGAAAGCAAGAAAGGTAAGAAACCTCCCCCCCTTAGGATTAGTACAACTAGAAGACATTTAAAAAACAAACAAAACAACATTATTCCTGGTGTTTAGCGAGTTCTGCTTAGCTGTGCCAGTTCAGTTGCAGTTCCGGGTTCTTCCAATGCCATGCATGTCACCAGGTCGCCGGAGTAGATGGGGGAGGCAATGGGAGGAGGCAGGCCAGGTTTCTCTGGGTTGGATACGGGCAGATGGCCCTTGGCAGGAGAAACACCAAGAAATCTCTTTCTCTCTCCCCCACCCCCCAGTCCTGATCAGCCCTGTGGAGTACAAGAAAGTCAGGAGCGTTGGGTTGAGGGCCCAGAAAAGGCCCAAAGGTTCGCATCCATGCAGAATGAGTCAGGGAATGGTCTTACCAGGGCATTCAGTCTGGAGTAGCACTAGTTGTTTGGGGATTCTGTTGCTTCTGGAGACCCGCAATGATTTACTGGAGGGAGTCAGAGCCCTGCTTTCTGAGCGACTGTCTCTGGCCATGCTGCCACAGTTGTTGGGAAAGTTTCACGGACAGGGATCTGGGTGTCACAGATGAGGTCTTCGGGGGTTCAGTTTTCCTCTGGGTCAATTCCTTGGATGCTGCTTCAGGGGTATCGAATTGTAGTGTACTGTCTGGAAAGAAGATACTCATCTTTGCAGGATATGGTCACGGAACCGCAGGTTGATCTCTGTAGCATTTTCATCAGAGGGATACATGCCTTCCTTCTGAACATGATCTCTGGTGAGTAGTCGTTTTCCTGAAAGATTCAGTGATTCTGGTATTGAACAATTCCCTGCTGCCACGCTGTGTGAAGTACTGTTTCCTTCTCCTGGAATCGCAGGAACTTGATCAGGAGAGTGCATGGTCGGGCCCCCGGTGGCAGGCTAGGGCCGAGAGTGCTGTGGGCCCGGTCTATCTCCAGGGTTAGGTCGCTTGGAAGTTTTAGGCAGGACCGAAGGGTTTCCTGGTGGAAGGTGATGATGTTTGTCCCCTCAGCGACTTCCAGAATGCCAGAGAGCTGAATGTCATTGCGCCTGTTATGGCTCTCGGCATCCTCAGTGCGGTCCATTTGCTCCGCCAGACCCTCCTGTTGCTTTTCAAGTTTGCTTATGTCTTTTCTCAGTGTGGTTGTAGTGGAGTGCATCCCTTTCCTGAAACTTGCATAGTTTGGCCAGAAGAAGAGTCATTTGCTTTTGAAGAGATTCATCACTCACTTTGGTTTTGACGCGGCCGTACCATGGCAGGAGGAAGGCCTGGGAGCTCTCACTTTCTGTTCCACCCTTCGACAATCTCCCACCATCCCGGGACCTTGCAAGAGATCGAGAGGCATTCCCTCTGGGCTGCAGCATTAGTAGGTCCTTAGGAAGGTTGCTGTTTTGTTAGTTGTCTAGTTAAGGTGTAATAATAAGGCTTTTGTTGTCCATTCCCGGAGAGAGTAGTCCTTCTAGCGTGTGCTCAGACACATGACCTTAACCAGTGTCTTGTAAAGAGGGATTATTACTTCCCTCTGATGAGTTGTGATACTCATACTAATACACCCCAACATCCCTCTAGCCTTACCTACTGCTTTAGTAGTCTGCTTGGATGATTTCAGGTCATCTGTGATGATGATGACGCCCAAGTCTCTTTCTTCCCTTGTGATTGCCAGCAACTCCCCTCCCAACCTATAGATGGCTTCAGGGTTTCTCTTCCCTATGTGCATGATCTTGCACTTCTTTGCACTAAACCCCAGTTGCCATTCTTCTGACCATTTTGTCTGTTTTCCAGATCTCTTCTCATTCTGCCCACCCCTTTTGGATCATCTACTCTGTTGCAGATCTTGGTGTCATCTGCAAACAGGCAAACCTTACCCTTCAGTCCATCTGCAATGTTACTGATGAAGATATTAAAGAGGACTGGCCCCAGGACTGATCCCTGAGGTATTCCACTTGTGACTTGCATCTCTTCTGACAGTATACCGTTTACAACCACTCTCTGTTTTCTGCCCACCAACCAGTTTGCCACCCAGTTGACCAACTTCTGACCCACCCCGCGCCTACTCAGCTTATTAATCAATCTTCTGTGTGGAACAGTATCGAAAGCTTTGCAGAAGTCAAGGCAGGCAACATAAACTGCACCCCCTTGGTTCACCACTCTGGTTACCCAGTCAAAGAAATCTATGAGATTAGTTTGACAGTACCTTCCTGTTATAAACCCATGCTGTCTTGGATCCTGTGCTCCTATGGATTCCAGGTGTTGCACTATCTTTTCCCTAAGGAGTGGCTCCATAATCATGCCCACTACTGAAGTATGACCGAGTGGTCTGTAGTTCCCTGCCTCCTCCCTGCTGCCACTCTTGTGGAACTGGATCACATGAGCCCTTCTCCAGTCTTCTGGGACCTCTCCTGTGCTCAGAGACTCACTATACAGTTTTGCTAATGGCTCTGCTAGTTCCTCCCTTAGCTCTTTAGTACCCTAGGATGTATGCCATCAGGTCCCATTGCCTTGTCCACCCTGAGCATAGCGAGCTCTTGTAGGACCCTTTCTTTTGTGAAGGGACTTGTGCACACCTTCCTCCCCCCTGTGTCCATGGTGCTGAGCTGTGGGTCCTGCCCTGCCTTCTCCTCAGTAAATACTGAGCAGAAGTATCTGTTTAGGATAGATGCTTTTCCTTGGTCTTCCTCCATGCACTCCCTCTCATCCCCTTTGATCTTAGCAATACCCCCTTTGGACTTTCTCCTTTCACTAATGTATCTATAGAAAGTCTTGTCCTCTCCTTTTACTATCCGTCCTAGTGCTTCCTTGGTTTGGGCCTTTGCCTGCCTTACTGCCTTCCCTGCTTCCCATAGGGAAGTTTAGTATGCCTCCCTATCTTCATCCTGCTGCATTCCCTTATATTTCCTGAAGGCCAGCCTTTTGGCTCTGACCTTTTCTGCTACTGTTTTTGAGAACCAAAGTGGTTTCCTTCTTTTTTTTGCACTTCTTTTTCTCTCTAACACAATGAGATGTTGCTTCAAGTATTGCATCCTTAATGCTTGCCCACTTTGCCTGTACCCCTCACCTGTATTTCTTTTAGCAAGGACTAGCTTAACTGTGTTGGGCCATCTTATCAAAGTCAGCTCCTCTGAAGTCCCATATTTTGCCTTGGAATGTGATGATTTAGTTCTAGTGGCCAGATTGAACCATACCATGTGATGGTCGCTGGCCCCCAGGTGACCTTCTACCTGGAGATCTGTGATCCTTTCCCTGTTAGTCAGTACTAGATCTAGGATAGCCCTGTCTTTTATAGGTTGTTGTACCAGTTGTTTGAGGCCCTCCCCCTACAGGGAATCCACCATGTGTCTAGTTCTGGCAGATGTTCCTGCTGGTATTGACCAATGTGTATCTGGCATGTTGAAGTCTCCTGCTATCAGAACCTCCCCTTTAGCTGTCATGTTTTGTATATCTTCTAACAGTAATGTGTCTATGTTGTCCCGTTGGTCTGAAGGCCTGTACACAACCCCAGTTCGTATGGCTGTCCCATTTCCTGCTTCCAGGGTGACCCACAGTTCTTCTGGCTCTTTATGTGTATTCTGAATTTCTGTAGCTTTGATATTTTCATTGACATAAAGGGCCACTCCACCCCCCTCTTTTTTTGCAGTCTTGCAGGATGCTGGGGTGCATTGGGAGAAGGATTTCTAGCAGGAAGAGGGTGGTGGTGGTGCTACCTGGTGTATCTCTCACTGGTGAGGCTCCACCTGTAGTACTGTGTCTAGTTCAGGAGGTTGCACCTCTGCAAGGACATTGAATGGATGGAGGCTGTACAGAGGAGGGCCACCAAAATGGTGAAGGGGTTGTACTAGCAGCCATATGAGGAAAGGCTGCAGGAACTAAACATGTACTCCCTGGAAGAGAGGAGAGCAAGAGCGGACATGACTGAAACCTACAAGCACCTCAGAGGAGTGAACAAGGTGCAAGTGGAGGTTCATTTTCAGAGAAAGGAAGGCACTAGAACAATGGGGCATGCAATGAAACTAAGGGGGTAGTTTAGGAGAGATGTTCAGAAATGCTTCACAGAAAGGGTGGTAGATGGCTGGAACAGCCTGCCAGAGGAGGTAGTGGAGGCAAAGACTGTGGGGAGCTTCAAGCACGTGTGGGATAGGCAGATGGGCATATTAGATAGAGGTACAGGAGAGGGAGTGACAGTTATGATCAGCTAGGGTCAGTGGTGATGAATAGGTAGGAACAAGGGGCAGACTGGATGGGCCTAAAGGTCCTTTTCTGCTGACAAAATCTGTTTCTATGTCTCCACTCGCCTCCCTGGCCTGCCCCCCCTTTAAGGTATTTACAGAGGCAGTCTCCCATTTCTCTAAAATCTGCCCTTCTGAAGTCCAGGACCTTTGTCTTAGTGTGGTTTTTCTCTTGCCCAGTCTGTATGCCAAACCACATAGTACGGTGATCACTTGTACCCAGGGGAATACCCACTGTGACGTCCACAATGCTGTCTCTATTCAAAAATACCAGATGCAGCACTTCCCCATCTCTAGTAGGTTCCATAACCAGCTGCCTGAGAAATGCCCCCTGTAGGCAGTCAAGGACGGCCCTGCTTCTTGTTGTAGCTGTGGCCAGAACGTTCCAGTCTACATCCAGCAGATTAAAATCCCCCAAATCTGTGCCTCCCCTATGCTTGCATTCTGCCAATGGTTTCCTCCAAAACCTTGTTTAACTCCTCTCCCTGTTGCTGGTGGTCTGCACTCCACCCTTCCAGTGGATAGAGGCCCTGCACCCTGTCTCTGAGTCAATCTGTAGTACCTCCAGCCCTCCCTTATCCGCTGGTGTCCCTGTGTAACCCCTATACAAATGGGGGTTCCCAAAAAGTCTTCCTTGAGCTTGCCTAAATGCTCACTGCCAGGCTGGTGTCCTGCATTTTAGCAGTTTAAATGTGATTACCAGAGCCTGTATAGCCACTGTGTACTGTCTCTTTAAGTGCTGCCTATTGCAGCATAAGTAATCTGAGAGGGAACTCTGTTGAAAGATGTAGCTATTTGCTGAAAATCATTTAAAGTGATAATGATAATGCAGTTTGTCTAACCTGCTTTCTTTGTAGCAAGGACTGTTTTGTTTGTCTCTACTGTCTTGGTCCTGGACTGCAAATTGGACTAATCAGTTCTGGTGGGACCTAAAATGTAGCCGGACTACAGGAGCTGACTGGAGTCAAAATCTGTAGAAACTGTAGTTTTTAACTTTTTGTGCCTTTTTTGCAACTGAAGGGGGAGCTCTTACTTTGACTGACAGCCAAATCAGCCAACCAGACCTTTTGGATCTTGGGGAAGTCCCGGGCTGCTTGCAGTTTTCAGTTAGTTCTGAGCTGGGAAGTGAAATGAGAAGCGCTCAAGTGTATTTTGGGCAGCAATCCTGAGTGGATTCGCATAGGAAAACTGTGAAAGGGCTGAGTTTTGGCTTGCATGTCTGCCCGCTGCTCCTGAGGGGGAGAGAAGAGAATTATTTTGGACTAAATCCAAGTTTGTGTGACTAAAGTAAGCTGCTGAAGTGGGCCAGGCTCAACCTGAAGAAGACCGAAGATTTTGCTGAATGGGATCTGCCTGTCAGGAATTCCAGCTACTCCTAAGCTCCCGGTGTGTGCAGAGACTTTGCGATTGTGACCGGGGAGCGCTTTGCCTGGTACAGTAGAATTCCTGTACATGTAAATGTGCTATGAGCTGCTAGTGGGTTGTGAGTTAGTTCCCCACTGGGTGAACTGTGTTCTGCTTGTTGGAAACTGTTTCCAGCCCAAAACGTACTGCATCCGAATTTGTCTCATTGTGGTCTGGGCCTTGCCAGACTGGCCCATCTAGACTACCCACCACACAGAGAAGCCATCGACGAAAGACCTGCCTGGGGATCAGCCCCCTGCTCCACACTTGAACAGGAACGACGCCTCTGCGACTCGTGTGGGCTCTGCTTCTCCTGGCATTCCAGATCAACCACCTGCAGTCTCGATTTTCGTCCAGCCTGTGTCCAGTCTTGGGTATCGTGAGTAAATACCAGGGTAGCTCCCTGCAACAACTGCTTAATCTGAGTGTGTCATCTGATTGTCTTGTTGTTTCGTTTCCTTTATGAACTGAGCCCTCTGGCTCCGGATTACAAATATTGTGTACTGTGCATGTTGTGTTTTCCATCACAGGGCTTCAGCCAGCTGCAACCCCGGGCAATAGTCCTGGCTAGCCCATCTCTTCTCCACCTGGGTACCCAGAGGTGAAACTGTGTGAGGGGACTCAAAGCTCATGCATAACTGCTTGATTGATATAACCTTTAAGCTAATTAACCTGATTTTGCCCCTTCCTTGTTCAAGTCCACTGAATAAATCAGATCTAACTTTTTCTGCATGTAATCTGACTGTGGTTCCAGTTTGTGATCAAAGTACTGTACTGTTGCTATTTGCTGTGCATAACCTTGTTTTACAGGGGGTCCCCAGGGTCGAGCCAGAGGAACCAGCCCTGGTGGTAAGTGCAAACAGTGTGGGTACTTGTGTAGTGTACCAGGGTATTGTGAGGAGTGATTATGTACAGTGTTCAGGCCACTAGAGGGGAAAGAGGGGGGGGTTACAGTGTCCTGGAGGGCTGTGCCCAGGTTAGCTTGACCACTACCAACCCTGACCTCCGGGCGGAGGCACCCCTTTCAGAACTCAGGCCCCTTAACCTGCTACTAGCCAAGCAGGCAGGCAGGGGTAGTAGCCCTTGGGGTAGCACCACCTAGGGGTTACATCTGTATCTCTGTAAACCTTATACCACCCCATACATAAAACAACCTCCCATATACCTTTCCTTCCTTACCTGTCCTTCCGGAAGATGATGTAGCCTGGTATGGCCACTTCCCAGCTGTGGTTATCTATGCACCCCTTGATGACTCCATTATGGCCACTAGATCCAGGTCTACCTGTGCAATTATTGCTTCAAGGTCAGGAGTTTTATTTCTTAAGCTTCTTGTGTTGGCACACGTGATCCTCTACTGCTTTGTCCCTGTCTCCCCTGATTCTGTTTTCCCTTCCTGTTTTCATTCTTTATCCCTCTCATTTCCGTGGCCATGTCCTCTTCTTTTTCACTATCCCTCTGCCTACCCTCTCTAACACTTCTCTCAACTTTAGTTCCTCTTCCTGACCTGCCTTGTCCTTATGCCATTCTACCCGGGGAATTAATTTCCCTTGGGCTACTTCACTCTGCTGCTTTATTCTCTGTGGGGGGGGGATCTCTGCCTCCCTCAGTTTTTCTGCTTTCCCCCTTGGCTAGTTTAAATGCCCATCAAAGCGGCATTTAAATCTTCCACCCAGGACTGACATTCCCCTCCCAGATGGATGGAGACCATCTGCTTTGTACAGGCCTCCATTTCCCCCCAGCTAGGACCCAAGTCCTCAATGGAGTCAAAACCCTTCCCATGCACCATGCTTTCAACCAGTCATTGAAGACCCCGGTGCAGTGTTCCCTAGCTTCCCTCCAGCTATATACAGGTAGCACCTCAGTGAAGGTCACTGTGTGAGGTACCTGCTTCAGGTCCCTTTCCAGCTCTCAAAACCTATCCTGCACCACCCCTGCTGCGTCCCTTGCCAGGTCATTAGTCCACAGAGGGACAAATACATCCCAGTTTGCCCTCCTACCCTAGTGACCCCTAGGATCCACTCTTCATCCCTACATACCAAGGTGCCAGGTAGGCACCTCACCTCCCTTTTTCCTTCTCATCCTGCTCCCAACACTACCCCCCAATGATTGCATCACCCACAAGAAATTGCTTCCTCTTCTGCTGGGGTCCTCTACCTCCTAACTTGCATCCTTCCCTGCGTAGGACACTCACATCCTCCCTGGCCACTACCATGGGTGTCTCCTTCTGGCAGTCCCATCCCACCAGAGCAATGATGAGTTGCATAGTGTCACCAGCTGAGAACTGTGCTCCCAACCTCCCACCCCCAACCTCCTGGAGTCCACCATAGTCCAGCCAGCCCTCCTCCTTGGCATCCTCTGAGGCAGTGGTGGTAGACCTGGGGGGGAGAGGGTCCCTCGAATACTAGCTAAGTCATCCCAGAGTCTAGTGACCTCCTCCCTCTGCCCAGACTGGTGCACACAGATGGGGCAGCTCCTCAGTTTCCAAAAGTTCTCTCTGAAAGCTGCTGCTCTGCAACCACTACACTGCACCACTCCAAACATTCCAGTTTCTACACTCCCCATGGTACTGGAAAATAACTTTGTGCCCTTATTGCAGATCGAGTGTTTCTAAAGTCCCCCTTTTTGTTTTGCTTGCCCCTTTGTTACTTGACCTTAGATAGGGTGTTTTAAGTTTTCCCCTTTTGCGTCTTTTATTCCTTTTTTTTACACTTAGCCTAGATACAGGGTTACATCTATTCACACTTAACAGGTGCTTTAGTTTCAGTAATCCCTTTCACAGGCAACAGCAAGTAAATAGGTACTTTACCTTACCTTGGGGGACTGACTGAGTTCCCTGCATGCCTGCTGTCACCTGTCGATGCCTAAGATACCAATCCTGTTCCACTCCTGCTCAAGGACACAAACGTGAATAGGACACATTAGAAGTGGTTGCCTTTTATTCACCTCTAGTTACTTCCTGGATTGCCGCAATTGGTCCTTCTCCTGTTTCAGTCCCACCTTCCCTCCCAATGCTGACTGCCCATTCTGCCCCTGAGTGCTGTTCCTGCTGCTGGAAAAGAAAACCAAATAAAGTTCAGTTAAGACTACACCAGATGTTATAGATTTGTTATTGCAGGCTCTTAAACCCCTGTTGGTCCTTCTGCCAGCTCACTGAATGTGCACCGAGAGTCTGTCCATCTCTGAAATTTAAATCCTCCTCTCAAGCCCTGATTGGTCCTTCTCCCCTTTCAGTCCTGCCTTCCTTCCCAGTGCTGACTGCCTGTTCTGCTCCTGAATGCTATTCTTTCTGCTGGAGAGGAAACCTGATCTACTGAGTGGAGCCCCTACGAGCCCACAACTCACTGCCACCCACCACCAGTCCAGTGTCCCTGCCTACTCAGTGCCACAGTGGTGCAAAGTTGCTGACTGAGTATGTCTGGCCGCCACAATGAAAGTGCCTGCTCCTGACCCTGTGCTTCTGCCACCCACCCTAGTCAGTGCAGTATGACTAAAGTAAGAAGTATAACCTTTAGTTTGCCAGCCAGTAGGAGTCCTCCTGGACTAACCACCTAACCAGAATACAAGGGCCAACAGGCACAAAACCCTGGATCACCAGATACTTCATTCAATATGTGGCATCTCACAAGGTGGTATACGGTTGGTGGTGACCCATGGATTTGTGCCAGTCAAGTGCCAGAAACAGTGGATAAGTACTGCACCCCACAGACCACAGGTGGGGTGCTGGTGCAGGGCTGCTGCCCTTTGAAATACACAACAAGCAAACAAACAAACAGCTACCAGCACTCCAGAGCCAGGAGTCAGGAATAACTCCAATGAAGGAAGCCCTCTAATGAAGCCCTTACATGGCGAAGCGCCAGGGTAGGTTGGTGTCATTGACACTGTTCTCTAGTTACAAGGAGAATTTCAAACCCTTGAATAAAACAAACATGCTTTTGCAGAATTCAAGTGTGGACGTCCTTCATTGGAGTTATTTCCTAACTGCTGGCTCTGGAGTGCTGGTACCTGTTTGTTTGTTTGTTGTGTATTTGTGCGATCAACCCATGTAGTGGGATTGGATGGTTAGTCCATGAGGAAGGGCTCCTGTCCTATGTGATCTGAAGTGGGGACTAAGGAATTGTAGGGTTTTTGTCTTGTGAAATTATCTTTAACATTTTGTGCTGAACATCAATTGTTTTTTTAATGGCTGCAATAAAATCATGATTGATAGATTAGTGACTTTAATTGAGTGATGGGGTGGTTAGAAAATTAGCCTGTAATGAACAGGTTTGTGGAGACATATGGCCTTTTCTTGGTCGTATAATGTATTTTGTTTTGTTCATTAATGTTTTAGATCACCCCCTAAGAAATACTTGACTAATAAAGAAGAGAAAAACATTTTATTCAAAAAACCCTGAATGTAGTAATTGTAATCTTCATGTCTTCTGCAGCATTCAGGTTGACTCACAAAGAGACATCATTTGCAAGTGAAGTTTCTGGGAAAAGCATTCTACACCCTCAGAATTTAGGAGCGTGCCAGAAAACTCCAGCTAGAGGTCCTTATAAATGTACTGAATGTGAAATAAGTTTTACTCAGCAGGACCTTCTGAGAGCACATCAGCAGATTCACATGGTAGAAAAAGGTTATAAATGTACACAGTGTGAGAAGAGCTTTGCTAAGAAGTCCCAACTCAGACGTCACCAACGGATTCACACTGGGGTGAAACCTCATAAATGTATAGAATGTGGGAAGAGTTTTGCAACATCCAATGCTTTCATAGTTCATAAGCGGATTCATACTGGAGAGAGACCTTATTCATGTACAGAATGTGGGAAGACTTTTGCTCACTCATCTAGTCTCATAACTCACTTACGTATACACACTGGTGTAAAACCTTATAAATGTACAGAATGTGGGAAAGATTTTGCACACAAATCACAATTCAGAACTCATCTGAGGAGTCACACTGGAGAGAGACCTTATAGATGTACAGAATGTGAGAAGAGTTTTATTTACTTAAACCAATTCATAGACCACAAAAGGATGCACACTGGTGAGAGACCTTATAAATGTGCAGATTGTGGGAAGTGTTTTTTTAGGTCAACCCATCTCACTGCCCACCAACGAATTCATACTGGAGAGAAACCTTATAAATGTTCTGAATGTGAAATGTGTTTTAAGCAGCTAGCCAATCTCCAAGCACACCAGAAGACACACAGTTGGGACAATCCTTATAAATGTGGAGAATGTGGAAAGTGTTTTGCTCAGGCAGCCCATCTTATAAACCACCAACATGTACACACTGTGGAAAAACCTTATAAGTGTACAGAATGTAGTAAGAGTTTTATGCAATCAGAACTTCTCCATGCTCACCAGTTGATGCACACAGAAGGAAAACTTTATAAATGTATGGAATGCAGGGAGAGCTTTACTGACGTGTCCCGGCTCAGACACCATCAGCAGATTCACACCAGACAGAAACTTTATAAATGTACAGATTGTGAAAAGAGCTTTGTTGATGCAGTTCTGCTCCAAACCCACCAGCGGATTCATACAGGGGGTAAATCCTTATACATGTACAGAATAAGAAACATATTTTGCTCAGTTGGTCCATCTCCAAATCCACCAGTAGACTTATACAGGGATAAAACCTAATAAAAGTACAGAATGTGAGAAGAGCTTTGCCCACAAGTCCAAAATCAAATGCCACAGGCAGATTCACTCTAAGGAGAAACCTTATAAATTTACAGAAGGTGGGACATGTTGTGTTATGCTAGGAAATCTGCAAACCCACCAGTGAAGTTACACTGTGAAGAAACTTATACATGTACACAATGTGGGATGTTTTTGGTGCAATACTAGCCACTGCTAAGCAATTTAAATCACAGATTGTGGAGAGAAAGAAACAATGTGACCTACTGGGACTTCAACCCAGGCCTATGGAATGCCATCTCAGTGCTCTAACCACTGAACTACAATCTCACATGGTTGGATCTGTTGTTCCCAGACACATTTCCTTTCCCTGGTATTGCATGTCTTGCAAGTAGGAATATGGTCCAAAAAAGGTATCAGATCACCCATTTTGTTCATCTTTTTGTACAAGAACCAATATGGCAACAAACAAGTCTTTACAAATTGTAGTGAGAAAGACATAATGTGACCTATTAGGAATTGAGCACAGGCCCCCAGAATACCTTGCTATTGCTGTAACCACTGATCTGTAGGCTCACATGTTTGGACCTGAGGTTCCTGGATACTCTTCCTTTCTCTGGTATTGCAACTTGGAATAATCAAGATGCCAGATGTTTTTGATGCAGTATTAGTGACTGCTAAGTGATTTAAATCATAAATTATAGCGAGAAAGATAATTTGACCTACTGGGAATTTAACCCAGGCCCCCAGAATACCATCCCGGTGCTCTAAAAACTGAGGTGCAAGCTCACATCGTAGGATCTGAGGTTCCCAGACACTTTTCCTTTCTCCGGCATTGCGTATCCTACAACTAGAAATAATCTAGATGACAGATGTTTTTGGTGCAGTATTAGCCACTGCTGAGCAATTTTCTTTTATCACATCTCTTTTTCTCACCTTTGCAGCCACAGTTCTGTAATGCATCCAGCCACCACTCCTCCTTCACCGCCGATCCCGAAGCTTGACGTGCCTGGCTGGCATATGCTGCTACCTCCATCAAGAGGGGCCCCCCTAAACCCCCGCGTCTGGCGAAGATCCAATACCGGCACACACCTGATTCCAGGCATCATCGGCCAGTGAAACGTGCGGCCATCAAGCTGCTGCGGACTGTACTGCCATTTTTTTTTTTTCTGCTTGATGGGAGCAAAGACGTGCAATGATGTCCATGCACAATGTGTGGATGTCTGCCGTGCTCCCCCCTTGCTTAACACTTTCGCACTGCAGTTCCTCCGGGCGTCTCCAGGGACCGCCAGAGCATGGCATGTACCCACCCCTTTTCCCCCAGGACTAGGAGAGTTGTCATCGGACGCTCAATCCTAGTTCTCCCCTACTGACCCCCGATAACCCAAGCTCATTCCCGAACCCGGGTCACCACCGTTGAGCGAGGTGTGGCGTCCAGCGCCTCAGCCCTCAGCACCACCGGGCCAGCTATACTGCTGAGCAATTTAAATCACAAATTGTAATGAGAAAGAAACAATGTGACCTACTGGGAATTGAGAACCCAGGCCCCTAGAATATCACCCTGTGCTCTAACCTCAGCTCCAACCATGTGAGCCTGTAACGCAGTGGTTAGAGCACTGGAACAGTATGCTAGGGGTCTGGGTTCATTTCCTAGTAGGTAACATTATTTTGTTTTTCTCACTACAATTTATTATTCAAATTGCTTAGCAGTCACTAATTATGTACCAAAAATATCTAATTGTCATCATGACAATTGGATGTTACAGATATACAGAATGTGTGTTGTGTTTTAGTAAGCAAGCAAATCTCCAAACGCACCAGCAGACACACACTGAAAAGTCTCCACAGAAACAGTGGGAAATTCAGGGATCTTTTCCTAGGTCCTCATGTTAGCAAATAACTGACCCTTAAGTGACTAACAGATAGGAATTCGGGAAGTGAATAAAAGATAAGAATTAGGAAAGGGAGTAAAAGATATAATTAAAGGTGGGCAAAGTCTGTTCTCCATGCTTCACATACTCCATATAACAAAAGTAAATCGAGAGTGAACTACAGTCAGCGGACTTGCTGTGCCAGTGGTAATACAGTGAGAGCAGAAGACATAGACTGTTTCAAAATAATAAAAGGGAGAAAAGGGGCATGAACTTGCTGAGAACTGAAAGGAGGCATACACATAAATTTACAAATATAAAACTTGCTAGTACTCTGCCCTTCCCCCAAGGTCACACAGTATGTTTTGATTGTGGAATTAAAACCTAGGTCTCCAGTGGGCCTCCAGTGTATGTATATATGTGACACAAGTACACACACACACACACACACACACACACACACACACACACACACACACACACACACACACACCATCACATAGATACAGATGCACACATACAGCACTACATATACAAATGTGCATTCACACAGCACTATATACAGACCCACATGCACGCAAACATACACACACACCACTACGTACAAACATACCACTGCATAGACGTATACACACACGCACACACGCACACACTACGACATCCACAGATGTCCACATATACAACACTGCATGTTCAGACACAACAGCACTACATACACAGACACACAGCACTACTCAGACAGATGCAAACACATGGTAGTATTGTGACAGACCTGTTCTGCCAGGTTCGCCCCCACACTCAGAAACCTTGCAGGAGGAGGGACCTCAGGAAGCTTTTGGGGAAGGAGGGACATCAGATTCTGTGTTCTGTGGGCTGTTGAGTTTCTGGAGTGACTGACCCAGGCACAAATTGAGGCAGACTGTGAGCAGGGCCTGTAAAGGCAGATTGAGCTGGAGGAGGGCAGATCTGATGGAGATCTCATACTGGAAAGGTCTGCAGTGCTGGGAGTGGGTGCAGGCTGTGTCATCCCAGGCTTGAAAAGCAGAGAGCAAACTGTGAACAGAGCTGTTGCATTTTGGAGAGGAAAAGAGTGACAGCCAAATGCAAGCCAGCATGTGGATGATGCTGAAGGTCTAGCATGGAGATAAAGACCAAGACCTGCTGATCCAGGTCCTGTAGCAGGCACCACAGCATGATGTTGGGCAGCCTTTGAGCTAGGAGTTTGGAAACCAGGATGTGTGAGGGTCAAATCAGGGCCTCAGCAGTCCAAAACATGCGGAAGGAGGACATGAGAGCCTGCAGCCAGTGCCCAAGGTAGCTGGTTCAGCATGGAAGAGAGAGAGAGGAAGCCTGCATAGACACCTTTGAGAAGCGGAGATCCAATGTCCTGCTACATCAGGAGGAGCAATCCAAGTCTTGGAACTGTGAGTATGCTGCAGTGCAGCATTGTTTCAAGGGACAGCGCCTGTTGTTACACCATGTTTTACAATTTGGATTACAAATAATCAATTTTGAGGGGTTTTCACCCATTTAAGCAACTACATGGCCTGTGGAGGCTCGGGGATTAAGCACATTGGTGTTTAAAGTGCACAAACACCAGTCAACCCACGGCAATATCTGTGGGCCTGCAGGGATTCTACACCTGTGGTACCCAGGGACAGAGTTTATGGAGCTCCCATTTAGAGTTGTCTAAAACCTGCTCAATTTGATCGACCCATTACTAGTCTTTCCAATTAAACATAATACAAATAGAAAAATACATCACATACAGAACAATTTTACAGTTTAAACATAGTGAATAGCATCTCAGTCATATGCAAGAATAGAGTTATTGTAAAGGCATCAGTGCATATTAGTTTTCCTTATCATTAAAAATTACTAATACTGAGCTAGCCCCCCCCATCACAGCGGTAGCGCTACCACTTGCGACACTGATAACCCAAGTTTGGAAGTGAATATGGGCTGTTGGAGGGCCAGCTGGGGAAGGAGGATTGAGCATCCGTAGGACTGTTCTCCTCCTCCAGGGGGAAAGGTGGGCAGGGCCCAAAGCCTGCCTGGCCTCTGGAGGAATTGGGGGAAAGGCAACCCGGGCTAGGAAGGTCGAGTGGTGTCGCAGACATTGACGCACATCTCATGGCAGCACGTGGCATGCACCATGACATTACTGCACACCACATCTCCCTGAGGCCGAAAACCTGAGGAAAAAGAGTCCAGCAACAGGATAATGATGAGCGCCCGCAGGCCCTGTGCCCAACCAGCTGGGCATACTGGCCCAAACTGGATCTGTTCTGTGGTGGAGCTTGGGGAACCCCTCCAATCCCACTGGGGGGGGTGCAAGCCCTTGGGGAAGATGGCCAGCAGGTAAGTCCCAGCAGATGTTGGGGTGACAGGGCTGGGGCATTCATCGGAAGGATGGACAACCGGGAGGGAAGGAGGAGAAAAACAACAAGCATTTGTCAATGCTGAATGTTGGCTTGCTGGCGTTGGCATTGGTAGTGCAGGAGTAAGAGAGATGCATAATAGGAATGGCAGTGAACTATTGAACTGATGCCAACCGCACCCCCACCCTGCAGAGACTGTCAGGCATTGGGGATGTACCTTTGGGTTATCGACCATAACGCTCATGCCATCTCACCTCACCCTGCCGTGCAGACACTGACAGGTGTCACGGTGTGTCTTGGGGTCTTCGGGCCTTATACTCACCCCATTTCATAAAGAAATACACTGAGATGTTTGTGGTATAGGAGAATGGGGCAAACGTTGGGGCCAAAGACCCTAAGGCACACCTCGATGCCTGTCACTGGCTGCAGGGTGGGAGTGGAATGGTGTGAGCATTATGGCCAACGATCCCAAGTCACACCCCCAATGACCATCAGTCTCTACAAAGTAGGGCGTTATGGTTGGAAACCACAAAGCCCTGGCCATTTGTTAGTATCTTCACTCCAGATTTTCAAAATGGGATTTTTGTGACCCCACTTCAGTGGTGCTATCATTTCGTTACTCAATTCAGAAAGGTGGTTTTGCACAGCGACTGTACCATTTGGCGCCACAGGTGTGAAAACACATTTCTGGCAGGATGTGAAAAAATGGCAGTTGTACTAGTCATGAGGTTGTGTGAAAAAATAATAATGTTAAAATCTGGAGTGAAAATATGAAAAATTGGCAGTTACGAACGTGCATAGTAACTGTGCAATGCTAGCTTGCAACACCATCATGTTTTGGAATTTTTTCACCAAATTTTCAACATGGGTATTTTGAACCTCTCCTCATGAACAGTTGCACAGTGATTTTGTTAATCTGTCCCAAAAGTTGATTTCCCATAGTGACCACGCCATTCTGCGCCACAGGTGTGAAAACAAATTTCAGGAAGGATGTAAAAAATGACAGCTATACTGTTTATAAGGAGATGTGAAAAAATGGCAATGTTGAAAATCTGAAGAAAAATTATAAAAAATCGGTGACGTTACGAGTGTGTGTAGAAACTGCGCAATGTACGCTTGTAACGCAGTCATTTTTTGGAATTTTTTTATCAGATTTGCAACATGGGCTTGTTGGGACCTCCCCTCATGAAGTCATGCTGTTGTTTTGTTAATTGGTCCTGAAAGGTAATTCCGCTCACCTTTTGGGACTGAGAAACTAAATGACAGTGACATGTTCATGAGGTGGGGTCCCAAGAACCCCATGTTGAAAATGTGAGGCCAAAATTCCCAAAAATGGCTGAGATATCAACCTAAGTTGAACCCCCCCCCCCATTGCCTCCCATTATAAAGCTTACCATCATTTCTTCAGGTCACAGTTTGGCTTTGAAGAGTGCAGACGTGTCCTGGTTCAGAGAAGATTGTGGCTCCCGACCTCTGGAGGGTAAGTATGGGTGAGGGGTGCGGGGAGGTGGGTGCAGAGGGAGGGTGGGGATGGGGAGGGGATGAGGAGATGACAGTGGACCATTTTCTTGTTTGCAGGAAAACAAAAAATAAAGACCGTGAGGGAAGGTTATCTTCATTTACAGGTTACACACACACACACACAAAAATAGGCATACTGGGTGGGCTCCCAGTGTGCCACAATTCTGAGGGGTGGGGATGCTGACACGGGGTTGGGCACCCGATGTCGGCAAGACGTATACATGGGTGTGGGGAGGGCACGCATCCGACACCGGGAGTGGGCATCCCAATGTCGGAAAGGAAAGGGGAAACTGTTTAACCAAGAAAGACACACTAAGAGGAAAGACACACTAAGAGGAAAGACACACTAAGAGGAAAGACACACTAAGAGGAAAGACACACTAAGAGGGGGGATGCTGACACGGAGATTGGGCACTCCAATGTCAGCTTTTCAGGAGTGTGTGGTGGGCGGCAGGAGCCACCATGTTATGGTGTGCCACTTAATGTGGGGGGGGGGCATGCCAACACAGGGATTGGACACCCCAGTGTTGGTTTTCTGGGGATTGTGTGGTTGATGACAGGAGCCACCACATTTATTGAAATGTTTCACCAGGAAAGGCACATAATGGAGGCTTGTCATCTGCTGCTGCAATGACGAGCCTGTCTCTGATTGCAGCGGCAGATTAATTTCAACTCTGTGGCTCTCTCTGAAACTGCTGCCATCGGCAGCGTGCTCACTGGTTAGCGGCTGAGGGAAGCACCCACTAAGACCCTATCCACACTACACCGGATCCACCCCTCTGTAACATTACAGGGGGCCCAAACCGTTACCTCAATGGTTTGTGTTTACACCTGTAATGTTACAGGAGGCGTTTCTGTAACTGTTGTCGAAACCATTTGTGAGGTGGTTTCAATAATGGCTATGGAACCAGATACGCCGCTGTACCATTACCGGCTGTAGTGTGGACGCGTGGAAATGGTCCCCTGCTTTGCCCATAGCACAGCGCGAGCTGCATTGTGGGATCAGGTGCCACCGTAACGGTCGTCCGTCTCCCACAGTGTGGACCGGAAGTACCGGTCCCATACCAGACACTGCCACAGTCTGGACACACTGTACAGCTCCCCGGCTGTAACGGTTTGTATCCGTTACTGGGTCTGAGCGGTGTAGTGTGGAGAGGGCCTAAAGCATCCCCTGCATTGGCCACAACACTGACACACCTCTGAAATGTGCTACTACCACAAGATGTTGCTTGCACATGCACGCAAGCCAACATAAAAACTACTATTATGTATTATTGTAATAATGTATTACAGTGGAGTCCACTTATAAGAACATCGGTTAGTGGAACATCCCGGTTATAAGATGTCCCTGATGTCCCGATTTTCCCCCATGTATTCCTATGCAGTGATAGCCCGCTTATAGTAATATTCAGCCCAGTTAAAAGAACATATATTTTCAGCCTCTGTGCCTGATCTGATAGCTGTCAGTGACTGAAACAAACTGTGTCACTGACTTAGCTCATCCCTCTCAGCTCAGGCGATTAACGCGGTTAACACATTCCCTGGTATGCGGCTAGGTGTTAATAGGGAATGATTAACTGCAGTATTCTGAGCATTCTGAGCATTCTGAGCAAAATTCAGCCTGGAAGAAGGTGAAACAAGAAGCAGTCCGGAATAGTTTTTTAAAAGCAGGGTTTACTCTGTGTACTCCTGTGGCACCTACAGAGCAAGAGGCTAGTGTTGAAGAGACAGTGGATGCACCAGGGCTCACTCGGGAGGAATTTGACACCTATGTTCAGTGCGACGATGGGATCGAAACTACAGGCTCAATCACCGAGGCAGAAATAACCCGTGACATCCTCACAATGAAAGAAGAGCCATCGGATGATGAGGACTCGACAGATGTGGACGTCCTTGATACATCTGCAAATATTGATATTAAATCTTGCATGGCACAGATACGGCAGTACATTTTGAGTAAACCGTCAGCCAATCTGGCATCTTTTTATGCTCTAGCCTCATATCTAGATGAGTTAACTCTGAAAAATGCCAGACGGCTAAAGATAACTGATTATTTTAGCAAATAAAGTTTTATATCAGTATTCCAGTACTGTATTGCGTGTTAATTTCTAACAGCATCACTACATCTTGTTGCAGGAATCGAAAATTGCATGAAATTTTATCGCTATAACGGTAGCCCGTCTATAAGAACAGCCCGCTTATAAGAACACTTTTCTTTGGCAAATAGGGTGTTCTTATAAGCGGGCTCCACTGTATTATTATTACTATTATGCAAAAGGGGGTCAGGAGAATGCCCTCTTAATACTTCATTTTGATTCCATGTATCCAGTTACCTGTCCTTGAAGGGGAAATAGCTTTAGAAAACTTTCTTGGCCAACCACCTGCCACTCAGGGCAAACAAGATGTGTCAGATTCGGGATATCTGGTTTCACGATATTCACGTAGTCACAAATTTCCGGAAAAGGTACAAGGCATTCAAAGATGTGAAAATGAAAAGTCTCTTAAAAGAGAGGGATTTCATGAAAGTTTGCAGTAATGTATATTGTGCAGATACATTTAGAGAGCCTGTATTAAATATTCTTGGTTTTGTATGTCATAGATAAATCTGAATTACCAATGGAGATGTTTTATGATAGCCATAATAACTGTTTCTGAACATGTCTAAAATCTGGTACCAGATGAGAAGGGGTAGAGCTGGCCTGCCTAGGTGGGAACCTAAAAAGGCTGTGTTTATTGCATATGGTCTGCTGTTAATAAAGCTGTGTTATTCCATTAAACTTGGGTTGGTTATGGACTCTCCATGAGGTGGAGAAATTAGTGGTTTCCTTACCGAGCCATCCAAGAGCTGAAACTCTTGTGGCTCGATCAATTAGAGTGTCTCGAGCACTGGCCCCTAAACTGCAGTTTACTTGACTGCACCAGTTTGGCAAAGGGAATGGCAGTACCACATGCATGGTCCATGCATGCATTTGCAACGGATCCATCACACACTGGCGGCAGTGATGGGATTCACTGCAGACAGGTTTGCTGAGTAAAATAGAAGCTGTTATTGTGTGAAATTTACACAGTTAGATGTGTCCCAACCAGGGGCAACAGCTAGTCCACACGTACCCCGGATAGAGGGAGGTGTGACACAACCTACGTTCATGTCTGATTCCATCAATGGAGAGAACCCAAAGTCGATTGATTAATTGGAGCAATTTGCACTTGCAGCCGAGTTAAATGAACAGGGTGCAGTGGCTAAGCAAAATATGTTGTAACTTTTGTTTTGGGGAAAAGCCCATGAAGTGCATCATGGACTGGAGTCTGACATAAAACAAAACGATACCACTCTGTTAGTGGCCATGAAACAGTCCCTTGAGCTTGCCGAATGTGCTGATTGAGAAAGAACTGTCTTTTTGAATAGGAGAGAAAAGGGGATCTGCTTGAGATGTTGGAAGAGCTCTACAGTGCCTGGTAGTCAAGGCCTTTCTAGATACTGGCTTAGCCACCCAGGACTTGCTGGCCCAATATCTTTTTTTTTTTTTACACAGATATTTTCTATGCCCCTTTTGTCTCTGGTGTCCAACTCCCTCAAGGGATCCCAAAGCACCAACCTGGTTTTGTGTGGTGCCTTGTCCACCAGCCCCATGGACCGTGGTTTACCCCTGTGGTGGATTTGGGGGATGGACAAGCCCCAATACTCACAGGTTCATCAGGCAACATGTGGCATGGCAACCACTGTTCACGTCCCAGGAGTACGGGAATCCCATCATCCATGAACACCGGGGCTGTTTTTTCCTTTTTTCTAGTTACTTCCTCACTGGGTGATGGCACGCAAGAGCCTATGCACACACACTGACAACGGTGTATTGGTGTGCAAGCCTGCCATCACCCAGACCCTAACCTACCTGCTTTTGCTGCTTTGCCACCCCTGGTCACCTAGGTGGCAGTATTGCAATGGAGGCAGCAACAATCCCTCCTCTGGAGGAGGCAAGCATCCTCTGTGGTGCTCTAACCGCCTCCCCCAGCTGGCCACCAATGACCCAGGCTTATTTCCAAAATGATCTCACCAGTGTCATAAGTGGTAGCAGTTCTGCTGCACCAACGGGCCAAGTGGCCCGAGACCATTTCATTGCTCACGTTAGAGGGGGTGCCATTTCCTGCTACGCCTACAGAAACCCTCAGGGCTTGAATAAGCAATTCAGTATCACCACCGAATTGGAGGGTGTGTGAAATTTGGATTTTCCCGAGACCCCTAGTCTCCAGGTTCGGGCCTGTAAAGTATCCCCTGAGATTGTAATTCTTAAAGAAATGACTGGAAGCTGTTGTAGAGGTATGAGGGGAAATTAGGGCTCTCACAACTCTGCACACTGAACTTGAAAACTTGAAAGTGAGGCTCGAGACCCCTAGGACTACAGTCAGAGATACTGACTGGATAAAAGAGACCTTTGGGATACCTACATCTCAAGCATAAATTTTCAGAACAGAAGGCCAGATGATAGGGCATGTTGGAGGTATGGCGGCCTGTGCAATTATGAAAAACAGTGTCTCCAGCGGAGAGGTTCATCAGTACCTGTGGAGCCACGTGGACTGCAGTTGAGGACCAGGTACCTGACAAAGGTCAACAAGTTGCCTTACAGTGGATTGTGATTCCTACTCCAGATGCCCGACAAAGGTCAATTGGTTGCCCCTCAGCAAACTGTGATTCATACTACAGTGGGACTGGGCTACTTTCTCGGTTGCACCACATTGTCAATGGATAATACAGTACACATGGTTATATATGCCCCCCAATTGGGGGTCACCGGTACAGATATAGCTTTAAAAAGCTGTGCTTCCAGCTTGAATGTTGGTTCCCTCTGTGTTCCAAGGCCTCAAGTTCCTCATTCTTTCGGTACCACACTGGTAGCAGCTTTGAGAATGAGCTCTTCACAGTAAGTATTATTGTAGTCATTTTTTCTTGTTTTTTTTAAATACAAAAATAAAGAATTTAGGTGACTCCAGCAGGCAGGGGCTGCTTGGGTCTCGGGCTGCCCCTCTAAGTTCAAACCGTGCCTGTTTTTAAATAATGAGGGAAATCCTCTTATTGGTCAGCCTGCTTTCTCCATTACAGCACCAGTCTTGGGCATCTAAATGGGACTTTGCTCCAAAAAAGGATGTAAAATGTAAGGGTGTTGGTTCTGTTTATAGTTTTCCTCCTACTTTGGTATTTTGTCTCTTTCAACCTGCCTGGTGCCTCAGATAAGTAAAAAATGCTGATGCCTTGATGTCCCCCCCGGCCCCAAGTCCAGCGTAGATCTTAATTGCTCAGTGTTCAAGTTGTTTCCCCTGAGGTGTTTTTTGTTTGTAATGCAGTTTTAAGTGGGATTTTGCCTTTTTTTTTGTTTGTTTTTCGCTGCTTTTCTGACCTTCCCAATGCCTCTTATTTGGCTGTATTTGTTATCTATAGCTAATGTGTGTGTATTTGGAGTTGGCACTGATTATTTTTTCTTACAAATGGCATGGTCTTTGTGGGGGTTATTAAACCCCCAACCCCGCTTCTGTTGTTTCTGTTTGAGAAATTTATTGTGCAGTACATTCTGTCTGGGCTGTTCGTAGGGAGGAGATTCTTTTGCTCCTGTGGTACAAGCTGTCTTTGTTGTTGGGTCTATTGCAGACCACTCATCCCATTCAGTGCTTTCCAAAAAGCCCAGTTTTGTACTCTTCTGCAAACAGCACTTTGCATTCTCCCTAACGGCCAATAACCAGCAATCACACGCATGTGCAACTTCTCTCCTTGGGTAGGAATACCCACTTTCATTTTTTGATGCGCCCATTTCGCATATTTCAGTGGCGATGGTTGCCATGCAACAGCACATGTGCAGTGCGCCATCTGCAGCAGGTCCTTTCACCGATGGTTTCCAGATGAGCATCACTCCTGAACAGCTGTCGTATTCTTGGCACGAACCTTTTGCTTCACTGACAGTCCCTCATGGCAGCAGCACACGTTCAGTGTCCATTGTCTTGCAGAACCAGCGTTCCTCTGTGTGAGTTCCCTTCTGCAGGTCCACACTTCTCCCTGCAGGTCCCTCAGTGCTGCAGTGCCTTAGAGTAGGGCATTGCTGAGGTTAGTAAGCCATGAGAAGGGACTAGAATGTTGTACTATTGGGGGCAAAGAAATTTCTAGACTGAGTAAGCCCTGCTAGAGTGTGTGTTTACTGTACTTGTCTTCCTTCCTTACTAACTTAGCGTGTGTTTTATGACACTGTTCTTATTCAGAGGCAAAGAGAACAGAAATGCCAATCTGATGCGTGTCACCATTGTCTTATGGCTTGTCTTTCCAACAGTTCATTCAGAGGGGACAAGCAGAAATTTGTTTCATTTAAACTCTGCTTCCCCACAATGGAGGAGATACAATAGTTTTCTTGTAGTCTAAAAGTGCGTTGTGTTTAAGCAGTAATGCATGACAGGGAACGTGACGTGCTAGGGATAACATCACGCCATGGGTGGTTGGGAATGAGGCTGCAGGCCGAGTGCATTTAACACATGCAAAGTGATGTTATCCCCATGACACATGCCCTGAAGTGTGTTATTGCAATTATAAAATAGTTTGCTTGTAACAAAAGATGAAAAAATTAATTTTTTAAATACAATTTTGTTGCTTTTTGAATAGGTGTGATGCTGTGCTAGGATTTATTTAGTTAGTTTTTTTTTGACTAGGTAGGTGCACTAAACAATAAAATGCTTATTTTCAGGCACAACATGGGAGATTGCAAAGACAATTGGAAGATACAAATCCAGTAGGGTCAATAACATTTCCTATGAATAGGAAACAGTAAAACATACAAACTGGATAACATCACTGCTGAAGGTCAGCACTGACCAATCAGAGCCCAGGAATTTTTCTTGCTATTTTATAATTCATCTCAAAGTATGTATACTGTTCGGATCAACTCAGGACACTGAGGGCTTCCTCATGGTAACTCTCTCGGTCCTCAAGGGGTTTTCATGAGGCAGGTGCTTTTGTAGACCTTGTCCTTTTTTGTTAGTTAAACAAAAAATGGAATATTATGCATAACCTGTCAGAGGAGCTTGTATCATTTTCTGCATGGCCCACTCTGTTCTTATTTACATGCACTTTAGAGAAATATAGCATTTTCAACTCATTACCCAGGCCAGAGAGGTCATGGGGGATGGTACATGTGACACTCACAGACAGTAGCTGCAAAGATGCAGTTATAAAGCCCCTTTAGGTTACCTTCAAGACAGTGTCTTCCCTATTCTGCAGACGTCAGGACTACCCAGAAAAAAATTCACCCAAAGTGGGACCCCAAGGCCAACGGAACTTGCAACAACCACGTCTAGATACACCAGAGTATGGCCAGGATGCGCCACCTAAGTGGTTGTCATCCCCTGATTTTTTTTTTGTTAAAGCATCTGAAATCATGGAAACATTGTAAAAAAGTATGTGAATACATATGTAAGGGTACAGTCCCAACTTAGCTATCCTTTTGAGCTGTCAGGCCCTCTTTTGAGGAACTTTCTTCTACTGTGGTAGAAGATGATGGGTTGAGAACACTTTTAAGTCATCTTCCATAGAGACATAGAGGTTGACGGCAGATAAGGACCGCAAGGCCCATCCAGTCTGCCCATTTCTTTTATTACCTTATGAATGTGCCATCAGCCTTTGCTCTGTCAGTGGCCTATCTATTCATACTCATCTGTATTGTTCCCTTATGCCTATCCCATGCCTGTTTGAAGCCCTGCACTGTATTCATAGCCACCACTTCCTGAGGTAGGCCGTTCCATGCATCCACCACTCTTTCTGTGAAAAAGAATTTTCTCACGTTCCCCCTTAATCGGCCTCCCTCTAACCTCATGCTGTGTCCTCTTTTCCTGCAATTTTTCTTATATTTAAACATGTTAGACTCTTTCACCTTGTTAATGCGCTTAAGGTGTTTGAATGCTTCGATCATATCATCTCTCTCCCTCCTTTGCTCAAGGGTATACCTACTGAGCTCCGTTAATCTGGCCTCATATGACTTCTGATGCGGTCCCTGCACCATTTTGGTTGCCCTTCTCTGGAGTGCCTCAATTTGGTTAATGTCCTTGTGAAGGTGTGGCCTCCAGTACCGTACGCAGTACTCCAGATGGGGCCTAACCAGTGTCTTGTAAAGAGGGATTATTACCTCCTTTTACGACTTGATACCCTACTAATACACCCTAACATCCCCTAGCCTTACCTACTGCTTGAGGTCTGCTTGGATAATTTCAGGACATCGGTGATGATGATGCCCAAGTCTCTTTCTTCCTTTGTGACTGCCAGCAACTCCCTCCCAGCCTATAGGTGGCTTCAGGGTTTCTCTTCCTATGTGCATGATCTTGCACTTCTTTGCATTAAATCCCAGTTGCCACTCTTCTGACCATTTTGCTAGTTTATCCAGATCTCTTCTCATTCTGCCCACCCCATCTGGATCATCTACTCTGTTGCAGATCTTGGTGTCATCTGCAAACAGACAAGCCTTACCCTCTAGTCCACCTGCAATGTCACTAATAAAGATATTGAAAAGGACTGGTCCCAGGACTGATCCCTGAGGTACCCCACTTGTGACTTGCATCTCTTCTGACTGCATACCATTTACCACCACTCTCTGTTTTCTGCCCGTCAACCATTTTGCCACCCAGTTGACCAACTTCTGACTCACCCCAAGCCTACCCAGCTTATTTATCAATCTTCTATGTGGAACAGTGTCGAAAGCTTTGCTGAAGTCAAGGTAGGCAACATCAACTGCTCCCCCTTGGTCCACCACTCTGGTTACCCAGTCAAAGAAATCTATGAGATTAGTTTGACAGGACCTTCATTTTGTAAACCCATGCTGTCTTTGATACTGTGCCCCTATGGATTCCGGGTGTTGCACTATCCTTTCCTTAAGGAGTGCCTCCATAATCTTGCCCACTACTGAGGTAAGACTGACTGGTCTATAGTTCCCTGCCTCCTCCCTGCTGCCACTCTTGTGGAGCGGGATCACATGAGCTCTTCTCCAGTCTTCTGGGACCTCTCCTGTGCTCAGCATCTCACTAAACAGTTCTGCTAATGGCTCTGCTAGTTCCACCCTTAGCTCCTTCAGTACCCTGGGATGTATGCCATCAGGTCCCATTGCCTTGTCCACCCTGAGCTTAGCGAGCTCTTGTAGGACCCTTTCTTTTGTGAAGGGAGTAGTGCTCACCTCCCTTCCCCCTGTGTCCATGGTGCTGAGCTGTGGGCCCTGCCCTACCTTCTCTTCAGTAAAGACTGAGCAAAAGTATCTATTTAGGATAGATGCTTTTACAGGGTCCTCCTCCTCACATGCCCCCTCTTCTCCTTTGAGCTTAGCAATACCCTCTCTGGACTTTCTCCTTTCACTAATGCATCTATAGAAAGTCTTGTCACCTTCCAGTGCCCTCCCAGCACTCAGAGTGCCAGCATAATGGCACCGGGCAATCAGGGCACAAAATGTGGGATCGCTCCCCTCCCGAGGTCCACCACCCCGAGTTGGAATCTATAAGTAGGGGCATGGGGCACAGCCCCCACAAGGGGAGTGCAGGAGAGTACAGCCCCCACAAAAACATGATCGGAGACATTGCCAATTGGCACCCCAATTGTCTGGTGCCAGATTGTGTGCGCGTTCCGGTGGTGGAACCCTTCCAGCAGTCGGTTTATCCATGACAAGGGTCAATTTTATGCAGAGATTAAAAAGGGGGAACATGTTTAAGGGGTGGAGATTTGTACTAGGCACCACAGTTCTTAATGGACACAATTCATTGCCATTTTTTTGTTTTGTTTTATTTTGATCTGAGGTTTCAAATGGGAGTGTTTTGATGTTAGTTATGGTTGACATCTGTGCACAGAGTCAAAGTAATAATTTATTTATTTATTTATTTAAAGTGTGGTAACCAGGAAAGGCACACTGAGCCAAGGCTTGTTTCCAGGTGCAACCCTCGGACAGGGTAGAAGAGGGGCAACTGTAGAACAGGGTAAACATAACATCTTTTGACAGCATAAAACTTAGGTAATTATAGTCAAGTAGGAGCATTTCATATAGTAATATATACAAGTGTGATACATTTTAGAAACACATCAGTACACATAGAAGCAGCAATACAACAATAGCATAACAGGGCTAGGAAACTAGGTTCAGCAGTGAAGAGGTCAGTAGCTACACCCTGTAGTAGTAGCTCTGGAGACAGAGGAGGTGGTGTCCTGCTTGGAAGCTTCTCCATTTGCTTCCTCTTGTTTGCAGTTGTTCCCTCAAAATAAGTGCAAGGCTCACACTCGTTAGCAACCCTAGTGTGGGGACTAGACATGTAAGATCCTTGCGTGTAATTTTTTTGCCTAATCACAAGAAGCAAGTAGTTAACTGAGTCTAACTGGTTCTGTTATCCTTTTCTGAGGATGGAGAGGATCTTCTCCGAGACACCGGAGTGGGGGAAGGAAGATCCTGAGTGCAAGTCGGGAAATTTTGACATTCTTCAAAATGGGTTATTCCTGCTCCTTCCTTAAGTGGGTATGCGAGTTCTTATACCCCCTTTCCAGATGAGTGAGGGAGGAAGGCCCTTGAACCCACTTACCGTAATTTGCACAATTGTCAAGACACATTTGATTCCCAAGTCAAGATCCTTGCATATTAACAAATGTTACTGCAGAAGTACCATACAGACTGGCAGCAGGACTTAAGCATTTAGCATGTTGTTTGCATTTTCAGAGAAGCCATGGCCAGTTTTATAAAGTTCTGTGGGGACTCACCAGGCTTGCCAACTGGAAAAATACTTTCCTGTCCTTCCTCTTTAAAGGTGAGAGGGATTTGTTTTTTTCTTTCTTGAATTACTGACCCTCACTAAAAAGAAGAAAAGATGAACATTGGTGGTGGTGGTGTGGGGAGCAGGTTGGCACAATATTAGCCACTACTAAGCCCTTTAAATCATAAATTTTAGTGAGAAAGCTAAAGTATAATGTGACCTACTGGGAATTGAACCCAGGTCCCTAGAATGTCATCTTGGTGCTCTAATCACTGAGCTACATGCTCACGTGATTGGTCCTAAGGTTCTTGGCCACACTTCCTTTCTCTGGCTCCTCATATCCAGCAACTAGGAATAATGAAGATAACAGATGTTTTCTGATGATGTAGTAGCTACTGCTAAGCAGTTTAAATAATACATTTTGGTGAGAAAGAAATAATGTGATTTACTGGGAATATCTGAGAAAGAAAATGTGAACGGAAACCCTAGCTCTAACTATGTGACCCTGTAGCTCAGTCATTACAGCACTAGGACAGTATTCTGGGGGCCTGGGTTCAATTCCCAGTAGGTCATATTACTTCTTTCTCACTACAATTTAAAAGAAAAAGAAAGAAATGTTAGCATCTCAACAGGTGTTAGGTCCTATTTAATAGGCTCAGAACCATGCTCATGCTGGTAATTTCCTTAACTGATTCACATGCTAATGAAATTCTGTTAAGGACACTGTCTACTTCTTATGGATCCGGCAGTCTCCTCTCTCTCTATGGGTACAACTGATTCACGGAAACTTCCTACAATTGACATTCCAAGATCTTCTGTCTTTCCAGGCTCTCCATGTCTGACTTCAGCAGTTTAGATTTACTCTCATAATGGTCTCAACATATATCAAATCCTAGTATGACGGATATGCTAATCTGAATCTTTTAGTATGTGTTCAGCGTCCTACACAGTTGTAACTTTTTCGGCCTCAGCATTCCGTGGTGGTGGCATGTTTTCTATGAAGAGAACAATTCCTTGCACCATCTGAGGCGTGGGTTTCCCTGAGGCCTGACTTAGATAGGATCTGAATAGGAGTGCTGAGTGTCTTCTGCCTTTCACCCCCATTTGTCTTTGTTGCCTGATGGAAACTTTCGGAGGAACCTGTCATTTTTTTCCCTTGTCAAGTACAGTTTTCTTGCAGCATACGTAACCTCCTAGCTTGTGTTCCATTCTGCTTAGAGCCTAGGGCGCGTCATCTGAATCAGTAAATTATGATAATATTGATCCATAATGTGTTTCCTTTTTCTTCCTTTGTAGATAGAACCATACTTAGGTTCACTGCTAGTATCTCCCAGGCTTCAGCTGGTTGCAGCTTCATCTTTTTTCAGAGCAGTACCTCCTTCTGATCCATCTAGATGCTGGAGGTGAAGATTGGATATCGGGTTTTAATTGATCTGCTGCAGTACACCCTTTCTTTTTGGCATTCCATACCTGCTTCACTGCTTCCCCCTCTCAGGTGTCCCGAGGGGGCTTCAGCCTCTCAGACTGCACGTTTTTCTCCTAGGGCAGGGAATGCTTCCACCATGGTTGTTGTGTTTTTGAGTGATCAGTGCAGGCTATCTAGAGGCCCCCCGACTCCCCTGTTGTCCAGAAAGCCCTCAGGAGTAGAGGTGGGCAGAAAGGGATTTTTCAGATAGAGCCGAGCCAGTGGTCTGGTGTAACTCTACAAGACAAAAGACAAACCAAGCCCTAGCTGCTGTAGGCTGTTCTGTACATAGGAGTTGAACATTTTAGACACTACACTAACAGCTGAGGCTGACAAAAATGCTTACTTTGACCACAACTGGTTAGGCTTGACTTTGGTCCTCATCAGCTCATAGAGGTTGAGACAAGTCAAGCCAGGCAGTAAGCTTGAACCAGCCTCGAGCCTGCTCTGGCTTGCCCACCTCTACTCAGGAATCTTGTCGTACTAAAGGATCTAGTCTGTTTTACCTCTTGTGCCAAGAGGAAGTCTCCACTATGATTTTGTGCCAAAGATTCTGAGTTTTCTTCACTGTGGAGCAGACAAGGGTTTGGTTTTCAGCATTCTTCACAGACAGGTATTCACTACAGAGGCAGTGCAGGGTCCCCTAGATGGTTCTCATCAAGGTTCCTATTCAAGGGTTAGTAGCCTTCTTGAGTTGTTGGCTGCTCCAGACTTTACTTCTGCTTTCCATTTCCTGCCTGGGATCTGATTGTAGGTTTCCATGCTCCTTGAATTCTACCTCCTTGTGTTCCTTGTCAACCATTCTCGAGCATATCCTCTTTTACATATGTTGTCTCTTGGTTATGAGTTTAAAACTGGTAAATGACTCTCAAGAGTTTAGTGGATTCTGTAGCTTGGATGAATCTTTGGTTCTCCTTGGGGCAGTAAGAAGAGACATAAGCTTACAAGGCCACCTTGGCAAAGTAGATCAGATCATGCATACTACAGGCATATGCGGCGGACAGACTTAAAACCACCAGTTTTGGTCACAGCACATTTCCACCAGGTTGCAGTATCATATGATGAAACGCAGACTCCATGCCAGAACATTGCAGGGTGACATCTTAGCCCTTCCTAATCTCCTTCTCGAAGCATCACAGACTTGATATTCAAGGTGCGACTGATGTAGCATTCGGACATAAGGTGCAGCATGCAGGTGTAAAAAGGTTATTATAAAGACATTCATCCCTACAGGGTCACATATGGACCAATATTGTCCCATTCACAGTTTTTTTCAGATAGGTACTGTTTTTTAGAACCCCTACGTTACTATCACCCACTGACAACATGGAGCGACACAGAAAGAAGAAGTTCTATCAGACTTACTGTAATTTCTTTTTCTGTTAGCTCCAACGTTGTCAATGGAGCCACACCCCAGAGTTGTCACTACTCTCCTGGAGAATATTGTTCGATAGATATATATATATATATATATATATATATTTAACTAGGGGGTTGGGGAATGTCTGTGAATTGATATTATAAAAACTACCGTGTTTTTATCATTATTATTGGTCACTAATAGGCAAGTGACTGATCTTCATTGTTGTCTTGTAGAATCACTTAATTCCTTTCCTAGCTAAGTAACTTCATTTTAGGAGACAGCACGATTATATTTTCCTCTTTTGAAACTGGATAAAGGACAGAAGAATAGGGCACATCACTCAGATCACATCTTTCATGCGGTCTATGGAGAGAAAAGAGTGATTCTACCTTCAGCAAGGTAAGCCTTACATCCTGATTTTTTTTTCATGGAACCATTTAGTATCACTAATAGTAAAGACTGTTCCATGTGTCTAGTCATTTCTGCTTTGCAATATACATTGACTGAGGAACATGAAGCCATGGAACACAGAGGGAACCAACATTCCAAGCTGCAGGGACAGCTTCTTAAAGCTATAGCTGTATCAGCGACCCCCCCCAGTCAGGGTACATATATACCCATGTGTAAAGATTACCCGTGACAACACTAGCACTAAGAGGAGAAGAAATTACAGGAAGTCTGATAGAATTTCTTCTGTCTTCATGAGGAAACAGCAGTGTCCTTGCAGGTTTTTGGTGGATTCTGGCGCTCAGGTGTCCATTGTGAATGCGTGGGTGTGGAGAGGAGTGACAAAAAGATCCTCGAAAAACTTACAGTCTTACAAAGAAACAGTCCACCGAGCGAATGGAACTGCCCTCAGATTGTTGGGAGTGTGTCACACAGTGATCAGCCTAACGAAGCCGCACTTAACCTGTGACCTCTTAGTGGCTGGAGGCGCATGGGTGCCGGAACATGAGGAAAAGTAGGGCGGGTGGGCTGAAGTTTCAAAAGGGCACAGGGTACAAAAGGTAGTTTTTGCAAGCTACTGTTTTTATACACAGAAATACTACAGTCATACGTTGTAATACAAAACACAAGAAAATACGGTATTACACTTACCCAAAACGCACATTTTACGACGATTTCAGGAATCTTTGGTCCCCTGAATTAAAATGGAAATAAATGGTTAAGCCTGGCATAATTGCAAGGCAGTTTCTGCAGTTGCATTGACATAGTGGTGAGCCTGACCATTCATTTATATTGACTCTACATGTCCAAAGACTCCTGAAATGACTAGCAGTATTGCATGTTTTTAGTGAAAGACACATAAAAACTGCATTTCAAATATGCATAGAAACACACAGAGTGTCAGCAGAAAAGGACCGGTGGGCCCATTTTCCCTGCCTAACATTACTGCGTAGACCCTATTTGGTCACAGGTGTCCTTCCCTTACCTCTGTTTAAAATGCCCACGTGCCTGTCCCACACATGCTTGAAGCTCCCCATGGTCTTCAGCCCTACTACCTCTTCTGGTAGGCTGTTCCAGGTGACTACCACCCTTTCTGTGAAACAATATTTCCTCACATCCCTCTTAATCTCCAGCCCCTCTCTATTTGTTAGTATATCAACAATGGACAGAAAAGCAGTCCTGTAAATCTTTCTGTAAACTTAATTATAGAAATGATACGAGGGAATCAACCAACAAGGCATCAGATTTCCAGAGTCTGCGAGACAGTCAGAGTTGTTCAAATTAGAAAGCACAGGTATCCAACAGACCAAGCAAAAAGAATATAATAAATTGCTTCCTGAGTAATGGTGGAAATAGATTTTAATTAATGCTTGTCATCCTACAAACTGGGGAGTCTGGGAGTGATTTCTTGGAAAGTGAACAGTTTTTCTTTTAAATGTTAGATATAGTAAGAGAGTAGGATGAAATATATTCTGGGAAATGCTCAAGAGATTCTGCTGTGCAGAAAAATGACCCCACATTCAAGTAGCAAGCTGAGAAAAAAATGGAAGTGCTGGGAAAGAGGGGGGCATGGGAGAGTTTTTAAGACAAGAAATAAAACTTGTACTGCCAGACATTTTTAATGATGTTTACTAATTTAAAAAAAGGAATAAAGATTTTGCCAGATAATCATTTGACAGGCGGCTGTCAAGATTAACTGACAAAAATAAAAATAAAAACATGAATTTTTGATTCTGGTCATTGCAGCAAAGAAACATTATCATTAGTAGGTGGTCAGAAATTCATTCTAAACAGGAGAAATGGTGGTGCATATTGAATGAAAAGAATCACACGGAGGAACTGACATGCACTGTGAGATGCAGAAGGAAGCTTTTGACGATGAGTGGGCACTATGAGTTGTAGTTATCATCTCAAGAATCAGCACTGCGCTGCTATGGCCCTCTTTGTAACCTAATTCTCCCTGGACCCCAGTATGGAGTCATGGGCCAAAGGGAGCTGATTACTGGCCAGACCAGCTAATACCACACTGGTTATCTGGGGTGCATAGCTACTATGGCAGAATTTTGGGTGGCAGAGGATAGGTACCTGTGGAGCTGCAGAATGCTTGCCTTGGCATCTTTCAGGATTCTGTGTAGTGCAGGTTCGTCCCACTTCCCACGCCTCTCAGTCAGGCCAGTGAGTAGCTATGCATGCCTGTACTGTACTGGGTGCAGAAAGGCCCCTGCATGGCACAGGTGGGCCTCCTTGGTACATGCAAGTCCTTCACACTCATATGGGGATGCATATAGGACTTCTTGGACTGAGCCCTTAGAGTAACTTCATGGAATTGTTTTGAAGCTGCCTGCTGAAATACGTAATTTTCTTGCAACTTGTTGAGGCTGAGATTTCCAATTTCTTTGTTTATTCCTGCCTGCTAGTTCGCTGAAATATTAAATTTAAAAACACACCCTCGGGTTTGGGCCATTTCTTTAAATGAAAGAACAGCACACAGGAACGTCACATTAATTTAGTCTGCAGTTTGTTCCTTGCTGGCCTGACGGACGACCCTTTGTCACTTATTTGACTCCTCATGCTAAGCAGATCCTGACTAAATTGTATCTTCCTAAATCCCTATGTGACTTTAAGGGGTGATTTATTTCTGGGACAGTATTGTCCTGTGAACTTAGTCTTTATTTTGTTTTAAAGTTGGAAATAGCAGCTTTAAAACAATAGAAAGATTATGTTAATAGGTTAAAGGGGAATTCTCCGCTTCCCAGAAGCAAAGAAGCAGGACCTATAGATCCAGATTAGCAAAAACACTCAGCTGTTTCATTTTTGAAGTGACTTACATGCCCAGAATATTTATTCGTACCTAGTTGACCCTACAACCACCCTGCTGGCCATTATTTTCTGAGTTCCTTGCATCCAGCCCTCTGATGACATGACTGACTGACTAAGCCACAGGGGACTCATATATGCCAGAATGCTTCACATAAAAGTTTAGCAAGTATACAACTTATGCACTTCTAATGTCAGTACTAATCAGCTAAAAAAAGTGCTTTCCCTGGCTGAGCAGGGGATTGCAGTATCAACCAGATACAAATAAATACTCCAAGCTTGGAAGTCACTTTTTAAAGGACTATGTGCTTTTGCTAATTGGGATCTGTAAATCCTGTTTCTTTGCTTTTGAGGAGCTGACAGTTTCCCTGTAAGTATTTCTTGAGACATCTGTATTCACAGTCAAGTCAGGAATGTACACAAACATTTGTCAATGCCGAATGTTTGCTTGCTGGTATTGGTATTGGTAGTGCAGGAGTTAGGGAGATGCATAATAGGAATAGCAGTGAAGTACTGAACTAACACTAACCCCACCTCCACCTTGCAGAGACTGACGGGCACTGGTGGTGTGCCTTTGTGTTGTCAGCCATAACTCTCATGCCACTCCATCTCACTTCATCCTGCAGACACTGACAGGTGTCGTGGTGTACCTTGGGGTCTTCAGCCCTTATGCTCATCCAATTCCATAAGAAAATCAGCTGAGATGGGTGCAGTATAGAAAAGTGGGGTGAACATTAGGGCCGAAGACCCCAAGGCACACCTCGATGCCTGTCATTGGCTGCAGGGTCGGGGTGGAAAGGCGTGAGCATTATGGCCAGTGACCCCAACTCACACCCCCGATGCCTGTCAATCTCTACAGGGTGGGACATTACAGTTGGAAACCTTAACACCTTGGGCGTTTGTTGGTATTTTCACTCCAAATTTTAACATGGGCTTTTTGGGACCCCACCTCATGAATAGTGTCACTTTCATTACTCAGTCCTGAAATGTGATTTCACAAAACGACTATGCCATTCTGCACCACAAATGGGAACATGGAGGCTGAATGTGAAAAATTACAGCTTTACTGTTTATGAGAAGGTGTAAAATAATGGCAGTGTTGAAAATCTGGAGTGAAAATCTGAAAACTTGGTAAAGTTGTGAGTGTCCGTGGAAACTGCGCAATGCATGCCTATAACACAATAATGTTTGGGAATTGTTTCACCATATTTTCAACATTGGCATTTGGGACCTCCTCTCATGAACAGTGGCACTGTGATTTTGTTAATCTGTCCTAAAAGTTGATTTCCCATAGCGACTGCACCATTCTGTGCCACAGGTGCGACAACACATTTCAGGCATGATGTGGAAAATGACAACTGTACTGTTCATAAGGTGGTGTGACAAAATGGCAATGTTGAAAATCTGGAGTGAAAATATTAAAAATTGGGGAAGTTACGAGTGTGCCAAGAAACTATGCTATACATACTCATAGCGCAGTCATTTGTTGGAATTGTATCACCAAATTTGCAAAATGTTTTTTTTTTGGGACCCCACCTCATGAACAGTGGCACTGTCATTTAGTTAATCAGTCCCAAAAGGTGATTCTGTGCACTGAGTGCAAAATCACCTTTTGGGATCAAGTAATGAAATGACAGTGACATGTTCATGAGGTGGGGTCCCAAGAACCCCATGTTGAAAATTTGGGGCCACAATTCCTAAAAATGGCTGAAATTTCAACCTAAGCTGACCCCCCCGACTCCCATTATACAGCGCTTACCCGATTCCTCAGTTCGCAGTTAGGCTTTGAAGAGTGCAGATGTGTCCCGGCCCAGAGAAGATCATTGCTCCCGACCTCCAGAGGGTGAGTATGGGTAGGGGGGTGTGTGTGGGGAGGTAGGTGCTCAGTGGGAGGGGGAACTGGGGAGACGACAGTGGAAAGTTTTCTTCATTGCAGGAAAAGGAAACACGCTGGGGGATGGCTTTCTTTTACAGGTTTAAAAAAAAACATTTTGGCACACTGGGGTGGACTCTCAGTGTGCCACAATAGTGGTGTGGAGGGGCGTGCCAACATGGGGATTGGGCATCCCGATGTTGGCAGATGACAGATGGGTTTTGGGGGGGTGCATCTGACACCGGGAGTGGGCATCCCAGGATCAGAAACATTTTGGCACACTGGGGTGGGCTCCCAGTTTGCCACATTAATGGAAGGAGGGGGATACATGTCGATACAGGGGATTGGGCACCCAGATATATTGGCTTTCTTTGGAGTGTGTGGCGGGTGGCAAGAGCTGCAGTTCATTACTTGTTTCACCAGGAAAGGCACACAGAACAAGCAAGTTGGTGGAGCAAGGGCTAGGAACAGAGGGCTGGGCGGCAGGAGCCAACAAGATTGCAAGGGAGGATGGAGGTTCCGCTGCAGTGCCGAAACTGTTCATGATTGCAGTGACAGATTTGTTTCAACTTCTTGGCTCTCTTTGAAGCTGCTGTCATCAGCAGCTTCCCTCTTGATTGGTGGCTGAGGGATGCACCCAGTAAAGCATCCGCTGCATTGGCCGCAACACTGACACACCTTTGAAATGTGGTACTGTCGCAAGGTGTTTCTTGCGCATGTGCTGCACACATGCATGCAAGCAAACATGAAAATGATACAATTTACCCCAATCAGGAGACAGGTGCTTTCCTTTCCCTTCCAAAAAACATGATTGCTCTGAGTTAGCTGATTTACTTTTCAAGATGATGGCCCAATCAAATCCTATACCACTAAAAAAGAAAAAAAACAAAAAACGAGCAGAACACAGACATTGCTGGTTATGCAATCTTGTACATTCTTTATTTTGGAAACTCTTTTCATACAGGATGGATAAGTGGTTGGTGGGAAAGGTGATAATTGTTTGATTGGGGAAGGGGGGCTTAAGTACTTTTAGGTGTCAGCCTGCCTGGAGCTTCTATTTCAATTATAAAATGGTCTGCACACAATAAATTATGAAGGACGCAATGATTGCTTCCCCTCTGACCTTGCATGCATTAAAGGACCATTTTGAATGCTCATGGGCAAATGTGCGGGTGTCACAGCCCCCCCCCCCCATCAGTTCTGGCACCTATTCAAAGATGTGACCCAGACTGCGCTGCATGGTGCCAACTAGTTGCAGCACAGAGTAACATTGAACTTTACCAAATGTGGCTGTACTGTACCGGGGAGGAAGTTTCCTCTGACATCCAACAGTGAAGGGATGGAGGTCTGCAGGATTGGGGCCAGCAGTTATGTGACTGTAAGAAGTGAAGTGCTCATCCCTGGTCAGGTTGGAGGAGGTGAGGCCAAAGACTGAGAAATGCTTGTGGAAACCCAGCGAAAAGAAAGTCATGACTTCTTTGTGGCTCTGTCAATGAGTAGAGCAAAACAGCAACAAGTGACAGTGTGGGTTGACAGTGCGACGACAGAGTCACAGACCATCTGCCAAGGGATGGTGATCAGCACCTTCCACTTTGGGGTGATGATATTATTTAAAGACTCAACTTCTGCTGAAGGTTTACAGAGCATACCCCCAAGAACCCCAGAAGGAGAGCAAGCACCTGGTTGGACAAAACAGACCTTATATCAAAAGCTGTAACTCGAGGAACAAGAACTGATGCCAGAGCAGGTACGAGGAGCCCAGGCTGCAATGTGGGAGTACACTGATGTGTTCAGTACTGGGAATCATGATCTGGAATGTACTGGGCTGAGCAAGCACTGGATTGACACCAGAAACACCAGTCTGATCAAGCAAGGGCCTCAGAGGATCCCATACCATTTTCAGGGAGCACTGGAAGAATAGTTGCAACAGATAAATGACCAGGCAGTTATTCAGCCCTCCACAAACCCATGGGCCACCCCTGTAGTCCTGATACAGAAGATTGGTGGAGTATATGAGTGTGCATGCAAATTATTGGCCCCAAATGAGATTACCATGAAGGATACATACCCACTACCTTGTAATTTTTTTTTTGTCAACTATTTTTCACTCCGGTTCACCGGCTACCGAAGCATCTCTCAGGTGAACTCATGCGACCTTTCCTCTACCACCCTGCCCGAACCTATCCCAAACAAAGGAATCAGTTGCTGGGTTCTCCCCTTATGGGAGGAGGTGGGGACCATGGAGAGTCAAGTTGGGTTCAGGGCTGGCAACGGGCATGTGAGTTCGGCCCCTGGGAGTCACTGTCGGCTCCCTGGCAGCCAGGGTTTCCACTTTTCATTTCTCCCGAGGCATGGACATGCACCGATGTCAGCGCACAGAGGGTGTGCTTCTGCCCCCCCCTCACAGGCGTTCACCACTGCCTCACCCCATATGCATTCCCTCTCAGGTGCAGTGCCCCTGGTCTCCCCCGGGAGCCACTGCCAAATGGGGAACCCCCTGCTACCCAACCCAGGAGAGGAGAGCAGTCCTCTGGATGCTCAATCCTCTCCTCTTCTCCCCCTGCCGACACTTGATGCTCAATTCTGCTCCCAAGCCCAGGTCACCAGCGTGGCGTGAGGTGTGGCATCCAGCTCCTCAACCCTTAGTGCCACTGGGTCGTCCCCACTTCCTTGTATTGCTGACACACTTGATCTGTTGGCAAAAGCTTACTGCTGTTCCACTGTGGACTTGGCTAGTGGGTACTGGCAAGTGGAAGTTTGCCCCGAGGACCGGCTAACAACTGCATTCACAATCAAACAAGCGCTGTTTGACATCATGCTGTCTGGATTGTGTACTGCCCTGAGGGTGTTTCAACACCTGATGGGTGTCATGCTGGTGGATTTACAAATGACATCATACCTGTTATATCTCAATGACATAACAGCCATTGGCAGGATATTTCAAGAGCATCTTCACAAGTTGAAGGCAGTTCTGAGGAAGCTCGGGGCCATGAATCTGAAAGTGAAGCTGTCCAAAGGCCCATTTACACTTTCTGATTTGCTCCTTTGCGAGAGGTGCAGATAAGTTGCATTGGCACTGGTCAGACAGTGCAAACACAATGAGGAGCACTGCAGGCAGCTGTGATGCACTCCGGTGCAGCACAGAGTGATCAGTGTTTTCGTTGGTTTGTGTATCGATGTAGGTGTTTTTTGCTGGCGTGTAAACATGCTGCTTTGCCTGCTTCAGTACAACCCCATGACACACCACAATGTGCTGTGCAGCTCTGTCTTTTTTAATTTTAAATTGTGCCCTTACTGGGATTGTGCGGTGGTCCATTGCAGGCTTGAAGCATGTCTGTCCACCCTGCAAACTGTATTCACCCTCTCTGACCATTTCAGGTGAGACTCTAGGGTACAGAATGAGGTTGTAGTGCTTGCCATGGGGATTGACCAGTACTTGCACAAAATGTTTCCATCACCTAACATTCGGTGGCGAGAAGGCCCTGCCTTGGGAACTCTGTGCTGTTCTGCTCAGTTCTGGGGCTACTGCAGGATGGAGCAGAGGGTCTGCAGAATCCATCAGTCTGTTGTACTCTGCCCTGCTGGAAGAGAAGGAGCACCAATGCAGAGCACCTCAAACCGCTGCCATGTAAATGCATGGTGGTGAGGACACAGGAGTGGGGGGGAATGGTACAGAATACAGTGCACCCCCATGTAAACACCCCTTAAGTGTAACCTCTTCTGCAGCAAAGTGAAGTACAGTATCTGTGACATCAGTCTCAGCAGATGGAGTGGGAACAGGCCCAGACAAAGTGGAAGCAGTGCGGTCCTGGCTGGCACCTCGTTCGGAGTTGGAGGTGAGGAGCTTTTTGGGGACTGGTGTTATACTATAGAAGGTTCATTGGGGAGTTTGTCACCATTACCCAGCCATTGCACAGACTCACTAAGAAGGGGTCACAAGTCTCCTAGGCATACACCTGCCAGGAGGCATTTGTGGAACTGAAATGATGACTGATTTCTGCACCCATCCTAGCATACCCTGACCTGCAGCTGCCATTTATCCTCAACACCGACACCAGTGAGGTGGGTATCTGAGGAGTATTCGCCAAGTTGGTAGATGGCAAAGAGAGAGTGGCGGCCTGTGCAAGTTGGACTGTAATCAAGGCAGAGTACAAGTATGCCATGACAAGGAAAAAGATGTTAGCTGCTGTAACCTTTACTTGCCATTTCCGACCCTTTCTGCTTGGAAAGGTAGTCATATTAAGGACGAACCATGGCTCTTTCCACTGGCTACAAAACTTCCAATAACTTAAAGGACAGCTTCCTCACTGACTGGAACAGTTGGCACAACTCAATATCCAGTTACACATCACCTCAAAAAAAACAGCATATTAGTGCAGACACCATATCCAGGAGGCTTACAGAGTGCCACATCACCAGAAGACATTCAGGCCTTGAGATGCACTGAGCCCCTGCCAATATGGAAGATGGCACAGAATGGCCAAATTTGCTGGATTACAAAGAAGGAGATCCAGTGTCACCAGATTCATGTTCTGGTTGGAGAAAGAACTCAGTGCATTCCCCAAAGAGACCCTAAAAAAACTCTGAACTTTGCAATTACCAAGTGGTGTGACTTTACCACCACATACAAGGACTTCTGATGCTGAAAGTTGAACATAAGGAGAGCAGGCTGGCCAGATCATACATGCGTAGTAGTCCCTGGGAGGAGGGTTCTGGAGGTCCTTAAAACATTACATGACACCAGCACTGGGGAACACTTGAGGGTAGAGAAGCTCTCACAGAAAGTGCAGCTTAGATACTACTGGCCAGGGTGGAGAAAGTCAATTACGGAGTGGTGTAAAGCCTGCCTGATTTGTGGGTCCCAGAAAGCTGTATGTACCATCCCTAGAGGCCCCATTGTCTTGTCCCAAACTAGTTGGTCCTAGAAAGGGTAGCATGGATATCTTGGTCCCCTTGCCATTGAACTATAGGAAAAACAGGTATATCTTAGTAGTGATGGACTGTTTCACAAAATGGACCAAAGCCTACTCAACTCAGTGCCCAATCAGGAGGCTCAGACAGTCGCTAAGGATTTTGTGGAACAGTTTGTGTGCAACTATGGGGCCTCCAGATATGTTCATAAGAACCAGGGATGGAACTTTGAGTCCAGGTTGTTTTAACAGGTGTGCAAGCTCCTAGGAGTGCACAAAACCAGGGCCACTTATACCACCCACAGTCAGATGGACTGGTTGAGCGGTTAAACCACATGCTGCTAGCCATGCTGTCCTCCTTTGTGTGGGATAATCAGACTAAATGGGATTGTCTGCTGCCACATGGCATTCTGGTGGAGTAGTGTACCATTTACGGTGATGTTTGGCAGTGAAATCACACTCCTGGTGGAGCTGCTTAATGAGGCAGATGTCCAGGAGTGGTATACTGATTCCACTCATTGTGTGACTAAAGTGGCAGGGTACCTCAATATGGTGGCTGCAGCGGTAAAGAGGCACCAAGAGAAGGCCAAGAATATGCAAAAAGAGCAACATGACCTTAAGGTAACTGGCCAAGTATATGCAGAGAATGGCTGGGTGTGGGTTAATAATCAGAGCTGTAAAAGGGGTATTTGCACTAAGCTGCAGCCATGGTTCTTGGGCTCATATCAGTTAGTTAAGAGTGTCTCTGATATGTGGTATGAACTGTTAGTGTAAATGACAGTCTGTAATCATGCATTATAACAGACTGAAACATTATCATGGGGCCAGTCCCACTGAGGAGACAACTGCTGAACCACAGCTGCCACCCGAACTGCTGCCTCAATGGCCAGGTGGCATCCGAAAACCTGAAGGCTGCAATGGCACTGTGAACAGAGATGGGAACCGGTACAGGATCCGTGGTCTGCCTGCTTTTTGGAGAGTGAAAACTCCAAAGATGAGGACATATATACTGCTCATCCTGGAGGGATTGCTTCCACAGTGGGCACTGATGCAGTGAATAGGCCCCTAGAGCCCCACCCCCACCCCATCCCTAGAGGAAAGGCTGCTGTTTACACTGATACCAAAACTCCATTTATGTAATAAACAGAAATGCTGTTCAAACAACATGAAGTCTTGCTGTATTCTGACTATATGCAGTTAGCCCTTCTAGTTCAACTGCCCTGGAGATGAAAGAGTTAACTCTATGCAAATGCATAGAACATTGAGGTTGAGCTCAGTTTCCAGACCTCTGTCCCTGGTACATTCTATGTAACCATCAGATTGTTTACTCTGCCTGCCTGTGAAGTCGCTTTGGAGAGTTCTCCTCGCCCGCTTCGGTTCAGAGTGGTGTTTTCGTGGGTTAGTTCAACTGTGTTTCGTTTTTGGTTCTTCAAACCTCTGTCTACGGTACAGGTTAGACTAGCGTTTAAACTGAATTTCCATTTTGGTAAGTCTCTGGGCCTTTTTCAGTCCGAATACTGAGAGAGGACCGATTTGATTATTTCTTTGAGGTAAATTCTTATAGTTTAAATTGTTTACTTGAGATCTGGTGGTTTTCAGTTTAAAAAAACAAGTTTTTATCATTTTTTTCCATCGACCATTGAACTGGTCGTTAACCAAAAACTAATTTAGTTACTTGGGCCTGACAGCCAAGCATAGGGTAACTTTGGCTTCAGTGCATTATGTCTGAGAAACCCAAGAAAAAGACCAGTTCCACTGGGTTTCAGCACTGCACAGAGTGTGGGGAGGTGTTTGCCAAGGCGGATCCCCACCTCATGTCTGTTTATTGTCTGGGGTTTGACCACCTGAAAACAGACTGCTAAATCTGTGAAAACTTTCCTAAGGCCTCGCTGGATAAGCGTTTAGCTAGGCTGAAGGAAAGAATGGCTGAAAAATCCGCTGACCTGGATGGCTGGTCTGCTTTGGCTCCTGAGGGTGCCGGGGAACCAGAGGAGGCGCCTTCTGACCAGAGTGGTACCTCCTCGACCAAACGCAAAGCAGAGTAAAAGTAAATCGATACCTGCAAAAAAAAAAAAAAAAAAGAAAATCTGCCAGTTCAGAGCCCACGTTTCCAGCTCCAACCGCGGATGAAAAAGCTAAAGTGATCAGGAATGTACAGTTGTTGCAGACAGAACCAGGCAAACCGAGACCGAGTATGAACACACGCACCTTGGTTTGGTTGTCTACCGGTTCATTTCCCGCCACTTCATATGATCCAGAGACTTATGAACTTGAGTGGAAAGAAGGGAAAGAAGAGGAAGAAGAAGAAGAAGAAGGCCTGGGGGAACCCATTGAGCCTGATATCTCCCCGGAAAGGCCAAATTCTGTCACCCCTCCCAGACAGTCTGGGAGTCCTTCTCCCATTACTCTTTCTACAAAAAGGTTGCTGAAACCTTACAGCTCCCTACCCTGGAGGCAGCTGAGGAGGAGGAGGAACCAGATTTCATCGAGATGATGGATGTCCCTGACTCCAAAAGACTTTTAATACCTCTCCATAACTCCTTGAAAAAGCAGACAAATTTTGCTGATGTCTACCTCTATTCTCCCTGTTGATAAAAGGATGGATAGGAGTTATATGCTCTCAGGCAGTGGTACAGAGTTCATCCATAACCACTGCAGCCATGTAGGAGTTGTACAGGCTGCTGCCTGTGACAAGGCTGGCATTCCTCTAGCCTCCCATCCTCCTGAGAAGGACTCTTGGAGGATTGACACCATGGCCAAGAAGCAATATTTGGCTTCTTCTCTGGGGATTAGGCAAGCTTTCTACATGGCACATGTAGCCAGATATCAGAAGTCCAGATGGGAATCTGTCCTGGATTTGGCTAAGACTGCTCCACCTCAACTGGCCAAGGACCTGGAGCAGATATCAAGGATGGCATTGAGGCATCCAAAGTCCAATTTCATGCTGCAGTGGACTCTAATGATGTGTTGTCTAGAGTAATGGCTACTGTGGTTTCCCTGAGGAGATTTCCCTGGCTCAGGTGTACCAACCTTTCTAAGGATACCCAGTCAAAAGCCATGGATTTTCCTGTCATCCAAAATTCTCTGTTTGGAAAGCAAACAGTCATACATGAAGAACATGGACATGTATACGACCACTTAGAAAAGTGCAACTGCAAAAGAAAAGGCTGCAACCCCTCAGAAGCAGAAACCTAGGCCAGGCAGAGACAGGCCTTATCGAAGGCCTTTCTACCAAGTACAGACATTCCCTGCTTACCAGCAGCAGAGAGTTTTTTTCAGGAGCAGAAGTGGAAGAGGTGTGAGCAGAGCTGCATCCATCTCTCAGTCTAAGACTCCTGCCAAGCAGACACCCTGATGTGTCAGCCAGGGCCGCATCCTCTCTGCCAGTAGGGGGCAGGCTGACTCACTACTTCCAGGCCTGGAAGTCCATTACCACAGACAAATGGGCCCTGGGAATAGTGAGTCAGGGACTTGCTCTAAATTTCAAATGATTCCCAAGAACCAGAGCAAAGTCTTTCAAACCTGCCAGCAGTTCAGAGGCAACTCTCTTGGAGGCAGAGGTTTCCACATTTTTAGAGCAAAAAGCAGTGGAACCTGTTCCCGTCTTTCACAAAGGAAAAGGGTTGTGCTCATGATACTTGCTTACTTTAAGGAAGACTGGGGAGTGACGACCCATTCTAGAGCTGAGGTATCTCAACAAGCACCTGACAAAACCCAAATTCAAGATGGTGACTTTAACCAAAATCCTTCCCACTCTCAGACAAGGAAACAGGTTAGCCTCCTTGGAACTCAAGCATGCTTATTTCCACACATCTATCAGACACTTCCACAGAAAGTATCTAAGGTTCAAATTTCCCTCAGGCCACAATCAGTTTAGGGCAATGCCCTTTGGCCTGACCTCTGCCCCAGAACATTCACAAAGTGCCTGATGGTGATTGTGGCCTACCTGAGAAGGCAGGGAGTGTCTGTGTTTTTCTACATGGATGACTGGTTGGTCGTGGGGCAGTCCCCTCAGCAGGTGAGGGAAGCCCTGGCTCTGGTGCAGGATATCCTTGGGTCCTTAGGATTCCTAGTAAACTCAGGAAAATCAGTGCTGGAACCTGTCCAGATCCTAGTGTTCATAGGAGCGGAACTCGACATGGATCAGGCAAAGGCTTTCCTGCTAGTAGAAAGGGTAAACAAGCTCATTGATTTGGCAAGTTCTTTCCGCTTGCAGGTGTCTCGGCCGGCAATACATTTTCTCCAGCTTTTGGGACACATGGCACCCTCCACAGCAGTGGTCCCAGGAGCCAGGTTTCAGATGAAGAACATTCAGTTTCACCTCAGATCCTTTTGGTCCCAAAAGAGAGATCCCCTAGCCAAGCTGATTCCAATGACACCCACCTTGGTACAGGCGCTGCAGTGGTGAAAGGACATGGACAATCTCAGGGAAGGTGTTCCCTTCCTTCAACAGTCTCCTACAGTAGTTCTGACCATGGATGCTTCATTCCTGGGATGGGGGGCTCACCTAGGGGACCACACTGCTCATGGGACATGGTCCCATCAGGAGTCCTTGCTACATATCAACCTATTAGGGCTCAGGGCAGTGTTTCTGGCTGTTCAGTCATTTTCAGAGATGGTACAGGGGAAGGTGGTTCAGATAAGAATAGACAATACCACCACCATATATTACATCAACAAGCAGGGAGGGACAAGTTCCTCTGCCCTGTGTATGGAAGCAATGAAGATTTGGACTCTGGCATACTCTCTTCAGACCTCCCCCTCAGCGGTGCACTTGCCAGGCAAGGACAATGTACTGGCAGATGCCCTCAGAAGGATAAATCAGAGTCACCACAAGTGGTCTCTGAACAAGAGAATGCTGCACAGTGTTCAGAAGATGGGCCATACCAGAGATAGATCTGTTTGCAGCCCCAGACAAACACCAGCTACCCCAGTTCTGTTGCAGACCTCCAGTCCTGGGACCTGTGCCTCTGGATGTGCTGATTCTGGATTGAACAGGCAAGTTCCTGTATGCCTTTCCTCTATTCCCTCTGATCTTCAGAGTGCTGGTCAAACTCAGGAGCCAGCCATCATCTATGATTCTGATTGTGCCAGATTGGACCAGACAGCCATGGTACTCCATGCTGCTGTCTCTGACAGTAACCAGTCCAATTTGCGACCCCTGGAGGCACAGTCTCCTGACCGCCTCTCAGAGTAGGATCCTGTACCCCAATCTCAAGTCTCTCAGGCTCAAGGCCTGTCTCATGAGGACCTAGAGTATGAAGGCCTGCATCTCTCTCAAGAGGTCCTAAACATTCTGAAGGTTTCCAGAAAACCTGCCACCAGAAAGACTTGTACTTCTAAGTGGAAGAGATTTTCCATCAGGTGTGCGCAGAAGGAACTAGATCCACAAGCAACAGGACTGGCAACCTTGCTGGATTACCTGGTCCATCTGCACTCCTTAGGTCTTTGGCCCTCTACCCTGAAGGTGCATCTGGCAGTTGTGTCCACTTATCTCTCTGCAGAGAAGGGACCTTCCCTGGCATCCCATTCAGTCTTCAAGAAGTTTTTTTAAAGGGTTTCTCCAATTACACCCCCCTCACAGGGAGCCTATCCCATCTTGGGACCTGAATATCTGCATAGTTCAACTAATGTATCCCCCTTTCAAACCTATGTATTCGGCTGAGCTTAAGTATTTGACATGGAAACTGTCTTCTTGGTAGCCATAACCTCTGCTAGGAGGATCAGTGAGCTACAGGCCTTGTCAATGGAACCTGACTACATAGCATTCCATAAAGACAAGGTCAACCTTAGGACAAACAGGAAAGTTCTTCCAAAAGTGGTCTCGGATTTCTGTTTGAACCAGTCTATGACTTTACCTGTCTTCTTTACTGAACACTCTTGTTCAGGGGAACGAATACTGTATAGCCTGGATGTAAAAAGGGCTATTAGCTACTACATAGATCAGACAAGGGCCCATAGGAATGACTGTACCCAGTTGTTTCTCACCTATGGAGTAGTGGGTAAAGGTAAGCCAGCCACCAAAAGGACCATTGCTAGGTGGATTGTGTCTTGCATCCAGTTTTGCTATGACAAAGAGGGGAAAGAGCCACCTGCGGGCCTCAGGGCCCAGTCTAACAGGGGAACAGCTTCCTCCATTGCAGCTGCCGGAGACATTCCCCTGCTCGAAATTTGCAAAACATCTACCTGGAAAACTGTTCACACATTTACCAAGCACTACTGCCTGGACACCCAGGCTAGGAGTGATGCCAGGTTTGGCACAGCAGTACTGCAGAGCCTATTTCCTAAGTAGGTTCTGTGCCCACCTCCATGGGGCACTGTTTGGTAGTCTGCATATAGTCAGAATACAGCAAAACTTCATATTGTTTGAAGAAAAAAAATACCACAGTAATCTTGTTTTTTTTTAATGGAGTCTTGCTATATTCTGACCTCCCTCCCTCCCCTGACAGAACCTAAAAGGGGCAGGTCCTGCTTATCAGTACAAATTTAAGTGCTGCACTTCTGGGGTGCCATGTTTTTCTTGGGCATTTCTGACTTGAGTCTTCTAGTTGCCCTTTGTCTGGGTTTTAGCCATGTTGGGTTATTTATTAATGTATATAGCTAAGATTAGTAGTCACTACTTTAGTGCTTGTAAGAATCTGACAGTTACATAGAATGTACCAGGGACAGTGGTTTGGAAACCGAGCTCAAGCTCAATATTCTATGTATTTGCATAGAGTTAACTCTTTCATCTACAGGACAGTTGAACTGGAAGGGGTAACTGCATAGAGTCAGAATACAGCAAGACTCCATTAGAAGAAGCAAGATTACTGTGGTTAAGTAATTTTTTCTTTTATATCATTTGAAAAATGTAAACAACAACCTTCTCCTTCAAAACTCCTGCCTGGTCTGCTCTACAAAATGACTGGCAGACATGAAATGTAATGATGTTATTGGAGCAAGAGCTAGAGTGTTCTCTACAGTGCTAATAAGCACTTCCCTTTTATCCACGTACAGTGAAATTTGAACAAACTGATCAAGATCATGACTTACCATGTGAATTATTTTTTACCATTACACATGGTACGCTATAGCTGTGATCATTTTTTTACACAATTACTGCCGAACGTCAATCAAGTTTAGGGCTCTCTGATTCGAAACTGCAGTACAACACTACAGTGTTGCAATTTACCAACATAAAGATTCATTGCTATGAGAAAAAACATTTGTACATAAAAAAAGGAGCAAGCCAGAGCCACCAGACCACCAGGTAAATTGCAACACTTTCAGTGTTGTGCTGCAGTTCGACTCAGACAGCCCTAAACTTTGTTGCTGTTCCACAATAATTGTGTAAAAAAATGTCATAACCATAGTCTATTATGTGTATTGGTAAACACAATACACATGGTAAGTCATGAATCTGATCAGTTTGTTAAAACGCCACTGTAAGTGAATGACAGAAATCATTATTAGCACTACAGAGAGCAATCTAGCTCTCACTCCAGTGACGTCATTGTGTCTCACGTCTGCCAGCAATTATGTAGACTAGACTGGGTGGGAGTGTTGAAATGCGAGGACTATTGTTTACATTTTTCAAATGCTACAAAATTGTGTTTGTGTTTACTATATAAATGCAGTTTTGGCATCAACGTAAACAGCAATCTTTCCTTTAACTTTTCTTTTACTAGTTTAAGATCAAAATAAGGGGTTTAGTTGTTTTTTAAAAAGCTCTTTTGGTACTTGTAATTTATTAGCACTGTTTTTTTTCTGTAGGACAAGTTGAAAATTGCCTTATTGTCGCTGGAATCTAAAACGAAAACACTTACTGAACTGCAGGCCAAGCAGAAGCAGAAAATCTCTGACATCAACGTGAGTAACTACTGGGAGTTTTTGTTTCTTTCAAGCTCAATACGTAGTGCAGTGCATCACCTGCAGCTAGTGGAGAATGCGGCAGCCTGGTTGACTGCTGGGACCTCATGGTCCGAGTGTATCATGCTCCCGCTGCTGTGTGAGCTGAATTGGCTGCCAGTGAGGTGGTGTGTCAGCTTCAAGATCTGTTTATTAGCTGGCCCATCAGCACAGGGTAGCATTACCACTCGTTACGCTGGTGACCCAGTTCAAGAATGAGCCCAGGTTATTGGGGGTCAGCCGGGGGGAGGAGGATTGCATGTTCCAATGGATGCTGTCCTTCTTTGGGGTGGGAGGGTCACTGTCCATTCTGCTATACAGCCAGCCTGAGTGACCACAAGTGACAATGCAGGTGAGAGTGCCAAGGATTGAGGGATGCAGGCAGGGAACCGGAGTGATGTGTACACTCAGAGTGTGCACACACCTAGGTTGTCCTAGCGTGCACGCATCTTGGGAGAGAAAAGCAAGAGAATGACCTCAGCCGAGCAGGATGACTCTGCTGCTCCACTCACAGACACCCCTCTGAACAAGCACTGGCTTGAGTTGCCTCCAGGGATCAAAAGCCTACCTGGATCCTGATGAAGGAGCTCCACCTTGGGGGGGGGTTAAGCCATTGGGGTGCAAGAAATGGAGTGGGTAAGTCCCAGTAATGGTGGCTGTCAGGGGTGGGGTTGAAGATGGTTATGAAGGTAGCAGGTTAGAGGATGGGGCATATAAAGAAAAAGTAAAAAAAAAATTATCTGTTTCTATGGGCGACCAATTTGCACAGTGGCAGAGCTACCACTCGTGACACCAGTGATCTGGATTAGTACTCCAAGCCCAGATCAATGGAGGGTTGGCCGGGGGAGGGGGGAGGACTGAGCCTCTGAGGGACTACTCTCCTCTGGGATGGGGGTGGTTTGGTGCCTGGCATTAGGCAGGACCTTAGCGGTGGGTGGTGGGGGACAGAACACCAGGACTGCAACTTGAAAAGTGGTGGGCTGGCAGCCATCCAGCTTCCTACATGGGGTGCATCCACAATGGCGCTTTTGACAACATTGCACTCTACGTGAAAAAATCAGGTGGAAAATCGTACTGGCTAGCAGGATAATTCCCCAACCCCACATCGATGACCTTGGTGTGGCTCCACCAGATCCATGACAGATGGGTCAAGACAGGCTCCCCACCACCCTGCCACGGGGATAAGCGGTAAGGGAACAGAGTCAGTAAGTCCAGGAGAAGTTGGTTTATAGGCCGGGAGGGGGCATTGGAGAGATTAGGGCCAGCTGGGGAGGGCATTAAAACCAGTCACAAAAGAGCTTCCACAGGGCTGTTCAGGCTAGGGCAGCACTAGTCAGCTTCACAGCAAGCTGCAAGTTTGTAAATGGCAAAAATAAGCTTCCACGGGCTCCCTAGGCTAGGGGCAGCTACTAGAGGCCAACTTCACAACGCAACGCTGACATTTCAGAATGATGTCACGCCTTCTTCAAAGCCAGTTACAAGCTCACAGTTTTTTGTGAAGCTCTTTTGTGACCAGTTTTAATGTTCCTCGAGTTGGCTAGCTGGGGAAGTCCTATACCTTAAAGACAGTTTGCTTGTGGAAGACTGACAGCTTGTGTGGGGAACAAGAAAATATTGGAACGCTGCTCCTATGAAATTTACAAACCTAATGAATTCTAGCAAGTTGGAACAGCTGTGTTGACATACAGTGGATGACAAGAGAGGAAATCATAATTGGGAATAGGCAGTTGAGCCAGGAAGATCTGTGTGAATATCCTGCAACTGTTTGCTGCACTGTAAGTCGTTGTTTTGCACTTGATGTTATGAGCTTAATAAAATATGATTTTTTTGGGGGGGTGGGGTTGGTGAATAAAGGCCCCATATATTCACTGAGTGCTGATAGACTTTTCCCCCTTCTGGGGAATAATTTCTTGAATTTGTATTTCCTTGATATCCGAGCACCAGAACAAAGTATCTATGGGATTGGAATAGAAATCCGGATGAGCTGAGCAATCCCCACATTGCAATTAACATGGCTGAAAATGATGTCACAATTTATCATTTTTAATTGCTGTTTGCCCTCCTGATCTTAATGTGTTGTTTGATATGATGTTTTAGTATATGGCACCTAGAAGAGACATTTTGGGATGGGCGCCTAACCAATAAATTTGCTTTGCCTTGCCAAAAAACTCTTTAATTCAAGACCCAGGAATCTCCTAGTAGTAGTAGACATTATTGCAGTCAGTGTAGAGCTGCTGACTGCCCCTGGAATTTTGAGTTTTGGAATGTATGCAAATTAGAAGAATTTGGAATACTACATTCAAAAACTGCTGCCTCTTTCTCCCTGACAGCCAGATACAATTTTTCCGTGTACAGAGCATGACTTTCCCCCAAGACTTCACAGCAACTTTGCTGCAAGACTGTTTGTTTTGTTGAAAAAGTGGTATTTTTTCCATATTTTATTCATACTCTGCCTCTTTAAGTTAGTTACTTAAGTTTAGCTTATATTGAGTAATTTAACTCATTTTTACTAGTACTTAGTTTTAAACAAATATGATTTGTGTCATTTAAAACTGATTTATTTAGCCTAAAAGTGTATCATTTGCAGTTCTGATGGCTAGTTAATTAGTTTTAAAGAAATATTGCATTTGGTCATTTAAAACTGTTTAGTTTAAATAGCAATCGGTTCTCATTTGCTACTAGGAATCAGTCACATTTTTGAAAGTATACACTGTTGATTACTTATTTTGTGGGTTACCTTTTCTCTATAGGAACCAATCACTTTTTGAATAAAAACAAAGAAGATGTTTAAATCGCGATTCCTCATATATATATATATATATATATATATATATATATATATACATATATATATATATATATGCAATAGGCGTGGACATAAATCATATGCGATAAATCTGAGCTACTATGAGATAAATTCAAAATTTTACATTTATACACATAGGAGACGCATCATCACAGATTTATACACATAGTAGATATGTCACAATCACTCCGGAACTAATTTAGAATGTTCAGCCTCAGTACCCGTACTAACTATATTCAAATGCAAATAACTTTAAAATGAAAAAAGATAGAATAGTGCTGTGAGCATGAAAGTTGTGCAACACAAAATTATCTACAAAATGAGTGGTATTTTTTATAATTAGCAAAAAAGAGCAGAAAATGCAATTTTTTGTTCACTTTTTTGACAAACATATGCAAAGAAAGATAAACAATCGAAAGCAAATGTCCCTGCACTGACAGAAAGCATCCCTATTGCATAAATGAAATATACAATGGTGAGCTGTAAGGTAAATGATTTATCTACACTTGTGCTGTTTGACCTCAGACATCTCACTTGAGGCTTATGCCACTCATGAGGTTACTCGAGGTCAAACAACACTTATGTAGATAAATCATTTATCTGACAGCTCACCATTGTATAGCCTATATATATATATATATATATATATATATATATATGAAAGGAACTGACCACTTTTGCTCTAAATTCTAACTATGTAACATTTTTTAAGAGTCTGCTGACAGTTTGGTGTGTCAGACAGACCAACAAATAGGACGGGGCCCACAGGTTTTAAAAATTGTATAAAGTGCTTTCAAATCTTTGCTTAAACTGATCACCATGATTTGCGCATAGAGTGCTGAGGTCCCAGCCATATTTTTTTCAAATTGTGAAGTTTGGAGTACTTTTAATACAAAACTGTTAAAAAGAAGGCAAAAAGATTGGGGGCTTCTGCTCTGACCTCAGTGTCACCAAAGCGCAGTGAAGAGGGGTTCTTCTTCCTCCCACTTAAAGAAGAGACCCTCTAAATACATCTCAGACCCCAAAATTCCTGAAAAGGGGTCTAAGCATACAAAACATAAAAGAACAAGTGAGTAGGCACCTGAGAGACTGTGCCTGCCAAGAAAAAATATAGAGAATAATGTAATAGTCTTTGGTTAATAACCACGCTGTAAACACTTTGAGAGGTTGCTGTGACATCGTTGTAAACCTCGAGAGCATAGCTCGAGAGGTTTTCCGATGCCATGGCAACCTCGAGAAGTGTTTTCAGCGCGGTGATAAACCAAAGGCCATCAATTATATGTTATAGTGTATGGGCTGCCAAGATTGTGTAATCACGGATGGAATTATTTTTCTGAGTAATTCTTACCTTAACCAGTCATAAATCATGCAGGAAGATTCCTCGACAATGTTTATTGTGTGTTCTTTGCAACACTGTTCATCGGTACAGCCTGGCACAAATCAGTTCATTTAAAGAGCAGGTTCCTACCCTGCATGGTGCTGCTCTCCCCCAGCCTAATCGATAACTTACATCCTCAGTAGCTCTGTTCCCAAATGTGACATAAAAACTCCTTCGGTTTTAAAAGATCCATCCCTTGTAAAACTGAAATATGCAGCCCAGGCCAAAAAAAGACTGGCTTCCCGGTCCTGAAACATGCCCCCATGTTGGCCCATGCAGCCCTGTTTTGTGATGTCACAAAATGAAGGCTGTGTGAGCGCACACCATTTACTTCTATGGGAGTGATATTTTCTAATAGTTTTATACCCTTTGGCATTGGGATTTTATTCAATCAAAGTGACCGATCGATTAATAGGGAACCTATTATTTGATCAATCACTTTGATTGAATAAAATCCCAACACCAGTGGGTATAAAACTATTAGAAAATATCACTCCCATAGGAGTAAATGGTGCGTGCTCACACAGCCTTCATTTCATGACATCACAAAACAGGGCTGCATGGGCCGACGTGGGGGCGTGTTTTCAGGACCAGGAAGTCGGTCTTTTTTTGGCCTGGGCTGCATATTTCAGTTTTACGAGGGATGGATCTTTTAAAACTGGAGGGGTTTTCATGCCTCATTTGGGAACAGCGCTACTGAAGGCGTGAGTTATCGATTAGGCTGGGGCAGGCAGCTACCCAGAACCTGCTCTTTAATACCAACACTTTAAACATTTTTCTTGAAGCGGAACATTGAATGTTGTGAGCATTCCGTTTTGTTATACCATTGATATGACACACTCAAGAACTGTTAACAACAGAGTGATGTCATAACAGTGGCATAACAAGGTTGTAATCTGCTTGATTTTAATTAGTAATAAGGGCCCTTCATACGTTATATAAAGAGAAAAAGGTAATTGTGCCTCCTGCTGAAAATGCAAAGGAGCTCCCAACAGACATACAAAACCCTAAAGGACAAGTGAACGGGCACCTGAGATTGTGCCTGCCAAAAAGAAATATAAAGAGAAAAGTGTTGTTGCGCCTTCTGCTGAAAAAGCAAAGGAACTCCCAACAGACAAAGTAAAAAAAAAAACCTCTGTGGCAGAAAGTACTAAAGCCCTGCAGGTCATTCAGGCCCTACAGATTGCAAGCTCCATCCTGGGTTCACCAGTTCAAATCCCAGCACCAGTTCCCAGTGACCAAGGACTTGATGTATACATTGTGGAGAAGGAGGTGGAACCGGATCTAGGGCAACCCACTGAACCAGAGGTATCCCCAGATCAGGAGTTTGGTTCCTCCCCCCATGTGGGCATGATGATTTTTTATCCCACTTCTCTTTTGTCCGGCAAATGTCTGATACTCTTGGCCTTACCTCACAAGAATCCATGGATGAGGAGGAAAATGTAGATTTTTGGATATTTTTTTTTTTGGATTAGACCATAGCATATTACCATATTCAATATAAGGGAACATTCACCAGTCATCATTTTCCAGAAAGGGGAGGGAGGAGGTACCAGGCACTGCCACTGCCCCATCTTCATTTCAAATCAGTTTAATTTGTATTAGTTTTTTTTAACTAAGGTTAATAAGAGAAAACCAACATTAGATGCACTGGGAAAGCTAGAAGGGGGTGGGTAAGAAAACTCCAACTAACTTGAATCAGCATATTCCAAGAGAGGGTCCCAAGTTTCCATAAATTTAGAAAATTTGTTGTCTTGAGTATAAAATATTCTTTCTAAACTTCCACCATCTATAAGTATATTGAGCCAAGTCTTAAAGTGGGGTGGTTCTTTATCTTTCCACATCTGAAGAATAAGCTTTTTGGCATTTATAAGCATTATATCTAATATTATACAATGGGGTAAATTGAATCAGCCAAATCCCACAACCTGATTGGTTGGCTGGTACCTTTCCCAGCATTGTAAATCATCCAGTGTGCCCACTGGAAAAAGTACCAGCCAACTTTATCTCATGCCAATCAGTGTATCAACAGGACGCTTTCACTTCAAAGGAACCCACCGCCATTTTTCCTGTCGCTGCTTCGCTAAGACAGGGCGTTAAATTTAAATAAAAATGACATCCTCCTTCGAATTGTACGGACCTCAGTTTGTTACAAAATATTAAAAAAAATTAAACAAACAACGTTTGCCATTGTATAATAGCAATTTATCCTTCCAGTGTGTGGGTATACTGGAGGACTTAACACGACTGGTGTGGTTCGGTCACTCGGCTGCACCTCGTGACCCGAACCACACACCAGCATGAGTAAATCTCCAGGATACCCACACCCTGGAGGGATAAATTGCTTACGTAATCCCTTACTGACCACTTCCAATTGCTTATACCTACTTCCAAAGATTATTATTCCTGGGTCATAGGGGAAATCTATTCTTATCACCTTCATAGCCACAGATAAGACTTCCTTCCAATAACTTATTAATTTAGGGCACATAACTACTATATGAACAAGAGATCCTTCCTGTTTTTCACATCTAGGCAACTATTGGTTATATTTCTATTAAATGTATGTAATTTGCTTGATATATAATACGCTTGATGAAACATATTAAATTGGATTTGTTTAAGCCTGCTGGTTTTTGAGACTTCCAAGTTTCCTATAGTTATATCTTGACACTTTTCCTTTGAAAGACCTGGCCCTATATCCTTTTTCCAACTTTTAAACAATTTATCAAAAGGAGATTTTTTCCAGACATTGATTATATATTTGCCCTATTAGTTTTGGTTGTTTTCTATGTCCAATAATTCCTCTGTTGGTGAGATAACCAAATCATTCTCTGAACCTAATTTCAATTTCATATAGTGTCTCACCTGGAGGAAGATAAGAAAATTGCCCTGTTCTAGATTACATTTCTGTTCAAGAGTATTAAAATCCCAAAATACACCCTTGCCGTAGAGGTGTTTGATTTAATATAACCCTTTCTTTTACAATTTCAGAACAAAACAGTTATTCTGAAAGAGTGGGATTAATGTAAGATATATGTATGGGGTTTCACTTTTTTCCAGCCTAACATTTTGTGAAGCTCTGTCCATATTTTGATTGTTACCTTTGTAGAGCTGACACATGGGACCTTATTTTGACCTAAATGTTGTTGCACCTGGAGGATGCCAGTCAGATTTTTTCTTGCTCAAGTTCTACCCAGTCAGGAATCCCCTCTGCCAAGAAGAGAGGCTTAATCTGAACTAATTGGGCAGCATAGAAATACCATTGAAAATTTGGCAGTGCTAAACCACCTCTATGAGTTTGTGCATATAATTTATCCAGACTTACCCTAGGATGTTTTTTTCTGCCAAATAAACTTCCTAACCACAGATTCTAAGTGTTTAAAAGTCTTACTTGGTATCCATATTGGGAGTGCTTGAAAGAGAAACAGACTTTTGGGAGGATATTCATCTTTACAATATTTATTCTGCCAGTTATGGTCTGTGGAAGTAGTTGCCATCTTTCCACATCATTGCTAATTCTTTATGTTGTTGAATCATAGCTGGCATTATACATATCTTCCCTGTTTTGTGTTAAGTAGATACTCAAATATTTTATTTATTTTTTGTTGTATCCAGATTATGTTTTGTTTTTAATTCAAGTACTGGAAAGTCTATATTTATAGGTAAAAGTTTGGTTTTAGCTTGATTTATTTTATATTATGAAATATCTGAGAAAGGTTTTATAGAAGATAATGCATCCTCCAGATGGAGCAAAACATTGTCTGCATATAATGAAATAGTGTGAATAGTTTCCTTATGTTTTATGCCCTTAATAAGGTTTGAACCTCTTATTGTTTGAGCTAAGGGTTCAATAAAGATATTGAAAAGAAGCTGTGAGAGTGGACACCCCTGTCTGGTACCTCTTTGAAGCTGTATATGGCAAGAAACCTGGTTATTAGTTTTTATATATGCAGTTGGGGCTTTATATATCATTTTAATTAAGTTTATAAATCTTTCCCCACAATCCATTTTCTGTAAAATTGCAAACAGTCCAAGCAGACTCTATCAAATGCCTTTTCTGCATCAATAGTGAGCAATGCTGCATTACCATGTGGTGTACGTTCCAAGAGATTCATTGTTCGGCATATATCATCAGTTCACTTCCTACGTGGTTTAAAGCTGTTCTGGTCTGGGTGGATTAGGCAGATTTTTGGATAGATGGGTCTCACTCCTACAAGAGAGGTGGTCTATCCTAACCATAATTCCCTAAAAGAGGCTATTTTTAAAATAATACAGACACCTTCCTCTGTCCCTGGAGTGGACAAGAAGGTGGAAAGAGAAATACCAACTGTATAGGGCTTCTGCTGATTATCTGTACAACCATCCCCGGTCATGAGGGTGTTATACAGGCTGTAGCCTGTGATAAAGCAAAACTTCCTCTGGCATCTCACCCAGATATTCCAGGAAAACTGACACAATGGGGAAGAAAGGTTATTTGGGATCTTCCCTTCTCCCCAGACAGGCAACCTACATGGCCTATGCTGCACAGTACCAGAAAGCCCTATGGAGTCCATGGTGGTTTTAATTGATAAGGCTTCAGGACAGTGGATACGAATGACAAAACTGAAGAATACAAAACCACCTATAGGAGTAACTTCTAGAGAGAGAGAGGGCCTTTACTTCTTAAAGATCCACAGGAAAGGAAGGTAGGGGTTACTACTGCAGGTCTTACATCCAATACCCTATGCCTGTAGAACACACACAGGCTAGAGGATATTACAGGGGCAGGGGCAGGAGATCTGCTGGGTGTGCCAGACTAGTTCCATCTCCCAGACCACAATTCGGACTGAATCTGTGACTACACGGATCAAGCTGTCCCCACCTCCTCCAGTAGGGGGCAGGTTGTCTTACTATTTCAAACACTGGGAAAACATTACCACAGACAACTGGGTACTGGAGGTAGTGAGTCAGGGTCTGTGCCTGCAGTTCAAACAACTTCCAGAACTCAAGGTGTTTTCCAACCTTCAACTCCATCAAAGATCATTTTGCTGGAATTGGAAGTAAAAAAAAGCTCCTGCAAGCCAGGGCAATAGAGTCAGCCCCCTTTGCCCAAAGGAGAAGGGGATTTTACTCAAGATACTTTCTGACCAAAAAGAAAACTGGGGACTGATGTCCAATCTTGGATCTCAGATATCTAAAGAGACACCAGACAAAGCCCAGGTTCAAGTGGTAAAACTGGCAGTAGTTACTTTCACATTCCAATCAGACCTTGCACAGAAAGTGCCTAAGGTTCTTTCTCCCCTCAAGTCATTACCAGTTCTCAGCACTCCCGTTCCAGCTCACTTCTGCCCTATGGGCATTCACAAAGTGTCTGTCAGTGGTGGCAGCTTACCTTAGAAGGCAGGGGATCAGTGCATTTCCTTACCTGGATGACTGGCTAGTCATAGGGAAGATATACCAGCAGGTAAAGGATTCCATCAGGTGACCCAAAGTTCCCTGGAGTCGCTGGGTTTTACTTATCAATGTTCAAAAATCTTAGACGGAGGCAGTTCAGTCACTGGAATTTATTGGAGCAGAACTGAACGCTATCCAAAGGAAAGCTTTTCTTCCACACGCGAGGGTGTCAAACCTACTGACCCTAACAAACTCACTGACCCTAGCAAAATCATTTGCTTTAGGTCATTCCAGAACTGCAAGACAATTCCTAGCATTTATTTCCTAGGACACATGGCCTCAACTACAGCAGTAGTGTCAGGCTTCAGGTTTCAAATCAGGGATGTCCAGTATCACCTCAGATCACACTGGTCCCAAAGAAGGGACCCTATCTCAAAGTTGATACCAGTTACAAGAACCCTGTTACTGGCTCTGCAGTGGTGGAAAGAAAGTGAGAACCTTTAACAGGGTGTCCCTTTTCAGCAACAACACCACACGATGGCCTTAACAACAGATGCCTCCCTTCTGGGGGGGGGGGGCGCACACGGTCAACCTCAAAATCAGCAGAATTTGGTTACCTCAGAAGTTCAAACTGCATGTCAACCTTTCGGAGTTGAGAACAGGCTTCCTTGCTCTAAAGGACTTTGCCACTCAGTTGAGGGGTCAAGTCAGTCCAAGTCAGGACAGACAACACAGCCACCATGTGTTACATCAACAAGCAGGGGGGTACCAGATCTTCAAGACTGTGCATAGAGGCCATGAAGATTTTATCCCTAGCTGATTCTCTAGAGGTGCATCTATTTGCCATTTACATTCCAGAGATGGACAACACGCTGGCAGATTCACTCAGTAGAATTAACCAGGACCATCACAAATGGGCTCTGAATACAGAAGTGTTAGATACAATGTTCAGGCAGTGGGGCACCCCAGAAATAGATCTGTTTGCCTCAAAAGACAATCATTAGCTTCCACTGTATTGCTGCAGACCACCATCCTTGGGCACAGTGCCCATGGATGTGCTAGTCCTGGATTGGATGAGGAAATGGGGAACTCTCAGCTACACACTGACAGCCACCCACCACTCTTTGTGCCTGATAAGGTCCCTACCTGCCTCTCTCTGCTGCTTCCCTACTATCTCCCCTTACCCTTACTAAATTCCTTTGGACACTGCCTCTCCTGGCAACTAACCTTACCACCACTTCCATTACCCTGACTTCCTCCCAAGCCCTTCTCTCCCACACACTGCCTCACTGACAAAGCTTCCACTAGCTGCTACCTCACTATTCTCAGCACTTGTAACAGATATCTCTGCACTTAGTAACTGTTCTTTATTATTCTACTACTAAACTGCTGATATTGGTTAACCTGTATATTTACATTGCCTGCAAGCATTGAACTCAGCCTGTATTTTGTCAACAAATATGTCCTGCAGTACAAGTATAACTGAATAACAGTCATTATCTTGTACTGAATGTTTTACGTTATCGTATGTACTGCACTGTCTTGAATCCTTGACTTGGAGCCTTTGTAAAAGACCCGTCTTGACTCAAACGTTGTAATTCCGAAAATAAATAAACAAATAAATAAATAAAAATTCCTCAAATTCCACTAGTGTCAAGAGTTCTTTTCAGACTGAGGAGTTAGCCTATAACCATGATACTGGTTGCACCAGACTGGGCCAGACAGCCTTGGTATACTTTGTTGCTCAGTCTGTCCACCAGTAGCCCATTCATCTGCCCCACAGGTTCAATCTTCTAACAGCTGTCCATGGTCAGATAGTTTTTCTGAACCTCAAGAGCATTCACCTGAAGGCTTGGTTCTTGAGGAGTTGGAATTTTCTGAGTTTAGCTTGTCCGAAGAGGTTACTGAAGGTATCTCGGAAAACTTGTGCAAGAAAAACATATGCTTCAAAGTGGAAAAGATTTACCATCTGGTGCAAGCTTAAGAAAATCAACCCCCTCGGGGTAGGTCTGCCCACAGTACTTGATTACCTCGTGTACTTGCAGGCTCTATGCCTCAGGCCTGCAACCCTTAAGGTTCACTTAGCAGCACTATCTGCTTACTTGTCTGCAGGTGCTCAAAGAACAACAGCTTCACACACTATTTTTAAGACAGTTTTCAAAGAATTGGAACATATGATCCCTCCTGTTAGAGAGCTAGTCTCTCCTCGGGATCTGAATTTTTTCATAGCCAAACTCAGGGAGCCTCCTTTTGAGCCAATGGCTACAGCTAACCTAAAATATGTCACATGAAAGACTGTTTTTCCAGTGGCAATTACTTCAGCAAGAAGAGTGTGCAAGCTCCAAGCTCTTTGGACCAATCCCTATTACATTATCTTCCACAGGGATAAGGTAGTCCTTAGAAGTAATAGGAAACAAAGGTAGTAACTGGGTTCCAATTGAATCAGTCCATCACACTGCCAGTATTTTACATAGCCAAATCCAGTTCAGGTGAACAAAAGGTTCATAGCTTGGATGTAAAAAGGTCCCTCAGCTATTACATTTACACATACTAAGGACCTCAGAGATTCCCACTCACAACTGCTTATTACCTATGGTGAAGTGGGAAAGGGAAGGCCTACCTTGAAGAGATCAATTGCATGTTGGATAGTATCCTGCATTCAATTCTGCTACAATAAGGCTGACAAACAGCCACCACAGGGCCTCAGGGCACATTCCACTCGTGGACCTGCTACCTCTGTGGCAGCAGCAAGGGACATCCCCTTGCTGGAAATCTATAAAGCAGCTACCTTGAGTATAGTCCACACCTTCACAAAGTACTACTGCCTGGATGTCCAGTCCAGGACTGATGCAAGATTTGGCACTGCAGTATTGCAGAATCTTTTTTTTAAATGGGTTCTGCACCCTCCTCCTAAGGTACTGCTTGGTAGTCTGCAATAGTGTCTAATACTACTACTAGGAGATTCCTAGGTCTTGAAGAAAAAAATACTTACCATAGTAATATTGTTTCTTACAAGGCATCTCCTTGTAGGATTAGACCTCCAATCCCTACCTCCCCTAACATTATCTGAATAGGTTCAGCAATACCTTCATGGCATTTTCTAATGTTGCCATTAATCAATGGCTTAGCTTTTTTTTGTAATAGTTAATACACACAAGAATGGCTAGGACCACTAACTCTTGTTTGCAATTTTCTTGGCCTGCTGGGATTCCGTCCTCTCTACCACGGGTAGGACATTAGTGTTAATGGGTTTTAAATGATTAATTAGTGATTAGCCTACTGTTTCATCTACAAAAACGAATATGGCTGTAGGGAGAAAGAGGCAGCAGTTTTTGAATGTAGCATTCCAAATTCTTCTAATTTGCATACATTCCAAAACTCAGAGTTCTGGGGGAAGTCAGCAGCTCTATATTGACTGCAAAAGTGTCAGATCCTACCAGGAGATCCATTGTAAGAAACAATATTACTATGGTAAGTATTTTTTTTTCTTATTGACATGATAGAGACCTATAAGCAGGGACATGAGGGGACATGATAGAGAGCAACAAGTTGTGACATGAGAGAGACCTACAAGCGGGGACATGATACAGACCTACAAGTGGACATGATAGAGACCTACAAGTGGACACATGATAGAGACACGCAAGCTGGAATATGATAGAGACTTACAAGTGGAGATGTGATAGAGACCTACAAGTGGACACATAATAAATAGTGACCTACAAGCAGGGACATAATAAAGATCTACAAGGGAGGTGCATGATAGAGACCTACAAGCAGGGACATGATAGAGCCTTTCAAGTGGGGACGTGATAAGAGACCTACAGGTGGGGACATAATAGAGACCTATAAGTACCCCACATCGCTTTCAAATGAGAAAGAGCACCAGGACCAAAGGGCATGTGATGAAGGGGGGTTAGTTTAAGAGGAATGTGAAAAAGTACTACTTCACTGAAAGAGTTGTATTCACCTGGAACAGACTGCCAGCAGAAGTAGTGGAGGCAAAAACAGAAGGGAGCTTTTAGCATGCATGGGATATATACAGGGGAATATTCATAAATAGACAGGGAGGAGGGAAGGTTGCAAGAGACCAGTTAGGATCTGAGGAGACAGACTAGGCATGGACCTTCTGGGCAGAATGGGTGGGCCAAGCAGCCCTTTTCTGTCAACAAATTCTGTTTCTAATTCACAAAATAAACACTGTGTTGCAGGAAAAATCCAGGAGTTTGGCGCAGCACATTATGTCAGAGTTTGCCAAACTGCACCGGTTCCTCCAGGACAAGGAGCATAGGCTGATCCAACAGCTCAAAGGGGAAGAAGCAGAGATTCTGAGACAGATGGAGGAAAACCTGAGGCACATCAAAAAGGAGATCAACACCACCCAGGAGAAGATATCGGATATTCAGTCACGGCTGGGACAGCAGGATTCTCTGGCTTTTCTAACAGTAGGAACTCTTTACTGTTAATTATTTTCTGTGCCTTGTCAGTGCCTGCAGTGCCCAAAGTTCACTGTTTAGACTAACAGAACTCAAAGACTCCACTTGCTCAGTTATGACCCGTTCCACCGAGGTGGTCAGAATATGGTTGAATCAAGTGTACCCTGGCCCCAGCTCTGCACCAAACTGACTCTTTAATGTCATGCCTTTATGCTAGTCTTGTGTGGAGCCGCACATTGGGGCAGGGGGTGGTATGGGTGGGTGGAGTGAATTTGGACTGTGGGCATTCAGTCAAATACTGGTGCCATTCAGAAAGTGGATCACTGCCTAAGCAGGGAGCAGGGAATCCCGGGATACTGCAGTCCTCTGGGACTACCATATATCTACTGGAAAAAATACGTACATTTTCAAAAGAACACCATCCAGTGCTGGGGATGCCCCAAGCCCACCTTAAAGACTCCTACAGCTAGGGGCTGGAGGAGGGAGGGAGGGCTGATTGGGCCCAGAATCAGCAGTGGTGGCTGAATGAAGGGGGGTTGCATAGCAGCTACTGCTGCCCCATGACAGGCATAGTGGCACCCCCTCCACCAGCTTTCCACATTACGAAGTTTGCTTCTAGGATCAGGTGCACAACCGCCCAGACCCCCTCCTCTTACACGCCCATGTAACCATGCACATGGGTCAGGGATCGAGTGTAGAGAGGACAAGCGTCCCACATTGTGGATGCTATGGAGTGCCCAATGATGCAAATCCTGTGTGTAGGGGCACTCTGTGGCTTTTCTGGGCTTTTTGCACATGTAAAGGGGCTTGAACAGTTCTGTGGATGGGATCCTTAGTGCGTGATCCACAGATGGTGGGGGAGTTGTAAGGACTACATTTTCTGAGTGTAGAGGCCCTTCTTCAGAAAAGTGATGGAAGTTAGATGGAGCTATATCCACAGCCTGTACAGCATGTGGCAGTGGTTCCTCCTGTACAGCATGCAGCAGTGGTCCCACATATACAGCATGCAACAGTAGTCCCATCTGTACGGCATGCAGCAGTGGCCCCTCCTGCACAGCATATGACAGTGGCCCCTCCTACACAGCATGTGATAGTGGCCCCTCCTGCACAGCATGTGTCAGTGGTCCCACCTGATGCAACAGTGGCTCCACCTGTACAGCATGCGGCAGTGGCCCCACCTGTACTGCACGCAGCAGTGGTCCTTCCTGTTCAGCATATGGCAGTAGCCCCTCCTGCACAGCATGTGACAGTGGCCTCACCTGTACAGCATGCATCAATGGCCCCACATAATGTAACGCTGGCTCCACTCATACAGCATGCGGCATTAGCCCCTCCTGCAAGCATGTGGCAGTTGTCCCAGCTGTACAGCATGCATCGGTGGCCCCCTTCTGTACAGCAAGTGGCAGTGGTCCCTCCTGTACAGTATGCAGCAGTGATCCCATCCATACAGCATGCGACAGTGGCACTTCCTGTACAGCATGCGATGGTGGTCCCATCTGTACAGCATGCAGCAGTGGCCCTGCCAGCACAGCATGTGACAGTGGCCCCACATAAACAGTTTGTGACAGTGGCCCCACCTGTACAGCATGCAACAGTAGCCTCAACTGTACAGCATGCAGTAGTGGCCCCGCCTGTACAGCATGTGGCAGTGATCCCATCTGTACAGCATGTGTTAGTAGCACCTCCTGTACAGCATGCAACAGTTGTCCCATCTGTACAGCATGCGGCAGTGGCCCTGTCCTGTACAGCATGCAGCAGTGGCCCCCTCCTGTACAGCATGTGACAGTGGCCCCACATAAACAGCATGTGACAGTGGCCCCACCTATACACCATGCAACAGTAGCCCCAACTGCACAGCATGCAGCAGTAGTCCCTCCTGTGTAGTATGTGGCAGTGGTCTCTCCTGTACAGCATGCGGCAGTGATCCCATCTGTACAGCATGTGGTGGTAGTATCTCCTGTACATCATGCAACAGTTGTCCCATCTGTACACCATGTAGCAGTGGCCCCCTCCTGTGCAGCATGCAGCAGTGGCCCACTCCTGTACAACATGCAGCAGTGGTCCCACCTGTACAGCATGCAGCAGTGGTCCAACCTGTACAGCATGCAACAGTGGCCCTTCCTGCACATCATGTGACAGTGGCCCCACCTGTACAGCATGTGTCAGTGGCCACACATGATGCAACACTGGCCCCACCTGTATAGCATGTGTCAGTGGCCCCAATCGTACAGCATGCGGCAGTGCCCCACCTGTGTGGCATACAGCAGTGGTCCCACCTGTACAGCATGCAACAGTGGTCCCCACATATACAGCATATAGCATGGTCCCACCTGTACAGCATGTGGCAGTGATCCCATCTGTACAGCATGTGTTAGTAGCACCTCCTGTACAGCATGCAACAGTTGTCCCATCTGTACAGCATGCGGCAGTGGCCCTGTCCTGTACAGCATGCAGCAGTGGCCCCCTCCTGTACAGCATGTGACAGTGGCCCCACATAAACAGCATGTGACAGTGGCCCCACCTATACAGCATGCAACAGTAGCCCCAACTGCACAGCATGCAGCAGTAGTCCCTCCTGTGTAGTATGTGGCAGTGGTCTCCTGTACAGCATGCGCAGTGATCCCATCTGTACAGCATGTGGTGGGTATCTCCTGTACATCATGCAACAGTTGTCCCATCTGTACACCATGTAGCAGTGGCCCCCTCCTGTGCAGCATGCAGTAGTGGCCCACTCCTGTACAACATGCAGCAGTGGTTCCACCTGTACAGCATGCAGCAGTGGTCCAACCTGTACAGCATGCAACAGTGGCCCTTCCTGCACATCATGTGACAGTGGCCCCACCTGTACAGCATGTGTCAGTGGCCACACATGATGCAACACTGGCCCCACCTGTATAGCATGTGTCAGTGGCCCCAATCGTACAGCATGCGGCAGTGCCCCACCTGTGTGGCATACAGCAGTGGTCCCACCTGTACAGCATGCAACAGTGGTCCCCACATATACAGCATATAGCATGGTCCCACCTGTACAGCATGTGGCAGTGGCCTGCACCCATACAGCTTGCAGCAGTGGCCCCTCCAGTACAGCACGCGGCAGTTGCCCTCCAGTACAGCATGTGGCAGTAAACCCTCCTGTACAGCATGCAGCAGTGAATTATTCGCATACATCACTGCAGCTGTAAGTGATTTAGGGGAGTGGCTGGACAGACATAATCCATACTTATGAATGCCAGTTGGAGCATTAGATTAGCATCTACAGGGGTGGATACTGAGGTGCAAAATGATGTCACCTCAAGGGGCTGTGGTAGTGATGCCACATCCCTGTTACATATAAAATGCCATCACAGTCCCATTCAGTCGCTAAAAGAGCACACAATCTCCACCAAAACGCAGACTGTGACTGACTTGGGACACAGGTACCATATAGCCTTACCACTTTGTAGACTGATCCCACCATAGTTCATAAGCTAAGCAGGAGGCCAGCTCAGTGGCATGGAGGGCTGAGGTGCTGTAGCCCCTTAACCTCTCACCATGCCAGTGACCCGAGTTCAAGAATGAGCTTGTGTCCATCGGGGTCACGGGGGGGGTCTGGGAGAGGATCAAGCAGCCGCATGGCAGCTCTTCTCTCTCTGATTGGGGTAGTGGGTTGATCCAGCTCTTGGTTGCCATGAGGTGGAGGTCTGGTGGTAGTACCAGCACTTGGAAGATAGATGTACGTCAGAGGGATGGAAGGAGCTGTGGTTCTGGAATGCATCTGTGGCTGCGCCTACATGCATCCTCTGTGTTGCCCCAGGTCTGTGATGAAGGGAGAAAATGGAAAAGGGTCTGCTCAGGCTCAGTGATATACCACTCACCAGCCCCCCTGTTGTTTACCACTGCTTAGCTGAGACCCAGCAACTGGCTGTTGGTCTCCGGGTGGGAGGAGGATAGCCCCCCCCCCACCTGGCACCTGCCACCTGCCTCAAGGGGCAATCTTGGGGGGGTCAAAGGGATCTGACTGGGTTGAGGTGGATCGCTGAGCCAAGGGGCAGGGACGGAACCACCAACCCCTCCCGAGCAGCCCACAGATGAAAAACCGTGATGAAAAGAAAAGTAGCTAAGTGAACTGGGACTTGGTCTGTAGCTGAATTGAAGACCTCTAATGAACACCAGGTGATGGGTATTACAGGAAGTGATGGTAACTCTTCAGGGGTTACCCTCTCCCCTTGTTTATACATAGCTATACCGATGCCCCAGCATGATGTTAAGGTGACACTGTGCTGTCGAAGGTGCCATCTAGAATTCAGTGTGAAAAGGTGCAAGGTGATGCACTTTGGGGCAACAAAACATAGGAAGGACTATTGGTTGGGTTGGGTGAGGCTTGGGATCACTGAGGAGGAGAAAAACCTTGGGGTGTTGATAACAGGGAGTATGAACAACTCATCCCATTGCAGGAAAGCAGCGGCTAAGGCAAACAGGATGCTGGGTTGTATCGCAAGGGGTTTCTCATCCAGGCATAGGGGGTGATCCTGCCCCTCTTCAGATCATTGGTCAGACCACATTTGGAGTACTGTGTGCAATACTGGAGGTCATATCTGAAGAGGGATATAAGATTACTGAGGGTATACAAAGGAGGGCAACACAAATGTTACAGGGGATGGAAGGAAAGGCTTATGAAGACAGGCTGCAGGAGTCGAATGTGTACACACTGGAGGAAAGGAGGGATGGGGATAAGATTGAAATGCTCAAATATTTGAGGGGGGTAAATAAACCTAGCCCTGAGGGGGTGTTTAAACTGAGGGACGGTAGGGAAACAAGAGGGCACAGACTAAGATTAGAGGGTGGACGATTTAAGAAGGAGATGAGGAGGCACTACTTCACTGAAAGGGTGGTGTCTAAATGGAATGTGCTACCAGAGGGGATGGTATCATGCAGGACAGTAGGAAGTTTTAAGAATGAGTGGGACAAAGCAAGGGGAAGGGTCTGGGTGGTGGGGGTTGTGACAACTATGGGAGGGACAGCGGGGGAGGAGGCTGGGGCAACTGCAACCTAGGGTGCTAGCTGCACACTTGGGCAGACTTTGATAGACCAGTTGGTCTGTTTCTGCTGGCAGATTCATATGTTCGAATGTTGAAATGTATCTTTTGGAAAAGACATTCATCCATTAATCTGAGGCCCTGTCTGCGTGTTCTGGTGGTGGCTCAGGTGAACATTAAAGATTCCATGACACTTTTCAGAAAGAGTAGCAGAATTACCACAGTATCTTAATTCAATTTTTCCCATTCACTAAAGAACTTCCAACAGCTTATTCAATATCAGTTAATTTGCATCTGTACCCCCCAACACACACACACACACACACACACACACACACACACACACACACACACACACACACAGACTGGGACAAGGCTGAAAATGGCAAGTATTTCTTAGCCCTACTTTACAGATCATCAAAAATTTGACAGACAAATACTGTCAGTAGATAGATCACTGAAGAGGCAGACAGATATGATAGATAGATAGATAGAATAGCTAGATAGATAGATAGATAGATAGATAGATAGATAGATAGATAGATAGATAGATAGAGTCAGTAGATACTGTCGATAGATAGACAGATAGATACTGTCAGTAGACAGACAGACAGATGGATAGATACTCTTAGTAGATAGACAGAGAGACAGGCAGACAGACAGGCTGTTTGCCCTGGAGGGTGATTGCCAGTGGGATGGATTACAGTCCCCCTACGCAGTGTCCACCATGGTAGGTTAGGTTTGAGTTGAGAACTGGTGACTCCTGTGCATTGATCCTATGCCTCAGCGTCCTCTCCTGACATAACCCACTCAGAGGGCCATTATCATCTGACGACCACAAGCATTCATGGTAATACCAGCAAGATCCTTACTCATCCTCCTCCTCCTCCTTGCCATCCCACTTTGGTAGTTCCTTCTCTTCCTATGACTGCTTGGCTGTCCCCAGTAAATCATCAGGACCCTGTAACTGTGGTCTTTCCTGTATAAATCAAAAGGGCAGGGCCCCTGTGTATCTGATGGTTCTCCTGCAACAGCATAGTGAGTTGGCCATCAGTGAAGCAGCACAGTAATGTTGCAAACACAAACGCACAAAGGCACAGAAATGTGTTTATACAATGCCAGTGGGTATAAAAATATTGCAAATAAATATATTTATTTTCATGTGCAGGGAAGCTGGACTGAAAATAAATTATGTATTTCTACTCCAGCTCAGAGAATGATAGATATTTCCACTCCAGCTCCATAATATTTTGAGTAGAATCTTCCTTTATACCTGGTATAGATCATGAGGGGAGCTCCCTAACTGGTCAGAGCGGCTGCTTTCTTCTACGTGTGAGACACTCATTCTGTGAAGAGTGTCTCACGTGCAGATGCCCTGGAAACAGTCATGTTCGAGTAAGTTTTAGAAAAATATATTATTGATATGGCTTGATCAATAATATATTAATACCGCCACTGAGCTCACACTTGCAGTTGTTAAGTGGTCTCACTAATATGGCTAGGGTGTCAGAACTGCTCACCATTAGTCTGCCGTTCTCGTACCCTAAGAATTCGTGAAACCACTCTTAAAAGTGTAAAAGTGGTCTTGGCAGCTGCATTAAGATGCAACATTCTGTCCAGGCCTGCTGGTAAAAAATGGCACAAAACAATCAAACTTAACAGTTCTTGGCATTGTATAAATGGCACATGCCATGGACTGCACGAAAATAATTTTTTTATTTTCAGTGGCTGGGTATGGTCTCTATAGACCTCACTTGTGGCTCCGCTGTTTGTTAGGTCAATAGAGAGGTCATGACCAGCCATTCAAAATAAATCATTTATTTTCAAGCGGCCCATGGCATGTACCCTAGTTAAAAAATGGCAAAGAAAAATCTTGAAACCTCATTGACTGAGATACATCACCTAACCATGCATTAAAAAGCTACCAATGCACGATCAGGTGCCAGATCTCATTACAAAGGCAAAAAAAATAATTACTTTCAAAACCATAGACTATCAAGGCAAAAAAGCTTCACCTACAAAATCAGAGATCATTTCATGTATATAATGTTGCCATTTAAAATGTATTTAAACAAATGATTTTATATAAAAAAATATAAATATATTAGAAAATGTTTCACTTTACATATAATTCATAAGCACAACGGCTCATTTTCTTTTCCTCTTCTCTCTCCTCAACTCCAGTCTCCTCGGGAGTACCTAGGAGTCATCCCACTATGGTTTGCTCCTGTCTGGTCAATCCTCCATCACCCATGTAGCCTTGGTTTGATACCCCGGGCGGGGACGGGGTGGGCTCCAACACCCCGGAATTCTCTGGAGGCGTCGGTCGGGAGGATGCCAGGAGGGTGGCCGTAAATCGGGCACGGCCTGTTCTCCACTGGCTGGAGCTGAAGGTTTTTTTCCCTTTTCTCCTGGGATTGGCCAGCTCCTTATGTCAAGGCCTCACGACGCCTGCCACTCCCCGCCCTTCGCTTCTGGTGCTTGTTGTATCTCTGGCTTCGCCAGAGGCTCAGCCGAGGCCGGGGTAGGGATCCCTGTCCATCCCGGGAGAGGAGAGGAGAGCTGTCCTCCAGATGCTCGATCCTCTCCCTTCCCTGCCAACCCCCAGCAACCCGGGCTCGTTCCCGAACCCGGGTCGCCGGTGTGGTGTGAGGTGTGGCATCCAGCGCCTCAACCCTCAGCGCCACTGGGCCGGCTGCAACGGGCCATTTTCTAAGTGCAGTAAGCCACTTCAGGTTGTGTATTAAAGGATATAAATGAACTTCCCAGGGGCATGAGTACACTCGGCCTTCAGCCTCGTGCCTCACTTTCCTGGGGCTTGCATAAAGATCCTTTAAAGCACATCATATTGTGGTTTATTGCTTACCTACTTACTATGAGGAGGTGGCTAATCATCAAATAACCTCTCTGCTTATCCTGGAATCTGTAACCCACATGGGTCAGGGTGTCCCGTATAAGGCAGGTGGGTGGCAGGGGGCCCCGTGCTTGGCTTCTTCCTCTTTGTGTGTTCCATCACTGTGGTAGTTCGTGGCACAGCACAGTACATGGCCACATTCCCAGTTTACCATCAAGGCATGTACATCTGACGTGGCCTACAGCCATAATGCAGATGCCTGTAGGAGCATAATACAGACTGGACACTGTTGACCATCTGCCCTTGGATGGATATCCTTACAACCACCCAAACCTCTGAACTCCAACCCTATCACAGACTGTCCAGAGAGGTGGTAAATGCTTGCAGTGTCTCACACATCAGAGGGGTCATTAGAGACAAACAGGGGCTATCTGATGGATGGCTATCAGAATTTGTTCTTGTCTTCCTGAGTGGTCAGAGATCTCTTGACCCATATGAGTGGCGAAGCCACGAGTGTGGGTTTGAGAGGTCACTGGCCACAAATGAAGATAAAAATGATATCTGAGAGCCACCCAGCAGATGTCCGGTTCGTACAATCTTTTGCAGCATTTTAAAAAAAATTGTAGAAACTGCAGCTTCTGCACGGCTCAGCAGAGGATGAGGCACAACGCTCAGTTCGGGTACAGAATGACATTCCCCACTAGTAAGATAAACAAGATGATGTACCCTACTAGCAAGACAAAAAATATTTAGCTAGCCAGGGTTCTGTGCCTTTGACAGTGTCTTTATCTTAGTGAAAAAATACTAATGTATATTGTGTCAATGGGAATACAAGAGCACAGAGCCTACGGAGACAGTCAAAAGATTGAATCAGTAACTCTAGGTAGGAATACAGAGCAGAACAACTAGAGCTGTTCAGAATGTGGAATTTGGCCAGCTGAAATCTTGTGTAGAATGTGGAATTTTTCTGATGGAGTTTGTATGGAATGCCACTTCCACTTCCAAAATTATTTTTTAATTACACAGAATTCTGAAAAGTATTCCTATATAGTACATAGTTAGGGCTTATTGTGGCTATAAAACAGTGGGTTTCCAAAAGTTGTTGTAGTAGTTTGAAGGTCAGTAAAAGTTGTTGTAGTATCGTTCTGACATCACAACAATACTACAACAACTTTTCTCCATTGAGCTGTCACCTGATTGACTGAAACAGCGCAAGGTTCGAAAACAAAATGGACTTCAATGGCGGCACCATTTAGCGAGCAGAGGGGAGAGCAGTTCAATAAGATGGTTTGGAGTTGGACCCGAACTGCCATTTTTAGCTCAGTCTGTCCAAACTATCACTTCAGCAGTTTTCTTCTTTGTTTTTAAATAACTGTTGCTTTAAAATATCTGGTCAGGAGCATAGCAGGACCATAGCGAGGACCGAAACTGTTGGAGAAAACAAAATTATGCAAAATGGAACTGCAGCAATGACAATGAGCAAGCGGGGGTGTGTGTGAACACAAGGTATGAAGCCTTGTAGTTAAAGGAAACTTTGGACATTTCTGGGAACCATATACTATATAAAATAGTATATGGGTGACCAGACACGACAAGGCTTTGTTTCCATCTCAGGGATTTGATGATGTCAAATGGACCTCTCGAGCTTCACTCCTGAGGTCTGTATGACATCATCACATCCTCTCGATGGAAACAGCCTTGTTGTGTATAGTCACCCATATATAGTGTATGGTAGAGCATTGTTCTGTATAGAATTCTAGCCCTTTCAAAATGCTGTTGTACCACAGTTCAAAGGTTGTGAAATGTGATTTGAATTTCTGTGGTACAATAGCATTCTGAAACCTCTAGAGACTGCACAAGTCAGTTTTGCTCTGAAAGCAAAAAAAACCACCCCGTGCACACATTTTACATAATACACTATACACTATGAACCAGTGTGTTCTTCCACCTCAGGGTTCTGATTCCCATGGAGTACTCGAGCTTCACTCTCAAAGTCAGAGGGAGTCAGAACCCTTCTGCAGCAGAACACACTGGTTGTGCATAGTTGCCCATCCAGTATTCTCTATGTAACATGCAGAGTAATATGCTATGAATTATGTAATCCACGGAATATTATTCCGCAGTTTGTGGAAAATGAATCCATGCTTTACATAAACCACTGTATACTATTCCATGTTTATGTAACCTGTGGATTACTATTATCTGCAGTTTTAGAAAAAAATTCACTTTTGGAATTTGGGAATTCTGCTGCTTATGGAATCAGGCAGAATGTCTGAAATTGCACGAACTGGAGGGATGTAAATCATTACCTAACCTTAAATAGCTATCTGTACATTAATATGGTCAACAAGCACTCTCTTACAGTTATGCATTCTTAGGGTATAAGAACTGCAAACCAAAGGTGAGGGGTTCTGATACCCTAAGAATGTAAATGACACCACTCTTACAACCATAGATTGGTCTCGTCGGACGTATTAATATATTATGGATCAAACTCGATCAGTAATATTTTGAATACTTAAATAAATTACCCAAATGTGCCTATTTCCAGGGCAGCTGCATGTGAGACACTCTTGACAGGATAAAAGTGCCTCGTGCGTAGAGGAAATGAGTGCTCTGATTTACTGGGAGCACTTCCTTGATCTAAAGTTTGTATTAACTGATCTCCATATCAGTGTACCCCAATTAGGGACATCACAAAATCATGTTTTAATGGTATACAGTGGCCTGGGTAGTGCAGGTATTAATACTGTGGGTGATTTCTGATACCATGATAACTATGAGTCATGGTATACCGCAGCTTTTAGGCTTTTGAACTAATTTGGGGGTGTTTTTAGGAGCAACTTTCCTGTCTACACCAATTCTGTCTGACACAAGTTCAAAGGCATTTTTTTTGTACAAGAATGACTACTCTATAATATGAAATGGGTAGGTTAAATACTACATCTGGTTGGCTCAGAGCCGTGCTTCGTGGGAGTACAAAGCACAGGTAAGATGAGTTTCAAGAGCCATTGCGTAGTACATGTGGAATATCAATGAGCAGCGTCAGAACTTTGACATTTCATTCAGCAGCTATTTTTTCTCACTCACTAACTACGGCTACAAAGACTGGCAAAATCAACTAATATTAACTTAAATAAATGTTTATTCTTTACAAATCACATTTGTGTCAGTGCCATATTTGTAAGAGGTAAAAGAGTTTTTTGAGGACCATTTTATTAGCTCAATAAGGCACTCTGGGGTTTGTGTGTTGTGCTGTCACAACACACACCCCCAGAGGCGGAAGGCACTCTGCCTGCAGTATTGTGCCTAACAGCATCCCTGCCTGTGTATTGTGACAGCTCAACGCACACATAGTTGTGCTGCACTGCTTGCATGTCACGGTATTCATGATAACCACAGTATTAGAAACATAGACAATGACGGCAGAAAAAGACTCATGGTTCATCCACTCTGCCCGAGTTCCCTATTTAACCCTGGGATCTATTGTTCCTCCAGTGTCCTCGTCCTCCCCAACCTCCCCCCCTCCCATTCTCCTCACAGTTTCTGCTGCCCCGAGCAAGCATATACCCTTCATTCTGTCCCAGCCATGCTTGAAACCACCAATGGTTTTAGCACCCACCACCTTGGCTGGAAGACTGTTCCATGGCTCCACCACCCTTTTGTAAAATAATACTTCCTCATACCCCCTCCAGAACCTCTCTCCTGTTAGTTTCCATTCATGTCAGTGTGACTGTGAGCTAGTATTCAAGCTAAATAGTTCCCCGCAGTTCACTTTGTTTATTCCTTTTAGGAACTTGAAGGTCTCTGTCATATCTCCCCTCTCCTTTCTGTTCTCCAGTGAGTACATGTATAGTGCCTCGAGGCGCTCTTACTAAGTCCTGTCCTGTTGGCCCTGAATCATCTTCTTCACCCTGTGCTATACCGTCTCCAGTCTGTCCCTGTCTTTCCTAAGGTGAGGACTCCAGAACGGGGTGTTTATTACCTGTGACAGTTATCATACCTTGACACTTTGCTCCCCTTTCATCCCTGTGCTGAAGGAAGTACAAGCTTAGGCATGCTACAGAACAGAATGTGGATCATAACTCATATTATGAAGAAGTCAAGAACAGGCAGTCTCTGTGGTGTTGCGCCAGGAGCATACTTGGCTGCCGCTCTCGTGAGACCAGAATTCATGTGTAAGCACCATATTTCCACAACTGGACTGGCTGGGAGTCAAGTACACCCTGCATGTGTCGAGCTCAGCTCCCGAGGAAGGAGGGTGCTGGCTACCAGGTCACACCCCTGCCACTCCCACCCCCGATGTCCATCCAAGGGAGAAACAAGAAAGGAGTTTGTGCACACGGAGAAAGCACGGTGTTGAATTTCCAAATTCTGACAAAACGGAATTCAGAGGAATTTGGAAAATGCTGACTAATGGTGCAGAATTCTGTCAGTCGGAGAATTCTGAAATTTGGAAAGTAGAATGCGTTTTGCAGATTAGTAATCTGTGGAAAGTTTTTTTGTCAAAATGTTATTGAAAATTTAAAAAGAACATACAACAAGATAAAACAAGTTAGTTGTTAAGTATGCATATTCTGTAAATAACATTAACAACAATAAATTACTAAACCAGAAGAGTTTTACCATGGGTTGCATAATCCACAGAAAATTGTTCTGTGGTTTACATAGCACTGCTTTTTGGAATTATGCAAAGTTCAAACATTCCAAAATATAGTATGGAAGTGAAATTACCATACTGTATAAATTCTGCATGTGCAATTCTACATTCTATACCACTCTAATGCTCAGTTGTGCTGCAGATGCTCACAGAGGGAAGGGAACTGAAAGCATTTAGAGTACTTTGCTCACTGACAGATCTATAGCTATGCCACCAATACATTTATTTTGCATCGTTTGGCATTGGCTGTGGGGTGATGTGTTCTTCTGCTGTGTGTGCAAACTCTTTTTTTTGTTCCTGTACTGTTTGGCTCGATTGGGCCAAGTTATCTTGCATATTGACAGCCATCATGGTGCACATCCTTCCATGTCTTTCTGAGTTTTGGCCAACCAAGTAGCACCATTGTCTGTCAAGGGAGCCATACCCCGACTCTCACGGCCAGAGTGACGGCAACGCAGCCCCACTTGGGGGAACAGAGAGAAAAATGGGAGACCCAGAAAATACAGTAACTCGAAAACAGTGCAGGCAATTAAATGCTCAAACTTGGAACAAACAGATTGCTGTGATGGTACAATAATTTGCTTTATTTTACTCTGTCCTGTACAGGAAATCAAGGATTTTGCAGAGAAGTATGTTTACATCTTTTATCATCTATTTTCTTAAGTCCTACCCTCTCTAAGTGCAAGTCTTGATACAATAATGTCCTGTATTCACAGGTTCTCTAAAGGCCAAGAAGAGGCTGCTAAATCTACAGCAGAGTTGGTGATCCATGACCTGAATCTGGGGGTTTTCAAAGGCCCTCTACAGTACAGTGTTTGGAAAGAAATGGCAACTATTATCTACCCAGGTAAGGGAGACATTTGCATATGTAACTTGGGCGCCATGTAACTGTGGGATACTACCCCTATCTGCTGGGCTCCAACTAGGTTGAGGGGCCTGGGCTCAGTTCTGATGGGAACCAGAGGCTCTTTCCCAAGAGAAAAGAAATAGTGCAGTGCCTCCACCCAGAGTAAATATAGTGGGCCAAATGCTTGCATAGTAGAACTCCCTGGGATGTTATACCTAACCACCTCCCCTTCCAGTTACCCCACACATGGAATACCATACACAGTTGTAATACTTTACTTTGCATGCAGTTATTGACTATAGCTAATAATGTGCTCACCGACAATATTCAACAATAACAGTAACAGATTTATTAATAGTGGAAAGGAGAATGGGAATGCAAAGATAAAGCCAGTTTAAATTATTTGATGTAACAGGTTATAATGCAATAACAATGGCATAAACTGTAGTGCCCACCCCCCCAACTGCAACACAGAATTACCAAGTGACCCACCTCCCCACTGGTACCAGTGCCCCCTAATGTCCTGTCTAGGTACTCAGCTAAGGAGTTGCAGGCCTGTATGTTGCCGCGGGTTGGCCGGCATTGGTGCACTTTTAAATTGCAAACAATAAACCCGGGACAAATTCTATTTAAACTCCCCAGGTCAGGGTAGGCCCTGTGGCACCTCACAGTTTTCAAGACAGTCACACAGGGTGTGGCAATGGATACAAGTACAGTCAGATGAGCTGTGGACCTCAAGCTGTGCAACCAGGGTGGCAGCTGGCTTGGCTGTGGCAGGGTATTGCAGCTTGTAACCTTCTGAGCAGCTTGTCACCTGCAGGGTTGTTGCAGGTTCAGGCAGCTTGTCACCTTCTGCAGGCTGGATCAGATGCTAGAACAAGCCAGTACTGGGGACCAGGGCCAACACACTTCCAAGGGAGATGATAAGGAGCACCTGTCCTGGCTGACTGTCCAGACCATCCTTGCCAGAAGTGCCTTCTCTTCCAGACTTCAGTGGTCACTCTCCCTCTTTCTCTCCGCAGGCAGCAGACTTTTAGCCTAGAGAAACAACCAGCACACTACCTAGGGCTAGGGTTAGCAATAGTCTCTAGACAGTTTTTGAACTGCAGCTTCGAACCACAAAGCAGCTTTATCACTTCAAAGTGGCTTTCCCCAGAAAAAAGGAATTTCCTGCTGGTGCCTCTGGGCACTGGCTGCTTGAATCCAGGAAGCATTTAGGCTTTCAACAAGAACACAGTACAGCCTTCCTCACAGACTGAGGGTTTTACTTAGGATGCCACAGAGTTTCAGTTGCAAACACTCTGGCTTTCTAGAGAGTATAAAACTTTTTGGCAAGTCTTTTGGCATTTGGCTGTGGAAGCCTTAGGCTGACTTCTGATACTTTTCCTCCAACACAGTCCAAAGCCCTCCTATCTCTTTGAGAGCTTTAGCCAGATTGCCTCAAGATGTATCTGCCCCTGGAGTCTGAGGTGAGAATGGCAGCTTATCATTAGCTAAACACAGCTGTCCATCATAAAAATTAATAAACATTAAGTCTCCTCAATGCCTGACTGGTTGCCTGTTTGGGCGCCAAGGGCATTGTCTATATCCCTGCCCAGGAGCAATAGCTGCAAGTCCTCAGGCTCCTTGATCACTGATTGGCTGCTTGGGGTCAAAGGTGACAAATATGGCTGATGAAAACAGTTTATACATAGTCCCAAAGTTAGCAGCTTTTTACAGGCAATAGAATAGCTGCCCTCAAAGTCCACTAGCTGCCCTTCTGCCCTATTGTCCGGTGGCAGAGTGGGACTTTGTAGGAGCTCCCCCTGCCTGATGCTAGCACCGTAGCACTGACCCCTCCAGATAACAAGCAGGGCTTTTCATTCATGAAAGATACATGTGCCCCTTTAATTGCATAGTACTTAAAGAGCAACTGACACCATCTGACCAAAAGTGCTACATTGCAGAATTATAATAAGCATGCCCCCAGTAAATCCCATACCAAAAACTAGATGTCTGCTGTTGTTCATTGTAAAGTTATTAGACATTTTGTAACCCTGGTGTTACTACCTGTTCAAAAAAAGCCTGTATCAGTGAAGAGCTGATGATGATGTCATCTTGGGAACTCACAGTCTAGAATTCCCTGTCAACAAGCTTATATGATCTGTTTATCCAAAGTTGCAAAGACCACATGCAATGGTATTCACAAGTAAAACAGGCAGAACCAGTCAGCAAACTATGTGGGCTCTTTTGTTTTTTACTTGGTCTATGAAAGTTTTTTTTCTGAGTGACTCAATTCAGTATATTTGGAAATTTATCTAAATATGGCTGTAGCATTGTTCTACAGCCATCTGTTGCCCTGCAAAGGGAATTGCAGGAACAACTACCAGAGCTGAATATTCCTGTGCACTTTAATATATGCATTCCCATAATGCACAGCAGCCAAATCCCAAACAGCAAACACAGCAGAAAAACAAAGATGATTTCACAGTTCGCAAACATAAGTCAGCCAAAATGAGCACATCTTATAAAATGTTGATCACATCTGCATGTAATCAGTAAGTGAATGACTGTTCACCATTGCACCCACAATATACAAACTGCAGTTAAAAATATGCATTACCCATAATGCACAGCAGCAATACCCCAAACAAACACAGCAGAAAAACTGAGTTGATTCAACATTTCACAAAAGGAAGTCAGCCAAAATGAACATATTCTGAAATGCTGATCACATCCAAATGTTATCAGTAATTGAATGACTGTTCACCATTGCATCCACAATATACAAAATACTGTTAAATATATGCATTTCCCATAATGTATAGCAGTCAAATCCCAAACAGCAAATACAGCAGAAAAACAGAAATGATTCCACTGTATCTGTGTCTGTATGTGTTTTATTATACTTACTAATATAGGATGCCGTGTTACAATGTTGTGTAAAGCATAATTCCCTGTTTCTGCACTTGTCATGTTACAAGTGCATTAAACCACTTCAAGGCATGGTTCTACTGTGGAATTAACTTTGTTATAAACCCTGAAACTCATATAGTTTTTAAAGCAATGTTTTTTGAACAGTGCTGCTTGTTTTATATGTGAAACCCATTGCACATGATCTTTACAGCTTTGGAGACGCAGGTCCTATAAGCTTGCTGACAGGGAATATTAGACTGTGAGATCCCAAGACGACATCATCATCAGCTCTTCACTGATACAAGTGTACAGGTAGTGAAATCAGGGTTACAAAATGGCTAATAACTTTAAAATGAAGTAACACAGTAATCTAGTTTTTGGTATGTGATTTATCGGGGGCATGCTTATTTGGATTCTGCAAAGTAGTACTTTAGGTGGCAGTGGCTCTTTAAGAGTGCTTTCCAGCATTTGATTCTTTCACTTCCAAGTGCCTCCAGACCCCGACATATGCCACTGGAGTCCTGGGAGTTGGAGCACATGAGGAGGACCACAGGCAGAGCCACTGAGTGGCTTTATCATTTGGGCACTGTAGTGCTCTTACAGACAGATGAGCTGCCAGTCGCTGGCTCGCACGTTCATGCAGGAGTCCTACGCGAATGCTGACACAAACAGTGTGATGTTTGCAACCACCAAACTGGTGGTTTACTGTTTTTTTCTTTTCACTGCTCCTCCAGTCCCCTTTCCCAGGAAAACATTAACAGGGGCTGGCAGGAGCACACCTGAGGATTGGGAGTGGTGAGAGCTAGCAGAAAGAGCAGAACGGGAGGCAAAAATAGTAAGCCCCACCCATGGGTGTGGGGGGTTACATGTATATTGCAATTACAAAGCAAGCATTAATTTATAGTGTATAGTTGAGCATTGTTCTGTATAATTATTTATTTTATTTAGTTTTTGTTGACCGGGTAAGTGCAGTAGACAAATTCTGCCTATTTTTAGGCACACCCTGGGGAGGGATACAGATGAATACCAACTGACCTTGAACCAGATTAAGCTGTTGGTGGTATTTTTAGTGAATGAGGGAAATTTGGCCAGGACATCAGGGAAATTCCCCAACCCTTTTTGATAAGTTCCATGGGATCTTAAACATCCACCTGAACTACCACCAATCCTGGTAGATGGGACCTCGGTTTAATGTCTCATCCGAAAGACAGCACCTCAAAAGTGCAGCACCCCTCTCACGCTGTACTACAGTGTCAGTACTGGGATATTAACACAAGTGCCAGATGTGGGAACAGAACCCACAGCCCTCTGATCTCCCGGCCTCAGAGGCAAGTGTGCTACCAACTGAGCCACTGACACTGCAAGAATTCCATCACTTGCAAAATGCTGTTGCGCCATAGTTCAAAGGGTATGGAATGGGATTTTAACCTTTGCTGGTACAACAGCATTCTGAAACCTCTAGAGATGGCACAAGTCAGTTTTGTTCTGAAAGTGAAAGAAGTGCTGCACACACATTTCACATAATAATGCACACTATAAAAAATACAGGGTGAGCAACTTAATGCACAACCAGTGTGTTCTGCCACCTTGGGGTTCTGATTCCCTTGGCTCTCTCTAGCTTCGCTCTTGAGGTCAGAGTGAATCAGAATTCAGAACCCCTCTGTGGCAGAACACAATGGTTGTGCATAGTTGCCCATCCAGTATTCTCTATATAGTATACGGTTAGCCTTTGTAGTGTATGGTGGAATTCTGCCGCTGATGGAAATCCATTACTGGGATTCTCTTTTTCTGCTGCAGTAGCAGTGCCACACTGCTATTGTATAACACTAGTGAAACCACCACTGCAGCACAGCATCAAACATCCCGCGTGTGGCTAACCAAAACCGTAGCTCTGATTACTGATTCTGAAACAGACAGAAACTGCATTAGTGAGTATTGCTGTCACATTTTTTCTTTTTTCCCTACCTGCTTCCCATACCAGCTCCCTCACCTGCCATCCAGATGCTTTCAGTTCTCAGCTTGGCGGCATCAAGATGAATCGAGAATTGTTGCCAGTAAAGTGATTAAAAATGCACAGACTAACTGGCAGGAAACAGTAAGATTTGTCCTTTTCTTACAAGCTGAAACCCTACTTACTCATAATCAAACATACGAACGTATGAAAACTGCCAACAGAAAAAGGCCATTTGGTTTATTGAGTGTGCTCGATTATGCAACTAGCAACCCTATTCCGCAGCTGCCCCTCCCTCCCTGCACCCCCCTCCCTTGACTCTCCCTTTTGCCCTGTCCCAGACCCTCTTGAAGCATCCCACTGTTTTACAGGTCACCATCTCCGCTGGCAGCACATTCCACTCTGCCACAACCCTCTCTGTAAAAAAGTACCTTCTCAGTTCCTTCTTAAACCTTCCAGCCTCTAATCTCATATCATGACCTCTAGTGTCCCTCCCCACCTAATCATATCTATGCATGCAAAACGATGCACCATAAAAGATAGTGGGCAGTTCTCCATACACCTGTAAGGATGTGTCTACGTCTTGAGGTTGTCTTGACTACCAGAGGACCTGTTGAGCTGCACTGTTGAGGTCATTAGTTTCCAATGCACCCGCTCGATTGAGACACAGCCTTGTTGTACATGGAGAACCATACACAATCCTCTACTTTCTGTACAAAAATCATTCTGCTCAAAATCCTTGTGCATATTCTAAACAGTTGTTCAGCAGTTTAAAGGTCATGAAATTTTTAATTTGTCATTCATCCTACACTCAGCTGCCTACTATCCAACCAGTGCTTAAAGTTGTGCTTTTAAGTTGTAAAAGTCTGTATATTTAATTTTGATCATAGACCAAAAAGAAATACATTTTTGTTTTTACTTTGGGGGATGCTTCTGTGACTCCTGTGTAACAAAACAAAACAAAAATACTATATAAAATAAAAATTGGGCAGCCACACACAACTTGGCATGTAGTTCCATCTCGGGGCTGAGATGGAAACTGTGCTCTTGAGATTCATATGCTGTTATCGCAACCCCTTGATGGAAATGCAGCCTTGTTGTGTATAGTTGCAAATATTGAAAACTCACAAACTTACGAGCGTGCGTAGGAACTGCGCAACGCATGCTCGTAAAACAGTCATTTTTAGGGAATTTTTTCACCAAATTTTCAACATAGCCATTTTAAAATCTCTGCTCATGAACAGTGTCACTGTGATTTTCTTAATGTGTCCCATACATTGATTTTGCACACTGAGTGCGCCATTGTGCGCTATATGGGCGGAAACATGTTTTGGGCAGGATGTGAAAAATGACAGCTGTACTGCTCATAAGCAGGTGTGGTAAAATGGCAATGTTGAAAATCTGGAGTGAAAATATTGAAAATTCTCGAACTTACGAACGTGCGTAGGAACTGCACAACGTACGCTCGTAAAACAGTCATTTTTAGGAATTTTCACAAAATTTTCAACATAGGCGTTTTGAGAGCCCATCTTATGAACACTGGCAGTGTCGTTTCATTAATCAGTCCCGAAAGGTGATTTCACACAGTGACCACGAAATCACCCTTCGGGCCCGATTAATGCCTTGACAGTGCAAGAATTCATGAGGAGGGGTCCCAAAAACCCGATGTTGAAAATTTGGGGCCAAAATTCCCAAAAATGCCTGAGATATGCAACAAAGTTGAAAAAACCCTATCTATCCCATTATACAGCTTACCGGCATTTCCTCAGTTTGCGGTCGGCTTTGAAGAGTGCAAATGTGTTCCTGGTCCATCGATGATCATTGCGCCGCGCTCCAGAGGTAAGTATGGGGTGGGGTGGTGTTGGGAGTGGTGGTGCAGAGGGTGGAAAGCGGGTTGTACCAGGGGACAGGGAGACTATGAGGGACCTTTTATATTGGACAGTTTTTTTTTTTTTTTTAAAGAAGACGACGAGGGATTTTTGCCACGCTGGGATGAGCCCCTCAGCGTGGCAGCAGGAAAAGCTGTTTGGGAGGACGGGAGCCGGCGGGGAGATTGGGCACCCTGCCAGCCAAAATATGATTTGCCACGCTTGGTGGGCTCAGCTGGCACCAGAAAGCTTTTGGGGGGCTATGCAGCCTTGAGCTGACGGGATTGGGCACCCCATCGCTATAACAGGCTTTTTGCCACGCTGGGTGGCCCCAGCGTGGCACCTGGACTGCTGTTGGGGAGGTGGACGACGGGGATTGGGCACCCCACGGGTCATACAGTGTGTGCGTGGGGGGGAGCGCATCAGCATGCAATATGCGTGCTTGCGCGTGTGTGTGAGTGGGGGTTAGAGCTCTGCTCACTGAAGCGGAGCTCTCCCTTTCAACTGTATGCCACTGCATTTTGGAGCTGTCATAGACAGCTGCAGCACTCATTGGGGAACTGGGTCCGCGCCTGCAAACACACTGACTGCATTGGAAGACGGGCTCACACACCTCCGAAAACTCGAATGATGGCACTATGTTTCTTGCACATGTGTGCAAGCAACATAAAAATTGCTAGTGGCAGCCCATCTTTAATGACTTGAGTCGTAGTTAAAACAATTAGTAAAAAAAAGTTGTTTTCAAAACATCAGAGAGAAATAAAAATATACTGATGATTAGTACAGTTATGTCAGGAATATATTAATGTACATGTGGTGTGAGTGCACCTGAAAAACAGTAAATACATTTCTTTCGTATGCTGCTCCAAGTGAAATGGTACAGATCAGTCAGGTTTCAGCTGCTGAGAAAACCTGTGGAGAACTTAAAGTCTCTGTAAAGCTGTTTCCCTGCAGTTTCAGGATTCAGTTTTGGGCCTGCTGCACCCGGAAACCTTGAAGAGCTAGTAGAAGCAAAACAGCAGACAGGAAAATGTTACACATTTTAAGAAGTAGGCTATTGTAACATTTTATTTCTGAATTATTTTTCTTTTTCCTTCGTTCATTGGAAAGCTTTCTGTGTGATGCCATCGTGCTGGATATGCAGAACAGCTCTTAGCCTGGCAGTGGCATATCTGTCTCTAAAACCCCCTCCCAACTACATCATCAGCATTGTGATCTCACTGACAGTGACATCACAGGTGACTGAGCTGGCAGCAACTGAGTGGCTGTTCCTAAGCAACACTGGTGTGATGGTCAGTGAGGTCACAATGCCGATGATGTGGTGGTGGGGGGGGAGAATAGAGCTAGATAGGTCAGCTGCCAAGCAGGGCACTGTTCCACATAGCACACCTACCAGCATTAGGTAAGCAAATCTTTTCTAACTAACCAAAGGGAAAAGATGGTACCCCAGATATAACAAGCATTTGTCAATGCCAAACATTTGCTTACAGGTATTTGCACTGGTGTTTACCATTTATAAACTGGTTAAGGAAAATTGAACATTCTGATTGGCTGAAAATGAAGTGTCAAATTTTTTTATACATAGTAAAAAAAAAAAGTACTGGCAAGTAAATCGATGTGCAGTTAGAACGTTCATGTTTGAAATTCCGCCATTGTTTTTTTCCCCACTAACTGCAGCTCATCTCGGACTTGCGGCCAAACAGGAAAACCTTGTTGCTGCTCGTTAACTGAACACAAGGAACCATTAAATAAACAAAAAAAAAAATTTCTTACTGGTTTAGATGCAGTAATCGTGGAGCTGCTTCCAGGGTTTATCCGCTCCCATTCATGATCCTGCACCATGCCGCCTCCACTGCCTCATACCGAATCGCGCTTCCGTCCCACTACATTTAACAAAAAAAATAAAAAATCTGCATTCATTATTCTTTTTTTTTATTGCAAAACTGGCGCAACCTGTCGGGGAGAACCTGTTACTTCTGCTCGCTCCATTCTGGTGCTCGGACTGTTATGGCAGTGGAGGAGCTATTTGACTGTTCCCACAGTCAAACAAAAAGTATCTACATACATCTCCTTCATTTCTTTCAGTTCTCTTTTAAAAGGACACAAACCTCTCCTTCTAACCACACAGTTCAGCTGCATTGTTCTCTCCATCGGGATGGGGGGAGGGGGCTGGCATGGAAGCCACAACAGTACATGTGCAAGAGGCAATGACCTCATCACCTAGTAGGCAGAAGGACCATTTCATATCACATTAACACAATGATTTCAGTTTTTTTCAGTTCAGTAATATTTTTTAAGGTGAGATAAATATTTTAAAAAAAGAAACCCATTTTATAAGTGCATTAAAACACTCCAGGGTGTGTGTTGAACAGATATTGCCGCACTTCCAGGGGCTGAAGGCACTTGGACAGGCCTTGTGCCTTACTACACCCCTGGGCGTGTGGTAATATCTGTTCAACACACACCCTGTTGTGTCTTATTGCTTACTTATGCAGCCCCCCCAAGTTGTATCCGTGTCCCTTCAGCATCCATATCTCAACAGAGTACCTCTCTGCAACTCCTCTTGCATTTGATCAGCATTTCACACTCATACTTCTTAAGTGTCTGCCTTAGGAACCCTAATGCCCTGGTCGTGCTCAGGGGTACGAGCCTGTGTGGAACCTGCGCAACGCATGCTTATAACACAGTCATTCAGTGGAATTATTTTATAAAATTTTCAACATAGGCATTTTGTCAACTCTGGTCATAAACACTGTCACTATGATTTCTTACTCTGTCAAGAACACTGATTTCCCACAGCAACCGTGTTATTCTGCGCCGGAACTGTGAAAACACATTTTGGCCAGTATGCGAAAAATGACAGCTGTACTGTTCATAAGGAGCTGTGGGAAAATGCAAATATTGAAAATCTGGAGTGAAAATATTACAGATTCGCAAAGTTACAAGTGCATGTGGAAACTGCACAACGCATGCTCGTAAAACAGTAATTTTTTGGGTGAATTTTTTTCACTGAATTTTCAACATAGGCATTTTAGGACATCTTTTCATTAACAGTGTCACTGTGATTTTCTTACTCTGTCAAGAACACTGATTTCCTCACAGCGACCACGCTGTTCTATGCCGGAAGAGCGAAAACACATTTCGGCCAGGTTGTGAAAAATGATGGCTATTCTGATCATAAGGAGATGTGGGAAAATGCCAATGTTGAAAATCTGGAGTGGAAATATTAGAAATTCACGAACATACTAGTGTGCATAGAAACTGGGCAATGCACACTGGTAACACAGCCATTTTATGGACTTTTGTCACCAAATTTTCAACATGGGCATTTTAGGACCTCTGCTCATGAACAGTGTCACTGTGATTGTCTTACTCTGTATTAAACACTGATTTCTGACAGCGACTGTGCTATTTTGCACCGGAAGTGCGAAAACACATTTCGGCAAGGCTGTGAAAAATGACAGCTGCACTGTTCATAAAGAGGTGTGTAATTATGCCTATGCTGAAAATCTGGAGTGAAAATATTACAAATTCGCAAACTTACGAGTGTGCGTGGAAACTGCGCAACGCAAGCTTGTAAAACAGTCATTTTTTGAAATGTTTTCACCAAATTTGCAACATAGGCTTTTTGAGATCCCATCTCATGAACACTAACACTGTGGTTTCGATAATTAGTCCCGAAAGGTGATTTTGTGCAGTGACAGCAAAATCACCTTTCGGGACTGAATAATGCCATGATAGCGAATGAATTCATGAGAAGGGGTGTCAAGAACCCCATGTTGGAAACTTGGTGCCAAAAGTAAAAAAAAATGGCCAAGATATCCACCTAAGTTGAAAAAACCTTGTTTATGCCATTATACAGCTTACCGGCATTTCTTCAGTTTGCGGTCAGCTTTGAAGAGTGCAGACGTGTTCCCAGTCCACCAAAGATCGTTGCGCTGGGCTCCACAGGTAAGTGTGGGGTGAGGAAGGTTTGGGGAAGTTGGTGCGAAGAAGGTGGGCGCAGATTGGCAGGGGAGGGCCAGAGACTCACCGGAATTAAAAAAAAAAAAAGACGCTTTTGGTACGCTTGGGTGGGCTTCAGCGTTGCTCTACTTGTGTGTTGGGGATGGGAGGACTGAATTGCAGAGATTGGGTACCTCACCGCCATACAGTGTGTGTGGGGGCATGAGCACATTGGGGTGGGCCCCAGTGTGCCAACTGGTTGTTCAGCTGCAGCCGACGGGGATTGGGCACTCCTGCCGGCCACACAGAGTGCTGGGGAGACGCATGAGCCGAGGGGGATTGGGTACACCCCCTCAGAAACAATGTGGGGGCTGGGGAGAACAGTAACGAGGGAGGGGGAGGACATTAGCAGAGGGAGGGATTTTACGCCGTGCTGTGCATGACAGCAGTTCGGCTGACATCCGTATGCTAATTGCATACACGCTACCACCACTGATTGCAGCGGACCTTTTCTTAGAAGTCAAGACCAACACAGATGAACTGCCGTCATACACAGCTTGGCATGCATTGGTCCAGTAGGGTCGCACCTGATACGCTGAGCACTGCATTGGGGAGGAGGGTCACACACCTTCAAAAGTCGTACTGTTGCAAGACGTTCCTTGTGCATGCGTGCAAGTGAATGTAAAAAGTAATAGTTGACAACTTTTCAAACTGAGGATTCATTTTAGGCAGTATACTTACTCTTTAAAGAAAACTGTAAAAAAATGTATTTGGAATCTTGCGTCCAGCAGTCAATACCTTTCAGCACAAAGCCTGGCGTTAAGATTTCATGGGTAAATATCAATTTCAAGAGGGGCCCAGTCTACAAAGGGTTAAGAATTCACTCCACACTCCTGTAGTGGGGTACAGGGAGACTGCACCTCTCCAGAGGTTTCACTGTCTGCATGTGGTGACCTCCATGTGTTCACAGCCCTCAGTGTCCACCCAACCTTGCATAGGCTTGCACACAGTGTGAAGCCAGCACCTCACAAAGATTTTATGAGTCAGGGAGGAGGTGCAGAGGGTGGTGACATTACCCAAGGGAGGGGGACCCAGCAGCATAGCTGGTTCACATTCCACACAAGTCACTTCAGACCCTCCTGAACCTTCTCGGAGCCCAGTCTGTCCCACTGCCAGTTACTCCAGTCCCTCAAGCTGGCATGGAGGGTATGTGATCTTTCTTTTGTTAATCAGTAAGCTCCCTGGCCTGGTGCAGGGGTTACTAGTGCATCAAAACTTTGCACCATGCCCTTCCCAGCCTCCCTCTGGGCTGCCCAGCCAGCTCCCATGTTTGTTCCCAAAGCTGGGTAACCATCATGCAGTGTGTCACACCACCCTTTGGACCATTGGGTGGCCCAAATCATCAGTTGTTTTCCATAATCTGTTTATTCTCCCAGGCAAAGGCAGGCTTCTGCTCTTCTTCTGCCCTGCCCCACTGGCGTTCACCATCCTCCACCTCCCCAGGCTCACCTGACTGGTCCAGGTACTTCCATAGATTGCCCTCTGTAATAGGGTCAGGAGGGGGAGTGATGTCATCCCCCCTTGAAGTCAAAATCCAGTTCAGCTGTCATGTTCTTCCCGGTGTTGGGGCAGGTGGGGGCATGGTGTATAGAGCATCATGTATGCCTGCCTCACAGTATTTTCCTCCATTTTCCCCCACAGCCCATTGCTGGGACATGCATGCAATGTGCGCATGTGGAGGCAGACACTCACTACGCAGTCCCACAGCACCCACCCATTTGTTGCCACTCTCTGGCCCACACTGCCACCAGCCCTCCCCCTGATGGTAGATATTTGGCAGAAACAGCAAGCTTTCCACCATGGAGAAGAGAGCAGTCCATCGGAGATCCCCCTCAAGTAGCCCCCAGCAACCCAAGATCACGTCTGATTCCAGGTCACCAGTGTGGAGGACGGTAGCACTACTGCCGCATCACACCAGCTCTGAATCACCCATTTTTTAGGGTCCTTATCTAGTCATCCAGTTTTCAAAAGAGGCTGTCCTGTTTTTTGATCTGTGCGTGGTTGTCAACATGCTGTCCAGGCTTAGGCCACCAGATTATCCATGTTCTCCACTGGTAGGGACTGTGTACAAAACCTCTGCTGTTAGGGCGACCTTTACTTGCAAAACCAGTCATTCAAATATTGAAATGTAGAGCTGTTACAGGTGATGAGCAATGAAAATCAAAAGCCCATTTTTCACTATTTATTTGAAAATTACATATTGATTTCTTCTTTAATCCTGTTTTCTTCTTTTCCTTTTGCTCCTGTGTGTCACCATTGCTGCCCCCATCCACTCCCTAAGTGACCTCCCAGCTCCCACCTACACATTCCCTGGCACTTACCTGCTTCCTCTTATGCTGGATGTTCCCCTCCTGGGGGGGTAGATGAAGGAGGTGGCCCGACTCCCCCTTCCTGATCTGTGTAGTTCTGGGACACAACAGCCAGTTGGTGTGTCGGGGCCTGAGAGAGCCCTACTGGAATCATCCCGCACACTAGTGGGTTTTTTCCTTAATTCCCCAGCACCAGTGATGCTGAATGTGGTGACTCAGGAAGAAAGTGCACACACAGATGCATGGCTTGCACATATGAAAGCCAGTCAGTGTTCCTCCCCCCAGAAACAGCTCCAACAGCACTACCACCTGTAGTCACCCATGTAGCGGTGTTGCAGTGGACATGGTAACCCACCCACTCCGAGGAGGAGAGTGGCCTCTGGAATGCTCAATCCTCCTCTTCCGGTCAGCCCTGCAATGACTAGAGCTTGCTCCCAATTTAGGTTGTCACCACTGCTCCGATGGGCCAGCATTCTACTTTTTAAATATCTATAATTATGTATTACAGTGTATTTTTCATGTATATAGAATCTAGAGCCATGAAAGGGCACGAAGCTGCATTCTGCTCTGTCACCACTAGGGTGGCTGCATCCGACATCACTGCCATCACAAATATAGCTATCTGTTTGTGTGGTAGTAATGTCATCAACTGCCCTCTACTGGGAACAGATCAGAATGCAGTTTCATGGACCATGGTGGTAGGGATGTCATCAGTTGCCCTCTGCCCGGTAACAGATCATAATGAAGTTTCATGGACTGTGGTGGTAGTGATGTCATCAGCTGTCCTCTACCAGTTACAGATCAAAATGCAGTTTCATGGACTGTGATGGTAGTGATGTCATCAGCTGTCCTGTATCAGTTACAGATCAAAATGCAATTTCATGGACTGTGGTGGTAGTGATGTAATCAGCTGCCTTCTAATGGTAACAGATCATAATGAAGTTTCATGGACTGTGGTGGTAGTAATGTCATCAGCTGCCCTCTGCTGGTAACAGATCAGAATATAGTTTCATGCCGCCGGCCTGGTGGCACTGAGGGTTGAGGCACTGGATGCCACACCAGTGACCCAGGTTTGAGAATGGACTGTGATCGTCGGGGTCAGCAGGGAGGGAGGGAGGGGATCAAGCATCTGATGGACTGCCCTCCCCTCCCGAGGTAGGGATCCAGGGATTTCCTGGCACTGCAGTGGCCTCTGGTGGGACATAGGAGAGGGAAAGTCGTCAGCAGGCTTCTGCAGCAGAGGCATGGAAAGTAGCCACTCCGGAGCCATTGCATGATGCATCCTGGGGAAACAAACATGGAAACCCCACTACTGTGGTGGTAGGCGATGGTGGAGGGCGTGGTTGGGCCCCATGCCCAATGCCGGGCTCTGCCTGCATGTGTAGCCGGTCTGCCTCCTCCTCCTTAATGGCTGCTCCACTAGATTCTAGATAGAGCATGGGAGGAGAAGGTGGCCCCATCCAGGGAGCTCAGAGCTGGGTGGTTGAGTGACTGGAGAGGCTGGAGGAGTGGGACCAGACTGGAGGAAACATATCTGAGGGGCTTCAGACGGGCAGCAGAGCACCATTTGGGTTCTCTGTACCTGAGAGGGGCCGTCGATGGTAAGTGAAGAAATAGAGTTTAAACAAGCATTTGTCAATGCCGAATGTTGTCTCACTGGCATTGGCAGTGCCAGAGTTAGAGACACGTAATAGGAATGTCAGTGAAGTATTGAAGTGATGCCAATCCCACCCTGTAGAGACCGACAGGTACTGGGGTGTGCCTTTGCATCGTCAGCTATAACGCTTATGCCATTGTACCTCACCCTACCCTGTAGACACTGACAAGTGTCCTGGTGTGCTTTGGGGTCTTTGGGTGTTATACTTACCCTATTCCATAAGGAAATACGCTGAGGTGGGTGCAGTATAGTAGAATGGGGTGAACTTTGTGGCCGAACAGTGCAAGACACACCACAATGCCTGTCACTGGCTGCAGGTGGGGGTGGAATGACGTGAGCATTACAGCCGATGATCCCAAGTCACACCCATGACGCCTGTCAGTCTCTACAGGGTGGGGTGTTACAGTTGAAAACCCTAACACCATAGGCGTGTGTTGGTATTTTCTCTCCAAATTTTCAACACAGACTTTTTGTGAGCCCACCTCATGTAAAGCGGCACTATCAGTTTGTTAGCTGAAAGGTGGTTTTGCACAGTGGCTATGCCATTTGGCAACACAGGGACGAAACCACATTTTGGGCAGGATGTGGAAACATCTGTATTGTTCGTGAGGAGGCGTAAAAAATGGCAACACTGAAAATCTGGAGTGAAAATATCAAAAATTGGTGAAGTCATGAGCATGAATAGAAACTGCACAACACGTGTCCATAACCCAATTATTTTTGGGAGTTTTTTAGCCACATTTTCAACATAGGCATTTTGGGACCTCCCCTCATGAACAGTGGCACTGTGATTTTGTTAATCAGTCCCAAAAGTTGATTTCCCACAGTGACCACGCCATTGTGTGCCACAGGTGCAGAAACACATTTTGGGCAGGCTGTGAAAAATGACAGTTGTACTGTTGATAAGGAGGTGTGAAAAAATGCCAGTGCTGAAATCTGGCATGAAAATATTGCAAATTTTTAAAAGTTACAAGGGTGCGTGGAAACTGCGCAACCCACGCTTGTAACACAATAATTTTATGGACTTTCATCACCAGATTTTCAACATAGGCATTTTAGGACCTCTGCTCATGAACAGTACTGATTTTGCACAGTGACCGCGCTATTTTGCGCAGGACAGCAAAAACACATTTCGGCCAGGATATGTAAAATGACAGCTGTACTGTTCATAAGGAGTTGTGGGAAAATGCCAATTTTGAAAATCTGGAGTGAAAATATTACAAAAATTCACGAAGTTACGAGCATTCATGGAAACAGTGCAATGCACGCTCGTAAAACAGCCATTTTTTTGATCTTTTCACCAAATTTGCAACATAGGCTTTTTGAAAGACCCCCTCATGAACAGTGGCAATGTCATTTCATTACTCGGTCCCAAAAGGTGATTCTGCGCAGTGACCGCAAAATCACCTTTCGGGACTGAATAATGCCATGACAGTGATTGAATTCATGAGGAGGGGTGCCACTAACCCCATGTTGAAAATTTGGTGCAAAAATTCTAAAAAATGGCCGCGATATGCACCAAATTTGAAAAAAAAAAAACATTTCTGCCATTAAACAGCTTACCGGCATTTCTTCAGTTCGCAGTCAGCTTTGAAAAGTGCAGATGTGTTACCATCCACTGAAGATCGTTGCACGAGACTCCGGAAGTAAGTATGGGGTGAGGGGGTTGTGGGGCGGCAAGGTGCGCAGAGGGTAAGCGCGGGTTGTGGGAGAGTAGGGAGACCTTGCGAGGGACGTTTCTTCTTTCACAGGGTAAAAAAAAAAAATATGGACAGTTTTTTTTTCAGGATTTGGCATGCTGGGGTGGGCTCAGCATGCCACCTTAGTGTTTTGGGGAGGATCTGTAGCCGACGGGATTGGGCACCGGCCGACGCACAACAAAAGCTGGGGGCAAGAGCCGAGGGGATTGGGCACCGACACATAACAAATGGGGGAAGCATGATGCCGATGAGGAGGGACTCTTCGGCACATACATTGGGTCAGGGCATGCCAACAGGGGGATTAGGCACCCCCAAAGTTGGCATTATGGCAGGCAGTGTGCTGCCATGTCTAGTGTACTTTTTCACCAGGGCAAGCACGTCGGGAGGTGCCGCTGCATATGACGAGCTTTGCTTGCATTGCAGCAGACCTTTCGTTAGATGTGCTTGCCACATTATGTATTCATGGTGTGGCGCCAACATGCAGACTTATTGGGGAATGAGGGACGCACCTACTGAAACATGCCCTGCATTCGCCCAACAGTGACCACGCCTCCAAATCCGCTACTACCGCAATATTTTGGCTGCACATGTGTGAGCCAACATAAAAATGCAGTTTCATTGACTGTGGTGATAGAGATGTCACCAGGGAGAACACAGGAACCATACGCCCTAAGTCTGGGGTGGGTGCAATTAAAAAGGAAAGCTCCATGCAGGGCACAAAAAACTGCACCCCTACATACCTAGTAGCTTAGAAATGTGAAAACAAGCCAGGAATCCAAAGTACGACTGCTTTATTGTAATTTGTTTTGCAAAAGAGGCTGGCTTACATGACAGGACCTGTAAGCAGTAAAAAACAAACAACTAGTGCTTTGAGTCCAAAACGCAACTCTTCGTCAGAGGGATTTTATTCCGCACACTGTCAGTATTTATGAAATGTATATAAACGCAGCATTTTAAACAGAAAATCTGTTAAAGACTATCAATTAAATTAATGGGTAGCTTTGGAATAAATAATGCAAAAAGGAAACGTTTACTTTTTGTCGCTGTTCATCATGCAGACCCCTTGTCACACTGCAGCTTAGTATGAGTCTTTGCTGCTCTGGTAATATCTTCTCTGGTACATGAAATGGCAATAGAGGAGGTGACTAGGTGAGGTGCATGTCTTCGGTTGTGAAAGGGGGTGGGGCCAGGCAGAGATTGAGGTGGGGTTTAGTATCCGGTGTTGACCTCATCCGAAGGTGAAAACCCCAGCACAGGCCTGGGAACCAATATATCCATGTTCTTTTTTTTTCCCCAGCTTGTACTTTATGCCACCACCCATCTCAGAGCCTCGCTTACTCCAGACACCCCAAGACACACTGCCTACCCCACCTGCGTCTCGACACTGTCTTCTGCCTCTTCCACTGAGCTGTGGTTTGCCCCCAGGCAGAGTCAGGGACAAAGGAATGTGCTCCAGAATCTACATATTTTTTTCAGGTGGTGGAGTGGCGGATACGGTCCCAGGGTCCTTTGCCTGGGGTAGCCATACCGCTGTACTGATGTTTAGGCTCATGACCTCCATTTTACCACTCCACCAGAGCTGCTTACTCACTGTATAACCTGGAGCAAGTCCCTTAACTTTCAGTGCTTCCACCTTTCCAGCTCTAAAAACGTGCAGTAGCCAGAGCCTGTTGCAACTGAGATTCTGCATCCCAGCTGGACTATGTCAGTCTGACATATGACTTATGTCACCTGTTAGCGCCCTTTGCAAACTGTGTGAGAGGCCTTTCGGCACTATGCAATTCTGCTTAAAGTTGAACCAGCATAACATTCTGTGGTGATTTGCATATGCAGCCCATGATGCTTTGCATTGTGTGGGCATGTGTGATTTTATATGTCAGTCTGAGGCTTGTTTTTATTTTTATGTGCATTTATTTCAAAGATCATTGGTAAAGAAAAATTCACTTTGTATTATGTTCACAGTTAGAGTTTATTTCCAACAAAATACTCTTTTTTAAACAAAAAGAATTGAAAGTATTTTACTTAACTACATTGTGTTTTTGTCCCTTTTGTATCTGCCTTGACCTTGCCATGCAGTATCCTTCTAGTCACATCAGTTTTTCCCTGTTAAAATCCTGGGTAGAAAACCTATTGGTAAATAAAGTTCATTTTATTAAACACAATTTTGATTTTACAAGTACATTTCAGACATATACTTTAAAGAAGCAGTGTATGTTAACAGGAAAACAAAATAATCATTTAGGTTTTTAGCAATAATGTATGGATGGCAAAAACATCAACATATCAGGTTTTCTTTTCACTTTGTTTTCATATGGAGTTTTAAAGTTTAAAGAGTAACTGCTGTCTGGCTATGCCAACTGCGAATAAATTAAACATCATGGTGTGCTGCTGTTCTCTGGCCACACCCACTATGAATAAATTAAACATCTTGCTGTGCTGCTTGTTCTCTGGCCATGCCCACTATGAATAAATTAAACATCTTGCTGTGCTGCTTGTTCTCTGGCCATGCCCACTATAAATAAATTAAACATCTTGGTGTTCTGCTGTTCTCTGGCCGTGCCCACTATGAACACATTAAACATCTTGGTGTGCTGCTTGTTCTCGAGCCATGCCCACTATGAATAAATTAAACATCTTGCTGTGCTGCTCTGCTGTCTACCACAGACATATACGCCAGCACCCTCCTACTACATCCACAGTATGGGTCCAGTATGGGAAAATCAAAACATAACCTCAAGGGAAGGGATTTAAAAAAAAAAAATTGAAAATGATCAGGCAGCTGTGGGGGTGCTGCAGGAGCTGTCAAGTACCTTCAGATTGTAGTAATGCAAGTTCCGCTCACTATTCAGGCGTATCCAACAACTGGAGCTAAGTCGTAGGCTAACGATAAAACAGAGTTTAATTTGTAAGAAGATTTAACAAAGCAATATGCTACCCACACTAGTCAGCCAACTTTTCACGCTATTTGTTTTATCAGTAAAGTGCACAGCGTGAAACGATGGCTAGCTAGTGTGGGTAGTACAGTGCTGTATTCAATCTTTTTATGAATTAAAATCTGTTTTGTCTTACTCCTATGGCTGAGCTGCAGTTGTTGGATACGTTTGGCTAGTGCGCCAAACTTGCATTGCTACAGTTTTCAAAAAATGCTAATGACAGCCGCGATGACATACAAACGAGTAATCAAAACTGCTTGAAAAACATCTCAGAGAGATAAAAATATCCTGACGATTTATCTAATTATGTCAAAAATATATTCTTGGTAAAAAAACTATATGATGCAGTTTTATGATGACTAACAAAAACTGATGCTTTAAGTTGCCAATGATCAATTCTATTTGTTTCATTTACATGTATGTGTGTATGCATTTTGTGACTGTTTGAGGGATATTTTCAGGAACAGCCAGGGGTTAGATAGGCAAAGAATAAGGGTGGTACAGTACATGGTTATAAACCAGCTCGGAAACTGCATTTGCAAAAATTAACAGAAAGTACAGATTAAAAAGGTAGAAGTTAGGGTACGTTGTTAATAAAGTGGTATAATAGCGTAACAATTAGGCCCTGTACACATTAAGCACTGATTTCAAAACGTTTTTAAGAATGTTTATAACCCAGTCCCTGTCACGGTTGTCGGAGTCTCCACGCTGCACTCTGGCAAACGTGCTTGCCCAAGCGAGTTCGCAGGCATAATTGAGGCACCAGCATAAAGCATTGCGGGTGATACAATACGTGATGGGATACTCACAATCAAGCACCATAACAGATCAGGGGGAAAGTATGTTGTTAGACTCGGGATGGCATTGGGAGCACAGCAGTGTGTATACTGCTGGCTAAAATCTTCATTCTGTTTAAACGCGGTTGCCTTAACCCGTGTTTCAGTATGGATTGTGTCCACACTGGTTTCAACACAGGTTAAGGCAACCATGTTCATCTAAAACCATGCTAAACACTACCACCCTAGCAGGGCTGTAAAACACGGCTGTACCACGGTCTTAACCATGCTCCAGTGTGAACGCAAACACTATGGATGTTAAAACAGTTTAAGTGCCTTTAAATGTTTTAAATCCCCCTAGCACTGTTTGCATCCAGACTATAAGTCCATAAAATGCTTTAACAAAAACACTTGTAAACCCTGCAGATTACCTAGTCTTAAAACCATTTTTAAAAACATTTTAGCTATCATGGTTTGTAACATGGGCAAAATGAGAAAGTGGGAAGAAAGCAATACAATTGGCTGAACTGGGTCAGCTGGCCCCAGAGCAATACGGCATTATGACACGATAATGCTGTGTTGCCATCGGGAGTGCGCAAAGGAAAACAGTGGAGTAACGTGGACGAGCGCAGGAAATGTGGTGCGCGCCTGGGATGAAGCAAGCAGTGCAAATAGGTTCAAAAGGTTGACCAATAGGTGGCGGTATCAAGGCACATTGTAGAGTGGGAAGCAAGCAGTGTAGCGGTGTGTTGCAGGGTGTGGGAAGTGTGGTCGTGGGGAGAGAGCAAAGATATGGGAAGTGTGCCGTAATGTTTGGAGGGACCGAAGTGACAGCCCAGTAGTAGCAGAAGCGTAAAAGGCAGAAGTGGGGACGAAAAGTGAGCAACAGGCTATATCAACTGAGCACAAGTCTCGTAATATGTGAAAAGTGCCACCTATTGGTTGGATATGTAGTCTGAGAGAACCCCTGAAGCCACTTATAGGCTGGGAGGGGAGTTGCTAGCAGTCACAAAGGAAGAAAGAGACTTGGGCATCATCATCACTGATGACCTAAAATCATCCAAGCAGACCTCTAAAGCAGTAGGTAAGGCTAGGGGGGTGTTAGGGTGTATTAGTAGGGGTATCACAAGTCGTAAGAGGGAGGTAATAATCCCTCTGTACAAGACATTGGTTAGGCCCCATCTGGAGTACTGCGTGCAGTATTGGAGGCCACACCTTCACAAGGACATTAACCAAATTGAGGCAGTCCAGAGAAGGGCAACCAAAATGGTGCAGGGACTGCATCGGAAGACATATGAAGACAGATTAACGGAGCTCAATATGTATACCCTTGAGCAAAGGAGGGAGAGAGGTGATATGATCGAGACATTTAAACACCTTAAGGGCATAAACAAGGTGAAAGAGTCTAACATGTTTAAATATAAGAAAAATAGCAGGACAAGAGGACACAGCATGAGATTAGAGGAGGCCGATTAAGGGGAATGTGAGGAAATTCTTTTCACAGAAAGGGTGGTAGATGCATGGAATGGCTTACCACAAGAAGTGGTGGCTATGAATACAGTGCAGGGCTTCAAACAGGCATGGGATAGGCATAAGGGAGCAATACAAATGACTATGAATAGATAGCTCACTGACAGAGCAAAGGCCGATGGCACATTTATAAGGTAGAAAAAGAAATGGGCAGACTGGATGGGCCTTGCGGTCCTTATCTGCCGTCAACTTCTATGTTTCTATGTTTCTATGTTTCTGTGGAGCAAGCGGCTAAGTGACTTGTAGTGTGTTGAGCAATGTTCAGGAAAACAAACACGATTTAGAAGCCGAAACTGCACTGGTTGCGGTTTAGCAAGGTACCTGGTGCAAATAGGAGTAGTCCAAGGAGAATGGGATAAGAGAAGTAGAAGATGGGGAAAGAAGTCGTTTACAAAAAGAGGAAAAGTGGAGTGTTGTTGGACAACTGCCACCTGTTGGTCGGAAAGAGGATCGGAGCTCTGCATTGAGAGTTGAGAGAAGCCGTCTGTGTCCACGGGCAAAGTAAACTATGCAGCCAAGAAATAGCTCCCACAATGCAGCAGACCAGGAATATCACAGAAAAAAGGCATGCAGACGAATAGAACAGCTGATTGGAAGTGGGCGGTTAGTAAGGCACAACATTATCTTATGTGTATGTTGCAACATAAAGCAAAGTCGTACGATGTCAGAACTTAGTATACACTATGTAAGTCAATGTCGGCAGTGTAACGTGCACGCGCAGTGTAGCATTTAAAGAAAGCTTTAGAAACAACAGCAGAGAAATGAAAAAGCAGTAAAGTACAGAAATCCTAGTGCTGATGTGTGCGTGATAAAAAGGAAAAAATATCCACATGACACTGCTATTACACAACCATGTTACAAGTGCATTAATCCCCTCTGAAGGTGGCATCTAATGGGGAGTTAATGCATGGTGGGACTGTTGCATGCTCTCGGCCTCCGGCCTTGTGCCACAACAGTCCCAACCATGCATTAACTCCTCATTAGATGCCACCTTCATCGGTGATTAATGCTTACTTCACTCACATGTCTGGACAAGTATAAACATGGTTTAAGCTGTAAACATTTTAACTACAACAGTTGCAGCTGCAATGTGGACAGACAGGCAGAGTTCTATGGGTTGGAATTCATAGGAAATTGTTACTGGGAGCAAAGGTTTAACCCCAGTAGTATAGCTACACTGAACTGTTATCAAGAATGGTTACTGCATAGTGTGGATGCATTGAACCACTTTTGCCAAACTGGCCTTTAAAATGGGTTTCAAAACAGTTTTTTTAGTGTAGACAGTGCAAGTGTGGACAGGGCCTTAGGTTGCACAGTTGCAGAGAAATGCATTCAATAGGTGACCCAAGAGCTGGGATTTAAAATTCCCGTACAATTCATATTTGGATCACACAGATGATTGTTTACATACTTCTTCAAAATACTGATACCATCACATAAAAACTATTTTCTTTTGACAGGCCCATCTGCTCTGACGCTGGACCCATGGACAGCGAATCCTCATCTCTTGCTTTCTGAAGACCTGACCAGTGTGAGATACACGGACATCAAACAGCAGGTCCCTGACAACCCGGAAAGGTTTGCTCGGTGCGTCTGTGTTCTGGGTTCAAAGGGATTCACATCTGGGAGACACTACTGGGAGGTCCAGGTGGGGAACAAGACTGACTGGTACGTGGGTGTGGCCAGACAGACCATCAACCGGAAGGTCACAGCTTCACCAGAGGATGGGCAGTGGAATGTGGGACTCTGGAAAGATAGTGAATACTGGGCTCTGGATTCCCCATCCAGGATTCTACATCCACATGTAAAACCCCAGAAGATTGGTGTATACCTGGACTATGAGGGAGGACAGGTGTCATTTTACAATGCCAATGACATGTCCTACCTCTATACGTTTACACGCACTTTCACAGAAAAACTCTACCCTGTCTTCAATCCTTGTTGCAGTAAGGACGGTGATAACCCTAGGCCTCTGACAATCTTCCATCTCAAGCTGTAGTCAAAACATTTTTTTCAACCTCCTCCACCTTGTTGCAGTCTCTCATCTCCTGAAGAACTTTCAAAGAAAACAGCACTTCAAACAAATTATGCAATAATGGCACAGCAGAACATGAGTCATTCTGGGATTTACCCACACCTTGCATGGTGAGGCATGAGGCATAGCCAAGTTTTTATTTTTTTATTGTATTTGTTTATTTGATCACTGGGCAGATGCACTGGTCCCAGGGACCATTTTCAAGCATAACCCATGTTATAAAGATGGCAAAAATATATAGTATCTGTAGAACAACATATAGAGAAATGATCAGATATATGCAAGTGAATTATAATATATTATGAAATGGGTAGAAAGAAAGCTGGCTCCTGATTGGCCAAGAAGTACTTTTAGCTGGTCCGTTACCCCAGCACAACAGCCCAACTGAAAGTAGCTCAACAAAGATATGTTTAAAAAATACATCCAATTTATTAACAAGGACCCATTTCATAATTGCAATAAGGCACTCTAAGGAGTGCATTGTGAGTGGATGGGGGGTAACAGGCCTTCTTGGGCGGTGGAAGCAATCAGTTTTGCCTCGTGCTTCAACCCACCTAAGGTGGACCATTATCCCACCATAATGCACCCCCTGTCATGCCTTATTGCTTTATTATGAAATGGGTTGAAAAAATGCTTGATCCTGATTGGCTGAAAGGTACTTTCAGCTGGGCCATTATCCCAGCACAACAGCCAGGCTGAAAGTAGGTTCTGGCAACTGGGCCGCAGAACATTAAAGATAACAGTATGCTGCTGCATAAGAGCAAACAAGAGTCCCGGCCCAGCTCCGCTGTCTGTCACTATTCTTATGTCGGGAATTAAAAAAAGAAGTAACATCCTTGTCTTCAACCACAGCCGCCAACCACGATTTAAATCCGTGACTCCTACATGCTTGCTGTGAACGCATTTTTGAAAAATGACTATAGGCTTCCACAGTTAGATCAGCAGCTCCCACCCACTGGCTAATCACAGATTTAAAAAAAATAGGCTTCCACACTTGCCACCAGTTTTGTCAGACCTCCCGATTGTGCTCAGGATACCTGCTGGAAACCTGCCGTAGATCGTGCCTTGCCTACCATGTACTGTGAAGGTACCACTGCCCTCTTCTGATTGCTCCCTATACTCAGTGTGTATGTGCAGAACTGGTGCCACCTACTGGCCAGTCGTAACACCACAATCCACAGGCAGGTACTACTTTTTCTTTTTTTTAATTAATTGTTAATATTTATGTTTTACTAATTTAAAACAAGCAGCGAGATGTTTTAATTTGTTTTATTTATTAATAGTGTTGGGGCCCATTTCATAAGCACAATGAGGCACTTCGGGGGGGTGCATTATGGTGGGCTAATGGCCCTTCTCAGCTGGTAAAAGCACTCAGCTTCACCTCGAGCTTCAACCCACCCGAGGCAGGCCATTATCCACACACCCCTGTCATGTCTTATTGCTTAATTATTTATTATTTCAAAGATTTTACCAGGAAAGACATACTTAGCTGGTAACAGCTCATTTCCAGTGTCATGAGATTGAACTGCCATACGAAATGTGATTTACACAGTTGTGTTAGAAAAGATTTAATATGCAGACAATACATACTATAAATATCTAGGAGTTAGAATTTGTACATTACTGCATAATCATGATTGCCTAAAATAAATAAACAAACCATCAGTGGAATCCTAAGGTCAGGAGAAGCATCTGTAGGCAGACTTTTTCAATTGTGTTTCTCTATAAACAGCCAACAAAGGCTTGCCTTGAAATCTCAAAATGAGCTGCACTCTTATGAAACACATAGGCTTTCACCCCAAATTAAGTGCAGGTTTATTTGCCAGAATCCATGACATAACTGTAAACAGTACAGAGCACTGTGCCAGTCACCATTTTGGGAAGTCATGTGATCCTGGCATGTCGCCAAACAGGCTTCAATGTATATCATCGATTTTGGCAAATAAATTCTTTTGAGCACTTCATTTGTAGTATGAGCCTATGTGTATCTTTTAAGAATGCAGCTCATAAGCTAGCCAGATGGTGCTGAGGATTGAGGCGTGGACACCACACCTCGTGTCACACCGGTGACCTGAGTTCGGGAGTGAATTCAGGCCACCAGGGGTCAGCCGGGGGGAGGGAAGGGGAGGATGTGGAACAGGATCGAGACACCACAAGGCAGCTCTCATCTCCGGGGAAGGATGTAAGGGTTCCCTAGCTCTTGGCTGCCACCCAGTGGAAGCTAGGTGGTAGAGCCAAGCCACAAGGGAACCCTGGTATTAGGTAGGGGCCACCACTGGAGCTGCATAGTGCATGTATGCCTCCACGTGCGTGCGCAACTGCGTTCCAGGGTCCCTGAGTAATGGGGAGAAAATCCAGAAGATGCATGTCTCCCTGTTGCCAAGAAGGTACAGGTGGTAATGAAGGCACAAAAAGCAATATGGAGAAAAAGAGTGCAGCTTGTTTTGAGATATCCAGATGAGCCTTGGGGGTTAGCCGCTTCCTGAGCTGCACCAGCCTTTACCCACTGAGCATGGTTGCATCCCTGATGTGTTTTGTTTGGCCTTGGCAGATGTTTTGTATCATAGAATCAGATGTTTTTCAGCAGAAAAATACCCTGTTGGCCCTTCTAGTCAGCCCTTGCTTACTCCCCCTAGGTAGCGTTGGTACCCCAGTATACCTCAATTACTTGCCTCCCCCATAGATCTCTGGCCCCTTTTTCCCCTTGAGGGTATCTATCCCCCCTCTCTTGTCTAAACCCATGTATTTATCCCATGCACTTTTGAATCCCCCCCACTGTTGATGCTTCAACCACTCACTGCGAGGGTAAGCAATGCAAAGCTTAGACTTCTGAAAGCACTACAGGTGGTTAGGAAGGAGAACTGTGCTGAGCGTTTTAAGTTAATTTTCCTAGATGCAGCTGTTTTTATTTTAAATACTGGTTAACATTTTTTTGCTGTTCTTTTTTTTTTTTGTATCTCAAGTTTATTCAAGCAGACTCAGTACACCGTACAACAAAAAAATATATAGCTGTCATTGCATATGCAGAATACATCCAAATTAATATACAATCCAATGCACAGACAGAGGTACACAAGACAAGTACATTTTTAACCCATCTTAAAGTGCCCTCTATAATAAAAATCACCTGAATAGCTTAACCTTAATTTCCCTTTTGTTCAGCAACTGACAGCCGTTCTACACCCTACAATGTGGGAACTAACTAAATCTTGTGTAGCCTCAATAACAATTTACAGGTGCCTGGAACTCATACCAATACTACATCAGAAAAATAACTTCTACATGTTATGAAGTCATGATTTCCTTCTTTAGACGGGTGGGGAAAAAAAGACCCCCTACTTACTAAGGGGTTTAGGGGAGATCCGGAGCTCACCGGGGGGGAGGGATATCTACCCCACCAGGTATAGTAGCTTAGCTCAGTCTTTTTTAGGGTATGGGGTACAAATGTATGATAGAGGTGTCCTCAGTTTCCTGAAGGTGCTTGGGTAGGGGTCAGAGTCTGACCATTCAGACCGCCTTCCACATTTCTTGTTACCCAACTTAACCATGGGTCCCATATTAATCTACACTGCTCCTCTCTCAAATAAATTCTGTCTGTCATTTACTCCATGTCACAAATGTGAACCATCCTCTTTATTCATTCCTTCCCTGTTGGGGGTTTGGTGTCCAGCCAGCGAGAAGTAATGCATTTCAATGTTGCCACCAGGAAGGCTAAAACTAATTTCCTTTGTGCTGGGTGGTGGTGGGGGTAGGAGTCCTACAGCTGTAGGTGTCCCCAGGATACACTCAGAAAACTCTGCTGGGATGTCGATTGCTGTAATTTGCTGGACATCCTCTTTTACTGTAAGCCAGAATCCCCTGATGACTGGGCATGACCAAAAGATGTGTGCATGCGAGCCTTCACTACCACATCCCCACCAGCATTGAGCAGTGTAGGATGGGTTAAAGTGATGGGTCACCACAGGGGTTCTAAAGAAATTTACCAAAATCTTCCAGAAGAATTCCTTCCATCCCGGGGAGGAAGTAACCCTCCACCCTATTTTGATCCTCTTCACCTAGTCCCTTCTAGTGGAACTGTCCTGTAGGTCCTTCTTCCAAGACACTTTCACCTTATCTATTGGGTCCGGGCCCATCTGGAGCAATAGGCCAGATACCTCTGATATACATCTTACTTTCCTTTTCAGGGTGATGACACTGTAAGTGAAGTCCTTCCAAGGGGTCTTAGGTCTGCGCAATGCAGTCAAATTGTCTGCACTGGTGATAAAGTGTCTCACCTGCAGGAACCTGAAAAAATTTGCTTGGGGCAAGTTGAATTTATCCTCGATCTGTTGAAAGGAAGTGCAACCCTCATCCATTAAGAGTTGTGCAAAGCGAGTAAGGCCTTTATTTTCCCACCTTACAAAACCCTGGTCTAGTCTGTGAGGAAGAAAGCCAGGGTAGTAACGTATTAAGGATAAGGGGCCCAGGGAGGGGGCAGAGGCCAACTTACACCTGACCTGTCCCAATATTTTAAATGTATGTTTCACTCATAGATTCTCAAATGAGCCTGAACCTGTGTCCACCCACCCCACACAGGCAAAAGTAAACAGAGGTTGAGGGATCTCTGTCCTCTATTTCTAGCCTGCCTTAAGTTTTACATTGTTTTGCCCATGTGCAAATAGGTACCATTTGGTTTGCCAAGTAATATTTCTGTAGATCTGGCATACCCATGCCCACCTTGATTCTGGGCCTCTGTAGTAGTTTTAATGCAATTTGGGGGCTACGGCCATCCCAAATAAATTTATTTATCCCCACTTTTACCTTGCCCAAAAAATTCAAAGGGATGGCAATTGGCAAGGTAGAAAACAAAAATATAAAACGGGAAGAAGGTTCATTTTAACAGAGTCAATTCTGCCTGCCACACACAGAGGCAAAAGTGTCCACCTGGCCATGTCTTTTTGTATTTCATTCCATATCCTGCCATAATTTATTTTAAAAAAGTCTTGATTGAGAAATACAGATCTGAACCCCAAGTACCTGATCTGGTTGTTCTTAGCTCAAGCAAATGGAAAGGAGGATCTAAATCCCTGTGGGCAGGTGTCAATAAGTACCATCGCCTCTGATTTGTCCATATTCATTTTGTACCCCAATAATTTCCCATACTTTTCCAGCATGTCCAGTAACCTGGGTAGGGAAGTCTCCGGACATCCCAAGAAAAAGATTGCATCGTCAGCATAAAGAGCCACCTTATGCTCCTGTGCCCCCACCCTTACTCCTACTATACTATGATCCTGGCGAACCGCCACTGGCTCTAAGAAAATCACAAACAGGAAAGGGGATAGGGGGCAACCCTGCCGTGTCCCCCTCTTAATCGAGAACCTCTCTGAATTAATCCCGTTCGCTCTCACCTGGGCTTGTGGGGAAGTATAGAGGTTTAGAATGATATTTAGAAATTTGGAGCCGAACTGCATCTTCTCCATGGATTTTGTGAAAAGTACCAATTAACTATCAAATGCCTTTTCAGCATCCATGGAGATGGCTTACTGGAATTCCCCGTCCCCCCTGCAAGGATATTATATTTAATAATCTTCTAATGTTGTCTTGCATAAACCTCCTGGTAATAGGGTTACCACCTGTCCTGAGTTTCGCAGGACAGTCCTGATTTGGGCAGCTGTGTCCTGCAAAAAACATGAAAAATACTACATGTGCTGACTTTTTAGTAGAAAAACTGTTTTCTAACTTTCCACTAAATCTTGTAGAAAACTAAAGTACCTTAACTAAAATACATTAAAATGATATGAAACCATAGAATCAACCAAGAAACTACAATACTTAGCCTTAATTCTGATTATATAGAGAAAAGAAGTCTGTTGCACTGGTCGAGGCTATGTACTGTCCTGCGAAAAATCATGTTTCATTAAGAAATGTCCCACTTTGGGCTTCTTAAAAGGTGGTAACCCTACCTGGAAACAAACCCCGTTTGGTCATAATGTATTAACTTTGCTACTACCTCCTGAAGGCGGTCCGCCAAAATCCCTGTGAAAATTTTTAAATCCACATTGAGAAGGGAGATAGGATGAGTCGGGTCCCTCTCCTCCTTATAAAGAACAGAAATTTGGGCATGTTTCATGAATCAGGAATGTTCCCTTCCTCCTGAACATGCTGAAAACAAGCCTGCAGGGGTTGCCGTATTTTCCCCAAAAGGGCCTTATAGAATTTGCTTGGTAGACCATCTAGGCCTGGAGCCACCCCTGTTTTTAGTTGTTTGATCTTGCCTAGGATTTCTGAGTTCGTAATGGGGCCCTTCAGAAATTCTCTGACCTCTTGAGACAACTGAGGCAGGTTCAGGGATGACAGAAAACCATCCATCATTTCCACGTCTGAACCCATATGATTTGCATTGTACAACTGTTCATAGTATTTTGCGAACCTTTGTGAGATAGAGGGAGGATCTGACAGCAATAAGTCCCCCAGCGTTTCATCATGTATCCCTAGTACTGCCCTACTACATGTTGTTTCCTTAAAGCATGTGCCAGCAGTTTCCCTGCCTGGTTTCCTTGGTCATAGAATTTGTGTTGGGTTTTATGCATGAGCCCCTCCACTTGTGCCGCTAGTAGGTTCTCTAATAATCCACTGTTGTTTTGCCAATTATCACCCCTGACCTTCCTTCTGTCAGTCTTTCTTGTTATGTTTTTACATTCCTCACATTTGTCTCTCTATAACCTTACGATCTTATTAACCGTTTCACTTCACAGGTCGGGTCCATGGTTTCTGCACTTATTATATATCTTACTGCCATTATCTGTATAATGCTTGCCATTATTTTTTGTTGTTTCTACCCATTGTATTTTTGTAGCACTGCTGTATTGTTCCTCTATTTGTATTATTGTACCCATGTTGCTGTTGTTCAACTGTTCTCTTTTTGTTGTACTCTCCTGGGTCGTGCCTGAAAATAGTCATTTTATGGCTAGTGCACCGACCCGGTTAACAAAAACTAAATAAAAAAATTAAAATGAGGTTTTTCTGTCTGCCAAATTTCTATATCTACAGGATCTAAAGTTAGTTTATGCCTAAATTCTGCCTCTTTTAAATCCTTCTGCTTCCTTTGAGCCGGTAGCCTCTCTCTTTTACATCTTACGCTATATGAGATGATTATCCCTCTGAGGTAGGCTTTAAGAGCATCCCATCTATCTGCTGGGGAAGTCTATTCTGGGTCGTTCACACTCAGGTATGTTGTCACCCCCTCTGTGACCTCATCTTTAAATTCCTCAGAGTTTAGTAGGCCCACGTTCAAGCACCAGTTGGAGTTTCTGACTACCGGGGCAAATTGCAAATACAAATATACGGGTGAGTGGTCAGACCACGTCATGGGTTTAATGACACACTTCTGAATATCTGGTCTCCTCTCCTGTGAGAGAAAAATCATGTCTATCCACGAAAAGGACCCATGCCTATGTGAAGGGAAAGAATAATCCCTCTGCTCAGGATTAGTTTCCCTCCATGCATCCACCAACCCTGTCTCATCTAACAGCCTTCCTAAAAAACTGTGATCTGGGCTCAATTACACCTCCCTCGGGAGTCCCTGCTTTTCCTGTTCCATTCCGCAGAAACCACCCTGTTGAAATCCCCACCAAAGATATATAAAGCATTCGGGTCATCTATTGTGTCTACAATCAACTGCCTCAAAAAACTTTTGTTGGCTCTTTCCTCTTTGGGGGCATACAGATATATCATAAAGCTATTGATGTTTAAAAAAAGGGCTTGTGCTTTTACAAACCTCCCATTCAGATCAGTTGTAACCTGTTAAATTTGAATTGGGGTATTTTTCCTTATCAAATTGCTGTGCCCCTCCTGTGGGGGTGTGTGGGCCAGTGTATTGCCCGAACCTCCCCCGGCCAACTCCTTTTCAACTTCTGATGTTCAGATTCAGTCAAGTGAGTCTCTTGGAGAAAGGCCAAGTCTACACCCCCCGCCTCAGTTCCTGCAAAATGCGTGCCCTCTGGACCGGGCCATTCAGGCCCTTCACATTGTATGTTACCATACATAGCTCAGCCATTTGTGTCAATAACCAGTAAAACATTTCTGTATTTTGAATTCACCCACTCGTCCCATCCCCCCCCAACTCCCCCACCCATCACTCCATATAAGTTCACAGGCAGTTTCAATCTATAACCTAACAAGTAACATAGCATTTGTTTAAGTAGAACCATAAACAGAATTATGCAATTGGCAAATCAACCCAACTCTGTCTCCCAAAAGTGCCACCTTTTCCAACCCTCCATCATGTGTGGTTGAGGGAAGGCAGTGCAGACATGTAAGCTGCACCAAACTACAACTTCTAAAAGAAGTTGGAGTATTAGGTGGCTCTCACAGCCCTGGCAGCGGGTTACGAACTGCAAAGACTAACTAACCACCCTCCTCTCCCCAGAGTGCCCCCCCCACCAATTTCCAAATATAGCAATGTACTCTATAAACAGCACCAAATATAAATCTTGCTCCTATTGCATCATTATAAGTACTCGCTTAACTAATCAATTAAATTTAACAGTTTGAGGAAAAGAAATACAGGGAACGGAACCACTATATATCCTCTCTTATCGCCCCTGCTTTAAAGATTTTTTTTATCAAAGAATGACAAAAGAAAAATATTATTTCTGTCCAAATGCAGTTCTTCCTGTAGATCCATCTATGAAGTGTCTCTATCTGCATGCAACAATAGTGTAGATGAAAGAAATATTTTGTTAAGACACTTCATGAAACAACAAAACAAGGACAGATCTCGATAAATAGAGAGTCATTGGAAAAAAATACAGGCTCACAGTTCAGGTGTCTTTCTCCTTCAAGTGTTCTAGTCCCCATCAAGGCCTGCACTCTGCGATGATCCATTCTCCTAGGCCTCCAGTATGCTCATGTGTCCTGTGTTTTGGAGATAGAAGGCTCTCTCTCTCTCTCTTTCTCTCTCTCTTTTTCTCTCTGTCTCTCCTTCTGGTTTTTCCTTTTGCCTCTGAATCTCCTCGGTGGCAGGGATCTTTATTTGGAGCCATCGAGGTCCTCTCTGTTTCTATCTGCTGCAAGGGCTGGGCATCTTTTAAATTGGCCATGAGGCCTCCTCTGCGCCGGCTGGGGCCTTTTACTACATACCAGTGTCTGTACTCTAGTGCCTCCTCCCCCCGGTATTTTATCTCCTTCCCAGTCTGCCACCTCTGACCCTTCAGGGGGACAAGTGGACATCCCACTGCCCAGAACCCTACCCAAGCAGACCTCTAGGCCCCATGGAGCCATGGATTACCCCCAGGGCAGGGACGAAGCGGGGGCTCAGACACCCCGTAACTTACATTTCGTTAGTCTGAGGTCTGCTGGGCGGGCACAGGCAAATTGTGGGCACGGCCTTGGTCCTCCCATCTTCCCGGCTGAGGCAGGCTGTTTTTCACATTTTCTCCCTTCCCTAGCAGCAAGTGACTTCCCCCGACGTCATGACGCAAGCGCTGATGTCCATGCTGCTTAATGGCTGCATCCCATCCCCAAATGGAGCTTGCAGTTCTCCGAGCCTCCGCTCAGGATCATGCAAGTGTCAGGCATCGGCCGGATCCCTCCCTGGAGAAGGCGAGCTGTCATTGGATGCTGTAGCCTATCTCCCCCCAGTGGACCCACTGACGACCCGAGTCTACTCCTGAACCCGGGTCGCCGACGTGGTGCGAGTGTACTCCGGTGCTTTAATGGTTTCTGCATCTATCATCTCGGCCAAAGAATATTCCATCACTAGAGGAATTTTGCAGCATCTGAGATAGCGGGGAAGGTATGGATACCCATATCTGTTGTGATGTTTAATATCGCCAGATAGTCCAGATGTGCTTTCACCCCCTTGGCTCAGAGTTGTTTCAGTATCGGGAACAGCTGACACCTGCAGTCCATCATAGTGGGTGCGTAGCTGTGTTTGAAAAATAGCCTGGTATCCCCAAAGATCAATTCTTTTTTGGCCCAAGCTCACTGCAGAATGTCTGATTTAGTTCTGTAGTCCAAGAAAGCTAGAATTATTGAACAAGGGTGAGCTTTTGGGTCAGTCGGCATTGCGTTCAGAAAATGATGTACACGGATAATGTTCGGTTGATAGTCTTTGTCTAGGCCCAGAATCTCCTTTAGTAAACTCTCCATAAAATTCACCATGTCTCCCGATTCTGTTTTCTTTGGCAAGCCATGTATTCAGATGTTGGCCCTGCACAAGCAGTATTTCAGGTCTTCTATTTTTTGTTGTAACCAAATTTCCCTATTGTGTAGCTGGAGAATTGCCCCATTGTGGACATCCAATGTTTGGGAAGTCTCTGTAGCTGGGATGTAGTTAGATGGGGGGCCGACTTGGGAGAGCTTCCGAAAGTTCAGTTCGCCATTGAAGCCGGCTACACCAGAATTTCATTGCTGTTCTATCTTTGAAGGCTTTTTAGTTATCCTGGTGGGCATTTCTGATTTACACACAGGTGGTTAGTATCATTTTAGGCCTGTGTGACGTAGTTTATGTCCCTTTCTCAGCTTTGACTTTGTTGTCAAAATACATCCACATTCTGTCGCACAACAGTGTTGCTTGAGAGGGACATAAATGACATCACAAAGTTCTAAAATGGTACTGACCACCAGAGTGTAAATCAGAACCAACCACTGAGTTATACTTACAGGCCAGTGTAGTGGAATAGTAACAAATGTGGAACCGGTACCTAAAAACAGCTTCTAGTGGGGAAAATGACTTGCAAGTTCTGCACAGTTCTCCTATCAATAAGGAGTTGGAAATGAGGGTCCGTAGAATGTAACGAAGGCTGTTGTAGACCTTAAACCACACAAAAAGTGGGAAATCCCACAACGAAACATAGTACCAGTGCCCCCCCCATAAAAAGAGCAGCCTGAAAGCCTGCAGTTCATTTAAGTTAATTCCATTTTCTTATCTTGCCTTCGTTCAATCGTTTTAACATTTCAGAGGTGTTCTTGGTTTCATCATTCAGCCGAATCAAGATTAACCTGACCACTGATGACAAGGTGACCCCCTCATCAGTCAGGTACCTACTCTAAATTTTAACATGCAAATGTGAGCTGAGGTCCCATTGCTTCTCTCTTGCATATGTGGAAACCACTCTCTGGCTTCATCTTATAAACAGTGTGCTCTGGCCTGTAAGAGGCTCACAGATGACCGCTTAGGAGCTTACTAATTAGAAGAAATTTGAAGTGTAGTTACCTGACTGATGAGGGGCTCACCTAGGGGCAGGGGCACTGGCATTATAACTGTTTGTTTCTGATTTTGGCCACACACCAGGAGCACTCCTGCAGGATGTAAGAAAAATGAATAAGAAATTTGAAAAAAAAAAAAATCTGTGCATTAGCCAGGGTTGAGCTTGCTAAACCTTTACCATTAAATTACACAATGACCCGTGCTCTGGAGGGACTTAAGAGAATAAAAAATTGACCGATCTGTGAAATATAGAATCATATATATGGGGTGTTTTTTTTTTGTTTTTTTTTTACACAACCAGGAGAGACACACTAAGCTGAAAGCTTGTTTACAGGTGCAACCTGGGAGCACAAGGAAGTTAAGTGACTTGCTCAGGGTCACACAGTACGCAAGTGGGGCTGTGGAATTCAAACCCAGGTCTCTAGGTTTGCAGCTCAGAGCCTTAAACCACTACGCTATACTGCCTTTACACTGGGGTGTGTAAACAGAAGTTTATACACACCCAAGGTATGTAGCATAAACCCTGAGAGTAAAGCTTGAGGGATTTATCCAAGCATACAGCATCAAGAGTGTGTGTAAAATTTGAGTTTACACACCACTTCCATGTTTTATTTTTATTAAACAATGCAGTAAATAATGACGTGATGCACCTGCCAGTCATAAAAATTAGTTCCAAATTCAATAGCTGTGTGCAGCTGGCAGAAAAGTGTTTGTCCCAGAAGGGGAGTTCTCTTGAAAACCCTGCTTCCAGTACATATGCTTTCAAAAACTACAGGGATTTTTTTTTTTTATTTATTTGTATTTTACATGCCCACTCGCTGCTCCAGCCCCCTTCCCCCTCACAGGTCTGCCTCTTATGTGCCGCCTCCCTCCAACCCCATAGGTCTTTGCCCCTTCATGGCAAGGTCTGACTAAGCCAGATGTACCCCACCTCATCCTGAGTGCAGATGCAGGTGTTCCAAGAGTGGAGGAGCAGTGGACAGTAGCAAGGGTCAGCATCCAAGTTATTCTGCACAGAACAGGACTTTTTCCTTTGTTCTGGTCCGGCCTCCTTTGGGGGTGCAAGCACTTGAGTGCAGGCATCATGCACACTGAGTGGAGCTCTAATGACGTCCCCCCTCCCTGCCGCATTGCCGCTGCACTGTCCTTGTGGCCACCTGTCACAGGCTGTGGGTAGACATGGACTGATAAGGCAGTGAGGCGATAGTAGTTCAAAACAAAATCAATGTTAATTCTTCTCAACAGAACAATAATAGGTAAAAGAAGCGAACTTAAGCGACAAAACGAAAGGAGGCAAATCAAAAAGCCAGACTATATACATACATCAACTAGAACAGGCTAGTTGTACTAGGTGTTTACCCTTCAGCACTCTGCTACTATCTATCTGCTAACTCTGATCTGTCTTATATAGGGCTTTGTACCCATGTGATGGCTAGCTGTGCCCATTAGTACTTCTTTTTACTTTAAATTCTTTATTTACAACATATTTTCTATCAAGCAACACATTATACACATTCTTCCATCATAATAAAGGGTCTAGGGTATTCAAACCATAATAATAATTTTGAGCCCCAAACAATTTCTTTGTTCTGTGACCCTGAGCACCTCCCCAAGCCATTTCCTGCATAAATCTAGCAAGGGGGAGGCCGACCTCCTCTATAGAAATGTAGAGCTGAGGAGGGGCTGCATCCACAGGCCAGGTTACACTCCGAGAAACAGCATTTTACAGGGAAACCTTTGCTTTTAATTCCCTGTTTTAACATAATACTACCTCAGAATATGTGCCCAAATGCTTTTGTATGCTGTTTCCTGCCTATTTTGTTACTTTACAGGAGCTGTGCTCCAAACACTGCTTAAAGGAGTGGTGCTTCAAACTGCCACTTTTACACAAAAGGGAAAGAGCTTGAGAAGCCACACCACTGAGGAAAGGTTAAAAACAAACCTCCAGCTCCAGGAGGTTACTTCTCTGTAGTTTAGAACCCAGGCTGCTTGTTTGTGCAGAAAATGGACTTCGGCCGGCCCGCTGGCACAGCGGTTAGATTTCCGCTTGCGACGCCAGCGACCTGGGTTCAGAAATGAGCCTGGGAAGCTGGAGGGCCGGCTGGGGGAGAAGGCTTGAGCATCCCAAGGACAGCTTATCTTCTCCAGGGAGGGAGGGAGGGGGGTTGACATCCCGGTGCAAGACTGGCCCCAGACGGAGGTCTGGGGCACAGCATGCGCCGAGATGCAGCATGGGGAGAATGTCGCGGGAGTCAGTGCTATGCGCCTTGACATCAGGGATCACGTGACGTCCACAGAAAAACAGGGAAAAATGGCCACGGCATCTCCGGTAGACGGAGCGCTAGCCCCGATCCCCAATGCCTCCTACCTGCCACCGAACCGGCATCCCGACAAGACAAGGAAAGATGGGGAAATGGCCCCACTTCGACCCCGCCTGTGGGGTAAACCAAGGCTCCATGGGGGATGAGACCACTTGGAATGGTCAGGTAGGAGAGTGGGGACATACAGGGCATAAGTGGCTCCCAAAGAGAGGAGTGCTGATGGTCGGGGGGGGGGTATAAAGAGAAAGTAAAAAAAAAAGAAAATAGGCTTTGTCTGGCTGTTGGTTTGTTTTTTAAGGGTACCTAAAGCCACTGCTTTACTGCTTACAGGCTTCAAGGTACCTGGGGGAGTAAAAGCAGCATTTCAGCATAACAGCCAAAACAAACAGCCAAAAAAGGAGCTGTGTGACATGCGCACAGTTGTGGTTCTGCAGGGCAGAGACTGGGGAATTTTACAGTCTGCAAACAGCAGTACAACTGAGGAGAAAAGTTACAAAACAGCTTGTAGCTTTCTCTCTGGGTGGCAAGACCTTGCTTTTCCTGGACCAGGCTTCTTTTTAAACAGCAACAACATTAACACTATGGATAATATGGATACAGGTATTTCTTTCATTTACAAGTTTAAAGCCACAGCTTATATCAATGCATCTCAGGACAAACTGTTGAAGGGCATTTTAAAATGGGAGTTCGGACAGTGACTCCACACTGTGCCTTGGCTTGCACATAAAAGCTGGCTAACTAACAGTGGCAAAACCCAGGGCTGTGAACATAAAACATATAGGGACAAACGGACAAACAACAACGTGGGTGGCCAGCCCAACAAACAAAACATATAATGCAGTACAGCATATAACGCAGGACACTCACAACTCAGGTATGCCAACATTACCTTCCTTAGCATACTGCGTTTAAAAAAAATGGGGGGGCACCCTTTCACATTCTCCTCCCCCACCCAAGACAAAACCTGTGAGGTTTCTAATCCTAGTGTGGTTTTGTACATTCATACTAAAGTACACCTGATATCAGATCTCACTGGGAGGGATGGAGCCACAGCCCGCCCTCACCAGGGCTCCACCTCAGGGACCCTAATACAAAACCTTATCAAGTGGAAAGAGTTTCCTCTTTCCTGCATACTATTTCATTTTCCCCCGAGGTCTGATAACAGGTGTGCATTTTCACTTGTCCCATATTTGGACATATAGTCTGCATTACAGTGTGCGGTACCCTTCCTATGCTTGATGGTAAACCTATAAGGCTGTAGGGGAAGGTACCATCTCATTATGCGAGGGTTCCTGTCCTTCATTACATGGAGCCAGCATAATGGATTGTGGTCTGTCCACAGTTCAAATTCAACATCCCACAAGTAAAAACAATGACAGCTAGGCACTCCTTTTCAATTGTTGAATAGCGAGTTTCTCGTTCATGAAGTTTTCTACTTATATAAACTATCGGATGTTCCTCTCCATCTATTATCTGGGAAAGTACAGCACCTATGCCACAGTTGGAGGCATCCGTCTGAACGATAAAGGGTTGATTAAAATCAGGAGTGCATAGAACGGGATGAGCATAACCCAGCTTTGAGGTTCTAAAAAGCATCCTCGCATTCTGGGGACCAAACAATTTTGTCAGGTTTATTCTTTTTTGGTCAGGTCAGTTAAAGGGGCTGCTACAGTGGCAAAATTGGGTAGGAAGTGACGGTAATAGCTGGCCAGCCCAAGAACGAATGCACATCTTTTTTTCATTTTTGGTCTGGGGCTATTGGCCACAGCATCCACTTTTCCTATTTCAGGTCTCAACAAACCTTTACCAATTTGAAAACCTAGGTATCTTGTTTCCTCCATAGCCAAAGAGCATTTAGATGGGTTGATCGTGAGACCAGCATCTTTGATGACAGTTAACACTTCTGTAAGATAACACATGTGATCTTCCCATGTGGCACTAAAAAGTGACCACATCGTCAAGGTACGCTGCACTGTATTTGGCATGGGGACTCTAGATATGGTCCATGACTCTCTTAAAAGTCACAGGGACACCATGGAGACCAAATGGCATCACAGTGAACTGAAAGAGGCCTAGGGGTGTATTAAATGCTGTCTTTTTAGGGGCATCTGGATCTAAAGGAATTTGCCATTACCCCTTCGTTAGATCTAGGGTACTGATGTACCAGGCATTTCCTAAGTGATCCAAGATGTCGTCAATTCGAGGCATCGGGTAACTGTCAAACTTAGAGACAGTATTTAGATGCCTAAAATGCAGACACATCCTTACACCTCCTTCCTTCCTTCCTACTACAATCATTGGGAAACTCCACTCACTATGGGAGGGTTCAATAATGCCTAATGCTTGCATTTTCTGAACCTCCCGGATGACATCCTCTCTAACCCTTTCAGGGAGTTGATAGGGCTTTTTGTCTTATGGGTTGTTCCTGGTTTACAATAATGTGATGCTCTGTATCCTTGACCCTTCCTGGTGTTCCAGTAAAAGTGCATTTAAAAGTGTTAAACGGTTTCTGGAGCTCATCATGCTAGTTGGACGTTAACTCAGAGTTGATTTCTACACCTGAGAGTTCCCCTACACCTTCCAGACATTGGTATGCTATATGAAGTTCACTGTCTGGGGGTTCTGGATATACATAACTGCATAAAGGGGATGCCTGTTCCACCCAGGGCTTCAATAAATTACCATGATAGATGCGCTTTTGATGGTTCTTGTCAGGAGTGGTTACCTCAGATGTCACTGAACCCACAATTCTAGAGATTACATAAGGGCCCTGACATTTCATGTACAACTTATTTTCAGAGGATGGCAAGAGTAACAATACTTAATCTCCCTCTGAAAATTCTTTAAATCTGGTACCCTTGTCATAGTGCTCTTTCTGTCTGACTTGCTGGTCCTGATTGACTTTGTGTGCTTTCCGGACATATTTAACTAACCGGATCTGCAGCTGATGCCAATAATCTACTGGGCCAATCCCTTTTTCTGCTGTACCTTCTTCCCACTCCTCTTTGATTACATCCAAGGGACCTCTAGGGTTTCGCCCAAACAGTAATTCAAAGGGTGAACACCCGGTAGAGGCCTGTGGTACCTCTCGATAAGCAAATATTAGATAGGGTAGGTATACATCCCATTTAGATCCTTCTTCCTGTACAGATTTCTGAAGCATTTTCTTCATTGTTTGGTTGAAACGTTCAACCAGACCATCAGTTTGAGGATGGTAAGGCATAGTGTAAACAGCTTCAATACTGAGGACCTGATACAAACGTTTCAACAAGCTGGCACAAAAGTTGCTCCCTCTATCTGTAAGGATTTCTCTAGGGATACCCATTCTACTGAATATCTTACCAAGCTCTTCAGCAATCTTAGGAGCTGTAACAGTTCTAAGAGGGACAGCTTCAGGGTATTTAGTTGCATAATTGCAAACTACTAGAATAAAATGGTTACCTTTGGCACTTTTTGGTAAAGATCCAACAACATCCATTGCTATCCTCTCAAATGGTGTTGTGAACAAAGGCATGGACTGAAGGGGTACCTTGTCACTGCGTCCGATTTTGGCTACTCGCTGGCATTTACTACAGCTGTTACAATATTCCGATACCACATCATGAATGCCAGGCCAAAAAAAATCTACGGAGTAAGCGATTTAAGGTACGGTCCCTTCCAAGATGTCCCGCCAGGGGAATATCATGAGCTATTTCCAATACCTTTTGTCTATACTGTTTAGGCACCAACAATTGCTCCACTCTTTCCCCTGTTTGGGGTTAACCCGTATTCTATATAACAGGTCATTACTTAACTGGAATTCAGCTTGTGCTGAGTCAGTACAAACTCCAGCCTGCAAAAAGAAAGGTGCTAGGTTACATCTGTCCTCTGTAACTCTTTAAACTTCCCAGACCCACTCTCTTTCACAAGTTCTACATCATATAACACTTTAACTTCAGGTTTAATGTCTCTAGCATTAGACTGAGTCGATAAATGTTTTTCTTTTCTCTTCTGGGCTTTCGGACTTCTTTTCCAGGGGCCCCATAAATGTCCTGTTCAAAGGGATACAACAGTTCCAGTGTCTTTTCTTTCTTTGCTTGTGCTCAGGTAACAACAGCACACAAGTTGTCTGATAACTGTTCAAACTGGGGATGATCATGACCAATGATGATGGAAACAGGCAAGTGTGGTACTACCCTGACTTTCATGGATTGAGAGTGTCCATTAATTTGTAGCACACTATCCAGTAAAGGGTAGTGATGAATGTCACCATAACTACAGGTTAATACTGTATTAGGGCCTCTTGGTGCAGGTTTCATATCTAATACGTGAGCTTGAACAAGAGTTTGTCCACTCCCTGAGTCAAGTAGGCCACTCACCAGTTTTTCCCCAATTTGCACTGAGAATTAAATATAATTCCCAATTGGCAGGAGCAAGTTGTGCTTGTTCAGTTTTCTTTTTGGGACAGAAACCTGCCACCACAGTCTCGACATATTATATTAGGGTTATAGCCCTTAGGTCTAATACTGTTAGTGCTGTTCCCCTGATTAGTGTTATTGTGCCCAGAAGTAACAGAAGGGGTTCTTACCAGAGGTTGTTGAGGTCCTTTCTGATGATGTGGTCTCACAGTAATATAATTTTCTGCCAACCATATGGCCACATAATAGGACTCTGGTCGATATTCTTTGACCCAGATCTGGACGTCTTGAGGCAGTATTCTGATGAACTGTTCTAAAATAATAGACTCCAAGATTTGGTCTACAGTTCTCGTGGCTGGTTGTAGCCATTTTATACAGAAGTCTCTCAGCTTTGTATAGGCATCTTGAGGGAAGCCTGTTGTATGGCACTTATATGTTCTAAACCTCTGCTGATACATCTCAGTACTGATGTTGTATCACTTTAAAACAGCTGCCTTCACAACATCATAGTTATTAGACTGGGTTACCTCCACGTGACTGTATGCAAATTGCACCTTCCCAGTTAAATAGGGTGCCAAACGTACTATCCACTGATCTCTTGGCCAGGAACATGCTGCTGCAACTGGCTCAAACGTCATCAGGTGCGCTTCACTATCATCAGTCTCAGTTAACTTCATCATCTTAATGTCCTTTTGGCTGCCTCCAGGAGGTGCTGGAGGTCTAGCTGTGCCCATAGTTTGCACAGCTCGGAGCAGATCTGCCCACCGAGCATCACTGTCTCTCTCGTCCATTTCCCTTTGTCTTTCGATGTCGACTTGTCTCAGGCATAACCATCTCAACAGTTCACTGGATTCCACAGGTGGTTCACCTCCAGAAGCTTGAGCCTGCTCCTCCCTCCTGTCACCTTCCATTCTTCTGGATACTTTCAGCTTCCCTTCTCTCCTTTGTACCACCACATTAAGACCAGGAACCAAGGGTATCTGGAATTCCTCAGCCTTATGTAACCATGGGTTGGGTTGATGTTATTTTTTTGTTTTATTAGCACGATGCGGTGCCTCCATTATGTAACCCAATACCTGGCTTCCTGGGTTCGGGGAGAAAACTGTTGCTCTGCATTTTGGCTAGGTTTGACTTCTAGTCAGGGGCACCCACGTAACTCTGGACACAGGAAGCAATAACTGTAATGTCCAAACCAGGAGTAGGATTCTAGAGTGTGGCTTTTATTCACAACACAACAGAAAAATAAAGCATAGATGGACCCCCACGGGGCTACACTCCTGGTAATGCAGATATACGGAGAACAGAACACATCTTCTCCACACTGTAACCCTCAGGTTCTGAAACACATCAGGCTCTCAGCCCGAACTTGTACTCTTCTCTGGATTTCCCTGGCATGGCACATCCGGCCAGCACTTGGACTACTTTCCATAAGGCATGGATATTTACTGGTAGCTCCCTCTTCCACCCATGAGCACATCCTGGCTCCATAAAGGGAAAATCTTCCATCTAATCCCACGTCTGGGTACTTTCCATGAACACTGGCCAAGTGCCCGGAAGAAACCTATAGGTGCCCAAAGTGAACCCATGGAGGTAAATCCGGTTACTGCAGATTGGGGGGGGGTCTCCCACCTCTTGCTCCCAAATCTATACCCGGCCATTCATTTGGAATCAACACCTTTCCTAAAACATACTGTTGTAGAGTGCTGTCTCGAAATGTATGTTACACTTAACACTCTACAGTCTCTTGAAAATAGTGTCCTGACTTGTAATGTTCTTTAAGTGGTTATGTCCATCCCTGTAGACCCCCACTGTACAGATTACATTTTAAGTCACACACAACTGTAGTACTGTACTTGACTGTCCTTTCTTGACCCCACAGTAGCAGATACTAAACACACTGTCTAGTAATAACATAGGCTCTCTGGCAGAGCTGACTCACCCTGGTTTGCAGGTGTCTACAGGCTTCTGGAAAAGCAAACTACTTCTTGTGCCTCAGCACTTGAAACAACACACGACAGGCAGCTTTCCCTCTTCAGCTGGGACAGGGGATTGCCCCTGAAGTTGCTGGCTTCTCTTCCCCCATCCCTTCTGGGATGGGGCACTGAAGAAAACTAGGGAACAGTCTCTACCACTTGACCAATTTCTTCTGTGTCTCTATCTAGAGCAAGAACACAGACCCTCTATCTCTGGGTAGCTCTATAGCAGAGCTTAGCCCTGAGGGGCTGCCAACTGCAGCACACCTCATATTTCCACCGAATCTCCCTGCAGACTGCTCAAGACTGAATTCAAACCTCCCAATGTTCTAGCCTAACCACTTTTTTTAACATTCCAGTGTGGCTTATGCTGCTGCGAGAATTCTATATGATGTCATCCCTCCAGCTCAGCTGAGACTGAGGACAGAGTGAGACAGTGTGAAATCCATTTAACTGGAGTTTCACAAGCTGCCTTCCCTGCCTGCCACTAGATCTAAGTGTGATTCTTGTAACCCCAGGTGACAGGGGGGTTACACCTGTAATGAATAACAACCCCAGGTAGTAGGACACCTTAGTCCTGCTGCATCCAGTCCACCTGGGCCTAGAGCAGACCGCTCCAGTCAGAATCCCACCACTACCACCATGTGTCACAGGCTGTGGGTAGAGATGGACTGATAAGAAAGTGCGGCGATAATTTCAAAACAAAATCAATGTTTATTCATCACAGCAGAACAATAATAGGTAAAAGAAGTGAACTTAGGTGACAAAATAAAAGGAGGCAAATCAAAAAGCCAGGCTATATACATACATTAACTAGAATAGGCTAGTCGTACGAGGTGTTTACCCTTCAACACTCTGCTGCATCTATCTGCTAGCTGTGATCTTTGCTCTGTCTTATATAGGGCTTTGCACCTATGTGATGGCTAGCTCTGCCCATTAGTACTTCTTTTTACTTTAAATTCTTTATTTACAACATATTTTGTATCAAACAACACATTATACACATTCTTTCATCATAATAAAGGGTCTAGGGCATTCAAGCCATAATAACAATTTTGAGCACCAAACAATTTCTTTGTTCTGTGACCCTAAGTACCTCGCCAAGCCATTTCCTGCATAAATCTAGCAAGGGGGAGTCCGACCTCCTCTATAGAAATGTAGAGCTGAGGAGGGGCTGTATCCACAGGCCAGGCTACACTGTGAGAAACAGCATTTTACAGGGAAACCTTTGCTTTTAATACCCTGTTTTAACATAGTAATAGCTCAGAATACGAACATACGAATGTGCCAGCAGAAACAGACCACCCGGGCTATCTAAGTCTGCTCAAGTGTGCAGCCAACACCCCTAGTTTGCAGCTGCCTCAACCTCCCTCCCTTTTGTCATCCCACTGCCACCCCCACCCTCACTCTCCCCTGTTCCCTGTCCCATGCCCTTGCTTTTGTAGGCTGTTTTCTGCCTATTTTGTTACTTTAGAGGAGCTGTGCTCCAAACACTGTTTACAGGAGTGGTGCTTCAAACTGCCACTTTTACACAAAAGCGAAAGAGCTTGAGAAGCCACACCGCTGAGGAAAGGTTAGAAAAAAACCCTCAAGCTCCAGGCGGTTGCTTCTCTTTGGTTTAGAGCCCAGGCTGCTTGTTTGTGCAGAACATAGCCTTTGGCCGGCTGTTGCTTTGTTTTTTAGAGATACCTAAAGCCATTGTTTTACTGCTTACAGGCTTTAGGGTACCTGAGAGAACAAAAGCAGCATTTCGGCATAACACCCAAAACAAACAGCCAAAAAGGAGCTGTATGAACATGCACACAGTAGTGGCTCTGCAGGGCAGAGACAGGGGAACTTTACAGTCTGCAAACAGCAGCACAGCCGAGGAGAAAAGTTAGAAAACAGCTTGTAGCTTTCTCTGGGCGGCAGTACCTTGCTTTTCCTGGACCAGGCTTCTTTTTAAACAGCAACAACATTAACAATATGGATACTGGTATTTCTTTTATTTACAAGTTTAAAGCCACAGCTTATATCAATGCATCTCAGCGCAAACTGTTTAAGGGCATTTTAAAATGGGAGTTGGGACAGTAACTCCACGCTATGCCTTGGCTTGCGCAAAAAAGCTAACTAACAGTGGCAAAACCCAGGGCTGTGAACATAAAACATATATGGACAAACAGACAAACAACAACGTGGGTGGCCAGCCCAACAAACAAAACATATAACGCAGTGCAACATATAACACAGGACACTCACAACCCAGGTATGCCAGCATTACCTTCCTTAGCATACTGCATTCAAACAAATGTGGGGGCACCCTTTCACACCACCCAGGAGGTGGTGCTGTAGTGGCTGCAACAACCCTCTCCCCAGAGGAAGATAGTGCCCCCCCCCACGGTGCACAGTCTTCCTCCCCCTGGCCACCCCCAATGACTCGAATTTGCTCCTGAAGTTGGGTCGCTGGCGTCATGAGTGATAGCACTACTGCTGTACCTGCAGGCCATCCCTAGGATTTCTTCTAAGCATTTAGGATCTGCTTACCCTTCCTGCACTGTTTTGTGTTTCTGTGTCTTTCCATACATGGAATGATTGTTTATCATGAGACACAAAAATAAAAAAATGCACATAATACGTCTGGCAAAATGTTCAGACACACAGAATGTTTGCTACTGTATAAGGAATATCCCATGAGGTAGCTCAAAATACGATTGTTATTTGGTGCGGAATATAGGTGTTATTGTTCCCTTACATGAGTGGAACAATAACAGCAACATTTTAGACAAAATAATCATACTTTCAGCTACCTCATAGGATATCTTATGTATACTGTGGGATTTTTGAGTTTTTTTTGTGACTGAAGTGCTACAAAGTTACAAAGGAAAAAAGTATAAAATGTAAATGGTGTCCCTATGTTCAGTGGCTCAGCATGAGAGATGCTAATCCAGAATGATCAAAAGCTGTATGACATCTCACAAGCGAGAAAACATTTCCAGGTATGTTCAGTGTGTCCAAAATGAGTGAGATAAATTTCTGAACATGCTCAGTGATCAACTTCATTTATTTTGCTCATGTTGGGTCAAAATAACACTTCTTACTTGCAAAATGTAGTTGCACTCGCATGGTATACATCGGATATCCCATGAGTAAACTTCAAATATGCATGTTATTTGGCTTGGAATGTTGGCATTATCGCATACTTGCAAGGGAGACATAGCCACATATGCACAGTGGCAACAACACCAACATTTCAAACCAAATAACTTTTGTATTTGGAGCTGCCTCATGGGATATCAAGTATACACCATGGGAGTTCCCGCTTTTTATGGCTGCATGGGCAGAGCCCTTCAGGTATTTTGGGATCACTGTAGGAGACAGGGAACTATTCACTATGCATGCGCGACAGTACAGCAGCCATCTTAGACACTGCACTATTTTGTGCCATGAGCTCCGTGTTCACGGAGCTGTCGCTCTCCTCCGACTCGTCTCTTCAAACTCCTTCAGCGGCTGTATGCAGCTGTGTCAGCTCTGACCAGAGTTTGTTTTATGTGACTATTGCAGGTAACAAATGTGCTCTGTTATGTAAATGGATGATCTTTTTGGGGTTTCCATTTCCACTTTATTAATAAAACTAAGCCAAACCTTTTACATTTATGATTAAAATGACAACACCATTGTTTGATGCACTGCTCACGCCAGTTCTTGTGAAAAGCAAAGGTTGTGGCTACTATGCAAATAGCATAGCTATTGTGCAAATAGCATGATTTCAGCTGTTATCTGCACCATAGCTATGTATTCAGTGAAAATAACAGCTCATTGCAAGTTCTTCTGCATGAGAGAACTGCAAAGCTGAACAGTTCTGGCACACCCAGATCTTGAGAAAGCACTCTTATAACCTTAAGAGATGTCGTAACTGTACATATAAACATATTAAACATCATTTCATGCTGTTCTGTTGTTCAAAAATGGAATTTATATTTAAAGTAAAATTGTTTTACTTTGTAGAAAATAAAATAAAGCCCCGTATGTGTGAAATGGAACATGTCTGAATTTAGAGTTTCAGAATTTTCAAACTGTTTGCATGAGACATCCTTGTTATACCAGTGCCTGGAATGTTTAAAAATAAACAGTCTTGATTTATTAAATATAATGTCATTTATAATACAGAATACAAGAATTTAAGCAATGAAGTATGACCAGGGGTTAGATTAACAGTCTGTTAATCACCCCCTAGGGGTGTAATGTGGCACGAGGCGCAGCCAAGTGCCATATTGCCCCAAGGGGGTGATTAACTGACTGTTAATCTAACTCATGGGAGTGCCTTATTGCTATTATAAAAAAATATTCCAAAAGAAAAGTGTTAAAAGTATCCTTTCTGAATGCTTCCTCATTTAGAGGGATATTTTTAATAAAATAGTTCTTCCACCAACAGTTTAAGAATGCTGGTTCAGAATCAGAATGCATCATTCCACACATTCAGCAGTGCTAGAGGATGGAATGCTGACAGGAAGAATCCATGTGCCATGGTGATCAGGCTGTGCATGACTATATAACATGGATTAAAGGGACACTGTCAACCCATTTTGCATCATATTATTTTTCATTGAAAACCCACATTTTATGATTGCTTTCCATCTGTAAAATTCACTGATGTTGATGGTTGTTTTATCTGCTTCCATTCTTAGTAGAATTGAAATGCATGCCAATGTTGTATTTATACCTAACCTTGTTAGGTTTTGTTTCAAATCCTTGATCTGATCTTATTGTATACTTCCTGAACAATATGAAGACCCCTAAACTGTGCAGGCACACATGATGCCATAGTGTCATCTCCTCCTACTGCACAATGATTGTGTGAGGGGGTTCCCAAGTCCAGGAAAGACGTAGCGGAAGTTCATCAAGGAATGTAAACAAACACATTTTTGTGTGGTAACACCAATATGGTGGGTAGTCTGTTTTTTACTTTTAGAAAGAAAAAAGGAATCAGAATCAAACAACCAGCTACATCAACAATTCTTACATAATGTGAACAATCATAAAATGCGTATTTTAGACTCAGGACAATTTGAGGCCTAAACAAGGTTGACAGTGTCCCTTTAATGTAAGGCTGTTGGAATCCTAACAGCCAATCAGATTGTAGCATTTCTGAGTGACTTTTTATAATCAGAATTCTGCTGACCCAATATTTACCCCACCGCAAATGCATACTCACACTCACACAACAGAACAATGGTTGAACTGGAACAATAAAATTAAACTCGAGAATACATCTTCCTGATTGGCCTGTCAGTATTCATATGACTTGCGGTCACCCTGCTGTTGTTATAACCAGAGATTCATGATTGTGACAATTTTTTTTTATTTAAAAAAAAACAGAAATTGTCTCTGAGTCCCCTTACCTCATTTCATGACAGCGATAAGGCAGTTGTGGCGTTGGTTTCTGACTGACATGCCCATCCCCACAGTGAACAACACAAGCCTGTTGCTTATGTGGTTTGGTGCACAAGGGATGGAACTACCTCGTGGTGATTTGTATGCTTCCCTCAGTTGTTTCTTATCACTGAAATGTGTCAGCGGGGAACGTTCACCTCAAGACTGGTAGGTGGGAGAACTCTCCCATAATATTTAAAGGAGAAAGATGACAAGAGGCGCACGAGCATGCATAGAATTCTGTAAGAGGTGGGGGAACTGTGTTCCAGTGTGTTTCTGTCCAATTTACCCCCTACAACAGAAGGCATACTATGGAGCAAAGATCTCAGTTTTATCTATGGCAGTGCAAGCCACAGAGATTTCCCTACTAAGTAGGAAAGGATACATGGAAGGGGAATGTATCACTGTAAGCAAAGAGACACTAGAAATTAAAACTTTGAGTAGTGCTTTTTTTAAATTAACGTACACATAATGAGGGGATACTGAGATGAAAACAACATTTATTAAATTTGTTTTGTTTAACGGAATTTTTGTTTTTTTAGGCCTAGTTAAACATTTTAATAATAGAAAAAATGACTGCCATTTAGAAGTTTAAAGTTCCGACAGGTAGGTGCAAGGATTTTAATGTGGGTCATAAGGCTGGCTACTCCCGCTACCATGGGTTTGTTTCAGTATTTGCAATGGCTAAGGACCAGTCAGACTCCTTAAATACTCTTACCCATTTTATGACTTGAGTAATAAAAAAACTAACAACAGGGTGTGCTGTATCATGTGATGACTTATAAGCATTGTGTTTATATATTGAAATTGTTTTAGCAGCTAAACATACAGCGATGCAACAAGAGTCTTATTTACAAATGCGACCTAGGGGTAAGGTGATGGGGTGAAATTACAAAGGAATCACAATGTTGCAAGCAAAGTTACTCAAGCACCTGAGAAACGATGATATCGCATGATGTGAAACACCCTGGAGTATATTACTGAAAATATAAAATGTCAAGAAAAATTCCTGGGCTTTGATTGGTCACTGTTGACCTTAAGCAGTGATGCTGTCCCAGCACAATATCACACCTGTTCAAAAGAAACTGAATATATATTTTGTTATAAAATTGGTAAATGGAATCCTGTGTCCAGATTGGACAGGACTCATGTCCTTATAGGGCAACAACCCGATGACTGGCACTTCTTTTTGGGCATCAGGATGCTGTGCACCCAGAGATTCATGCTTCCCAAACTGCCACAACTGAATGTCGCAATGGGACAGCTCGGAATGGCTTCCCCATTGATCGCCGCTCACTTGTTGTCATTGCAGGTCTGTGATATGGCACACACCCTCCTCCCTGCAGCACTCCAGATTATTTGTTGGTATTACACTTGGTGTGTCATTGCTACAGTGAACCCCTAATTGCGAAGACCATCACAGCAACAGGATTCGGGCAAAAAACGCATGTCGCTATGATGGTCTCTCCTGGCCCCAGGACTGCCTTGTGGGGTGTTTAGCCCCCTCCCCCCAGGACAACTCTGACTTGGAGTTGTATCCCTAGAACTGGGAGTGTGGGGGGGTCAGGGTGCAGCACCCCCAATGGAAACATGGAGGCATCCCTGCAAGTGCAGTGCCGACCCTCGGCAATGCGGCTGTCGCTGTCGGGGATGTCTCCATCAGGGATATCACAGCAGCATGATAAAACTATTACACTGCAACCTCTTCCAGAAAGTCTGGGCAGACATTCTACTATTCTAAATTCCTTGTACATTACTGAAACCCACCCACAGTTTATGCACTTCACTAAAGCGCAACTGCCAAGCTGAGCACAAGACAGAGGTCACTCTCTCAGCTTCAAATGCCATCTGCCCCATCTGAAGAACACATGAAAGAAGCAAAAATAAAAGGCAAATCAGACAGTATTTTCTAGTGTGGGAGAGTCTGAGGAATTTTATAACTAAGTTGAGCTGATGCAGGGAAGAATGGGACCAGAGAGGTACTCGCAACCTGGAAGTCACTCACTCATTCTTTCTTGGCTAGAAATGCTGCTGTTTGTCTGCAGCACATATGCAATAAAGAAAAACCAGGGGAAAAAACAAACAGGAATTTTGTGTGGTAGATGGAGGGTGGGATTTACTTTGACTTGACCATGGCTGGGGGAGTTGAAACAGTGAGCCACTGCAGCCCTCTAGTGACCTCAAAAGCATACAAAATACACAGTAGAAGGACTATTTTTCTGCCTTTTTCACTTTCATATTCTTAATTTTTTATCTTTCTATTTTTGCTTTTCTGGTGTTCCATTATCTAATTTTATTTCACAGGGACCCATTTTACAAGAGCAATAAGACACTCCGGGGTGTGGGTTGTTGCCTGATAAGAGCACTTCCCAGGTGCTGAAGGCACTTGGCGCAAGCACCTCGTGCCTCACAACGCACCTGGGGCATGCTCTTATCAAGCAACAACCCACACCCCGTCATGTTTTATTGCTTTCATAATATATTTTTTCTCCTTTTTTTTTCTTTTCTTTTTTGGTACAAACAAGTCATTTTATAATTGCAATAATGCACTGCAGGGTGTGTATCGTGGGGATGACATCACTTCTTGCGCATTGAATGCATTCGGCCTGCGGCCTCATGCCCAACCACCCAAAGCATAACATTATCCCAGCTTGACTCATGCCCTGTTGTCCATTATTGCTTAAGTGTACAATGGTCTTAACCAATTAAGAGACTTCATTGACTGCGAGCTGTTGTAAATTGTGGCACGTAACACCAGGAAAGAGACTTAATTGGCTGCAAGCTGTTGTAAATTTCAGCACATAACAACAGGAAATAAAAGTTCCAGTCAGATACCTCATGAATGAAGTAAATTACTACACTATAATTCTCTTAGAAGAGCTTACCATAGGTGACTGAGAGTCACAGCCTAGGTTTTCCTCAGGTAAATTTAACTATTTAATTATTAACTTCAAGTTGTTTAACCTATTAAAGATGGGATGATTTTTTTTTCCTCAAATAAATTCTGTTGAATTGAAAATTGTGACTGTTTCAGTTCCTTTTTTTGTTGTATAATAGCAGTTATACAATGGTATGGATACACCAAGTGACATGACTGGTTAACAGCAATCACATGACCATGTCGCAGCACCACAAGTCCTGGATCTCATTTTTCCACATCTTCCTTCATATTCATACGCCATTGCCTTCCCATGTAGTACGAAGTTTAATTCAGACCCCAAAAAAGCATTTTTTAACTAATTTACTTTTTCTTTATTTCCCTCATTTTTTCTTCACTACCCCCTACATTTTTACTTTTGATATTTAGATATTTCCTTTAACCCCCCCATCAATGTTTCATATATCAGACTCACTGCTTAACATGTTAGTAACCCCAAAAATAGCAGAAGGAAAATTTTACTAATTTTTACAAGTTAATACTCACTTTGTATTTCTGAAGTAGTTTTCTTTTTCCTTTCACTCATTAGAACGTTTATTACTTGATAGTATATTTGTAGTGCTATGAAGAATAGTACTTTACCTGGAGAGGGGCCTATCTAGTTCTTGCTGCAAAAGTGTATTAGTGAAATTACACAAATTGCGGCATCTCAGCCCTGAGTTGTTGCCTTGAAGATGGAACTTTAGAAAGTTACATTTCAAACTCTGCAGTGTGTTCATGCTCCCCCTAGCATTCTAAAGGCAGATGTATTTCTTCGCTCAAGAGATCAGATAACATGGAGTTCTGCTCCAAGCCTAGTGGCTATGCTTCCTTAGGTTGTGACTATCATCTTGTTGTTACGTAAAATATGAAAGTTATTCTCAGCGTTAGTTTAGAGGAGTTTTGTTTATCCTTTGTTAAATGTATCCAACTTTCTCAGTTCCACTCCTGTTCCCAGTTTGGGTTTCTGATAAAAATATCAATGAAACAAGCATTTGTCAGTGCTGAATGTTTCATTGCATGGTGTATGTGGCAGGGGTGTATTGTGTCAACTGAATTAAAGTGAGAGACGGAGTGACAATATTGGTAAATGTCAGGATTTACTTAAAGTTTAGTCCCATATCCAGTGGTGAGCAGTGAAACCCCTTCTCCCTAGCCCCATTCCCCCACACACACTGCCTGTACTTATCAAGTTCCATGTGCATATATGTCCCGTGCCGGAGTCTTTTGACCCTGTTGCATAGTAGTAACATCCTTACAACTTACTTGTATAGAAAGTCTGGGGTCTGGGGGCCACCTAGGCTCCCAGAAGTCACAGAACTTTCCATGCTTTGTGGTGCATCTTGAGGGGTTATTTTGATACATTTTAGAATATATATGCACCACCACCAATACTCCACTACAGAGTATTTCAAAGGAAAGAGCTGACCCAGTCATAGGGTGGCACTTTCTTTTGATGTGCATAAGACCACCCAGCAAACAGAGCTGTATATATGTATGTAACCCTCTACAAATGAGGCTTACCTAATGCCCACTGCTAGGCTGGTGTTCTGTGTCTAAGCAGTTTGAATGTGCTTGCATGAGAGTGCCCCGTTAGCCTCTGTTTCTGTCTGTTTAAGATGGATCTATTTTATGGGTCATAATTAATCTGGGTGGGGGCCGAGTGGTTTCAGACTCAAGTGCCGCCTGGGCTGCGTTACAGCTGCTTCATTCTGTCATCACTAAGTGTGCAGAGGAAGCCCTAATAGAATCTGTGATTGTTTACTGATTATCTGCTTTAATAATAATAATGCAGAAGTTTGTCTAATCTGCTTTCCTTTGCAGCATGGTCTGTTTTGCTTATAGCCACCATTTTGGTTCTGGACTACCAGTTTGGACCAATCAGTACCTTTGGGGACCTTAAAATGGAGACTGTCCCCAGAGGTCTTGTGGGAGTGAATTCTGTAGGAATTGTTGTTTTTACAGTTTGGCACCTAAATAGACCTGGAGGGGGAGCCCTTGCTGTGGCAGACAGATGGATCAACCAACCAAACCTTTTGGATCACTGGGAAAGCCCAGAGCTGCCTGCAGCAGTGAGTCAGTGTGGAGTTGGAGTTGAGAGAGTGAATAGCTTGCATAATTCGAGCAGCTGCTCCTGTGTGGTAGCGCGGGGAATCGGAGGGAAGGCTGCGTCTGGCCTGCCTGCTACCATCTTCTTGAATGAAGTAGTCTGCAAGCTTATCTCGGACTATATCCGAAATTGCTGTTACTGTGACCGGAATTCTGACGTATAAAAGAGTGAATTTCACCTGGTGTGGACCGAAGACTTGCTCCTGGAGCGATCGACCTGTAAGGACTTTGACAGAGCTGCAGAGCATATGGTTTGCGCAGAGACACTGCCTAATTGCAATCGGACTGTCATCCGAACTGTGGTATCTGGTACTTCTTACCATAATTGTGCTGAATGTGTAGTGGTGGTCGCAATCTGGTTCTCCACACTCCCGAATGTGTTGTGCTAGCTGGAAGCTGCATCCAGCACCTAAACGGAAGGCCATCCGAATTGCTCACTTGGTCTGGGCCTCACCATCTCGGCCTAGCTTGCCACTCATGCCACAGAGATTCATCTGACGAAAGACCCACTTGGGGATTCGGCTCCCTGCTCAATACCATCGAACAGGATTCGACCACCGTGGTGCATTGTGTGGGCCCTGCTTCCTCTGGCAAACCAGCAAACCATCCTGAGGTCTTCATCTCATCAGTCCTGCCTCCTGGTCTGGGTTTTGTGAGCAAACATCAGGGTAGCTACCTGCAACAAGCTCAAATCAATGTGTGTCATCTGATTTAATTGTTTTGGTTGATCATAATGAACTGAGCCATCCAGCTCCGGAATACAGATTGTGGATTAAACTGCATGTTTCTTATTTCTTTCCTAGGGGCCCCAACAACAGCTGCAACGCCGGCCTACCCTGGGCAACGCTTCAGGCTAGCCTGCATAACAACTGGGTACCTAGAGTGTGTGTAACTGTGCTAGAGGGGTACATAGTGCATGCATGTTTAACCTGACTAAATCAGATCTGAAATCAAATGCCAGATTGCTACCCCACCCTTGTTCATGTCCCCTGAATAAATCAGATTCTATTCTTTCTGCATTTAACCTGGCTATTGTGTACCTTTGTGGAAGGGATACTGTATTGTCATTGCATCATTTTATTGCAGGCCTTGTTTTACAGGGGGTCTTCAGGACCAGTGCAGCTGATCCAGCCTTGGTGGTAAGTGTGCCAAGTGTGGGACCAATATTGTATTCTGATATTAACTGTGATTGTCTATTTGCTGACCAGTGTAGACCACTAGAGGGGTTGGGGGGGTATCAGTGTCCTGGAGGGCTATACCCAGAGCAGCTACGCTACCCTTAAACCAACCCTCTAGGTGGAGGCACCCGTTCACAGAACTCAGGCCCCTCAACCTGCACCTAGTCATGCAGGCAGGGGTAGTATCCTTTGGGATAGCACCGCCTAGGGGTTACATGTACTCTACAGATCAAGTAAGTGCAGTGCAGTTTGTATTCTAACACTAATAAAAACAAAGAAAAAAAAGGTTGTCTTCTAGTGATGTGGTTAGGAAAGCAGCCATAAAGGGACTTAAGCATTCTTCATAGTTTTTTAAACAACTGTGAAATGTAGCTTGTATTTTATATACTGTAAATTGCAAAAAAATGCATTAATGCTCTAGTTAGCATTAAAGCTAGAAAAGTAGGGAAATGTGGCATTAGGGTTTCCAAACCTAACACCCCAACTCCACGCTCCACACACCAACAGACGTAGTGGGTGTGCCTTGGGATTGTCAGCCCTAATGCTCACCCCATTTCATAAGTGAATAACTTGAGCTAGGTATAGTGCAGAAGAATGGGGTGAGCATTTGACAACCCCAAGGCACATTCCCGACGCCTGTTGGTGAGCACAGTGTGGAAGTGGGGTGTTAGGTTTGGAAACCCTAACACCACATTTCCCTACTTTTGTGGCTGTAACAGTAACTAGTGCATTAATGCAGTTTTTTGCAATTTATTTCCTTACTTTTTGAGATAGTATAATTGTATCCTTATTTGCCTGTGGGAGCGCATGGCCCCCTGGGCCCTACGCTCCCATCCTTCTGTAGATGCATATGCATATGTAGCTGTGGAAGCACAGGACCCTCCGGGCCATGTGTTTCCATTTATAGGACAACAGTGACCAAATTGTCAGCATAGCCTTCTTATTACCTCATCTCACGTACCCAGTATAGAAAATGTTTGAATCCCTGCCAAAATGTAATTCTGCGCAACTGCAGTGACATTCCAGGTCACAGGTGCGAAAACACATTCTGTCAGAGATTTGAAAAATGACAGCTGTGACATACATGAGGTGGGGTAATAGGAAGGCTATGTTGAAACTCTGGGGTGAAAATATTTAAAATTTCCAAAGTTACGAGCAGGCGTAGCGAAATTGCAATGAATGGTCATAATTTTGGCATTTTTGTCAGATTTTGACCCCAAATTTTCAACATAGTCTACTTATGACCTCTCCTCATAAACCTCATAGGTGAACAGTTTTAAATGTGTGCCAAAATTCCATTCTGTTCCACAGGTGGGAAGACACATTTCTGACAGGATGATGTGAAAAATGACATCTGTACTGTTCATGACGTGGTGTGACAAAATGGCTATGTTGAAAATTTGGAATCAAAATATTGAAAATTACCAAAGTTATGTGTAACCCCCCCTGCCTACTACTCTGGACAACAGGCTAAGGGGTTTGGGTTCGCTAACTTATATCAAGTTCAAAACACAATTGCGCAGTGCCTCCACTCAGAGTTACCTTTAACGTGGGCTAGCTGTTAACAGGTATAACCCCCTGAGATGTTATACCACCCACTAACACCATTTACCATCCCCAAACATGACTCAATAGATATTTCCCCACATTTCAACATTTTGCATTTAATGACTCTCTCTAATAATATGCTCACACACAAGATGATGATTTTCAAAACAGTACCAACAGATTTATTTAGGGGACATGGGAGTTAGGAATGGGGAACTGGAGTAGAGGTTATGCTGATTGCTATTTACATACGTACAAAGGTTTGATTGTGTTTTGCTGGTGAACCCTCCAGCTGGGTGGCCTCTATACTAATAGAAAAGGCACTCACATTTTAACTGACCAACATGATACCCAGAGCTCTAGCTATCTAAGCTGCTGACAAAAATCAGATATTACACAACAATTATTTTCCCCACACTGGTACCAGTCCCAGATAAGTGTGAAACCCCGCAATCTCGCACTACACACTGGGTACCCAAATATCAAAGTCCTGGATGTTGAAGGCCTGATGGATGCTGCAGCTGGTCGAGTTGGGCGGCTTTGGTTAGAAGGGGGGGCGCAAACTTGGAAAACTATATTTCAGAAATGGCCGTTGATCCTAAGGAAGAAGACAGGGATCGCCCTGCACTTGGCAGAAGTAGCAGGTTTGGCCCTGCTGGTCACAGAAAGGCAGGGATTGACCTGCGTATCACAGAAACTGAACAATTCAGAACAGGCCACTTGGCTAGATCTTGGATTTCACTCCCTGAACATTCAGCACAATGCAAATTGAAGTCACATCCAGTACGTTTAGATATCAATACTTTTACCAAGCACTCTTACTCATCAGAACGAAGTCACATCCAGTACATTTAAATACCAATAAAGCATTGTTACTATAGGCTAAGTCTCATCCAGTACATTCAGATACCAAACACTTTAATCAAGCATTTCTTATTCTCAAACATAATCAGGGAAGGTCAGAAAGAGGTTATTTCCAGGCATAATTCAGACAAAATAAATTCTAGGGCTTCCTGTCCCATGATACGACAATGCGACTTTGGCTGGCAACTCCAATAGGGCAGAAACTAACCCATAGAGGGCACATACAAACATCAGCACATTTACATGATTAACTACACAGCATTTCAACACACCTGCACTGGGCCATTTGGGCAGCAGGCAAGGTGCATCAGAACAATTTCCAAAATGACACAGTCTCTTGGGGGCTTGGTGGCCCAGACTGATAAGTTTTAATGTCTCTCAACAATTCAGCAGATAAAGAGCATGTGAACTCCAAGATTATTTAGTTAGCATATCTAGTAAACTGGGCTTGAGGCCAAAGATTACTTGTAGAACTTCTCCCTTGCACCGGGGGGTACAAAAGTACTCATGCAGGTCCTTCACAGTTGGTATCCGCAATAGAAGGTGTCCTGGTGTCTTCAGTCATCTCACATAACTGAAGCTTGATGTCATCTGGACTTCGGTCCACATCTTTCCCCGATGTGGGAGGAAGGGCTAGCACCTGGAGGACATCTCTGGCAACCTCCAGACTAGCAGGTTAAACAAAACTAAAGTACTTAACTTAAAATAACAAACACCCCTCCAGTATGGAGGGGCTTAACTAGAATGCCCAGGCCTGGAAGCATGGCAGGGGCCTGAGCCCCCACACCTGTGGGGGCTCCAGCAGACTGGAATCTGCTCTCCTCTGTCTCAATCTAATCTAAATGCTGGCAGACACTGTCTGTTATAGGGCTTTTTTAAGGTTCCTGATTGGCTGTAATGATGGGGTGATTGGTCTCCGATTGGCTGGAGGATCTGTCACTGACATAACATGAGGCACAGTTGGTTTGGTGAATTTGTGCCTAAAATGATGTCCCTGTAAGTCCCCGTGAGCACTTGGCATTTTCCCATGAAGTGTTGTGAACATTCCACAAGTCCTGGCTTTGTATTTCTGGCCTTCTCATTGGCTGTGGCTGCTTGCAATGGCTGCTTAACCTACTGTCCTTTTAGCAGATCAGACACAATCCCGAAATAAAGTTCTGGTGCAGGCAGAGAAGAAAAGAGATTTGCCCCAGTGCCCCACAATTCTGTAGTCCAGATGGTGTACTTGCTGTCACTGCACAAAGAAACTGAATGGCTCAGCTGGTTCTCCTGTTGCTACTGCAAATATTTAAGCTCTCCAGCAGCAGCAGCAGACATGCTGACAACACTCCCCCCATAGCACAGTAAATCCCCACATGCAGCAGCAGTTTATTATTTAAATAAAATACTTTTCTTTTTCTTTTTGGCTGTAGCTGAGATACATGCTGCCCTGGGGGCAGACAGACACAAATGAATACTCAGATGACCAGGGCTCAGTTCGTGAATATTTAAATGAGCCCTGGTCCAGTACCTTGCACTAACTCCTTTCATTTCAACAGGAGTGGCCGCTCAGCAGCCTGTCTGTGGTCACCAGGTCCCAAACTGATGAGAGGGATCCCAGGACCGATGGAACAGTCCCCGAGGTGACCGCAAAACAGCATGGTTCAAGATCAAAGGTGCTTTTCATGCCTATGTGATTTCCGCTGCCCTGGGAGCAGCACAAATACAGCAGGAGATCACAAAGGTGGTTTTGAGCCCCGAGGGGCTGGATTTAGAGATTGGACTGCAGGCTGAGGCACCAAAGGCAGAAACAAGACCTGGGGGACCAGAAAACTTGCTGGCAGGAATCAGGAGAAGCCCAGGAAACAGTAGGAGGAGACAGAGCAGCAGGGCTAAGGTAAGCCCAATCAGGCTTTTCTGGAACCCCCATTTGCAAGGGGGGTTACATATGCATATGTGTAGAAACATTTCAACAAACGTGTATAACTCTGCATTTTTAGGAATTTTCCTCACCAGATTTTCAACATGGCATTTTTGGGACCCCACCTCATGAACATTGGTAGTGAAATTTCAATATCTAGTCCCGGAAGGTGATTTCACATAGCGTCTGCGAAATCACCTTCCAGGCCCAAATAACAAAATGACAGTGCCAGTGTTCATGAGGAGGGGTCCCAAAAAGGCCATGTTGAAAATTCAGAGAAAAAATTCCTTAAAATGGCAAAGTTATGGACGTAAGTTCAAAACACCATTAAAATACAGTACATTATATGGCACTTACCTTGATTCCTCAGTTCATCTTTGAAGAGTGCAGATGTGTCTCGGTCCACAGAAGATGACAGTGTACAACCTCCAGTGGTAAGAATAGGGTAAGGGGGTGTGGGGTGGTGGGTTCTTAGTGAGAGGGTCAGAATGGGGGAGGCGGACAGCGGGGACAACGAGGGACCATTTTCTTTTTTCAGGTAAAAAAAAGACATCAGGGGACTGTTTTTCTTTTTACAGGTACAATTAAAGAAACATTTTGGGAATCTGGGAATGGGCTCCCCAGTGTCCCACACTGTTGGGGGAACTCTAAATGCCGACACGGGGATTGGGCCCCCCATGTCGGCACATTTACTGAAACAATGGGCTGCGGGGTTGGGGACTTAAATAAAAATTAGGGGACGGCAACCAGAGGTTGAGGGGGTGCCACTAGACACCAGGGACAGTGATCGGTGGGCAGATGGGGTGCAACTGCTGCCCTGAGCCACAGTCTTGCGGTTGCTTGCTGACTGAACACCTACTGGCATTTTGCTAAGAACAAAGAATCTGGAATTTTGTCATTGGAGGCTGCTGCGCGTGAATACCTCTTGACTGCGTAAGAGGTCTTCACATGCTGCAGCCTCTTCCATTCATTCCAATGGCACTAAAAAAAAAAAGTGCTTCATAAGGTTTTTTCCTTCATATGGATGGGAATGGAGAATGGGGGTGGCACAACGCACAGAAGGAGGGAGTGGGAGATTTTTTTCTTCATATCAGGATGGGAAGGGAGGGTGGAAATGGTACAGTGCACAGAGGGATGGAGCAGGAGGGATTTTTCTTCCTACCAGGATGGGAATGGAGGACAGGGGCAGCACAGCACACAGAGGGAGTGGGAGTTTTTTGTTGTTGTTTATATTTCACTACCGAGAATATCACTTGGCTCTGGCTGCTACTTTGGGGCTGCTTGTTGTTACGCAGAAGTGGAAGCACTTGCTGGCCGGCTTAATGCAAATGTAACCCCTAGGTGGTGCTATCCCAAGGGCTACTACCCCTGCCTGCTTGGCTAGTAGCAGGTTAAGGGGTCTGAGTTCTGCAACGGGTGCCTCCACCCAGATGTCAGGGTTGGTAGTGGTCAAACTAGCTTAACCACAGCCTTCCGGGACACTGTATCCCCCCCTCTTTCCCCGCTAGTGGCAGTCCCATTTCCTGGTTCTCTAGCTACCTCTCTACTAGATCCCAGCATATCAAGATCAGCGGCTCCCTCTCCAGCACTCTTCCCATTCTCTCCAGGTCCCTCAGGGCTCCATCCTGCGTCCAATACTCTTTAGTCTGTACCTCAACACCAGCTCATGTACCGTTAAAATGTTTCTTTACGCCGATGATGCAGTCCTCGTTGCCTCACATCCCAATCCCACCTCTCTGCAGTTATCCCTCCTGTAAGCTTACAACCAAGCCAAAAGATGGTTCGGCCACCACAGACTGGTCATTAACCTAAAGAAAACCAAATCAATGCTCTTCTCCCACCACCAAAATAAAGCTAAAAATATGCCCCTCTTGATTATCCCCAGCACTCTGCACCCGCTAGAACAAGTGGCCACATACAAGTACCTAGGCATCACGTTCGATACTGCCCTCTCCTTCCACACCCACATTAATGCCCTGTCAGCCGCCATTAACTCTCGGATTGGCTTGCGATACCGGCACAGGGACTGCCTGCCTCAGGTTGGCCATCACCTCCTCCATCTTGTCCCTCGTGGACTATGGCTTGCCCATCTATGCCGCGCCCGCAGCTGAAAACACTACCCTCTCCAAAATCCAACTCTCCATCAATAAGGACTGTAGACTCCTGACCGGTGCCCCCAGTCAAACTCACACCTGCCTTCTCTATACCACCACCAATCTGCTCAACTTTGAGGAGTGACTGCTCTACCAGACCTGCCTTCTCGTTAAGAAATCATTGCTAGCACTCTTCCCCCCCCCGGGGTCTCCACCTCCCTACAGCAGTCATCATCGTCTGTCACCACCCATAGCTCTATTAAGGCCACTTTCAAGGTACCCAGAACCAAGACCTCTCTTGCCCTGAGATCCTTCCTGTACCGAGTCCCTACCTGGTTCAACTCCCTCCCTAGCTGCATCTCCAACTTGCCAAAAATTGGCTCCTTCAAAACAGCCCTTTGGAACCATATCTTTAATACCCGCTGTTGTAGGTGCAACTAACTCCCTGTTGTAACCTGTGGTACCCGCCCGCCTTGCCCCCTGGCTTGACAACGTCCACTGGACAGCCTCTCCCTCCCCAGACCCACTCCTTCCCTACTAGGTCCAAACAGGGATGTAACCTGCTGTCTTCTCTGAGGACCTACTATATCCATAAGTGTAACTAACAATTTTGTAACATTATGTAATCTAAGTAACATACAGACTACTGCATTATGTAACCTAAGTGTATCTATGTTAATTGTTCCTATTACTGCAACTGTAATGTTATCCTCTGTTTTAATCTGTACTGTAATAACTGTCTTGATGTCTGCCCCCCCCCGCGACGAGGTGCCTTTGTAAATGATTCTCTGACTCAAATGTTGTAAGCCTGATTTGTAATGAAAAAATAAAGAATAGTGGTCAGAACAATACACAATGATCACTTTCACAATACCCTTGATCTACCTTACCAGTACCCCCACTGTTTGCACTTACCACCAGGGCTGGTTCCTGTGGCTCGACCCTGGGGACCCCCTGTAAAACAAGGTTACACACAGCAATTGGCAACAGTACAGTACTCTTAGCATAAACTGGAACCACAGTCAGGTCAAAGACAAAAAAATGTAGATCTGATTTATTCAGGGGACTTGAACAAGGGAGGGGCGTAATCATTTTAATTTGCTTAAATGCTCTATCAATCAAACAGTTATGCATGCATACAGATTCCGTAACCAGTCACACCCTCTGGGTACCCAGGTGGAGAAGAGATGGGCTAGCCAGGACCGTTGCCCAGGGTAGGCTGGCATTGCAGCTGGTTGGGGCCCTGTGATGGAATAAAACAACATGCACAATACACACTATTTGTAATCCAGAGCCGGAGAGCTCAGTTCATGGAAGAAAAGGGACAACAAGACAATCAGATGACACACTTAAATTAAGCTGCTGTTGCAGGGAGCTACCCTGATGGTTACTCACGATACCCAGAACTGGATACAGCCTGGACGAAAATCGAGACTGCAGGTGGCTGATCTGGAGAGCCAGGAGAAGCAGGGCCACACGATTTGCCGAGGCATCGTTCCTGTTTAAGCATGGAGCAGGGAGCTGATCCCCAGGCAGGTCTCTCATCGATGGCTTATCTCTGTGCGGTGGGGTAATCTGGCATGGCCCTCGTGGCAAGGACCGACAGCATGGAGATAACCGCAGATTTAGTCCATTTGGGCTGGATACAGCTCCCAGCAAGCAGAACACAGTTCACACAGTGGGGAACCAAATCACGACCCACTTTCAATACACAGCACATTTATATGTAAGAAATTCTACAGTACCAGGCAATCCTTCTCCGATCACAATCACACAACTATCTGCACAACTCAGCAGTTCTGATGTGACTGGAATTCCTGGCAGGCCAATCGCATTCAGCAACATCTTCGGTCTTCCTCGGGTATTTAGTCTGGTCAAAAGTCGGTGGCTCACCAATCAGATTTAGTCCGAATATAACCCTCGGTTCCCTGTCAGGGCAGCAGGCAGCATGCAGGCCAAAACTCTAGCCCGTCCACAGTTCTCCAGCGCAAACTACACAAAAGCACTGCTCGACTGTCTCGAGCTGTTGCTTCTTCAGCTTCCCACTTAGATCTGGCTAGACAGCAGACAGCTTGGGGGGTTTCCCAAGATCCAAAAGGTTTGGTTGATCGGTTCAGCTGTCAGTCACAACAAAGCTCCCCCTGTAGGTGCAAAAAGGCGTCAACCCCCCAGAACTACAATTCCCACCGTTTTACTCCACACAGCCCCAGTAAGCAGATTACATTTTAGAGCCCCAAAGTACTGATTGGTCCAATTCGGCAGTTCAGAACCAAAATGGTGGAGATAGGCAGAACACCCCTCGCTGCAAAGAAGGCAGGTTAGAATAAACTGCAATATTATTACTGCTGTAGAAGATAATCAGTCAGCAAGCACATCTGCAATCCCTCTGTGCAATTAGTGATGTCAAAAATGGAGCAATTATTCGGCGGTTCCGGAGGGACTCAAGCATGAGAACACTCAGCCCCCCCTCATTTCAATTATAACTGCAATCAGGCAGCTCTTAAAGAGACAGTACATAGAGGCTTTACAGGCACCCTAGGGCATTACCATTTAAACGACAAGGGTGCCAGACACCAACCTGGCAGTGAGCATTTGGGCAAACTCTAGGAAAACTTTTCGTAAACCCCCATTTGTGGGGGGGTTTACACCCTTCCCTGCCTGGAGAAAACTTGGCGTCCACATCAAGTCTGTACCATCATGCATCAGTTAACATAAACTTACTATTTTACTATACATATTCACTACTCTTCATAATACTGTATCCATTCTGGCAATACATCAGACACATTTCACACAGGTAACTTACACATTATTATGTGGAATCATGTAATAACTTCTTGTACATTAAACAGAGTAAGAGGGGGGCCTTTCCCTGCCAGCTAACTTGGGGCTAGACGGGGCAGAGGCACCATACCTAGACAGAAGAACAGTCAACCTGGAATTGGCACTTAGGCTCAGTTTGGGCAGTGAGCTCTGAGAGACATAAACCCCTTTGTGGACCACATTAAGAGGCAAATCCACTGGCCTCCCAGGGGAATCATAACTAAAGCATACTACGGGCTTGACAACTCAGCCAGTCCTTCTGGGAGGGAAAATCACAGTCTCTGTACTCTCAGCACTGGTCCTAGGACTTTCAACACTTGGAAGGGGTGCCTCCGCCTAGGTAGGAATGTCCAAACTTGAAGCACTGTTGGACCCTCGCTCTGTAGGCTGTTTCCACAACACCTTGTTCATTTTGAAGACACTCTAACACTAAAGGGGGATTGTCATCACTCTCATAGCGTTCTTCAAGTTCCAGCATGTCACCAGAAAGACTCATATCATCATCCTCTCCCTCAGGCAAATCATACAGTTCCACAATACACAGAGACTCAGCATCTGCAGACATGATGCTTTGCACTTCACTTTCAGGGAGCATTGGCTCCAAGGACGAAGCTGTGGGGTTACGCAGTCCAGAAGGCTCAGCTTCATCCCCATGATTAATCAAGGGATTACCTTGAAACAGCTGACTCAGTTCATAAGAAGGGTAACAGGCAGGGTCACATTCACTTTCATCAGAGGTGGACTGACAGTCACTATCATTCGGGGTCTGCTGCAGAGAAAACCTTAAATCAGTGACCACTGGGGTAGGCTGACTCTGTCTCTTTCTTGCAGCAGCACAAGTCACTGGTCCGGGGGATCAATCTCTGAAGGTTCAGCCTTAATCATAACTTGGCCAATAGGTAGCAAGTGGTTATGGTGCATGGTCTTGATGGCTTTGGAGTTGTTCTCTGGGTGCACCCCGTACACAGGCAAATCATCCAACGTACCTACTACTACATGGGGGAGGTGGTGCCATCGATCAGCAATTTTATGTTTGCCATGCAGTCCCAAGTTTCGCAACAACACACAGTCTCCAGGCTGAAGCTCTTGAGCCTTTACTTTTCAATCATGCCTCTCTTTGTTGGCTAAATTTCTCTTGGCGACCATTGTCTGGGCCAGTTGATAGGCATGGTTCCATTGGGCTTTCAGTTTTTGTACATATTGCAAATAGTTTTCTGCTCGGATCCCATCTGGAGAAACCCCAAAGCAGACATCAACAGGCAGCCAGGCCTCTCTCCCGAACATGAGGCAGTGGTGGGAGAACTCGGTAGCATAGTTTTTCGTGCAATTGTATGCATGTACCAAGGTGCTAATCAGCTGACTCCATTTATGCTTGTCTTTTGGGTGGAGGGTGCCTAGCATGTCTAGCAGGGTGCGGTAAAAGAGTTCTGGTTGAAGATTCCCCTGCGGCTGATAAGGAGTGGTTCTTGACTTTCACACCCCCCATAGAGAAAGTATTTCTTTGAATAGCTGACTCTCAAAGTCTCTGCCTTGATCAGAATGAATCCGCTGGGGGGCACCATAGTGGACGAAGAAATTTTCCACTAACACCTTGGCCATGGTAGATGCCTTTTGATCTTTGGTGGGGAAAGCTTGTGCATACCGTGTGAAATGATCCGTAACCACTAACACGTTGCTAATGTTTCGCTGATCAGGCTCTAAACTCAAGAAGTCTATGCAGAGTAGTTCCATTGGGGTGCTGGTATTAATGTTGACAAGGTGGGGCAGCCCTCTGAGGCAGGTCTTTTCTCTGCAGACAGCAACTACAAGTCCTTACATGGTGCTCAACATCAGCCCCCATCTTGGGCCAGTAGAATCAAGATCGTACTAGGTCAAGGGTCCAGTAGATACTGAGGTAGCCCATAAGATTGTGGAAGGACCTCAATACCAAATCTTTGAAGGCTGTGGGTAGGACCAGTTGTTGCTTGTCTGCTTGGCCACCCTGATCTACTGTCTCTCTATACAACAACTGATTAAGCAGCTTCAACCTGGGGCCTTCTTTAAACAATAAAGCAGTTCGCAAGTCAGAGGAATGCAACTTGGACACATCTTTCCCTGCATGAAGGGTATCAAGTGCTGGCTGAATCATAGGATCTTGGGATTGAGCCCACTGAATGCTGTCATTGTCGAATAGAGGTAGTGCACTAATATCTAGAGCAGAGAAGTGACAGTATGCAGCTGGTATGCAGGTATCAGAAGGGCCCAAACAATCTACTAAGCAGTCCACTGTGTCCGCAGACATCTGTTCATCTCTATCCAATTTTTGGCACAATGCTCGGATGTCCAGTTCAGACAGCCTGACCCAGGCACTCTTGGAAGTGGGCCTTCAGGATAGGGCATCAGCATCGATGTGATTCAGGCCCGACCTGTATTCAACAGCATAATCATACGTTGGTAACGCAGAAAGTCACCGATGCCTTGTGGCATCTAACTTAGCTGAAGTCTGCACATAGGTCAATGGGTTATTGTCAGTCTTCACCAATATCTTGGCCCCATAGAGGTATTCATGGAACTGGTTAGCGATGGCCCACTTTAGCACCAGGAACTCCAACTTATGTACAGGGTAGTTTCGCTCAGACGGGGTCAGACTCCTACTAGCGAAAGCCACTGGTGTCAAAGCATCCTCATCGTCTTGATACAGCACAGCTCCCAAACCCTGTAGACTAGCATCAGTATGCAGCACATGGGGTTTGATGGGATCAGCATGGGCCAGGATGGGGGCATGGGCGAGCTGGTATATGATTTCGTGGAAGGCTGCTTCACAGTCAGGCATCCAGCAGGGCCTGAAAAGTTCACCTGGGCAGAAGTATACCCTTTCAGGTCCTGGGGTGGCCCCTTTTTTGTACTTACGATTGGTGGGAGGGTAACCCTGGGTAAGATTCAAGAGTGGGCGAATCATCTTGTAATAGTCTTTTATGAACCTACGGTAATAGCCACAGAACCCCAGAAAGTGTTGTAGTTCTTTCAGATTGTGGGGCTGGGGCCAAATGGTCAGAGCCTCAACCTTACTGGGATCACTCTCTGTCCCCTCTGTGGAGACTATGTTCCCCATATACTTCACGGAGGTTTGGAGAAACTGGCATTTGTCAATGGACAGCTTAAGGCCAAAATTTTCCAGTCAGTCTAGGACTTTGAACAGCCGACTCTCATGTTCCTCTAAGGAGCTCCTGAACACAATGACATCATTTAAGTACGCCAGGCATTCCAGCAAATTCATATCTCCCACCGAAAGTTCCATCAGTCACTGAAAGGTTGCCAAGGTGCCCGATATTGCCTGTGGCATTCTCAAGAATTCATAGAACCCTAAGGGACAAATGAAGGCTGTCTTCTCACGATCCTCTGGGGCCATCGGAATCTGGTAATATCCACTGCGAAGATCCAACACCGAGAACCATTTGCTCCCATTCAAACAGTCCAGAGCATCTTGTATACAGGGCATGGTGTATTGATCAGGGATGGTCCACCGGCTCAGGGTTTGATAATCAACGCACATTCTCCCAGACCCATTCTTCTCATGCACAACTACAATGGGTGAAGCATATGGACTCCTGGATTCTTGTATCACACCAGCCGCAAGCATTCTTGCAGGTGTCTTTTCACATCCTCTATGTCTGCTGGAGCTAGGTGTCGAAACCTGTCTCAAAAAGGCCATTCATCGTGCAGGTGTATGTGATGCTCCACATACTGGACACATCCCATATCCCATTCCTTCAATGAAAACACTTGATCTCTCTGGGCAAATTTCTTGCTAATTCTAGTCTTCCATTCAGCTGGCAATGGGGAGTCACTAAAGTCAAACAAGTGTGGAGTCATTGTATCTGTCTTACCAGGGTGCTTGTTGCTGGGCAACACTGCAGTGTCTGCACAGTGCATCATAGCTAGGGTGCAGCCTCTGTTCACTCGGATCTCCCAATCTGACACATTGTGAATCTGGACCATCACTCATCATGCATAGGCATGGGCATGAGCTGGTAAGAAGCTGGGTTTGACCAATAATCCCTCTGGATAATTTTCCATCGCCTGGTGCATCCAACATAGGTATTCTATTCTTGACATCTTTCCTTAGGCAGACCTCCCCTTGAATGGTACACTGGGTGTTAGGGCCAGCACCACTGAATCGAGCTCCTTCTTCCACATGATCCCTACCGGTTCATCCTGATCTACTTCCTCAGGATTCTGTTGCAGATCATAGGCCCTCTTGATCAGGGCGGGAATTCTTAGAGCCCTCCCAGTCCGGTGCCCCTGTTTCTCATAGCAGAGTTGTGCCGGTCTCCCAAACATATGAGCATTAGTCCCAGTTAGCAGGGGAACCCCATCTTATAGTCCAGTGGGGGAAGACACTAAGGCCAGGGTCTCGACTTGCTCCGCCACCCCAGCCACCAAGGTAGGAAAAGACAGCCAGATCCGAATATAACCTGAGTATGGATACAACTTCTCACTCAGCCCCCAGACATGCAAGCCTTCCAAGTATTGTAGGGGCACATCAGGCAGGTGCTTCCGATACCATTCTTGAAACATTATAGTCACTTGAGACCCACTGTCAAGCACGGCCCAGGTGGACACCCCGTTCACGTTTACTGCGGTTTCCATTAAAGGACCCACCACCTCGGACGATTCAGGTGGCGTGGACTTAGAGGTCGATTTAGCAGTGGCCTTTGAAGAGTAACTTTTTCAAACAGCTCCACCTAGCGGCCGGTTGTTGTTCTGTCAAATCAAGGTTAATAGGTCAAGTGGTGACCTTCCTCAGATTCACGAGCGGTCAACAAAAGAAATGGGTATGTCCATCCTCCTTGCAATGGTAACAAAATGTGGATTCTCTAGGGTCTCTGGGGGGTCACGGGCCATCTCCCAGTTTGGGTACATCAGGGGCAGTTCTTCTTTGACTTGTGGGTTCTTCTTTGACTTGTGGCTTGCATTCTTGATCCTCTGGACTTCCACTAAATTTGGGGGTTTGGGTGGCTCATAGTAGGTCCCCCACCAGGGCTCTCAAATCTCATACTTCTTCCAATAGGTTACCCTGAGTCTGGGTTTCTGAAGAAACAACATGCACCCCAACCCACTTTTTGCCTCAGGGGCTGCATGATAAAGATCAGGTTCTCTGGCCGCCTCTGTCAACTCTTTAATCAGCTCTCTCAGCTGCTGCACCTCATCTGCTCACTTCTCTCAGGGGTCTGGCAGGTACCAACAACCCCAGCGTAGGGCTCCCAGCCCTCTTTATCATTCTCTGCCTCACAAATCTCTTTCATAAGGTGACAGTACTTGGGAGAATTAGCCTTCCTGTCTTGCAACTTAAGTTTTAACATCATCATACTGGAGTACCTGGCTGACTTAAGCATATGGTCCAATCTGACCCTGTTCAGTTCCTTAGCTGGCACCTCTCCTTTTCTGTGGACCCTCTGCAGGACCCTCTCAATTCTAGTAACAAACACAGACAACTTCTCATTCTTCCAATTCTTAGCATATTTGAATTTCCACAGCAAATTGTCCCCCGATTCAGTGCTTCCAAACATTCCTTCCAATGCAGAGAGGTATTCAGCCGCAGTAGCCTCTGGCTTAGTGGCTCGTAGGAAGCAGATGACCTCCAGTGCAGGGTCCCTCAAGCTTTCCATGAGTTTCTTTCTTTTCTCCCCCTCAGAGCACTGCCACTCCTGTACCAAGGGGGTAGCATAGTCCATCCATGTTTCAAGGTCATCCTCCCCTGTAGGCACTGGGACGGTGCCCAAGAAAAGTCTGAGTTTACAGTATAAGTCCAAATGCACAGATGGAATTATTATGGGGGAGGGGACTACAGGGGAACTCTTAGGGAAAGCAGGGGACATGGCCAGGGACTGTAATGGTGTGTGTTCCTCAGAAAGGTCTAGCACCTTTACTATCTCTTGAGCGGTTCATCCTTCAGACGCTCATAACTTCAGCAGCTTGTCCTTAAACCCCTCTGTACTGGGGGACCCACCAGGGTAGCCGGATCACTATGCAGGTGAATGACCCTCCACCCCTTCTGACAGAATAAGATGGGGTACCTTCTCTGGATCTACCGGAAAACTGCAGGAGAGTAAAACCACCACGGTCTGTTTGAACAGGTCTGAATCCCTCCCCTTCACTTCAACTTTACCCAAACCTTTGACATGTTCCACAGCTTCTACAATAATAGCATTCTTGGTCCCTAGTGGGACATCCAGTAACAGGAGGGTCTGTCGGGGATCTAACCCCTCAGCCTCACTCCACCCAATCATTCGGTGCACTAACAGCTTATGGGGGGCGATTTTGAGTTTAGGCATAGCAAGCTCTTCTATTTTCTCACCAAAATCTGAACATATTGGGGTAATTCCCTTCTTTGACCACTAGAGTACGCTAATCCCAGTGGTGCCTCCAAGATCTAACCCCTAGGTGGCGCTATCCGAAGGGCTACTACCCCTGAATGATTGGCTTGTAGCAGTTTAAGGGTCTGAGTTCTGAAACAGGTGCCTCCACCCAGGAGGTCAGGGTTGGTAGTGGTCAAACAGCTTGGGCACAGCCCTCCGGGACACCTGTGACTGCCCAGTTTCCCGCTTGTATGTAACAATACATAATGATCACTTTCACAATTCCCCTGACATACCTTACCAGTACCCCCACTGTCTGCACTTACCACCAGGGCTGGTTCCTGTGGCTCGACCCTGGGGATCCCCTGTAAAACAAGGTTACACACAGCAATTGGTAACAGTACAGTACTCTTAGCATAAACTGGAACCACATTCAGGTCAAAGGCAGAAAAAGGTAGATCTGATTTATTCAGGGGACTTGAACAAGGGAAGGGCGTAATCAGGTTAATTTGCTTAAATGCTCTATCAATCAAGCAGTTATGCATGCATTCAGAGTCCCTAAGAAGTCACACCTTCTGGGTACCTAGGTGGAGAACAGATGGACTAGCCAGAACCGTTGCCCAGGGTAGGCCAGCGTTGCAGCTGGTTGGGGCCCTGTGATGGAATAAAACAACATGCACAATACACACTATTTGTAATCCAGAGCCAGTGGGCTCAGTTTGTGGAAGAAAAGGAACAACAAGACAATCAGATGACACACTTAGATTGAGCTGTTGTTGCAGGGAGCTACCCTGATGGTTACTCACGATACCCAGAACTGGACACAGGCTGGATGAAAATCGAGACTGCAGGTGGCTGACCTGGAGAGCCAGGAGAAGCAAGGCCCACACGATTTGCCGAGGCGTTGTTCCTGTTCGAGCATGGAGCAGGAGTTGATTCCTCAGGCAGGTCTCTTGTTGATGGCATTTCTTCTCTGTGCAGTGGGTAATCTGGCATGGCCTGTGTGCGCCTGACAGCATGGAGTTAACCGTAGGATTTAGTCCGCTTAAGCTGACATTCCAGCAAACAGACACAGTTCACACAGTGGGGAACCAAATCACGTCCTTCTTTCACAATACATTGGACATTTATATGTAAGAAATTGTATAGTACCAGGCAGTCTTTTCTCCGATCACAATCTGACTAGCCATTCTGCACAACTCAGCAGTTCTGATGTGATTGGAATTCCTGGCAGGCCAATCGATTCAGCAAAATCTTTGGTCTTCTCAGGTATTTAGTCTGGTCAAAAGTCGGTGGCTCACCAATCAGATTTAGCTCAAATATAACCCCGGTTCCTCCCTCAGGCAGCAGGCAGCATGCAGGCTGAAACCTAGCCTGTCCACAGTTCTCCAGCTAACTACACAAAAGCGCTTGCTCATTTGTCTCGAAGCTGTTGCTTTCAGTTTCCCATTTAGATCTGGCTATACATGTGACAGTTTGTGGTTTCAAGATTCAAAAGGTTTGTTGGTCAGTTCACTGTCAGTCACAACAAAGCTCCCTGTAGGTTGCAAAAGGCTAACCCCCAGAACTACAATTCCCACAGTTTTACCCACACAGCCCCTGTGTGTTAGATTACATTTTAGAGCCCCTCAGTACTGATTGGTCTCATTCGCAGTTCAGGACCAAATGGTGGAGATAGGCAGAACACCCTCCTGCAAAAGAAGGCAGGTTAGAATAAACTGCAATATTATTATTGCTGTAGAAGATAATCAGTCAGCAAGCATATCTGCAAACAGAGCTCCTCTAAGATTAGCGATGGCGAAGCGGAGCAATTAGTTCGAGTTCCGTTGGGACTCGGAGCATGAGAACACTCATAGCCACCCTCTCATTTCAATTATAATCTACAATCAGGCAGCTCTTAAAGAGACAGTACATAGAGGCTTTACAGGCACCCTAGGGCATTACCATTTAAACGACAAGGGTGTCGGACACCAACCTGGCAGTAAGCATTTGGGCAAACTCTAGGAAGACTTTTCGGAAACCCCCATTTGTAGGGGTGTTACACCCTTCCCTGCCTGGAGAAAACTTGACGTCCGCGTCAAGTCTGTACCATCGTGCATCAGTTAACATAAACATACTATTTTACTATACATATTCACTACACTTCATAATACTGCATCCATTCTGACAATACATCAGACACATTTCACACAGGTAACTTACACATTAGTAAGTGGAATCATGTAATAACTTCTTGTACATTAAACAGAGCAAGAGGGGGCCCTTCCTTGCCAGCTAACTTGGGGCTAGACGGGGCAGGGGCACCATACCTAGAGGGAAGAACAATCAACCTGGAATTGGCACTTAGGCTCAGTCTGGGCAGTGAGCTCTGAGAGACATAAACCCCTTTGTGGACCACATTGAGAGGTAAAGCCACTGGCCTCCCAGGGGAATCATAACTAAAGCATACTACCGGCTTGACAACTCAGCCAGTCCTTCTGGGGGGGGGGCAATCACAGTCTCTATACTCTCAGCACTGGTCCTGGGACTTTCAACACTTGGAAGGGGTGCCTCTGCCTAGGCAGGAATGTCCAAACTTGAAGCACTGTCGGCCCCTCGCTCTGTAGGCTGTTTCCACAACACCTTGTTCATTTTGAAGACACTCTGACACTGAAGAGGGATTGTCATCACTCTCACAGCATTCTTCAATTGCAGCATGTCACCAGAAAGACTCATGTCATCATCCCCTTCCTTAGGCAAATCATTCAGTTCCACAGTACACAGAGACTCAGTATCTTCAGACATGATGCTTTGCACTTCATTTTCTGGGAGCACTGGCTCCAAGGATGAAGCTGGGGGGTTAGGTAGTCCAGAAGGCCCAGCTTCATCCCCCCGATTAATCAAGGGATTACCTTGAAACAGCTGACTCAGTTCATAAGAGAGGTAATAGGCAGGGTCACATTCACTTTCATTAGAGGTGGACTGACAGTCATTATCATTCTGGGCCTGCTGCAGAGAAAACCTAAATCAGTGACCACTGGGGTAGGTTGACTCTGTCTCCTTCTTGCAGCAGCATGAGTCACCGGTCCAGGGGGATCAATCTCTGAAGGTTCAACCTTAATCATAACTTGGCCAATAGGTAGCAAGTGGTTATGGTGCATGGTCTTGATGGCTTTGGAGTTGTTCTCTGGGTGCACCCTGTACAGTGGTAAATCATCCAACTTTCCTACTACTACATGGGGTAGATGGTGCCATCGATCAGCAATTTTATGTTTGCCATGCAGTCCCAAGTTGCGCAACAACACACGGTCTCCAGGCTGAAGCTCTTGAACCTTTACTTTTCAATCATGCCTCTCTTTGTTGGCTAAATTTCTCTGGGCGGCCATTGTCTGGGCTAGTTGATAGGCATGGTTCAATTGGGCTTTTAGTTTTTGTACATATTGCAAATAGTTTTCGGCTCAGATCCCATCTGGAGAAACCCCGAAGCAGCATCAATAGGCAGCGGCCTCACTCCCAAGCGTGAGGACGGCGGTGGAAGAACCTGTAGCATAATTTTTTGTGCAATTGTATGCGTGTACCAAGGTGCTAATCTGCTGACTCCATTTATGCTTGTCTTTTGGGTGGAGGGTGCCTAACATGTCTAGCAGGGTGTGGTAAAAGAGTTCAGGTTGAAGGTCTCCCTGCGGGTGATAAGGGGTGGTTCTTGACTTTCACACCCCCATAGAGAGAGCATTTCTTTGAATAGCTGACTCTCAAAGTCTCTGTCTTGATCAGAGTGAATCCGCTGGGGGGCACCATAGTGGACAAAGAAACATCTTGGCCACGGTAGACGCCTTTTGATCTTTGGTGGGGAAAGCTTGTGCAAACCGTGTGAAATGATCCATAACCACTAACACATTGCTAATGTTTCGCTGATCAGGCTCTAAACTCAAGAAGTCTATGTAGAGTAGTTTCATTGGGGTGCTAGTATTAATGTTGACAAGGGAAGGGCAGCCCTCTGAGACAGGGCTTTTCTGCAGGCAGCTTACTCATAAGTCCTTACATGGTGTCTCAACATCGCCCCCATCTTGGGTCAGTAGAATCGAGATCGATTAGGTGAAGGGTCCGTTGATACCGAGGTGGTCATATGATGTGTGGAGGACTCATACCAAATCTTTGAAGGCTGTGGTAGGACCAATTGTTGCTTTCTCTCTGGCCACCGATCTACTTTCTCTCATACAACATGTGATTAAGCAGCTTCAACCTGGGGCTCTTTAAACAATAAAGCAGTTCGCAAGTCAGAGAACGAACTTGGACACATCTTTCCCTGCATGAAGGCATCAATGTGCTGAATCATAGGATCTTGGGATTGAACCCACTGAATGCTATCATTCTAACTGAGGTAGCATCAATATCTAGAGCAGAGAAGTGACAGTACGAGCTGGTATGCAGGTATCAGAAGGGCCCAAACAATCTACTAAGCAGTCCACTGTGTCCGCAGACTTTTGTTCATCTCTATCAAATTTTTGGCACAATGCTCGGATGTCCGGTTCAGACAGCCTGACCCAGGCACTCTTGGAAGTGGGCCTTCAGGATAGGGCATCAGCATCAATATGATTCAGGCCTGACCTGTATTCGACAGCATAATCATAAGTCGATAACGTAGAAAGTCACCGATGCCCTGTGGCATCTAACTTAGCTGAAGTCTGCACATAGATCAATGGTTTATTGTCAGTCTTCACCAATATCTTGGCCCCATAGAGGTATTCATGGAACTGGTCAATGATGGCCCACTGTAGCACCAGGAACTCCAGCTTATGCACAGGGTAGTTTCGCTCAGACGGGGTCAGACTCCTACTAGCGAAAGCCACTGGTCTCAAACCATCCTCATGGTCTTGATAGCACAGCTCCCAAACTCTGTAGACTAAGCGTCCCGACATGCAGCGCATGGGGTTTGATAGGATCAGCATAAGCGAGGGATGGGGCGTAGAGCTGGTACATGTGATTTCGTGGAGGCTGCTTCACAGTCAGGCATCAGTGGGGCCTGAAAAGTTCACCTGGGCAGAAGCACTCTTTCAGGTCCGTTGTACTTTAATCAGTGGGAGGGGTAACCTTGGTAAGATTCGAGTGGTGAATCACCTTGTAATAGTCTTTACGAACCTAGAGTATAACCACAGAACCCCAGAAAGCGTTGTAGTTCTTTCAGATTGTGGGGCTGGGGCCAAATGGTCAGAGCCTCAGCCTTACTGGGATCACTCTCTATCCCCTCTGTGGAGACTATGTGCCCCACATACTTCACGGAGGTTTGGAGAAACTGGTATTTGTCAATGGACAGCTTAAGGCCAAAATCTTCCACTCGGTCTAGGACTTTGAACATTCGACTCTCATGTTCCTCTAAGGAGCTCCTGAACACAATGTCATCGTTTAAGTACACCAGGCATTCCAGCAAATTTATATCTCCCACCGCACGTTCCATCAGTCACTGAAAGGTTGTCAAGGTGCCTGATATTGCCTTTGGCATTCTCAGGAATTCATAGAACCCCAAGGGAAAAATGAAGGCCATCTTCTCACAGTCCTCTGGGGCCATCGGAATCTGGTAATATCCACTGCGAAGATCCAACACCTAGAACCATTTGCTCCCATTCAAACAGTCCAGAGCATCTTGTATACGGGGCATGGTGTATTGATCGGGGATGGTCCGCCGGTTCAGGGTTCGATAATCAACGCACATTCTCCCAGACACATTCTTCTCATGCACAGCTACAATGGGTGAAGCATATGGACTCCTGGAGTCTTGTATCACACCAGATGCAAGCATTCTTGCAGGTGTCTTTTCACATCATCTATGTCTTCTGGAGCTAGGCGTCGAAACCTCTCTCGAAAAGGCCGTTCATCATGCAGGTGTATGTGATGCTCCACACCCTGGACACATCCCATGTCCCATTTCTTCAATGAAAACACTTGATCTCTCTGGGCAAATTTCTTGCTAATTCTAGTTTTCCATTCAGCTGGCAATGGAGAGTCACCAAAGTCAAACAAGTGTGGAGTCATTGTATCTGTCTTACCAGGGTGCTTATTGCTGGGCAACACTGCAGTGTCTGCACAGTACACCATAGCTAGGGTGCAGCCTCTGTTCACCCGGATCTCCCGATCTGACACATTGTGAATCTGGAGCATCACTTGTCATGCATAGGCATGAGCATGAGCTGGTAAGATGCTGGGCTTGACCAATAATCCCTCTGGCAATTTTCCATCACCTGGCGCATCCAATATCAGTATTCTATTCTTGACATCTTTCCTTAGGCGGACCGCCCCTTGAATGGTGCACTGGGCGTTAGGGGCCAGCACTATTGAATCGGGCTCCTTCTTCCACACGACCCCTAACGGTTCATCCAGATCTACTTCCTCGAGATTCTGTTGCAAATCATAGTCCCCCTTGATCAGGGTGGGAATTCTCAGAGCCCTCCCAATCCGGTGCCCCTGTTTCACATAACAGAGTTGTGCCAGTCTCCCAAACATATGAGCGTTGGTCCCAGTTAGCAGGGGAACCCCATCATGTAGTCCAGTGGGGGAACACACTAAGGCCAGGGTCTCGACTTGTTCCACCACCCCAGCCACTGAGGTAGGAAAAGACAGCCAGATCCGAATATAACCTGAGTATGGATACAACTTCTCACTCAACCACCAGACATTCAAGCCTTCCAAGGGTTGTAGGGGCACATCAGGAAGGTGCTTCTGATACCATTCTTGAAACATTATAGTCACTTGAGACCCACTGTCAAGCATGGCCCGGGTGCACACCCCGTTCACCTTTACTGTGGTTTCCATTGAAGGACCCACCACCTCGGACCATTCAGGTGGCGTGGACTTAGAGGTCGATTTGGCAGTGGCCTTTGAAGAGTAACTTTTTCAAACAGCTCCACCTGGTGGCCGGTTGTTGTTCTGTCAAATCAAGGTTAATAGACTAGTGGTGACCTTCCTCAGATTCACGTGTGAGCAACAAAAGAAATGGGTGTGTCCATCCTCCCTGCAATGGTAACAAAATGTGGGTTCTCTAGGGTCTCTGGGGGACCGCAGGCCATCTCCCAGTTTGGGTACATCAGGGGCACTTTGCAGTTCTTCTTTGACTTGTGGGTTCTTCTTTGACTTGTGGCTTGCATTCTTGATCCTCTGCACTTTCACCAAGTTTGGGGGTTTGGGTGGCTCGTAGTAGGTCCCCCACCAGGGCTCTCAAATCTCATACTTCTTCCAATAGGTTACCCTGAGTCCAGGTTTCTGGAGAAATAACATGCACCCCCCACCCCACTTTTTGCCTCAGGGGCTGCATGATAAATGTCAGGTTCTCTGGCCGTCTGTCAACTCTTTAATCAGCTCTCTCAGCTGCTGCGCCTCATCTGCGTCACTTCTCTTAGGGATCTGGCAAGTACCAACAACCCCAGTGTAGGGCTCCCAGCCCTCTTCCTCATTCTCTGCCTCACAAATCTCTTTCATAAGGTGACAGTACTTGGGAGGATTAGCCTTCCTGTCTTGCAACTTCAGTTTTAACATCATCATACTGGAGTACCTGGTTGACTTGAGAAAATGGTCCAATCTGACCCGGTTCAGTTCCTTAGCTGGCACCCCTCCTTTTCTGTGGGCCCTCCGCAGAGCCCTCTCAATTCTAATAACAAACAAAGACAACTTCTCGTTCTTCCAATTCTTAGCAGACTTGAATTTCCACAGCAAATCATCCTCCGATTCAGTGCTTCCAAACATTCCTTCCAATGCAGAGAGGTATTCAGCCACAGTAGCCTCTGAGCTAGTGGCTCATAGGAAGTGGATGGCCTCTAGTGCAGGGTCCCTCAAGCTTTCCATGAGTTTCTTTTTTTCTCCCCCCTTCAGAGTACTCCTGTACCAAGAGGGTAGCATAGTCCATCCATGTTTCAAGGTCATCCTCCCCTGTAGGCACTGGGACGGTGCCCGAGAAAAGTCTGAGTTTACGATATGAGTCCAAATGCACAGATGGAATTATTATAGCGGAGGGGACTATAGGGGAACTCTTAGGGGGAGCAGGGGATGTGGCCAGGGACTGTAATGGTGTGTGTTCCTCAGAAAAGTCTAGCACATTTATTATCTCTTGATCGGTTCGTCCTTCAGATGCTAATAACTTGAGCAGCTTGTCCTTAAACCCCTCTGTACTGGGGGACCCACCCAGAGTAGCTGAATCACTATGTAGGTGAATGACCCTCCACCGCTTCTGGCAGAATAACAGGGGGTACCTTCTCTGTGTAACCCCCTTATTACCCAGGGTTACTAGAATCCCAGTAAGACCTAGTGGTAGGCAGGGAAGGCAGCTTGTGAAACTCCAGTTAAATGGGTTTCACACTGTCTCACTCTGTTCTCAGTCTCAGCTGAGACTGAGGAATGACATCACCAATAGAACTATCGCGGCTGCACGAGCCACATTGGAATCTGCAGCGAGGAGTTGTTAGAACATTGGGAGGTTTTGAAGTCAGTCTTCAGTGAGTGAGTGTGAAGTTGGGAGCTTGCTGAGAAAGCAGCTCAGTGAAGGCTCTAGGAGCCTCAGCCCTGACAGAGGGCTACTTTTAAGTAGAAGGGTGTGTGTCTCCACCTTAAAGAGAGACACAACAGATAACTGAAGTGGTGGAGACCGCTGTTTTCAGATCTCAGTGCCCCCTCCCTTCGGGGGGGCAGGAAAGGTTTCCCTGCAGATTCCTGGGGCAACCCCCTAGTTCTGCTTGTGAAGGAAAAGCTGCCGATGTGTTCCAGTGTGTATTTGGGAGAACAAGAAGATTTGTGAGTCACCTGTGGGGCACCTGCAACATGAGGGTGAGTGTCTGCTCTTGCTTAAAGGGCCTATGTTTTTCACCCTGGGACTTGTGTGACAATGTGGGGATTGAACTACTAAATATTGGGAAGCCTAGAGTAATGGGCTAAGCAAAGTAAATGTAGGTTCAAGTCCACAGCTTGTTGGGATGCAATGATATGTAGAGGAGATGTGACAGACATCTACCCAGAATCTACATTTGAAAGTTCAGTAAAGGAATTGTTCAGTTTCTAGAGAAATGGCTGGGCATGGGCTGTAGAGAGCTGGAGGTGGGTGCCTCCATCTTTAGTGACCAGGTCCAATTTCTACAGATTTCTTCTGTGGATTTTACTTTACCTCAGGCACTTGGCCAGTGATGAGGGAAGTACCGCGACGGGATTGTAAGGAAAATTCTCTCTAGGAGTCGAAGACTCTAGTGTGGTTTGGGGAGCCACAGCAGGATAATTGGTTCATTCCTCAAATGGACTGTGAATTGGATAATTGGTTCATTCCTCAAATGGACCGCGGATCAAGTGGCCGGTGGGGGAGCCGGGCCAGTGGGGAAAACCCAAGTGTGTACAAGTCGGGCTGTGTACCCAAAGCTGTGTGCAGGTCCGGGCTATGTGCCTGGTGGGTTTAGAGCCTGAGGGCTGGAAATAGTGATAAAGTGTTCTGTTGTCTCTAATCTGCATTACCAGGAATGTAGCCCCATGGGGGTCCGTCTATGCTTTGTTTGTTCAGCTTGGATGTGAATAAAAGCCACACTGAAGAATACCATTCCTGGTTCTGGACATCACAGTTATTGCTTCCTGTGTTCGGATTTACTTGGGTGCCCCTGTGCAGAGTAGCCAAACCTAGGTCCCCCTGTGCCGAGTAACCTCATCCTCCCCGAACCCAGTCCCCACCAGGTACTGATGTCAGCTACAACAGCATGCCACCTGTCATTTTGGCAAAAAGGCAGGGGTGAGGGGTTACAAAAATTGGGGCACCGCTGGAATTTTGTTCAGGGAGGAAGGTGCTTGGGCAAGGGGGCTAGCGTTTTGGTTATCTGGCAGTGGGTAGCCCAAAAGCTAAGCAATTTCCTGGTGTGTTGCTGTGTGCTGTGAATCTTGTGCTGCTGTTTAAAATTGCCAACTGTTTACCAAGGAGCAGTAAAGCCAAAGAGTGTGCCCTTGTCCTGCATCAAATAGTTTACATCGTTTTTGCCTGCTTTTAAAATAAACTGTGATAAAGAAAAGTGTGGAAGACTAGGGGTAGCAACAGGAAAAATTGTGCCCTGGATGTTGGAAATGCTTTTTGAATGAAAAGAGAGACTTGCAGGTGTAATGGCTATGTTAAATGGCTGAAATGGGATCCCGCTGTGGAGTCAGTTGGGAAAGAAAAAAAGTTGCATTCTGCAGTTTAAATTTGCCTGCTCGATGATTGCCGTGAGGAGAAGAGCCCTCGTAAGGAAGAAGAGGCTCATTTGCATGGCGTCGTGTGATTGGTCAGGCTGAGATCAGTCCCACCCCTCAGCCAACTCTACAGTGATTGCCCCAGCATTCGAGAGGGAGTGTGAGTGGAGTGCGTGTACTGGCTAGTGGAGGAGCATCGCGGAGTGTTAAAATCACCGCAAACATGTTAAAAATAGACTTTCTAGTTTAAAATCGGGCTCAATCCGCTAATCGGTCATCAGAATTGCAAAAGTGGTGGTTGAAAAGATGATCAGTAGGACTGCCCGCCCGTTTCTGTTCTGAGGCCTCCAAGAACTGGCTACAGGCCGTTTTTCCCCATTGCAGAAAATTGCTACTGATAACAGTAAGTGACAACCTAAAAACTGCTCAAACAGTGATTTTCTGCCCTATGCCATATAAATGTGTGTGCAGCAGTGTAGTCGCTTTGCAAGTAGTGACGGTGTCAAGTCCTGCCAGCAAGTGCAAGTCTGTTAAGCCTTTGACTGTGTGCACAGTAATAAATTCAGCCTCAGTTTAAAGTTTGAAGCCAGAGAGAGACTGTGGGTTGTAGCCAATGTGCAGCACTAGTAATACAGGCAATCCTGTGCTAAAAACCTGAAGCTTTAAGGGACTGGTAATCAAAGAAATGTTTCCAGCATGTAAAGAGTCCGTGGAAAATCCAGTAAATGTGTTCAAAGCAAGAACAGAGCAAGTTGTGCAGTTTGAGCAAAAGTTATCAGTAGTTTGTGTAAATCGGGTGCGCAGTGGCTTGACCAGATTCTGAATGTTGATGCACAGGAGACTGCCGCCCGCCGTACAGGGTGGGGTAGTAAAGTAAACACAGCAGCAGAGGAGCCATTTTACAACTAAAGAGTGTGTTCAATAAAGTTGGGACTTTCAGTTAGAGTGAACTTTTGTTTGTTTTTCTGCAGTTATGGCCTCAGGACCAGCTCGTTACCCGGATCATGCCCGGGTTGCAGTAACAGCATCAGTAAATAGACTGAGGGATATTGAAAAGTGGTGCTATGGAGGACAACTGCCTCCTCATGTGGCGATTCCTGGTTTTCCAGTGCACGTATGTCAAATATGCTTGAGAGCTGGAAGGGACGTCTTCATGATTCCTCACTGTGCTGGATGCTTAGAAAAATATGGCTTGTATAAAGCGCCTCAAACCGTTGGCTCTCTACATGGACAAAGGTTCAGAATCTGCAGATGGCAGCACACAGCACCAGGCAGAGCCTGTGGAGGAAGGCCCCCTCGGGGGAGTGTGGCACAAAGCTAGAGGGTGCAGAGTTAGAGACAGAACCTGAAGTTGAAGTTTCAGATGCTGGATCCCAGAAGGAAAATTCGGATAAAGCATCAATAGACCCCTGGGGGGGGCCCTAGCCCAAGTCTCTTAGGCGAAGATGAAATGCGGGAGGCCTTTGAGTGGGAGGTGTCGACCTCCGCGCCTAGTGATGAGTGGATAGTCTCAGGAGTGAGAACGACTGCTCACTCCTGGGCTCAGATCCTCAGTGAAGAGGAAGATGAGGGGGAACCTATGTGGCCTTGTGAAAAAGGAACGGGTACACAGCCTCAAGATCTTGCCTCGGAGGAATGTATGGAAGAAAGTGGTGATGCCACTGCTTTGGCTTCACAAGAGGAAGAAGTCAGGGATCCGTTTCTAATTTCTTTAAGGATGCGTAGCTGGCAGAACCAGGACTGGCCACCCCTCAAGCCAGGCCAGCGGCCTCAGATTGACCAAAGCAAGTAAAGAGGAGAGACTGGTTTGTAGGAAGGCAAATGAGATCTATGGTATGACCTTTCCTACCTTTCCTCAAAAAGTCTGGGAGGAGATTGAGAACAGCAGGAAATCCTGGATCTGGGACTAAGCAATGAAAAGTGTGCATCCTGGGGCTAACAAGCATGTGAAAAACAGACTGTTTCACGTGAAGTATACCCAGTGGAAGAGAGGCAGGACACTGTTTATAGACAGAGTGAGAATAGTGGACGGAGAGGGACGTGAAATCTCTCACTGTGTGAATTATGTGCACCCAGATGGGGTAATAATTCATGCTCCTGACCCCCGGTACTATTGGCCTCAGTGCAAGGACCTCCCAGCAAATGTGCCCGTGCCTACAAAATGGAGAGCCGAGCAGTGGTAGTCAATACTGCCACACCAGACTGTGAAGTACCTTTATTGATTCGCCAATATGAATATCCAGGACTCAGGTGCCCCACATTCATCAGTCTACAGTGTACTGGCCTTTCCAGAAACCATCGACTGGCCCACCAGATGACTTCAGATCCAGAGAGGACACCAGCCCAGCTGTATCCTGTTCATCGCCTGGTAATCGGATGACGTCAGACCAGCTGTTTTCTTTTTGTTCCTGTTCTAAGGTTCCATCTCCAGAGATGACATCAACCCAGCAGTTCCCAGATGTGCCCTCCTGTGGTTCCCGGAAGATGTCTGCCCAGCTGTATCGGAAGAAATGCTGCCAGGGAGAGTCTTTGTCAGAGGTACAGGTTGGTTAAGAATTTCCGTACTACAAGTGGCTGGTAAGTCCGAACTTTTCTATCTTTATGACATTGCAGTACACACCCTACACTAGCAGACTTCAAAATGTGTGAACTATCCTCAAAGACTCTCCCCTTCAGGACATTGGCCTCTTAGAACTGTGCTTCACCGGGCTCCGGGCCAGGAGAGACTCTTTATTGGACTAGCCTTCGGGCATTGTGGTCACTAGTTGGGACTTTTAGGGCACTCCATCCCCCCAAATGTGTATTGTAAATAATGTCATTATTTTCTAATGTAAATACTGTTTTTCTACCTTTTTCTAAAAAAATATTCTTGGGATTCTTTAGTGTTTTGATGGTAGGGGTCTAGGTAGACTGTGTATACAGATTAGGAGTGTGTGTTGTTTTTCTTTCTCTTACAGGTGTTCCTGGGAAGACAGAAGAGAAGACAAGAAGAGGAGGAGGGGCTCATCGGAGTTCCTCACCAGTACTTTAGTGTGTAGAAATTTAAAGTACTGTGGTGTTATTGTTGTTGTTACTGCATTAACCCTTTCCTTCCACAGGTGTGGTTGTAGGGAGGAGGCAGTAATGTGGTATTTTAATGGTGCGTGGTTGTAGGTTGCCCAAGGTCGGGGAGGTCCCCGGGTTGTTTTTGTTTTGGGGGTATTAGGTTAGAAGCAGATAGGGTTTCCCTAGAGGGTTAGGGGGGATAGACAGGCTGTGGTCCTGAACGGCCATTGGGACCGCAGTGCTGATCTATCAGGGCTATGCTCTGGATAGTTCTACCAGAGCCACTGGGTGTCCATAGTAAGTGGATAGTGTAGAGGCTGATATGTCAGCTAAAGGCCTCTAGGCCCCTAGTGTTGCCTGCCTGTGCTTGCACATGGTAGGAGGTGGCCTGATCACCCCCCTCCGCAGGTAGCACATAGGGTGGGATAGCCTAAGGCTGGGTAAATAATGACTGCGGATAGTCATTTTCCTGGTCAAGGGCGAGTGTAACCCCCTTGTTACGCGGGGTTACTAGAAACCCAGTAAGACCTAGTGGTAGGCAGGGAAGGCAGCTTGTGAAACTCCAGTTAAATGGGTTTCACACTGTCTCACTCTGTTCTCAGTCTCAGCTGAGACTGAGGGATGACATCACCAATAGAACTATTGCAGCTGCATGAGCCACACTAGAATCTGCAGCAAGGGAGTTGGTTAGAACATTGGGAGGTTTTGAAGTCAGTCTTCAGTGAGTGAGTGAGTGTGAAGTTGGGAGCTTGCTGAGAAAGCAGCTCAGTGAAGGCTCTAGGAGCCTCAGCCCTGACAGAGGGCTACTTTTAAGTAGAAGGGTGTGTGTCTCCACCTTAAAGAGAGACACAACAGATAACTGAAGTGGTGGAGACCGCTGTTTTGGGGTCTCAGTGCCCCCTTCCTTCGGGGGGGCAGGAAAGGTTTCCCTTCAGATTCCTGGGGCAACCCCCTAGTTCTGCTTGTGAAGGAAAAGCTGCCTATGTGTTCCAGTGTGTATTTGGGAGAACAAGAAGATTTGTGAGTTGCCTGTGGGGCACCTGCAACATGAGGGTGAGTGTCTGCTCTTGCTAAAAGGGCCTATGTTTTTCACCCTGGGACTTGTGTGACAATGTGGGGATTGAACTACTAAATATTGGGAAGCCTAGAGTAATGGGCTAAGCAAAGTAAATGTAGGTTCAAGTCCAGAGCTTGTTGGGATGCAAATGATATGTAGAGGAGATGTGACAGACATCTACCCAGAATCTACATTTGAAAGTTCAGTAAAGGAATTGTTCAAGTTTCTAGAGAAATGGCCGGGTATGGGCTGTGAGAGCTGGAGGTGGGTGACCCCCCCATCTTCAGTGACCAGGTCCACCTCTACGGATTTCTTCTGTGGATTTCTACTTTACCTCAGGCACTTGGCCAGTGATGAGAGAAGTACCCAGATGTGGGATTGTAAAGAAAATTCTCTTTAGGAGTCGAAGACTCTAATGTGGTTTGGGGAGCCACAGCAGGATAATTGGTTCATTCCTCAAATGGACCATGAATTGGATAATTGGTTCATTCCTCAAATGGACCGCGGATCAAGTGGCCGGTGGGGGAGCCGGGCCAGTGGGGAAAACCCAAGTGTGTACAAGTCGGGCTGTGTACCCAAAGCTGCATGCAGGTCCGGGCTGTGTGCCTGCTGGGTTTAGAGCCTGAGGGCTGGAAATAGTGATAAAGTGTTCTGTTGTCTCTAATCTGCATTACCAGGAATGTAGCCCCATGGGGGTCCGTCTATGCTTTGTTTGTTCAGCTTGGATGTGAATAAAAGCCACACTGAAGAATACCATTCCTGGTTCTGGACATTACAGTTATTGCTTCCTGTGTTCGGATTTACTTGGGTGCCCCTGTGCAGAGTAGCCAAACCTAGGTCCCCTGTGCCGAGTAACCTCATCCTCCCCAAACCCAGTCCCCACCAGGTACTACTGTCAGTTTCAACAGCATGCCACCTGTCATTTTGGCAAAAAGGCAGGGGTGAGGAGTTACATCTGGATCTACAGGAAAACTGGAGAGTAAAACCACCATGGTCTGCTTGAACAGGTCTGAATCTTTCCCCTTCACTTCAACTTTACCCAAACCTTTGACATGTTCCACAGCTTCTAGAATAACAGCATTTGTGGTCCCTAGTGGGACATCCAGTAACAGGAGGGTATGTCGGGGATCTAACCCCCTCAGCCTCACTCCACCCAATCATTCGGTGCACTAACAGCTTATGGGGGGCGATTTTGAGCTTAGGTGTACCAAGCTCCTCTATTTTCTCACCAAAGCTGAACATATTGGGGTAATTCCCTTCTTTGACCACTAGAGGATGCTAATTCCAGCGGTGCCTCCAAAATGTAACCCCTAAGTAGCACTATCCCAAGGGCTACTATCCCTGCCTGATTGGCTAGTAGCAGTTTAAGGGGTCTGAGTTCTGAAACAGGTGCCTCCACCCGGAGCTCAGGGTTGGTAGTGGTCAAACTAGCTTGGGCACAGCCCTCCGGGTCACTGTAACCCCCCCTTTCCCCGCTAGTGGCCGGAACAATACACAGTGATCACTTTCACAATACCCCTGATATACCTTACCAGTACCACCACTGTTTGCACTTACCACCAGGGCTGGTTCCTGTGGCTCAACCCTGGGGACCTCCTGTGTAAAACAAGGTTACACACAGCAACTGGTAAGAGTACAGTGGAAGCATTTAAGAGATCGTTGAAAAGTTATCTATTTATGCTGGCATTTGATTAGTCTATTTAATGAATATATTATAGTTTTATGCTTTTACGTATTAGTGTTGATGTTTTATCTCTGTTTTGTATTAGCGCTTTGATTTTCTGAAAAGCGCTTTATAAATAAACTTTGATTGATTGATTGATTGACAGTACTCTTAGCATAAACTGAAACCACAGTCAGGTCAAAGGCAGAAAAAGGTAGATCTGATTTATTCAGGGAACTTGAACAAGGGAGGGGCATAATCAGGTTAATTTGCTTAAATGCTCTATCAATCAAACAGTTATGCATGCATTCAGAGTCCCTAAGCAGTCACACCCTCTGGGTACCCAGGTGGAGAAGAGATGGGCTAGCCAGAACCGTTGCCCAGGGTAGGCCAGTGTCGCAGCAGGTTGGGGCCCTGTGATGGAATAAAACAACATGTACAATACACACTATTTGTAATCCGGAGCCGGTGGGCTCAGTTCGTGGAAGAAAAGGAACAACAAGACAATCAGATCACACACTTAGATTGAGCTGTTGTTGCAGGGAGCTACCCTGATGGTTACTCATGATACCCATAACTGGACACAGGCTGGATGAAAATCGAGACTGCAGGTGGCTGATCTGGAGAGCCAGGAGAAGCAGGGCCCACACGATTTGCCGAGGCATCATTCCTGTTCGAGCATGGAGCAGGGGGCTGATCCCCAGGGAGGTCTCTCGTCGATGGCTTTTCTCTGTGCAGTGGGGTAATCTGGCATGGCCCTTGTGGCAAGGCCTGACAGAATGGAGATAACCACAGATTTAGTCCGTTTGGGCTGGATACAGCTCCCAGCAAACAGAACACAGTTCACACAGTGGGGAACCAAATCACGACCCACTTTCAATACACAGCACATTTATATGTAAGAAATTCTACAGTACCAGGCAATCCTTCTCCGATCACAATCACACAACTATCTGCACAACTCAGCAGTTCTGATGTGACTGGAATTCCTGGCAGGCCGATCGAATTCAGCAAACTCTTCGGTCTTCCTCAGGTATTTATTCTGGTCAAAAGTCGGTGGCCCACCAATCGGATTTAGTCCAAATATAACCCTCGGTTCCCTCTCGGGGTAGCAGGCAGCATGCAGGCCAAAACTCTAGCCCGTCCATAGTTCTCCAGCACGAACTACGCAAAAGCGCTGCTCAACTGTCTCGAGCTGTTGCTTCTTCAGCTTCCCACTTAGATCTGGCTAGACAGCAGACAGTTTGGGGGGTTTCCCAAGATCCAAAAGGTTTGGTTGGTTGGTTCAGTTATCAGTCACAACAAAGCTCCCCCTGTAGATGCAAAAAGGCGCCAACCCCCCCAGAACTACAATTCCCACAGTTTAACTCCATACAGCCCCAGTAAACAGACTCCATTTTAGAGCCCCAAAGTACTGATTGGTCCAATTCGGCAGTTCAGGACCAAAATGGTGGAGATAGGCAGAACACCCCTCGCTGCAAAGAAGGCAGGTTAGAATAAACTGCAATATTATTACTGTTCTAGAAGATAATCAGTCAGCAAGCACATCTGCAAACAGAGCTTCCTCTGTGCAATCAGCGATGGCAGAAATGGAGCAATCATTCGGCAGTTCAGGTGGGACTCAAGCATGGAAACCCTCAGCCCCCCTCTCATTTCAATTATAACTGCAATCAGGCATCTCTTAAAGAGACAGTACATAGAGGCTTTACAGGCACCCTAGGGCACTACCATATAACAACAAGGGCGCCAGACACCAACCTGGCAGTGAACATTTGGGCAAGCTCTAGGAAGACTTTTCGGGAACCCCCATTTGTAGGGGGGGGTTACTCAAATAAAAGTACTAGGGCACTCTCTCATTGGAGCGCTTCAGTCCTTTCAAGTACACAAAGTTTTCACCCATGAAACTGTGACCACCGTCATGCTTTGCTTGTGTGGTCACTGCTCTGTCAGGGACAAGCACAATGTAAATTGCTTTGTATTAGGCTAGTCTGTGACACACCTCTGAAATGCCATTCTCTGAAACAAAATGCTTCTTGCTCACGTGCAAGAAAACATAAAAGGGGGAAGGGGCTGAATTTAAATTGTCTTTCATTTTAAAACACTTGTGCTTTTTTTAAATTTTACAAACACTTCAAACATTTTTGGCACCTGTTATTGGCATGACAGAAAGGCCTAAAAAGAAAACTGGCCTCTCAGGATTTAAGCATTGTAAATCCTTTCAGCACTGACTGGAAAAAGTACATAGTCGCAGCCTGTGCTTTGATTTTGAAAATTGTGACCTCTGCAAAGTATTCTGCCCAAAAACTTGGGATCTAGCAGCAAGGAAGTACTGTAGCTGTTTCAGGGAAGTGCTGGCTTTTCCTTTTTTATGTTTGCTTGCATGCATGTGCAAGAAACATAGTGCCAGCATCTGAGTTTTCGGAGGTGTGGCAGCCCTCTTCCAATTCAGTCAGTGTGTTTGCAGGCGTGGCTGCAGTTCTCCAATGGCTGCTGGAGCTGTCTATGACAGCAGTCGAAAATGCAGTAGAGTACAGTTGAAAGGGGGAGCTACGCTTCAGTGAGCAGCGATAAGATATGCTACCTACTCGTATGGCTCCCCTACACCACTACACACACACACACACACACACAAGCGCCCGCGCATGCTGCGTGCTCCGCTACGCACACACTGTATCGCCGACAGGGGTGCCCAATCCCCATCGGCGTGCTGCGCCTCCACCCCAAACAGAGTTCCACATGCCACGCTGGGTGCCCACCCCAGTGTGGCTATATCAGAGTAGCCGACAGGGGTGCCTAATCCCTCGGTCGCTCCACTGTCCCTCCGCCTAGAGAGTACAGGGTGCCACGCTGGGAGCCCACCCTAGCTGGTAACAGATGCTATCTCTGACGGGTGCCCAATCCGTCAGCTCCACGCCCCAAACAGCCATCCTTGTGCACGCTGAGAGCCCACCCAAGTGTGGCAACGTCTCCCACGTCGTCCTTTGTTAAAAAAAAACCAAAACCTGAAACACAAAAGCGGTCCCTCGCTGTCTCTGCCCCCATCGCCCCCACCCGTACCCACCCTCTGTAGCTGCCTCTCCACACCCCTCTCACCCCATACTTACCTCCGGACTCCAGCACGACGATCTTTGGTGGACCGGGAACACATCTGCACTCTTCAAAGCCGACCGCGAACTGAGGAAATGCCGGTAAGCTGTATAATGGGATAGATAGGGTTTTTTTCAACTTTGCTGCATATCTCAGGCATTTTCTGGAATTTTTGCACCAAATTTTCAACATGGGGTTTTTGTGAACCCTTCTCATGAACTTTCTCACTGTCATGGCGGCCCGAAGGGTGATTTCGCAGTCACTGCGTGAAATCACCTTTCAGGACAGAGTAATGAAATGACACTGCCACTGTTCATAAGGTGGGCTCTCAAAAAGCCTATGGTGAAAATTTGGTGGAAAAATTCCTAAGAATGACTGTTTTACGAGCGTGCGTTGCGCAGTTCCTATGCATGCTCGTAAGTTCGCAAATTTTCAATATTTTCACTCCAGATTTTCAATATTGCCATTTACCACACCTCCTTATGAGCAGTACAGCTGTCATTTTTCACATCTCACCCAAATGTATTTCCGTATGGCGCACAATGGCGCAGTCGGTGTCGTAAAATCAATGTATGGGACACATTAAGAAAATCACAGTGACACTGTTAATGAGCAGAGGTCTTAAAATGGCTATGTTGAAAATTTGGTGACAAAAGTCCATAAAATGACTGTGTTATGAGTGAGCATTGCGCAGTTTCCACGCAGCCTCGTAAGTTCATGACTTTGTAATATTTTCAGTCCAGATTTTCACCAGTGGCATTTTTCCACACTGCCTTATGAACAGTACAGCTGTTATTTTTCACAACATGGCCAAAATGTGTTTTCACACTTTCAGCGCAGAGATGCATGGTCGCTGTGGGAAATCATTGTTCGGGACAGATAAAGAAAATCACAGTGACACTGTTCATGATCGGAGGTCCCAAAATGCCTGTGTTGTCAATCTGCTGTAAAAATCCCTAACTATTTACATTCACCGGATGCGTTGCACAGTTTCTGTCTGCCTTCGTGGCGTCACCAGTTTTTAAATATTTTTACTGCAGATTTGCAACATTGCCATTTTTATACCTCCCTATGAACAGTACAGCTGTCATTTTTCACATCCTGTTCGGAATGTGTTTTTGAACCTGTGGTGCTAAATGCCGTAGTCACTGTGCATAAGCAGCTTTCAGCTAACAAACTGATATTGCCACTGTTCATGAGGTGGGGGTCACAAAAAAACCATGTTGAAAATTTGGAGTGAAAATACCAACGAATGCCTGAGGTGTTAGGGTTTCCAACTATAATGCCCCACCCTGTAGAGAATGACAGGCATCAGGGGTGTGACTTGGGATTCTTGCCTGTAATGCTCATACCATTCCACACCCTGCAGCCAGTGAGAGGCATCGAGGTATGCCTTGGACTCTTCGGCCCCAAAGTTCACCCCATTCTTCTATACCGCACCCATCTCACCGTATTTCCTGATGGAATGGGATGCGCATAAGGGCCAAAGACCCCAAGGCACACTGTGACACTTGTCAGTGTCTGCAGGGTAGGGTGTGGTGAAATGGCGTGGCCGTTATGGCTGACGACCCAAAGGCACACCCCAATGCCTGTCACTCTCTGTAGGGTGTTGGTGGGGTTGGCTTCAGTTCAGTACTTCACTGCCATTCCTATTATGCAGTTCTGTAGCTTCTACACTACCAATGCCAATGCCAGCAAGCAAACATTCAAACATAGAAACATAGAAACATAGAATTTGATGGCAGATAAGGACCGCTTGGCCCACCTAGTCTGCCCATTTTCCTACCTAACAGATAAGCTGCAGATCCTAGTTAACCAACAGCTTAATTCCTCCTACCCCCCACTAGGACTGCCCTATGCCTGTCCCATGCATTCTTGAAGTCCCCCACTGTTCTTGACCCCACAACCTCTTCAAGGAGGCTGTTCCATGCATCCACAACCCTCTCAGTGAAAAAATACTTCCTCACATTACCTCTGAGCCATCCCCCTTCTATCTTCAAATTGTGCCCCCTTGTTCTTGCACATCTCTTTTTCTGGAAGATGCTACCCTCTTGGACTTTGTTAATTCCCTTGAGGTACTTGAAAGTTTCTATCATGTCCCCTCTCTCCCTTCTTTCCTCAAGGGTATACATATTAAGCTCCTTTAGTCTTTCTTCATATGTCTTCTGGTGCAGACCCTGCACCATTTTGGTGCCCTCCTCTGGACAGCCTCCACTCTGTCTATGTCTTTCTATGAGATGGGGTCTCCAGAACTGCACACAGTACTCCAGATGGGGTCTCACCAACTGTCTGTACAGAGGGATAACAACTTCCTGTTTTCTACTATTGATGCCTCTTCCTATACATCCCAGTATCCCCCCAGCCTTCCTTACTGCCTTCTCACATTGCTTGCCCACCTTTAGGTCATCTGATATAATTACCCCCAGGTCCCTTTCTATTTTTACTGTTGTCAGTATCTCACCCCCCATTGTGTACGCTTCCCCAGGGTTTTTGTTCCCCATGTGCATTACCTTGCACTTCTTTGCATTGAATCTGAGCTGCCATACATCTGACCATTCCTCCAACCTTGCCAAGTCCCTTCTCATCCTTTCCACTCCATCTTGTGTATCAACCCTGTTGCAGATCTTTGTGTCATCTGCAAAGAGACATACTTTTCCTTCCAGTTCCTCTGCAATGTCACTTATAAAGACATTAAAAGGACGGTCCCAGTACTGAACCCTCGGTACCCTCGCTAGTAACCCTCCTTTCGTCACTGTGTACTCCATTTACTACTACCCTTTGAGTCCTGTTGTCTAGCCAATTTTTATCCAGGCTACCACCTTGGGACCCACTCCAAGGCTAGCTAGCTTGTGTATTAATCTTTTGTGTGGGACTGTATCAAATGCCTTGCTAAAATCTAGGTAGGCCATGTCCACAGCCCCTCCCTGGTCTACTACTTTGGTAACCCAGTCAAAGAAATCTATTAGATTCGTCTGACACGACCTTCCCATTGTGAATCCATGCTGCCTTGGGTCCTGTGCCCCACTGGCCTCTAGGTACTCAACAATTCTTTCCTTCAGAAGTGATTCCATCATTTTCCTTACCACTGAGGTCAAACTAACTGGTCTGTAGTTTCCTGCCTCTGTCTTGCTCCCACTTTTGTGAAGAGGAATCACATCTGCCCTCCTCCGGTCCTCAGGTACCACCCCATCCTCCCATGATTTGTTAAAGACAGTAGTCAGCGGTGTCACTAGTTCTACCCTTAGTTCTTTTAGAATTCTTGAGTGAACCCATCAGGCCCATTGCTTTGTCCACCTTCAATTTTATTAGTTCTTTCAGAACCCTTTCTTCTGTAAATGGACTGTTATCGAGCCCCGTCTTCAGAGTGTTTCTCTTGTTTGGTTTAGGTAACTCCCCCTCCTCTTCCTTTGTGAATACTGAGCAGAAATATTCGTTCAGTATCCCTGCTTTTTCACTGTCACCCTCTACCCACATTCCCTCCCCTTTATTAAGCTTCAGTATCCCTCCTTTGGTCTTTCTTCGCTCCCTAATGTACCTATAAAAGGTCTTATCCCCCTTCTTAACAGAATTGGCTATCCTTTCCTCGGTTTGGGCCTTTGCTATTCTGACTGCCTTCCAGCCTCTTTCTGCTTTAACTGATAAAGTTTTCTGTCCTGCTCCTTCCGTGTTTCCTTATATTTCCTGAATGCTGTCCTTTTCTCCTTAACCTTCCCTGCCACCTCTTTGAGAACCATAACGTTTTTTCCTTCGTTGTGTTTTATTGATTTGTTTTACACAAAGGCTTGTTGTTTCTGTGATGGCTGTTTTGATCACTCCCCATTGTTCCTCCACCCCTCCTTCTTGCCCGTTTGCTAGTGCTTTTCTGAGGCATTCTCTCATTTTCCCAAAGTCAGCCCTCCTAAAGTCCAGTACTCTTGCTTTTGTATGGCTTGATTGTATGGCTGTGTTTATCGTGAACCACACTGTTTGGTGGTCGCTTGTTCCCAGATGGCTACCCACTTCTAAATCTGAGATTCTTTCTCCATCCCCATTTGAGAGTACCGGGTCTAAGATTGCTCCCTCCCGAGTGGGTTCCAATACTAGCTGTCTGAGGCATGCCCCCTGTAGGGCATCAAAAATGACCCTGCTCTTGGATGTGCCTGCAGCAAAGGTGATCCAGTTAACATCTGGCATATTCAGGTGCCCCATCAACAATCTCTCCCCTTTTTCTGCCATTCTAAGAAAGCCTTCTATCATTTCCTTGTCCATTCCCTTCCCCTGAGATGGGGGTCTGTATACAACATTGACAAATGCTTGTCTATTTTAATTTTGATATTAGAATTGTTTGTGCTGGGAGGGGAGATGATGGTGGGGATTTAAAATCAGTACTGGGAGTTATAACTGTTACTGAGTGGCATCCTGGGCTGTGATATTTAATCTGTGCTATGGAATGTTTGGAGTTCTGGCTGGGTGAGTTCCTCTCAGGTTTGGACCTCATGCAGGAAGCTGTGTTTGGCCTTGTACCTTTGTGTGGGGATTGAGAGGGCTGGTGGGGAAAAGGTCAGGGCTGATTGACTCTCATGAGAGTCAGGGTCAGGCCCTAGTCCCTCCCTCCCTCATCAGAGTATTGCATACCTCTCAAGTGTCCCTCATTACGAGGGACATCCCTCATTTTGCCCCTTAAAATTGCTCTGTCCCTCATGGAAAAGGTGCTGCCCACACAAAGAATGTGCTGTATATTCAAACTTTAAAGCAGAAACTCTTAATATTCTAAAATATTAAATTCAAAATAAGCATTGTATAAGTAAACACTATGGTATTTATAGTGTTCTGTGCTTGTATCTCCTTGTTTCTCCTTGTTTGAGGATGTGTCCCTCATTCTGAGGGTCTGTGTCCCTCATTGTCCCTCATTTTGAGTGTCCAAAAATATCCATGTCCCTCATTTCAGTGACAAAAGGTTAATAGGTATGGAGTATTGCACATTTATATGGGAGGAGCTACACTACCAGGTGCAGCCCATTTCATTCCCTGGCCAGAAGACTGAAAGCCACTGGGCGTGGAAACACATAGCTGGAGTGGAAACACACAGGAGTAAAGGCTGCAGGTTTAATGTAGTTGAAAAAGCTGTACTGATATGTTGAATAGGTAAAAATAGTCAGGAACATGGGTCTTAAGGAGATACTGCTGCATAGGAAGGGACTATTAGCTGAAGAGGGGGTAGGGACACCAGTTAAGGAGTTTAACATGCAGGGGGGGGTAATGGCAGCACAGAGGTATGACAATGGAGTGAGATGAGGGAAGATGTGCCAGAGGGGGCATTGAAGAAATAGGGGAGGATGGGGACAGTGTAATAGGGAAGGGTACAGGGAGCAACAGGATGCTAGGGGGGGTCAGCATGGGAAGAATAGTGGGCTGCAACAGCTGTGGGGTGGCTGTTTGGATCAGCATATTATGGAAGCTAGGTGGGTGTCCAATCTCTCAGAGGCCGAGGAGGCTGGAGGGAGAAGTGCAGTGGCTGGGTAAGGAGTTGGAGAGGGTGAGGGGAAGGGGAGCTGGGGCAGGATGGCCTTCAGCACAAGGTAGCATGATGACAAGGCATAGGTGGAAAATCAGAACTGAAGAGAGAGAGGCAGGGAGGAGGAAGAGAGGGGTCAAGATGACTAGGAGGTCTAGTAACGGAGGAAAGTCTCAGGGAGGGAGGAAGGAGCCTAGTCTCAGCAACACTGAGAAGGCAGGTAACAGGTTTGCAGTGTTGGCAGAAATGGTGGAGGTGAGGCACTGGATCTCCAAGATGGGGCAGGAGGGAATAGGGGCAGGCACAGCCCAGGTGACAGCAGTTGGACAGAGGAAGGAGAGAAGGGGGAGAGGGACTCAGTTGGACCAGTGGATGGAAGGAACAGAGGTAATGGAAGGAAGGGCAATGCTGGTGAGATAGATGCTGGAGACACAGCAGGAGAGGGATGGGGACCCAGAGTAGAGGGTAGAGAAGGGGAAGATAGTGAGGGAGCACCATGGGGGAAGGGGTGCAGGCCAGGGGATGAGGTTGCGGGAGATACAGGTGGATTGGATGGAGTTACAAAAAGGCAGGGTAAGGGGGAGTCTACTAATGAGTACATAGAGAAGAGGTTGGGGAAGGTATGAGGCATGCAGAGGGCGGGGTTCTAGTGCTGGGGGATTCCATACTGAAGGGGATCAGATGGGCAGTAAAGGGGAAAGGCATAGCCGAATCTGGGTCTACTCCATACCTGGGCTGACTGCCAACAGGGCGGGGCAGTCTCTTCTTGAATGTTCAGGGAAGGAGGAGATGTCATGTTGTGATGCACGTGGGTATGAACGACCTGGCAGGGGGGGACAGTGGAAGTGGTATGGGAGAGGTTTGAGGAGCCAGGAAGGCTGTGTGAGGAGATGGGGGATCGGTGGCCTTCTCAGAGGTACTCCTAGTGCCTTGCATGAGAACAACAAGGAAAGGAAGGATAGCTAAGTTTAATACTTGGCTGGCGGAATGGTGTCACTCAAGGGGGTATGGTTTGGTGGGTGGCTGGGGCAGAACCTGGGACAGGAATGACCTGTATGCCAGGGACAGACTACACCTGAGCAAGGAGAGGAAGCAGTACTGAACCAGAAGATAGAGGAGTAGACAGAAACAAAGATGAATTTAAACTAGGAGGGGAGTGGTGAGTGGTCAGCTGGTAGATAGGAGTCCTGGAGAGGGGGCCTGACAAGCTTACTCCCCTAGTTAATGGGGAAGGCAAAGGGGATGGGACACGGGGGGGAGAAGGGTTAGAGAGGGGAAGGGAGTGGGTTGGAGAGTGGTCTCACTGAATGCAAGGAGTCTTGGAAACAAGTCAGCTGAGTTTCAAGTGCTATTGGCAGAGGGGACAGTGGACATTGTAGCCATCACAGAAAAGTGGGCCACCCAGTACCAGGACTGGGAGTTGATGGTCCTGGGATATAGGATATTCAGAAAGGATAGGACCAAGGGGAGAGGGGGTGGGGGTGGCGATCCATGTACAAGAGGGGATAAGGTATGCAAGGGATGAGGGGGAAGAGGGCAGGACAGAGGCCCTATTGATGCATTTTCAGGACTCAAAAGGCAGGACACTGAGGATGGGGGTAGTTTATAGACCACCAGCTCAGCAGGAGGACTTGGACAGGGAGTTAGCTGAGCAAATCCGAAGGGTCTGAAGGAAGGGTAACACAGTGGTGGTGGGGGACTTCAACCTACCTGGGGTGGATTGGAGTACCCCGACCACCACAAGTGCAAGGGAGCAAGTCCTGTTAGAAGCACTTCAGGACAGCTTCTTGATGCAGTTGGTCCACGGGCCAACTCAGATAGGAAATACTCTGGACCTTGTACTGTCTAATGGTAAGGGATCTGGGGGTGGAGGACCATTGGCGGGGAGCGATCACTATTTGGTGTGGTTCACATTCAACATGGGGAGGGAAGCTGGGGGTACAGGTACTAAGGTGATTGACTTTAGGCGGGCGGACTTTAAAAACGTGGGAGAAATTCTGGCCGGCACATGGAGGGGATTCAACCAGGCTGGGACACAAGTCAGAGGTGGGCTGTCATAAAAAAGGGGCTAGTGGAGGCTACAGGGGCATGTACTAGAACACAGAGCAAGAAAGAGAGGGCAAAGAAGCCCAGTTGGATGACTCAGGAGGTCAGGGAGGGGGTGAGGGCCAAGAAAGAAGCATTCTGGAGGTTCAGAAAGTCAGGGAAAGGAGAAGACAGGAGATGTACACAAAGAAATCTGGAGAGGCCACCAAACTAGTCAGAACAGCCAAGGCTTCCAGGGTGCGGAGGCTGGCACAGGGTATTAAAAATGGAGAAAAGGATTTCTTTAGATACATAAGGGAAAGAAGGAAGAACAAGGACCAAACAGTGAGGATAAAAAAGGATGGACGGTGGAGAGAGGGGTGGATCATGCAAAGGCATTAAATGAATACTTCTGTTCTGTATTCACTCAAGAGAAAATGGGGCAGGTACCACAGGGGAGGGGTGGGTAGGTGGGGGGGAAGGGGTGACAGATGCAAGGATTACTGAGGACAGGGTACTGGAAGAATGGAGGGCACTGAAGGTGGACAAGGCACCTGCGCCAGACGGCATTATTCCTAGGGTACTTAAGGAACTGACTGAGATTCTGGCAGGGCCACTGGTTGACCTGTTCAATACCTCTCTGGACATGGGATGCATACCACAGGACTGGAGGATGGCCCATGTGGTGCCCATCCACAAAGGTGGCCCAAAGGATGAACCAGGAAACTATAGGCCATTGTGCCTCATATCAATCGTGGGGAAGCTCATGCAGACAATCCTGAAAGAGAGGCTGGTGACCTTTTTGGAGGAAAATGAACTCCAGGATGGGCATCAGCATGGGTTTGTCTCAGGCAGATACTGCCAGACCAACCTCATTGAGTACTATGATTGGGTAGCAAGGGAACTAGACAAGGGTCATGCAGTGGATGTCCTGTATTTGGATTTCAGCAAGGCCTTTGACTCTGTGCCGCATGAGAGACTGGGGGAAAGCTGGAAGCTATGGGGGCAGGAGTGAAGATGGTGAAATGGATAACGAATTGGCTAAAGGGTAGGCAGCAGAGGGTGGTAGTGGGAGGGGAACTTTCAGCATCAAGGGCAGTGATGAGTGGGATGCCACAGGGCTCGGTGCTGGGGTCGGTGTTGTTCGGGTTATTCATAGCTGATATCTCACATGGAATCTGAAGTAAGATCAGTCTGTTTGCAGACGACACCAAAATGGGGGTGGTGGTTGACGACATTGAGGGATGGAAGGGGCTACAGGATGACATAACTAAACTGCAGGAATGGTCAGACACATTGCAGCTGGGGTTCAATGCCAAGAACTGCAAGGTAATGCACTTCAGAGCAAAGAATCAGGGGAAGGATTGTCAGCCGGGAGGGGTATAATTGGGTAGCACCATGGAGGACAAGGGCCTAGGGTACTTATAACGGGGAGCATGAACAATTCTGCTCAGTGTAGGAAGACGGCAGTGAAGGCCAACAAGATGCTTGGTTGCATAGCGAGGGGAATCTCCTCCAGAAATAGGGAGGTAATCTTCTCCCTGTACAGGTCACTGGTCAGGCCACACCTGGAGTACTGCATGCAGTTCTGGTGCCCGTACTTGAGGAAGGATGTCAGATTGTTGGAGTGGGTGCAGCGTAGAGCGACAAAGATGATCCAGGGATTGGAGGGCAAGCCCTACGGGGAAAGACTGAGTGAGCTAAATATGTATTCCTTAGAGGAGAGGAGGGTTGTGAGAACAAGACTGAGACCTTTAAGTACTTGAAAGAGATAAACAAGACTCAAACAGAATCCTCCAATTAAGAAGAGGAAGGGACACAAGAGGGCAGTTCTTCATCGAAAGGGTGGTGGGCAAGTGGAACACTCTACCACAGAAGGTGGTGGCCTGTATGATGGTGGGCAGTTTCAAGAGGGGATGGGACGGGGGAGGGTAAATCTAAAGAAGGGAGGAGTGAGAGGGGCAGCTGCGAGCTGAGGGACTAGCTGCACAATTGAGCAGACTTGACAGGCCATGAGGCCTATTTCTGCTGGCGTTTTCGTAGGTTCATGTGTTCATCAAACACAAAAAAAGGGTAAAAGGGCTGCTAAACTGCAGTCTGCACCAGCTTAGTTCCACAACAGTATCACAAATGTACTCTCAAGTAAAAACACAAAACTGGAGAAACATTTCACTGAAGGTAGAAGTACACTTCAGATGATGCCTCTTCTTCACTGTGGTATCTGACACCCAGGGAGACTGAAAAATGCCACACGCAGTCATCTTTGGCAGGCAAGGAGACTGAACAGTGCTACATGCAGTTGTCTCTGGCACACGGCTCCCAAGGAGACCAATAAGACACCCACTGTTACCCACCACAGCTGGCAAGAGAAAGCAAAAAGGAAGCACCTCTTAATTCCTCTGCCTGAAAAACAAATAGAGGAACGGATGCCAGTAACAAATAGTATTCCCTCTTTGGAAGGGATTACAAAAATGTGCCAGTTTTTTATTTAAAGCTGAGTTTTGGAATCTCTGCTGCTAACAGTGCCCCCCCCCCAAAAAAAAAATCCATATTCAGTGGAGTTTGTGGAGGAGGAAAATGAACCAATGTCCCAGGAGGAGCCCACTGAGGGGGACTTTGTTTCCCCATCAAGGGTTAATGAAGACCATTTCTCCTGCACTGCATATGCATCTGTATATTCATGCCTGTTAACTGGTTCCAATACTACTTAATGGATAGAAAGCAATTGGTCAAATACAGTGGGTGTGTGTCTAAAATAGGTGTCCCCCAAGGCTCCATTCTTGGACCTCTGTTATTTTCAATATTTATTAATGATGTGCCCAAAAATTGTGTGTGTGCGGCGGCCAAGATGCAGCTTTATGCTGATGCTGCTGTTTTGTATAGAAGCTTGGCTGATGGTGACCAGATAAACCTAGATCTCAGTGCTGATTTTCAGGATATTAGAACAATGGCTAACAGATAACAAACTTGTCCTAAATCTCAAGAAAACAAAGATTGTGCTCTTTGATGCTAGGCACCTGGGTAATGAGAGAAGTAATCTTCTCCATTTCTCTTCACTGGATGGTACTCGGCTGAAAGTATCTGGCACCACTGAGTACCTTGGGATGCATCTTGACCAGGAGCTTATAAGGCAATCCCATACTGAGTCAGTAACAAAGTCTCTGCACCAGAAAATCGGGCTCCTATATAGACTTGGAGGGTATCTTTGAAGCGAAGCTCAGATGGCCATTGTTATAGGCACACTACTACCCATCCTACTCTATGGTGCTCCTCTCCTGCAACCCCTCCGTGGCACTGAGTTGTGTAAACTGAAGATGCTGTATCACAAGGCAGTATGCTTTGTGGCAGCTGCACAGCCCTGAGACCACCACTATCATATGGTCTCCTCTATAAACTGGCCCTCCCAGGAAGCGAGACTAACTTACTCGGTCCTCTGCCTATCATTTAAGCTAACCAAAATTGCTGCCCCTACTAGTCTCAGTGGTATACTCCTATGAAGCACACATTAAGCATGGGGCTTAATGTTAAGCTGCTGCCCCTTGGACTGATCCCTTGCGCATGTCCAATGCCTTGTGCTTGCTTCTGAGAGGGACTGCCATTTCCTGGTTCAACGCACTTCCAGACCAAGCCAAGGGAGACATTGCCACACTGTACACCACCTTCAAAGCCCATTTCCTCCAAGCACATCCACCCTGGTTATTGGAGCAACAGCTGTGGAAGCGCACCACACAACCCACCGAATCTCTTGAAGCCTTCATTGTGGACATTGAGACTCAATGCAAACGCCTACAGAAAACAGAGAAAGATCAAGTTAACAGCCTTTGTCCGGGGACTGCCTCCTCAATTTCATACTTATGTCATACAGCAAAAGCCAACCACCTGGACAGACACTATCCAAGCTGCTTGGCTAACTCAAGAGTCCATTTCAGTGTTCCAGTCTGCCAGTGCTCAGGTGCCCCAAACCTCACAACTGGCTGTACTTGCCACATGTGTCCAACAACAACAAGCAATGATTGACAAGCTTATTTCTACTATCAGTACCTTACACATTAGCTCAACTGCCTCCTCGGCAAATACTAATGCTATGCAAATCCCTCGACAGCGACCGGATCCACCTCCGCCTTCCCGAGAACCCATCACTTGCCAGTGGTGTAGATTCAGAGGACACACTGCCGCTGTCTGCTGAAAGTTAAAATATTACCACAGGACTCAAGAGGACCACGGAGGCCCACCAAAGTGCAATCAACATGATAACGGCAACTACTCACAGAATCAGAGAAATGAGCACCGCCCAACAGACTAGGGGCTTTTGTTGGGCAGGGGAACACAGCAACTGACTGCCCCTGACTCTCGTAATTCAAACAAAAAACTTCCTCCAACTGTGAACTCTGGCACACTCTCACTTCCTGGAGCAAAGGTACCTGTCATCCGATCACCTCTCCTAGCAAACTATGTACCTGTAACCATCGGAGATTGGTCTACGCACATCTTGGCCGACACTGGAGCAGAAATATCAGTTATCAACAGCAGTATTCTAAACAACCAAGCTATTCATCACATACCTAATGTCTCTCCAGCTGACATAAAGTACATTATCACAGCAAGTACAGCTATAGTACCTATCACAGGCATGGTCCATCTCAAGCTCCACTTTGGCTCACAGCAAGCTACTGTCAAGTTTTACATAGTGACTGATCTTCAACCTGCAATAATTCTAGGCCTGGACTTTCTCAAAGCTCACAAAGCCATCCTAGACTTTGCCTCAAACAAACTGTCGCTAGATCCTCTGAGGCAACTCGCAGCTATAGACTTAGTCACTGTGCCTCCTCAGTCGGAAATGGTTTTGATTGCCAAGATTCGAGGTGAACCACTTCCACAAGGTGTTGCTGGCATCGTCACAGGATCCCCCGTGCTGCATTCATCAGGTCTCCTTCCGGGAAATAACTTATCGGTGGTGCATGATGGTGCAGTCTTCCAAAAATGCTGCAACTTCACAAATGAGCCAGTGGTCATTTCAAAGGGTGGCAACATTGAAAAGTTTGTCTGCTTGTCTTCAGGGGACTAGCTCTATCTCATGCAAGAACCTCAGCCTGGTTCCACCAACTCTATTCCTGTCAGTACTGTCACAACCACTCAAGCTTCAACAGAGTTACCCCTGTGGGGTGCCGCAGGGCTCCATCTTGGTGCCCATATTGTTCGCAGTTTTTATGCTGCCATTAGGAGATATCATTAGGTGATACAGTCTGGGTTTTCACTGCTATACAGATGATACCCAGCTGTATCTGTCCTTTACTCCCGGACAAGATGATGCAGTCTCTCTCTGCTTAACAGCTGTCTAGCTGAAATCAATGACTGGATGAGTGCCAGCTGGCTGAGGTTAAACCTGGATAAGACCGAGGTGTTGGTTGTGAACCTGGGTCACTTTGAGGCAGGTCATAGGGTTAGGATACCATCGGGCCTTTCACTTGATGGTGTCCAGCTCTTGACCTCAGGCCAGGTGCGTAATCTGGGCGTTATTATTGACGATGGTCTGACCTTGAAATCTCAGGTATTGGCCGTTGTTAGGTCCTCTTTTTACCATCTGAGGAATATCGCCTGGGTGAAATGCCTGGTTCCTCTGGCTGACCTTCCTATTCTGGTTCATGCCTTCGTGACCTCTCACCTTGATTACTGCAATGCCCTTTACCTGGGGCTACCGGGGGTTGATATCCACCACCTGCAGCTAGTGCAGAATGCAGCAGCCAGGCTTTTGACCGGGACATCTGGAAATAGTCATATTACGCCTGTTCTGCGTGGTCTGCACTGGCTGCTGGTTCAATGGCGGATTACCTTTAAGGTCGGATTACTGACCTATAAAGCCCTACATGAACAGGGACCGCAGTATCTGTAAGATCTCCTTACTCCCTACTGCCCCTCTCACTCGCTCCGATCTGCCGATGAGGGATTGCTAGAGATTCTCAGGGTTCGTTTGAAGACATCTGGGGCACGTGCGTTTTCGTATGCTGCCCCTGCCCTGTGGAATTCTCTACCTCGTCGGATATGAAGCTGCCTGACTGTCGAGAGCTTTAAAGCGGAATTAAAAACATTTCTATTTTTAAAAGCTTATGGTGATTGATTTTATTGTTGTTTAATATCTGTTTTTAATTGTTAATGTGTACAGCGCTTTGGTCTTTGGAAAAGCACTTAAAAATAAATTTTTACTTACTTACTTATTCAGTCAGAGACTGTCCTCTTCAAAACTTCCAGCATCTCCAATGGAAAAGCAGCAACTTTTTAAATTCCTGGAAAATTACCCGGATGTCTTTCTTGGTTCAGATAACAAGCTCAGATGCTGTGATATCCTGCAGCACACCATCGACGTACAGCCCAACCAGAAACCAATCTGTCAGTGAGCCTACAAAATGGGACATAAACAGAAACAAGTCCTAGAGGGCATAATCAAAGACATGCTTGATCAAAACATAATCGAAGAATCTACAAGCCCCTGGGGTGCACCTTGCTTGCTGGTGGTAAAAAAGGACAAAGGGTATCGCTTCATGGTAGGCTACAGAAAACTCAATGCCTACGCAGTGCAGGATGCCCATCCCTTGCCTACAACCGAAGATGCCTTGGGAGTCTTGGTGCAGCCAGTCCTACTTACTTCACCACTCTGGACCTTCAGAGTGGGTTCTATCAAGTTTCCATTGATCCAGTTTCTCATCCATACACAGCATGGCACTGCCACTTGGGACTTTTTCAGTTCAAACATCTGCCTATGGGTCTTCAGAACAGTCCAGCCACATTTCAACGTGTTATGGAAGCCGTACTATGTGGGTTGACTTGGAAATCTTGCCTAGTCTGCCTGGATGATGTGATTGTCTTCAGTAGAACTTTGCCAGAGCACCTCCAACATCTCCAAGAAGTGTTTGAACTTCTCAGACAAGCGAATCTCAAGCTTCGCCCAGAAAAGTGTTGTTTTGCACAGCATCAGATTCATTACCTGGGACATGTGGTTAGTTCTCAAGACATATCTCCAGATCCAGACAAGCTCTCAGCAGTCAAAGACTATCCAGAGCCTAACAATCTCAAAGACCTTCGAGCTTTCCTGGGCTTGTCTGGCTTCTACCGAAAGTTCATTTGCAACTATGCCAAGATTGCAGCTCCACTGTATGTCCTCACCAAAAAGGTATGTGACTATATTTGGACTTCTGAATGTAAATAGACCTTTGACACCTTAAAACAAAACCTAATCTTTTCCCCAGTATTGGCAAACCCAAGGTGCGACAACCACTCAAGCTCTGCTCAGATGCTAGTTCCTTTGCAGTGGGCGCTGTGCTCTGTCAAATTCAAGATTAAACTGAACGAGTTGTCTCCTATGCTGGGCGCTCTCTTTCCTCAGCTGAACAGAACTATGGCATCACAGAGAAAGAATGTTTAGCCATGGTATTTGCCGTGAAGAAATTTGACTGCTACCTTCGCTACTTCTCCTTTACAGCTATCGTTGATCACTGCCCCCAGATGGTTATTTGAAATGAAGGAGCCAGTAGGCAAGTTCGACCGATGGATCACCATGCTGCAATCCTACAGCTTTGAAATTCAATGCAGACCAGGTTGAGTTCACTCAAATGCTGATGGTGTAAGCCGGAGACGATATCCCTCTGCATCCTCCTCAACAGATGAAGAATCCTGCTTACAAGCTCTTCCCTTCCATGCCACGGATGTGCTTCCTGTGGACACTCCTACAGCAGCTCAGGTTGCTTTGCTGCTACCCACTGCTTCTACAGAGAGAAACACAAATCCTCAGTTACTGCAAGCAGCCAAATAATTTCTCATCTCCTCTACATCTGATTTGTCCCTGGCAACTGTTAAGATGCAACAAAGAACTGTCACTCAATTTACAGACATAATCTCCTACTTAGAGTCGGGAACCTTACTGCAACAAAAGAAACATCGCCAAGATGTACTTTTCCTTGCTTCGCAGTACTTCCTCAATGACGGTGAGCTCTTTCACATTTGGACCAAGGAAGGCAAGGGTCATCGCACGGAGAGAACTCAGGTACAGCGAGCTGTGCCAGCCTCTCTCATCAATCAGGTTCTTCTCTCCACTTTCAGGAGGTCACATGGGAATACACAGAACTCTGGAAAAGACAAGGCTTCACTTCTGGCCACACATGAACAGGGATATTGTCCAGCTCGTAAAATCCTGCCAACCTTGCTCACAGAGAAAGCCTCCTGCCAAACCAACAAAGGCACACATCATCCCAATGCCTGTAGCCACTGAATCGTTCCAAAGAGTCAGCACTGACATTCTTGGGCCCTTGCCAGCATGCTCTGACTCTGGTAACAAATACATCCTTGTCTTTGTGGACTACCTGACAAAAGTATTTGGAACTCATCCCCCTAACAGACATTAAAGCTGCCACTGTGGCAAGTGCCTTTCTCACTACAGTCATTTGTTGACACGGTACCCCATCATATCTACATTCAGATAGAGGCACTAACTACCTGTCCACCATTGTCCCAGAAACTTGCAAACTTCTTGACATAACAAAGACACACACCACAAGTTACCATCCACAATGCAACGGACAGAGTGAAAGAATGATGTCTACCATTCTCGGGCACACTCTCCAAGTATCTGGATGAGACTCACAACACCTGGGACTGTTTTGTTCCCTTTGTGCAGTTTGCATACAATACCAGCCCTTGTGTCGACAGCACAGAATACACTCCCTTCTTCTTAATCCATGGACATCACCCAAGAACTCCACTGGACAGGGATCTCTTGCTGCTAGAGGTGCCTAAGTCAGCTTCTATTTTCATTATCCCTCTTCTGGAGCAGCTTGAACTTGCCCAAAGAGTTGCAATCACCACATTGGGCCAGAGAAAATCGGCAATGCAAAAAATGTCTGCAGCCAAGACACATGAGCCTTCATTCTCTGTTGGGGACACTGTTCATTTGTACTGACCTGTTCTTGTTCTGGGTGCCACCAAGAAACTGCTTCACCCCTGGACTGGTCCCTTCTACATTGTAGAAAAGCTTCCTCCGGTCCACATTCGTCTGTGACTCAAGTCAGATGGCAAGCTGGTACACAACAAAGTCCATATAAACCGACTAAAGCATGGGTACCTGAATAACAACCTTCCAAATGTGACCCCAGTCCTCCCAGAAATGAAGCTGCCCTTGAGCCTGCCATCCTCTCTGAAGTTGAGATCCCTCCGGACAACTTGCAACTAGTTCCTACAGCTCTTCCCACTCCTGACACTCTCCAGCCGGATTCCAGTTTACAAGATGATTTGCCTGGGACTTCATCTTCTTCTCAACATTCTTCTTCTTTGCAGGACTCTCTTCTACACACCTCAGTGTACCAGATCGAGAAGATCTTAAGGAAGAAGTTTGTCAATGGATCCTGGACTTACGGAGTAAATTGGTGTGGATTCGACAATGGGCAGAACTCCTGGGTCGCTTTTAACGACCTGACCCCCTCCTGTCAGGAACTAGTGCAATCCATGCATGCCTCCATTCCCACTGACCGGAAAAGTCGACGGAGGTCTTGAACTTTTGTTACCGGACTCAGTGTGTTTTGGGACTGAATTTTCTTTCTCTCGTGATAGTCTCTGTGTTTAATTACTTTGCAGTAACTGTTTTTGTACCTATCTTATGCAACTGTTTATATGGTACCATTTACTTGCATTAACATTTTTTCCCCCTTAGGAATGTTTCTTTACATGGACAGTCCACCTGTTGTTATGCAACTGTTATTAAAGTGTGAACCTGCATTCTGGGTATCCTCCTGTTGCTACCCTTCCCTCTCTTCCCTTTTCCTTCCCCCCCCACACATTAGGGCTTGTGGCATGACCAAGTCTCAAGTACCATTGTGTTCCCCCCCTGGTGCTACTCTGACTGGTCCCCAGTGTAGTCCAGGTCCCCCGCAGTGGAGTTCTGTTTGTCAACGTAATGCCTTGTAATGCATGAAAATGTTTTTTTTTGCCTTTAAAACTTACTTAAAAATATTTCTTAGAAATGTATAGATTTATTGCTTGTTTGAGTGGTGCTCACATTCACTGTTCCGGCAGTGATGTGAAGCACACATTAAGCATGGGGCTTAATGTTAAACTGTTGCCCCTTTAAGAGCACTTAGAACCTGCATGTAACAATTTGTTGCACTGCATGATAGTGCCATGTATGCCTGTCAGTCAGAGAAATTGTCAGCCTGGGGCTTGTCCTCATAAAGAGAACATCTGTTGTACAGCAAATAAACCTGCCTTATTCTTTATTTTATGTGTCCAACTAGTTATTCGCACGGTCTAGATGGGGTCCTCACCAGCAGCACCAGCGGCAACCGAAGGGGATGGCAGACCACAGAGAATGTAAGGGGTCTTTTAGTGGTGGACCAAATAACCAAAATGTCACACTCCAGATTAAAACTCAGAAGAGGATGCTTAGGTCTTCAAAATGTTCACTTCTGGAGGTCCCAAGGTCCAGAACCTGCACTGGTGACAGGTCCTTTGCTATTTCTGCCCCTACCCTTTCGAATAGCCAGCCACTAGAGGTGTTAAACTGTCTTTCTTTAGCTGCTTTAAAAAATACCTGAAATCTCATCTGCTAGTTGGTATTCATTGTAGTTGCAACCGATGACTCGGGTGATCCGCCTTATCTCCCCTGGTAGGTGGCTGTCAGAGGGACCATCCAAACTGGCACTTATTGCTCTCTTTCTTCTAGATTTTCTTACCGATTTTGATCCTAATGAAATTTAACTCAGACTGTATACCACAGCCTGAGCATCTTGTTTTTGTACTCATCACCTATGATTATATTTTCATTGTTTGTACCCATTGTAGATTGTTATTTTGTTTAACCTTCTACCTGTCTTTACATCTTGTTCGTGTACATCTGTTCCTATTTCAGAACAACACTCGTAATGTCGGTATCATCTCCTATACATTTTATTTGACTCTGTATGTATACTTATGTTATTTAAGTCTGGGTTGCCCTGAAAAATAGACATCTTGTTTCAGTGGCCCTACCTGGTCAACAAAATTTCAATAAACAAAAATCAAGGTCACTGATTTACAGTGCTTAAAATAATGAAATTCCATTTCAAGACTTGAAATTCCAGGAATTGCACCTGTGATTACTAACATACTAACATACTAAAATGCCAGCAGAATAGGCCTAACGGTCTTTCGTGTCTGCTCATTTGGTCAGCCCCCACCCTGGGTGCTGACCTTGCTGCCCCCCTCGCCTTCTCTGGCTTCTCCCTTCCCAGTTCCGGATATTCTTGCTGCATTGGATTATGCTTCCAGAACCCTTCCCCTGTACCTGTCCCACCCCCTCTTGAACCCCTCCACTGTCTCTGCCTCCACCAGCCCCTAGACAGCGCATTCCATGGCTCCACCACCTCTCAGTGAAGTAGCACCTCCTCCTTTCTCCCTGAATCTTCCCCCAGCTTCCACCCATGCCCCTAGTGGCCCCATCTCCTCCTTCCTTCAAGCACCCTGACTGTTCCTCCCTATTTACCCTCTTCATGTACTTGAAGACCTCTATCATGTCCCCCGTCCTTCTTTTTTCCAATGTGTATATTTAGCTCTTCTAGCCTCTCCTCATAGGTCCTGTCCCCAAGCCCCAAATCATTTTGGTTGCCCTCCTCTGGACCCTCTCCAGGAGGTTAATGTCCCTTTAAGTGTGGCTCCAAACTGCACACAGTACTCAAGGTGCGGCCTCACCAAGCAGTTATACAGAGGGAGCATCACTTCCTCCTTCTGAGGTGATCCCTAGCGATGCATCCCAGCATCCTGTTGGCCTTGGCTGCCCTCCTACAAGTCTCAGAGTTGTTCATCTGACATCCACCACCACCCCCAGGTCCCTCTCAGCCATCGAGACTTGTAGCATTTCCCCCCTAGGGTGTACACTTAGCCCAGGTTTCTAGCCCCAGGTGAGTACCTTGCATTCCCTGCATTGAACCTCAGCTTCCACTTTCTAGACCATCTTTCCAGAGCCTCAGGCCCCTGTAGGCCACCTCCCTCCTCCCCATCCACCACCCCCCAGTTTGAGTCATCCACAAGAGACTCATCTCACTCCTGATTCCTGTCCTTATGTCAGAGACGTGGCGTTGAACAGAAGGGGCCAAGGACTGATCCTGTGGGACCCCACTAACGACCCTCCTGGGGATGAGACTATCCCACCAACTACGACCTCTGGGTCCGTCCTGAGCCAATTGCCTATCCATCTAATCATCTGTTCCCAACCCCCATTTCTCCCAGCTTATCCAACAGGCCCACGTGAGAGAACAGTCAAATGCCTTGCTGAAGTCTAGAAAGAGGATGTCCACTGGTCTACCCAGGTCCAAGGCACTCTCACCCAGTCATAGGACTCCACAAGGTTTGTCTGACACGATTTCCTAGGATGAATCCATGCTGTCTATCATCCAGGCACCCTGACTTATCCAGGTCCCCCAGCCTCTCCTTGACAATGCCCTCCATCACCTTGCCCACCACCCGATGTCAGGCTGACAGGCCTGTAGTTCCCTCTGCCTCCTTGATCCCCTTGGATCGGGCACTATATGCGCCACCTTCCGTCCTGGGCACCCACCCTGTCCTCAGAGAGATGGTGAAAAGCTCCGCCAGGGTTTTGCCAGGACATCCATAAGTTCCTTCAGCACTCTGGGATGTAATTATCCAGCCCCGTGCTTTTGTCTTAAGGGAGCTGAGGGCTCTTCACCTCTCTGCTGTGATTTCCACTCTCCGTATCTCTTCTCCTGCTTGCGCCCTTCCCCTCCTGCCAGTGAGATGCCTCCCTCTCTCAGACCCACCGATCGGGTAAGGGTCCCCCTCCTCAGTATCTCTGTTCTCCCATGTATGATGCAGCACCCCATTTTCCTTGGTGAAAACTGAGTGGTACTCATTTAGTACACTTAGCTGCTCCCGGTCTTGTGCCCATCTCTCCTGATTTAATCCTGCTAATCTGCCCTTCACCCTTTGTTTTCCACAATGTATCTAAAGAACCCTTGTTCCTCTCCTAATTTCCCTGGCCAGGTTCTGCTCCTTCCTTGCCTTAGCACGCCTCACCACCCTAGTGGCCCTTCTAGCCATCAGCCTCGATCCCCTTGATCCCTTTCACTCCTTGAGCACTTGAATTGCTTATAGGCTGCCTTCTTTCCCTCACCACCTCCTGGACCTCCCTGGTCCACCAGTAGGGTTTTTGGGCCCCACCGCATTTTCGTCTTACTCTGCACAAGTGCTGGTAGCATCCTGCACCCTCTCCTGATGATTTCCCACCTACTATCAGGCGTCCATGTCTGACCCAATCCCATCCAAATGCTCCTATGGATCCTTCCATTTGCTTAAAATCTTCCCTGAAGTCGGTTAGCTTCTGTCTTTGTGCAGCCTTTCTACCCTCCTAGGTCCAGGCAGAACCAGACCGGCATGGTCACTCCCCGCCAATGGGTCCTTACCTCAAGCCTCAATCTGGTCACTGTCTGCCAGGACCACATCCAGTACCAAGGCCTCCTGGTCGGTTCCTCACCTGCTGAGTTAGGAACGCTGCCTTGAAAGACATCCAACAACCTCGTTCCCTGGTCATAGAGGATGTCATAGTCTCCCAGTCTGTTCCTGGCATGTTTAAGTCCCCAACACCACCACTGCCTTCTGCCCAGTCTGCAGTGTCTCCCAACATCTGCCACCAGACTCCTCCTCCAGTTCCTCCACTAGGGCAGGGGGTCTATACACCACTCCTATTTTACTCTCTTGCCCCCTTGTTATCAAGGTGACCCAACGCCTCCACGGTTCCCTCCACCTCCTCTACTCCCCCATGCCAATGCAGTTTTGACTATCATTGCTACCCTCCTCCCTTCCTCCCCTATCCTTCCTGAACATAGTGTAACCTCCAGGTTCAGGTCCCAGTCGTGTCCTGCAGTGGCCCAAGTCTCAGTGACCCCTGCCACATCCACTGCTCCTCAGTTAGCATCACCTGGAGCTCAGGCATTTTATTGCCCAAGCTCCTGCATTTAGCAGGACTACCTTCCACCCCTTCCCATAGTTCCATTTCCCTGCTCATGTTCCCATGGGGATTCTGCTTCCTGGTCTGCACTTTGCCAGCTGGCCTTTCCCCGCAGTCCTTCAGCTCCCCAGGGTGGTGGAGACAGATTCTTCCTTTATCAGCAAACCCTTGACAGCCTTTTCTCCCATCCTCCCCTTCACAAGTTTAAACCCCACTTTTCACCAATAAACCCTCTATTTTCAACTTAAGGATTCCCCTCCCCTCCAAATTGAGATGGAGTCTATCTCTAGCATGCAGCTCCTTATCCTCCCAGGTCTCCCCCCAAACCCCCATCAACCCCATACCCTCTGGCCTCACACCACTCCCTGAGCCACTGGTTTGTCTCCCTAATCTTCCTTTTGTGCTTCCCACTAGCCCTTGGCACCGGCAGGATTTCTGAGAAGGAAACTGTGCATCCTATGTCATGACAGACCCTGGCAAGCTCCTTAAATCTAGCCTGTATCTCTAGCTTGCTATTTCCCTCAATGTCATTTGTACCTAGGTGGACCAGTATGTCCGGGGAACCCCCACAATCCTTTGCCAGCTGATATACCTCGTGCTTATCCCTGTGCACCGTTAGTCCAGGGAAGCATCTTGTTCTAACTGGCCAGGTTTCTCCCTCCCTATCCCATTTGATACCCCTGATCATAGAATCCCCCTACAGGAGCACTCTGACTGCTCCTTTTCCTCTATTCCCCTTCATGTCCCTCATCCTTTCTCCGGCCCCTCCACCCAACCCGGCTCACTTGTTCCTCCCCTATCTGGGTGCCCATGCCACCCCCTCCCTTATTACCCTGGTCACCTCCCCTCCAATCTATGCCTCTCCTCCTCTTGAGTATCCTTCTGTACCTTGCTAATTCCCCTCTCTGCTCTCGTGACTGGTCCTTCTCCCCATCTGCTAAACTAGCCTGGCTCATCCTCCCTTCCTTCCTGTCTCCATTTAGTTCCTCCTTGCTCGTCATGCTCCCCTGGCCTAAACCCTCAGCTCCCTTTACTGATTCCTCCTTGTACTTCTGGTCCTTCTCCTTTACCTTTCCTCCCAACTGGTCCTTCTCCTTGCACTTTTCTCCCTCTTCCTCCTGCCCCTCCTGCTCTGATTCACTGCTCCCCCCATTTTCCTGCATTCCAGGCCTCCCTGTTCTTCCTGATATCTGGCCCCTGCCTCCTGCCCCCCACTCCCTTTCCGTCTCTAACCACCCCTGTCGTGGCTACATCACCCTCCTCATCCTTGAGCAGAAGAAGAGATTTGAAGCAGTTACTGAGTGTAAGGTCTGATCCACCTCCCCGCCTTGCTTCCTTCTGTCCAGCCCTGGCCATCTGCCTACTTCCCTGAGAATGTTGTCCCTCCGTCCCTCCTTTGTGAGGGTCCCCAGTTACCTGCCTACTTCCTTGGTAGTGTCCTTGGACCCTCTGCCAGGGTCCCTATGTGACCCTGAGTATTCCTCCCACACTCCTTTCCCTGAGGCCCCCACCCCCAGTGCTTGGTGCAACCCTGTGGAGATCCCCAGCCCCTTCCCCAACCATACCTCCCCTTCCCCAGCTGTCTCCTAATCCCCCAACCTCCTCCCTATGCTGTGCCAGCTGGTGCAGCATTAGGCTACCACTGAACTTCCAAGCCCAGTCCAGTATCATGGCTGCTCCACACCCTGTGCACCCCACCACCCTCCCAAAGACGCGCCCTAATGACATGTGGTTCCATCCCCTTCCAAATAGGTTTCTGGGTGAGCCACCAGGTTCCCCCCTAGTCCAAGATACACCCTACTGCCTAATCAGGTCACCCACTAATCTTAGAGACAGTCCCACTGTACACCAGTAACCCTGTTACTAGGTGCAGTACAACACATTAAACTTATAAGGGAAATGAACAACTCCCTAAGCTCCTCTCTCCCAGCCTTTAAATCCAACCACCAGTGGCTAGAACTACATGAGCTGCACCTGCAGCCTTTTCCTCAAATTGCAGGGCAGGTGTTCCCCTATAAATTAGCAGAATTTGGGGAGGGGTGGGGAGGCGGGATCTTGGGCAGACACCTGACCTCGAGAGAGTGTATCAGCCCTGTGTTCCCTCCAAGCCCAGCAGCCAATGAACTAGGCCCAAGCAAATCCCACCAAATAGGTTTTAAATCAGAAGAAATAGGCTCCACCAGCGCAGCCTGTTACACAGTGAAACATCCACAAATGAGCCCACTTATAGCCACCAAACCAGTTTTCAAACTTCCAGCAGCCCCCAAAACAATACCCTGCTAACCCCTTAGAAGTAAGAAAGAAAAGAACTAACCTTCCACGAAGTAAAATCCACAAGCAGCAGCTACTGTCCTGGAACACAACTGATACTGTCCCCTTCCAGTTCTTTCTGAGAACTCAGATTGTTAATCTAATTTCTGGATTTTACTGGGATTCTACTGTCATTCTTTTAATATGTGGATAAATAATCAGAATGAATGAAGGTTTAATATGCAGGCCATTAAATGAAGCAATCTGAAAATAGCATTGGAAGCAGTTATAAAAAAACACACGTTTTGAAGATTTGCTGATCTGATGCAAAATGCTGAATTCCATGAAATTCTTTGCTTTCACCGGTGTGAAGGCAGCCCAAATTTTGGAATTTTACAGTTTTTTTCCAGTAAAAAACTAAAAACAGTGGCCTTGACAATAATATGTGAACCAAATGGCAGGTATGCTGAATCTATTATAAACAGAAGTGGATAGAAACACGGCTGATTTCATGTGCATGCTGGGGTTGACCCTATCAAAGAGAATGTATGTCACCATCCACAAAGCTTTTCATTAAGCCACTAAGAAAATTCTTGCAGCCAGCCCAGTGGCGTGGAGTGCTGAGGTGTTGAACGCCTTACCTCCTGCCATAATGGTGATCCGAGTTCGGAAACAAGCATGGGTTGCTATGAGTCAGCAGGGTGGGAAGGACTGAGTGTCTCAGAGACACGGGGAAGGAGTGGCAAGCCATCTCAGCCTCTGACTGCCACTGGTTGGAGGCTCAATGGTAGTGGCGGTTGCAAGCGGCTTGATTGGCGGGGCTGTGGCTCTGCTGAAAACACACAGCTCCATGTACACATATTGATGTGTTGCTGTGGCAGGTAACCCGTGGTATGGGTGACACAAATTGAGCAACTCAATTTGAGCGCCTGAAAGAATAACAAGCGATGAAGAATAGCGAGGGGGTTAAAGGAGCGAGAAGGAAAAAGAGCAATAAATACAGAAGTAGGGAAAAAGCGAGGGCAACAAGGACAGGTGATATTTAATGCAGCAGCTGTGGGCTGCAAACCTTGCTGCCGCATAGCGTGGTGGTTAGAGGCACCACCATTGAGTAGCTGGGTTGTGCAGGCAGAGCTGGGTTTTGGTCTCAGTTGGTATTTTATTTATTTTGTTGTTGGTTTTACTTGCTTCCCTCGGGCTCCCGAATTTCTCCCATTCGCCAAGTTGCCCCCCCCCCGGAGATGGTTATTTTAGTTAGGGGGTGTGGCGTAGTAGCCTTCTGCAAAAATAAAATAAAGGAATTTGCCCTTTTTACAACAGCTGTAGTGCTGGTCGCTGTTGTGCTGATTGTTGTTTTGTCTTTGTCATATTGAGATGGCACCGTTATTCACTTGTTGTTGTTATATGTTACCGCTGTGGCATGGGTCAAAGGGAGAACAATGAAAAGTGGGGAGGACAGCCTTAACAAAGCCCGGCCTGTTCCCCTGTGGCTGGTGCCACCGCTCGACTCAAGGAATGCAACTGGATATGCTGATTGGGGGGGGGGATGGCCTCCTTCCCTCGCCTGTCCACCCAGTCCAGAGAGGTGAGCGAAGATTGTTGGGGCTGAGAGAACCCTGCCCACCTTCTCTGGAGGAAAAATGCATTATGCAAAAACAACAAAAAAAAAAAAAGAAAATTCTTGCTTCTTCTGCAGCTGTAAACAAACAAGAGGAAAAAAGATATGTGGTAACTGGGGAGGGTGCAGAATTACTCCATACCCACCCTGACCCAGAGGCAATGATACAGGCAGCTGCACGTGATAAAGCTAAAGTCAGTCTTGCAGTTGCATTCCTTGATAAGGAGTCCACGAACCTGGACCTTATGACAAAAAAGGTCTACAGGACCTAGACCATGCTACTGAGACAGCCTTTCGTACTGTAGGTATACTGCACATTATCAGCAGGCAGTGGGGAAAACAATCTGTTTTTAAATGACAGCTTGCCTGTCAGGAGAAAACATACCTTGGTCCTGTAACCCCCACCTAGGTATGCTGTTTCCATCTTGACAACACTACCTTGTGAGCTGGGTTCAGGGAGAAATATGTCACTCGGCACATTGGCTAGATTTGGCTACTCTGCAACAAGGGCACCCAAGTAACTCCGGACAAAGGAAACAATAACTGTAATGTCCAATGCCAGAAGTGGGATTCTAAAGTGTGGCTTTTATTCACATCCAACAGAATAAACAAAGCATAGATGGACCCCCACGGGTCTACACTCCTGGTAATGCAGATTCATGGAGATCAGAACACATCCTCATTCACTTTAGCCCTCAGGCTCTGAAACACACTGAGCACACAGCCTGAACTTGTACTCTGCTCTGGGTTTTCCCTGGCTCGGCTCCCTTGCCAGGTACTTGGACACTTTCCATATAACATGGAAGCATTTACTGGTGACTCCCTAAACCACCTATGAGCACTTCTGGCTCCATCAGGGAATCTTCCTCATCAATCCCACATCTGGGTACTTTCCTCAGGCACTGGCCAAGTACCTGAGAGAAAGCAACAGGTGTCCCAAAGCAAACCCGTAGAGGTGAATTTGGTTACTACTGATGGGGGGGTCTCCCACCTCTCGCTCCCATAACTCATACCCGGCCATTTCTCTGAACTGTAACACCTCATCCTTAAAACACTTTGCTATGTAGATTCTCTTTAAATGTATTCACATTCAATCTACTGTCGTTACAACCCATTTGTGCTGAACTTGAACATACTTAATAAGTGGCTGTGCCTGTGTCCATTACTCTAGACCCCCCCCCAGAGTTAAGCAGTCCAATCCCCACATCTTCCAAACTGTACTTGGCTGTCTTTTCCTGACCCCACAGTAACAGTCACTTTAGTTTCATCTTGTTTCAGGTGACAACACATAGGCCCTTTAGCAGAGTGAACTCACCCCTTTGTTGCAGGTGCCCCACCGGTGTTTTCTCCTTAAATAAATCTCGTCCAGAACTTCTGGTGCCTCAGCACGAACTTGACTCAGGCAACTTCTTTTTCCCTACCCAGACCAGGGGGGGTTGTCCCTGGAAGCAGGCTGATTCCCCCCCCATCCCCACAGGGATGGGGCTCTGAACCACTGAAAGTGGTCTCTACCACTTCACTATGCTCTTCTTGTGTTCCTCTTCAGGTGAGAACACACACCTATCAAACAAAAATAGTTCTTTGACAGAGCTTAGAGCTCTGAGGGCCTGCTTACAGCAGAGCACCTACTTCCTCTACTGCAGACTGCAACAGAACTGACTTCAAATTCCCCAACGTTCTACTCTAACCTCCAACAGCAACATTCCAGTGTGGCTTATGCAGCTATGACAGTTCTAAAATGATGTCATCCCTCAGTCTCAGCTGAGACTGAGAACAGAGTGAGACAGTGTGAAATCCATTTAATTGGAGTTTCACAAGCTGCCTTCCCTGCCTACCACTAGGTCTTACTGGGATTCTAGTAACCCCGGGTAACAGGGGGGTTACACTCATACCATCTCATACCATGAAAGCTGATTTGGAAGGTGCTAAATGTCAGTTTCAAAAGGCTGTTGATGTAAATGGCAAGGCCAATACACATGCCCAGAGTCGCGGCCTCAACTTTCAGTAAAGAAATAAAATGGGTTAGAGCACTTGGTTTTAACTGGGGCTAACTATGTGAAGTACAGAGAAGGGAATACTAACAGAGACACTGGGCCAGAGTCACGAAGGGTGATGCAGGGCTGGAACCAAGCCCTGCATCAACCCTAGCAGCCAGCACCACTGCACCAAACTCTTCACTGCAACCTGCACCTATTCAAGAAAATCAGGCACATTTGCAACACTTTTCCTGCTTCACAGTAGCTTGCGCCAATATTTGCTAAGTCCCAAAGTGGGTACCCAAGATTACTGCAAGCTAGACCACAAAAAGCTGATCTACCACGTGGCAGTCAGTGCACAGGAATCAAAATCTAGATCGCTGGCCAGGGAATGCCGCAAGCCCCATGCACCAGATGTTCGGAGCACCTGGATCTTGTTGCTTGTTGCATTCTCCGAACATTCGTGAATTGACACCACCATTTCTTTTACATATGAAAACACATGCCCAACTCGTTCTTGAATGACTACGCTGGTGCTCCTGTGCCATGTGCAGTTGGGAGCACACAGGAGCAGCAGACCGCTCGGATTAAGGTTGGGACAGCAACATTAAGATTTTTACTAAAAAATAATATAAAACTGTTCTAGTATATGCATGGATATGCATGGTAGTATATACATGGGTATATATGGTAGGAAGTTGATTAGAGTTGTAGTTTATACATGTGGGTATTGTAGTCCATTATATATGTAAGTTCCTGTCATGCACAGTAAGCCTTTCATTGTGTATGAGTCTCTTCTGTACTGACCCACAATATATCACATTGGTGACGAGGATCAACACCAGAACTTCTACGAGTGCAACTGAAGGGTCATGTAAACTAATGCATTTTTTTTAAAATTGAAATTGCATAGTAGATCTTTCCAGCTCTTTGCGTCTATTCTGTTCATTGGGCTGCTTAACTGTCTCTGGACGGCTACTTGTTGAAAACTCCATAAATTGCTCACTTGTATGCTCTGGGTACAGATTTATCTACAGACAGATAAAACAGAAACCTAAAGAGCTATTTGCTACTTTGATGTATTGAAAAACAAACAACACAGCTAATAACAGGTCTGCACGAGGCACATGAATTATGGCTTCAACCTGAAACCTAACATTCCTTTGCTTCATCTCAGCTGGTGTATGTCCTCAGACACTGACAACAGTAACAAAGCAGAAGCCTCTTGAGGCACATCAGAGAAACTGCATCACACACCAAGGGGAAAAAAAGCCAGAAAAAGATGCTTTTTTGGTTTTGTGCGGGGACACTGCAGCTCCTGAGCACCTACCTGTAGCCACAGCCATCATGACTACAATTGGCAGAGTACCTGCTAAGGAAACATTTGATTTATATCTAGAGCATTTCCAATGCTGGCTTAAGGCAAACAAAATAGTAGAAGATGAACAAGTAGATGTCTTCTTAGCAGTCTTACAACCACAGATGTATGCCCTTCTGTGTGGAATTTAACAGCCCCAGCTGACATCCTGACCCTGACATATGAGCAAGTCACTGAGGCACTTGCAAAGCATTTCAAACCCCAGCCCCTTCTCATTGCTGAATGGTACACTTTCTACCAGCACAACCAAGGGGAAGGGGAACCTATTACTGACTACATCATCACATTAAAGCATCTAGCATGCACGTGTGAGTTCAGCCAGTCCCTGGATGATGCCCTCCAGGATCGCTTTGTCTGTGGTCTGAGAGGGGAAAGCTTACAGAAAAAGGCTTTTGCAAGAAAAGAAACTAGACTTCAAGACAGCTTGTGACATTGCAATTGCTATGGAGCTCATTCAGAAAGGCTCCCAAGCACTGGTGGGACATTCAGAACCCCAAAGAAGTGAAGTTCATACTGTAAGGTTACCCATACCCTAGAACAAAAGGGACATGCCACACCACACAGTGGTTCATCACATGCTCTTCAGCAACCCCAAAAATTTAGGAAGCCAGCACCACAGGGCACTTCCACAAAGTCAAACCCGTGTTGCCGATGTGGAGGTAACCATCATCAAAGCATATGCCGCTTTTGACATGAGAAATTCTGCAGCTGTGAAAAAGTGTGTCACATACAAAGGGTGTGCAAAAGTACATCACGGGCTGCCGCTGCACAGTATGCCACAGATGGCACTGCAACCACTGAAACAGAGGATGAGGCATTGTGCCTGTTCATGGTTTAATGCAACATGGGCAACCGGAAAGGAAATATACCTCCAGCTTGAGCTAGCAGGCAACCAGGTGAGCATGCACCTAGACACCGGCACCTCAGTAATCTGTTGTGCCAGAGAACATCTACAGAGAGAAACTTCAGCAGTGCCCATTGTAACCATTATCTATTCAGCTCTCGACTTATATGAGAGAGCAAATCCCGGTGCTAGGGAAACTCCAAGTTTCAATCACCTACGAGGGAGGAAAGTGGACCTTGCCTCTAGTGGTGGTACTAGGAGAAAGACCTGCATTACTGGGCAGAGACTGGCTCATGTAGATCAAATTGAACTGGGAAAAGATCTTCAGCTTGGATACAGTGACCAAAGCACCACAAGATGTGCTAAAGAAAATATTGGATAAACTTGATCAAACATGATCCTATTTTCCAGGGCGGTTAAGGCACGATCTGGGATTTCAAGGCAAAGATCCAAGTACAACCGTGAGCTGTTCCAGTTTTCCACAAGCCTTGACCAGTACCATATGCTTTAAGGGAAGCAGTAGAGAAGGAACTGGACCGTCTTGAAAGCCATGGTATCATCTCACGAGTAGAGAGGAGAGACTGGGCTGCCTCTATCATTGTGGTGCCAAAACGAGACAAGGAAGTGAGGTGTGTGGTGACTACAAGGTTACAGTGAACCATTGTATACAACAAGATCCATACCCATTATCCAATGCAGAGGACTTGTTTGCTACACTCTCAGGGGGCAAGTTCTTTAGCAAGTTGGACTTATCCTTTGCATACCAGCAACTGGAAATTGAACCAGAGTCAGAACCATATCTTACCATTAACACCCATAAGGGACTTTACCGGTATCATCACTTGGCATATGGAGTTTCTACAGCACCAGCAATTTTCCAGAACACAATGGACCAGATACTGCATGGACTGGACCATGTAGAATACTTTATGGATGATATCTTGGTAACCACACCCACAGTGGAAGAGCATCTGACAAGTCTGGACCAATCCTGGACCACGTTCTGACCAGACTGCAATGGTATGGACTGAGAGTAAAGCTAGTGAAATGCCAATTTCTGCAAAATTCTATTGCGTACCTAGCACACCAGATCGATGCTCAAGGCCCACGCCCAACAGACAGCAAGGTTTTGAGACAACTTTTCACCTCTTATGGACTACCACGGGAGTTAGCGTCAGACAATGGTCCCCAATTTTCTTCCCATGTCTTTAAACTGTTCTTAAGGCAGAATGGTGTCTGACATATTTTGACTCCACATTACAATCCAGCATCAAATGGTGCAGCTGAAAGAGCTGTACAGACATTCAAAAAAAGCTTGTAATAAACCTGATTCATGACAAGTACCTTCAGCTCAAAGGCTGGCTCGTTTTCTATTTGCTTACAGAAACACTCCTCACACAGTCACAGAGTGAACACCTGCTGAACTGTTCCTAAAACGTTAACCTCGTACCCGTTTGTCATTGCTCAAGCCAGACTTGGCCGACACTGTTGCAAAGCATCAACTACAGCAGCAAAAGGGTCATGACAAGTCTATCAAGCTGGTATGGATTTTTCATCCTGGGGAAAGGGTGATGGTTCGAGACTGTAGACATCCTAAGGGTTCTTGGATTTCTGTGGTGGTGATTGCAACACGTGGATCTTTAACTTATGCAGTTCGCATGGGACAGTGACTTGTTCACGCACATGTGGATCACCTGCTGCATTCCAATGTTTCAGCAAATGCAGCCGAAGATGTCCCTTCATCTGAGGACAGTGACACAGAGGACTTTGCTCCTACCCATGAAGTTCCACCAGAGCTGGTACCAAATAATAATCAAATCAAGTCAAACTTTATTTGTAAAAGGCGCCTTTCCGAAACCAAGGCACCTGTACATAACATAATAAAATAAATCAATAAATAATTAAAACAGTAAATAAAATTAATCCAAGGCAGCTTCATTAAAAATCATTATATGCAAGGCTAAAAAGAAATGTTTTTAATGCCCCCTTAAAGCTTAGGACGGTCGGGGAATCTCCTGTTCCATCACCAGCAGTTATTCCAGCCCGCAGATATCCCCTGAGGCATGGAAGACCACCACAAAGACTTGATCTGTAAAGTCATGCAATGAACTTGTACCTCTTTGTAACTGAACTCTTCCTTGTACTGTTACTTAGTTAGTGACAAGTTCTACCCAAGGGACAGAATAATCCCCTGAACTTGTTTCTGGGTACCGAACAGTCTACTTCGGCCCGGAAGATAGGAATGTTACTGTGGAAGTATTTTAGACAGGTTTCTGTCTAAGGGGGAGGAGTGTAGTATATGCATGGATATGAATGGTAGTATATACATGGGTATTTATGGTGGGAAGTTGATTAGAGTTGTAGTTTATACATGTGGATATTGTAGTCCATTATGTATGTAGGTTCCTGGCATGCACAGTAAGCCTTTCTTTGTGTATGAGTCTCTTCTGTACTGACCCGCAATATACCGCAACTGTGGCTTTTTTTTTTTTGTAATTCTGTTGCCAGATATGCCATCATGGAGCATATATATGGCTTGAGCACCAGGTTACAGTTGCTACAAAAATAGCAACGTGTCCCTTTAAATTTAATGGCAGACAAGCAAGATGGACTCTGCCTCCTCTTGTCTGTACCATCCTATGTTTCTATGATTGGCAAGATGCTATTTCCACATCCTAATAAGACCCCACTACAAAACATATCGTAGAGTCAGGGTAGGCCATGCACAGTACCAGTTCAAAGCAATGCCCTTTAGCCTGACTTCAGTGCTCAGGGTGTTCACAAAATGCATGTCAGTGGTGGCAACACATATGCAGAGGCAGGGAATGGTGGTCCTACCAAGACAATTGGCTACTATGTGGGCAAACAATGGAGGAAGCAGTGTCCTCAATTTAAACATAAAAATGTACACTGCGAAGATTGGGATTCTGACGAAACTTAGAAAAGCCTCACATGGAATCCAGCCAACTGCTGGTGTTTACTGATGCAGAACTGAACACAGGAATGGGAAGAGTTTACCTTCCTCAACAGAGTGCAGAAGCTCTAATTGCATGGCCCCTTGTCGAAGTGTCAGAGTGACACGAAACGTTCGGGAGATCGGTCAATTGCATTTCCATGGACCGCCCATTCTTCTGTCTGTGTAAGCTTTTTTTTCTGTTTTTAGCTTATATGCACTTTAAGGCACAATGGGTTGATTTCTGCATTGAACCTGGAGTGCATTGCTTTTCTTTTGGATTTTTCAAGTTTGTGTTTTCAAACTGGCAACAGCACCATAGATGCGGAAGAACTGTGCACTTCCCTGTGCAGAACGAGACCAAAATCACCCAGATCGCCTGAAAGAAAAGCCTTCTGTAATAAGTGCCAGTTTTGCAAGCAGTGCATGGTGACAGGCCAGATTAAGTGGATAAGCTCTATTTCTACTCTACCCACACTGAAAGCTCCAACAGGACTCACCCTCCTGGGGTGACAATGGCCATTGGCCACCTCCTTCCATGCCCACGCAGCAACAATGCCACACAATGCCCAGCAGCCATTGGGGATGTGTATCATGATGGAAAAGCTGGACAAGATTCTTACAGATACTGTGGATTTAAAGTTTGCTGCTCACAAAACAAACATCGACTTAGCCTTACTTGCATCCCCACTATCAACCATGGAGCAGGGTCTCCAGGACATGGCTGCTAACATGCAGTTCCAACAGGGCACTCTCCATGGTCATCAACAAAAACTACAATATCTTTTGAATAAGGTTGAAGATCTGGAGAACCGTGCCAAAGGAAAAACATCAGAATAATCGGTCTCCCTGAAGGAGCAGTGGGCCAGGACATGTCGAACTTACTAAGAGACGTTCTACCCTCCCTCACAAAAAATAACATTAGGGCTCCTCCAGACATACAGCGGGCACACAGATCCCTGGCCCCCCGGCCTCAGCCAGGTGAGTGACCTAGACCAATTTTATGCAAGTGTCTTAAATATCCAGAGAAAGAGTTTTACCTAAAGTTGGCCAGGGAACAAAGGGCTTTTCAGTGGCAGGGCAACAGGATCCCGATGTTTCAGGATTTCTCTCTTGAGCTATCAAATCGCAGGTGGGCATATGCCGCTGTAAAACAGCAATATTACCTACTACAGATCCCTACTTCCCTCAGATACCCAGCCCTTCTGAGACTTCAGGTGAATGGGGAATATATTACATTTGAGACACCTGCTGAGGCAGAGCAATATATGAGGGAGTACCAGGAGACAAGATCGCAGCAGAACAGACCACTGGTCAAACCTTGTGGCAAGGAAGAATCTAAAATGGAGGCTGCACAGCCAGAAGACAGGCAAGAACACTGGGTGGAGAGAGGAACTGCGGCTACAAGCCCGACATGGCAGACGGCAACTAGAGGATGGAGAAGAAGGGAAAAGCTGGGGAAGGGTCCTCGCAATCCACCAGGTGACAGAGATCCCGCAGCAGACAATCAAGGTTTTCGCAGTCAGATGCCAGCAGCTGCTCGCTAGGACTCACCCCAGTCAAAACCTCAAATAGGTACGAGCCACTGAGAGATCTCCTGCCATCAGTGCTGGACTTGTCAAAGGCAGACACCAGAGAGATATCGTGGGGGTAGGGGGACCCAACAAAACTGGAGACTGGTCACCCCTACCAGCAGACTGGGCCAGTTGTACAGTGGAAGACACAGCAGGGGAGCTGGACTCCTAGAAAATTATCCAACTTCTTCAGCTTCAGACAACGTCTACTACCCTGCCTAGGGGGTCCTGGTATCCTTGCTGATGTGTTGTTCCTCTGCCTTAGGCAGATAAATATTGTTGGCCTTCACTGTGGGGGAAGAGGGTACTTATGTGGGGGGATGCCCTTCTAGGCACACGTGCATTAAGGCCTAGTGCAAAAGGTGCTATTGTCTCTCGGCAGCGTGTCCCTAAACCAGACAGAGTGTGAGCATTTTAAAACCTGGTTTAATTTAAGGCAATGCTCAGGCACCTCTGGTTGGGGTCACCCTTACTACCCCCTCTTGTTTGATTTATATCTCCATACCTCACCCCTCCATGGATGTCGGCGGTGAAGGAATGTCCTCCCGAGGCTGAAATTCCAAATCTTACTACATCTGCCAGAAAGCAGCTGCTGCCTTGTCCCCTGCAATGAGGACTTTTTCACTATGGATATCTCCGGCCACACTGATTCTCCAAGGAACAAGAGATGAGATATGGCTCTCCACAGCTGGCCCGGTGGCGCTGAGGGTTGGCGCTGGGCCTCACACACCTCGCGTCACTTGCGGCAGATCGGAGCGAACCCGGGCACTGAGGGTCAAGGAGGGAGTAGGATCGGCGTCCTAAGGACAGCTCTCCTCTCCTGGGGATCCGGTGGCATCCCGGCACAGGAGAGACCCAGTGGAGACGAGGTACTTCTGCTGCTGGGAGCACAAGCATAGTCGGAGACAGATGCTTGGCCAGAGCGTGGTGAGACGCGACTACGCCATGCCATTGGCGATGGTCACACCTGCCGCTTTGGGGTGGAAAAGGGAAAAAGGAGGGCACTGGTCACGGCGGCATGATGGCCATCTCCAAGGCTGACTCTCACGGCACCTGGGTGCGCTGCAGTACTGGATCTGGAGTGGGTGGGTTGAGCTCCAGAGGGAGTGCTCCCCACCCCCCCGCCGTGGGGGGTAAGCTGCAGGGGTAGCCGCAGGGCCTAATGAGGTTGCCGGGAGGTAGTCCAAGGGGACAGGCGGCCGGACAGACCTGTGGGTGAGGCCAGGACGTGGAAGGTAGGCAGATCAGTGGCGCTGTGGGGATAAAGAAAGAAAAAAAAAAAAGATATAGCTCTCCACCCCCCCTGCCACAACCTTCCCTGTCACCTCTCCTACAATATGGAGGGGCCTCACCCCACTTGACTGGCAACAGCGACAGGGTGTTTGCCCTGCACTGCTATACGGAAAATAACGCCACAGCGCTGACCGCCATTAGGCAGAAAGAAGATTCATCCATTTCCCCATGTCAGAGTGGCTGGTACAAATTCCCGAGTTAGAGCCACAGGGCCACAGTAGAACTCAGGCCTTAAGGTGGTCTTTCCACTTCTCTTTGCAGAGTTTTTTGTGCAGTTTCAAATGTTCTGTTTATATTATGTACTAGTTCTGTTAGTAATGTTACTGCTACTGGATGGTGCCCCTGAGAGGGCCCCCTTTGCCTTTAGAGGAGCACATGGCTGGCATCTCAGGGCATTTGGGGGGCTCATTCTCCAGCACGAGAGGGGGACCCAGGGGTCCCTCCGCTCATAACTGAAGTGTTGACCTCCTAAGGCAACATGTTGTACTTCAGTGGGAGGAATACTGTAAATGCTCACCCCGATCACCAAGTGCAGAAAAGTATTTCAGAATGAGCATTAAATGGTGTGAGCACTCGCTGCCCCAGGGAAAATGGGAAACCTTTGTGGTGACATTGGGGTGATTGCATGAATGTACCAGGATGGTTACACATATGCTATGACACATGTGCCAGATGAGAACCCTGGAGGACAGCAAAAGGGGGGGAATGGTTCTTTTCCGGCTGCTAGTCACCTTGAAAGAACACAGAGCAGGAGATAAAAAAGATAGAGGGTATTTATACTGACCCATTATGGATTCCACACTACTGGTAACGTTTACCTCTTGGAATGTAAGAGGCTTGAACAACCTGATTAAATGGAAAAAAGTGATGGCCAGATTAAAGAAAATGAAAACACGGGTTGCGTTCCTCCAGGAAACCAAAATAAAGCCTGGGGAAGCAAAGAAACTGGCTCAGGAATGGGTAGGGTGGGAAGTGCATAGCTCCTCCAGCACTGCCAAGAGAGGGGTATCTATTCTATGTCACAAGCAGCTTAAATGGTCTGTCCTTGAGCAGTGAGGGGATAAAGAGGGAAGGTGGATCCCGGCCAAAGTTTCCTCTGAGAGAGGCCCTATATTCTTAGGAAATATATACGCCCCGAATGAAGATCGGCCAGAGTTCTTTAATGACATTTCACAGGGTCTGCTGGATATGGCGGGGGACCAGCTGGACATCATCTTGGGGGGGATTTCAACATGGCGTTGGACCATCTCTTGGACAGATCCAAAGCTAAGCCTGAACTGCACACTAACACCCTGACCAGCCTGTCTGAGCTGCTATTACTACACCATCTGACGGATACTTGGCGTACCTTCCATCCCTCTATGAAGGACTACACCTTCTACTCAGAACACTGAGCCATGGGTAGCAGAATTGACTCCTGGTTCACCTCGACCACACTGAACCCAGTCATTTCAGAGGTCACCATTGCCCCACTATATATCTCGGATCACGCCCCGATAAAATTGCAGGTTTACTTGCTTCCCGGGAAAGAATGATCAGTATCCTGGCTGCTAGACACCCTTCTGTTGGCAGACCAGCAGTTCCAGACCTGGCTGAGACTGGAAATCGATAATTATTTTCAGGATAACCAAGAGACCTGTGCCCCCTCCCATCCAAATCATATGGGAAGCCTTTAAGGCCACAGTACGTGACAAGATTATAGCCTACGCAGCCCATAGGAGGAAACTAAGAGTGGCGGAAGCTGCGCAGCTAGCAGCACAGCTTAAACAAAAGGAGGTAGAGTATAAAAGGGATCCTAACATGTTACAAAACCAAACCCTTAGACTCAAACTTACTACCCTTAGAATTCAACTTAACACACTAGTCACTAGATGAGCCAAGCTGCAGATGGCAAGATTGAAACACAAATACTGTGACCGGGGGGAAGCGGGAAAGCTCCATGCGTATCGCCTTCAAAAACAACAGGTGGAGAGACATATAGAGAGGCTTAAGGATAAAGCAGGGGGGGACTCACCACTCCCCTAAGGAAATCAATAGGATCATGACGGACTTCTATCAGACCTTATATAAAACCCAGAACCCATTCCATACCACTGACTTTAACACTTTTATGGCCCAGTTCCCCCTTTCCTCTCTATTGGAGGCAAAGAGGAGCTTCTTGGATGCCCCACTCCAGTAAACTGAACTCTTTAAAGCCATAGAAGGGATAGCATCAGAAAAGTCCCCAGGAAGCGATGGCTTTCCGACTGATTTCTATCGTCTCAACAAAGTAGCCATCTGTAAACCTGTGCTCCGTGTGCTGAGAGTGGCCCATGCTGAAGAGAAACTCCCGAACACCTTGAAAGAAGCGTTGCTAACAGTTCTCCCCAAAGAAGGGAAGGGAAGGATCCCAACCTCCCTGCCAGTTACAGGCCCATATCCTTGATCAATGCTGATGCCAAAATATTGGCAAAAGCCCTTGCCACTAGACTAGAGATGGTACTTCCAACCCTAATCCACGAGTTACAAGTGGGCTTTGTGAAGTAAAGCTACCAAGAGTCCCTAGTTTCCCAGGACAGTCCCTGTTTTAGGCAGCATTTCCCGATGTCCCCATAAATTTTGCAAAAATGTCACTTTTGTCCTGGTTTTTGCTTACTTGTCCCAGTTTTGTCCCTCTTTTTTTGGTTTTTGCTGACTGCTAATCTGTGAGTGACAATTATATCAGCACCACTGTGGCACTGCTCGAGCTGGACAGCAGTTTGCAACTTTAACCTCTGCACCTGTGTTGCACCGCAAGCATGTCAGTGGGAACACAGTAAAGCATGTTCCTTCCTGTTAGATTAGACTGGGCAGTAGTGCAAACAAGTGCATGTTGATGTCTACCTGCCAGCAGCTGAGAGGGACTCCAAACAGAGAAGAGAGTGGCAGCAGCGAGCTGAGGTACCCAAACTTGATCAGCTGTAGGAAAGTGTGTGAAAACAATCTGGTGTGGTGGTGCGAGTCACTGAAGAGAAGTTTGCTCAGAAAATGAGGTGAGTGTAAGTGAATTGGATGGGACCATCAGGAGGAGCAGTACATGCAGCTCAAATGTCTGATCACAATTTAACTCAGGTTTGCTTCTAATGAACTTTCTGTACATCGTGATTTGGAACTTGCTGCAGCAGAATGATGTACTGTTTTAATCTGAATGTTTACTACAGGTGTTACTGTGGGGTGGCATGGCCAGACCAAGCAACAAAACTTAATTGATTGTGTGCAGTATTGTCTGTGATGGTGTCTGTGGGAGTGACACAGTGTGGGGGGGGGGGCACTGTCAGGATGGACTTTCCCAGTTTTAGGCCTCAGAAAGTTGGTATCTTTATTGTGAAGGGACACTCGAGTGCTGACCACTTGACAGCCCTAGTCACTTTATTCCAGAAGGCTTCTACCTTGCCCTCCCCTGCAGCAGCCATTACCATTGATTTCGAGAAGGCTTTCGACTCAGTCAAATGGGGCTACCTCCAGGTTGTCTTAACCCATTTTAATATAGGACCTATTTTTGGCAGGTGGGTAAATACCATCTATAATGATCCTGTGGCTAGAATTCTTACAAATGGCCTCCTGTCTGACCCTTTCACCCTCCAGAGAGGCACAAGACAAGGCTGCCTGCTATCCTCCCTACTCTTTATCCTGGCCATTGAACCGGTGGCTGCGGCCATTTGCAACCACAGACTCATACCGGGGATAATAGGGGGTCAGGAGGAATTTAAAACCAAGCTATATGCCGATGACTGCCTTATCCTGACCATTGACATTTCACTTGGCCTAGACCCCTTCTTGGATATTTTTGCCCAGTTCGAACAACTGGTGGGCCTGAAGATTAACAGGACTAAATTTGAAATCCTGCCCATTAACAAATGCACAGCAGAGTACATGGGCCTCCATCCTGACCTTGTCTGGGCAGGCTCGCACATCAAATGCTTAAGGGTTCAACTGTCCCCAGAGCTCCACAAGTTGGGCCCTCTGAACCTACTGCCTTTAATACACACCTTCCAGAGGGAACTAAACAGATGGCAGCATCTGAACCTATCGCTCCCAGGTAAAACTGAATCCATTAAGAAACAAGAAAGCCAGACCGTAGAAGGTTTTAAAAATCTGTTAAAGCAATATTTATTTAACCAGACATTCTCAGGAATGTATTGAGTTCTGAATAATTATGGATGTGTTTTAATATGTTTTATACTTGTTTTATGACATACGATGAGTTTCTAATGTTGTAGTGTAAAGGCGCCCTGAGCATTGGAAGAGTGCCTCATACAAATAAAAAAATGTGATTGATTGATTAATGTTAGCTCCCAGAATATATTATATTCTTGCTCACGTCCCTATCATTGTGCAAGACAAATGAGTTCAAAAGGTGGACTCCCTGATTGGGCATTATTTATGGGGTGCTTCCCCACCAAGATTCAGTAGGGCCAAACTCAGAGCCCACTGGAAACAAGGGGGACAGAACCTGCCAAATTCTCGACATTATATGCTTGCTTTTATTACTGCTAGGTCATTGGTCAGTCTTCAAGCCACAGAACTTCCACTTCCCCCATGGTGCTGTATAGAACAGAACCTTCTGGGAGCTGCACATCCATTCCTCTCTCTAACCGGGCCTCTCAGGACTGGGACAACGCAGTAGGTAACTATAGCCTCAGTTCATAAAGCCTGGTTGCTTGTGACAGGTATCTCTAAATGTTGTGCTAGGATAGGCCTCCCTATGTACCTCTGGGGAAACCCAGAACTGTGCATTGAAAGTAAACCAACACATTGGGATACGTGGGAGGACAGCTCCATCCATAGGATATGCGATCTACTGACCCCTGACATGAGACATATTGAAACCTTTCAAAATCTCCCGGAGAAATTTGGGTTGCCAAAACAGGACTTTTGGAAATACTTGCAAATCAGGTCTGTATATAATACATGGTCAAAAGCGCTATATCAATGTAAAGCCTGTAAACTGGCCAGACCCTCACAAGCCACCCAAATGCCATGGGCAGAGTGGCTCAAGCCCCACAGGGTTAAGGCGAGAGCCATCTGAGAGACTCACATCCAGATCGTACTGCAAGGGCCAAAGCCAAGTGGCAGTCTGCCCTCCAGGTCCCCATCACCGACAATGAATAGCCTGCATGCTGGAAATTGGAGCAGCGTGCATGCATGCATGGACCAAAAGAGCCACTTGATACAAAAAAAGATATTACAACTATGGTATGGCACTCTAGCTCAACGCATGAGAATAGGGGTGATCCCTCAGGACTTGTGTTGGAGATGTGCTGCTCCAGGAGCTGATTTGCTGCACATAATATTGTCATGCCCTCTCTTTGTGCCCTTCTGGACCAATGTGGTTAAGCAATGCTCGGATATCCTGCAAGTGCACATTCCAATGACCCCTCAGGTTATGGTGCTCAGCTATCAGTCTCTGGGCTCTCCCTTATCCATGTTAAATATGCAATGGCTTTTGGCAGCCACAGTAGAAGCCAATAGACTAATACTTACTAAGTAGAGATCACCAAGTATCCCAAACATCCATGAATGGCACAACTTGATAGAAACCCTTGTAATGAATGCCAGACTATCCTATCAGACTAAGGGCCAACTGGGAAAGTTCCAGTCCCTGTGGTCTCCCTACCTTCAGTATGTCTCCTGCCACACTGAACATTCAGGGAATACCTCCTCTTCCAAAGTATGGTCCCCACCTTAAGTTGCACATGAGGCCATACCTTGTAAAGGAGCATTTCTCTCTCTTAGACTATGGACCAGCCGGGTATGCCCCCATTTATTCTACCCTGAGCATACTACCAACTGATCTAAGTGTCACTCCTACCACTTACACAAATCTCTACTACACTAGTTTTCTTGCCATTCACTGTTACAGTAATGGACCTGTTATGTTCCTGGTTATAAATTTCTGATAATCAAATGTATCCAATCGTTTATGCATGTTTATGATGCATGTATGTTTAAAATGTGATGTATGTAAGCTGCAAAGATTTCAATAAAAAGATTAACTGCAAAAAAAAAGAATAAGATCAGCCTTTTTGTGGATGACTCAAAGTTAGATGCAGTGGTGGTTGACACAGATGGGTGGCAGGGGCTACAGGATGATCTGGCTAGACTTGAGCTCTGGTCAGAAACATGGTAGTTGGAGCTCAACACAAAGAAGTGCAAAGTCATGCACTTGGAAGCAAGAAACCCAAGGAATCATTACGGACTGGGGGGGGCAGTTATCCCCTACTGAGGAGGAAAAAGACCTAGGGGTGATAATAACATGGCAAATGAACCATTCATCGCAGTGCAGAAAAGATAAGAAGATGGGAGATTATCCTGCCACTGTACAGGCCATTGGTAAGGTCGTATCTGGAGTACTGCATTCAGTTCTGTCACCCTCTACATAAAGAACAACATTAAATTGCTGGAGGGGGTCCAACGCAGAGCAACCAAGATGATCCTCGGTATGGAGGACAGACCTTACAAGAAGAGACTGAGGGAGCTCAACATGTACTCCCTGGAGGAATGGAGAAACAGAGGTGACATGACAGAAACCTTCAAATATATGAAAGGCATAAATAAAGATGGTACAGAGGGAATTTCAAGATTAAGGAGAGGGAGGGACACTAGGGGGCACAGTCTAAAGTTGGAGGGTGATAGATTCAGAAGGAAATAAGAAGTCACTATTTCACAGAGAGAGTGGTGGCAGGGTGGAATGCACTGCCTGAGAAGGTGGTATCCTTGAAGACAGTGGGCAGTTTTAAGAGGTGATGGGACAAAGTCAGCGGGAAGGTCACCAATGAGGCAGTGGGGGGGAGGGGTAACTGCTAGTATGGACATGGAATTGGATATGCAGGTGGGGGTGGAGCTTCTGCAGTGTAACAGACTGCTAGCTGCACACTTGAGTAGACTAGATAGACCATCAGGCCTGTATCTGCTGGCATCCTTCGTATGTTCGTATGTACTTAAGGGGCTGGGTGCAGTACTCCTCACACTTGTTCTCTAGTTCAACAGGACCCAGCTGCTCCAGATCTGAATGTATTTTAAAGTCCAGATAGGCCATGTCCACTGCCCTCCCCTGACCTGTATCTCCCTGGTCACCCAGTGAAAGAAATCTATCATATTCTTTGGGTATGACCCCCCCCCCAACTCTCCTACACGTGTGTAGTAGGCAAGTAATGACGTGGAACTAAACTTAAAAAAAACCTGCTGAGCAGTCTCATCCTACATTCTTAGGACAGCATTCTTAACCCCTTTGCTGCTAAGGACATTTTGCTAGAAATATTTCTGTAACTATAGGTGAATAACGTTTCAACAGTTCTTAATCTTTTCATATACATTGTATTGGGGACCGGTTTTATTCCTAATCCAGCAGTGCCATCTTGTGGCCACTGTTTCTCTCCCATTCAAAAGAAAAGCTCATTGATTATAGCATGATATATGTTTTTGTCTTATCTAGTTTGTGTCTACTCGATTGAGTTTCAGATTTTTTTATTATATTCATTTTATATGATGGGTCACGGTTGCAAACCATCTAGGTTTGCATTAAAACAATAGCCAAAGTCGGCCAGCCAGATGGCATAGAGACTTGAGGCGCTGGACACCTTGCCTCCACTCATGCCAGTGACACAGGTTCAGGACAGGATCAGGGTTGCTCAAAAGCTGGCTGAAAAAGGCAGGATTGAACATCCCTCCCTCCCTGGGGGGGGGAGGGGGAGGTGGTCAGAACTCCATCACTTGCCTGCAGTGATAGGGCTAGCATACATGGTGTTAGAGATGTGATGACGCAACCTGCATGTGCGTCAATATGCACACATGTGACTGCATCGCATGCACGTCCTTGGGGGCAACAATGGAGGAAAATGCCCATGTCACTCAGTATCCCCCCCCCCCACAGACACCGTACGACCCTAAGTGGCAGTCCATCTGCCAATACATGGTGCCAGCCAGGGTAACTGGTGGTTAACCAGTATGTCCATTAGATGGTTCAGTGGTGGTGCTGGGGTGATGCTGCCAAGACCAGAGATGACCAGCAAGAAACAGGAATAATAATAATAAAATTAAAGCCCAAATGAGTCGATAATATAGAAATAAAGTTCCTAACATGTAGTATACACCCATGGCACTTGGGGGGGGGGGTTAATGAAGAAGAAAAAGGAAAAAATAATATTTCCGGAGGTTGTGTTGGTGTAAAAATGAACCTAGAGATCTCAGTGAACTGGAAGTTCCGCAGCATGTCTGCATGTCCACACTGGGAGTTCAAAGATTTGCACTGTGTAATGATTAACTACAGTACAGCAGAGCTCTAGTTCAAACACATTAAAGTAAAACCAAGAAGCAGACTGCTGTTAAGATGGCGTCTAGGGGTGAGGTTTACACTCAGGATTTAATGTGCTCAATTTGTCTTGGACTGTTTAACGATCCGGTGTCCTTGAAGTGTGGGCATAACTTCTGCAGGCCCTGTATTGACCAAGTTTGGGACAGTGAGAAAACTCTGTCCTGTCCTGAGTGTGGAGAGGAATTCCTAATCCGGGAATATGTAGCTAACAGACAGTTTTGTTTTAGAGTGAAACAAGCTTAGAGATCTAATCTGGGGCACAAAGAGAACTCACACCCGAGTCCGAAATCTCGCAGTGTGGAGAGTATAACCCAGTTCTGTGGAGAGCATCAAGAGAGACTGAACTTGTTCTGTAAGGAGGACGAGACCCCCATCTGCGTCATATGCCATGATTCATCTAAACACTCTGGTCACAGCTTCCTATACCTACAGGAAGCAGTCAGCATGTGTCAGGCGAGTCATATTGTCAATAGTGATACAAACAAATTCTAGTAATTTCATTATAACACACAGTAAGCAGTTTTTTTTCTGTGATCTGAAAAAGTTGTTCTCAACATACCTTGACAACTTTTTCAGGATGTTTAGAATAACCTTCCACAGCTACAGCAGTGAGACTCCCACCACAGAACGACAGCTAGTAAAGCACAAGCTAAGCTGCACTCTCAGTTATTTCAGTCAGAGCCATATACTGAGTAAAACTGTGGTTTCAGTTCACAATTGTTTAAAAACATACTAATTCTCGTATTATAAAAAAACCTAACAAGCAGCAAAGTGTTAAAGCAACAGTGCAACAAAAATGGCCACAAAATGTAACTCTACCTTTTTTCACTACATTATAAAAGATTGTATGCATCCATACCGCTCAACCTCTTTACTCATAAATCAGGGACAAAGCTTAAAAAAATCAGGGACAAAGACCCAAAATCAGGGACACATCTGAAAAATTGGTACTATTCACTCAGAAAGCTGATAGAATAAGTGGATTAATGTAAGATGCATTTTCTGAAGAAGAACAAGTCTGTAACTTTAATGTTTGGCATTATTTTGTACTTTCAATCCCCACTGTTCTGTCACAAGAACACAAATTTTATGGGGGACAGAGGAAAATTCCAAGTCAAAATCAGGGACGTCCCTGAAAATCAGGGACAGTTGAGAGGTATGTATGCATCTTCCAGTTTTATTTGGTGGTAACATTTTTCTAGTTCCACCAAAATGTGAATATTTTATAAATGTTTTAATTTAGATTTTTCTCAAAAACAAAAAAGATAGCCTCCACATGTTGGCTTAGAAATAACAATGTGGACCTGGCAAGGATAGGTCTGAGAAAATACTAAAAAAAACATGGTGCGCAGCCTAGGCGATACCTAGGAAAGTAGATCTGACTGGTGTGCTGATATTTTTATTAAGTGTAGCAGAAACTAGCTTTTTGGGAAAACATTTTTCATTGCACTGCTGCTTTAAGGACTTGCTGGGTCACATGCTTTGTTGGTGTTGTGATATCAGTGAGGCACGAGAGTGAACCAGCACTGTCACTGCATTAACAAGGTGTGTAAACCAGCTTGTTCTTAACCCTGTGGTGTTAATTAATCCTTTATACAGAAACATAGAATGTGACGACAGGTCATTCAGCCTATCTTGTCTGCCCAACCCTATCTCATGCTTGAGTAATAAACCTATTGACCATATAGGGAATAATATGTGGGCAACCATACAGAACAAGGCTGTTCATCATCGAGAGGGTGAGATGAGAACATGTGATCCTCGAGAGGTCCATGCTGTCTTTTCAACCCAGAGATGGAAACACCTGCTAAGTTGTGTGTGGTGGCCCATATATTATTTTAGATAATACATATATACTGCAGTTATATACATATTGAGAGAGAACTTTTTATGTTGATTGTGCACATGCACAAGAAACATGTTGCTGCAGGTTTCTCCACAAGCAGGTTGTGGAGGCATGGCACTGTCGTGGCCAATGCCCCCACAGCCTGTAAAGACTTGTCCCGCTTCCCCCAATGCCGTGGCACACTGCTGCTGACACTAGTTCAGCCAGCATGCCACCAACTTGTAAAAAAATAGCCGCTGCAATCAGGGGCCGCCTCATCATTGCAGCATCAGCCAATCGCTGCAATGAGGGAGCAACCCGTCATTGCAGGGCGGGATCTTGAAACCCTGATATTGTTTGAGAACATGGAGGTGGCTTGCCACCATGTTCACAGACAATATTAACCTCCCCTACCTAGGGGGTGCCCAATCCCCCTTGGCAGTATGTGCCCCCAACCATGTTTATTTACAACGGGGCCCCAACCCCTGCGTGCTGCAGTGTCTCAGTATTTATGTTGCCGACGGGGAGCCCACTCTGTCGGCATTATGTACCCTCCGCTTTTGTTATTGTGATGGGGTGCCTAATCCCTGTCGCATAATCTAATAACCCCTTTTGTTGTGTAATCGCCAGGGGAGACCAATCCCCATCAGCCACAGCTGCCCCAAAAAGAAAGACTCTCGCTGGCACTCTGGGAGCCCACCCCAGTGTGCCACATGCCCCTGCAAAATAAAAACGATCCGCAATGTCTTTTTTTTTTGTAGCCTGTAATAAAGGAAACGGTCCCTCAGCGGTCTCCTGCCCCCACAACCTGCACCTCACCCACTGTGCACCCTGCCTCCCCACACCCCCCCTCACCCCATACTTACCTCCGGAGTCTGGCGTGACGATCTTCAGTGGACCGAGAAACTGTCTGCACTCTTCAAAGCCAACCGTGAACCGAGGAAATGCCGGTAAGCTGTATAATGGAATATATAGGATTTTTTTCAACTTTGATGCATATCTCAGGCATTTTTTTTGAATTTTGGCACCAAATTTTCAATGTGGGGGTTTTGGGACCCCTCCTCATGAATTCTATCACTGTCATGGCATTAATCAGCCCCAATAGGTGATTTCGTGGTCACTGCGCGGAATCACCTTTCGGGACCAATTAACGAAATGACAGTGCAGGTGTTCATGAGGTGGGCTCTCAAAAAGCCTATGTTGCAAATTTGGTGGGAAAAATCAAAGAAATTACTGTTTTATGAGCGTGCGTTGCGCAGTTGCTACGCATGCTCGTAACTTTGCAAATTTGCAATATTTTCACCCCAGATTTTCAACACTGGCATTTTTTCAGACCTCCTTGAGAACAGTATGGCTGTCATTTTTCTCACCTTGGCCAAAATGTGTTTTTGCAGTTCTGGCACAGAATAGAGTGGTCGCTGTGGGAAATCCGTGTTCGGGACACATTATGAAAATGATAGTGACACTGTTCATTAGCAGAGATTCTAAAATGCCTATGTTGAAAATTTGGTGATGACAGTCCATAAAATGAGTGTGTTATGAATATGCATTGTGCAGTTTCCAGGCACGGTCGTACCTTCGCAACTTTGCAATATTTTCACTCCAAATTTTCAGCATTGCCATTTTGCCACACCTCCTTATGAACAGTGCAGCTGTAATTTTTCACATCCTGGCCGAAATGTGTTTTTGCTCTTCTGGCGCACAACAGCGTTGCTGTGGGAAATCGGTGTTCAGGACAGAAAATTACACTGACACTGTTCATGAGCAGAGGTCCTAAAATGCCTATGTTAAAAATGTGACGAAACTCCATAAAATGACTGTGTTACAAGCGTGTGTTGTGCAGGTGCCATGCAGCCTTGTAAGTTTGCAAATTAGTAATATTTTCACACCAGATTTTCAACACTGGCATTTGTTCACACTTCCTTATGAACAGTACAGCTGTCATTTTTCACATCCTGGCCGAAATGTGTTTCCGTGCTTCCAGTACAGAATACCGCAGCCAATGATGGAAATCAGTGTTTGGGACAGATTAGGATCAAGTGACTGGGAGGAGGGGAGTGACCGAGCTCAACTGAGCTCTGTCGGGACTGCTGCGGATGTCTTTGAGGGCAGGAAAAGGCAACAACGCAGGCAGGAGCCCAGTACAAAATGGCAACCTGCAGCGGTGGGACAAACAGAGCAAGCAAGCGAGATGGAGGACTGAGAGAGCTCAACAGAGCTCTATCGTCACTGCTGTGGATTTCTTTGTGGGCAGATAAGGGTGGCTACGCTGGCAGGAGCCCAGTACAGAAGGGAAGCCTGCAGCACCGACAGAAATGGAATGAGCAAGTGAGATGGGGAGTGAGTGAGGCCAACGGAGCTGTGTCGGGGCTGCTGCAGATTTCTTTGTGGGCAGACAAAAATGCCAACAGAGGCAGGAACCCAATACAAAAGGGCAGCCTGCGGCACCAGGAGAAACAGAATGAGTGAGTAAGACAGGGGCGTGAGCGTGCGACCTCAACGGAGCTCTGTTGGGACAGCTGTAGATTTCTTTGTGGGCAGGAAAAGGTGGCAACACAGGCAGGAGCCCAGTACAAAAGGGCAGCCTGCAGCTCCAAGACAAACAGAACAAGCAAGTGAGAGAGGGGGAGTGAGCGAGCTCAACGGAGGTGTATCGTGACTGCTGCGGATTTCTTTGTGGCCAGGAAAAGGCGGCAATGCAGGCAGGAGCCCAGTACAAAAGGCCAGCCTGCAGCACCAGCGGGAAACGGAATGAGCGACTGAGAGAGGGGGAGTAAACAAGCTCAACGGAGCTCTCTCAGGACTGCTGCAGATGTGTTTGTGGGCAGAAAAAGCCACCAATGCAGGCAGGAACCCAGTACAAAAGGGCAGCCTGCAGCAGTGGGAGACACAGAATGAGCGAGTGAGGGAGGGGGAGTGAGTGAGCTCAGCGGAGCTCAGTTGAGGACTGCCTGCGGATTTCTTTGTGAGACGAAAAGGCAGCAATGCTGGCAGGGGGCCAGTACAAAGGCAACCCTGCAGTGGCAGGAGAAACAGAACAAACAAGTGAGAGGGGGAGGAGTGAGCCAGCTCAACAGACCTCTATCGTGACTGCTGTGGATTGCTTTGTGTGCAGAAAAAGGCAGAAGCATGAGCAGGAATGGAGCCCTGTACAAAAGGCCAGCCTGCAGCGCCCGGCAGAAGCGAACGGCGAGAGAGAGGGGAGGGGTGAGGTAGCTCAATGGACCTGTGTCAGGACTGCTGCACATTTCTTTGTGGGCAGAAAACGCCAACAGAGGCGGGAGCCCAGTACAAAAGGGCAGCCTGCAGTGCCAGCAGAAACAGAATGAGCGACTGAGATAGGGCGAGTGACCCACCTCAACACAGCTCTGTCAGGATGGCTGCAGACTTCTTTGTTGGCAGAAAAAATGTGCCGACGCAGCCAGGAGCCCCGTACAAAGGTGCAGCCTGCAGCACCGTGAGAAACAGAACGAGCAAGTGACACAGGGCCTCTGAGCGAGCTCAACAGACCAACACAATAAACTTTCGGCATTGACAAATGCTTTTTTTACACTGGAGTCATAGAAGCATTCCCCCCATTCAGGACAAAGAAACAAACAAAAAAGCAATTTCTTTGCTCTTTTCTATGATTGAAATTAAATTTACTGACTTTTACACGTTAAAAGGTACAGCTGTGCACATTGGTTAGTAAGCAGCTGGCTGTGGGGTGAATGAGGAATTTATCATTTCACGACCTTAGTTTGAACTGTGCTGAATAACTGCTCGGAATGCACACACCACCACTTTGGAATGCGCACGACTGTTCAGAATGTGCACAACAAGGATTTTAAGCAGGCTGATTTTTATACAGAATAAAGACTAATCATATACTATACACCCCTTTTTCAAACAGCAACCTTATCCTTTATTGATCTTATCAGAGCACAGTGCCTGTCCTGCCCCAGTTTGAATCCCACCACTGTTTTTGCACTTACTACCTCTTTTGGCAATTTGTTCCATTTGTCCACCACACTTTCTATGAAAAAGTGCTTTCAGACATCCCTCTAGAATTATAGGTAAGACTAAAAAGCATTTTCCTGGACTCCAAGTACTGTACATACAAGTAGAGATTGAGAGGGTGTATATATATTTCCTTGTTTATGCCTCCTAACACTCCATTGCCTCAGACTCCCTCTGGGGTCCTCAAGGTGCCTGGCTCTGCTGGGTCATGTCTCCCATCAGCTGCTTGCCTACCTCCAAGCTGCTGTGAATATCCCTTCCGCTGTGTGGAGTAGAGGGGTGCATCCCTCAGGCTGCTTTGTGTCTTCAACAGGTGGGTCTGCTGTGGGGGTAAGGTGCAGTCCCCTTTGGAACACTGGGGTCCATCCTCCTTCAGGCAGTGGGGCCATTTTCCATATTTCTCCCCTTCACCATGGATGCAGCTGCACTAGGGAGGTTTCAGGCATGCATGCACATGGAGTGTGCTGTCATGCTAAGCCCTCGACTTGTGTCCATCCAGGCCCATAATGCCCTCGTCCGCAATGTCACCTGTGGCCACCCAGGTGGCAGTATTGCAGCAAGGACAGTGACCCACCCTCCCAGGAAGTGGATGGCGTCCTGTGGAATGCTCAGTCCCCCGCCAGCCCCCCGATGACTGTGGCTCATTCACGAATCTGGGTTATCAGCATCAAGAGCAGTAGCACTACCACCGTGTCAGATCTGTCATGTGTTATTGACCACCCTTGATCAGTAATATACTTCCTTAGAGATCCCCTTACAGTTGTAAGAGCGGTCTCACATGCTGAGGGTCTCAGAGCCCTTCTTATAGCTTAAGAATGGACATGAAACCACTGTTGCAAGTGTCAGACCAGCCTGGTGGAGTACTATGACTGGGTAACCAGGCAATTAGACAGGGGCCATGCAGTAGATGTCCTGTACTTGGACTTCAGTAAGGCATTCAATTCAGTGCCATCTGGGAGGCTAGGAAGTAAGCTGGAGGGCATAGAGGCAGGGGAGAAGATGGTCAGATGGGTAGTGAATTGGCTGTAAGGGAAACAGCAGAGGGTGGTGGTGGGAAGGAGCTCTCATCTCCTAGGGCGGTGACAAGTGGGGTGCCACAGAGCTCTGTACAGGGGCCAGTGTTGTTTGGGATCTTCATAGCAGACATCTCAATAGGCAAAAAGAGCAAGATCAGTCTGATTGCAGATGACACCAAGATGGGCGTGGTACTGGATGACTTAGAAGGGTGGCAGGGTTTGCAAGATGATCTGACAAAATTGGAGGCCTGGTCGGGCACGTGGCAGCTGGGGTTCGGTCAAACACAAGAAGTCAAGCACTATTCACCACAGACCAAGTTCACACAAAATGTCAATTCATAATGCTGTTTATTTGAGGCAAATAGGGGTGCAGTTCCTCTAACGTGCAGAAGCACCAGCTAGGGAGAGAAAGTAGAACCCCACAAACATTGATCGGTTTCGCTAAGGCGTCATCAGGAATGCCATTATATTTGTAATTAACAGACAATTGATAGTGTCCTATCTTTTTCTTTTCAAGTCAAATCTGGATAGAAAGAGCATAATATTTTCAGAATCATAACACATGCTCAGACTGTTTTTGCTGTCTTTGTCCAGAGAAGGCACACAGCTACAGTTTGTTTCTGGTGTGTTTTGGGAGCACAGGGAGGTTAAGTGACTTATTCTGGTCACACGATATGCGAGTGGATCATGTTCAAACCCCATTCTGCTGGATGAACAAAGCTTGTTCACAGCTCTTTGCTTTGACCTCTAAGCTGTACTGCCAGCTGAGAATCACAACCTTCACATTTCAAGGCTGGCCTCATGGTGCCAGGCCAGTAGGTACGTAGCCACATTTGATCTTGTAGACCTGATTTCACACCCGAAATTGTAAGCAAAAAGGCTGTAAGAGAGGGAATGGAAAAAGACAGAAGCTGGTGCTGTGGCAGCCCCAGAAATCTGTACTGACATGAACACAGACAGGGTTTAGAAATCCTGATATGGGGCCCCAATACCTGTTGGCACCACTGAGCCAGCCTTGAGATGTGTAGTTTTTAATGATCAGCTGGCACTATAGCCTAGAGGTTAAAGCAGCCCTAAAGATGGATTATTTTTACTAACAGTTTGAAATGTAAAGGTGATAACGCACTAATTTCAATGCACATACAAAACAAGTATTATAGATGTAAAAAGTGTTGTAATTAACACCTTAAAACACACTTAATAAAACAGATAATTTCCTATTTAACCTACAGTCAATGGAGGGCCAAGATCCTCGGTGACATCATTTCCTGTCAAGATCCTAAAACATATGGCTGCCCCCAGCCCTTAATTACAGGTTGATTTACATAAGAATAACTCCGGACAGCAAAGACTCACAGATAAACACAATGGTTCACTCAAATTAGTTGTTTATGGTCTTTCAGACATTAAGACACCCTGTTGATGATAGTTTCCCTTTAACTCAATGTTAGTGCAGTGGTACATCCTTCTTGTCCTGATCCCTGATATAATGTTTAACTCACTGGTAGTTCAGTGGTATGTCCCTCCTGTCCTGATCCCTGACATAATAATGTTTAACTCCCTGGTAGTTCAGTGGTATGTCCCTCTTGTCCTGATCCCTGATGTAATAATTTTTAACTCACTGGTAGTTCAGTGATGCATCCTTCTTGTCCTGATTCCTGATATAATAAAGTTTAATTCACTGGTAGTTCAGTGGTACATCCTTCTTGTCCTGATTCCTGATATAATAAAGTTTAACTCACTGGTAGTTCAGTGGTACAGCTTCTTGTCCTGATTCCTGAAACAATAATGTTTAACTCCCTGGTAGTTCAGTGGTATGTCCCGCCTGTCCTGATTCCTGATATAATAATGTTTAGCTCCCTGGTAGTTAAGTGATAAGTCCCTCCTGTCCTGATCCCTGATAAACCGTTTTTTGCAACACTAATGTACCCATTTTGTATTGTGTATTTTTCTTGTCAATTGTCTTGCCTGAGATTGTTGAATTGTATTTTACACTGCTTTGCTTGTACTTTCCCTTCCCCCAGGATGTATCTGGAAATAGGCAACCTTGCTCAGTGTACTTTCCAAGTGAAACGTTTAAATAAATAAAAATAAAAATAATGTTTAACTCCCTGGTAGTTCAGTGGTATGTTCCTCCTGTCTTGATCCCCGATATAATAAGGTGTATTGTGATATGAGTGAGTATTATTGAGTGGCTCAATATGAGCCACTCAATAATACCGCTCGTCATTTAGAGCGACTGTCAGAATAGAGCGAGAAGTAGCTATAGTGAGTATAACACTGAGCTACACTCGCTGAAAGATTGTATCAGGAGTAGTTTGGCCAAGTCCTGCTGAGCTAGCTGTTTGGTGTAATAGCTTGAGCCACTGTCCCTGAAGCCTGTGGTGCTGGGTTCGGGTCCAGGTGCAGAAAGTATTTTTTTTGTCTTCCTGGTGCTTTATATTTTTTCTATGTCCACTCCCCCTGGAGTTGGTAATCATAATTTTGAGCAGTGCGGAGGGCGTAGCATCCATGTAAAAATATTTTGTTTGCTTGCCGTTATTGTTTCAGTTAGCAACTGTCACTCTTTGTGACGGTCGGTGGTATGTTGTTTGCCGTTTCGATGTCGAGCAGTTTTGTTGTCACTGTATGTGATTGGAGCAGTTAAATACTCACCGTTATCACATAAAACCATGTAATAGTTAACTCACTGGTAGTTCAGTGGCACATCCCTCCTGTCCTGATCTCGATACAATAATGTTTAGCTAACCAGAAACCAAAATGATGTGACAGAAAATAACTAATTCAGATGAATTGTGGCACATCCCTCCTGTCCTGATCCCCGAAACAATAATGTTTAACTAACTGGTAGTTCAGTGGCATGTCCCTCCTGTCCTGATCCCTGACACAATAATGCTTAACTCACTGGTAGTTCAGTGGTACGTCCCTCCTGTCCTGATCCCTGTTTTACTTGTTGTAACCCCCCACGGCAGTTTCTTCAGTACAAGCCCCATGTCCCTGTCATTTAGATGGTTGCCAGCCGAGGGGAGGGGAAGGGAGAGATGGCTGTGTGCTGGTTGCAGTCTGCGGCACTTTCATAGACGTGGACTGGCTATTGTTGGTGAGTCAGTGGCTGACAGAGGGCAGGTGGTGGTGGTGAATGCTGAGTGGGTGTGCCAGGGAGGGGGGGTGGGGGGATTATGACTGGTATAACGGAGCTGTTAAATATGGCTATGCCCCCCCATTGAGACACACTGTGTCCAGTTATCCCAACTCTATGCCTTTTTGTGCCACTCTAACCTACTAAATGTGTGGGCCATGAGCTTTTTAACATGTTTTAAGAGTTGTCATGGAGGGAGTGAACTAGCACGTAGTCAAAGTATTTTTCAGTTAGTCGAGGTGACCAAGTGTGACAGTAATTCATCCAAACTGATTATTTTCTGTCGCACCATTTTGGTTTCCGGCTTTGAAAGGGTATCAACAGTTATAGATCAGTTGTTTTTTTGTTATTTGTTTTTTTCCCCTGTTCTTTCCCCTCACTCTTGCCCCACCGACCAGGGTCACCTCAAGTGCGCCCTTTCCCTGTCCTTGCAGCTCGGTAAGTGTCTGATCTTATCTGTATCAGTCATCGCCATTCCTCACTGGTGGATACTACGCTGAAGGCACTAAGACCTTGTGGGAAGCTTTTGGCTTTAAGCTTTCCCCTCATAGAGGAGGAGAATTCGACGTGAGCAGTGCCGCCCTTGAGGGCTATTGCCGATGCGTGGTGCTTTCACGGATAGGCCAGTTGACCTTTCCAATAACTCAGTTCTGCTTTTCCTGCCATCAAGGATGCAACAACTTTGTGGGACAGTGAGAAATCTACTGATTCACTCTCAGTTCTGATCAGGTTCTGCTCGTTTGGTTAAGTTCTCTGTGCCATACTAGTTTCAACGCCATATTTGGCATTTTTTTTATTTTAAAAACTTTAGTCCAGCATCGAGTCTTTTTCTTTAATTTTTATTATTTTTGTGTGCAGTTGGGTCATTTCAGGTTCAGGGCAAAGGCATTTGAAGGTGGGGACTTCCCCATGTGTCAGTGCCCCTGTGGTAGTTGGTTTACCGTAATGGACACACATGACCAAAGTTTTACCTACCTAGGGCGAAACCATGACATGGATCACTGTAATGCCTGCTTTTCCATGGATCACCACATGTTAAGGACTCACTTGACAAGACTGGGTCGTGATCCCCCCCAACCTTCAGTGGTTGGTGATGCACGAGGGCTGCTAAGGTAAGGTCCTTGGGGCAGTCTTCCGGGCCTTCCCCCACAGCTATATGCACTGGTGGAGAGCAGGCCTCCACTGGCTCAGGTCTTGCTGAGCCCAGATGCCTGGATGAGCAGCTGGCCTTCTCCGGGGAGGCTGGTCATGGATCGGTTGCGGCCTGGTTCCCCTTCAGGGAACCAGTCAACCCCGATCTCGAGACCTCAACTACACATGGGGCCTGCATTGGCGGTTCCTTTGAGGGTTTCGGGGCTGCTGCCTCAGTTCCTGGCACCAATTCCGGTGCTGGTGAGCAAGGATGAACCTCCAACACTGCAGCATCCCTTCCCAACACCACTGTCTGTATTGGGATGGGTAGAGTGTCCAGGGTTGCCTCTCTGGGGGTCACTGTAGTCTCCTCCTCAGTTTCAGAGGATGATCATGACTACCCAGAATGGCTCCCTGGAGCAATGGATGCTTCCCAGGAGCCATAAGAGATCTTCTTCCATAGGTACCATTCATAGGATCGACGCCATGCATGACACTGCCCTTTTCTCTGTTGGTGCTGCAGTCTGTGCCACTAAGGACTCTGGTGCCATCTCAGGTGATGGCATCGCTTGCAGCACTGTGGTTGATGACAGTGCTGCAGTTGGTGACATTTTTGTGACTGTGCTGTGGTCAGTGCTGCACTGAGGAATGGTGCCTTGGTCAGTGCCGCACTTGTTGTCGATGCTACAGTCGGTGCCATTTTGGCGGTCGGTGCCATGGTCATTGCCATCCCTGAAGATGCTGCCTCATTTGAGATCAATGCCATGGCCATCGATAATGTCAATGTTGGTGACACTTGTGGTAATGGCGCCGATGTTGGTGCCACATCTGGTGCTGCTTCGGGTGACAGCGCCGCCTCTGGAGCTGTCCCTGTTGGGTATACTGGTTCCGGTGCCATGTTAGCTTTTGATGCCGACACAGAGTTTGGGGGGAGTCAGAGGTTGACTCTAGTGCCAGCTTCTCTCTGCTCCTCTCCCTTAGAGTGGTGGCCATGGTAGGATTTCTCTTGAGGGGCAGGTCTCGATCCTCTGGCTCTAGCGGGGCCAGGGCCTGGTTGGCTTCCTTCTCTGCCTCAGTGGCCTCGGCCACCCAGACGCAGAGTTGGAGTACTGGGTTGGGCACCCTTTCTCAGCCTGAGGGTCAGAATCCTGCTATGGGTGGGGACAAGAGTCACCCTTCTGGAGGAGAGATTGAGGGCACTGGACATGTACTCCCTGGAAGATAGAAAAGAGAGAGGGGACATGATTCAAGTACTTGAAAGGGATAAATAAGGTTGATAAGGAGAGTCTCTTTAAGCTGAGTGGCAACCATATCACAAGGGGGCACAGTCTTAAGCTGAGGGTAGAAGGTTTAGGAGGGAGGTCAGAAAGCACTTCTTCACAGAGATGATGGTGGACACTTGGAATGCGCTGCCAGAAGAGGTCTTCTCGTTGAAGATGGTGGGCAGCTTTAAGAGAGGCTGGGATAGGCATGGGGGAAGGTAAGAATCGTGGGTAGGGAGGATGGGAGGAGTAGGGATGGAGGGCAGGGACATTAGCTCAAGCTGTGGACCCTGCAATATGAACAGACTTGATAGACCAAATGACCTTCTTCTGCTGGCTTCTTTGTATGTTCCTATGTTCATATGTTCTGGGTCTGCATGGCTCCAGTTTCCTCATCAGGGGTCTTCTCCCCAAGGTCTTCCCTTTGCTGGCTCTGGGAGGTTTGAGCAGCAGGTGGTGACTGGGCAGTACACCCCCCTTGCTACAGAAGGGCCCCCCATTTGTGCCCACAGCCCAGACAGAGGGGTTTTGGTCTCCCAGGACCACCCTGCCCAACCTTCTCCCTCTCTGCCCCCACCCCAGGTCTTTCTGGTCCTTTGGAGCCCGTTCTTTCGGAGCAGTATAGGGCAATGGTGAGGGCTTTCCCCATGTATTTTATGGCAATTGATAAGATGGTGTTCGCATCTCCTCTTCCAGCACTGTTGTTCTCTATGTAGAGCCCTTTCACTTTGTCAGCTTCTTCCTCTGAGGAAGAGGATTCCACCTTTGTAATGGTCTTCTAATGCTGACTTTACAGAATATCAGTGCTTCCTGATGACGATGATGGAGGAGCTCACTCTTTCCTCTTCCTCTCAACCCAATCCTGCACTAGAGTTGTTGGCTTTCCTTGGTGAGTACAGCCAAGAATCGTTGGTGATCCTTCCATGGCCTCGGCTTTCTTGGAGGAGTCACACAGCGCCTGGCAACTCCCTGCTTCCGCTTCACCAGCCCCTGGGGACTGCCAACACAGATATTGAGCTCCCTCTGGGTCTTCAGGGTTTTTGCCCCTCCCCACATTGGACTTGGAGTGGCTGGATACCCTGTCTGGGTGCCTTTCAAGAGACCATCCTCCAGATGTGGACTCTGCAGAGTTCAGTTGCAGGGGTAGAAGATTTGTTGCCTCAGCACTTCTCTTGCTCTCCATATCTGCTCATCAGGCACACATGGAGGCCTATGAATGGCACCTGTGGGCTTCCCTGGGACAGATCCTAGCAGCCATGCCTGATAGTGAGGCAACCAGGTGGGCCATCGCCATTTCCTGTCAAGGTCTGGAGCTAGCGAAATAACAGGCACAGGCATCTTATGACAGCAGTGGGGTAGCCTCCAGGATTGTGAGAACTGCAGTCTGCATTAACGGACAGTATGGCTTCGCCTTTCTTGGTTGACACCCCTGGCCCGGTGTAGGGTGATTGCCACGCCATTCTGAGGGGGCCTGGTTCTTCTCCCATAGGGTCAGGCATGAACTGTTGGGGTGCCCTCCTGCTCCTGCTGGTCAGGAGCCTCACTCTGATCCTGAGCAGACCCATGATGGGCTGTCTCCTCTCATGAGCCCCCCTCAAGGGGCTGAAGGCCATCTAGCCTTCAGGGAGGTACCGGTACCATTTACAGTGCTTGGTACTCACCCATCAGTGGTGAATGGTGAAGATTGATACAGTAAAGATATGAAAATTATGTACCTACCATAATTCCTAATCTTATTGTATATCTTCACCATTCAGCACTGCTTCCCACCCATCATTCCCTCTTGTGCCTCAGCTTCTGGGCAGTGCCTCCTCCCTGCTTGCCTCCCCCCCAGTTGAGGCCAATTGTGGGTGAAGTTCTGTTGGTGGAACTGCACTGCACACAACTGGAGAAACTGGACCCACTCACCAAATTTCAAATTGAAAAAATATATTTATTTCATTAATTCAAGTATATAGATCTTTGATCAGTGTTTCCTAGTGTACTCACTACTTCATTAGCATCTATAAAGAAACATTAAATACATTTTTTTAATTAAATGCTACTCATAATTAGACCCCGGAGTCAGTTGAAAAACCAATTATGACTGACTTATCACACATTATGACTGATTTTTCCAACTAGTTTGAAATTTATGACTTCAACAAATTAAGAAAATGCAACCAATTTTTTCAACTTTCACCATCACTGCATTTTATCATATAGTAGTTTGTCACTTTTTAACTTCATATCTTGTGCCATATTACACCACTAGGGGGTAATTAGCAGACAGCTAATCACTAGTCATGCCTCACTACTTAATAAATCGCACTTTGGTTTACATCCGATTCTGTACACACATCACAACCACTCACAGGGCTCAACATTAATCTTTTTTTGCACTAGCCAGCAGGGTAAAGTGATTCAAAATTGCAGTAGCCCGCAAATGGCTGCAGTAGCCCACAATTATAATGGCAAATTTTGATCATTTATACAGGAAACAATTCAAGCCAAGAAATACTCTGATTATTGCATATTCATCATGTTTCCCTATTCCTTCCTGCCCCATCTGCAAAAAAACCAAAAAGGCTGCAATGCCATCACATACAGTGAACCCCACATTGTTTTGTGCCATGGCCTTCTCCTCCTCTTTCTTCACAACAGCGCCCCCCCCCAAACCAGAGGATGTCACAACAGCAAATGTTCAGTCAAGCAGACATAGCTCTGCACACACAACAGCTGACACCATCATGCACCTCAGCACACTCTCACTGCCATCCACAGGGCAATGAACAGAGCCTGGCAGAGAAAGACACGCCACTCAGCCCACACCCTATACTCAACTGGAGACACATGCACTTCTGGAAGTTTTTGTACAGTGAGTCAGGAGCACATCTAAGATTTCTTTAGGTGGGGCCTTCTCAAGCCTAAGGGGTTTGAGAAATAGAAAACTATGGTATTTTTATATATAAAAGCATTGATTTTACTGTGCTCTGCCCCAACAAAAATGCATTTTTCTTTAACAGTGTCCTTTCATTCTTTTTCCGTCCAGGGGAAACCGTGCAAAGGCATGACACTATACTGCATCAATTTCTATATAGGATGATCTATGCAACCGAGGAATGTCGATATTAACCTTTTAAACTATGTATTTTATTAAGGTTTTTTGGGGGGACCAGACATGATCTAAAGCTTTGTTTAGCTGGGAGGGATGAGGGTGGGAATGTAGGGTGGGACTGTATGGATGGTGTTAACATACTAACATACTAAGAAGCCAGCAGAGTAGGCCCTTTGGTCTATTGAGTCTGCTCGGGGATCAGTGCCCATTTAGGGCCCTGTTTACCCCTCCGAAGTCCCACCCTCCTGCAACTGCCTTGGTGGCCCCCCAGTGCTGATCCCGTTTAGATGCACCCACCCCCTATACCTGTCCCAGCCCCTCTTGAACCCCTCCAGTATCCACAACCACCAGTGTTGGCTGGCTTATTCCATTTTGAAGAGCTGGGGACCCCCTTAAACTTTCAAGCATTGACAGCTATGGATCTGTGGATGGTCATTTCTGAGTCTGGCCTGCAGTGGTGTCCAGGGAAGGAACAGAGTTTAGACATTTGGATGGGAAACTGGGGAAAGCTATGGTGAGGTTGTAATAAAACCCACCACCTGCAGGGCAGACCCTGTATACCACTTGGCATTTTGTTACTGAAATGTTGGATACAGACACTCAAAATGTAGGGAAATGAGGAGCACTGGTCTTAATATGGGACAACTTGTCAGACAGACATGCATCAGGACAAAAACCTGCTAAATAGAGACTTTTTTTAACTTCACTAACACCCATGAAAACATGCACTAGTCAAGACGGACAAGTAGAGTTAACTGAGATTCAATGCAAAAAAGTGCAAAATAATGCACCTGGGTAGAGGGAACCCTGAGGAGAGCTACAGATTTGGGGGCTGACTGTCACCTAGGAGGAAAGGGACCTAAGGGTTATCATCTCTGATAACCTTAAGGTATCAAAGCAGCTCACAAAGGCGGCAGTGAGGACCAGTGGCATGCTGGGGTGCATAGGCAGGGGTATCATTACCAGGAGGCAGGAGGTGATGACGTCATTGTATAAAACATTGGTAAGGCCTCACCAGGAGTACTGCATGCAGTTCAGGAGGCAACACCTGCCAAGGACATAAACAAGGTGGAGACTATCCAGAGCAGGGCAACAAAGATGGTGCAGGGCTTGCACCACAAAACATATGAGGAGAGACTAACCTCAACATGTACTCACTGGAGGAGAGGAGAGGAGAGCACAGGGGGACATGATTGAAACTTTCAAGTACCTCAAGGACATTAACAAGGTGCAGATGGGGGACCTTTTCCAATGTATAAAAAGTACTAGAACAAGGGGGCACAATATAAAACTGGAGAGAGGTAGATTAAGAGGTAACATGAGAAAGTTTTCTACACAGAAAGTGTAGTTGACACTTGGAATAGTCTGCCACAGGAGGTTGTCGAGGCAAGCACAGAGGAGGGGTCTAAGCATGCCAGGGACAGGCACAAGAGAACCTTGAGAGGGAGGGAGTGAGGAAGACATTGATCACATACAATGTATAGGGCCTACGGGCAGACGAGATGGGCCTAGTGGCTAGCGGTCCTAATCTGCCATCAGTTTCTATGTAACTGCACTAGCCGTGCTCAATTTGCACAAGGGTTTGGGCTAGTAAAACTATGTTAAGATCGATCTCCTCCCCCTCCACCGCACTCAATGTGAGAGTCCATCCAGGATATGAACAGACTGTGTGTATGTGCAAAAGGGGAAAGAGCTGTTGCAGTTTTGCTGCCCAGGTATATGTCATTTTTATGTTGCTTGTATGCATGTGCAAGAAACATAGTGCCATCATCCGAGTTTTCGGAGCTGTGGCACCCCGTCCTCCAATTCAGTCAGTGAGTTTGCAGGCGCGGCTGCAGTTCTCCAATGACTGCTGCAGCTGTCTATGACAGCAGGAAAATGCAGTGGCATACAGTTGAAAGGGAGAGCTCTGCTTCAGTGAGCAGAGCTCTCCCTCCCCACACACACAAGCAAGCACGCATGTTGCGTGCTGATGCACCCCCCACGCACACACTGTATGGCTGACGGGGTGCCCAATCCCCACCTCAGCTCCACGCCCCCAACAAAGTTGTCCAGTGCCACGCTGGGGAGCCCACCCAGCGGGCAAAAATATTATAGCCGATGGGGGTGCCCAATCCCCTGTTGGCTCCACGACTGCACGCCTCCCCCAAAAACCTTTCCAGGTGCCACGCTGAGCCCACCCAGCGTGGCAAATCTGTTATAGCCGACAGGGTGCCCAATCCCCGTCAGCTCCAGCCCCCCCAAACAGCCTTTTCTGCCTCGATGGGAGTCCACCCCAGTGTGGCAAACGTCCCGCGTTGTCTGAATTAAAAAAACAACAACCTGCAACCAAGAAAACGTTCCCTTGCCGTCTCTCTGCTCCCCCCCAAAACCCGCACCCACCCACTGCGCACCCTGCCTCCCCACTCCCCCTCACCCCATACTTACCTCCGGAGCTTGGCTCGACAATCATCGGTGGACCGGGAACACGTCTGCACTCTTCAAAGCCGACTGCGAACTGAGGAAATGCCGGTAAGCTGTATAATGGAATAAATAGGTTTTTTTTCAACTTTGTTGCATATCTCAGGCATTTTTGGGAATTTTGGGCCCACATTTTCAACATGGGGTTTTTGGAACCCCTCCTCATGTATTCTTGCACTGTCAGGGCGTTAATCGGGCACGAAGAGTGATTTCGTGGTCACTGCATGAAATCACCTTTTGGGTCCAAGTAACAAAACAACAGTGCCAGTGTTCATAAGGTGGGCTCTCAAAAAGCCTATGTTGAAAATTTGGTGAAAGAATTACTAAAAATGACTGTTTTACGAGCGTGCATTGCGCAGTTCCTACGCACGCTCATAAGTTCGCGAATTTTCAATATTTTCACACCAGATTTTCAACATTGCCATTTTACCACACCTCCTTATGAGCAGTACAGCTGTCATTTTTCACATCCTGCCCAAAACATGTTTCCGCCCATGTAGCGCACAATGGCGTAGTCGGTGTGCGAAATCAATATATGGGACACATTAAGAAAATCACAGTGACACTGTTCATGAGCAGAGGTCTTAAAATGGCTATGTTGAAAATTTGGTGAAAAAATTCCTAAAAATGACTGTTTTACGAGCGTGCGTTGCACAGTCCCTACGCACGCTCGTAAGTTCACGAATTTTCAATATTTGCACTCCAATGACTTCCAAATACCTAAACAGCACATACAAGCAAGCAACATTCAGCATTGAAAAATTTATTATTTTTTTTTCAGCAGAGTGGCACACAAAATGACTGAAGAGGGAGTAGACCAGGATGGGCCAATGGGAGACTCAGATACCAACAGAAAAAGAAAAACAGCACTTGTGCCATCTACCTTAAGCACTTTTACTACAAGAAGAGTATTCAAAATTAATTCACAACAACAACAACAGTTGTATTCTATTTCTACCACTGATGTAAACCTGGGTCAGCAGTAAAGGAGCTCTCCTTTTATTTCATTTATCTGGAATCTGAAACAAGCATTTGTCAATGCCGAATGTTGCTTGCTTGTATGTGCTGTTTAGGTATTTGGAAGTGACAGTTTCATGCCTTCCTCGCAAGACATCCACTGTGTCTTTCCATTCAGTATTCACAGAAGAGTGGGAAGGGCAAGGGCCACAGCAGTACAGCAGTTGCCAAGGGGGTGAAGAGGTGGACAATAGTTCATTCAAAGGGGAAACAGTCCTGCAGGAGCTCACTAAATTGAAGGTGGACAAAGCGATGGAACCAGATGGCATACGCCCAAGAATATTAAGAGAACTGCGAAGGGAGATAGCAGTACCTCTGGAAGCCATGTCCACTGAGTCATTCAACATGAGTGAACTTGAGGAGGGCACATGTGGTCCCTCTACAGAAGTCCAGCAGCAGGGAGGAGGCGGGGAACAATAGGCCGTTCAGCCTCACCTCAATAGTGGGGAAGATCATGGAGACGTTGCTTAAAGAAACGATAGTGGGGCATCTAGAAGATATCGGAACCCAGGACCATACACGACATGGATTCACAGTGGGGACAACGTCAGACAAATCTGGTTGATTTCTTTGACTGGGTGACAAAGGAAGTGAATCAGGGTGGGGCAGTGGACAATGCTTACCTTGATTTCAGCAAAGCTTTTGACACCATCTGTAGTGATAGTATAATATGTTGATTATTGTTACTCCATTTTGTATGCTATTTCATGTAATGTATGTCATTTCATACTCCATTTTGTATTGTGTGACTCCATTTTACATGCTGCTTCATTTAATTGGTGTTTTGCTCTTTAGATAGCCTCAGTATTATGTTTTGCTTCAGACAGTGTATTTTGCTGACTTGAAGGTCGCATACAAGATGTTGTGAGAATCTCTGGCATTGTTTGGCTCATGATGTTCTGGACACCTGGCCAGTGCTTAGGGCATGATGATCTAACGAATGCCAACTATTTATTATGAGAATAAGTGGTGTTTGTCATGCTGAACTCGTGATGTTCTGGGCACCTGGCCAGTGCTTAGGACATGATGGTTTAGCATTTCTAAATACCAGATAAAACATATAAAATGGGACTTTCCAGACGCCTGGTTAGAAGCCTCTCCTGCAGGGTGGACGCATCGCTGTGGGGCCAGTTCCCGGTTCGAGAGACTCCTAGCCAGGCTGACAAGGGGGCTTCCCAGCCATTGGAAGAGGGCTTGGATGATGCTTTATTGAATCGGTGATGTATAACCTTTTGTATTATATTTTGTTATAATAAAGCTTTGGCTTGCTGTACTTCTTGTATTGTTATTTGTGTGTATGTGAGTGTGAGTGAGTAAATAGCTGCCTGGTTTGAGTTGGCAGAACACCATCCCACATAGGAGGCTGATAAACTATCTGGGTAGGCTGGGCATGGGGGAGAGGGTGGTAAATTGGGTTAGAAACTGGCTAACAGACAGGAGGCAGAGAGTGGTGGTAAATGTGGTGCAGTCTAGGGAGAGGGGGTGACCAGTGGGGTGCTGCAGAGATCGGTGCTGGGGCCAGTCCTGTTCAATGTCTTCATTAGTAACATTGCAGAATGTCTGAAGGGAATTTTTTCTCCAAATTTTCAACATAGCAATTTTAAGACCTCTGCTCATGAACAGTGTAACTGTCATTTTCTTAATCTGTCCCAAACACTGATTGAGCACACTGAATGTGTCATTGTGCGCTACATGCACGGAAACACATTTTGGGTGACACATGAAAAATGACAGCTGTACTGCTCATAAGGAGGTGTGGTAAAATGGCAATGTTGAAAATCTGGAAATGCAAATAGTAAAATTTGCAAACTTCTGACGTCTTGTTAGGAACTGCCATAACGCATGCTAAGTAAACAATGGTTACAGGAATTTTCACCAAATTTTCAAAATAGCCATTTTAAGACCTCTGCTCATGAACAGTGTCAACTGTGATTTTCTTAATGTGTCCACTACATTGATTTTGCACACCGACTGTGCCATTGTGTGCTACATGGGTGGAAACACGTTTTGGGCACGATGTGAAAAATGGCAGCTATACTGCTCATAAGGAGGTGTGGTAAACTGGCAATGTTGAAAATCTGGAGTACAAATATTGAAAATTCACGAACTTACGAGCGTGCGTAGGATCAGTGCAACAAATGCTCGTAAAACAGTTATTTTTGGGAATTTTTTCACCAAATTTTTAGCATAGCCATTTTTTATTTATTTATTTAGCTTTTGTTAACCGGGTAAGTACACTAGACAAGCTGTATGCCTATTTTCAGGAATGACCCAGGAGAGTACAAACAGGTAATACAGGGTACAACAATACAGCAAAAGTTAGGTGAACAATTACATCTCATACTAGTTGAAATGATCACTTATACACTTGGAGGTTAGGTACAATAAGTCGATAAAGCTGCAGGCAATATACAGAGTAAGACAGTGAGGATAGACTACATAGTGAGTTGACATTGAACAACATTGATTATCTGAAGCATAAAAGTGGAGCAGAAGAAGAGCTGGTCAGGGAAATTGGCAACCGATTTGGTTTAGTTAAATTGTGGTTCCTGGAGCAGAGTGCCATAGGGACTACTATGTTCAGGGCTTATAGCTAGGGAGACTTTAGGCATTCACAATGTGAGGCCAGCTTAAGGTGCTCCCACAAGAAGGTCTGAAGGCTTTTGTGGGAAGGGGAGGTGCGGACCTGCTCAGGGAAGGATATCCAGAGCCTAGGAGCATGAGCTGCATAGTCCCTATCACCCATAAGGGTGCAGGTGGAGGGTACATTTAGTATCCCTGGGCCCTGGGACCTTAGGGGGTAGCATGAGCGGTCAGCTGGGGAGAGGAGCTGAACCAACCCCGGGGGTGAGCCGGTGCTGATCACTTTGCTCACGTGGCACCCTATACACTTCTGCTCATGAACAGTTTGACTGTGATTTTCTTAATCTGTCCTGAACATTGATTTTGCACACCGACTGTGCCATTCTGCACTACATGCACGGAAACACATTTTGGGTGAGATGTGAAAAATGACAGCTGTACTGCTCATAAGGAGGTGTGGCAAAATGGCAATGTTGCAAATCTGGAGTGAAAATATTGAAAATTCACAAACTTGCGAGCGTGCGTAGGAACTGCACAACGTGCGCTCCTAAAAGTATCATTTTGGGGAATTTTTTCACCAAATTTTCAACATAGCCATTTTAAGACCTCTGCTCATGACCAGTGTCACTGTGATTTTCTTAATCTGTCCCAAACATTGATTGCACACACCGACTGGACCATTGTGCGCTACATGCATGGAAACACATTTTGGGTGACGTGAAAAATGACAGCTGTACTGCTCATAAGGAGGTGTGGTAAACTGGCAATGTTGAAAATCTGGAGTGATAATATTAAAAATTCCCGATCTTACGAGCGTGCATAGGAACTGCGCAATCCACGCTAGTAAAACAGTCATGTTTAGGAATTTTTTCACCAAATTTGCAACATAGCCATTTTAAGACCTTTGCTCATGAACAGTGTCACTGTGATTTTCTTAATGTGTCCCATACATTGATTTCGCTACCGACTCGCCATTTATGCGCTACATGTGGGAAACACATTTCGGCAAGATGTGGAAAATGACAGCTGTACTGCTCATAAGGAGGTGTGGTAAAATGGAAATGTTGAAAATCCAGAGTGAAAATATTAAAAATTCGCTAACTGATGAGTGTGCGTAGGAACTGCGCAACGCACTCTTGTAAAATAGTCATTTTTAGGAATTTTTTCACCAAATTTGCAACATAGGCTTTTTGAGAGTCCACCTTATGAACACTGGCACTGTTGTTTCATTAATTGGTCCCAAAAGGTGATTTCAAGCAGTGACCGTGAAATCACCCTTCGGGCCCGATTAATGCCATGACAGTGATAGAATTAATGAGGAGATGTCTCAAAAACCCCATGTTGAAAATTTGGTGTCAAAATTCCAAAAAATGCCCGAGATATGCATCAAAGTTGAAAAAACCCTATCTATCCCATTATACAGCTTACCGGCATTTCCTCAGTTCGCAGTCGGCTTTGAAGAGTGCAGATGTATTCCGGTCCACGCAAGATCATTGCGCTGCGCACGGAGATAAGTATGGGGTGAGGAGGGGGAGGGGAGGCAGGGTGCGAGTGGGTGGGTGCGGGTTGTGAGAGGGGCCAGGAGAAGTGCCGAGGGACAGTTTTGTTATTTACGGTTTTTTTAAAAGACTACGAGGGACGCTTGCACACTGGGGTGGACTCCCAGAGTGGCAGCTGGAAGGCTGTTGGGGGCTGGAGTCGATGGGGGATTGGGCACTCCCGTCGGCCATAACATCATTTTGCCATGCTGGGGTGGGCTCCCAGCGTGGCACCTGGATGCTTTGGGGGGTAGTGGAGCCGACGGGGATTGGGCACCCCTGTGGGCCATACAGTGTGGGGGGTGGAAGGCACATGAGCACACAGTATGCGTGCGTGCGTGTGTGGAGGGGGGAGCTCTGCTCACTGAAGCGGAGCTCTCCCTTTCAACTGTATGATCACTGCATTTTCAACTGCTGTCATAGACAGCTGCAGCAGTGATTGGGGAACTGGGGCCGTGCCTGCAAACACACTGACTGTATTGGAAGAGGGGTGCTATGCCTCCGAGAACTCGGATGATGGCACTATGTTCCTTGCACATGCGTGCAAGCAACATAAAAATGGGAGTCTGTCAGGGAGAGGACTAGGAGACTCAAGGTTGAATGCTCATCCACAGTCTTGACTAGATAGGGGATGGGGTAGACTGAGGTTTTCATATTTTTTTCCACAGCCACAGATGAGCTGCCTGAGCTCCCTCTCATACACTACACAGTATAGTACAAACTTTGTTCGTCCTTCTTCTCTGCCTGCGATTCTAACCTGTAAAAAAAAAAATAAATGCACTGCAGCACTTTTATAGTTTACTTACTTTTCCAGTTCAGAATCCTTATCCAGACCAATTCTCCCTCCTAACTTCCTTCCACCAGATAGACTGAAAGCGAACTCCTCACTCGCTCCACGACGACTGAGATGCATGCTGTGCTACAGCCTAGGATGGCTCCTCCAGGCTCCAACTGGACTCTCACCAAGCAAGGGCAAGGCAATCCGCACCGATATTGCCACCCGTCAGTGATGCAGACCCAGGCTGCGCCCAGCACCACAACATGACGAACGACTACAGAGGACTCCCGACCCGATTCTGCTACAGTAGCTGCTACTAGGCCTTAGGCTCTACTCACACCAGCCACCATGTGCATTCTCACTCTCATGCCTAGCAGGACCACAGTTGCCCTCCTTGGCTGGCCTCCTCGAGACAAGTCCTCCTTTGGAGGGACCTCCTCCCTGCTCCCCCCAAGACCTACAACCTGAAAACCAGTCTATCTGCAATGCACATGCTGGACTGGTTTAGTTGCAAGAAGATGCACAGTACTGCAACACTAGTCCAAGACAAGCTGTGCAAGCAGACACATTCAGAAGTGCATTTAAGAGTGTTGTGAAGAACTGGTATAATCTTAGCTCATCAGCACAGTGACCGGGCTACTGCTCAAGATGCTGGTTACCCTAGTTCAGAAATGAGCCCTGGATATCGGGGTCCAGCTGTGGGGAGGATGACAGATGCTCCACAGGATGCTCCTGCTCTGGTGAAGGTAGGTTGCAGGCTCTGCTACCTTGGGGACCACAGTGGTGGTGCAGAAGGAGCAGGCACAATGGGCGGTCACTTTGTATGCGCGTGTGCCAGTTGACTCATGGCATGTCTAAAGGGAGAAACAGGAAGGAAAAGCCCTGGGATTGCGAGCAGCATAATGCTGGCTTACTTTGGGATCTACCAACCCCAACTTGCCATGGTGCTCATACACCCAACTGACTGGATTGGGACCCCAACTTATCCCCTAAAAGGTGTCCACCCAAGCTGCAGGAGCTGCACTGGATTGCTAAAGCAGAGGAAGGCAATGTCAGGGACAAGAAGGTAAAATTAAATAAATAAAAAGTTTTCAGACAAGATTGTCAAACAGTATTTTAGGACAAGCACTCAGTCAGTCATAGGGGAATGCATGTTTTTCACAGGAAGGGCTGAATTTTCTCCCAATTAGTAAACAAAGACATATAACTTAACCATTGCTGGCAACATTATTCTCATGATTCTGTAATTAAACAAATAATTTTTTTATATAATCACACGTTTCTACTTTTTGTTACCAGCTTGTAGGTGTCTGCAGTACAACTCTTAAGTGTAATTAAAACCTCTTGGAACCACATCACTGCCTTCCATATACCAGCACATTAATCCCCCAGCAGCAGCAGCCCTGACAGATGCTAAGAAACCGTTATTGCTGGCACATATTTTTATGGGACTGCTAAAAGGCAGTTCGAGTCTGACATTTATTTCAAATGCCAGTTCCTCACCTCAATTCTCTGCGTTCGTCCCAGTTTGGGGAGGAGGGTTAGTGGTTATTCTTTTTTTCTCCACCTCCTCCCGAGTCCCACCACTCCCTTTCCTAATTTTGCTGATCACGACACAACCTCTTACACCTGCAAGGGAAGTACCACTGACCCTTCCCGACTCCCAAAACTGAGAAATCACCTCACTTCAGTGCACTGTCTAGTGCAACAGTTGGTGGCCGATCTGCACGCCATGTCCTGCTCCAGGCACTCTCTCACTCAACTCATTAGGCCCCGCATTGCAGTCCGCCCTGACCCCGAGTGTTCTTTTGTCTTTTCTCCCTCTTCTCTCTCTCGGTCTGTCCTCTTGTTTTTCCTGCTGTCCCGGTGGGTCAACTCAGGACAAGTGGATTAAGGAAGTCCCAACCTCACACATTGCGCAAAACAACCGCCATCCCACTCGGATTACCATTTTGCTCTCTCTGTTGCCCATCACGGCCTCATGTGCAGTGCGCACAACTCCCTAGCTCCTCCCCCTTGCATACTCTATTGGCTCCACAGAGCTAGGGCCACAATTTGGTTGGCGAATCAGGATGTAGATGCTTCCTGAGTCGGTGCATTCAAATTTAAGCCAAACGCTTGCATGTGCAGTTGGCAATGGGCACTGGTGGTGAAGGGGGTGGAGGGGAGACTGTCAGGGCGAGCAGAGCTGGGAAGGAGAGTGGAGTGTGAGGATTTCCAGAATCGCTGTTGAAACTTGAAGAAATACAACTGCAGTCAATTATGGCTGCAACTCGGGGCAGTTCCAGCTAATTGCAGCTGCCCTGAATTGCGGTCCACGATTCCGATGGCCGACAGCGGCTCCAGGATCTGCTAATAATTATATTCAGAATAATTTACTTCCACAAGAGACAGGGCTATCCTAGATCTAGTATTGACTAACAAGGAAGGGATCACAGATCTCCAGGTAGAAGGTCACCTGGGGGACAGTGACCATCACATGGTATGGTTCAATTTGGCTACTACATCTAAATCATCCCATTCCAAGGCAAAAATATGGGACTTCAGAGGAGCTGACTTTGATAAGATGGCCAACAGAGTTAAGCTAGCCCTAGCAAAAAGAAACACAGGTGAGGGGGTACAGGCAAAGTGGGCAAGCATTAAGGATGCAATACTTAAAGCAACATCCCATTGTGTTAGACAGAAAAGGAAGTGCAAAAGAAGAAGGAAACCACTTTGGTTCTCAAATACAGTAGTAGAAAAGGTCAGAGCCAAAAGGCTGGCCTTCAGGAAATATAAGGGAACACAGCGGGATGAAGATAGGGAGGCATACCAAACTGCCCTAAGGGAAGCAGGGAAGGCAGTAAGGCAGGCAAAGTCCCAAACTGAGGAAACACTAGCATGAACAGTAAAGAAGGTGACAAGACTTCTATAGATACATTAGTGAAAGGAGAAAGTCCAGAGGGGGTATTGCTAAGCTTAATGGAGAAAAGGGAGCATGTGAGGAGGAGGACCTGTAAAGGCATCTATCCTAAATAGATACTTTTGCTCAGTATTTACTGAAGAGAAGGTAGGGCAGGGGCCATAGCTCAGCATCATGGACACAGGGGGGAGGGAGGTGAGCACTACTCCCTTCACAAAAGAAAGGGTCCTACAAGAGCTTGCTAATCTCAGGGTGGATAAGGCAATGGGACCTGATGGCATACATCCCAGGGTACTTAAGGAGCTAAAGGTGGAACTAGCAGAGCCATTAGCAGAACTGTTTAGTGAGTCTCTGAGCACAGAAGAGGTCCCAGAAGACTGGAGAAGGGTTCATGTGATCCCGCCTCACAAGAGTGGTAGCAGGGAGGCAGGAACTACAGACCAGTCAGTCTTACCTCAGTAGTGGGCAAGATTATGGAGGCACTCCTTAAGGAAAGGATAGTGCAACACCTGGAATCCATAGGGGCACAGGATCCAAGACAGCATGGGTTTACAAAAGGACGGTCCTTGTCAAAATAATCTCATAGATTTCTTTGACTGGGTAACCAGAGTGGTGGACCAAGGGGGAGCAGTTGATGTCGCCTACCTTGACTTCAGCAAAGCTTTTGACACTGTTCCACATAGAAGATTGATAAATAAGCTGGGTAGGCTCGGTGGGTCAGAAGTTGGTCAACTGGGTGGCAAACTGGTTGACAGGCAGAAAACAGAGAGTGGTGGTAAATGGTATATAGTCAGAAGAGATGCAAGTCACAAGTGGGGTACCTCAGAGATCAGTCCTGGGGCCAGTCCTCTTCAACATCTTCATTAGTGACCTTGCAGATGGACTAGAGGGTAAGGCTTGTCTGTTTGCAGATGACACCAAGATCTGCAACAGAGTAGATGATCCAGATGGGGTGGGCAGAATGAGAAGAGAACTTGATAAACTAGCAAAATGGTCAGAAGAGTGGCAACTGGGATTTAATGCAAAGAAGTGCAAAATCATGCACATAGGAAAGAGAAACCCTGAAGCCACCTACAGGCTGGGAGGGGAGTAGCTAGCAGTCACAAAGGAAGAAAGAGACTTGGGCATCATCATCACTGATGACCTGAAATCATTCAAGCAGACCTCTAAAGCAGTAGGTAAGGCTAGGGGGGTGTTAGGGTGTATTAGTAGGGGTATCACAAGTCGTAAGAGGGAGGTAATAATCCCTCTTTACAAGACACTGGTTAGGCCCCATCTGGAGTACTGCGTGCAGTGTTGGAGGCCACACCTTCACAAGGACATTAACCAAATTGAGGCAGTCCAGAGAAGGGCAACCAAAATGGCAAGGACTGCATCAGAAGACATATGAGGACAGATTAACAGAGCTCAATATGTATACCCTTGAGCAAAGGAGGGAGAGAGGTGATATGATCGAGGGATTCAGACACCTTAAGGGCATTAATAAGGTGAAAGAATCTAACATGTTTAAATATAAGAAAAATAGCAGGACAAGAGGACACAGCATGAGATTAGAGGGCCGATTAAGGGGAATGTGAGGAAATTCTTTTTACAGAAAGTTGGTGGATGCATGGAATGGCTTACCAAGAAGTGGTGGCTATGAATACAATGCAGGGCTTCAAACAGGCATGGGAAAGGCATAAGGGAGCAATACAAATGACTATGAATAGATAGGCCACTGACAGAGCAAAGGCCCGTGGCACATTTATAAGGTAGAAAAAGAAATGGGCAGACTGGATGGGCCTTGCGGTTCTTATCTGCCGTCAACTTCTATTTTCTATGTTTCTATTACTCAGAACATACCATACAGTATCTTAATAAGCTATACTTTATCATTGTTTGTGCTGCTAAGTTAAGGTAGAAAAAACAGGTAGAAAGAACTTGCAAGAGTGACACTTTTCCATCCAGGTGATTCTGACAGAATAATATTTACTTGTATTAATTTAATATACAGCCAGGAGTTTTGTCTAGAAACATATAATTTTATGGCAGATAAGGACCGCTTGGCCCACCCAATCTGCCCATTTCTCTACCTAATGGATAAGCTGCAGATCCTAGTTAACCAATAGCTTACTACCTCCTATCCCCCACTAGGATTGCCTTATGTCTGTCCCATGCATTTTTGAATTCCCCCACTGTTTTTGACTCCACTACCTCCTCATGAAGGCTGTTCCATGTATCCACAACCCTCTCCATGAAAAAATACTTCCTCACATTACCTCTGAGCTGTCACCCCCATCTTCAAACTGTGTCCCCTTGTTCTTGTGCATCTCTTTTTCTGAAAGATGCTACCCTCTTGTACTTTATTGATTTCCTTGAGGTACTTGAAAGTTTCTATTATGTCCCCCATCCCTCCTTTCCTCCAGGGTATAAATATTAAGCTCCTTTAATCTCTCTTTGTATGTCTTCTGGTGTAGACCCTGCACAATTTTAGTTGTCGTCCTCTGGACAGCCTCCATCCTGTCTATGTCCTTGTGGAGATGGTGTCTCCAGAACAACATGCAATACTCCAGATGGGGTCTCATCAACTGTCTGTACAGATGGATTACAACTTCCTGTTTTCTACCAGTGATGCCTCTCCCTAAACATTCCAGTATCCTGCCAGCCCTCCTTATGGCCTTCTCCCATTGCTTGCCCACTTTAAGGTCATCTGATATGACTACCCCTAGGTCCATTTCCATTTTTATTGTTGTTAGTATCTCACCCCCATTGTGTACTCTTCCCCTGGGTTTTTGTTTCCCAGGTGCATTACTTTGCACTTCTTTGCATTGAATTAAGTTGCCATACATTTGACCATTCCTCCTATCTTGCCAAGTCCCTTCACATCCTTTCCACCCCACCTTCTGTATCGGCCCTGATGAAGATCTTTGTATCATCTGCAAAGAGACATACTTTTCCTTCCAGTCAATATGCAATGTCACTTACAGTATAAAGACATTAAAGAGGACCGGTCCCAGTACTGAACCCTGCGGTACCCCGCAAGTAACCCCGCTTTTTTCAGAGTGGACTCCATTTACTATTACCCTCTGCATCCTGTTGTCTAGCCAATTTTTTGCCCAGGCTACCACCCTGGGACCCACTCCAAGGCTGGTTAATTTGTATATTAATCTTTTGTGTGGGACTATGTCAAGTGCCTTGCTAAAGTCTATTTAGGCCATGTCCACAGCCCCTCCCTGGTCTACTACTTGGGTCACCCAGTCAAAGAAATCTATTAAATTCATCTGACACAACCTTCCTGCTGTGAATCCATACTGCCTTGGGTCCTGTGCCCCACTGGCATCTAGGTACTCAACAATTCTTCCCTTTAGAAGTGATTCCATCATTTTCCCTACCACTGAGGTCAAACTAACAGGTCTGTAGTTTCCTGCCTCTCTCTTTCTCCCACTTTTGTGAAGGGGAATCACATCTGCCCTCCTCCTGTCCTCAGGTACCACACCATCCTCCCATGATTTGTTAAAAAGGGTAGGCAGTGGTGTCACTAGTTCTACCCTTAGTTCTTTTAGAATTCTTGGGTGAATCCTGTCAGGCCCCATTGCCTTGTCCACCTTCAGTTTTAAGAGTTCTTTCAGAACTCTTTCTTCTGTGAATGGACTGGTATTAACCTCCCTATCCAGAGTGCTTCTGTTTTTGATTTAGGTACCTCCCCATCCTCTTTCTTTGTGAATACTGAACAGAAGTATTCGTTCATTATCCCTGCTTTTTCACTGTCACCCTCTGCCCACCCTCCCTTCCCTTTATTAAGCCACACAGTCCCTCCCTTGGTCTTTCTTCACTCCCTAATGTACCTGTAAAAGGTTTCATCCTACTTCTTAACTGAGTTGGCTATCTTTTTCTCTGTTTGGGCCTTGCTATTCTGACTTCCTTCCCTGTTTCCTTCTGTTTTAACTGGTATAGTTCTCTGTCTTGCTCCTTCTCTGTTTCCTTATACTTCCTGAATGCTACCTTTTTCTCCTTAACCTTCCCCACCACCTCTTTTGAGAACCATAGTGTTTTTTTCCTTCATTTTGTTTTGTTCATTTGCTTCACACAAAGTCTTGTTGCCTCTGTGATGGCTGTTTTGATTTTTCCCCATTGTTCCTCCACCCCTTTTTCTTGCCCATTTGCTAGTGCTTTTCTGAGGCACTCTCCCATTTTCCCAAAGTCAGCCCTCCTAAAGTCAAGTACTCTTGCTTTTGTATGGCTTGACTCAATGGCTGTGCTTATCATGAACCACACTGTTTGGTGGTCACTTGTCCCTAGTTGGCTAACCACTTCTAAATCTGAGATCCTTTCTCCATCCCTGTTTGAGAGTACCAGGTCTATGATTGCTCCCTCCCCTAGTGGGTTCCACCATTAGCTGTCTGAGGCATTCCTCCTGTAGGGCATTGAGTAGAGTCCTGCTCTTGGATGTGGCTACAGCAAAGGTGCTCCAGTTAACATCTGGCATATTCAGGCCCCCCCATTAACAATATCTCCCCTTTTTCTGCCATTCTAAGGATGCCTTCTGTCATTTCCTTGTCCATTGCATCCTCTTGACATGGGGGTCTGTACACATCTCCTATGCAGACTGTGGTGCCATTTCCTGTCTCCAGGGTGAGCCACAGTGCGTCCTCTACTCCCTGTTTATCATTTAGTTCCATTGCTTCAATCCCTTCCCTTACATAGAGAGCTCCTCCTCCTCCTCCTCTTTTACTATCCCTGTCCCTCCTGTAGCTTGTGTACCCTGGTATGTTGACATCCCAGTCATGGTTCTCTGTGTACCATCTTTCTGTGACTGCCACGATATCCAGGTGTCCCTCTTCCATCAAGACCACTAGTTCAGGGAGCTTGTTACACAGACTATGGGCATTGGTACTCATCACCCTACATTTTTTGATGACCTTACCCCTTTTAGCCCCATCTCTGTCCTTACTGCCTTTTCTGCATTTACCCCGTCCTTCTCCCTATTGACTTCTCTGCCTTAGTGTTTACCTCTTTAACTACTGTGTTTTGTGGGGGGAGGCTGGGTTTTACCTGCTTCTTTTCAGTGCCTCCCCCCCTTTTGCTAGTTTAAATGCTTGCCAGTGAAGCATTTAAACCTATCACCTAAGATCCTGGTTCCCCTCCTGGAGGGACGCAGACCATCATGTCAGTATAGGCCTGTATCCCTCCAGGTGGACCCTAGTCCTCAGTGAAGCCAAAACCCTGAGCTCCACACCAATATTTCAGCCATTCATTGAATCCTATGGTGCAGAGTACCCTAGCATCACCCTTGCCATAGTCAGGCAGCACCTCTGAGAAGTTTACCTTTTGTGCTACTTGTCTAAGGCCCCTCCCCAACTCTTTAAACTCCTCTTGCACTGCTCTGATCCCATTCCCAGCCAGATCATTTGTCCCTAGGTGGACAATGACATCCAGCTCCCCTCTCTCGTGCAGCTGCTCCTGCGATTCTGAGGATTCGCTCCCTGTCCCTCCAAGCTGTGGTGCTAGGCAGGCACTTTGTCTCCCTCTCCCCTCCCCCCCAGTTCAACCCCCTTAGCAGTTGAGTCCCCCACCAAGAGTTGTTCCCTTCCCCTGTGGGGTCCCATGCCACCCTCCTGTGGGTCTCCTTTGTGGAGGTTCCCAGCATCCTCTTTGGGCTCCTCTGCAGGTGCCTCCATAGAGGAACCACTCTCTGCCAGAACAGTGTATGACTTGTGGAGAGGTATAACTGGAGGATGCACCTCTGTTCCACCACCATCTCTTTCCCTGAGCCCACCTTGGTCCAATCACTCCTCTTTCTTGGCAACCTCTGAGGTAGTGACAGCGGCCCTGGTGGTCCTTGGGTGGGAGAGGAGGTCCCCCGAATTCTGGCCAACTCAGCCTGGAGATGAGCAACCTCCTCCCTCAGCCCAGAGAGATGACTGCAGATGGGACAACACTGCATCCTCCAGAATGTATCCTGGAAGACTGCTGTTCCACAGCCACTGCACTGCACCACTCCCATCATATCTTATTTGTGGCTAAAAAATAAGTTGTTTAAGACTATTTACTGCATGTATACAAAACTGTAAACAATTGTTAAAATGGATGTTTTTGAGACTTCAAAGGGTTTAATGGAGGAAAGATCAGTACCCAGGACTCTAACAAAAACAGATGAGGAAAGAATTTTGCAGAGCTCAATAAGCAAAAAGAAGTTAAGTGGAGACTTAAACACCAAACATTTGATCAGTAAGTCTGAAATTTTAAAACAAAGAGAGTTGCACCTGGAATGGAACAGTGTTACCCTCACAGAATATTATAAACAAAAAAGGATACCAAGGGATCTGAGAGTACCCACAGAACCAAATTTATGTTTTACGACAGCATATTTAGAAAAATAAATGGGATGGGGTGAGGAATAAATGCTCCCTTGACTTCATTTTGTTGTTAGTAGAAGCCTTGAATATAGAAATAGTCAATGTCAGTGGAGATATTAAAACAGTACAAAAACAATATAACAAAAAAAAAAAAGATTTGAAAAAATTTTCAGATTTTCTAGATGAAACACAGAAAGCATTAGATGACTACAAAAACAACTTAATTGAACAGAAACTAAAAAAATTCAGAAGAGACCTAAATGATGACAAGGAAGGCAAGGTGTACACATATAATACATTTGGTCCATATAAACAACAATATAGCTATAACCACAATTCAGATAGCAATCTCTACATTCAGATAATAGTTTAGAAAGTAGCAACAGACAACAGGGCTGCAAACCTTTTTTTGGGAGAGGTTGGTACAGAGGAAGAGGCAGGTGGAATAGGGCAGAGTGGAGAAACAGAGGCCAGGGAAGATATACACAAGGGAACAACAGAGAACCAGAGGTTACAAGAGGTCAAGAATCAGATATAGGACAAGAACAAGAACAAAGAAAAGAAACAGACACCATAGGCATCAGAGTAGCCCAATGAGGCCACAAGAGAGGTCAACTAAATAATCAAAAATATTACAAAGTATGTGACAGTAACTTAACCCTATTAGTAAAACATTTGGTTAAAAATTTATTGGAAAAAGGGGTGGAAAGAAAGTTTATTACAGACTGGGAATAGAGGGCACTCTTTAGATAGCATCCGATTATGCCTGCCTTTTACACCCTCCCCAAAATCCATAAGAATCTTAACTAATCCACCTGGGAGACCAATCATAGCAGGAATAGGGTGTCTTTTGGAATCCTTTTCTGTTTACATTGATTACTACTTACAGCCTCTAGTCACAACAACTAAAGCAACAACTAAAGCATATTTGAAAGATAGTAAGGAAACAACAGAATTATTAAATTAGATTAATGACACAAACTTAATTATAGAAAACATGTTTTAGTTACACTAGATGTAAAATACCTCTACACCAGTATATCACACCAGGCAGGGCTAGAAGCCCTAAAAGAAAAAAATAAAAGAAAGAGGGAACACAGAAAATCCACCAAATGAGTATTTATTTGAAATGACAGAGCTAGTATTAACAAAAATGTTTTTCAGATTTGAAAATAGACATTACTGGCAATGCAAGGGCACAGCCATTGGCTCATCAATGGCACCAAGCTACGCTAATCTGTTTATGGACCAATTTGAAAACAAATTTATTTTTAATGAAGACAATGGGCCAGATATTCAAACTGCACCCAAAATGTATGCAATAGCAGGAGCAAGCACAAGTCAATTGCGCACATGCGCAACAGACGCGATATTCAAACGTAGAGCAAGTCAAATTGCACAACCAGCCAATGTCTGAATATCGCACAACCTGCACCATAGCGTAATCAGGAAGGGGAAGCTGAGCACATATGTTGTGCCATAGCGCAACAAGGCCAGCCCAGCTGAGCAGTCTAGAGGCACCATAGCGCAAGCAGGGAGCCCCCCCAGCAGCAGAGCAATGGAACTGTACAACGAAGGAGGTAGGCAGGGGCCCACCACCCATGCCACAGATGGGCACAGGAACACACTGCAGAACTAACAACACACCCCCACACCTGAAGCACAGCATCACTGGTGGAGAGACGGAATATCCACTGGCCCATGGGGACAAGCCAACAAAGCACAGCTGGGCCATGGCGCCCCAGCACACCCACTGGCAAGCAGAGACTGCCACACAAAGGGGCTGGACAACCCAAATGTACAACAGCCCCCCCCCGTGCACAGCACACCCTGCACTGGAACCCCAGAACACCACCCATGATCAGTGACTGTGACCGGCACTGGTGGAATCACCATGCCCCCCCGGCACAATGCAACCCTGTGTACCACAGAACCATACAAGCCAGACCCACCAGGAGCTCACAGCGGTGTGTGGCAGCACACGGCCAAACCAGCTAAAAGCCACCACCACACCAGGGACACCCCCCCCCACGCACACACACACACACAATCCCAGGACAACACCACACCAGATGCCATGCACACCACTGCAACTGAGCACCTATAGCCAGCTGCAAATCAGAGACCACCATGGTATTCATAACAAAATATATATATATATTTCCAATCAATAACACAACAACAACAGGAACAACCATAACTATTTACAAATATATACAATACAGGGGTGGGGGTACGGGTACAAGGTAGGGGTGGGGCAGGGGTGAGGAACTTGGTGAGGGAAGGCAGGGTGTGAGGGAAGGGTAAAGGGGGTAGGTGTGGGGCAGCTATTGCCCCCCAGGCTGCATATCAGCAGGCTGCCTCTGTCCCCGTGGCCTCCTCCGGTGTCGGACACCTCTCTGGTTCATCTCCCTCAGGATGTGCAGGGACTCAGTGGACAGCTCCAGCAGGCGGTGGATGGCCTGCTCAATTCTGCACAGGACCCGGACACCTAGGGCAAGGGAACAGAATCAATGGCTATGACTGTCCACAACCCTGAAGCCCACCCAATATGCATGGCATACAGCCAAGTGCCCCGCCCTTGTGATGGACTGCACCCACTCACAGTGACCGTGCACAGGCCAAGCCCAACCAGGCAGCAACAGCCATGTGTGCCACTGCACACACACCCCACCCATGCCCAGCACAGCACAATCAAGGTAGTACAGTGACATGGCTACGTGGTGGGAAGGTAGTGCCACAGCCATATGCCCAGTGCATGCATGGACCACCAGTGACGCACTCACAGACATGCAGTGCCACTGGACAGTGCTGACTGTCACACGTCGCGTGCATGGCAGTGTTGTCCATGGATGGTGGCCATGCCCTTCCCCATAGCACACAATAGCATCCATGATGTAATGACACTCACCCTCATCATGCCGCTGCTGCTGCGGCGGCTGCTGCTGCTGCTGCTGCTGTGGGCCCACACCGCTGCCACCTCTGCCGGCCACCTCCACAGCACCCCTCTGTGCCTCATCTCGGGCCCTCCTCCGCTCCTTCACGCCTGTGGGAAACAAACGTTGAGAAACACATTAGTGAGATCCCAAAGCAGACAGCCCCTGCCCCAATGAGTGTGCCTGCCCACACAGCCAGATCCATACATCACACACCTGCAAACACTGTCACAGCCAACCATGGACCAACCCTCCCCCATGCTCTGGCCACAATACACAGTGTTACCCCTGCGGACAATACAGGTGCATAGATGGCTCACCCACCTGGCCTAGGCACAATGCCCTTCCTGGCACGGGACCTGAGGCACGCCAGCAGTGCCCGCTCCCTCCTGCACAGGTCACTGTACCGGTGCTTGCACTGCTCAGGTGTTCTGTGCCACCCAGTGACCTGCTTCAGCTCGGTGGCCACCTGCTGCCACACATGGGTGTGGGCCATGTCTAGGGGTTCCTCCCCAAACAGTAGCCCATAGTGAGGCTCCACCATGGCCACTAGGTTGGCCACCTCCAAGCCACTCCACTGGGGAGCTCTCCTGCGTGCCGTGTCTACAGGTTGATAGTAGGCAATATGGCGCTCCGCAGCACGGCAACCCCAAGTGGAAATGTTGTGCAATACAACTCCATCTGTCCCTATTGCGCTGTTCATACAGCGCCGTCGGTCCCTATCGTGCTGCTACCGAACAGCGCGATAGAGCTGCAGACATGGCAGACATACAGTGCCAAGGGGTCAAAGGTCGGGCACAAGGTCATGGGTCTGTGGAGCAAGGCCACGCACAGCGCCATCAGACGTCTACACGTCCAGTGCGATCGGTCGCCTGCGTGCCAGTGCCACAGAGGACTATTGCGCAGTTGTGCCACAGCACCATGTGGTGACCAGCACTGTAGCGCCACTGGCACAATGGTGGCCATGTCCTGAATTGCTGATCGCACACAACTCGTCATCAGCGCGGCAGATGCCTGTGTAAGCTACCTGGGCATGCGCAGTGCGGTGTACTACACAGTCACAGAACTGCACCATAGGCTCAGCCGATTCAACCATATTGCGCAAAGTGCAACAGCACGATATTCAGCCGTCATATGCAAATCAGCTGATCAGCCATTCAATGGTGCAGCGGCGCGATTTGCATCTCATTAAAGTTGCTCCACTCCTAATTTGCATGCATTGCACTATAAATGTGCAACAGTGATCTGCAGTGGCCATATTCGGTTACTGCAGGTGATAGGTGTGTTGCATGCTGTGTGATGTTCTGGACTATGGTCATGGGATATTGCTGTATACTGCACAGTCACAGGTGTCCACTTCCACCCATACAGACTGTGACATGGCCGAGCAAGGACTGGGTGAGGAGGATGATGGTGGGCGGAAGAGGAGGCCCAACTTCACAAAGGCTGAAACAGAGGCACTCTTCGAGGCCTACCTGGATGAAGAGCCACTACTCAGTGGACGGCGGGGCACCCCTCAGGCCCATGCTGCTGCATGGGAGGGGGTAGCTCACACCATAAACCTGCATGGAAGCCACCAGCGTGCCGTGCAGGAATGTAAGAAGAAGATGGGGACCGACAGGAGAAGGGTGAAGGAGAAGGTGGCAGCCCTCAGGGCGGCATGCAATGCCACAGGCGGGTGCCAGCCAGAGGTGGTGCAACTGACCCCGGTGGAGGACCATCTTGCTGCATCCATGCAGCGCAGTGCCATCGAGGGCATTCCAGGAGGTGGCTTCCAGACAGGTGGTAGCCCATCACTGCATGGTATGACATGGTCAGGGGGGGAGGTGGATCCCATGCACTAAAAAAAATGTTCTCACTTTCTGTTACAGACCTTGTGCATCTGCAGGGGACAGTGGTGGAGGGCCTGTGCACTGTGGACATCCAGCCAGAGTTGGAGGAGGGTCCATCCACCTCTGCTGGTAGCCAGCGTGCATTGCACCAGTGTGCACACCTGGCTGCCATCTCCGATGTCGGTGAGTCAGGTGTGGGAGGTGCCCTTCCTGTGTCTCAGCGGTCTGGCATGCAAGCATGCCAGCACACTGTGGCTGTGGCACAAACCTGCACCATTGATGATGCAATGACCGCTATGGGCAGTGACACGTGTGTGTCACATAATGGACACACAGCAGGACAGCTTGCGACCATGGACCTAGCTAGTTCCAATGTGTGTGCCAGCACATCAGCACAGTACCAGGCTGTGCCTGTCAGTACTGGTGGGGCAGCACCGGTGGCTGTGCAGGTCTCTGGCACTGTTGTGGACACAGCAGTGGAACGACTGGTCCCTTTGGCACAGCAGGCAGAGGGGCAGCAGCAGCAGTCACCCACCGGGTCTGGGGGTACAGGGTTCAGCGGTGGCATATGCACACCGCCTGTTGACTTGCCCATACCTGGTCCTGGTGAACAGCGCCCACCCTCAAGGGGTGTTGAGCATCAGGCCCAGGGGTGTCGGCAGGTATACGCACTGTACTCAGCAGAATACAGTTAAAAAAAATCAGGCAGGGGCAACAAATCAGGCAGGGGCAACAAAAAGAGGAAATCAAGGACACTGTGAGTCACATTGTGTCTCTATCGTGCTGAGCCCTTTTGCCTTTGTTGTTCACTATGGGGCACTGATGCTACCAGCCAAATACACAGACAAGAACAACTTACCAAGCAGGCAGAAAAACAAAGGAAGGAGGATTACAAGAAGAAACTGATTATCTGAACTCAGACATGGCAAATGGGGGGGGAGGCTGGCCTATTCTTGGTGTGGTGTGGCAGCACATATTTTGGTTTATGTTTACATAATGGGGAGGGGGCAACAGTGCATCAGTTTTGAGTACAAGTTTAAAATTCCTGGCTACACCCCTGATCAGGCCCTTCCATACCCTGAGGGACAGGTTGCCGATGTGGCAGACGACCCGTTTGACAAGCACACCCGCCTACTGTGGGCATCAGTACAGCAGCAGATGCGGGTTGCAATGTCCGTGGAGGCACTGTGTGTGGCTGTGGAGCGGCACAGCAGGGACAACGCTATGATCCTTGCAGGGATTGTCCAAATGCGGATGGATGTGACCGCCGCCATTGACAGGCAGACCCAGGCATTGGTTGCTGTCGTGGCCACATTGGGCACACAGTCAGGTGCCCCTGGGCTGTGCACACCACACAGTATGCTATCCACTCCCCATTCCTGGTGTCATGCGACACCCATCCTGTCGACGCCGGGTTCTGCTGTGGGCATCCCGAGCACCCCTGGTGCAGGTATGTTCGGCATGCTGCAGACCCCTGTGCGGACAAGGTTGCACTCACGCAGTGGGACCCCTGGTGGTCCATTGGTGCCACCCCATGTGGCCCATGCTCAGCCTGCCAGTGCTGCTGGGTCTCAGCTGGGCCACCCACGCATCCGAGGTGGCCGTGGCACAGTGCCACATGACTGACCTGTCTCCCAGTGCGGGCCCTGTCTGGTGCTGCCCTGTGTGCAATGTGTGTCATGGTGGGCAGGGCACCAGTGGGTGCCCTGCCCAACACGCTGACACACGGACCACCTGCACACCCACCCAACTTCTGTCCATGGGTGCGTGTGCATGATGATGCCTGCATTGCACTGTACATCAAGGTGCAAGGGTGCCCAGCATCTGATACGTACATGGACAGTACAGGTGGTGGGGGTGGCCTGTGGATCTGTGTGTTTGACATGTCTGTTCCTGCTCTGCTGTGCACCTGCCCCTGTGCACTTTGTGCCTGGTGTGTGTGTGTGTGTCTGTCCATGTAGCGTGTAACTATTCACCCCTCCCTGGTTGTGTGTTTGTGCACCTGTACCCTTCCACTCCCCTCGCCGTCATGCACCCCTGGTGTGTTACCCTGTGTGTATGTGGGTTGCGCCCTGGACAGTGTTGGTTGCACATGACCCCATGACTTACCTGTGCTGTGTGAAGTGCTCCTCTGTGATAGTGTCCCAGTGCAGCTGGGCCAGCCGGATCAGTCGGGGGGTCATGCCGGCCAAGGGGGGGGCTGCTCATCCCCATCATCACCAGCGTCACCAGCATCCCCATCGCTGTCCCCCTCCTTGACCTGTACAGCTATCCCACAGTCTTTGGCCATGTTGTGCAGGATACAACAGGCCAGGAATATCCCACAGGCCTTTGAGGGGCTGTACTGTAGGGCACCACCGGAGGTGTCTAGGCATCGAAAGCATGCCTTCAGCATCCCAAACACCCGCTCGATGATGCTGCATGTGGCGGCATGTGCCTCATTGAAGCATTGCTGCGATGGGGTTGTAGGGCGCCAGTAGGGTGTGAGCAGCCAGGGATGGAGTGGGTATCCACTGTCACCTGTGTGGAGATAGTGAAGGTTAGTGTCATGTTCAGGACCATATTGCCCCTAGCCCTGTGTGCCACTCCCATGGCACCTGTGGCTTGCCCACCCGTCCCCCAACTTTGCCGCTCCTACATGCATACTCACCCACTAGGTGTCCTGTGGGGATGTCCCCACTCTCGAATCAATGGCACAGTGCAGACTGGTACCATATGAATGAATCATGTGCTCCACCAGGGTGCGTGGCACAGATATTGATGATGCGCCCACTGGCATCACACACCACTTGGCAGTTGACACTGGAGAACCCCTTCCAGTTGTGATATGTGGCCCCATCGGGGCAAGGTGGCATGTGAATAGCCACATGGGTGCAGTCTATCGCCCCTAGCACACTAGGCATATGTGCTACCCTGTGGAATTCCTGTATGTTTGCTGTATGCTCTGCCGTGGTGCTGGGGAAATGGATGTACTCCGCAGCATGTGGCAGCAGTGCGCTGAGGAATTGGGTGAGGATGCATGACATGGCTGACTGTGTTATGCCTGTGGTGTCCACTGTTGGTCTCTGGAAGGTACCCATGGTGAGCAAGTACATGCAGGCTGTTATCTTTGTCTCCACTGACAGAGTGTGACTCCGTCGTGAGGGTGCCTGCATCACATCACTGCACAGCTCACAGAGCCACCTCAGTATTGCCCGGTTCAGGTGGTACCGGCCCACAATCTCGACATCCGAATACAGCTCAAAGCTGATGCGGGCACAGTACTGCCTGTTGGGGGTGTACCACCGACGGGCCCTTCCACGGCTATGTCCCCCTGCAGCATGCCTTCTCACCCCTCTCACGACAGCTTCCATGTGGAAGCTGGCACTGTCCATCTCCCTGGCTTGTGTCCCCCCCCAGCTGTTGTTGTTCTGTTCCCCCCGCTGTCCTGACTGCTACCTCCACTGCACTGGGTGCACCTACTGACCTCCGAACTCTGTGGCCCCACACGCCTTCAGCTGCCACTATTCTGTCCTGCCTACTCCCTGGCCTGCACTGGCTGCTGCTGTGGCCTGCTCTCTGTCGCTGTCTCATAAGCATTCCCTGTCGGGTTCTTGCGCCTCTTCCTTGAGCCTTTTTATTTTGGCTCATTTCCGCCGTGGGGCAACTTCCGGCTGCTCCACTGTTGCGCATTGTGCAAGCCTTTGAATATCGCATTGCTCTCTTTATGCATGGATCCACCCCCTTCGGTTGCGCATGCCTTCATTTGCATTGCGCTGTTGTTCAGCATGTTTTCAGTGGCACAACTGCCTCCCCGCTGAATATCGCAGAATGGCGCGTTTTCAGACTTCTAGCTGGTAACAACCCTGTGCACATAACCTTTGAATATCCGCCCAATATATACAAGAGTAATATAGCAAAATGGAAAAGATACATAGACGATTGCCTCTGTATCTGGGTTGGTACAGACCAAGAATTAAAGGATGTTTTTAATTTATTTAAACTCCAGGACAGAATCCCTACAGTTTGTCATGACGTATGACAAAAACAATGTAAACTTTTTAGATCTTGAAATAGAAAAAAAGAGATAACATGCTTGACACAATGGTTTATAGAAAGCCCACAGACAGAAATGTCCTTTTGCATGCCAGCAGCTTTCATAAACCTAGTTTAATTAATAATATACCTTATGGACAAATGATTAGAATAAAAATAAACTGTAATAGAGAAGAAGACTTTCAAGAAGCTGCAAATGAACTATGGTAGAGTTTTAAAGTTAGATGATATAGAGCAGATATCTTAGATGAAGCAATGGAAAAATGTGACGCTAAAGAAAGGGCAGAATTATTGGCACCTACTCTAAAAACAGACACAATGGGAAATATAATTGCAGTCCCTATAGACTACTCAGACCATTTTGGAAGTATAAAATATGGCATACTCTCAAACATTGGGAAGCTCTGCAGTCAAACAAAAGTAGAATAAAAACCTTTGGAGAGAAACCATTAGTTATAGCCAAAAATGTAAAAGCACTAAAGGACAGATTATGCCATACAGTACTGTATATAAAACTCCACAAAGGACATTTAAAGCATTCGAAACGAGAACAAAAATAAAGGGCAACTACCCCTGTGGTAGATGTCAAAAATGCAATAATACCAGAAAAACAAAGGCAGTGTATAATTCCTACAGGCACGAACAAATAGAAATTAAGGACTCCGTAACATGTCAGATTGAACAAGTCACATATTTATTAATATGTCCCTGCGATTTGCATTATATAGGACAGACCTCTAGAAGTTTAAAACTTCATCTAAACAAACATGGGGTGATATAAGAAGAAATGATATGGAATCCGTAGTGGCTTGACCCTTCAGTGAGAGCAAACATGGTGTTGCATCACTGAGGTTCGTAGCACTGGAAAAAGTAGAAATCCCTCCAAGAGGAGGGAATTTACAACAATTACTTTTACGAAGAGAAGCATTCTGGATAGAAAGGTTTGGTATCTTAGATAAGAGATATGGTATCAATGAAGACATTATATGGTCAGAGTTTGTGGAATGATCTCCTGATTGGATATGTGTGTTGTGTGTCGCATATTGGTCCTAGACAGGTCTGACCATCAGATTGGCACCCTTACCTTTCGGAGCTTTTTTTCTGGTTGCCAATAAGGTAGCCATGTTTTTGGCTAAGTGGGTCGGGACATGGGACTACATGGTTCGTGTAGTCCTTTGGTCCCAATTCAGCCCTATGAACACCTCTATAGAAAAGATTATCATGATATAATAATTTTTTAGAAAAAAACAGAACAATGGTAAGAAGAAAACAAATATTGAGTATTTATCCTTGCAACTGTATTAAAGTTAAGAAAGTTTAAACACATCTCAGGTTAGGAAAACAAAAGTTTTATACAATGTTTCTTACAGGACAATCAGAAATGCGCAATGTGCATGCCTTAAGTAACATACAGGTATGCAGAACTGTAGCACTCCATGTAAAAAAAACTACGTATCAAAATAGAGCTAGTGAGCATGTGCAAACATAGCGTAAGGACCGCCAGGTGTTTTGAATGAACTGTTACAAGAGAATATAAAGTAAGTAACACAAGAGCACAATGGTGGGGGCAGAAACATTCAAGAAGGAGCAAAAATTCACCAGTAAGGTAAGAACTAAAAGAAATTAGGTATATAGCAAAAAGCATAGAATGCTAGCTGCGACATTAACTGTTCCATGTATTTTAATCCTACTGTTAGGTAACTACTCCTCCACCTCATGTTATTTGCAGCTTGTAACATGGCATAGAAAATGACAGCGAAATGGAAAGCATAGAGTGGTCAAAATCCATCAGCTGACCAAAGTGGAGTGGTGATTAATCCAGCAGTAGAGCCTGCTGTTGCAATACCTTCAGAAGCCACTGTCATAGCGCCCTCAGGAAAGCGAAAGAAATAATCGGGAGCATGCCGGGGAAGAGTGGGACTGAGAGAGACACAGAATTTGTAGCTATGCGTCCGAGTGTGTAGATCGCGGTGTTGATGAAAGAGTGATGAAACCCTCAGCGCAATCTCGCGGCGTCACCCACCGAGTTGGAGGACCTCGGAGATGGCACGGGACCTGTGGAACTGCAGCAGTAAGGCAGACAAATATATTACAGGGAGGCATTGAGCCACAGAACTACACAAGGTAGATAACAACAGTAATGATATAATCAGGGTGTCAATATTTCTTATGATCACTGCATAGTTTTCCCACACTGCATTGCTGTCATGGGTCATCGGGATATAATGTCAAATGAGAAATCATGCAAAGGGATGGTAGGAATCCAAAAATGTTAATGTTGTTCTCTGTTTCACACACTTATCTTCTGTTGGTGTTGGGTGAAAAATAGTCAACACTATATAAAAGAATGTCTAACGTGCACCGTGAATGTGCACGTTGTCAGATCATCACACTGAGTTGAAACCAACTAAATGTAGCATGCTTCAGCAACCAGCAGTAAAGCTTTTGGCAACTGTTGTCTATTTTCAAGTGAACTACTAGTCACACAATATTTCCATTGCACTTGCCATGTTACAAGCGCATTAATCCCCTCCAGTGTTGGGCTATACCGGTGGATTAATACCCGGTGGTGGTTGAAAGCATTCAGCCTCGACCTCCTGCAAACCCCCCCCACCTGGGCATTAATACACGGTAGAGCCCTCCTGTGTCGGGGATTAATGCTTACATATTTGTGTCAGCTATTGCAGTTATATGTTGTAATTTCCCCACTTCCCTTTCCCCTTGGTTGCTCCTGGAATCCAGTCTCGGCTCAGCATGCCTTTCCCGGTTACCAGATGTTTAAATAAACAAATAAAAATAAATAATAGATAATAATTACAAAGATAAAGAAAATAATGCTTGGGGGCAGAAAGTGAAATGGAATGAAACAGAACAAAATAAGTAAATGGAAAAATTTATGTTACTGCTGATTTAACAGTGTTTCATGGTTGTTTAAAGGGGATAAGAGGTTTCACAAGAAGAACAGAGAGCACTTTAACAGTTCAACATAGAACAAAGTTCAAAAAGATGCATTTTTTGTGGCCAAAACAGGTTAAAATAAGGGAAGAAGTAAGCTACTTAAAAGAAAAAAGTGTAAACTGAAAAGAACAAAGACAAAAGGTAAAAAGAGATACAAAAACACATAAAAATGGAGGTTGTGCCTTGTTTTTTTTGTTACCACTAAGTAAGAGTGAATGTTTGAATGTGTGCCTCATTATGTCTATTACTTTTAGAAATTGAAGTTTAAAGCCAGAGATACTTATGTAACCCCTCAACCTCAGTCCCTTTTGGATTTTTAAAGTCGTAAAAACCCCCAAAATATATGTTATAAATAAAAACAAGTATGGGCAAGCATGATGAAATGGAAATGAGTGAATCGGATATTTAAAACATTGTATCTCTGTGTGAATTTAGATGAGAAGGACCTATTTGTAGAAGAAAGACAGCGCTTGACATAAAAATGGAAGAATTTTAGCCTATCCAAGGTGGGCATTTTAAATAGTTAACATGAACTTTTCCATTGTTCCCTCTTCGTCCCCCCCCCACCACCACCATTCAGTTTGCTGTAAGTGAGTGACTTCTATTGTGGCAAGTGAAAACATAAAGTAAACACACTGGGCCAGATATTCAAACTGCGCCACTCTGTGGCGCAAGCCCTTGCGCTGCTCAAAAAAGTTGCGTAGGGGTGTGGCCAGGGCGATATTCAATGGAGCTATTGATCAACTTTTTTGAATATCGCCCCCTGGCCACAGCCACTGTGCATGGTGCAGTGGAACTTGCACCACTGCAAGTGGTCAGAGTGAAGCATTCAGATGTGGTGGCTCAAGTTCCATTGTGCCATGCGCAAACCTGCGATATTCAAAAGGTGACATGCAAATTGGTCATAATTTATACAAGGCGCACGGGGGCTATTTGCATCTAATTATGGCCCCATTTGCATGCCATTAGCATGCGTATGCGCTGATCCCCAATGACTTGTGCCTGGCGCCCTGCCAGGCATCAGCTGCCAGGGACCGACGCCCCCTGCAGCCCGATCGCGGACATACAGTTAATGTCCCCCCCTTAGCCCAATCACGGGCATACAGTTAATCTCCCCCCTTAGCCCGATCGGGGAATAACGTAAATTGTCCCCGCCCCGACTCAGCCCACTATGGCAAACTGTACATATCCCATCTCCGACTAGCCCGACCTTGGGCAAACTGTACATATCCCACCTCTGACTAGCCCGATCACGGGCAAACTGTACATATCCCACCCCGACTAGCCCGATCGAGGCATAATATGAAAGGGTCTCCCCACCCCCCGACTCAGCCCGAACATCACGGGCGGCATCCTCCACCCCACGTCCAGAATCTCCCCAAGCTTGGGCGGGTTACTGCTTTGTGGTACCTGGACAGTAGCAAGTAGGCCAAAATCTGCTGGATCAATATGAATGTTTAAAAGAACCTGAGCAACTCTGCCCAAAATGTTGACACCCTTTTTTGAAACCAGGAAAGTTAATGGTGTATCAGGAGAATCAATCCTGCGTACTAAAGTGGTAAACTAGTCCAGTGGCTGAATTGGTTGCCCTTCAAATGCATGCAGCAACTTATTACAAGGGGGCAATGGTGGCTTATCCAGATCAGACCATGTTTGATGGTTAATAAAAGTAACTGGGGAACCAGAGTCTACCATTAAATGCAACTGACACCTCAGTTGTGGCAATTGAAGTAACACATAGAAAAGAGGAACATCTTTAGTCTGCATTTGTGGTGCAATAGGAACCACTGCACTGTCTGTGCTCTCTGAACTGATCACTGTAGTTCTCCTGCTCCTGAAAACCTTAGCAATATGCCCCTGATGTTTACATGCATGACACTAAATATCTTTGAATTTGCACTGGTCCCTGCTATGCTGAGAAGACCCACATGATGCACATTTGTACTGACCATGCAGTTTGAGTGGAGTGGTTGAATTTTTCTTTGAAAACAGTGGTTTAGACTTAGGTTTGAGCTGTTTCAATTTGGGGTTTACTGCAGCTACTTGAACCTAATTTTTAGTGTTCATCTTAGCATGTGCTTTATTTTCTTCACCCTCATACATTTGTGTCAACTGTAAAAGTTCATCAGCAGACTTCTTGACACTTACAGAAAGTAACTGCTGAATACGCTATTCATTATTCAACCCCATAACAAACTTATCAGCTAAATTAGATTCAAGATGCTCCCAGCTCCAGTCACACATGACAGCTAAGCATTTGATCTCAGCCAAATAAGATTGTAATGACTGGCCTGGTTTCTGACAGCAACTGCAGAATTTATATCGTTCAGCCCTTGGGAAAGTTGTTAAACTGTATTGTGCATTCAATTTAGCCTTTAGCTCTTGTTATAACAAATCCTCTGGCCGATCTGGTGCACACAGACTGCATAAAGGTTTGAAGGTTTCCCTCCCCAAGAAAGTACAAAATGCAGCTCAAATAAGCTTACCCTGTAGCTGTTCATTTTTAGCCGCTTGTATGGCAGGATTAAGTAATAACCACTGATCAAACTGTCTGGACCATGTATCCCAGTGTGTTCCTGTAAAAAGCTCAAAGCTGGCTGAAGTTTCCAGGATATAGCACAGTTCCAAATTGCTTACTTGCCTCCAATTCAAAAAGTCACAAAATGGTATAATTCAGTAAGCTGGAGCTATGAAAATTTTCACCATCGTTGTCTCCAGTTTGTTGTATTTGGTGGCCAAAAATAAGTAGCTTAAACACATCAGGGTCTTGGTAATAAGAAAACACATCACACTGAAATCTAGGCCTTCTCTGTTTACTTCTATTCAGCACAGACATAAGGGGAAAACCGATCTCAACTCACACAGAGGAAGACTCACAGGAAGTAGATTTCTTAAAGCTGTACTGTCTAATATTTCTTAAAACTGCACTACACATAACATCGCACATCTCTTTTTCTGAAAGATATTACTCTCTTGGACTTTGCAGATTCCTTTGAGGCACCTGAAAGTTTCTATCATGTCCCCCTTCTCCCTCCTTTCCTCGAGGGTATACATATTAAACTCTTTTAGTTTCTCTTCTTATGGCTTCTGGTGCAGACCCTGCACCATTTTAGCTGCCCTCCTTTGGACTGCCTCTATCCTGTCTATGTCCTTGTGAAGATGTGGTCTCCATAACTGCAGGCAGTACTCAACATGGGGTATCACCAACTGTCTGTACAGAGGGATAACAACTTCCTGTTTTCTTTTTTTTTTTGAAATTTTTATTTATTGCTTTTTGTACATGAACATACAAGTACTTGTTTCCTGAACAGGTATAATCAACAGGAGTGTTTAGGAATACATTACATAGGATGAAGACTATCTATTCAAATGGTACAGCATTGGGGGTGACAGAAATTATTAATATTCTTTCAAAGCCTTATATTCATTTCAGGAACTCTATAGCAGCCAATGCCATGAAATGTCAGCGCATGAGTACTAAAAAGAGAGAACAATACAGGTACAATCCAACCAAAAGGTCAGTGTTCATTTTATATCTCAGTAGTAAAAAAGATCTCCAATCCAGAACTCCCTTAGACTTAGCGGGAATATGCCTCTGTGGAACCCCTTGGAAATCTGCCCTTTTGTAATAAAAACAAAACAAACCTAGTTTTGTGTCTTAAAGTAGAAAGCAGTATGAGCTGCACTAAGACCTGCTTATGCCTCTAAAAGAAATAGCTTTAGACAACAGAGAAAAGAAAAAAGAGAGAACAAGTCTCCAAGGCTCCTTATATTCATACTATCTTTCAATATTGAAATCTATGTTTAAGGAACATATAGCTATTGAAGTAGCTCTTCATACATTCAATAAACTAGAAGAAAAACATGCATTTAAACAGCTGGTTGACATGTGTGAAGAAAGTCCACCAGAGAAGAGACTCAGGTCTTAAATGTCTCTGCATCATTAGATGATCAACCTATATACATGGCCCGCTGAAAATCCAAAATACAGTACTGTACCACTCTGGGTTTTAATGTAAGATGTCAGGGTCCCGCAACTCAAAAAGAGCTACTAGCTCTTTCTGAAACATGTAGTTCCCTTGTAGGGTGTAGTGGAAACCTTGTCATACCGCTACAAGCGAGTCAATCACCTTCCAGGCTCTCTTCATCTGATGAACTCCTCTCCCGTTGTCTTTTGGCTGCAGTTTTCTTCACTAGGGCTCCAGTTTCTTTCAGGGCAGTGAAACAATACTGCCTATGACCCTCGGTGAAACAGAGATGGGCTGGGAAGGCTAAGGTAAAAGAAATATCCAGCTTGAGTAGTCAATTCTTGACTCCATCAAAAGCCTTCCTTCTCAGTTAAGTTGCATAGGCATTATCAAGGAAAAATAAAATGCGAGTTCCCTGCACATAAATTGGCCCACTATTTCTCAGTGATCCAAGCAACACATCCTGTTCTCCCGAGGACCAGAGGGTGAAGCGAACAGTTTAAAAATTGTCAGTGTTGTGCTGGGGCCATCTAGGGGTAATCATTTGGGCTCTGGTAATATGAAAATCTGAAAGTTCTGTTAATCCCTTGATCCATGCTTGCAAATAGGGAAGAAGAGCATCTCCCTCCGACTCCTCAGGGAGACCCAGTACCATCATGTTGGGGGCTCCAATGGTGTTCTCTAATTTTTCCCCACAGGTACGCAATGCAGTCTGATCTTTTAGGGAGGTCACAGTCACAGCTAAGGCCTTCCCTGCAGTAGCTTCTGCCATCTTCATGATCTCACCCATGGCATCAAGTCTGTGCTCGATAGTTAGAAATCTTTCGGAAAAGCCATCTAATTTTCATTCCATCTGTTGGACTGTTTTCATCAAGGCATTTACAGCAATCTGCAGAGTTTGTAGAGTTGCACTGTCTGATACTAAGCTGGCAGGTTGCGTAGGGCCTGCTGCTTCATCTGGAGGTTTCGAGCTGAAACCGCATGGCTGGAAGAAATCTTGTTTAGCAGTTTTATTTCGAGACATCTTCATTTGAATTTTAGATCTCTAGATCCAGCAAGCTTTCCTCTATCAGCCTGTTATAGTAGCTAGGTATTTATTTTGTAGAACAGGCATTTAAATTAGAATTTACAGCCTAACAGTAGGGAGCTCTAGATAAGTGTTGTTGCTGGCTGGGCTGCTAGCTCCGCTCTAACTTCCTGTTTTCTACTGGTGATTCTTCTCCCTATGCATCCTGGTATCCCCAGCCCTCCTTACTGTCCTCTCACATTGCTTGCCTACTTTTAGGTCCTCTGATATGACTACACCCAGGTCCCTTTCCATTTTTGTTGCCGTTAATACCTAACCCCCATTGTGTAATCTTCCCCTGGGTTTCTTGTTTCCCCAGTGCATTACTTTGCACTTCTTTGCATTAATTCTAAGCTGCCATACTTTTGACCGTTCCTCCAACCTTGCCAAGCCCCTTCTCATCCTTTCCATCCCAACTTGTGTATCAAGCCTGTTGCACATCTTTGTGTCATCTGCAAAGAGGCATACTTTTCCTTCCAGTCCCTCTGCAATGTCACCTATAAAGATATTAAAGAGGACCAGTCCCCGTACTGAGCCCTGCAGTACCCTGCTAGTAACCCCCCTTTCTTCAGAGTGGACTCCATTTACCATTGCTCTCTGCGTCCTGTTGTCCAGCCATTTTTTTTACCAAGGTTACCACCCTAGGATCCACTCCCAGGTTGACTAACTTGTTCATTAATCTTTTGTGTAGGACTGTTTCAAATGCCTTCTACTTTAGTCACCCAGTCAAAGAAATCTATTAGATTCATCTGACATGACCATCCCACTGTGAATCCATGCTGCCTTGGGTTCTGTGCCCCACTGGACTCTAGGTATTCAACAATTTTTTCTTTCAGAAGTGAGTCCATCATTTTCCCTACCATGAGGTCAAACTAACAGGTCTGTAGCTTCCTGCTTCTGAATTGCTCCCACTTTTTACAGCTGCAGTAGGTGGAGCCTGCAGACATTTTGCATGTACAAAAGGAGTGATGTCATGTTTTCTGTCTGTGGAACTGACTGAAGGGGTAAATAGTCTCCTCCTCCTTACCCTCTAGCAAAAAATGTTTTCCGCCCTCAAATAAATACACTTCATGTTAGTCAATGGTTGCAGGGTACTATTTTCCTTCTTAAATGGGTGGTACAAGAACTAGAACCTGAGTAGTGGGAGGCAGCATTAGATTTTTTTGGGGGAGTAAGATTCACCCCTTCTCCACCCGAGAATCTCCTAAAGATCCACCCCCACCTTTTTTTGATTCATGTGGGAGGGGCATGAGGTGGTTCTATCATGCTGGAACAAGACACACTAGTTTGGGACCTGGATGAAGCAACAGAACAAGTCTGTGGAGTGATCGAGTTGTGGAGCCCCTGCATTTTATTAAGGACTAGGAGAACACAAGCTCCTTAATACCTTCAAATTGACTTAAAAACCCTTGGAACAAATGATTATCAGAGCCAGCTGGGGCCTCAGAAGGAAAGAGTAATTAAGGAGTGAAACTACAGCTCCCAAGGAAAATAATAGACACAGTATTCTAATTCAAGTTGAAAGAGCCACAGGTTTTTCTTAAACATTTATATACTAAAAACATAAAGTTCAGCTTTTGGGAGTAACAATATTTGTTTACCATATTCAATATATAAGGGGTATGCAATGGAAGCAAGTGTAATAAATGATTTATCTACACAAGAGCAGCTTGACCTCGGGTAACTTCATGAGTGGCATAAGCCACGAATGAGGTGTCCAAGGTCAAACTGCTCGAGTGCAGATAAATCATTTATTACACAAGTTTTCCATTGCATATTCAATTTATGCAATTCTTTTGTTTTCACTTTTGTAGGGGGCATTTGTTAGTCAAAAAAGAACAAAAATTGAATTTTCTGCCTTTTTTTTGCTGATTATAGAAAATCTAAAAGGAATCTAGAAATTAAACACCTCTCATTTTGTAGATATTTTATGCTGAACAACTTTTGTGCTCAAAGTACCTACTATCATTTTTGGTTTTTAACTTATTTGCATTTGTTTGATGAAAAAGTGCACAAAAATTGAATTTTCTGCTGTTTTTCACTAAGTCTAAAAAAACTAAAAAGTATTTATAAATGAAACACCACTCATTTTGTAGATATTTCTGTGCTGAATAAACTTTGTGCTCACAGTACCATGCTATCATTTTTCATTTTAAAGTTATTTACATTTGTTTGTGGACAAAATAAAAACAAATATGAATTTTCTGCAGTGTTTTTGCTAATTGTCAAAAAATCTAAAAGGTATCTATAAATAAAACACCACTCATTTTATAAATATTTCCGAGCTGAATAACGTTCGTGCTCACAGTACCATGCTATCATTTTTCGTTTTAAAGTAATTCACATTTGAATATGGTTATTACTGCTACTGAGACCGAACATTCTAAATGGCATAAGCACTGTATAGATAAATGGCTGATAACATAAGCACTATGTGGATAAACGGCTGATGACATAAGCACTGTTTACATATATGAAATTTATGCACACAGTTAGTCAGATAAACGAATTCATCACACTCTGTTTATCGCCACCCCATTGAATAAATATATATAGATATATATATATATATATATATATATATATATATATATATATATATGTATATATATAATAACTGGCCTCATCCAGAAATCAAAAGTCAATTAGCCAGGGAGTAGGGCGAGGGCCTCGTTGGGTTGTTCGGCCCAACAGCCAGGTGACTGACCCGAATAACAACACAGGCAAATCAGCACTGACAACTGAAAGTTTTAGAGAGAGCTGGAATAAACGTGAGGCTATGTTCCCCTGCGTGGGTACCACTAGGTGACCAACAGAAAGAGACAGACACAGAAGTGTTAGTTTCAACAATAGTTTACTGAATTCTTGTTAGAATAATAGCAAACATAAAAGGTAGGGAGGGAACCTATGCTAAAAATGGGAAGGGAAATGTAGAACAAAATACTGGCTCTATGACAAAGGAGAGTTTCAACAAGAACAAAAAGAGTCTAAAGGTTGACGTCCAGAAAAAAACAGCACACCACCAGTACTGGATCTGCTGAATTGCTGATCCAGAAGCCATGAATGTAAGCGATGGGATAACTGCTATGGCGCCGGCCCTCTTCGGGCCACCCACGATGGCCTTAACTTGTACCTGACCTGACTCTCTGTGTTGGGGCTAACTGCTACAGCGCCTGTCCTCTTCTGGCCACCCACGATGGCCTCAACCTGTCCCTGACCTGACTCTCTGTCTGTGTTGGGGCTAACTGCTACAGTGCCTGCCCTCTTCTGGCCACCCTCGATGGCCTCAACTTGTCCCCCACGAGACCCGCTGTCTGCATTGGGGCAAACTGCTACAGTGATGGCCCTCTTCTGGCCTCCCTCAATGGCCTCAACTTGTCCCCGGTATTACTTACTGTCTGCATTGGGGCGAACAGCTATGGCACTGGCCCCTCTTCTGGCCACTCTAGAGGGCCTCAACTTGTCCCCGATGTCAAGGTTCTGGATTTCTGAAATAATCCCTCAGCCTAGACCCTGGATACTAAAGTGCCAGAACACTAGCCCTGTGGGTACGGACCTCTGGACCTCTGGCCTAGACCTCTGGACCTCCAGCTCTCCAGTGCTGGACATCTGGACCTCTGGGACTGTACCTCTGGCAATGGACCACTGGACCCCCTGACACTCTGGCACTGGACCTCAGGACTACAGGCTTTGGCCCTATGGACCTCTGGCACTGGACCTGAGTGTTCTGACGCTCGACCCCCAGATCACTGGCCTTGGAACATAATCATAGATCTCCGACCCTGAATTTCTGATGCTGCACCTCTGGGCTTCCAGCAGTTCCATTGTTAGTAGCAGTAATAGCCATGCCAATACAGTCTTATTTCTTGTCTCAGTGGTTCATAGATCAGTTTCAAAGTTCAGACCACAGTAAATGTACAGGCAATACACCTTGCTTGTTGAACTCTAGCACTCGTGGACCTAACTAACGGGGTCCCTCTGGCTAGATAGGGTTCTATGTGTTACTGCAATTTCGTAAAACTAGCTAGACTCCTTAACCACTATGGGGTGACATGCTGCTGGGTCCCCCTGACAGCTCTGGAATCTACATGGCTAGCAGTGGGCCTAAACTTGCCCCTTTTAAAATCTGGGCCTAACCTACCCCTCTAAATAGTTGTGGGTCTAACCTGTCCCTCTAAAAAGCTATGGGCTGAACCCGCCCCTAATACCACTGGGCCAGGAACCCTACTTCCTACTGAGCCTGGTACCCTGATTACCACAGGCCTGGATGCCCTTTACTTTGCTGGGCCTCATGCTGTAATTACTACTGGCCAGGCTGCCTTTACTCTGCTGGGCCTCGTGCCCTAATTACTATTGGCCAGGCTACCTGTACTCTGCTGGACCTTGTGCCCCAATTATTATGGGCCTGGCTGTCCCTTTATTCTGCTGGGCCTCATGCCCCAAATTCTACTGGGCCTAGTTGCCCCTTTACTTTGCTGGGCCTCATGCCCCAATTACTACTGGGTCTGGTTGACCCTTTTCTCTGCTGTGCCTTGTGCCCCAATTACTATGGGCCTGGCTGCCCCTTTACTCTGCTGGGCTTCATGCCTTAATTACCACAGGCCTGTCTACCTTTAACTACTCTGGGCCTGGTGCCTTCTACTGTGTTACAGGGACTGGTGCCCTACACTTTACCACAGGGTCTGGTGCCCTAATTAACTCTAGAAGGCCTGAATTGTCTCTTTTAACAGTGGGCTTGACTTGCCCCTTTAAATATCAGTGCAGGTTTACTGTGGCAGGGCCCCTTTAATTTCCCAGGCTTTCTAAGCTTGCTGCCACCCTTTTTCACTGAGCCCCATCTTTCCCCGCCTCCCTCATCCATAAACATAGGCCTTTTCTATAGCCTTAGCCAATGGCCCCTCCCAGTGGGCATCACTCACTCCCGCCCCTCTGGCATACTAAACTCAGGGTCCTAATGACCAGATTCCCATGTGGCGCTCAGACACTCTTTCTGTGCCAACGGAAATGTGCTTTTTAAATAAAAACAGTACTGGAATTGAAAGGTGGCAGTCAGCACATTAAGACATGCTGCTGCTGACTCACTGCTCCACGGGAAAACCGGAGACTGGATTGGGAGGTGGGAGGCATACAGGCAGTGGGAGGGGATTTACAGGTATTGCGGTGGACATCTGGGGGCCTCAGGAAGGCTGACAGGAACTCCGACGATGCAGCTCTTGCAAGCCACCAACGAGGGGCTGGAACTACAGGCACTAGAGGCAGAAAACAATAAATGGAGCTAAATAGAGCCCACACTGAGCGCAGGGGCAGGACTTCAAGCAGAATTGCAAGACTGGACTATGTCAGACTACCTGACTACTTGCTGCTGCACTGGAGGAGACAGTTGAGGCACACAGACGAGCTCTGGGATGGCTTCTGCAAACACAGGTAAGCTCAATTTGTACCGGCAGCTCCCCGTGCCCTCTCTCCTCCCGGTCCAGCTCTCACTCCATCAACGGTCGCTTATTCTCCCCTTCCCAACTGTCTCTCTCTGAATTTCCCCTCCTCAAGTTCCACCACTCACAGTCGCGAGCCTCACTATTTAAAAAAAAATTCCTTGTTCACACTTGTCATGCACTGGGGAATCTAGCCACGTTCCCCGTGCACCCACCCAGCTTCCGTAGCACAGCATTAAAATAAAATTTAAGGGGGGGGCAGAACTTAGGAGGGAATGCTGCAAATATTTCCTGTTACTATATATATACACGTATATCGTTTATATATAGTTTGTCTTTTTAGTAGTTTCAAAAGTTTGAAAGCATTGGAGTTAGTAATGCATTTAGAAATACATTTTTTTAATTGTCTTTACAGTTAAACATACAGTTTCATGATAGGGCACATTTTGGGGAGGGGTTCAAATTATTTTAATCATGAACACTGGTGTTAGTAATCAGGGCCCGAGTTTTCCGCGATTCGCGGATAAACAAACCCAGAAAATATCCTTGGTGCCATCACCCGTGGAACTCGACGCCCAGCGGAACAAACATCTGCTTCATTTGCCGACAAGGGTGCCCAATCCCGGTTGGCTGAGCGCCCAAAGTTGTTGTGCCACGCTGGGGCCTACCCAGCGTGGCAAACGTACAATTGTTTTTTGCCAACAGGGTTGCCCAATCCCCCATTGGCTGAACGCCCCCAAAGTCGTTGTGCCACGCTGGGAGCCCACCCCAGCGTGGCAAGCGAGCCAATTGTTTTTTTTTGCCGATGGGGTGCCCAATCCCCGTCGGCTGAAACTTCAAAGTCGTTGTGCCACGCTGGGAGCTCCACCCCAGCGTGGCAAGCTGTCCGCAACATCTTTTTTTTTTCCCTGTAAAACAAAAACTGTCCCACAGCGCCTCCCGAGCCCCCTCCCACATCCCGCACCCACCCACTGCGCACCCAGCCTCCCCACACCCCCCTCACCCCATACTTACCTCCGGACTCTGGCGCGACGATCTTCGGTGGACCGGGAACACGTCTGCACTCTTCAAAGGCGACCGCGAACTGAGGAAATGCCGGTAAGCTGTATAATGGGCTAGATAGGAGGGGTTCAACTTTATTGCATATCTCAGGCATTTTTGGGAATTTTTGCACCAAATTTTCAACATGGGGTTTTTGGGACCCCTTCTCATGAATGATGTCACTGTCATGGCATTATTCGGGCTCAAAGGGTGATTTCGTGCAGTGACTGTGAAATCACCCTTCCGGACTGAATACCACCATGACAGTGACATCATTCATGAGAAGGGGGCCCAAAACCCCCATGTTGAAAATTTGGTGCCAAAATTCCAAAAAATCACTGTTTAACGAGCGTGCATTGCGCAGTTCCTACGCAGGCTCGTAAGTTTGTGGAATTTCAATATTTTCACTCCAGAGTTTCAACATTACCATTTCACCACACTGTCTTATGAGTAGTACAGCTGTCATTTTTCACATCTCACCCAAAATGTGTTTCCACCCTTGTAGCACAGAATGGCGCAGTCGGTGTGCGAAATCAATGTACGGGACAAATTAAGAAAATCACAGTGACACTGTTCATGAGCAGAGGTCTTGAAATGGCTATGTTGAAAATTTGGTGAAAAAATTCCAAAAAATGACTGTTTAACGAGCGTGCGTTGTGCAGTTACTACTCAGGCTCGTAAGTTCGTGAAATTTCAATATTTTCACTCCAGAGTTTCAACATTGCCATTTCACCACACTGTCTTATGAGCAGTACAGCTGTCATTTTTCACATCTCACCCAAAATGTGTTTCCACCCTTGTAGCGCAGAATGGCAGAGTTGGTGTCTAAATCAATGTTCCGGACAGATTAATAAAATCACAGTGATACTGTTCATGAGCAGAGGTCTTAAACTGGCTATGTTGAAAATTTGGTGACAAACACCCATAAAATGACTGTGTTACGAGCATGCATTGTGTCTGATACGGCAAAAAAAAAACAAAAAAAGGAAAAAAATTAAGGGTAAAAATGTGCCGGAGAATTGCCGCAGAAATTGGTGTTGAGTGCAGCAGAAGTTCTGCAGCAAATGAGAACCCTGCCGCAGAACTTAGCTCCAATGTGCCGCAGAAAAATCGGGGCCCTGTTAGTAATGCATTTGGAAATACATTTTTTAATTGTCTTTACAGTTAAACATGCAGTTTCATGTGAGGGCACATTTTTTGGGGGAGGGGGTTCAAATTATTTTAATAATGGGAACATTAATTGGTAAACACAGACCTTTGACGATAAAGTGTATTTTTTCTTTTAAGTTTGAGAAGTATGTATTAGAAAACATTGAACAAGAAAACAATTGGGGATTTTAAAAGCTATTCTGATCAGAGCTGACATTAAAAAAAATCTCAGCTGTATTTTTTATTTTATTTTATCAGGAACACTAGAAACAGAATGTTTTTTTTTGTAAAACTTTATTTACCATTTTGCAGAGTACATATCCATTGGTCAACAGAAGTTTAATACTCTAGTTCCATTTATCAAATTAATCACATCAATCTAGCCTTACAGAAGTTAGATTATCATTCTTGTACATTCAGAAGTCCTCAGCTTTCTAAGAATAAGAAGTAACAGGTTTATGTAAGTTATATGATATCATATACATAACTCCATACACTGAACATATTTCCAGAGACTAGGATGTACATGTAAATAAGATCACCCAAAAGGTTAGGAATGTATTTAAGGCCCCCATGTGGTCCTATCTACCCAAGTAACTGAAATCCATTTCACAGCTTTTGTCCTTGACATGTTTTTTCCCTCCCAGGTACTTAAAACATAGGGAATCAGTTCTGGGTCATGGCTTGTTATAACTGACCCCATATTTTTTGGTACTTATCCATCTGATTTCTTACATTATATTGGATTCTTTCCATTTTCATACATTCTAAGAGGGAATTCAACCAAAAAGCTAATGTGGGGACCTCATTAGATATCCAGTACAGTAAAATACATTTAATTGCTACTAGCACTCCTAGTCTGCGGAGATCCTCATATAGCCTAGTCCGACCTCCATGGCCCACATAAAGTCCCAGGAGACTCTCCACCAGATCCAACCCCACTGGGTACCCAAGCACATTTGCCAAGATTTCCACAACCCCACCCCAGAAAGTCTGAATCCTCAGACAACTCCATATCATATGAAAAAAAGATCCTGAGTGGACATAACATCTGGGACAAAGGTCCGTTGTCCGGGATCTATTCTATTTGCTAGTTCCAGGGTAAAATATGGTCTAGCAAAAATATTATACTGGATTGTCCCCCTCAGTCCATCTGGTAAAAAATCTTGCTTCCATTTTGCCTTTATTGGTCCCATGGGATCCTCACAGGCTCCCATAAGTATTCTATAACAGCTTCATATGGGTTTAAAATTCTCATCCTCTTTCCACCCTACAAATAATTCCTCTATAGGAGACCGCATCAGCTTCTGACCCCCTAGCCCACTAGAGCACATTTTCCCCCAAAGCCTAACCCACAAGAAGTAGTGGGAAGCATTCAGGTTAAAGTTTCTAACCAGAAAGTTAAAATGGACTGCTTGTTCATCTTGCCACAATTGACCCACTTTATATAAACCCTTTGTTTTCCATGTTTTAAGAGTGTTAAGATCCCGTCTATTCTTAACAGGGTCATCTAGCAGTAAGGCAGAGAGTTCTAGGTCTGGCGAAAGAGATCTAGGATGCTGGAGCATAGTTTCCAGGCTGTAAGAGTCGAGTTTGAACAGGGGTTTGGTAATTGCACATGTTCACCAGTGTACAGAAATGTAATATTATAATAATAAAGAGAGCCTCTCCCTCTGTCTTCAAACTCCACCCAACACGGGCGTGCTGGTTTCTCCCTTATCAGGTCTAGAATATGTGCCAGTTGTGTAGTGACATAGTAGTGCTTGACACTCAGGAGGCCTAACCCCTTTTATCAGTTGGAAGCCATAATATTTCTTTTTTAATTCTAGCTTGTTTCCCCGCCAAACAATTTGTATGATGGCACCCTCTATTGATTTAATGTATTTCTTAGGTATACACAATGGAAGTGCCTGAAAAATATATGGGAACTGTGACAGAACACTCATTTTAACAAGATTCACCTGCCCCAGTAGGGTAAGAGGTAGAACCCTCCAGTCAATGCATTGTTCTTTTATTTTTTGAATCACCGGAAGGAGATTAGACTTAGCCACATGGGACATTTTTTTTGTCAGTTTTATACCCAGGTACTTAAGTGAGGTAGAAGGAGGGATACTCACATCTCCCAGGGAGAGGGTGGTTCCAGATTTCCCCAAGGGCATCCACTCACATTTGGACCAATTTATCTTATGTCCTGGTAATGGAACATAGGTTTGAAACATTTTATACAGAATGGGCATTGTCTTGTCTGGATTTTTAAGAAAAAGTAGAATATCATCTGTAAATAACAAAATCACGTTTTTGTTTCCTTTCCAAATAAGACCCTCAATTTGTTCTTCACTTCTAATTGTCTCAGCCAATGCTTCAATTGTAAGAACATAGATCAGGGGAGAAAGAGGGCACCCTTGTCTAGTTCCTTGGGACAGGGCAAATGGAGTTGATGTTATGTTATTTGTTAAGATCTGAGCTTTAGGGCTCCTATATAATGCCTGGATCCATCCCATAATCCCTTCCCCAAACCCGAACTTGTACAGAACTGGCATCATAAAAGGCCATTCTACACGATCAAAGGCCTTTTCTCCATCAAGTGTCAAAAGGCCTTCTCCTTTCCCTCCCCTCCCCTCCATCTATGCATTATGTTTAAGGTTTTTCTTATGTTATGTCTGGCTTGCCTACCCTTTACAAATCCCCCCTGGTCCATATGAATCAATTTAGGTAGATATTTTTCCAATCTGGAAGCAATAAGCTTTGCTATCACCTTATAATCTGAATTAAGTAAAGATATTGGGCGGTAAGGGCCATATTTATTGGGATCTTTCCCTGGTTTAGGCAGCACCGTAATTGTAGCTAGTGTTGGGGAGGGGAGCTCCCCCATTTCCAAAGCATTCTCTATCATCTGAAACATCAGAGGGCCAATTAGGTCCCACATCACTTTATAGATTTCTATTGGGATTCCATCAGGACCAGGTTCTCTACCTCCATTTGCCTTCCAAACTGCCCATTTTACCTCCTCCAAAGAAATTGGAGAGTCTATGTTTGCTGATTCCTGAGACCCCAGAGATGGCATCTGAATACCATTTAGAAAAGAGGAAACATCAGCCCCTACTGGAAATTCTGAGGTATAAAGGGAAGAATAAAATAATTTAAAGGTAGTATTAATTTCTTGTTAGTCATAAGTAATATTCCCTGCTGTATTTTCAATAGAGAGAATATTTCTATCTGCTCTTTTTCCCTTGGTTAGATTGGCAAGCCACTTCTCTCCCTTAACACCTTCAAAGTAGTTCTGTGATTTTGTTATTATTAAATTCTGTTCTATTTTTAAAGAGGTCCATTGTGATAGCCGCCCCTTTAGGTGTCTCAACTCTCTTGAGGTGCCTAATGAATGATTTTTCCTATTTGCCCTCTCCAGCCTCCCCATCTCACTCTCCAGTTCCCTCTCCTCCTTGATCGAATTATCACTCCTGAATGTTGCATACAAAATAGTCCCCCCTCTTATAAAGGCCTTAAAACAGTCCCATACATTATTAATACCTGTGTCTTCTGGGAGGTTAAACTCCAAAAATTCCTCTATTTTACTCCTAATCTGTTTAATATATGAGGGATCCTTCAGCAATGTCAGCTCCATGCACCACTGAGGTTCTGCTTTTTGGCCTTTTGGTATTAAAATAGTTCTTTGCAAAGGGACATGATCTGAGACCACCAGGGGGCCATGTGATGCCTCACTAATACCTCCCAACAGGTCTGGAGGAAGAAACATATAGTCTAATCTGATGTATAACCCATGGGCATGGGAGTAGAATGAATATTCCCACTCCCCGGATGCATATATCTCCAAGCCTCCTGCAGTGCTCTACCCTGTGTTAGGGCTCTAAGAGCTGCTGAGCTCTTAGGAGGGGGTCCGTCCTTCCCCAAGAATGGTCCCATTCCTGGTCCAAGTAAGTATTAAAGTCCCCAGCTAAAATATCTTATCAGGGAAAGGTCCTAGGGTAACCCTAATCTTGTAAAAAAATCTGGGGAGTCAAAATTTGGCCCATAAATGGAACCAAAAGTAAGCCTCATAGACCCCTGTTCCACCTCAGCCAACACATACAGTATCTGCCCTGGGTATCAGAGAGAGTAGAGAGCACTTTATAGGGGATCCCAGGCCAGATCCATATGGCCACCCCCCCAGATTTGGACATAAAAGGGGACACCAGCAGAGAACCCCCTCCAAGAGGCTGCCAGTTTTGAAGCCTCCACTTTAGCCATATGAATTTCCTGCAAAAAAATAATATCCCCCTTCATCTTTTTAATAGTTGTCCATATTTCTTTCCACTTAACCACAGTTTTAAGGCCATTAACATTCCATGTTAAAAACTGTAACCAATCTAGAACGTATACTTGATGTTCTTATGCATATCCTTTTGTGTAACAAGCATAATGGTTTATGTGACTCTGAATGAAAAACAACAGAAAAACTTAACAGTCCCCAAGATATCACCCTTTAACCTCTCAACTGTAACATTATAACCATACAAAAGTCTCTCCAATGGGAGAAGACATAACTTTAGAACAGTTACCAACCTTACACTCTTAACCGTCCCCTTCCCTCACCTCACCCCACATTCCATTACTGTACAACCTCCAACTTTCATGGATAGAGCTTTCAATCCATCAAAACCATTATTTACCCGGTATTTGGTATTTCCAGGGCTTACTAATCCAGAGCCTTCTATACCTCTATACCTCTTTCCCTTCCATCCCACAAGCCCTCCCTCGACTGGCGGGAGAAAATATCCCCATCCTTGGAGATGAGAGGAAGCAAAAAGCAGAGGGAGTGCTTGGAGATGACCCTCAACCTCCCAAAGCTGAAAGGACACCCCGTGGCCAGGACAAACAGGGCCCTTACCCCCCCATACCCACTACCACCCTTCTAGTCCCTCTCTGAGCCATTCCCCCTCGTCTGAGTTTCCAAGGGGGGTGAAATGACCCATTTACAATGCCTCACACAGTTTAAAACCAACATTGCTCCAATGACCACATTTATATTTTAAAGAGAGGTAAATCAGTATTATCCAACATTACCCCCCCCCCGAGCCCTCATACAACCCTCTTCGCTGCCCTCTGGAGATGGTTCCCATCAACAGTAGCATCTTTTTGTCCACTCATACCCCCTTCCCCATCCCCCAGTGTATTAGATATTTAAACACCAACTCTCTCTCTTCCCACCAGCCAGGGGGGTATTTAGAGAAAGAAAAATAAATTTGTTGGTTCTCTGACCATTTATTTTTATTTTAAAGCCCCCTCAGTTTAATTTACATAAGCAGAGCAAAGATTGCTCCTACTACCTCCTGTACACGATCTGGTTAAGGGGTCCACAATATTCCACACATCTAGACCAGTAGTACTGTATTTATCTTTTATCCCTTCATTCACACACATACTAGGAGCTAATCCCTGGAAAATAACTCCATAATAAGCAATGTACCAGTGTTTCCCAAAGGTCACACAGTAACTTATGTCCAGTATGAGTCATGGTCCATGTATATTCCACAAGACTTTCACCCCTTATCAATTGGGCCTAATAAAATATAACATAAACAAACTCTCCCATGTCCAAAAGGCCACACTGATTTGCCACTTGATCTCCCCAGCATTACGCTGATCAAAATAGGCTCTGCAATGCAGTACAGTTCAACTCTGCGTCCCTGCCTTTATAGAACCCTTCTCAGAGTTATGGGACAAAGAAAGAAAACAAAGCCTTGAACAGTCAGTCACTAGGAATCCACCAGCTATGCATTAACCCCAGCTGTACCATTTTACTCACTTTCTTATCCTTGTATCGGCAGTAAATTTCTTTAGGGCTGTCTGTGCCTTCTCTCTTCCTCCAAATTCCCCACAAACTGCAGGGCTGCCTCCACTGAAGTGAACGAATGCGGTGGTTTTCCTTGAGGCCTTACAACAAGGCAGGCAGGGTAAATCAGGGAAAACTGACAATTTATGGTGTGCAGTCTTCTCTTTGCCTCTGCAAATGCCTGTCCCTGTTGCTGCAATTGAAAGGAGTTATCAGGGAAAATACTCACTCGGCTGTGCTGTACCATTAAGGGACCATGGGCTCTGGCTTTTTCTAGCACTCTCTGTCGGTCCAAGTACCTGAGAAATTTTACTATCATGTGACGTGGTCTCTGATCCGGAGCGGGTTTGGCCCCAGGCAATCGATGAGTTTGTTGGATCTCCCAGTTTTATCTCAGGTGGGAGATTCAGCTCTTGTTTCAACCACTTTTAGATCTAACTTGCACAATCTCGACCTTCCACAGATTCAGGCAGGCCCACTATTCTTATATTACAGTGCCTTTCCATGTTTTCATGATCGTCAATGTTTTGTTTCAACCTTTCAGTATCTTTCAGTGCTTTTTGTAAATCAATATGCATTACATTACTAGCGTCTTACTGAGAACTCACTCGGGCCTCCATTTCCTCAATCCGCAGCTTGTGAGCATCCACAGTCTCAGATAAAACATTGATGTTTTGTTGAAGATGCTGTAATTGGGATGTTACATTCTCAAATCATGTTTCCATGTGAGTCCCTAAATCATGTTTTAAGTCTTGTATCATCTCTCAATTGATCTGTAATGCTCGGTCATCATTTGCTCTGATTGCATTTCCTGCTGATTAAGCGTGTTTTCAGCAGAGGTCCCAGGTGAGTCCTGGGGATCAGTTAGTCATGTAGAACAAAATAGGCCCTTGTTGGTTAGCTGAGATTTTAATCTGTTAAATAAAATCCTTGTTTGTTTTTTTGGAAGTTTGACATTATTAGGCATTTGTCTTCCCTTTAGCTACTATTATTTAGTCAAAGAACCAGTAATTACTGCAGGATGGAAGAGATGTTCCAGATTAGATTAGATTGAACCAGAGCTCAATATTAAGCCTCCATTCTGCTCTGTAGCTTGGCCATGCCCCCCCCCCTAGAAACAGGATGTTAACATTGCTGGTGGTTTTATACTCCCTTGAACCTGCTATTCAGGTTTTTTTTATTGCATCTTGTCCTAGGCAATCTTCTCAGAGTGCAGTTTACTCTATTGTTTAATAGCTTCCTTGTGGAGGTCAGTGTCTTGTTACATTGTCTTTTGTTTCAAATTAACCACAGACATCATGGCAGCCAAAGGAGACATACTCTGAATCTTAGAGTATGTACAGCATACTTAATATGTTTTCATATGCATAATCTTTCCATTCATGTTATTGCTAGACATACTGTAGCTAGCTTGGCTTGAGGAATGGTTAACATGGTCAGGACCCCTTAGCAATTGAGATGCATATGCAGCAAATAAGTCCAGATGTGCTAACTTACCCTACAACTGTTAATTTGTCACAGTCTGCATTTTCTTCTTGAAATAGTTACTTTTGCATTTATGTTTATTTTAAGATATTTAATATTCTGACCATGTGGTTATGTCATGGACCATAACTGATCTCCAGCCTTAACCCCGCCCCCGTGCCCCAACTTGCATAGAAGATAATGCTTGTAGACAAATCTAATCATTTTTATGCTGTGTTCTGGTGTGTAGTTTGTCTTTTTAGTAGTTTCAAAACTTTGAAAGCATTGATGTTAGTAATGCATTTAGAAATACATTGTTTAATTGTCTTTATAGTTAAACATACAGTTTCATGTGAGGGCACATTTTTGAGGGGGGGTTCAAATTATTTTAATCATGGACACATTACTTGGTAAACATAGTCCTTTGATTATAAAGTGTATTTTTTTTTCTTTTAAGTTTGATGAGTATGTATTAGAAAACATTGAACAAGAAAACCATTGATGATTTTAAAAGCTTTTCTGATCAGAGCTGACATTAAAAAAAATCTCAACTGCGTTTGTTATTTTATTTTATTAGGAACACTAGAAACAGGATGTTAACATTGCTGGTGGTTTTATACTCCCTGGAACCTGCTATTCAGCTTCCTTGTGGAGGTCAGTATCTTGTTACGTTGTCTTTTGTTTCAAATTAACCATAGAGATCATGGCAGCCAAAGGGGACACACTTTGAGTCTTAGGGTATGTACAGCATAATTAATACATTTTCATATGCATAATCTTTCCATTCATTTTATTGCTAGACATATTATAGCCAACTTGGCTTGAGGAATAGTTAACATGGTCAGGACCTCTTAGCAATTGAGATGCATATGCAGCAAATAAGTCCAGATGCACTAACGTACCCTACAATTGTTAATTGGCACAGTCTGCATTTTCTTCTTGAAATGGTTATTGTTGCATTTATGTTTATTTTAAGATATTTAATATTCTGACCATGTGGTTATGTCATGGACCATAACTGATCTCCAGCCTTAACCCCCCACCCCATGCCCAACTTGCGTAGAAGATAGTGTTTGTAGACAAATCTAATCATTTTTCCACAGAGTTCTGGTGTGTTCTGTGTGTGTGTGTGTGTGCTTTTGATTCAACTGATCTCCATCCTTAACCCCCCCCCGTGCTCCAACTTGCATAGAAGATAGTGCTTGTAGGCAAATCTAATCATTTTGCCACTGGGTTCTGTGTGTGTGTTGCTGTGTGCTTTTGATACAATTACTTGTGTCTTGCATGGAAAACAGTGCTTGTAGACAATCTAATAATTCCACAGCTGTGTTCTGCTGTGTGTGTGTGTGTTGCTGTGTGCTTTTGATACAAAATTACTTGCGTCTTGCATGGAAAACAGTGCTTGTAGACAATCTAATCATTTCACAGCTGTGTTCTGCTGTATGAGTGTGTGCTTGTTCCTCTTTAGCTGTTCTTACAACCTAGGAAAGGTACTTCCCCAGACATAGCAGCAGTACATTGCATAGCAGATATAAAATGTCAATAAGCAGGTCATGCAACAGATGTGCTGAGCAGTTACTGAAGCAAAAAATGTATAGCTGTCATTTTTCACATCCTGTTCAAAATGTGTTTTTGCACCTGTGGTGCCAAATGGCACAGTTGCTGTGCAAAATCACCTTTCAGCTAATGAACTGATTGTGTCACTGTTCATGTGGTGGGGACACAAAAAGCCCATGCTGAAAACTTGGAGTGAAAATACCAAGAAACACCAAGGGAATTAGGGTTTCTGATTATAACACCCTGCACTGTAGGGACTGACAGGCATCAGGGGAGTGACTTGGGATTGTCAACAGTAATGCTCATGCCATTCCACCCTATCCCCACCCTGCAGCCAGTGACAGGTATCGAGGTGTGCCTTTGACTCTTCAGCCCCAAAGTTCACTCCATTTTCTTATACTGTACCCATTTCAGCGTATTTCCTTATGGAATGGGGTGAGTGTAAAGTTTGAAAACCCCAAGGCACACCTAGACTCTTGTATGTATCTGCAGGGTAGGGTGAGGTGAAATGGCATGAGCGTTATGGGCAATGACCCAAAGGCACACCCCAATACCTGTCCATGTCTGCAGGGTGGGGGTGGGATTGACGTCACTTCAAGATTTCACTGCCATTCCTATTCTGCCTGTCTGTCTGTGTCTCGCTTTCTCTATCTATATGTCTATGTAATTATCTATCTTTCTATTAATTGCATGTATTGCTATTTTTACCTGTTTCTAAAACAAACCTGCATATCACATTTGCCTGCATGCTGAGCACATACTTATGAAACTATGCATATTTGTACTCTACTTTTGTGTAGACCTCATAATTTCCTGACATTCCCAATATCACAAGCATAACTACCTTGCCCTTATCAAAAGTGATATCCTCTGAAAGTCACTATCACATTTTCTCTAATAGTCCATCATCATTACACCTGACTTCCTGACATCAACATGTTGCTTACATATAACTTACATCACCTCATGGATACAAACCCTGTTTTTCTTAAAAAATAAACAAACAAAAAAAGTGTAAATAATCCCAAGGATGAACATATGCCATCCATTACATTTTCATGTACTGCCACCTTCTGTACCATCATGAGGATTTGCATATGTTTCCCTTGATGCTTTGCATTATTGGGACATGTGCAATTGTGTTTTCTTTAAAATTTGGCTGTCTGGCCAATATCATCCAGGATAACACATACATCAGTGGCATTCGCTATTGGGTTCTTTTGTAAGCTTCCTATTCCTTCCATTAAAATGTACACCTCCACATATTTTCCTACTAATGTGTATGCCTTCCTTAGAACAGAAACTAAAACAAATCTTGCTGTAACCCCCTACAAATGGGGGTTCCCAAAAAGTCTTCCATGAGCTTGCGTAAATGCTCACTGCCAGGCTGGTGTCCTGCGTTTACCAGTTAATCGTTATTGCCAAAGAGTGCCTGTGTAGCCTCTATGTACAGTCGCTTTAAGAGCTGCCTAGATTGCTGCAATAATTAACCTGGGAGGGGGCTGAGTGTTGTCATGCTCGAGTCCTGCTCGGGCTGCCAGGTAATCGCTCCATTTCTGCCATCGTTAATTGTGCAGAGGGAGCCCTGTTAATAGATGTAACTGTTTGCTGAAAATTCATTAGAACAGTAATAATAATGTCATTTGTCTAACCTGCCTTCTTTGCAGCAAGGACTGTTTTGTTTATCCCCACCATTTTGGCCCTTAACTGCCAAATTGGATCAATCAGTCTGGTGAGACCCAAAATGGAGCCAGACTACAGGAGCTGTCTGGAGTCAAAATCTGTAGGAATTGTAGTTTGAGGCTTTCAGCGCCTTTTTGTACCTGAAAGGGGAGCATTTGTTGTGACTGACAGACAGATCAGCCAACTGAATCTTTTGGATCTGAGGGAAATCCCCAAGCTGCCTGCTTTTTCAGTCAGTTCTGAGCTTGGAAGTGAGATGAGAACAGTTCAAGTGATTTGGGTAAGAGTTCTACGTAGCTTTGCATGGGAGAACTGTGAAAGGGCTATGTTTTGGCCTGCATGTCTGCCTGCTGCCCCTGAGAGGGAGAGAAGAGAATTATTTTGGACTAAATCCAGGTTTGTGAGAATGAAGTAAGCCACTGATTTTTTTACCAGGCTCATACCTGAAGAAGACATAAGATTTTGCTGAATGTGCGTGACCTGTCAGGTTTTCCAGCTGCTTTTGAATCCCCGGTTTGTGCAGAGACCTTGCAATTGTGACTGGAGAGTGGTTTGCCTGGTACAGTAGAATTTCCTTACATGTAAATGTGCTGTGTATGGAAAGTGGGTCATGATTTGGTCCCCCACTGTGTGAACTGTGTTCTGCTTGCTGTAAGTTGTATCCAGCCCAAAACGGACTGTATCTGAATTTGTTTCCATTTGGCCTGTGCCTTGCCACACTGGCCCAGCCAGACTACCCACTACACAGAAAAAGCCATCAATGAGAGACCTGCCTGGGGATCAGCTCCCCACTCCACGCTTGAACAGGAACGATGCCTCGGCAATTCGTGTGGGCCTTGCTTCTCCTGGCACTCCAGATTAACCACCTGCTGTCTCGATTTTCGTCCAGCCTGTGTCATCTTGGGTATCGTGAGTAATCATCAGTGTAGCTCTCTGCAACAACATCCTAATTTAAAAGTGTGTCATCTGACAGTCTTGTTGTTTTCCTTTCACGAACTAAGCCCTCCAGCTCTGGATTACAGATAGTGTGTGTTGTGCATGTTGTTTTCTTCCATCACAGGGCCCCAACCAGCTGCAACATTCCTGGCTAGCCCACCATTCTCCATTGGAGTACCTAGAGTGTGTGACTGTTTATGGACCCTGAAGTGCTTGCATAACTGTTTGATTGATTGAGTCTTTAAGCAAATTAACTTGATTACGCTCCTCCCTTGTTCAAGCCCCTTAAATAAATCAGATCTAACACTTCTTTGCATTTACCCTGACTGTGGTTCCAGTTTGTGCAAGAGTACTGTACTTCTGTTATTTGCTGTGTATAGTCTTGTTTTACAGGGGGTCCCCAGGGCTGGGTCAGAGGAAAGCCCTGGTGGTAAGTGCAAACAGTGTGGGTACTTGTGTGGTGTATCAGGGGTATTGTGAAAGTGATTAGTGTGTATTGTTCTGGCCACTAGTAAGGAAAGAGGGGGGTTACAGTGTCCCGGAGGGCTGTGCTCAGGTTAGCTTGACCACTACCAACCCTGACCTCCAGGTGGAGGCACCTGTTTCAGAACTCAGGCCCCTTAACCTGCTCCTAGCCAAGCAGGCAGGGGTAGTAGCTCTTGGGATAGTACCACCTAGGGGTTACATTGTTACTTACAAATCATTGTGTTGTTTCTCCATACCTTCTTAACAATTCCGCACAACTTCACTAACTTCATTGTGTAGCCATGGTGGACCTGACCAGATGTTGTTTGAAGGGGAATTATATCCGCCGTCCTCCAGTCCTCAGATACCACACCCCCTTCCATGGTTTATTAAAAAAGGGTAGTCAATGGTGCCACTAATTCTCCCCTTAGTTCTTTTAGAATTCTGGGGTGAATCCCATCAAGCCTCATTGATTTGTCCACCTTCAGTTTTAAGAGTTCTTTCAGGACCCTTTCTTCTGACAATGGGCTGGTATCGGCCCCCTATCCAGTGGATTTCTATTATTTGGTTTAGGTACCTCCTCCTCTTCTTTTTTAAATGCTGAGCAGAAGTATTCGTTCAGTAACTCTGCTTTGTCACTGTCACCCTCTGCCCACCCCCTTCCCTCTATTAAGCCTAGCTATCCCTCCACTGGTTTTTCTTTGCTCCCTAATGTACCTATAAATTGTTTTATTCCCCTTCTTAACTGAGTTAGCAATCTTTTCCTCGGTTTGGGCCTTTGCTATTCTGACTGCCTTCCCCACTTCCTTGTGCTTTAACTGGTACAGCTCTCTGTCCTGCTTCTTCTGTGTTTCCTTATACTTCCTGAATGCTATCTTTTCCTCCCTAACTTTCTCCACCACCTCTTTTGGAAACCATAGCATTTTATTCCTTCATTTTGTTTTATTTGTTTCACACAAAGGCTTGTTGCCTCTGTGATGGCTGTTTTGATTTTCCCCCATTGTTCCTCCACCCTACCTTTTTGCCCATTTGCTAGTGCTTTTCTGAGGCACTCCCCCATTTTGCCAAAGTCAGCACTCCTAAAGTTCGATACCATCACCTTTGTGTGACTTAAATCTATGGCTGTGTTTATCATGAACCAAACTGTTTGGTGGTTGCTTGTTCCCAGATGGCTACCCACTTCTAAATCCGAGATCTTTTCACCATCCCCATTTGAGAGTACCAGATCTAAGATTGCTCCCTCCCGAGTGGGTTCCAACACTAGCTGTCTGAGGCATGCCCTCTGTAGGGAATCAAAAATTACCATTCTCTTTGATGTGGCCACAGTAAAGGTGCTTCAGCTAACATCTGGCATATTCAAATCCCCATCAACAATATCACCCCCTTTTCTGCCATTCTAAGGATGCCTTCTATCATTTCCTTGTCCATTTCCTCCCTCTGAGACAGGGGTCTGTATACAACCCTTGTACAGATTGTGGTGCCATTTCCTGTCTCCAGGGTGACCCACAGTGCCTCCTCCCCTTCCTGTTTACCCTTTAGTTCTGTTGCTTTGATCCCTTCTGTTGCATACAGAGCTACTCCTCCTCCTCCTCCTCTTTTATACTCCCTGACCCTCCTGTAGATTGTGTACCCTGGTATGTTGACATCCCGGTCATGGTTCTCTGTGTACCATGTTTCTGTGACTGCCACGATATACAGGTGTCCCTCTTCCATCAAGACCACTAGTTCAGGGAGCTTGTTACCCAGACTATGTGCATTGGTACAGTCAGACCTGGTTAATCCATAAACATTTGTGTTTGTCAAATTTGTTACATAGTAAAAATCCAGGTAGTAACCAAACAATGATCAAATTATGGATTTTTTTTTAAGATTTATTACTGAAGAAAATTAATCAATTTAGAATGTAGTACCGTGCATGTAAGAATAAATAAAATCCACAGCATGATCTTAGGTGCACATAAGCAACAATTTCTAAAACTGGATTTTTTAAAAAAAACAAGCTGACTTAAAAAATAAATTCACAGCAGCAATTTCTAAAACTTTAAAAACTACTTTCCACTGGATTTATTTTTTTTAAACAAGCTGATTTAAAGAATAAATAAAATCCACAGCAGCAATTTCTAAAACTTTAAAAATTACTTTCCACTGGATTTCTTTTTTTTTAAACAAGCTGATTTAAAGAATAAATAAAATTCACAGCAGCAATTTCTAAAACTTTAAAAACTACTTTGTGCTGGATTGATTTTTTTTAAAACAACAAGGCTGATTAAAAGAATAAATAAAATCCACCAGCAACAGGGTCGCGATGGCTACAGGAGATTGTCCTCCCCACACAGCAGGCAAGTCTCAGAGCCCGAAGTCGGATCCCCGCCCACCAGCAATAGGGTTGCGAGGGCTACAGGAGATTGCCCTCCCCACACAGCAAGCAAGCCTCGGAGCCCGAATTCGGATCCCCACCCACCAGTAATAGGGTTGCGAGGACTACAGGAGATTGCCATCCCCACACAGCAAGCAAGTCTCTGTGCCCAAATTCGGATCCCCACTCACCAGCAATAAGGTTGTGAGGGTTACAGGAGATTGCCCTCCCCACACAGCAAGCAAGTCTCTGTACCCAAATTCTGATCCCCACCTGCCAGCAACAGGGACACGAGGCCTACAGGAGACTGCCCTCCCCACACAGCAAGCAAGGTAACATCAGCTGGGTCCTCCAGTTTAGTGCCATTATTCCTACTCCCTAACAAACAAACCCTCATACATGAATGCATATACAGTATCGGGAGCTGTGCAGAAACAGGAAAGGGCACAACAGCAGCACAACAATGGGAACAGAGTCAAATAAGGCTCTACACAGCTTGACTGGGGAGCAGAATGAGGGTGACTAGGCTTCTCACACAACTTGACCAGGGGAGCCGAAACGAGGGGTTGGGCAGTATTTCATGTGGAATATGGAACGGGAACCAGGCTTCTCGAGCAGCTTGACCGAGTTGGCAGAAGCAGGAGAATACACTCGGGAAGTTTAGGGAAGTGTTTCATTCAGCTGCGGTAACATGCCAGAGGATTAGCGGAGATTAAGAACACTGCCAATTTACACTCTATTAAGACCTGTTAGCACCTCCACCTGATCTCACTAGAAACGGATTAAGGGGGTCACAAACAAGGGGAATTAATCAGCCTGGTTAAAGAGAACATGCAAACGGATTCAGAATCTCAGGTTTACGTATTAAAGAGGTCATTAACCTAAGAAAAATCTGTTTGCATTGTTTCTCATTTGGAATTTCAGACATACGGACTAATGAGGCATGGATTAAACAGGTCTGACTGTACTCATCACTCTCCATTTTTTGATAGCCTTACCCCTTTTATCCCCATCCCTGTCCTGCTCCCTATTGACTTCTCTGCCTTAGTGTTTATCTCACTAACTACCCTGTTTTTTTGGGGGGAGGTTTGGGAGTTCCATGCTTCTTTTCGGTGCCTCCCCCCTTGGCTAGTTTAAATGCTTGCCAATGAAGCTTTTTAACCTATCACCTAGGATTCTGGTTCCTTTCCCGGACAGATATAGACCATTGCACTAGTATAGGGCTGCATTCTTCCAGGTTGACCCCCAGTCCCAAATGAAGCCAAAATCCTGAGCTTCACACCAGTTTTTCAATCAGTCATTGAATCCCATAGTGCAGAGTACCCTAGCCTCACCCCTGCCATAGACAGGCAGTGCCTCCAAGAAGGTTACTATGCATGCTACTTGTCTAGGGCCTGTCCCCAACTCTACAAACTCCTCCTGCACTGCTCTGATCCTATTTCCAGCCAGCTCATTTGTCCCAAAGTGGACAATGACATCCAGCTGCCTCTCCCATGCCTTTATTCTCACAATCCTGAGGATTCATATCCTGTCCCTCTCAGCCATGGCACCAGGCAGGTACAGGTACCTTACCTCCCTCTCCCCTCCCCCCAGTTCTACCTTCCTAATGATTGAGCCCCCCACTAGGAGCTGTTTCCTTCCCCTGTGGGGTCTCATGCCACCTTCCTCTGGGTCACCTTTGTGAAGGTTCCCAGCATCCTCCTTGCTCTCCACTGTGGGTACCTCCATAGAGAAACCACACTCCACCAGAACGGCATATGAATTGTGGAGGTACAACTGGAGGGATGCGTCTTTGATCCACCACACTCACACTCCCTAAGCCCTCCGTGATCCAACTGCTCCTCTTTCTTGGCAACCTCTGATGTAGTGGCAATGGCCCTGGTGGTCCTGGGGTGGGGTAGGAGGCTTCTAAATCCTCACCAGGTCAGCCTGGAGATAAGCAACCTCCTCCCTCAGATCAGAGAGGTGCCTGAAAATAGGGCAGCATTGCAGCCTCTAGAACGTCTCCTGAAAGACTGCTACCCCACAGCCAGTGCATTATACCACTCCCCACATGTCTCTCTCCCTTCCTGCTTAGTTTTTTTCCTTTTTGTTAGTGTGTGTGAGTGTGTGCATGTGTCTACACCCCCATGCAGTGTGCTGGACTGTTAAGGTCATGACAGGTATGTGTCCTTTGCCCTTTTGAGGAAGTGAAGTCAGAACCTCTGCTATAAAGGAAATAATGCACTTCAGGTGGGTGGGGTGAGTGGCAGGGTGGGCGGAACCAAGCCTGTGCCCTCCAGAAACAATTAGCTACAACTCTGACCCATCACCCCAGTGACTGCTTTCCTTCCTTTCAGCAAGACAACCTCGGCAACAGTTTAAAAGAAAATGTACTCTGCAAAAAGCAATTTCAATTAGAGAAAAATAAAGCAGCAAACTGTGCAACCTGTAAGTACAAAACAGTAATAAAACTTGTAAGCACAACCTGTAAGCACAAAACAAAATAGTAACACAACAGTAACTCTACTTAGCCAAAAGAAGTCTTACTGTTTCTCCTTGCTCTGTTAATGTTGCTCCTTGCTCTGTCCTTGCAAGCAAACCCTAGAATAAAAAAGCTCAGGTAAAGCTAGGTGCTTTATGCCAGCAAACCTAGTCTTCACCCTCATCTGGCAAACTCAAGCAGTCCACGAATTGTGGTATGCCTTGATCTGATCTAGGTCTTCTGAAGTGTAGACATGTCTAGTCATTACCCAAGATGGGAGTAAAGCATGTTCAATGTCTAGGTGTTGTGGCCCAGATCTGGTTTGGTGCCAGTTAAACAAGATCTGAAGTTGCAAGGCAGTGTAATAGGATTTGAGGTTGAGTAGTGCCATCCCACCTGAGGCCATCAGGATGATCAATGTGCATATTCTTATTCTAGGACACTGTTCATTCCAGATAAAATTGGAGGGAGATGTTTGCCACCTTCTATGTACTCACTATGGTATAGGAAGTGGGCCATTTGGAAAATTCTATAAGAAGCTAGGGAGTGTAATCATTCAGACAGTGTCCAACCTCCTGATCAAGCTTAATGGCAGGTTTTTACATTGTTGTAGGTCCACCAGCATCAGGGCAGATACAGGACCATAGCTATCCTGATAAAGCTCATCTCTAGAAGAGAGTCATTTTTTTTTAATTTATCTTCTCTGAACCACCCGGGCATCCTTCAGGAGTGTCCACTTGGATGTGCCTCTACTCCCGGCCTGAACCCCCGCATTTCCCTGTCTCTTCCCCTGGATGACCTCGGCAAGTCTGACTCCCAGATCACCTTTGGGGTTGGACCAACCCTCCCTTGGTGGCTCTTTGTACCTGTGTGTAAAGGACTTACTTTCCATCGCCGGGTCGGCCCTGGAGAAACCTGGGTGCGCTGGGCCGGCATAGGGATGTAGGTGCTCCACCGGGGCCTCCGTCATCTCACCGGGTGGCCAGAGGGTTTTTTCCACTTTTTGCTGATCCCCAAGTGCAGCCATGCAATGATGTCTGCATGTGGCTGCCCTGTTGACGTCCGCTGCGCTCTTGCCCCAATTTCTAACCCCAAGCACAAGTAATACCTCCGGTCACTACGGGGGGGTCTCTACTGAACTGGGGAACCCTGGATCCCTCCTCAGGGAGTGGAGAGCTGTCCTCTGGATGCTCAATCCACCTCCCTCCCCTGCCAACCCCCAGCTCCCGGGCTTGTTCCCGAACCCGGGCAGCTGGCATGGCGCGAATGTGGCGTCCAGTGCCTCAACCCTCAGCGCCACTGGGCCAGCTTAGACCAGAGTCAATTTGATGCCTAGATATTTAAGGGTGCTGAGATCCTAGCGGAAGGAATACTGGTTCCACAAGAAATGTAAGGGGGCCAATAAAATGGAAGCACCTCATTCTTGGAGGTATTCAGTTTATAATTGGACACCTCACTAAACCTCTTCAAAATAGAAAAAAATGGTCCCTAAAGTTGATGCTGGGTTAACCACATATAACAGAACATCATCAACCTACAGACCCACCCAGTGTTCTACCCTCTAATGTAGATGCTCGAAAACTCAGTGGTTTCCCTCAGTGCTGTGCCATGGATTCCATGCAAAAAGCAAAAAAGAAGGGGGAGAGGGGACAGCCCTGTCATGTATCTCTCCCCAGCTAAAAAGAGGGAGCAACATAACCCTTGAGTTTGATAAAGGCCTGTGGAAAGCTATAAAGCCTCTACAGAAGGAAGACAAAGTCTGTGGATAAGCCAAATTTACTGAGAGTGGCAAACAGCTGAGACCAGGAGACCCTATCAAATACCTTTTTGGCATCAACACTGGCTAATAAGGATGGGATTGACTGGGTATGTACATGATGGAGTATGCGGAGGGTTCAGCAGGGTTGTCACCTGTCTGTCAAGTCCAGACAAAGCCAGTCTGGTCTGAGTGAATGAGGGATGGAAGCTGGGAATCTAATTGGTGGGCAGTGATGGCCATAAATGCCCTACAGTCTATTTTCAAAATGGAGATCAGCTGGTAGGATGAGCACTCCGAAGGGTACTTGCATGGTTTGGAAATCACCGAAATTGTGGCATACTGCTACAACTGCAGCATCACACCCCCTTCTATTAACTCATTGCAGGTATGCAACAGGTGTGGCAGGGGCAGGTCTTTCAGGGTTTTGTAACGTTTGAGGATGTAGCTATCTGGGCCTGGTGCCTCCTGTATCCTGGCCTTGCAAAGGACATCCTCTAGCTCAGTAATTTGCATTGGCCTAATCAAGGCTTCTACCTGTGCTTGTGGTAGAATAGGCAGAGATACAGGGGCCAGAAAGGTCTGGGTACCTTAGCATCAAATTCCTTGTCCAGGGCATAGAGGGTGTTGTAGAAAGTATGGAAGGCCTAAGCCATATGCCCTGTTTTATGAAGGATACGCTTACTGAGAGGATGGTCAATTTGTCTACCATGGCTCTGACTTTCTGGCATCTGACCTGAAGTGCCAGAAGCTGCATGGCCCTAGGGCCCACTTCAGCCAGAGAAAAGGGCCATCTCCATTTTATGCAGATACATTTTACCAATTTCTTTTTTGTGTGGAAGCCAACTGCTCTGCCACTGATGTATACTCCTTTCTGTGAACTTCCTGCAAGAAGCTGAGGATATCATGTAGGTCAGCCAACCTCTGGAACCATTCCTTATGTTTCCTAGCTGTATATTCAATAATGTGGCCTCTAAGGACCACTTTCATTGCATCCCACAGAATTGCCTCTGGGTGCCCTAGCCACAATTAGACTCCAGTATTTCTGGGATATTTTCCTGTAGGAAAGTTAAGAATTCCTCAGTATGGTGAAAGGCTTTTAGGTTCAGTTGGGTCCTAGGGAGATCCTTGTCTAATTTCAGAGAGGTTAGCACCAGCACGTAGTCCGGGAACAGGACTGACCCTATCCTGCAATCTGTAACATAATGCATATGCTCCTACTGCACAAAGCTGTAACCAGTAGGGGTATAAACTGAACGGAGAAGGGAACAGTGAGTATAGCCCTTGGTCATAGGGTGTATGTCCCACCATATGTCAAGCCTGCAGTTTGCACTCAGGAGGGAAAAACATGATTTATGGGCTGCTGGCTGACTAGGTGTGGAGGGGTTGGAAGTGTCCCAAGTATTGGACTGTAGTAAGTTAAAGTCACCTGCTAGGAGCAGCACCCACTTCATCCAGAGAGATATAATGGCATGCTAAGGTAACCTCAACCTGGTGCCCCACCCCTTGTACAATAATCAGAAGGCCTTCCTCATCCTGTTTGATCTTCCTGTCTTGAAGGGGACTCATGTGGGGACCTAAAATGGCCACCCCCCGATGGCTCTCCCTAAGCACTTCAAAACTGTACACAACTGTATACCCAAACTTCCCTAATTTAGCATGCTCTGCATTATTCAGATGAGTCTCTCATAAATAAAGTAATTCAGAGTTTTCTTTCTTATTACAAGACAAAACTTTAGCCCGTTTAACAGAATTGTTTAACTTGCTGACATTCAACGACTACAACAACCGGGAGGCAGTATAGCGCAGTGGTTTAAGTCTCTGAACTGCAAATCTGGTGACATCCAGCAGACAAGACCTGGGTTTGAATCCCACAGCTTCCACTTGCCTACTGTGTGAACCTGAGCAAGTCACTTAACTTCCCTGTGCTCCCAGGTCGCACCTGTAAAAAAGCTTTCAGCTTAGTGTGCTACTCTTGGTTAAACAACTAAAATAAAATAAAAAAAAAATGTGTTCCTACCCATTATTAATCAAATTATAAGGCCCCCACCGCCAATTCCACATCCCCCTTGTATGGCTACAAAAATCAATTGTGTAACTGAGGTTTTTTTTGGAAACAAACACTGAGAAACAGAAATAGAACTGGGGAAAAAGAACAATATCCTGGCTCAGGACAGTGCTAACTGGGCACCACCCAGTCCAGTTGTGGCAGGAATGGGCCTCCAAGGTAGGGATTCACTAACGTGAGCCCTTCACCCACCCAGAACAGGCGAGTTGGAGAAATCTCAGCCTTAACAAGGGGAGGCCCCGATAGTAACCAGTTATTATCCAGGAAGAGAATTAGGGGGTATGTGACAGGGTTGAATAAGGCCCTGCCCCATTTGTTATGCAGAAAGAGTTTAAACACAAGGGTCTGTTCTATCCTATTTAGCAGCTGGGAGGTGAAACCAAAAGAGGGTTAATCTATGTTTAAAAAATGTAATGGGCTGCTGTACACTTTGGGTTAAACCTATGACATAGGGCTACATAGAACAATTAGTTATACCACAAAAAAATATAGATCTGAGTTATTACAAACAGCACATGATAATGCTATGGTGCTGCATTACTGAAGGTGCTGTACTGACTACTAGGTATCACTGCCGTAAGAACCTCACCATATCACCCTCAGATGGTTCCTTGTCATAAGGGCAAATTCAGCATGCCGAACACGCTTATGGCAACCCCACATCACTGAAATTCAATTTCGGCAATGTGGGATCACAGCGCAAGCAAACCTGGTGCACAAAAACTTACATTTTTCATGTATGCAGGGGGCTTTGCCCCCCGCTTAAGGATTCTCAACTCCAGGGGGGTGCATGTCAGAGGGGCGAAAGTCAAAATAAAAAAAAAAGTACACCGTCTCGGACCGGGTGCAAAAAACCCCACCGGCACCTGTTCCTGAACTCTGTATCCCCACCACCCCAAGCAGGCACCTATCCCACCATGTCATGACACCAGCTCGCTGGAACCCCTCAGCACCCCCCCTTACATACCATCCTGTCTCATGTCTGTCAGGCTCACTCCCACCACCCCCCGTGCATGTATACCCATGAGATATCCTGTCACCTTTTCACGACAACCCCCATCCAGTCACCTACCCCAAACCCCCACCGTCAGGGCACTAGCTAAAAGTGGGTCACTGTTTTGGCAGGCACCCATTTGCTAGTGCCCCATATCACAGGATACCCCCTCAGATAGACAGTCTGGTTGAGTGTTTTAATTAAACCCTAAAACACATGTTAAAAAGGTTTGTAAAAGGGAAAGGGATAGACTGGGACCAATACTTACCATACCTGCTTTTTGAATACAGAAAAGTGTCACAGGCATCAACAGATTTTGCACCATTTGAAACACTGTATGGTAGACAACCTAGAGGGCCACTAGATGTAATAAAAGAAACATGGGAAGATAATCCCACTCAGAAACAATTACATCTTATATGTGTGCCCTGAGGAAAGGAGCAGGCAAAATATGTTGAAATCACCCATAGTAACCAGGAAGAGGCCCAAAACCAGCAGAAGGTGTATTATGACCATGGAGTAAAAAAAATGTTTTTGAGCCAGGTGAAAAGGTCTTGCTACTGCTACCCACTACAGAAAAATAAACTGCTAATGAAGTAGCAAGGGCCTTATAAGGTTCATAGATGTACTGGCACCATTAACTATGAGTTTGAAACCCTTGATAGGAAAAATCCTACTAAAGACATACCATGCTAACCTTCTTAAGAAATGGGTTGAAAAAATGCCAAAGGCTGCTTTGCTAGTTTTACCCGAAACTGATAAAGAAGATATTGATATAGTTTATGATAGACTGGAACAAACTATAACTGCTGATGCTTTAAAGGTGAATGTTTTTTTAATCTCCGAGCAAATTGCAGAAATTTGTAACTTGCTAAAGACATTTAAAAGTACTTTTATCACATTGCCAGGCTGAGCTAAAGGTATCAGCCATGTAATAGTGACGAGGACTACTCACCCTATTAGACAAAAGACAACAGATTACCAGAGTGGTTAAGAGCAGACATGGTTAAGGAAATGCAAAAAAAATGAAAGAACTGGGTACCACAGAAGAGTCGAGAAGTGCTTGCTCATCACCAATGGTGACTGTAAACAAAAGAGAGTGAGGTGTAAAACTATGTCTTGATTTTAGGAAACTTAATCAAGTGTCAGAATTTGACAGTTATCCCGTGCCCAGAATAAATGATTTGGTGGACAGACTGGGGCATGCCAAGTATATCAGTATCCTCAATCTCACCAAGGGTTACTGGCAAATCCCCCTAGTTAAAGAATCCAGAAACAAAACTGCATTTGCCACTTCTATAAGATTTCATCAGTTCACCACCATGCCGTTTGGCTTACAAGGTGCTACATTGCAGCAGTACATGGATGCCATTTTATCCCCTCACACTGGTTATTGTGCTGTGTACCTGGATGATGTCATGGTGTACAGTCCAGACTGGAAAAGCTACCTGGAACACCTATGAGTAGTTATCCAATTGATCAAAAAGGCAATTATGACAATCCTACCAAATATGCAGTGGGAATGCAGGAAACCAGATATTTGGGATATGTTTTGGGAAATGGAGAAGTCAAACCAGAGGTTTCCAAGCTAGAAGCTGTAGCTAACAGCCCTGTCCCCAAAACCGAGAAACATGTCAGGTAATTTTTAGGGATGGACTGTTATTATCGGAGATTTGTTCCCATCTTTGCTGAGTTAGCTACTCCCCTCACTGAACTCACAAAAAAATGGTTCCCAGATAATGTGAACTGGACCCCAGAGTGTGACAAGACTTTTTGGGTCATTAAGGCTGCATTATGTTCAGCCCCTGTTTTAAGAAGCCCAGACTCTGAGAACCAATTTCTGTTATAAACTGATACATCAGAGGTAGGCCTAGGTGCAGTCTTGAGTCAACATATAGATGGGAAAGAACATCCTATTCTGTATATCAGTAGGAAATTGCATGACAGAGAGAAAAGGTACTCCACCATTGAAATTACTTACTAGGCGCAAACTTTGTATTTATAACAGATCACAGTCCTCTCTGCTGGTTTAACCAAATGAAGCATAAAAATTCTAGAATCACACGGTAGTACCTGGCACTACAGCCATTTAAATTTAAAGTGATGCTCACATCTGGGAAAGAGAATGTCAATGCTGATTTCCTGTCAAGAAATGGATCAGGAATCGAGAATTCTGAAGGTTGAAAAAACAAAAATATGGGAGTTGAAACTTCACTGTTTGCTATGCTACATATGCACTGAACGGTAAAAGTTATAAGCTAATGCTAGAAGATTATTAAAAGAAAGTCTTGGAAACCTGTTTTTAAAAAACAGGTTCCCTCTTAAAGAGGGAGGTATGTGACAGGGTTGAATAAGGCCCTGCTCCATTTGTTATGCAGTAAAAGTTTAAATGCAAGGGTCTGTTCCATCCTCTCCTTTTCTGTATCTTGTCTGTCTGGTTGGGCAACCACATTTTCTTGTGGGACCTAGGAACTGATCACTCTGACAGTTTCACAATTGTCTGCCTCTTGCTATCTTTCTGTCTTCACTTGCTGTTCTGTCTTTTGTTCCACCTTTCATACCTGCAGTTATAAAAATATATGTGGATCTTTATGTGAAAATGTCACTGATACTGGAGTCCTTTGTTTAAAACTTTATATAGTTATACTGTTGAAATTATTGCAATTTGGAACTCAAGGAGTTAACCTGAGAATGCTGGATGCAAAATCTCTGCAGAGCAGGCTACAAGAGGTCAGTTGTGGGTCATTATGTTCTTTCTGATACACCTGCAAGAACACTGGAAACTGGCAGGAATATTCTGTGAAAAAAACTATCTCCTTAACGAGCTCCCTGCAAAGACTGGTTATAAAGAGAGATTCAGATTTGAAACTGAGAAGAAGCACTCAGAAGGAAGTCTGTTTTCTCTGTTTGAATTGCCTTTGTAAATAGCTATTCTGAACAACTTTTATTTTGTATTTTATTGTTATTAATAATAATAAAATGCTTATTGTGAATTTTTCAACTGTTCCTGGTTTTCCTATGCTTCCCAATCTGTGCCTAGACAACAGGATATTTGATGTTAATAGGTGAGATGCACCCTTTCCATCCCCTGGATTATAGTACCAATCATTATGACTAGGGCTCCTTTGCCAGAGAGAGAGAGAGAGAGAGACCCAATCCAGCTGGAGGTGGCCTAATCACCACCTTGGAGAAGAGTCAGGGGATGCTGCATTACAGTCATCTATCTTGGGAGCTGTCAAAAGGAAACCTAGTGATGATACAATATGCCTCCAGACAGCTCAGCATCTATGGATGAGTAGAAGCCCTAAAGCTGCTAATACAGAATATCCTTAAGGATATGATTACTGCACTGGGGAGGAGAATAGCAAAGTAAGAAAGTCCTCCCTCACAAGTGCAGAGTGTGTCAAAGATGTATATAATACTCCCAAGTAAACAATCTGGAAAGTGAAGTCCAGATATCTCCCATCAGAGGGCATATCCAATATGAAGGTCCTTTGAAATCAGTCTGCCCACTCCTAAACCCCCTGTGCACAGGGATAAGAGTCATTGATACTGTAGCTTGCAGCCTCCTGCATTTGTCCAAAGAAATACTCCAAGGAGGTGGTGGTGGGGGGGAGTTCCAGAATGTTCTTGTGCCATCCTGTGTCCCCCGCCAACCTCACTCCCCCACCCAACTGTGCACATCTTTCTAACCATGCTGAGCTACCAATTGACTGAAATCCTCGATGGACTCTTGTGATAGACACTACATGCAGTAACACTCGTCTGCATGTCTTTCTAACATCCCTGAACCCTCAACTGACTGAAAACCTCTATGGACTCTAGTGACAGACATTATATGCAGTAATACTTGCATGAACGTCTTTCTAACCTCCCTGAACTGGCAACTGACTGAAAACCTCTATGGACCCTAGGGGCAGACTTTACATGTTGTAATACTCATATGAACATCTTTCTAAAGTTCCTGGATCCTTGACTGACAGAAAACCTCTATGGAATGTAGCAACAGACGCTGCATGTAGTAATGTTCAAATGCATGTCTTTTGTTTTGATATTTAACATTTTTATTATTTTTTTTCAGTTTAAGTACACATTATATGGGCATGCACAGTATTAGTCATTAGGGTGAAAATATGCCATGCAGTCCTCAAACTCTTCAGCTGGACTGTTGCTAATCATCACTGAGAGCAGGTTCCCTGTTGGGTTGAATATAGGACAACACAAAAACAATGAAGTAAACCATGACTCAGGTGATCTATATGGTACAAGTTTTAAAACATGTATAACCTAAGTCTGGTATCTCTATGATACAAATGATGGATCAAGATCCATTATCTGCATTGTCCATGGTTGCCACAGGTCCAGAAATTTCAGAAAACACTTCCTCAAAGAATGCCACAATTGTTCCATAATATAATGTAGTCTTTTCATTATGGAAAACCACTGTTGAAAAGTGGAGGCTTCCTCTCTCAGCCAATGCTTTGTTATCCCTTTATGTGTAGCCAATAATAGTATATACAATAACTTTCTGGGAAGTCCCTTGAGTGGTATATGGTCCAGAGGTGTGTTCAGAAGTACCAATGCTGGCACAAGAGCCAGAAAATTTACAAACAGCATTTTTAAGTGGCGGTCTATCTCTTGCCAATAACTAACCAACTTTGAGCAAGCCCAGGAAATGTGAACTTGATCTGCACTGGTCTCCCTGCACTTCCTCCAACACTTCCCCTACTGTTCCCCAATATAAGATACCTGCACCACTGGGGTACAGAAGTATCAGTTATGGCACTTCCAAGAAAAGTCCCTCCAAAAGGGAGACAATGTGATTTTAACTGAGCTTAAGGAACACTTTGGCCAAGTGTCACATAGCACATCTACTTGGAGGTCATGAGACCACCTCTCCACTATAATCCATGTGATAATATGACCAAGCTCTTGAAGGCCTCTGTACAGTACAAGTTCCTTATTAAGTGTCCCCATTAACCTTTAAGTGGGGCAATTATCATTGTCTACAGGAATTCCATGGATGTTGGTAACCTTGTCCTTTCTGTCCCTTGTTTTAATACATATGCTCTAATTTGCAAATAGCAAAAGTGTTCTCAGCTGTAAGTCCTGGTATAATCTGAAATTCCACCAATGAAAGAACTCTCGATTCATTTAGAAATTGAAAAATATGGCCCAGATCTTACTGCCACCAACAGCAAAAAGTATGATCTATGTTGGCAGGGGCAAAGTTTTTATCAAAAGTTGTGTGTACAGAGATATAACATTACATTCTGGGGAACCCAGCAACTCTTTCCATGTCGTTAAGATGATAGCCTTAGCTGATAAAAAAAACCCTTAAAGGTGATCACTAGGGGAGAGGAAAATACAAATTTTATTGTGACGTGGAGATCATTCAAATGAAATGCTGTGTGCTTCCAGGATGCCACACAATTTTTAGAGGGCCAATAGAAAAGAAGTCTGAGATGAAATGCCGTGGCATAGTTTCCTAGTCTGCACTTTTTCTAACCACGCTAAGACACAGACTCACCAAAAACCTTTATGGACTCTCGGGACAGCCACTACATGTAGTAATACTTGTATGCATATCTTTCCAACTTTCCTGAGCTGCCGAATGACTGAAAAACCTCAATATGGGCACACGCTGCACATAGTAACACTGGTGTGCCTGTCTCTCTAACCTTGCTGAGCCACCAAGTAACTGAGAACCTCTACAGATTCATGGGACAGACATGGCATACAGTAATACTGGCGTGCATTTCTTTATAACCTTGCTGAGCCACCAAATGACTGAGTGAAAAGCTCTATGGATTCAGGACAGACACTGCATGCAGAAAGGCTCATGTGCATGTCTTTCTAACCTTGCTGAGCTGTTCATTGAGTGGCTGCAGATCTCTATAGACTATGAACAGACACTGCATGTAGTAATGCTACTTTCGCATACACACACACACACACACACACACACACACACCACGCACACACACACACCTCGCATGCACACACACGCACGCACGCACGCACACACACACACACACACACGCACACACACACACTCGCATGCACACACACACACACTCGCATGCACACACACACCACACACACACACACACACACACACACGCACGCACACACACACACACACACACACACACATCTTTCTAACTCCATTGAACCACCAACTGACTGACAGCCTGTATCAACTCTATGGACACACACTGCATGTAGTAACTTGCATGTTTTTCTAACCTTGCTGGGCTGCCAACTGACTGATGGAAAACCTCTATCGACTCTGCATGTAGTAATGCACACATGCATGTCTTTCTATCCTCGCTGAGCCACTGAAAGAAAACCTTCAATGAACTGTGAATAGATGTTGCATTTATTAACATTCACAGGCATGTCTTTCTAATCTTGCTGAGTCAATGACAGAATGAAAATCTTTATGGACTATGAGTAGACACTGCATTTATTAACACTCGCAGGCATGTCTTTCTAACCACTCTGAGCAGCCAACTGACCGATTAAAAACCTTTGTGGGCAGATGCTGCATATAGTAATATTCTCATGCATGTTTTTCTAACCCCACTGAGCTGCTGACTCACTGAAACTCTAGAGACAAACATTATGTATAGTAATTTTCATGCACACATTTTTGTAATCTTGCAGAGACAATGACTGAGTGAAAAGCCCTCTGGATGCTATGGACAGACACTGCTTAAAGTAATGTGCACACACATCTTTTTTTTTTTTTTAATGGTGTCGGCGTGGCTCAGTTGGTAGCACATCCACCTCTGAACCAGAGAGTCATGAGTTCTCATCCAACACTGGGATTGGACTTCTACCTAAAATGCTGGCACCTGAGTGCAGTATTGGGGAGTGCTGTATAGCTGGGGTGTGTCATCCTTCGGATAAGACATTAAACCGAGGTCCATTCTACCCATCCCGGTGCTGTCCTGATAGGTGTCCAGGTGGAAGTAAAAGAACCCAGGGCATTCTTCACAAAGAGTAGGGAACATTCCCGGTGTCCTGGCCAACATTCCCCTTCCTATAAAACTGTTTCATACAATTGTCCAGGCTGTGTGTGGGTGCTGATGTGTGATATGGCTGCCACTACACATTCAGTCACTTCACTACCAGTCTAGCATTGCTTGTAAAGCACTTTGGGATACACTGTGTATGAAAAGCATTATATAAATTCTTCTTCTTCTTCTTAACCTCCCTAGCTATCAACTGACTGCAAATCTCTATAGATTCTAGGAACAGACACTGCATATAGTAACACTCATGATCATGCCTTTCTTTTCTAACCTTATTCAGCGGTCAACTGACTAAAAACTTTAATAGACTCTGTGGACTGACACTGCATCTAGTAATGCTCCCATGAGTATCTTTCTAATCTCCTGAACCACTGAATGATGTGCAGATATTGCATATAGTAACACTCTCATGCATGTCTTTCTAACCTCCTGGACCACCAAATAACATACTAACTAAATAACTTTGTGGACTACGGACAGGCATTAATTACTAAACTTGAAAAAAGGCACACAAAAAAAAAAATCCTTGATTGGTTATAATTAGAACCAACAAAGATTCACTTGCTTCTGCTGAGTGGCAGTAGTCTGTTTCTCCAACAAACTGTGACAGCAATGCATCATGATCACGTCACCGCTCTAAACAAGTCGCCAACGTAACATGTCATGGTATACATAGGCCGACTAGATGGTCCACATGGAGTCCATCTGCCAACACATTGTATGTGTTTATGTTTCTATGAACCCTGAAACATTGCTACCTGGTGTGTCTGCTTGGTTGCACACTGTACCTGCTTCCTACCCGGCGCAGCTTGACATTAGCAGGCAGGGGTTCGCTTCCTCTTGCTGTCTCATACCCATTTTTTGCACATAGCCCCTTGCTTACAGTTTTCATGTATGTGGTGATTTATGGTGGCTTGGAGTTGAAATAGTAAATAAGGTTGAGAATGGAGTTGCATCCATGAAGATGTGGTGACTGGGTGGTGACACAGTTCATTGGTGGAGCCAATCCCAGTCCTGTTGGCTATGCCTCTTGCTGATGGAAGTCAGGTTTACCCATCAGTGGAAAAAAGGGGTAATTAACACTTACAGTGGGTAATAACCAGTATCGTTCTTAGTTAGCAATTCTTCAGTATATCTTCACACCCACACAAAAAGTTCAAAGATTATGCTGCATAATAATTAACCCAAGCTCTCTTTTAAATACAGGTAAACGAAACTCAAAAGTAGACTGCTGTAAGGATGGCGGCCAGTAAACAATCTTCTGATCTTGTTGAGGAGTTAATGTGTCCAGTTTGTCTGGATTTGTTCAAATGTCCTGTTACACTGGAGTGTGGGCACAACTTCTGCAGGCCCTGCATTGACAGAGTTTGGGACAGTGAGAAAACTCCCTCCTGTCCTGAGTGCAGAGAGCAGCTCCCAGCCAAGAAGTATGCTGTTAATAGACTCTTGGCTAATGTGGTGGAGAAAGCAGGGAGATCAAACCTGGATCTGAAGGATAAGAAATCAGACCTGAGTCCAGAACCTCACATTGCAGAGGGAGTAATCCAGCTCTGTGTGGAGCACGAGGAGAGACTGAGGTTGTTCTGTAAGGAGGATGAGACCCCCATCTGTGTCGTCTGTCGGGATTCACCTAAACATTACTGCCACAGCTTCCTACCCCTGCAAGATGCAGTCAGTATATATAAGGTAAGATACATTTGTCAGTGAATAATATCATATAGAGAACAATGTATGGGCAACAATGTGTAATGAGGTTTTTATACATACCTTTAGTTTGTATTACCATATAGATCATGAGAACCAAAGCTGAGCAGTTTATTCAGCTATCACACACTGAGGGTGTTTAACATAATGAGTTTTAACAGTTGCATGTACTTTATTTTATATAATTACTGGTTGACAGAACCATGGTTGTCTGGCAGTAGCAAATCTGACCAAAAAATGATAGTACATTTTGGCTGCAGCTGTTGTGTCTTGAATTTGTGTGCAAGAGTGAGGTGATGCTCCATTACACACACTCATGTGTAACATGGTATATGTAATGAAGAATTTCAGGTACTGTTTTTGGGTTGTAATCAATCCCAACCAGTTATAATAAATACCTAACATTTGATCTATCATTAAAGGCAAGGCAAGCTTATTTATGAAATGCATTCCTTAGACTCAACACACTGTCCATACACAACACTAAAACTCAATTACTGTAAAATGTTTACCATAGTGGCACTTGACTAACCAGCTAAAGCAAAACCGATAGTAAAGAAATACACATACATGAAAGTGTTTTAAAAACTGTCAGGGCAGGTGAAAGTGCATTGACATTCATTTAGCATGACTGAGTTTCACAATGACTAGTCTGAAATCATCTTTCTGCTGACTGTCCTTGTTATCTGGTGATTAAGGTCCAGGAGCTCTGCAGTATTTGGGTTAGGTTTTAATGATTGTATTTTTCCATTTTGAGCTTAGCAGCATAGGACGCTAAGGGCAGAAAGAGTCATCGAGTCTATCCAGCCTGCTCTGGATCCCCCCCCCCCCGAGCTACTCTAAGATGACTCCCCTCTCAACCACCTACCTGCCACCCCCAGTTCTCCTCACCCTCTCCTGGTTTATAACAGGGCTGTGCAAATGCCATATAACAGCTTAAATTCATGCTGGTTGTACTATATTTAGTGCTCTGAGCACACCTAACATTTTCATACCATCTTACTTTCATGGGTGGAACACTAGTACTGCTATTGTATAGTGATTCTCCTAATATTCACCATCATTTTATTTTCATGCTAATACGAAAGCAAGAAAAGTATTGAAATTAAAAAAAACAGTGAAGATTTCCTGTTATACAATACCTTGTCCTGAATATTCAGTATTTGATCTGAGTATTATATTCTGGTCCCCAAATAGATGGGTAGTTGGTATTCGTTATTTGATATTCAGCTGTGAGTGAGGTGGAGAAAGAAAAAAACATAAAATAACTCAACCTCCTCATGTGGCAGCCAGAGGCAATCTCTTTACTACAGTACCAGCCCATTTCAGTCATTTCACAGCCACCGCCCCATTTCTCCAGTGCCCCGAAGAGTGCCAGAGATAAAGATATTAAATTGTTGGCTCTGACAGTATCTTTTCAAGTTTACCCCCACCCTAGTCAGACTCCCTCTGTCCTCTTTTATATAGGTTTTTTATTTCAGTCTCCTTTGAACCCTGAACCTGAATGGGGGGAAGTGGTAACCAATATTCTACCAGGTTAGTCAGCCGGTACAACTGCCACTATGTCCCTCACTCAGCTGTAGTGCTTTGCTGCTCTGTAGGTTTAACAGAGAACTGTCAGCACTAGGAGTCCCACACCCATGTGTGTAGCTGGTACTAATTTGCACTTTGCGGTAAAAACATATTACTGTTTACTGCAGTATAGTAGTTTGTATCACACTAATTCTGTTGACTTGTAAGCTGACATTTTCTGTTATAAAAACATCCCAGAATCCCCTGCTGCTGACATCAGAGGAGGGCTGCAGCAGTGGGAGATCCAATAGCCTGCAGTACATGTTAGAATTTTATAAGCTCTGATCTTTGGGTTGCTGTTCCTGCTGTCCTCCCTGGACTAGGTACAGTCATAGATAGCCGTGCTTAGCCCTGGGAGAACAACTGAACCAGCAAACATATGATCGGAGATTATAAAAGCTCTAAAATACACTGCAGGCTATTGAATCTCAAACTGCTTCAGCCCTCCTCTGATGTTAGCTGCAGGGGATTCTGGGATTTGTAATGACAGAAAATGTCAGCTTGCTGGTCAACAGAAACAGTGTGACACAATCTACTATACTGCAGTAAAGAGTAAGTAAACAAAATGTTTTTGCTCACAGAGTGCAAGTTAAGACTAGCACCATATGTGCTGACAGTTCCCCTTTAACTGACCGTCATATGACCATTACAGAATCAAACATCTGTCAATGAGGAGTGAGTGAGTTGGTGCACAACCATGAGGAAAGGGCAGGGCAGGAGCATCATTGAATGACACTGTGTAGCCTGATTGGCCAACCTGACTTGAGCAGTGTGCTCATTACAGTTCAGATTGAGTGCACTGCCTCCTGCTGTGTTTTCCAACATATTAGCCAGTCATTTAATTAGTGGAACACCACTATGCCTTGCCTGAACACTCTGGGTGCTAAGGTTAGGCAGAAAGGCACTATCGTAAACAGGTATGGCCTACCCTGAACCTCAGGTATTTTCTGTTGCATTGTGATCTTATTGGGTATATCCGAAAGTAAGCATCTTTCAGATCTGAGGACCCTATTCAATCCCCTGTCTGCAGGGATGGAACCACTGTTACCATTCTGAACTTTTCCTTATTCAGGTGACTGTTCAAGAACCTCAGGTGCAGAATGGGTCACCATCCCCCCAGTTTTCTTGAGCGTGAGAAAGTATCTAGAAGGAAGACCCTTTGCCATCTGTGAAACAGGAACCCTTTCCACTACTTTTAATTGCCAGAGCTTTGTCCACTCCAGATTCAGCATGATTTTTAGCTCTGTACTTTGAGCTGGAAGAACTGTGATTTTGTTTAACTTTGATTTTCCAGATCAAGATAGGGTTGTGACATATTAGCACACAAAACCAGGAAAGAAACAAAAAGAGAATCCTTTTATTAGGTAAAAATAATACCTTTTTATAATGAAGGTTAAATATACTGTACAAACTTTGGAGGCCTCTAGTACTGCCTCTTGTTCAGGTATGATACGGAATGTAGACTGAAGCATGTTTTGTAGGAGTTTGAGTCTTGTTAGCTATGCAAGTAACAACAATAACTGCTGAAGTTTGAGTAAACTTTGAAGTGTTAATTCTTGTTAGAGCAGTAGGAATAAGGTTACTATTTACATTCTAGTTATTTTGAGATGGTTTCTAATCAATAGGCTCATCGTGAATACCAAAAAAAGGGCCATGCTGTTCGGGTACAAGCCTAGATTAGTCAAAGTAGCGGTAGTAAATAATCCCCTGAATATTCTGTCACCTGATGGTATCCCCCTCGAACAAGTAACAGCCTTCAAATACCTTGGGGTTATACTTGACCTCTCCTTGACCTTTTCTGAGCACATTAGGCTCATGATCAAATACTTCAACCACAAACTGGGAATCAGCGGAGAGCAGATTTTTTTCGGTACTTGCAAGTAGCTTGATTTCTTAGGACTGGATCCAATATTCAGCAGGTGTTGGCGGACCCACCCACCCTGAAAATCTTCATAGAAAATGCAGATGGGGTAACACAGCTAAAAAACATATCTCGAACTTGGTCAAATATTATAGCTATACCGCAGAGCTCCCCCCTTTTGTAGGCCAAGGGATATGAGAAATGGAGGCACAGGTTACTTTAGAAATGAAGGACTGGAAGGGCATCTGGGAGGGAAATCTTTGGACTTCAGCATCAAATAACTGGCAAGAATTTCATTGGAAGGTGGCAAGTAGATTTTTCTTGACACTGTCCAAGCTAAACATTATGCACAGATGAGGTCAGATATATATTGGAGGGATTGTGAGGGGGACACCACACCATATTTTGGGACTTGTCCTAAATTGACCTTGTTCTGGAATGAGATGTGGCCCATATACAAGCATATAGTAGGCACCTCCATGGAGGCTGATTTTACATACCTGGTCTTGGGGTGGTTGCCTAAGGGAAAGAGAAACAATCTACAGAAGAATTTTTAAGGCATCCTAGTGGTGGCGGCCTGCAAATCCATCGCCCAAAATTGACTGACCACTAACTGCCCAAGGGTAGCAGACTGGCTAAATACCATAAAATCAATTTATCTATTTGAGAAATTAACAGGAGAACTGAGGTTACAGGTGGATCAACTGCAGGGGCTGTGGTTGCCCTTCATGACCTATATGGAAGACAGGGAGGGAGGGAGGGAAGGACGGTCAGTCTTGTCATGATAAGCTGAGGGTCACTAACAGGTCCTGGATTAGGCCTGGTATGATAGTAACATAGAGAGGGAGCCACACAATACTGGTCTTAGAAGTATCACCCTTTATTTTTCCCTAGGTCACTGACCCCATGACAACTGTGGTTTTAACATTGTTTCAGTTTATGCTGAGTTCTGTTATTACTTTAAATGTTCTTAGGATAATGTGACTGCATATCTTTGGAAATGTCCACTATCATTAATGGTGCATATTAACTGGTGAGGCTGTGGTCTCTGAAATGATCTGAATACTGTAAATTGGACACTGAGGTCAATGGACTTAATGGAGACAATTTACATTTCTCTGGAGATAAGACGGGCAGGATAGGGAAGAATGGACTTTTGGATAGATACGCCAAAATGATAGGAAGTGAATTTTATACTTTGTTGGATAAGGGTTAATTTTTCTATGCAAGTTACATTATGATTACTGGCAACTCTAGATTTTGTCTCTTGAGTATTACTTTCATGCCGTGTATGTGTCATGTAGGTTAAAAAAAAGAAACTGGGGGTCGGTTTCTGACTAAAGTATCATATGACCTTTGAAGTTCAGCTGGCCATTGCTAAGGGCACATTATGTCCCCTGCTGGACCACCACTCTCCCATCTACATGCATACTTGTGGTGGCCCACTCCAGCGGGACACCCTGACAGCGAAACCTGAAAACAGACCATTAAAGCAACAGTTGCTATAATGGTCTGTTTTCAGTGTGGCTTCTATCAGTGGACAGCCCCTTCCCAGAACAACTCTGACCTGGAGTTGATTATAATTTATTGTGGGGGGGTTGGAGGCATAGCTCTCCACAAAAAACACTGTCTTTTGTGTTGGTATTGTGCCATCCATCAGGGAATGTGGTGACAAGCACAAGTGGTGCTTCTGTATACTTGCTTTGATTGCTCCTAATTCCACTCCTCACAGCACTCTTTGCCAGTCATGTGGCTGGTTCTCTGCTCATGCCCACTGGGAATACCTGCTTGGCTGCCTTATTGATAAACCCTTTTTGGGACTTCAAGGCCTCCCCTTTGAATCACCTCCTCAAGCCCAAGCTGTGTGACTACAGCATCAGATCAACATCACATCAACTCCTGGAGCAGTTTACCTGTATGGGTAAAAGATCCTTTTCTTTTGCTGCTCCCTGCCATTGGAACAGCCTGCCAACCTCACTCCACTCGATGGGGATAAACTCCCTATTCAAAACCCATTATAAGGTGGCTCTCATGTCGGTTTCAGCCTGCAAGTGCCACCCCTGATATTAGTCAGATGGCTCCTGTGATTGATCACTTCATGTGTTTGGTCCTTTCGTATTCTCTGTGTCTTGTGATGCCGCTGCTTATGTTGTACAGTTTGTGTAATTTTTGTCCATACTGCTCTGTATATCATGTATATTGACAGATCTATTTTTGAGACTTAGTTTTCACCTGAATAGTTTATATTATGTACCAAGTCTTGTATCATTTATGAATTTTTTTTATCTATTATTCACTGCTGTTGGATTGCCTGTATTTTCAAATTGCATCTTGTCCTGCATATGTTACCTGCGTTGCACACATATACTTTTGCCAAAACTCATTATGTGCCATCTTGATGGCCTGGGTCATGCCTGAAATCTGTCCATTGGGCCTGTGCACCCAGCCAGTTAATGAATGAATGAATAAATAAATAAATAAACAAATAAAGTAGTTGATGTCACAGAAAAAAACAGGAAGGTGTTTTTTTAGCAATGCAGGTGAGACGCTGCAGAGAGTTTAGAACACTAGATATCTTTGCAATGCTGATTTTCATCAAACAGAGGCTGAGTAGAAGGTGTTTAGAAACTGTTTACACATAGCCTTTCATATGCAGCATGCTGCACTCCTGACCTGCCACTACTGAGCAACAGAGTGGACTATGACCCAGCAACAAAGATGATGGATTTATCATCTATGTAAATTTGTACAAAACTCTGGAAGTTTGATTCTCAGAAGCCTGACTTTGATGCAAGGTGCCTGCATCACACAGCAGTGGTGCAAAGGGCACCTTCTGTCAAAACATGTGGATTTCACTAGTCTTGAAGGCCCTCTACACCACACTGGAACACAATACACCAGACCAGCCCTGAACCAGGTCTGCACCAAGCTGCTGGGTGCACAAGGGCACTAGGGAGCTTGTGGCAGATGCAAGCTGCCATATCTCCTAAATTGGGATTCTGTAAATCCCCCCAGAGGACACATTTCCAAGTATTGTTAGACCAGCCAGGGTTGGTCTAACAGTTCAGGCCCCACCTCTGGAGCCCACCCTGGGTGATATGGAACATGTGCCCCAGACCCCCCTCCCTAACCCTGATCCTGTGTTGCATATGTAACCCTTACCCTGGCCAAGAGCGACATCTTGTAACCAGGACCCCACTTCTTCTTACACAGGCAAGTCAGCAAACCACAACTTGGCAAAAAATAAGTATTACCCCTGGCATCAGGGTAACTACTTGGCTCAGGCATCTAAGAGGTTGGGGGGTTAGAGCACTAAATAACATTTATATTTACTCTGAGTCTGGAAGAGGGGTGCCAGGGATATGCTGTGTCTCCTATCTGAGGGGGCCCCATAACATTTCACTCAGACTCACAGATGGATTATCCACAACCATAAAATTGTCATTGTATTGTATGGCTTTATTTCTGACAAGATGTTAAGCAGATCTAAGGTGGCCCCCCAAGTTTGTACTGTCCAGGACAGATGACACAACTTTTGCAGTAGAAGAAACATTTTTCCACACAGAAACACAAGCAGTACTGTACATTCCAACATGAACCTTTTCCAAAACATGACCAGGGACACTGGTTTTCCATTTTTAACGGTAACACCGGTAACAATCACGGAATCCTGCTTGGTTTGCGGATTTTGAATTCTTGTACCGGTGCTTCACGGAAATTGCATGTCACTGCACAGAATCTCTAAGATTTCAGCATCTTTTCAAATTTTTTTTATTTTCTTTTTCTATGTCCCCTTCTCACAGCATCAGTCTCAACTTTTCAGAGATGCCTAGGCTAGGTATCCCCTAGCTTCACCCCAGGTAATGCTCAGGAGCTCCTGTGGGCCTGCCCCTATCCTGCCTGGATTGTACCCCCCCAGGTGGGAAGGGAGGACACCCCAGGTCACCCCTCCAGACTCCGTTAGTGTGTGTCAGGCAGCTCAGCGGGTCCCTCATGGAGCCTGGTTATGAAATCTGGGGCACCTGGGTCCCTTCTGCCAGTGACCGATGTACAGTGATTGTTCCTGGTTTTCTGGTCTCTGTCCCTGAGGGCATCTGCACTAGAGGAGTTCCAGAGAGGTAGGTCACATAGAGACATGCCACTGTTCCAGATCCTGGCTAGCTTCCTCCCCTCCTGATCACTCTGCAGCACCATTGCACCACCACCCATGGTCATACAGGTAGTGGTAAAGCAGCAGGACCTGCAGCCCACCCTTCCCGGAGGAGGAGAGCAGTCCCCCAGGTGTTCGATCCTACTCACCTGGCCAGACCTCCAGCAACCCGAGTTCACTTCTGACCCTGGGTCACTGGCATTGCAAACAATAGTGCTATCAGAGTCACCAGTGGGCCGACCCAGATTTCAGCATCTTAAAATGAATGCTGATGTGCTTTGCATTCTTTCTGCTTTGCTGCATAGAGAGTCAGTAGGGAAATCACCTGCACTGCTTTTGTTGTAATCAGCCATTCAGTTTAATCACCCATGCCTAGTGGTTAGAGTAACAAACAGTGATTGAACTAGGTACATCCAGCAGACTTGGGTTTGATTCCCACAACCTCCACTTGCATACTGTGTGACTCCAAGCAAGTCACTTAACCTCCCAGTGCTTCTAGGTCACTCCTGAAAACAGACAGTTCTGCCTAGTGGGCCTACCTGCTTTACAAAGAATATAAAATACCAATACATGTTTACTACATCATAGAATAGTAGTCAGGGTACCATGTAATTTGCTTATGCTTTACTTGGGCTGCAAATGAGTTTGTATAGGTAAAGACAAATGTTCAGATACATTTTATGTGTTTTATGCTTGTTTTTAGATTTTAGTCAGATTTTCATTGTATTCTTTGCATATGAGCATCTAGGTTATAGATTGCTAAATACAGGATCACTGTTACCAACTAGCTTATTCAAGTTTATACTGTAATCAGTAGAGCCATCCAAAATCCTCAGTTGTTTGAATGAAAACTAGTCTGAATGGAAGTATGTTCACAGAGAAGAAACTGCCTTACTACTTATGAAAAGACTTTACAGTTAACACCCCATTTAGGTGAACTGGATGATTTGCACCTTTTCTCCCACTTGCTGTTTCAGTCTGTGTGACAACAAAAAGTTTTCTGATGACTGCTTCAACAAAAGCAAATGTTAAGTATTTAAGTGTACTTATGTTTGGCCAGTGGATTTTGAAAGCACAGTCAATGACATACAGAAGGTAAGACCCCAGGGCTGTATGATGCTGGTGGGCAGAGTGGTGCTCAATTCACATCTGAACAAAGACATGAAAACTGGGAGACACCCTTTTCATGGACACCAAGTAAAAAAAAGAATCCACATGTCTGGGAGATGAATGAATCCATTTGAAGGTCCTCCACTAATCACTTGTGGATTTTTTAGGTGAAGACACTTTATTTCAAAGAAGCAAATTCAAGCAGTTTTTTTTTCTCCTCCTATCCCCTGGCCATCCACTCCTTCAGGCCTGCCAAGGCCTCCCTACCACTGCTGCTGAGTTCCGACCACCATCCACTGCCCCTTACTGCTGTGCTACCAGATATCCCAAAGTAACCCTTCATTGAGTGGGCCTCTACCCCTGTGGGAGGCTAGCAGGGGAGGAGAATTACCCCCAAAGAGCTTCCTGTGTATCCTGAGCATGGCAGGGGTCAGAACGGACACATGTCTGGGGCTTCCAGCTTATGGAGGGACTAACAGCTGTCCTTCAGTTGGCCAGTGGGTGTTTTCCACTTTCCTGACAGGCCACATGATGTCAAGGCACAAGCCTACATCCGCCACCCCTCCTGCAGTGAGGGCTGACATGTTGTTGTGCCTCTGGCCTCCACCAGGGGCCAGCAAATGCTGAGCCATGAATCCACCCTCCCTCCCAGGAGAAGGTGCGTGGTCATTGGACAATCAAGCCTTCACCCACCAGCTGGCCCTTCAACACCCAAGTCTGTTCCCTAACCCTGGTCAGCAGTGTCACAGGCAGAAATCCAATTCAGGCAGTTAAATTATAGATAGGAAAAAACAAAGGTAGTCCACCTTAGTGGTGATGGTTCAGATTAATTCACATCTGAGTTCTAACAAGCAAAGAGACCAAGTCATTTGTAACTTGTGCATGTGGATGTGGGTGTTGAAGAAAGGGGATCATAGTGCTGTCACTACTGCCATCACCCCTGAAGGATGTGGACTGCATTGTTGCTACTGCCATCACACCAAAGGGGTGGGGGCTGTAGTGATTCTGTCATCACCACTGGTGGATGGGGAATGTAATACTGCTGCCATCACACCTAAGGGACGGGGGCCACAGTGCTGCTGCTTCTGTCACACCTGAGGGAGGGAGGGAGGTCATAGTGATGTTGCTGCTGCCATCACACCAGAGGGATGGGGGCCATAGTGCTGTTGGTGCTGCCATTGCACCTGAGGGATGGGGCCATAGTGCTGCTTCCATCACACCTTAGGGATGGGGGCTGTAGTGCTGCTGCTGCCATCACATCTTGTACCTAAAATAACTTTAAATTGGTACAAGATGGAAGGATGTGCAACAGTGGAGGTCAAAATTGCTTAAATGCATGTTAGCAGAGTTAAAAAATTGTTAAATAAAGTACAGAGAATCAAATACCGGTAAAACCGGATTTTGGCTTAGCAGACACCGGTGACAATACCGTTTTTTACAATGTGCAAAATGGAATATGCCCTTTCTCAATCCCGGTAAACCAGTGTCCCTGAACATGACCTATCCACCCTTTTGCATAGGGATCTCTGGATTTCTGACCAAGTGTCTATATAATGGAAATTACCACACCCACTTAAATTGAACCTCCTGATGAGATGGACCCTTGTTAACACCTGCAGGCAACTGTGCCTATCTGGTAACTAGTTAGCTCTGAACTTTGACTATAAGTGTCTAGGTGGAAGACTAGGTTTGCTGACAGAAAACATTAAGCTTTACCTAAGCTCTTTGTGTCCTAGGTTTGCTTGAAAAGACAGAGCAAGGAGCAACATCTCACAGATCTGCCTGCACCTCACTGTTTTGCCTTGCAGGTTTAGCTTATGAACCGCAGTTGATTTTTAGTTTTGACTTAGTGTGCGTAGTTCCCTGATTGTTTCTTTCCACTGCAAGGAGGCTCGTATTACCCCTCCCTCTGAATCCCCCCCCCAATGCATTGACATTTATAGCCTCCTAGCACCTCCCATTTCCTACAGAGTTACATCAGGAAGTAAACAATACTGCCTTTACTTCTTTCTAGCACTAGACCTCACACATCATTAGAGGGAGCTGTACATAAAAAAAAACTTCTTCTTAGGGACAGAACTTATGTTTTGATTCACATATTCTCTCTATTACTTTTTCCACAGGTGCTTCTATTTACATCTGAACTGCTTTACTACTTCCTTTCTAGCAACCTTCTTCCTAGGGGCATTAAAAAACCTCTCTACTACTATTTCTTCTCTATGCCCTTTCTAGTAACCTTCTTCAATAAAACTTTTTATTTTTTTTCTCTCTTAAGCAGGATTTATATTTCCATCTACACATCCTCCCTATTTCTGCTAAAGCCAACTTGTACATGTGCTTTTTATTTTCGTCTGCACTTGCACTTTGCCTTCTTGATATCTCAGTCCGAGGAAGGCTCAAGTAGTTGTATCCCACAAGGGGGTTCACCTTTCGTACCATCCATCTTTAGATTTACGGTTACTTTGCTTTTCATCCATTACCCACACAACAATATGGACATCATCAACTGCAGATATTGTGGGACCATCGTCACCAGAGCTTACCCGAGGCAGGTGGGGCATTGTCGCACTTGCTCTGCACTAAATGATCTACGCTGCACTCAACTACATGCCGCTCATGCTGAAATATACTTTCTCAGGGTGCAACTCAACTGTACTGTGCAGCACTCGGATTGAAGGCACCAACAACCAATGCCACTTTCCCAGAGAGCTAGCAGACCAGGGGGCTGGTTTGGTAGGAAAACAGAAAGCGCAGCAAAATAAGTCTCACAAAATAACTGTAACACCAATCAAATGGACAAATAGGATCTCTCCACTGTCATTGAAGCCTACCGCCAGAGCAGACATGACAGTGGAGAGGACCCTCATGCAATGCATGTACAAACAAGACACAACAAAAAAAAAACAAGCAAAACAAAAAGTGCGTCTTAATAATAGGTGACTTTATGATCCATGGGGTAGAGTCGCACATCCACCAAAGGGACCAAACAGAAATTGAGGTTAGATGCCTCCCAGGAACATTGGCATGGAGGGACACAAACAGAATTGAGAGAATTGTGCATAACACCGAGCGAGACATGCACATTCTCATCCATATAGGTACAGATGACCTGGTTAGATAGTCACTTGGAGAGACTAAACAGCATCTAATGACTCTAGCAGAAAAACTCACTTCCCTTTCTTCCAAAGTCTCCTTCTCAGAATTTCTGCCTGTATGGGGCAAGGGGGCTAACAAGTAGAAGATCAGAGAAAGGGACATCATCAAACTTAATACCTGGCTCAAAAACTGGTGTCAGAAAAAAGGTTATGGCTATGTAGGAAACTGGCAAAACTTCTGGGAGAAGGAGTTCTTTAGATTTGATGGCCTACACCTTACAAAAGAGGGAACATGTGCTCTTGGCCAAAAATCCAATGTCTTCATCAACCATTTAAACTAAAGGGAGGGGAAGGAGCATCAGCAACAGTTGCATTATATGAGCTTACGAATGCCCCTCCCCCATCTAAGGAAAATCAATCGGAACCAAAACAGGGCATCACAAGCACCACATGCATCACAACTCTACAGAGGCATTCCAAACATGACAGGGACATTCAAAACATTAGGGACACAAACCACAAGCAGAGAAATTGTGCAGCAAGCGGGACAAACCAAGACTGGAAACCAATGTGTGTCAATGCCCATACCCTTCCAAACAATATCACAGATCTCACAGCAATGATGGCCAAGGTCAGCCTCGACTTGGTTGCTGTCATGGAGACTTGGTTCACAGAGAACCATACCGGGAACTTCACCATCCCTGGTTATACTCTCTTCAGGAAAGATCATATGGGTACAAAGGGGGGGTCACTATTTATATCCGGGAAGGGATAAATGCTACTGAGACCCAGGGAACACAAGACAAGACAGAGGCTGTATGCATCACTCTGGGAGCTGGAAACAGGAACCCTATCAGGGTTTGCATTATCTATAGACCCCCAAACCAGGAGATTGAAAAGGAGAAGGTTCTCATGGAAGACATAATGAGAATGGCCAACAAAGGTGAAATATTGCTAGTCGGGGATTTCAGTCTACCAGATGTAGAGTGGTCTACCTTCACAGGCTCCTCAGAGAGGAGTAGAAACTTCCTTATGGCTTTGAGTGAGCAGGACTGAATCAAATGGTGGTTTCACTCACCAGAGAATTGGCTATCCTGGGTCTGTTACTCACTAAGAGTGCCAGGGTATCAGACATACAAGTGGGGATCAATCTTGGTACCAGTGACCGCAGGTCAATCTGGTTCTCCATTAGCAAGACTGAGAACCCCTGCCACTCCAGAATCAGGGTGCTCAATTTCAGGAAAACAGATTTCCCGAAAATGAGGGAAAGGATCAAGCCCCTACTAGCAACAGATGCCATATGGAATGTGGAGAACAAATGGACAAAGCTGAAAGAAGCTATAGCATCAGTCACAGAACTATGCACTAAACAAATCAGCAAGTCCAAAAGGGCAAGGAACCCCCGCTGGTTCTCCATAGAGGTAGCTACTACAGTTAGGGAAAAGGGAAAAGCTTTTTGGAAGTACAAGGAGGCCAAGTCTGAAAAGGATAGAGAAGCCTACAGAGATAAACTCAAGGAAGATGGGAAAGCTATTAGGGTGGCAAAGGCCCAGACCAAAGAAAAACTGGCTCAAGAAGTGAAAGGAGGGAACAAAACATTTTATCGATACATTCAAGAAACAAGAAAGAGCAAATGAGAAATAACATGGCTGGCAAACAAGGAAGGACACATGGTGGAAAGTGACAAAGACAAGGCAGAAGTTCTCAACAAATTTTTCTGCTCGGTCTTCACACAGGAAGACATTGGTAATGATCCAGCACCAGCCAGGACACTTATCCATACCAGGGGAGATGACATATCCCCCTTTATGAAAGAAAGGGTCATTGAGGAGTTGTCTAATATAAGGGTGAACAAGGCAATGGGCCCTGACGGAATACACCCAAGAGTTCTAAAAGAACTTACGGATGAACTTGCTGCCCCACTTGCTGAACTGTTTAACAGTTCACTGGACCAGGGGATAGTACCACAGGATGGGAAAAGTGGCATAGTTGTGCTATTGCACAAGAGTGGTAGCAGGGAGGTAGAAGGAAACTACCGCTCAGTAAGTTTGACCTCAGTGGTGGGTAAAACATTGGAGACATTGCTTAAGGAAAGGGTAATGAACTACCTGAAAGCAAGTGGGCAGCTTGATCCAGAGCATCATGGCTTCACATCAGGGTGCTCATGCCAAACAAATTTGATAGAGTTCTTTGACTGGGTTACAAGAGAAGTAGACCAGGGGCAGCAGTGGACGTGGTGTATCTGGACTTTAGTAAAGCCTTTGATACAGTCCCACACAGAAGGCTAGCCAACAAACTGGAGCAATGGGCATTAGTCACAAAGTAGTTAAATGGATCACAAGCTGGCTGCAAGGCAGTACACAGAGGGTTATGGTAAATGACACCTTGTCCCAAGAGGGGAAGTTGTCAAGTGGCATGCTGTAGGGGTCAGTACTAGGCCCCATCCTTATCAACATATTAATCAGTGACATTGCTAAAAAACTGAAAGGAAAAGTCTGCCTCTTTGCAGCCAATACAAAGCTCTGCAACAAGATGGACACACAGGAAGGGATTGCAAAAACGGAGGCAGATCTCAGGATGCTAGAGGAATGGTCCAGGGACTGGCAGTTGAGATTCAACAAAAAAAAATGTAAAGTCATGCACCTGGGTGGAAGGAACCCATGCATGAAGTATGTCCTGGAGGGGCAGCTGCTAGAAGAAACAAAGCTGGAACGGGATCTTGGTGTCATGATCTCAAACAATTTAAAGGTAGGGAAGCAATGCAAAAAAGCTGCAGTAAAGGCAAGCAGCATCCTCAGGTGTATTGGTAGGGTATTACCAGTAGGAAGCCTGATGTAATCCTTCCACTGTACAGGGCCCTGGTGAGACCTCATGTGGAATACTGTGTGCAGTTCTGGAGACCTTACCTTAAAAAGGACATAGACCATCTGGAAGCTGTACAGAGACGTGCCACCAAAATGGTGTAGGGTCTGCACCATGAAATGTACAAAACTAGGCTCAGCCAGCTAAATTTATTCTCCCTTGAGCAGAGGAGTAACAGAGGAGACATGATTGAGACATTTAAATTTGTTAAAGGGATCAACACAGTACAAACCAAGAACCTCTTCCAGGAAAATAGGGCTGTACGTACTAGAGGACACAACATGCGCCTGGTAGGAGGTAAATTCAAAACAAATGTTAGGAAGTACTTTTTTACGGAGAGGGTGATAGACCCTTGGAACTGCCTGCCACCAGAGGTACTGGCAGCCAAGACGGTCAATGAATTCAAACAGGCATGGGATAGACAGTATACTCACCTTAGCAAGACAAATTGATAGTGGGGGGTAGAAAACCTAGGCAGACTAGATGGACCACATGGTCTCCTTCTGCCAGCAAATTCTTATGTTCTTATGAGTGAGGTTCTGCCCACCCTGGCCCCAGTCAGACTCTGCTGTTACTTTAAGACACACCAAACTGGATCCTTCAACTTCACTGAATTGATAAAGGCCTCCTTTTCTTCAGTATACTTTAACAGCACTTATTTGCGGTGAACAGGGTCTTGAGTGAATGTAATCTAGCTAGAGTAGGGCACATACATCACTAGACAACTCAAAAGTCTCTCTCAAATGCTCAATGTACTCACGGTTTGGTATTCCCTTGTTATAGGCAGTTGGCAACACTTTAGGAAACATTTCTTCCTCAAAGTCCTTAGCTTTAACAGAAACTCTTCACCGTCTCTTTTCTCTGGGCAGCTGTGACAATCTTCAGCCATCGGGGGTTGCTCCTTAGAACCACTGATTTCTCAGTCCCTTTCCACATTTGAGTAAAAATGAACCCCCTGGGGTTCCACTGACACAGGTCTCCACCACTTCTTGGCAAACACTGGCTGTTCCCCACACTAGGGTGAGAAAAATGATGAACAGAGGTCCTTCACCCAGCCAAAGGAGGCTGGCAGGCACCTCTAGCCCTCTGCAGTACAGAGAGCTCCTTCTTCTTCACTCTCCAAATTGGAATTCCAACTAAACTCTCCAAGATTCTAACCTGCTTCCCTGCAGCTGAGCCAAAAGGGCTTATGCTGCTGCAATAGTTCTAAAAGACATTATCTCATTCTCTGCCCAGCTGAACTAGGTGAGCAATGAGGCAATGTGTGTAGTGTGAGGTAATGTGTACCTCTACTGCTGCCCGGAGACCTACCTGGTCGAATACTGATGGGATTCTAGTAACCCCGGGGGACTGGATGGTTACACATACTATAAAATGGTTCCCTGGTGGCTAGTGGTCCCCCTCCCCTGATCCCCAGTGTCTCCTGTATGTGTAAATAACAGAACTCTCTGCTGTCCAGTGGCCCCCCCTCCAGATCCCAGTAAAATGTACATCCCCTCCCTGGTGGCTAGCAGTCTCCCCTCCCCATCCCCAATCCCATGTCTGAACATACATTAAAGGATTGTTATCAGTCATTACCAAGATCTTGGCCCCATACAAATATTCATGAAATTGTTTTACTATGGCCCACTTATGAGTGAGAAATTCCTGTTTATGGACTGCGTAGTTTTTTTCGGAAGGGGATAAACTTCTATTATCAAAAGCTATTGGGTGCAGCCCCTCAGGCTACTCTTGATAAAGCACAGCCCCTAAGCTACTTAGGCTGGCATCTGTATGTAGTACATGGGGTTTTATGGGGTCAGCATAAACTAATACAGGAGCGTGAGTCAATCTGTAGACGACTTCCTCAAATGCAGCGTCACAATCAGGGATCCATCTCTGACCAAAAGGCTCATAAGGCCTAAAATATGTTTTCACAGTCTCTTTGTCAGTGCCCTTCTTGAACTTTTTGTGTGTCAGAGGATACCTTTGAATTAGGTTCAGCAGAGGTCGCAATACTTTGGTGTAATCTTTAACAAATCAGCGGTAATAACCATAGAATTGAGCCGGCTCAGTGGCACTGCGGGTTGAGGCCCTGGATGCCACACCTTGCGCCACACTGGTGACCTGGGTTCATGAGCGCGCTCGGGTTGGTGGGAGTTGGTGGGGGAGGAGAGGATTGAGAGTCCGATTAACTGCTCTCCTCTCCTGGGGTGGGATCTTGGGACTTCCCTGTCTGATAGCAGCTCCTAGTGGAGACTGGGGGATGCTCACTCCATGAAGGGAATAGCCAATGGGGATTGGTGTCAGCGGGTGTTTGCGGGAGAGGGCGGGAGTGCACCTTCTGCACGTTTACACCACTGCATGTCTGCACCAATGGGGTGGAACAAAGGAAATACTCTGACACCTGGTAGGCGAAGGTGGGTCCAGTGGTCAGCTCCTATGCCCAGTGCCGGGCCTTCCAGTCCTGCTTCTAGTACTCCCTACAAACCCCTGTTCACACATACACATTGGCTCAAGCTGTGGACCCTGCAGTATGAGCAGACTTGATAGACCAAATGGCCTTCTTCTGCTGGCTTCTTTGTATGTATGTATGTATGTACTGGAACTGGCCAGGCTGTTAAAGGCAGAGCACATCTGGGACCCTCTTTTTCAGAAGAACATTGCGAGGTCCAGGAGGGATAAAAAAGATAAGCCCACCCAATTTGAGGGGTGGGTTACATTTACATGTTTCTATTGTACATGTTGCACATACTGTTCTGGTGTTTGTGCATTCACCTACATATTATTGCTAACCTTCCAGGAGTGCCACCCGACCACCTCGCAGCTTGAGGCAAACCTCTCCAGTGTGTCATCTCTTTGCCATACTGATACCTTTGCTGCAAGCTGCTGACTTTAGCAATGGGACCCTACCCAATAGAAAATTGGGCACAGGATCCCTGGCACACTAGCGATTGGTGCAGGCTGCTGTTGCTATGGCTTGCACCACTCTTTGAGAGCTGGACCATGGGCAGGGACAATGGTTTTCCGTTTTTACCGGTAACACCGGTAAAAATCACGGAATTCTGCTTGGTTTGCGGATTTTGAATTCTTGTACCGGTGCCTCACGGAAATTGCATTTCTCTGCACAGAATCCCTAAGATTTCAGCATATTTTTAAATGTTTTTATTTTCTCTTTCTATGCCCCCTTCTCACAGCGTCAGTCTTCACTTTTCAGAGATCCCTAGGCTGGGTATCTCCTAGCTTCACCCCAGGTAATGCTCAGGAGCTCCTGTGAGCCTGCCCCCATCCTGCCTAGGTTGTACCCCCCAGGTGGGAAGGGAGAGGGCCCCAGGTCACCCCTCCACAATCCTTTAATGTGTGTCAGGCAGCCCAGTGGGTCCCTCATGGAAACTGGTTATGAAGTCTGGGGCAGCTGGGTCCCTTCTACCAGCAGCTGATGTGGAGTGATTGTTACTGGTTTTCTGGTCTCTGTTCCTGAGTGCACCAAAACTCGAGGGGATCCAAGGAAGTAGGGCAAATAGAGACATGTCGTTACTCCAGATCCTGGCTAGCTTCTTCTCTTCCCGATTGCTCTGCAGTCTCATTGCACCACCACCTGTAGTCACTCAGGTGGCAGTAAAGCAGCAGGACCTGCAGGCCACCATTCCCAGAGGAGGAGAGCAGCCCCCCAGGTGCGCGATCCTACTCCCCTGGCCAGACCTCTAGCAACGGGAATTCACTTCTGATCCCAAGTTCCTGGCATTGCAAGCAGTAGTGCAACCTCAGGCTATTTACAGTGCTCTGTCAACTATACACCCACTTTGATGTAAGAAAACATAAGCAGATGGAGACGGAAATAATTCAGTTTTAGTAAAATGTTGCAAAGAGTTCAATGTTCATAATTTGCACTGTAGATACTGTGCACTATTATTGAAATCATATATTAAAACATTATATATGGTTGTTATGGCTGGCAGTATAGCCTAGTGGTTAGAGTAACAAACAGTGATCGAACTGAGTACATTTAGAAGACTTGGGTTTGATTCCCACAACCTCCACTTGCATACTGTGTGACTCTGAGCAAAAGGCACTTAACCTCCACAGTGCTCCTGGGTCACCTCTGAAAACAGGCAGTTTTGCCTAGTGGGTTTACCCAGTTTACAAAAAAATATCAATATATGTTTACTACATCATACAGTAGTCAGGGTACCATGTAGTTTATCCGAGTTATACTCGGGCTGCAATGATGTTGTATAGGTAAATATAAATGTTCAGATACATTTTGTGTTTTATAAGCTTGTTTTTAGACTTTAGTCAGGTTTTTATTGTATTTTTTGCATATGAACATCTAGGATATAGATTGCTAAGCACAGGATCACTGTTATCAACTAGTTTATTCAAGTTTATAATCAGCAGGACCATCCAAAATCCTCAGTTGTTTGATTGAAAATTAGTCTGAATGAAAGTATGTTCACAAGGCACAAGCTGCCTTACTACTTATTTAGGTGAATGGGATAGAAACATAGACTTTGACGGCCCATCTAGTCTGCCCATTTCATCATTTGCACCTTCTCTCCCACCTGCTGTGTCAGTCTCTGTGACAACAAAAGGTTTTCTGACAATTACTTTAATAAAAAGCAAATGTTAAGTGTTTAAGTGTACTTATGCTTGGCCAGTGGAATGGAAAGCACATTCAGTGACACACGAAAGGCAGGGGATGTATGATGCTGGTGGGCAGAGTGGTGCTCAATTCACATCTGAACACAGACATGAAAACTGAGAGACACCCTTTTCATGGAGACCAAGGGAAAAAAAGGAATCCACATGTTTGTGAGATGCTTTAGAAGGTCCTCCGCTAATCACTTGTGAATGTTTTTTTTAGGTGAAGACATTATTTCAAAGAAGCAAATTCAGGCAGTTTTTTTTTGTTCCTCCTACCCCCTGGCCATCCACTCCTTCAGGCCTGCCAAGTCCCCTACCACTGCTGCTGATTCCCCACCACCATCATGCACTGCCCTTATGGCCATGCTACCAGTTAACCAGTAACCCTTTATTGGTCAGCCCCTACCCCTGTGGGAGGCTAACAGGGGAAGACAATCACCCTAAAGAGCTTCCTGTATATCCCAGGCATGGCAGGGGTCAGAACAGACACGTGTCTGGGGCTTCATGCTTATGGAGGGACCAGGAGACATCCTCTGGGTGGCCAGCAGGTGTTTTTCCATTTTCATGGGAGCGTGACAGGCCACATGATGTCAAGGCACAAGCTGACGTCCATCACGCTCTCTTCCGCAATGAGGGCCAATGTATTGCCATGCCTTCAGCCTCCACCTGGGGCCAGCAAATGCTGAGCTTTGAATACACCCTCCCTCCCAGGAGAAGGCGAGTGGTCGTTGGACACTCAAGCCTTCACCCCCCCCCCGGCCAGTCCTCCAACACCCAAACCTGTTCCCAAACCCTGGTCAGTGGTGTCACAGGCAGAAATCCAATTCAAGCAGTTAAATGATAGGAAAAAACAAATGTGCTCCACCTTAGTAGTGGTGGTGGTTCAGATTAATTCACATCTGAGTTCTAACAAGCAAAGAGACCAAGTAATTTGTAACTTGTGCATGTGGGATGTGGGTGTTGAAGAAAGGGGATCATAGTGCTGTCACTACTGCCATCACCCCTGAGGGATGTGGACTGCATTGTTGCTACTGCCATCACACCTGAGAGGCGGGGGGCCGTAGTGCTTCTGCTATAACCACTGGTGGATGGGAAATGTTGTACTGCTGCTGTCCACCAGAAGGATGGGGACCATAGTGCTGATACTGCCATCACACCTGAGAGGCGGGGGCCATAGTGCTTCTGCCTTAACCACTGGTAGATGTGGAATGTTGTACTGCTGCTGTCCCACCTGAGGGATGGGAGCCATAGTGCTGATACTGCCATCACACCTGGGGAATGCGGGCATGGTACTGCTGCCATCACACCTAATGGATAGGGACCGCAGTGCTGCTGCTGCCATCACACCAGAGGGATGGGTCTGTAGTGTTGCTGGTGCTGCCATCGCACCAGAGGGATAGGGGCCTTGCTGCTGTTTCCATCGTACCTCAGCGATGGGGGCTGTAGTGCTGTTGCTGCCATCATATTTTGTACCTAAAATAACTTTAAATTGGTACAAGGATGGAAGGATGTGCAATAGTGGAGGTCAAAACTGCTAAAATGCATGTTAACAGAGTTAAAAATTGTTAAATAAAGTACACAAAACCAAACACCGGTAAAGCCGGATTTTGGCTTAGCAGACACCGGTGACAGTACTGTTTCTTACAATGTGCAAAATGGAATTTGCCCTTTCTCAATCCCGGTAAACCAGTGTCCCTGACCATGGATCTGTACCTTGTTAGAGTTTGGTAAGTTCTAATATCATAAAGAGACACACAAATTTGTGTATAAAGCATTTATTAGCAGCTATGCCAAATTACAGGAGAAACAAAAATTACAATACATACCAATCTTGGGAGACAGCAAAAGCACCCCACCTTCGATCTGTGGGCTCTGACTCAATGGAAACACCTAAGAGACCCTCTTTTATACAGTTATCATGAATAGAGGTATTGCTTCAGCTTTCCTTATCTGCACACAGAATCCGAACATTCTTGCTGCAAACTCAGCAGCTTCTGCTCGATGGCTGTTAGATGTTACTGTACCGAACCTTGAGCACCCTCAGAACTTAGTAGGAAAACAACTGTCTTATGCATGTACATACATCAGATGGGGTCTTTAAGTTAAGGAGGGGGAAGGACCATGGGGCACAGGCTAAGAATGGGGGGAAGAATAGAGGGGGGAAGATTTAGGAGGGAAATTAGACACTATTTCACCAAGAGGGTGGTAACAGGCAGGCAGCTCGGTCTTCACTGGCAACTCATCCAACTCGGACGGTGTTATGTAATGCCAGGTCCATTAAAAACAAGACTGCTATAATAGCTGATCTTGTCGGATCATCGGACCTGGCATGCATCACCGAGACCTGGCTGGATGAAAATGCTAGCTCTGTTTTGGCTTCAGCTATACCAGTCGGGTATTCGGTGATACACTGTCCGAGATTGGATCGTAGAGGTGGGGGGGGTGGCAATCTGTTTTAGAATGGCACTGAGTCTGATGGAGGTAGCAGTGGGAATTACCAAATCTTTTGAATATATCTTGGGTGAGGGTGTGGGGTACAGGATTCTTCTCATTTACCGTCCACCAGGTAATGGGAATGTTTTCCTGCGGGAAGTCGCAGACTTCATCGTTGACATGACATTGGGATACTCCAGATGGCTGATCCTGGGGGATTTCAATGCCTGGGTCGACAATGAACTCTCGCAGTTTGGTTCTGACTTCCTCCAGCTAATGAACTCGCTGGGCTTCACACAGGTTATTTCCTCCTCTACCCATATAGATGGTCATTCATTGGATTTGGTATTCCTCCTGGGGATGGAGATATCCAATTTGGTGGTGGAGCCAGTTGGTTGGTCTGACCATCACACCATCGGGTTCAGTTTCCTGACCCCCCCGGTAGGTCGGTCTCTATGGAGATGGTCCGGTACCGCCCTTTGAGGGGTGTTACCCCAGAAGACCTGATGGCGGTGCTGGATCTATCGAATTTGCCTAGTGAATGCATGGATCCTGGGGACCTGGTTCTTGCCTATAATAAGGCGGTAGTAGGGGCCCTAGGTTCCATTGCTCCTGAACGTGTTCGACCCCTCACCCTTCGCCCAAAGTCTCCTTGGTTCGATGAGACTTTAAGGGAGTTGAGGAGAGTGGGAAGAAGGCTTGAGAGATGTTGGCGGAAATCGGGTCTGGAATGTGACAGGCTTAATTTGATGGACCATTATTGTGTCTATCAATCAGCAATTACCTGTAAGAAGGCAGAATTCCTGTCCAGGGAAATTGCTGCTGCACAGAATTGACCAGCCCAGCTCTTCGGACAGTGGACAGACTGTGCAATCCACTCTGTCTTCAGCCCGAGAGCATTTTCACAGGAACGCTGTGAGGAGTTTGCTCGATTCTTTGCAGATAAGGTTGCCACAATCGGGTCCGATCTCCTTCTAACTCTCTCAAATGGGAGTTGTAGTGGTTGGCAGGAGATGTCGGACACCCAGTTTGTGTGGTCTGACTTTGACCGACCCACAATCAGTGACATAGTGATGATCGTCCAATCACTGCGACTGACCAACTGTAGTTTGGATCCAGGCCCCACCCGCCTCTTAGTAGGATGTGTGGATAAAATCGGCCCGATCCTTGCTGAGATAATCTGGTTGTCATTGGAGAAGGGGATCTTTCCTGACCCCTTGAAGGAAGCCGTGATTAGGCCCCTTCTAAAAAAAACCTCCTTAGACCCGGAATGTCTGGCCAACTACAGGCCTGTCTCTAACCTGCCTTTTGTAGGCAAGGTTATTGAGAAGGTGGTTGCATTGCAGTTGGACGATCATTTGACCAGCCACAATGTCTATGATTCTCTCCAGTCAGGATTTAAGAAAAGACATAGTACTGAGACAGCCCTTGTTAGAGTACTTAATGACCTCCTAATAGCGAGAGATCGAAAGACTCGTTCCATCTTGGTCCTTCTTGATCTGTCTGCGGCATTTGATACCGTTGATCATGGGGTTCTTTTGGAGCACCTGCAGGTTATCTGTGGGCTATCTGGTTTAGTCCTCAGTTGGTTTTGATCATTCCTCGAGGGTAGGACTCAGAGGGTGGTGTCTGGGATTTGCTCCTCGACATCATTCCCCTATCCTCTGGGTGCCGTGAGGGCTCTATTTTAGCACCCATGTTATTTGCGGTATATATGCTGCCATTGGGAGTGATCATTAAGCGTACGGCTTGAGTTTCCACTGCTATGCAGATGATACTCAGCTGTACATGTCCTTTTGCCTGGCCAGGATGATGCTGTCTAGTCTTTAATAACTGTCTTACTGAAATTCAGGACTGGATGACTGTGAGCTGGTTGCGGTTAAACCCTGAAAAAACTGAGGTGTTGGTTGTGGACCCAGGCCATCGAGGGGTAGGTTCGTTGACTGGGTCATCCTCAGGTCTTTGGCTTGTGGGGACCCAGCTGACGACCTCAGACCGGGTACAGAACTTGGGCGTTATATTTGATGATTGTCTGACCCTTAAACATCAGGTGTCAGCTGTTGTCAAGACCTCTTTCTACCATCTGAGGAATATAGCCCATTGATGACCTTCCAACATTGGTCCACGCCTTCGTTTCCTCCCGCTGGGACTACTGCAACTCCCTGTACCTTGGGCTACCGGGGGTGGATATTCGCCGTTTGCAGCTGGTGCAGAATGCGGCGGCCAGGCTTTTGACTGGTATGTCAAGGACCAGTCATATAACGCCTGTCCTCCGTGGACTGCACTGGCTGCCAATTCAATAGGAGAATCACCTTCAAAATCCGGTTGCTGACCTGTAAGGCCCTATGATCAGGGACCCTGGTGCCTGCAAAGATCTTCTTAGCCCTTACTGTCCTTCCCGTCGGCTCCGATCCACCCGATGAGGGATTGCTAGAATTCCCAGGGTTCGTTTAAAGACATCAGGGCAAGATCATTTAGTTTTATGGCTCCAACTCTGTGGAATTCTCTACCTCATCGGGTAAGAGAATGCCTGACTGTCCAAAGCTTTAAATCAGCTTTGAAGATGTATCTGTTTAACCTAGCATATCCGGATTTTTAAAATATATTTATGGATTGTTTTTAAGAATTTAAGTTTTTTGTATTGATTTGTTGTTAAAGCACCTTGGTTTTGGAAAGGCACTTTTTAGAAATAAAGCATTCATTCATTCATTCAACAAACTGGAACACACTACCAGAATGGGTGGTATCACGTAAATCTGTGAACAACTTTAAAAGGGCATGGGACAGGGAATAGGGGAGAGTGAGGGTGGGGGAAGTGGGGGGCCCAGTGGGATGACAAAGAGGGGGTGGGGCAGCTGTAAACTAGGGGTGCTAGCTGCATGCTCGAGCAGACTTAGACCGGGTAGTTTGTTTCTGCTGGCACATTCATATGTTTGTATGTTCGTATGTACACACTGTGGCCCTGACACTCCATACATGGTCGAGCATCGCTTTTCCCTACAGTCAGCAATTTGTACTAGAAACAGAACTAGTAAACCTCCAGCAGTGGGTTTCATTAAAACCTAACCTATAGCAGCAAATACATAAATGGTCACTCTGCAATTCTGTATTGCAAGGACTGCTAAAAGGCACTTAGCACTAGTAAAGTAGTAAATCATTACTAACACTAATACATAGCAGCACATCTATTCCTATCAGTAATAGTTATACGTAAAATAAAGATAGATAGTTAGATAGATAGATAGATAGATAGATAGATAGATAGATAGATAGATAGATAGATAGATGGATGAATGTGTAAAGTAGACAGATCCCAAAGTGTATGCTAACATCTACATTCATGGCATTCAATTTTAACAAAATTTATTAATCAAATGTTCATTCTCAGTACCCATTTTTAACAGCATGTTTACTTTGTAGGAGAAACTGAGAACAGCCTCAACTCCGTTGGAATCAAGAGTGAAACAACTTATCGAACTCCAGAACAAACAGGAGCACCAGATTTCAGACATCAAAGTGAGTATACTAACATTGTTTATTTACTGTAAAACTATTTTTCAGTAACCAGTGTAGCAGGTTAAAATATAATATTGAGACACAATATATAGTAGCTTGTATTTTATTAATTGTCTGTAATTTTCTCCCCTCATGCAATAACATGGTGGCCATTTCAGTCTCAGACTTCATCTCCTCCTCCTGCTTTTCTGGTCCCTAAAGCCATAATTCTCTGTGACATCACAAGCTGTTGCTGTAGAAGTGACAAGGCTCACTGTCCAAGGATTATGACTTCATTGGAGAGAAAGATATGAGGAAGCAATGAAATCTGAAACACGAGGATCCTGCTTCAATGCACGAGACCGCGGTAATAATTAATGTTTGGGATGAATGCAGAGAAGTAATGAAAAGTAAATTGAATTATGCCCGAATGTTATATTTCAAAAAGGCTTTCCCGGAAACTGGAAAAGCACTGGGCCATTCAGAAAGCCCATGAAAAGATTGTTCAAATAAGGACATGAAATCTTAAAACAAAAGATAATGTCACTTGAAGGGCAAGCTGTAATTAACAACAAACTGCTTGCCCCATCACTGTCTATTTCAAGAGTCCATGAAGTGGCTGCTGTCTTGATTTAATTTACAGATTATTTAGATATGTATATCTCGTGGCTCCTCTCACCTATGGGTAAACTCAGTGCTATGCTTAAAAGATCTCTCTTATTGCTTTCAGAATTTGAGTCACCTGGCTATGTTTACATCCCTGTTAAATATTACACTTATGTCACGTATTAAACATAGACTGGGATACAATCAATAAGCATTTTTATAATGTAGGACAATGCCAGAAATTTGGAGCAGCACATTACATCAGAATTTGCCACAATGATCCAGTTTCTCCAGGGCAAGGAACAAAAGCTGGTCAAACAACTCAAGGAGGATGAAGCAAAGATCCTGAGAGAGATGGAGGAAAACTTGAAGAGCATTAAACAGAACATCAGTACCACCCAGGAGACAATATCTAACATTCAGTCAAGGCTGGGACAACAGGATTCACTGGCTTTTCTAACAGTAGGACATTTTTAAAATTAATAATTTTCTGTGCCTTGTGTCTGCAATACCCCAACCAACTTATTGTATTTACTCCAATAGCAATAACAGATTGCTTTTTTCTTGTAGATTGGATAATTTTGGAACCTTATAAATGCCAAAGCTTAAAACTGCTCCAAAACAGCATGCCTCTGTCTAGTAGGACCTGATTATTAAAACTCTCTACTCTTGACATCAGAAATGGTAAATTATTATTATTGAGTTGCTTAAGACAAACAAGATAGATGTCTTTTTGTACAACATTCTTGGAGGTCTTAGCACGTGGGTCAATGGGGGAATAACTCCACTCACCAGCACTATTTGAGCATGCTTCCAAACTCACTTAGCACTTAGTTCATTTGGACTGAGCTGCTGCATGGTTTGTGGTCATGCTTTTGTGCTCTACTTTCTCCCCGCGCTCCCTAGTTTGCTAACCTCTCTCCCATTCCTTCTCCCTCGCCTGTGGCCGTAGGCCATCTCTCTCTCCTTCCTCCTTGTTGCTGGGCTTGTCCTCTGCTTTCCTCTTTTGCTCTCTCTTTGTGTCCACGTCCTGTCCATTGTGGCACCTACCTTCCCCAATGCGCTGCTCACAGTCACCCATTCACGCCTCCTTGCCCCATCCCTCTTCTCTGCTCCTTCCCTTGTACCTTGCATTGGTGTTTCTCTCTTTTGGGAAGGATCATTTTTCTCTCCATTACTGCCCAGCTCCCAGCTTCTCTCTCCACTGCTGCCCTGCTAGACTTCTGGGTGCATGCCCTGATGTCACCACCTGGCCGTCCTCTCTGTTTCCTTGTTTCTCTCTGCTTTCCTCTTCTCTTGCTCCGCGACCACTTTTCCATGGTGTTCTCATCCCCATCCACTAGAGGGTCTCTCTTTCCCATTCCACTGCCATTCCCTGTGCAGCCATCTACACCTGGTGTTTCACTTCATCACGTCCTTGGGCTAAAAAGTACCTTTGGATCGGACCGGGACTTTTGCTCTGTGCTCGAGCCCAGCCGCTCCTGTTCACACAAGGACTGTATTTAAAGGCAAAGTCCCATATTTTCTTTGAATTTTATTTCTGCATACCTTAGGCTAGGAAGCAACTTTGTTCTGATTGTAACTTTGGCTCTGTGCTTGCCCCAGCCATTCCAGTTTGTGCAAAGCCTGCTTTAAAGACTCAGTCCCATAAATTCGCTAGCTCATCAGCCTCAGACCCTCCCTGCCTAGTGACTGTGTTCCTTATCTATTCAATTGTTTTTTGAGTCTTTCTACTGGGTCACTAGTCCTCTGAGAGAGCCTACCCCACAATCAAGCCTCATCCAGGCATCTCAGTCCACCCCCAATTGGCCCTGTTATTGCTGAAGGGCCTTGTTCCCTGCTTACTTCCCCATCCCAGCACCAAGGTCCATGCACTACTGCAGACCTCTGTGGGATCGACTTTGCAGCTGCCTCCTCATTCAAAAGAAAGTCCCTGGACTCCGGGCTTCTTCTCTTCCTTCTAGTTCCATAGAGATATTGTTATCTATTACCTTAGGTTCTCTGCCAGACCATCAGCACTGAAGGAGATCTCCAGGCTCATTGCCTTTCATCCACGATGACAGATTCACCCTCCTGCTGTTGACTTTGCTGACCCTGAGGAGGCGCGCCTTCACACCTTCCTTCTTTGCAGGACCCTCCGGCTCTTAGAAAAAGGCCTCATAAGCCTCACTTCACCTTGAAGGATTGGACTATCCCTGGTCTCATATCTGACCTCAAGTGTCTGGGCGTTCCCCATTTGCCATCCACAAAGAAGTGAGACTTATTCAATTTGCTCCTCCTGGCAGATGCCAGACACAGCACCGCTCTGTCTCCAGATGCCTCGCTGCCCCAGCATGTACCTGGCACCTATGCTGAAATTCATACTCTCCTGACTCCTCTGGCTTCTTCCGTCTCTGACCTCCAGAATCATTTTACATCCATGGAAGCCTGCCTGTCTATCCAGCAGATGCCCGACCCTGCTATAACTGACTTGCAAGAACACCTTTCAGCTCTCGAAGCCCAGGAGTACTCAGCCCTTTCTCTCTGTTATACATTACCTCCCTCCTTGCCTTCAGTTTCTCCAGTACTTCAGAGGGGTTGCCGTCAGCCTCCCCAACATCCACTGCTCCAGTAGCGTCAGCTTCACAGTCCACTCAGGATCCTGCATCTCCCAGTATAGCCACTGCAGTTCACCTAGTCCCAAGTCACCTGCACAAAGATGTAATTGAGGGCAAGGACTTTAACCTAATTTCCCATCAGATTTCCTCCCACAACACCCTAGAAAACAGAGTCATAACTTGCAGAGACATCTCGGTGGTGCTAAAATCTAAAGACCCTCTCTTTTCCAAGAAGCTGGCTGTCCCAGAATTTGTGCTTGCATTTAGCCTCTACAGGGACATTGTAGGCTTTTCTTTCCCCACCTGGTACCAGGAGCTAGATTCCTACCTGTATCTACTGGTAGACTTGGAAGCCAGATATGGGGGCACAATCTTCTGTGAGTACCACTGCTCCTTCTTGCCAAAGCAGCTGCGGCCTTAGCACACTTTAACACCAAGATTGATTGGTCTACCCTGGACAATGAATTATTTTGCTGCCACTTGGCCGGCCAACGAGCCCTATCCTGCCAACTGTGCAGAACGTATTCCCACTTGGCATCACTTTGCCCGCTATCAGTATCTTATTCAAATGGATCCACCTTCATGAATCTCTCCTGGGGACTCTGTTTCTGTCTCCATGGGCATTACACACACCATACCCAATCCTAGGGCTCCTCCTCGCTCCAGCCACAGTAGCCGAGGTTAGCCGATGACCTTCATGGGACATCAACCAATTTGCAATAATTACAATACTTCAGGCTGCTTCATCTACAGGTGTCATTGTCTTCAAGTTTGCAGCTTCTGTAGTGAAGCCCATCCTAAGGTCAACTGGCCATGCTTACCTCAACAGCAGCGATTTCCATCACTTACAACTATTCAATCCATTCTCCCTACTAGCTTCTCTGGCTCAGCAGTCATTGGCTTCCTTCAAACTTAATAATACAGCCAATTGCATAAGACTTCTGATATAGAACTTACATGGAGGTCCCTTTCTCTCCAGCTTGGCCTACATGGGGGTCTCTTTCTCATGATTCAACCCTCCTACCACTCCTCAGTGGCAGACCTACATGGGGGTCCCGCCATTCCTAGTCTGGCCTGCATGAGGGCATCTTTCTTGACTTGATCATTCTGCACTGTACCTAGTGATGAACATATGTGAGGGTCCCACCATCCCTGGCTTGGCCCACATGGGGGCCTCGCTCACTGCTTGACTATTCTGAAATTTATTCCATGGTGGACCTACATGGGGGTCCTGCCATCCCTGGCTTGGTCCATGTGTGGGCTTTGCTCACAACTCAACCATTCTGCTCTCTGTTTGGTGGCAGACCTGCGTGGGGATCCTGCAGTTCCCTGGCTTGGCCCATATGGGGGCCACGCTCATGACTCAACCATTCTGCTGTCTATTTAGTGGTGGATCTACGTGGGGATCCCGCCACTTCCTGTTCAGCCCATGTGGGGCCTCACCTTCCCTGTATGAACATCCTGGACTACTTCCTTAGCATAAGGTTAACTACTTCCAATCTGACTCAAGCAGGACTTAGCAAACTGCACTGCTATTCCAAGACTCCTTCCTTGGCTGTCTTACATGGACATCACGCCATTCCAGCTCATCCCTCATGGGGGCCTGAATTCTCAGCAGCACTCTTCAAGATTCTCTGATTCATACTTCATCACCATTCATGGACAAGGACTTGTTACTCATCATCCAGCTGCACAGTAACTGTCCGCCTGTGTTGCATGGATCACACGTGCATCACACACATCGAAGAAGATTCCAGATACGAAGATTTCAATTATCCATATCCTTCCTAGACGATCATTCTTCAAGAACTCTGAGTCCACATTTATAGCTCAGGATTACTTCCTCTTAGTATGCCCAGAGGAAGGGCAGTCCAACAGCTATGGTTCCTCAGAGGTTTCCCCACAGGGGTTTTCCTGTCCTGCGTGCTGTCATTCACACTCTCTGAGTTGGAGGAGGTCTTCTCACTAATTCTTTTTGGGCCTTCATTTTCCCCGATCCCAGCCTCTTGTCAACAAGGGTTGAGAACGAGTAAAGCCAAAGTAAAACATAATTACAAGTTCACACAAGCACCTTTTTCCCTCATATTGAATGGGAGGGCTTAGCCCATGGTTCAGTGTGGGGGGGTAACTTTGCCCACCAGTACTATTTGAGCATGCCTCCAAACTCACTCTGTGCTTAGTTCATTTGAACACTCTCCATCTTCCCCACCTCTTCCCCCTCCTCCTCCTACTTGGCACTCTTCTTACCGCTTCTCTAGGCCTTCATTTTCTCCAATCCCGGACTCTTGTCAACAAGGGGTGAGAATGAGTATAGACAAAGTAAAATATAATTACAAGTTCACACAAGCACATTATTCCCGTACATTGAACCCATGTTTCTATTATCAGAGGTAAAACAACTGGGAATTACTTTTTATCATCCAGTTGTTTTCTGCTGATACCGGTCCTTAGGCTTGGGTTTTGGGTTAACCCATGTCAGTGCAACAACAAAAAGTTTGCCCAACATTAGGGCAAAGCACAACATTGACAGCGATCATCATGCCCGGGCATTGTGCTGCCTGACCCCAGTTGTGCCCAATGTCCCAGGGCAAGTGCGGGCTGCTGCAGAGGGCTGTGCCCCCCACACCACCCCATACCCCCTGAATATATCATATAATCACCTCCATATCGGAGGTGAATGGAGCAAGGGGGCACAACACCCCTCTAGCGCCATTCATGGTGAGCACAGCAAAATCCAGTTCATCAGCATGACAGGCAAACTGGCTGCAGTTCCCAAATTACGGTGCCCTAATGAAGTCACTGTTCTGGTATATGTTAGGCTTGTAGCCTGGGAGTGCTGGCAGCCACCCTCTACTGTAGATGGTATTCAAATTTTTCAATTCTGCTTTACCTGATGGACCTCACCCCCAACTTCCTTCCTTTGTGGTACCCCCACTCAACCATGGAGTAGCTGCTGGTATTTAAATGCAGTGCTTTTTTTTTTTATTCATACTCAGTCTGATACCCTCATATCAGGCATAAGCTGAGCTAGGTGTCAAGTTGAAATCATGGTATGGGGAAAGCAGTTTTCCTAACTAAGACCTACTCAGTGGCAGAGCTAGGGGGCAGTCACCTCTCCTGGCTGCCCCAGTGTGAGTAGTGGTGCCCCATCAACATCTTTATTTATGTTTAGTGCCCATTATGGAGCCGGTGATTGACTGAATGGCCTCCCCGGCTCCCAAACCTGGCTCCGCCACTGGCCCTGCTTGAAGTTGCTGTTCAGGATTTGTAACTTAGCTGGGGGCTATGAATGAGTGGTGTTTGTTTATTTAAAAAAATTAGGAACGGGAGTCATATTTTCAGAAATTGCTCTAAACTATTTTCTTTAATGGAATATATTCTTTCAAGGTTTCTGCAATCAGTCAAGAGATTGAGCCATTGTTTAAAGTTTGGTGGCAGCTCATCCCGCCATTGCAGGGAATAATCTTTTTTGCTAAGATTAATGATAGGGATAAGAATGAGCTAGCTTCGTCGGAAAGCTCCAGACTAAGTTAAGCCAAATAATAGAATGCCAGTATTGAAAGGGATGTTTATATTGAGTATCTTTGATATTATCTCTCTTATTTTGTTCCAGTAAATTGGCAAAGAAGAAGCATGAGGCTCAAAGCCCCCTTTTTTTTGCATCGTGTGCATAGGTTAGATAGTTGGGGGTTAAACTTACTTAGTTTGCCCGGTGTGTAATATAAATTGTGGATGATATTAAATTGGATTTGCCGCAACTTAGAATTTTTAGAAACTTTTTCAGGAGTAGCAAGGACTTCTAGCCAGTCAGTAATATGGCTCTGTGCACCCAGTTCCCTGGACCAACTCCACATCCAATGATCTGTATCCCATTTAGTATTTTCCAATAACAGAAGGCAAATTTTAGAGATTAGCTTGGTTGAATTTGAGGGTTACCTACTATCAGTTTGAGAGGAGTTAGATCAGGTTTTCTGATCTTGTTTTTCAAGAGGAAATATCTTAATTCTAAAAAAGCAAGATAATTTCCAGATGGTAAAATGAATTTGTGTTTCAAGGATTCCAATTTATTTTATTTATTTTTATTTTATTTTAGTCTTTGGTAACTGGGTAAGGCCCACTAGGCACAAGTGCCTGTTTTCAGGGGCGACCTGGGAGCACTGGGCAGTTAAGTGGCTTGCTCAGAGTCACACAGTATGCAAGTGGAGGTTGTGAGAATCAAACTCATATCTGGTCTGCTGGATGTATCAAGCTCGTTACTCTGACCTCTATGCTATACTGCCAGCCAAATTATATCAGTTGACCGTTGTCGTAGCACTGCTCCGAATGAGTCAGGCCACAGTTCTTACAGCATAGAGAGCTTTTAATTATTTGTGTGAATGTTAAATGGGAATTCATATATAATGGTGAGAATAAAGAGACTGGGGAATTTGAGCTCAATAGTAAATGAGCATCTCTTCATGACCGAGGTGTGGTTTTATGCAGTTTAATATTTTATTTTTGTATATCTGTTTTTCACAATTTATATGCAGAACCTGATATAGTTTTTGAAATGGCACACAAGAGGACTCCAATACCTAGCAGGTCTTTATAGATCTGTTAGGATTCTGAAACTGAAACCAAGACAGAATTTGTTCAATCTGAGCAGTTAGATAGTATAGTCTCAGATTTGGGGGCCCTAAACCCCCTTGACTCAGAGGAGGATACAACTTTATCAGGCTTGCTCTATGTTATTTATTTTTCCAGATAAATTTCTTGAATAGTTTATCTATAGTGAGAAAAAACTTTTGGGTAGATATACTGGAAGTGCCTAGAATAAGAAAAGAAAACGTGGCAAGATATTAATTTTAATAATATTGATCCTTCCTACAACAGCTAGTGGTAGGTTCACCCATTTCTCCAGATCTTTTTAAATTTTATCCAAAAGGGGGTCGTAATTATTTTGGAATAAACCTTTTATTTCCCTGGTCAGGATAACTCTCAAATACTTCATTTCAGACTTGACTGAAGAATTGAGAAATGTGTCAGAGTTATTGATCTCCAGACTATTATAAATAGTCTCTGACTTTTCCCAGTTTACCTTGTGACCTGACACTTTGCTAAACATTTCTATTTCTCCTTGAAGTGCTCTCTCATTTATTTTTAGATTATCTAAGTAAATCAGAATATCATCTGCTTATAGGGAAATTTTACAAGAAACGTCATTTATACAGAGGCCTTTAATTTGTTTGTTGTTTCTAATCTATATCACAAGAGACTCAATAAAAATTGCAAATAGAAGGGGAGATGACGGACAACTTTGGCAGACTCCTCTTTGTAAATAAATAAAATCAGAAAGATTGGAGTTAGTTTTAATCTTTGCTCTAGGGTTTTTATAAACCATGTTCATCCTTAGCATAAATTTCTCAGGGAAGTTGAATTTAATTATGCTTGTGATTCAGAAGGGCCAGTGTACTAGAGTGAATGCTTTTTCAGCAGCAAGCAAAAATATAGCCATTTCAGATTCAGCTGTTAACTCTAGAGCATTAAGTGCCTTTCTGATGTTCGTCATTGAGCGCCTTCCTGGGATAAACCTGGTTTGATCTGGGTGGATAACAGTTTGGACATGGTTTACTAATCTGTTAGCCCATATTTTCATTATAATTTTATAGTCCATATTCATTAATGCTATAGGCCTATATGAACCTAACTTTAGGGGTCTTTTTTTAATAAATAAGGGTGATTATGGAATCATTTAATGATTCAGAAAGTAACTCATTTTTTCCATGTCCTTATATGCAGGTAATAGAAGTGGAGAGAGTATATTGCAGAATTCTTTATAATACTCTGGTGTAAATCTGTCTGGTCCCGGTGCTTTTCTATTTTGGAATGAATGGATTACCGCATGTATTTCTTCTATCACAATGGGACTGTCTATTATGTTTTTTGATGCTTCAGACATAGGAGTGCCAGATATAGTTACAAAGAAGTCCTCAATATCTTCTTGAGAGGGGGAAATATCAGGGGTATATAGATGGGTATAAAGTTTGTGAAAACCTTTATTAATTTCCAAAAGAGAGGATATAATTTGACCTGACTCCAACTGGATTTTAAATATCGTGTTCTGATTTTTTTTCTCAGTGTAGCTGGTAGGCTAGTAATCTATCAGGTTTCTCTGAAAAGAAATAATACTGAGATCTGGCTTTTTGAAAAGATCATTCTGCATTGTGTGCAATCAGATCATTTAGTTCTTCTCTGATTTTTAATACAGATATTAAATCCTCTTCCAAGCCCGATCCACTAAAGACAGCTTCAGACATCAAAAGTTGATGTTCTAAGAGGTCCAACTTCTCTCTATAAGTTTTTCTCCTGAAAGACAAATATGATATAATCCAGCCCCTGATATAAGCTTTTAAAGACTCTCAAATTATTATCGGAGAGGTTGACTCTAATCCCTTGTTGGCTAAGAAGACCTCCACCTCAGTCCTCAAATTCTGTTTAAAAATGGTATCATATAGTAAGGAATTATAATATTTCCAGCAAACCTCCTCATAATTATACATATTATTTAAATAGTTTAATACTAAGGTTACAGGGGCATGATCAAATACTTTTTTTTTGCACCATAAGGAATTTTTAAGATGTTATTCTGTCGTTCTTCTGATATAAGAAAATAATCCATCCTGGAAGTAGTTTTATGTACGCCGGAAATAAAAGAGAAATATTTCCATGTAGGATATGTTTATCTGAAAATATCTATGAGCTTGAGATATGATGTAAAGTATTTTATAATTTTCAAAGCTCGTTTCTTGGGCTCCCCAACCCCTCCAGATCTATCTAAATCAGACAATGTCATGTTGAAGTTGCCACCTAGAATGAAGGGTCCCCTAAAGCTTGACAAAGTGATAAAAAAATGAATAAAAAAAGTCTGGGTCGTCCTCATTTGGACTGTATACTGAACCAATAGTCACTGATTTATTGAATCACTGGATTGTAATAACGTATCTACCATATTTGTCAACTTTGCTTTGTTTTATAGTAATACTTAAGTTATTTTTAAATATGACAGCAACCCCTCTTGAATTACTTGTAAAGCAGGATTGGAGCCCATGGCCTCTAAATAGGTTGCATATATATTGGAAATCATTGGATGCAAAGTGGGTTTCTTGTAAAAGTAAGCAATGAGCCTGAATTTGGTTAGCATATTGTACTATTTTATGAATTTTCAGTTTATCTTTAGCGCCCTTCAAATTCCAATCTGGACACTTTAAATTTTCAGCCATTTTTGTTTCATATTTACTTAATAGATTTTATAAAAAACTATTGCTCTCTATCCCAATTTTTGCTTAAGGAAAAAGCAAAGAGCATAGTATTTCTGAAAGAGTATGCTGTTGCTGTTCCCTTCCCCCCAATAGAATCCCAAAGCCTATTACTATTAACCTGATACCCAGACCTACTGCTGGGTTCCTCCCCCTCAAAAAAAGACAGTCTTCAAAGACAGTCATAGCTTGTGGTGGGTGCCATGTGAGAGGGGCTCCAACATCGACCACGAGTGTATTCTATCCATATTATTTTTAACTGCTTTCCCATTAAGAAAATTACTTGGTGTTATTTAAATGCCATCTTAATACTCTTATGAATCTCTACTGTTATTTTTAGTTGAAAGATTACCAAGTAACTGTGTTACAAAATACGTTTATATATATATATATATATATATATATATATATATATATATATATGTGTATATATATATATATATATACTATATATATATATATATATATATATATATATATATATATATATATTCCCCTCCTGCTTGGGGTCATATCATAATAATAATCTCAGAGTAGCCAGATAGAGGCGTCATTCAACAATTGCCTTCTGTGTGGAAAAAATAGGTTTTCAGATACTGATCGGCTTCAAGAGGGGTATCAAAGATGTGTTGTCTCCCATTGAGAAAAATTTTCAAATGACCAGAGTGGATTAAGTTATGCGGAAAACCTTTGCCTCTCAGGATCTTTCTGATCCCATCAAAGGCTTTGAGCTTTGCCTTGACTGATGGAGGTAGATTGGGGTAACCTTGGAGCTGATAGCCCCTTACTTGCAGGCTTCTGTTAGTTCTTGCTTTCTGTAGTATTTGTTCTTGCACCTGAAATGGGTGAGGTTTCACATATACAAATCTGGGCACTTCTCTTCTAGTGGAGAAGCTTCTGTGGGCTTGGTCTAGCAGAACCGTTTCTTCTGGCCATTTTTTGCCTGAGGCTTCTGATAGTACTTCCTCCATAAATTGTAGTGTATCCATCCCTTCTACTCCCTCGGAATAACCTCCTATTTTTAAGTTCTCTCTTCCTGAGTAAGATTCAACATCCAGCACTTTAAGCTGAAGCTCCTGTAGTTCCTTTTGGCAGGAGGTTACTTTATTTAGTTATATGTGGCAGTGGTTGTATAGGGGTCCATGGTACGTACTATTATGGTAATGTATTTATCAGGAAATGTTTACAGGGATTGAAATTAGCTTTATTACTACTGCAAGCTGGTGATATTGAGAGAAATCCTGGACCTGTAAATAGTAGTATCTCAGGGGGTGTTCATGTTAATAGTCCAGCTTATGTTTGTTCTAACCCACATGGTTTTAGGATTCTACATATCAGTACGAGGAGTTTGCTCCCCAAGTTAGCTGAACTGGAGTACATAGTGTCTAACTATAAGCCACACCTGTTAGCTGTAACAGAAATCTGATTAAAACCAGCTATACCTGATAATTCTTGTGCTATTGTTGGGTACAATGTTCTAAGAGCGGATAGGAGGGGAAAAAAGAAAGGAGGTGGAGTAGTTGTTTATTATAGGGACACTTTACATACAGTTATTGTTAATTCAGGTTGTGATGGTTAATTTGAAACTGAGTGGCTACTACTTTAGGTTTTGTTTGGTGGTGCTAAGCAGCTTATTGTTGGATGCCTATACAATCCACCGAGTTGTGCTCAAATTAGGTTAAAACAATATCTGGATATAAATGCCCCCTATTTTCAACAACATGATTTTGTCTTAGTGGGGGATATTAATTTAAATTGGACCTTTAAGTCTGAACTGGAACTTGAATCCTTGTTGGTTGCCTTTGATCTATCTCAGTATATTACTGAGCCATCTTGATTAAACTTCCATTCATTAAATCACTCTGTTTTGGACTGGATTGTAACAAACAATAAAAACCATCTAATCACATCGGGTGTTTTACCTGATGTGGTTAGTGATCATTTGGCTATATTTGCAGTTCTAAATATTTGCCATAAAAAGGACCCTCCGCATTTGGTTCAAGACCGTTTTTTAAAAATGTTAATTTTGACATTTTGTTTGGCAGTTTATCTCTGATTGACTGGTTTTATTTAGACAATATTCCAGATATTTATTTTGCAATGGATTGTTTGTTATAATCAGCTTCTCCCAATTCAGGACATCTAATATCTGCAGCTTGTTGGTAGATAATGTTGATATTACCAACCCTGTAGACATTGCTAATTTACTTAAGCAGAAATTTTCAGATTTATCTAATTATAGAGGTACAGGGATTCAGATGGGTAGTGGGGAAGCTCAACTTGATCCCAGGTTGGCTGGTAGGCCATTTTTTTAGTTTTAGGAAGATTACTGAGGAAGATATGCTTCAGTTGTTAAATAGTTTTCCCAATAAATACAGCAACTGTGGGGGACATGCTGGATGGTAGATTCTTGAGGCTTGCAGTTCCTTTTACAATTAAACCTTTATGCTTTCTTTTTAATTTTTCTTTAGAGTATTATCAATTTCCATCCATTTGGAAGTTGGCAAGAGTCATGCCAATCCCAAAAAAGCACAAGCAGTTTTACTTAATGATTTTAGACCAATTTCAATTCTTAATCCTTTGAGCAAGATGTTAGAGAAAGTAGTGGTTAATCAAATAAATAATTATCTTGCTTCAAATGGATTAATCTCACCACATCAACACGGTTTTCACAAGAACTATTGAATGGGTACAGCCTTGGTTGGGTTCACAAACACAGCACTGAGAGGCTTTGAAAAAGGCCATATGACTGGGGCAGTGTTTGTGGACCTGACCAAGGCATTTGATTCATTAGGACATGAGTTAATTTGTCAGAAATTAAAACTGTTGGGTTTTTCTGTAACAACTATTGCTTGGCTAAGAGACTACCTAACTAACCGTTCACAATTTGTTAGCATTGGTCCTACTGTATCAGATACATCATGGATTGGCTGCGGAGTCCCTCAGGGTTCCATTTTGGGCCCCTTATTGTTTTCTGTCTTTGTAAGTGAACTCCCCTCTGTTAGTAGAAAATGTGAAACCATTTTATATGCAGATGATTTGATTATCTATTCCCAAGGTAAATCAGGTGAGGAATTGTTTGTTGCTTTGAGTTATGATTTTGGAAATGTTTGTTCTTGTTTTTGAGTAGCTCACTAGTTTTGAATTCTGCAAAAATGAAATCTATGATTTTTGGAACTAAAGAAATGCTCAGTAATAATCCAACAATATGTTTGACTGATTTAAAGGGTTTGGCTCTAGAGCAGGTCTATTTTTTTAAGTATCTTGGCATCCTGTTGGACCCCGGCTTGACCTTTTCATCTCAGGTTCAGTTGGTAACTCGTACCATAAATCAAGGTTAGGTCTTTTACATAAATTTAAAAATTATTTTTCTTTTGAAGTTAGGAAGTCTATAGCAGTAGGTGCGATACTACCACTTTATGATTATGTTTCTTATATTTATTTGGGGTTGGGTAGTAGGGAGCTGCAATTCTTTAAGGCTGCTTATAACATCTGCCGATTTGTTTTTTTGGTACCCCTTTGAACTCACCATTGTGTTTTGTACTCCAGGTTGGGATGGATGACTCCTATGGCCAGAATTGAATATTTTTTGGCCTGTAAAATTTTTAAAAGTGTTTTTCTTAGATCACAATACCCACTTTACAATTTGGTCAGCTTACGAAGTGTTCCCCCTAGTTTACACTCTTCTGATGGTATCACATTGGTTACTGGATTGTCCAAATTGAAAATTGCATCTCGTGCATTTTCTATTCCTGGTCCTCTGTATTGGAATGCATTTCCTTTAAATATACATCAGGCAATGTCTATATTTGGTTTTAAGAAAAAATTGGAAGTATTTCTACTACTGAAATATTTATGCGAATGTTCTATTTAGTTCATTGTTTTCGTCAAATGTATTGTATTGTTAATGTTGTTATTGTCTAACTCATTTTGTGGCTTTTGTGCTCTGGGTTGGGCCTGAAAAAGGGCCTTTGGCCCAGTGTCCTTTACCCAGTTAACAAATAAAAATAAATAAATAAATAATTGGAGGGAGTTTAATTGATCTTCTGTAGATCCCACTCTATTCTCTAATTCAGAGACCCTTTTAGTGAGGGTTTCCACCTTGTTATCTAAAGATGAGATTGAGCTCTTTACAGAATCAAAGGCTGGGGACAACGTTTGGAAGCCTGTTCACATTTCTTGAAGCATTTCTGCTTGAATTTGCTGGATTTTTAAAGAGGTGCATGTGTCACCACCCTCTTGATTTTTTAATGATTCTGAGTTTGTTGTAAGATCATTGTCTGAGGCCACCTTATCTGCGGTTAAACTGCTAGCTGTAGGATCAGTTATGATTTCTACTGAGACCTTTGAGCTAGGTACAGCCAGGTTATAGCTTGAAATAGTGAGAGTCAAACCGGTAAAGGCTTTTTTCTTGAACTTTTTGTGCTGCCTCCTCCTCTTCACTCAGAGGCTCTAAGGACTGGCTTGTCTGTAACTGTGCTTGGGTGAGTGCGACAGAATCTATAGCAGGCTCAGTTACGGATTTTTGATTGTCACTGCTACTTGCGGTGGCCGCCCCTGGTAAACTTATGAATTGGTCCATAGGGCCATCAGTAACCGCTTTCTGCATTTTCAAGGTTCCAGGTGCAGTGGTGTTTTTTTTTTCATGTGCACCGAGGTTTTTTAACCCATTTGATCCATTAGCAGAGGTGCTAGGGATATTAGACACAGATTGAGTGAGAATAGAATTGTTCAAACCTGGATCACTGGAATTGCCTTCAGGCATATTCACCGTTTTCATGATGGATTGGCCTGTGCGGCTACGAGAATGCCTAAAACTGTATTCTTATTTGACCTGTTTAAACCTGTAAACTTTTTAGACATCAGGCCAAGAGTGCAAAAAGGAAGAGGTAGTCAGAAAATTGAATAACTAACAGGTCGAACTGGACAGATGTCTGCTGACTCATCTCGGTGAGCAGACAGTAGTCCACACTCAACCCCAAAGCAAAGTATGAAAGAGCCAAGCCCACTTCAAAACCACAGGACAGCCTATCATAGTGGGTCACAGCAGACTATCCACCAGTGCCCCCAGGCCCCCGGGCCTTTCCAAGGGACGCCGGTCTCAGTTCAGAACACCCACAGAGGGAGGCCCACAGTCACAGAATGCTACCACACAGAAGTTGATACCCAAAAGCACAGCCTAAGCAAGCAAGTACACTATGCCAACCATTTGTTTATTTATCTTACTTACTGTGGTCAAAGGTGGCAAGTGAGATGGTAATTGTTAAAGTTTTTAACCACTGACAAAAGGCCAGAGGTCTTCCTGCTCATTTAAAGATAATTTTCTTTATCTTTTGTGTTATGAGTCAAGGCTGACCCAGCCTGGTAAAATGTTGTCCTGAAAGCAGGTGCATACAGTTTGATTTGAAAGAAAAAAAAACCTTACGCCTTCCGAAGGACTGACAAATGAGCGTAGTCTTTAGTTTGCCAATTGGCAATTCTAAACTAGTTGAGCAAACAGATAAGGTAAACATAAGCTAGTGATTTCTTTTCTTTTTCCCCATACTGACTGTGACCAAACCAGATTGAAGGCAGCTAGATCTATTCCTTGAGCAGCAAAACACGTCTGTCTTTCTTCTTCACCTGCTTGACCTTAAGCCATCTGGTGATGTACCTTGTAGCCTGCTAATAGACCTTCTTCACTTTCTTGGGAAGCAGCTACATGGAAAGAGTAAATGAGGTTGATTCAGGAGCCGCTCAGCGGCACACCTTCAACATCCCATCTTGGAATGCCCTCGAGCCTAAATGCAATGCTTCTTCATGGTCAAGGAGGGGCTGCCATCAGGACTCCTCTACCACCACCTGCATTTGTGATATCACACTTAGTTTAGTTCCAACTGAGGCTAGGGTTCGATCAATGAGCCTAATTTAATTCTATTTATTGATTTTACTTAGTTAAGGTCCATCTGAGGCTAGGATGCAATCAATGGGCTTAGTTTTATTTTATTTATTATACCATATTTAGTTTAGTTTTTGAATATCTTAAATATTTTGTTTTGAATATCTCAACGATTGCTAATCCTGATTCAATTGATAAATTCAACTGATTTGAAAGCCTTTGTATACAATTCTAGGAGAATTTACACTGTTGTTTTCACTTCTGTAGTCTTGTAAGTATAAGTATCCTTACATTTGATGGTACTGGGTTAAAATGTTGCTTGCAATACAGCACAGGCAATTTCAAAACCACGCAGTGAAAACAGCTAACGGCAAAATACAGTAGCAACAGGGATACTACAGAAAATAGTGAAAACTGCTAAACACAACACCCCTGTAACTATATTGCCTTCAGGCAAAGAGGCTAAAGCCTCTGCTTGGTGATGTGTTGCCAAGCAGCTTGTCTGGCTCACAGGGTAGGGCTACAGGCAGGGAGAGTAGTGGAGCGCTGATGTCCTGGAGTTTGATTCCCTGTCCTGGGATAGCTGAAGTATTTTTTTTGTCTCCCAGGACATCTGTTTCCCCTTCCCTCCTCAAGAATCCCCCTCAACAATCCCACCCCCCCAAGATTCCTCCCCGTCCTGAGTAGCACCCCTGGAGTTAGTTATAATAAAGTGGACTGGTTCGGGGGGGTGCAGTGTATTTGTTGTTTGGCGATTTTGGCAAAGTAGAGCTTGTTGTTTTTGCTGAGCACTGTCTTTGCTGTCAGCATTTTGGCTTTGCTGTTTTTGACCATGCTGTTTATGCTTGTGACATTTTGACCCCGTGCCGCTTTGATTATGTGCTGTGCCTTCAAAACAGAACTTGTAATTCATCAAAAAATTATTCTGAGCCCTGCCTCTGTTTAATCTGATACAATAGAAGAGAACCGAAAAGAGATCTGAGGAGATTGGAAAGGTGGTCCAGGATCTGATATCTGAAATTCGATGCCAAAATGTACAAGGTTCTACACTTGGGGAAAGGGAATCCAAGAAATGAATACTGGATTGAGGGTTCATTTGGAACAGACCTCAGAAGAAAGGGTTTTAGGAGTTTTAATTAGTGACAACCTCAAGATCACAGCCCAGAGTACTAAGACATATGGGATAGCTAGTGGGATGCTGGGATGCTTAGAAAGTGCCTTCTCGTGTAGATGGAAAGAGGTGATATTTTTATTTATTTTATTTATTGAAATCTTGGATGACACCTGTGAGCGGATGCTCATTGATAGGTTTCACATCAGATACATTAAGACAAGAAGACATGATATAGTTACAGTAAATTATACATACAGGCCCGGATATTCAAACTACACCTGGCAATGGCGCAAGCATGGGTGCAGCAGAGCTGGGCTGCTTCAGGGCCAGGACCAGGTGATATTTAATGGTGATGTGCTATGGCGTTGAATATGGCATGGACTGTGTATGGCGCAGTGGCTCTGCTCACGGTGTAGTGGAACTGTGCCGGCGCAGGTCACAGATTGGGAGCACGGGGATGTGCCAGTGCAAACGCAGTTGCGCTGGGTACAGCACCCACAATATTCAGCAGAGGGCATACAAATGAGGCCATAATATATGCAAGGTGGAAATGGGACCATTTGCATGTCATTACGGGGCCACCATAGTGAAAACAGCGAAAAGCATTATCCCTGTAGCTATATTGCTTTCGGGCAAAGAGGCTAAAGCCTCTGCTTGGCGGTGTACTGCCAAGAAGCTTGTCTGGCTCACAGGGTAGGGCTACAGGTAGGAAGAGTAGTGAAGCGCCGATGTCCTGGAGTTTGATTCCCTGTCCTGGGATATCTAAAAGTATTTTTTTTGTCTCCTGAGGACATCTTCTGTTTCCCCTCAACAATCCCCCAAGATTCCTCCCGTTCAGTAGCACCCTGGAGTTAGTATAATAAAGTGAAGTGGTTCGGGGGCTGCAGTGCATTTGTTGTTTGGTGATTTTGGAAAAGTAGCACTCGTTGTTTTTGCTGAGCACATTTTTGCTGTCTGCATTTTGGCTTTGCTGTTTTTGACCAAGCTGTTGCGACATTTTGACTCCGTACCCCTTTGATTATGTGCTATGCCTTCAAAACAGAACTTGTAATTCATCAAAAAATGATTGCTGAGCCCTGCCTCTGTTTAATGTGATACAATAGAAGAGAACCAAAAAGAGATCTGAGGAGATCAGAAAGGTGGTCCAGGATCTGATATCTGAAATTCGATGCCAAAATGTACAAGGTTTTACATTTGGGGACAGGGAATCCAAGAAATGAATACTGGATGGGGAGTTCATTTTGAACTGACCTCAGAAGAAAGGGTTTTAGGAGTTTTAATTAGTGACAACCTCAAGATTACAGCCCAGAGTACCAAGACATATGGGATAGCTAGTGGGATGCTGGGATGCTTAGAAAGTGCCTTCTCGTGTAGATGGAAAGAGGTGATATTTTTATTTATTTTATTTGTTGAAGTCTTGGATGACACTTGTGAGCGGATGCTCGTTGGGAGGTTCCACATCAGATACATTAAGACAAGAAGACACAATATAGTTACAGTAAATTATACATACAGGACCAGATTTTCAAACTGCACCTGGCAATGGCGCAAGTGTGGGCGCAGCACAGCTGGGATGCGCCGTGGCCAGGACCAGGTGATATTCAATGGTGATGTGCCATGGTGCAACACCGTTGAATGCTCTTGCAGACTGCGCATGGTACAGTGGAACTGTGCGGCGCAAGTCCTGAGTGGGAGCACAGGGATGTGCCAGTGCAAACGCAGTTGCGCTGGGTGCAGCACCCACAATATTCAGTAGAGGGCATGCAAATGAGGCCATAATATATGCAAGGCACTAATGGGGCCATTTGCTTGTCATTATGGCTCCATTTGCATGCGTTGTGCAGGGCAGCCCGGTGACTTGCGCCTGGCACTCTGCACAGCATGATGTGTGGACCTTTGGGGTCCCGGGTCATACCCCACCCAGTAGTTGTGATCACGGGTATGCTTTTGACCACATGATCCCTGGTGGTCTAGTGGTAGCCCCTCCCTCCCTCCTGTTACCGTGATAACCGGTAAAAGTTTGTAAAAACATTCCCTGGTAGTCTAGTGGTACCCCCTCTCACGTTTCTGCAATGCAGTATAATAGTACACACTGCATTTGCTGGTAGACTAGTGGTACCCCCGCACCTAGCCCTGATTACCAGTAAAGTCTATTTAAACATTCCCTGGTGATCAGTGGCACCCCACCCTCCACCCACAAAGGACCCCTTGCCCACCTCGCTCCTCCCTATCATCGGTGGGCAGCTGCAATCCACCTACATACCGCCCGGCCACCCGCCGAATGACAGCTTGCAGTATGTGCTGTAAGCCCATTGGTCCACACTTGTGGTGGACAATAGACCATTTGTCCGCAGAGGGGCCCAGTGAGCAAAGGATTGCTGGGCCATAGTTGTGCAGCACCTTGGCACATGGAATACTTGTGTAGTCGAGCTCCTTGTGTGCCTGGCTTGTACAGTTGGTGATAGAAGGCTCAGAACTTTGCAGCTCTTTCAAGTTGTTTGGCCTAGGTCAGTCTGTTAGGGCTTCCACCTTGCTAGGGTCTGTTTGGATGCCTTGGGGAGACTTGATGTGGCCCACGTATTTTACAGAACTCTGGAAAAACTGGCACTTATCCATTGATAATTTGAGGCCGAATTCCTCAAGCCGGTCAAATACTTTGAAAAGGCGTGTTTCATGTTCTTCAAGAGTCTTTCCAAAAACAATAACAGGGCATACTGTTCTAGACAGTCACATATATGTGGTCAATAATCAATCCTGGAAGTAGTTTTATGGATGCCGGAAATAAAAGAGAACTTTTTTCATTTAGGATATGTTTGTCTGAAAATATCTATGAGCTTGAGATATGACGTAAGGTCTTTTATAATTTTCAAAGCTCATTTCTTGGGCTCCTCAACCCCCTCCAGATCTATCTAAATCAAACAATGTTGTGTTGAAGTCACCACCTAGAATGAAGGGTCCCCTAAAGCTTGACAAAGAGATAAAAAATGAATACAAAAGTCTGGGTTGTCCTCATTTGGACCGTATACCGAACCACTAGTCACTGATTTATTGAATCACTGGATTGTAATAATGTATCTACCATATTTGTCAACTTTGCTTTGTTTTATAGTAATATTTAAGTTATTTTTAAATATGACAGCAAGCCCTCTTGAATTGCTTGTAAAGCAGAATTGGAGCCCGTGGCCTCTAAATGGGTTGCATATATATTGGAAATCATTGGATGCAAAGTGGGTTTCTTGTAAAAGTAAGCAATTAGCCTGAATTTGGTTAGCATATTGTACCATTTTATGAGTTTTCCGTCTATCTTTAGCTCCCTTCAAATTCCAATCTAGACACTTTAAATTTTCCGCCATTTTCATTTCATATTTACTATATAGATTCTGTTGTTGTCAACAGGTATTGGGGATGCATATCATGATATCTAACCCTGGCTGTGTTAATGTCCGTACAGATTCTGGGGATGCCACAGCACCAACTTCTGTCTTTTTCCATTCACTGTCTAACAGCCTTTTCTTTTAAAATTCTGTGTATGAATTCAGGTCTTCATGTACCTACTGCACTGGCATCATGGGGCCAGACTTTAAATGTATACATCAACAGGAAGGGCTACCCATCCATAAACTGCCAGGTGGTGTGCGATGCCATGGGGCACATCATCAATGTCTGCGCCACACACCCCGGGAGTGCACATGGCACCTTCATCTGTGCCATAGGTTTGAACGTGGGGACATCCCCACAGGACACCTTATGGGTGAGTATGGCATGCACCAGGGTGCCTGGGAGCCACAGCCCTGGAGGTGAGGGAGGGCAGGCATGGCGGGTGTGGAGGAGTGGGCAGTGGCTGACAGAGAGCAGGAGACAGCACAGCACAGGGATAACCATGTCTTTCCCCACATAGGTGACAGCGCATATCCCCTTAGACCTTGGCTGCTCACCCCCTACTGGCGACCGTCATCCGCTGCGGAGGACAGATACAATGAGGCACACACCAGCACATGCATTATCATCGAGCGTGTCTTTGGCATACTAAAGATGCAATTCCATTACCTAGACAGGTCAGGCACTGCCCTATAATGTAGCCTATCGAAAGCCTGTGGCACATTACTGGCCTGCTGTATCCTGCACAATGTGGTCATTGACAGTGGCATAGTTGTCGAGGCTGATGAGGGTGACAGTAGCAGGGACGATGGTGATGATGGTCTGGAGGGTGGTGGGCAGCTGCCCCCAGGAAGGAGGGATCCCCCTGGTGCAGAAGGCAAGGAGGCACAGGGATACCATTGCACGGGAGCAGTATGGAAAATGCAGGTAAGTGCACTGACACACATACATGGGTCACACAGACCAGCACACCACACAGTGGCATGGATGTGCACAGTGGTATGCATGCAGGGACGAGGCGCACAGCACACATGGTGGAGTCACTGGCACATGGGTGTACACACACTCACACACACACACACTGAGGAACACGGCATGGATCACAAACATGACACCAGTGCACAGGCACAACTGGCGCAGAGCTGCCCTCATCACACCCATGCCAGTCATCCCAGCAGCATGGTCAGCACACACAGAGGGCATGCAGCACAACACACATGCGTGCCACCACATGCATGCTGCACCACCACTGCCCACGTGTGCATGGGGCAGCAGCAGTGGACAGCAGGTCAGGTCAACAGACACGTCATTCCATCTGCGCAGTCCCATGACCACCACAGCCACATGGGAGGCTGTGCCAGGGCCAATCAGCAGACACAGGCTGTGCATCAGCCACAGGGGGTGTGTCAGATGCCCCCCCCAGTGGTTGATGTTCGGGACTGCGACCATGTCCTTGCAGGGGTGTAGAGGCGGCCAAACAGGCCAGCCCCGGGGGTGCCTGGGATGCCTACATCCATGCCTGCTGTCTGCTGTGAGGGGGTTGCCAGATATCAGGACTGTGGGGTGGACAGTGCACTGTGGGAGTCCTTTGCGCATGGCCAAACCCAGTGGCTGCCACCGACGCAAGCCCAGTCAAAATGGTACAGGTCATGAGGTCTGTCAATGCCACAATGGCACCAGTCATGTGGTCCATTGATGCTGTCATGGCCTCCTTCATCTGGCAGAGTTCATCCATAAACCTCGTAGTGCCCCTTTCCTGCTGCTCGGCCAGCTGGTGCACCTCTGGCCACAGTGCATGCACCTCAGTTGAAAGCATCGCCTGGTTCTCTACAGATGCCCATTGCAACCCGGTGTGCTCTGTCAGCCGCTCAGCATCCGGGGCCTCCTGGCCTGTCCACTGAGCTGCTGAGGGGTGCAATGGCATGCTGTACAGCCTCCCGCTCTGGTGGATGCTACACAGTGCACCGTAAAGGGGGTACAGTGTCAACAGGTGCACTGGTGGTGGACACCATTTCACACTGCCCATTGGTACCTGCATCCTGCTGCTGCTGCCCAACCATCTGCTGGGCATTGCCCTGCACTGCCACAGCCAAAACTGCATGGCCACCCACACCAGACACAGCTGTGGCACCACACACCACCGCACCGGCAAGGATGGGTGGCAGCTGTGCAGCTGCAGGAACAGCACCGGGCCCTGATGGTGCCTGTGAAGTGGGCAGGGGCATGTTAGGCACCACCTGCCCTATGTTGGCCAGTATCAGGGTTATGTCATCATCGGTGTTGGACCCCACCCCTAGCTGAGTATCTGCACACAGCACAGGCAGGCTGGCATCATGCAGGATCTCAGCCAGGGCATCGTCTGACCCCAGGCCTAGTACATCCACATGCCTCACACTGCCAGGGTATGGTCTGTCTCTCATCTGGATGCCTTTGGATGTTGATGGTCTGGCATCCATGTCCACAGCTGCGGCCACCTCCACCTGGTCCTTCCCATGGAGGCATGATGATGCTACATGACAGAAATGGAGAGTCAGTGGTGTTCCATTGTCCATGCACCCCCCTCGTGCATGTCGCTGTTGCTGCTTCCCATTGTGGTGCACTGCATGGCTGCGTCCATACACACATGTGTCATGCAGCATGACATCAGGCATACCTGCGTGTCCATCCCACACCTGGCAGGCCTTTCTATTGAGTGCATACTCACCATGCAGTGAGGGACTGCCATCCATCTGGAATCCACCACCAGGCACACCCTCCACTGCCATGCGGCTGATGGTGGCTGCCACGAGATCCTCCGTGGCCGTCAGTGGTGGCACTGTGGGCAGACCACCGCCGGTCACCTGTGGGATGCCTGTATGGCCACCACCATCTCTTTTATGTGCCTCTTGTCTGTGACAACCTTTTTCTGGCACTCCTGCCCAGTGCGCTGGTGCCTGCCATGTGTGTTGACATACCATGCCACCTCCTCCCAGCCTGCCAGCTGCTCCTGTGGTGCACCCGTGGCACCACTGAGCAGGTTTTCTCTGTCTAAATATGTTTCAAAGAGGGCATTCTGCTCTACTGCCATGAAGTTGGGCCTGCACTTCCATGCAGTCCCATGATCCTTATCTCCATCATTAGCCGACAATCCGCCACCTGTGAACATGAACAGCACAGTGGATCAGTGTCAGCATGGCCCTTTTTCCAGCCCTCTGTCACAGTGCTGTAGTAAGCCTCTGTTCATTCAATTTGCCAGGCACTTACCTATATGGTTGCAGTACCGATCTGTGACCTGTGCTGTGTTCTGTGGCGCTTATAAGGCACTTCGCATGCAAATGAGCCTGTGCGCATTGGTAATGATATGCTAATGGACCCTACTGTGCCACGCATTGGCTGATGAGAATCTGCTGTGCGCAGTCGGGATGCGCAGGAGCAACTCTGTGGTGCTTTACTTGTGCATGCACAGTGCATGTTCCCTCAGTGCACATGTGTGCAACACGGAGCACATGACTATCGTGTGACTTGCGTACCATGCACGATGCTGTGGCATTGCGTATGCGACGCTGGGATGGCATTGTGCATGCACGCACTTCTTGAGAGTGGCTCCTATTGTGTCCATGTGCACTGTAAGCAGGGTGAAAACCTCTGACCCCCCCGGGTCGTATGTGTGATCCTGTGCATCCACTAGGCCATGGCGTGATGCGCATGCCCATGAAGTGCGCTATTCACCCACACTGCGCAATGCGATTGCGCATCCCCATACTGTGCGATTGCATCCTGGTGTTTGCAATCGCACATCATGCGCATGTTGCCACCACATGCATGTTTTCACGGCCAGTCGCACAGACATTACTGCTGCACTCTGAGGCCATGGTGCACAGCAGGGACAGGTGTGCACCCAACTGGTTGGACCTTGAGCTGATCAACCTTGTGGCTGTGGTGCAGCCATTTGAAGGGCAGTTATTTGGACAGGTGTCCCTCCAGCAGGCCAGGGGGGCTGTCTGGCAGCGGGTATCTGAGGCCCTGGAGTGGAGGACGGGGGTAGCCAGGACCCCAGAACCATGCCTCCACAGGTACAGGGACCTGCGCCGGGGGGACCTGAAACAGCTGCACCGGATGCAGGCACGCATCCAGCACAGTGCAGTGCCACAGCCAGGTAGGTATGCACATGTGGCATGTTTGCCCAGAAGCTCTACTATAGTGTTTGTAGGGCTGCGCAGCATGGTCTGCAGTGGGACTATGACACAGTCCTAGCAGGTTCCACACATCATGCAAGGCTGCTGTGCATGTAGCAGTCGTGCTGGCATGGAGGCCTCAGGATGGACAGGGACATGCCCAGTGCCATGCGGGCTGTGGATGGTGGGAGGCTCTCCATACATGCTTGTGTACTGATGTCCTCCTCTCTTTATTCCTTCCACAGGGCCAGAGGACTGCAGGTGAGCCAAGGCAGCTGCAGCAGTCTTGGGAGACCATAGTAGGGATCAGCAGACAGCGCACTCTGCACAGTGCAAGGCAGGTAAGCTTTGTCACATTTCTTGTATGTGTCTCTGTGGGATAGCAGTAGGGACAGAGTCTGGCCATGGTCACCTCAGCCATGTATCTGCACAGTCATGTTTGGTGCACAGTCCATTGTGCATGCAACTGTGGCACGTCCCTTGGCTGCTGTATTCTGGTGGGTGTGGGGGGGTGCGCACAGCTTCCACCATGTGTGCTGCAGCAGTGCCTTCACTCTGTGTCATGTAACCTTGCCCATATGATTATGTGCACGCAGTACTGCACCGTCCGCCTGTCTGCACCACAGTGGTGTGCCATGTGGATGGCTGGCATGGGCCTCCATGTGAGGGTCCATTGCAGTCTCTCCAGGGGTGTGTACCCCCGCTGTCCACTGCACACTGTGGGTGGGCAGGGGTCTTTGGGGCATTTCGCTAATTGCCTGTCCTGTCCCTTCCAATAGGTGGATGACAGATGGCGGGCCAGAGGGGAGTGAGGCCACAGTTGCTGGCCCTAACCAGGATCCTGCCTGTGCTGTGGAGGGTCCTGGCAGTCCTTCAGAGAAGCATGTGGGAGACAGCAGCCATCTGAAGGGCAATGGAGCGGCTCAAGCCATCTGGCCATGGAGGGCACTAGGCCATCACTGAAGATGTAATGTAATGTAAAATTTTTTTATATAAGGCACACTTCCTGAGCTCAGGGCGCCCTTACCATAATCATCACAATAATTTAAAATCCATAATCATTATAAAAACATACATATCATACATCAGGTGTCATGAAATGCTTGATGAAATAAAAAGGTTTTAAGGGATTTTTTAAAACTTTCTACAGTCAGGCTATCTCATATCTGACGGGGTAGAGAATTCCACAGGGTAGGTGCCATAAAGGCAAAAGACCTTCCTCCAGATGTTTTCAGGGTTACCCTGGGAATCTCTAGCAATCCCCCATCAGAGGATCGGAGTGAGCGGGAGGGACAGTAAGAAGACAGGAGTTCTTTCAGGTAGTGGGGTCCCAACTCGTGTAGGGCCTTAGAGGTCAGCAACACAACCTTGAAGGTAATCCACCACTGCACAGGTAGCCAGTGCAGATCCTGTAGCACAGGTGTTATATGACTGGATCTAGGGACCCCAGTCAACAACCTGGCCGCCGCGTTCTGCACTAGCTGCAAGCGGCAGATATCCAACCCTGGTAGCCCTAGATAGAGGACATTGCAATAGTCAAAATGACTGGTAACTAAGGCGTGTACCAAGGTAGGAAGATCTTCGGGCAGAACCAGGTGCTTCACCTGGGCTATATTCCTTAAAAAAGGAAGACTTGACTAAAGCCGACACCTGCACCTTCAGGGTCAGGCCTTCATTAAATATAACACCTAGGTTACACACCTGGTTGGAGGCCATAAGCGGGGTCCTCCCCAAATATAAACCTGAGGGCTTCCCCACCCATGCCCGCAACATCCTAACCCCAGGGTCCACCACCAGTACCTCTGTCTTACCTGAGTTCAACCAAAGCCAACTGGTACTCATCCAATCCTGAATCTCCAGTAGGCAGTTGTTAAACACTGTGACTGAGTCAGACTCCCATTCCGGTACAAAAGACATGTATTGCTGAGAGTCATCAGCATAGCAATGAAAACTCAGTCCATACCATCTTATAGTGTCCCCCAGTGGGTGCATGTACACCGCGAATAACATAGGGGACAACACCGGACCCTGTGGAACCCCACAGGGCAGACAGTGAGGGGCCAAGGAATAAATCCCCAACATTACTCTCTGAGACCTGCCCTCCAGGGATGATTGAAACCAACTGTGGACTGCCCCTCTCAATCTACAGAAAAACCACAGGCATTCGAGCATCACCCCATGATCCACGGTGTCAAATGCTGCTGAGAGATCAAGAAGAACCAAGATGGATTGGGCTCTCTGATCTCTCACTAACAGGAGGTCATTTAGCACCCGAACAAGGGCTGTCTCAGTACTATGCCATTTCCTGAAGCCGGACTGGAGAGCGTCATAGATATTGTGACTTGTTAAATGATCCTCCAGCTGCAGAGTGACCACCTTCTTGATAACTTTCCCTACAACGGGTAAGTTCAAGACAGGCCTGTAGTTTGCTGGGAAGTTGGGATCAAGGGAGGGCTTTTTCAAAAGGGGGTGAACTACTGCCTCCTTTAAGGGATCTGGAAAGATCCCTTTCTCCAATGAAACTGTCACTATCCCAGTAAGGATCGGGCCAATAACCTCTACACACCCCACTAGGGCCTGGATCCAGACTACGGTAGGTAGGTCACAGAGTCTGGATAATCCTCACTATATCCATGACTACCGGTTGGCTAAAGGTGAACCAAGTTGACTGGGCATCAGTACCACCCAATTTATCAATGCAAGGCCCAATGGGAAGACATTGGCTGATCTCATCCCTGATGGTAGATACCTTATCAGCGAAGAATTGCGCAAACTCCTCACACTGTACCTGTGACAAAGCTCGACCAGTCTGAAGACAGGCTGGATTGTACAATCTGTCCACAGTCTGGAAGCATTGGGCTGGTCTATTCCTCGCTGTAGCAATTTCCCTGGACAGGAACTCTGCCTTCTTATGGGAAATTGCTGATTGGTAGATCTTATAATGATCCAACAATCTAAGCCTATCCACCTCCAGGCGAGTTTTCCGCCATCGTCTTTCCAATCTTCGCCCCCTCTCTTCAGCTCACGGATCTCACCAGTAAACCAGGGAGCCCCCGGGTGCAGAGTAAGGGGTGAACTCGAGTTGGAGCAATGACATCCAGGACCCCCACAATGGCCCTATTATGGGCCAACACCAGGGGCCCTGGGTCAGTACTATCCATTGGCAAGCCTGAGAAGTCCAGTTCCGTCATTAGGCCTTCTGAGGTAACTCCTCTCAAAGGACGGAACTGTACCAACTCCTTAGGGGCAGGCCTCTTTCAGGGGGCTGTGAAACTGAATCTCAGGGTGTGAAGGTCAGACCAACTGATTGGCTCCACCTCCACATCAGAGACCTCCATCCCCAGATGGACTATCAAGTCCAATGAGTGTCCCCCCTCGTGGGTTGCAGCGGTAACAACCCGTGTCAGGCCCAATGAATCCATCAATTGGTGGAGGTTTTGTCCAAAAAGCGAGAGTTCGTTGTTGACCCAGGCATTAAAGTCCCCCAGAACCAACCATCTGGGGGACTCCTATCCCATCTCAGTGATGAAGTCCGCAACCTCCCTCAGGAACTCCCTCCCATCACCTGGTGGACGGCAGATGAGAAGGATCCTGTAGCCTACACCTGCACCCTCCATACAGTCACTGAGGTTGGTACATCCAGCTGGCATCTCCCTGAGATCCATTTCCTGTCTAAAACAGACGCAACCCCCCACCCTATGGTCCACTCTCGGCGGTGAATCAATGATAACCCATTCAGAACCTTGGACTCCAAAATGGGGCCCACATTATTATCAAGCCAGGTCTCGGTGATGCAAGCCAGGTTGACTGAGGCAACAAGATCCGCAACTACTGCGGTTTTATTCCTAATAGTCTGGCATTCCTTAACACTGCCTGAAAGGGACAAGAGTCCAAAGACAGCCCCCTTTCCCACACTTTCCCTATTTCCCTACAGTCCCCCATCCTGTTGTACAGCCCCAGTTTCCTGTCCCCATCCTACTTTCTACCTCCGCTGTCCCTGACCCTTGATTCAATTGTTTGTAGTGCTGTTTTTATATTGTTATAAAGCATTTATTTTGCTACATGCCTGTGTCCTTGTCTACTTTGCGGGTGGCATGTGTAGCCATGCTACAGAAATCAGGTGTTAGTTCATGGTGTCAGCATGCGGGGGGCACGTGTGGGATTCCTGAGGGTTCTATGTTGTATCCAGTGATGTTTCACATGGTGGTGGGGGCTGTATCCCAGGTTCAGTAGGGTTTGTTGTGTCTCTTCATGGTCACTGTGGGGATTTGAACCAGGGTGGGCAGGCAGGGGGGGGGATATGCACATGGACTTAGGTGTCCTGGGGGCCTGGACTGCCTGCTGGGGATTGGACATCTGCATACACTGTTGCAATTCCAATCACATGGGGAGTGGCCACCTGCTTGGGATGTGCATCCTTTGGTGCCTGGCACTGGTTCTGCCTATGAGGCTGGGGAACCTGGGTGTGTTTATGTCCAGGGACACAGGGGTTGACACCCACTGTGACCAGGCATTGCCCATGGCTGGCAGGCTGGTGGCCTGCATGGGAGGGGGACTTCACTGGCAGGCTTGCACTGGCCATTGTCCTCATCTGTCACCTGCTGGTCAGGCCAACACTGAATTCTGGAGTGCCGTTCTGGGGACTGTTCCTGTTGTATGGCTGTGGACCAGCTGTGGTGGGTGCAGTGCACAGCACCTCTGATGGTGGCTGTGCATCGTCCCCTGGTGCCCTGTGTTCCATGCAGATCAGTGCGTCTGTGTACCCTGTTGGTAGGATCCTGTGCCCCTTGTCCCTGTGTTTCCTTAGCTGTGTGTCCCTGGGCCTGTTGTTCTTGCCCTGCTCACTGGGTTTGTGGTCAGGTCTGCTCTGCACATCCATGGTTGCACCGGCATATCTCCGGTTGTGCCAGGGCGCATCTTTGCCATATTCAGCAGGCTTGCACTGGTGCATTTCCGGTGGTGCATCTTTTGAATATGGCTCCCGGTGTGCCATGGCACATCTGACTTGCACTACGCCGGACTTGCACCGCCATTTGGTGCATTTCTGAATATCTCCCCGATAGTCTTTTTTAGAATTGTGAGAATTATTGGTAATGGGTTTTTATATATGCAACTGTCACTTTGCCAGAAAAAATAACACTAAAAACATAAGCACTAAGCACTTTTACATATGCACTATGTGGTAGGAATGTATTGTACCTTTAAGACACTGCTTTATGTAAGGAATCAACGACTGGGTGTTTGTTCTCCCCTCCCCCCCCCGATGACGTGCTTGCGCACAAAACTGGTCAGGTCTTTTGTTCAGTATGATGGTGCTTGTAATAATGGCCAAACTTTTAAAATAACTTGATAAAGCTTTTAGGCCCAGATATTCAAACTGTGCCCAAATAGTGCACAACAGCAGGAGCAAGTGCAAGTCCACTGCACCCATGTGCAAGAAGCGTGATATTCAAAAACTACGCAGGCCAAGATGTGCCTACGGCTGACGACTGAATATCGCACCACCTGCGCCATAGTGCAACTAGGGAGGTGAAGCTGAGCATATCTGATGCGCCATAGCGCAACAAGAGGTGTTCAGCTGAGCAGTCCAGATGCACCATAGCTCAACCAGGGATGCCCCCAGCAGCAGGGCAGCAATGCAACAGCACAACCAGGGATGCAGGGGCCCAGCACCCATGCCACAGATGGGCAGAGGAACACACAGCAGAACAGACATCATCCCCCACACCCCATGCACTGCACAACCAGGGGAGAGCTGGAATAACCACTGGCCCATGGATACCTGCAACCAACCCACAGCCGGGCCATGGTGCCCCAGCACACCCCCTGGCAAGCTTAGACCGGCACACAAGGAGGGCCGACCACCCCATACCACACCATCCCACCAATGCAGAGCACACCCTGCACCATGATCCTCATACACCCTGCCCAGGAGTAGTACTCAACAGTGCAGGACACCCCATGCATGCCACCACCCCCACTGTGACAATGCAACCCTGTGCACCACGGAGCCATGCAAGGCAGCCCCACCATGAGCACCCTGCAGTGAGCGGCAGCAGACAGTGATGCAACAGATGCATACACAGTGTCACCCTGCACATCCTCCCCGAGGTACAGCTGAGAGACCAACCATGCATCAGCACACAAGGTACCCCACATGAGACAGGGCATGCCCCGGACCCCATCTCCAGTGGTACAGCATCCTACACACTCTTCCAAGGACACATCCCATCCCAGCACTGGCCACAACAGCCAGCACAGACACGCATAGTGTAGCACTGAGGCATGCACCACACAGGATGCAACACAGTACATGGACAAACACCCACCCATACCCAAGGGCACACCAACACAGGGACACAGTAGCGGGTCAACCAAGCCACTGGCATGTGGCCATGGCTGATGTGTACACACGGCCAGCACCCCTACATTGCACAGGTGTGCCAGCCACCCTGCGCAGGCACCATGAAGCTGTATGCCATCAGCATGCTGCTGGAGCACAAGTGACAGACACTGGAGCACATCCCCTGCAACAGACACAAGCAACAGCATGGAGGGGGGACAACAACAGCGGAGGCCACAGTGCCACCGGAGGCAGACGTGCACCATACTGGTGATGGCAGGCAACCTGGCATTGTGCCGGGTACAGTTGTTATCCAGCATGGACAGCCACCACTGACATGCCAGCAGACCGTGCATATCACAGACATGCAAGGGTGTCAGCTGCACAGGCCATGAACGGTCTGACAGGGGTGCCATGCACACAGTGCAGGCCCCATGGACCACTGCACACAGGCATCCAGTGCACAGAGTACAACACACAAACCACAGACAGTGACTGATACCCCTGCCCACACCATAGGTGGCTCACCTCTGCACACACACACACACACACACACACATGCCCATGCTTGCACCACCCCTGATGCCATGCACACCACTGCAGCTGAGCACCTGTAGCCCGCTGCAAATCAGAGACCACCACAGTTGTTATAACAAAATGTATATATTGAAAATATGTCAACTAAAACTATTTACAATTATATACGGGGGGGAAGAGCCACATAACAGGTGGGGGCGGGTAAGGGGCAGGGGTGAACATATGGGAGAGGGAAGAAGGGGTGTGAGGGTGGATCAAAGGGGGAAGATGGTAGTCGTGGCATGGGGACATCAGTGGCCGCTCTGATCCTCCTCTTCCTGGTGCCGATGTGAGCTCCTCCTCCTGACCCCGTGGCGGTGTATGAGCCGCAGGAGCTCCAACATCTCCCTCGCCACCTGCAGCAGCTCTTGAATATCCTGCTGGATCTGCAGGAGTCGCCGGCCACCTAGAACGAGGGAGCAGAGTCAATAGGTGTGACTGTCCATCCCCCTGCAGCCCACCCATTGTGCATGGCATACAGCCATGTGACACGCCCCTGTGATGGTGTGTGACCACCCACAGTGACCATGTCCACAAGACCTGCCCACACAGGCAGCCACAGCCATGTGGACCACTGCACACACCCACCGCCCATGTGCTGCACAGCACCACCATGGCCGTACAGTGACTTGGCTATGTGGTGTGAAGGCAGTGCCACAGCCATGTGCCTGGTGTACGCATGGACCACCATTGACACACTCCCAGACATGCAGTGCCACTGGACATTGCTGACTGTAACAAGTTGCGTGCATGGCAGTGGTGTCAATGGATGGTGGCCATGCCCCATTGCCTGCCCAGTTATACAGCATGCAATAGTAATCATGGATGTAAGGCACTCACCATCAGCAGGCTGGTCCATGCACCGTGGACCACCATCACCCATCCTGTCCCTCTGTTCCACCATGCGGCGCCTCCTCTCCCTGTTGTGCCGCCGTTCTTCTGGCCCTAAGGTGCAAACATGGAGAGAGGAACATCAGTACAATCTGGTAGCAAAGTCCCCCCGGCCCCATGTGTGTGCAATCCCACAGCCATACCCACCACCCACTCCCCAATACCACCACCATGGCCAACACCGATGACCCCATGTGCCAGACACATGCAACCGTGATACCCATATGGATGATAAAAGTCTATGGATGTTGCACCTACCTGGCCGTGGCACCGTGCCCCTCCTGGCATGTGCCCACAGGCAGGCAAGCAGGTCTGGGTCCCTGCGTCTCAGGTCCCCATAATGGCGGCGGCACTGCTCTGCCGTCCGCCCCATACCGGTGGCCTCCTCCAAGGCATCGGCCACCTCCTGCCAGACTGCACTCCTGGCCCTGTCCAGGGGTGCCTCTCCAAACAAAGCCCCAGCATGGGGCTCAACTATCACCACCAGGTTGGCGAGCTCTATCTGGCTCCAAACCACAGCACGCCTCCATGCCATCTCTGCTGCCTGGTTCAAGCAAAATGGCGCTCTGCAGAGCGGTCCTGCCACATGCAGATGCTGCGCGGTACAGCGCTGCCATTCCCTTTCGCACTGTCACTGAACAGCGCGATAGTGGTGCACCCATGCCTGATGCATGGCACCTAGGGGGCAAAGGTCGGGCACAGGGTCAAGGGTCTCTGGTGCACGGACAGCCACAGTGCGATTGGAACCCAATGCATGTAGTGCAATTGGGTGCCTGTGTGCCACCTCCTGTAGTGGCCTACAGCGCTGCTGCCCCAGTGTGCCTACGACGCCCCAGTGCCACAGCACCATATAGGTGAACAGTGCTGTAGCACCACTGGCACAATGGTGGCCATGCCCTGCATTACCTCTCACACACAGCACGTCAGCAGTGCGGCAGGCACCTGCGTCATCAACCCGGGCATGCGCAGTTAGGTGTGTACTGCGCATGTCACAGTACTGCACCCTTGGCTCAGCACGTTCAACACAATTGCGCAAAGCGCAACAGCGCGATATTCAGCCGGCATATGCATATCATCTAATCAGCCATTCAATGGTGCAGTCACTGCATTTGCATCCACTTAAAGATGCACTTCGCCTCATTTGCATTGGTTGCTCTATAAAAATGTGACATTGGGCTGCACTGGCCATAGTCAGTTACTGCAGCTTATTGCGGTGAGTTGCATGCTGTTTGGGAGTGTGGACTGTGGTGTTTGGGACATGCATGGGGCTGCACAGTCACAGGTAACACCTGTCATTCTCACAGGATGAATCAAGACCGAGCGTGTGGTGGAGGAAGAGGAACAGAGTTGTGGGGGGAAGAGGAGGCCAAATTTTACAAAGGCTGAGACAGAAGCCCTGTTTGAGGCCTACCTCGACCAGGAGCCACTTCTCAGCGGAAGCCAGAGAACACCACAGGCCCGTGCTGCTGCATGGGAGGAGGTGGCGCATGCTGTAAACCTGCATGGCAGCCACCAGCGCTCTGTGCAGGAGTGCAAAAAGAAGATGGGCATGGACAGGCGGAGGTTAAAGAGAAGGTGGCTGCCATCAGGGCAGCATGGTCTGCGACCGGTGGGGGACAGCCTGAGGTGCTACGCCTGACCCCACAGGAAGAGTGGATTGCTGGCAGCATGCAGTGTTGCGCCATTGAAGGTGTTCCGGGTGGTGGATTCCAGATGGGTGGTAGCCCGTCACTGCATGGTAGGTCATGGTCTGTCTATTGGGAGGGAAGGGTAGGTCACATGCAGTAATGCGACTTTTTTTCCTTTACAGCTCCTGAGCATCTGCATGGGTCAGCGGTGGTGGGCCTCTCCACTGAGGCCAGTAACATGGAGATGGAGGACGGCCCATCCACCTCCACAGGAATATGGGGGGTCAGGGTGACAGTGGGCCCGTCTGGACATCCTGACTGATGTTGGTGGAGCAGATGCGGAGGAGGCCCTGCCTGTGTCCCAGCATGCCAGCGTCCATGGATGCCAGCATGCTGATACTCGGGCAGGTGCCGGATCCATCACCGATGATGATGGAGCTAATGCCATGGGCAGTGACACGTGTGTGCCACAGGATGGCCACACAGCAGGTGACATCGTGGCCATGGCTGTGGGTGGTGCCGCCGTGGAGGCCTGCATGTCATCATAGTCCCAGCCTCTGCCTGTCTGCAGCACTGGTGGGGGCAGCACTGGTGTGTGTCCAGGACAGTGGGACTGTTGTGGCCACTGCAGCAGCACCATTGAGCCCTGGAGAGTGGCAGCCAGAGGGGCAGCATCAGCAGTTGGCCAATGGCCATGGGGGTACAGTGTCAGGGGGTGGCATCAGTGCACTGCCTGTGGACATGCCCAGGTCTGGTCCTGGTGTGCAGCGCCCACCCTCAAGTGGTGATGAGCATCAGGGCCACGAACACTCTGAAGGACAGCATGTTGATCAGGCAGATGACCTCTTAGATGAGCACACCCGCATACTGCAAGCATCAGTCAATCAGCAGATGCGGCTTGTGACGGTGGTGGACGGGCTGTACTGTAGGGCATCGCCGGAGGTGTCCAGGCATCGGAAACATGCCTTCAGCATCCCGAACACCCGCTCAATGACAGTGCGTGTGGTGGCAAGTGCCTCATTGTAGCGTTGCTGCAATGGGGTCACAGGCCACCGGTATGGTGTGAGCAGCCAGGGACGGAGTGGGTATCCACTGTCACCTGTGTGTAGAGAGTGGAGGTTAGTTTGGTGATCAGCATTGCCCTGCCTCAGGCCATGTAGGCCACTACTCATGTCACCTCTGACTATGCCCCTCCCAAGCGCTATGTTTGTCCATGTGGTTTGCATACCCACCCACTAAGTGGCCAGTGGGGATGTCCCCACTCTCAAATCTGTGGCACAGTGCCGACTGGTGCCAGATGAAGGCATCATGTGCTACCCCAGGGTGCGTGGCACAGACATTGATTATGCGCCCCCTGGCATCGCACACCACCTGGCAGTTGATGCTAGCATAGCCCTTCCGATTGATATATGCGGCCCCCTCAGGGTCAGGTGGTGTGCGAATGGCCACATGGGTGCAGTCTATTGCCCCTAGCATGGCAGGCATACGTGCTACCCTGTGGAACTCCTGTATGTTTGCTGTGCGTTCCGCCAGTGTGCTGGGAAAATGGATATACTCCGCAGCATGTGGCAGCAGTGCGCTGAGGAATTGGTTGAGGTGGCGTGACGTGGCCAACTGGGTTATGCTTGTGGTGTCCTCTGTTGGTCTCTGGAAGGTACCCATGGTGAGCAAGCACATGCAAGCTGTCACTTAAGTCTCCACTTACAGAGCATGACTCCGTCGTGTGGGTGCCTGCATCACATCACTGCACAGCTCGCAGATCCGCCTCAGAATTGCCCGATTCAGGCGGTACCGGCCCACGATCTCAGTATCACTGTACAGCTTGAAGCTGGTGTGGGCTCGGTACTGCCTGTTGGGGGCATACCGCTAACGGGCCCTTCCACGGCCACGCCCCCCTGCTGCCTGCCTTCTCACTCCCCTCATTACTGTCTCCATCTGGATGGTGGCACTGGCCATGTCCCTGGCTTGTGTTCCTCCCCGGCAGCTGTTTCTGTGTTCCCCGCTGTCCTGGCTGCTACTTCCCTGCACCGGGAACACCTTCCTGTGGTGGCCTCAGTGCTGTGTGGCACTTCCCCTTCTGCACTGGCTGTGGCTCCCCACACCTTCCCTGTGCCTGTGTGTTCAGGGTGCCCTTTCTCTGTCCTGCCCTGTGTGTCCCTCCTGCCCAGTTTGTCTGGCTAGAGTTCAGCCTCATGTGCCTTCCCTGTAGCGTTCTTGTGCCTCTCCCTTGTTCTTTTTTATTTTGGCTCATTTCCGCTATCGTGCAACTTCCGCTTGCTCCCCTATTGCGCATGGCGCATGTTGTTGAATATTGCTCTGTGCCATTTATGCATGGTTCCTCCCCCTTCAGTTGCGCATACATTCATTATCATTGCGCTCTTGCTCAGCATGATTTGGGGGGTGCATCTGCCTCCCGCTGAATATTGCAGAATGGCGCATTTTCGGACTTGCGCTGGAGCAACCCTATTATGCATGGCGCAACCTTTTTGAATATCTGGGCCTCAGTGTACAGTGGTTGAGTAAAATATGTATATTTGTATTTATGTTGTAATTTGACTGTTTATCTCATTTTATGTTTGATTCTGTCCTTATTTTATATGAACTTTTGTTTACCATATGATATGTTCATATTTTGTTATATCTTGACCTTTGTGTTAATGGGCATTTTTGCTCACATACTCTCTGTTTGACTGAGTCAAATTTGTATATTTGTACATATGTTGTAATTTGACTATATCATTTATATTGATTCTGTCCTTATTTTATCTGAACTGTTGTTTACTGTATGTATTAAGGCTTTTTCCATATCTAGAATCCTTTTGAGGTTATGCTATTCTCACTTCTCTTTCTGCTTGTTTTTTAGCCCCAGATACTCTTGTGGAGGCATTACATTCCATGTATTTTTCCTATTTTACTTTTCTAGACATTGTTTTAAATAAAAGAATAATTTCCAGGTTGCTTTGTCTTTTAATAGTTTTTTCCTTTCGGTCAGAGTGAGAAACTGTGAGGTGGTTGGGGCCGGTATTATGGTTTTTGCTGTCGGTGCATTTGGTATCATTTTCGGTGCATGGTGCATGCTGGCCCCTAAGGTTCCAGCTCTTGTGGAACCCTGGTGCCTCTATCCCCAAGACCAAAGAGTACGAGTCTCTAGAAAAAGATATTCTTGAAGACCTAGAGTTACATTAAGTGACTTTCCTTTTTGCACAGTTGGCAAATAATAATATTCTAAGTACAATTATTAAAGAGCTAGTGTAACCTAAACAGGCAGACAGTAAAATAATAAAAATAGTCTGTTATAACTTGTTATTTCTAAAGTATGTTTTCTTTTTCCTTTTGCTCACTACATAGTCTTCTGTGTGATATTTTTCTTGGTGTGTGGAATAGCTCATAGCTTGGCAGCTGACATATATATAAGTTCTTTCCCTTAAAGAGCCCCCAAATGGCTGAACTCGATTCATTCTGACCTCCAATTGGAACCCAAACTGGGCCCCTTCAAAACCAAACTGCATTCCTACCTGTATGCTGCTAGCTACTGTGACTGCTAAACCGCCAACTCCAAATTCCTTCCCCCCGTTAATGGCCCCCCTTTCAGCACTTAGCTTCAGTCCCTACATTTTTAATCCCTCTGGCAATAGTCGTTCCTCAAACACCTCCCCCGATCTTAACTGACTTAAAAGTATATGATCATATCTCTTACCTCAGAGCTCTCCCTCTGGCTGTCCCCCCACCTCACCTCTTATACACTAACAAAGCCATTTTGGCTGCTCCAGCTATCTACTCTCTTTCCTCCTGTCATCTGCTGTGTCCCACCTGCACTTACCTATCTCTGATGCCCTATGCCACCACACTTCTCCTACCCCATCCCTTCTGCACTCCTTTCTTCATGCTGCATGCTCTCCCAATAGCACTGACGGTACTGGTACATTTTCTCCTTTTTACGTTTACTTATTTACCCAGACATAAAAACACTCTGCACATTGCAACAATCTCAACGAGTACCATGTAAAAGCACTGACTTCATTTCTATGTTTACTATTTGCAACTTCAGTTAAACTCTGCTCTGTACCTTTTATCTATTGTAATGTATTTCTGATCTCAATGTGGAACCTTTGTAACTGAGTTTCCAGCTCAAAGGTCATAATCTGAGATGTTAATAAACAAAAACAAAAATATTCATATTTTGTTAAATCTAGACGGTTGTGAAAATGGGCATTTTTGCTCACATACTCTCTCGTATAAAATGATTAATTGATTGAAGAGCTACAATTATCTGGCAGTACAAGATGGGATCCCACAAAAGACTCAATGCAAGTCATTATCACCCCATTGTTAGGACTTTCAGCCAATGTCCTGGCTGTTATCAAAGGTGATCAAGAATAAAGTGTTGTTAAGTCACTAGCTTCCATTTTCTGAACTTGTCTTTGTCTGATGATTTGTCTTACATTATTAAGGCCAGTGTGCCTCATTTCATTACACTTTGAGTGTCTGTATCCAACATTTCAGTCACAAAATGCTAAGAGGAATACAGGGTCCGACCTGCAGGTTGTGGGTTTTTGTCCCAGTTTTACCATAGCTGCTGTCTCTCCCTCCCAATGTCTCCACTCTGTATTTTCCCTGGACACCACTACAGATTAGACTATAACATGACTATAAATAGATCCATAGCTGCTATTATTGGCCAGTATAGGGGTCCCCAGCTCATTTTAATGGACAACCCCAGCCCATGCCTTACATGCAGTCCCTCCTTATCTCACCCAGCATGTCCTATCATCCTGTTTTTTTGTGAGGCAGGAAACAATGTGGGAGAAGGATAAATATGCAATAATCAGAGAATTTCTTGTTTTGTATTTTTTCATGCATAAATGATCAAAATTTACCATTATAATTGTGGGCTAGTGCAACCATATGTGAGCTTCTACAACTTTGAATCAACTTTTCCTGCTGGCTAGTGCAGAAAAAAGTTAAGGTTGATTCCTGATTATGGTGTGACACTACAGAACTGACTGTAGTTTAGAAGAAACAAACACTGATTCACTCACTTGAATGTTTAGGATCTTCTGTTCCTGCTTGTTGTGGAGTTCTGTAAGGTTTTTCAGTTTTGATTCTAGAGGTGATGAGGCTGTTTTCAACTTGTCCTGGAGACATACAAACAGTATTAAACTAAAAGGTACTGAAAAAGGCAATGTTTGTAACTACAGTACTGTGTCAGCTGTCCTAACACAAAACAGATTGTGTGTCAGGGTTGCACATCATGACTGCTTGGGGTGGCGTTGCAAGAGTCAAAGCTGAATGCTTGAATCCCAACCAAGAACAACACATCCTGGAGTGTGTTACTGTGATTATACAATGGAATTCTCTAAAAAGATATATAAAACATTAATAAGATAGTTTTATAAATAAAAGCCAGAGCAGAATGTGGGATCAATGCATGATTGCAAGCCACTGTTTGTGCTGGGACAGCACCATGGGTTATAATCTTAACTGGCCACTCAGACTGCATCATGCAAATGAGTCATCATTTAATAAGTCAGTAAGGCAAGACAGTATTTGTATGTCATTGCGGGATAGAGACCCTTGTTAAATGATGTGGCCTAAAGCAAAGTTAAGTACCTTAACCCACCAGGAAATGGTGACTATTACTCACATGACTCACTTTGGAGTGCCTTACTGCTGTTTAGTTCAGTTAAACTTGATTGTATATGTTAATAAAATCTTCACACAATCATATCACATAATTGTAACACACAGCAAAAAATGCAGGTATGAAGCAAAATAAATTTTAAAATAATTAAAATCCCTACATACATGATGCAGTGCATATGTTAGTTACTGTATAATAAACCACTGTAATATTCTTCTACCCAGCTTGCACACCCATACATATTCCCTTTTTGTCCAATGTGCACAACTAGCCAGTGCAAAGATTACAGCACTGTTTTTATTTGTAAAGAGCCAGAACAGTTTTTGGTTATCCATTACATTGTTTTTGCCAAGAGTCTGGGTTCCAACCACTTACTCCTTGATACCTTATGTGGCGCGCAATGAAGCCCATAATGCTTTACACTTGCCTCTACATTATTGTCACAGATACACTTGGCTTCACAAGAGTTTGTGTTCTGACCACTATGGGAGGTTGATCCATACAGATGAACCTCCATCAACGATATTCATGGCCCATGATTTCTCAAAATTAGGTCCTGGTTCCATTCTGGCCAACCAATCTGACATACACTGGCCCACTAGGAGAACTCTGCATAACACGAACGCTGCCCTTGACAATTTGTTAGTAAATTCCTTTCAGCTGCTACCATACGTGCCCCTGTTAAATAGATCACAGTAAAATGTAAGCACACAAAATCACAGGTCACGATCTTCGGAAACAAGTGCAGCTTAGGGATAAGGTGTGGGGGTTCGTTAAATCTTCTGGCCTCTTGTCTGACTGGTTTAAGTATCAGGATCTCAGGAATGACTGCAGAAAAAGATCTTAAAATTGCCAAAAGGAAATACTTAACTCATCTACAAAATAAAAACTTGTCGCACCCCAAAAAGTTCTGAATACAAATTAAAGCTTTCTTAAAGGCTACCAGTTCTTTGGGACACAACATAGTGGCCAATGATAAGATTTGTAGTGACTCCCTGAAGACTGCCAATGTCTTTAATGAATTTTTCACTGACCTATATAGATACGTAGAAACCTTCTTCCTTTACCCCTTTTCCCTCTCCCACACCTGTTACAAACAGCCTACCCCCTGAATTCTACTTTTCCAGGAATACAAGGAAACGGGCTGATTCTGTTATGACAACTAAAGGTGGAAGGAACAGTGGGGTTCAATAAGTGCGAGCCTCAACTATTAAAGACAGCTATCCCTGCCATTGCCTCCCCTGTTGCTATGCTTCTTAACAGCTCTCCTATAGGGGGAAGAATTCCTGAAAGCTGGAAAATTGCCCTTGTGACACCAGCGCATAAGGGTGGTCCCAAAGAACCTATGAAACTTTTTTGCCCCATTTCCTTCCTCAGCTTCCTGGCCAAATTAGGTGACATATTAGTTTATAACCAGCTCCAAGACTATTTTGAATAGAACTGTCCACTAACTGCTGACAACACTGCTTCAGAAAATACCATGGGATTGACACTACCCTCATTAGACTCAATGCAAACATACAGGGGTCATGGAAAGGGACTTCTGACTGATGCAGTCTTCACAGACCTCACCGAAGCCTTCAGTTTGGTTAACTACAGTCAAGGACCCTGGAATTCTGTGGTTCTGCAGTTGCAGAATTTGCTGCAGAATTTGCATCATGCCGCAGAATATATATAGTGCCGCAGAATTCATTGTTTTTGGTGAATTTTCATATAAATATACTGTTTTTCCATAGTGTCAGGCTTTCTTTCCCACCTCGTTTATCCTGAAGCCCCTCCTCTATGCTCAGCATATGATGTCATCGATGACATCACATCATATTTAGCCAATGACAGGACTGCATTCTGCCAGAAAAATGAATAAACCATGCCGCAGAAATCAGAAAATGCTGCCGCAGAACACCAGGGGCCCTGACTACAGTCTTCAGTTAGCAAAACTAAAGTCCTTTGGCATTGATAACCTATCCTGCTGGTGGTTCAACCATTACCTGACTTAGAGGTATCAGTTGGTGGTGTGCAGTTCTTGAAAAGACCAGTCACTGATGGATTCTCCAAGGTCTCCTTCTTGGACTCTCTGCTCTTCTCCCTTTTCATCAATGACATGCCTCAAAACTGTGGCAGAAGTAACCTAAATCTTTATGCTGATGATGCTGTGCTCTGTAATGTATATATGACTATCAAGACTGCTTTCTGTTTCAGACTTTATTGAACTGCCACAATCACATGTAGGAAAATGTTTCAGCACATGGCCTTCTATAGATGCCACCTTCTGTTACTTCATTTTATAAAATGGGTCTCAAATATTCTTGTTCCTGATTGGCTGAGAGGTACCTTTCCCCGTGTCCTTATCAGAGCATATTCTGCCAACCGGTACCTCTTCAGCCACTCAGGACTCACCACACCAGAAATCACTGTGCCACCCTGCCAACATCCTAAATCTGCTATGCCAAGGTAGCATGGCCCTGTAACAAAGTCAGTCACTACAGCCTGTTACAGTCCAGAACAGCGCCACCATATAAAAGTTAATTAATTTCCTTTCATTAAATCATAAAAAATATCACCTCTGTTGCTTCTGCTTAAAAAAAAACTTGCCCGCTCCAGTCAGCATTGCGTGTGCCGCCACGATGCAGTGTTTAAAGCAAATCCAAAACCGTCTCCTCTGCTATGTCAATCCCGCTACGCTGCGCAATATTTCTAATTTGTGTAAAAAACAGCCACCTTTCCTTTTTAAAAAAATAGACACGCTTTTCAAAACCGCAGCTATCAGTTCGGCATTCACAAAGCGCTACTAATGAAAACAAAAGTGCTATCTATGGCAGCTGAACGGAAACATGCTCGCTCCCGCTCGTCTCGCTGCATACTCCCACATGCAATAAAAACACATTGCTAAACTAATACAGCAAAAAAAAGATATATATTATCCGGGATTATGTGTGTATGTGTCGGGAAGAGGGTGGGGGTGAACACACTTGCTTCTGCAGAAAATGCCCACATCAATGTCCTTTATAATGAAACCCCCAACTCCCTCTGAATAAAACAAAATTCTTCTCAGTAAGAAAAACAACTCATATATTTAAAATAGATATTGGGGAGGTGGGGGGGGGTTGCACAAGTTCAAAACACTGTTTCATAGGGAGACACAACATAAGGCATCACTACTGTGTTGTGGGGGAACAGTGCCCTCTACTGGCCATCATCTAGTAGCACAGGGAACTATTTTACTTATTTCTACTGTTAAAAAGGCCCCTTTTGAAATAAATTGTGGATTTTTTTTTCTTTCTTTCTTTTTTTTCAATTTACTGCTGGGACCCATTTTATAAGCGCAATAAGACACTCTGAGGTGTGGGTTATCTCCTGATAAGAGCACGCCCAGGTGCATAAGGCACTCGGCGCAAGCGCCTCGTGCCTAACAACGCACCTGGGCGTGCTCTTATCAGGAGATAACCCACACCTCAGAGTGTCTTATTGCTTGCATATTACATCTCCCTTTTTACTAACAAAATCATCAGTTAGCAAAAAAAAAAAAACAATAAAAAAAAAGTCTGATATCTGTAACCACATAATTAGGGCCAGAGGTTACTAGCATGTAGCCTTATAGGGACATGGTCTTTTTTTTTTTAATTATTATATTTATTTTTTTTATCATCTTTGTTTCCCTCCAGTCGCCGGTCCTGGGACATCCGTCAGGCATCATCAGCTGGTCCTGCCCAGTCTGAGACCTCCTGCACTTCCAGATCCCCCCCCAGAATCCCAATCTAGCACCTGAACCACCTTAAGCCCCCACTGGCTTGTGCCCCCAGTGAGGGGTCGCCATACCCCTACTTTTGGGTGCTCCTTCAGATCTGATCTGGTGGTCAAGTGTAGGCTAGAAGATATTGGGACCTGGGTGGGTGGGATCTAGCAGTGGATCTGGGTCTGACATTCCAACATCTCTCCAGGTGCCGGGGGTTTTCCTTTGTACTGGCTCATGATGTGATCCCTGCGAGGGTGCAAACATGCAATGATGCACAGCACGTGCTGGGCATGCTCCCGCTCCCTGCTCATAAGCATCCGCCGTAACCTCCTCACCATGAATCTGCAATCCCAGCTTTGGTGCTCTTAGTCCCCACTGGGAGTTACTACTGTGGTGGGATCACGTGCCCACCCTCCCCAGGAGAGGAGAGCTGTCCTCCAGATACTCAATCCTCTCCTCCCCGGCCATCCCCCAGCAACCTGAGCTTGCTCCTGAACATGGGTCACCAGTGTGGCATCCAGCACCTCAACCCTTAGCACCACTGGACTATTGGGACTTGGTCTTTATCACAAATCCATGCTGCAATCTTCTTATTCTTTGTCCTCAGAGTAATCATGTATTTTCTCAGAGCTTTGATCACTCTCTGCCATATCTTGTAGTTCTTGTTATCTTTCTTCGGTGCATGCGTCGGCTGTATATTTTCCTTGTGGATATCAGGTAGCTCAGTGGTTGAAGACACAGTAGGTTGATTACACTATCTGAATGTTTATCTGCTAGGGTTGGGCATGGTACATCAAATGAATCAGGCATCATCTCAGAGAATGTTTCCTCCAGTGTTTTTGGGTTTCTTCTGTACATTTTTCCATTAGGTGTGTAAACTATATATGATGAAGGTGAATCATGATTGGCAACCACAACTGCAGGTTACCACTTCTCCTCACGCCTAATTTGTACTCTGTCTGCTTTCTGAATGACTGGCAGATCCTGTGCATGCCAATCCTGGTAATGCTTCTGAGTAAATTGTCTCAGTTTCAGTTTATTTTTCACATCAATCTTATGCTCAAGTTTTAAAAGCAAAGTTGATGCTGGCAACTTAGATTTTATCCTGTGTCCTATAAGTGACTGTGCAGGAGAAAATCCAATTCCTTCCAGAGGTGTGCTCCTATATTCTAACAGTGCAAGACAGAGGTCTCCATCACTTTCTCGTGCCTTCTTAAGTTAGTTTTTTAGAGTTTACACTGTCCTCTTTGCTTGTCTGTTGGACTGTTGGACTCTTGGACTAGATGCAGAGTGTTTAAATTCCCAGCTATCGGCAAACATTCTGAACTCCAAGCTATAAAACTGTGGGCTGTTATCTGAGTTTACTACATCTGGTATGCCATTTCTGGTAAACAGTGACTTCATGGATGTGATAACTGTCTTGCTTGTAGACTCATGGAGTTTTATTAGTTCTGGGAATTTGTAATGAAAGTTCACACACAGAAGATATTCTGTTCCACTGAACTGAAAGAAGTCAGTTTCTATTTTGGTGACCCATGAAATGAGCAAATACAAAATGGCGAGTCCCAAAGTCAAGGAGAGCATTTCAGCTAGGACGAAATGGCGGCAACTGTTTTACCCCCTCTCTGAGGTGCTACAACCTCAGAGCTGATTATTTAAGTAAGAGGGGTGTGGCAGAGGGCAATGCTTCATGCAATGGGTGGTGTGGTGTGCAGAGCCCCCCGAAAATAAACATTTATTGCCATTTCTGTCATTGCCAACATGTTGTGGTGATTATGGGGTCGCTGTCTTGTATTAGACCATTCGCATAAAACCCCTATTTTAGCACAAGGTCTTTCAGCTATCTCTTGAGGCAACAAAGGTTCTTTAGGATTATTGTTTTTATTTGTGTTGCAAACAACACATTGTAAAACTGTCTCTTCAATCTGTTTTGACTTCCCAGGCCAGTTCAGTATATCTTATGCTCTCTGTTTATATTTTACAATGCTGAGGTGGGATTTGTGTATTTTCTGGAGCATCTGTTTCCTCATTTGTTGTGGAACTATCAATTTTGCTCCTTTGAACAGTAGCTGGTCAAGGTGTGAAAAGTCCAATGGTTTCTGATTTCTACTGAAATCTAGATTTAGTATTTGCCGTATTGGTCCTTCTAAGAACAGATCCAGAAGCAAACGATTTGATACCTTTTAATGGCCCAACATAGATGTAACAACAAGAACAAAGTGCTCTAGCTTTTGGACCAACAAGTCCTTCATCAATATGCCGGCTTGGTGGTGGTGAGGGTTGAGTCACTGGATGCCACACCTCACACCACGCCTGTGACCCAGGTTCGGGAACGAGACAGGCCACCATGGGTAGGCAGGGGAGAGAGAAGATAGAGCATCTGGAGGACTGCTCTCCTCTCTCGGGGGGATCCTGGTGATTTCCTGGCACCGCAGTAGCCCCCGGTGAAGACCAGAGACACTGCAATGCTCAGGGCTGGCTTAGAGGGATGAAGAGCCAAGGCAGACGTGCCTGGCATCATTGCACACCTGGGCTCTGCTGGGGGGGGAGGAGGGAAGGGTATAATGAAGAAAATCCCCATCCTCGGGGACAGGCGATGGCACCACCTCCCACAGCCACACTCCACAAGCCGGACTCTCACAACTCCTGGGTCGAGCCCAGCCCGGCATGAATTGTAGATAGAGCACCCTGGGCAGACAGGGTGGCCCTACCTCGGAGCGGGCTCAGTGCCGAGGGGGGATAGCCTGGCTAGTGCCAGGAGGAAGAGGAGTTTCAGGCTCGGAGGTAGAGCTGGGGAAACAGTGGATGCCTGAAAAGTTCCCCAAGTGACGATGCTACAAAAAGAGTTAAAAAAGAAAAGTCCTTCATCAGAAGCATAATGACAGCTATTTAGAAAAAACAATACTTTTAACACCCAGAGCATGCAGAAAAAACACAGAAAAAAATCCCCATTGGTTTAAAATACTCATTTAAAAAAAACAGAAGATGATGTCAGAGAAGCTTAACAGTACCATGTAACCTTAATCTGAGAGAGTCTCAGGGTCAAAGGTGCTTAGTGCAAAAGACATACAAAGAACTCTACAGCATATACTGTAAATTAAAATTGACACATGAGATAACAACTACTTGAGAAGATGACTCTTAAATCAAATTATGAGCATCACAATGTGTATAAGAATGCAATTACTGAAAAACAACCCCCACCCAGATTAAAGACATACTAAGACTCTTTTAGGACTACAAGGAACATATATGTATGTATTACAGACAAAGAGTAACCAGTAAAGCCTTCTTAAAAAGATCAGTAAGTACACACTGTATGATGTGTAAAATATAGCTGGGCCCATTACCCAGCTATACCCTCCAGCTACATATTATGCTCCATAAACTTCAAAAGCCTTAAGTGTAGTAACAGGACTTTATAAATGATAATATAAATTGACAGTGCTGGTGTCAAACAAAAAACTCTTGCCAAGGACCGCCAAGGAATTAAGACCATGCAGCCAGATATGCACTGATCTCAATAAATTTTCAGTGTATAACAACTTGATGTACTGAAAATGTCTATGGTATCTGAATAAGAAATGAAAATTAAACTCTCTCCTCCCCTCCACACACACAACACACCCTACACCACCCCACATCCACATAATGTGGGGGGGATAACTAGTTTTATGGTGATACACACACACTGACACACACACAATCCTAATGCACCATCGTTCACATCAATCACTGCAATTGTTACGCAAAGGAATTCAACTTGTCATGAAATCCCAAGTAAAAGGGATCATGTATCCTAATAACTATAGAGTAAAATTGTGACACTATTTAACCTTACTGCTATCTGCTATCTCCATAGTAACATCTCCAAGGATTCTGGATAGAACCACAATGAAAGACAACTTCCACCCTCCCCAGGGTAAGGTAACTAGAAGTAAATATAAAGTAAGTGTGTAAGACAAGAGGCCTAACATACCCACATTTCCATAAATCACTGCAATATTAGCCTAATGTAAATAGATCTGTTAAGGACCCTCTTGCAAATGAGAATTTGTACCCCAATATATTCAGAGTTAAAACAATGTGACAGTCTATAATAACACTACTGTATGTACAGTAACAGGCTACAGAATCTGAATATGGTGCAATGGAATCAACCCCATTTCCGGGTGAAGGTAAATAGTAAGAAGGAATGAATATTCATTATGTGTGTGAAGTAAGAGTAAGAACATACTGTGACTCCATGTTTCTAAATAGAAGTCTACCTCATTGTGACAGCAAGCCCCACAACTGTCATATTCATATACCTCCCAAACACACACACACACACACACACACACACACACACACGTGAAGTCCTATAATATGTTAGTCCAAAGAAGAAGAGGTCTGTGGATGTTACATTCTGTAATGTCTCATGAAACCCAGATCTATGGTCATCCCATCTGCTACTATATTGAGATGTAAAATAAGTTTAATCTCAAAAGCTCGTCTCTGTTGTGTGCTTTTGAGATTTCCTTTTAAGACCATTACTGACATATCTGAAATTGAGTGATCAGGCTGGGAGAAGTGTTACCCACTGTTTTTTCAGTCTTCTTTGTTTTAATAGCATGTCTGTGCAAGTTCATCCTAGTGCAGCGCTGTTGGCTTATCTCTCCAACATAACCTGTTTGTGGACAACTCTTGCACTAAATGAAATAAACAACATGTATAATGCCCATGTACCTTGAATTGTCTGTTCTGTGATGAACTACACAGTCTGAAGTGGAAATGAGCTCACAGGTCTTACAGGTGCATTGATTGCAGGGTTGTGTGCCATTTAGTGTCATAGTATTCTGTTCTGCTGAAAGCTTTCTCCTAGTAATAAGGCTAGCTAAATTTGGTGGTTGTTTAAAAGAGAGTAGTGGCAGTTCCTTAAAAATACAATTAAGGGCCTCACCCTCACTAAATATTGGATGGAGATCTTTAATACTCTTATGCAGAAGTTCAAGGTCTGTTTTTTCTTTATACTGATATACCTGTAGTTGTTGTCTTGGTACTTGTGTTAAACGTTCTGTTGTCCTGTCAATTTCTCTGGAACAGTGTCCTTGCTCAGTAAAGGTGTTTTTCAACATAGCCAAATGTGTACCTCTGTCCTCCTCATTTGCACAAATACGGTGACATCAGAGTGCTTGACTGTACATGACAGATTTTTTTGTGTGGTTTGGGTGATTACTTTTCTTTAAGTATCTCTGTCTGCCTGTTGGCTTCCTGTAAATACATGTATGTAAGGTTCCATCCTTAATGGTGACTGTGGTATCCAGAAAATTAACGGATTTGCTTGAGGCAGAAGTCTTTTTTGATGCTACCGCCATTGGAGCTATGGATGAAGTAGATGGATTGTCTGAAAAAGAGTCTCATGGAAAAAGTAACCAGCAAACTGAAGCTAAGATTGAGGTACTGAAATAAATGCAAGATGAGGTACAGAGTGAGAAATCCCTGGAACAGCTGTTGGTATTTGAAGAAACTCAATATTTGCAATGGAAAAAAGAAATACTTGGTTAAATTCAGCTATGAAACGAGAAGCCTTAGGCTGACACTATGGCTGATACAGCAAAGACCGATTCTAGCATTTCCATGGAAACATCACAAACAGAGGCACCAGGTGAGCAGCGTATTACTTTCTATGCGGCGGGACAAGATCAAAGTGCTGCCGCTTTTTTTCATTTACTGCCAATACAGAAAAGCAGCAACCGGAGTGAGTGATAAAAAAAGAAACTGCCAGTAAACTGAGCTGGGCTGACACGCCCATGCAGGATGCCGGGCCGTGGTTAGTTGAAGAATCTTTGAAGGCTGCTGGCTGGGTTTATTCTCCGACACATAAAACTGGATTTCAGGCTTCACGGCCATAAAAATACCTGGAGTTTCAGTGTCAGCAGCTAACTTGCCTAGCACAGTGAGTACCACAGGCGGGCCACGGGTTGCAGAGGATGTTATGGGTGATAATCTACCTTCTGAGACATTGACAGTAGTTAGCAGTGTTGTTGATAGTGGGGATATGTACTCTCCTTTACAACTACCCCCTGAACTAGAACTAACTCAGCATCCATTTCTGGCGACAGTGCACTGTGGGGGGGGGGGAAGTGAACTTGAGCAGGACAATCTTGATGACAGAATGAGTGACTTTTCTGATGTTTCTGATATTCCTTGAAATATTCCTGCAGACAGTAAGAATAAGCCTGTTATAGCAGAGGAGGTTCAACAGTATCATCTCAGGGAATATTTCCTGCAGTGTCTTCTGGTTTCTTCTGTACGTTTTTCTGTTTTCTCTACTACCTAGAACTCTAGGCCTTATGCCTCCTTGTTTAAACTAACAGTATACTCTGCTAAAAGGCATAATGTCATAAAACTTATTTATAAAGGAGGCTTAAACACATTTCCAGACAGGGTTTATGCTCGTAGGACTTTATTGAAGGAGAGTATGCAATTTAATGTAACAGAATTCTATGCATTAATTCATGTTTCTGGTGAAAACATATTTGATGTTAGTTTTAAGTTGGGAGTGGCCTAGATAAATTCTGGATGAGGTATCATCAAGTTAAAAAGCTGCCTTTAAGGGCCCCCTTTGAAGTGATTCCCCTTACAAGACCAACGCACAAAACTGTTACAGTCCTCTTTAGGAACGAAGGTGTTAGTGTCACTGACCTACTCTTTTGGCTGAAGCAAAGGTGCACTGTCACAGGACATCCAGAGGCCATCTTTGATGCAGAGGGAATCTGGAAAGGAGGTTGGAAAATTAGGGTTATTTTGAGGACTGAGGAGGAAGGACTACAGCATCTAACGAGCTGTTTTTTTCTTGGGAGGGATAGAGGTGTTCTCTTTTATACTGTTCAACCCAAGAAATGTTACAAGTGTGGGCAAGTGGGGCATATCAGTAGTGCATGCGACCAGTTGAAATGCACCCTATGCCAGGAGACTTGGCATACAAGTGCTCAGTGTAAAAGTTTGGTAAAGTGCAATTTATGTGGGGAAGAAGGCAATACATATGTAGTTTGCCCAGAAGCAGCACATAGGAAACAAATATCTTCTGATATTGAGGAGCAGCAACTTTTTGTTACTTTGGCTCAGAGAGAACACAATAAGAAAGTTACAGAAAAGTCTCCTATGGTTCCCCCTCCTCAAGGAAAAGCTGCAACAGGTAGTGCAGAAACTACACCACCAGGAGATTTAGGCCCAAACTCTGAGGGAAATATGGGGGGCATCGTCCCCATGCCTGCAGAAGGGACTGCAGTCAAAATGTCCCAGGTGATAGAAAATGTAGATCCAGAAGGACAAGGACTAATCCCACCTATTTCTATGCTCCCCCCCAGGGCAGATGAGGTAGGTGACAAAAGGATGAACACCAGAAGAAGACAGGCCCGGTCTCAACCAACTCCCAAGGTTCCCAAGACAACACTGACCAATACTCTAAATAGGTACCAGGTCCTTTTCGATGTTGAGGATTCAGATAATGAATCTGTGGGTTCTTTAGTGGATTCTAATTCATAGGAGGTGCAGACTAGCACAGAGAACACCGAGGTTCAATAGATGGCCCCAAGAAATAAACAAAAGAAAGGAAAACCAAAAAAAAAAAAAGAAAAGATGATGTTAGTCTTTACTCCTTAAGGACAAGTGGATGCCTATGACACCTCCCTTTTTAAAGTTAACGTCCGATGTCAACAGTATTAAGAGTAACCTGAAGAGGGGAGCTGTGTTCCATATACTGCAATCCTTCCCCCCCAGGGTGTTTCTTATACAGGATACCAGGCTGCATACTGTTTTGGAATTAACCAGAGCAACTAGAGAATGGCTTTCTGGAGTGTCATAGTGGTCTCTTGGTTTAGATTGGTGTTCAGGGGTGGGGATCCTTTTCCACAAAATTCAGCCGATGGTAGTTAAAATCCTGGATTTAGTGCCAGGAAGAGCACTCTTGCTAGATTTCCAGCTTCATAAAAGTTTCCTTTCGGCTTATTAATATATTTGCTCCCCAAATGAAAGCGGACCGAACAGCAGTCTTTCAAGATAAGTCCGTATTTACATACTGCTCAAAATGCATTCTGGGGAGGGGATTTTAATTGTGGGTTGAGCAAATTTGATGGCGGGACTCAAACAACTATGGAGAAAGTATTTGGGGATATGACAGCTTTAAACCTGGCAATTTGTATGGAAAACTTAAAGATGCTGTGTTAGACCACACTGGTAAATAAGAAAAGATCTTTTTTAAAGGGACTTTGTCTACCAGAATAATTTCCTTTTTATTTCCAAGGCACTTAAAATCAAAAAAGCTACAGTAGTTCCAGTAGAATATTCCGATCATAAAGCATTAACCATTACATTAGGTTGTCCAGAAGCCCCCATTGGACCTGGGTACTGGAAACTAAACTCCAGTCTTTTGGAACAATCTATAATTTGCAGCATGTGACATATTTTTTAATTTGCAAGAAGATTTTGGTCTTTATGATGACTCTGTTGGTTGGTGGATGGAGACCAAAACTGAACTTAGAACTTTACTTATTTCCAATACAAAACAAATTAAGATAGACAATTACCTTGCGTATTTAAATAATAGAAAGCAATTGCAGTATTTGCACACTCTCTCCCAATCTACAAAGCATGATATCTCTGTACAAATAACACATATAAAGCATAGGATATTGAATTACCATGTTAAACAGACAGAAGGTCTCAGGCTGCAGCAGCAACACAGCACGTAGGGCCCGTTTGAAAATACATGCCCCTTACTTAAAAACCAAGCGTACATTAAGAAAAGGGTAATAACTGCATTGTATGATGCACAAGGGAATGTGCAAACTACTAAGTAACAGGTGATTAATACTATATCAAAATATGCAACTTCCTTATTTCAAAAACAGAGAACAGAGAACATCAACTTTGCATTGTTTTTTTTTCTAATATTATGGTTCCTACTGTTCTACAGGACTTTATGACAGCACTAACCAGGCCCTTTTCCACAATAGAAGTTGCAGAGGCTATAAAATCACTTGCAAAGGGTAAGGATCATGGACAGGATGGCTTGACATCAGAACTGTATAAATTACTGGGACAAGAAATTCTAGATGAATTGACTAAAGCCTAAAATTCTATTTTACAGTCTTACAGTATGCCATTAGATATGGCCACGGGGTACTTACCTTCTTATTTAAAAAGGGAGATAAAATGGAATTGTCCAATTGGAGTCCCATAAGTTTATTAAAGAATGATTTTAAAATTCTAACGAAAATGTTAAGCATAAGAGTGCTAACAGTGGCAAAATATTTAATCATTCCAGCACAATCATGTACAGTCCCTGGAAATTCTATCACAGACCAGTTAATCTTATTCAGGGAACTTTTTGATAGAAATACTACAGTATATCACCGGTAGAAGGCTATGTTTTTTCTTTAGACCAAAAACAGACATTTGACAATGTAGACCATGCCCTTTTATGGCAGACCTTATTATATTATGGGATACCAAAAGTTTTTGTGGATTGGTTGAAAACATTATATGCAACGGCCATGGTTAAACCCTATGTTAATGGTTATTTAGGGCCTTATGTGCCTATGCAACAGGGGGTCAGACAAGGGTGCCCTATTAGCCCCTTATTGTATGTTTTTAGCATTGACCCTCTTTTAAGGCTTCTTAACTCAGTGGTGGATATTAAACCTATACAATTGCCACAACGAGTGGTCCCATATAGAGCTCTTGCCTATGCAGACAATGTGGTTTTATTGTGGGGGATGAAAGGTCTGCAATAAAAGCAATCACACTGTGTAAAGAATATGGAGACTACTCAGGAACCCAACTAAACACCCCAAAAAGTGTAGGGAATTATTGGGACACCAGGATACCCCTCAGGGTAGTGTAGTAGGAATTCTGGTTACGACAGTAATTTAAAAAATTTAGGGATCGAATTTGGGGTAGCCCAGATGGATATTGTAAACTGGGATTTGAAACGTAAAGTTGGTATGCAGATGGTACAAAGTTGGAACCAAAGGAGAATGAGTTACCAAAAAAAGATTTATCTTATTAAAATATACCTCATACCTGTGTTTCTATATTTAAGCACAGTGTTTCCAGTACCAAAGACGAGGGAAGTAACATTACATAGTCTATTTTTCAGTCCTTTTGGGGGAGTAGATTGAATCCAATTAAGTGGAATGTACTATATTTGCCATTAAATATGGGTGGGCAAAATATGGTGAACCCTGTACTTTTCTTTTTTTGTCAGTTTATGCATGCTAATTTGAAACCTTTATTGGTGTATTCTGATAAATATTGGTGTGTCATATTTGTTCAGACAGTGCCATTATGGTTTAAAGACTGGGAGACAAACCAGCTCAGACAAATAAAGCACCAAGTCTCTTCACCAGGATATCTTCAGGAGCTTTTTGTAAAACTGAGATTGTGGAGTCTCTCAAGTAGTATGGTGATAACAAAAAATAAAAAGCAGATATACACTTATTTGATAGAGACACACTTTAGGGAGATAGACCCCTTTCCAAAATGTCCCCCAGAAAATCAAGTTGCTATGATGAATTATACAATGGCAAGAAAATGTCCTGGTCTCTGATTGGTCAGTCTGGGACTGGACCCATGATGTTATCCCAGCATAACATCACGGGTCTAGTCTCAGCACTGTGAACCAATGTAGATGACCTCTAGAATGAGCATTAGCTCTTCTTTTTTTTCCATCTCCTCTTAAGAAACAAAAATGTTTTTCCACACTAATAAAAACATTCTTTAAAATTATTTTTTTATTTTACATATAACAACGAGCCATTGTATAATAGTGGGATAACGTCACACCTCAGGTATTGGAGGCACTCGGCCTACAGCCTCATGCCCAACCACCTGAGGCGTGACGTTATCCCAGCACGAAACACACCCTGTTGGACATTATTGCTTAATTTTTTTTACAGAAAAGAGAATTCCTGTAAAATTTAAAGATGTACATTGGCTAAACTGCCATCAACGGTTGAACATTAAAGCTAATCAGAAACATAAAAAAGTGGAGGAATGAATATGTTCTAGACTGTCATGTGTTAACCAGTTGGAAACTATCGAGCATCTATATTTTTTTTGTTCTATATTTCTAAATTTTGGAGTTTTTTTATACCAAAAATCTTAAATTTCTTTCTTTCAAAAGGTCTCCTTCCCAGTTTTAATGTATGGAGAGTATCAACTTTTATGGGCTAAATGGGAGACAAGTATTATATACATCATTTTCATAGTAATTAAATGGTACATTTGGAACATCAGGGGCCGGATATTAAGACTGCGCCACAAAGAAGCGCAATAGCAGGAGCAGGCGCAAGTGCAGTATGCCCCTGCGCAACACGCGCGATATTCAAACACAGCGCAGGCCAAGGTGCACTTGTGCAACACAACTGAATATCGTGCCAACTGCACCATGGTGCAACCAGGGATGTGCAGTGAAGCAGGGCTGATATGCAATAGCACAACCAGGGATGTGCAGTGGAGCAGGGTAGAAGCACAGTAGCACAACCAAGGATGCGCAGGGACAGGATGCAGGGGTGCACCACCCATGGAAGCCATTGGAGGAAGAGCATGCAGCAGGCCAGACAGCACCCCCTGCACCCCAAGAACTGCACAACCAGTGGTGAGCTGGATAGACCACCAGCCCATGGCCACCAGCATCGAATCCACAGCCGGGGCACGGTGCCCCAGCACACCCCCCCTGGCAAGCAGTGACCGCAAAACAAGAAGGGCTGGCCACCTAGTGCCACCCCATCCCACTGATGCAGAGCACACCCTGTACAGTGATCCCCAGACACCCGGCCCAGGAGCAGCACCCAACAGTGCATGGCACTGAATGCATGCCACCACCCCCACTGTGACAATGCAACCCTGTGCACCATGGTGCCATGCATGGCAGCCCCACTGTGAGCACCCCACAGTGGGTGGCACCAGCCACCGACGCAACAACTGCAGACACAGTGCCGCCTGCATGGCCCACCCATGGCACAGCAGAGAGGTCGACCCTGTGTCGGTACCCAAAGGACCCTGCATGCGACAAGGCCTGCCCTGGACCCCACCACCAGCAGGACAGCACCCCACACACCCACCCCTGCACACACCCTGTCCCAGCAATGGCCCCAACATCCAGCACAGCCGCCCACTGTGGTGAATGGAGGCATGCACCATACAGGATGCGACACAGGGCACGGACAAACATCCACCCTGACCCAAGGGCATCCTGACACTGGGCCACAATAGTGGGGCAACAAATGCCGCTGGCATGTGTCCACTGATGCTGTGTACTCATGGCCTGCACCCCACCATGGCACAGGTGTACCAGCCATCCTGCGCATAAGCCGTCCGCTGCCAGCATGCGGCCTGAGCACAAGTGACAGACATCAGAACACAGACACCGCAACAGACACCAGCGACAGCATGGAGGGGGGGACAACAGCAGCATAGCCCACAGTGTTATCTGAGGCAGACATGCAACATACCAGTGACAGAGGCAAGCCGCCATTGCGCCGTGGCGAGAGGGTGGCCAGCATGGACAGCCACCAATGATATGCCAGCAGACTGTGCGTACCACAGACATGCAAGAGGGCCAGCTGCATGGGCCATGGACATACTGACAGGGGTGCCAGGGACACAGCGCATGCACCAGGGACCACTGCACACAGGCATCCAGTGCACAGGGAACAACACACATACCACAGACAGGGACCAAGTCCCCCGCCCACACCATAAGCATGTCCCTGCCGGACACACACACGCCCAGGCCTGCACCACCCCCAACGCCATGCACACCACTGCAGCTAAGCACCATATGCCCTCTGCAAATCAGAGACCACCACAGTTTTCGTAACAAATAAGTCTGTAAGAGAATTTGAACTGTACAAAAAACACATCAATCCAAACTATTTACAATGTGGGGGGGGAGGGCCATATACCAGGTGGGGGTGGGCATGAGGCAAGGGTGTACAACAGGGAGTGGGATGAAGGGGTGTGAGGGTAAGTCCAGGGGGGAATGAACAACAGGTGCATCATGGGCCTAATGGTGACCCCTCTCCCCACTTCAGTCTCGTTGTCTCCTCCTGTGCCTCCTTCTGTCGCCCCATTCCATGCGTTGGAGCTGCTCCAGGGTGGCCCTTGACAGCTACAGAAGCTCCTGAACATTTTGTTCTAGGGCAGTCCAGCGTTGTCCACCTAGGACAAGGGAGCAGAGTCATTACGTGTGACTGGCCAGACCCCTGCAGCCCACCTGATGTGCATGGCATACAGCCATGGGACACGCCCCTGTGATGGCATGCGGCCACCCACAGTGTCCGTGCCCACATGACCTGCCCACCCAGGCACCCATAGCCATGCGGAATGCTGCACACACCCACTGCCCATGTCCCGCACAGCACCACTGTGGCCATACAGTGACATGGCTATGCGGTGCGAAGGCAGTGGCACAGCCATGGACCCAGTGCATGCACAGCCCACCTGCGACACCCACCCACACATGCAGTGCCACAGGACAGTGCTGAGTGCACTGTGTGGCATGCATGGCAGTGGGTCCAAGTGCGGGTGGCCACGCCCCACCACCACCACTGCAACCCAGCATGCACAGATGTGAGGGGAAACATGGCACTCACCAGCATCCTGGCCAGAAGGGCACTGCTGGCTCATGGCCCCTCCAACATGGCCTGGCTGCATCTGTACTGCACCCACTCTGGCCTGCTGCCCCTGTTCTCGGGCCAGACATGCCCTATGGCACTCCTCCAGGCCTAGGGTGCAAAGATGGAGAGGGAAACATCAGTACAGGTCAGTAGCAAACCCCCCCGGTGTGTACATGCCCTCACAGCCCAGCCATGATGCACCCCTCCACCCCCACTAGATGGCCCCCACCCCCCTGAGGTGTGGACTTATGCACACCATGATACCTGGACAGACGGACACTACCAGTGTGCCCTATGTGCAGTGTGGTGTGCATGGTGCCTCGCCAGGCGTGTGCCTACAGATGCCCCAGGTTATCAGGGTCCCACCACTGGAGGTCGACATACTGGTGGCGACACTGCTCTACTGACCGGCTGATCCCAGTCACCTCCTCCAGGCCCTCTGACACCTCCTGCCACACAGCAGTCCTTGGCCTGTGGAGGGGTTCCTGCCCAAAGAGGGCACCAGCATGTGGCTCCACCAGGGCCACCAAGTTTGCCAACTCAATAGTGCTCCAGATCTGTGCTCTTGTTCATGGCATCTTGCTGTTGAAACCGCAAGCAAAATGGTGCTCTGTAGCACACGTGCTCCACGTGCAGAGGCAGCACGGTACTGCACCGCCAGTCCCTATCGCGCTGTCACCGAACTGCGTGATAGGGGTGCACCCATGTGGACTCATGGCACCTGGGGGCAAAGGTTGACCACAGGGTCAAAGGTCTGTCCACGCACGGTGTGCCACAGTGCTATTGGGATGCCCTGTGTGTAGCGTGGTAGGGTGCTTGAGTGTGATGCCCTGCAGTGGCCTACCGCGCTGTGGCTCCATGGCACCCACGGTGCACCAAGGCACGAGCGACACATGGGCAAACAGTGCACTAGCGCCACAGGCACAGTGGTGGCCATGCCCTGCACTGCCTCCCATACACAGCACGTCAGCAGTGCCGCATGCGTCGGCACCCCAGGCATGCACTGTGCAGTACCGATTGCGCACATCACAGTGCTGCGCCATAGCCTGAGCATGCTCACCAACATTGCACAAGGTGCAACAGCGCGATATTCAGCCAGCATATGCAAATCAGCCCATTAGCCATTCCACAGCGCAACCACTGCATTAGCATCCACTTACAGTTGCGCCTGGCCTCATTTGCATGCGTTGCACTATTGAAATGTGACATGGGGCTGCAGAGGCCATGGTTAGGTATTGCAGTCCATTGTGGTGGGTTGCATGCTGTTGGGATGTGGAGACTGTGGTTTGGGAGGGCTGAATGGGACTGCACAGTCCAAGGCAACACCTGTCATTCCCACAGGCTTGAGCATGACCAAGCGTGAGGAACAGGAGGAACAGGGACGGGGGAGAAGGAGGAGGCCCAACTTCACCAGGGCTGAATCAGATGCCCTGTTCAAGGCATATCTGGACAGGGAACTGCTGCTCAGCGGACAGCGGGGAACGCCACAGGCCCATGCTGTGGCATGGGGTGAGATGGTGCGTGCCGTGAACCAGCATGGCAGCCACCAGTGGTCTGTGCAGGAGTGCAAGAAGAAGGTCAGCATGGACAGGAGGAGGATCAAGGACAAGGTGGCTGTCATCAGGGCAGCATGTGCTGCCACCAGTGGGGGACAGCCGGACATACCACGCCTGACGCCACAGGAGGAGTGGATGGCCAGCAGCATGCGGTGTAGTGCCATCAAGGGTGTTTCTGGTGGTGTCTTCCAGACGGGTGGCAGCCCATCACTGCATGGTAGGTCCTGTGCTGTCAGTGTGTGGGTGGTGGAGGGTATGTCACAGGGCAAGGCGGAGCCACTAATGCTAATGTGTTCCCTTACAGCTCCTGTGCATCTACATGGGGCAGCGGTGGTGGGTGTGTCCACTGAGGGGGATGCCCTGGAAACGGAGGATCACCCATCCACCTCCACAGGTGTCTGAGAGACTGGCCAAGTGCATACCTGCACGTCTGTCTGGACTGATGAGGGTGGTGAGGGTGTGGACGAGGCCCTGCCTGTGTCTCAGTGTGACAGCGCCCACGGTCTCCAGCATGCTGGGACACAGATAGGGGTCAGATCCAGCACCGATGATGATGGACCACACGTCCCGGACAGTGATACATGTGGGACACAAGATGGTCCCACAGCAGGCAACCACATGAGCGTTGCCGTTGGTGGTGCCACCGTGGCTGCCTGCGTAACAACACAGTCCCAGCCTGTGCCTGTATGCCCCAGTAGGGCAGCACTGGTGTGCATCCAGGGTGGTGGGGCTGTTGCGGCTGCTGCGGCAGCGCCAGTAGGCCCTGGCGATCAGCAGCTGGAGAGGCAGCGCCAGCAGTCTGCCAATGGCAAGGAGGGGACAGTTTTGGGGGAAGTGGCAGTGCACCATGTGTGGACGTGCCCCGGCATGGCTGTGGTGTGCAGTGCCCAATGCCAAGGGTACTGGCCAGCAAGGCCAGGAACACCATGAGGGACAGCATGCCGGACCAGCAGATGACCTCTTTGATGAACACAGTCATCTACTCCAGGCTTCAGTAGATCAGCAGATGCGGCTCGTGATGGCGGTGGATGCACTCAGTGCGGTACTGCACCAGGCAGATGAGCGGCGCAGCAGGGACCACAGTTTGCTCCTGGTAGAGATGGCCCGGCAGCGGGCGGATGTGACCACTGCCATTGACAGGCAGACCACTGCATTGACAACTGACATGGCTACACTGGGCACCCAGTTCAGTGCCCAGCTGCCGGAGACACCACACAGTGTCATGTCCACCCCCCGTTCCCGGCGCCGTGCGACTCCTGCTATGTTGACACTGGGTTCAGCTGTGTGCATACCGAGCACACCTGGTGCGGGCACGTTTTGTGGGCTGCAGTCCCCTGTACGAACACGGTCGCGTTCATGCAGCGTCACCCCTGGAGGACCATTGGTGCCACCCCATGAGGCCAATGGTCAGCCTGGCATGACTGGCAGGTCTCGTCGGGGCTGCCAACACATCTGTGGTGGCCGTGGTACTGTGCTGCATGACTGACCGGTCTCCCACCATGGCCACTGTCTGCCACTGCCCTATGTGCAGTGTGGTGTGCATTGTGTGATGCACGGGTGGGGTACCCGGCCCTGCACACACACGGTCCCTGTGCACACCCTCCTGGCTGCTGGCCACTGTGGTGTGTGCATGATGATGCCTGCGTTGCGCTGTCCACCAGTGTGCAATGGTGCCCAGCATCTGAGGCATGCACAGTGACACCCACTGGGCATGGTCGTGTGTGGTCCTGTGTGGGGGTTGGGGTGGCTGTTGGGGTTGGCGTGCCGTTTACCCCTTGTGCTTGTGTTGTGGCGTGTGTGTGTGTGTGTGTGTGTGTGTGCACGTGTCGTATTCATCCCTGCCCATCCCTGCCGCCACATGCGGTGCCCCACTCAGACCCATTCCCTTACCGCTGTCCACCCCTGGTGTCCTGCCCTGCCTGTCAGTGGGCTGTGCCCTTGCCCTTGGTGGTTGCGCATGGCCCCGTGACCTACCTGTGTTGTCCAAAGTGCTCCTCTGTAACGGTGTCCCGGTGCAGCTGTGCCATCCAGATCAGACGGGGATCTCATCACCCAGGGGGTAGCTGCCCATCACCAGCTGGACCGGCGTCCTCATCGTCCCCACCACTGTCCCCCTCTTCAACCTCTACGGCTATCCCACAGTCGGTGGCCATGTTGTGCAGGATACAGCAGGCCAGGAATAGCCCACAGACCTTCGAGGGGCTGTATTGTAGGGCACCGCCTGATGTGTCCAGGCACCAGAACCGTGCCTTCTGCAGCCTGAACATAGGCTCGATGACATTCCGTGTTGTGGCGTGTGCCTCACTGTACCATAGCTATGATGGGGTTGTGGGGCGCTGGTATGGTGTGAGCAACCAGGGCCGTAGCGGGTAACCACTGTCACCTTTGTGTAGAGGGTGGACATTAGAATGGTGGTCTGCATTGCTATGCCATGGGCCAGCATGGGCAGTACCCATGGCACCTCTAACTATGCACCCCCCCATGTCTGCTCATGTCGTCCTGCGTGATATGCATACTCACCTACTAGATGGCCAGTGGGGATGTCCCCACTGTCAAACCTGTGGCACGGTGCAGACTGGTGCCAGATGAAGGCATTGTGTGCTCCCCCAGGGTGCGTGGCACAGACATTGGTTATGTGCCCCCTGGCATCGCACACCACCTGGCAGTTTATGCTTGGGTATCCCTTGCGGTTGATGTATGCCGCACCCTCCAGGCCAGGTGGCATGCAGATGCCTACATGGGTGCAATCAATGACCCTGAGCACACCAGGCAACCGTGCTACCCTGTGGAACTCCTGTATGTATGCTGTACGCTCCGCCTGTGTGCAGGGAAAATGGATGTACTCCACAGCATATGGCAGCAGTGTGCTAAGGAATTGAGTGAGTAGGCATGACGCGGCTGACTGGGTTATGCCTGTCATGTCCCCTGTTGGTCTCTGGAAGGTGCCTGTGGTGAGCAGGCACATGATGGCTGTCACCTTCATCTCCACTGACAGAGCATGGCTTCTTCATGTGGATGCCTGCATCTCATCACTGCACAGCTCACAGAGCTGCCTCAGTATTGCCTGGTTCAGGCAGTACCATCCCACAATCTCTGTGTCAGAGTATGGTTTGAAGCTGGTGTGGGCTCGGTACTGCCTGTTCTGGGCATACCACTGATGGGCCCTTCCACGGCCGTGCCTCCCTGCTGCCTGCCTTTTCACACCCCTCATTACTGCCTTCATCTGGAAGGTGGCGCTGGCCATGTCCCTGGCTGGTGTTCCCCCCCCCGGGCGGCTGTTGTTCTGTTCCCCCCGCTGTCCATTCCTGATGCTCCCCCTGCACCGGGTGCACCTCTTGCTTTTGCCTGTGGCTGTCCTGCCTCCTGCCACTGCCCTCAGTCCACTGTGGCACTCCAGGCCCTTTGCTGCACAGTGGCACAGGCACACCTACTCCTACCCTGACTCTGGCACAGTTCTGGTGGGCCCTGTCCTGCTCCTGCCCAGTCCTGCACACTGCTTCCTTATATTCCTCCCTGGCTGTCTGTCACCACGCTCCCACCTGTGGCTTCCCTTTTGCATTCTTCCTCCCCCTCTTGCTCCATTTTATTTTGGCTAATTTCCGCTGTCACGCAACTTCTGCTTGCTCCGCTATTGCGCACATTGCATTCATTACTGTTGCGCTCTGGCACATTGCTTATTGTGCTGTGCAGCCACCTCCCACTGAATATCACACAATGGCGCATTTCCATACTTGTGCTGGCGCATCCGCTCTGAATATCTGGCTCCAGATGTTTATTTTCCCTTCAGCAAAAAGAGCTATATCAGAAAATTCTTAAAGAATTACATATTTAGTTTCAGGAAGCAAAGTAGATGGAGAAAATAAGGTTACAGAGATTTTGCAGGAATTTACTGTGGATTACTGATAGTGATGTCCCTGTTACATAAATGTGTATAAAGCAAAGATTACAGGGAATGTATGAAGTATTTATTTTTTTTTTGTATGGATTATACCAGTTTGTTAAATGGCATATTCTTTCTTTTGTACAAAGGGTATGTTTTGAAATCTGTATTTATTGTTTAAATTTCTTTGTTTTGGATTGTACGATTTCTTAAATAAAAAATTTCCCTACTCTTTTCGAGACATACCATGCGATCCTTAACATACACCTGAACTACCACCAGAACAGGCAGATGGGACCTCGGTTTAACATCTCATCCGAAAGACGGCACCTCAGGAGTGCAGCACTCCACTCATGCCGAACTGCGATGTCAGTATTAGATGAGACCCTTAATTGTATTTTTAAGGAACTACCACTACTATCTTTTAAACAACCACCAGGTTTAGCCAGCCTGATTATTAGGAGCAAGCTTTCACCAGAACAGAATACCATGACACTAAATGGCATGCAAGCCGGCAATCAACGCACCTGTTAGACTTGTGAGCATTTTTCCACTTCAGACTGTGTGGTTACATCACAAAACAGACAATTCAAGGTACATGGGAGTTACACATGTACATCACAACATGTTGTTTATTTCATTCAGTGCAAGAGATGTCCACAAACAGGTTATTTTGGAGAGACAAGCTAACAGCTCCTCACTAGGATGAACTCACACAGGCATACTGTTAAAAGAAAGAAGACTGAAAAATCAGTGGGGCAACACCTCTCCCAACCTGACCACTCAATTTTGGATAGGTCAGTAATGGTCTTAAAAGGAAATCTCAAAAGCACACAACAGAGACAAGGTTTTTAGATTAAACTTATTTTACATCTCAATATGGTAGCAGATGTGATGAACGTAGATCTGGGTTTTATCGGACATTACAGAATTTAACAACCACAGACCTCTTCTTTGTACTGACATATTATAGGACTTCAGCATGTGTGGTGTGTGTGTGTGTGTGTTTTGGGAGGTATGTGAATATGGCAGATGTGAAGCATGCTGTCACATTGAGGTAGACTTCTATTTAGATACATGGAGTCACAGTGGGTTATTACTCTTACTTCACACACATAATGAATATGAATTCCTTCTTACTATTTACCTTCACCCAGAAGTGGGGTTAATTCCACTGCACCATATTCAGATTCCCTAGCCTGTTACTGTATGTACAGTAGTGTTATTGTAGACTGTTGCATTCTTTTTAACTCTGAACATATTGGGGTGTAAGATCACATTTGCAAGGGGGTCCTTGACAGATCTATTTACATTAGGCTAATATTATAGTGATTTGTGGAAATGCAAGTATGATAGGGCTCTTGTCTTACATGCATACTTTATATTTACTTCTAGCTACCGTACCTTAGGGAGGGTGGAGGTTTTATTTCATTGTGGTTCTATCCAGAATCCTCGGAGATGTTACTGTGCATATAGGAGTAAGGTTAAATAGTGTCACATTTTTACTCTGTAGATATTAGGATACATGATCCCTTTTACTTGGGATTTCATGATAAGTTGAATTCCTTTGGGTAACAACTGCAGCAATTGATGTGAATGATAGTGCATTAGGACTGTGTGTGTATGTATGTGTGTATGTGTATATCTTCTTAAAACTAGTTATCCCCCCACGTTATGTGAATATGGGGTGGGATAGGGTGTTTTATATGTGTGGAAGGGAGGAGAGAATTTAATTTTATTTCTTATTCAGATTCCTTAGACATTTTTGGTACATCAAGTTGTTATACACTGAGAATTTCTTGACATCAGTATATATAAGGCTGCACGGTCTTAATTCCTTGGTGGTCCTTGACAAGAGTTTTTTGTTTGACACCAACACTGTCAATTTATATTTATATTATTTATAAAGTCCTGTTATCACACTAGAGGCTTTTGAAGTTTATGGGGCATAATATCTAGCTGGAGAGTATAGCTGGGTAATGGGTCCAGCTAAGTTTTACATATCTTACAGTGTGTACTTACTGATCTTTTTAAGAAAGCTTTACTGGTTACTCTTTGTCTGTAATACATACATATATGCTTCTTGTGGTCCTAAAACAATTTTAGTTTGTCTTTAATCTGGGTGGGGGTTGTTTTTCAGTAATTGCATTCTTATACACATTGTGACACTCATAATTTGATTTAAGAGCCATCTGCTCAAGTAGTTGTTATCTCACATGTCAGTTTAATTTATATGCAGTAGAGTTCTTTGTATGTCTTTTGCACTAAGCACTTTTGACCCTGAGACTCTCCCAGATTAAGGCGACATGGTACTGTTAAGCTTCTCTGACATCATCTTCTTTTTTTTTAAATGAGCATTTTAAACCAATAGGGATTTTTTCTGTTTTTTTCTGCATGCTCTCCGTGTTAAAAGTATTGTTGTTTCTAAATAACTGTCATTACGCTTCTGACAAAGGACTTGTTGGTCCAAAAGCTAGAACGCTTTGTTCTTGTTGTTACATCTATGTTGGTCCATTAAAAGGTATCAAATCATTTGCTTCTGGATCTGATTTCTATTGGTACTTTGTCCCTTTCTGTAGGTCATCCATTTAGCACAATTGCTTTGAGCTGCTGTAGTGTCATGTCTTTATCTGTGGCTGTCTGGAACATAGAAACATAGAAGTTGATGGCAGATAAGGACCGCAAGGCCCATCCAGTCTGTCTGAACTCTTGTAGTTTCTCTGCTGAAATATGCAGCTGAGAACAGTAGTAAGCAGACTTACTTCTAGTTCTTCATCTAGTAAGTCTTCTCTCTCCTCTCTAAGATAAGCTTTGGTCAATGTATCTGCAGTGTGCATTTCTTTCCCAGGCTTGTATTTGTAGATTGTACCTTTGCAGCCACATAAGCATCCTTTGTAGTCTTGGTGGTGCTTGAATTAGAGGTTTTCTTAACCCTTAGAAAACTGTGGACGTATATATACGTCCAGAATCTATATACGTTCACACATATTCAGTTCTCAAAAATTAATATTGCCTCCAATGGGTGATCAGACTCCACCTGCACTTTTTCCCTTATAAATAGTGGTGGAATTTTTTACATCCATAGATGACTGTTAGGAGTTCCTTTTCAATTTGGAATACCTCTTCTGGCAATCACTGAGTGCTCTGGAACCAAAAGTTATTGGCTTCTCCTCTTGCATGCTCACTGCTCCCATGCCTTCTGAGCTGGCATCCACAGACAGCATAACTTGTTTAGTTACATTATAGAACTTAAGAAGAGGTGCCTGAGTTACCAAATTCTTAAGCTCTTGAAAGCTTTTTTGAGTAGCTGTTCCCAGTGCTCTGGACCGCCTTCTCCTGTATTTTTCCTAGTGGTGCATTTACGTCAGACAGATTGGAAATACATTTCGATAAATACTGGGTTATGCCCATCAGAGCTGGTCAATCCTCTGGTTCTGTTTCTGGCATCTGCTGAATGTCTTTCACTTTCTCAGGGTCTGGTTTTAACACTTCATTGCTCTAAACATGACTTATGCAGCCTATTTCAGTCATTTTGATTTTGCACTTTGTTTTGTTCAGCTTCAGATTTATATTTCTGTCTCTCTCCAGCAGTTGAACCAGTCTCTGATCATGTTGCTTCATATTTTCACCCCATGAGTATGTCATCAGTGATGTTCACTACTCCTTCTAGACCTTCAAGCATCCGTGCTATAATTTTTGGAACACCTCAGGTGCAGATGAAATGCTGAATGGGAGTCTCTTGAAACTATATTTCCCAAATGGTGTATTAAATGTACACAATGTGGAGCTCTCTTCATTTAGTTGTATTTGCCCAAATCCTTGGTTTGCAGCAAGTACTGAAAACTCTTTACCCCTTAGCATTCCCGCTACTACTTCTTACACTGTTCACAGGGAGTTACTGTTCCTGTATGGTTGCTGGCTGAAGCTGGCCCTGGTGTTTTCATTAGTCTGTGCATAAATCCAGAATTTGACTGCAACACTATTATGTTGAGACAATCTCTATATATTTGTCTTACGCTGTCTAAGCTTGCTCTATTGTTGTATCCTGTATTGTTGTATATCCCTTGAAATCTTGTCCAGTCCCATGTTAATCTTGTCTTCTGGTTGCATAATCAGTGTAATTCACCCGTGTTGCTCCTGAAAATAGGCATATGCTTATCTAGTGTGCTTACCTGGTCAACAAAAGCTAAATAAATAAATAGTGGTCTCTTATTATTGCACAGCTTAAGTCTTTTGAATCAATATAGATCCTGAGTTCATTAGGATTTACTACTGTTACCATACTATTAACCCAGTTTGTAGGCTCAGTTTGTTTTGCAATGACATCTAGTTTTTCCATTCTTTCAAGTTCTGCTTTGATTCTTTCAGTGCAACAGGTATTCTCCATGGTGGGTGCACTACAGGTGTAACAGTAGGGTCTATCTGTATATAGTACAGCCCTGGTACACATCATAGACCCGTAAACAAGTCTTCATAGTTATCATACTGAAGATCCTTTTCAACATACCTAACTGCAAGCATGTTGCACAGCCCAATATTGCTGGTGCATCTTGAGCAATTGTGAGCATTAATTTGAAACTGGATGCCATATTTCTGGCCATTATGTTCTCATATGAGCTCATTTTGCCCTTCTGGAAACATGTGATGTCCTGAGTAAGTAACAAGTTTGTACCTGGACTTGCTCAACTTATTATCTTTCTACTTCAGCACCTTAAACATTCAAGTTGAAATAACATTACATTCTGCTCCAGTGTCAAGTTTGAATTGAACTGCCTTGTTTATTTTTTGTATTTATGTCCAATCCATTGTGTTGTCAGTTACATCTTTAACATTAACAACGCCAATCTGCATTTTTGCTGTTGTGTCTACTTTTTTCTATCTGAATTGTTCCGATTAGCATTTCTGCTTCAGTGTCTTCTTTGTCTAACTCATGCATTTTCCTAGGCTGAGTCTGAGGCTGTGTTCTACACATTTTTGCAACACGGTTTCTCTTGTGACAGGCGTTACATGTTTTTCCAAAGACAGGACATTTTCATCTTTCATGTTGTAACCACAGGTGCCACTTTGATTTCATCTTTTTTTGTTTTCTTTTGTTTTTCATAAGCTGTTCTTTTTACATTTACTGTAGTCTGGTGTCACTTTCTTTAGTTTATGAATTGCTTTGTCATTAAGCACTCTCATTTGGTTGTGAGTGACTTCACTTGCACTGCATATATCAACTGCATTTTATAATGTGAGGTCCACTTCTCTAAGAAGTCTTTCTCTGACCTGATCATCTCTAAAGCTTCACACAATTATATCCCATATAAGTGATTCAGTTAGCTGCTCAAACTCACAACTCTTGGCCCTGGTTGTAAGATTAGTCATGTACACATCTGTCATTTCCAATGGCCTTTGCTCTCCGGTAAAGAACATGTGTCTGATATACAGCATATTCTTTCTCAGCTCACAATACTGTTGGAACTTTGCTTTTAACATTGCTATCTTGTCCAAGTCCTCCACATTACCAGATTCAAAAGTATTAAATACAGTTATCACGTCTTCTCCCACTACATGCAGGAACATGCTGCACTGGACCATCTCAGGCTTCTCTGCTATTCTGCTTGCCATCATGAACAGCTCAATTTTCTGTGTCTACATTCTACAATTCACTGCCAAATTGCCAGACAAAGACTATTTGGAGGTTTAAGATGCTTCAGTTCTCTTTCCTTTTTTCTGCACTTCAGGCACCATGTAATGTATATACAGCTACTGAGACTGTTCACTGTTTCAGACTCTACTCTGCTGAACCACAGTCACATGCAGGAACTTACATTTCACCACATGACTTTCTATAGGTGCCACCTACTGCTACTTCATCATACTGCTTGCTCTGTAGTTGTTTTAGTGAGCCCATCTTCATCAATACTTGGCTTGCTGGTTACCTCTTGGAACTGGAAAAGTGAGTTTCTCTAACAAAATGGTTCTAAATGCTATGAAACAAAAGCAATCTTGTTTGGCTCTAAGCACATGGGTCTGAGACAGAGAGAGAGAGAGTGAGAAAGCAGCCACAGCTTCCTTGAATCAAGGAGGTTATTTTCCAGACTACACTGAACTGAATTATTACTTTTTGGACCTGTGTAAGTAACTAGTATTGATTCTGTTTTTGGGGTGGACTTTTCTTAGTTTTAACTTTAATTTGCCAGGGAGAAACTGTAGCTGGGAGATATTTGCAGTCAGTTGTGATTAGACCTGTTACTTAGCCTTTGTGAAATAGGTGTCTGAAAGGAAGGAAGGCACTCCCCGGGGCGGAGGGTAAGAGTTGTAGGTGATTGTTTCTGGACAGCAAAGGTTTACTCCCACCCACCCCAAGCGCATAACTTCCTTTATAGCAGGCACTCTGACATCACTTCCCCAAAACTGTTAACAACATACACTTGTTCATATCCTTAAAGGCACAGCACACTGAATAGGGGGTAGAGACACTCACAAGCTTGCACACACTAAAACAAGAACATAAAACAAAAAAGCATCTGTAACTGGAAGAGACACATACATGTAGGGAGTGGTGCAATGCACTGGCTGTGGAGCAGCAGTCTTCCAGGAGACATTCTGGAGACTGCGTTGCTGCTGCCCTATTTTCAGGTACCTCACTGGTCAGAGGGAGGAGGTTGTTCATCTCCGTGCTGACCTGGCAAGGATTCGGGAAACCTGATCCCCCACCCAGGGACCACCCAGGCCACTGCCACTACCTCAGAGGTTGCCAGGAAAGAGGAGTGGTTGGACCATGGTGGGCTCAGGGAGGATGAGGGGGTGGAACAGAGGTGCATCCCTCCAGTTGTGCCTCTCCACAATTCATTTGCCACTCTGGCGAAGCATGGTTCCTCTATGGAGGCTCCTGCAGTGGAGACCAAGGAGGATGCTGGGAACCTACACAATGGAGACCCACAGGAGGGTGGCCCAGGACCCCACAGGGGAAGGAAACAACTCCTGGTGGGGGACTCAAGTGTTAGGGGGTAGAACTGGGGGAGGGAGGGGAAAGGGAGGTAAGGTGCCTGCCCAGTGCCAAGGTTTGGAGGGACAGGAAATGAATCCTCAGGATCATGGGAGCAGCGGCAAGGGAGAGGGAGCTGGATGTCATTATCCATCTAGGGAAGAATGACCTGGCAGAGTATGGGATCAGAGCAGTGCAACAGGAGTTTGTGGAGTTTGGGAGGGGCCTTAGATAAGTAGCACACATGGTAACTTTCTCAGAAGTGCTACCTGTCTATGGCATGGATGAGGCTAGGGCACTCTGCACCATGGGGGATTCAATGACTGGTTGAAAAGCTGGTGCAGAGCTTAGAGATTTGGCTTCATTGTGGACTGGGGCTCTACCTGGAGGGATGCAGGCCTATGCAGGCAAGATGGTCTGCATCTATCCTGGAGGGGAAACAGATCCTAGGTGGTAGGTTTAAATGCTTCAATGGCAAGCATTTAAACTAGCCAAGGGGGGAAGCACTGAAGAGGATAAGGGAAATCCTAGTACCCCCCAAAAATCAGGGTAATAAGTGAGGTAAACACCAAGATAGAGCAGTTGATAGGGAGAAGGGCAGGGGTAAATGGAGAAAAAGACAAAGGCAGTAGGGACAGGGATGGGGAAAAAAGAAATAAAGTAATAAAAAATGGATGGTAATGAGTACCAATGCCTGTAGTCTAGGTAAAAAGCTCCCTGAAATGGTGGCCTTGATAGAAGAGGGATGCCTGGATACTGTGGCAGTCACAGAAACATGGTACACAGAGAACCATGACTGGGATGTCAACATACCAGGGTACACAATCTACAGGATGGACAGGGAGGGAAGAAGAGGAGGAGGAGTAGCTCTTTATGTACGGGAAAGGATCAAAGCAACAGAACTAAAGGGTAAACAGGGAGGAGAGGAAGCACTGTGGGTCACCCTGGAGACTGGAAATGGCTCCACAATCCACACAGGGGTTGTATACAGAATCCCATCTCAGGGGGAGGAAATGGACAAGGAAATGATAGAAGGCATCCTTGGGATGGCAGAGAAAGGGGAGATATTGCTGATGGGGGACCTGAATATGCCAGATGTTGACTGGAGCACCTTTGCTGCAGCCACATCCAAGAGCAGGGCCATTCTCGATGCCCTACAGGTGGTATGCCTCAGACAGCTAGTTTTGGAATCCACTTGGGAGAGAGCAATCTTAGACCTGGTACTCTCAAATGGGGACAAAGAGAGGATCTCTGATCTCGAAGTGGGTAGCTATCTGGGAACAAGTGACCACCAAACAGTGTGGTTCACAATAAACTTAGCTGTAGAATCAAGCCACAGAAAAGTGAAGGTACTGGACTTCAGGAGGGCCGATTTTGTCAAAATGGGAGAGTGCCTCAGAAAAGCACTAGCAAACAGGCAAGAAGGTGGGGTGGAGCAACAATGGGGAAACATCAAAACTGCCATCACAGAGGCAACAAGCCTTTGTGTGAAGCAAATAAACAATTCAAAATGAAAGAAAAAGCACTATGGTTCTCAAAAGAAGTGGTGGGGAAGGTAAGGGAGAAAAAGATGGCATTCAGGAAGTATAAGGAAACACAGAAGGACAAGGACAGAGAACTGTACCAGTTAAAGCAGAAGGAAGTGGGTAAGACAGTCAGAATAGCAAAGGCCCAAACTGAGGAAAAGATAACCAACTTGCTTAAGAAGGGGGATAAAACCTTTTATAGGTACATTAGGGAGCAAAGAAAGACTAAGGCAGGGATACTGAGGCTGAACAAAGAGGAAGGTGGTTGGGCAGAGAGTGACTGTCAAAAAGCACGGATACTGAACGAATACTTCTGCTCAGTATTCACAATGGAAAAGCAGGGGTAAATACCTAATCCGGTCAATAGAGGCACTCTAGATAGGGGGGTTGATATTAGTCCTTTCACAGAAGAAAGGGTTCTGAAAGAACTCTTAAAACTGAAGGTGGATAAAGCAATGGGGCCTGATGGAATTCACCCCAGAATTCTAAAAGAACTAAGGGAAGAACTAGTAACACCAATGACTACCCTTTTTAATAAATCATGGGAGGATGGTGTGGTACCTGAGGACTGGAGGAGGGCAGATGTGATTCCGCTTCACAAAAGTGGGAGCAAGACAGATGCAGGAAACTACAGGCCTGTCAATTTGACCTCAGTGGTAGGGAAAATGATGGAATCACTTCTGAAGGAAAGAATTGTTGAGTACCTAGAGGCCAGTGGTGCACAGGACCCAAGGCAGCATGCATTCACAGCGGGAAGGTCATGTCAGACAAATCTAATTGATTTCTTTGACTGGGTGACCAAAGCAGTAGACTAGGGAGGGACTGCGGACATGACCTACCTAGACTTTAGCAAGGCATTTGACACAGTCCCGCACAAAAGATTAATAAACACATTAGCCAGCCTGGGAGTGGGTCCCAGGGTGGTAGCCTGGGTTAAACACTGGTTGAACAACAGGGCACAGCGAGTAATAGTAAATGGAGTCCACAGTGAAGAAAGGAGGGTTACTAGTGGGATACCGCAGGGTTCAGTATTGGGTCCGGTCCTTTTTAATGTCTTTATAAGTGACATTGTATAGGGACTGGAATGGAAATTATGTCTTTTTGCAGATGACACAAATATCTGCAACAGGATTGATACACAAAGTGAGGTGGAAAGGATGAAAAGGGACTTGGCAAGGTTGGAGGAATGGTCAAATGTATGGCAGCTTAGAATCAATGCAAAGAAGTGCAAAGTAATGTACCTGGGAAACAAAAACCCAGGGGAAGAGTACACAATGGGGGGTGAGATCCTGACAACAACAAAAATGGAAAGGGACCTGGGGGTAGTCATATCAGAAGACCTAAAGGTGGGCCAGCAATGTGAGAAGGCAGTAAGGAGGGCTGGGGGGATACTGGGATGCATAGGAAGAGGCATCACCAGTAGAAAACAGGAAGTTGTTGGTCCTTTGTACAGACAGTTGGTAAGACCGCATCTGGAGTACTGTGTACAGTTCTGGAGACCCCATCTCCGCAAGGACATAGACAGGGTGGAGGCTGTCCAGAGGAGGGCAACCAAAATGATGCAGGGTCTGCATCAGAAGACATATGAAGAAAGACTAAAGGAACTAAAGATGTATAGACTAGAGGAAAGGAGGGAGAGGGGGGACATGATAGAAACTTTCAAATACCTCAAGGGAATCAACAAAGTCTAAGAGGGTAGCATCTTTCAGAAAAAGAGATGTGCAAAAGCAAGGGGGCACAATTTTAAGATAGAGGGGGGACGGCTCAGAGGTAATGTGAGGAAGTATTGTTCACAGAGAGGGTTGTGGATACATGGAACAGCCTTCCTGAGGAGGTCGTAGAATCAAAAACAGTGGGGCAATTCAAGAATGCATGGGACAGACATAAGGCAATTCTAGTGGGGGGTAGGAGGAAGTAGGCTGTTGGTTAACTAGGATCTGCAGCTTATCCGTTAGGTAGGGAAATGGGCAGACTAGGTGGGCCAAGCGGTCCTCATCTGCCGTCAAATTCTATGTTTCTATGTTTCTAAGGCTGCACTTGTTAACCCTCTTCACTTCCTGTTTCATAAACTGAGGTGGCTGAGTCTTTGAAATACCTTGGGGTATACCTGGACTAAGAAGTCACCCACATCAATCATATCTGTTAGTCCTTTCATCAAAAAAATGGGATTGCTCTACTGTCTAGGTACTTACCATCTGTTCATGGTTAGTCACTACAAATAGTACTCTGCTCCCCCTTCTGCAATATGGTGCTCCTATTCCCCAGTTTCAAAGGTGCTTTGAAATTAACAAGCTCAAAATTCTCTATAACAAAATTAATCTTCCTTGGGGATATCTCTTTCATCAGGTCACATCTTTGGAACTATAAGCCTTAGTTCTTTTCCTGCCATTGACCAGTGCTCATCATATGCCAGGATCACTGCAAAAGCTTTAATGCAGTCTTTAATTTTTTTGTTTTCTACAAAATTAAACAGCAGTTTTCTTTTGAAACATTTTTCTGCCACCTCCACTGCTCATCCTTGTGTCCTCCTTCGAGGGGCCTTGGTGTTTCCTACTAATCCTCTGGGGGCTTTGTGATGGTATCCCATGAGGTGGGCGCTAGAGGAAGGGTGTCATCCATAATGGTGACTCCTTCCTGTCCCTCATGGCGATGGGAGGGTAGGGCGACCGGATGAGGGGGTGGATGAACTGGGTGACAGAATATCACTATTTGTAAGTGCGCGCGGGGGGGAGCGAGCACGGCGAGCGTGGGCTGAGAGGGGGCATCAGAGCTGTAGGGGTGGAGCTGCGGTAGCTGGCAGAGCTGTGCTGTGGCATCGGGGTTGGCTAGTGGTTGGGGTGGGTGAGGTACTGGGTTGGGTCCAGGGCTGGTGCGATTTTATGCGCCTTACCCATACCTTTATTTTTAATGCTTTCACTCCCCCGACATACACCTGGAGTTGAGAATCCTTTAGTAGGGGGGTGGGGGGGCAAAGCCCCCCACGAGGGTTGTGTGTGGGAGGGGCGCAGCCCACCCATAGAAAGCATTAAAATACAAGTCCCGTTGCTGTTGTTCTGTGCGCCGGGGTTGTCAGAGTGTCGAACATGCTTTAGGCACTCTGACTGTGCAATAATGGTGATCGCCTTTAGGCGTTCGCCATTATCACATAGAACCCTTTGTGACAGTGGACTGGCAATCAGTTTTGGTGTGTTCTGCTGGAGCTAGTCATTCTGCTCCTTACTCATCAGAGTACAGCCTCCCCCCCCAATCAGATTGCTGGAGGAACCTCCTAGGATCTTCAGGGCAGCACAAAGACCTATGACTCTCCACAGCTCAAGCCCACCCGAGCTTTCCATGGGCCCACTGGCCTGGATAAAGACCTGCAGAGTTATACTCCCTGCTGAGTGTGGTCAGGATCCCCCAAACCAGCAATGAGCATGCTTCACCATGACCAGGGCTCCCTATCCCATGAAACAGCAAGACTTTCTCCAGCAGATCACGGGACCATCCAGCTTACACTTTTCTCAAGAACCTCACCCTAACACCATCCCCCGCACTCTTGGGCTAGGCTCTCTCTGTCCCAACTATGGCTGGCTGTCCATCGACGGAGACACCTGTGACTCTCCCATCGACACCTGCCTTCTGTCACCCAGTGCTCGGGGTTTGGCCTGAACCTCACCACCCTATCTCTGGCTGGGGCTGGTTCCTGATCACTGATGGTGGTGCCTGCTGCCTCCCCTGTCAGCACTGGTTATGGGTTGCCATTGATATGGATGTCCCTTTGCTGGTTGGCAATGTTGCCTCAGGCCTCACGCATCACCCACTTTCCCTACCCCAAGGATAGTGGGTAGAGTCAGCTGGCCCAGTCCCTCTTGGGGCATTGCTACTTGAAGGGCCTCATTGAAAGAGCTGGTATTCTAGCCCCCATCACTGCTCTGGGGCATATAGCCCCCCCTCAGCCTTGGCATCTGTAGCCTGTCATTGTACTGGGTATACCATTGCCAGAAAAAATATGAATCAGTACCCTACCTACCTACCTACTCCTCAACTTCTCCTCTCCCTTACTACTAGCAACTCCTGTAACCCCCCCGTGTATGTCTCCCTGCTGGCTACTTGCTGACATATATTCACTGCTCGTTATTGCCTGTGTTCTCCTTCGAATTATTATCACCCTGTGGAGGCCTGGCCACTTTGTAACCTACTTGATCAGCCTACTGCACAACCATCCAGCAACTTGTGTTGCACTTATGCCTTGTACATTGTTCAAGTATATTGTATCCCTGTTACTAAGTGTTGTTTATCATTCCTTGTACACCATTATGTATGCCTTATCTCTGTAACTAATTCCGGGTCACCCCTGAAAAAGGGACCTTCAAGGCTCAGTGGGCTTACCCAGTTATCAGAAATGAATAGATAAAATAAATAATATCTCTCAAGGATGGCTGACTGAGGGGGAAAACTTCTATGGCGGGCACTTGCACCTGACTACTCCCCACTTTGATCCACAGTTTCTTCAGTACCCTTAAGAGGGCCTTGGTTTCCCCACTCTGACACACCACTGGAAGTGTACCACGCTGCAGTTGGGGTACAGTGATTGCACTTTCAAACAGGCCTTCTTTGCCAAGGTGTCCAGGAGATCCCCTTTTGATTAGCAAAGGTGGACTCTGCTCCTTTGGCTTGTTAACCACATTGTCAGCTGGGTTTCCTCCTGCAACCCACTTGGAGAGCACAACTTAATGTCTCAGTTGGTATTTCAGCCAGACACCTGTATACATAGCCAGTCTGAAGCCCTCTGTCATAATGGAATTATTCCAGTAGGCCCTCTCTTTCCTGAACCATAAGGCGGTTCTGTCCCCGAACCATGTTCCACTATGAGCCAGAGTGTGCATTTCTTGTCTGTCCAGGTGGATCTGGGTAGTAATGAAGCACAATGGCCTGCCCATGGTTCTCTCTTCAGGCCCCTCATCAATGGAAAAGGGGTTGGGTCCCCCATCTGTACCGCCTTCTTGCTGGAGACCCTCCCCTACCCTGCTGCTAATGTAATGTGGCCTCTGAGGAGGATCCAGCCTGTCATTGGGCCTCCACTTTCCAGTCATAGACATTGCTGGTGGCACCATTTCTGTCTTTCTGTCTTATGCTGTACAGAGGGCAGTACCATCCAGTAGCCATGGCCTTTCCCCTTGGCGGCCTTAGTCTCTACTTGTCACCACAGCCCCTAAGGTTGGGAGCACAGGAGCAATATCCCTCCACATGGTTCCCCTAAGTGGCCGGATTTGATGCTTGGTCCCACATGGTTCTTCTTCTTCCTCCTGAGGAAAGTGCACTATCTGTACCTCTAGTAAGGGTCACTGGCTGGCTAGCCCAGCAGCACCCCCCTGACACACACACACACTCAATCATCACCTCACGATTCATCCTTGGTGATCTCCTCAGATGGGAAGTTTAGGATTGCCATGGCAGACCCAGCAGAATGCATGCCCCCCCAGAGACATCCAGCCATGGAACGGTCAGTGAGTACCTCTCTTTTCATTCCCCATCCTGCACCCCAGAGATGCTGGACACATGCTTTACAGTTGTGGCAGCAACCCTCATGAAAGTAAGACTATCTGCCTTCCCCATCCTTCCAAGTCAATTGCTCAAAGCTCAGTTCAAGGAGCATCCATCTCAAACCCTCGTGTGTGCCGGGCAGCTATTCAGTGCCCGAGGGATTTCAGTCTATCTATACAAGTCAGTCTTGACCCCTGGTCCATACCTGCAGCATAGAGAGGCTCTACTAGACAGCTCGAGACCTAGTCTCCTTGCCCCAGAAGGTGGCAGAGCATCTTATAGTTCCGGCCCTTACTGTCTCTCATTGAGCAGGTCTGTCGCAGCCAGGTCATCCCTGAGTCTGTTAGGCCTGATGGCAACAGCCATTGTCACAGTGCCCCTGGCACAGCTGTGCATAGGGAGCCCCCTGTGGACTCTAAGGGACCTCAGAAATCAGTGCAGTGATGATCCAGACCAGCTGGTTGTAATGCCTCCCTCTATTAACAAGGTGCTCCTGTGGTGGAGGAAATCCAGTGATTCACTAAAAAGGGGTCTCCCCACCCCATTCCCTCCCCTCCCCTTCCCCTAGCAGGTTCTTATAACAGCTACATTGGGCCCTGGATGGAGGACCGCCTGGGCCCTTGTTACTCACAGGGAGTGTGAACCAATGTGCAGCTTTCCCTCCACATACATGTTCTGGGTATAAGGGCCACCCTGTATACTCTGCAGGCTTTCCAGAATCATCAGTCTCTGGGCCCTCTGCTGGTGTAGGTAACCTCAGTGAGGTACACTACATGAACCAGCAAGGGGTGACCTCATTGTTGCCCTCTGTGCCAGGAGGTGCTGAGAGATTGGTACTGGGCTATAGATCATACTCTAGAACTCTCTGCTGTCTATGTTCCAGGTGTCTATAACACCCTGGCAGACAGGATCTGCAGATCACAGTCCAAAATGTACAGATGGGGCCCTGCTATCCTTGGTAGCAGAAAACCTGTTCAACAGGAGGTCATCAAGCATTGACCTTTTTGCATCCCCACTCATATTGAAGCTGTCACTTTTTTGTTTGCTCGTTCCAGGGCCTGGAGTTTTCCGGTGACATGTGTTGTCCCTCTTTTGGAATGAGAGGTCCTTCTACACTTTTTCTTTAGTACACAGGGTGCTAATAAAGCTGTACATGGAGGGTCCACCCTAATTCTTGGGGCACCCTTATGGCCTTGTTAGATATGGTTTCTATTATTATGATGATGGGCAGTGCCACCTCCAGTGCCTCTGCCCCTGTGTAAGGACATGCTGACACAGGCTCAGGTCATCCTGGTCCACCCAGACCACCAGTCACTCCATTTACACACGCAGCTCCTGAAGAAATAGCCCTTGTGAGGTTTGGGGAGTCCCCAATGGTGGCTGATTTTCTGGTCAATACAAGAAAGACCTCCACATGGCTCCTTACTCCATGAAGTGGAAGTGTTTTGTTTTATGGGCCACTTCCCATTGCCTGAATCCCTTCACTTGGTCAGTGAATCAGATTCTAGAGTATCTGTTCTTGTCAGATGTAGGATTCTAATACTTTTCCATTAAGGTGCACTTGTCTGCTATATCAGCCCTCCATGTGCCCGTTGTTGCCCATACTGTAGCTCAACTGGATGTGGCCCTTACATTTTGGGTGAGGCATTTAGTATGTGAAGCCAACCTTCCCTAATCCAGCCCTGGCTTGGGCCTTGAACTTTGTTCTAGAGAAGCTTACTTTGGCTCTTTTCAAGCCATCTGTGACTTGCAAGCTATGCTTTCTGTCATGGAATGCCTTATTCTTTATAGTGGCTATTACTTCTGCCCAAAGAGTTTCCAAAAAGCAGGCCCTTATGTGCCAGCCTCCTTATCTGATTTCACAAGACAGAGTGTCTTTTCAGACTAAGCCTCAGTTTTTGCCTATGGTGGTGTTTGAGCCCCCTTTAAATTATGACATCCACCTGCCACTTTAGTATCCTGAGCATGCCAATCCAGGGGAAGCATTGCTCTATATTTTATATGTTTGGAGGCAGTATAGTGCAGTGGTTTAAGGCTCTGAGCTGCGAACCTGGAGACCTGGGTTTGAATCCCTAAGCCCCCACTTGCATACTGTGTGACCCTGAGCAAGTTGCTTAACTTCCTTGTGTTCCCAGGTCACACCTGTAAACAAGCTTCAGTTTAGTGTCTCTCTCCTGGTAAAAAAAAAAAAATATATATATATATATATATACATATTTGTTTTTAGTTGTTTAACCAGGAGTAGCACACTAAGCTGAAAGCTTTTTTACAGGTGTGACCTGGGAGCACAGGGAAGTTAAGTGACTTGTTCAGGGTCAAGCAGTATGCAAGTGGAAACTATGGGAGTCAAACCCAGGTCTGGTCTGCTGGATGTTACCAGATTTGCAGCTCAGAGCCTTAAACCACTGCGTTATACACCGTAAGTATAGAATGCTTACATGTAACCTAGTCTGTCCATTCTTCCCTACCTACTGTATCACTGCAGACCCTACGTGATCTCCGGCTCATCTCCTCTCTTGTCTTATCTATATCACTAAGGTTCCCTTATGTCTATCCCATGCTTTCTTGAACCCCACTGCAGATTTTGTTCCCACCACCTCTGCTGGGAGGCTGTTCCAGGCATCCAGAAAGGAATCTGTAACTACTCAAGACAGTTTATCCAGGGCTATGCTGAAATTAACTATTCCCTCACCAGGCTACTGAAAAAGTCAGAGTGCTGGGTATGAGGGGTGGGGGCCAGAGAAAACCATACAAGCTTTGAAGGATAGTCTGAGTCAGGCACCACGTCTTGCTTACTCACAAATGGACAAGGATTTTTATCACGATGTAGGACATACTAGTAGCAACATCAGTGCAATGGTCTATCAGAAACGTGATTCAGACAAATGTGTTATTGCTTATGCGAGTAAAACCTTGAGTGATGTTGAGAAAATGTTTTCAGATTGTGAAAAGACATTGTTTTCCACTGTATGGGCAGTAAACAGTTCAAAAACTACATCTGTGGTAAGAAAGTTGTTGTAGAGACTGGTCATTAACCCCTTACATTTCTGGGGAGCCAGAAACTTAAGGATGGTAATGTGTCTAGCAGCAGAATTGTGGTCTGGACCTTAGTACCCCAGAACAAAAAGAATACAGTAGCTTGCGGGTTAGCAGACCTGGAGATGCATAACTGTACTGTAGATGAACATCCAGTACAACAGCCTGACCGATCTCCTGAATCGGAAATGATATACGAACATAACAGACACCACCACTATGATGAGAATGTGTGTGAGAATTTGCCTAGAGCCTACATTGATAGGTATTCATTCCAGCAAGGTGAAGACCAATATTCTGGTTTAGGAGTGATATGGCAGGATAATATACCATGTACTCCTATCAAATACAAGCTTGGTCCTAAGTCTAACCAATATGCAAATTTGGCAGCCACTTATGTAGCAGTACAGACTGCAGTACAACATAAGTTACAAGAAATTGTAATTTGTATTGACTTCAAGGGCATAGCTACCGATACGCCATGTAAGCCACAGCATATGCATAAAATGCAGGGGGTAGCAGCAAGCTCTCCGTCCGCTCCGCTTCCTGAATCCAATTCCTGCATACGAATTATTTTTTTGAGGGCTTTGTTTGAAAAGCTCAAGCTGCCACTGCCTTTCTTTAGCCTGGGGGGAAGGAGTGCTTCAGTTGAGGGCATGTACTACTGTGTACAGGTGTATCTGTATGGGCTTCCCAACCAGGTCCGCGGCAGGCACTGAAGGATCCGATTGGCTGCCAACATCAGCTAGGGGGCGTTACTGGTGCACTGCACTGTCAACAGCAAATGTGTAATACAGCCTTTTGGATAGCCCGCTGACAATTATGACCACTCCCCCACACAGACACTGCTAACAAATTAGCTTAGTGTCAAGACTCTTGACCCTAATCTAATTTGTACAGACCCCCCTATCATGCCTTTGTTGAATGTCTCTTCAATCAAGTCACCTAGGAAAGATGTGATGGGGCATGACAGGGTTCATTCTTCATTGGCAATTGCTGTGCCTGATTTCTTCCATCCTGTCTGTGTGTAATCCACACCTTTTGTTTATTTCTGTTTGTTTGAAGTGGAGCACTTATTTGACTGCTAAACTAAACACCAGTGGTGGATCCAGGTTTGGGAGCGTTTGGGAGCCGGGGGGGGCCCATTCAGTCAATCATGGGCTCCACAATGGGCACTAAACAGTGAATAAAGATGGTGGTGGGGCGTCACTGCTCACACTGGGGCAGCCAGGAGGGGCGACCGCCCCCCCAGTCACTCCTCTAGCTCCACCACTGCTAAACACTAAATCAGACACTAAACTATCACTCGTGAGTATATGCTTGAGCATGGGCAGTTGAGATAGCATACAGACACAGAATACAGGTCAGACCATGTGCTTCTCTTGCCATGCCAATAGATCAACAGCTCTTCCTCCCTATTGACACCTATTTTGTCACCAGAGTATCCTTCAGTCTGCTCACTGATTGTAAGGCGGCAGTGATCCCTGCATCTGGGTGCTGTTGTAGATATCATCTGGGCAGATGATAGATGGTCAAACAAGGAGACACACGGTCTCACGATGGGGACAACATTATCTTCCTCCTCCTCAAAGACATTGGTCTGTAACAAGGCAGAAGTTATGTTTCCTCTGTCCCTCTGTCCTCTTTTGAAGAGCTTGATAATGTTACTTTGGTTGTCCTTTCAGGTTCCTCTCACTGTCACACTCAGGCTTCTCCTGCACCTCACCTCCTTCTTCTTGTGGAGTCATACTTGTCACTTTTGTACATGATGCATTCTTCCATTCGTGAAGGTCTATATCCTCTGGCAAGATGTTCTGATCTGGGACTTAAAGCAGGGATCCAGCATGTATGGCAGGATATACTGTTCTTCCAAGAACATCTTGCTAATCTGCTGGTTCTCAGATAGGATGTGCAGCAATGACCAACACAGAAATATATTTCATTCTGTACGGTACAAAATACAACAGTGTAAGAAAACAGTGATTTCTAAAGCTATCACAAAGGATGGTGGAATTCTTCAGAATACTACCTAGATGTATACACTGTAGTATATTTATATACAAATAATTTGATGTATACACTTTGGCAATACCTGTATATCTTGTCATAACAATGGTTATTTTGTATTTGAAAGAGTTGGGAAGATAAAGAAAAGAGAGGAAAGGAGAACAGCAGCCACTTTGTGACCACTAGGTGTTTTTCTTCCATCAGGTTCTATGCTTTCTGTGTGTGAGAGAGGGGAGAGAGAGAGAGAGAGAGAGAGAGAGAGAGAGAGAGAAGGAAGGTATGGAGAGAGATGGAGCAAAGAGACAGGGATGACAGAGAGGGGGAGGTACAAAGAGTTTAATGGAGGGTGGAGAGAGTCTGAGAAGGAGGGAGGGAAGGAGAAAGACAGAGTGAGAGAGAATGAAAGAGAGAGGAAGGGACAGAGAGATGTGGAAAGAGGGAGGAAATTACAAAGTGAAGTGACTGTGTGTGTGTGATGGAGAGAGAGAGAGATGGAGACAGGGACAGAGGGGGAAGCGGAGGGGGAGAAAGAGATAGAGGCAGAGAGCTAGAAGGGGATAGAGAGTGAAAGGAAGGGATAGTGTGAAAGAGGGGAGGGGAGAGAGAAAGAGAAGGGGAATAAGGGAGAAATATATAGTGCAAGTGTGTACGAGAAAGAGTGAGAGAGAGAGTGTGTAATAGAGGTAGAGAAAGAGAGAAAGAATGAAGGTGAGTGTGTGCAAAACAGAGAGGGAGGAGAGTGAAAGACAGAGATGGATGGAGAGAGTAAGAGAAAGAAAGAAAGAAGGAGGACAGGAGACATCTGGATGAACCCCTAAGTATTTTTCTGCATGATATTTTGTGTTTTCTATCAGACTAAGGGTGGAGAGAGAGAGAACAACAGAAAGAAAGGGTGAAAGGGAGACAATGAGAATGAGAGAGAGAGAGAGAGACAGAGAGACGGCCGTATGATATGTCAGACATACAAGAGAATTATAATCCATACAGTTAGATACAATATACGGTATACACAATCATGTTTTTATTGAGTTATGTAATTTTTCACTCTGGGACACCTACATTTACTGAAGGTATATCATGTATTTTGCAAGAGGGTCCTAGGGGACTGAGTGTAGCAGCATAGGGTATACAAACCTAATTACTATTAATTAGGTCTGGTGTATTATCAAACCAAAATATATGAAGCATTGTGTATTTTATTAAACCACATATGCAGTCAAAGTACTGAATATAGATGATAACATTACAAATAATCTGTTCTCGTTCATACAGGGAATCAAGGATGACACAGAAAAGTATGTATGCACAATGACAGTTCTATTACTAATCCCTGCCCACTATTAATATAAAACTAACACCAATTTTTACCTATGTCCCCAGGTTCACAAAAAGTCAGAAAGAGGATGTTTTACCTAAAGTTACATTGATGACCCATGACCTGAGTCCAGGGATGTACAATCACTTTCTATGTGATGACTGGAATGAACTGAAATCCCTCGTCAGACCCGGTGAGGGAAACATTTCTGTACCTTTTAGTTACAAAGAATTCCAGAGGGGTTTCCTCAGCATAAAACTAAGCTGGTTACTCTTGACTTCTGCAAATCCATTATCAGTCTTGACAAGGGAGACATTTCTGTACCTCTCAGTAACAAAAAAAGTCTGGAGAGGATTCTTGAATGTAAACTAATTTGATTGCCCATGACCCAAGTTGGGGGAAGGGTGTACATAGACCTTCTATAGTACAGTGTTTGGAAAGAATTTAAATCTGTTGAATGAAGAGTATGTCACGGCAGTCACCACCAGCACTCCAAATAAAAGTCCAGAATAACAAAAATTGCAGTGAAGGAAACTTACATTCATATATTCATAGCAAAACGCAGCAGATAACAGGAACCCAGAAAAAACTCCTCATGTTTCACCCATTCATGGTCTTTCTCAAAGATAATGCCCCCCCCCCGTGTGGACACTCTTAAACAACACCCTTACATTATCACATGATACCATTTTAAAGTGAAAGTGCATAGAACTGTATGATTATCGGAGCTGTGCGGCCCATGGAATGACCATTCTGATTCCATGGGATTCCATCGTAGTCTTCACTGTTCTCCTTTTGCACCTGGAGACAGCTGCTGAGTGTCCAGCCTGAGAGAGCAGAATCTGTGCTCTTGTGCTAAGTGAATTTTGTGTTTATTTTATTGGAAACTATAAACTGAGACTTCTGAATGCCTACTTAATTTGTTTTTTGGGTGACTGTTCGATTAAGGATTTGGGAGGAAGGAAGGAAGGCAGAAGAGGGAGGTATTGAGGAAGTTAGTGAACTGGACTAGCCAGCACCATAGGCCTGCATGCTAGGGCCATATGGTTACAATCACCCAACAGGAGTCTTGTTATTTCTACAAAAGACCCATAATTACTAGTGACCCCTTTCATGAGTGACTCTGAAGCATGAGTTCCAGGAAGCAGGAGTGTGGCGTCTACCTCAATGGTCTCTGGAGGAATTGGCAGGGCTCTGCACTGTACAACATTGGGGAGCTCACCCCCGATGCCACCAAACACAACACCAACACTGGGGTGTCATCTCCATTGTCAGTACCTGAAACAAAGAAAACTGTCTCTCATATTCTTTATTTTTTTTTAATTCCTGTAATGCCATGCTTTCCCAAGTATCCTTCCTCATCATTTACCATGCCTGTAGAGGTTAACCCGACACTGGGGTTCCAAATCCTCAGTGTCAGTACCTGAAATAAAGAAAACTATTCCTCATAGTCTTTTTATGATTGCTTGTGCATGCAATGCACAAGAAACATATTGAGGTTATTAAAGCACTGCCGAGGTGTGGCAGTATTTGACCAATCCAGTGAACGCTTTCAGGGGCACATCCCTCAGCCACCAATCAACATGGAAGCTGCTGATGATGACAGTTTCAGAGCGAGGTCCGGACTTGAAAGAAATTTTCTGCTCCAATCAGGGACAGTTTTGTCTTCCCTGATTGCAGCAGCAGCATCTCCCTCCCCCCACAGCCAGGTACACGGTGACGGAGAAGACTCTAGCCATGCACATTACAGTGCACAGTAATATTTTTGCTCAGTGTGCCTTTCATGGTGAAGCATATCAATAAATCAAGTTATTTTTTTTACTTTCTGACACAGGATGCCCACTCCCAGTGTCGGATGACTCCCCCCCAAGCCCAAACATATCTTTTGCCTAAATTGATGTGCCAAATCCCCGTGTCAGCATGCCCCCACCCCCATCATTGTGGCACATTGGGAGCCACCCCAGTGTGCCAAAGTAATTCTTTTTTTTTTTTTTGACACCAGGATGCCCACTCCTGGTGTCGGATACACCTCCATACCCCCTTTTTTTCAGCCATCCTTTGGGTGTCCAATCCCCAGGTTGGCATTGATTCCCCCCCACTAGTCTGGTACACTGGGAGCCCACACCAGTGTGCTGAAATCTGTTTTGTAATATTTCACCTGTAAAGAAGAAAACAATCCCACAAAGTATTGTTTTTAAACCTAAAAAAAAAAGAAAATGTCTCCTCGTCATTCCCGCTTGTCCTCTTCCCCCAATCCGAGCCCTTCCTCTGTGCACCCCACCTCCTAGCACCCCCCCTCTCCCATACTTACCTCCAGAGGTCAGGAGCAATGATATTCTGTGGGCCAGAAACACATTTTCACTCTTCAAAGACCAACCGGGAACTGAAGAAATGATGGCAAACCCTATAATGGCAGTGAATGGGTGGTTTTCAATTTAGGTTGATATGTCAGCCAATTGTTTGGAGTTTTGATCCCAAATTTTCAACATGGGGTTCTTGGGACCCCACCTCATGAACACTGACACTGTCATTTCGTTTCTTAGTCCAGAAAGGTGATTTTGCAGTCGCTGCATGGCATCACCTTTCAGAAACAATTAATGAAATGACAGTGACACCATTCATGAGGTAGGGTACCAAAAAATTTATGTTGCAAGTTTGGTGAAAAAATTCCAAAAAATGACTGCTTTATGAGTGTGTATTGTGCAGTTTCTACGCATGCTCATAACTTTGCAAATTTTTTATATTTTCACTCCAGATTTTCAGCATTGCCATTTTTTGAAACCTCCTTATGAACAGTATAGCTGTCATTTTTCATATCCTGCCCAAAACATGTTTTCACACCTGTGGGGTAGAATGGTGCAGTCATGCATAATGGCACAATCACTGTGCGAAAATTTTCAGGATGGAGTACCAAAATGATAGTGTCACTGTTCATGAGGTCAGGTCCCAAAAAGCTCATGTTGAAAACTTGGTAAAAAATTCTACAACATGATTGCATTGGGCGTGCGTTGCAGAGTTTCTGTGCACACTCGTAACTTCTCCAATTTTTCATATTTTCACTCCAGATTTTTAGCATTGCCATTTTTTCACACCTCCTCAAGAATGGCACAGCTGTCATTTTTCGATTTCACACCTGTTGTGCCGAATGGTGCAGTCACTGTGCGAAATTCCCTTTTGGGATTGAGTAACGAAATGATAGCGCCTCTGTTCATGAGATGGGGTCCCAAAAAGCCCATGTTGAACATTTGGAGTGACAATACTAACAAACACCCTTGTCATTAGGGTTTTCAACTGTAATGCCCCACCCTGTAGAGACTGACAGGCATTGCGGTGTGACTTAGGGTTATTGGTTATAATGCTCATGGTATTCCACCCCCCACTTCCACCCTGCAGGCAGCCAGAGACAGGCATTGAGGTCTGCCTTGGGGTCTTCCACATTAACATTTAGCCCATTCTCCAACACTGTACCCATCTCAGCTCATTTCCTTATGAAATGAGGTGAGTGTAAGAGCTGAAGACCCCAAGGCACGCCACAACATCTATCTGTGTCTGCAGGGTTGGATGAGGTGGAATGGCATGAGCGTTATGCTCAATGACCCAAAGGTACAGCCCCAATGCCTGTCAGTCTCTTCAGGGTGGGGGTGAGAGTGGGGGTTGGCTTTAGTTCAATCCTTCACTGCCATTCCTGTTATGCATCTCTCTGACTCCTGCACTACCAGTGCAAATACCAGCAAGCAAACATTCAGCATTGACAAATGCTTAGTTTTTATTTTATACAAGCTACCCCCCACACACACACACACACTCTCAGCACTCACCACCCCACACCCCTACTCCTTACCTACCTACCAGGGCCATAATCCTCTCTGGAACAGAGACACATCTTCACTGTTCAATGCCAGACCAGGAACTAAGGAATCAGGTATGCAGTTCAATGTATTGCAAAAATTTTGAACTTGTACTCATAACTTGGTTATTTTTTAAAGCAGCAGTACTTAAAAAAAATAGGATCTTTTGCAATACTTTGCTCCCTGTGCTCCATTGAGCATTTACCTGGAAATCTTTCATGTTTGCATTGTATTGTCACTCTGTAATTTGCTCAATTTTCCTTTGTTTCTGTTTACAGTTCTTCCACCTGCCATGTTGAACTGGAACCCTCTGCTGCAAAAAGAACATGTGTATGACTTGCAGTACTACACAGAAACAGTGGGAATGTGCAGCACAGGGTCCCACTGAAATAAACAATAAACATGATGTGATGTGAAGGGGAAGTTCATCTGAAAATTAGGCAGAAGCTACAGTATATTTACTGTGGCACTGCAAAACTGGAAACGAATCACTTCCTGATTATCTAGTATTGCTGCTTTAATATTGCTCCCCAAATTGTTCAGCATTTCCCTATTGGGAGCCCACTTCATGAACAAGGGTGGTGAAATCCTTCAAATCTGTCCTGAAATGTGATTTCACAGTCACTCCATGAAATCACCTTTCGGGTGGGATTGGAACATTTTCACCTATCGGGTTCATGAGGTGGGATCTAAAAAATTCCTTGTTGAAAAATATGTAAACAGACTATGCTGAAAATGTTGGGTCAAAATATTAAAAAACAAACAAACAAGCAAAAACATTATGAAGGTACATTGAACATTTTCAATGCTCGGTCATGACTTTGGAAATATTTTATATTTTGACGACACTGCCTCAGGAACGTGACAGGTGTCATTTCTTAAATCCTGGCCAAAAATGTGTTTTCACACTTGCAGCATGAAATGATGTTTTGGGAGGTATTTAGTAAATGACAACTGTCATGTTCAGAAGGAGGGATCATAACATGACTGTTGAAAATGTGGGGTCAAAATGTGAAAATAACTAAGCTATGAAGAAATGATGAATTATTCCAATATTTACTTATAACTTTATTTTTTCAGATTTTGAATTCTAATACCCAGTATATTATCTTGTTACCCACATCCTGAATATGACAGGCATAATTGTTCAAATCCCCTCTGAAACATGCAGTTGCACTGCAAAATCAGCTTTTGGATGGGATTTTTAAAATGCCACCTGTCTTTATCATAACATCAGGTCATAAAGAGACTGTTGGAAATTTGGGGTCAAAATGTGTGAGCCCTCTGAAAATAAGATATTGCCTCTCAGCTGTATTCTGGGTAAATACAATCTAAAAATGTGTAAATGCAAGACACCCCCAAAAATGAGATATTGCATCTCTTCTGGTCTATCCTTGGTAAATATTTAGTAAAAACATGTAAAAGCAGGACTGCAGTACAGCAGAGTCCCCTGAACTGTGTTTCTGTGCTGGTCTATCCTGGGAAAATACATTATAAAAGCTGGACCACAGGGAAAACATACCTTGCCTTTCATGGGCTATTCTGAATAAATATGTTATAAAAATGGATAAAAGCGGGGCCCCATCAAAAATGAGATATTGCATCTCAGCTGTGCGAGCCTGGGAAAACACAGAGTAAAAACTGAAAAAAAGCAGGATCCCACTTAAAAGAAGGTACCATCTGCCTTCTGCTACCCTGGGTAAATACAGTACAAAGATGTCTTAAAGCAGGACCCCTCTGAAAATGAAATATCGCATCTCAGCTTTGTTAACCTGGGTAAATATATTGCAAAGTTGGGTAAAATTAGGACCCTACAGTAGAACCCTAGTAAAAAGGAGATACAAAAATACATTATAAAGGCAGGACCATACTAGAAATGAGATATTGTGTCTCACCTCTTCTATTCTGTGTAAATGCAGTACAACACTGTGTAAAATCAGGACCTCATTGCAAATGACATATTACATCTCATCTGGGACTAGATTCACAAAAAACAGCAAAGCGCCATGCAAAATATTGTGTTGCATTTTGTGATTGCCCAGGTGTGTAAAATTGCCATTCACAGACAGATAGCGTACAGCGCTATCCAACTTGTGAATAGGGCTAGGTAGAGACAGCAGTAACACCGCTATGACTACCTCTAACCCCACTGTCACTGTCCCAACCTGCAGTCCTGTCAATGTCCCCACATTGAATAGTGCCAGTGTGCTATTTGGTATTCACAAAAGCAGCCATGCGAATGAGCTCATTGGCCATGCAAAGTTCTAGCTTGCCATTCCCATTCCCATTGTGGGCTCATTTACATGGACTGCAGATTTTGTAGTGTGCTTCCCAGTCCCTGCTTGACACAGCCATAGTCACTGGTGGTCTGGTGGTCCCTCCCCTGTGTCCAGTGCTAACTGCCCTCCTGGTAACCCTATTCTGAAATATCCCTGGTTTCTAGGGGTCCCTCCCCTATCACCCTCCCGGTAGTTGTGTTTAATCATCCCTGATAGTCTAGTGGTTCCCTCCAACCGCTGATCGGTTGTGGTGAAACCACTCCATAACCTTACGAAAGTACAAGGAGTCAGGGAATGAGGCAGATAAAGAAGAATATAAACAGAAACTAAAAGAGGGAACATTTATAAGAAATGCAAAGGCTCAAACAGAGGTTAGGATAGCTCAGGAAGTAAAAAAGGGTAACACAACCTTCTATAGGTACAAATGTGAAAAAAAGAAGACCAAAGGGGACATTAATCGCATCACAAAAAATACAGACAAACCACACACCAAGACGGGGAGAAGGCAGAGACACTTTATGAGTACTTCTGCTCAGTCTTCACACAGGACTCAGATGGTAAAAGACCAACCATACGCATAAAGAAGTGTCCGATTGAAGGAATAGACACGGGTCCCTTCACAAAGGAAAGATTCCTGGAGGAAATAGACAAGTTAAAGGGAGTTAAAACTATGGGGCCAGATGGGATATACCCAAGAATACTGAATGAATTAGGGATGGAACTGGCAGCCCCCCTTAGCAGTACTCTTCAACAAATCATTAAGGAGTGGGGAGGTGCCAGAGGACTGAAAGAGTGCAACAGTAGTACCACTCCACAAGAGTGGAAACAAGGAACAGCCAGGTAACTACCATCCTGTTAGTCTAACATCAGTCATGGGAAAACTGATGGAGTCACTGCTGAAGGAAAGAATCATAGCTTTTTTTGAGCAAACTGGTCAGCTCGACAAAAATCAACATGGTTTCAAGTCTGGGAGGTCCTGCCAGACAAACCTGGTTGATTTTTTCAATTGGGTCACCAAAACAGTGGATCAGGGTGGGGAAGTGGATGTGGTTTACCTGGACTTCAGCAAAGCTTTTGACTCTGTTCCACACAGGAGACTAGTCAAAATCTGGAGAACATGGGAAATGGGCCCGAGGTTACAAACTGGGTCAGAAACTGGCTACATGGGAGAACTCAGAGAATATTAGTAAATGCTACTCCATCTGTGGAGGGGAGGGTGACTAGTTGGATCCCACAGGGCTCAGTTCTGGGGCATTCCTCTTCAGCATATTCATCAGTGACATTGCGGATGAACTGGAGGGAAAGATATTCCTTTTTGCAGATGACACCAAAGTCAGCAACAGGGTAGATACAAGAGAGGGACAGCACAGCATGGAAACTGATCTCTGAAAACTGGAGGAGTGGTCCAAGATCTGGCAATTGAAATTCAGTGCCAAAAAATGCAAGGTCATGCACCTGGGAAAGCATAACCCAGGAAAAATTTACTCAATGGGAAGGGAGCAGCTGGTGGGCTACCAGGCAGGATTGAGACCTGGGGTGATCATACCAGATGACCTCAGGGTCAGTAGACAATGTGAAAAGGCAGCACTAAATGCTAGTGGTATCCTGGGATACATAGGGAGGGGCATCATAAGCAGAAGGCATGAAGTAATCATGCCACTGTATTGGCCCTGGTCAGGCCTCACCTGGAGTACTGTGTCCAGTTCTGGAGGCCACACCTCAGGAAGGACATAAATAGGCTGGAGAAGCAAGACTGGATGACCTCAAATTACACTCCCTAGAACAACACGGAAATCATGGGGACATGACAGAAACATTCAAATACCTTAAAGGCAACAACAGGGTGCATGTCTAGAACCTCTTTCAAAAGGACTACAGCAGGACTAGAGGGCACAGCCTTCAACTTAAGGGAGGAAAGTTCAGAAGCAGTACGAGGAATTTCTTCTTCACAGAGCGCATTGTGGAACCGAGGAACAGCCTGCCAGAGGGGGTAGTGGGAGCCAAGACAGTGGGGGAATTCAAGCGAGTATGGGACAGACACTAGGATACACAAGCAGGCAGCTAAGTAGGGGAGTAGGAAACCAAGGGCATGCTTGATGGATCATATGGTCCCCATCTGCCACAACTTCTGTGTTTCTATGTTTCCTAGTCTTATGTTTAATCATTCCTGGGCTGTGCTGATCGCTGGCTGAAGGTCAGGTGAGGGGGGAGCAGGGTGGTGAGTTACAACCTGGCAGGGTGGGGGGGTCCACTGGACAACCAGGGTTATGTTTTGTCAACTTTCATGGGGATCAGGGACAGGGAAGGGACATTAGACTACCAAGGATATGTCAGAGAAAGATACTGGGAGGGCGATCAGGGAGGGTGGAGGGACCACTAGACTACCAGGGATATTTAAGAAAGAAATTACAAGGAGGGCAATTGGTGATCGGAGAGGAGGGAGGGACCACTAGACTACCAAGGATATTTCAGAAAGAAGTTTCTGGGAGGGTGATCAGCGATCAGAGAGGGACCACTAGATTACTAGGGATGATTAAAAATAACTACTCGGGCGATCAGTGATCAAAGAGGGAGGGAGGGACCACTACACTACCAGGGAAACTTTCACTTTTATTGTTACGGGGATGGTGATTGGCAGTATCTCCGGCAGCCACTAGGATTGCTCAAAATACCACCAGGTTTCTCCACACTAAGGAGCCTTGCAAATGGCCCTTGTGTGGAGAACATCTTTGGTGAATGTTACTTCACTGATATTTATTTAGTTTTTGTTAATCAGATGTGTGCACTAGCCAAAAATTGACTATTTTTAGGCATGACCCGGGAGAGTACAACAAGTATAACAGACAGGTATCCATTCATGAGAGCAAGACAATTACATACAGAGGAAGGTCAAATCAGTATAAACAAGTAATACAAGTTGTCAAGCACCATATTTAAACATTACATAAGTGCAGGACAGTTACAACAAGCATTTGTCAATGCCAAATGTTTGCTTACTGGCATTGGCAGTGTAGAAGTTACAGAGCTGCGTAATAGGAATGGCAGTGAAGTATTGAACTGAAGCCAACCCCACCACCACCCTGCAGAGAGTGACAGGCATAGGGGTGTGCATTTGGGTCGTCAGGCATAACGGCCATGCCATTTCACCACACCCCACTCTGAAGAGACTGACAAGTGTCACATGTTCCTTGGGGGCTTTGGCCCTGTCGCACCCATTTCATTAGGAAATACGGTGAGATGGGTGCAATATAGGAGAATGGGTGAAGTTTGGGGCTGAAGAGTCCAATGCATACCTCGATGCCTCTCAGTGACTGCAGGGTGTGGAATGGTATGAGCATCACAGGCAAGAATCCCAAGTCACACCCCTGATTCCTGTCATTCTCTATAGGGTTGGATGATTTAGTTGAAAAGCCTAATACCTCAGGCATTCGTTGGTATTTTAACTCCAAATTTTCAACATGTTTGTTTGTGACCCCACCTCATGAACAGGGGAATATCAGGTTGGTAACCAAAGCTGCTTATGCACAGTGACTACGGGATTTAGCACCACAGGTGCAAAATATTCGAACAGGCTGTAAAAATAGACGGCTGTTTTCTGTCATGGGGAGGTGTAAAAATGGCTATAGTTGCAAATGTGTAGTAAAAATATTTAAAAAATGGTGAAGTCACGGCAGTACATAGAAACTGTGCAACACACACCTTATATAAGTAGGTTAGGGATATTTTATAGCAGATTGTCAACTCAGGCATTTTGGTGCCTCTGATCATGAACAGTGTCACTGTGATTTTCTTTATCTGTGCCGAACAATGATTTCTGACAGCGACCACGCATCTCTGTACTGAAAGTGTGAAAACACACTTTGGCCATGTTGTGAAAAATGGCAGCTGTACTGTTCATAAGGAAGTGTTGAAAAATGCCACTAGTGAAAATCTGGACTGAAAATATTACAAAGTCATTAACTAACGAGGATGCGTGGAAACTTCACAATGCTCACTCGTAACACAGTCATTTTATGGACTTTTGTCACCAAATTTTCAACATAGCCATTTTAAGACCTCTGCTCATGAACAGTGTCACTGTGGTTTTGTTAATGTGTCCCATACATTGAGCTTGAACACCGACTGCGCCATTGTGTGCTACATGGGCGGAAACACGTTTTGGGCAGGATGTGAAAAATGACAGCTGTACTGCTCATAAGGAGGTGTGGAAAAATGGCAATGTTGGAAATCTGGAGTGGAAATATTGAAAATTCGCAAACCTACGAGCGTGCGTGGGAACTGTGCAACGCACACTCGTAAAACAGTCATTTTTAGGAATTCTGTCACCAACTTTTCAACATTGCCATTTTAAGATCTCTGCTCATGAACAGTGACACTGTGATTTCCTTAATGTGTCCCATACACTGAGTTCGCACGACTGTGCCATTTAATACTACATGGCAGAAACACGTTTTGGGTGAGATGTGAAAATGACAGCTATACTACTCATAAAAGGTGTGGAAAAATGGCAATGTTGAAAATCTGGAGTGGAAATATTGAAAATTCGCAAACCTATGGCGTGCGTAGGAACTCATAGCATAGCCTACATCAAAACAGTCATTTTAGGATTTTTTCACCAAATTTTCAAAATAGCCATTCGAGACCTCTGCTCATGAACAGTGTCACTGTGATTTTCTTAATTTGTCCCGTACATTGATTTCGCACACCGACTGCGCCATTCTGCGCTACAAGGGCGGAAACACATTTTGGGTGAGATGTGAAAAATGACAGCTGTACTACTCATAAGACAGTGTCATGAAATGGCAATGTTAAAAATCTGGAGTGAAAATATTGAAATTTCGCGAACTTACGAGCCTGCGTAGGAACTGCGCAACGCACTCTCGTCAAACAGTCATTTTTTGGAATTTTGGCACCAAATTTTCAACATGGGGGTTTTGGGCTCCCTTCTCATGAATGATGTCACTGTCATGGCAGTATTCGGTCCCGAAGGGTGATTTCACAGTCACTGCGGCGAAATCACCCATGGGCTAATCAACGCCATGACAATGACATTCCATCAAGAGAAGGGGTCCAAAACCCATGTTGAAAATTTGGTGCAAAAATTCCAAAATGCCTGAGATATGCAATAAAGTTGAACCCTCCTATCTAGCCCATTATACAGCTTACCGGCATTTCCTCAGTTGCGGTCGGCTTTGAAGTGTAGCAGAGCGTGTTCCCGGTCCACGAAGATTGTCACTACGAGTCCGGAGGTAAGTATGGGGTATGGGGGTGTGGGGAGGCTGGGTGCGCAGTGGGTGGAGTGCGGGATGTGGGAGGGCTTGGGAGGCACGTGGAGCAGTTTTCGTTTTACAGGAAAAAAAAAAAGGCGTCGCGGGACCACTTGCCATGCTGGGGTGGGCTCCCAGCGTGGCACAACGACTTTGGGCGTTCAGCCCGGCAGAGTTAGGCACCTGTCGGAAAAAAACTATTAGCAAGTTTGCCACGCTGGGGTGGCTCCCAGCGTGCACAAGACATAGAGGCGTTTAGCGATGGGGGATTAGGCACCCCGTTGGCAACATCATTCATTGCCACGCTGGGTGGGCTCCCAGCGTGGCACAAATACTGGGAGGGGGCGGGGGCGATGCAGGCGCAGCCGGCGGGATTGGGCACCCGTCAGCTATGGGTGCGTGCAGGGGGCGGCGCCGTCTGCAGCTGGAGGGCTGTGCGTGAGCAGCTTCTTATCGCTGCTCACTCAGCGTAGTCCCCTTTCAACTGTATGCCACTGCATTTGGAGTGTGTCATAGACAGCCCAAATGCATACAGCAGGCCTGCCAGGACACTGCCTGAATTGGAGGAGGAGGTGACACACCTCCGAAATCTCCGATGAAGGCACTATGTTTCTTGCACATGCGTGCAAGCAAACATAAAAAGGGGTAGGTCAGATCAGCATAAATGACCAACAACACAGGTAGTCAAAAACAGCGTAACATAATGCAAGGCATTGGGGAAACAGTTACTACTAAAATAAATAAACACAGATCTGTGCCGGGTTACCATTCAGCAGGAGTAGCAAACATGATGTACATCATGTAGGGAGACAGAATAGAGAGAACCTGTAAGGGCAAAACATTGTCCATTGCAAACCCAGTTTGTGAGTCCAAACTGGCTTTTGTGATACCACTATTGCACAAAAGCCAGTCTGTGCTGTGCAAGTGAGGTTTGCATCAGGTCAAAGCTCTGTGAATTGGCCCCTGGTCTATCTTGGGTAAATAGATAGTAAAAATGTGTACAAGCAAGACCTGGTACAACAGCAATGTAAGCAACAAACATTCAGCATTGCTAAATGCTTGTTTCTTTGTATCTGTATACATCTTCATGAAATCAGGAAACAGGTCCCCAAGTCTACATATGCTCTGGTTACTTGTCTACACCCAACATTAACAATCCCCTACTTGTGATGTCATAATCACTTTCATAACGTTTTCAACAGCAACAAACTCATGTTCTATCCTCATTAGAAATCTCTGGTCCTAGACCAATCCTATCTGTTTGTTAACATGTGCTGGGCAGAGATGAAGGTGGGGTGATAATCAGTGCTCAACCAGAATAATCAGCCTTAAACAATGTTTCTCAAACTGGGCCACCATGGTCATATGCAAACACCAGCAACATTTTCTACAGCCAGAGAATTCTTTAGAGCACCAGTTACAAATGGAATGGAATGGACAATGTCTTGCTTTAAAACATGAGATACATTCAAATGCGAATTTATCATGGACTTGATTTATTGTATACTGTGTAATTAGAAATGTGTTCTAGGAGACAGACAGGGAAATCACACGGGGTACTGGAGGGCTTGAGGGCACTGAGTGTGGACAAGGCACTGGGTTCGGATGGCATACACCCCCAGGGTGCTAAGGAAGCTTGCAGATATTTTGGCTGAACCACTTGCAGGCCTGTTCAATGCCTCTCTAGACTCGGGGTGTGTACCACAGGACTTGAGGATGGCACACATTGTGCTCCTCCACAAGAATGGCTCCAAGGATGAGCCAGGGAACTACTGACCACTAAGCCTCACATCCACTGTAGGAAAGCTGATGGAGTTAATCTTGAAGGAGAGTTTGGCTTCACTCCTGGAGGCTAATGGGCTGCAGGACAGCAGGCAACATGAGTTTGTCTTGACCAGATCCTGTTAGACTAACCTGGTGGAAAACTAAGATTGGATAACCAGGCAATTGGACAGGGGCTATGCAGTGGATGTCCTATACCTGGACTTCAGCAAGACATTTGATTTAGTGCCACGTGGGAAGCTTGGTAGTAAGCTGGAGGGCACAGGAGCTGGGCAAAGCTGGTGGGATGGGTAGTGAACTGGCTGCAAGGGAGACAGCAGAGGGTAGTGGTGGGAGGGGAGCTCTCATCATCCAGGGCAGTGACACGTGGGGTGCCACAGGGATCTATGCTGGGGCCACTATTATTTGGGATCATCATAGCAGACATTTTGATAGGCATCAAGAGCAAGATCAGTCTGTTTGCAGATGACACCAAGACGAGAGCAGTAGTGGATGACCTAGAGGGGTGGCAGGGGTTGCAAGATGATCTGGCAAAATTGGTGGCCTGGTCAGACACTTGGTAACTGGTGTTCAATACTAAGAAGTGCAAGGTGCTACATTTTGGAGCAAAGAACCCAAGGAGGAGCTACCAGATAGGGGTATTCAGCTTGCCAAGGCGGAGGAGGAGAAGGATCTAGCGGTAATTATAACAGGAGCAATGAACTACTCCACACAATATAGAAAGGCAGCTGCCAAGGCTAACAAGATGTTGGGTTGTATTGCCAAAAGCATATCCTCCAGGAGAGGGGAGGTGATCCTGCCACTGTACAGGTCACTGGTCAGACCATACCTGGAGTACTGTATGCAGTTCTGGTGGCTGTACCTGAGGAAGGACATTAGATTACTGGAGGTTGTGCAGCACAGGGCAACAAAAATGATCCAAGGGTTAGAGGACTTGCTCTATGAGAGTAGGCTGAGGGAGCTGAACATGTATTCACTGGAGGAGAGGAGGGACAGGGGTGACATGATGGAAATCTTCAAATACATGAAGGGGATAAAAAGGATGGACACAGGAGGGCTTTTCCAGTTAAGGAGGAGGAGGGACACCTGAGGGTACAATCTGAGATTGGAGGGAGGTTGGTTCAGGAGAGAAATGAGGAGACACTTTTTCACAGAGAGGGTGGTGGCAGGTTGGAACGCATTACCAGAGGAAGTGGTATCCTGTAGTATAGTGGGCTGCTTCAAAAATAGATGGAACAGGGTAAAGGGGAGGGTCACTGAAGGAGGAAGAGGGGGGGAGGAAAAGGCAACTACAGTATAAGGGCTGCTAGCTGCATATTAGAGCAGACTTGCTAGACCATAGGGCCTTTATCTGCTGGCAGATTGGTATGTTCGTGTATCAAGGGGTCTGGGGTGAAAAAAATAAGAAAAAAGGTCACTAGTCTGTATACCTCTCAACCTCTCAGCATTAAAATTCTCAGTACTGGCCTTCAAATTTAAGAACAAATGCTGAGAATGTGTAAAATTTTCTTACATTAAAGAAAAAATAGTCTACAAATAGTGGCCCTCATATATTTGGTGTTAAGGAATGTTTCTATCAAGTAAGTTCAATGATTTACTAGTTTGTTTGTTCAGAAATGGTGCTACCATTATTAAAAACATCAGTATATCTTTGGTAAAGGGTAAATTTCAGTGTAAACATCATAGCGCCGTACCAAATTCATAGCAGTTGAGAGGAATGCTAGTCTATTCTAATGGGTGAACTTTGAAGCCCTTTGAGGCTATCGGTATTTTTGGTTTGAAAACCACTGGTATTAAGAAAGCATAACTTTATCAGATAAATTGCTGGTCTCTGTGATATATAATTTAGTAGTAGTAAAAGTTTTATTTTTAAACAGGAATCATGTCATTAGGATATATAATCCTGCTTACAAGACAGTCTTGTATGGATACCTCAAATACATGATAATTTGTCATAGATAGTAACTATTTGGGTGATAGTGATATAATTTTTGTTCCTTATTTATACAATGTGTGTTATAAATTAAACTATTTTGCATTTTATAGTTCTATCTCCTGTGATACTGGACCCTAACACAGCACATCCTGAACTCATTCTGTCTGAGGACTTGACCAACGTGAAACATGGTTACACACGACAACAACTCCCTGACAACCCTGAGAGGTTTGCTGAGTATCTTTATGTGCTGGGATCCGAGGGATTCACGTCAGGGAGGCACTGCTGGGAGGTGGAGGTGGGGAACAAGACTGAATGGATTGTGGGTGTGGCCAGAGAATCCACCAACAGGAAAGGAAAAATCACAGCAAAACCTAAGAATGGATTTTGGACTGTGTGTCTGACTGATCAAAATAAATACCGTGCTCTGGATTCAGTTCATAAAGCAATCCACGTAACAGGAAGCCCCCAGAAGATCAGGGTGTACCTGGACTACAAAGGAGGACAGGTGTCATTTTACAATGCTGATGGCATGTCCCACCTATACACCTTCAGTGACACCTTCACTGAGAAACTCTACCGTGCCTTCAACCCTCATTATCATAATAATGGTGAAAATGCAGAACCCCTGAAACTGATTTACCAGTAACTAACCAAAGCCCTGGTTCCCAATGATTACAATCAATGGAACTGCCTACTGTTATTGCTGTTTATACTGTCTGGTATGTTCATTTTTAGGTGACACTTGACTGCAAGTTTCATTTAAAAGGCTTACAGACTTCTAACCTGAATTACAGTTTAAATCAGTTGAGGCTATAATGTAAACTGGAGTTTAGCAGTGTTTACAAAAATGACATTCACAAAGTGATGTTTATATATTGCTTATTGTTTGGATGATTCTGAATAGAAAGTTTATTAAAAACTACAAACATTTTAACCTTAAGTTCAATTCAAACTCTAATGTAAACTGAGGTTCCTGAATGTCTGTAATCTTAAAAATCTGAAAATCTGTAAATTCCATATGTAACATTTACTTATAGTGCTTACGAATGTTACTGTAACCATGACTCTCTGTGAAATCCTGACCTGTATAACTCCTGCCCTGTCTGTACTCTGTGGTTTTGTCACTGGGTGCTTGTGAAAACAGGCAATGTTGTTCTCATGCCTCTGCAGTACAAAAAATAAAAAGCAATTAAATATTGGTTGCACATTTATTTATTTGAATTTGTTTACAAGCAAGGTGCACTGAATGGACACTCATTTCCAGGTGTGACCGAGGAAGGGGGTTACAATCAGGAGAAAAGAGACAAAAGGTAAATACAGGGCATGAATGCAGAAACATATAAGTAATAAATACAAACATGGGGGTCAAACTGTTCCACCATAACCTCAGGTCTGCTTCCCAGCAACATCATTAGACCCCTCCCCCACATGTTTCTACTGTTATGGGTCAAATGTCTTCTCTATTTCTGATCCCGTCCTCTCGGTCAGCCTTCCTTACACCCTGCACTCCCCTGCCTCCAATGCCCTGTTTAAGTTTCAGTACAGGGACACCCGAATGGATGACTTGGCCTGTAGTAACTCCTCCTACCCATAGGCACCCCTTATTTAATTCAGCCACAATGGACACATTGTAACACAGAGAGGTATTTTGTTGTTTACAAGCTTTCTTGCAGTTACCCCTCTTTATAAACTGCAACACATGCTACAACAAGGGTTAATTCTTGATTGGTAAATCTATTACAGGGGTAGAACCATAGACTACTGAAACTGTGTTATTTGGAAATCCTTGATTCCTGGTTTTGTCCTTTCTTGGATTAAAAACCTCAGGGATGCCTTATATAAAATGGATCTGGGTCAAAACTGAGAAACCCAGGAAATACACCCAAAGGGAGTCATGAATCAAAGCTTTTTAGTAAGGCTGACTGATACAGTTAAACAAGAAGACCTGGCAGTTTTTATGAATATAAACACAGCTTTGTTTTAGCATCTCGTTTAAAAAGAATTTTGAGAGGGAAGAATATTTGATTTGGATGTATTTACTAACCCTGTTTTCAGAAATACTATGACAAAGCTGGGATTTCAACAGTTGAAAACTACATATTATTTGTTAGGTGAATATAAAAAAGTCCCAACTGAACAAGTGTACTGTCAATTGTCCTGCTCCTTCCCATAAGTCTCCAGTTCATTTACGTGCATTGCAGAGGTTGCAAGCATATTGCCTAGCTCCAAACATCAAGGAATAAGATAAAGCTATTATATACCTTTATTTACTACAATATGTCATTTTTATGTGCCACTAGCAGGGTGTTATATTGCAACTACTCTGCGATGGAAGCTTTAAACCTTAAAAAAGTCTAATTAGATCAGCCAGAAACTCAGATTCACTAGCCACCAGGTACTCACTAGCCAGAGTAAGAAACATTGACTACAGAGAAATAACAAGCATATATTTCAGGCTTACCTAAAGTTCTGTTTATATTATACTGCATTCCAGATGTGTCGTTTTCGCAGAGCTACCAGGTATTTGTGCATCAGGGCATAGAGTACATCTGCATAGAGCAGAACAAATGTAGGGCCCTCAGAAATACAGAATGGCACTTAATCAAGGACTTCCACATACAATATGCCACTAACGTTACTGCTACTATATTGAGTTCTAAGGAATTATGCAAGACATAGAGAATACTGTATGGGCAACTATGCACAACCAGTGTGTTCTGCCACAGAGGGGTTCTGATTCCCTCTGACCTCGAGAGCGATGCTCGAGAGGTCCATGGGAATTAGAACCCCGAAGTGACAAAACACACAGGTTGTGCATAAAGTTGCTCATCCAGTATTTTTTATAGTGTATAGTAGTACTATGTGAAATGTGTGCTTTGTGTTTTTTTTCTCTCTTTTTCATAATGAAACTGACTTGAAAAGTCTCTAGAGGTTCTAGAATACTGTCACCACAGAATTAAATAGAGGAAATCAACAATTTGCCAGGATTCCAAGTGGTTCTGCTGCAGTAGTGACATCACTACTGCAGCAGAACCATAATGACATCACTACTGCAGCAGAACAAGCATACAGTATTCCAGGCATGGAATTTCATGCATAACAGCATTCCACTATACACTATAATGAAATTCTATGCTGTACATTCAGAAGGCTATGTTTTTTATGGATACTGCAAGGAAGAGAAATTATTGCAAGCCATGGTTGCACACAAAGTGCTTGTACTTTATTACTAAAGCCCACTATCAAACAACACTGTACCCTCGCACCCCGGCCCAAGAGCCCCTTCCGAGCAGCTCCAGTGCCCCATGTGCAGATCAGACCCCCTTGCTAGCGGGCCTCACCAAAGTGCAAGGTATAACAGTGTACCTTTCTCTTCCTAGAAGTTGCAGCATCACACAGGCATTCACTCACACTGCCAAAGCCCTCAAGCCAGCGTGTTCACCCTAAGCCTCCTTCCTCCTCTCAGGCATGAGCAAACCTCCTCGGACAACCTGATCTATGTCCTCCCCCAAAACCCGCACTCCACTGAATCCACACTAGTTCTTGGAGGACACAGCATGAAACTGGACATCTACGGACCTGCTGCTATCTTCTAATGGTGGACAGGGCACACAAGATGCTGACACATCGTGCATGTGTGACGCTCAACTTGCCGCACATGCACATACAGCACAGACCATCCTGTGAGTAAAATGCAAAGCACCATGGCACAAGCACTACTCGAGGTGACCAATCCTAAGAGGATCCTCACAAAAGGACACCCATTATACCACCAGAGCCGGCAGACAGCCTCAGGCTACCACATTACTGTAACAGCCAGCTGAATATATATACATATCTATATATATATATATATATATATATATACGTATATATTTTTTTCATAAAAAGGGGAACTAATGCATGTTAGTGAGCACCTCTAACAACCAAATTAGTATGCTCACAAATATTTTTATCTTGCTCATGTCTCACTATATATATATATATATATATATATATATATATATGTATATATGAAATGAAGTAATTAATTAACCTTTTCACTACAACATATCCTTCTTGTTCCCCCCTTCCCTCACTGTCTTCACAGATTTCAAGAGGATGGGCAAAACAAAAAACTGCAGCTCCTGCCATATCACCCTCTTGGGCAGCCAGGCAGGACAACCATGTCCCACATGCTTGCACCAGCAGTCCTATTCTGGTGCTGTAAGCGACACAGATATGGAGCAGGGGCCCAACCCCCATGATGCACCTTCCAACGACCTGTCATCCACAGCTGAGGATTTTTTTATGATTCAGCAAGCGATAATGCTAAAGATCCTAGAAAGGATGGAGGAACTATCCCAAAATAACAAAGAGGAAAACCCTCAGCCTGACAACCATACTACCGATGACACTGAAGGTCAGCCACCCACAGGGCCAGATACCCCTGTAAGGCTACAACCAGATAAACCAGACAACAGTGAGTCCAGGGACAAGGATCACCTGGGGGGGAGACGAAGAAGACCTTATCCTCACAAAGAAACTCACGCCCATCAAGGCTGTACCGGAGCTCCTAAGGGCCATAAATGAGACCATGGGGATTGAAGTTCCTGAAGCCCCACAGCAATGTGAACTCAATCCCCTTATCATAGCAAAGCAAAAGGAAGATGAAACCTTCCCAGACTGCGAAGATCTAGCAGAGGTCATAGAGAAAGCGTGGCAATCCCCTAACCCATCCAGGATCTCTGAAAAATGCACCTCTGACAGATTCTACCCGGTGCAAGATGACGTAAATAAGACATGGTGCACCCCCACACACACAGTTGATCACCAGATTATGGGCCTATGCAGGAATATCATCCTCCCATTGGAAACAACCACTCCACTTCGCGACCCAACGGACAAGAAAATGGAGGAGCTTCAGAAGAAATCTTACGAAATGACAGGCATGTCTTACAGGGCCAACACCGCTGCAACCTACACATCATGGGCACTAGTTACCTGGTTAGAGGAACTAACCTCCTCACTAGAACCCAATTCTAAACAAGCAAACCTATAGCAGAATATGCTATTCAGACAGCAAAGTACACTGCCGATGCATCCATTAGTGCACTGAAGATGTCAGCCTAACATTTGAACCATTTAATATTTTTTCACAAAATTTTTGAAAGACCATGGCTGTATGTTCCCTGAAGTTTTAGGACTGATCGCTCCAACCGTGCGGGCTGTGGGCGCGAGCAAAGAAACATGCAAAAACACGTAATTTATGCTTATTTTGTGCTCTGTAGCTCTGCAACTGTACATCCGACCATAATGAAACTTGGCAGTTCCAGAGATCTGTGGTTCCAGAATGCGCATTCCAAATTTCAGCCAAATCCATCATATGGTGGCAAAGTTATTAAGGTGTAAAACTTGAGATTTAACCTTAAATGGGGTACACAACCCTAACTATAGTGGCACTATCGTGCCATTATCCCTCTCTCTCTCTCTCTCTCTCTCTATATATATATATATATATATCTAGTGGCAAGGTAGTGCCACTGTATTTAGTGTTGAGTACCCCATATAAGGTTACATCTCAAATTTGGCAGCTTAATAACTTTGCCACTCTGTGACAGATTTGCCTGAGATTTGGTATGTAGGGTCTGGTACCATGGATCTCTGTATCTGCCGAGTTTCATAATGTTCGAATATACAGTTGTGAAGCTACAGAGCGCCATAAAATGCACAAATTACACATTTTTGCACATTCTTTGCTCACACCTACAGGTCGTATGGTTGTGCGACAAGTCCAAAACCTTCAGGGAACATACAGCCAGGGTCCCCGATGTGCCTTTTGGAGATTTTATGAAAAAATATTGAACGGTTCAGAAGTTATTCAATAAACAAGTTTCCCATTATAGTCAATGGGAAAAGTTAACAAACTATGTGAAAGTTTCGCAAATGCACTTTTTACTTTTGCAAATGACCCTTGTAGTGTCACAAATCAACCATTTTGTTTTCAGTTGGTGGCCACAGAAATGCTTGGTATTTAAATTTGGGACCCTCTAGGGACACAATTCTTGTGTTCACCTAGTCAAGCCCTGAGGATGCTAGACATGTCTTTTTTTTTGGGGGGTAAAACACCCCAGAAATATGTTTTTAAAATTTTTGTAAAAAGTAGTGTCGGAAAGTGCTTTCACATATGCGACACTTTCGTTGATTTTATTTGTGAAAGTGTGATTTGCGAAAGTACTGTACTGTGCGACACTATGGCCAAAACAATAGGGAATATTTGCCACCCTGCTGCAAAAGAATAGTTTGGTCTTTTGGGCTGCAATTTAGAGGGAAAAAAGCCAAGATCCCACAGATGTGCCTTTTTGTGGTTTGGTGACAAAATATTAGAGAGCTGCAAAGTTATGGTACTCTGAAGTTGACGATTTTTCCCATGGTATAACATTACGGCATTCGTTGTGCCTTTCGGGGCCCGTATCTCGAAAACGGTTCGAGATATGGACTTTTCATATGGACTTTAGGGGGCTAAGTACAAAAGTAGCCTGGAAAGTCACAAATAATATGAGATTTTAATTTTTTTCTCTTTTGTACGGTTCCTGAGATATAAGTAATGTAGTATTCCAAGTGTTCATTTTCTGCTCTGAGGGCCATTATGCATACATTCTTTGTATTCACTGTGCTTCTGAATGCACCTTTTTGGGAAAAAAAGTGTGTATTTGTGTTACTGTTACCATTAGAATTTCCACTTGTGTTTCCTTAACCGTTTGTGTTAGCGTTTCGGTTTATGTCACCGTGTGCGATAACCTATGTATTTGCATTTGTGCTTGCATTTCCGTTACTGTTACCATTTGTGTTTCCATTAATTTTTTTGTTTGCATTTACTTTTGCATCACCATGTGAATTACCGTTTGAGTATGTGCTTGCATTTGCATTTCTGTTTGCGTTTGTGTTTCCTTTGGCATCATCGTTGGTGTTACCGTAAGCATTTGCGTTTCCAACTGCGTTACCGTGACCATGCGCATTACCATTTGCATTTGTGTATGCACTTGCATTTCCGTTTGTGTTAGTATTTCCTTTGGCATCATTGTTGGTGTTACCATAACTGTTTGCGTTTCCAATTGCATTACCATTACTGTTTGCGTGTTCGTCACTGTTTGCATTTGTGTTTCTGTTTGCGTTAGCATTTGCGTTTCCAGTAGCATTACCATTGTCGATTGTCTTACTGTTTCCTTCTGCATTGCTGTTGCCGATATCGTTTGTATCGTTTCTGTTAGCATTTGTGTTACTGTTTTCATTAACGTTTGCGTTTCTGCTGCTGTTAGCAGTTTGCGTTACCGTTTGTGTTACCATTTCTATTTTCATTTACGCTTGCGTTTCTCTTATCATTTGCGTCATCATGTGCATTACCATTTGTGCTTGCGTTACTGTTAGCATTACTATTTTATTTTACCTCACTGTTTCCATCACCGTTTGCGTTAACATTACCATTTGTGTTTTTGCGTTTGTATAGTGCAGTGAAAAACATTGTTTTTGCTATTTTTCTGCACTGTCTTCTGCGATGCATAGCACAGCCAGTGTGTGAGTGATTGGTCTGAAACTTGGCTGGTAGAAAGACCTTTGTTCAAGGAACATGCCAGTTTTTGTTTGGTGAACAAATGTTGTTCTATTCCAGAGTTATGGCCATTTGAAGTTGGCCCACTTCGCAGTTACTGATTTTTCAGCTGCCAGGTCCACCATTTTAGCTCATTTTATGCCGCTATTTCCGCTATTTTGTGGTGGAAGACTTTATAAAGGTGCAGAAACATAACAATTGAATATCTCTGGAATGGTTTGGTCTTTTCACATGAAATTTGGAGGGTGATGAGTGGATGTTCTGGAGATATGAATTATGCTATTTGCAAGTTTGAAAAATAATTCACTGTGGAGATACTGTGTGATGCAGTTAACGTTTTGCACATAGCATTCTGCATGGTGCTACTGGCTTGAAATTTATAGCATAGGTAGCCCTAGTGGCACGGAGGTGCCTTGCAGCAGTTCGCTCTTCTAAAACATTAACAGGTGCGGAATTATGACAGTCTGACGAATGAAAATTTGGTTCATGCCACTTCAATAACTTTTGAACCATGTGTCCTATTTGCCTGGCATTTGGAATGTAGAAAGATTTATAATAGATCTTTGACTGTGACAGTTTGTGGGTTGCTGGCTCTTACAGTTGCTGATCTGCACATGTGAAGTTGTTTGCTTGTGGCGCTGTGCAATCATTGAAAGGATGTTCACAGAATTCTGGACACACACGCTGTACAATGGTACAGGTCTTCTTCTACCAATTGTTGGTTACATAGACTATATGGTTACCATTAGTGTTTCCGCATTTCCATTACCATTTGCATCGGTGTTTCCAATTATGTCACTGTATGCATTATCCTTTGGATTTGCGTTTGTGTTATTGTTACCGTTTGCATTTCTGTTACCATTTTTATTTGCCTTTTGCTTTAGCGTCACCATTAATGGTACCATTTGCATTGCGTACATGCTCCATTTGTGTTACAGTTTCCTTTAGCATCATTATTGGTGGTACCATAACCATTTGCATTTCCAGTTGCATTACCGTTACCATTTGTGTGTTCGTCACCATTTGCATTTCCATTGACCTTAGTTTTTGCATTTTCGGTAGTGTTTCCATTGTTGAGTGCGTTACTGTTTCCTTCTGCATTGCCATTGCCATTACTGTTTGTGTTTCTGTTTGCGTTTCTATTACTGTTTGCATTTTTGTTACCATTTTCATTACAGTTTGCGTTTGCATTTGCGTTACCGTTTGTGTTAACGTTTTTGGTTCTGTTGCCATTAGCATTTGCATTACCATTTCTGTTTTCATTTCTGTTTGCACTTGTGTTTTTCTTACCATTTGTGTTATTGTTTCCATTTATGCCACCGTGTGCATTACCCTTTGTGTTTGTGTTACTGTTACCGTTTTTGTTTGTGTTTACTTTTGCATCACCGTGTGCATTACCTTTTGCGTTTGCATTTGCGCTTGTGTTTGCGTTATTGTTACCCTCCGTGTTTCCATTACTGTTTTGTTTATGTTTATTTTTGTGTCACCGTGTGCGATACAATTTGCGTTTGCGTATGTGCTTCCATTAGCGTTTGCATTTGTGTTTCCTTTGACATCATCGTTGGTGTTACCATAAGCGTTTGCATTTCCAGATGCATTATTGTGACCATGTGCATTACCATTTGCATTTGCATACGTGCTTGCATTTACATTTGCATTACTGTTTCCTTTGGCATCCTTGTTGGTGTTACCGTAACCATTTATGTTTGCAATTGCGTTACCGTTTGTGTGTTCGTTACTGTTTGCCTTTGCGTTTCTGTTGCCCTTAGCATTTGCATTTTCTGTAGGTGTTACCATAGCCGTTTGCATTTCCAATTGTGTTACTGTTACCATTTGCATGTTTGTTACCGTTTATGTTTGCGTTTCTGTTTTCCTTAATGTTTGCGTTTTCGGTAACGTTTCTGTTGTCAAGTGCATTACTGTTTCCTTCTGCATCACCATTACCGTTAGTGTTTCTGTTTGTGTTTGTGATAGCGTTTGCATTTTTGTTACTGCTTTCATTACCATTTGCATTTGCGTTTCCGTTTGCATTTTCATTACCGTTTGTGTTTCTGTTGCCGTTAGCATTTGTGTTACCATTTGCATTACCATTTCTGTTTTCATTTACTTTTGCACTTGTGTTTCTCTTACTGTTTGCATTATCATTTTCATTTGTGTCACCTTGTGCATTGCCATTTGCGTTTGCATTTGCGTTACTGTTAGCATTACTATTTTCTTTTACCTCACTGTTTCCATCACCGTTTGTGTTAACGTTACCATTTGTGTTTTTGGGTTTGCATAGTGCAATGTAAAACATGTTTTTGCTATTTTTCTGCTCTGTCTTCTGTGGTGCTTAGTGTAGCCAGAGTGGGGCTGATTAGTCTGAAACCTGGCATGTGGAAAGACCTTTGTTCAAGGAACATGCCAGTTTTTGCTTGGTGACAAAATGTTGTTCTATTCCAGAGTTTTTGCCATTTAAAGTTGCCCCACTTCACAGTTACTGATTTTTCTCACCACGTCTACCATTTTATCACATTTTTGGCTTCAATTTCTGCCATTTTGTGGTGGAAGACTTCTTAAAGGTGCAGAAATGTAAAAATAGAATATCTCTGGAACGGTTTGGTCTTTTCACATGAAATTTGGAGGGTGTTGCATGGATGTCCTAGGGATGCGAATAATGCTGTTTACATGTTGAAAAAATAATTTGCTGAGGAGATACTGTGTGATATAGTTAACATGCTGCGCATAGCATTCTGCATGGTGCTACTGGCTTGAAATTTATAGCGTAGGTAACCCTAGTGGTACAGAGGTGCCTTGCAGTGGTTTGGTGTGTAAAACATTAACAGGTGCATAATTATGCCACTCAGACGAATGAAAATTTGGTTCATTATGCTTCAATAACTTCTGAACCGTGTATCCGATTTGCCTGGCATTTGGAATGTACAAAGATTTATAATTCATCTTCCACTGTGTCTATCTTCTGGTCACTGGCACTTATGGTTGCTGAATTGTGCATGTTACATTATTTGCCCATGGCGCTGTGCGACCGTTGAATGGATGTACACACAATTATGGACACACAGTGTGCTATGGTACATGTCTTCTTTTTACAGTTTTTGGTTCCATCGGATATATGGTTCTTGTGTAGTGAAGTGGCAAAAATTTTATTTTCAGCACTCCTGTGCAGTTTTCATGGAGTGACACTGCGCCACTGTTAAACAGATTCAGATAACATTTATTATACATTTTGTGGTATGGTACTTGTCTTCATTTGCCAATTTTCATTTCAGTCAGTCATACAGTTTTAGCACAGCAAAGTGACAAAAATTAACATGGTCAGACCCCGCGCTCCCACCACCACATTCCATTCACTATTAATAGTGCACATTTTCAAAAAGAAGGGAAATTTATGGCAAAAAACTCTGTTTAATGCATCAATTAGAGTTGTTCCACAGTGACAAAAGCGATGAAATTCAATGTTAGGGTTAAAACCCTAACTCCGCATTCCCCCCCAGCACCCCCCAACACACACACACATATGCAAGTAGTGGGGAGTACCAAGGCAACACAACCAATCACAGACAACCAGCAGCAGGTAACAGAAATAACATACAACTGTCTAAACGTACTACAAGACACATCCATCATCATGGTCCACCAACTGTAGGACTTCTGCTGCCATTCAAATGACCTGGGGTATGGAGGCATACTGGCCATGAGTTGTTGGTGGACCACATTAAACAGTTTTGTATTACCAATACATTTTGTATCTCTTCTGAATGAGAGTGTATTGTTAATGCATCAGTCTAACACATGCAATATCAGGCAATGGTTTTGGAGACCTTTGTTCACTGTTAATCTCTTCTGATGTTACCCCGCTATAAGCCAATGATGTATCAATACACTATTATCTGCATAGTCCTGCTGCACCATTATCTTACATTGTACAGGTGCAGATCTCTGCAGGATTCTCAGACACAAAAAGTCACATGGTCACACTACACTATACAGTATTTGAATTGTGGACAGTTTAACATTTGAAACAGGTAAGTGTTTTCTCTACTAATTAATATGTTACTGGCAGTAAGCAGGTTAAAGTGTCTCATGTTCACACATTTCTGTTTCTGACCATGTAGTAGCACAGAGGATTTTCAACACCCTTTCGTGTGTAAATACCTTCTGACTTTAGCCTGGGATAAGGAAATAATGGATCAGTACAGTATTATGTGAAGAGATCTTCTACACCATTCTCTGAGCTTGTACAGCAGCACAGCTGTATGAGACTGTATGACCCAAAGTGTAACATGGTACCATTTCACTCTCTTTGCCTTGGTAACAGTTTCTCAGTTCAAACACATGTCTCAGTTTCTATACAAGTATCCTACATTGGTGGTATCAGGGGGGTGGAAAAAAGCCCATGCTACTACTTTTGTAGCTATGAATGCATAATATGATACTACATTTTCACTGGTCTTTCATGAGTGTTAATGGTTGCTCATGCTATAGTGACATTAGTAAATTATGTATTAGAACTCAATTAGAAACAGAGTGCTGCTGCACTGTGATCTTATCCTGTACGCTTGGGCAGCTACATGGTACTATACGACACTAAGTGTTTAATATCATCATGGCCCATGCTTGACATTATTATAACGATGGTTTGAGATATTGAAAACAACAAGATCTTAGGTATTGTGTGGAGAGGAACCAGGAACTTTAACTCATGGTTGAAGAACTGGTGCTGTGAGGAAGGGTTTGAATTCATTGGTGACTGGGGATCCACCTGGAGGGATGGGGGTTTGTTCAAGCCTGACGGCCTGCATCCATCCTGGAGGGGAATCCAAGCACTCAATGATAAGTTTAAATGCTACATTGACAAGCATTGGAACTAGCAAAGGGGTGGCAGGCCAGCAAGGAGGTACCTACTTGCTCACCCCAGCTAGCAGTGGAACCAGTGAACCAGAGGGTGGCTATCTCTACAAAGCAGTGTGCAAAGATGGAAATTAGCGCCAAGAGGTGGATAGGCAGAAAAGGGGCAAAATTCAGCAGAGGGCAGACAGCAAGGAGAACCAGGGATAAAGGACAACCAAGAAAGGGACTGGAGTAGAACAGCGAAACAGTCTAGGGAGGTCAAATCATGGAAAGCCATGTGTGCAAATGCCAGGAGCCTTAGCAACAAGATGGAAGATCTGGAGGCTGTCATGGTGCAGTCAGACCTGGACATTGTGGCCATCACTGAAACCTGGTGTAATGATAACTACGACTGGGAGATGGCCATACCTGACTACACATATTCAGAAGAGACAGAACAGGCAGGAAGGGAGGAGGGGTGGCACTGTATGTGAAAAATGACATAAGGGCCACAGAGATCCAGGAGGAACAAAATGGGGGAGAGCTACTGTGGGTTAAACTGGAAAGGAAAATGGGGCCAGCCATCCACACAGGTGTGGTCTATAGACCACCAGCCCAGGAGGAAGAAACAGATAGGGAGCTGATGCTAGCCATCAAGGATGGCAGACAAGAGAGGTAGTACTGGTTGGAGACTTCAATATTCCAGATGTGGATTGGAGCATCAGCAGCAGCATCAACTAGGAGCAGATTTATCCTGGACTCCCTTCAGGTGCCTTCCTCAAGCAACTGGTCATGGAACCAACTCAGCAGAAGGCAATACTGGACCTTGTGCTCACAAACAGGGACAGTGTGATGGGGGTAACAGTGGGGGAGCACCTGGGGAACAGTGACCACCAGTCATTGTGGTTTAAATCACAGAAAGAGCAGAACCAAACCACACAAAAACACGTATCCTGGATTTTAGGGGGGCAGACTTTGGGAAAATGGGGAGATACTTGAAAGAGGCATTAAGGGAATGGGACAGGAATCAGGGGTTGAGGAACAGTGGGCAGTATTTAAAATGGGGATTACAAGAACAACAGAATTATGCATTAAGCAGGTTAGCAAGAGGAAAGGAAGAGGAGACCATTATGGTTTTCCAAAGGTAGCAAAGAAAGTGAAAGCCAAAACGATTGCATTCAGGCAATACAAAAGACACAGGCAGAAGGGATAGGAGAAGTACCAGGAGAAACAAAGGGAGGCAGGGAGGTCAGTAAGGGAAGCCAAAGCTCAGACAGAAGAACACATTGCAAAATCAGTGGTTAGGGGGACAACACCTTTTACAGGTACATAAGTGAAAAAAGAAAGGCAAAGGGAGAGATAGTGAGACTGAAGGGGGAGGATGGGGGCTGCATGGAGGATGGCAACAGTAAAGATGACATATTGAACAGGTATTTCTGCTCAGTCTTTACTGAGGAAGGGGAGGGTAATGGGTCTGAAGGGAGTACAAGGGGTGAGAATGGTGCAGAAATGGACACAAGTCCCTTTACACGAGAAAGGATCCTGAAGGAACTGGAAGTAATAAGAGTTGATAAAGCAATGGGGCCAGATGGGGTGCACCCCAGGGTCCTTAAAGAACTAAGAGAGGTGGTGGCTGAACCTCTGGCTATCCTGTTTAGCCAATCACTGGAAACGGGAGGTACCCAAAGACTGGAGGACAGCAGATGTGGTCCCCTTATACAAAAGTGGGAACAAAGAGGAAGCAGGGAACTACAGACCAGTCAGCCTCACCTCGGTAGTGGGGAAGATCATGGAAGCACTACTGAAGGAGAGATTGGTGGAACATCTGGTTGTCAATGGACTACAGGACCCAAGGCAGCATAGTTTCACCAGGGGGAGGTCATGTCAGACCAACCTCGTTGAATTTTTTGACTGGGTGACTAGGGAGGTGGATCAGGAGAGGGCAGTGGACATGGCCAATCTGGACTTCAGCAAGGCCTTTGACACTGTGCCACATAGAAGACTATTACACAAACTGGGGAATATGGGTGTGGGCAGGACACTAGTGTGGTGGAGTAACTGGCTGGGTGGCAGGACACAGAGGGTGGTGGTAAATGGCTGTCACTCCACAGAGGGAAGAGTGACCAGTGGGGTACCACAGGGATCAGTGCTGGGACGGTCCTATTCAACATCTTCATCAGTGACATGCGTAGGACCTAGAAGGCAGAATTTCACTGTTCACTGATGACACAAAGCTCTGTAACAGAGTAGACACACCAGAGGGTGTAGACAGAATGAGAAGGACCTGCAGAAACTTGAAGAATGGTCAGGGGTTTGGCAGTTGAAATTCAATGCAAAGAGTGCAAGATAATGCATATGGGGCACAAAAACCCTCGCACAATATATCAGTTGGGGGTGAGGATATAGCATGCACCAAGCAGGAGCAGGGATCTTGAGGTTATCATCTCTGATGACCTCAAGGTAGGAAACAGTGTGACAAGGCAGCAGGTAAAGCAAATAGGATGCTGGGATGCATAGGCAGGGGCATCACCAGCAGGAAAGGAGGTCATAATTCCACTATACAAGACACTAGTGAGGCCCCACCTGGGTACAGTGTACAGTTCTGGAGACCATACCTACGTGAAGGACATAGACAGGGTAGAGAAGGTTCAGAGGAGGGCAAAAAGATGGTGCATGGATTGCATCACAAGTCCTATGAAGACAGGTTGAAGGAACTGAACATGTACTCCCTGAGGAGAGGAGGGAGAGAGGGGATATGATAGAGACATACAAATATCTTACAGGGAGGAACAGGGTGCAGGAATACACTATTTTTAAGCAAAAAAGATGATCTAGGACTAGAGGGCATGGGATGAAGTTGGAGGGAGGACGATTCAGAGGAAATGTGAGGAAGAATTTCTTCACAGAGCAGGTGGTGGACAAGTGGAACACCCTGCCAGAGGAAGTGGTGGGGCTGAAACAATCACAGGATTTAAGAATGCATGGGATAGACATAAAGGAATTCTGGAGGTCGGGGTAAGGGGGCAACAGACTTCTAGGAAAACATAAACTGAACTTACGAGCTCAAATGGGCAGACTGGGTGGGCCATAGGCCCTTATCTGCCGACACTGTCTATGTATCTATGTATCTATGAAAGTACTCCTGTTCTGGTATCTTATCTGTGGAAATCACCAGCATGGGTGTGTACCCACATGCCAGAAGAAGTCCTACCGTTGGTAGACCATGATAAAGGATGTGTCTTGTAGTACTTTTAGACAGTTGTATGTTATTTTTGTTACCTGCTGCTGGTTGTCTGTGATTGGTTATGTTGCCTTGGTCCTCCCCCACTACTTGCATATGTGTGTGTGTGTGTGTGTGTGTGTGGTGCTGGGGGGAGTGCAGAGTTAGGGTTTTAACCCTAACATTGAATTTCCTTGCTTTTGTCGTTGTGGAACAACTCTAACTGATGCATTAAACAGATTTTGTCCGTGGCATTGCATGCCCATCATGCGGTGTGCCACTCTGTGACTTGGCTCATCTGAAATAGCTTGGGTCAAGGAACATACAGCTTTTTGTTTTTTGTTTGGCGAAAAAAATATTAATCCATTCAAAAGTTATTAAACTTTTAAGTTCCCATTATAAGTCAATGGTAAAATTTATATGGTTATTTTACGAAAGAAGAATGGGGTTTTGGCCATCCAGTCCTTCCTCATGATCAAAGAATTTGCAGGCTCACGAACAAAGAATCTTTAATCGTGAGATTCTTTGATCATGAAGGCCGCCATCTTGCTTTCAGTTTGCGGTCAGAAAAATGCAAATATCTAGGCTCGGGGGGACTTCTGAAGTAAAACTATTTTGGGTTTTACTCAGGGGTCTTCCTTTCATCGAGCCATGCCTGTGGTTTCTTGTAAAATTGTCAAAAAATAGAGTTACAAACTTTTTAATTCTTTAATCGCAGCTTGCTAACGATCTTTGATCATGGGCCTGCAAATTCCTTGATCGCAAGATTCTTTGACTGCGATCTTTGATTGTGAGGGCGTGACTAGATGGCCATATTAAAAAATCAATTTTCTCACCTCAGGGGTAACTTATCAAGCCAAACAAGGATGGGTTTTACTCAGGGGGCTTCATTCTACCGAGTCATGGCTGTGGTTTCATGTATTTTTGTGTAAAACTAGACTTTTATCATTTTTTATTCTTTGATTATGAGCCTGCAAATTCTTTGATCATGAGCCTGCAAGTTCTTTGATCATGAGATTCTTTGATCACGATCTTTAATTGCAAGGGAAGGCCTAGATTGCCAGATTTGGAGGGATCAGATAGCCCAATGCTAACAATTTTTAAAATGAAATATCTCTGAAACGGTTTGGTCTTTTAACTTGAAATTTGGAGAGTGTTGACAGGAGGTCCTGTAGTTGTGAATTATGGTGTTTAGGTGTTGTATATCTTGGAAACGGTTTGGTATTTTAAATTGAAATTTGGAGGGTGTTGCGGGATGTCCTGTACATGTGAAGTGTGGTGTTTAGGTGTTGGAAAATTAATTTGCTGTGGAGATATTGTGTGATGCACTTTACATTTTGCATATAGCCAGGGCCACTGGTGTTCTGTGGCAGCATTTTCTGATTTCTGCGGCATGATTTATTAATTTCTCTGGCAGAATGCAGTCCTGTCATTGGCTAAATATGTGATGTCATCGATGGCATCATATGCTGAGCATAGAGGAGGGGCTTCAGGATAAACGAGGTGGGAAAGAAAGCCTGACACTATAGAAAAACAGTATATTTATATGAAAATTCACCAAAAACAATGAATTCTGCGGCACTATATATACATTGGAATCCACTTATAACTGACACACTTACAGCAGACACTCACTTATAATGGACAGATTTGCCTTGTCAAAAGCCAAAAGCTATGCCAGTAATGTTAACAATCCAATTTACACCATGCTCTGCAACCCCGTATAGTGGACACTGTGAGCTCCTCTGTAACTCTGTTACATGCTGCAAATTGTCTGCTGATTTTCACCTGATTATTCAGCTGGTTCATCTGGCACTATAAAGACATCACTCACCTCACTTGATGCCTGATACCTGACACCTTACTCCAGGGGATTACTCCTGTACCCTCTTGATCCCTCAATAAACACAGGTTCTGTACAGAAAAATCTTACTAATTACATTTACTGCTCAGTCACTGATCCCAATGAGCACAAGTACTGCACAGCACAATCTTCCAATCTTGTTTACTGCTTAGTTCCCAATCGGCAACAAATAGCAGTTCCCCATAGGCAGAGGAGGAAGCATGTTCTCATTTTAACTCCTGTGTTTGAGATGTGGTGGAGGAGATTCATATTTTAAAATTTTAGGATATAGTAGACATCCCTTATAACGGACAAAACCTGCTTGCACAAATGTGTCTGTCATAAAAGGGTTCCACTGTATTCTGCAGCATGATGCAAATTCTGTGGCAAATTCCGCAACCACAGAACTGCAGAATTACAGGGGCCTTGCATATAGCGTTTTGCATTGTGGCAGTGGCTTCACATTTATGGGATATCTAGCCTTACTGCCATGGAGGTAATTTTCAGTGGTTAGGTCACTGACATGTAAACAGGTGTGGAATTATGCCACTCTAATGAATGAAATTTAGTTTTGTTTCAAGGTGGTGGGGGGCCCCATGCTCCTACCCATATGTGCTCCCACCAATACATATTATATTCCACATTTGTACTGTTATGTTAAGCAGAACTTTGCAAGTTGGTGGGGCCCTGTGCTCCCATCAACTTGCATGACTTTCTACTTTTCTATGCTTTCTCAAAAAGTAAGGAAATTCTATGCAATAAACTTTGTTAATGCATAATTTAGGGTTAAAACACAAAAAGCCAGGAAATGAGACTGTTAGGTTTGCCCCCCCTCATGTCCTCCACCATCTTACTGAAATTGACAGACAATGGGGTGAGTCAGAGTGGTTGTGAGGCCTAACAAATATACTGGGCCAGTATAATTATATAGATAGATAGATATACACCAGGAAAAATTGCCCTTTAACATTAAACACTCCTACAAACCCTAAGTATACTGGGCCAGTATAATTTATAGATATAGATATAGATATAGATTTATTATACTGGCCCAGTAAATTGTCTATACTTAGGGTTTGTAGAATATTTAATATTAAAGAAACAATTATCTTTAAATTGGTTTCTGTTGATGTACCAAATTTGGTTTGAATCCGTGCTGGGCTGAAATTCCCAGGGCAGAAAGCCTTGGCCTGACAGATGTGCCTTTTGAAGGTTTGATAAAACAATAGTAGTCCATTCCAAAGTTATTAAATTTTGAATTTGCCTTTATTTCCTATGGGAGAAAATAGATGTAAAAGTGAAAGTGATTTTTGCACACTGTGATCCATTTTTGAATACTTTGCACCTGAATAACTTTGCAACACTCCAACAGATTTGCAGGAAATTTGACAAGCACAGCCTAGGACAAAGGCCTCTTGACCTGACAAATATGGTTTGAATCCCTTGTTTGGTTTCTGAGATACATAGTGTTGAAAAAAACAAAACAGATTTTTGAGGGGTTTGCTGTTTGTTTATTAATTTTAAAGGGCAATTTTTGGATTTTAATAACTTTGTAATGACTTTGTAATCACTGTGGGGCCTTCCCCTGTCTGTGGCCTCCCTGGCTCTCCTGTGGTCCTCCAGTCCTGTGGCTGGAACAGCGAGAGAGAGAGAGAGAGGATGGACATGAATGGCATGCCATGCACAGACCCACCCAGCACAATCACAGTCACAGTGCACAGCACGGGCAGGTGCACATGTGCACATGTGCACAGGTGTGGGCCATGGTGTATGGTGTAAGGGCCAATGTCAATGTGCACAGCACAGGCATGCAGTGCAGCAACAAAGGACATGCACCAGCCACCAGCACTGTCCTCCCCATGCAGCCACAAAGGCAGTGCACAGTACAGCACAGGTAGTAGACAATGGTAGTATGCATAGTGCCATGGGATACCTACCTGGCTGTAGCACAAACCCCCTGTGTGCCCTCTCCTGCAGCCATAGGAGCCTGTCTGGATCCCTCCTGCTGAGGTTCCCATAGCAGTGTTGGCACTGCTCCCCAGTGCATGGCACCCCAGTCGACTGCTCCAGACCAGCTGCCACCCTCCACCATACCTGGGTCCTTGGATCCAGGAGCTCAGCCACACTGAACAATTGGTCCACCACAGGTGCGACTAGGGCCACCAGATTTGCCATCTCCTCATTGGTCCAGTTAACTTCCCAGCACACACGACGACCTGTCCCCACCATCACTGCCGTCTGCTGCACTGTGTCTGACCACATGTATATGCAAAGCCTGCATCTGAAACTGCATAGTGCCTGATGCGCAATAGGGGGTCATGTACCATGGTTGCACAGCACAGAATTGCACGATAGACATGTGCAACTGACACCTATCGCACAGTACTGAACATGCACAATGAAGCACCTTAAGGAGGGAGTACAGGGTCAGGGCCATGATCCACGTATATGCACTACATGACCCCACACAATGTTGTGCATGTGCCACTAGCACATAGGCTGTCAATACGAGGTACAGTACATGGTATGCCGCATCAGGCATGGTTGTGCAATTTGAACAGACAGTGTAGCATGTCTGCAAATTCATTAGGGAAATGTTGTGCAGCACTCATAGGTGTGCGATAGGCCCCACATGACATAATACTGCCCATGCATGCATGGCAGGTGTACAGCTGTGCAAAAAGAAGATGGGGACAGACTGTAGGCAAATTAAAGAAAAGGTTGCCACCATCAGGGCATCCTGCAGCAGGACAGGTGGGGTACTGTCCAATGCACCTCTACTGATGGCTGGGGATGAGATGGTGGTGGCGACCATTAACCGGGCCACCATTGAGGGTGTCCCAGGTGGTGGATTTCAGATGGCTGGCAGCCCTTCACAGCACTGAGTGTGTAGTCGATGGATGAGGGCATGGGTGTGTGTGTGTGTGTGTGCACATCAGCAGCATGCCAACATGACTACAGCAGTGCTGCATGACCATGTCCATCTTGGACTGTGGTGGCATGCACTGTGCATGGGACCACCTAGCATGACATTGTCCACCTGTGTGCAAGGGGACAGCAGAGGGAACACTGTACTGTGGCTGTGGGTCATGGTGCAGGGTATGCAGTGCCACATGGCTGCCCCAGGGCGATGCCTGCACAGTGCATAGTCATGGCTATGCATGGACCACAGAGGTCCTGGCAGCTGCGCAACACTTCACAGGTGTTGTAGTCTATGGTGGTGGGGGCATGCATGTCAGCCATGAGGGGTGCTCCACCACGTGATGTCACAACACACCCTGGCTGGCTGCCCTATGCATGTGGCATGTCCTCCATGTGTGTATGCAATTCTGCTGGGCCATGCGGCATGGGCATGATAAGGACAGCACTGTGCTGGGCTTGCCCATGTGCTGGTACAGTCACTCTGATCCATGCCATGGCCAGCTGCACTGGTGTATGTGGTGCCACCCCAGACACCGCTCCTGACTGTGCTGGCACCATGCCCCACTATGCTCGGTTGTGTGGCAAGTCCTGGTGGTGCTGTGGCATATGCAGGGCAGGGTCGGCCTGCTCTGTGTCCAGCACAAGACCCGTGTGTGCATGCATGCACCCATGTCTGTGCCCTGTGTTGTGGTCATGTGCCTGTGAGTGTGTGTTTCCTGTGCATGCTGTGAGTGTTCCCATGTCTCTGCATGCATCCCTGTGTGGCCGTGCTACCCTATCCATGTGTGTGGTGTTCCATGCATGCACAACTGCCATGTGCTCTATTCACTTTTGGTTCCAAAGTGCTCCTGTACAGTTGTGCTGTGGTGCCTCCTGGCACATGCGGCTGGCCCGGGGTCCCTCCTCCACATTGATGACTCCGCACCCCATCAGGCTCATCATCCCCATTATCACCACTGTTGTTACCCTCATCCACCTGGGCAGTTATCCAATTATCAATTGCCATGTTGTGCAGCATGCAGCAAGCCAGGAATAGGCCACAGGTTTTCACAGGGCTGTACTGTAGGGCACCACCAGATCTGTCTAGGTAACGGCATCGCATCTTGAGCATGCCAAAGACATGCTCAGTTACGTTCATGTTGTGAGGTGTGCCTTGTTGTACCATTCCACTGCAGCGTTGGATGGTCCCCAGATTGGGGTGAGCAGCCAGGGGCTTAGGGAGTAGGCACTGTCACCTGTGGGGGTATAACATGCTGGTTAGGACATAGCATTGCTTGTTCCCATACCCTTCCCCTCTGCTGCCTACGGCCACCCATTCCTCCCCCGTAATGTGTGCCTGTGGCTTCTCCACCCCTTTCTGACTGCTCTGTTGGCCTGTCCCATGCCATGCTCACCTATCAAGTGACCCATGGGGATATCCCCATGCTCATACCTATGGCAGAGGATGGAGCTCTACCAGATGAATGCATCATGTGTACTCCCAGCGTGTGTGGTGCACACATTGATGATGTGCCCAGTGGCATTGCACACCACTTGGTAGTTGAGTGAGGGGTAGCCCTTTCTGTTCCTGTATGTGGCCTCTTTGGGTAAGGTGGCGTGCATATGGCCATATGGTGCAGTCAATGACACCAATCACGCCGGGTGTGCATGCCACCCTGTGGAAATTCTGCATGTTTGCTGTACACTCTGCCTATGTGCTTGGGAGTCTTAGGTAAGCCGAAGCATGTGGCAACAGGGCATTGAGGAATTGTGTGAGTAGGCGGGACGTGGCCAACTGGGTGATGCCAGCGGTTACCCCCATTGGTTTCTGGAATGTGCCCGTGGTGAGCAGGCACAGTGCTGCTGTCACCTTGGTCTCCACCATCATGGTGTGACTCCTTTTGGTGGGTGCCTGCAACTCATCATGGCACAGCTCACAGAGCTGCCTCACAATTGTCCTGTTCAGATGGTATCAGATGGTACCAGCCCACTATCTCTACATCACCATAGTCTTCAAAGGTGAGGCAGGCACGGTACTGTCTATGTTGGGCATACCACTAATGGGCCTGTCCTCAGCCACTTTACCGTTTCTCCCTCCTCCTCACATCCCTCATTACCTGCTCCATGAGAAATGGACCTGCATCCATGGCTGTGTGGTGCTGTGGCATGCACATCTGCTGTGAGTGTGTTTGAGACTCCTTTGTTATGCTCAATTCTGTGTGGTACAATCTGTGACCTGTTCCTCATTTGCGTGTTGGTTTTTGGTTGAATATGCCATTGTGCAGCTTATTCATGGGTACGCCCCAGGTACTTGCACCACATACATTACTGTTACTCATTTGCGCATTGAAACTTGCACCGTGCATTCTGGATGGTTGAATATGGCTCCAAGGTGTATTTCTGTAGTCGTGCGTTGTGCAGCTTCTCTGAATATCTGCTCCTGAATGCCAAATTGGGGATGTTTCATTGAACACTACCACAGCTATTAAGGTGCCAAGTTAGAGGTTCAGCATGGACACTCTCGGTCAACCCTAACAATACTGGTACTATCATGCCCAGTCAACTTGTAGGACATTTTAAATACATGTATAACACATTTTTGCTTTATATGGAACATTCTGTCCCCATCTTAATTCACAGAGAGCTAATGTATATGATCTCTGTAGGACATGCAACCCAGAAAAGCCTTTCCAACAGCTTCAGGATCTTTTAGAGAAGAACACCTATGGAAGAAGTTATCTCTTGTCAAAACCTCTGTGGTATGACATTGTAGAATTCAATTTATTTCAGTCTTTTTTTCTGTTTGTACAGAACATATCTACCAAATATTTATTAATTTCAATTCTTGTGTATAATGAACATTCCCATTTGTGTTTTGCATATCTTTAGATTGTACAAATAACAACCAAATATTGTATATTAAATCCTTCTGTGACTGAGTGTGCTGTAAAACAGTAATGCTAACCTATTTTACTGGCCAATCTGTGTGGCATCCCCAAGAGCATGTTACAAATTAAAGTAATTGCTTCTAGAACAAAGGCAGGGTTGGAGATCTTTGACCTGAATAGGGGGTTCCTATGTTCTTGTTTTGTACTGGATGGGCACGTGTGTAAGTGGAGAATGGACAGCCTCACTCACCAGTAGAGGTGGGCGAAATGGGCAAACTGTGCTCCACAAAATATTTCATGTATTGCGCTCAATACATGAAATGCAATACACAAAATTCACCTAATAAACAGCCCAGATTGAATGCGAAGTGTGGAATTATGCCCACAAAATTACAAATTTCCTACACAAACTCTAGTCTGCCCACAAGGTGTCTAGTGCCCCCCCCCACCAGACACAACAATCACCGTCCTGCCCCCAAACACCCCCATAATTTCTGGCCACCAGTCTGTCACAGCCCACATGTAAAAAAAATATATATTAATTGCAAAAAACTCCATTTTACAAAACCAGGTTTTCCATTATACCTTTAAAAGTATGGAAATACAGTGTTAGGGTTAATACCTGTATTAGCACAACACCACCAATCTCTGCAAACATTACAAACAAAACAGTTAACTGGTTTTGTAAAATGGAGTATTTTGCAATTAATATACATACACACACACACACACACACACACACACACACACACATGTAGCTATATATACACACGCACATATATACATATACACACATATATATCTATAATGTGTGTACATATATGTACATATATATATCTATATATATGTTTGTATATATATATATATATATGTTTGTATATATTATAGTGGCATGGTAGTGCCACTGTAGCTAGGGTTGAGAAAGCACTTTAATATTAAACCTCAAATTTTGGACTTTAATAACTTTGCCACCGTATAATGGATTTGCCTAAAACTTTGCATGCATAGTCTGGTACCATAGGTTTCTGGACCTGGCAAGTTACTTTATGGTGGCATGTATGGTTGCAGAGCTACAGAACACCCAAAAATGCAAAAAAAGGAGTTTTTACACATTTCTTTGCTCACGCCAGTAGCCGGCATGGTTCGTCTGGTCCAAAATGTTCAGGGAAGATGCAGTCTTGGTTACCAATGTGCCTTTCAAAGATTTGGTGAAAAAATATCAAACCGTTTAAAAGTTATTCAAAAAACAAATTTCCCATTATAGCTATTGTGATAAGTTAGCAAAAATCACGAAAATTTTGCATATGCCTGTTTTTACTTTTGCAAATGGCCCTTTTACTTTTGTGATTTGGCCATCCTGCTTTTAAGATAAAATGCCTGGCATTTAAAATTGGGACCATCAAGGTAAACACTGACTGTTGCATTTACCTAATGGGTTACTGAGGATGCTAGCCCTATCTTTTTTTTTGAGGGTGGGGGGTTATTACCCCCAGAAATGCCTTTTCCAACTTTGAGAGAAAAGTACTTTCACAAAATACTTTCTCAAATGTGAAAGTTTTGTGATTTTGTTTCACGAAACATTCATGATTTGCAAAAGTAATATGCAAAAGTATTCTCAAAATAACTGCAAATCTTTGTCATCCACCTGCAACAAAATGGTTGGTTTTTTTGGGCTGAAATTTTCAGAGTGGCAAACCCTAGTCAAACAGATGTGCCTTTTAGTGGATTGGTGCCAAAACATTACAGGGTCCCAAAGTTACAGCAATCCGAAGTTCAGAAATTTTCCTGTAGGATAACATTGCGGCACCCATGACACCTTTTGGGGCCCGTATCTCGAAAACAGTTCGAGATACAGATTTTTCGTCGAAAAAATTCTTTCATAGGGGCCTAAGTACAGAAGTAGGTGGAAAGCCATAAATAACATAAAATCGGATTTTTTTTCCTTACCTTGTACAATTACAGAGATATTTGGGAATTAGTGTTCTAGTAGGTCATTTTCATGTCCGCAGTCTGCTAATATGCCCACAGAGTTAGCTTTCACAGAGCTTTTCACAGCCCATATCTTGGAAATGATGTGAGATATGGATTTGGCTGACCTTAAATCATATGGAGTATTCGACCCTACCACCCCACCCCTTCAACTGTCCACACACCAACAGCCATCAGGGTGTGACATGTGGTCATCAGGCTCGACTCTCATCCTATTCCTTGTGTAAATGAGCTGACATGCTACAGTATAGGAGAATGGGGTGAGAGTTACACCTGATGACCCTATGGTACACCCCAATGCCTGTTGGTGTTTGAACAGTGGTGGTTGGGAAGGGGTGGGTTGTGGGGTTGCTAACTCATGTTTGAATGGATTTTTTTTCACTAAACCTTCAAAAGACACATCAGTGACCCAAGGGCTTTCTACCTCTTAATATTTTAACCAACAACATTAAGCCATTTCTAAGATCCAGGATGACTAAAAAAAAAAGTCAAAAAACCCTGATTGTTCTGATTTTCAACACTTCATATCTTAGAAACCATTTAATAAATTCAGACAACATTTGGCAGGTCAAGATACCTACCCATCAAAAATAAGCATACCAATTTCATGCAAAACTATGGACCAGTTCCAAAGTTATTAAGCCTCAAAGTTTGAACCTTAATATCAATATTACAGTGTCTTGGTAGTGCGATCCTAGATCTAGTACTGACTAATAGAAAAAGAATCACAGATGTCCAGGTAGAAGGTCACTTGGGAGCCAGTGACCATCACATGGTATGGTTCAATTTGACCACTAGAACTAAATCATCCCATTCCAAGGCAAAAATATGGAACTTCAGAGGAGCTGACTTTGATAAGATGGCCAACAGACTTAAGCTAGCCCTGGCAAAAAGAAATAAAGGTGAGGGGGTAAAGGCAAAGTGGGCAAGCATTAAGGATACAATACTTGAAGCAACATCCCATTGTGTTAGAGAGAAGCGGAAGTGCAAAAGAAGAAGGAAACCACTTTGGTTCTCAAAAACAGTAGCAGAAAAGGTCAGAGCCAAAAGGCTGGCCTTCAGGAAATATAAGGGAACACAGCAGGATGAAGATAGGGAAGAATACCAAATTTCCCTAAGGGAAGCAGGGAAGGCAGTAAGGCAGGCAAAGGCCCAAAGTGAAGAAACACTAGCACAAACAGTAAAAGAAGGTGACAAGACTTTCTATAGTCACATTAGTGAAAGGAGAAAGTCCAGAGGGGGTATTGCTAAGATCAAAAGGGATAAGGGGTTGTGTGAGGAGGAGGACCATGTGAAAGCATCTATCTTAAATAGATACGTCTGCTCAGTATTTACTGAAGAGAAGGTAGGGCAGGGACCACAACTCAGCACCATGGACATGGGGGAGGGAGGTGTGCACTAGTCCCTTCACAAAAGAAAGGGTCATACAAGAGCTTGATAAGCTCAGGGTGTACAAGGCAATGGGACCTGATGGCATACATCCCAGGGTACTAAAGGAGCTAAGGGTGGAACTAGCAGAGCCATTATCAGAACTGTTTAGTGAGTCTCTGAGCACAAGAGAGATCCCAGAAGACTGGAGAAGGGCTCATGTGATCCCGCTCCACAAGAGTGGTAGCAGGGAGGAGGCAGGGAACTACAGACCAGTCAGTCTTACCTCAGTAGTGGGCAAGATTATGGAGACACTCCTTCAGGAAAGGATAGTGCAACACCTGAAATCCATAGGAACGCTGGATCCAAGACAGCATGGGTTTACAAAAGGAAGGTCCTGTCAAACTAATCTCATAGATTTCTTTGACTGGGTAACCAGAGTGGTGGACCAAGGGGGAGCAGTTGATGTCACCTACCTTGACTTCAGCAAAGCTTTCAATACTGTTCCACATAGAAGATTGATTAATAAGCTGGGTAGGCTCGGGGTGGGTCAGAAGTTGGTCAACTGGGTGGCAAACTGGTTGATGGGCAGAAAACAGAGAGTGGTGGTAAACGGCATACGGTCAGAAGAGATGCAAGTCACAAGTGGGGTACCTCAGGGATCAGTCCTGGGGCCAGTCCACTTCAATATCTTCATCAGTGACATTGCAGATTGACTGGAGGGTAAGGTTTGTCTGTTTGCAGATGACACCAAGATCTGCAACAGAGTAGATGATCCAGAAGGGGTGGGCAGAATGAGAAGAGATCTGGATAAACTGGCAAAATGGTCAGAAAAGTGTGGCAACTAGGGTTTAATGCAAAGAAGTGCAAGATGATTCACATAAGGAAGAGAAACCTTGAAGTCACCTATAGGCTGGGAGGGGAGCTGTTGGCAATCACAAAGGGAAAGAGACTTGGGCATCATCATCAGCGATGACCTCAAATCATCCAAGCAGACCACTAAAGCAGTAGGTAAGGCTAGGGGGATATTGGGCTGTATTAGTAGGGGTATCACAAGTCGTAAGAGGGAGGTAATAATCCCTCTTTACAAGACACAGGTTAGGTCCCATGTGAAGTACTGTGTGCAGTGCTGGAGGCCACACCTGCACAAGGACACTAACAAAATGGAGGCAGTCCAGAGAAGGGTAGCCAAAATAGTGCAAGGACTGCATCAGAAAACATATGAGGACAGATTAACGGAGCTCAATATGTATACCCTAGAGCAAAGGAGGGAGAGAGGTGATATGATCGAAACATTCAAACATCTTAAGAGCATTAACAAGGTGAAATAGTCTAATGTGTTTCAATATAAGAAAAATAGCAGGACAAGAGGACACAGCATGAGATTAGAGGGAGACTGATTAAGGGGTAATGTGAGAAAGTTGTTTTTCACAGAAAGGGTGGTGGATGCATGGAACAGCCTACCTCATGAAGTGGTGGATATGAATACAGTGCAGGGCTTCAAACAGGTATGGGATAGGCATAAGGGAGCAATACAGATGAGTATGAATAAATAGGCCATTGACAGAGCAAAGGCCGATGGCACATCCATAAGGTAGAAAAAGAAATGGACAGATTGGATGGGCCTTGCGGTCCTTATCTGCTGTCATCTTCTATGTTTCTATATTTCTAGTGCCACTATAGTTAGGGTTGAATCCGCACTTTAATGTCGAACCTCAAATCTTCCACCTTAATAACTTTGCCATCGTGTGACGGATTTGGCTGAAATTTTACACAGTCTGGTACCCGAGCTCTCTGAATCATGCAAGTTGCATTATGGTGGCCTGTACGGTTGTGGAGCTACAGAAAAACAACAACAAAAAAACACAGACTTTTTACTCATTTCTTTGCTCATGCCCAGAGCCAACACGATTTGACCATCTAGTCCAAAATGTTCAGGGAAGATGCAGTCTTGGTCACCAATATGCCTTTCGAAGATTTGGTGAAAAAATATTAAACCATTCAAAAGTTATTCAAAAACAAATTTCCCATTATAGTCAAAGGGAAAAGTTAGCACAAATCATTGAACTTACACAAATGCCTGTTTTTGCTTTTGCAAATGGCCATTTTACTTTCATGATTCAGCCATCATGTTTTCAAGTAAAATGCCTGGTATTTAGAATTGGGACCCTCTTGGTAAACACAGATTGTTGTGGTGTCCTGAAGATGCAAGCTCTGTCTTTTTTGGGGGGGTTAAATCCCCCAGAAATGCCTTTTCCAAATTCGAGGAAAAAGTACTTTTGGAAATGCAAAAGTTTAGTGATTTTTTTGAGAAACTTTTGTGATTTGCGAAAGTAATTTGTGAAAGTATTTTCAAAATAACTGCAAATATTTGCTATCCTCCTGCAAAAATAATGGTTGGGTCTTTTGGCTGAAGTTTACAGGGTGGCAAGTCCTGTTCCCACAGATGTGACTTTTGGTGGTTTGGTGCCAAAACTTTACAGGGGCCTAAAGTTACAGCATTCTGAAGTTCAGAAATTTCCCTGTAAAATAACATTGCAATGCCCGTGACTCCTTTCTGGGCCTGTATTTCGAAAACGGTTTGAGATACTGATTTTACATTGCATAAAATTCTCCCACAGTGAAACTAAATACAGAAGTAGGCTAGAAAGCCATAAACAACATGAAATGTAATTTTTTTTCCTACCTTGTATGATTACTGAGATATTTTGGAATTAGTGTTTCAATTACTCATTTTCATGTCCGAGGCCCACTATTACACCCCCAGATTTAACATTTACAGTGCTTGCTTCTGCCCCTATCTCGGAAATGATGTGAGATATGGATTCAGTTAATCATTTATCATGAGAAATACTTGACCCTACCACCCTACCCCCAACTGTCCATACACCAAAAGACATCGGGGTGTTCCATGGGGTTATCAGGTCTAACTCTCACCCTATTCCATGTGTAAACAAGCTGACATGGTACAGTACAGGAGAAAGGTGTGAGAGTTAGGCCTGATGACCCTATGGAACTCCCCAATGCTTGTTTGTGTGTGTACTGTGGGGGTTGTGGTGGGGGTGGTGGTAATGTTGTTAACTAACTTTTTAAAGGATTAATGTTTTTTCACCAAACTTCAAAAGGCACATTAGTGATCCAAGGGCTTTCTACACTTAACATCTCAGCCAACAACATAAAGCCTCTTCTGAGATCCAGTATGACAAAGAAATGTCAAAAAAATCCAATTGTTCTGTTTTTCAAAACTTTATGTCCCAGAAACCACTCAGTGAATTCCAACCACATTTGACAGATCAAGACATCTACTGATAGGAAATAAGCATACTAAATTTCATGCAAAACCATTGAATGGCTCGAAAGTTATTAACCCTCAAAGTCTGAATTTTAACATCTAAATTACAGTGGCATGGTAGTGCCACTATAGTTAGGGCTGAGCAAGCACTTTAATGTTAAACCTTAAATTTTGAACCTTAATAACTTTGCCACCATATGATGAATGTGCTTGAAGTTTTGCACACATGGTCTGGAACTATAGGACTCTGAACCTGGCAAGTTGTATTACAGTCACATGTAGGGTTGCAGAGCTATAGAATGTCAATCAATGCAAAAAAATTGACATTTTGCATGTTTCTTTGCTCACACTCACAGCCCACACGGTTTGTCTGTCTGGTTCAAAAAGTTTAGGGAAGAAGCAGTCTTGTTCACTGATGTGCCTTTCAAAGATTTGGTGAAAAAATATTAAACTGTTCAAAAGTTATACAAAAAACAAATTTCCCATTATAGTGAAAGGGAAACGATAGCAAACATCACGAATCTTTCGCAAATGCCGTTTTTTATTTTCGCAAATGGCCCTTTTACTTTTTTGATTTGCCCATCTTGTTTTTAAGAAAACTGCCTGGCATTCAAAATTGGGACCCTCTAGGTAAACACTGATTGTTGTGTTTACCTAGTGGGGTCCTGAGGATGGTAACTCTATCTTTTTGGGGGGATTAAACCCCCCAGAAATGCCTTTTCCAACTTTGAGAAAAAAGTACTTTCGCAAAATACTTTTGCAAATGCGAAAGCTTCATGATTGTTTTGGAGAAACTTTTGTGATTTGAGAAAGTAATTTGCAAAAGTATTCTCAAAATAACTGCAAATCTTTGCCATCCTTCTGCCACAAAACGGTTGGGTCTTTTGAGCTGAAATTTGCAGCGTGGCATGCCCCAGTCAATCAGATGTGCCTTTTCATGGTTTGGTGACAAAACATTACAGGGGAACAAAGTTACAACATTCCAAAATTCAGAAATGTTCTCCTAGGCTAACATTGCAGTACCAGTTACTCATTTTGGGGCCCATATCTCAAAAACAGTTCGAGATACAGATTATTTTATGCAAAAATTCTTAGTCCCCCCACAGGGAGACTAAGTACAGAAGTAGGCTGGAAAGCCATGAATAACATGAAATTTGAATTTTTTCCTACCTTGTACGTTTACTGAGATATCTGAGAATTAGTTTTCCAGTTGCTCATTTTTATGTCCGATGCCCAATTTTACACCCCCAGAGTAAGCATTAACAGCACTTTTTGCTGCCTGTATCTCAGAAATGATATGAGGTACAGGTTCAGTTGACCTTATATCATGTGAAGTACTCAACCCTACCACCCCACCCTCCAACTGTCCACACACCAACAGCCATCATGGTGTGTCATGGGGTTATGAGGCCCAACTATCTCCCAAATCCATGTGTAAACAAACAGACATGGTATAGCATAGGAGAATGGGATGAGAGTTAGACCTGAAGCCCTATGGCACACCCAAAACCTTCAAAAGGTACATCAAAGACCCAAGGGTTTTCTACCCTTAACATTTCAGACAACAACATAAATCCAGGATGACAAAGAATTGTCAAAAAACCCTGATTGTTCTGTTTTTCAACGCTTTATATCTCAGAAACCAGTAAATGAATTCTGACCACATTTGGCAAGTCAATGTACCTACCCACAGAGAATATGCATGCAAAATTTCATGCAAGACCATTGAATGGCTCCAAAGGTACTAACCCTCAAAGTTGAGCTTTAAGATCTATAGTGCCACTATATTTAGGGTTGAGTAAGCACTTTAATGTTAAACCTCAAATTGTGTACCTTAATAACTTTGTCACCATGGGACAGATTTGCCTGGAATTTTGCATGCACAGTCTGGTACCATAGATCTCTAAATCTGGTACCATAGATCTCTAAATCTGGGAAGTTGTGTTACAGTCACATGTACAGCTGCAGAGCAACAGAATGGAAAAAATGAACAGACTTTTTGCATGTTTTTTTGCTCATGCCCACAGCTTGCATGATTTGTCTATCTGGTCCAAAATGTTCAGGGAAGATGCAGCATTGGTTACAAATGATCCTTTCGAAGATTTGGTGAAAAAAATATTAAACCATTCAAAAGTTATTCAAAAAACAAGCTTCACATTATAGTCAATGGGAAAAGTTAACAAAAATTACGAAACCTTCACAAATGCCTGTTTTTACTTTCGTAAATGACCCTTACACTTTTGTGATTTAGCCAGCTTGTTTTCAAGAAAAATGCATGGCATTTAAAAGTGGGACCCTCTAGATAAAGACCAATTGTTGTGTTTACTTAGTGGGGTCCTGAGGATGCTAGCCCTATCTTTTTTGGGGGGGTTAACCCCCCTCCCAGAAATGCCTTTTCCAACTTTGAGGAAAAAGTACTTTTGCAAAAATACTTTCGCAAATGTGAAAGTTTTGTGATATTTTTGTGAAACTTTTGTAATTAGCGAAAGTATTCTCAAAATAACTGCCATCCACCTGCAACAAAATGCTTGGGTCTTTTGGGCTGAAATTTACAGTGTGGCAAGCCCTGGTCCCACAGATGTGCTTTTATGTGGTTTAGTGCTAAATAATTACAGGGACCCAAAGGTACAACATTCCAAAATTCAGAAATGTTCCCCTAGGCTAACATTGAGATGCCTGTGACACCTTTCAGAGCCTGTATCTTAGAAACGGTTCAGGCTATGCGTTTTTCATTGCAAAAATTCTTAGGCCCCCGCAAGCGGACTATTACAAAAGTAGGCTGGAAAGCCATAAATAACATGAAATATAAATTTGTTTCTTACCTTGTATGGTTACTGAGATATTTGGGAATTAGTGTTTCAATTGCTCGTTTTCATGCCCGAGGCCCACTATTATGCTCCAAGAGTTAGAATTCATAGCACTTTTCACTGCCTGTATGTCAGAAATGCTGTGAGATACAGATTCAGTTGATCTTACATCACGTGAAGTAATTGACCCTACCACCCCACCCCCAATTGTACACACACCAACAGCCATCGGGGTTTGCCATGGGGTCATCTGGCCCAACTCCCACCCCATTCCATGTGTAAACAAGCTGACATGGTACAATATAGGAGAATGGGGTGAGAGCTAAGCCTGATAACCCTATGGTACACACCAATGCCTGTTGGTGTGTGGACAGTGGTGGGGGGCAGGTGGTAGGGTCGTTAACTAACTTGTCAATGGATTAATGTTTTTTCACCAAACCTTCAAAAGGCACATTAGTGAACCAAGGGGTTTCTACCTTTAACATTTCAGCCCACAACATAAAGCCATTTTTGAGATCCAGGACGAGAAAGAAATGTCAAAAAACCCTGATTGTTCTGTGTTTCAACACGTTGTATCTCAGAAACCAGTCAATAAATTCTGACCACATTTGGAAAGTCAAGATATCTACATATAGAGAATATGCATGCCAAATTTCAAGCAAAACCATTTAATGGCTCCAAAGTTATTAACCATCAGTTTGACCTTTAACATCTACATTATATTGGCACTGTAGTGCCTCTATAGATTGGCTTGAGTGAGCACTTTAATGTTAAACCACAAATTTTGTACCTTAATAACTTTGCCATCATATGACAGATTTGCCTGAAATTTTGCATGCGCAGTCTGGTGCCATAGATCTCTGGATCTGGCAAGAAGCGTTATGGTGGTATGTATGGTTGCAGAGCTACAGAATGCCAAAAAACACAAAACAAATGACTTTTTGCGCATTTCTTTGCTTGCACCCACAGCCCACACGGTTTGTTCGTCTAGTCCAAAATGTTCAGGGAAGATACAGTCTTGTTCACTGCTGTGCCTTATGAAGATTTGGTGGAAAAATATTAAGCCATTCAAAAGGTATTCAGAATGCAATTTTCCCATTATAGTCAATGAGAAAAGATAACAAAAATCACAAAATTTTCAGTCTGTTTTCACTTTTGCGAATGGCCCTTTTACTTTCAGTATTTGGCCATTTTGTTTTCAAGAAAAATGCCTGGTTTTAAAATTGGAGCCCTCTAGATAAACACTGATTATTGTGTTTACCTAGTGGGGTCCTAAGTATACTACCCCATCTTTTTTGGGCGGTTACACCCCCAGAAAGCCTTTCCAACTTCGAGGAAAAAGTGTTTTCACAAAATACTTTTGCAAATGTGAAAGTTTCATGATTTTTTTTTTGCAAAACTTTAGTGATTTTCAGAAGTAATTTGCAAAAGTATTCTCAAAATAACTGCAAATTTTGCCATCCTCTACCAAAAAAAAAAAAAACAGTTGGTTCTTTTGGGCTGAAATTTGTAGGGTGGCAAGCCCTTTTCAAACAGATGTGCCTTTTGATGGTTTGGTGCCAAAATGTTACAGGGGCCTAAAGTTACAGCATTCTGAAGTTCAGAAATTTTCGCCCAGGATAACATTGTGGCACCTGTGACACCTTTCCGGGCCCGTATCTTGAAAACGGTTTGAGAAATTAATTTTTTGTCATGTAAATTCTCCCATAGGGGACAAATGCACAGAAGATGGCTGGAAAACAATAAGTAACATGAAATCTGATTTTTTTCCTACCTTGTATGGTTACTGATATATTTGAGAATTAGTGTTCCACTTGCTAATTTTCATATCTGAGGCCCACTATTACACTCCCAGAGTTAGCATTCACAGTGATTTTTGCTGCCTGTATCTCAGGAATGATGTGAGATATGGATTCAGTTGACCATTTATCACATGAAGTATCCAAACCTACCACCCCGCCCAGCAACCATCCATACACCAAAAGCCATCGGGTGTGCCATGGGGTTATCAGGCCCAGCTTTCACCCCATTCCATGTGTAAACAAGCTGACATAGTACTGTATATGAGATTGGGGTGAGAGTTAGGCCTGATGACCCTATGGCATGCCCCAATGCCTGTTGGTGTGTGGATGGTGGTGATGGTGGGGGTGGGGTGGTAGGGTTGTTAACTAACTTTTGAACAGATTAATATTTTTTCTCCAGACCTTCAAAGGGCACATCAGTGACCCAAGGGTTTTCTACCCTTAACATTTCAGCCCACAACATGAAGCCATTTCTGAGATCTAGGATGACAGAGAAATGTCAAGAAAACCTTGATTGTTCTGTTTTTCAACACTTTATATCTCAGAAACCACACAATAAATTACAGCCACATTTGGCAAGTCAAGATACCTACCCATAGAAATTATGCATGCCAAAGTTCATGGAAAACTATTGAACGGCTCCAAAGTTATTAACCCTCAAACTCTGAACTTTAACATCTATATTCTAGTGTCACGGTAGTGCCACTATAGTTAGGGTTGAGTAAGCACTTTAATGTTAAACCTCAAATTTTGAACCTTAATAACCTTGCCACCATGTGACAGATTTGCCTGAAATTTTGCATGCCAGTCTGGTACCATAGATCTCTGGATCTGACAAGTTGCGTTATGTCGCATGTACGGTTGCGGAACTACAGAATGCCAAAAAATGCAAAAAAAAAATGGACTTTTTATGCACTTCTTTGCTCACACCCACAGCCCACACAGTTTGCCCATTGGGTCCAAAATGTTCAGGGAAGATGCAGTCATGGTCACCGTTGTGACTTTCGAAGATTTGGGGAAAAATATTAAGCTGATGGAAAGCTATTCAAAAAACAAATTTCCCATTATAGTCAAAGGGAAAAGGCCTTTTTTCTTTCATGATTTGGCCATCTTGTTTTCAAGAAAAATATCATGCATTTAAAATTGGGATGCTATAGGTAAATGCAGTACTGATTTTTGTCCTTACATAGTGGGGTCTTGAGGATGCTAGCCCTATCTTTTTTGGGGGATTAAACTTTAGAAATTACTTTTCCAACTTCCAGGAAAAAGTACTTTCACAAAACACTTTCGCAAATGTGAATTTTTTATGATTTGTTTTTGTGAAATGTGTATGATTTGCGAAAGTAATTTGTGAAAGTATTCTGAAAATAACTACAAATCTTTGCCATCCTCCTGCAACAAAACGTTTAGTTTTTTGGGGCTGAAATTTGCTGGGTGGCAAGCCCTGGTCCCACAGATGTGTCTTTTGGTGGTTTAGTGCCAAAATATTACAGAGGTCTAAAGTTACAGCATAACAAATTTCAGACATTTTCCCATAGGATGACACTGCAGTGCCCGTGACGCCTTTCCGGGCCTGTATCTTGAAAACGGATTGAGAGATGGATTTTTCACCAGAAAAATTCTTAGTCCCCCAACAGGTGGACTTGGTACAGAAGTAGGCTGGAAAGCCATATGTAACATGAAATTTGATTTTTTTTTAACTTGTATGGTTACTGAGATATTTGGGAATTAGTGTTCAAAGTTTTCATTTTCATGTCCGAGGCCCACTTTTACGCTCCCAGACTTAGCATTCACAGCACTTTTTACTGCCTGTATGTCAGAAATGATGTGAGATATGGATTTGGTCAAACTAATATCACGTGAAGTACTCCACCCTAAAACTCCATCCCTGACCGTCTACACACCAGCAGCTATCGAGGTGTGCCATGGGGTCATCAGGCCCAACTCCCACCCCATTTCATGTGTAGACAAGCTGACATGGTACAGTATAGGAGAATGGGGTGAGAGGCCTGATGACTTATGGTACACACCAATGTCTCTTGGTGTGTGACAGTGGTGGTGGGGGCGGGTGGTGGGGATGTTATCTAACTTTTGAATGGATTAATGTTTTTTCACCAAACCTTCAAAAGGCATATCATGGACCCAAGAGTTTTCTACCCTTAAAATTTCAGCACACAACATAAAAAAATTTCTGAGATCCAGCATGACAAAGAAATATCAAAACACCCTGATTGTTCCATTTTTTTTTAACACTTTATATCTCAGAAACCCCTCAATGAAGTCCAGCCATGTTTGGCAAGTCAAGATACCTTTCCATAGAGAATATGCATGCTAAATTTAATGTAAAACCATTGAATGGCTCCAAAGTCATTAACCCCTCAAAGTCTGAACTTTAACATCTACTGTATATTATAGTGGCACAGTATTGCAACTATAGTTAGGGTTGAGTAAGCACTTTAATGTTAAACCTCAAATTTTGTATCTTAATACCTTTGCCACCATGTGACAGATTTGCCTGAAATTTTGCATGCACAGTTTGGTACCACAGATCTCCGGATCTGGCAAGTTGCGTTAAGGTCGCATGTACGGTTGCAGAGCTACAGGACGCCAAACAACGCAAAAAACTGACTTTTTGTACGTTTCTTTGCTCGTGTCCACAGACTGCAAGGTTTGTACATCTGGTCCAACATGTTCAGGGAAGATACAGTCTTGGTCACCGATGTGCCTTTCGAAGATACGATGGAAACATTTTTAAGCCATTCAAATGTTATTCAAAGAACAACTTTCCCATTATAGACAAAGGGAAAAGTCAGCAAAAATCACGACACTGTCGCAAATGCCTGTTTTTACTTTCGCAAATGGCCCTTTTACTTTTGCGGTTTGGCCATCTTGTTTTCAAGAAAAATGCCTGGCTTTTAAAATTGGGACCCTCTAGGTAAACACTGACTGTTGTGTTTACCTAGTGCAGTTCCTGAGGATGCCAACCCAATCTTTTTTTGGGGGGGTTAAACCCCCCAAGAAATGCCTTTTCCAACTTTGAGAAAAAAGTATTTTTGCAAAATACTTTCACAAATGCAAATGTTTAGTCATTTGTTTTACGAAACTTTCATGAGTTGTGAAAGTAATTTGTGAAAGCATTCTGAAAATAACTGCAAATCTTTGCCATCCTCCTGCAATAAAACAGTTGGGTCTTTTGGGCTGAAATTTGCAGGGTGGCAAGCCCTGGCCCCACAGATGTGCATTTTGGTGGTTTAGCCCCAACACATTACAGAGGCCCAAAGTTACAGCATAACAAAGTTCAGACATTTTCCCATAGGATAACATTGTGGTGCCCGTGATGCCTTTTGGGGCCCATATCTCGAAAATGGATCAAGATAAGGATTTTTCATCACAAAAATTCTTACTCCCCCCACAGGGAGATTAAGTACAGAAGTAGGCTGGAAAGCCGTAAATAACATGAAATTTGAATTTTTTTCCTACTTTCTTTGGTTACTGAGATATTTAGGAATTAGTGTTCCAATTGCTCATTTTCATGTCCGAGGCCCACTATTACACTCCCAGACTTAGCACTCACAGTGCTTCTCACTGCCTGTATGTCAGAAATATTGTGAGATATGGATTCGGTTGATCTTATATCATGTGAAGTACTCGACCCTAAAGCCCCACCCCCAACCATCCACACACCAACAGCCATCGGGGTGTGCCATGGGGTCATCAGGTCCAACTCTCACCTCATTCCATGTGTAGACAATCTGACATGGTACAGCATAGGAGAATGGGGTGAGAGTTAGGCCTGATGACCCTATGGTACACACCAGTGCCTGTTGGTCTGTGGACGGTGGTGGTGGTGGTGGGGTGGTGGTGGGGTGTGTTAACTAACTTTTGAACAGATTAATATTTTTTCTCCAAACCTTCAAAAGACACATCAGTGACCCAAGGGTTTTCTACCCTTAACATTTCAGCCCACAACATGAAGCCATTTCTCAGATCCAGGATGACAGAGAAATGTCAAAAAAACTTTGATTGTTCTGTTTTTCAACACTTTATAGCTCAGAAACCACCCAATGAATTCCAGCCACATTTGGCAAGTCAAGATACCTACACATAGACATTATGAATGCCAAAGTTCATGGAAAACTATTGAACGGCTCCAAAGTTATTAACCCTCAAACTTTGAACTTTAACATCTATATTATAGTGTCATGGTAGTGCCACTATAGTTAGGGTTGAGTAAGCACTTTAATGTTAAACCTCAAATTTTGAACCTTAATAACCTTGCCACCGTGTGACAGATTTGCCTGAAATTTTGCATGCCAGTCTGGTACCACAGATCTCTGGATCTGGCAAGTTGCGTTATGTCGCATGTACAGTTGAGGAACTACAGAATGCCAAAAAATGCAAAAAAAAAGGACTTTTTACGCACTTCTTTGCTCACACCCACAGCCCACACAGTTTGTCCATTGGGTCCAAAATGTTCAGGGAAGATGCAGTCATGGTCACCGTTGTGACTTTCGAAGATTTGGGGAAAAATATTAAGCTGATGGAAAGCTATTCAAAATACAAATTTCCCATTATAGTCAAAGGGAAAAGTTAGCAAAAATCATGAAACTTTCACAAATGCCTATTTTTTCTTGTGCAAATGGCCTTTTTACTTTCATGATTTGGCCATCTTGTTTTCAAGAAAAATACCATGCATTTAAAATTGGGATGCTCTAGGGTAATACTGATTGTTGTCCTTACATAGTGGGGTCCTGAGGATGCTAGCCCTATCTTTTTGGGGGGATTAAACCTCAGAAATGACTTTTCCAACTTCCAGGAAAAAGTACTTTCACAAAACACTTTCGCAAATGTGAATTTTTTGTGATTTGTTTTTGTGAAACGTGCATGATTGGCAAAAGTAATTTGCAAAAGTATTCTGAAAATAACAGCAAATCTTTTCCATCCTCCTGCAACAAAATGTTTAGTTCTTTTGGGCTGAAATTTGCTGGGTGGCAAGCCCTGGTCCCACAGATGTGCCTTTTGGTGGTTTAGTGCCACAATACTACAGAGACCTAAAGTTACAGCATAACAAATTTCAGACATTTTCCCATAGGATGACATTGCAGTGCCCGTGATGCCTTTCGGGGCCTGTATCTCGAAAACGGATTGAGAGATGGATTTTTTGTCAAAAAAATTCTCAGTCCCCCAACAGGTGGACTTGGTACAGAAGTAGGCTGGAAAGCCATAAATAACATGAAATTTGAATTTTTATCCTACCTTGTATGGTTACTGAGATTTGGGACTTAGTGTTCAAATTTTTCATTTTCATGTCCGAGGCCCACTATTACGCTCCCAGACTTAGCATTCACAGTGCTTTTCACTGCCTGTATGTCATAAATGATGTGAGATATGGATTCAGTTGACCTTATAACATGTGAAATACTCGACCTTAAAACCCCACCCCCAACCCCCACACACCAACAGCTATCGAGAGTGTATAGGGTCATCAGGCCCAATCTCACCCCACTCCATGTAAACAAGCTGACATGGTAGTATAGAAAAATGGGGTAAGAGTTAGGCCTGATGACGCTATGGTACACACCAATGCCTGTTGGCATGTGGACGGGTGGTGGGGGTGGGTAGGGATGTTAACTAACTTTTGAAAGGATTAATATTTTTTCCCCAAACCATCAGAAGGCACATCAGTGACCCAAGGGCTTTCTACCCTTAACATTTCAGCCCACAACATAAACCATTTCTGAGATCCAGAATGACAAAGAAATGTAAAAAAAACCCACTCAATGAATTCCAGCCACATTTGGCAAGTCGAGATACCTATCCATGGAGAATATGCATGCCAAGTTTAATGCAAAACCATTCAATGGTTCCAAAGTCATTAAATCTCAAATTTTTAACTTTAATATCTATATTAAAGTAGCACAGTAGTGCCACTATAGTTAGGGTTGAGTAAGCACTTTATTGTTAAACCTCAAATTTTGTACCTTAATGCCTTTGCCACCATAAGAACAGATTTGCCTGAAATTTTGCATTTCATAGTCTGGTATCATAGATCTTTGGATCTGGCAAGTTGCGTTAAGGTCGCATGTATGGTTGCAGAGCTACAGAATGCCAAACAATACAAGACAACAAACTTTTTGCGCAATTCTTTGCTCGTGCCCATAGCCCGTAAGGTTTGTTCTACTAGTCCAACATGTTCATGGAAGATGCAGTCTTGGTGCAGTCTTGGTCTCCAATATGCCTTTTGAAGAGTGGGTGAAAAAATATTAAGCAGTTCAAAAGTTACTCAAAAACACATTTCCCTTTATATTCAATGGGGAAAGTTAGCAAAAATTCAATTTTCTCATTTTCATGTCCAAGACCCACTATTATGCCCCCAGAGTTAGCATTCATATCTCTTTCCACTGCCTGTATCTCAGAAATGATGTGAGATACAGCTGTGTTTGACCCTGTGTTGTGAGAACTAGTCACTCTCATGATTACAACCACACTTGAATTGTTTTCTACCTGCTGCAGTTCCCGAGATATTGGTAAATTTGTGTTACAAGTCTTCCTCAGCCTATAGGGCTGCTGTATGGCTCCGTTCTTATGTGTAAGTGTGAGCACAGGGACCAGAGGGCCCATGCTCCTACAAACAAATATCATTATGCAGTTATGGGCAGCTTGGTGGGCTCCCACCAACATATACCATTTATATTACACTTTCTCAAAAAGAAGGGAATGAACACATATACATACCATTTTTTTTTTTGCCTTTTTGTTCATGTGTATGCATGCTTACCCTCTATGCACTGTGCTGGGTTGTTAAATATATGACAGATGTGTGCCCCTTGCCCTCTTGAAGAAGTGATGTCAGAACCTTGGGTATAAAGGAAATGACGAGCATGGGGTGGAGTGAGGGGCAGGGGCAGTGAGTGGCTCCAAGCCCATGACCTTCAGAAAACAATCTACTACACCTCTGACACACCACTCCGGTGAGTGCTGCTCTTTTCAGTAAGACAACCAGCACAATTTAACAGACCACTCCACTTACACAAACCACTGCACTTAACCCAGGAATCTAAATTAAATCAATCCTCAGCCACCAGTACAATCCTAAATGTTATTGCAAAAATGTTCCTAAAAATACTAGGTCACTACACCAGCCAACAGTCCACAGGAAAAAGCAATTTCAGTAGTATTTCATTCCCTCTGGATATGAAAGTAACAACCTTCAAATATGGATACCCAATCCTGCAAGCCCCTTCTTGATTCAAACAAGAAAAAATAAAAGTGACAATATAAGCATGTGGCAAATCATCCTCACAGGTCCTAAGCAATATTTTGTCTTTTTCCAGGTTCTCAGTTCCAAATATCAGTATGCTTTCTTCCCAGCAGAATAACAAATTCCTGCTGCCTTCACCTAAAGCAGTTAAGGTCTGTATGTTAGAATTCTATTTGTGTGGCTTCTACAAACAGCTCAGTTCTGGAAAACTCCACCCAAAATAATTGATGACAATTGTATGTCTTTATTAAAGACCTTTGGTCAGCTGTCTGTTGTCCCACACTGTCAGTCTTTTACCCTGATGAGGCTTCATCAGTTTTTCTGACACCTTGGCTGAAATTAGCAACAAACGCACCACTGTAAAATGCTACAAACTCCATGGCCACATCTTCCCTAGAATTCGCATGACATTATTGAAAATTTCAGAGATGCTGCCAAGGCAGGCCACAAACACTGTAGCCTCCCTTCTGATAGGAAGGCCTTCAGCACCCTCAATCTATGCATTAAGCTAATGAGAAAGGCCAAAGTCAAGTACTTCTAACGCACGGTCACTTGCAAAGGCACTGAGCAGTCCAAATTTTTTAAAACAATACACAGCCTCATCAACTCTCCCATATTATCAACCAGTTACCAATATACTCCTGCTTCATGCTAACAAATGAAGATCTAAACAAGCATTTCACTGAAGGACTACGGGATCTCATTCCCCTATCCAGCCTTACCCAACAATCTCAACCCCATGCAACTGGCAACTTCTGCCTTCAGGTGTTCACAGCTGAATAAGTCCACAAAGAGCTCTCAGCAGTTAACACCTCCTCCAGTTGTGGTGATGATGGCATACTCCCAATTTCCTGAAAATCTGTGCTCCTGTCATAGCATCTGCCATTGCACACATTTTCAACCAGTCTCCCACAGCCAGCTTCTTCCTCTATAACTGGAAACATGTGCTAGTGATCCCCATCCATAACAGCAACTTTGCTAATGTTCTTTCAAACCTCTGCCCAATCTCCCTCCTGCCCATTCTTTCCAAAGTCTTTGAGAGGCTGGTGAACAAACACCTCTCCACCTTCTACTCTAACATAGGCTTTCTAACCCCGAATCAAGTTCAGCTTCAGTTCAGATCACCCCACTTCCATCTCCCTCCTCCATGTCACTGACCACACATATACAGGTGTGGACAAGAACATGGGCACAGGACCATCTTTAGTAACCTAGCTAAGGCTTTTGGCACCATAGTCCACTATCTCCTTCTGGTAAGCTTGCGGTTTCAGGCATCTCCACTCCCTCCCTCATTTGGTTCCACTTCTACTTATCTAATGAATCCTAATCTGTCAGGCTAGCTGGAAACATGTCCCTCCCCACTACCAGTCACTTTTGGGATCCCTAGGACTCTGTGCCTGGCCCTTTGCTGTTCACACTCTTCAAATGACCTCCCGTCAGCCATATACACCTATCATATACTGTACATATGTATGGTGATGACACAATCCTATATGCAAACAGCCTTGCTGTCTACTTTTCTTTGAGGAGTCCTTGCAAAAGGATTTCACTGCAATGCAAAAAAATGTTTTGTGGGCAACTGTCTAGCAATGAACCAAAAAACAATGGTGTGCATGCCATTTGACTCCATACTGTAGTTAAGCACCAACTCTGACTGTGTAAACCTCCACTACTCACAGGGTGAACATCTCGACTCTGTAGTGTCATACAAATACCTAGGCTTACACCTGAAAAGCATTTTAACTCCACTGGCCACATACAGTATCTCAGCTCATAGCTAAGTGTTACATGAAATTTGGAGCCCTCTAGAGAGAGTGAAGAGCTGCCTACAGCCAGCAATCTAATAATTGATAGTTAAACAAGCCATCTTCTGTCTATTAGACTATGGGGATGTAATATGCGCTAGCACTAGCTCCTCTACCCTGTCCCGACTCTCTGCAATTTTTGGCATTATTCTTTTTTTTTATTTTATTTTAATTTTTATAGAGGTACAATACATTCTATGTACAATATTATCTATAAATGCACATGTCCATCTTCCTATAACACTCAGTTCAGAACCATTCGATTGCAAAAACAGGATTACATATATTCGGTAGTAGGCAATATTCAGGTGGTACAGATTAAAATCTGTCCAGGTTATTCCCAATACCAACAACATTGCACCACCACAAAAGCAGCAGAGCCCTACTATATTAAAGTCCCTGCTACCCTGTTTCTTCCCGGCATTCCTAATTTTAATATACCAAGATGCTATCATGGAATGAATGTGAGGTCACTGGCTGAATTAAAAAAAAAAAAAAACAGGCCCTCCATCTAATTTAAAACTGTCCTAAATGTCCCATGGCACCAGCTATCATTCGCTCTAGTAGATAGTGTTCTAGAACCATATCATGCCAGATTTCTACTGCAGGGGGTCGAGATTGTTTCCAGAGTTTAGTTATTGCCTTCTTTGCTATTAAAAGAAAAGTAAATAAAAGAGAGCCTCTCTGTATTTTGTAGCCCTCAGATGGGACTGACAAAAGTGCAAACTCTGGACTGAGTGTCAGATCAGGGTCAAATATCTCTTTTAACACCTGCTCAATCTGTTGCCAGAATACTTGTAGTTTACAGCACCCTAGAAAATATGACAGGATCTGCTAACTCTAGGGATCCCAGTTCAGACACCCTCCACGTGGACCGCGGACACTGGGCGGTCAGCGCTTCTGAAGCCACCGCCTGAGACCTCCTCATCGGAATCCACCGCTTGAGAACCGAGACCCCACTAGGGATCCCAGCTCAGACGCCCTCCGCATGGACCGTGGACACCGGGCGGTCGGCGCTTCCAAAGCCGCCACCAAGACCTCCTCATCGGACTCCACCGCTTGAGAGGGCTCCACCTGGGGAATCTTGCAACCAACAGCCAGCAGGTTATCCTTGTTATCAAATTCCCTCATTTACCCAACAAACTGGAATCATGGCAGCCTCATGGCAATTCCTCCTCCTGACTGTACTGTGTATCATACCCCTTACTGGATTATTATCTGAAAAACTTGAGACTGGGAGTACACTACACCTTCATCCTGAAGACTGCTCGCCCAACCTGACTCTACACATCACATGTTATTCTATGGCTCCTTGTCAACTGACCCAGGTGGACCACCTTCTTCGAAGTGCAACTATTGCAGATTTGCCTACGCCTCCTTCCTTATCCCTAATCAATTCGAGTTACTCCCACTGGCACTACACAGCCCGAGTATTAGCCTCAGTATCCTTAGGCTTGCATAAATTAAAAAATAAATCTTGGCATCCTGGCTCCTCCTTCAAGCCAAGCTGGAAAAAGCCTCATGCTCATTGCCTTTCACTTGAATCCCTGAAAAAAATTGCTACTCCTCCTCCTTCTCTGCTCTGGCAATGTCAAACTTAATCCAGGGCCTATAAATAAACTTACCTCCCCTTCTGAGACACTATCTCTTAAAGGTCTCAGTTTTATGCACATTAACGTGTGCAGCCTGCTGAAAAAATTCACCCTTATCCAGGCATGAACCGCTCACACAATGCCAGATGTGCTTGTTATCACAGAATCCTGGCTACGGCCCTCTACGCCAAATAGCGTGATTAACATACCTAACTACCAGATCTTTAGATGTGATAGGCAATCCAGAGGAGGTGGGGTCGTCATCTACATCAAAGATAGATTTGTGGCATCAACACTTAATTCTAACTCACTGGTAGTGGGATTTGAGTGCCTGGACATAAAAATCAACCTATCCCCATCGCTAGCACTCCGAGTCATTGGGTGTTATAGACCACCATCTGCCGGTATTCAGCTCTTGTCCTATCTTACAACTATCTTGGACTCTAGCCCCCTGGAAACAATTATCCTTGGGGATCTAAACTACTACTGGCTGTCGGATGCCAGCCACCCCCTTAAATCCTGCTGCGACTCCCTTGGATTCACCCTATTCAATGAAGAGCCCACCCGTATCAACAAAAAGAATACAGCCAAAAGTACCCTTCTAGATGTCCTGCTTGTGAATAAACCTCATTCCTTCTCCCACGTTGGAACTTTTGATGTGGATGTTAGTGATCATTGCCTAATAGCTGGAGTTTGGGCAGCCAACAAAGTGCCAGCTACGGACAGATTCTCCATTAAAAGGTCAACCAGGTCTTTCGACCCAAAGGCATACCTACTTGACCTAAAAAACTCCCCTTTGTGGCAGAGTTTTTACCTTGTTAAAACAGTGGAAACTACATATTCCATACTACATGAAATCATTACCTATGGCATGACCCCAGCAAATGTTGACTCCATTAGTCAATACTTCTCATTCTCATCAGTTTCCCTCAAGGAAATGGAAGACCTGATTCTCCTCCTGGATACTAAGAAAAGTGCCGGCGCAGATGCACTTGAACCATACTTCCTAAAGATAGCATGCCACGTACTGGCAGTGCCAATTACTCATTTATTCAACCTGTCCCTAACACAAGGTACCCTCCCTGAAATATGGAAGATCGCACACATTATCCTGTTATTTAAATCTGGAGACCTTTGCGACCTTAATAACTATAGGCCAATCTCTCTCCTTCCCACACTCTCAAAGCTACTGGAAAAAATAGTAAATGGCCAACTAAGATCCTTCATCGACAGAGAAAAATTACTGAACCCCCTTCAATCTGGATTCAGAGCCAACCACAGCACAGTCTCGCCATCAGCTAAAGTAACCAATGACTGGCAACAGGAATTGGAGCAAAAAAAGTCAGTATGCGCTGTGTTTCTTGACCTCAGCAAAGCATTCGACACAGTCGACCACAACCTGCTCCTCGACTCGCTAAAAACACTAGGACTGGATGCTACTTCTCTAAATTGGTTCTCTGAATATCTGACAGGCAGATACCAACAGGTGAAAGCGGATGGCAAATTATCTGCCTTAAAACTCTTACAAAGAGGTGTACCTCAGGGATCCATATTAGGTCCCCTCCTCTTTGCAGTATATATCAACAACATCGATGAGGGAATCAAGGATGCCAGTATTCACCTATTCGCAGATGACACAGTACTTTACCTGAGTCGTCCCACACCAAAAGAAGCTTGTGCTGACCTACAAAAAGATTTCAATCTCCTGCAACTCCAACTAATCAATAAAAAACTGTTATTAAACGCTAAGAAAACTAAAGCCATGTTACTTTCCCCCGCATACTACAAAAGCGCTACTGACTCCCTCCCCCCAATAACCATGTTGCTGGGAGAGTGCTTAGAATATGTTCCGAAATTCAGATATCTTGGGGTCTGGATCGACTGTAAACTCTCCTTCACTGACCACCTGGAAGACTTGCTGAAAAAATTAAGGCAAAGACTTGACCTTTTTTACAGCATAAGAAGATTTCTTATAGTAGACGCAAAGAAACGACTAGTCTAAGCTACGTTCCTGTCCTTAATTGACTATGCAGACTTCATATAAAGTAGCTGTGCGGCTTCCTATCTTGGAAAATTGGATACGCTTTACCACAGAGCTACACGCTTCATCACCGACCTCCCCTTCTCTACCCATCATTGCGCACTATATGCCGCCATGGGCTGGACCTCACTTCATTATAGGCGCAACCTTAATGCAGCACTCTGGACACTTAGAGCCATCAGTGGCAAACTCCCGCAATACATCATCAAATGTCTGTCTCCGATTGTGCCCAGGAATTATTCCCTTAGAAGCTGCTCACAACTCTTGCTAAATATATCTAGGGCACTCACACGCGTTGGGAGAGCCGCCTTTGGATTCTCACTCCCAACAATATGGAATAAAACCCAAAAAATTCTTAAGCTGAAAACCCCAGTAAGCACCATTTTCTTAAAAAGGCTTTACCATCATGGCATTATGGAAATTTGCAACTGTTTTACTAGATGCTAACTAACCTCCCTCCATCAAATGGCGGCCCTCATACGGCGGCCACCCACTGAAATACGTGCTACTGCCTCTGACATGCCCACCAGCAGATACACAGGATCTATTGCGGAACTCCCATATCTTATTCTCCAACACTTTGAACAGCTGCAGCCTGATTCTAGCACATGCTACTGCACTTGGGGATAACTATCGTCCAAAAATATTCGGTCCCTTGTCCATCCAACTGCTCCCTCTGCCCCAATCCCCAGGATCTATCCAGCTATGCCTCTGCTCCTATATTCCTCCTCTTGCGCTTAGTATAATGTCTGCTTTTTCCTCCATATGTTGCCGCGTTCTGGTGTAAAATCGCTTCTTCGCTTCTCGTACGCCCCCCCTTCCAATTCCTCACTCCGCTCTAACAATTAGGTCCTCTTCGTTTGCGCCCCTATTCCCTACCTCTCCCTGCATTATTCCCTGACATCTTCTTCTTGATATGCCGACTGTCTTCTAAACACATTCTGCTATAAGATGCACAGTTTTGGGGCATGGATCCAGCACAAGTTCACTACCCATGACTGCTTGTAGATCTATGTTCAATGTATATTACCTGTAAATGTGCATTTTTACTATAGTAGCAGCTATTTTTACTGTTTGTACTATTGTAACTTGACTCTGTATTATTACTGTATGACCGCAGGTCCACCTTGTAAATGAGCTTGCTCAATGGTGCCCGCCTGGATAAATAAAGATATCGATTGATTGATTGATTAACCCCCCTCCGCATTGCCTCGAAAAATCTGCTCCTATTTGCCAACCTAACTGGGGTATTGCAGTACCTATTACGAGACTTCTATGTGAATTTCCACCAATAAGAGGACAAAGAAAACCCCAGTGAAGGACGGGTATACTTCAACCAATGGTCATAGGATACCCTGTTAGGTAATTCTTTATTCCAGACATCTAAGACTGTCTCCGAGGAATCAGAAGTAAACTCCCTAAGACCTCTATATAGTAAACCTGATCAGATGTGGGAGCATGGACCTTCAAATCACATTAATTATCAAATTCAAGAAGAGAGGAGGGGGATTTGGTGAACAACTTTTTTCTGGGCCTTTGTGGTGGAGAAAGGTCTGGACTTGTAGGTATCTATAATACTGTCTATTAGACAGGCAAACTCTTGTTGAAGCTGGACAAAGGGAACCACCCCATGAGAATCTAGAAATTGGTAAATAAAGAAGAGCCCTTTTCTATGCCAGTTCCAGAAAGTTAATTCAAAATGGGCTGGTAAAAAAATCAGATTCTGCTGTTAATAACCTCAAATAATAAAATAATGGTTCCATGGCAGGTAACGCCCTGACCCTGTACCACATATTTATAGTCTGTTGCGCTCCCATATAATAGTCTGTAATTTTTGGTAAGGCAGAAGGTGGGACAAGAATTACCCCCTGGTCATTCTTGATGATGTTCTGTAGCAAAACTGGTAGGAGGTTGTGGGTCTCACTGTGAGCTCTCATTTTAGCAGGATGTAAGTGCTTTTTTGGCTGCTTTTGTATTTATGAATGTTTTGAATAAAGCATTATTTTTATATGCTTAACAACTTGTTTGATTATTTGCTTGTGGGTCCATTTGTCTAGACTGCAGTGGGTTGTGCTGGAGTTTTGTGTCTTGCTGGTTGTTGCTCTCACTAGCACACCCGGCCATTTGGGGTGGCTTTTTTCCTTGTCTTTTAAAGAAAGATCCCCTAAGACATCGATGTGCTCCACAGAAACAGAAATAATCTATCCTAGATAAGGTCTTAGACCTTGGCGATTCATAAGTGTACCCATCCTCTTTGGAATAAAAATGTTGCCAGACATCAAGAAGCCCCAAAGCAGTAATCTGAGAGTGCAGCAATCTCTGGGCAGGGGACCTTCTATGACTTTGTGGGTGTGAGGTATCTAATTTGGGGTTTAAAGTAATGTTAAAATCCTCTCCCATGATTAGCGTCCCCTTTTGAATAGCCATAAGTTGATTAAGGAGTTGACTTACTCTAACTGGGGGGCCGGAGGAAGGTACACATTAGCAAGGGTAATATCTCACCCATATAGTGTTCCCTGAACAATGATATAACAGCCAGCAGGATTGACATGTTCAACTCCCACTTCCAATGGGAGGGTGGTAGGTAGCAGTATTGCCACACCTCTTCTCCGCACCGTCTTACTCGAGGCTGAATCAAATTTATACCTCCTTCCTGCAGCCAACTTTATATGTTCAGAGGGAGTCAAATGGGTCTCCTGTATGTAAAAAATATCTGGGGCTTGCTGCTTAAGATATTAAAGCAATCTTGATCATTTAACTGGGCTGCTAAATCCATTTATGTTAAGTGAAAGCACTGAAATAGGTGAACTAGCCATCATTATAAAGCTTATAGAGAGTTCCTGTTCCCTTTGGATATGTAGAAGCCCAACCCTTCCCAAGCAGCACCACAGACAGTCCCCAATACCACCCTCCTGTCCATTTATCTCTGTACAAGTACTGATTAAAATAAAATGCAATGATTCTGATTATACCGTTTCTAATCTGATATTCATCACATACTAGCTGAACCATATATCTAAACAAAGTACCTCTAATTAACTTATACCACAACATAAAACTTGTAAACCCCTGTAACCAATTTGCCCACAAGGACAGTAACTCCTCTAACTTATATATAAACTGTAGAACTGGTAAAACATACCATGCAAGATAGATAAAAATACTATAAAATGAAACTTCCAAGGCTGGGGAGGTTATACTTGTCCCCCCTAGGATTCCTATATGGTCTCTTGGTAAAAAACCTGATCCAAAAGGAGAGGAGAGGAGGTAATGCCCAGGTCTCCAAAGCCTGGGGCCTTCTGGGAGTTTATTTGTGCTCCAACATAAAAAAAAGAGAAGGCCCCAAAAAAAGATTTGTAGGCTACGGAATACAAATGCCCCTGGTATCATCAAACATGTCAATGTCCACCTAGCTGAAGTCTCTACTCCCAGTATATTTGAATAAACTTTTAATCCTGTGCTACGAGCACCATATATTTAGAGTGGTGAGCCTGGCAGTTATTTAACAAAAAGAAAAGGGAAAAAACTGATCCCATTTAAGTGTCAGATCTTAAGTCATCATAGAGCAGGGTTCTGTAAAAGTGAAAGCCCCGAATTCAAAGCCATATGGGGGACGGGGGGGGGGGAGCCATGTCTCACCTCCTACACCACCTTGGCAAGTGACCTGCCTAGGTATAGTATAGTTATAAACAAACAAAATCTGATGGGCCTAGAGTCAGGGCAGTGAAAGGAGCAGCCCTAGGGATCACCCCTACCCCCATCACCCAACTGACCTCCAGGTACAGTGCCAAAGGTACAGAAGTCTCACTTAGGTCTGCTCTGTCATCGAGGTAGGCTCCATACAATGAAATGCTGACAGCACTTTCTTTGGGTCTCTATTGTTGTTGTGTTTCTCATCTGCCACACCTCTCTGCATTGTTTGCCATCTCGGACGTCTGGAGGTGGAATCCACTGTTGCCATCGTGCTCTCAGGAAAATGCAGGCCCATTTTGGTATGCTCTATCTTGTCCTCTTGTGCTGAAGCAAATTCTTTTTTGCCACCAGGGAGGTGGACTAGCAACCGGGCAGGGTAAGGAGGTGAAAATTTCTGTCCAACAGCTTTGATAATGGGCAACAGCAGCAGATATGCTCGATGACGCCTCATAGTTTTCAGGGCATAATTGTGGTCCAAATAGAAATGTTTCTTGCCATAGAAAATGTTTTGCTTTCTACAGGCTAATAAAAGGATTTGCTCTTTGGTAGAATAGTTATTAAAGCAGGCTATAATAGACCTAGCAGGAGCCGAGGGGTAGCCTGGTTTTGGCAATAAGGCAGGTGCACCTACTCTAGGTTTAGATGTAGTCTTTCAGGGAGCTCCAGAGCTGTGCACAAGAGGGTGCCCACAAAGTCCTTGATGTTAAAGCCTTAAGAACCCTCTGGGATACAATAGATTCGAATGTTCTCCCTGCGAGCCCTATTTTTGGCATTCTCCTGCCTGGCTTCCAGAACTTCTTGTTGCAGTTGAATAAGTTGAATTAGCCGGCCCAGTAGCGCTGAGGGTTGAGGCGCTGGACGCCACACCTCGCGCCACGCCGCCACCCATGTTCCGGGAACGGGCACGGTGGCCGGGGTCGGCGGGCGGAGATGGATTGAGCGTCCGAGGACTGCCTCCATCTCTGGGGTGGGATTTGGCGCCGGTGCTTGTCTGACCCAGCAGAGGCTGGGATTGACAGCACTTAGCCGCAAGACAAGGGGAAGGCGGGATGTGGCAGACGCTTGACTAGTGCACCCATGGGAGCGTGCGCGCACTCAGTCGCTGGCGTCATTGCATGCCACAGCCCGTCGGGAGGAAAAAACAAAACAAAAAAAAACCCAGAAAAATGGGTGTCCGGCTGCGCGACGTCGTTCCCCGGTGCCACTCCTGGAGGACGCCTCCCTGGCATGGATCCTTTGTGGTAGGTCAGTCGCTCCTCACCACCCTGCCATAGAAGGAGTGGTCGCGGGGTGCTGAAGGGAGGGGGTCTCATGTCGGGGGTGGCACCGGGGGAACAACAGTCACGGGGGGTTGTAGCCGGCTCGGGAGAAAATAAACACCCAAAAAAAAAAAAAAAAAACAAAGAATAAGTTGAATTTGTAGCTCCATATCGTCTACCCTATTCTTGGTAGCTGTGAGCTGCCTTTCCATATCGTCAGCTCATTGCTCTAACTGCATGACTTCTTTTCGGAGTTCTCCATACAGCTGTTTGACTTCCGCATGAAAAGAGAGTAACTTCTGCTATATTAAATCTAGCTTCACTTTCTTAGTTTTTGGTTTAGGTGGTAAGCGAAGATTCCTCTGTATAGATTTGCGAAAGCCCAGGTGTTTGACGTCCTGCATGGTTTCAGGCCCTGGGACCTCAGACTCCGATCTCTACACATTGCTCTCCATCTGAAATTACGAAGATTAACAGCACTGATGCTGAAACCATGATACCCTCCATTACCAATCTGAAGTTAAATTTAATGAGTTGCTCCACGTTAAAGCACTTAATGGAGGGTATCAAGTCGGGAGTTAGAGCACCACTCAAAGCCAGGTGGCCATCATTCGTGGGGGCAGAAGTGAAAGTCACCTTTCGGCATTATTCTTGATGATCTGCTTGACCCTGAAAAACAGGTCTTGTCAGTCATTAGGGACGTTTTTTCCCATCTCCGGAATATTGCCAGTATACAACCATTACTGCCTCTCACTGACATGGCTACGCTTTTCCATGTCTTTGTTACTAACCAACTTAATTACTGTAACACTCCATACCTAGGGCTGTCTGGAGGTTTGATGTGTCACCTGCAGCTAGTGCAGAATGCTGCAGCCAGGATGTTGACTGGTACCTCTGTGAGGGACCATGTCACACCTGTCCTGTACTCTCTGCACTAGCTACCTGTGAGAGTGCGCATCATCTCTAAGATAAGCTTGTTAACATACAAGGCCCTATGCAGTCTGGGACCTGACTATCTTAAACAGCTCCTGATTCTATAGTCTCCAATCTGCCCTGGAAGCTCCACCAAAGCTGGCTTCTCAGTTGTACCATGCTACCATTTAAAAAGATTGGGAGAGGCTGGCCCAGTGGTGCAGAGGGCTGAGGTGCTGGATGCCACACCTCACGGCATGCTGGTGACCCTGGTTTGGGAACGAGCCTGGGTTGCCAGAAGTCGGCGCCGGGGGGGGAGGACTGAGCAGGATGGAGCTGCCGGCAGGCAGCTCTCCTCTCCGGGGTTGGAAGAGCAGCTTCCCTTGGCTAATGGCTGCCTCTGATGGAGGTCAGGAGGTAGCACAGGCTGTAGGGTGCACAGCGCTAGTCCAATGGGGTGGGCGGAAGGGGGTCGTTACCAGATCTGAAGGTGCATGCGCGCCTCCACACACATGTGTCATTCTCTCAGGGCCCTTGGGTGAAAATTGTGGATGAAAATGCTGGTGGCAGAATGATAACCGACTCCCCGCAGGTGCCGCACCTGGGCTGGGCATTAGGTAAACCCTGGTAATTCCAGGTGACGGGGCTGGGTGAGTCAGTTGGATTAGGGCCATCCGGTGAGCGCAGAAAAAAATCTGACATGATAAAAAAAAAAAAAAAAAGATTGGGAGCTAGGGCCTTTGGGGTGGCTGCTTCTGTCCTGTAGAATTCTCTTCTACCATACATTAAGGCTGCCAGCATGGTGGAGGCCTTCAGAACCTCTTTTAAAACTTATTTGATAAGGCTTTTAATCTTCTCTGAATTAACCTATTTTGGGGGCTGTATTAGTTCATTTTACTGTTATTTTGTTAAGCACTCTGAGCCACTGGATAGAGCACTATATTAATAAAACTTGCCTTGCCTTAATGGCTTATGTATATTTGTATCATCATGCCCCTCCAGAACCCAGTGCTGCACCATTTATAATGCATTCAAAAGGATCCCACCCTCAGAGAGGCACCTGTTACATACTGCTGTAATGGGGGCAAATTACCATGTAGCCTAGTGTACCATCTCTCACACAAGCAACAAACTGGTCATACTTCCTCAAATCTGAGGAAGGCTGCCATTTCCAAATCCACACTGCAGGAAAACCCTAGGGCGAGACTCAGTCTTATACAGGCTCCCCACTATCTGGAACAGTTTTCCTATCTAAATTACCTCATTCAACACCTACATCTCGTGTAAGAAACACATTATTGATCATCTCTCCTCCTTGCTGTTATACCTTACCTCCACCAGTCTGACCTCTGGTGGTTATAATAAAACATGGAGGGTGATTCATAGCAGGCCTGCTGCTACATAGAGAGGCAGTTTGGTACTGCTACTGCAGGTTTGATCCTTGGGGGGCCTTAATGCTACTTTCACTTACTTAATACTGTACAGGTTATCTACAATATAAACATAGAATTTGACAGCAGATAAGGACTGCTAGGCCTACCCAGTCTGCCCATTTTCTTACCGTTCAGATAAGCTGCAGATCCTAGTTAACCAACAGCCTATGACTTCCTACCCTGCACTAGAAATGCCTTATGTCTGTCCCATATGTTTTTTAATTCCCCAACTGTTTTTGACCTCACTACCTCCTTTGGAAGGCCGTTCCATGCATCCACCATCCTCTCTGTGAAAAAATACTTCTTCACGTTGCCCCTTAGCCATCCCCCCATTATCTTCAAATTTTGCACCCTTGTTCTTGCACATCTCTTATTCTGAAAGATACTACCCTCTTGGACTTTGTTGATTCCCTTGAGATACTTGAATATTTCTATCATGTCCATTCCTATAGGGTATACATATTCTGCTCCTTTAGTCTTTCTTGATATGGCTTCTGGTGCAGACCCTGCACCATTTTAGTTGCCCTCCTCTGGACTGCCTCCATCCAGTCAATGTTCTTGTGGAGATGGGGTCTCCAGAACTACATGCAGTAGTCCAGATGGGGTCTCATCAATTGTCTTTACAGAGGGATAACAGCTTCCTGTTTTCTACTACTGATGCCTCTCCCTATCCATCCAAGTATCCCCCCAGCCCTCTTTACTCAACCAACCAATCAATCAAATCTTTATTTATCCAGGCGAACATCGTTGAGCAAGCTCATTTACAAGATGGACCTGGTTAAATCCAGATTATATTACAAACAAGCAGCAATATTTCAGTTGGAATAAAACATAGTAGAAGTGGAAATCAGGATACACAAATGTACATAGTATAACAGTTGATTCTAGAGCATCAACAAGACCAGTGAACAGTGGGAACAGGCAAGTCCACAGAGATACAGAGATGAATATTGTTACAGTAATTTTCATAAGAAAAAAAAGGACAGGCGAGACCCAGGTATCGCTATCATGGCAGACAGACAGAAATAAGTGACAACACCTTTTTTCTTGACCAGTTCACAAATGAATAAAACAGGTATATCTATGACTGAAGAAAGCAGACAGCCTGCCAGGCACTAACACGGCATCTCCAGGGAGCGCTTACATCTGGGCTGTGGGCGGCTGTACCGCGGTGTACTGGAGGAAGGTGTGAGCGAGGTACTGAGGCACGGGTGGAACAGCACTTACCGCATATATTATCCAAGACTGGGTGTTAGTGCTAGCTGTCCAGGTACAACATACCATTGGGCTACGGGATGGTCACAAGGCAGGGATGGTATGAATATGCTAGGGCGCCTGGGGCCAGTCTCGGTCAACAATTCAAAAGGGAGCTTAATCACTCATACTACTGATAATATCACTTTAGCCGTATGGAAGGATTACATCAGTCAGGGAATGAAGTGGTTATAGCTATTTTAGCAGAGTATGGCAGACCATTTGATTTTTGCCTGCATTTGAGGGATTGCCGAAGAAAACTGCAGGAGCCATTTCGGAGCAGGGCCCGGAAGGTGCTCGTGATCTGATTGGTTGGCGGCTTTAGCTGTGCTTTGTTGGAGAAGAGTCTGGATGAATGGTCTCGGATGACAGCTTGTGAAGGTGCAACCACCCAGGAAGTAGAGATTTTGTGCTTTGGGTTCAGATGTCTCTGTAAGACTTACCTATATCACGCGAGAGGGGTACAGGGACCGGAAATAATAAATTCATGTGGATTAATAAAACATGCACAAATTAACCTGGGATATGGCCGGTCATGTCTAAGGCCAATCTCTGGGGAGCCAGCTAACAGCAGTTAATGATTAGGAGCCAGGGTAACAGCTGCAATGTTCACACACATCTTGGGCATATAATGACTTGAAAGCATTAATGCTTCGGCGGTAACTTAGTTTCAGTAGTTTTTGCATTTTGTTCCATAAAGTCATCAACGTGAAGCTAAATGCCATTCTGCCAAAGCGGGTGGTTGCTTTAGGGATGCATAGAGAGATATATGAGGCACTCCTAGCTCACTTATGGGAAGACATTCAGAAATAAGATGGCTCTGTAGGTCCAAAGGACTACATTTCTTTCACACCTGAATGTAAGTGAGGACCATCCTACAGCTTTGTACAATAGGCAGTGATGGGTAGAGAGGGGAAGACCAGTAATGTACCTGATGGCCCTATGATAAAGTGTGTCCAACTTGTTAAGTGAGGCTTTGGGACAGTGGCTATATAGAAAATCTCCATAGTCGATTAGGGAGAGAAAAGTAGATTGGACTAGTCGCAGTTTGGCATCACGAGTGAGGAACTGGCTAATTCTATAGAAAAGACCCAACCTCTGCCTTAGCTTCTTTGCCAGGTCTTCAACATGCTCAGAGAATGTGAGGTTCTGATCTAGCCACACTCCTAAGTATTTAAACTTGGGGATAAAATCCAATTTCTCTCCCAGAATTGTGGTGATCAGAGGCAGTGACCCAGAGCTAGCAGGATATGTAATTCGGCTATAGGGTGTGAACAGCATTGCCTTCTTCTTTTTTGCATTTAAAAGAAGCTTTTTATGGAGGAGCTGAGTCTGAAGTAGGTCAAATTCTTCCTGTAGGTCTGCACAGGCAGCATCGGCAGTTGGACGACTTATGTAAACCACTGTGTCATCAGCAAACAGACGGATTTTTGCCTTGTTGATGCCTTCTCACATTGCTTGCCTACCTTTAGGTCATCTGATATGACTACCCCCAAGTTCCATTCAATTTTTGTTGTTCTTAGTACCTCTCCTCCCACATATTTTGTACTCTTCCCCTGGGTTTTGTTTCTCAGGTGCATTACCTTGCACTTCTTTGTATTGAATCTAAGCTGCCATACTTTTATCATTTCTCCAATCTTGCCAAGTCCCTTCTTATCCTTTCTACCCCCCCCCGTGTATCGACCCTGTTGCCAGTCTTTGTGTCATCTGCAAAGAGGCATACTTTTACTTCCAGCCCCTCCACAATGTCACCTATAAAGACATTAAAGATGATCTGTCCCAATACTGAACCTTTCAGTACCCCGCTAGTAACCCATATTTCTTCAGAGTGGACTCCATGTACTATTACCTTCTGTGTCCTGTTGGCCAATCAATTTGTTATCCAGGATACCACCCTGGGACCCACTCCCAGGCTGGCTAACTTGTTTATTAATCTTTTGTGTGGGACTGTGTCGAATGCCTTGCTAAAGTCAAGGTAGGCCACATCCACAGCCCCACTCCTGTCTACTACTTTGGCCACACAGTCAAAGAAATCTATTAGATTCATCTGACATGACCTTCATGCTGTGAATCCAAGCTGCCTTGGGTCTTGTGCCCCGCTGACCTCAAGGTACTCACCAATTCTTTCCTTCAGAAATGATTCCATAATTTTCACTACCACTGAGGTCAAACTACCAGATCTGTAGTCTCCTGCCTCTGCCTTGCTCCCAGTTTTGTTGAGAAGAATCACATCAACTGTCCCCCAGTCCTCAGGTACCACATTATCGTCCCATGATTTGAGGAAGAGGGTAGCCAGTGGTGTTACTGGTTCTCCTCTTACTTCTTTTAGAATTCTTGGGTGAATCCCGTCAGGCCCCATTGCTTTGTTCACTTTGAGTTTCAATTCTTTCAGGACCCTTTCTTCTGTGAATGGGCTGATATCGACCCCCCTGCATCCAGAGTGCTTCTATTGTTTGGTTTAGGCACCTACCCCTCCTCTTTTATGAACACTGAGCAAAAGTATTCATTCAGTATCTCTGCCTTTTTACTGTCACCCTCTGCCCACCTCCCCTCCCATTTATTAAGCTTCACTCTCCCTGGCCCTTGGTCTTTCTTTGCTCCCTAATGTACCTGTAAATGGTTTTATGCCCCTTCTGAACAGAGTTAACTATCTTCTCCTTGGTTTGGACCTTTGCTTTTCTGACTGCCTTGCCCACTTCCTTCTGCTTTACCTGATACAGTTCCCTGTCTTGCCCTTTCTGTGATTCCTTATACTTCCTGATTGCTATCTTTTACTAAGCCTCCCTGCCACCTCTTTTGAGAACCATAGTAGTTTTTTTTCCTTTGTTTTGTTTTGTTTATTTGTTTCACACAAAGGCTTGTTGCCTCTGTGATGACAGTTTGGGTTTTTTCCCATTGTTCCTCCACCCTTCCTTCCTGCTCACTTGCTAGTGCATTCCTTAGGCATTCTCCCATTTTGCCAAAATCAGCTCTTCTAAAATCCAGTTTATTTATTAAAACATATCAGAATTAAAACCTTTGAGTCAGAGACTCCTTTACAAAGGCTCTAGAGTAATACATTAGTATGGACATAGTTAGACAACAGGGCTAGTATATAGGGCAAGCTAACAGAGAGGAATAGATCACAATGCGCATAAAGGCAGCAAAGCAATTATCACATCATACAGTAAACTACAAGACATGGATACTAGGTAATCCATATATTACATTGATTAGCAGCAGTCATGACCAGAGTAGTAAATTAGAAGACATGGATACTAGGCAATCTGTATGTTACGTTTATTAGCGACAGTCATTACCAGAGTAGCATAATCATTGACTGTTGGTGGAAACAGCAGGGCCTAGTCTCTGTGGGTCTAACACTATGCTTAAATGGGTAAATAAAGCAGGACCAGCATAGGAGGAAGTCCATTGTCCTAGAGGGCCTTGCAGGATTGATGGGGGATCAGTAGCAGTCACAGGCAACATCCTGCTGGATAGGTTCCCAAAGGATGGATTTGAAATGGCCAGGTTTAGATTCAGAGAGTAAGGTCTTGGGAGTGTGTTCAACCAGAGAGGAGCCCGGTACGAAAGGTTCTTTTACCCATCGTGGTTTTGCAGAGAGGGACATGGTAGGGGGATTTCTCAGAGTTACGTGTGAGTTTGGTGAATTGAGCTGGGTGAAGAAGAGGTGTGAGAACCACAGGGGTAAGACCAGCTATGATTTTTTTGGCAAGGAGATAGGTCTGGTATTTCAGTTGCCCATCAAGGATGAGCCACTTGGTGAGAGTATAAAGTGTGTAGGTGCGGGTCAGTCAGTCACAGCCAGTGGCCAGCCTACATGCCTTATTCAGAGAGATCCTCATCTTATTGAGGACTGTGCTGTCAGCTGCAACATAGATCAGGATGCCATAGTTGATTAGTGACAGGACTGACAAAGCAACTGCTAACTGCAAGGCATTGGGGGGAGGCAGTGCTTGTAACTGTGTAGTAGACCAATGTGTAAGTTGACAGCTGAGCTCAGGTGGTGGACATGATCATGGTAGGTAAGCCTGGAGTCCAGGGTGACCCCTAGGTATTTGAAGGAGGTGACCTTCTCCAAAGTTTCATTAAGGGAGTTTTGTATGTGCAGGGGGTGGCCACTATGTTTATTTTGGGCATGAGCAAACAACATGGATTTTATTTTTTTATAGTTTAGTACAAGTCTATGATCAGCAAACCAACACTCAGCCTCTCTTAAAGATTTCTTGAGGGTCTACTGGAGAGCAGTACGGTCAGAGTGGGTGTTGAACTGTACCACATCGTCTGCATGTAGTAGGAGTTTACCAGAGCACGCATTCAGAAGGGAGTTGAGAAAGAAGCTAAATAGCAGGGGTTCAAGAATTGATCCCTGTGGGACTCTGGAGGTGACTGGGAGGGGAAGGACAGTGTGTGAGTTATTTTTACTTGCTGAGATCTGTCAAAAAGGTAATCAGCAAACCAGCCTAGGGTGTTCTGTGAGAGACCTAGTTGGGTAAGGGAGGACAGTAGCAGTGAGTGGTGAATGGTGTCAAAAGCTTTCAACAGGTCTACAAGTACTGCCCCCGCAATGTGACCAGCAACTAGAGATGAGTGTAAAGCATTAGTAAATTCCAATAGAGCAGTGATGGTACTGTGGCTCTTGCACAAGCCATATTATTCATGACATAGCAAGTTGTATTTGGAAAGATGGTCAGAGAGTTGGGTGGCAATGATTTTTTCAAGGGCTTTGGAGACTGGTGGTAATATAGATATGGGACAGTAGTTCCCTGGTATGGTACGATCACCACTCTTATGGATAGGCATAATGAGGGCTGTTTTCCACTTCATTGGGAATTGACCTAAGGAGAGACAGTGGTTCAGGAGAGTAGTGAGTGGGTAGAGTTCCTCATTGAGTGTTAATCTCAGTAATTTAAGATTCAGGGAATCATTGCTAAATCTAGATTTGCTGAGTGCTTTTAGCAGGAATTGGGCGGCTTCTCATTGGGAGGTAGTTCTGAAACAAAAGGGGGTGCTTGGGTGGTGGCAGAGGGAAGGGTTGTTGGGGCAAAGACATTTGGTGGGAGCACAGTGCTGAGATCAGAGAATGAGGAGTTCAGTGTGTTCGCTATTAGCTCAGGATCAGTAGTGACACACCCATTTACACACATTTGAGAGGGCAGGACAGTTAAAGTTTTGCCATTAAGTTCTTTTAGGTTATCCCAGACCGTACACCCTGAGCCCCAGGAGGACGTGAAGGTAGTCCAGTAATAATCAGCCTTTGCCTTGCGGATCTTCATAGAAACATAGAAACATAGACATTGACAGTAGATAAGGACCACTTGGCTCACCTAGTCTGCCCATTTCCCTACCTTCTGGATAAGCTGCAGATCCTAGCTAACCAACAACCTATTTCTTTCTACCCCACAAGAATTGCCTTATGTCTGTCCCATGCATTTTTGAATTCTCCCACAGATATAGACTCTACAACCTCCTCAGGAAGGCAGTTCCATGTATCCACCACCCTCTCTGTAAAAAAAATACTTCCTCACATTGCCCCTGAGCTGTCCCCCCTCTATCTTGAAATTGTGTCCCCTTGTTCTTGCACATCTCTTTTACTGAAAGATGCTTCCCTCTTGGACTTTGTTGGTTTCATTGGGGTACTTAAAAGTTTCTATCATGTCCCTCCTCTCCCTCCTTTCCTCAAAGGTATACATATTAAGCTCCTTTAGTCTCTCCTTGTATGGCTTCTGTTGCAGACACTGCACCATTTTAGTTGCCCTTCTCTGGACTGCATCCATCCTGTCTACGTCCTTGCAGAGATGGGATCTCCAGAACTGGATGCAGTACTCCAGATGGGGTCTCACCAACTATCTGTACAGAGGGATAACAACTTCCTGTTTTCTACTGGTGATGTCTCTCCCTATACATCCCAGTATCCCCCAGCCCTCTCTACTGCCTTCTCACATTGCTTGCTAACATTAAGGTCATCTGATATGATTACTCCCATATCCCTTTCTGTTTTTGTTGTTGTTACTAACTCCCCACATTGTGTACTCTTCCCCTGGGTGCATTTGTCCCGGACCACCTGATAATGCTGCGTATTAACTGGCTTTCCAGTCTTCAGGGCTGTATGCCACAGAATATCCTTATCCCACATTTGGTCTAGCAGGGATTGTGAGATCCAGGGGGTGTCAGTGCCTTTGATGACACGTCTGCTAAGAGCTGCAAAGAGATCACAGGCTGCATTAAAAGAACAAATAAAAAACTCCAAGGCAGAGTCAATATCCAGATCAGCAGCTATAAGGCACCGATCCCAGTTTGCTAGGTATTGTTTGAGGTGCCTCAGTTTACCTGGTTTGAGATGCCATTGAAGAACAAGTTTGGGTGTTTTTTTTTGGCCATGTAGGACCAGTGACATTGTATGAATGAGTGATCACTCAGTGAGTTAGGTAGTACACTAACTTTTATGAATTTGTTTGGGCGGTTGATTAAGTACGAGGTCAAGGATGGCTGAGGTGCCAGTTCTTAGGTTGTGACGGGTGGCAGTGGGTACAATTTGTGTGAGATCAATGGCTGCTATGGCATCTTTTAGGGGTTCAGTAGTGTCAGTGGACCAGTTAACATTGAAATCACCCAAGGCAATGATTTCAGACTTGTCCGGTAGTTGGGAGAGATGTGCTAGGACTGACGGAAAGGCAACTTTTTGGTTCTGGGGAAGGCATTAGGATTCTAAGATGGCTGCCTGAGGGGATGTATGTTTGGATGTGAGCTCCGCACCTCCTCAATATAAATGGAATTACCTTGTCATGCGAGCAGCTCTCCTGAATGTGCTTGGCGATTAAAACTATAAGGAGATGCTGTCATGTCGAAATAATCAAGAAGAGGCAAATTGCTAACTGAAGCACCCGAAAGAAATAAAAAACAAGACTTCGTCAAAGAAAAACCCCAAACAACTTGGATTAGGAAATAAAACTTTATTTGACTGTGATGTGGTATCAGGTTCATCTGGTTCTACTACACCTCCTGTGGGGTGAACGAGGCTTCAGCAAAAAACACTAAAATTTTTATCAGTTTTGGATCAAGGTCTGTTAAAAATACTGAACTTGTTATCTCCACTCGATACAACCCAATGCAATCCTGGTTTAATATGCCTAAGGAAAAAGTAAACCCTGGAGATGGTGAATGGGACCTAACAATTTTCTTTTGTGCAGAAGAAAGGATTTCTCAACCAGTGACTTCTCTGACTACTGTGACACAGAATGGCGGCTCTTCATCGACGGAGACTTCGAACATGCTGTCTCATTCCGAATCCCAAGTGGTAAAACAAACTATACTTCTACCTAATGTCACAATGGTACAACAGCCTAGCAGCAGTAATAATATGCCTAATACTATCAGTGCATCTATTACGATGGAGAAATGTACAGGAGGGGAAGGTGTATTCTTACAGCAAAACTTACCTATAGCAGTGAATTGCAAGGCTGTAATGAAAGTGGGAGCAAACTCAGTAAGGAATATAACTGAAGCTTCGCAAAAATCCTATGAACGTGATTTTTCTTGACAAATTTAAAGATGAAATCAAAGCAGATATTAAAATGGGGTTTGACCAGATAACTGAGGCACTATCGGGGCTCACCCTAACTATTAAGGAACTCAGCACAAAAATGGACTCCCTATCTAAACAAACGACTGAAGCAGAAAACAGAATTACTTTGTTGGAAGATACAGTGTCTCCACTACAACAACAATTAGCAGAATGTAAAACTTAGCTAGAACTTCTCCAACAAAAAATAGTAAATCAAGAAGAGCGGTCCAGATGCAACAACCTTGGATTAATCAACATTATGGAGGGTGCTGAAGGCAAGGACCCCACTCAATTTTTTGAAACAGTTTTAACTAATGCTCTGGGGCTAAAATATTCAGATGAAAAAATCTTGCTAGATAGGGCCCACAGAGCTGGTCCCAATCCCATAGAACTTCAACATGCCTCACCTCAGCAGCTACTGGCTAGGCCAGTATATGTTAGGATTCATAATTACCAGGATCGAGAAAGACTCCTTCAAAAAGCAAGAATTGAAATGGGTTTAACAGCAGAAGGAATTAAATTTTCTGCCTTTCCTGACTTTAGTTCAGAAACTGTCTCCTCAAGAAAAAGCTTTGATAAAGCAAAAGCAATTTTGAAAGAAATGGGGATCCGGTTTTCAATTTTACCACTAGCCAAGCTCAATTCTTTTGGTATGGGAAAATGCACTACTTTACGGATCATAAAAAAGCAGAACTTTTTTTGAAATCCCATTTTGATAATAATATGATGATGCAGTCACATTCCTTGTCTGTAGAAAAGTCTAATGTCTGATCTCGAAATCTAAAAAATCACATTTAAAGCATTTAATATGTCAAACAACAAAATTATGATTCTATAAATATATAATCTAGATTTGTTTTCCTAAGGGTTTTTATACTTCCCCTGTCCCAAGTCCTTCTTTATTTTTCCCTTTTTTTTTTACTTTTTTGTGTGTGGCTTAGGGGGATATGTGACTTCTAAGAAAATAGAGGGTGAACTTCTTGATTATTTCATCTAGCATACTTAGCACTTAAAATAAGGAAGATTAGTAAGGAGGAATAAAAGGACTGGTCTAAGGGGAGGTCTGATGGATGCTCACATGACTAAGAAGATTTATTACAAAGGGGAAAAGGTGGAATGGGCCTTACTCGCTTCCTAAGCACATACTATCATGTCTCGCTCATGGCTATTAAGATAGATGTACTGGGGGAGGTACCTAGGTCATCTTTTTTGTCTGTTTACTATTTAAGCAATAATGCATGACAGGGTGTGTGTTGTGCTGGGATAACGTCACGCCTGGGGTGATTAGGCACGAGGCCACAGGCCGAGTGCGACTAATCACCCCAGAAGTGACGTTATCCCAGCACAACACACACCCTGGAGTGCATTATTGCTATTATACAATGACTTGCTTTTAAGTAAAGGAAAAAAAGAGAGAAAAAGGTATTTATTTGTCTTTTTTCTTATCATTTTTTGTGTGTGGAAGGATATGTTCTGAAAAAAAATCCAGTTTCTATTTTGACCACTAGATGGTGCTGCAAGTGTAACGTGCCTGTAGCTTCACTCCTTACAGCTTTCCATTTCTGACCACCTATAAGTCTCACTGTGTCCTTGTGTTATAGAGTGGCACAACACATGCTGACTCCATAGTTTATATGCTGTTGTGAGTGCGGCTTTTAAATATTTTTTACAATCACAGTCAGGGACACAGAGATGACTGGGTGAGCATATGAGTTTTGCGCACAGCTGTTTTCACACTTTCCCCATGAACCGGCGACAAGTGAACAGCGAGACCAGTAGTTATGGTCTCCGTGGTTCAGTAAAGCGAGCTGGGAAAAAAGCAGTAACTATAGCTTCATCATGTGAGTTAGGCGTGGAGGACTTTTATTTTCGTTTCCATTTGTGAATGCTAGTGCTGCCATTAGGGTGGGGTTTCAAATGACTAAGCTAATTACAGAGATGCCTGGGTGAGCAGGGATTGGCGCTGGCTGTTTCTCACCTTTTCCCCATGAACGTGACGACAAGTGAATGGCGAGACCAGTAGTTATGGTCTCCGTGGTTGAGTAAAGCAGCTGGGTTCAGGGAAGAAATGGTGAGGAGAAAATTTCTTGTTTGCGCTTTGTGTGTTGTGGATTTTCTGGGAGGGAGGTTTTAAAAGAGTAACGGTAAGTTGAGATGGCCGTTATACAAGCGGGTGACAAGTGGGGATCACCGATGTCGGTTGTGTGCATTGATCTTTATAATGGTTCATGCGGTCATCTGTGTGCTGGGACTAGACCCATGATGTTGTACTGGGATAACATCACGGGTCCAATCCCAGACTGACCAATCGGAGCACAAGACTTTTTCTTGCCATTGTATAATATGGAAACAATATGTTACTTATGGTTTAGACCGGTGGTAAAGATTAGGATAGAAGGGGAAGGGAAAGAGAGGGGGTAAGGTACACATAGGTAGGTGAAGGGGAGAAAATAAAAAAAATTTGCAAAATAAGCAGGACTTAGTACTAAGGGTAATAGAATTGAAAACAGTAATATTATCTGTGGAGAATATGATGGGTAATAAACATGAAGCTATATTTGCAAGTCTAATGGTTTCTTGGCTTAGATTGCTATGACTAATCAATTAAAAATAGTAACATGGAATGTTAAGGGAATGAGGGAAACAGTGAAAGGCAGAAAATATTTAATTATATTAGCAATGTATCAGACAGTGTTTTAATGGTGCAGGAATCACACATCCTACCAGTGGACTTCCAGTTCTATGCTAATAAATGTGGACAAGGAATCAATGCTCCATATCAGGCCAATGCTAGAGGGGTGGCAATTTTATTTAAGAGGAATTCAGGTATTTCTATTTTAAAGGAAAATATTGATCCCAATGGTCATTTCATATTCTGCAAGGTTTTGGTGAAAGGTGTGACCCTCACATTACTTAATGTTTATGGACCTAATGAGAATGTGCCTGATGTTTTCAGTCAGATATTTTTGACTGCCACAACATTTAATTCACCACTTATCATTGGGGGAGATTTTAATTTATTTCTCAATCCAGCTTTAGATAAATCTAATATGATGGTTTCCCCAATTCAAACTGCTGCCAAAAAAGTCATGCAGTTTATGGAAGATTTTAAATTGCTTGATCCTTGGCGTCATACTTTCCCTCTATTAAAACAATATTCGTTCTTTTCCTCAGTGCATCAGTCCTATTCTAGAATCAATTTTTTCTTAATATCAGAAAACATACTCTAGTTACAAAAAACAAATACAGAACTTTACATATATCAGATCATGCTTCAGTCATCTTGACACTGCAAATTAAAGCACCTAAACAATGCAATAATTTTAGATTTAACAACCTTCTTCTTAAGGATACACAATTTACTTCAAAAATAACACAAGAGATAGAAGCATTCTTTTCCTTGAATAAATACAAAGAAGTAGCGGCAACAACAATCTGGGATTCATTTAAGGCTTTTATCAGAGGGGTAACCATCTCATATAATGCTAAAAAACATAAGGATAAAAACCAAAAACTATTATCTTTAGAGAAAAGTATATCTCAGATAGAAAATGTATTCAATATTAATAAAAAATCCATCAACATGACAAGAAATTCTGGAACTTGAAAATCAATATAATAAAATAGCAACTTTTAAAGCAGAATGACAACTTTTAAATACTAGAACAAAATATTATGCTTTAGGTGATAAACCAGATAAAATCTTAAGTTGGCAATTAAAGAAAGAGAAAGCAAACAATACCATAATTAGAATAAGGGATGAAAAGGGGATATTAATATAGGACCCTGAACAAATTAATAAAACATTTGAACTTTATTATAAGAAGTTTTACACCTCTGAACTTCGTACAGAGATTGATACTGAACAATATTTATTAAATATTGATATACCTCCCATTAGTGACATTCACAGGGATATACTTGACCAACATATAACTCCTGTGGAAATCGAGACAGCAATCAAATCATTATCTCCAGGTAAATCACCCGGCCCAGACAGGATACCAATCGATTTCTACAAATCATTTTGCAACCTAATTAATCTTCATTTAAAAATTCTATATGACTATATGATGTCTAATCAAACAATAAACCCATCGGCATGTGAGGCAACAATACTCCTATTAAAAAAAAAAGATAAAGACCCTACTCTTACCACTTCATATCATCCTATCTCTTTAATTAATACAGACACTAAAATATTAACTGATTTAATAAAACTGAGTCTTAAATCATACATACTGATCAAAATAGGTTCATACAAAATTGACAACTTAAAACCAATGTTAGAAGAACTCTTAATCTAATTGACAAATTTAAAGAAAATGATTATTCTATACTATCCCTTGATGCTGAAAAAGTGTTTGACCAGGTCGAATGGAAATATATCAAAATACTTATCAAAACTATAAATTTCGGACCAAGATTTCAGTCTTGGATAGATATACTTTACAATAATGTTACAGCCAGAGTCAAAACCAATAATGACATATCAAACATTTTTCCTTTACAGCTGCGAGTCAGACAGGAGTGCCCCTTTCTCCATTAATATTTACATTAGTTATAGAACCACTAGCAATGCTAATTAGAAAAAAATGATAAAATTAAAGGATTACAAGTGGACCAAGTAGACCATAAAATTAGCTTGTATGCAGATGATGCTTTGATCTATTTGGGTAATTTAAATAATGCATATGGAGAGCTTAACCATACACTAGATACATTTGGCAAACATTCTGATTATAAAATTAATTGGGAAAAGACTGAGGTAATTGAATCAAAAAATCATTCAGATCTATTCAATAATACTATTAATCCTATTAATTTATTAGTATAGGAGGATGACACCAATGTGTGGCTGTCTGTCTGTGATTGTCTCTGTCAGTAGTTTAATTTTTGAGGATTTTCATGTGTTTTTGCTTGTAAGAACTGGACCATTCTTGGACATGACATTTATGAACATTTCCTGGACTAAGAAACTGTAAAACATCACCACCAGATATTAGCATTCTCATCATAAATCATCTTTTTTGGAAGCCATCAAAAGCAAAAGTAAGGTCAGTAAATCTGTTTTACAAGCTCTGAGTTGTGAAGTGCTGCATTGAATCCACATTTCCATCTGACTTGTTCCTTAAAGGATCTGTGCTTGTCTTTGAGGTCTATTCACAACCATTTTGGAGAACAAAGGGAAGACACTAACAAAGGATTTTTACATCCTGCATATGCCCCAGGCCAATATTCATCACCTTCAGGAATTTAACACTTTCTGGTTCTTAGATCTACAGTAACAACAGTTTACTGGTCCCCAGTAGTTCACCATGTCCTGTGGATTTGATTATTTTTCATCATTTGACTCCTAGTACCTTGGACAAGATTACTATATTACATATCCCTGAACATAACTATCTGCATGGTTTAATATTATTACATCAAGAATGCAACCTAACCCCATGAGCGGGCCAGAGTATACTGGGCCAAAGGGAAATGGCTTGAAACTTGCTATGATGAATATCTGCAGCCTGATTCCAAAGATGCCTCAACTGCAGGCATGGGCCACCCTTCATAAACCTAATATATTTTGCCTGTCTGAGACCAGGCTATCTACCTGGGTTAGTGATAACGAGACAGTGCTCCCAGGTTACAATACATTTAGATGTGATAGGAATGGGAAAAGAGGTGACAGCTGTCTCATTTATTTATGGAACACCCAAGAAGGCATTGTGCTCCCCATCCCAACCTGCAGCATTGACCATGAACTCCTTGCAGTTAGAATCATTTTTGGTGAACATAAAAAATCTCTGGTCAATGCATGTGTCTACCTGCCACCGAAAATGGCCAAAGACAGTCTAATTAAACTACTAGGGTCCTTGGCTGGTGTTAACAACAACTGTAACCTCATCGTGACTGGGGGCTTCAACATCAATTGGCTTAGTAATAAATCGACCAACCATAAGGATGCCATAGCCAGTTCCCTCCTCACGTAATTTGTCATGGAGCCTACTAGAATGAACTATAAGACCGGTAAACACATGCTCCTGGACTGGCTCCTTGCAAGCTCACCTGACAGGATTACCGATGTCTTGGTACTACCGGATTCGCTAAGCGATCACTTCCCTATCACCTGTCTGTGGTCCAATAAATTCAAAAAAGCACCACCTGTCTTTGTGAAGAGCAGAATTCTCAGGAAAGGGCAGCTCTCAGCTTTCAAGGAGGTGCTTTCTCAGATTGATTGGTCTCCCCTTAAGATACTGCATGACCTTGACATAACACTCCAGTACTTTATTGATAACTTTAATAGCATTTGTGACAGATTTTCTCCGTTCAAAAAAAGGAAAACATGTGGCCATAACAATGGGTGGGTTACTAGTGACCTTCTAGATCACATGAGGGCAAGGGACAACCTTTGGTATCAAGCCAGGGCCTCTGGTAAGCACAGTGACTTTCAAAGATACAGAGCAGCCAGAAACAAATGCACACATCTCATCAGGAATGCTAAAGCTAATTTCTACAAGGATCAATTGGAAAGAACCTGAGGTGATGGGAGGTGGTTTGGGGACAATATAAAGGCATTCACAGGGAAGGATGACAAAACACAGCCATCACTGCTAAATGTCAATGGCACAAATATCATGGACACCCACACCATTGCCGAAGAGTTCAACTCCACCTTCACGGATCTCAGCTCTGTTCTACCGGCTGAATACCTCAAGCATATCAAAGCTGATAATAGGCTCCTACTGGACATCAACTCACACCCTCAATTTTACTTCAAGAGAGTCATTGTTAAAGAGGTACTGGATTATGTTAAAAAGATCCTGGGGAAAACCAGAATGGGGTCTGACAACATTGACATGAAACTGCTGGTGCTGGCAATCAATGAAGTCATCACTCCCATCACTATGATTTTCAATAAATCCCTCCAGCTCACCAAATTCTCTTCTCCTTGGAAACAAGCGCTGGTGACCCCGGTGCATAAGGTAGGCAATAGCTCACTGACCACAAACTACAGGCCCATCTCTATCCTCTCCCCTCTCTAAAGCACTGGAAAGGATTGCGGCAGACCAGTTTACTGACTATATTCACAAATACCAGCTGCAATGTCCCCAGCAGCATGGCTTTAGGAAACTCCACAGCACATACACTGCACTGGTGGATTTCACTGAGTATGTCCATAAGGCATTGGATGAGGGAAAACTGGTTGGGTTCATCTTCATTGACCTAACAAAGGCATTCAACACAGTCTGCCACCCACTCCTCTTGTCTCAAATGCATTCCCTTGGTGTTTCCCCCCAAATGTCGCTCTATGGTTCCAGAACTACCTAACCTCCTGGTCTCCAAGGGTCAAGATAGGTCACTCCATATCTGCATCCAAGGAAGTCTCACTAGGGGTGCCTCAAGGGTCCATCCTGGGTCCACTGCTCTTCAGCATGTCCCTGAATGACCTACCCGATGCCTGCACTAGCAAAGTCATTCTGTACACCAGTGATGCTGCCCTACTTAGCTGTCACTCTTGCATAGAGCACCTACAGGCTGAGCTACAATCATCCTTCCAGCAACTGGAGATCTGGTTCTACTCCCAAAGATTGCTACTGAACTACAAAAAAAGCCAGGATGATGCTCCTCTCTAGCCCCCAAATAAAAAGGAGGTGCCCAGAACTAACAATCACAAATCACCTGACTGCCCCACTGGAACAGGTTCACTCCTTCAGGTACCTGGGTGTCATTGTGGATGATACCCTCTCATATGTTCAGCACATTGACATGGTGGTGAAAGCTATGAACACTAAATTGGGGATATTGTTTAGGCACAAGAAAAGCCTAACTGCTGAAGCCCTCCAGCTCTCAGTCTCCAGCTCTGTCCTCTCCCTGGTCGAATACGGACTGGTAGTTTATGGCGCAGCCACTGATACAGCCCTCAAAAGGTTTGCCACTGCCCTTAAAAAGGCTTGCAGACTATTGCTAAATGCTGATCGCTTCACGCACACTTGTACCCTGTATGGTCTGGCCCACATACTACCACTTCAATCCAGAATCAGATACCAAACTTGCATGCTAGGGAGGAAGGCCATGCTCTCCCTAACCCCTACCTGCATTGCACACCTGGTAAAAAAAGCAAGCTCCAAATACAACACACGAAGAACAGTGACAACACAGCTTGATGTCCCATTTTGTAGAACTTCCCTAGGACAAAGATCCTTCATGTACCGAGCTCCACTATGGCTAAATGAGGTCCCTGCTGCAGTTCTCAATACAACAAATGTTTGGTCCTTTAAAAGAGAACTGAAGCAATACCACTGAACTCAAATGCCAGTGACTGCCTTACCTGAATCCATATCTTCAACCTGGATAACCACTTTTAAACACCTCTAACTCCCTTACCTGAGTCCATATCCTCAACTCGGATACCCCCCTTGTCTGTCTGAACTTTCCTACTGTTTTACCTACCCTGGATCCCCCCCTCTCAAGCTCTCTCCAACTCCCTCCCCTCTGTACTCCAACACCTCCCCTTTCTACCCACTCTCCCCCTAAATATTCTCCTTCGCCCAATGCCTTTCTCTCTCTCTCTCCCCATCTCTCTCTCCTCCTGTCTTTCTCTCCAATCTACACCTCATTTGCACTCTCTCCCCTTTCTTTCTCTTACCCTTTCCAATACTCTACCTTGATAGGCCCCCCTGGGGCTGCTATGCCACAAGTTGCTAATTGGGAAACCTCATTTGCATTCTCCTCTTTCTTTCTCCTACCCTTTCTGATACTCTATCTTGACAGGCCCCCCCTGGGGCAGCTATGCCATACGTTGCTAATTGGAAATCTCCTCCCGCTGTTTAATTTAAGTTGTCTAGGGCATTCAAATGTATTATTTATCTATATTCTGTATTACATAGCAATCTTATCTTTTGTGTTAACTTTCAAGTTTTTGTTATGTCTCTGCTGTTTTACATCCTGACATGGAACCTTTGTAAAAGAGTGTATACTCAAAGGTTGTATCCGAATTACCAAATAAATAAATAATCCAAGAATTAAAAAAAATTTCAAACTAAAATATTTAGGTGTACAGCTGGATAATTATAATGACCACATCTTTCAGAATAATTTTGAACCCCTGTTATCTAAAACACAGCAACAACTTAATAAATGGGAATCATTACCCTTGACATTGATAGGAAGGGTCAATGTTATTAAAATGAACACACATCCTAAATTTTTATTTTTATTTCAGTCACTCCCTGTTCTTATTAATAATATTTTCTTTAAAAAAAATGGAAAAGAAATTTCTGGAAAGGCAAAAGGCCAAGGCTTAGGCTAGATAAGCTTTATCTTTCCAAAGTGGAGGGTGGTTTGTCCTTACCCAATTTTTATTATTATTATTTAGCAGCAAACATTTCAATAATATATGAATGGTGTCAGCAAGAGTATTATCAGGCAAATTGCCAACTTGAATTATCCCAAACTCCATTTAAATGTTTAAAACATGTTCTATATTCTGGAAACCCACGTCTCAGGGGTAATCCGATCCTATCCTCTATGCAAGTCACCTGTAAACTATGGGATATTACTATGGCAAAATTGTTTTGGTCAAATATGATATCACCCAATACACCAATAATTTTAAATGGAGATTTCATACCTTCGGTAGAGGATAATGGTTACAGAATATGGTATACAAATGGACTAAGTGAGATATCAACTGTTTATATAACAGTGAGGGTTAGATGTCCTTAATGGAAATCAAACAACTCTATAATATCCCAAATCATCACTTTTTTAGGTATTTACAAATAAAAAACTATTTAGAAAAAAAGGACTACTCTATAATAAACCAATTTTTAACAATCTAGAAATCCAGCTCATGTTGAAAAATTATACCAAAATGATATCAAAAGTGTACTTTCTATTTCAAAATAATATTGGCAACTTATCGATACATTAAAACAAAAATGGGAGAACAAACTTAAAACTGAAATAATGGATACAAAATGGGTACAAATTATAAATGTCAAGAATATGGGATTAGTATCTACGAGATTGATTCAAATTTACTTTAACATCATACATAGGATCTATTACACACCTCATAGGTTAAATTTTGATGAATCTTCAGTATCCAAATCAATGCCCTCGACGTAAAAAGCTAAATGCTACTCTAAAGCACATGCTTATTGATTGTGAAATCTTAAATTCTTTTTGGCAAAAAATCTTAGAAGCCATCTTTAAGATGAAGGCTGTAAACATTAACAAGAACATTGAAGGTTTGTTTTGACTATAGGTTATTTATTTAAACAAGTGAATCACAGCCAACAAAGTTTAATAATGCTGTTTATTATTAATGCTCACAAATGCTTATTAATGAAGTGGAAGGATTCTCTTCTGCCAGATAATCAAATGTGGTTAAACCTCATGGTTGATGTTTATAAGATCGAAAAAATACTTTATTGTTTACAAGAAAACTATATGAAATTCAATAAAATATGGCAACCATTTGAACATTTTATATCATCTAGAAATTGTTTATAAAATGTCCATTATAATTTATAAAAATGAGCAGTGATTCTAAAATGTATAGCTAAGGTATACAGGTAGAATCATTTTCATAGATAAAACTTGTATGTACATATGTGATATTTTGTAATTATTGTACTAAGTCAGTGTGTTGGAAATTACACTGTGTATTTATACCTTAATGGTTCTGGGGAGGAATGTATACTGAGGAGATGAATAATGGTGCTCTCGCAGTGGTGCTGGTTACTTTCATTGACAGGGCCTGAACACCATGTTTCAGGTCTGGGGGTGGGAGAATTTGTCCTTGCAGGGAGTCCTGGAGGTATATCGTGCAGGCTGACCCATGTTTATCTTGTGTATCAGCACAGTATATCATGTACCCTGTAAGTGAGACTGCCAAATCAGGGGTGCTTTTTTTGAGCCAGGTTTTGACTACAGAGATGATGTCCGGTTGTTATTGGGCTACCTAACCTTGCAGAGTGTCAATTTTTTTTAGCAGATGGCAGATGTTGATGGATGCAATACAAAGTTCACCTACAGTGGTCTTCTTAGTAGTGAGGGTGGGAAATGGGGCCAGGGTTAAGGTGAATGTTCCCACAGAGTAGTAGGAGGAGGAGTAGTAGAAGAGCTTGTAGGGCTGTGAGCTTGAGTATTTTGTGTTCCCTCACTCTTGTATGGCTTGACTCTATGGCTGTGTTTATTGTGAACCATACTGTTTGGTGGTCGCTTGTTCCCAGATGGCTACCCACTTCTAAATCTGAGATCCTCTCTTCATTCCCATTTGAGAGTACCAGGTCAAATATTGCTCCCTCCTGAGTTGGTTCCAACACTAGTTGTTTGAGGCATGCCCCCTGTAGGGCATAAAGAGTGACCCTTCTCTTCGATGTGGCTGCATAAAATTTGCTATAATTAATGTCTCGCATAGTCAGGTCCCCCATCAACAATATCTCCCCCTTTTCTGCCATTCTAAGGATGCCTTCTATTGTTTCCTTGTCCATTTCCTCCTCTTGAGATGGAGGTCTCTAAACAACTCTCGTGTGGATTGTGGTGCCATTTCCTGTCTCCAAAGTGACCCACATTGTCTCTTCTCCTCCCTGTTTGCCCTTTTGTTCCTTTGCTTTGATCCCTTCCCTTAGGTAGAGAGCTACTCCGCCTCCTTTTTTACCCTCCCTGTCCCTCCTGTAGAGTGTGTACCCTGGTATGTTGACATCCCAGTCACTGTAAAAACAAAAACAAGGTGCTGCATCAGCATGTGTTCTAAAAGCAAAACAAAATGGTTATATTAAATGCACACTGAAAATAGAAAATAGAGTTAAAAATCCAGGCATCCCTCTTCCATCAATGCCACTAGTTCAGAAAGCTTTTTACTCAGACTATGAGGATTGGCACTCACCCCCCATTTTCTGATGACTTTACCCCTTGTAGCCCTATCTCTGCCCATATTGTCTTTACCTTTTTCTCCATTTACCCCTGTCCTGCTTCCTATTGACCTCGCTACCTTGGTGTTTACCTCACTAACTACCCTGTTTTGTGGAGGAAGGCTGGGACTTCCCTGCTCCTTTTCAGTGCCTCCCCTTTATTAGTTTAAAAGTTTGCCTATGAAGCATTTAAACCTATCACCTAAGACCCTGGTTTCCCTTTGACACAAGTCCCAAATCAAGACAAAACCCTATGCCCATGCCAGTTTGTCAACCATTCGTTGAATCCCATGGTGTGGAGTACCCTAGCCTCAACCATACCATAGACAGGCAGCACCTCAGAGAAGGTAACCATGCATGCTACTTCTCTAAGGCCCCTCTACAACTCCACAAACTCATCCTGAACTGCTCTGACCTCATTCCCAGCTAGATCATTTGTCCCTAGATGGACAATGATGTCCAGCTCCCTCTCTTGTGCAGCTGCTCCTGCAATCTTGAGGATTCCCTTCCTGTCCCTCCAAGCCATGGTGCCGGACAGGCACCTTACCCCTAATAATTGAGTCCCCCACCAGGAGCTGTTTCCTTCCCCATGGTATCCCATGCCACCCTACTTTGGGTCTCCCTTGTGGAGGTTTCCAGTATTCTCCTTGGTCTTCCCTGTGGGTGCCTCCATAAAGGACCCATGCTCCACCAGAATGGCATATGAATTGTGGAGATGTACAACTGGAGGGATGTGCCTCTGTTCCACCATACTCTCCCTCCCCAAGCCTTGATTTGACTCTGTTTGGGTATTCAGAGACAACATAAGACATGGGTAAACGTGACTGATTTGACTTTAATTGGCTGATTAAATTGAATATTCAGAATTCCTTCAGAACTCCTCACTTTTTTGTTGGAATTCAACTGAGCACGTTGCTCCGTCTAGTCAACTACTAGGCAAAGGGCATGACTGATTGGTGGTATTTTGCTAACGCCACTTTAACTGAACTATTTATAAAACTATCAGATTAGATTGTTACAGTGAACAACTAGCCCATACACCTGAGGTAGATACAAGGCATGTACTCATTTGTTTTGGGGGTATAACTCATGTCATACTTATACAGCCCTGCACTCAAGGATTGAACAAAGCCGAAGTCAAACATAGCAAAAGACACCTTTTGACTTCTTTTTAGATGAATTGTATTAATCTTCTGACACAGACATTGAGGTTACCGAAGCTGCAGTCTCTGTTTTAAAACAAACTGTGGAGCGTCGGTGTGCATTTTGTAAAACTTAGCCGACGGCTTTAAAAACAGCAGGTAACCCATTTTTGGAGCAAAATTTGAGCGGTTCCTTAAAAGAGTGTGGAGGCTTTACTATTGCTTACTGAAATAGTTTAATCAGAAACTTTAATTTAGTAGCTGCAGAAGCTGTAAATTATCAAGGCTGAAGAAAATTGGATTCTCTCTTTCTCACTGGCAGTGAGCTGCAGAAGAAAGTGTCTTATATCGCTGAAACCCTTATTTGTGAAAACTTGTGAAAATTGGCTTAGAATTTATGTCTTATGATTTTTTAATAAATTTAGCAATTTAATCATGTTTTACTGCTTCACTGCAGAGAAACTGATTTTGCTTAAGCTATTTTAGATATTTGTCAACATGTTTATTACTTTAGGTGAATCAGGTTTACCAGATATTTGTTATTGGTGTATTTTGTCTTTATTTTAGTGGTGGAGGATACAATCAGAAAGAAGAGATTTTATTCGGTCTCATTTGGATGCTTGTCCACATCTTCTGATTTTGGAAATTTGAGAACTTTCTGGAGCAGAAGATTAACTCTGACTCAAGTTTTTTGGCCACTTGAATTACTGAAATCACATGAATCATTTGAACATGTGACCTGTGAATTTATGAAGATCCAGTGAAGATTAGCGAAGATCTGGTCTGTTTTGTGCTTTTATTATCATTTTATGAAGCTGTAAAGCCCTATAGAACATTCAGGAAGAATACTCAGAACTACTTAAGGTCTACTTAAAATTATTTGATCAGAAGTGGTGTAGTTAAAAGGAGTTGCACTTAAAGTGGACTTAGGACTGAAAGTCCAAACTCTGGAAAAGAATAAGAATCTTAATATTATTTGACTGTCAGATTTAGTAGATTAAGAGCAAGCGTTATTCAGTGCTTAGAAATATATTGTATTTATTGGCAGATTGTTGCCCCTGTCTTATAACCTTCAAATTATTGTGTTTACATATTTTATCTGCTGGTGCAATCAGGCTTCTTATTTTATAGTTTTAGAGAACAAAATGGTGCACACTAGAAGTGGAAATGGAAATTCTCACCCTGGGACCCTATTGGCAAAAGAGGTAGATCAGGTAATAATTATTCCAAAAACCCAAGAAACTCAAGAGATTCAAGAAATACCAGAAATACAGACTGTTAGAAAAATGTTGAATTAGAGAAAGTATGGGAGGAAGAATGAAAGTATAAAACAGGCAAAAGTGCCTGCTTCTTCCATTGCTCCCCCAGCCACTACAGTATAAAACTTCCCAGAAAATTGAACCTGAGATCAGGCAACTTAAGATAACAGATATGTGGGCTAACTTAAAGAAAGATTTAGATGACCCTTGATACTTGTCTACACCAAATCACCTATCTTCCAATAACTCTAATTCCCTTTATGGGGTGAATAATAGGACCAACTTAGAAGTCTTGAATTCAACCCCTGTTATTAATCTTAACCTTTCAGTGATTTCTCGGGAGATCCTAGATGGTATCTCTTGTGACTCCTATGATTGGGATACATTTTGCCACATGGAGGGTAGTGACAATAGTTCAGAATATTTAGAAGTAATCTTCTTTCCAGATTCACATAATGAGAATTATAAGAACACATATTAAGAGATGCCTATTATTTCAGGATGAAAGATCAGACTGACTTGGATTTTTCTGTTGGAGGCTGAGAACCTTGCTACACTGCAAACAACAAACTATAACTCCATTTAGGACCTGGAGACTTGGTAAGGCATAATATTGTTGGGGACTTGTTAAGAAGGGGAGCTACGCTTTCTACAGAAAGTTTCATTTCTTCCTTATTGGCATTAAGCAGAGAATTGAAGGATTCCATTAAAAGTGTGGTGATTTTATAACCAGAGGGAGTGAGATACAACTGAAGTTGCTTGATTCCTGTGATTGAGACCTAGGATTTGGAAGGATATTTTTGCAACATTTTAAAAGTGTCCTGCTGGCAGAGAAGTAAGTTTTTAACCCTGGTTTCCCTAAAGGGTTTTGTTTATTAGAATTAGACATAGCAGAGTGCCTACATTGAAAGGCCTGCTTACATCACAGGTGTCACTAGTCAATCAATTGCTTCTGGGTGGGGTTTCATCATTGTGCTGTCTTAGGCAACCTTCACAGTTAGAAGCCAGTCAGACTGACTTGGATTCTTCTGTTGGAGGCTGAGAACCTTGCTACACTGCAAACAACAAACTATAATTCTGTTTAGGACCTGGAAACCTGGTAAGGCATAATATTGTTGGGGACTTGTTAAGAAGGGGAGCTACGCTTTCTACAGAACACTTCATTTTTTCCTTATTGGCATTAAGCAGAGAATTGCAGGATTCCTTTAAAAGTGTAGTGATTCTATAACCAGAGGGAGTGAGATACAACTGAAGTTGCTTGAGTCCTGTGATTGAGACATAGAATTTGGAAGGATATTTTTGCAACATTTTAAAAGTGTCCTGCTGGCTGAGGAGTGAGTTCATTTTTATCCCTGGACTCAGTAGAGTGGTTTGTGTAGTAGCAGTGGTCTAGTAAATTGTGGTGTTAGTTGAATTACTATAAAGGGCAGTACTCACCAGGGTGGTGGAGCAGTTGTGTATTTGATTGTTTCTAACAGTCACCAGTGGTTGTGGACTACCCACCCACCCTTCCCACCCCATCCACCAGGCATGTCATTTCCCTTTATAGCCAAGGTTCTGACATCACTTTCTCAACAGGTCTTGGGGCAGAACTGTCATGTTCTTAATAACGCAGCACAGTTCATAAAGGGTAAGTACACACCACAAATAAAATATATATATATATATATATATTGCATATTGTATATTATAAGGGAGAGGGACACTGGCTGTGGGCAGCAGTTTTCCAGGAGACATTCTGGAAACTGCGTTGCTGCCCTATTTGCAGGCAACTGTCAGCTCTGAGGGAGGAGGTTGCCCACCTCCAGGCTGAACTAGCAAGGACTAAGGAGGCCTCCCCCACCCAAAGAGCACCACTGCCACAGCCACTGCCTCAGAGGCTACCAAGTATGAAGAGCATTTGGACCACAGTGGGTTCTGCGAGGGTGCAGGTGGTGGAATAGAGGTGAAGCCCCTTAGTTGTACTGCTACACAAATCATATGCCAGTCTGGCAGAGCAAGGTTCCTCTATGATGGCACCCTCAGTGGAGACCAAGAAGAATGCTGAGGACATCCACATGGGAGACCCACAAAAGGGTGGCAAGGGACACCACAGGGGAAGGAAACAGCTTCTGATAGGGGACTCAATTGTTAGGGGGGTAGAACTGGAAAGGGAGAGGAGAGGGAAGTAAGGTGCCTGCCAGGTGCCATGGCTTGGAGGAACAGAAAGTGAATCCTCAGAATTGCAGAAGCAATATCACAGGAGAGGGAACTAGATATCATTGTCCACATTGGGACAAATAACCTAGCTAGGCATGGGATCAGTGCAGTGCAGGATGAATTTGTGGAGTTGGGAAGGGGCCTCAGATGGGTAGCAAGCATGGTAACCTTCTCAGAGGTGCTGCCAGTCCATGGCAGGGGTGAGGCTAGAGTACTGCACACCATGCACTTTAATGAATGGTTGCAAAACTGGTGCACAGCACAGGGCTTTGGCTTCAATGGGGACTGGGGGTCCACCTGGAGAGATGAAGGTCTATACTGGCACGATGGTCTGCATCTGTCCATGAAGGGAACCAAGCTCCTAGGTGACAGGTTTAAATGCTTCCTTGGCAAGCTTTTAAACTAGCCAAGGGGGGAAGTGCTGATAAGAGGCAGGAAATTTCAAGCCTCCCCCCACAAAACATGGCAGGTAGGAAGGTAAACACTGAGGTACAGAGTTCAACAGAGGGCAGGACAGGGGTAAATGCAAAAATAAACAAGGGCAATAAGAGCAGGGATGGGGAAAAAGGATAAAGCCAACATTAAATGGAAGACAATGAGTACCGATGCCCGTAGTCTGGGAAACAAGCTTTCTTAGCTAGTAGCCCTGATGGAAGATGAACAATTGGATATTGTGGCAGTCACGGAAACATGGTACATGGAGAACCATGACTGGGAGATAAAAGAGGAGGTGGAGTAGCTCTATACATAAGGGAAGGGATCAAAGCTACAGAACTAAAAAGTAAAGGGGGAGGAAAAGAGGCACTCTGGGTCACCTTGGAGACAGGGAATGGCATCACAATCTGCACAGGGGTTGTATACAGACCCCCGTCTCAAGGGGAGGAAATGGACAAGAAAATGATAGAGGACATTCTCAAAATGGCTGAAAAAAGGGAGATACTGTTGATGGGGACCTGAATATGCCAGATGTTAACTGAATGACATGTACTGCAGCCACATCCAAGAGCAGGGTCATTCTCGATACCCTGAAGGGGGCAGGCCTTAGACAGCTAGTGTTGGAACCCACTCAGGAGGGAGCAATACTAGACCTGGTACTCTCAAATGGAGAAAGGATCACAAATTTAGAAGTCAGTAGATATCTGGGAACAAGCAACCACTGCACAGTGTGCTTCACAATAAGCACAACCATGGAGACAAGCCATACAAAAACAAGGATACTGGACTTTAGAAGGGCTGACTTCAGCAAAATGGGTGAATACCTGAAGAATGCACTAGCAAATGGCCAAAAAGGAAGGGTGGAAGAACAATGGAGAAAAATCAAAACTACCATCATAGAGGCAACAAGCCTTTGTGTGAAACAAATAAAGAAAACAAAGAGGAGTAAAAAACCATTATGGTTCTCAAAAGAGGTGGCAGGGAAGGTTAAGGAGAAAAAGGCTGCATTCAAAAAGTATAAGGAATCACAGAAGCAGCACCACAGGGAACTGTATCAATTAAAGCAGAAAGAAGTGGGGAAGGCAGTCAGAATAGCAAAGGCTCAAACCAAGGAAAAATTAGCCAACTCAGTTAAGAAGGTGGATAAAACCTTTTATAGGTACATTAGGGAGCATAGCAAGGTTAAGAGAGGGATAGTGAAGATTAATAAAGGAGAGGGGAGGTGGGCAGAGGGAGATAGTAAAAAGGCAGAGATACTGAATGAATACTTTTGCTCAGTATTCACAAAAGAAGATGAGGAGGAGTTACCTAAACCAGACACTAGAAGCACTCTGGGTAGGGGGGTTGACACCAGTCCATTTACAGAAGAAAGAGTCCTGAAATAACTCCTAAAACTCAAGGTGGACAAAGCAATGGGGCCTGATGGGATTCACGCCAGAATCCTAAAAGAACTAAGGGAGGACCTAGTGACACCACTGACCACGCTTTTTAACAAATCATGGGAGGATGGGGTGGTACCTGAGAACTGGAGGAGGGAGATGTGATTCCCCTTCACAAAAGTGGGAGCAAGGCAGAAGCAGGAAACTATAGACCTGTAAGTTTGACCTCAGTGGTAGGGAAAATGATGGAATTACTTCTGAAAGAAAGAATTGTTGAGTAGCTAGAGGTCAGCGGGGCACAGGACTCAAAGCAGCATGGATTTACAGCAGAAAGGTCATGTCAGATGAATCTAATTGATTTCTTTGACTGGGTGACCAAAGAAATAGACCAGGGAGGGGCTGTGGATATGGCCTACCTAGACTTTAGCAAGGCATTTGACACAGTCACACACAAAAGATTAATAATCAAGTTAGTCAGCCTTGGCAAGGTTGGAGGATTGGTCAGACATATGGCAACTTAGATTCAATGCAAAGAAGTGCAAAGTAATGCACCCGGGAAACAAAAACCCAGGAGAAGAGTACACAATAGCAGGGGAGGTACTAACAACAACAAAAATGGAAAGGGACCTGGGGGTAGTCATATCAGACGACCTAAAGTTGAGTAAGCAATGTGAGAAGTTGGTAAGGAGAGCCAGGGGGATACTGGGATGCATAGGAAGGGACATCACAAGTAGAAAAAGGGAAGTGGTTATCCCTCTGTACAGACACTTGGTGAGACCCCATCTGGAGTACTGTGTGCAGTTTTGGAGACCTCATCTACGCAAGGACATAGACAGGATGGAAGCAGTCCAGAGGAGGGCAACTAAAATGGTGCAGGGTCTGCATGAAGAGAGACTGAGAGAACCTAATATGTATATCCTTGATGAAAGGAGGGACAGGGGGGACATGATAAAAACTTTCAAGTACCCCAAGGGAATCAACAAAGTCCAGGAGGGTAGCATCTTTCAGAAAAAGAGATGTGTAAGAACAAGGGGGTACAATTTAAAAATAGAGGGGGATGGCTCAGGGGTAATGTGAGGACATTTTTTTTCATGGAGAGAGTGGTGGATGCATGGAACCACCTTCCTGGGAAGGTTGTTTGGTCTAAAACCATGGGGGAATTCAAACATGCATGGGACAGACATAAGGCAGTTTTAGTGGGGGGTTGCAGGAAGTATGCTGTTGGTTAACTAGAATCTGCAGCTTATCCAGTAGGTAGGGAAATGGGCAGACTGGGTGGGCCAAGTGGTCCTTATCTGATGTCAAAGTCTATGTTTCCATGTTTCTATGATCAAGGCATCCTTGCATTCTCCTTTAGTAGGAGAAATTAATGAAGGGAACAATGATCTTAAAGAAATAATACAGGAAATAAGTATGACAATTGAAGGCTTGAAGAAACTGGCTACAACATAAAAAAGGGCAACAAGGACAAAAAGAAAATACCAGATTATATAATAGTAACGGACACCAAGGATCTTTTAGCTGCCTGGATAGGGATGATCATAGTAATAACAGTAACTGTAACAGCAAGGGGGAAAGAATTAAGAAAAGGACTATACAATAAGAAGTACTTCACAGATAAAGGTGATTTTATAGCTTGCTCTTCGATTTCTAAGCAAATGTTAGCAATTATTAAAAACAGGTACTACACAGATGTAGTTATCCTGGAAAATATAGCAGCTTTGAAAGATGATGTGAGCAACTTATAAACAGATATTAATTACAATAGAGTATTACTGAAAAGACTTAGTGAAGAACAACAAAAACATTCGAAACACATCAAGGCAAGTACATTCAGGGAAAAGAGAATCGAGGAGTTCAGGTGAAGCTTCCTGAACTCTTCGATAAAAATAAAAGTTGTACATGTTATTTATCAGAATTGGATTTAGTAAAGACAGGTAGACCAGATGAAGGAAAGATAATTAAACAAAGTAAGGATAAAATAGTTCATTAAGCTAAACAGACTACAAAACAGAGGAAAATAAATAGGAAAGGACTAAACAGAGCTAGACAATTGAGGATGGCAAATAAAATAGCAAGAAAAAAAAAACAACTGAAGGGTGAAAAGGGAATTCAAGAAACCATAAGAAGGGACTCTGTAGAAATAAATATAATAAATAGTGAGGGAAGGGAAGGGAAGAAACCGGAGTGTTGATAGAAGAAATAAGGGAGACTGAGACTACTAGCACCCCCCCCACACACACACACACCTTTTCTCATAAAAATATCATAAACAGTGGAGAGGAACAGCTGATGGACATGAATAATGGAGAGATGGAGTATGTAACAGAAATAAAGTGAGTCCCAAGACTGGAGCATCAGACCCAGAGTAACCTAATAGAATGGATGGCCCACATGCTCCAAAAAACACTAGACAAGCCAGAGATATTTGTTATGAAAGTTCCTAATAAAGATTATCCAGATACTGTTCTGCCCTTTTGTTCAGAGACCATTGCTAAGGATATAATAATTAAGGGACATTCTCTTAAGGCTATAGGAGTAGAAGTTTTGCCCCCTAAGATGGTTGTGAAGAACAACAGCTTAAGGGTGAATCAGGGAATTTCTGGAAGGAAAGAGACCTGTTAACCTTGTACCGAGAAGGACATAGAACAGCCACAGGGACTTGAGAGACAGAGAAAGGATATAGCAAACTTGGTGAAGATCATCTCCTCTTATGAAAATAAACAGCAAGAGGGGTGGTCTATTTTTGGATGGGAAACTTCCAAACAAGATTCTTACAGAAAAGTTAGAGAAGAATTACTTTCTTTTCTCTTAAAGGTGACCTGCAAAGAAAGACTGCAGCCCGCTCCCATTCCCACATATCTTAAAATGCTGCTGCAGGAGTCTGGGGCTGCAGTGAGCTTAATTTTTAATCCAGCGTGTTATTTGTTATGAAATGCCGAAACTTTCGGCTGAACACAGAAGTGCCACGGGTTCCCATACGAGTGGGCACAAAGAGTCATGGGAATTACACCCAGTTAGTGACATCACTACCACCACTGCTCTTATAATAGTAGCAGTGGCGGTACTTTATTATGTTTACTATATGGCTTATATGGGGCTCTTCATACATGTAATGTTACTTACAGCAACACCTGGACAGTTTGTTGCTGTAAGTAACATTACGTGTATGAAGACCCAGAATGAAGGAAGTAGATAGAAAATTGGGGTCAGGGGGAGCAAGAAAAAGGCATTTATAGAAAAAATATCTTAAGTTACCTCTCAATTATTTTAAAGGGAATACACTTGCATTTAAGCAGCCTCTCACTTTATTTATAAATGCTGCATCCACTATTGTCCGATTGGTCTTTTAATTTTTATTCTTATAGATCATGCGAATATGTAAATGTATAGGTTTGTTTGCATTTGCTCACAGTCTGTTTAACATAATGGAAGACCTCTTGTTGCAATATGCATCTAGGCTCAGATATTCAAACTGTGCCACAAAGTAGCGCAATAGTAGGAGCAGGCGCAAGCTCAGAGCACCTATGTGCAACATGCGCGATATTCAAACACTGCGCAGGCCAAGATGCACTTGTGCCACGCAACTGAATATCGCACCAACTGCACCATGGCGCAACCAGGGATGCGCAGTGGCGCAGGGTAGCAGTGCATCAGCACAACTAGGGATGTGCAGGGACAGGATGCAGGGGTTCACCACCCATGGAAGCTATGGGCAGAGGAGCACGCAGCAGAACAGACATTGCCCTCCACACCCCATGAACCACACAACCTGAGGAGAGCTGGAAGAACCACTGGTCCATGGACACCAGCAACAATCCCACAGCCAGGGCATGGTGCCCCAGCACACCCCCTGGCAAGATGTGACCAGAACACAAGGAGGTCCAGCCACTCCATGCTACACCATCCCACCAATAAAGAGCACACCTTGCACAACAATCCCCAGACACCCTGCCCAGGAGCAGCACCCAACAGTGCATGACACCCCATGCATTCCACCACCCCACTGTGACAATGCAACCCTGTGCACCATGGAGCCATGCAAGGCAGCCCCACCGCGAGCACCCTGCAGCAGGTGGCAGCAGCCACTGATGCAACAACTGCAGACACAGTGCCGCCCTGCACGGCCCCCCCCCGAGGTACAGCTGAGAGACCGACCCTGCTACGACACACAAGGTACCCCGCATGTGACTGGGCCTTCCCCAGACCCCACCACCAGCAGTACAGCACCCTGCACACCCTCCCAAGAACACATTCCATCCCAGCACTGGCCCCAACAGCCAGCACAGATGCCCACAGTGGTGCATGGAAGCATGCACCACTCAGGATGCAACACAGTGCACAGACAAACACCCACCTATACCCAAGGGCACACCAACACAGGGACACAGTAGCGGGGCAACAAACCCACTGGCGTGCGGCCACAGCAGCCGTGTACACACGGCTAGCACCGCTCCATGGCACAGGTGTACCAGCCACCCTACGCATGCACCATGAATCCGTACACCACCAGCATGCAGCCAGAGCACAAGTGACAGACATTGGAGCACATCCCCTGCAACAGACACAAGCGACAGCATGGAGGGGGAACAACAACAGTGGAGGACACAGTGCCACCCAAGGCAGACATGCACCATACCGGTGACAGGAGGCAATCCGGCATTGTGCCGGGTACTGGGGGTGTCCAGCATGGACAGTCACCACTGACATGCCAGCAGACCATGCAGAGCACAGACATGCAAGGGTGTCAGCTGCACAGGCCATGGACAGTCTGACAGGGGCACCATGGACACAGTGCATGCACCATGGACCACTGCACACAGGGATCCAGTGCAACGAGAACAACACACAAACCACAGACAGTGACCGAGTCCCCTGCCCACCATAGGCAGTTCCCTGCCAGACACACACACATGCCCATGCCTGCACCACCCCTGACGCCATGCACACTACTGCAGCCGAGTACCTGTAGCCCGCTGCAAATCAGAGACTACCACAGTTGTCATAATAAAACACATGTATTTAAATGAGGTAACAAAAACTATTTACAAGTATTTACAAGTTGGGGGAAAGGGCCACAAACCAGGTGGGGGCAGGCATGGGGAAGGGGTGAACAAATGGGAGAGGGAAGAAGGGGTGTGAGGGTGGGTCCAGGGGGATTAGTTGAGTCAGGGGGCATGGAGGGCCTATTGCCTACCCCGCTCTCCACTCCTGTGGTGCCTCCGGGTTCTTCTTCTTCGGACCCAGTCGCACTCCATTCGCTCAAGTATTGCAAGGGACGCTCTTGCCAGCTGCAGCAGCTCCTGCATGCCTCTTTCCAAGGCCATCCAGTGATGTCCACCTAGGACAAGGGAGCAGAGTGAATACGTGTGACTGTCCATCCCCCCGCAGCCCACCCATTGTGCATGGCATACAGCCATGGGCCACGCCCCTGTGATGGTGTGCGACCACCCACAGTGACCGTGTCCACAAGACCTGCCTACCCAGGCACACACAGCCATGCAGAATGCTACACACACCCAATGCCCAAGTCTTGCACAGCACCACTGTGGCCATACAGTGACATGGCTATGCGGTGCGAAGGCAGTGGCACAGCCATGCACCCGGTGCATGCATGGACCACCAGCGATGCACACCCACACATGCAGTGCCAGAGGACAGTGCTGAGTGTACTGTGTGGCATGCATGTCGGTGGTGTCAGGGGCTGGTGACCATGCCCCGCCGCCTACCCCTCAACACAGCATGCACAGAAGTTCCTGGAAGAAAGGCACTCACCTGCATCTGCAACAGCCAGGCGCTGCTGCACTATGGGCCCTCCACCCCATCCCTGTTGCTGGGCAGCATCACGGTCTCACTGTGCCCGTGCCTCACAAGCACAGCATCTCTTCTCAGGGCCTAGGGTGCAAACATGGAGAGAGGAACATCAGTACAAACCAGTAGCAAAGGCCCCCCACCCCAGTGTGTGTGATCCTGCACAACCCAGCCATGCCACAACCCCACCACCACCACCACTGCCCACACTGGATGGCCCCCAACCCCCTGCGTGGTGGACACATGTACACCATGATACGCGGATGGACGGACGTTACCAGTGTATGGATGGAGCACCTACCTGGCCGTGGCACTGCACCTCACCTGGTGCATGCCCATAGCTGAGCCAGCCTACCTGGGTCCCTCTGCCGGAAATCCCCATAACGGTGGTGAAACTGGTCTGCACTGTGGGCAATCCCAGTGGCCTCCTCCATTGCCTCTGCCACCTCCTCCCACACAGCGCTTATTGGCCTTTCTAAAGGGTCTTCCCCAAACAGGGCCCCAGCATAGGGCTCAACAATGGCCACAAGATTGGCCAGTTCTAGCGGGCTCCACATTGTTGCTCTCCTGTGTGCCATCATTCGTGCAGCCAGGATCACAAAATGGCACTCTGTAGTGCACGTCTCCCACATGCAGATACTGCGCAGTACAGCGCTGCCATTCCCCATCGTGCTGTCACCGAACAGCGTGATGGGGTGCACCCATGCAGATGCATGGCACCTAGGGGGCAAAGGTCGACCGCAGGGTCAAGGGTCTGTCATGCACAGACCACCACAGTGCTATTGGGACTCCCTGCATGTGAGCGTGGTAGGGGTGCCTGTGTGTGACGCCCTGCAGTGGCCTACCGCGCTGTGGCACCATGGTGCCTACGGCGCTCCAAGGCATGAGTGTCATACGCGTGAACAGCACGCTGGCACCACTGGCACAGTGGTGACCATGCCCTGCACTGCCTCCCATGCTCAGCACATCATCAGCACAGCAGGCGTCAGCGTCAGCACCCTGGGCATGCGCCGTGCGGTGCCTACAGTGCATGTCCCAGAGCTGCACCTTTGCCTGAACACGCTCAACACTATTGAGCAAGGTGCAACAGCGTGATATTCAGCCAGCATATGCAAATCAGCTCATCAGCAATTCCATGGCACAGCCACTGCATTAGCATCCACCTAAAGTTGCGATTCGCCTCATTTGCATGCCTTGCGCTATATAAAGCGACATGGGGCTGCAGAGGACATAGTTTGGTATTGCAGCCTATTGTCGTGGGTTGCATTCTGTTTGGAAGTGAAGACTGTGGTGTGTGGGAGATGCATGGGACTGCACAATCAAAGGTAACACCTGTCATTCCCACAGGCTCTATAATGACCGAATGTGAGGAAGAGGAGGAACGGGTATGTTGGAGAAGGAGGAGGCCCAACTTCACCCGGGCAGAATCAGATGCCCTGTTTGAGGCCTACCTCAACAGGAAACCGCTGCTCAGCAGACAGTGAGGAACACCACAGGCCCATGCTGTGGCATGGGGTGAGGTTGCGTGTGCCGTGAACCAGCATGGCAGCCACCAGCAGTCCGTGCAGGAAAGCAAAAAGAAGGTCAGCACAGACAAGAAGAGGATTAAGGACAAGGTGGCTGCCATCAGGGCAGCATGTGCTGCAACCGGTGGTGGACAGCCGGATGTGCCATGCCTGACACCACAGGAGAAGCGGGCAGCCAGCAGCATGCGGCATTGTGCCATAGAGGGCGTTCCAGGTGGTGGCTTCCAGACAGGTGGCAGCACGTCACTGCATGGTAGGTTCTATGGTGTCACTGTGTGGGAGGTGGGGGGAATGCCACAGGGTAGGGTAGAGACATTAATGCTACTGTGTTCCCTTACAGCTCCTGAGCGTCTACCTGGGTCAGCGGTGGTGGGTGTGTCCACCATGAGCGACGCCCTGGACACAGTAGAGCGCCCATCTACCTCCACAGGTGTCCGAGGGTCAGGACCACTGTATACCTGCCTGTCTGTCTGGACTGAAGATGGTGGTGCTGGTGCGGACGAGGCCCTGCTTGTGTTCCAGCGTGACAGCGGCAGCAGACTCTAGCATGCTGGGACACGGACTGGTGCTGGATCAGGCACCAATGATGATGGATCACACATCCCGGACAGTGATACGTGTGGGCCGCAGGATGGTCCCACAGCAGGAAACGGCACGGGCGTAGCCATGGGTGGTGCCACCGTGGAGGCCTGCATGACATCACAGTCCCAGCCTGTGCCTGTATGCCCCAGTGGGGCAGCACTGGTGTGCATCCAGGCTGGTGGGGCTGTTGCAGCTGCTGCAGTGGCACCGGTGAGCCCTGGCGATCAGCGAATGGAGGGGCAGTGCCAGCAGTCTGCCAATGGGGACGGGGGGACAGTGTCGGGGGGCGGCGTCAGTGCACTGAGTGTGGACATGCCCCGGCATGGCTCTGGTGTGCAGCACCCATCGTCAAGGGGTGCTGCCCAGCACGGCCAGGAACACCACAAGGGACAGCATGCCGATCAGGCGGATGACCTCTTTGATGAGCACATCTGCCTACTCCAGGCTTCAGTGGATCAGCAGTTGTGGCTTGTGAAGGCGGTGGATGCACTCAGTGTGGTTCTGCACCAGGCAGAGACATGGCACAGCAGAGACCACGGTCTGCTCCTGGCAGAGATGGCCTGGCAGTGGGAGGATGTGACTGCTGCCATTGACAGGCAGACATGTGCATTCACTGCTGTCATGGCCACATTGGGCACCCAGTTCATTGCCCATGTGCCGCAGACACCGCGCAGTGTCACGTCCACCCCCGTTCCTGGCATCGTGCAATACCTTCCATGTCGACACCGGGTTCAGCTGTGGGCATACCGAGCACGCCTAGTGCAGGCATGTTTGGTGGGCTGCAGACCCCTGCACGAACACAGTTGCGTTCCCGCAGTGTCACCACTGGGGGACCATCGGTGCCACCCCGTGAGGCCAATGGTCAGCCTTGCATGGCTGGCAGGTCTTGGAGGGGCCGCCCACGCATCCGTGGTGGCCGTGGCACTGTGCCGCATGACTGACCTGTCTCCCACCATGGCCACTGTCTGCCACTGCACTGTGTGCAGTGTGTTGTGCAACATGCAATGCACTGGTGGGGTACCCTGCCCTGCACACACACAGTCCATGTGCACACCCTTCTGGCTGCTGGCCACTGTGGCATGTGCATGATGATGCCTGCGTTGTGCTGTCCGCCAGTGTGCAATGGTGTCCAGCATCTGAGACATGCACAGTGACAGCCACTGGGCACGGTCGTGTGTGGATCTGTGTGTGGCTAGGGGTTGCAGTCGGGGTTGGCATGCCTTCTACCCCTTGTGCATGTCTTGGTGTGTGTGTGTGTGTGTGTGTGTGTGCGCGCGTGAGCGAGTGTCGTGTTTGGCCTTGCCCATCCCTGATGGCGTGTGTGTGGTTCCACGCTCAGACCCATTCCCTTGCCACCATCAGCCCCTGGGGTTCATCCATGCCTGTCTGTGGGTTGTGCCCTTGCCGTTGGTGGTTGCACATGGCCCCGTGACCTACCTGTGTTGGCCAAAGTGCTCTTCTGTGATGGTGTCCCGGTGCAGTTGTGCCATCCAGATCAGGCGGGGGTCCTCTCACCCAGGGGGTGGCTGCCCATCACTGTCTGGACCAGTGTCCTTATCGTCCCCATTGCTGTCCCCCTCTTTGACCTCTACGGCTATCCCACAGTCGTTGGCCATGTTGTGCAGGATGCAACAGGCCAGGAATAGCCCACAAGCCTTTGAGGGGCTGTACTGTAGGCACTGCCAGATGTGTCCAGGCACCAGAAACGTGCCTTCAGTATCCCGAACACCCGCTCAATGACATTACATGTGGTGGCATGTGCCTCATTGTACCGTTGCTGCGATGGGGTCGTGGGGTGCCGGTATGGTGTGAGCAGCCAGGGACGGAGTGGGTAGCCACTGTCACCTGTGTGTAGAGGTAGACATTAGTATGGTGGTCTGCGTCGGCTCTGCCATGGGCCGTCAATGCCGGTACCCATGGCACCTCTGATTATGCACCCCCCCCACAGCTGCTCATGTCGTCCTGCGTGATGTGCATACTCACCCACTAGGTAGCCAGTGGGGATGTCCCCACTCTCAAACCTGTGGCACAGTGTGGACTGGTGCCAGATGAAGGCATCACGTGCTCCCCCAGGGTGTGTGGCACAGACATTGGTTATGCACCCCCTGGCATCGCACACCACCTGGCAGTTGATGCTGGCAAACCCCTTCCAGTTCATGTAAGATACACTGTCCAGGCCAGGTGGCATGCATATGGCTACATGGGTGCAGTCAATGGCCCAGAGCACGCCAGGCATACGTGCTACCCTGTGGAACTCTTGTACGTGTGCTGTGCGCTCCGCCTGTGTGCTGAGGAAATGGATGTACTCTGCAGCATGTGGCAGCAGTGAGCTGAGAAATTGTGTGAGTAGGCATGACGCAGCTGACTGGGTTATGCCTGTTGTGTCCCCTGTTGGTCTCTGGAAGGTGTCTGTGGTGAGCAGGCACATGACAGCTGTCATCTTTGTCTCCACTGACAGAGCATGGCTCCGTCGTGTGGGTGCCTGCATCTCATCACTGCACAGCTCACAGAGCCACCTCAGGATCGCTCAGTTCAGGCGGTACTGGCCCACAATCTCTGTGTCAGTGTAGTGCTCGAAGGTGATGTGGGCTTTGTACCGCCTGTTGGGGGCGTACCACCGACGGGCCCTTCCACAGCCGTGCCCCCTGCTGCCTGCCTTCTCACACCCTTCATTACCGCCTCCATCTGGAAGGTGGCACTGGCCATGTCCCTGGCTGGTGTTCCCCTACCTGGCAGCTGTTATCCCATTCCCCCTGCTGTCCTTTGTGATGCTCCCCCTGCACTGGGTACACCTCCAGCCTTTGGCTGTGCTGCCTACTGCCACTGCCCTCAGTCCACTGTGGCACTTCCCTGTTACTCCTGCACAGTGGCATAGGCTCCCCACTCCTGTCCTGTTCCTGTTTGTTTCCAGGTGTGCCCTGTCCTGCTCCTGCCCAGTCCCACTCACTACTACCCTCTTCCTTGTTTCTGCCACCTCGCTCCCACCTCTGGCTTCCCTGTAGCATTTGTGCACCTCTCTCTTGTTCCTTTTTATTTTGGATCATTTCCGCTGTTGCGCAACTTCCGTTAGCTCCCCTATTGCGCATGGTGCATGCTGTTGAATATCACACTGCGCCATTTATTCATGGTTCTTCCCCCTATGGTTGCACATGCATTCATTACCATTGTGCTCTTGCGCATTGCAACTTGCGCGGCGCAGCTGCCTCCCGCTGCATATTGCACAATGGCACATTTTCATACTTGCGCTGGCGCATCTCTCTGTTGTGCATGGCGCATCTCTTTTTAACATCTGGGCCCTTGTGTTTAGAAAAATAGCATCACTCCTTTACACTGCCACTTTGTTATCAAGATACTTCTGTTTTTATTTTGTTCATCATAAACAGTGCCTGTTTTGTCATCAAATATTTCCCTATTCTTGGCAGTTGTTTCATGCTAAATTTATACTGGGAACTACCACAGCCACAGCAGGTCATTTACTTAGTTATGTATGTGCTAGCCCAAATTAGTGGCTCAAGTCACCTCAGTTGGTGTGCAGTCCCCATTTTTTCCACTTCATTTTGAACTTAATATTTATTTCAAATGGTGCCCCTCTACTGAATTATAAATCATCCCTATTTTTGGCTCCTTTGAAAAGTGAAATTTAAATTGGAACTTCTACTTAGCCAAAGCATAATATTTACTTTTTGTGCCAACCTATGTTAGCAGCTGGCATCATCTCAACTGATATAGATTCCCCATGTGTTCTAATCTATTTTAAACAAAATATGGACTTAGTAATTGCACTCTGTGCCATTCCATTCTGATTTTTCATTTATGCATTTGATTCTTATATTAATACATATGGAGGCACACTCTGTAATGCACAAATTACTATTTAATTGATAATGGAAACTGTTGACATTATGTTTTGGAACTACATGTACGATATATATTAGCAATGTGCTCTTCTACATCTAATTCTACAGTAACGTGTGGATCCCTTCAGCACAACTGTTGCATCACCTCAGGTCATGAAAATTACTGATCAAAGCTCCATCCCAGGTGTTTAACATACGAAAGTGTAATAGTACAAATATACAATAAACACGTACACATTACTGTAAAATCAGATGTAGAGAGGGGCAACAATGAATGAACATAACAGAAACATTAAAACTGCAACATTAAGTGCTGAACTTCACATAGATACTCATGTTTAATTATTAGGGGCACTATGGACTGGATAAAATTACCCCAAAGCTATATTATACAAAAGTTTCTGATGCCCTGTTAATTTGAAATGATATAGGAAGTAATATTAAACTAGGTTCCCCATGATGGCAAAAGTGATGAAAATGAGAAAGGGATAGGAGAATGGACAGTAGAATACAATAGTACAATAGGAATGCGAATTGCCACTAATCATCACTTTTACCATCACAGGGAACCTGACTGAATATCACTTCCTGTATAATCTCAAGTTAACAGGTCATCAGAACCTTTTGCATTACATAGATTTAGCGTAATTATATCCAGTCAGTAGTGCTCCTTATATATAAATATGAACATTTATGTGACGTTCAATACATAATGTTGCAATTTCAATGTCTGCATTATGTTCCTTGATTTATTGTCTGTTGCATGTCTCTACATCCAATGTTATGGCAATGTGCACATGTTTATTGGTATATTTGTACTATTACAGTATGGTATGTTAAACACCTGGGATGGAGCTTTGATTGTTAATTTTCTGCAGCGGTATTTTCATTAGTTGTAATTCACAAATGTGCCCTGTATAAAAGGTGGATGTAACTGAGGGCCACTACATCTGCTCCCCCCCCGAAGAAGACCCTGATTGAGATGAACTTCAAGCACCCCAGTGCAGGATTTTAGTTGTCTGTCTCTTCTATGCCACAGTAAGTACTCCACAATTTACAGCTTATATGTCAGTGTGTTTGAGTACTATTTACCTGACAGTTTTGCTTAGCTGGCCGGCCACCTTATATAGCACCACTCCTCTCTCTCTGAAAGTGATATTTGAGTATTGTAAACTACATTGCCAGTTAAAAACATAGAAACATAGAATTTGATGGCAGATAAGGACCGCTTGGCCCACCTAGTTTGCCCATTTCCCTACCTAATGGATAAGCTGCAGATCCTAGTTAACCAACAGCCTACTTCCTCCTACCCTCCACTAGAATTGCCTTATGCCTGTCCCATGCATTCTTGAATTCCCCCACTGTTTTTGACTCTATGACCTCCTCAGGAAGGCTGTTCCATGCATCTACGACCCTCTCTGTGAATAAATACTTCCTCACAATACCTGTGAGCCATCCCCCTCTATCTTCAAATTATGCCCCCTTGTTCTTGCACATTTCTTTTTCTGAAAGATGCTACCCTCTTGGACTTTGTTTGATTCCCTTGAGGTATTTGAAAGTTTCTATCATGTCCCCCCTCTCCCTCCTTTCCTTGAGGCTATACATCTTACGCTCCTTAAGTCTTTCTCCATATGTCTTCTGATGCAGACCCTGCACCATTTGGTTGCCCTTCTCTGGACAGCCTCCACCCTGTCTATGTCTTTGCAGAGATGGGGTCTCCAGAACTGTGCACAGTACTCCAGATGTGGTCTTACCAGCTGCTGTACAGAGGGCCAACAACTTCCTGTTTTCTACTGGTGATGCCTCTCCCTATGCATCCTGCAAAAATCTGCAAAATTTACCCATGCACATATGTCGCAAGCATATCCCGATGTAAGACACAGCATGAAAGGGTGTATAAAATAAGGAGCGGTTCAGTAATGAGACGTCATGTTCTGTATCCATTACAAGTAGGAGTATAGACACAAACGACCATTACAAACTTAGCCACATTAGATATTATTAACATTTTCCTCCCCCTTCCCACGCAGCTTCCCATCCCACTCCCTTGCCCCAGTGACCAGCAAATAAAAATATTTCTGCCCTTTGATCCATGTAACATACCATCCCACCCTCATTCCCTGTGAATTAGATATAAATACCTTCCATCCACACCAAGCAAATATAAAACAAAATGATACTCTCCTCAAAGAACACTAGCACAGAAAGCAACTACTATTCTGATTTTCTATTAGCAAGATACAGAGATATAGTGTGAAATAAATTGTGGTGAAGAGGATAGCATGAGAAGTTACATTGGCTTGGGGATTTTTTACTTATGTGTGGTGTAGCTATGGGGATAAGGTCGTGTTGGGTTCTACTGTACATTGGCTGGGTGGGCATTTTATCTGTTGCTGAAAACGGTATTTCTTTAAAAAAAAACAGGTCTACATTAAGTCCAAGACAGGTTATCCACATGCACAAAATAATCAAGCACATTTGAAATGGTACAAAATTAAGTGGTGGGCAAGGAATTGGTGGCACTGAATCAAAAGATCAGACAGCACTTGTAGAAATGTGGCTGCTGTAGAGCCCTGTGGGCTCTGACTCTTCCAACACACTGCTGTATAAGACTTTGAACAGCTTGCCACCAGTGCTCACCACACTCTCACACACAGCACTAATCCAACACAACCAGTCAATTCGGAGTTGGGTTTCAAGGGTAATGCCAAAAGGGTATTTTGCCTTTCTTTGTTTCCTGATGAGCTGCACAGCTTTGTGTATTCAAGGTCGGGGAACTGTCTGGCAAGGCAGTGGCAACACATACACAAAGACAGAGAGAGTGCTGCCAATATGCCCTTTGAAACTGCTATAGCTCATAAACTCACAGTGCAGACTGGACTTGAGTTTAATTGCAATCAATCAGACCCGAGAGCAAAGGTGCTAATTGCACTTCTGCAGTTAAACTCCAAGCTTCAAAGAAGTTGTATTTAACTTACTTTCAGACTATACTGCGAGCTTTTGAACATTAAAGGAAACTTGTTTGTGTCTTGCAAAAGTGGAGATAGGTAGGTAGGTACACATTTATTGATCAGCTTATAAGCCATTACAATACACTTCATAAAATAGATAATAAATACAATCATAGTACAAGCCATTAAGATACACTGAAACTTGATTTGCCAGCAAAGATATAAAAAGCTTTTTAAGAAATAAGTGCAATCCGTATCCAAATAATCAATGACCACAAAAGAATCTGTATTACTATAGATGAGTGGTCAGCAAGAATTTTGCAGTAGCTTCCAGGACTAGTCTATCCTTGGAGGTAAAATGATACTCTATTATCTTTGCAGGGGGGAGACTGAGACCACCCAGCAACCCACTCAGTCACTTTCTACTAATCTCAGAGAGGGCACATTAGTACCACATGTTTAATATAATCAACAATCTGTAACCCACATTTGCAGTATGGTGTGACAGACCCATTTTTTTTCTGCCTATATAAAATTAATTGTGCATTATACCCTTCTACTCTGAACCTTGTAAAGATTCTTCTTAGTTTTGGGCAAGTCAATTGAGTTAGGTACCCCTCATAACCAGATATTACCTTGAAGGATTTATAATAATCATGCATTTTAAGCAATAAAAGTTAGCTAAGAAGATGATTATTATCCAAGCCTCTGAGCCTTAGCTGGATATCCTGGACTATTTCCCTCATAGGTCTAATATAAATCATATATAGAAGGTGACCCAATCCAGCTGGCATGAGAGTCTTATGAATAAGACGGATGGATAGGTGTACACATCCTAATGATGCTAATCTAATAGTTTCCTCCAGGCACATTCTAGGGTACCTTTGTTCTGATAAGAAAAACATTTTAAGCAGAAAAAATATTTGTCTTTCCCTAATTGACATTATAAGGGAGTGCTGACTCAACTCTAGCTTGAGTATACAGTTTGGTGTACCCTGTGGTAACATTAAAATGTATGTATATGTTTTGTTAAGGAACGTCTCTAACAATTTGATATTAGAGTAACCCCACACTTCAGCCACATAAATTATATTTGCTTAGATTTTGGCATTTATTACTCCCAGGATACCTACAGAAGTTCTCTCCATTTCAGCACTAAAAATTTTTAAAGCATTTGCAGAAAAGATCATCTTATCTTGTACCCATTCCAGATGTTTAGTCCAGGAGGAATTATATGCAAATATAACTCCCAAGTAATCATAGCTATTAGCATGTTCTATTTCTTTCCCATAAATCTTGAATTTGTCTGGATTCATTATTTTGTGTCCGAAAATCCCAATATTGGTCTTGTCCAAGTTAATTCTAAACTTTGATTACACAGGGACTCAGAAAGGCACAACTTTTGTTTAAGACCCAATGCAGATGTAGAAAGAAGCAGTAAGTTGTCTGCATATGGAAGAGTATCAATTCTTGAGTTGCTAATTTTGGGTGCATGAAATTCAAGGTCAGTAATTTGCATCAGTATTACAGTAGTAGCCACAGACATTGCCAGCTATTTCCCGAAATTTCTGCATTTCCACAGTAGGGGCAGCAGAGAGAAACTCTTCAGAAATTTTGAGAAATAGCTAGCAATGTCTGTGGCTACTATTATATATACATATGATATTGCAAATATATATATATATATATATATATGTATATATATATATATATATATATATGTGTATATGTGTGTGTGTATATATATATATATATATATATATATATATATGTATATCTATATATATATATATATATATATATATATATATATATATATATATTAAAAAATGTCGGTGCCAGAATGAATCCTTGTCTCATTCCTACATTAGTACATATTCTATTGGTGACACGTCTGAACTGATTATATTGAACTCTTGCCCAGGTATTCTCATGTAATTTAATGAGAATATCAAGCAAGGTCTCATCTATATTCAGATCCTCAAGAATTCCCCAAAGTATTTTCCTACTGATGCTGTCGAAGGCTGAGGAGAAATCAACAAAACAACAGTACAGTCTACTTTTCCTGATCTTTACATATTTCCAAATTAGGTGTTGTAACACATAACAGTGTTGCACTATTGATCTGTCTCTTCAGAAACCATTCTGAGATTCATGAAGAATGGAATTCTCCTCAGCCCAATCCAGCAATCTCCCCAAGACTATCCTTGAGAAAATGTTCTGAGATACATCAATAAGGCTGTTAGGCCTGTACATTTTGGGTTTATTCAGATCTTCTTTTTTAAATATCGGAAATATAACACTGCCTGTCCAACTATAAGGAAACCTCAGATTTTGGAGAAAACCATTAAATGTGAAAGTCAAAAGGGGGACCCACCAGTGTTGAAATAATTTGAAAAGATCACCTATGATTCCATCGGAACCTGGGGCCTTGTAAGATTTTAATAAGTTTAGAGCCAAATAAACTGCCTCTTCTTCGATTTTAAATGGTCTTGGATAAATTATCCTATTCATATATTTAAACCCATGGTTGAACACCATATTTTCTTCATCCTGGGAGTAATAAAGGTCTGTAAAATATGATATCCAAACCTCTGGGGTAATATCTGACTCTATTTTAGTAGTGTATATGTTAAATCCCTGTGCTATGATTCTTCAGAACTGTCTGTCATCCTTATTTAGAACAGCCTAAGTTTTCCCATAAGCCTCTGAAATATTTATTTCTTTCCTCTTCTAAGTCTCTCTTATAATTACTTCTTCCCTTCTTTAATATCATATGGTCTGTAACATTTTTGTCCCCCTTCTTCCTGAATCGACGGAGTATTTTGCCAAACATTCTTCTGGCCTTACCACATTTATCATTGAACCAGGATTTTTTGAACAGTTCTCATTTAGGTTTCAGTATTTTGTTCAATTTACATAGGGGTTTTAATATTGTAAATGTTTCATCCCAGATCTCACAGATATTAAGTATTTGGGTATTCATCAGGATGGAATTATGTATATCCAGAAGATCTCCTGAATACAATATTTCCTGAAATTGAGTTTGGTAAACAGGACCCCATTTAATTATTTTTTCATTCATTATTTCAAAATGTTTTCTCAGTAACACTTCATCATGTCCTGAGTTAATGAAAAGATTTTCTAAAGTTAGTGCCAGGGGAAAATGAGTTGCTTCCGAGCGATCTAAGACCTGTAGTGTCATAACTAGTTTAACCAATTCTATATTGCCCCAGATAAGATCTGGAGTAGAGGCACCAGAAGCACTATAAAATATCAATTTTCCCAGTATATTCCCCTTGGTTCTCTCATTCAAAAATACAAAAGTTCCTTTGGATTAGTCCCAATAATAGATCTTTGCCTCGACTATTAGTTTTTGGATCCTGAGTTGCCCTACTGGCCCTTATTTTAGGGTGAATCTCAGATAAAAGAAGGGAAAGGTCAGAATAAAGTTCTTCTGAGATCCTTGAAGAAATTATAGCATTAAAATCACCTAAAATAACTATGGGAGAATTTTTCCACATGTTAAAAGGCTATCCAAGAGGGAATACAGAAGTAAAAGATATGAGTCTCCTTGAGTCTTAATGCCCGGAGGAAAATAAATGTTACATAAAAACATTTTCTTTGACTCATCAGAGATTACTAAGACCAGCATGTTACCTAGTTTAAGTGAGTATTCCTGAATCTTCAGGTTTAATTTAGTTTTATTAAGAATTGAAATGCCTCCTTTGAATCTGCCATATTTCTTGTCTCTTGAGGCAGGTAACATAAAAGCTGATTACCCTGCTATTCTAGGGGCACCAGATCCATGCACCAAGTTTCTTGAAGGCCTATAATATCAAAGGCCCAGAGGAAACCCATTACTTCTGCATCTGTTATTTTTAAATGCATTCCCTCAATATTCCAAGACGGGTTGGCAAGATAACTCAGCCCATTCCTATCCCCAAAAGCGGTTTTGGATCCACTAAATCAATCTTGTTGAATATTTATTAGTGGTGTAAAAGTATTTGTATCTATAAATCCCTCAAGGTCTAAGTGGGATATCTTCCTTATCCCCAGCCTCCAGTGGCTCATCCAATAGGGGTTTATTTCTGAGAGAACAATCCCCCAGCTCCTGCGATACCACTAGATGTAGGCCTAGACAGTCCAGTTTACCCACTGAGGAAAGTAGCCTACTGACTATGACCGGGTTTCTGAAGGTAACATCAATCTGTGATGAAATCTAATGTTCCATATATAGTTTCAGTCTGTCCGCCATATTTCTGGACAGCCTGAAATCAGTTGCCCATGTAATAAACGACAATAGTTCATCTCTAATGTTTCTACAAGTATCTCACTTTGAGGTTTCCCAGCCAAAAATTGATATGGTCCTACATGACCAATCATAGCTTTGTTTCTGTTCATGTTTTTCAATTACCTTCAATATTTTTTGTAAATCTTCCCTCACTGTCTCATTCTGTAACCCTACTTCCCCATTCAGGCCAGATGCTGTAGCGGGATGTCGAGACTTCCCTTCCTTTTCCCAAGGGTCATCAGGGACTGTGCTTCTAGGTACCATCACTGGAAAGCTGACCACATAGCCATTTTGCTTTAAATGATCAATCTTCCCTAAAATGTGTTCGGCAGTATCCCTTAGCAGGCAGTATAGAAGCAAGGCATCAGAATAATCTGGGTTAGGTAATCTTATAGTAAACAATTTTTCTTTATCATTATTCTGATTAATCTCAAGAAGTTGTGAAACCCATTTAAGAAGGTTCTCATCAGATTCACTTTCCAGCCTTTGTACTCCCTTTATCTTAATCAGAAATGTTGTCTTTTTATCACCTTGGATTCCCTTGGTGACCTTCATCAGTTCCTCGATATTCAAATTAGTAGGTGGGTTACTAGTGGTCTCAGTCTCCTCCGAGCCCAGTGCTTCCTCATAAGAAAGTTTCATCATACCATTTGAATCAGAGCTAAAAGTGCCCACACCTGTCTTTAAAACCCTTCCTAAAGTTCTGTTTCCTTTACCCTCTCTCTAATATATTTAGTTGTTTAGTAATTTCTTTTGAAGCCATTTTTTTTTGTTTCCCTTTTTGGTTTTTGTCCTACATCTGGTGTTTTTAGATTGCTGATTTTGATTATTGCCACTTGCTGAATTTGTAGAGTTTATGGGAGTTGCTGTATCAGAATTCTGCATATAACATGAGTAGACTTTGTTTTTATCAAATAAAGGTGGGAGCTGTACCTGTGTACCTTTGTTTAGCTGACTTTTGGGTTCAGGTTCCCCATCTCAGAGCCAGAGTCTTGAGTATTCCTTAGTGCCAGTATGCTTTCCAAAAGAACTTTATTATGGAAAACATCTGATCTGAGATTGCAAATCTCATCTTTCAGTACTAAGATGTTCTCTATGATTACATTGTCCGCATAGTGTCTGTTCTTAATTATCTCCAACATTTGTTTGGAGATCGAGGAGCCTGCAGCAAAATCTCCCTTATCTAAGAAATGTTTCTCTTCGTCGGGAGATATGTTCATTTTTTTCCCTAAAGTCTGTGGCTTTCAATTTGTGATTATTCAATCTGCAGGCCTCACCTGCTCTCGACAAAGCTTTTTTTTTTTAATTCATTTTCTTTAAACCCTTGATGGTTATATACATTTCCGGTATTATTTCCCTCAACTTTTGATTTTCTCCTATAGTATGTTCAACTGTTAGAGAATGCAGTGAGAAAATATCACTCTTTGCTAGGTTAGAAAGAACCTGGCAATTATATGCAGGTCTTTTACCTGGAGTGGATATATTATCCAGGTATGAGTGATTAAAGTATGGATCAGGGGAAAATTCTGGAGAGAATTCTAATTCTCCATTCTCATCTGAATCCAACTCCTCCACCCTACTCTCCCCCTGTATTAATGTTTCCCAATCATAATGATCTAGAGGATGATCTAAGGAGTTCACTTCTATAACTTCTTGAGAAAGCTCTAGGTTCAGATCTACTGTAGTTGTAATGTTTTCACCTTCTAACTGGTTCAGTGGCTCATTTGGGCATAAAGTTGGTGTAGCAAGATAATTGGGAACTAGCCCTTTAACTGCCCACATGTCTGTTATTTTAAGTTGTCTATTCTCTTTTGGCACCTCCTTATCCGTGTGATAGTTACCTTTTCAAAGATTTACAACAAACTTCTGGTTTAAAATTTTATTATTTTTCCTCTGTTTATTTTTATTTTTGGTGAACTTATACAGTTTTAGGATAGTACCCCCTTGAAGTTCTAATTCCTGGGTATCTGATATAACTATAGTGTGAGTTTTGTTTTCCTTTGGGGATATCCCTATAGGGGAATTCCCCCAACCACTTCTAGTAATGACCATGTTGAAAGGCAATAGTGCCACAGTACTTTTTCCGTATGGAAACTGAACAGATTTGAGTATTAATATTGGAGTAAAGCAATAAAACAATAATGCAGTGATGCAACAATACAAAGTAACGAAAGTCCTTTAACTTCAGCAAACACACAGTATTCAAGGAAACAGAACTTCTTTCCTGCAATGGCAGTCTCAAAATCTGTAACTAAGTATCTAAACTGCACTTTTAATAAAAATGAATTACTGTTCTCAGCATCCCAGTAGCAATGAGTCCCACTATCAGTAGGTGCACCCCTTCTTCCCTCAAACCAATTTCTTCCTTTCATAGGTCATGATCTTCAGAAGTGCCTTGATAACACTGCCAGAAAGGGACTAAAGAAACAGAATTTTTTAAAAGGGAATTTCCAATGTCCAAATTCTAGGGACCAAGGGCAACAAACAACCAGGCATAAGGAGTGATAAGAAACAGTTTCTAATAGTGTCCAGTAGCCAAAGTTCCTTAGTACAATCCTCACAAAAGGGACAGCAGCCTTAGTAAATGACAACACTAAAAAGAAAAAGAAGAAATAGGCCAATAGGGGCCAGACTTTGAAGACCACTCTTTAAAAATACTTAGATATACTTAGACATATCTAAATACAGGGTTTTAAATAATTGATTAGCAGTTTTTTTCTTGGGACAATACTAATGGTACAGAAAGTATTTATAAAGATTTTCTAGAAGTGTTATGTTTGTTAAACACAGTGAGGCAAGTGCTATGCATTTTCATAATGTTTTAGCACTCTTATGAGTGAAACGCTAATCAATTTTTAGAGTTAAATAAAACCCTGAAATATATGCCTAAATTTACTCAACTGATCTCAAACATATAGTCAATGCACACCCAGAATGCCCAGAATGCTTAGAGTACTTAGAGTATGGATTTTACTTCCCATCTATACACAACAACAAATTCTAAAAGCCATAACCTTGAAGTTAATAAAGTAGCTAACTGACTACAACTAACTCTGAAATTTAGAACAGAACAGATCTAAACAATAGTAAACATAAATAGGAGAATTTAGTAGCACATATTTTTAAACTTACTCTGCGCTTGGAGAAAAAACACAACTCATAGCCCAAAAAGGACCCATCCGCATATCTGCCCACTTTTCAAAAAGCCTTCATAGCCTTCACAGCTCAATGGGCACAGGAGTTCAAAATTTGAATATCAGCACACGCAGACTAGATTTCATGAGGAGATCAATAACACTGTTTCAAGAAGGACTAAAGCTCTATGTCCAAAACACGGCTATTCACAGCAGTTCTTTTGTTTGCAGCTTGATACAGACTCAGTCAGATTGACTAATACTGATACTAGTGCAGCCAAAGCACACAAAGCTCTATATGAGCTTTACTCAGTTCTACTTATACTTCTGCCAAGTACTAGATATCAGATCTGCTACCCTGAGCACTGAGTACTCACAGTTCAATGTTTAATCGTTAGAAGTTGTGCCAAGGAGCCAAAAACACCCTTCTTAAAGGCTATTCCAAATATCACCTGAGAGCAATCAGCAATAATACTCACTGTTAGGTCACCAGGCAATTAAGCTACACAAAGAAACAATTAAGGTTCCATGGTAGTGATACCCACAACAACTAGATCAGGTCTGCTTAAACAGATTACCCAAATTAATCAGATTAATTGGAATATTTGCAAAATGCAAAAGGGGTCAAATTTTAAAGGGGTGTCAGTGTTCAACAAAACACTCAAGAGCAATTTTGGACTAAAAGAATTCTTAAAACACCAACTCCCTTAAACTCCAATGACTCACCCAAATGACTATCTCACCCAGCAAGCACAGAGTAAGAAAACAAACAAATCAATACATTGTTATGTATTGTTATGTTATGCCTGCTATAATGTTCACAAGCGTTTCTTCATTGCGTAAAACACTATGACACTAAGTACATTTTTAATAGGTGTTAAAGCCTATGGGGATAAAAATACAAAACAGATTTTTTAAAATAAATAAAAACACATCATAATGGGGACTGAAATGAGAGAACTCTAAGGATATAAATGCATAGGTACATCGATATATCAGTAAAAGGAATCAACTATACGATGACCTCGGCATCCTCTGTGTCCTGTATATCCAAAATATATTCAAAGAGTTTTCTAAAATTTTAAAACACAAGCGTGGATCTCGAGAGACACGATCATCTGCAGGGAGGCTCCAGATCTCACCTCCTCTGGGGCGGGCTCTCCACCTAGACTTCAAGCACCGGGAGAGGAGAGAACGGAAATCTCAAGAAGATGTGTAAAAACCATGCAGCACAAGAAATTCTGGAAATACTAAAGAGTGCAGGTTGCTACCACAAACCCTCTTTTCTCCTTGAGTTTGGTGCCTAAGCTGACAAGACCATCCACAACACATAGGCAATGGTGGCATACCTGTTCAAGGAAAAAAGTAAGCTTCTCTGACATCCTGCTGGAGAGCTTCTCCTCAGCATCTCTAGCATGGAGCTGTGCAGTCCACCATCTCCAATACAGTAGGATTGTTCTTCCTCATATTTTTTTTTTGAAATTCACACTTTATTTATTTTAACAAGCAGGTAAACAAACAAGGATCAAAATACATTCATAACAAGTAACATGGTAGCCCAGTGAAAATAATAAAAGCAACAAAGCATCTAAAAAAGACAAAACAAAACCCCAAACCCACCACCCCCCTCCCCTCCCAGGAGGATGCCGCCACCAACAGCAAATAAGCCCAAGTAAGGCAATTAATGACCAGGGATAAAGAAAGGAAAAAGGGGGGTAAGAAAACTAACTAAGTCGAGTTTTATAATAATGGCAATTAAGAGGGGGAAGGGGAAATATAAAGAACCCTAAGTGGGGTCCTAGTGGAGATACAGGGTGTATAATTTGCCCCATTTCTTGTGAAATGCTGACAAGGCATGCCTAGAACTGGCAATCAATTTTTCAATTTTAAAACCTTGAGACATTTCTGCCACCCATTCCTGGTATGAGATTTCAGATTGATCTAACCAGTGGCGAAGAACTAATCTTTTGACAGCCATCGAAATGAGGGCCATGTGGTATTTCCTTTCATTAACTTTAATACTGGAATAAATTCCTAGCACACAAATTTCAGGTGTGAATAGGTCCTTTAAACCCAAAAGTGGATTCAAACTACCCCGAATGTGCCTCCACAAAGGGGCAACCTTCTCACAGGCCCAGAATATGTGTAGTATGTTTCCCTGATCCTCACCACATCTAGTACATTTAGGAGAACTTGCTTTCCCGAATTTAACTAGTTTCACCAGAGTGTAATACATGTTATTAACTATGTAGACTTGTGTGAGCTTGTTCCTATCCAGCGAGAGAAATCTATGTAGGTCTGACCACACCTGATTCCAGGATAAAGGGGATCAGCAATCAAAGTTTCCCACACCTTGGAGCCAGATAAAACTTCAGGGGCTTTGCTGAGAAAGAGTTGTGCGTAGAGTTTGGCTATGGCATGGGGCTCACTTGCCCGGGATTTAAGCGAATCTAGAAAAGGTTGAATACTGGACGTCGTTTCACAGAACAAAAACCTCGACTATAAGGTGTCTCAGTTGGTATACCTTAAAGATGTACTGTGAAGGGATGTCAAATTTAGTCAACAGGTCTCCGGAGGAACCAAGTGAGTCCTGAAAATAGAAGTCTTCCACTGCACAGTCTCGGATTGCAGTAACCAAGAAGGAGCAACCAGTGTGAACCAAGCCTAATGTTGGGATTGAGAACCAGCGGCTGGGCTGGGTCCTTAGAATTATAATTCTAGCCGAGGTGCAATACTGATTGAAAACCTTAACTGAGGTCCCAATCATGGAGCTGCCTATTCGGGTTGGTAGAACTGAGAGATTGCAGTAGAAAATGGATTGAGGATCTATATTATGGTTCCTCAGAAGTTCAATCTCGAGCTGCAACCATTTAGGTCTATAAAGATCGTGGGAGGGACAAAGCTACTTGCCCATTTTTGCCAGGTGACTGGCCCAATAATAGAACTCAAAGTTGGGCAGTGAAGGCCCCATTAGCTTAGCACACACAATTTGAAAAAGGATCTCCTTGGTTGCTTGCCTTTCAGATGAATTTAGTTAACAATGAGTGGACTTTTGAAAAAGGATTTAGGTAACCAAATATTTAACAGGCTTAAAGGGTAGAAGATCATGAGGAGTATATTCATCTTAATTATACTGATTCTCCGCCTATAGATAAGGGAGGTTTGTCCATCTGTTAAGATCACTTTGAACCCTGTCTATCAGATCATCCAGATTAAGTTTCTTAATTATGTTGGTATCTCGGGCTAGATAAATACCTAGATATTTAAGGTGGTCAGGCGCCCATTTCATTCCGAGATGGACTACATCAGCGTGTAATACAAATGGGTTAAGCGAGAATATTTCGGATTTGGACAAGTTCAATCTGTAATTTGACACCTCACCAAATTGTGTGACAATCTTTAACACCTCTTGGATAGATCTGCCTGGATTCGTGAGGTGTAACAGGATATCGTCTGCAAATACCCGATATGGTGAGTGATTGCTGACCAATAAGACATCCCGTAATGTCAGGTGAAGATTTGATATGCATCAATAGAGGTTCCAAGTAAAGGTTAAATAAATACGGCGATAAAGGGCAACCTTGACGAGTACCCGAGTATAGAGGAAATCTGGAAGAAAACACTCCATTACAATAGACTTTCACAGAGGGGGAGCTATAAATCGCCTTGACCCACTGAACAAATTGTGCCGGAAAGCCCATCCTGTCCAGGGTAGCCCACAAAAATTCCCAACTGACACGATCAAAGGCCTTTTTGGCATCTAAGGCTACTAAGGCCATAGGGAGTTGAGAGTCCTGGGCAGAGTGGAAGATGTGTGAGAGAGTCCTCATGTGATCAGATGCAGATCTCCCTGAACAAAGCCACCTGTTCACACTTAGGAGTGTTTGCCAAACTTGTTTAATTCTCAATGAAAAGAATTTTGGTCAGAATCTTGATATCATAATTAAGCAAAGAGATTGGTCTATAGTTAGCAGGGTCTAAAGCCGACTTATTAGATTTAGGTATTAAGATTATAGTTGCTTCCAACAAGGAGGGATCTAAAGGTCCAGAAGTAAGAATATAATTAAACAATTTTAGTAGTGCGGGGGCTAGCTCACTACAGAAGGATTTGTAGAAGTTTGGAGAAAACCCATCCGGACCAGGGGCCTTGTCCAGGGTGAGACCATGGATAGCATCTGTGATTTCCTCTAAGGTGATAGGGCCAGATAAGGCCTCACAATGACTAGCATGGAGCTTGGGGAGGGGAGTATTCTCAAGGAACTCTATTATGCTTGAAAGTGCCGATGGAGGTGTTTTGGTCCCATAAAGGTTCCTATAAAAGGCTTCAAAGACCCCAGCGATGTCTCTCGGGTTGGTTTTGATGGATCCGTCACTAGCTTTAATGCCAGGAATCAATCTCGAACTCTCCACTTCTTTAAGCCTAAGAGCTAGTAGTCTACCTGGCTTCTCACCCTGATCAAGATATTTCGTTTTGGATTTCAGAATGATATATTCTGTTTTCTCTCGAATTAGGTCCTCGTATTCGTCTTTGAGCCTATATAAATTCTCTAGAACCCCTTGAGAGTGCGAGGTAGAAAGTTTCTCCTCGGCTACTTTGATCTGATTAGCTAAGGAATTGATTCTTTCCGCTCTCAATCTTTTCCGTCTGGATGATTCTTTAATGAATTCACCCCTGAGGAAACATTTCAGTGAGCACCAAACCAGATCGTACCTGGAGACCGAGCCTTGGTTAGTCTCCAAGAAAGATGAAATCAAAACTTTGAAAAGTGACGTAATCTGCTTGTCCTTTAAAATCTGATTATTGAGCTTCCAGGTGGTGTCCCGTTGACCAGGAGGTCCCGGAGCAAGTTTGACCCATGTCATAGCATGGTCCGAGATAACAATAGGCTCAATATTGGTGGAGAAAATGTTAGATAAAAAGGTTGGTGCTCACTAAGATGTAATCTATCCGTGACCAGGAGTTATGAGTTGGAGAATGGAAGGTATAAGTCTTAGTAGAAGGATTCAGAAGTCTCCACGGATCCTCCAAACCCAACAACGAACACAAATCCGTTAGAGCTAGCTGGGCAGATGGCGTGGATCTGGAACATCTAACAGACCTATCTAATGTCTGTGAAGGAGCGATGTTCCAGTTCCCACCTAAAACAAAGTTAGATGGCAGGAAGACACTCAGTAGGTCAGCCAGACCCATCAAGAATTCGGAATCACCCCCCATAGGACCATATATAGAGCCTAGAACAACCTCAGTATTATAGAGCATTCCATGAACAAATACATATCTACCATTTGTGTCCTGAACATGTTTCTTCATCACAAAGGGTATATTGCGTCTGATCAAAATAGCAACCCCTTTACTGTTGGTGGTCTGACCTGACGCAAAAACTTGTGAGAAGCCTTTAAACCGTAGTAAATTGGTTTCCGTTACCATAATATGGGTCTCCTGAAGGAAAAGAATATCCACCCCTGCTAATGAGCAATTTAGAAGGATCTGACCCCTCTTGGATGCTTCCCTTAGCCCCCTCACATTCCAGGTAGCAAACTTAACATGGTTTAATGCCATTGTTACCAGTAAATAAAATGCTCGAAAACGAAATTAAAAATTGGTGCCGCTTAAGAGGTTGATTGGTGACGACATCCCCTCCAGAAAAAACAACTTTGACCAGCCAAAAATACTTATATTGCAGGATAAAACCAGTTTCAGAACATAGTAAAGCATAACATAAACTAAATAAGCAAAAAGTCCTCAGAGTCATAGGCCAAAGTACCATTAGCACGAGAAACATTGAATTTACCCTGCTGGTCCCTAACCCACCCCTCCCTATCCCCCTACTTGAACCCACACAACTATATACAAACCCCTCCCATAACAAGTAACATTGTAAAGCCAGAAATAACACACTTGGTTTCAAAACCCATTACGATACCATGGCATAGCCTTGGTTCTCTGGTTACTTGAATGTGTACTAAACTAAGGTGCCAGTTGCCAAGGCCATTGGATACAGAATAGGAACAGCCAGATCCAATAATATAGGATGGCCATGGTATCCAAATCCCCCATCCACAGTCGTGAGGCAAGTTCCAAAAGCTAAATTCACCTCCCGACCCCCCACCCACAACAATCCGAGAAAGCAACAACTTATAGAGGCAAAACATTTCCAGAGTAGCAGCTATCTGGTCAGAGAAAGTAATACACAGGTTACATCCGCACGTTGATTCGAAGTAAAGGCAAATAACACATCGAACGGCAGCGAGCCGTACAAATAAAACAGAGAGATGAAGTCTTTACCTGTAAAAGACCCCAAGGCGTGCTGGCCAGAAGGTGATCCCCTGTGAGGCCTAGACCCTAGATCGGAGTAGTACCAAGGAGGAAGCGTAAGTCAAGAAATACCGGGGCGGACCAAAATGGTCCAGCGCTAAATATTCCCCTGGAAACTCAGAACCCACACTCATGTTCCAAGCCCCACAGGCCAGACCAGCAAGCGAGGAGCCCCCGAGTTTCGGGCCTAGCTAACTACACAGGCCTCGCGGCCTATCTTGGCCTCTATTAGGCAGCTACTCCAGATCGGTCATGACCTTCCTGGGCCCAGGTAAGCCACTCCAGTAGCTAACCTCATACAGCTAGGGAAAAGAGGATATACAGGGATAATCAAAGCAAAATAAACCCAACTATATGCAAACCACAAACATCCTAAGGCACAACTAAGCAAATAAGTCCCCTTTGAATAAGTTTGGGAGCCTCTTCGAGAGATCAGCCAAAGCGTGGTCCGGGTCTTCGTAGGATTGCCCATTGCCGTCCAAGGAAACCACCAATTTCGCCGGGTAGACCATCCTGAATCTGATTTCGGTGGCAATTAATTTTTTAATGATTGGGTGGTAGGCAGCTCTCCTCTTACGGACTTCGAAAGGTAAATCCTGAGTAATTCTCAATTTAACATGGTTCCATTGTACAGAGTCCAGTTCCTTAATTTTTGTTAGGACGTGTTGGCGTTTGATGTAACTCAGGAATTTGATGATGAGTGGCCTGGGAGGAGAGCTCGGTGGAGGCCTAGGCTTCAGCGATCTGTGGGCTCTCTCTATATGGTAGCATTGGTTAATCGGGGATGGACTGACAACTTTATTTAAAAAGCTGGACAAACTTTATGGTGTCGTTCCTTCTTCAGCTTCGGTAGACCTAAAATGAGGACATTATTCCTTCTGCTCCTTCCTCAAGATCTTCTGTTTTAGCCTGTAGTTTCTGTATTTGTTGTTTCAATTTGATGATCTTTGGTTCTGTTTTATTTCTCCAACGGTCCAACAAATAACATTAGTTTCCAGATCTCCAACTTGCCTTGATAGATCTGAAGTCTTTCTGATGGATTTGATCTCACTAGATATCTCCTGTAAAGTTTCTCTGAAAGGTACCATTTCTTGAAGAAAACGGTCTTCAGTTAGTAGAGCATTTGAAGTTGCAGGAGTAGTTTGTTTGGAGGAATGAGCTGGATTGGCATTCCTAGCCTTCTTAGAAACCTTTTCAGGCATTGTTGGTGGAGTGTGTATCACACTGGCTGTCTTCATGTCAGCCTCCATCGTTGTTGAAACACTGGAAAGTCTTTAAGCGCCCTTAAAATCATCCCAAAGATACTGGAAGTAGTCAGAAAGCCTTTAGGGTCGCTATAGTTTAGAAAGGTATCGATATTTCAGTTGAAAATAGCAGTTTTTGTAGGTGGAGGAAGGGAGCCTAGGAGAGAGCTGCTTTCAGTCACACTGCATCATGTGACTCCCATCTTCTTCCTCATATTACACTGTGGAGGTGCGATAGCACCATGCACATTACAGACAGTTCTGAGGCCTTTGCCATCACCTATTTCACACTGTATAATACATTATCATTTAATTATATGCCATTTATATGAACTGAGAAAATTATCCAGAACATTTCATCACTGAAATCTTTTTAATTTTAAATGGTTTGTGCATTTCTAAATATTTCAGCTGTAACAGTCCATGCTGAAACCCCTTCCCTGATCTGATATATATCTGTGAATTGCAAAAGAAGAGTGGCGGTAATGGGGGGCAAGGGAGGAGGTTTGATAAGACAGATCATTCATTTATCAATGTTCAGATTAGATACACTGAATGCACAACAGTGTCCCCTTTACTGTTCAGCATGAGATTATTTTCCATGCCTGTCTATTTCTCCATAGTCCCATGTTGTTTCCATCATATCTAAACTACTACAAAAGTGTAGCTCCAGTGGTCTGGACACTTAAGAGGCAGGTCATTTTTCAACTTTTTTTTAATAATAATACTTTACTTTTGTTTGGATTTATTTAAACTTCATAATTTAAATTTTTACATATTAAAAACTATGAACATATTGAAAATTATAGAACTGCTAGACTGAGGAGAGTGATTAAAACATTGCTCAAAAATGCTGAGGCCATTTAAAACCTATTTTTATCCATGGTGTGTGTGGTCTGATTTAATTACCATGTTTAGTAAGGGTTTTGTAAATGGGGCAATTTTTCTTTTGTACAATTACCTTTTTCATCTCACTTTTGCTCAATATATTTAAAATGATTATGGAGATAGTTTAGTCCATTGTTAAATATACTGTTTAGAAAAAACCTACAAAATGTGGTTAAATGGAGGTTGATCACCATCATGAGCTTAGGGTACCTAGTAGTTGAAAGTGGAATTAATTAGCGATCATGTGAAAATGCAAACATTCATTAAACCCTTCAAAATGTATTCTCACTTCCTCCCGTTGTACTTTTACTGCACTGAAAACTCAAGTAAAACTCTTCATGTTTTATTCACCAGTGGGGGTCAGAAATCATAATAACAGTGTTATTTACTGTGTGTGGTGCAGTTTGGTCATATTTTTAGTGTATCCTGCATTTGCAGCACCCATTTCTGACCACCACATTAATGCAGCACAAATTATTTCATAGTTACTGTCCCAGCAGGATCTTGCTGCATGTTGCCACTACAAGATCCAATCACCTACTTTACACTATATAATAATTGATTCATGTCATTATCTGTGCCCTTTACTAGTACCTCTTACAATTGCCTTGGTGGCTGTGGCAGTTTTTTCTAACAAAGTGGAATAGGCACATTTGACTGAAAACTGTTTCGCTGAATGATCTGGGATTAGCCACAAAACCACATTGGTTCTCTCCATATAGTTGTGACATCGCTCATTCTACAATTGCTAGAATGTACAGATGAACAGATGTAAGAGACCCGAGAAAGAAAGTAGCATCACTCAAACCTCTCTGATAGCAAAAATAAAAAGGGACTGAAATTAGCAATTACTTTGGTGGCCAAGGCAGTTATTGTGGATGGAACTGCAGACCGAGCAAGACTGTTTAACAGCATTTATGTGTCGTACGCTCAGATCATCCTTTAAATCGTCACAACAGCAACATATGGCATAAATTGCCAAGTAAGGTGTGAAGTATGGAAAATCAGTCTGGGCTTAATGCTCTTTTTTATTCATCTTCCAGAACAAAGCAGGGAAGTTATGTCTTTATGGATTACTGTTTTCCCCAAATGTTTGTTCATTATGAGAATACTGTTGCCTCATGTTTTGTCACAAAAGCTTTTAGGAGACGCCTGCCGGTTGATCTGTTCAGCTAATTGTTGAGCTGGTTACTACCATACTGCCTCCTCCAGCTACTGTTTGGCAAAGTAACACTGGGTTTTGTTACAGGTTTGGGACAAACATTAACAAAAATGATAACAACTGTAAAATCCTAAAGTGTGCATAATGTTTTCATGTGAGATGAGTATAGGCAGCACCTGTTACATAAAGCATTCCTATCACATGCTGGTCAGGATCCTTTGTTTACACTGGGGTATGGGAAGGAGTGCATGCCAAACAGTATCACAAGTCGATGAGCGCATAAGTTCTGTGCTCTGATAATCACAGATGACTTATTATATTATGTCAAAGGAGCATGGTAGCTGATAAAACTGTTTATTTATAATTTTTTTGTTAATTTCTGAACTAACCCTTTTCTTTGATGACATAGGAAATCGAGTATTCAGAAACTCGCCATAAGTTGCATGATTGCAGGAATGCTAGGTCTATGGTGAGTGAATCAACAACAGCAGACTAACACAGATGGAAATGCAGGCACACATGCATAGACAGAAGTTCTGTTACTTTAATTAGAAGCAGAATGACTGGGGTATAGACACTTATGCTGGTAAAATTGCTAATAATTAATAATCACAAGACCATTCTACATTAAGAAATATTAGATAACCAAAATGGGCAATTATAAATTGGTCAGACAGTAATCATATCTGACACCAATACAGTAGCACTTGGAGCCTCTTTTTCCACCTCTTGGAGAAATGCATTTTTTAGGTCCATCTTTCGGTGCCTCTAAAAATAATTCAAACAATTCAGAATATGCATAGCACTAACAATTCAGAACATGCATAGCACTACAAAAATAAATTACAATGCTTTTGATAGGTTAATTATATTAAACAGTGTATTACAGTGATGCAGTGACTGGACCACCATACACACCGCATCTAATGTCCAGTCTGCCCTTGATAGTTTCCTCGCAAAATTTGGACAGCTCCAAGACACCCATGCCCCACGGATCACCAGGCACTTTCGTGCTACCCAGACTAAGTGGCTAACAAAAGATCTACTAACCCAGATAAGGGCCAGAGACAAGGCCTGGCATTGTTTTAAGTCCACAGGGATGCAATCTGACTACTGCCACTACCGCTCACTGAGAAACGCTTGCAAAAGAAACATCCGTCTATCCAAAAGCTCTTTCTGCAGGGACCTTCTAACAAAAGCCTCTGGGGACTCCAAGAAATTCTGGACCACCATAAACCCCCCCCCGGGTTCTAATCACAAGGCCCACACAAATGACATGCTGTTAAACGGCATACATTGCAACAACCCATTAACCATAGCTAACACCTTCAATCACCATTTTTCAGATTTAACAAGCTACCTGACCTCCTTCCCAACTGGTCACACTGCTCCGCCCCAAAGCGACACCAAACCTCCACTTCCGAACCCCCCCTTTAGGTTCCAGAGCATTCAAAAAAGAGAAGTACAACAATTGCTACTCTCCATCCATGATAATACCAGCCCAGGATCGGATGGTCTTGACCCCAGGCTCCTGAAGGTTGCGGCCCCTTCATAGCTTCCCCACTAACCAAAATCTTCAATATGTCCCTATGCTGTGGTACAGTCCCAAATATATGGAAAATTGCTAAAGTCACCCCTATTCCTAAAAAAGGAGACCCAAAGGAAATCAAGAACTATCGTCCCATCGCTATACTCTCTGTACTAAGCAAAATCCTTGAAAAACTAGTTGCCACCCAAACAATAGAATACCTCCAAAAATACAACCTCCTTTCTAGCTCTCAACATGGATTCCATAAAGGTCACAGCACCATCACCACCCTGCTAAAGCTGACAAGTGACATCTATTCCTCCATGGACTTAGGCCTCTTGACAGGCACAGTTTTCATCGACCTAACTAAAGCTTTTGACCTGGTCAACCACACACTTCTTCTTGCAAAACTACAGTCATTTGGTTTCTCCTCAGAGACCATTACCTGGTTCGAAAGCTACCTGACTGACAGACAACAGGCTGTGGTCTTCAATTAAGCCATCTCGGATCCTGCACTGATCCACGTTGGAGTACCCCAGGGCTCCATACTTGGTCCTCTGCTTTTCACTATATTCATTGATGACATCCCTTTAACTGCACCGAACTGCTCATCTCTGCTCTATGCTGACGATTTGGTTATATACCACAGTGCAAAAACTGCGACTGCCCTAAACCATCCCCTTGCAGTTGACTTCGCGAGTATCCAAACCTGGCTCACTGATAATAAACTAGTCCTCAATTCCAGCAAATCCTACTCAATGCTGTTTGGCTCACCGGCCAGATTAAATCAAATCTAAATCCCCTTATTATCTCATGCTTGGACAGCTCCCCTCTACCCTCTGCCAAAGCCTTTAAATATCTAGGTGTCACCCTGGATGAATCTCTTGACCTTGACCTCCATATCTCCACTATCTGTAAGTCCGTAAATGCCAAGATAGGAAGTGCCTATCACACCAGCTAGGCCCTCACCCCTCAAGCCAGACTAGCTGTGGCTCAAGGCTTCCTTCTACTGGCTCTAGCATATGGCTCTGCAATCTACCTATCTGCATCTAAATCCTCCCTCCATAAATGGGATACCACTTACAATAGCATCTGCCACTATGCTTCTGCATCACCGCGTTTCAAGCACCACTGCCAACTCTATATGGACCTAAAATGGCTTAGCCCCACCGCCTATCATCTCCAGTCCTTTGGATCATTAATTGACTCTATCACCAGAACAGGCCTCCCCCTATCCCTTTCCTCTGCTCTGGAATTACAACCTCTCACCTATGAACTACGATCAAATGATAAAGCCCTTCTGCATGTTCCAAGATGCAGAACAAACATGGGCACACGTGTCTTCTCTCATACAGCTCCTAAATACTGGAACTCTATACCCTTCTCTATCCGTCAAGCAACCACCCATGCTACCTTTAAGAAACTACACCGGGAACACCTGCACACCATAAACCCCTGCACTTGCTTTAACCCACCTTGAACCTTCATCCCTCCCTGCTCTCTCCTCATCTCCAGATAATCCACCTCCTTGATACTTCTTCCCCTCCTCTCTTAGTCCTAGCCTGCCCACTCTCTTACCCCCTTCCTCTCCTCTCTCCCTACTTCTCTCCCTCCCTCTCCACAGTCTTGGCACTTATTGTACTGTACCTCACTACCTATCTCCTTTTGAACTATTTTCCCATGTTACCCACTCCAATCTGTAATTTGATTTCACAGTACTTTTACTTTCATTATTCAGTTTGTCAATGTGCTTGTATCTAATATCCAAACATTGTTTCTTACTCTGATTTGTACTGCTTTCATGTGCTGTGTCACATGTATACTGTTTGTCTGTAAACTGTCTTCTCCCGGGTCGTGCCTGAAAATAGGCATTGTTTTCCTAGTGCACTTACCCAGTTACCAAAAGCAAAATAAAATAAAATAAAATAAATATGAAAAGTAACTGACAGTTGCAACTTCTGCTATTCTGATTGGAATTTCTTACACTATCTCTCCACATCTCTAGAAACCTACAAACTAAAGGAATGTAGAAATCTACAAACATAAGGAGAAGTTGAGAGGTATTGTGATGCCCTGGTGCTACTGATATGTGTGTGTGTGTGTGTGTGTGTGTGTGTGTGTGTGTGTGCTGTGTGTGGGTTTTGCAGGGGCACAGACACAAATGCTGGCAATATTGAGAAAATAAATGAAATTGCAAGCCCATTAGCAAATATTGGTTAGCCAAAATGGGTAATAATAAATTGATCGCACAACCAATCCTTTCAGACACAGTGAGTATTGTATTGCGAAGAACTGCAAAATGTAATTATTTATTGCTGGGAAAATGTATGCAGAGCAAACTTTACATTGAAACTGATTTAGACTTAGATGAAGATTTGTATTTCATAATAAGGTTTTATTTAAAAATTAAAAAAAAGAAAGTACTGTAAATGTTATTCAGGTCAATGAAAACGCACAGCCATCCAGTAAAAGACCTGAAAATGTTAGAGTCCCCATACAGTTCAGCAGCAAACTGGTTTGATTTCTCGAGTACCAAGTTCCCGGACACAGGTACACCATTAAGGCGTTGTTGTGCAAACAAAATTTGTGTTGCCTTGTCAATAGCAGCCTCATCAGCTTTTCTGAGTTTTTTTCAGGTGAGACCTTCAGTTTCTGAACATAGAAACAAAGAAGTTGACGACAGATAAGGACCGCAAGGCCCATCTAGTCTGCCCATTTCTTTTTCTACCTTATGAATGTGCCATAGGCCTTTACTCTGTCAATGGGCTATCTATTCATACTCATCTGTATTGCTCCCTTTTGCCTATCCCATGCCTGTTTGAAGCCCTGCACTGTATTTATATCCACCACTTCCTGAGGTAGGCCATTCCATGCATCCACCACCCTTTCTGTGAAAAATAACTTCCTCACATTACCCCTTAATCGGCCTTTCTCTAATCTCATGCTGTGTCCTCTTGTCCTGCTATTTTTCTTATACTGAAACATGTTAGACTCTTTCACCTTGTTAATGCCCTGAAGGTGTTTGAATGTTTCAACCATGTCACTTCTCTCCCTCCTTTGCTGTGGGGTATACATATTGAGCTCCACTAATCTGTCCTCATATGTTTTCTGATGTAGTCCCTGCACCATCTTGGTTGCCCTTCTCTGGACTACCTCCATTTTGTTAATGTCCTTGTGAAGGTGTGGCCTCCAGTACTGCACGCAGTACTCCAGATGGGGCATAACCAGTGTCTTGTAAAGAGGGATTATTACCTCCCTCGTCCGACTTGTGATAACCCTACTAATACACCCCAACATCCCCCTAGCCTTACCTACTGTTTTAGTGGTCTGCTTGGATGATTTCAGGTCATCTGTGATGATGATGCCAAAGTCTCTTTCTTCCCTTGTGACTGCCAGCAACTCCCCTCCCAACCTATAGGTGGCTTCAGGATTTCTCTTCCCTACGTGCATGATCTTGCACTTCTTTACGTTAAACCCCAGTTGCCACTCTTCCGACGATTTTGCCAGTTTATCCAGATCTCTTCTCATTCTGCCCACCCCATCTGGATAATCTACTCTGTTGCAGATCTTGGTGTCATCTGCAAACAGACAAACCTTACCCTCTAGTCCATCTGCAATGTCACTGATGAAGATAGTCCAACAAAAATTTGTGCAGGGAATCTTCCTGCTTTCTCCAAGTGCATATTGTTGACTTGGAGAAGCCTGTCTCGGATGATATTTTTTTCAGACTTTCTCCGCCATTCAGCCTGTCAAGGATGTCTAGCTTCTTTTTCACAGAATACCCAGACTGCTTCATTTTTGGCAATGGTGATGGTGGGTATTCTGTGACATGTGTTTTAAAGCAGGATCAATTAATAACTTAATTACTTAATTGCTTAATTAATGTAATTGTGTTTCTACTGTTCCATACTGTGTAATACTGTTTAAAGCAGCAACCTATTTGCCGTAGTACACTAATGCACTTAATGCAATGAGCAGCGATGCATGTGAATTAACTCAGCATTTTCAAGCTTGAGGTCCAAATGAACCATTCACTATAGCCATGTATTCACTATTCTGAGGTTCATTATAGTGAGGGAACACTGTATAGGAACAAGACAAGGCAAATTTAATTTAAAAGTCACCCATCCTGGAGGCTCTGGGTGCCGAACATATCAAAATTGCATACAAAACTCAGTCAATAAATTATATGTACAAAAAATAACACAATATTAGACATAAATATACAATGCTATAATGCAATTGTAACCCCTACCTAGTATGCCGTTTGTATCTGACAGCTCTACCAGGTGGGCTGGGTTCGGGGAGGAATATGCCACTCGGCACAAAGGCTAGGTTTGGTTATTCTGCACAGGGGCACCCAAGTAACTCCGAACACAGGAAGCAATAACTGCAATGTCCAATACCAGAAGTGGGATTCTAAAGTGTGGCTTTTATTCACATCCAACAGAATAAACAAAGTATAGATGGACCGCCACCGGGCTACACTCCTGGTAATGAAGATTTATGGAGACCAGAACACATCCTCATTCACTTTAGCCCTCAGGCTCTACAACACACTGGACACACAGCCCGAACTTGTACACTGCTTTGGGTTACACAGCTCAAACCTGTACACTGCTCTGCTCTGGGTTTTCCCTGGCTTGGCTCCCTTGCCAGCCACTTGGACACCTTCCATACTTCATGGAAAAATTTTCTGGTGGCTCCCTAAAGCACTTAAGAGCAACTCGGCTCCATCAGGGAATTTTCCTGTTTAATCCCACATCTGGGTACTTTCCTCAGGCACTGGCCAAGTACCTGAGGGAAAGCAAAAGGTGTCTCAGAGCAAATCTGTAGAGGTGAATTCGGTTACTACTGATGGGGGGTCTCCCACCTCTCACTCCCACAATTCATACCCGGCCATTTCTCTGGACTGTAAACACCTCATCCTTTAACACTTTGCTGTGTAGACTCTTGCTAAATGTATTTCACATTCAATCTACTTGTCTTGCTTCCCATTTGTGCTGGACTTGAACATACTTAAATTCAGTGGCTTTGTCCATTACTCTAGACCCCCAACAGGTTAAGCAGCCCAATCCCCACATTCTTTCTTTCCATTTTGTGCTGGCCTTGAACATACTTTTAAGTGGCTTTGTCCATTACTCTAGACCCCCCACAAAATTAAGCAGTCCAATCCCCACATCTTCCAACTGTACTTGACTGTCTTTTCCTGACCCCACAGTAACAGTCCCTTTAGTTTCCTTCTGTTTCAGGTGAAAACACTTGGTCCTTTTGCAGAGCAAACTCACCCATTGGTTGCAGGTTCCCCACAGGCGTTTCCTCATCAAGGAATCTCTTACAGAGCTTCTGGTGCCTCAGCACAACTCAAACAGGCAGCTTCTTTCCCTTAGCCAGACCCAGGGGGGTTGCCCCTGGAAGACAGGCAGACACCTTCCCCCATCCCCTCAGGGATGGGGCTCTGAACCATTGAGAGCAGTCTCCACCACTTCAATTATCAGTTCCTGTGTTCCTCTTCAGGTGGAAACACACACCAAAAACAAAAGTAGCTCTGTAACAGAGCTTAAAGCTCTGAGAGCCTGCCCACACTCAGCTGCACTACAGTCTCTCTCTCAGACTGCACTCAGACTGGCTTCAAATTTCCCAACGTTCTACTTTAACCGCCAACTGCAACATTCCAGTGTGGCTTATGCAGCTGTGACAGTTCTAAAATGATGTCATCCCTCAGTCTCAGCTGAGACTGAGAACAGAGTGAGACAGTGTGAAATCCATTTCACTGGAGTTTCACAAGCTGCCTTCCCTGCCTACCACTAGGTCTTACTGGGATTCTAGTAACCCCGGGTAATAGGTGGGTTACACAATTATTATACAATTTTATAAAAACTACCCTCAACAATAACTACTAACTCAAAAATAGCTGTGGACCACTTAAGGCGTAAAAGTCAGGAATCAAAATAAAGCTGTAAAGCAAAGTCCGAGAAGGCCTGATTATACAGGAAGGCCTTGAGGCAGGCTTTGAATACTTCAATAGAAGGGGCCTCTCTAGCAGCTGGAGAAATTGAATTCCACAGGACGGGAATGGCGACACTAAATGCTTTGTCAGCTGCTGTTTTTGATCTCTTCCTGGGAATCGCAAGGAGGCCTGTAGAGGAGGAGCGGAGGGAGCAGACTGAAACAGCAGGTGTAAGAAGGTCCTTCAGATAACCAGGGCCCAGGCCATGTAGGACCTTAAAGGTGAGCAAGCCCACCTTGAAGAGGACCCTCCACCTGACTTGCAGCCAGTGCAGTTCATGCAGCACTAGGGTGATGTGACAGTACTTAGACTGTCCTGTCAACAGCCTAGTCACTGCATTCTGTACCAGCTGCAGTTAGTGCAGGGTACCCCCAGAGATCCCAAGATAGAGTGCATTACAGTAGTCAAGCCTGGATGTCATGAAGGCGTGAATCAAGGTGGGGAGGTCCAGAGGCAGAACTAGGGGCTTTATCCTGGCGATATTTCTCAGATGATAAAAACTGGTATGGACAATGGACAACATCTGAAACTCAAGCATCAGTCCGCTGTGAAGAATAATGCCCAGATCACACACCCTAGAGGAGGTTTTCAATGGTACAGAGCCAAGAAAAAGCACTGTATCTGCACCAGAGGCCAACTTATCATGTCCTCTGTTCAACTCTACCACCAGGATGTCCATCTTATCGGGGTTCAGTCCCAACCAGCTGGAGGCCATCCAGTCATTGATCTCAGCAAGGCAGCTGTTAAACACTTCCACTGCACTGGATGTTCCCGGGGCAAAGGAAAGACACAATTGGGTATCATCAGCATAGCAATGAAAACCCAAGCTGTACTTCCTAATGAGCTCTCCCAGGGGCAGCATGTACACGGTGAAAAACATCGGTGACAAGACCGAACCCTGGTGGGGAACTCCACATGACAGGAGGCTAGGGGAAGAGGAGAAATTCTCTATCACTACCTTTTGCCTCCTGTTAGAAAGAAAAGACTCAAACCAGCAGATGACAGTGCTGGTGAGTCCACAGAATTCCCTTAGGCAGTCAAGAAACACATGATGATCCACCATATCAAATACTGAAGAGAGATCAAGGAGGATGAGAATTGTCCCCTCCCCTCGAGCTCTTGATCTAAGGAGGTCATTGTGCACCTGAACTAATGCAATTTCTGTGCTATGCCTCTCACGAAACCCAGACTGAAGCGGCTCGTATAGATCATGGGACATGAGGTGCTTCTCAAGTTGAAGTGCCACCACCTTCTCCACAATCTTACCCAAAAATGGCAGGTTGGAGATGGGATGGTAATTTGCCTTAATGTCAGGGTCCAACGATGATTTCTTCAGAAGTGGTCTCACCAATGCCTCCTTCAAGACATTGGAAAAGACCCCCCTGACAAGGAACACCGGACAATCAAATCAAACACAGGGCCAGTGGAGTCAACATATCCCATTAAGAAATGAGTCGGCACCTGGTCCAGTTCACAAAAGGTGTGCAGTAGCTTGGAAGCAACCTCAATGACCTCAGCCACCTCCACCAGTATAAACTTGCCCCAACCAGGTGGAGTTCTCTCCGGACACCCATGGTGACCACTGTCGGCCAAACTATGGCTCACTGGTGGAACCCCCTGTTTGATGGCGGACACTCTGTCTGAGAAGAACTGAGCAAACTCCTCGCATAATGCATTTGAAACAGCTACTTTAAGCTGTAGACAGAAAGGATAAAGAAGCCTGTCCACAGTTTGAAAGAGCACATTTGGTTAGCTCCTCCCAGTAGCAATATCTCTGGACAGGAATTCTGTCTTCTTACAGTTGATTGCCCCCAGTACCCACCATAGTGCGCATGCAGGGCCAGTTTGTCCACCTCCTGACCAGACTTCTGCCAGCAGTGTTCTAATCTCCGACCCACAATCTTCATCACCTTAAACTCCCCATCATACCAAGGGGACCTCAAATGAGAAGATTTGGGTCATACAAGGACTGGTGCGAGGGAGTCAAGTGCACCAGACATTGCCTTATTATAGGCATCAACTGCCGCATACACCCCCAACGCATGCACTGTCCACACTAGATAGATCAGCCACCTCCAAGAAACCCTCGGGTGTCAACCCCCTCAAAGGGCAGTAGCTGACCATCTCAGCAGGGGGAGGGCTCTTGGGGGGGCCGGCCCGAACAAGAACTCCATTGTGCAATGATCGGACCAAATGACCCGATCAATTCAGAGACTATTTATCTCAAGCCCCAGTGAGAACACCAGGTCCAACATGTGGCTGCTCTGATGGGTTGCAGAAGAAACTACTTGCGTCAGGCCAAAAGATGTCATCATCTGGAGGAGGTTGTAACCGAGCTGAGAAGATTCGCCATTGGCTCAAACATTGAAGTGCCCCAGCACTAAACATCTGGGGGCCCCCAATGTTTCACCAATGATGAAATAGGCTACCTCCTGCAGGAAATCTCCTGCTGCCCCAGAAGGGTGGTAGATCAGGAAAATCCGGCAACCTGCACCCGGACCCCCATAGACAGCCACACACTCAAATGAACCCGGTGCTCTCACTGAGTGCAGGATGAAGCCTAGCTTGGATCTAAAACAGATGGCTACCCCCACCCCTGCATTCTGCTCTGGGGCAGTGTACTATGGTATACCCAGGAGGGATGGTGGCCTCTAAAACTGGGCCAGCATCATCACCGATCCTGGTCTCCGTGATGCAAGCCAGATCGACTGAAGAAATCAAGTCTGCAGTAATTGCGGTTTTGTTTCTGATCAAACTCGCAATGCAAAGCACTGCTCTCAGGGGATTGGTGAACAGTGCAGCCCTCTGGCTACCTGCCCATTCAGTCTTGTGGGAACCCTGGTGACGGGAACTAAACATGTCTGGCCTCTCCCTAAGACCCGTCTAACTCCAGGGCACCTTCTGTACCCAACTACCTCAATCCTACCACCCACCACAGTGCATGGGACACCCCAACCCGATTGAACAACACAGTTCCTCTTTATTCCAGCCTCCCTACAGTACCTTGCTGTAGTGGTGGAAACTGGGAAGTTGAAAAAAGGCCATAGATCGAGCAGCTGGGATACCCCATACACTATCCTAGCCCACCCCAGGCCCTCACATCTTCCCAGACATATCCCTCCTGACTATGCAGTTCCAGGCCCCCACAATACTAATCCCACAAACACAACCACACACACTACTGATATACACTACAACAATAAGAGACCCTATACCACACACTCCACACACACTTACAAAATTAACTAGAACCCAAAACTACTCCCACCCACAACTAAAACCACCCCCACCCAAGGCAAAACCAACTAAAAGTCCAACATCTGAACTTTAAAAGTCCTGGGAAGAAGATTTCAGCTCACATAGAACAATATTTGCTGCCAACCACTTTGAGAGAAGGACATTCTCATTGCCCCAGTCTCCTCATAGTCACAGTTCGATAATGCAGTGATAAAAGCTCACCAACTGCATGCAGCTGTACCAGGGAAAACCTGCATATCCACAGTCAGTTTCTGGTGTTGTAGATCTTTGGCCCCCTTAACAATGGATCCTCCAGGCAACAAACCAACTCCCAACAAATGATTAGCCACCTTAGTCCGCGAACAGCTGTTTCAAGCCATGACACTGCCCAACAATTCAGAAAGGACTCCACAAAGATATTCCAATGGAAAATCTCATCAGCAGACCCTTGCCCTGGATGCACTAATGCAAAAGCGCCCTCTGTGACCAAGGGGCCTGGGAAAGCAGTCCCGCTGCTCCAAGGAAAAAACTTTCCTCACATTGATGGCCCTCTCATTTGGTGTAGAAAGAAGCACCGACAAGGTGCACAGTTCCTGGAGATGGGAGTCCATGACCAAAGGCCCTGCAAACCAGTTCTACCTCCACCCAATAGAACTATGGATGGAATTCCTCAAGTGCTGGCCCCTCCGTTGATTAAAAGAGAACCTTAGCGAGGTGCTGTATCAGTCCCGGATGGCAGCCTAGTTGGACAGAAATAGCACAGAACTCAGCAATATCGGAAGAACACAAAGGAAGAACACCTACTCCGGCTACCAGCATTCCTGAGCTGCAGTACACTTAGAAGGTGAGCCAAAAGCTAACTCCAAAAACCAAAAAGCTAAATAACCTACACTACTTCACTTCTCAGCCCTGCCTATACTAGTACCCTAACTAAACCCTGACTACGAAACCTGCTAAAAAATTACTTCTTTAAATTCTCTCGCTCAACACCACTGCAAAAAGCATGCTCTGATAGTAGTTCCTAAATTCTCTCTAGAACAAAGTAAAAAAAAAACAAGTCATGTTCCACTTCATCAGAGGTACCATACCACATCGCTGTGATAACAGTGTGGTCTCTGAAAAGATCCTGTTTGAGTTGTCATCCCAAATTCCCAGCATGGCATGGGGTGCTTCTGCTCAGCCAGGGCAGGGAGTGACCCATGAAATGAAAGGGCATATTTTGCCCAGGAACTATGGCAAATGCTCTATCTGGAATGCTTGAGACTACTTGATATTTCAAGAACAGTACTGTGCATCTTCACTCACTGTGGCCCTCTTAGTTTTCTGCAATTTTTTACTGTCTGAACTGTTGTCTCTCTCTGTCTCCTCTTACAACTGCATGTTCCCTTGCACATTATCAGTACACGACGCCAAAAACAAATTACTGTCTGAAATCTCACACAGATGCCGCATGCTTACACCCACTGGCTGCCTGCATCAGTATTTATTTATTCTTTGGTGTACCGGTAAGGCCCAGTAGGCACAAGTGCCTGTTTTCAGGCGCAACCCAGGAGGAGCACTGCTGTGGTACCAAGGTTAAGTCAAGTGACTTGCCCATAGTCACACAGTATGTGGAGGTTGTTGGAATCAGACCTAGGCCTGCCGGATATACCAAGGTCATTCACAGCTCAATTACTCTAACCTCTAGGCTACACTGCCCATCCATTAAAATCTGACATTCCTATCCTTCTCCCGAAAAATGGCATAGCTGTCCACTAGACAGCATAGCATGGCAAGGTAACCCAAATGTTGGAGACACAACTACCAGGCTGTTCGTTCATCCCCCCCCCTTCCAGCTGCAAAAGTTCCAGGCCTTTCCATAGAAAACTGCAATTCACAAAGAGAAAACTGAGCAAATCGCTCTAGCATTAGCCCCCTCCCCAAAAAAAACACTTTTTTTCCTCCCCACAGTCATGCTTTAACACCAGGGACTGCAGTATGTTTGAGCTTTGTTCATATATGAATTGTTTTGTTTAGGTATGGCTGCTGGGCTGGGCTGGAAGGAAGGGTGGAAGTTGTTTTCTCAACATTTGGAAAGGCTGTTGGTTAACTAGGATTGACTGTAGGCTGCAGCTTATCCAAGAGGCAGGGAAATGGGTAGACTGGGTGGGCTAATGCCAAGTGGTCCTTGTTATCTGCCTTCAAAGCAGTGGTATAATGCTCTGTGCTGCAAACCTGGAGACCTGGGTTTGAATCCCACAGCCCCCACTTGCATACTGTGTGACCCTGAGCAAGTCACTTAACTTCCTTGTGCTCCCAGGTTGCACTTGTAAACAAGCTTTCAGCTTAGTGTGTCTCTTGTGGTTAAAAAAAAAAGTCAAAGTTTCCATGTAACCATGGGGCCTCTTTAGCTTGAATACGGACTGTGGTTTTAAATTGTATTTGTGATTTTGAAAATGTATGTTTAATGTATTAAAAGTGCCTGTGAGGGTGTTCCCAGAATCCAGCAATCACCAACACATAATTTATTTATTTATTGAAATGTTTTATCAGGAAGGCACACTGAACAACAAGTTGCTCATCTCTAGGTGTGACCTGGGGGGGGGTTAGGGAACAAGGAGGAATTAAATACAGTGATTTGATATTAAACAATAGTAGCATAAGGTATACATCTGAATACATACAAATAAAAGAAAGAAAGTGTGCAATGAGTAGTAAAAACAATAATAAAAATTGCAGCAGAGTGCTAGCAGTATAGAGGACTAGGGGAGCAAGGATTGAATACAGAGATCTGGTACATAACAGGTTTCATAAAATGTACATGTGAATACATACAAACGAGTGTGAGTAGACAGTACAGTGGTAATAAAATAGCAGAAAGCTAATAGTTATGGGCTAAGGAGCTGGATGAAAAACAACTGAGGTGAATATAGTCACCCTTCATTTACAATAGAAAACAAGTGTTAAAAACTCCAACTGCATAGGAAGTGACTGAATGGAGTATATAGTAGTATGGTGATCATGGCAGGTATGGGAGGGGAGCTTCAGGTAGTGCTAGTTGCAGGGTATAGCCGAGGGCAGAAAGGTCCACAAGTGCAACAGATGTTGGGGCAGCTGTAATTAGAGCTGAGGAATGGGGGAGGGGAGGGGAAGAAAGGAGTGGGGGCGGGGGAAATAGGGTAGTGGAGACCAGCACTAATAGGATGGGTGCACCCAGTCAGGGCAAGGGAAGGGATGAGAGAATAGTGCAGAGAGGGGGTAGAAGGAGACAGTAGAGGGGTAGGCAGAGGGGGTTAGGGAGGAGGGAGGTTGGGCCAGTCCAGACCCTTTCAGGATACTGAGAACCCTGCCAGGGGATGGAGTAGGCATGGGAAAAGATGGCAGTAGAGCAATTTAATGAAGAGACGGAGGAGGTAGGTGGAGAAGGTGTTATTGGGAGGTAGAGAAGGGGGTAGGGGGGCTTGCAGTGATGAAGGAAGCATGGGAGAAGGTGGCAGTAGAGCAAATTAGAGGAGAGTCAGAGGAGGGTAATAGTGGGAAATAGAGAAGGGGTAGAGGGTCTGTGATAAGCTAAATACCCTGGGGGGCTGAGAACCCTGTCGGGGTCCTGAGGAGTCAGATAAAGGAGAGGAGAATTGGGAAGGAGGAGGAGGGAGGACTGCCGGGGTGGAGCCCTCCAGGATGTTGAGTACCCTGCCTGCATAAGGCAGAGGTAAAGCACATCAGGAGGGTAGCAGGTAGGAAGCAATGAGGAGAAGGGGTACAGTGGAGGCAGTAGGAGAAGGGGTACAGTGGAGGCAGTAGGAGAAGGGGTACGGTGGAGGTGTTGTAGGGGTGGACAGGAAAAGGAGGGAGTCTAGACCAGATCAACCCCAACAGGATGCTGAGGGCCTTACCAGGGGCAGAAGTAAGTTTGGGAGAAGGTGGCTTTAATCATGGTAGTGAAGAGACTTAGGAGGGAGGTAGGTGGAGGGGGTAGAAGATGGTAGTAAAGAAGGGGGTGGGGTGAGAGGGCTGTCTAGAGGTTAAAAATACTCTAGGGGGAGAACATCATCTGGAGACATAGACAATTGGCAGATGGAGGAGACAGGGAATGAGATGGAGTGGAAGAGAGTACTACCAAGGTCTGACCCCTCCAGGGTGCTGTGTACCCTGCCTGCACAAGACAGAGGTAGAGCACCACAGGACAGTAACAAGTAGGAGGCAGAGAGGGGGAAGGGGCACTAATAGGAGGGGAAGGGAAGAGAAGGACAATTAAGAAGGATTATAGCATCACCAACACCAACATATATTTACTATATCCTTTCTATGCCTTGAGTTCTTTTTTTCCGGGAGGGGAGAACACAGCTGCTGCTGGGGTAATATATGGAGCTGATCAAGGCAGGGCTTGAAGTGAAGTGTTACATGACTCTCACATTCCTGTGGTAAGTGCAGATGAATAGCTCTTCAGGGGGCCATGGCAAGGAAGGATGAACAGCTTGTAAGGTGTGAACATGAAAAGACCCATTATATTTCGTACCCTTTATAGTACTCCGCAGTCAACACCAGTGGGTATTCCTCGTCAATCCTATAGGTTGATGCACGATCCAATCAAATCAAAGGTGGGCAAGGACATCCCTCTACCCTCATCAGAATATCTCCAGTTCAATTCGTGCATCAAGATAGGTTGGTCACGTCCAGCTGTTCCCAACAGCACTAATCAACAAACAACTGTACGGGTACTGTGAGAAAAAAATCTATTTTACCTTATTTCTTTACTACATCTAACAACAACCTGAGAGATAGCAGATTAGCACTAACAGCAAGCTATGTTAGGGAAAACGTCTTTATTTTCATCGGGAATGGTATAAATAGAGCAACCTAGAAGCAATATTTTCTTCTTTACCTTTACCACAAGATCTGGACCCCCTCCAGTAGTGGACCAGATCACTACTACTGTGGTATTTAGTTTCCGCTTGCTTCCTGCAGTTCTCAGGCACGACTGGGGTCCCTCACATAGTGACCCCAGTGTACATGCCACCAACTAACATCTCAATAAGCGCTGGCAAGTGCACAAACTCTTTAGCAGTCTTCCCTGGGCAGGAATCCCCTCCTGCAGCAATTCCTGCCCATAGCCAAAACACCCTGAAACATAACGAGGCTCCTCCAGCAGCAGCCTCCTAATCGAATAGCCCTACAATCACAGGGCTCCAATGCAGGTATTTGATTCTTCCCACAAAGCGGGACACATTTCTGCCACATACCTTGACTCCTCATTCCGTTCGGAGGAGATGCAGGACTGGTTTCTCTCTCAGCAGACCTCCCTATTATTCCTCAATACGCCTTTTGGCCATTGTCCTGGTCCCTCCTGGCCATTTTGCCACCTCCCTGCAGATTGGGCATTGTCCCAGTTTCCTCTCACGGCCATTCTATTCTCCATTGTTCTTGGGGCGGGATCATAAAATAATTCCCCCCCTCCACTGAGACAACTATCGACCATGCATCTCTGGCTCTTCAGGAGACAAGCCCCATGATGCTTTGCTTCTCCCCTACTGGCATATCCCGCTCCAAATCTCACAGGATTTTTCGGCATCCATCTTGAAGAATGCAGCTCTCCCTAAACTTGGGAGATCATGCAAGATCTCATGGCCACCATCTTGCCTGGGTCTACGCTACAGTGCTCCTTTCAGACCCATCGTGATTTAAAACAGAGAACTGCAGTTAGATAACTGCAGTCTGTACCTCACACTGCCTTGGTCTTGGAGTCATTCACCCCCATCAGACCACTGTATGATTTTACAATTTATTTCCCCTGGCTGCACAGGACATAGCACAGGGTACAGACAAGCTAGAGTCGGGGGTTCAAGGCTAACTTCTGGATAAATTTTAGATTAAAACAACAGCTTTGCCCCTCGCAAAGAAAAAATTTAATTATGTGGCATGCCACATTAGAAGGTCCCTTCCTAATGCAATTTCTTCTTAACCCCTCCAGATACCACATCATGAGGAAATGCAGGGAGTGCAGAGTACCCTTCACACCCATGGAGGAGGACAACCAGCTCTGCTCAATTTGTATTCTCACTGTGAACGGGGCGCAGCACAAATGGAAGATGAGGACTCCATTGTAGAACCCCCCCCCACTGCTCCTATTGCATTGGATGCTAATCAAGCTCAATTAATGTTCCAGCTATTGGAACGAATGAAAGTAGGCAACCCCATTGACACAGCTCCACAGAAAACCCCCAACCGAGGGCCCACAGAAAAACACCCCAGACTGGATACGGACAGCATCTCATCAGATACTTCCTCTAAACCCGAAGAGGGCACTTTGGACAAATCATCCCGAATGTGCCACAGAGAAAACATCGACGAACTGATCACAATGGTACGGGCGGCACTAAAAATAACACAGCAGCCCATGCAACCGTCCACATCATACGTTGCCCTTCTCTCCATGGGAGAACCAGAGGAGAAAATTCACTTTCCCTCCTGCCAGGCTCTTGACTCTCTTCTGGCCAAAGAATATGAGGCACATGATCTGACTAGAATGTCGGAAAAAAGCATGGTTAACAGGTGCTATCCCATCAGCAGGGAAAGGAGTAATCACTGGGGCAAACCCCCTAAGGTAGACCAGCCAGTCTCGCAACTGTCCAAATGTACTACAATCCCAATTGAAAGTACAGCAGCCCTCAAGGATCCGATGGATAAAAAAGTAGAGGAACACCTTTGGAAAATTCATGAGGTGGCTGGCATGGCACGTTCGGCAGCTACTGCCGTGTGGTTTGCCTGCAGGGCTCTTCATAGATGGCTAGATATACTCACAGAAAATATTACAGAGGACTCCCCCCAAGCAGACACAGCAGAATGTGCCACTTAAGCTGTGAAATACATCATGGATGCTTCCTCGGACATCTTCAGGTTTGGGGCTCGGACCACAGTACTGGCCAACAGAGCCAGACGAGCACTGTGGCTAAAACTTTAGCAGGTGGACAATGAGTCCAAAACCACCCTCCTTAAACTACCCTTCAAAGAAGGCACCCTCTTCGGAGAAGGACTAACCCCATATCTCAAACGAAGAAGGAAAACACAAACACAGGGAAACAAGGACGTATATCTCCCCACAGACAGGACTTTTTGTCCCAAAGGCAAATTTTTCAAATGCAAGCCCCAATCATACCACCCTCAGAACATAAAGCAGTGGTCCCAAAGACCACGTTTCCAGCACAAGTCATACAACGGAAAACCTAGGGGCAATACAGGAACCCAGTATCCCAATGGAGGATGCAAACCACATTTCAAAGCTCAAGGTAACAAAAAATGAAGGTGAGCAGGCCCACTCAGTCTTACCACTGGCAGGAAGGCTGAGATGGTTTGCACACCAGTGGGCCCACACAACATCAGACAAATGGGTGCTGGAAGTAGTTACCAAGGGCTATGCCATCAAATTCAACAGCAAACCAATAAGACACAGACCCTTTCTATCACCCACACCAAGAGACCCACTCAAGGTACAAGTGTTATAGAAAGCAATACAGGAATTACTCAGCATTGGGGCTATCATGCAAGCCCCCATAGAGGAGCAAGACACAGGTGTCTACTCTTTTCTTTGTCATCCCAAAGAAGACAGGGGGAATGCAACCTGTATTAGACCTCAAATATCTGAACCAGACAGTGATTTACAAGAAATTCAAAATGGAAACCCTCCGCTCCACTCTGGCATCCATTCAACCAGGTGACTTCTTGACCTCAATAGATCTCAAGGACGCTTACCTCCACATTCCCATCTGAACCTCACATCACCGTTACCTTTGATTCAACTTCTAAGGGTGACACTTCCAATATACATGCCTACCATTCGGTTTGGGATCTGCCCCCCCCAGGTCTTCACCAAGAACCTTGTAGTTCTCGCAGCAAACCTCAGAAAACAGGGGGTCCATGTAATTCCTTACCTGGATGACTGGCTGATAAGGGCAAGAACAGCAGAACAAGCACTAAAAAGCACACAGTTAGCGACCAGCTGCCTAAAGCAACACTGGTGGATAATAAACATGGACAAGAGCCTGTTGACTCCCACCCAGTCCATCACCCACTTGGGCGCAATAATACAGACAAGGTATAACAAGATAACCCCAACACCAGAAAAAGTCCACAACATCCGATCACTGGTGTCGGGCCTGATCAGCAGGCTAAACAGGCCTGTATGGGACTACCTGCAGGTACTGGAAGTCATGGCAGCACTGATCGACATGGTACCGTGGTACACAGTACACATGACAAGACTTCAAAGATTCCTAATAGAATCATTGGACCAAACAACCCAGAACTTCAAATTCAGGGTCACACCCCCACCCCAGCTGTTAACCGGATTACGATGGTGGACCCTCACACCACACAATGCAAGGAATAACACTAACACAAGTAGCACTACAAGTAATCACCACAGATGCAAGCCTGTTCGGTTGGGGGAAACATACAACAACCGTGTAACACAGGGATGGTGGACTCAGGAGGAATCCTATTTGCCCATCAATATCCCAGAAATGAGAGCTGTGCGCCTGGCCCTTCTCTTCTTCACACCTCTACTGACCAGCAGACCAGTCCTAATATGATGCGACAATCAAGTGACAGTAACATATATAAACAAGCAAGGAGGAACACGCAGCAAAGCAATGATAAAGGAGTCACTGCAGCTCTTCCGCTGGGCAGAACAAAACCTACTGTCACTAAATGCAATATATCTAGCAGGAGAGGTTACGGAGGCAGACTGGTTAAGCAGGGTCACTGTCAGCCAGTCAGAATGGAGACTTCACAAGTCCATTTTTCAGAGAATACTGTCCAAATGGGGACCAGTGCAGGTCGACCTAATGGCATCATGGACAAACATGCAGCTACCTCATTACCACTCCAGATTTTTTCAGATCCCCAAGCTCATGAGATTGATACGCTTTCAGCCCCTTGGAACTTCACAAGAGCCTACATATTCCCACCACTGTCAATGATACCCAAGGTACTACACAAGATTCACCGCACGGGAGCGTCAGTGGTCCTGGTGGCCCCCAACTGGCCGAGACGACCGTGGTACTCACTCATCCAGGACATGTCAATGGGCACCCCGATGAACCTTCCAACTTGGCCCAACCTTCTGTCAAAGGGACCCATTCACCATCCAAACCCAGCCAGCCTGAATCTGATGGCATGGCTATTGAAAGGGAAAGACTGTTAAGCCAAGGATACAATACCAGGGTAGTGAATTGCCTGTTTCAATCTAGGAGACAGTCGACAGATAAGATTTATCTGAGACAATGGCAAATATTCCACAAATGGTGCAGGGAAATGGGTACCTCATCCTCGGTGGTGGGGTTACCACAGATACTGGACTTCCTCAATGAAGGGGCGAACAAAGGCTTGAGTCCAGCATCACTCAGGGTACAGGCATCAGCCATTTCTTCCATTAGGGGCCCGCTTCCGGGGATAGGTCACATTGGTTCCCACTCCGACACCATCCGATTGCTCAAGGCAGTTACACTAACAGCACCAAGGGTGAGACAGAGATGCCCACTATGGCAACTTAACACAATACTAGACGCTCTGCAGTTGCCTGCCCTCCAGCAGGAGTCCTTACACTGGTGCACTATTAAGACAGCCTTCCTTGTGGCAATTTGCTCTGCAAGAAGAATAGGCAAGATTCAGGCCCTCTCATGCTGAAAACCCTTCATCACGTTTCATAGCGATAGGGTCATTCTAAGAATGGTACCATCTTTCTTACCAAAGGTGGCATCACAGTACCACAAGGAGCAGGACATCCTCTTGCCCTACCTAGCCCCGAGTAATCCCCTAGACACATCGACCCACCATCCCCTTCATGTGGGCCACCAGCTAGAAAGATACCTCAGTATCACTAAGGAGATTCGGAAGTCAGACAGGTCATTCATTCTAAACAAAGGACACAGAGTAGGTCAGGCAGCCTCCAAGGATACCATAGCCAGATGGCCAAGCAGACCATTAACGAGGCCTATAGCGCAGCGGGGCAGACACGTCCAGAAGGTCTTAAGGCACACTCTACCAGGGCAATAGCAACTTCCTGGGCAGAAAGGGGAAATGTGTCTACTCAAGACATTTGTTCAGCTGCTACCTGGTCATCCATACACACCTTCACTAAGCATTACAGGTTAGACATAGAGTCTGCTGAAAGTACTATCTTTGCCAAGTCAGTACTCGAGGCAGGGAATACGCAACATGACACCTGAACTAATCTGCCTTCTCCTTACCCACCCGAGAGTACTCAATCCAATAGTACACTGCTACTAAGGTCCCACTGATGTTGACTGCAGAGTACTATAAAGGGTATGAAATATAATGGGATTTACTCACCTGGTAAAGGTGATTATCTGAGTACCCTTTATAGTACTCCGCAGGCCCACCCGGGACGGCAGATTACACTCGGGGTGGGTCAGCAGTATAAGCTACCCCCTTGGGGGACAAGCGGAGACAAAGCCTTTTTATCTATTGTTGTATATGAAGAAGTTTTACCCACTATTAAGGTGACGAGTGAAAATGTGTCTCTTGACAAGTGTTTATGCCAAATGTCTTTGATGACTGTTGTATATGAGAATTTTGTTCTACAATAAAGGTGACGGGTGAAAATGAAACCCTGGATAAAGTCATCCATTTCTAATACAGTTGTAACCCCTAGATGGCGCTATCCCAGGGGCTACTACCCCTGCCTGATTTGCCACTAACAGGTTGAGGGGCCTGGATCCAATGGCGGGTGCCTCCACCCAGAGGTCAGGGTTTGCAATAGTTAAACTAACTTGGTCACAGCCCTCTGGGACACTGCAACCCCCCTTTCTTCCCACTAGTGGCCCACACAATATATCAGAATTACCTTCACAGTATACACTTACCCCCAGGTGTGGTTCCGCACTGGGACCCTCCTGTGAAATGAGATACAGTGCAACAATCACAGTACAGTACTTTAACATAGACAAATACCTCAGGCAGTATAACTTTGCTGAAACAAGCAGCTCTGATTTATTTAGGGGATATAACAAGGACAGGGGAAATCAGGTTAATTAGCTTATCACTCTAATAATCTACCTATGGCTCTGTGCACAGGCCTATCCCTATCAGTTACTGTCCCTGGGTACCCAAGCCCTAGTGGCTAGTCCAAACCGGTGGCAGCTGGTAGGGGCCCTTTCACACAGAGAAAGGAGAATTAAACAGTCAGCAGTACAGTAATTCCATTTGGATTTAATGTACAATTCAACAGGGAGCTACCCTGAATTAGTACTCACGACCTCCAAATAAGATAGGGTCCTTCAATGTCAGCAGGGCTCACTTGAGGTACACAAACCTCTTCACACATCCATATAAAAGAAAGCACTATACCAGGCAGGCTGCATCTGTATCCCGATCGCAATTACTGCACAATACCTGGGAGAACACACAGCAGATTCAGTTCCTGACAGACCGAGTGCAATTTTCAGCAATTCCTCCAGTCTTCTACAGGGTGAGCCTGGTTTCTACTCTTCAGAGATCCTTTGATTCTTTTCACAGGACGGATTCAGTCCTAACAAGCTGTTACACAAGCTGCAGACCGAACTCTGGGTTACACACGCTTTGACTAAAACTGCACACTGAAAAAGCACAGGGCCCTTCCTTCTTCACTGCCAAAGCTCAACTGAAACTCCAACCGACAAGACCGGCACTTCCTTTGAGTTCCTCCCAGTTCTTGACTGGATTGGCTGTCACCAATAGACTGCTGCTGTTGGTCCAAAAGGCACTGAAGTCTAAACTACATCTCCCAGAGTCACTGCCCATACAATCCTCTTGTGGCTGGCTCAGATTATGAGTCCAAGTTCTGATTCGTCCAAGGCACCATTTTAGAGCTAGCTTACCCCACACTGATTGGTCCAGTTCAGCAGTTCAAAACTAGAATGGGAACTAGCAGACACAGTTCTGACTGCAAAGAAAGCAGGTTAGACAAACTGTAATTTCATTATTACTCTAAATAATTTCTGGCAAACAGTTACATCTTTCAGATAGGTTCCCTTGCACTCCTAGTGACTGCAAAAATGAAGTGAATTGGCAGCAGCTTGAGTGGTACTCAATCAAAGAAACACACAGTCCCCCATACAAACTAATTATGTCTGCAAGCAGACAGCTCTTAAAGAGACAGTACCAGAGGTTCTAAAAACACTCACTGATAAATGGCTTAAATGCCAAACACCATTCAGGCTTGGAGCATTCAAGCAAGCTCCTGGAAGTCTTTTGGGAACCCCTATTTGCAGGGGGGTTACACCGTATAAATAAACGGTTCTCAGCCTATAATCTCAGGATTCAGCTCACTAGGGGGCTCAGTCCTCACTGGGCCTACCTCAGACTGGACGTAGTTCTGGATAGTATTTTTGCTCTCGATTTTTTTCTCTCTCTCACTAGATAGCTATGGAAGACTCACACTGGAGATATTCTGATGAGGGTAGAGGGGTGTTCTTGCCCACCATTGATTTGATTGGATTGTGCATCAACCTATAGGATGGACGAGAAATACCCACTGGTGTTGGCTGCTGAGTGCTATGAAGGGTACTCAGATAATAATTATTTTCACTGCATAATTTAAGAAATTATAACAATAATTTCCTTATAGGCTGTTTAATTCTATGTGCATGGAATACATCCTACAGTATGTGTACAGAATATAAATTATTGAGAAGCACTGCAACCCTCTTTTTAATCCCTTATATGACTGCAGCTCTGTTTAATAATTTTACTAATGGAATCCCATTCCCAAGCCGAGAGCAAACAACTTCTGGGCAGCTCTAAAGTTATGTATTTTAAACGCCTTATAGACTCTAAGACATTTAAAATACATAACTGTAATATGATGAAACACAGAACTGTAACAAGCCCAACAAATTAAAGCATTATGTCCACACCTCAGCTAAAATACAGATTTAACAGCAGCACTCATTATTTCCTGAACCCTGCCCCCCCCAGTTCCCCATAAAACAGTGAATATCTAACATAACCTTGTAAATTTCTGACAAGGCACACAATTCAGAGAGCACAGAGGTGGTGGTGTGGATTGACCCAGTGCTTTGTGATTCTCGTCCTCCCAAGCAGTTACAAATGGAGTTTATATTTGGATATATAGAGATGGAAGCCCAGTTAGTGGCATGCAGCTCATCCAGCAGGGCAGACAACTTTGTTTAGTGACCTGAAGGATTGTTTTAGAGGTGTATAAAGGTTTGGGGAGAATTTTAGGACAGACTATAAATCCTGCTTCTTATACTGAAACATGCCAGACTCTTTCACCTTGCTAATGCCCATAAGCATTCAAATATCTTAAGGGCATTAACAAGGTGAACGAGTCTAACATGTTACAGTGTTACATGTTCCCCTGAAAAAGGGACTTCTAGTCCCAGTGGGCCTACAGAGTCAACAAAATTCAATAAATAAATAAACAATACAAGAACAAGCATTTGTCAATGCCAAATATTGTCTTGCTGGCATTGGCATTGGTAGTGCAGGAGTTAGAGAGATGTATAATAGGAACGGCAGTGAAGTATGGAACCAACATCAACCCCACCCCACCCTGCAGAGACTAACAGGCATTGGGCTGTGCCTCTAGGTCGTTGGTCATAACGATCATGCCGTTTCACCTTACCCTACCCTGCAGACACCGACAAGTGTCGAGGTGTGCCTTGGGGTGTTTGTGCTTTACACTCACCCCATTCCATAAGGAAATATGCTGAAATGGGTGCAGTATAGGAGAATGGGGGGAACTTTGGGGGAAAAGAGTCCAAGGCACACCTCGATGCCTGTCACTGGCTGCAGGGTGGGGGTTGGGGTGGAATGGCATGAGCTTTACTGTCGACAATCCTAAATCACACCCCTGATGAGACCTATCTGCTTGTTATTATATTTGGGATATAAATATATGTTTATTTGAATGTCTGCTTAGGGAAATGGCAGCCAGAAGCTTTTAAAGGAGCCTGACCTTTTGACCCCAAAGGTCCTGGCTTGCTAAAAACAACTGACTATAGGAACACTAACCCAGTGGATAAATTAATTAAGAGGCTCGGTTTGACATCTTCTGTCATGCCTGTGTTAGCTGTTATATAACACATTGCAAACTGTCCCTTTACTTTGAAGATTAGGAACCAGGATGCATTTTATTACCTCTGAGGAAGGTCCAACTTTAACTGAGTTCTGGTAGCTTTCACACCCAGGTGAACACATCTCCTCCAGGAAGCTTCTGAAGTGATCAAAGGGATAATTGTGTCTGTCATAAAGCCTCACTAATGAAGAAGATATATATTTTTGTATTGGAATGTTTGAGCAGTGGGCTGAGACATGTGACTGATAATTAATTCAAGTTCTCAGGTTTGAGTGACCTCACAGCCAGCATCTCAACTGTGAGCTGTGTCATCAGGGAGGAAGAGTTTTGAAAACAAACATATTACCAGCAGCTGGGAGAAAAACTGGGCATTTTGTCTCTGATTTTGAGGTGGGACTCCTGACAAACTCTCACAGCACTTTAGGTAAATTCAACCGCCTATTTATTACTTGAAACCTAGAGTAGTAGAAATTCAGTAATAAGGCTTTGTTTTTGTATAATTATCCATTTACTTTAATAGACTGTAAACCCAATTTTATATGTTCTGCATTTTGTATTTTATCTATTTTTAATTTTTAGTAAACATTTTTTTTCTTGAAATTCTGCTGGTGGCTTGACTCATTTTCTTTTGCATGTGAATGCTGTGACAGTGTTGATTTTACTGACAAAACTGTTAAGAGCTTAAAACTGTGTTGCTGTCTTGCTAAGTTAAGAAATTGCCTATGTCTCAAATTGAGTCAAAAGGGTAAGACTGTGAACCAGGCTGGGTGCCCACTGGGTGAAGTATTGCACTGCAATTCCCCAAAAAGGGTGCGATATCTGATCCTGTTAACTGGGTCAGTGTCAGAATGGATCAGTTGGTAGCACATCCGCCTCTGGACCAGAAGGTTGTGGGTTCTTGTCCCACACCAGGATTGGACTTGCACCTAAAAATCGCTGGCATCTGAGTGCAGTATTGGGGGGTGCTGTACTGCTGGGGTGTGCTGTCCTTCGGATGAGACGTTAAACCGAGGTCCCTTCTGCCCATCCTGGTTTTGTCCTGGTGGGTGTCCAGGAGGAAGTAAAAGAACCCAGGGCACTCTTCACAAAAGAGCAGGAAACATTCCCGGTGTCCTGGCCAACATTCCCCTTCCCATAAACCAGTTCATGCAATTATCCGGGCTCTGTGTGGGTGATGATGTGTGATATGGCCACCACCACACAATCAGTCACTTCACTGCCAGTCTAGCATTGCTTGTAAAGTGCTTTGGGATACTGTGTATGAAAAGTGCTATATAAATCCTTCTTCTTCTTCTTCTTCTGGGTGTGCTAGCAAAAAGGGTTCATATTTTACCTCAGGACTTGAGGCTAGTAGGTGATTCGGACCCAAAATAGACAGGAGGGTTACCCTGTTTGTCTCCTGTTCACATATTGCACTTTGAGGTTTGGAACTGTGGGAGCAGAGGGTCTGACCTATGGAGTGCGTTTGGGACACCTGATGCCTGTCAGTCCCTACAGGGTAGGTCCTTATGACTGAAACCCCTAACACCCTTGGTGTTTCTTGACATTTTCACTCAAAGTTTTCAGCATGGGCTTTTTATGACCCCACCGCATGAACAGTGACACTATCAGTCCATTAGCCTAAAGGTGATTTTGCACAATGACTGTGCCATTTGGCACCACAGGTGCGAAAACACATTTCAAACAGGATGTGAAAAATGACAGCTTTAGTGTTCATGAGGAGCTAAAAAAAATGGTAATGTTGAAAATCTGGAGTGAAAATAGAAAAAAATTGGTGAAGTTACAAGCTTGCATAGAAACTGCACAATGCACACCCGTAATGCATTTATTTTGGGGATTTTTTATACCAGATTTCTAATGTAGGCATTATGGGCCCTCCGTTCATGAACAGTGGCACTGATTTTCTTAATCTGTCCTGAGCGTTGATTTCGCACAGTAACCATGTACATTGTGTACCACAGCAGGATGTGACAAATGACAGCTGGTCATCAGGCAATGTGCAAAAATGCCAATGTTGAAAATCTGGAGTAAAAATATAAAAAATTGGTGAAGTTATGAGTGTGCATAGAAACTGCACAATGCACGCTGGTAACGCAGTCATTTTTGGGAATTTTTTCACTAAATTTACAACATGGGCTTTTTGGGACCTCTCTTTATGAACACTGTCACTGTGATTTTCTTAATCTGTCCCAAACATTGATTTTGCACAGCGACTGCGCCATTGTGTGCCACATGTGCAAAAACACATTTTGGGCCAGATGTGAAAAATGACAGCTGTACTGTTCATAAGAAGGTGTAGAAAAGTGGCAATTTTGAAAATCTGGAGTGAAAATATTAAACATTCTTGAAGTTACGAGTGTGCATGGGAACTGAGCAATGCATGCTAGTAACAGTCATTTTTGGGAATTTTTTCACCAAATTTGCAACACAGGCTTTTTGTGAATCTACCTCATGAGCAGTTACACTGTCCTTTCATGAATCAGTCCCGGAAGGTGATTCTGCACAGTGACCACAAAATCACCTTTAGGAACCAAATAACGACATAACAGTGACTGAATTCATGAGGTGGGGTTCCAAGAACCCCATGTTGAAAATTTGGTGCCAAACATCACACAAATTGCAGAGATATCCACCTAAATTGAAATGCCCCCATTAATGCCATTATACAGCTTACCAGCATTTCTTCAGTTCATGGTCGGCTTTGAAGAGTGCATACGTGTTCCCATTCCACCAAAGATCATTGCGCTGAGCTCTGGAGGTATGTATGGGGTGAGGGGGGTGTGGGGAGGTGGGTGCACAGAGGGTGGGTGTGAGTTGGGGGACGGGGCACCTGAGACAATGAGGGACCATTTTTCTGTTTTACAGCTTAAAAAAATAAACGAAAAAACTTTGTGGGAAGGTTTTTTTTTTCACAGGTGTATCTTGGTACACGGGGTGGGCTCCCATTGTGTCACCTGTGTTTATTTGTGAGGGGCACTGACACCAATGGGTACTGGGCCTCCCATCAGCACACAAAATGTGTCTGTGTTTGGGGGATGCATGATGCCAGGGGGGATTGGGCACCCCCTCGGCAGTCAAATTAAAAGAGGGGGACATTATAAAAATGGTGATTGGGCTCCCCATTGGCAAATGAACTGAGGAGGGGGCATGCTGACAGGGGGATTTGGCACCCCTGATGTCAGCTTTCAGGCTCACTGTAATAGGGGGATGGCAACAGCCACCTCCATGTTTATTGAAAGGTTGCACCAGACAAGGCATGCAATGCAGTAATGGATTGCTCCCTCATTGCAGCGGAAAAATTGTTTTAAGTTGGTGGCATGCTTTTCAACTGCTATCATAGACAGCATGCTATTTAATTTGTGCCACACAGCCCAGCCCAAAACAGTAGTGGTGCCATTGGCCACAACGTGACCACACCTCCAAAACTTTCTATTCCAAGCTACCACATTATGTTGCTTGCGCATGCGCAAGAAAACATATAAATAGCAGGAAAAGAGGACACAGCATGCGATTCGAGCAAGGCTGACTAATGAATAATGTGAGAAAGTTTTTTTTTCCACAAAAGGGGTAGTGGATGCATAGAATGGCCTACTTCAGGAAGTAGTGGATATGAATACAATACAGGGCTTCAAAACAGCCCTGGGATAGGCATAAAGGAGCAATACAGATGCGTATGAATTAATAGGCCACTGACAGAGTAAAGGCCTATGGAGCATTCATAACATAGAAAAAATTGGCAGACTGGATGGGCCTTGCAAACTTTATCTGCCATCAACTCAACTTCTGTGTTACAAGGCAAGGCCATATGGTAGTTACTAAAAGCACCTGGGAGCAGGGCAGCATACAGTGTTTTAGACAAAAAACAAGCAGCCCAGCTCCAGAATTGAACACCTATCTGAACCAGCATTTACACAATCAGAACAGAAGACATCTCCAACAGCTTGGCATGCAGTTGCAGCACCATCAGCACTTTAAGTTAAGGTATATAATTATTCATTCTATGACAAGCAGCTCCCCATTTAGAACATGTGCAACAGGTTGCATGTTGCACAGACTAGTAAAGGTATTTCATTGCTTCCATCAATAATTCTTCATTTCCTATTGTAGTCCCATAGCTTCAAAATACAGAATTAGCATCATCAGACTTTGGCAGGATACTTCATTTCATTACATTAAAATTTCAAGAAGGCAACCTTGTTTTATGTAGCTGATTTCAAATTTAATTCCCCTTACCCTTAGTAAATCCATGATTTCAAGTGGAGACACAAAAGGCTGTGTGTCTGCTTCCCAGATTGCATTATTTGCTGGGTTTGCGTGCTTGCACATATTTGTTTAAACTACTCTGGGCTCTTTCAGGTATGGGCTGTGCTTCTTAATGGCCCAAAGGTGCACTGACTGATAATGACAATTACACAAACAGGAAATATAATGCAATCAGCTTCTGTCTGTGTCTAGCTACTAGAAGGGGACAGCAATCCCGATTTCCCGATTTTTTTTGGTTTTTGTTTGTTATTTACCATTTTTCTTCCTGCAACCCTCCCCCCCCAAAAAAAAATCAGGATCAATGTCCACTGCTAATAGCTCTAGCAAACAGAGAGAAGCTGATCCCCCCTGGCATTGGCATTTAGCAATTCGGTGGTTTCTGACCGGTACTGTTCTTTCTGCTCCTTTATCCAAAAACCTGCAGCCTGTCCAAAATTTTTGCAAACTCCACACCACCACACAGTCAGAGGGCAAACTTTTTACCATATCACAATTCACACAGGAACAATAACAAATGTAGCTATTTTCTCTATTACCCCTGAAACAATAGTAAACAGCTTCTTCTCTGCTCTGTAAACATGACTTGAGCAATTTCTTTAATGTAGCCAATTAACACCCAGGAGGACTGTGCTTTAAGGTGTGTGATGTGACAATAAAGTGGAAAACCTCTCAAACACTTCATCATGGATAAAAGGGCTCTGTCCTAAGGATGTTACTCAATGTACTGTGAAAGGCCAATGAATTATGTTTCATTTTATTTTAGTCTTTGGTCACCAGGTAAGGCCCACTAGCCACAAGTGTCTGTTTTCAGGGGTGACCTGGGAGCACTTGGGAGGTTAATTAACTTGCTCAGAGTCACACAATATGCAAGTGAAGATTGTGGGAATCACACCCAGGTCTGCTGGATGTACCAAGCTCTTTCATAGCTTATTACTCTAACATCTAAGCTATAATGCCAGCCTGAAAGTGAAAGTGCTCCCCAGATGAACATTACCAGCAATTTCCTGAGTTGGCTCTGTCAGCTTGATATGAGGTGCCAGCCCATATAAAAAAAAAAGATCCCCAATCTCAATTACCATGCGAGCTTCGGAGAAGACCAGATTTTATATACAATATGTTGGCTGATTCTCAGTGCAATGCAAAATTATTAACATCTTAGCCAGGCCAGCCAGCAGTTTTACTCCATTTCCGTGCTCCCGCTTAGCATTTGTTGGCAGGTAGAATGACGGTTGGTTTAAAAATGATTAATTATATAAATGATTATTATAGGGGCTGTCAGTATAGCCTAGAGGTTAGAGTAACAAGCTGTGAATGGGTTTGGTACATCCAGCAGACCTGGGTTTGATTCCTAGAGCCTCAACTTGCATACTGTGTGACTCTAAGCATGTCACTTACCCCCCGCCCCCAGTGCTCCCAGGACACTCCTGAAAACAGGTACTTGTGCCAAGTGGGCATTACCTGGTTACCAAAGTCTAAAAATAAAAATTAAGTGGCCTAGCAGTGTCAACAGAACAGCTAAGCCAGCGGTTTCTCTGCTTAAATTGCAAAAAAAAAAAAAACAGTTACTTAGTTTGCACCAGCCAATGTGCTATATTACCAGTTTACACACCCAAATGACTATGATTGTTGCCAATTAGGAACAACACTTTTGACTCCTGAGTCCTCAATCCTGAATCCTGTATATCTTTTTAAAATCCTCAGACATGCATGACACCAGAAGCAACTGAAGTGGTCAGAGAGAGGAGAGGAGAGATAGATGGTCGGTTCAGTCCCAATCCAGACCAGAGAGACAGTCAGGGGTCCAGCACTGCAGAGCAGAGAAGTGCAGCACTGTGTCTTCAGGGCACAGGCAAGGAGGATGGGGGGTCACTGGCTGGGTCAGGGAGAGAGACTGGAGTATGTATGCTTCAATTTGAATTGATCTGTCATCCAACTGGTCTGTCCTGTGGTCTATCCGTCCAATTTTTTCACACACCTAAGCAGACTGAGTGCGGAACAACAGAACATTAATGAGGGATGAGAAGAAGGTCCTGGTTCTGACTCCACTCCAGATCACCGGCAATCACCACACAATGAGTCACACCAGCTGAAAAGCACTGCTGCAGGGGGTGACTTGAGGACTCGAGGAGGGGCCAACTCAGGGAGACTAGAGGCAGAGTGCAGACAGAGTGAAAGTGGGTCTGTCTGGTGGAGAGTGGCGGATGTCTCTAGACTCTATCTAGACCACCAGACCAGTAACCAGATTATTTTATTTTTTGGGTTGACAACTACTTGTTGCCACTTTCCCATGCCAGGTAGCCCATGAATGAGTGAGGACTGGAGGAGAGGGAGTGACATGGCCCAGCGGCAAGCCAAGGAACTTGGAAGAAGCTGGTCAGTGCTGGTCTGAGTCCCGAAGTGAGTACCATGGTCCACCACCAACTATTAGCTTAGCTAGCCACATTGAAAAGTGCAGGAAAGACTTAGTTGCTCAAGTTGTAATATAACCGAGCAACCAGTCATCATGATGCCACAGTTCCCCACACAAGGCGCTCTTTCTCTCTCAAGTCTCCACCTGACCTTGCTGTCAGCTGGTGGGCAGACAGATATGAGCATATCCCCGCCCACCCACTCGGTTTCTTTGGAGGAAAGTGAGGGGGTGGCACTGCACAACCTGTTCTATCTCCAGCCAGGGGCCCAGTACAGCAGGAAGGAACAGATGCCATCAATGCATTAATTCTGCTTTGACAGTCCAGTGGGCCCTGCTGCCATTGTGGGCCTGGTGCCAGGGCTCCACTGACACCATGGAAAGTCCACTATTGTCTAGAGTGCTTCTATTGATTGGATTAGGCACCTCCCCCTCCTCTTCTTTTGTAAATACTGAGAAGTATTTGTTCAGTATCCCTGCTTTTTCATTGTCACCCTCTGCCCACCCATCTCCCTTTATTAATGCTCAGTATCCCTTCCTTGGTCTTTTTGCTCCCTAATGTACCTATAAAAGGTTTTATCCCCCTTCTTAACTGAGTTGGCTATCTTTTCCTTGGTTTGGGCCTTTGCTATTCTGACTGCCTTTCCCACTTCCTTCTGCTTTAACTGGTACAGTTCTCTGTCCCGCTCCTTCTGTGTTTCCTTATACTTTCTGAATGCTACCTTTTTCTCCCTAACCTACCCTGCCACCTCTTTTGAGAACCATAGTTTTTTTTCCTTTGTTTTGATTTGTTTATTTGCTTCACATAAAGGCTTGCTGCCTCTGTGATGGCAGTTTTGATGTTTCCCCATTGTTCTTCCACCCCTCCTTCATGCTCATTTGCTAGTGCTTTTCTGAGACACTTTCCCATTTTGACAAAGTCAGCCCTCCAAAAGTCACCAGGTAGTGAGGATTCAGAAGGGTTTGAGAGACTGTCCCTGGGAAAAAGCACTCATGCCCAGGTGGATGAGACCAGAAGTGAATCCCCAGATGTGACTGTGGAGGCTGTAGAGGTGAAGGGTGCAGGAGCACTAGTTAAAGAAAAAGGTGATGGGGAGCACAGCCATCTGCCCCACACCCAGCTGCTGGCTACCGGCTATCCCAGTGGCAGAGGGAGGGGCAGGGGCCTCAGACAACCAGTCAGGGTTCCTTCAGGGCCCAGGGGACCCTTTCCATGGCCCCTGACTGGCAGTACCCAACAGACCCTGTTGACCAAGTCAGAGTCTTTGGGAGCCAGAAGTAAAATGCAGCCTACTGGGAGTGGCTCCGAGCCTGGTCCTGCACCAGGAACAGAGAGAGGGAGCTCTGGTGATCAAAAAGAGTCAGAGGAGTTGAATGAGGAGAAATATGTTGGCAGCACTTTTCAGTTCCTGGAGTATCAGGTGGCTAGGGAAATTCTCAGGCCTTACCATTGCCCTGTGATCACCCTAGCAGACAATACCCCACAGCTTCCAGTCTGGGCTAAGACTCTCCGGACCTGGATGGATGGGTTAAATCCAAGTGATTCATTGAACTTGAAGTATCAAGGGGGGATATGGCTACCAACGGGATGAGCCAGGAGGACCAGCATGAGAAACCTGCCTGAATGAAGCCAGGCCGACAGGTGGGTCCGCAGGAGGCTACGGGTAGAATATCCTCATTTGAACTATCCCTATGTGCTGGAATGGATTTGGGACATCATCAAGGAAATGAGGGAGGAATGGATCTTTAAGGAACAGATGAAACACTTAAAGAATAATCCCGGTGGTGGAGGTGCCCCATCTCAGCAGTTGATTCAGCAGGCACGGTCGATGTGTTGCATAGGGACCTAGTCTGGACTAACGTTGTTCAAGCATTTTGCCTTAGTCCAGGACTTGGATCAAATATCATCTTCTCAACTGGGCTTCCTTTGGAGATGTGACCACCAAGTCAGATCCAGAATATTATTTCCCTCTAGGTGGGGGGTCTGCAACCTAGGCCTTCTGGAGTTTGGACTTATGGACTGCACCAGGAAAATTGCTCTATGGAGCCAAGTTATGGTGACTGTATGCAGTTATTTTTCCTAAACTCAGAGCCTTGAATTCAAAATTATAATGTTGTTATTATAATAGCTAAATTACAAAAACACCTTGTCTTCTACCAGCTTACCTTATTTCTAACAGACGCCTCCCTCCTACTTCATCCCTTTCCAGTCTGGCTTCAGGAAATATCACTCCACCACTACCTCCCTGCTTTGGTTCACTGACTCTGTCCTTACTGGGATGGACAATGGCCAAATCACCTCAACCATCTTTGTTGACCTCACCAAGGCTTTTGACACTGTTTCCCACTCCCTCCTCCTTGACTTCCTCTCAACAGCTGGCCTATCTCCTAGCCAGGTATACAATCCTTGCTGAACCCCCTTTCTCTAGAAGACAGACCAGCCTTCTTCTTCATTAAATCCTCCCTATGTAGGGAAATCATAAATGAAGAGAACTGAAGCAGCTAAGAAATCTAATGATCACAACAAAGTGTTTGCAAAGTTTATATTGTTTAAAAAAAATGACAAATAGAGACTATGGGATGTGAAGCATCTTTTGGAATTTTAAGTTCATAAGGAATGTTCATTATTCACAGGATACATTATTAAGTGCCTTCTGGACATGTATATCTAAAACATGAAGTGTGCAAGACGTGTTTGATTTCTGAGCATGGAAAGGTGCAGCATGTCCAATGCTTGAATAGTACTCAGTGGCCTGACAACCTTACACTACACTATAATACAGTTAAACCTGCACAATGAATGGAGAGCTAAAGGGAGAATCATAATGTATGCTGTTTGTATAGCAAATAAAGTGTATATGGAAACAACCTGTTGGCTATGCTTATTGTTAATGAAGTCAGGATTGTCCATCAATGGAAACAGAGTAACACTTACAGTGGGTAATAATAACCAGTGACTTTCTTAGTCAGCCCTTCCTCAGTATATCTTCACACCCACACAAAAGGTTCCAAGATCATATTACATAATAATTACCAAAGCTCCCTTTCAAATACAGGAAAGTGAAACTAAAAGTATACTGCTGTAAGGATGGCGACTAGTAAACAGTCTTCTGATCTTGTTGAAGAGTTAATGTGTCCAGTTTGCCTGGATTTGTTCAAATGTCCAGTGACCCTGGAGTGTGGGCACAACTTCTGCAGATCCTGCATCGACAGAGTTTGGGACCATGAGAAAACTCCCTCCTGTCCTGAGTGCAGAGAGAAGCTCCCAGCCAAAAAGTATGCTGTTAACAGACTGTTGGCTAATGTGGTGGAGAAAGTAGGGAGCTCAAACCTGGATCAGAAGGAAAAGAAATCAGATCCGAATCTGGAACCTCACATTACAGAGAGAGTAATCCAATTCTGTGGTGAGCACGAGGAGAAACTGAAGTTGTTCTGTAAGGAGGATGAGACCCCCATCTGTGTCATCTGTCGGGATTCACCTGAACATGCTGGTCACAGCTTCCTACCCCTGCAGAATGCTGTTAAAATGTATAAGGTGAGTTACACTGTCAATCAATAATATAATATAGAGAATAATGTATGGGCAACAATGTATAATGAGATTTGTATACATACCTTTGGTTTGTATTACCATAAGACTCGAAGTTGAGCAATTTATTTACACTGAGGATGTGAAACATATAGAGAATACTGGATGGGCAACTATGCAGAACCAGTGTGTTCTGCCACAGAGGGATTCTGATTCCCTCTGACCTCGAGAGCGAAGCTCGAGAGGTCCATGGGAATAAGAACCCTGAGGTGGCAAAACACACTGGTTGTGCATAGAGTTGCTCATCCTGTATTTTATATAGTGTACAGTACCGTGTGAAAAATGTGTTTTTTTAGTTCTTTTGATTTTAAAATGGAACTGACTCATGCAGTCTCTAGAGGTTCTAGAATGCTGTTCTACCACAGTAGGGTAGAACAGAATTCCATGACCTTGGAACTGTAGTAGAACAGCATTTTGAAAGGGATGGAACTCTATACAGAACAACATTCCACTATACGCTATAATTAGTTTTAACAGTTGCCGGTACTGTTTGATGTAATTAATGGCTGACAGAACCACGGTAAGATGGCAGTAGTGAAGCTGTCCAAAAAAAGAAAGTGCATTATGCCTGTAGTTGTTGTGTCTTGGGCTTGGTGTTGTGTGCAAGTGTGAGGTAATGCTTCATTATATAATGGCACCAGACTAACCATCTAAAGTGAAGTCCGTAGTAAAGGTATACGTGCATGAAAGTGTTTTAAAAACTGTCAGGGAAGGTAAAAGGGCAATGACATTCATTCAGCATGATTGAGTTTCATAATTTTTATTTATTTATTTACTGAAATGTTTCACCAGGAAGACACACTGAACAACAAGTTGCTCGTGTCCTGGTGCGACCTGCAAGGGGGGGGGATACAATTGGATGAAGAATTGGACATACAGTTTAACATTTAACATATCTGAGGAATTAAAACATTCAATTACATTTGTAACAAGACTTACACTTAAACACCCATTTGTCAATGCCTAATGTTGTCTCGCTGGCATTGGTATTGGTAGTGCAGGAGTTAGAGACACATAATAGGAATGGCAGTGAAGTATTGAACTGAAGCCAATGCCACCCGCACCCTGCAGAGACTGACAGGCGTTGGGGTGTGCCTTTGGGTTGTCAGTTATAATGCTTATGCCATTCTACCTCACCCTACCCTGCAGACACTGACAAGTTTCATGGTGTGCTTTGGGGTCATTGGGCCTTATATTTACACTATTCCATAAGGAAATTTGCTGAGGTGGGTGCAGTATAGAAGAATGGGGTGAACTTTAGGGCCAAACACTCCAAGGCAGACCTCGATGCCTGTCACTGGCTGCAGGGTGGGAGTGGGGAGTGGAATGGTGTGAGCATTACAGCCAATGATCCCAAGTCACACCCCTGATGCCTGTCAGTCTCTACAGGGTGTGGAGTTACAGTTGGAAACCCTAACACCGTCGGCGTTTGTTGGTATTTTCACTCCAAACTTTCAACATGGGTTTTTTGTGATGCCACCTCATGAAAAGCAGCACTATCAGTTTGTTAGCTGAAAGGTGGTTTTGCTCAGTGGCTGTGTCATTTTGTGACACAGGGATGAAAACACATTTTGGGCAGGATGTGAAAAATGACAACTGTATTGTTCGTGAGGAAGTGTAAAAAATAGCAAAGTTAAAAATCTGGAGTGAAAATTATGAAAAATTGGTGAAGTTATGAGCATGCATAGAAACAGCGCAACACATGTCTGTAACACAGTTATTTTCAGATGTTTTTTAACCACACTTTCAAAATAGGCATTTTGGGACCTCCCATCATGAGCAGTGGCACTGTGATTTTGTTAATTTGTCCCAAAAGTTGATTTCCCACAGCGACCACACCATTGCGCACCACAGGTGTGAAAACACATCTTGGGCAGGATGTGAAAAATGACAGCTGTACTGTTCATAAGGAGGAGTGAAAAAATGCCAGCGTAGAAAATCTGGCATGAAAACATTGCACATTTGAGAAGTTACAAGGGTGCATGGAAACTGCACAACACATGCTTGTAACACAGTCATTTTATGGATGTTCGTCACCAAATTTTCAACATAGGCATTTAAGGACCTCTGCCCATGAACAGTGCCAACGTCATTTTCTCAAACTTTCCTGAAAACTGATTTTGCACAGCAATCGCGATAAGTGCGAAAACACATTTCAGCCAGGATATGTAAAATGCCAGCTGTACTGTGATTTTGTTAATTTGTCCCAAAAGTTGATTTCCCACAGCGAAGGAGGTGTGGGAAAATGGCAATTTTGAAAATCTGGAGTGAAAATATTACAAATTTATGAAGTTATGAGTGTGTGTGGAAACTATGCAATGCACACTCATAAAACAGCCATTTTTTTCCTACCAAATTTGCAACATAGGCTTTTTGAGAGCCCCCCCCATCCTCATCCTCATGAATAGTGACACTGTCATTTCGTTAATCGGTCCTGAAAGGTGATTCCACGCAGTGACTGCAAAATCACATCTTGGGGCTGAATAACACCATGACAGTGACTGAGTTCATGAGGAGGGGTCACAATAACCCCATGTAGAAAATTTGGTGCCAAATTCCCAAAAAATCGCCGAGATATGCACCAAAGTTGAAAAAAAAAACATGTATGCCATTATACAGCTTACTGGAATTTCTTCAGTTCGCTATTGGCTTTGAAGAGTGCCTGACATGTTCCCGGTCCACTGAAGATTGTCGTGCTGGGCTCCGGAGGCAAGTATGGGGTGAGGGTGTATGTGGGGAGGCAGAGCAAGCAGAGAGGTGGCTCAGGGTGGGGGAGGGGCAGGCAGACCTCGAGGACCATTTTCTACTTTCACAGGTTTAAAAATAAAAAAAAACATCACGGGACAGTTTTTTTTTTCAGGGATTTGGCACGCTGGGGTGGGCTCCCAGTGTGCCACCTAAGTGTTTTGTTTGGGGGTATGTTGTAGCCAATGGGGATTGGGTGCCCCCACCAGGCACATGCCTCAAGGTGGGAACAAGAGCCGAGGGGGATTGGGCACCTTCCAACAAAAGCAGGGGGCTAGTTATGCTGATGGGGAGTGGGCCTCATCAAAATAAATGGGGAAGGGGACTGAAGTCGACGGGATTGGGCCCCCATCAACAAAGAAAGATTGTTGGGGCGATGATGCCAAGGGGATTGGGTACCCCTGGCATATATTGTAAATGGGAGGGGTCATTATGCTAACGGGATTAGCTGCCTGTCAGCAAAAGAAGTGCTGCGGAACTTTACAGGGGCTGTCACAGCAGGAGGGCGTGTTATTGTGCAGTTGCATGCTTGCAGTGAACCTTTTCTTAGATCTGTTGGCCACCTGATGTATGCCTGGTGTCAGCGTCTGCAGCTGCCTTATTGGGGAATGAGGGACGTGCCTTCTGATGCGTGCCCTGCATTCGTCCACAGTGTCCGCACCTCCAAATCTGCTACTAGTGCAATATGTTGGCTGGCATGCACACGCGAGCCGACATAAAAATATCATAAATAATCATACAGTCACATTTGCAACTAAAAATAGAATTAAATATATCATACCTGTGGAATATGCATTTAATTATAAGTGGCATATCTGAGGAACATAGTACAGAAATGTAATGTAGCCTTGGAGCCAACTCCTTGCAGGAATGGTTCACAGTTAAGAAGCAGATTATTTATCAGTTATTGAATGAATGAGGTCTGGTGGGGGATATCAAGGAGGGTAGAAGGGTAGATGGGGAAACCAGCTGGGGGAAGGAGAGGATAAAGATGGGGGGATCATTACTGGAGAAAAGTGAACAAAACAAAAATCAGTTTTGAAGGGCAAGTTAACACAGGGCTAGTGCAATCTGGAAGCACCTCAGACAGAACAAAAAGTGCAACTTAATAGCTCAAGTGAACTAATTCCTTTGTTTAAGTGCAGGGGGGTAGAGAGGGGGGCATGAGAGAGGTGGGGGTAAGGTATAGGGAATAGAAGGATGAGTCATACCTGGAACTGGCCCCTTCAGAGTGTGGAGATCGCTGCCAGTGGTGGAATGAGGCAAGAACTTAGAATAAGGGGTAGGAGTAGGCAAGGACAAGTTGGGTAGAGATAATAGAGGGGATGGTAAAGGGAAGGAGGAGGAGGAGTGGGAGAAACTTGCCTTAAGACCAGGCCTCTTCAAGATGATGAGAACTCTGTCACAGAGCAGAGTCAGGCGAGGTCAAGTTAGGCAGAAAGAATGGAGGGGAAGGGAAGAAAGAGTAATTTCTCAGTGCTGTACCCCTCCAGGATGCTGACAACCCTGCCAGGGGGCAGAACTAGTTGAAGACAAGTTGGGAAGAGAGAAAAGAAAGTATGAAGGAAAGGATGGAAGCGGAAGGAAAGAAGAAGCTTGCCCAAGACTAGTCCACTACAGGATGCTGACAACCCTGCCAGAGCACAGAATCATGTGAGGACTAGTTGGGTAGAAAGGATATGGGGGAGGGGGAGTGAAGGAAGAGTAATTGCCCAGTGCTGAGCCCCTCCAGGATGCAGAGAACCCTGCCGGGGAATAGAATTAGGTGAGAACAAGCTGGGAAGAGAGAACGGGGGGATAGAAGAGGAAAGGAAGAAAGAAGGAGGGAGGTAAGAAACTTACCTGAGAGTAGACATCGCCAGGGTGCTAAGAATCCCAACAGAGGGCAGATTTAGGCTAGGACAAGATGGGTAGAAATTAAAGAGGGGAAGGGGAAGGAGGAGGCTTGCCCAGTGCTAGACCCCTTCAGGATGCTGAGAACCCTGCCAGAGGTCAAAACTAAGGAGGGTCAAGTTGTATAATGGAAAAAAAGGTTAAGGGTGAGAGTGAGGGAATAAGCGGTGAAGGGAGTGGAGAGAATGCTGAGAAACAGGCTCAGAGGGGGAGGAAGGTTTAATAGGGGATGTGAGTCACAAAGAGGAGGAGAGGCATAGGAGAACAGTTAAGGAGGGTTAAAGCAGGAGCAGTTAGATGAGAGAAAGTCATGTAAGGCAGAGGCAAGGGAGTAGGAGGAGGAATGCCATATTTGGGGGGGAGGGAAGGAATTTTCAGATTTGTGGGAAATGGGTAAAGCCCGACTGACCGATGAGAGTGGTTCGACATGGGACCAACAAAGTGCAAGTGTCAGAGGATCTGAGGGAGTGGGAGGAGCAGGGGGAGAGGTGAGAGAGTGAGCATGAGAGGTAGGAGAGAAGTTCTCCTAACCAAAATTTAGAAGTGAGTTTGGCACAATGAGTGAGGCACCTGCTGGCAAGTGAGAGAAGGGACAGGGCATGATAGAGGTCACAGTGATGAGTGTGTGATGGAGCATCAAGGGCAAACTGACAGAAGGAGTTAAACAGAGTGTCCAATCTGGTTAGGGAGGATTTATGAGCAATAACTAACCTCAAATCATATCTTTCTGCTGACAACATAGAAACATTAAAACAAAGAGATAATGATGGCAGGAAAAGATCACAGGTCCATCTAGTGTGCCCGAAGTTCCCTATCTGTCCTGGGACCTTTTGCCAATGCATGGTTTTATCCTTCCCAGTCCCTCCCTACTGCTACTGACTGGAGCAACCACCAGACCCTTCACTCTGTCCCAATCATGTTTTTTTTTTAAATTAAATAAACTTTATTCTTTTACCATCAAGTACAACACTTCGACATTAATCATACATCTTTACAAACATACTGTACATATATTGGTACAATGGCATGAGAGCTCAAAGATACAAGTGCCATACAGTTATGACTCGATAACTTGCTTATCTTACATAAAGCACAAAAAACAAATAGAGAATCTCTACATGCCCTCCAGTCAAATAGTATGCATTCCCCCTCCTACCTCTCCCACACCTATCCCCCAGAGCCACAAATACATTCACCGATGGTGCCCTCTCCCAATCATGTGTGAGACCCTAAGTGTTTCATCCTTGAATTCTTGCAGGGCAGCCTACTGGGACCTTATCCTCCCTACACTACTACACTATTCCCAACTAGAATCATTAGGAGGAAAAGGAGAGAGACCAAAGCATGAAAAACGTGTCCAATCTAGATTTATACAGGGGAAGCTTACCCCATAAGCTAGCAATTGCTTTTTCAATTCTTAAGTTATATAGTTATATAATAACTCCTTAATCCATTCAAGGTAAGAAATCGCATGTTGGTCCTTCCAATATCGGAGAATAAGCCGTTTTACTGTCAGGGAGATAATGGCCATATAGTATCTTTTCTCTTTGAAAGAAACGGTAGAATAATCTCCCAGAATGCAAACCTGTGGTGAAAAATGGTCTTGCAGGCCTAACAGTGGGTCCGCTCTATCTCTGATAGCACTCCAAAGGGATGCTACTTTGGGGCAATCCCATAGTATATGAAGTAGTGTTCCGGGGGCTTCTTCACACCTAAAGCACATTTTACTCTGCATCTTGCCCATCCCATACAGCTTAGCCGGAATGTAGTAAATATTATGCAGAATGTAAAACTGCGTTAGCCTGAAGTGGTCGTTGCTAATATACTGATGAACTCCCTCCCAGATTTTCTCCCAGAAAAAGTTATCTTGTGGGAACTGCTGTATCCAATAACTAGACTGGCCTGACACCTCTGGGTTTAATACCATATATATCCGTGACATTAACTGGGATATGGCATGAGGTTGGTTAACACAGTCAAGAAACTGCTGAAGGGTAAAAGGCTGCTGTGTGTTCCATATTTTTAAACCAAACCACTTTATTAACACATGCCTAAGCTGAGACCAAAGAAGGAATATTTATTGGGAAGCCATAAAGAGATTAAAATTTCCGGTGACTTTCAGTTTACCATCTAGCAGTAGGTCACAAACTTTAACTTGGGGGTCCGAACATTCCTTGGGGGCACTTATAATTCTATCCCCAATTTTAAAATTTGGGTTATTGAACACTGGCTGTGACAGATCCATTTGGTTATTGTATTTCATGGCCCTACAAAGTTGTGAGTGCACCACTAGGGAGGTGTATAAAACTGTATCTTTTAAGTCACTGGATATCTTACCCAGACCAACAAATAAGAGACTCTCTGGGGAGAATTTAGCTAGCAAATCTCGCTCCAACTGCAACCAAATGGGGAGATTGGGAGCACAATCTATATCCCTTGGGTTAACCCCCAACGCATATACTTAGCCATGTAACTGGCTAGGTAATAATGGAAAAAATTGGGGAGTTTTAGGTCCTCCCCACTGCTTAGGGGCACTAAGCCGATTATATGCTCTAAGTGGGGTCTTACCCCTCCATATAAATAGTGAGATAACATTATGAAGCCTACGGAACCAACTCCGGGGAAAATAAAGATTTAACATATTGAGTGGATAAAATACCCTTGGCAAAACATTCATCTTGATGGCACTAATCCTCGCTTGAAGGGATAATTGCAAAGAACTCCACCTATTCAAATCTAGTCGTACTTCTTTAACTAGGTTGTCCAGGTTCAGCTTTTTCATCCGGGACACAGATGTAGAGAGTATTACACCTAAATACTTAAGTTGGGTAGACCATGTCATTGATAACGGGGTAATATCTTCTCTGGAGAGCAGGGGATTCAAGGGCATTACCTCTGATTTGCCAATATTGAGTTTATAATTCGATACTATACCAAAATTGTGGATTATCTGGAGGGCAGCTTGGATGGACTGACAGGGGTTGGTTACATGAAGAAGGATATCATCCGCATAAACCGATAACTTTAAGTGAAGCTTCCCTAACTTAATACATTGAATTCCTGGAGAAGCTTTTAACTGTCTTATTAATGGTTCCAAGTATAAATTAAATAATAGTGGAGAGAGTGGACACCCTTGTCTAGTACCTGATTTTAAGGGGAAACCCGACGAAAAACTCCATTACAATACACTTTTGCCCTGGGTCCAGAATATAATGATTTAACCCAGGAGAAAAAGAGAGAAGGAAACCCATTACTGCTAGGGTGTCAAAGAGAAATACCCAATCTACCCTATCGAATGCTTTCTCTGTGTCCAGGGAGACCAGCGCCATTGGTTTATCCACCTCCCTGGACGCGGAGAAGATATGTGCTAGTTTACGGATGTGGTCTGCTGAGACTCTACCCCCCACAAAACCAACTTGTTCAGGACTCAGGAGCCCCATCCAAACCTTAGCCATCCTTGCAGCCAATATTTTGGCAAATATGTAGTTCATTAATGAAATGGGACGAAAATTCTTGACCTTATTTTTTCTCTTTACCAGACTTTGGCAATACAACTACAATAGCCTCCAAAAGTGTCTTATCTGTAATTCCCTTTTGGCATATAAAGGTAAATAAGCATAGGAGGATAGGGGTTAGTTCTTTTTTGAAGGTTTTATAAAAGTTGGGTGAAAATCATCTGGGCCCGGAGCTTTATCTCTGGTTAAGGAATTGATAGTATCTCTAATTTCCTGAGAAGATACAGGATTTACCAGACACTCTTGCTGGGCTACCTCTAGCACAGGCAGTGATGTAGCTAAGAAATATTCCCGGATTTTTTTGGGTGAAGGGGCATTTTCTGGGGGGGGGGTGTACAAGTGCGTGTAATATTGTTCAAATTCTTCAGCAATTTGCCTAGGGGTTGTTAAAACAGCATTATTTGATAGGGAATAAACATAGGGAATCAATCAGGATTCTTCCTGCTTTCTGAGCCTCATCGCCAGAAGGTGACTGGCCCGATCTCCTTGCTCAATGTATTTAGCTTGAGTTTTAAAGAGGGCATATTTTGCTCTCTCTCTCTCTCAATATTTCTGAGTATTCACTTTTCAGGACATCTAACTGCAATATCTCCTCCTCTAATGGGGGATTTGGTAGTGAGCTTTCTAGGATCCCGATCTCGTCTAACAGGGTTTTAACCTTAGCTTCCATCTTCCTGCTTCCGCTTTTTGGTAGCCGAAATTCTAATAAATTCACCCCACAAAAAGCACTTTAAAGCACACCATATTTTGTCAAAACCAGAGACAGAGCCTTCATTCTGAGCCATAAATTGCTGTATAAGATCTTTAATCTTTTTGACTATGTCCTCCTGGCTAAGAAGCTGGGAATTTAGTTTCCAGATAGTGTCCTTATGGACATGGGGAACTAAATTAACATCCAACCAAATTGAAGAATGGTCGGAAAGCATTCTAGGGGCAATCCCACTTCCCAATAAACCTGTCATTACCCATTGATCCAACAAGAAAAAGTCAGTTCGGGAGAGGGATTTGTGCACAGGAGAATAATAGGTATAAGCCCTTGCACCCGGGTTCAGAACTCGCCAGGGATCATGCAGGCCATACATATCCATTAAATCTCGGAGGGATCTCTGGGCTGGGGAAAGTGTCTGCCCTACTGAAGAAGACCTGTCCAAAGTGGAGTCTATAACTAAGTTCCATTCTCCTGTTTATATCATAGGGAGACTACAGAAGGGAGCAAGGGTTAATGAAAGGTTCACAAAACATTCCGGGGAGTCCCTGTTTGGCCCATATATCGTACCAACTAGAACCTTCTTGTTTTCTAAAATTCCTCTCAAGAAGAGGACTCTTCCATGTGGGTCAACTACCTTCTCCAATTCTAGAAATTGAGTTCCTTTGGTAGACAATATTGCTACCCACACTGAGATGTGGATTTCCCTGCTGCATATACTGTCCCAATCGGTCCTCTCCTTAGTAAGTTATTTTCTCCTTCTAGCATATGCGTTTCCTGCAATAAAGCAACTTGACAATTCAGCACTGCTAAGTGCTTAATTATTTGAAGCCGCTTTACCCAGGACCTAACACCCTTGACATTCTATGGTATAATTTTCATAATGAAATACTTTGTTGAGGAAGCTCATACTGGCAACCTGTGCGCCAAGCACCAATATATACTGTTCCAAAGAGTGGCTCCAACCCCTCTCCCCCTTCCCCCCTCCCTCCTCCCCCACCCTCCTATCCCACATCCTCCTTTCCTCCCTTACCCTTACATCCATATAGATCCCCATATTCCCACTCTTTCCACAACCCTCAAACCCAACCCCTCCCTTCCCGCCTCCCTTACACAATCTGTTCTATCCGTGGTGCATCATTTATAACTCCCAGTCCTAAAGACTGAACTCCTACCTCCCTCCCTGGCATGATGACATCCATGCCACCTGAAGAGTTCTCTCACTCTATGCCCCTCCTCCCCCACTTCCATCTTATGGATTATTTAAATCCCCCAAAATACTTCCCCCGAACTTTCAGTGGTGAGTCCGGGTGAAATAGATACAAAATAGATGCTTAGGCATAAAATTCCATGATCCTATTATCGAAATATTAGAAGAAGAGACCAAATAACTAACCCCATTAATACCTGAAATCGAAACTTTTCTTATCAAGATACAATGCTACCTGTCACTAACAAAAATTTAAACCTAGCCGATTCCTGACCAAAACTATTTAAAATGACATCTAAACTATTATTTCAACATTTTGATTACATAAACAGCAAAAGAGAAAGTAGCCCTCATTAAGAATATCATTACTTCACTCCTCACGCCAGTTGCCACCAGTCCTTTCAATCTTTGAATAGAAAAGGAGATATTCCGACCTTATTTGCCATATTACATTATGACCCTGATCGCATTTTTATTTAAGAGTCACAAGCCATCTCAATATACTTGCAGACCTTAATTATTATTAACTAAACCCAAGATGTCCTTTTAGTTATATAAAAGCGAGAAATAAAGCAAGTCCATGTAATGCACATCCCAAAACATGAGTTCAAATTTGCATCCAATGTCCACTAGATGGCACTGCGAGCTCATTTAAACAGATCTGGAAACTTGTGTTTGCAAAATTCAGTTGCTTTATCCGCAGCTTCAAATGAGTGCCAGACCCCCTTGTGGGATATCTGTAGCATTGCTGGATACCTGACTCTAAATTTAACGCTCGCAGAGATGAGCTTAGAAACCACAGGGTGGAGGGCAGACCGCTTCTGTCGGACCGTGTATGGTAGGTCTTGTGCCACCCTTATCCTTTTTGCTTCCCATTTAATTTCTTGCAGCTCTTTTAATTTAGCAATGATGTATTGCTTATCCAAAAAGTTGAGCAGCATGAACAAGAAGGGCCTGGGAGGGGAGCCCACAGATGGCGTAGGCCTTAGGGAGCGATGTGCCCTCTCGATTATATAAGCAGGACCATTAGGAGAGGGTCCTGCTAACTTCTCACAAAGTTTCTGGGCAAACGCCACCGGTGCTGGTCCCTCTTCCCCTTCAGGCAATCCCAATACCACCAGATTGTTCCTCCGTGATCTGCCTTCGAGATCTTCTAGTTTATCTTCGGCTTTCTTAAGCCTTTGTCTCAGCTGCCCTATTTCTGGCTCTTGGTGCTGCCGCCAGTCATCCAACGAGGATATGCTGGCCTCATTATCCGAGGTCCGAATAGTGAGCTGGTCTAAAGTCACCCTCATGCCCCTCAACTCCGAAGCTAACACCAACAGTGTATCTTTTATAGGTGTTAATTCTTCTAAGAATCGCTTCTCACTGAGCACTTCTGGTTTAGAAGTGCTAAACTCAGATCCTCTTCCTGAGGTTTGGATCATTTAGGTTGCTTCTCCTTGGATGGAGTAGAGGGAGGGGTGTGCTTCAATGCGGCCTTCCTCATTTTGGCATCCATCTCTCCAAATTCTCGTCTCTTCAGCCCCAAGACCGTTCGGGTTAACTGCTGCTTTCTCCCCAACGCTATATAAACCATGGAGGACGTTTAAAAAGATTTGTAAAGTCCAATTTGAGCGAGGTTGAGACTGGAGCTACTCGCGATCGAACCAACTCAGGCAGCCATCACACCGGAAGTCCACAGCCATGCTTGAAACCATTTACAGTCTTGGTGCTCACCACCTCCTCTGGCACACTGTTCCATGGCTCCACGACCCTTTCTGTAAAATAGAACTTCCTCACATCCCTCTTAAACCTTCCCCCTACTAGTTTCCACTCATGACCACAGGTTCTTGACTCTATACTCAGGGGTATAATTGTAGAGGAGCACAGGCCCCCCCCAAACGTTTCATTATTGCAGTCTTGAATAACTTCATGTAAAATCCTCTTATGGTTGTGTCCCCCCTCAACTATTACGCCAAAGGTACTCCGTTGTCTATTCTCATGCTAAATAGTTCCCTGCAGTTCACCTTGTTTATTTCCTTCAGGAACTTTAAAGTCTCTATTATATAACCCCTCTCATCTGGTTTCCAGAGAGTATGTGTTCAGTGCATGGAAAAGATCTTCATAAGATCTTCCCTGTTGGCTCTGAATAATCTTGGCCACCCTGTGTTGCATAGTTTTCAGTCTGTCCCTGTCCTTCCTTAGGAGAGGACTCCAGAAATGAGCACAGTATTCCAGGTGCCGCATCACCAGAGACCTATACAGACGTAGAGAGTTATTTGTAGCCGTAATGGTCCTTGTACAAAAAGATGAACAAGCTGGAGGATTTGACACCTTTTATTGAACAAACAAGTGATTTATGAAACATAGGCTTTCAGGCTACACATAGCCTTTCATCGGGCATTGGCAGAATGTTCAAAAAACTAACTTAAATACATTGGATATAACTGATAAACTTTTACACTTGGGTTTGACAGTTCTGTTGATAAGGAAGTAAATAACTGAATACATGCAGAGACAAAAATCAGTCTTTAGAATCCTTGGTGGATTATAAATTGGAAAAGTAGGCTCACTTCCATGGATGGAATGTGACAACAGGGGCCCAATATTTAAAAGTCTGTGAAAGCACCAACAGGTATTTGCCCATGCAAACCCAGTATTGCACCAGAGTGCAATATTCAAAAGGGGACGATTGTGTGGACAAACAAGGTTAGCACCCGCGCAAAACATAATGTATGTAGGTGGGCAAAAGGGAGGGTGACAGGAATATCTGTACAACCCCATATTCAGTGCATTTGTGCTATGCTAAAGGGTTACACAGGATCCATTTACACAGCAGAAATACCACTAACCAAAACTCTGTCTTACTCTGGGCTACCCTATTGACTGCCAGAGTTACTGCAGCCAACCACCAAGTCGGCGAGTGGGGGAGTGCACCTGCTGCCTGGTGTCCAAAGGTCCTATCTCTGCCAATCACTGGCCCAACATAATATTACCCCTGATGGCCAGTGGTCTACTCACCCCCTCATCACTGTCCTGACAGTTGTCTGAAATGTTTCTGGTGCCAGTGGCCCCCCAGTCTCCAAACACCAACCCCATAGTATGGGGCACTGTCTCTGGTGCCTAGCGTCCCCCCCACCATCAATTGCCAGTCAATATGTGACAAACATATACTTGTGTCCATTGAAGCCCCCCAGTCTCCTTACCCTGGCCCTGTGTGACACCCCCAATACCCTGGTGGTCGGTTGTCCCCCCATCCACTGATCCCCATCCCTGTAGGCACTGGACACATCCCTGGCAGCTAGTGGCCCCTGCCCAGTATACAATCACCAGTCCGGTATGAATGTACTGTAGCTAACTATATGGAAGCAGGTGACTGTTCCAGCAAGAATGAAACATATAAGCCAGCCCAATGGCACTGAGGGTTGAAGCGCTGGATGCCACACCTTGTGCCATGCTGGTTGACCTAGGTTCAGGAACTTACTTGGGCCGCCGGGGGTTGGCAGGGGAGAGAATGGATTGAGCATCCAGAGGACTGCTCTCCCTTCCTGGGGTGGGATCCGGTACTTGCACTGTTCCTTGGCAGCCCATGATGGAGAAGGGGGCCTTGCAAGGAACAAGTTGTGCTGTAACTGGGTGGGGGGAGCAGTGGCGGACGTCAGTATGTCAGCACCTGGACATCATTGCACAGCTGCACTCCAGGGGGAAACCATGAGCAAAAATATGCCAGAGGACCAGGGAGGCGATGAATGCTCCAGGATCCTAGCCCACATCCCCAGTGCTGGACAATCCTTCCACTGGCTCTTCCCAAGCCCCTCAACCAGGACTGACCCTCTAATTATGGAAAGGCCACCAGGTAGGTGGGGCAGGCCCTCCCCCAGGGGGTGATCCAGGGGGCTGGAAGGTCCTTGGAAGGGGGATTAGCAATCTCACTCCCAGAGGAGGGTGGTCTCGGGCAGGGAGTAGAGGTGACAGCTGAGTGGGCACTTCTGAGAGATGCCCTGGTCCAGCAAAGTGAGCAAAAAGTCTACCAAAAAAAAAAAAGAATGACACATGTACACAATTACACAAAGTCACTGGCAAACCAGAGGGGATAGAAAGAATGAAAAAAGACCTACGCAGGTTAGAGGAGTGATCAGAAGCGTGACAGCTGGTATGCAGTACAAAAAAAAAAGGCTAAATCATAACACTTGGGCAGCAAAAATCCAAAGGAAGAGTACAAAATGGGGGGGGATACTGGCAGTCGCCAAGGTGGAATGGGATCTGGGGGTACTCATATCAGAGGACCTAAAGACGTCCAGAGAATGTGAAAGGGCTGTAGGGAAAGCCAGTGGGATGCTGGAGTACATTGGGAGATATAACCAGTAGAAAGAAGGAGGTGGTTTTGCCACTGTACAGATCACTGGTGAGACCTCAGCTGGAGTACTGTGTCTAGTTCTGGAGACCACACATCTGGAAGGACATAGACTGGAAGCAGTCCAGAGGAGGGCTACAAAGATGGTGAAGGGACTACATGATAAGCCCTACAAGGAGAGACTGGGGGAACTCAATATGTATTCCCTGGAGGAGAGGTGAGAGAGGAGGGACATGATAGAAAATTTCAAGTACCCCAGGGGCATAAACAAGGTACAAGAGGGTAGCACCTTTCAAAATAGAAGATGTGCAAAAACAAGGGGCACACGAATGAAGTTGGAGAGGGAGCGGTTTATGGGTAATATGAGAAAGTGTTTCTTCACTGAAAGGGTGGTGGATGCATGAAACTGGCTCCCAGAAGAGGTGGGTGGGTGGGTGGGGCAAAACAGTTGGGAATTCAAGAATGCATGGGATAGACATGGGGTACCTTACAGACAAGAAAGAAAGAAAGAGTGAGTTGCAGATCAGCTAGAATCTGTGGTTGAATAGGTAGGACAAAAAGGCAGACTAGGTGGGCCACAGGGTCCTTATCTGCTGTCAGCTTCTATGTTTCTATATTTTTGTTTTGCAAATCTCTTGTTGGTCCAATAAAAGGTATCAAATTACCCACTTTGTTCATCTATATGGCTTGATTGTTTGAGGGAGTCCCTAATGATAACTTTCTATAACATGTTCGTTTAAAATCTCACCCAGCCAGTACTCTGTCCTGATTTTTTTCCCTAGGTGCATAACCTTGCATTTTCCTCCCTAGCTCTGTAGCTACTTCTGCATCTCTCAGCTGCCTTCATTGCTATCTTTCTTACTGCAGAGCTTTATGTCATCTGCAAAGAGACACAACTTGCCCCGGATGCTCTCTCCAATGTCACTAATGAACATATTGTAGAGGACAGGACCCAGGACAGATCCCCGCTGCACCACACTCATGACCACCCTCTCTTCAGATTTGACCCCATTTACTACCACCTTCTGCTGCCTTTCCTACAACCAATTCCTATCCATCTAACTATGTCCCTAGCCACACCCACATCCTCCAGCTTCTTCAGCAATCTACTGTGTAGCACCTAGTCAAAAGTTTTGCTGAAACAAAGTAGAGTAAATCCCTGGTATGGCCCTTGTCTACTACCTTTGTCACTCAGTCAAAGAAAACTATAAGGTTGATCTGACAAGATCTTCTTGCCCAAACCCATGTTGTTTACTGTCTTGTAGACTGTTGCTCTCTAAGTAGCCAACAAGGTCCTCTTTAATCAGTGACTCTCTCAGTTTATCCACTACAGAGCAAAGGCTGACAGGTCTGCAATTCCCCAGTTGCTCCTTGTTCCTCCCTTCCCCACTTGTGTAGTGAGACTGCATCTACTACCCTTTTGGAACTACCCCTTTCTGAATTGAGCTATTGAGTAGTACTAACAGGGGTTCAGCCAGTTCTGCCCTTGAGCACCGTTGGGGTCATCTGATCTGGCCCTGGGGCTTTATCTACCTTTAGGACTTCAAGCCCCTTCCTGACCATTTCTTTGGTAAATACTGACTGCATCATTTTAGGAATGTCCTTGAAAGTCACCTCTATGCCACTTTCAGGCAGGGGCCTGCTGCAGTCCCTTGTGAAGACAGAGCAGAAGTAACCATTAAAGATAGCTACTGTTTGTTTAACTTCCTCTAGTACCCTTCCCCTCTTGTAGCCAAACAATGCCCCCTCCCTTTTTCCTTTTTTCTTTAATATAGCTGAAAATCATTTTTTATAACCCTTGACCCCCTTTGCAATATGCAACTCCATGTCTACCTTTGCCTCCCTGACCGTCCTCATTGCTTCCCTAGTTTGTAATTGATACTATCCTCATTGCTCCTCCACTTGCTTTTCCACATACCAAGTGAAAACATTTTTCTTGGCATTCTCTGCTTCTCTGACCCTTTCTGAGACCCATAATGGTATTTTGTACCTGTTTCATTTCATAATAATTCTCATGCATGATTTTGTTGCCTTGAGACTAGTCCCCTTGACTGCACCTCTATGCTCCCTCTGCACCTCTTATGCTATCCACTCTGGTCAATTTGTCTTGGACCAGCTCCCTCATCAGTTGAAATCTATGCTTCTGTAATCTAGGACTTCAGTTTTTGATAGGGGTATTCTTGTTCTGAGGACAAGTCTGAACCAAATACAGTTATGGTCACTAGACCCCACTGGATTCCCCTGCCCTCACTCCACTCACCATCTCCAAGTTGGTGAGGACCAAGTCAAGAATGGACACCTGTCTAGTGGATTCCTTAACCAATTTCACTAGCAGACAGTCCTGCAATTTATCCAGCAGGGCCTGACTTCTAGTGCTACTGGCTGCTGGAATGTCCGAATTGGTATTGAACAAGTTCAGCTCATCCACTACCATCACCTTCCCCTTTTTCACTCTCCAGTCCAGCTCTTCCCAGATCTCCTTATCTCTCTCTCTCTCATCCCCATGTCCTGGTGGTCTATAGATCACCCCTTATGCATATTTTCTTGCCTGAGGGTACTGTGAGGTGCACCCACAGTGACTGTGTTTCTCCTTTGCTTCCCTGATGTGTCCATCTCCACAGCCCCTATGTTCCTCCTTTGTCAGTTCCTTTATCCTGCTTAAACATTATTTACCCTGGGACTGACAAGTCCCAGTCATTATTCTCTGTGTACCAAATTTCTGTGATGGCTACAAGGTTCACCTCAGTGTCCATCACAAATGCATGGAACTAACTGATTTTAATACCCATGCCCCTCACATAAAGGCAAACCCCCTTCCAACTAGTTCTGGATCATTCTTTGCTATTTTGTGATCCTACACTTGCTTTCCTTCTCATTCTCCTTATCATCTTATTTTTTCTTTTCTGCTTTCAGATCCTGAGAAGCTTCCCCTTTGCCACTTCCATTACTCCTTTTTGAACCTCAGCCTTATTTTACCCACCTTACTGCTACCAGTCACCAGTATGGGGGGGCACTAGTTAGGTTCCCTTCCCTCTCACCCTTTATCATGGTTCCTCTAGTCTCAGAGTTACCCACAGTCAGTTTAACTGTTTAATATGAATGTCAAACTTCTGCCTCAGCACACTAGTCCCTTATCTTGTCAGGTGAAAGCTGTCACCTTTGAATAGCCTCCAGTCCTAGATGTCCCCCAGTCCCCCACAAAGTGGTACTCTTTCTCCTTACACCATCCCTTTAACATCCCAGTTAATTCCTATATCTCTTCTCTCTTAATCTCTTTCCTCCCTCCCTACTCCATGCAGGGGAGACCTCGGAAAAGGCCAGGGAGGCCAAGTATGCCTGCAGTCTGTCCCCCAGTCTCTGAAAGTTTCACTTCATTTGTTTCACAGGCTGGTTCACCCTTGTTGCTACCCAAGTGTAGCAATATGTCCAGACCCACCCCTACACTATCCTCTCTATTATGGCTATGTTCTAGATAGCTGATGCCCCAAAAAGACATCAGGTCTGCATCATGTCAACTCCTGGAACATTCTCAGATAACTTCCTGAATGTTATTAAAGGTTATTTTCAGTTGCTGCTCCCTGCCATTGTAGTAGTCTACCAACCTCACTCTGCTTGATGGGGATAAAATCCCTATTCAAAATCCATTATAACGTGGCTCTCCTGTGTTTCAGTGGTCACGTGCCTCCCCTGATATTAGTCAGATGTCTTCTATGATTTGACCACTCCATATGCTTGGTTCTTTCATATTTGTTGTGCCTTGCGGTGCCGTTACTTATGTACATTTTTAATTTTTGTCTTTACTGCTCTGTATATCAGGAATATTGCTGGATCTATTTTTGAGTCTCAGTTTTCACCTGAATACTTTATATTTTGTACTATGTTCTATATCATGTATGATTGTTTTTACATGTTATTCACTGTCATTGGATTGTACTGTATTTTCCAATTGGACATTGCCACTGATATGCTACCTGCCTTGCATGTATGTACTTTTGCCAGAACATGTTATGTGTTATCTTGATGGCCCAAGTCATACCTGAAAACTGTCCTTGGGACCAGTGCACCCACCCTGTTAACAATTAAATAAATAAAATAGTTGTCACAGAAAAAAAACAGAAAGGTGTTTTTATTAACGCAGGCAATAAGCTGCAGAGCGTTTAGAATGATTATAAAACAAGCTTTGTAATGCTGATTTACATCAACCAGGGGCTGCGTAGAAGCTGATAAGAAACTGTTTACACATTGCCTTTCATTAAGTAAAATCCTGCACTCCTGACCTGCCAGTACTGAGCCATGGAGTGGGCTGTGACCCAGCAACAAAGATGATGCTGAGATTATAAACATTTATGGCACTCAAAAAGTTAACAAATTTTATTCATTAAACATTCATTCCCAGTACCCATTTTCAACAACACTTTTCCTTCTCATAGGACAAACTGAGAACAGCCTCAACTCCTCTGGAATCAAAAGAGGAAGAGTTTCTCATACTCCAGAACAAACAGGAGCACAAGAGCTTGGACATCAAAGTAAATATATTACCTTTTGTTTATTTTAAAACAATTTTTCAGTAACCAGGGCAACAGGTTAAAATACAATACTGAGGCACAATTCAGCTTGTATTTTACTAGTTCTCTATATTTTTCTCCCCTCATGCTTTAACGAGACATGAATGAGTGGGACAGAAACCAAAGAGTGGTGGTGTTGGGGGGACTATCCAAATCTAGGCCTGTAACCAGAGGGGTCCCACAGGGCTCAGTACTCGGACCTGTACTGTTTAACATCTTTATTGAGGACATATCAGAGGGTGTCAAAAGTAAGATCTGCCTTTTTGCAGATTATACCAAGCTCTGTGGGAGGGTGGACACAGTTGAGAGGATAAAAGAATTCAAGAAAGATCTGGCTAGGCTAGAGAAATGGTCGGGCATCTGGCAGTTGGGTTTCAATGCCAAGAAGTGCAAGGCCATGCACCTGGGAGTCAGGAACCCAGAGTCCAGTTACTGGCTGAGGGGGTTCAGGTGACCATTTTGGAGGAGGACAACGACCTAGGAGTGTTGGTCAGGGGTGGCATGAAGCACTCTGTGCAATGCCGTAAGGCAGCAGCCAAGGCTAATAAAATGCTGGACTGTATCATCATAGGAATCATCTCTAGGAGGGAAGAAGTTATTCTGCTACTCTATGGGTGAGACCACACCTGGAGTGCTATGTACAGTTTTGGTGCCCTTATCTAAAGAAGGATGCCAGTCTACTGGAGGGGGTCTAAGTTAACGGAGGGCAAACAAGATTATCCAGGGCATGGGGGACAAAGCATATGAAGAGAGGCTGAGGGAGCTAAATATGTATTCCCTGGAGGACAGAAGAGAGAGGGGGGGACATGACTGAAACCTTCAAGTACCTCTAAAGCATTAACAGGGTTCAATCAGAGGGTATATTCAACTTGAGAAAGGAGGGTACTACAAGAGGGCATAGCCTGAAGCTGGTGGGGGTAGATTTAAGAAGGAAATGAGGAGACACTTTTTCTTGGAAAGGGTGGTAAAGGGGTGGAAAGAGTTGCTGGAGGTGATAGCAGTGAATACAGTAGACAGCCTTGGGGGGGGGCAGGGTGAAAAAGAAAATCAAAATGGGAGGAATTAGTTCTGTGAAGGGGAGGAGAGAGTGTATGGGGGGAACATGGATGACTCCAGGAGGACAGGAGCAACAGCAGGGATCTAAGCTGAGCTGCACATTCAAGCAGACTAGATAGACCATTATGGCTTGTTTCTGATGGCAATTTTGTATGTTCATATGTTGAACATGGTGGCCCTTTCAGTCTCAGACTTCCTCTCAAACCCTGCTTTTCTGGTATAAGCCATACATAAATCTCTGCCTGTGACATCACAAGCCATTGCTGTAGAAGTGACAAGGCTTACTATCTGAGGATTATGACTTCATTGCAGAGAAAGGTATGAGATTGGGATAAAATCTGACACACAGGGGTCCTGCTTAAGTGCACGTCATCGCTGTAGTAATGAGCGGGATGTATGTAGAAAAGTAATGAAAAGCAAATTGAATTTTATCGGAATGTTATATTTCAAAAAGACTTTCCTGGAAACTGGGTCATTCAAATTTGGAAAGCCCACGAAAAGATCTTTTGAATAAGCACATGGAGCACGCTGAAGATGATGTCACTTGTAGGGCAAGCTGTCACTAACAATACACTGCTGTCCCCATCATGTTCTGGTTCAAGATCCCATGAAATGGCTGCTCTCTTGATTTAATATACATATTATTTAAATATGTATATCTCAGGACTCCTGATGCCTACAGGTAAGCTCAATGCCACATTTAAAATATCTCTGTTATTGGCTTTCAGAATTTGAGTCACTTGGCAATGTTCATGTATTACACCTACATCATGTGTTAAACAGAGAGTGGGATACAGTCAATGAGCATTTTTTTTCTAGGACAAGGTCAGGAATTTGGAACAGCACATTACATCAGAATTTGCCAAACTGATCCAATTTCTCCAAGACAAGGAACACAAGGATGTTACAGAGTCTGATCATTTAAGTGAGATTAATATGTGCTACATCAAAGAGAGTTTTTTGATTTTTTTTATGGTGAAGGTTGTAGGTTGGTGGGAATTTATAAGTTATGTTTTGGGGTGCAAATGTTATTAGGATTATTAGTATTTTCAAAGGAGATTGTGGATTGTCTGAACAGAGCTAGTATAAGGAAACAACAAATGTTGATGTGTCTCCTTTTATCTGGGGATGTTCAGACAAAACACTGGTCCTTGACATAATGAGGATATTGAGGCTTTTTTTAAAATAAGACAAAGGGGAAGTTGGCAATTGTGCATGTTAATATTAGAAGTTTGACAATGAAATTTGATGAATGTGCAGCTTGGGTAAGGGTTAATAATTTTGAGATTATGACTGTCTTGGAGACTTGGCTTTCCCCCACAATTTGGATAATGATGTTTACATTTTAAATTACACATTTTTTAGAAATGATAATTTAGGGAAAAAGGGGGTTGTGTTTTAATTTATGTTAGTACAAAGTTACTAACTATTTGCTATTTCGGTAAAAGGGCCTATAATACGGAATTTACTATCTATCTCCTTATGTCAGAGTAATCAAGTAATCAAACTGGAGACCATAAAACAGTGGTATAAAACTAAATCAAGTACATTGCTACCCTGCTGTATGGGTGTAGTTATTTAGAAAATAATATATCATACCTGTTTAGCAATTGTGTGTGTATCCCATGTTCAATTTTAATTTGTGTGTGTATACATAACTCTGCACGTTGTACCCAATTGTTCATTTTGTGTACAATGTTGTTTGTGTAATTAGAACGTTTTCTACTTTCAAAAAATGTGCCTCCTTTGAAATGAGCTTTGCTCAGTGGAGTATGTAACAACTTTTTCAATTCATGAATTTGTGAATACAATTTAAACAACAACAACTGTTACAATGGATAATTATTCTTATGAAGAAACACAATTGTGATTTTTTTAGCTATTATGGTGCTTTTTGATGGGTAAAGCAGCTTTTTATAGGTATTGCTTATTTTCCACCTAGTTTTTTCTGACAGTGGCCTGTCTTTAATAACTGGTTATTGTGGATCTAAATCTAAAACAAATGAAACCATATGCTGGATGATGCAAATGTAAATTGGATTGACAAAACAAATTTCAAAAATTTAAAGACAGACTTAAAGGACTGGGACTGACACAGGTGATAAAAGAGACTAGACACACTAATTTAAGAAATGGATCTGAAACTCTACTGGACTGGATTTTAACCTCCAGACCTAATAGGATTGTTTATTCTATGTCACTTTCTGATTCACTAGGTGTTCACAGGCCTTTGCTTTGTGCCAGATTGTCTTGAAGGCCTTGTTTGCCACCAATCCTAATTAATTTGTGCAGTGTTCAAGATTTTTATCATTCTGAGTTTAGGAGCAGTATTGCTAACGCTGACCGGTCATTCTTATTGGCTATCCCTGATATTGATAACATGTTACATTTCCGTTCTTCTGAATTCACAGCTCTTTGTGATAGGTTTGCCCCTATACAGAAACTAAGAGTGAAAAACAGAAATCTGAATTGGATTATAACAGAGCCTGTGCAGTTGATGCATGATCCCGAACTCTGCTATTGTTTGACTGCATTGAAGTGCTTACCGTGGTGATGTTTTGCTGGTTCAATTTAAATTAACTGCACTCCTGTAGCTCATTTTATGGTCCACCCACCCTGCCCCGCCACAGCACTCTTTAAATGGGCTACTGCTCTGCCCCCTTTTACCAGATGGCTTTTGCAGCATTGCTTGTGTCAGTATGCTGACTGGGGTTCAAGCTCAGGAAGTAGCTGCCCTATTTCTGCACTGTAAACAATCTCTTCAGGTCCCCCTCATAAGAACCAGGACAATCTGAAATATACCTGACCTTCTCAAAGCTTAGCAAGGGCTAGTACAGAAGAATTGGTCTGTACTGATCATAGCTTGGTATTCTTGGTCATCTGCTAGTGAATTTTTAATGACCCCGCCAGGACCAGCCCTGCTTCCATATGTTATCTTGGCTGCATTGACTGAGTCCCAGCCTGGTGCGGGTGATTTGGTCTGGGTTCCCTGACCTCAGGAAGTGTCATCTCTTCCTCAGCTTAGCTGGCTTGTCATATTAGATGGACAAATGTTTCTGGGTGTATCATTGGGAAGTATTTATATTCTGTTTGCCTTGTGTACTGACCAATTGTTGATGAATACTAGGATGGACAATAGTCAGTCTGTCAGTCTCACTAAAGCCCATTTTTCATATGTCTACCCCCAAAGCGACATCTACTCTGTCCTCCTCACTTTGGATAGTCTCAGAAAAGGAGGGAACTGCTATCTGGGTATGGTGTACTTAAGGGTGCACAAATGCCAGTTTTTCCATTCCCCACTCCAGTTGCCCCAGACGGTATGGCTCATTTTGAAGTTGCTGCTATCAGGGGATATTAAAACAAACCCTGGCCCCCTCTTGCACTAATGTCCCTAATGTAAGTCTCCCCCTGCCCATCTGGGCCAATGCAAAAGGGTTAAAACTGGTTCATATGAATGTTAATAGCCTCAGGCCCAAGTTATAAGAACTTGAGGCCTGGGTTGACCAATATTCCCCGGATGTATTAGCCATCTCAGAAACCTGGCTTAAACCAAAGTGTGAAATTGAGATCCCTGGATTCAATTCTTTTAGACAGGACAGAACTGGTAAAAAGAGAGGAGGGGTTATAATATACATTAACACATCCCTAACTGCTTCTATAGTAGCAACACTGGCTCTGACTGATTCAGTTTGCGAAGCACTATTGGTCAAACTCCTGCTAGGTGGTATTAAGCCCTTATTAATAAGTTGTATATATACCCCTCCTAAGACTGCAGCGGACACACTAAAGACCCTTACCAGGCATATTCCTGATCTTCCTCCCTGCAAGAAAATAATCCTGGGTGACTTCAATCTTCATTGGGGCCAGTCAACCAAGGGTGACAATAAGTCCAACCTGCAAGAGGTTAGCTTGACCCAGCTTATCCAAGAACCCACTAGACTAAACTTAAAATCTGGGAACCATACCGCTCTAGACTGGATCCTTGTATCCAACCCCAGCAGAATCAAGATGGCTGGCACTTTTGCTGACTTAAGTGACCACACCCCTTCTTTGCAATATGGAAAAATTATTATCCCACCCCACCCTCCCAGAACCTTTTGGTGCCTGACTACTCCAAGTTTGACACAGATTCCTTCCTTGGAATCCTATCAGCAGTGGACTGGTCCCAGATCAAATTCACCCCAAGTCTAGACATGGCACTCGACTTTTTCACCAAAAACTTCCTTTTGGCAGCTAATAAGCATGCCCCCCTCAAACAAATGAGGGTCAAAGGGCAACAGTCTTGGTGGTTGACACGTGACCTCAAAAAACTTAATGAGGTATAGAGACTGGGTTTGGGCTAAATACAAATCCACTAACCTATCCAAAGACTGCGTCCAGTACCGTAAACTCAGGAATAAGTGCAGAAGAGAACTAAAATGGGCCAAGAGGCAGTACTTTCAGAACTTGCAAACAAATAATCTATCTGACCTTAGAAAGTTCTGGTTCCAAAGTAATGTCCTCCTAAAAGGATATACCATGCAAAATGACTGTGACATTGTAGCGGGTGGCATCTGTCATATGAATCCACAAGAATCTGCAAATGCCTTCAATACATTTCTTACCAACCTTGGTAAATATAAGCAAGGCCTCTAGAATTCTGCGGCTGCAGAATTTTGCGCAGAACTTGCAATCTACCGCAGAACTTCTGCGGTGCTGCAGAATTCACTCTTCTTGGTGATTTTTTATTAGTATTTGTGTTTATACATAGAATCTGGTTCCCTTCCCCTCTTTATATCCAAAACCCCCCTATATGTTCAGAATGTGGTGTTATCATTGCTATATCATACATTAGCTAACGAAATGGCTGCATTCTGCAACAGAAATGAACAGTCACTTATCTACCACAGCTCCCACTGCCAGAGACGGTGGCACAGTACATCATGCATGGTGATATTTGTTCAACCTGCACTACAACCTAATACAATGTTCAGTCTTACATTGTTGCACTAGGGCCAACTTAAACAAAACCTTGTCAATAGCACAGACCTGTTAAGTCCATACCTCACTTTGTACAAACCTATTTGTGCCTTTAAGGTATAGAGATGCTATCTGAAATGAATAACTGGTAAAATTAATTTAACTGTCTAAATTTTTAAGAAAAATAAAGTGATTATGCCCAGAAAAGTGAAATATAATAATGTGTAGACCTGTTGAAAGAATAGACCTGTTAAATAAATAATTGCACTATACGCATTTTTGCCAGGGTTATTGATTACATATTGTCATTGGTTGATAGAATCACCTAAAAGTTATTGAGAAATGTTGAGTGCAGGGACAGCTGTTTGGCCAGAGGGTAGCATGCTGTGCTTCTGTGCCGGCAACTCAGGTTCAGAGATTAGCTCTGGGATCTGGCTGGGCAGCACAAGGATTGGTGGAACACATCACTGCTCGGAGCCTGGGAATGTATGGTGCAGTGTTCTGTCACATGGTGGACACATTGTGATGGGCCTGAGAGCTCTATCTCACAATTGGTTCACATGCATGTCATGGCCTGATGGTGTTACGTAGTGTGTCAGGGAAAGCAGGTTGACATGAAAAATGAGTTTTGCAATAAATCCTCTATTCAATTTCCAATGGGACCTGTATGAATGAGGATTCAAGTTCATGGAAATAAAAAAAAATATATATATATATACACTATATATATATACACACACACACACACATATATACAGTATCTCTGTCTCTCTCACCACACACACACACACACACACACACACACACACATATTTGTATGTATGTTACAGATTGCATATAAATATATAAGTGATACACAGTGGGAACCTCATGAGTGCTGTAGAAATCACATACAAATATATAAGTGATAGACAGTGGAAACCTCATTAGTGGGATAACTAGCATGCATGTAGAAATACCTTATTTATCACATAAGATCCCCTCTGCATATGTCATTTATGCAACAGGCTAGGACCTTAAGGGAGAGACATTTGTTTTGCTTTTTTAGGCATAAAATTATTTTTTATAAGTCTGTTATTTTTTGAACTAGTGTTACTGTGCTTTCCACCATCCTGACTGCTATAACCACTGCCATGAAAGTGAAGTCAGGATGACAAGCTGACACTGTGATGTGGTAGTTTGTTAGTGCCGCAGAACTTCCGCAGAAATTACAAACCACCGCCGCAGAAGTTCTGTGGCAAATGGTAGTCTTGCCGCAGAACTTGGTCCCACTGTGCCGCAGAAAAGTAGGGGCCCTGGATATAAGGCTTACACCAGCAGCTCTAATCCATTATCCCATGATTTTACAACAGATCTTCCCCTATCACTGAACTTCCACCTTAAACTGGTGTCTAAACCTGAGGTTCTAAAGCTGCTCAAAAGCACTAAGGTAACTGGTTCAGCAGGTTATGATAAACTTGAACCCAGATTACTCAGATTAGCAGCCTAAGCCATTGCAACTCCAGTCATGTGGTTATTCAATAGGTCGCTGCTGGAAGGTAAGGTTCCCACAGCCTGGAAAGTTGCTCTCATTACTTTCATTCCCAAAGGGGGCCAAGTGAGCTGGTGGAGAATTACAGACCAATTTCTATATTATGCATGCTAAGCAAAATACTAGAGAGAGTTGTGTACCAACAAGTCCAAGAATATATTGCACAAAATAACCTCCTCACTCCCCATCAATATGGGTTTAGATAGCAATATGGCACTGATACCACATTGGTTAGCCTCATGTCAGACATCCTGGCAGCCCAGGATAATGGCCAACTAACTGGTGCGATCTTTATAGACCTCACCAAGGCCTCTTATCTGACGGACCATCAGCTGCCACTCTTGCAGCTCAGAGCCCTTGGGCTAAATAATCACTCAATGCAGTGGTTCACAGATTACCTGCATGGTAGATCTCAAATAGTCAGATGGCTGGGGGTGAAGTCTGATAAATGCCCCATCTGTGCCGGAGTCCCCCAGGGTTCAATTCTGGGGCCCCTCTTGTTTTCACTGTTCACCAACAACTTGCCCAAGCAAAGTGGAGGTGCCAAGGTGACCCTTTATGCTGATGATGCTGTGCTGTATAGATCATCTCATGATGCAGCACATCTATATAAACTCCTCAGCCAGGACCTCTCCATATTGGAGAACTGGCTTCTGACCAATCGACTGGTCCTCAATGGGAAAAAAACTAAAGCTATTTTATTTGGGCCCAAAGCCTGGACCCAGATAGATCACACCTATTGTCCCCCTATCTGCCCAATGGTACTATGGTAGAGGTTGTGGATTGCATCAAATATCTGGGTGTGTATATAGATCAAGACTGTTCCTTCAAAGGTCATGTTGACCAACTAACCAAGATGCTTAACCAGAAACTTGGTCTCCTGCATCATCTGAGCCCCTTCTTCTCTCAGACATCTAAGCTAAGGGTAGCCACTGACATGCTCTTGCCCACATTGTTCTATGGGGCCCCAGTGCTACACTCACTGAGAAGCACAGAGATGTAAAAACTGAAAAAGCTACATCATAGGGTTGGGCATTTTGTCCTAGGTGCACCGCCCCAAGAACACCACTGCAAAGTATTGCACTCACTGAAATTGCCTTTTCGTGAGGGCAGATTAATGTACCCTTCTCTTTGTCTGGCCTTGAAGCTTCAGCAACCTTATGCCCCCCCAAGTCTGATTGGTATTGTTATGCTTAAGTAGGCTGGAAGAGCGTTAAGGTCCTCTGAGCAGCAGCCCCTCCATGTCCCCAGGATCCAGACATCTCAAGGGCTTCAGTCACTCACAGGTTACATACCATCCCTCTGGAACAGCCACCCTAATAACCTCCAAGAGTGCTGCTCCCTTGGAGGCTTTAAGGAAGGCCTCCAGACCCACCTGATGGGAATAAGTATCTGCCCATGTTACAACTGAGCATCAGAACACTACAAAAGACTACCTCATCAGCCTTTGTCGGCATCCTGGTGGGCCCTTACTCCATATTATTACCCTTACCATTCTGATAAGTTAAGTGTAATTGTTTTATTCATATGAAACTGTTTTATTCTTCATCCTGACCTTTGATTGTACCTAATTTGCCTGTGTATCATTTATTAATGACTACATCATTTCCCTGTAATGTACTGCCCCATTTGTTCTCAGAGTAATTGTTGTTTATTTTATATGTAATTAACCCTGAGTCGCCCCCTGAAAAAGGGACTGTAATGGTCCCAATGGGCCTACCCAGTTACCAAAATTTAAATAAATAATATAAAATGATCGAGATAAAACTAGGAAGTGATATAAACTGTTGAAATAAATTCAAAATGAGAATGAGTGTAAAAGATTAAAGAATCAATATAAGAAGTTGGTTTGGAAAACCAAAGCTGATTTCTATTTAAAAAAACAATTGGAAGGAGGCAATAGGACTAAAGAGAACTGGGACTTTTTTTTTTTACCATTTATTTTTTCCCTACCTGGCTCCTGGTCTGCCCAGTCTTCTGAGCATCCTAATTTCCAGCCGACGTCCGGAGCCTCTCAGCTATCTTGGGGACCCTTGCCTGTTACCCCCGCAGATTACCCCCGCGGCGGGGTAGTGGAGAGAGACACCCTATCTCCGCCTTAGTCCAGATCCAGTGTTCAGCAATGTCCCCAAGAGCCAGGTGCCCCCGTAGGATGGCCATCAAGCCACCGCGACTGGTCACCAGGTGATTTCCCTGTTCTGCCTTCCCCTTGAGAGTAGGGCATACAATGACGCCTAGGGAAGGAGCGCAGCATGCATCCACATGCACACTCTTCCAGCACCATGCCTCATCTCAGCCCCTAACACCTGTGGCCAGTGCACTACCCCCAGCCTCCGCTTCAAGCTGCAAGTACACTGACAGCTGGGATCCCCCCACCCCGGAGAGGGAGAGCAGTCACTCAGACACTCAATCCCTCTCCACTCCTGTCGACCCCCAGTTGACCAGAGTCCACTCCTGAACCTGGGTCACCAGCGTGGAGTGAGGCGTGGCATCCAGTGCCTCAACCCTCAGCACCACTGGGCCAGAACTGGAACATTTTTAATGAATTGAAGGGAAAAGATAAATCTACTAAGACTGATTTATCTACTGCAACAGTAGAAGTTCATACACCTTTGGAAATTGTAACTGAGTTAAACACAGACTTTTGTAGTGCTGCTAAGGGGCATTACAAATTGCTGATGTTGAAATTGTGAATTCAAAAGATAGGAATCGGTGTAGTATTTTTTTCCAGGGAATTTACTGTTAATGAGTTGTTGAATTACCTACAACAGATGAGTACTAAGATTAGGAATGGGGACAATGGGATTAATATTAAGTTATTATTTTATGCATGTGACTTAATACTTAGGCTGTTGAACCTGTTGTTTAATTTTTCTTTACAGTCAGTATGGAGTTGTTACAAGGATGGAGGCACGTCCTTTGTAAAGAACTATAGGCTTGTTTCCCAGCCCCCCCATCCTAGATCCTTGAGAGGATTGTCTTTGACCAAATTATTCATTTTCTTGCTCAACATGGTATTTTGTCCATGTTTCAACATGGATTTAAGACAGAACATAGTACTCTTACGGCACTTGTGGAATTGACTTCCTTTCATCATGTGGCTTTGGACAGGGGTGAGACAGCTGCTGCAATATTTCTTGATTTATCAAAAGCCTTTGACCTTGTGCACCATGGTCACTTGCTCTCCAAACCATGGTTACCTGCTCTCCAAACTTAGGGATTTTAGGGTTACAGATGGGGTGGGTTCCTGGTTTAAATGCTATTTCAGTTGTAGGAGACAAATAGTATTATTAGATGGTGTTATGTCCCCTTTAGTAGGAACTGATATCAGAGTTTCTCAAGGATCAATCTTAGGGTCTTTCCTTTTCAGTATTTTTGTTAATAAATTTGCCTTTAGTTACTTCTGCCTCTAGGATTTTACTTTATGTTGATGGTATTGTTTTGTATAATAGTGGGTTAGACTGTGAGTGCCTAACTGTTGAATTGCAGAGGGAGTTTCACTTAGTGAATAAGTGGTTGAGAGACAGTGGATTACTCTTCAATGTGTCTAAAATCAAATTTATTTATTTTGGAACGAGGGAACAGTTATCTGCTATACCTGGTCAACTTGCTGTCAAAGATTAGTTTAATGCTGAAATTGAGAGGGTTGATTGTTTTAAATATTTATGTTTTTATTTTGATAACTTGTTTAATCAAGTTAATTTTGTTGTTAAAACTGTAAATACTCGGTTGGGTTTACTTTATAGGATCAGGGATTATTTGTCATTTATTCCAAAGGTGTTTTGATGCAATCTTTAGTTTTGTCAGTGATTGATTATGGATTTCCAGTATCCTCTGCAGCCGCTGAGACTACACTACATAGAGTGAAAATTGCCTATCATAATGCCTGTCGTTTTGTTTTACCATATCCCTGACTGACTCACCATTGTATTTTATGTTTTTTGTTAGATTGGTTTTCATTTGAATATCATTGCTTTATGTCTTAGGCTAATTTTATTATGGTGATTTTGGCACGGAACACTCAAACTTACTTTTAAGGATTTACTCTGTAGCCATAATTCAAGATACTCTACCCGTTCTGTTTCTACACACTCTTTAAAATGATCATTGTATACATCTTCCCTGGCACAATGTTTTTGTATTTACTGGAATTCCTTCTTACCAGATTTGCATCAGATTACGTCTTATACTGCTTTCAAATTTAATTTAAAACAGTATTGTACTAACAACTCTAAATGTAATTGTTATAGCCATGTTTGAGATTTGTTATCGGTACTAACTATTGTATTTTATCTTTTTTTTTGAATCTTAGCATTGTTTGTAGTTTTAATTATGTATCAGGGTCCTCCATGAAAACAGGCATTTATGCTTTTGAAATTACCTGGTTACCAAATTCTAAATACATTTAAAATATAAATAAAAACTGATCCAACAGCTCACGGAGGATGAAGCGAAGATTCTGAGCGAGATGAAGGAAAACCTGAAGAGCATCAAACAGGACATCGGTACCATCCAGGAGACAATATCTGATGTTCAGTCAAGACTGGGACAGCAGGATTCTCTGGCTATTCTAACAGTAAGCAGTCTTTAAAATTAGATATTTACTGTGCTTTGTTAGTGTCTGCAATAAAACAGAATTTGACAGCAGATAAGGACCACTTGGCCCATCCTTTCTGGCCATTTCTCCCTACTTACTCTATAACATCAGACCATGCCCAATCTACAGCTCATTCTTCCTTCCCATTTCCTTTCTGCTATGATTCCCTTGTGCTTAGCCCATGTAATCTTGATCCCCACCACTATTTTTGCCCCCACCACCTCCGCTGGAAGGCTGTTCCAGGAATCCACCACTCTTTCTGCAAAGACGTACTTCCTCACATCTCTCCTAAGTCTACCCCCCCAGCTTTGTAGCAGGTCCCCTTGTTCTTGAGCACATTTATTTCTGAAAAATACTCCCCTCCTGTACCTTATTTACCCCCTGTGAGGTATTTAAAGGTCTCTATCATATCTCCCTTCTCCCTCCTCTGTTCCAGAGTGTACATACAGTAGTAAGGTCCTTTAGTGTTTCCTCATAGGGCTTTTGATGCAGATCCAGCATCATTTTAGTTGTCCTGCTCTGGACTGCCTTCACTCTGCTATGACCGTCCAGAGATATGGTTTCCAGAACTGGACACAATACTCTAGGTGGGGTCTTACCAGTGATTTATACAGAGTCAACACCATCTTCCTCTTACTGCTGGTGATACCCCTCCGTATGCACCCCAGCATCCCACTTGCTCTCCCTACTGCCTTGTCGCACTATCTCACCACCTTTAGTTCATCTGTTATGATTACTCCCAGATTTCTTTCCTGCTTCGTGGTCATCAGTACCACTCCACTCATTTTGTACTCTGTCCCCGGGTTTCTGTGACCTTAGTGCATTATGTTGCACTTTTTTGCATTGCAAGCCAGCTGCCATACCCGTGACCACTCCTCTAGTTCACTGAAATATAGTATCACAGATTCACCCTCAGTTCCCTTTTGTGTTTTTCTAAATTATGATGGGGAGAGATTGCCAATCGGAGAATCCAAATGGTTGAATGAAAAAAATGCAGACTCTCTACCTCAGAGTTAATTAGAATTATTTTACTTGATGAATTTTATCACACAGTTTAAGATTAATTTGAAGCACTTGTACTTATTCTTCTGTATTGATACTTGGTAAACCTTTTCAGAACCCACGTGTTCCTTCCTCAGACCAAAATTTTCAAGTGCTACAATTAAATAAACATAATTACAATAAGTATATGTAAAGCATAAGATGTAAATAAAAAATATAAAAAGTTGATAATATGTTTAACAGGGGGAACACACCTGATAGCAAAACAATAAATTTCATACATAGTTCCAGCCAGGCACATACTGAAAATGAAAAAAGCCAAAAGTTTTTATTTTAAGTATTGGTGCTTTAGCAACGCATTTTGAGTGCCAAACATGTGAAGTACAGAATTTAATTTATGAAATACCTGGATAATCTCTATGATTATATCAATTTAAGCCCAAATTATGATTTGCAGTAATCTGAAAGGCATATAAAAATAAGGTAAAAATCTTAAATTCAAACTTCAGACATGATAATGTTATGCCATTAATTTTCAATTGCCAAAAGGTTCACCCTTTTGCTTACCCACATTCAAATGGTGTATACTTTGTTAGAATAAACTGCAGAATTCAAAGTGAACCATCACTACTGAGTTTACCGTGAATTGTCGAAAGTTAGTTAGCTTAAACTTTTAAATGCGCCACCATTGCCTGGAACGCCAAACCACCTCACTTCAGAGGATGAAATGAAGAAGGGTCTGGATTGCTTATAATCACGTTACCTATAAGGTACGTGATGATGTCACAATAATGACTTACTTAGCAACCTAGTCACAATGGCAATCAACATGTGTAAATCATGTTGATTCCCCTTCTACATCAAAAGCTTCTCAAGGCTAAATTGTTAGAAAACAACAAACATGACTAAATGTCTCTTTCTCGACTGGGACATAACTTAAATGAAATGCTCGCTCTACAAAGCAAATGCCACAAAATGTACAGAATCAGTGGTTCTAATGGGAGTAGAACAAGGAACTTATTTAGATTAACTTCATATAGAAATTTCTAAGAGACAAAAATACAATTTAATATAAAAACCAAAAAGTCACATAATGTAAAAAATCAGTGGCTCTGGTGGGATCAGAAGAAAAAGACCCATATAACTTACTGGTGAGAACACTGAACAAAAATTTCTGATCAATATGATACATAAATGTTTTATAGTAGTAACATGGTGAAATGAAATATAAAAATAAATATGTGAGGATTAATAAAAAAAGGGATGGTCCTTATAAAAAGGTATTAACGAAAAGAAGTCCAAAGTAAATTTTCATTTAATCCATATTTCTTTTGATAAGTCCATAGATTGTAAATCCACCATGCTTCTCTTTGTAGCAGTTTAGTTTTCCAATTCACTCCTCCTTTAGGTTTTGCTACCTTTTTGATTCCAAAAAATTTGAGACTTGAAATCTGATGATTATACTGTAAAAAATATCTAGCTAGTGGAGAACATTCATAAGTTCTTCTAATGTTGCTCTTGTGTTCAATTATCCTCACTTTTAATGATCTTTTAGTTTCCCCAATGTAATACAGGGAACAGGGGCAAATTACACAATATATAACGTGATCTGTATTGCAGGTTATGAAGTCTCTGATTTGGAAACTCTTATCCTGATATGTGCTTCTAATTTGTTTACTTTTAACTGCACTGTTACAATGTGTGCAGTTGCCACAAGGAAAAAAACATTTTATATCACTCTTCAACCAAGTTCCCTATTGTGGGATAGGTTTCCAATGCTGTGTTTGAACCAGTTCATCTTTCAAAGTTCTTGTTCTACGTGCTGTGATCCATGGTTTATGTTCAAAAATCAAATGGCCATTATCTGTACTCTGTAAAATATTCCAATTTCCAGTGATAACTTTCTTGATTTTGTCATAACATGAAGAATATTGTGTGGAAAATTAGAGTTTTTCTGACAGAGTTTTTTTCTTTTGATGTACTGTGAATTAGTGTCCTTCGTTCTTTTGTTCTAACTTTAACTTCTGCTTTTTGTATAGTGCCAGAAGTATAGCCCCTGTATGTAAAACGTTCTTTAAGATCTTCTAGATTCTTTTCAAATCTTACTGTATCTCCACTATTTCTTTTGATTCTTAACATTTGACTGTATGGAATATTATTCTTTAATGCTGGAGGGTGAAAACTGGAAGCATGGAGTGTTGTTTTCTTGTCCGTTGATTTTCTGTATAGATCTGTGATCAAATGATTGTCTTGTTTGATGATTTTAAGATCTAAAAATGGTATTTGAGTAATATCATAATTCAATGTAAATTGTAAGTAAGAAAAGATGGAATTGATGTAAACATTAAATTCCAATAAATGTTCTTCCGTGTCAGACCTGATTACAAAATGTCATCAATAAAGCATTTGTATAATAAAAATTATTGTTTATACTGATTAGTTTAATTAAAAATGTATTCTGATTCAAAAAAAGCCATTTACATGTTTGCATAAGTTGGTGCCAATGAGGCTCTCATCGCAGTCCCAGTGATTTGATGATAGTTTCTATTTTCAAACTGAAAGTAATTATTTTCCAGAACAAATTGTATAAGTTGTAAAATAAATTCTTTGTCAGGAATATTCTCATCTCTAAGTGATAGAAAATGATCCATGGCTCTTAATCCTTGATCATATGGGATGCTTGTGTATAAACTTTTCACATCTAATGTGGTTAGTAAACAATGCTTTAAATCAATGTTTTGTGAATTAAGTACTTCCACAAGCTCTATACAATGCTTGGTGTCTCTTAAAATGATGGAAAAGAAGTTATGAGTCCTTTGCAGTAATAATCAACATAAATAGAAAATGGTTCTGTTATGGAGTTTACTCCTGAAATTATAGGTCTGCCTGGGGGACGTATAGGATCCTTATGAATTTTTGGTAAACAATAAAAAAGAGGCACAAGTGGTGATTTGTTGACAAATGCTGTAGTTAACCACTCCAGTATTATATGTTGTTCTTCTGCAGTGCTCACTATATTTTGTATATCTTGTTGCAAAATTTCCCTGGGAATTGTAGACACTTCTGTATATGTTGTTGTATCATGCAGTTGACTTAGACACTCTGCTTGATAGTCAGTATAATTCATAATAACTATAGCCCCTCCCTTGTCTGCTTCCTTAATAATAATACTTGAGTCCTCCTTAAGATTTTTAAGATCAAGTTTTTCTTGAAAGCTAATATTATATTTAAGTTTCTGTTTTTCACTCTGTTTAATTATATTTTCAACTTCTCTATCTACTTTTTCTATGAAAGCAGTTATGTTTGGAGGTTGTAATGTAATAGGGTCAAAAGTGAATTTAACATGTAAGGCCCATTTTAAACTATAATCTTGATTCGTTATTGTGTTCCCATTAGAGGTGTCACTATCCTTATTGAAAAAATAATCTTTTAATCTTAATTTACAATAAAATTGTTCAAGATCTAATTTAAGTTCAAATGGTCGTAATGGCTTTGTTAGACTATAGTTTAGTCCTTTGCTTAATAAACATGTTTCAGTCTCAGAAAGTTGTCTGTGGGATAAATTAAATACTATTAATTCATGTTGTCCCTTGATCTGGTGAAATGAACTTTTCCTATTTCTCTTTTTTCTCTGCCTCCTATATCTCTTTGTCTTGTTGTCCCTGACATTGAGGGTTCTGGTGGTGTGGTGGGTGGAGAAAAATCCTGTCCCTGATGTCTATCTCCCCTAGTCCATTGAGGTTTGTAAGAATCATAGTAATCTTCTCTATAAGGACCTTGAAAATTATGACTGTCCCTATATGACCTTCTATAATAATTTTGAGGTCTATAGGGGCATTTATTGCACCTACTGTAGTATCTAAAATTGGTTTTACCCCTATAATATCTATTATTCTGTGTGTCTGAGCCTGTTGTATTGTCTGTTATCTCAGATTCATCTAAATCGTAAACTGAAGTTTGCTGACCAGATCTTTTCAATGAATAAATTCTTGCTTCTTTGTAATCAGTAATGTCCCTTTTAAATTTACTCAGTTTAATATTCTTGATATGATTATCATATTCCTTTAATGAATGTTCAATTTGCTCTAACAGAGCTTTCATGTGATTTAATTCTGAGCTATTTTGTATTTCATTCTCAAGAGAATTAATTTCTTGTAATAGGGATGCTTGTTCCATTGTTATTGTTTCAATTAATAGTAACATGAAATCAAATGAGCACTTAGCTCATGTACCATCCCATTTGTCCTGAAAACCTTCTGGTGAAAAACCCAAATTAGATTCAAGTAAAACCCTAAGTCCCCTAGGTATCCTTTTCTGTTTCATGTATTCCAATAGTGTGACTGCATGCCAATCCAATCTGATCTCTCTCTGTTTTAATGTTTCAAGTCTGTTAATTGAAGCTTTAGGTATTTCAGCATTCTCAATTGACTGTTTACTCTTGACTAAATTCATTATTCTATTAGCATCCTCTTGATTCATACTTAATGGTGTAGAACAAATCTCAGCCATGCTTCCCAATTCCGAGAAAGTGGCCATAGTTGATGAAAGTAATCAACAATTAAATGTTTAATTGAATTGAATTTGGGGTGAACCAAATAACTTCCTTCTCCGTTTGAAGATGCAATGAAATGTAGTATCACAGATTCACCCTCGGTTCCCTTTTATGTTTTTCTAAATTATGATGGGCAGGGACACTGGTTTACCGGGATTGAGAAAGGGCATATTCCATTTTGCACATTGTAAAAAACGGTATTGTCACTGGTGTCTGTTAAGCCAAAATCCGGTTTTATCGGTGTGTTTGGTTTTGTGTACTTTATTTAACAATTTTTAACTCTGCTAACATGCATTTTATCAATTTTGACCTCCACTATTGCACATCCTTCCATCCTTGTACCAATTTAAAGTTACTTTAGGCACAAGATGTGATGGCAGCAGCAACACTACAGCCACCATCCCTAAGGTGTGATGGAAGCAGCACTACGGCCCCATCCCTAAGGAGTGATGGCAGCAACTACACAGCACTATGGCCCCCATGCCTCTGGTGCGATGGCAGCAGCAAAAGAACTATGACCTCCCTCCCTCAGGTGTGACAGAAGCAGCAGCACTGTGGCCCCTATCCCTTAGGTGTGATGGCAGCAGTACCACTTTCACCATTCCTCAGGTGTGATGGCAGTATCTGCACTATGGCCCCCATCCCTCAGGTTGGACGGCAGCAGTACTACATTCCCCATCCACCAGTGGTGATGGCAGAAGCACTGCAGCCCCCACCCCTTCGGTGTGATGGCAGTAGCAACAATGCAGTCCACATCCCTCTGGGGTGATAGCAGTAATGACAGCACTATGATCCCCTTTCTTCAACACCCACATCCCACATGCACAAGTTACAAATGACTTGGTCTCTTCACTTGTTAGAATTCAGATGTGAATTAATCTGAACCATCACCACTAAGATGGACTATCTTTGTTTTTTCCTATCTATAATTTAACTGCCTGAATTGGATTTCTGCCTGTGACACTGCTGACCAAGATTAGGGAACATACTTGGGTGTTGGAGGGCCAGCTGGTGGGTGAAGGCTTGCGTGTCCAATGACCACTCACTATCTCCTATGAGGGAGGGTGAGTTCACTGCTCAGCATTTGCTGTTCCCTGGTGGAGGCCAGAGGCATGACAACATGTCAGCTCTCACTGCAGGAGGGAGCGTGATGGACGTCGGCTTGTGCCTTGACATCATGTGGCTTGTCACACTCCCAAGAAAATAGGAAAACACCCGCTGACCAACCGAAGGACAGCTGTTGGTCCCTCCTTAAGCAGGAAGCCCCAGACATGTGTCCGTTCTGACCCCTGCCATGCCCAAGATACACAGAAAGCTCTTTAGGACAATTCTCCTCCCCTGGTAGCCTCCCACAGGGGTAGGAGTCCACTCAGTGAAGGGTTACTTTGGGTTACCTGGTAGCACAGCAGTAAGGGGCAGTGGATGGTGGTCGGGACGCAGAAGCAGTGGTAGGGGGCCTTGGCAGGCCTGAAGGAGTGAATTGCCAGGGGGTAGGAGGAGCAAAAAAAAAACTGCTTTAAGGGTCACGTGATGGCTGCTTAGCTGAAGGTCGCATCCTCTCCTCGCTCCCTGACAGAACTTGTAATATTGCCTTTCTATCGTTAATTCCAGCTTGCAATTTTGAAAACGCTGCAGAAAAGAAGCTTTCTGAAGGTGATTGGAGGAGGAAACGAATGGATTCAGAAATGCAGAAGGCTCCTCCACGGTACACTTCTCCACCTTCCCCCGAGAAGGATAAGGCCGTGAAGAGGCCTAAAGCACAGGTGGCTATAGCTATATCGTCCACTGTGGCTCCTACAACGCTGACCGAAGACAAATTTATGGAGATTATGCTGCCCCTGAAGGAATCCATAGCGTCCCTCTCCAATGATGTGCAGCAAATCAGGGCTAATCTAAATTCACTTTCCACTCAAGTTGGGGATATAGACGTCCAACTGACATCGGTGGAGAAGTGGAGGGACAAGTCTGAGCTGGACTCCTCCACGCTAAGGCAGAAGATGCGGAAGCTAGAAGATAAGTTAGAAGATCTTGAAGGGTGCAGTCGGTGCAACAATCTGATTATCTTCGGGTTGCCAGAGAAGCAAGAGGGTACTAATCCTGTCCTGTTTGTGCAAAAATTTTGTGAGAAAATAGCAGGTCCCTTCCCGAACAATGGAGTATATGTTGTTGAAAGAGCACACCGCTCTCTGCGCCCCCCACTACCAGGTGCATCTCCTAGACCATTGGTATTCAAGCTTCTGAACTACTTGGACAAAGTACATATCTTAAATAAGGTTAAGGAAGCGCAAGCGATTCAATGGGAGGGGAGTAAACTAAGAGTGTCCCAGGACCTGCCCCACTCGGTCCGGCTTAAGAGGCAGAGTTTTCATCCTCTGGTGTCCCGTTTGATTGCCGCCGGAGTGCCCTTCTGGATGAAATACCCTGCAACTCTGCAAGTCAAATCCAAGGATAAGTGGGTGGTGTGTGAGTCACTTAAGCAAGCTACGGAAGAGCTGCACATGCATTTTCCAGATCTCTTTAAGTGAGCAGTTGCCTCAGGGATGGAAGGACTGATCTGTGTCACCCGGCGCAAGAGAGTTAACACCACTGATTTCTGATGTGGCATCCCGCTATTTAGTGACTGTGAAAAGTGAGGTCCCAGAGTAGTCGATGGACAGTAATTTCTGGATAGGGGAGGGGAGGAGATTTGGCGGTCCGAAGAGTTAAGCGTTTTTATAGTTATGACCGCTTACGAGGCCAAACCAGATTGGTCAATAGTGCATTGAAATTGGGAACTTTACTCTTCACAGCTAGAATATGTGCTGTGTTGTTGTCACCTTTTTCTTAAAGTTAAAAGCTTCTTTTGCTTTATTTCCCTGACGCCCAGTGTCTGTTGGAAAAAGGAAAACACTAAATTCCCTGTACAGGGCATGAAGGGCAGGAAGGGAATTCTTTATGAGTGTTGTATTGTGGATCAGGGGAGGGAGGAGGGGAATTACTTGGGGCTGGGCAGTGAGATTGATAATCGCGTGCTGCACTGTATATTGGGAGTTCGGTTTTGCTAGAACCGGGGGTAGTTAATGGGTATGTATAGTATTGGGGGGGGGTGTTCGTTACTCTTTTTCAGATAGGATGGCAATCTCTTCATTATTACTGTATTGTAAAAGCGGTAGGGGGATGGGAGAATTAAGGAAACTCTGCACATCAAATTTGTAGGGAGGTATTTTGTATTAAGTTATCTAAATTCTGGATCTTCTCAGTTTCTCTACTGTTTTATCGAAGTTTATGGGGGGCCATATAAATTAGTGAGTTGGAATATAAAAGGGGCACAGAGTGAACAGAAGAGAAGTATGATTTTTAATCATCTAGCCCATTTAAAAACGGATATTGCCTCTCTTCAGGAGACACACTTGCCCAGAGATAACATTTCTTTTTTCAAGCAAAGGTGGGTGGGGCAAGTGTATGGCTCGGGTAAGTCCTCTAAACGGGCAGGCACTATTATTTTGATAGCCAAGCACGTGCCATTTAGTAAATCACAAGAGTGCTTTGATCCAGAAGGGCGCTATTGTATTATACAGGGCACGTTGGCCTTAGTCCCAGTCTTAATAGGATCAATTTATGGACCAAACATAGACTCTCCTCTTTCTTTACCCAGTTGATGACAAGGGTGGTACGTAACCCGCCAATACTAACCTTTCTGGGTGGGGATTGGAATCTAGTCCTGAGAGCGGATATTGACTGCTCAGATAATAGAAAATGTGGGCTGTCGCCAGCGCAGTGTGCCTTTAGGGAGCTTCTAATGGGAACCGGGGTAATAGATGTGTGGCGAACACTGCATCCAGATGAAAAACAATTCACGTATTACTCCCCGGCACATGGTACTTATTCTAGAATAGATTACTGGCTAGTAAGCTCTCCTTTCCTGCCTTGCATTATTGATGCGTCCATTTACTCGAGGGTACTTTCTGATCATTCCCCGGTTGGTATATCTTTTATTTTAGGGCCTACGACAAGGAGGTCCTCCTTGTGGCGTCTCAATATGCAATTGCTTAAGAATCCCGAAAATCTAACATGTACCCAGGCCTTTATCAAGGGATTCATGGACATGAATCTGGGGATGGTGGCTAGGATTGACACAGTGTGGGCTGCCCTCAAATGTGCCGTCAGGGGTAACTTTATATGAATAGCATTCTCCCGAGCTCGGGAAAATTAATTGAAGCCGGATTCTATACTAGAAGAAATAAAGCAGTTGGAAATCAATATTAGTAAGTTATTGCCACCAGAGGATTGGGCCAGGTTACATTGCCTCCAAGCGTCCTATTATGGTATGATGGCGCAGAAGGCAGAATTGGCCATTCATAACACCAAACCGAGATACCTGGAGTCAGGGGAACGGGCAGGGAAGATTCTGGCAAGTAGGCTAAGGCAAGCTGAAATGGCTAAAGCCATTTTGAGTTTGAGATCTCCACAAGATGGCCGTACTATTTCCCATCCCCAAGAGATAGCATCTGTCTTTGGGAATTTTTATAAAGATCTCTATTCAGATGATGATCCTTTGCAAGTAACCAATAGTGAAATTGAGGATCATCTCCGTTTAGCTAATCTCCCCCTAATGCCGCCAGCAATGGTAGATCAGCTGGGCGCTTTAATTACATTAACCGAAGTAGAAACTGCTTTTGCTCAGCTTCCCTTAGACAAGGCCCCCGGTCCAGACAGCCTGTCCAAGAACTTGTATAAGGCCTGTCTCCCACTATTCTCCCTGTTCTTGAGGGATGTGTATAACTTGTGGTTCCATAAAGGAATAAATGATCCTAGCTTTCTAGAAGCAATCATTACAGTTATCCCTAAACCTAATAAGGACCCCTTGTGCCCTGGGAGTTATAGGCCGATTTCGTTGCTGAATTCGGATGTTAAAATACTGGCAAAGATCCTCGCTAATTGGCTTGCCCCAATGTTAAGTAGTATTATTAGTAACAAACAAGTGGGGTTCATGGCGGGGCGTGTAGCCAGAGACCATATGTGCAAACTCATGCACCTGATGCAGAGGGCCAAAGAATCAGGCATCTCATCAGTGCTTGTTTCACTTGATGCTGAAAAAGCATTTGACAGGGTTTCCTGGCGCTTTTTGTTTGCCACCCTTAAACAGTTTGGTATGCCCGCCTCTTTCCTCACCTGGGTTAAAATTCTATATACGGCTCCAACAGCGAGGGTATGGTGCAACGGGCGCCTGTCTCAGGCCTTTCTTCTGGAGAAGGGCAATTGACAGGGTTGCCCCTTATCTCCTCTTTTGTTTAACTGTTACCTGGAACCATTAACTCAGATGCTTGCATCCAATACAGCTTTAAAAGGAATTCAGTTATATGGGGAGAGATTTGTTCTATCGGCATATGCAGATGATATTCTGCTGCACCTGGAGGAACCAGAAACCTCATTACCAGCCCTTTTGGAGGAAATTAACAGATTTGCTAAAGTCTCAGCTTATAAGCTTAACTTATCTAAGACTCAAGGTGTTCCCATTGAACTGTGGAGTTACTAAATCCAGTATTTCAGAATCGGGCCTTTCCTGGGAGTATCGAACCTTCACCTATTTGGGGATAAAGATTTCCGGAGGAATCTCTTCCATGTTCAAGGACAATTTGGCTGCGTTAGTACAGACCATGCAGGCAGACCTGAATAGGTGGAATGAGCTTCCTATGACGTTATTGGGACGCAGTAATATACTGAAAATGAATGTTTTACCGAGGCTCCTATACCCGTTAGGAATGATGGGTTTTTATATTCCCAGGAAATGGTTTATGAACTTGCAGAGAATGTTTAGCAACTTTCTCTGGAAGAATAAACCTCCCAAATCTGCGTTTCATAAATTAACTGCTCCTAAGTTGCAGGGGGATTAGCTCTTCCTTCTCTGTTCACTTATTATGGGGCACAACACCTTAGCAAAATGGCCCTGTGGTGTCAGACGGATTTACTTGGTGATACTGGCAGGTATTTTCCGGTATGGTTAAATATTGAAGGTAAGGCTCCCTGGCCGCTCTTGTATATGTTAAATTCTCCAAGCTTGATAAATCACTCAGGTCTACTCCTATAGAGTGGTCTCTCAAAGCATTGCATCAAATTCTCCAGTATTACTCCATAAAGTGGCATGGGTCTCCCCATCAACCTTTAGTTTACAACCCACAAGTTTTAGTTGGTAGGTGCCCCATTCCACCTTCTTTTCTTCCACAGTTCAAACACTGCACATTGGCTAACCTGTTACAAAATAATAGGGTAGCTCCCTTTCAAACTCTGCAGACGCGTTTTCACCTAAGTTTTAAAGACTTTTTTAAGTATTTGCAAATCAAAAGTGCGCTAGCAGAATTTAATAAAAAGGAAGGTTGGTCTGATCATTCAACTGAGGGACTGCAACAAGTTTTACAGAGCACTGAAACGGGCCACACAGTCTCAAAGATTTAAAAGCAGCTTCAAATGATGGACTAAAATCTTCCTACTGGAGTTTGCTATTATTGGGTGCACGAGCTTTCCTTGTCGACTGAAGTGGAGTTCTGGAAGAAAATTTGGTGCACGAATTATAAATATATTAAACAAGATAGATTGCGCCTCATGCAATTTAAGATTATGCATGATATGTATCTTACACCACTTAAATTGTATAACATGGGTCTTGCAGCTTTCCGTTTGTTTCAGATGTAAGAGAACCCAGGGCTCTGTCCATCATATGTTATGGGAATGCCCCAATACACCAGTTTTCTGGAGATCTATCCAGCGGAAGTTGGATCCAATACTAGGGTTGGATATTTTATTTACTCCCGAGGCCTGTATGTTAGCGATATTTCCACCGGGAACCCCAGTGATACGGCAGGCTCACATCACACTAATTGCGGTCATAGCTAAACTAGTAATGCTTAGGCACTGGAAGGAGGATACTCTTCCTGTAGTCTTAGAGTGGTATTGGGAAATTCTGCTTGCCATTCAAGTAGAAAAGCATACTGCCACAGTAAGACAGAGAGTACAATATTACCAGACTACCTGGGAGCACCTAATGACTTTACTTTCCCTATGGAATTTAGGATAGCTTGCTATAATTATCCCAGGATGCGGCCGCAAAATATGGGAATCAAGTAGTTTTTTATCTTTATGGGATGCAGCACTAAATTTTATCCCTGTCCCCCCCTTTCTTCCCCTCCCTTTTTTTTTGTTTTTCTCTCTTCTTCCTCCCTATGGACTGGTCTTCTCTTTATGAAGGTTCTCTTTAGTTGTGCAGAGGGGAGTTTGGGGGGGAGTACAGAAGGGATGGTGGGGGAGGGGTTGTGTTTGAGAGAGGAATGGTTTTAGGTTGAATCATTTAATGAAGGATACTTTTAAACACTGGATAGACTATGTTTGATTATTTTCTACTGCATCCCTGTACTGTGGTTATCATGTTGTATATGAAGGAAAATAATAAAGTATACTAAATAAAAAAAAACTTCTTTGAATTTGCTTCTTTGAAATGAAGTGTCTTCTCCTTAAAAACTTACAAGGGATTAGTGGAGGATGTTCAAATGGATTTATGCAGCTCCCAGACATGTGTATGCTTTTTTTTTTTACTTGGTGTCCATGGAAAAGGTGTCTCCCAGTTTTCATGTCTTTGTTCAGATGTGAATTGAGCACCACTCTGCCCACCAGCATCATACAGTCCCTGGGGTCTTACCTTCTGTGCATCATTGACTGTGCTTTCAAAATCCACTGGCCAAACATAAGTACACTTAAATACTTAACATTTGCTTTTTGTTGAAGCAGTTTATCAGAAAACTTTCTGTTATCACAGAAACTGAAACAGCAGGTGAGAGAAAAGGTGCAAATTATCCAGTTCACCTAAATGGGGAGCTGACTGTGAAGTCTTTTCATAAGTAGTAAGGCAGTTTCTTCTTTGTGAACATACTTTCATTTAGACTAATTTTTATTCAAACAACTAAGGATTTTGGATGGTCCTACTGATTATAAACTTGAATAAGCTAGTTGGTAACAGTGATCCTGCATTTAGCAATCTATAACCTAGATGCTTATTTGCAAAGAATACAATAAAAACCTGACTAAAATCTAAAAACAAGCTTATAAAAACATGTAAAATGTATCTGAACATTTATCTTTACCTATAGAAAATAATTTTAGCCCAAGTAAAACCCAGGTAAATTACATGGTACCCTGACTACAATTCTATGATGTAGTAAACATATATTGGTATTTTTTTTATATTCTTTGTAAAGCAGGTAAGGCCCACTAGGCAGAAATGTCTGTTTTCAGGAGTGACCTAGAAGCACTGAGGAGGTTAAGTGACTTGCTTGGAGTCACACAGTATGCAAGTGGAGGTTGTGGGAATCAAACCCAAGCCTGCTGGATGTACCCAGTTCATTCACTGTTTGTTACTCTAACCACTAGGCATGGGTAATTAAACTGAATGGCTGATTACAACAAAGCAGTGCGAGGTGATTTCCTTACTAAGTCTGTATGCAGCAAAGCAGAAAGAATGCAAAGCACAGCAGCATTCATTTTAAGATGCTGAAATCTGGGTCAGCCTGCTGGTACTGCAGTAGCACTATTGCTTGCAATGCCAGCGACCCAGGGTCAGAAGTGAACTCGGGTTGCTGGAGGTCTGGCCAGGGGAGTAGGATCGAGCACCTGGAGGACTGCTCTCTTCCTCTGGGGAGGGTGGGCTGCAGGTCCTGCTGCTTTACCACCACCTGTGTGACCATGGGTGGTGATGCAATGGTGCTGCAGAGTGATCTGGAGGGGAAGGTGCTAGCCAGGATCTGGAGCAGTGGCATGTCTCTAAGTGACCTACCTCCTTGGATCTCCTCTAATGCTGGTGCCCTCAGGGACAGAGACCAGAAAACCAGGAAAAATCACCCCACATTGGCCACTGGCAGAAGGGACCCAGGTGCCCCAGACTTCATAACCAGGCTCCATGAGGGACCCACTGAGCTGCCTGACACACTCTAAGGGAGTGTGGAGGGGTGACCTGGGGTCCTCTCCCTTCCCACTTGGAGGGACACAATCCAGGCAGGATAGGGGCAGGACTACAGGAGCTCATGAGCATTACCTGGGAGTGAAGCTAAGGGATACCCAGTCTAGGGATCTCTGAAAAGTGGAGACTGATGTGTGAGAAGGGGACACAGAAAGAGAAAATTAAAAAAAATTTAAAAAGATGCTGAAATCTTAGAGATTCTCTGCAGTGACATGCAATTTCCATGAGGCACCAGTACAAGAATTCAAAATCTGCAAACCAAGCAGGATTCCATGATTGTTACCGGTGTTACCGGTAAAAATGGAAAACCAGGGTCCCTGATGATGGGGAGAGTTTGCCAATCAGAGAATCCAAATGGTTAAATGAAAAAATGCAGACTCTCTACCCTCAGAGTTAATTAGAATTATTTTACTTGATGAATTTTATCACACAGTTTAAGATTAATTTGAAGCACTTGTACTTATTCTTCTGTATTGATACTTGGTAAATGTTTTCGGAACCCACGTGTTCCTTCCTCAGACCAAAATTTTCAAGTGCTACAATTAAATAAACATAATTACAATAAGTATATGTAAAGCATAAGATGTAAATAAAAAATATAAAGAAGTTGATAATATGTTTAACAGGGGGAACACACCTGATAGAAAAACAATCAATTTCATATGTAGTTCCAGCCAGGCACATACTGAAAATGAAAAAAGCCAAACATTTTTATTTGAAGTATTGGTGCTTTAGTAATGCGCGTTGAATACCAAACTTGTGAAGTATAGAATTTAATTTATGAAATACCTGGATAATCTCTATGATTATATCAATTTAAACCCAAATTATGATTTGCAGTATCTGAAAGGCATATAAAAATAAGGTAAAATCCTTAAATTCAAACTTCAGACATGATAATATTATGCCATTAATTTTCAATTGCGAAAAGGTTCATCCTTGTGCTTACCCACATTCAAATGGTGTATACTATGTTAGAATAAATTGCAGAATTCAAAGTGAACCATCACTAGCGAGTTTATCGCGAATTGCTGAAAGTTAGCTTAAACTTTTAAATGTGCCGCCATTGCCTAGAATGCCAAACCACCTCGCTTCAAAGGGTGAAATGAAGAAGGGTCTGGGTTGCTTATAATCACGTTACCTGTAAGATACATGATGATGTCACAATAGTGACTTGCTTAGCAACCCAGTCACAATGGCAATCAACATTTGTATACTACATTTCATTGCATCTTCAAACGGAGAAGGAAGTTATTTGGTTCACACCAAATTCAATTCAATTAAACACTTAATTGTTAATTACTTTCATCAACTATGGCCACTTTCTCGGAATTGGGAAGCATGGCTGAGATTTGTTCTACACCATTAAGTATGAATCAAGAGGATGCTAATAGAATAATGAATTTAGTCAAGAGTAAACGGTCAATTGAGAATGTTGAAATACCTAAAGCTTCAATTAACAGACTTGAGACATTAAAACAGAGAGAGATCAGATTGGATTGGCATGCAGTCACATTATTGGAATACATGAAATAGAAAAGGATACCTAGGGAACTTAGGGTTTTAGTTGAATCTCATTTGAGTTTTTCACCAGAGGTTTTCAGGATAAATGGGATGGCATATGAGCTAAGTGCTTATTTGATTTCATGTTACTATTAATTGAAACAATAACAACAGAACAAGCATCCCTATTACAAGAAATTAATTCTCTTGAGAATGAAATACAAAATAGCTCAGAAATAAATCATATGAAAGCTCTGTTAGAGCAAATTGAACATTTATTAAAAGAATATGATAATCATATAAAGAATATTAAACTGAGTAAATTTAAATGGGACATTACTGATTACAAGGAAGCAAAAATTTATTCATGGAAAAGATCTGGTCAGCAAACTTCAGTTTACTATTTAGATGAATCTGAGACAACAGACAATACAACAGACTCAGACACACAGGATAATAGATATTATAGGGTAAAACAAATTTTAGATACTACAATAGGTACAATAAATGCCCCTATACACCTCGAAATTATTATAGAAGGCCATATAGGGACAGTTATAATTTTCAAGGGCCTTATAGAGAAGATTACTATGATTCTTACAAACCTTATTGGACTAGGGGAGATAGACATCAGGGACAGGATTTTTCTCCACCCACCACACCACCAGAACCCTCAACGTCAGGGACAACAAGACAAAGAGATATAGGAGGCAGAGAAAAAAAGAGAAATAGGAAAAGTTCATTCCACCAGATCAAGGGACAACATGAATTAATAGTATTTAATTTATCCCACAGACAACTTTCTGAGACTGAAACATGTTTATTAAGCAAAGGACTAAACTATAGTCTAACAGAGCCATTACAACCATTTGAACTTAAATTAGATCTTGAAAAATTTTATCGTAAATTAAAATTAAAAAATTATTTTTTCAATAGGGACAGTGACACCTCTAATGGAAACACAATAATGAATCAAGATTATAGTTTAAAACGGGCCTTACATGTTAAATCCACTTTTGACCCTATTACATTACAACCTCCAAACATAACTGCTTTCATAGAAAAAGTAGATAGAGAAGTTGAAAATATAATTAGAGTGAAAAACAGAAACTTAAATATAATATTAGCTTTCAAGAAAAACTTGATCTTAAAAATCTTAAGGAGGACTCAAGTATTATTATTAAGGAAGCAGACAAGGGAGGGGCTATAGCAGTGGTGCAAGTGGTAGACAAGAAGTACAGGAACTCAGGCACTGACAATTATGAAATACAGAATGAAGATCTTCAATCTAAAGTATAGCGGTGTCAAGGCACAACTATCTAATTTGATGCTAGTAGATTCAGTTAGAGATATTAAAGTATTTCTAGGAAAATAGCATTGTTGTACAGGTCAAATGGTGTTACGGAAACCCTGATAGCAGATCACAGATCCAGAAACTGTCACTATGTTGCTGGTTTAAGAATTTCAGTTTTAGTGCCAGTGGGAAGAAGTACAGGAACTCAGTTCCTGCTGCAAAAAAAAGTACAGGAACTGAGTTCCTGTGCGTTCCTGCTCACTTTCATCACTGGGCTATAGTTATTATGAATTATACTGACTATCAAGCAGAGTGTCTAAGTCAACTGCATGATACAACAACATATACAGAAGTGTCTACAATTCCCAGGGAAATTTTGCAACAAGATATACAAAATATAGTGAGCACTGCAGAAGAACAACATATAATACTGGAGTGGTTAACTACAGCATTTGTCAACAAATCACCACTTGTGCCTCTTTTTTATTGTTTACCAAAAATTCATAAGGATCCTATACGTCCCCCAGGCAGACCTATAATTTCAGGAGTAAACTCCATAACAGAACCATTTTCTATTTATGTTGATTATTGCTGCAAAGGACTCATAACATCTTTTCCATCATTTTTAAGAGCCACCAAGTATTGTATACAGCTTGTGGAAGAACTTAATTCACAAAACATTGATATAAAGCATTGTTTACTAACCACATTAGATGTGAAAAGTTTATACACAAGCATCCCACATGATCAAGGATTAAGAGCCATAGATCATTTTCTATCACTTAGAGATGAGAATATTTCTGACAAAGAATTTATTTTACAACTTACACAATTTGTTCTGGAAAATAATTACTTTCAGTTTGAAAATAGAAACTATCATCAAATCACTGGGACTGTGATGGGAGCCTTATTGGCACCAGCTTATGCAAACACGTACATGGCTTTTTTTTTAATCAGAATACATTTTTAATGAAACTAATCAGTATAAACAATCATTTTTATTATACAAACGCTTTATTGATGACATTTTTCTAATCTGATCTGACATGGAAGAACGTTTATTGGAATTTAATGTTTACATCAATTCCATCTTTCCTTACTTGCAATTTACATTGAATTATGATATTACAGAGATACAATTTTTAGATCTTAAAATTATCAAACAAGACAATCATTTGATCACAGATCCATACAGAAAATCAATGGACAAGAATACAACACTCCATGCTTCCAGTTTTCACCCTCCAGCATTAAAGAATAATATTCCATACAGTCAAATGTTAGGAATCAAAAGAAATAGTGGAGATACAGTAAGATTTGAAAAGAATCTAGAAGATCTTAAAGAACGTTTTACATACAGGGGCTATACTTCTGGCACTATACAAAAAGCAGAAGTTAAAGTTAGAACAAAAGAATGCAGGACACTAATTCACAGTACATCAAAGGAAAATACTCTGTCAGAAAAACTCTCATTTTTCACACAATATTCTTCATGTTATGACAAAATCAAGAAAGTTATCACTGGAAATTGGAATATTTTACAGAGTACAGATAATGGGCATTTGATTTTTGAACATAAACCATGGATCACAGCATGTAGAACAAGAACTTTGAAAGATGAACTGGTTCAAACACAGCACTGGAAACCTATCCCACAACAGGGAACTAGGTTGAAGAGTGATATAAAAGGTTTTTTTCCTTGTGGCAACTGCACACATTGTAACAGTGCAGTTAAAAGTAAACAAATTAGAAGCACATATCAGGATAGGAGTTTCCAAATCAGAGACTTCATAACCTGCAATACAGATCACATTATATATTGTATAATTTGCCACTGTTCCCTGTATTACATTGGGGAAACTACAAGATCATTAAAAGTGAGGATAACTGAACACAAGAGCAACATTAGAAGAACTAATGAACGTTCTCCACTAGCTAGACATTTTTTACAGTATAATCATCAGATTTCAAGTCTCAAATTTTTTGGAATCGAAAAGGTAGCAAAACCTAAAGGAGGAGTGAACTGGGAAACTAAACTTCTACAAAGAGAAGCATGGTGGATTTACACTCTACGGACTTATCAAAAGAAATATGGATTAAATGAAAATTTACTTTGGACTTATTTTCGTTAATACATTTTTATAAGGGCCATCCCCTTTTTTTATTATTAATCCTCACATATATATTTTTATATTTCATTTCACCATGTTAATACTATAAAAGGTTTATGTATCATATTGATCAGAAATTTTAGTTCAGTGTTCTCACCAGTAAGTTATATGGGCCTTTTGCTTCTAATCCCACCAGAGCCACTGATGTTTTACATTATGTGACTTTTTGGTTTTTATATTATATTGTATTTTTGTCTCTTACAAATTTCTATACAAAGTTAATCTAAATCAGTCCTTGTTCTACTCCCATTAGAACCACTGATTATGTACATTATGTAGCATTTGCTTTGTAGAGCAAGCATTTCATTTAAGTTATTTCCCTATCGAGAAAGTGACATTTAGTCATGTTTGTTGTTTTCTAACAATTTAGCCTTGAGAAGCTTTCGATGTAGAAGGGGAATCAACACGATTTACACATGTTGATTGCCATTGTGACTGGGTTGCTAAGCAAGTCACTATTGTGACATCATCACGTACCTTATAGGTAACGTGATTATAAGCAACCCAGCCCCTTCTTCATTTCATCCTCTGAAGCGAGGTGGTTTGGCGTTCCAGGCAATGGCGGTGCATTTAAAAGTTTAAGCTAACTAACTTTCAGCAATTCGCGGTAAACGCGCTAGTGATGGTTCGCGTTGAATTCTGCAGTTTATTCTAACAAAGTATACACCATTTGAATGCGGGTAAACACAAGGATGAACCTTTTGGCAACTGAAAATTAATGGCATAACATTATCATGTCTGAAGCTTGAATTTAAGGTTTTTACCTTATTTTTATATGCCTTTCAGATTACTGCAAATCATAATTTGGTTTTAAATTGATATAATCATAGAGATTATCCAGGTATTTCATAAATTAAATTCTATACTTCACAAGTTTGGCGTTCAAAACACATTACTAAAGCACCAATACTTAAAATAAAAACTTTTGGCGTTTTTCATTTTCAGTATGTGCCTGGCTGGAACTTCATATGAAATTTATTGTTTTTCTATCAGGTGTGTTCCTCCTGTTAAACATATTATCAACTTCTTTATATTTTTTATTTACATCTTATGCTTTACATATACTTATTGTAATTATATTCATTTAATTGTAGCACTTGAAAATTTTGGACTGAGGAAGGAACACGTGGGTTCTGAAAATGTTTACCAAGTATCAATACAGAAGAATAAGTACAAGTGCTTCAAATTAATCTTAAACTGTGTGATAAAATTCATCAAGTAAAATAATTCTAATTAACTCTGAGAGTAGAGAGTCTGCATTTTTTTCATTGAACCACTCCTCTAGTTCACTCAGGCCTCTGATCATCCATTCCACACACCCCTGCAGTGTCCACCCAATTGCAGATTTTGAGGTCATCCACAAAGAGACAGACCCTCCCTTCTGGCTCCTCTGCAATGTTACTTATAAAGACATTAAAGAGGACTGGTCCCAGTACTGATCTCTGAGGCACCCCACTGGTCAACCTGCCTTCCTTAGAGTGAACTTCATTTACCACCACCCTCTGTCATCTATCCCCTAACCAATTTCTTATTCGATTTATGACCTTTGGACCCACTCCTAAACTACCCAGCTTGCTTACTTGTCTCCTATGTGAAATGGTGTTGAATGCCTTACTGAAATCTAGGTAGGCCACACCCACTGCTCCACCTTGATCTAGTTCCTTAGTCACCCAGTCAAGGAAATATATCAGATTCATTTGACATGACCTCCCTCTTCTGAAACTATGCTGCTTTAAGTCTTGTAACCCACTGGATTCAAGATATTGCACAATCCTTTCCTTTAGCAGTGATTCCACTAACTTTCTCACAACCAATGTCAGGCTGACTGTCCTGTAATTCCCAACCTCCTCCATGCTACAACTTTTGTGTAGTGGGACTACATTAGCTCTCCTCCATTTCCCCAGAACCACTCCTGTTTCCAGTGAGGTGTTAAAAAGAACTATCAGAGGTGCAGCCAGTATGTCCATGAGCTTCCTCAATACCATTGGTTGCACCCCATCTGGCCCCATTGCTTTGTCTACCTTCAGATTAGCAAGTCCCTTTAGGACTGTCTCCTCCAAAAAAATGACAAATGTCCACCCTCCCTCCAAAGCTTTTGCTGTTTTTTTGTAGCCCCTTACCTTCTCTTTCCTTTGTGAACACGGAATAGAAGTATTTGTTTAGGATGTCTACCTTTTCTTGGTCCCACATTACACAGTTCCCCCCTTCCCTTTTTAACCTTACAGTCTCACCCCTGGTCTTCCTCTTTTCACTTACACATCTAAAAAATCCCTTGTCCTCTTTTGTTACCTCCTGGACTATTCTCTCTTCATTTTGCACCTTTGCACTCCTCACTGCTTTTCTTGCTTCCCTTTGTTTCCCCTGACACATCTCCCTATACTCCTCCCTCTGAGTCTCCTTATACCATCTGAATGTTACCCTTTTTGGCTTTTACCTTTTCAGACCCCTCTTTTGAGAACCATAGCGGTCACTTTTTCCTCTTTTATTTGCTCACTTGTTTGACACAGAGGTTTGTTTTCTTTACTATGTTCCCTTTTATCTTTGCCCACTGTTCCTCCACCCCACCCAGGTCACCCTCCCCTGCTAGGTCATCACTGAAGCACTCACCCATCTTTTTAAAATCTGCTTTCCTGAAATCAAGGACCCTTACCCTTGTGTGGTTCAATTCTGCAGCCATTCTTATATTGAACCACACTGTACAGTGAGCGCTGGTCCTCAGGTGACCTCCCACATGCAACACTGCCCCTGTTAGCGAGTATAAGGCCCAGTATTGCCCCATCAGCAGTGGGTTCACTGACAAGTTTCCTGAGGAATGCCCCCTACAGACAATCTTGGATGTCCCTGTTTCTAGCTGAAGCTGCTGCTGGGAGGCTCCAGTCCACATCTGCAGGTTGATATCCCCATCAGCAGCACCCCCTCCCAATTTCTGCAGTCTTGCCAATGGCTTCCACAGCACCTTATCTAATTCCTCCCTCTGTACTGGAGGTTTGTAGATCACTCCATGATGAATTGTGGATCCATTCCCCATCACCAGGGAGACCAACATTACCTCTGCCTTCCTCTGTATTCCTAGTATCTCTCACTTTTATGCTTTCTCTCACATAAAGCCCCACACCTTCTCCTTTCTTTCCTACCCAGTCCTTCCTGAACCGAGAATAGCCTGTGTGGCCATGACCCAGTCGTGGTTTTCAGTGCATCATGACTCAATAATGGCCACAATATCTAGTTTGGCTTCTGCCATGATAACCTTTAGGTCTAGAATCTTATGTCCTAGACTACAAGCTTTCGCGCACATGGCATTCCAGATTTCGATACACCCAACTAACCTACTGTATTCACTCTAATGGCAATGAAAGATCACTTTTTCCTTGTAGATTGGATACTTTTGTAACCTTATATATGCCAAAGCTTAAAACTGATTCAAGAGAGCTGCCTCTGTCTAGCAGCATCCTAATTATTTAAACTCCCTGCTGTTGACATAAGAAATAGTAAATCATTATTATTGAATGGCACAAGACAAACTGGATGGATAGAAACATTGAATTTGATGTTATATAAGGGCCACTTGGCCCACCTAATCTGCCTATAGTGTTGCCGCAGATCCTACTTGATCTCCAGCCCCTTCATAACTGCTTCCCATTCCCTAAGATTCCCTTATGCCTAGCCCATGCATTCTTGAACCCCACCACTACTTTCACCCACTCCACTGGAAGACTGTCCCAGGAATCCACCTCTCTTTCTGTAAAGAAGTACTTCCTCACATCTCTCCTGAATCTACCTCCCTCCAGCTTCATAGCATTTCCCCTTGTCCTTGAGCTCCTTTTTTTCTGAAAAATACTTTCCTCCTGTACCTTATTTACCTCCATGAGGTGTTTAAAGATTGCAGTCATATCCCACCTCTCGTTTCCCTTCCTCACAGGGCTTTTGATGCAGACCTTACACCGTTTTAGTTGCCCTCTTCAAAACTATCTCCACTCTGTCTATGTCATTACAGAGATGTGGTCTCCAGAATTGGACACAGTAGTACTCTAGATAGGGTCTTTCTGTAAAGAGGCAATACCATCTCCCTCCTTCTGCTTTTGATACACCTCCCTATGCACCCCAGTAACCCACTAGCCCACCCAACTGCCTTGTTGTGCTGCCTGATCACCTTTAGGTCATCTGATATGATTACCCCCCAGGTCTCTTTCCTGTTTGGTGGTCTTCAGTACCACTCCTATTTTGTACCCTGCTCTTGGGTTTCTGTGCCCCAAGTGCATTACTTTGCACTTTTTCACATTGAAACTCAGTTGCCATACCCTTGACCACTCCCTGAGTTTTCTCAGGTCTCTGCTAATCCTCCCCCCAGACTGTCCACCCTGCCACAGATTCTTGTGTCATCCACAAAGAGGCAGGCCTTCCCCTCCAGCTTCTCTGCAATGTCACATAAAAATATTGAACAAGACTGGTCCCAACACTTATCCCTGAGGCACCCCACTGGTCACCCTACTTTCCTCAGAGTGAACTCCATTTACCACAACCCTCTGCCACCTGCCCCTAACCAATTTTTTATCCAGTTTACCACCTTTGAAACCACTCCCACACTACCAAGCTTGCATACTAGTGTCCTATGTAGAATGGTGTTAAATGCCTTAGTGAAATCTACAGTAGGTAGGCCACATCCACTGATCCACCCTGATCTAATTCCTGGGTCACCCAGTCAAAGAAATCTATCAGGTTCATTTGACATGACCTCCTTCCCCTCACCTCCCATGAATCCTTGCTGCCTTGGGTCTTGTAACCCACTGCATTCAAGATATTCCACAATCCTTTCCTTCAGCAGTGACTCCATTAACGTTCTCACCACTGATGCCAGCTTGACCTCCCTGTAATTGCTAGCCTCTTCCCTACTACCACTTTTGTGAAGTAAGACTGCATCTACCCTACCCAACTCTCCAGAACTACTCATTTCCTATGAGCTGTTAAATAGGACTATCAGAGATGCAGCCAGTACCTCCCTGGGCTCCCTTAACACCCTTGGATCCACCCCACCTGGGTCCAATTGCTTTTTCCACTTTCAGATTAGCAAGTCCCTTCAGGACACTTTCCTCTGAAAATGAGCTAGTGTCTACCTCCTTCCCTCTAATGCTCCTGCTACTTTTTTGTTGCCTCTCCCCTTCTCCTTCCTCTGTGAACATTGATCATAAGTATTTGCTCAAGATGCCTACCTTTTCCTGTTTATTCTCTGCACAGTCCCCCCGCCCTTTCTAATGTTACGATCCCACCCTCGGTCTTCCTCCTTTTGCTTGCATACCTAAAATGTCTTGTCCCCCTTTGTCACTGCTCTCCCTGCTTTCCTCTGTTTCCCATGATAAACCTCCTTTTACCTTCTGAATGCTACCCTTTTAGTCTTTACCATTTCCAACACCTCTTTTAAGAACCCTACTGGTCTCTTTTTCCTTATTTATTTATTTATTCATTTATGACTTTGATAACCGGGTAAGTACACTGATCAAAAGGACCATTTTCAGGCATTACCTGGGCTAATACAATGGCACATGAGCAAATGAAAGCATTACACATAGAAACATGGAGGACCAGTTTACACCATGAGGTCAAAAATGATAAAATAAAATACAACAACAGTCCATTACAATAATAGGTACAGAAACAGAATACATGGTAAATAAACTCAAAAAGCAGTAAAAATACAAGGTGCCGGTAACCATGGCAGACAAACAAGGGGAAGGAAGAGGTAAGTGCTAAGAATGGGAGGGTAGGCAATGAGAAAAGAAAAGGGTAACTAGAACAGACTCAAGGAAATAATAGCATTCTGGGGAAAGGGGAAACACCACCCATGGAAGCACTGGCAGCAACACTCAGCTAGGAGCCAGTCCTTGAGGCAAGATTTGAACAGGCAGTGGGTGTCCATGGAACGGAGCTCAGTAGGCAGCCCATTCCATAGTGAGGGGCTGCAGCCAACAGGGCTCTCCTGCTCATACTGGTAGATACTCTGGAAATATGGAGGGGGGATAGTGTTTTAGTATAGGCAGCAATGTAAGACTCTGATTTTAAAAATGGCCGCAAGAGGGGATTCTTGGCTGGTGTGGATGGTATTATCAACCAAGCAGTACAAGACAAAGTCGAAGCGGCCTTGTAGTGGAAGTTGCCCCAGTAACTGATAAAGGACACAATGGTGGGTGGAAAAAGGGGCCTTTAAGGTGAAGCGATAGGCACTATTGTAGGCAGTGGAGAGCTTGGCTGAGAGGGTAGAGGATGACCTAGCATAGATGGTGGAACAGTAATCAAGTATGGGGAGTAAGTTATCCTGGACTATGGCAAGTCGGGCCTCTGGGAGGAGATAGTGCCTGAATCTGTAGGCTGTACCCAGCTTTTGGTGTAGTCTGTGGACTACTGAGTTTATGTGCTCGAAAGAGAAGGAGGGGTCAAGCAGGACATCTAGATACTTGAATGTCTCTACATTTTCAAGTACCTGGCCATCTGGGGAGGCTATATTGAGGGAGGAGGGAGATTTGAGCTTAGTTAGGAAGGACTTTGACCCGAACAGCATGAGCATAGTTTTCTTGACATTAACTAAGATGAGGCTGGCTGCAAACCAATTTTGAGCAGCTCCATAGTTTTGGGTGAGGACAGAAGAAATGTGGGAAAGGGATTTATCACTGAAGAAAATGACAAGGTCGTCAGCATAGAGGAGGGAGTGACAGGTAAGACTGTCTGAGGGAAGGGAAGAGAATGTATAAATAAGGAGAAAAGCAGGGGACCCAGAATGGAGCCCTGAGGTACACTGGTAAAGACTGGCAGGGTAGAGAAGCAAGTGGAGCCTACACAGACATATTGGGAGTGATCGGAGAGGTTGCTCCTGAACTGGTTAGTTACCATGTAGGAACAGCCGAGGAGATGAAGTTTTGAGAGGAAGAGGGTATGGTTTATCAAGTAGAAGGCACTGGAGAGGTCAACAAGCACTGCGATGGTGGCTTGCCTATTGTCCATGTTCATGAGGATGTGGTCAGTCAGCAGTGCAAGGGCAGTGGAGGTACTATGATTCTTGCAAAAGCTGTGTTGCTGGCTGCACGGAAGGTTATACTTTGCAATGTGTTCAGTAAGCTGGTGGTGGATGATTTTTTCAAGGAGCTTACTTAGGTGGGGAGGATGGAGATAGGCTGGTAGTTGTCAGTGGAGTGGTATGGTATGGTAAAATGTTATTTATACAGTGATACAGCCATTAGGGTTTCAAAAATCCCTGTTCACAAGGCTTACCTGTTTACATTATGCAAAATTATTACAACTATACATTTATAACAATACAAGTTACAGAAAAGTACAAAACAATACATCAGAATTTTACAAACTCATCAATAACAGGTATGTTAGCATTTTTAGATTTACATTAATTTCACCTATTACAACAACAATGAAAACTAAGTTTGTGATTCAGGCCATTTTTAAAAACATGATCAGTAGTTGTTGGTTCACGTGAAAAAGGAGGAAGACAATTCCAGCTTTTAGCTACTTGATATTGAAGGGTCATTTCACTAAATCGATTTTTTAACTTTCGTATTATTAAATCTCTAGCACCAGTTTTTCTTAAATTTAAACCATGTTTTGGTTTTTGTAATTTGTTTTTTAAGTTATCTAAAGATTGATTTTTAAATATATTATGAACTTGATTTAGCCAGTTTCCCCTAGCCCGTAAGTCTAATGGAATCCAACCCAAATCCATATACATAGTGCAATGATGAGTTTGAAAATCACACCTTAACACAAATCTTGCAAGCTTATTATAAAGTGTATCCAAGTTATTTAAATGTTTTCTTGCTGTATGTCTGTAAATATGACCTCCTTAGTCAATAACCAGCATTATTAATTGATTGATCATAATCAATCTTGTTTCTCTTGTCATACAATTTGATATTCGTCTCATAGCTCCAATCTTAACATGTGTTTTCTTTATTAAATTTGTTATACGATATTGGAAAGTAAGACATTGATCTATATGTACCCCTAAATATTTATATGTTTCAGTTTGTTTAAAAAACTTACCCTCTTGTGTCTTTTTAAGTTTAATTTTGAAATTCTCTTTAAATCCAATGCAAATAACATAACCTGTGTCTTTTTACTATTAATTAATAAACCCAGAGATGAAAAGTGACCTTGCATGATGCTAAAGTCACTCTGTAAGTTTAGTTCTACTTCACTTGTAGTTTTTCCCTCTGCTACTAAAACCATATCGTCTGCACATAGACGAATTTTTGAATATCCAATTTTCTTTGGTAAGTCATTTAAATAGACTATGAACAGGAGGGGGCCCAGGATAGATCCCTGGGGAACCCCTCTTGTTACAAAGTCCATTTTTGACTGGTCTCCATTTAGGACAACAAATTGTGATCTTTTATTAAGGTATGATATAAACCAGTTGCAGGTTTCTTCCCCCAACCCTATTTTCATTAATGAGTTTATCAAAATACTATGGTTTACTAAATCAAATGCTTTAGATAGGTCCATGTGTACCGCACCCATGGACTTCGCTTTCCAAGAGGGGTTGCTATGAGATCCAAAAAGTCAGTGAGTGCGGTAGCCGTGGACCTACCCTGCCTAAAACCATACTGTTGTTGAGTCAATTTATTATATTTTTCCAAGTAGTCCATTAACTGATCATGGACAATTTTGTCAAATAACTTGGATACTGTGGACAACAAGGCTATTGGACGGTAATTTGAGACATCCTTTGGATCCCCTCCCTTATCTATTGGTATCACTTTGGCTAATTTCCAACTAGAGGGAAAATGTCCCTCCCTTAGACTCCAATTAAAAATGTCCCTTAGTATAGGTGACAATTCCATAGCAGCCTCTTTTAATAATTTATTATCTATTCTATCTGGGCCACTTGCTTTATTTATTTTTAATCTATTTATATTTTTTAGAACTTCTTTGTTTATCACTCTCTTAAACCTGAATTTGGGTTCTTTCTCATCTTGGGACTGTCACCCTTTACTTCATTCAAGGTATTAGTTTTAGTTATGAGATCTAATTTCAGATCGGGGAGGTTTATGAAATAATCATTCAAAATTTCCGCAGCTTTGTTTGTTTCAAGCACTTTTCCATTCTGACTCAATTTTATTTCACTTTGTTTACTATTTGGATTCATAAGATTTTTTATAACAGACCAATAAGCACCTGGATTTGTTGATTCTTTAATCCGCTGTTTATAATAACGAGCTTTTGATTTCCTGATTTCCTGTATTACTTGATTCCTTAACCTTTTGTATTGTTCCCACATTTCACTGTTTAATGTTTTATTTGCATTTTTCCAATAATGATTTCTAATCCTAATCATTTTTTTTTATTTTTACAGTTAGTCATGGTAAATGTTTTATTCTGTGATTACTTTTTTATATGGGGCAAATTTATCACAAGCATTAATAAACATTGTTGTAAATTCTAATACAGCCTCATTTAAATCTGGGATAAGAAAAATCCTATGCCAAGGGAGTCCCTGAAGATACTTTCTAAATGATAAACTATTAAATTTTAAATAACATCTTTTAGATATTTGTGGTACTGATTTTATGGGAATAGAATTTTTAATCATAGAAAATACACACTTAACTATATTGTGGTCTCCTAAACTGGGGGCACATCGCTTTTCTCCAAGATTGTCAATTCAGGTGAAACAAACATCAAATCCAAAATATTACCTTTACTTAATAAGGAACCTTTCCTTGTAGGTGTATCTATAATTTGTATCAGGTTTAAATAGCTCATTGATTTTTCCAACTTTTGATCCCTGGGACAACCCCAAGCTGCGTTGAAATCACCAGCCAGAACTACTTGCAGTTGACCCATGTGTTCCATTAAAACATGTGAAAATTTATCAAAATGGATAGGGTTTATTTCAGGTGGAGAGTAAACTACTCCAATAACCAATTTTAATTCTTGTATCTCAATTAACAGGCATTCAATGCCCTCAATTGACCCAGAGAACAACATTTTGGAGTTACCAATTGAATGATTTATGTACACCAAAGCTCCTCCCCCCCCCCGTGTTCCCCAATCCCTCCTAAAGTGGTAGAAGTCCCTTAATTCTATTTCTTTATATTCAATTCCCTTTTTTAACCAGGTTTCTGTTAACATTATTATGTCCGGCTCTTCATGTTCTACCCAGGATCTAAAATAGTTCATTTTATGTATCATACTTCGAGCATTATCTAAGACCATTTTAATTACAGGACCTGGCGGTTGTCACAAATTCACTCAGCAGATCAGGCCCTCTGCTCCCACAGTGCCACCCTCTGAGTGCTAAAGTGTGGACAAGTAACAGACAGGGTAACCCTCCTGTCTGCTTTTGGGTCCTGATCACCTTTAGTCTCAAGTTCTGGGGGGGTTCAAACTGTGAACCTTATGCTAGTGTACCCAAATGTACAGGCTCCGATATGTACCCTCTTCAGGGATTGTGGTACAATCTTTCACCAGGGGCACCAAGCCAGGCTTTCAAAATGTACCCTTAAAACTCTATAAAAGACCTTAGGTATATTCTTACCTTTTCCCAGTTTAGTAACACCATCAAGCTGTTGAACAATTTTCTCATTCTTAACCCTCTATACATCACATGCAAAAAGAACTGACAGACCCCGGCAGTCTTTCAAAATAAAGGGTACTTTACTTAAAGATGATAAAAACGTGAAAAATGTAAACACAGAACAATATATAAAAGAGCATACAATCACTTAAAAGAACAAGGGCAACGTACAACACAAAAAATCCTACCACAATACATTTAGACTTTTTCTATCTAATGTACTACCTCTAAGTGCCTAAGTTAGATCAGTGCAAAGAACTCTGTCTCTCTAGCATCCCAAGATGGAATATGACAACATTTCAAATACAAGAATTAGTTTAAACTGTGTCTTTCCACTCCCCTTCTGTAAGTCATCTAGCTTTTCCTTTTAGAATATAAAAAAATACAAAACAGGATGTCCTATCAGGAGGTATGTTAAATAATGTCACATCAGAAGGAAAGCACTTCCTAAATATGACTCCTTAATTAAACATTCTTTTTGATCTTGAGCAGTTCCTATTCCCAAGGCATATCTAAGGGTTTTTATAACTTTTAGTACCATGGTGGTATAACATGTTCTTCCTATAGGTATCATAAAACCTTATGAACCCTATATCCTGGCAGCTGGGTCAGTTTTAGTTAAGACAGAAAAACTGGAGCCCCTTAATTAAGTCTCTCTGGTCTTTTAATTGCCTCCTGGTTTCAGGTTAATATATCCTGTAGCTTCTCTGAAACCTGGGGGGGAGGCACCCATAAACACAGGTTGTGTTATGTAAGACAATCACACACTATTTTTCTACATTACAAACATCGTAGAACAATTATAACCAGCTGGCCAAGCATCACAATCCTCCCCACCTAGACTAAATTTGGGAGCTCTATACCCTGCATGGGACAAGCTCCCCAAGTCAGTTCACTCCTCATACAGATGCGATAAGCCATCTGTGTTCTGATTGGTCGTTCTAGCTCTATGTAAGATCGACTTGTCGTACCCTTGCAAGGCAAGACTCCATCTTAATAGTCTACCATTAGTTTTTCCCATTTGTGTCAGCCAAACCAGGGTGTTATGGTCAGTTTGTATCTCAAAATGCTGCCCATATAAGTATGGCTCTAACTTCTTTCGGGCCCACACTATGGCAAGACACTCTTTTTCCACAGTAGAGTAAGCCTGCTCCCTGGGAAGTACATTTTTACTCAGGTACACTACAGGGTGATCTTTCCTTGGCTGGATGTCTGACTCAGTACTGCCCCAATACCCTTGTCTGAGGCATCAGTCTAGACTATAAAGGGTCTGCTATAGTCAGGACTTGTCAATACAGAAGCACTGCACAGTGCCTCCTTCAGTATGGTAAAGGCTTTTTCACAGGCTGGTTCCCAGGTAATTTTCTTGAGCATCTTTTTCTTTACCAGGTCAGATAGGGGAGCAGCCAGGGCACTGTAATTGGGTACACATTTCCTATAGTACCCTGCTTTCCCTAGAAAGTTCCTGACCTGCTTCTGCATTTCTGGTCTGGGCCATGCCTTGATCACCTCTATTTTTACTTGGTTAGGACAGAGCTGTCCCCGGCCTACAACATGCCCAAAATATGCCACTTCAGCCATGGCTACCTGGCACTTCTCAGCTTTGACAGTGAGCCCGTCCCTCTGTATCCTGCCCAGCACTTCCCTAAGGTGGGAGAGGTGTTCCACCCAGCTGGCACTAAAGATGGCAATGTCATCCAGGTACACCATGGCATATTCCTCAGCACCATTTAACACCTGGTTCACCAACCTTTGGAAAGTGGCCGGGGCATACTTCATTCCGAAAGGCATTACTTTAAATTCAAATAAGCCTATCAGAGTGATGAAGGCCAACCTCTCCCTAGCTCTGTCAGTTAAATCTACCTGCCAATACCCCTTGTCAGGTCAATAGTCATAAGGTAGGTCGCCCCTTACAACTTGTCCAGGAGTTCATCCGTCTGGGGCATCGGGTTGGTGTCTGACTTTGTGACTGCATTCTGTCCACGATAGTCCACACAGAAATGAGTAGAGCCATCTGGCTTGGGCACAAGGACTACAGGTGAGGCCCAGGGGCTGTGGAATCTCTGGATTACCCCTAAATCCAGCATTTTCTCCACCTCCCTCCTAATGGCCTTTTGGACAGCCTCTGACACCCGATATGCTGTCTGCCATATGGGCATCTGTGTCCCTGTCTCCACATCATGCCTTGCTAAGGGGGTTAGTCCAGGCTTGGTGCTAAACAGTGGGGCAAAGTCTGCTAAAACCTCTCTTGCTTCCTGGATCTTGTCTGGGGCCAGCTGGGTAGTTAATTTAACTGCCTCCACAGCGTACTCCCACTTCCTTTCTTCCGGCAAGTCCAGAAGGGGGTCTCCTTCATGCGTCCCCTCCACAGGACTACATACTGCAAACACCATGTCAGCCCTAATAGCATATGGCTTCATCGTGTTGACATGGTACATTCTTTCTGTATGTCTTCTGTCAGGTAACTCTATGATATAGTTCACATCATTTACCTTTCTAACTACTCTGTACGGTCCTGCCCACTCAGCCTGCAGCTTGTCTTTCTGGACCGGAATAAGGACCATGACTTCCTGACCCATGTGTATGAGCGAGCTCTGGCTCTGCGGTCATACCACACTTTTTGTTTCTGTTGGGCAGCTGCCAGGTTGCTCTTGGCTGTCCCCATAAGCTTCTTTAGCCTTTCCTTAAACCTAAGGATGTAATCCACTATGGGAGTTCCCTGGGTGACGTGCTTGCCTTCCCAGTCCTCCCGGATCAAGTCTAGGGGCCCACATACCCCACATCCATATAACAGCTCAAACAAAGGGGGACAATCCTGTCGACTCTTGGGACACCTTCCTGTATGCAAACAACAGGTGGGAAAGGTATTTCTCCCAGTCCATCTCATGCTGTTCAGCAAACGCTTGGAGCATTGACTTCAGGGTACCATTAAATCTTTCCACAAACTCATTGGCTTGTGGATGATGAGTCGTGAGCCTCTGCACCACCCCACACTTCTCCCACAAACATTTCATCAGGTCCAACATGAAGGAACCCTCTTAATCAATGATAATCTCCTGTGGAAACCCAACATGGGAGAAAATCCCAAGTAAGGCATCTGCCGCTTTGTCTGTCCTCAGTGAGGATAGGGCAACTGCCTCAGGGTACCGGGTGGCATAATCCACCACAGTCAGGATGAAACTCTTTACCAGAGAAGCTGGGGGGAATTTAAAGGCCCCGTAACATCCAATCCCACCCTCTGGAATGGCTCCACCACTATAGGCAATGGAATTAGGGCAGCTTGGGTTTTCTTACCTGCCTTCCCTATTTCTTGGCACCGGTGACAAGATCTGCAATACTCCTTCACCTGCTGGGTGAAGTTGGGCCAATAGAAATTCTGGGCCAACCGCTGCATAGTGCACGTGATTCCCAGATAATCAGACAAGGGAATAGCGTGTGCAATCTTGAGCAACTGCTCACGATACCCCTTGGGAATGGCAAGCTGCCTGCCTATCACCCCTCCCTCTGTCTTCACAGTCTGAGTACACATCAGTCCACTTTCCAAATAAACCTTATGTTTACCATCCCCTCCCTGTGCTCCATCAGAGTCTGCCCAAGCTCTCAGCTTCTCTAGACTAGGGTCACTTTTTTGAGCAACTGCAAACTCCTTACACATTCCCAAGGCATGGGACAGGTACCCTTCAGTCTCTAAACTAGGGTCCCTAGCACTAGCATCAGGGCACTCAGGATCACTGTCATCCCTAACCCTCTGACAATGGGTCACCCCTCCATTTTTTTTCCAATTGTTTAACCAGGTGAGGCACACTAAGCTGAAAGCTTGTTTACAGGTGCAACCTGGGAGCACAGGGAAGTTAACTGACTTGCTTAGGGTCACACAGTATGCAAGTGGGGGCTGTGGGATTCAAACCCAGGTCTTCAGATTTGCAGTTCAGCGCTTTAAACCACTGCGCTATACTGCCTCTTTCTTCAGAGTAACCCTCCATAGCTGTGTGGTTACTGGGGACATTTCTACCCCCTTTTCATTAGTCTCCATATCAGGAGACATAGGCTGGGGAACCAGTCTCTCAGTGGTTTCCACAATGGCTTCTGTGGGGTCCAGGGAGCTACAATTTTCCCTTGCCTCTTGGCTATGGGTAACTGCACACACCATCCCCTGTTTGAGATTGTTGCCAAGGATGACGTCAACTGCTAAAGTCTTGGCTATAGCCACCTGTTGTATAGTTTCCGTTGTTTCACCCTAGTCTAGGAGAACACTGGCGAGTGGCAATGTTTTCTCCTCACCAGTAAAGTCTTGTACCATTACAAATTTATTGGGTATAAGCTGACCAGGCTCTACCAGACCCCTTTTTACCAATGTCAGGGATGCCCCTGTGTCCCTTAACCCCTGTGTCTGTACACCATTCACTGTGACTGGGTGCATGTGTTCCCTCATGTTCAGAGGCATGCTTCCAGGGACATACAAACAACCCACTTCTTTCCTAGCCCTATTTTGCATATTGCTCATCCTTTTGGGACACTGTCTGGCAATATGCCCAGTTTCTTTACAAATCCAACATCGGTTTCTTTTCACAAAAAAATGTTTTCTTTGAAACCTGGGGCTAACTGGTTTTGGTGGAGGCAGTGAAGGTTTTAGTTGCCCTGTAGGCATGCTTTTCCCTTTCTGAGCTGCCACACCTGCCCCATTCACTGTCAGAGCAGGTCTGCTCCAGGCATAGTGGTCCGCGAGTTCAGCAGCCTCTTGCACTGTTTTGGGATCTCGGTCCTCCAGCCAGGTTTTCAGCACTGCTGGGCATGCCCAAAAAAATTGTTCTAACAAAATAGCATTTTCTTTTTTTTTGAAATTGCATTTTATCCCTCCTTCACTCTCTGAGCACCGCTTCTTCAGGAGCCCCAATGAAGGACTTGCCCCCACTCCTCCACCTACCTGATCCTGCAGTCCATCCCCCATGGAGTCACGGATAATCCCCCTGGGTGGGGATGAGGTGGGGCGGAACACCCCGACAATCAACTTTTGTCGGGAGACCCCAGAACCAGGCAGGAGGGAGTGATCAGGAGTCTGCCTTGGGACTCCGTCTACCTGGAGGTCAGAGAATTGTTTTCCTTTTCTTTGTGGATAGTAGCGCATGCCCAACATCAAGGCATCACTGCCTGATGTCGCCACTCCCCCCCCCGAGAGTCAGCTCTCTGCTTGCTGAGCTTCAAGCCTCTGCTAGAGGCTGGTCAAGCACCGAGCAGGGACCCCCTTCCTCCCAGGAGAAGAGAGCTGTCCTCCGGATGCTCAATCTTCTCCCTCCCCTGCCGACCTCCAATGTCCCGGGCTAGTTCCCGAACCCAGGTCACCGGCATGGAGCAAAATAGCATTTTCAATTTTATCTACAGAGTTTGCTTCAATTCCTTCCCACCAATGTTTTAAACACTGATGTTGTTTCATGGCAAGCTCCTCGTAGCTCATGTCAGAGCTTCTCCTGAGCTTACAGAATTTAGCTCTGTATGCTTCTGCAGTTAAATCAAACTTTTTTAAAAGGGCAGCTTTAAGTTTGCTGTAATCATTACTATCCTCATTGTCCTTTAGACCCAATGCATTCTGAGCTTTCCTGGTAAGTAGTGGGGATAGCTGGAAGCTCCAGAATCCTCTATGAATTTTTGCCTGAATACAAACTTGTTTAAAGGAATTTGAAAAGGCATCCATATTCTCCCCCTCTTTAAATTCACCTATCAATTTGGAATTCAATTTGTAACACAGTCCTGTAGTTCCAGTTAAACCCAAGCCACTTACCTGCTCTGGTGGTTGGAGTCGTAGCTTCTCCAGTTCATGTCACCTCTGGTGCTCATGCTCTTCACGGACAGCTTCTGGCTGTTCTCGCTCCCTCTTCTCCTCTGCAACTCATTTCTCCCACTCAGCATCTCTCTGGAACTCCAGCTCCATTCTGTGTAACTCAATCTGCAGCCTGATTGCTTCTGGCTTCAGAATGTTTGTGACCTTCCCCTGCTGCTGTGGCCCTTCACTTGCACTGGCTCTGCTGCCCTCCTCACCAGATCTGGACACTGCACTGGCCACTAGCCCCTCCACGCCCCAAGGTTTGGTCCTTTACAGTCACAGTCTGTGACTCAATGCTCTGGGCATCTGCTGCCATCAGGGCATCCACAAGGTTCTGCTTGGTGGCTCTCCCCTCATGCAGGACTCCACTGTCCTGGCACAACTGCCTCAAGTAGTCTGCAGTGTGCCCGCTGTAGTTGGAATCCATCTTCTTCCCTAACTATGGCTACTCTAACTTTAGAAAAAAAAAAATAGAGGTAGGAACTTGACTGTAAGCAAAATGATATAGTTCTGTTTCCTCTTTTTCTAGGTGTCAGTGGCTCAGTAGGTAGCACACTCACCTCTGAGGCTGGGAGATCAGAGGGCTGTGGGTTCAGTTCCCACATCTGGCACTTGGGTTAATATCCCAGTACTGACACTGTAGTGCAGCATGAGAGGGGTGCTGCACTTCTGAGGTGCCGTCTTTCGGATGAGATGTTAAACCGAGGTCCCATCTGCCTGGATTGGTGGTAGTTCAGGTGGATGTTAAAGATCCCGTGGCACTTATCGAAAAGAGTAGGGAATTTCGTGTCCGGCCAAATTTCCTCATTCACTAAAAATACCACCAACAGCTTAATCTGGTTCAAGGTCAGTTGGCATTCATCTGTATCCCCCTCCCCCGGGTCGAGCCTGAAAATAGGCAGGATTTGTCTAGTGCACTTACCCAGTCAACAAAAACGAAATAAAAAATAAATAAATAAATATCATAGAACAATCATAACCAGCTGGCCAAGCATCACAGGGGTCACCAGCTTTGAAAATGGGGATAACTTCAGCAGTCTTCCATGGGTCAGGCATAGTGGAGGTGGATAGGGCAAGGTTAAAAATAAAGGTGAGAGGTTTGACAATGGCAGGGGAGATGAATCTAAGGACACTAGTGGACAGGCAGTCAGACCCAGGGGAGCCATGGTTTGGGAGGCATTTGAGGAGCTTAGCGGTATCAACAAGGGAGACAGCCTTGAAATAACAAGGGGGAAAGAGGAAAAGGGGCTAGGGAGGGAGGAGTCGACTTTAGGGTAGTAGGCCGATCCACCTGGCTGGCCACCCAGGAGCTTGGAGAAGAACACAGTGAGATCATTGAATTTATCATTGATGGCCTGGGCCACTTCCAGAGGGTCAGTCACCAGGCCAGAGGAGGAATGTAGCTGCAGGGCAGACTTGCCAGTTTGGGGGGTTAGAAGGGAGCTGATGGACTCCCAGAATTTCCTAGGGTAACCAAGGCTAACCCTTTGAAGGTTACATAAATAGCTCTACTTAAGGGATTTAGCCAAGTGTTTGCACTGGTTAATCAAACACCTTTAGGTTTCCCAGAGGGTGGGGGGGGACACCTTGTAGGCTGTCCAAGCACGATCTCTTTCCTTCATGCTAGTGTACAGGTCTTTAGTGATCCAGTGGGAGCAACTGCCTCTGACCATCCTTGTGGTGAGAGGCAAATGCTTTTCTTGCAATGCCAGCAAGGTCTGTGTGAAAGAAGTAACTGCTGAGGACACGCCAGTGAGTGAGTAGAGTGTGGACCAGTCCAACGACGATATCTCATCAAGGAGGATGGAGGTGTCTGAAGTGCAAATGTTTCAAAAGGATAGGTATTTGAGGGGGGGAGTTTGTCTTGGCTGACCAGAGGATAAATGTGGGGGAGTGGTCAGTGATGGAATCAGACATTATTCCAGCTTGCAGTAGCAGTCCACCCTGTTTGTGATGATCCAGTCCAGAAGGGTTTGTGTGGCAGTACGTTGATTTTGCCTGGTGGATAGCATTATAGTCTGGATAAGGTTGTGCTGTTTTAGGGAGGCACACATAGTCCAACTGGTGGGCACTCAATCAGTTTAAGTTGAAGTCACTAAGGAGAATGGTGTCTCTAGTGCAGGGAAGTGAACTGAAACCAGTTAGGAAGTTGTTTAAACCCTCAGATTCTGCAGTTGGAGGGTCATAGCAACAAACAATGTAGAGTTTCTTTGTGGTGCCCAGAGTTTGCTTGGAGAGGAGCCATTCACTAGGGAAAGTGGAATCTGAGCAAAGGACAATAGTGGCAAAGAAGGATTCTCTAAGGAACAGGGATACACCTCCACCCTTCTTTTTGATGAGCCTGTCTAGGTGTATGGAAGAGTATCCAGGTAGCTGATACAAGGTTTCCAATAGGCAAGGCTTTAACCAGGTTTCTGAGAATCCCAGCACATGGAGCTTGTGATGTGACACCCATGCTTCTAAATCAGGGAACTTAGAGGAGGGCTGCAGATGTTGATATGTGCAATTTGTAGGACAGTGGAATTTGCCCAGATGCTAGTGGAGGAGGTAATACAAGAGTTGGGTGGGCCAGGGTTACACTCGATATTGCCAGCTAGGAGTAGCAGGGAGAGGAAGAGGGTGTAGGGGCAAGAGGGGACATTAGGAGTCCATGAGTAAGATAACAAGAGGTAGTCAAGAAGACAGTGATCAAAATTGGAGAGAAAACAGAGGGTGACAGTTCCAAAGGGGGGAAGTTCCCAGCTAGGGCAAGGGGAAGAGTGCAACAGAGGGGAGTGGGTAGTCCAGAAGAAGATTAATGATTCTTGGTCCTGGGCTAGCACAGTGGCACTGGAGTCAATAAGCAGCAGTATGGAAGGCAAGGAGACAGCCAATACTGTGAGAAGTAATAGTTCATATTGCCAAGGAGTGTGGGGGGGGTGGACAGGAAAGCTTGAAGGTTTGTAGAAGTGATAGGCTGCATGGCCAGTGACTTTGGAGGTAATACAGGTGAATCACCAGTGACAGAGAACTGGAGAGATGAAAGATAAGCAGGCAGTGAAAGAAAATAAAAAGGTAGTGGGTAGAGGAAATGAGGTCAGGGTGCACAAGACAACGATGAAAACAGTGGGATAAGAGACACTGTGTGTTGGTTAAAAGGAGCTTGAACAGTGACTTTAAGTGTGTGCATTGAGCAGAAAGGAGCTATACCTTTACGCCTACTGTGTCATTTGGCTTGGCCAATAGGAAAAGGCTTAATTAGAGAGGGAGGAGTTTAGGTGCATTTAATGTGTGCCAGGGGCAGGGGTGGGCAGACAGGAGAAAATTTTAGGTGAAACAGCAGTTGCGGACCGTGCCTGGCAGCTGGCTCATGGGGGCAGGTGCAGCCTCCTTCTTACCTGCACTGGAGGAAGCAGGCAGGCTTCCTGGAGAGTGGTCGCATGTGTGGTAGTGGCCCTTATGCTTTTGCTCACTTGCCTGATATAGAGACTTGTTGTCTTTTCTATGGCCCTTTTTAGCTTTGTGCACTGTTCCTCCATCCTACCCAGGTCATCCCCCTCAACTCGGTCATCCCTGAGGCATTCACCCATCTTTTTTAAAATCTGCCCTCCTGAACTCAAGGATCTTCACCCTTGTGTGGTTCAGTTCCACAGCTGTCCTTATACTGAACCAAAATGTACAGTGAATCACTGTTCCCCAGGTGGCCTTCTACCTTGCTGTCTGCAACACTGTCCCTGTTAGTGAGTACCAGGTTCAGTACTGCCCCATCATGAGTGGGTTCAGTGACTAGTTGCCTGAGGAATACCCCCTGCAGACAGTCCAGGATGTCCTTGTTTCTAGCTGAAGCTGTTTCTTGGAGGTTCCATTCTACATCTGGCCGATTGAAGTTCATCACCAGCAGCTCCTTCCCCTTTTCTGTCATCTTGCCAGTAGCTTCCACCACTACCTTATCTTACTCCTTGCCCTGTGCTGGAGGGCTATAGATCACACCAGTGTGAATAGAGGCCGCGTTTCCCATCTCTAGGGTGGCCTATAGTACATCTGCTCCCCTCTGCATTCCCTGTATCTCAGTTTCTTTTCTGCATTCCTCACATAAAGCACCACAAACCCTCATTTCCTGACCACCTTGTCCCTCCTGAACAGAGTATAGCTTGGTATGCACATGTGCCAGTCATGGTTGTCAGTGCACCATGACTGGGTAATGGCAACAATATCCTGGTCAGCCTCTGCTAATATGGCCTCTGGGTCCAAAATCTTATTTTCTGGAAATCCAACATTCACAATATACGTGGCCTTCCAGATTTTGGTACTACTCAGTTTGGTGACCCTTCTTTCCTTTTTGCCCTTTCGATCCCCCTCTCAATTTAATGCTCCCATTCCAATCCCTCCTGATTTCTTCCACCCTGCTTCCTTTATTAAGTTCCACCACTTCAGTTTGTGAGGAGGGCAGTTACTGCATCCCCAATTTCTTCCACCACCCTCCTCGGCTAGTTTAAATCTTCATCAAAGTAACATCTAAAGTGTCCACTGAGGACTGTGGTTCCCCTCCCAGTTGGATGTAGGGCATCACCCCTGTAAAGGCCCTTATCTCTGTAGGTGGATCCCCAGTACCTAATGTATAATTGCCAAACCCCTCCCCTCTGCACCATTTCTTCAAGCATGAGTTGAAGGTATTGGTGCGGCGATCCCTCTCCTTCCCCTATTGCAGATAGGCAGCACCTCAGCAAAAGCCAATGAGTGCATTACCTAAGACCCCTTCCCAGTTCTTTAAAGGGAAAGTCTCCTCAACCTATTTTCTGTATACTCGTGTAGTCTGTAAGCATGAACAATGATTCCCTGTCTTGCATCCTCCTAATTTCATTCTAATTAAAATATATTTTCAATTATCAATGTTTTTAACTGGGGAGACCCACTGAAACATAGCTGTCCCTTTCAGGGGTGACCCAGAATTAATCACAAATTGACAATCAGACAAAACAATAAACAAAGATACATTGTCAGGAGAAGTCAGACATGACAAGGTCATACTACATTCAGGTGTGAAACTATATAACTGGACAAGCATGGTGTTCAGCATATAACAAAGTTAACAACAACCTCAGACTATACAATGGAGGGAGGAGAAACATTAATCTATAGTGCAACAAAATGATTAAAATTATCTAGATGGTAGAGGATCATTAATTATAGTGCAGGGGGAAGTTCCCTCTTACAGATACAGAGTCTCTGTTCCAGTAGTACAACTCTAAGTCCTTTTTTAAACCCCCAAGGGTAAGGAAGTCTTGGAGGGCAGAAGGCAGGGAGTTCCAGATAGTCAGTGCTGAGGTGGCAAAATATCTCATTCCCACACAGGATCTACAGTAAGTTTAGGTATCTCCAGCAGAAGATTGCTGGAGGACCACAGGGCCCTCCTTGGGGGTTTGATTTTTAGAGTGTCACACAGGCTAGGAGGAGGGGAAGGACACTTCACAAGTTTAAAAGCCAGGCAGAGGAGAGAGTACTCAAGTCAATCCTTATGTGATGACCAGTTGAGTGAGAACAGTAAATTGCAATGGTGCTCCCTGGGTAAAGCACCTGCAGCACATCACCTAATTTTATTGGATAACACTTTGAGCTTATTGAGCTCAGAGCACCCAAGGGACTGCAGAACAGGGACACCATAATGTAGAAGGAGGAGTAGAGTTCTGGTAGCAATTATAAGCCATGATTCCTTTGTAATAAAATTGCCAAGGTGGTAGAGTAGGCCATTTTTTTTTCTGTGGAGGGTCAATTTTATGTGGGCAATAGAACCAAATACATAAATAATCAAAGAGTTCCAGTTTGGTGGAACAGGAATGTTAGAAAAGCCATTAATAATAAGAAAAAATATTATAGGAGATATAAAATTCACCCAACTGATATAAACTGGAAACATTATAAAAAGAGTTCTAATAAAGTTAAAGGTTTAATAAAGAAATTAAAATTGAATATAGAGTCCCATTTGGCCACAAACATAAAAGATAATAAAAAGAGCTTTTTTAATTATATAGGTTCCTCGCATGGCAATAAATCTAGCCTTGGACCACTTGTTATTGAAGGTGAAACTGTTAATGATGAAACAGATATGGCAAATCACCTAAATAGATTTTTCTTAAGTGTATTTAATCCCAAGGACCAAATTCCTGGTACTTCAAATTATAATAATATAGATTGGAATCCCTTTACCGAGAGAGAGGTGGCAGAAACCTTCAATCACCTAAAGTGTACAGGGTCCCCTGGTCCAGACGGATTACATCCCAAATTTATTAAAGAGTTATGACATGAAATAATAGGACCACTATCTTTGTTATTTAACACCTCCTTGAAAGAAGGTACTACTATTCCAATTTGGGATGAAGCCACTATTACCTCGATTTTTAAATCTGGAAATAAAAAGGATATCAACAATTATAGGCCTATAAGTCTGACTTCAGTCATTTGTAAAATGTTAGAAAGACTAATCCAAATGAGGGTTGATAAACACATTTTTCAAAATAATGTAACTGATCTTAATCAGCATGGTTTTCAGTCCAGTAGATCTTGCCTAACTAAGTTAATTCATTTTTTTGAACCAGTAAGTGCAGCTTTGGATGACAGTTTACCAGTTGATGTTATTTATCTTGATTATTCAAAAGCATTTGATACAGTTTCACATGAGATCTTGATAGAACAACTCATTAACATTAATTTGCATAATAATATAATAAATTGGATAAACTCATGGCTTTCCAATAGAATTCAATGAGTAGTCATTAGGGGACACTATTCAGAATGGGGACTGGTTACAAGTGGTGTTCCCCAGGGCTCAGTATTGGGCCCCACATTATTTAAACTTTTTTATTTCATTCATGCAAACTACTGGTGGAACCTGGGCAGTAAAGTATGCTGATGATTGCAAATTGGGATGTATAGTAAATAACTTACAATCTGCTCAGGATATGCAAAATAATCTAAATAAGTTAGTATCATGGGCACATAAAATGAGTTTTAATATTAAAAATTGCAAAGTAATGTATCTGGGGCATAATAACATTAAAAAATATCTGCAGGATAAATAGTAAACAATTGTAAGAGGTAGAATCTGAGGTTGATCTGGGAGTTATAATTGATAATAAATTAACCTTTGAGTTACATAATAAAATAACAGTTAAAACATGTCACAGTATCATAAGTTGTATCCTGAAAAATGTTAAGAGCAGGGACCCCAAAGTCATAATACCGCTTTACTCAGCATTAGTACGTCCCCATCTTGAATATTGTGCTCCATTATGTACACCTATTACAGTTAGAGGTAAAAAATTATTGAGGGAGTGCAAAGGAGAATTACTAAACAGATCAACAATGTTAAAGAACTGAGCTACGATCGTAGACTTAAAGACTTGGGACTGTATTCTTTAAAACACAGACAGTTAAGAGGGGATTTATGTTTCACTTACAGAGCAGTTAAAGATGAATATCTCCTTGAAACATTGGGACTGGTTAAATATCATGGCAACTCAACCACGAGATCCCATAACCTAAAACTTAAAGGGCATACAAACCATACTAACAAATGTAACAATTGGTTCACTCAGAGAATGACTTCCGCATGGAACTCATTACCCATTAATGTTGTTCAAAGTGAAAGTATGGCTGAGTTTAAAACCAATCTTGACCACTATGTGGGTCGAAACATGATTTCTTTCTTGAGTTAAGTGTTCCACCAGTACAGGTGGCAAGTTTCCTATGGACTTAAATGTCCCCTTAAGGTGTAACATTCTATGATTCTATGAATGTAAGTTCTGTAGGAATGTTCCTGGTCCAAGTGGACCCCTAGGTATTTGGTGGGCACAACTACTTGTATGGGTGTTCCAACAGAGGTAGTGAGAGCAAGCAGGTGTGTTCTAGACCGTTCCAAGGTCCTAGGCCAAAACAATATTGCCTTGATCTTTTTGGCATTAAGGATCATCTACTGGTGCATTACTTTCAAAGTGGGGCTCATCATTTAAAAAACCCTACACAGTCTGGCTCCTGACTACCTTAAAGAGCTCCTTACACCCTATGCCCTCTATGCTCCTTTGAGGGTGTCCTCCTAATGGTCCCTAGGGTAGATTGAAGACATCTGGTGACTGGCCATTTTCTGTTGCTGTACCGCGGTTATGGAATTCATTATCTCATGACATTAGGGAGGCCCCTCATTAGAAGTTTTCAAACACATTTTAAACATATTCTTCTTTATGCATGCTTTTAATCTGCTTTGATTTTGTTACTTTGTCTTAAATTGGTTATTTTATTGCTGTGTTTAATGGTTGTTCAGTGTTTTGAGCTTTGGAAAGGTGCTATATTAGAAAGTTTATTTATTATCGTTATTATTATTATTGGCTTTAAACCAATTTTCTAGTTGAAGGAGGTCACCCATGATCTGGGCACTAAGGCAGCTGGGGACCCATGAGTTTTTATAAGCACAGTATCATTTGCATACAGCAAAAGGCTCACCTCCCCACAGTTCCTTGGCATATCATTAACAGGAACTGAAACTGAAACATAATGAAAATTGCAGGGGGCCTAAAATATAAAACACAATCACACTCTCCAGGTGCTGACCAGGAACAAAGAAATGCTTCACCTCAAAAAACAAAAATCCAGACCTCAGAAGGCAGGTGCGCAAATGAAGTCTCATACCAAAAATGCTTAAAAGAAACATAGAAACATAGAATTTGATGGCAGATAAGGACTGCTTGGCCCACCTAGTCTTCCCATTTTACTACCTAATGGATAAGCTGCAGATCCTAGTTAACCAATAGCCTACTTCCTCCTACCCCCCACTAGGACTGCCTTATGTCTGTCCCATGCATTCTTGAATTCCCCCACTGTTCTTGACTCCACTACCTCCTCAGGAAGGCTGTTCCACACATCCACAACCCTCTATGTGAAAAAATACTTCCTCACATTACCTCTGAGCTGTCCCCCCTCTATCTTCAAATTGTGCCCCCTTGTTCTTGCGCATCTCTTTTTCTGAAAGATACTACCCTCTTGGACTTTATTGATTCCCTTGAGGTACTTGAAAGTTTCTATCATGTCCCCCTCTCCCTTCTTTCCTCAAGGGCATACATATTAAGCTCCTTTAGTCTCTTTTCATATGTCTTCTGGTGCACACCCTGCACAATTTTGGTTGCCTTCCTCTGGACAGCCTCCACTCTGTCTATGTCTTTGCGGAGATGGGGTCTCCAGAACTGTAAACAGTACTCCAGATGGGGTCTCACCAACTGTCTGTACAGAGGGATAACAACTTCTTATTTTCTACTGTTGATGCCTCTCCTTATGCATCCCAGTATCCCCCATCCTTCCTTACTGCCCTCTCACATTGCTTGCCCACCTTTAGGTCATCTGATATAATTATCCCCAGGTCCCTTTCCATTTTTATTGTTGTCAGTATCTCACCCCCCCCATTGTGTACTCTTCCCCTGGGTTTTTGTTTCCCAGGTGCATTACCTTGCACTTCTTTTCATTGAATCAACAAAGATGATGAAGGGACTGGGGGACTTATCATACGAGAGGAGGTTGAGGAAGTTGAACATGTACTCACTGGAGGAGAGAAGGGATGGGGGAACATGATTGAAACCTTTAAGTACATGAAAGGAATAAATAAGACAGGTACAGAGGGGCTGTTCAAAATAAGGGAGGGGAGGGACACCAGGGGCCATGATATCAGACTGGAGGAGGAAGGTTCAGGAGGAGATGAGAGACACTTTTTGCAGAGAGGTGGCTGGGTGGAATGCGTTACCTGCAGAAGTGGTATCCAGTAGAACAGTGGACTGCTTCAAAAGGGGATGGGACAGGACAAGGGGGAGGGTTAATGAAGGGGAAGGGTGGAAGGAAGGGGCAGCTGCAGAATAAGGGGTGCTAGCTGCACATTTGAGCAGACTTGGTAGACCTCTAGGCCTTTATCTGCTGGTAATTTCATATGTTCGTATGTTCAAATCTAAGCTACCATACATTTGACCATTCTTCCAACTTTGCCAAGTCCCTTCTCATCCTTTCCACTCCATCTTATGTATCAACCCTGTTGCAGATCTTTGCGTCATTTGCAAAGAGACATACTTTTCCTTCCAGTTCCTCTGCAATGTCACTTACAAAGACATTAAAAAGGACTGGTCCCAGTACTGAACCCTGCGGTACCCCGGTAGTAACCCTCCTTTCTTCACTGTGGACTCCGTTTACTACTACCCTTTGAGTCCTGTTGTCCAGCCAATTTTTTATCCAGGCTACCACCTTGGGACCCACTCCAAGGCTGGCTAACTTGTTTATTAATCATTTGTGCAGGACTGTATCAAATGCCTTGCTAAAATCTAGGTAGGCCATGTCCACAGCCCCTCCCTGGTCTACTACTTTGGTCACCCAGTCAAAGAAATCTATTAGATTCATCTGACACGACCTTCCCATCGTGAATCCATGCTGCCTTGGGTCCTGTGCCCCACTGACCTCTAGGTACTCAACAATTCTTTCCTTTAGAAGTGATTCCATCATTTTCCCTATCACTGAGGTCAAACTAACTGGTCTGTAGTTTCCTGCCTCTGCCCTGCTCCCACTTTTGTGAAGAGGAATCACACCCACCCTCCTCCAGTCCTCAGGTACCACCCCATCCTCCCATGATTTGTTAAAGAGAGTAGTCAGCATAGAAACATAAAGTGCTTCAATATAATCTGGTGACAACGGGGTACACAGAAAAAAAAACGCACTCATTCCCTGGCACTTCGGACCGCACTGATCCTTCCTCAAGGGGGTGAGGCAGCTAAGAACAACATACATATTTATAGTCTCAGTCACAGGTGTTTTGAATTTGTTCATTCTAATACACACAGCATTCCTTTACTCCATCATTTAACAACAGGAATTATCCACCAAATTAACTGCACTTTCTATTCTATAGTCCCAAAGTGATTAACAATATGAAAGTGCAAAAAACAATTTATTTTACAATTATTTAAAGTGCTAAAGTGTGGATTAAAAAGGAAGCTTATTGGATACATGAATTAAGGAGACTGCCTAAACTTAGTTAGCTTTAAACATTAATCATGCAACATTTTTGAATTAAATTTAGTAGACTTTCATGTGTCATCTTATTCTGATCAGGCAGACTTTGTAGGCAGTTTCCAAGACAACTCACGCAGAACCTCTGCAGGAAAAACAAGACAAGAGGAAGAAAAAAAACACATGATATTAGCTTTCATATCCATCAAAAGCATACAGAGGGCTTACATAAAAATTAGTCAGTTCAAACTCATGATAAATTGACATTCAAATTGTATCTTAATATACTATTTACTGTGAAAAAGACATTTTAATCAATTCAATATAAGTGCCAAATCATATATGAATCCACATGTAGGTATATCCTATAAACTATACAAAACTAAGGGTGCAAAAGAAATTAGAATAGGAAGGGGGTTGGAAAAGATAAGAATAGGTGGGTATACAATGAAAAAATGAATTGAATAAAATTCACTTATGGGCTTCTTAATCATAAAAAGTTTTTGTTATATACCTGTAAAACTTTGAAGTCGGGGGGGGTTAGCAAGTGGGAGGGAAGGACAGAGCGGGAGAAGGAACACACATATATAGTAAAAAAAAGGCAACACATTTTTATATACTCAAGTCAAAGATACTGTACTTTTGAGCAATTTTAAACATCTACAGAATTGTGCAAACCATCATTCAAAGAGATTGAGGTCCCAGTCATCACTGAGACCCCCCAACCCGGCTGTGCATCCTCCTAACTTGTAAATTAGTTTCCCTTCTTACTGGGAAAAAATATAACCCTGTGGAACACCATCCAAGACTGAATTAATTATGAAGAGAGAGCCCTTTCCCCATACCAGTTGGGACCTACCAGTGAAATAGTGGGGGAACTAGCTAAGGGAGAGTGTATCAAGACCAAACTGCTTTAGTTTTGATAGAAGAAGGCTATGATTAACCAAGTCAAAAGCTTTGGTGAGGTCAATGGTAAGCAGCCCTTTACCCATTGCACCCAGCATATCCGTGGTTAGTTTGACAAGGACAGTGTCAGTTACATGATACAGCCTGCAGCCATGTTACCTATCGGTCAGTGGGTGCCTCTGCTCCAGGAAGTCAAGGACCTGGTTATAGATCAGATGTTCCTGAATTTTAGCAATGGAGTGAAGGACAGAGATGGGTCGGTAGTGCTCAATAGGCTTTACTGAGCCATCTTTATGCACTGGCACAACTACTGCAATCTTCCAGCACTCTGGAAGGCATCCTTCACATGGGGATTTATTAATGAGCATGGAAACTGGGGAGGCAATAACAGGGGCAACAAGTTTCAAATGTTAAGACTCAAGTTTATCAAACCCTGCAGACCCTTCCATTTTCAGCCTCTTTAAGAGAGCTAGTACCACCTTCCGAGTATCCAACTGAAAGTGGAACTCAGTGGAAGTTTTCATTAGTTCTCGAGGGATTGGGTAGAGAAAGATGGGACAATCGAAGGGAGTTTTAATCTCTCCAGGTCAGTGAATAAGTTGTTAAAATTAGGTTGGGGCACTAATGAGCAGCTAACTAGCCAGTCGCACTTCTGTCCCACCAGGAAAAAAATAGTATGTTTTTCGTAGATGAGTCCATTTTCAGGTACAATGCTCCAGAACAGTATCAGAAGCACCACAGATGAATTTGTATTGCCAAATGCCAGTAAACTACCTGAAATGCAGCAAAGACATTGAGGAAGACACAGCCATCTACTTCCGCGAAGGGCCCAGAACCTATCTCGTTATTGTCTATAGAGAGGAATGAACTCGGCCATATGGTCTCAGAGCCAGTAATGTAAACCTGTAGCCCTAAACTGGATCGCCTTGATGAGAAGCTCCAGGAAATTTTGAAACAAAATGAAGCCCACTCAACTAAACTTGAGTGAAGCTGAACAACGCATTTCAAATTAAAAATTTATTGAAAACAATCTTACAAAATGAATAAAACTATAATACATTTTGACAAATATCTGAACATGTAACTATGCAAGCAGGAAACTTTATACATTATTGCTTATTAACGAAACAGCAAGGTTCAAGCACTATCATTAAGAAAGGAAAAAAGCTGGCCCACAGACACAGCGGTAGTGCTACCATTTGTAACACCAGCAACCCGGGTTTGAGAACAAGCCTGGGCAGCTGGAGGGCCGGCTGTGGGGAGAAGGCTCGAGCATCCTAGGGACTGCTCGCCTTTTCCGGGAGAGGGGGGACCACGGACTGGTGCTTGACTGACCACGGGTGGAGACCCGAGGTACTGCGAGCCCAGCCAGACAGAGGGGGGCCAGGTGGTGGATGACAGCACTATGCACCATGACGTCAGGGTGCACACCACAGGACACAGAAAAATAAACAGGGACAAATGGCCACAGCATCTCCGGTAGATGGAGCGCTAGCCCTGATCCCCAATGCCTCCTATCTGCCACCGAACCGGCATCCCGATGAGACAGGAATAGGAGGGGGGTGTCCGGACCCCACCTTGACCCCACCTGGGGGGTAAACCAAGGCTCCGTGGGGGATGAGACTGCTTGGAATGGTCAGGTAGGAGAGTGGGAATGTGCAGGCATAAGCGACTTCTGAAGAGTGGAGTGCCGATGCACGGGGGGGGGGAGTATAAAGGGCAAAAAAAAAAAAAAAGGCAAAAGAGACAGGTTATTTACAATTTAGTTGAGAAGAAATGTTTCCACATTGAATCTAAAATTTGAAGCTGATCAAATAATAGATAAAACATTCGTTCATTTTTAAATACTTCTGAAAAACTACTTTGCCACTCTTCAAATGATAGAGTTCTAGGGGCTTTCCAAGAAGATAACAAAAGTCTTTTAAAATCAGGTAAAACTGATAGCACCCATTTGATCTGATTCTTACATAAATGTGTACGGTATACATTTAGGCCAAGAATGAATAGTTCAGGTTGAAAGGGAATCTTTGTTTCTGGTACTCTTTCCCATGCTTTGTGTATGTTGACCAAAGTGATAGTAATGACTGGACATGAACAAAGCATATGAAGGATACCTGCATGGTGCTTGCTGTGCCTCCAGCAGGGACTGTCCTGTAAAAAGTACATTTCATCTAGTCTTTGTGGAGAATAATAATAGCTATGTAAGATTTTAAACTAAATGGTTCTACCTTAAACGTCCCTTCAGGATTTAAAGGCATTAGTCCATGTGGATGGCCAGTCTGTCTCAGCAATTGAGTGGCCTAGTTATTTTTCCCCATTTCTTTTGTGAAGACTCTGTTAGCTTACCTGACTGAGTAGGCTATAAATATTGTGTAAAGTAATGCTGTCCCTCTTCTCATCTGGGCTATTTTAAGAACTTGTTTCCAAACATTGTCAATCAGTGGTATTGGCATGTCAGAATCTAAAATAGAGTTAACAAGCACTGTAACCACATAATGGGAAGCACTCACCCTCGCAGCAGCAAGAAAGAGACTCAATGCAGTTTTATGCATGCAGCTCTTCTTTTACTTTCATAAGACCAACGAAACAGACATGCTTACGTTTCGCCCAACATTTCAGGCTTCATCATGAAGCCCGAAATGTCGGGCGAAACGTAAGCATGTCTGTTTCGTTGGTCTTATGAGAGTAAAAGAAGAGCTGCATTCATAAAACTGCATTGAGTCTCTTTCTTGTTGCTGCTGTGAGGGTGAGTGCTTCCCATTACGTGGTTACAGTGATTGTTTCATTGGGATAAGCACCACCACCCCTGTGATCACCCTAATTGCTAGATGAGAGTTAACAAGCATTTCTCGCAGCTGTAAGTAATACATTAAAATCTGGGGATTTAAAATTTTTGTTTAATCGCTTCAAAAGAAAGGAGGATTCTATTCACTGGATTTAGAAAATCACCAACATTAGTAATACCTTTCTCACGCCAACCCCAGGTCTTGAATGATTTTGCCGCCAATGGTAATCAAGGGATTACCCCAAATTGTAGTTAGATATTCAGGTAGTCTTTTAATCTGCAAAATAGACTGTACTTTCTTGATCGCTAATAGAGAACTTTTTATGCATGGATTAGAGAGAGTCTGTACTGGTGGTTTTATGAAGAGCAGATCAGATTATTAATATGGAGAGGTTATTTGAAGTTTTGTTTCTAACCAAAGGGGAGTATTGATAGTCTGTGAGGTTGAAAGGTACAGAGCAGCTTGATTAAACAAAAAGGCAAATTGATATTTTCCCACCATAGGAGGCTGAATCCTCCTGCTTACCAAGGGGCCCTCAGTTTAGTCCCAACCAGGTCAATAAGTTGTAAGTAAAACAGTGTGGCCAATACTGTGCAGCATATACAGTGCTGGCAAGTATAGCGACAGGGTACAAAACCTCACATGTCAGAAATAGAGCATGCACTTTTTTGTACCCAGTCGTTGATGGCTGGAAGGGAGGGATGATGCAGAGGTGAAGACCTCTGCTGGGGAAGCATTCCACCCAGCAGCTGCTGTGGCTCAGAGGGATGAGCTGTAGCAGTGCAGGGTAGCTTTGTGTCTGTGAACCAGGGTTTGAATCCCGGTCCCAGACTTTTTGTAGACCACATTGTGTTGTGTTTGTTTTTCGCCCCCGCCACTATGTCTTCATACCCCTGTGTTGACTCCCCCAGAGTTGATTATATTAGTTAGGGAGGGTTCAGGGGCACAGCCCCCTGTAATGGAGGGTGTGTGGGGGGGGGTGGAGCCTCCACAGAAAATACTTTGCTGCCTTGTGTTTTGTGCTGACATTCCTGTCAGCATTGTGTTGTAGCGCGAGCAATGTGTCTGTTGTCTTTACAGTGTGGTACATTGCTGTGCTATTATTGCTTATGCTGAGATGATCTCATGCCAGTTTAGTCAAGAAGTCTCTGGGTGTTTTTGATCCCCATAAGAATTTTTGGACTAAATTATTGATCACAGTAAATTTATATTTTGGTAGCACAACTGGAAGGTTCTGGAATAAATAAAAGATATTAGGAACCATTATCATTTTGATTGAGTTTATCTTTTCCCAAATAGACAAATTAAGTTCCCTCATTTTAGTAAATCTGAAAGCCTCTAAGTAAAGGGTCCAGATTAATTCATCGTTGACCCTCCTTTTCAGTCCAATTCCCCTACTCTCAAGCACAACGGTGCTGAAATAGTGAACCCAGTACAAGTCGCTGATACCCTCAACATCTTTTTCCCCATATGTGCTTCCCCTGACCCTACTGGACCCTTACCACCTGCTCCAACATCTCTCCAAAGCATACTACTAATGAAAAACTCCTCCTAGCCCCTACTTCCACAAACGAAGTACAGCTTGCCCTTCTATCCCTTAACACATCCAAATCTAGTCCGGACAGCCTATATCCTAGTCTTCTGCATCTTTCTGCCCCAGCCATCACTCTCCCCATCACACACATCATAAGTCTGTCCTCTTGCTCTGGGATAGTCCCAAAGGCCTGGAAATCAGCCTGTGTCATCCCTCTCCACAAAGGTGGTGACCCCACCACACCTGGAAACTACCACCCAATCTCTCTTCTCCTTGCCCTACCCAAACTACAAGAACACCTTGTACTATCCAGATTGACTGACTTCCTTATCACAGCAAAATTTCTACCCCCTACCAGTCTGGTTTTAGACAAAAACACTCTACCATAGCCTCCCTTCTCTGAGTCACCAGCCATATTCTTTCTGCTTCTGATAAAGAGCACCTCACTGCCGCAGTCTTCATTGACCTGGCTAAAGCCTTCAACTCAGTATCCCACCCTATACTACTGAACACACTTGAGGATGCGGGGCTCGACACTCCTGCCATTTGGTGGTTTGACTCATATCTAAATGACAGACATCAGTCTGTTAAAATCGCAAACTCCTCCTTTCCCTCCCTCCCTATCCTGGCAGGTGTCCCTCAAGGATCTATACTCGGCCCTATCCTTTTTTCTATATTTATAAATAATCTCCAATTGGCATGCTCCTCCTCTCTCATCCATATGTATGTGGATGATACCATGTTGTTCTCATCTGGCCTGGACCCAGCCGCTACCAACTTAGTGCTGCAACAAGACTTTCTCTCAGTTCAAAAGTGGTTTCAATCTAAACAACTTAGACTAAATACAACCAAAACTGTCCGTATGACCTTTGGAACCCATCAAAGACTAGCCAAAGCAATCAATGCCTCACCTATCACCTCTCTAGACAGCACCCCGCTAGAAGCGATCCCCTCCTACAAATACCTTGGAGTCTGGCTCGACCCTCAATTAAACTTCTCTGCTCACATTGACTACTTAACTACCAAACTACACCAAAAGCTCAGACTCCTCTACTGAAACAGAGACTCTCTACCCCTCTCGATATGTTTAGAGCTCCTGACAAAGATGATTATGCCAGTCTTTGACTACGCAAACATTGTCTACTGCACTGCACCCTCCACCTCACTCTTTCGACTTGACTCCCTCTACTACTCCTTCTGCCGCTTTGCCTCTAACTCTCCTTACAGGACTCACCATTGCTTCCTACTCTCCTGTCTGGACTGCTCCCACACAGATATCTGATTTACTCACTATCCTTCATCTCTAAATTCTGATTCAGTCTACCTCCCTCTTACATCTCTACCCTCCTCTTTCTGACCCTGCCTCAACTTATTCCCTCTGCACTCATGACTCATGCTCCTTCTCACTCCCTACCCCATCTTCCAACATGCAACCTGCTTTTAACTACCACCTCCCCTCTCTGCAGAACTCTCAAACTCCTCACCTACACAACTCTCCCTTTCATTTCTCTGTCAAATCCATGCTACACCTTCTACCCTTCCCCATGTGCTCCCATAGCATCACATAGCACTTTCTGTTGGTTTCCAGTTGTAGCTACACTGGTCCTTGTCATTTATTCCCTACACAATACCTTCCATTACTTTAATTATGTGCATAGCTTGTATTGTTGTACCAGTCATCATGCAAGTTGTTAGTTGCCTACTGAAGTGCTCTGTGTATTTGTAAACTCTCTGTACTATTGTATTTGTATGCTTCCTGTATTGCTGCATTTGTATACTGTAGTATGCTTGCTTAGATGTATTGTAATGTATTATTTTGCCTATGTGTCATTGTAATTGTATTCTTGATCCCATGTTCCCCTTCCCCATGTCACACCTGGAGACAAGCCTTGGCGCAGTGTGCCTTTCCCGGTCACCAAATGTTTAAATAAAAATAAATAAATAAATCCTAAAATTAGGCTAAGGTTTTGGGGAATTTTAATTCCTAGATATTTTATTGATTCTTTTGCCCAGCATTTCCCACTAAGACAGCTAGATAGAGATTCAGGTGTACAATGTCCTGCGATACATAATGCCTGTGTTTTTCCCAGTTTATAACTAGGCCTGATAGAATTCCAAAATTATCTAGTATTTCTTTAAGTTTCTGTATTGAGTCTCAGGGATTTGTAAATGTCCATAAGAGATCATTTGCATATGCAAAACGTGTGTATTCGGATTTTCCTATATCAACTACTTTAATTGCTTTAGTGTTATTAATAGTTTTGGTCAAGGTTTCCATGGCAAGGATAAATAAATATGGCAAAAGAAGGCACCCTAGCCTTGTTCCTTTGTGTAGGCTGAAAGGTAGAGAGATAAGATCATTTGTAAGCATTTCTGCTTTAGGAGAAGCATAAAGTATTCTAATCCAAGAGAGAAATGTGTTGCTAAAATTGTGCTCTAGCACTTTAAAAGAGAATGTCCCACTCTAAGGGCTCAAAGGCCTTAGTAAAGTCCAGGGAAAGTACAATAGTTTATGTTGTCCCATTTTGGAGGCCCATATCACATTTAATAGAGTTCTAACATTTTCCATTCCAGTTCTGCCTGGAATGAACCTCGCTTGTTCCTTTCCAATCAGATCTGTAGTGACTGTTTGTAAACTATTGGCCAACACTGTGCAATGTATGTATACTGTTCTTATTGTGCCTGTATGGACTTGTCTGTTACTGTACTCTCCCGGGTCGTACCTGAAAATAGGCAGTTGTTTGTAAAGTGTACTTACCTGGTCAACAAAAGCTAATAAATAAATAAATAAACACTTTTTTGTAAAAATGTTATAGTTGCAATTTAGTAAAGAGACTGGTCTGTAATTTTCACAATAGTGAGGTTCTTATCATTTTTAGGAATAAGGTCAATATATGCACTGTTCATAGAGTCAGGAAGGGATTTGTTTCCTAAGGCCTCATTAGATACACTGAACAGGTATTTAGGTATCAAGGGACCCATGGCCTGATATAATTCTGTTGGAAGTCCATCCAAACTGGGAGTATTTTGAAAGACCAACTGTCAGAATCCCAAGTTTCATGAGCCTGAGACCAATTGCCCAAAACTCGATATCCCAACAGATGGTAATTGCCCATGGTGGAGTTTGTAATCTATAGTAAGGGGGGTGCTGGGAGCGAAGACCCCCCCCAAACATGTAAAATACTCCGTCGTGGGCAATTACCAACTGTCAGGATATTGGGCTTTGAGTAATCAGTTGCAAACTCCTAAAACATGGAATTCTGACAGTCAGTCTTTTGTCATATATCCTCTGGACCTGGGATTTTGTTTTTTGGAAGGTTTCTAATTACTTGAGAAATTTCCTCCAGGGAAATGAATTTATTTACAGCTTCCATTCTGAGATCTAATAATTTAAGTAAGTGTAGTAGTTCCAAAAAAAAATTTCTGCTTGACCTGGTCCACTGGAAGAATAAAGCTCTGTATAGAATTTAGAAAATGTTTAATTGATTCCTTTGTTAGATAATAACATTTTCCCACTTTGGTCTTTTATTTAAGGAATAACATTATGGGATTGCTTTTTTTAAGTCTATGTGCCAGTAATTTGCATGAATTTTCACCAGCATCCCAAGAAGACTGTCTAATTCTGTAAAGGGCATATTTGGGTTTCCCAGAGTAAAACTTGTTGATGTCATACTTTAACAAAGTGATTTCGTATAACCTATTGGGTTGCTTCTTTGGTTTAGTTAATGTTCACGTTCCATCCATGTAAGTCTTTCCTCCTTTTCAGTAAGTTCTTTAAGGGTTTCTGCTTTCCTCTTTTTATTTACTGTAGCATAACTAATTTTAGAAAATGGGTAAATCAAAACTTGCATCCTGATTGGCTGAAACAGCCTGGTACACGGGCTGTTATTTCTTAACAACGCCCTGCAAATAACAAGTTCTTCCTGGCAGCACCCATTACCACCTGGTATCCCTATGCCCACCAGAAAGACGATACCTCCCAATGTTTTCATCCTGCTTAGTGAGACAGTAAGTCAGAGGCCCCCCAATTCAGTCCTCAGAACTGTCCCTTCCCCTTGCTGTCACAGTATGTCATAAAACAAAAACAGCATCCCAAAAAAAAAACGCCAGCTTGCTTCATTTTTTTTTCTATTTTACAAATGTAAGTAAAACAGCAGCACTGTGACCACTCCCGTCCTCTGTTCAGTATCCCGATCTGGCAACTAACGCTAGCCAGCACCGCAACTCCACTGAGACTGGTTTCAAGAAAGTCCTACTCCTGTCCCTGCTCTGGCCATCTTCAGATGCTGAACAGCACTACTGGCAAAAACCAAAAACTGCCCCTGGCCACACACAAATAATCCCTATATAAACAAGCAAAATTTCCACCTAAATCAAAATACATATTTTTTCCTTACTACCAGAGCTGAGTGCTAAGTTCGTTACCTGTACAATCGCACCATTCTTGCGTCAGCGCTCCCGCTCGCTCCCTGCTCACACTCTGCAAACAAAATCATTTTTCTATCTACAAAACAATCTGAAAGGAGCCCAAAACCCACACGGGCATACTGAATTACCAACAATGACAAAACACTACAATCTACAAAGGAAAAAGTGTCATAAGCAGCAGCATCCTCTAGTGGCACCAAAGGGACTATTTTATAGAACCTACCATTTCTGTACATTTTTCTTAATATTTCACACTATTTTTTTATAAAGTTTATTATAAACAAAATATAATGTTTGCCCATTTTCTAAGTGTAATAATACCCTCCAGGGTGGGTATTATGGGATATAACGGACCTTCCAGGGGCTATAGGCCCCCTCCCCTGTGGCATCGGGCCTCATTATGCCCCTGGGCAGTCCGTTATATCCCAATAACGCCCACCCTGTCGGGTATTATTACTTACATATTTCCACTCAGGAAGACCTTGAAAGCATCCTACAAACAGGCCTCCATGGCATCTCTGGTGTTGTTAACTTTAAAAAAAATCTTTAACTGAATCATTCAGTACTTTAATAAAGGAATTTTCCCTCTCTTAAAAGGGATGTATTGAATCTCCATCTGAGTCCATTAATATAATTATTGTCTAGTAACAACTTCAGGGTAATAGGGCTGTGGTCTGAAATCAAAAATTTTTTTTGCATTATCTGTTTGTACCTCCTCCTACTCACCCACTGACGTCCTCTCCTGGGGCAGCCAGGTCCTGCCATTGCCTCCTCCACTGATCCACCATCCAGCTGCTCTGATGCCCCCATTGTCCCGGTCATATCCCTTCACCAGGGGGGCTCTCCCATATCCCACTGGGGCCATCGGGAGGAGAGACCGGAGTGCACGGAGCACTCCCGTACAGCTTCACCGGGGCGTGGAAATGCAGCCTGGAGGCATCCGGTCGGGAGACATGGGGAGGCAGGGCCGCTGTCATCCAGATGGCATGAGTGCATTTCCACACTTTTCTTGTCCCTTCTTGTCCACTGCTCTTGTAGTATGCCCTGGTCTCCACTGGGGGACACTACAGTGTGAGGCTTCCCACCTGACCCACCCCAGGACAGCAGTCCTCCAGATGCTCAATCCTCTCCTGCCTCTGTCAGCACCCAGCTCCCCTAGTCTGTTCCCGAACCCGGGTCACCGGCATGGTGTGAGGTAAGGCGCCAGCACCTTAGTCCTCTGTGCCACTGGGCCGGCATCAAAATTTGTTTCATTTCTGCAGAGACTGTGTTGGTTGATAGACTCTTAGAGACCAGCAAGTAGTCCAGTCAACTAGAGGAATTGTTTGAGGAAAAAGAATAATCTCTTCCATTAGGGTTAACTAGTCTCCAAGAGTCTACCAATCCAGCATTGTCTCTTAAACTCATAAAGGCTCTCCTAGAGTTGGAAGGGATGGAATTGAAACTGTCTTACTCCTATCTAAAACAGGATCTGCCACTTCATTAAAATAACAGCCACAAACAAGTTCATAATCATTGAAAAAAAAAGTTAGCTGTAATACTATGTTATCAAAAAAAAGGAAACTTCATCTTTGTTGTGAGCATAGATATTACAGATAACTAGTCATTAGACTAAAATTCAAGTCTGGAAGCATTTAATTGCAGACTGTTTTCAGTGCTCTGATTTATTATTAATGATACATCATCCCTGAACCTAAAGCAACTAATCACTGACCCGATGCGCCTGAACTACAAAAATGATAAACATACCCTAGTCAACTGGTTTCTGTCCTCACACCCCCACCGGGTCATTAAGTCTGGTATATTCCCAGATGCACTTCGTGATCATCACATGGTCTACTGCATGTGCAAAATCTATCATGAAAAGTCCCAACCTATCATTCTTAACATCGACTCTTTTAGCTCCCTTGACCTGTCCTCCATTCATACTAAACTGACCAATATAGACTGGTCACCTATCTCTGCTGCCCCCTTTATTGACACAGCCCTGTCCTATTTTAACACACAATTCTTATCTGTCTGGGAGTGCCATGCTCCACTGAGAAATGCAAGGGTCTGGGGCAACTACCTCCCCAGGGTCTCCTCTGAACTCATTGCATGCCAACATGCATGTGATCAAGCATGGGTGGTGTATAGGTCATCAGGTGCCCCACCAAGATTTTGTGCACTATCAATCCCTCCAGAATGCATGTATTGAGGCCATCCATCTTGCCAAGGTGGACTATTTCAGCACCTCCTTCCAAGATAACATAAACAACCCCTCCAAATTCTGGAAGTTTATCCACACCTTATTCACCCCACCCTCCCAACCCCCTCCAGCCCTGAAAATTAGTTCCTGTATAGTAGATGACCTACCCACCATGGCAGTCAAGGTCAATAAGTTCTTTACTACCTGTGCCTCCTCCATCCTTGCTGCACTTTCACCATCATCCCCTCTTCCCCTGTTGCATCCTCCTGCACACAACCCCCTGCCACCTCATATTTCACTTTTAAGCTTGTACTCCATGTTGACACCCTGCAAGTATTACTTCCCCTTAATCCCATTAAAGGCAAAAGCCCTGATGGCCTAGACCCCAAACTCCTTCACCTCTCTGCTTATGCTATTACTCTCTCACTGTCTTGTCTTTTTAATCTCTCTTTCTCACTCACGACTGTACCCAAGGCTTGTAAGTCTGCTACCATAATCCCGTAATAAGGTTTTATTTTTACTACAAGTATCATGGTTTGAGGATGATTGGGGGACCACTAGACCACCAGGTTTTGTTTTTATTATAGGTATCAGGATTTCGGGATGATCAGGGGAACACTAAACCACCAAGATTTATTTTTACTATAGGTATCAGGGCTCAGGGATGATCCAGGGCCCACTAGACCACTAGGATTTATGTGCGTAATAATCCTAATAGGGACCAGGGCTGGGGGGGCAATAGCCACCAGGGACTCCTGTCCATGGTGCTATTGTCGCACATCTGCCCCACACCTTGCAGCACAACTTCAGGATGCACCATCTGTTTGGTGCAGTACCAGGGTGGGTGCAAGCTATGGGACATTGTCGCCAGGACCCTACCTGATAGTGAATTGGTGCAGGTTCCCTGGTGCTCTGGCATTTGGTGGAAGCTGCCTTTGGTGCAGCTTGCACTGACCTTTGTAAATCAGGCCCATTCAGTTTTACTAGGCTTTAGCCTGTTGCATCCCCTACACCACCCCTGGTTAATTTGCAGCTCACAGTTAGCACTGTTTGGCATGTCGAATTGTGAAAAACGCATTTTTCACCAACTTTTCCAATTTTTCCCTGTTTCTTCCTCTTCGCTCTGTGACCACACCATTTGGAATTTTGGCTATAAGTTTTCAGGGTAGAGAAAGGTTATCCTAAGGAACAATCCAGTGTTGGTTTCGTGAACAAATATTAATCAGTTGCAAAGTTATTAAGTTTAAAAAACTCTAGTTCTCTGCATGCTCAGTTCAATCTTTGGGATAGATGCACAGTTTTAATCAAGGATTCCAGGCTGTGAACGGCTAGCAAAAAGGGATTGTGAAAAGGGATTCCTTTTCACGAGAAAATCCCTGTTTATTGATTGCCATTTTGTTTCCTTGCTTAGCGAGGGGAGAAAACACAATCTTATCACTTGCCCCAGGGAAGTCTTTTGTAAAAACCAAGGCAACTGTTTTGGTGAGGGGGCATCCTCTACCTGCCCATGCATTTTTTTTTTGTAGTTATTTTGAAAAACAGCAGTTTTAAGCCTCATGAAAAGGGATTGGCTCACAAAAAGGGATTGCAAAGAGGGATCAGCTCATGAAAAAGAATCACAAAGAGGGATATTTAAAGGCCACTGCAAAGAAATGGTTTGGAATTTTGGGCTGACATTTCAGGGTAGCATGGGCTTGCCCTAAGGATGTGACACTTGCTGGTTTGGTGAAACAATTTACATTGATTCCATAGTTATGGGACTTTAAAATCCCTTTTCATGATCCCTTTTTGCGAGTCAATCACTTTTCACAATCCCTGTTTGTGAGCTGTCAAAATCCCATTACGTGAGGGGGAGGGTCACATGACCATACCTCATGAACAGGGATTGACTTGTGAAAAAGGACTGTGAAAACGGATTGGGGGAAAAGGGATTTTAAAAGAGCAGTGCAAACAAATGGTTTGAAACTTCGAGCTGAAATTTCTAGGGTAGAATGGGCTTACCCTAACAAATTGCACGTAACCCCAATAATGTAAAGCATCATGGGAAGCATATGCAAATGTCCATGAATTAATTTGGACTGGCTTAACTTTAAGAAGAAAAGCATGGTTTAGCCTTTTGGCACCAGGTAATTCTGCTTAAAATGAGCCAGTCCAAATTAATTCATTGGCATGTACATATGCTTCCCATGATGCTTTGCATTACTGGGGTATGTGTAATTTGTATTTTCTTTAAAATTTGGCTGTGTGGCCAATATCCTCTAGGATAACTCATGTCCCAGTGCATTCGCTCTGGGGCTGTTTTGCAGTTGCTCTAAAGATATGACTTTTGCTGGTTTGGTGATAAAATGTATGTTGCCTCCGTGGCTGTAAAGTTTTGAAGTTTGGAAATTTCCCATAGTGGCGTGATGGAAGTGTGATGGGACTCCCAAAGGTTGATGCAGTGGTGGGCCATGTGCTCCTATGGGAGATGGATACTATTATGCAGTTATGTGGCTTCAGGGTCCTTTTTTATGCCGTAGTGGGAGCACAGTGCCCAGCTTGCCCTGCACTTCTTCAGGGAGATGACAGTTCATTACAATGTCTGTACACTTATGGATAGATGGAAGTGCAGGGCTCATAGGGCCCTCCACTCCCAAAAACTTATATCATGGGAGTACAGGGCCCAGAGTGTCCTGTGCTCCCCAAAGCATATAAGGGTAAGATTACACTTTCTCAGTAAGTAAGGAAATTCATTGCAAACAACTTCATTGATGCATCAGTTAAGGTTGCAGCAACAAAAGTAAGGAAATGAGACATTGGGGTTTACACCCTAACACCTTCCCCACCTGACCACGACATTTCACTCCACTCACCTTCCATACCAACAGGCAATAGGGTGTGCCATGGGGTCATTGAGCCTAACTCTCACCCCATTCTACTATACTGTACAGTGTCCTCTTTCTTACACATGGAATAGAGTGAGAGTTGGGGCTGATGATCCCAAGGCACACCCCATCACCTATTGGTCTGTGGACAGTGGAGGTGGGGTGGGATGGTTAGGTGGGGGAGGTGTTAGGTTGTCAACAACAATGTCTCCTTTCCTTACATTTGTCACTTCAACCCTAACCGACGCATTAACAAAGTTTTTTGCAATTAATTTATTTATTATGCTTAGTGTCAAATGCAGTTAGGATACAATCAGATTATTTATTTATTTACTTATTTATATTTCTTGTATTTATTATACTCAGTTCCAACTGAGATTAGGATATGATTGATGGGCTAATTTACTTACTTATGTATTAATTTAAGTAATTGATTAAAGCAAGGACTGGGGAGGTATATTGCGACTGGGGAGGTATATTGTGACAAGGGTGGATTTAAACTAGATGGGGGATGGCAAGTGGACAGCAGGTAGGCGGGTATCCAATAGAGTGGAGTCACAGCCTACCCCCCAGGCTAGCAGGGAAGGACTCAGGGCAGCCAAAAAAAGAGGGAGTAGAAGGGAGGAGATGGAAGCTAGTGAAGGGAAGGGGGCATTATGGAGGGTGGTCTCACTGAATGCAAGAAGCCTAGGAAACAAATCTGCTGAGCTACAGGCACACTTAGCAGTGTGGAGGGTGGATATTGCTGCTGTCACAGAAACATGGGCAACTGAGCACCAGGACTGGGATCTGGCAATCCCAGGATACAAATTATACAGGAAGGACCGTAAAGAGGGAAGGGGGTAGGGTGGCAGTCTATGTGAGGGACAGGATCAAATGCACAAGGGACAAGGAAGAAGAAAGGATAACAGAGGCAATCTGGCTGCAGCTCCTAGACTCAAGGGGTAGGAAAGTGAGGTTTGGGGTGGTATACAGGCCACCGTCCCAGTCTGAGGATCTTGACAGGGAGTTAGCGGGACAAATCAAAAATGTATGTAGAAAAGGGAAGGTGGTCATTGTGGGGGATTTCAACTTGCCGGGGGTGGACTGGAGCATTCCGGTCACCTCCAGCACTAGGGAGCAAGTGATTCTGGATGCGATCCAGGAGGGTCTCCTGACACAGTTGGTTAATGTACTTACTAGGCTAAAGAACACTTTAGATCTGGTATTGTCGAATGACGAGGCAGTGAGGGAAACAAAGTAGAGGACCCACTAGCTGACAGCAATCACTAAATGGTGTGGTTTAATATCACAATGTGCAGGGAGCCAGAGAAATCAGTTACTCGGGTGGCAAACTTCAGGGGGGTGGACTTTGGGAGGATGCAGAAAGTACTGAAAGGGAAACTGGAGGGCATAAGGCAGGAGATGGATGTGGAGCAGAAATGGGATATTATTAAACGGGGGGTTACAGAGTCAACAGAAGCCTGCACCATGGCACAGAATAAAAGGAGCAGAGCAAGAAAACCATGCTGGTTGAACAGCGAGGTTGTGGAGGTGGTGAGGGCAAAATGAGTGGTGTACCAGAGGTTTAGGAGGACAGGGAAGGAAGTGGACAGGGAGGAATATGCAAGATGGTCCAGGGAGGTGACTAGAAAAGTGAGAAAAGCCAAGGCCAAGAGGGAGCTAAGATTAGCACAGGGAATTAATGGGGGGGGGGAGACTTTTTCAGATACATCAGGGAGAAAAGGAAGTGCAAGGAGACAATAGTGAGGATCAAAGGGGTGGGGAGTGGACAGAAAAGGGGGAGGAGCAGGCAGAAGCACTGAATGAATACTTTTGCTCAGTGTTCACAGAAGAAAGGGGGGCACCACTACCAGCATGGGCTGGGAGGGTGGGGACAGGTGGAGAGGAGGTGACAGATAGAAGAATTGAGACAAGTAGAGTCCTAGAGGGACTGAGGGCACTGAAGGTAGATACGGCACCAGGGCCAGATGGTATCCACCCCAGGGTGCTGAGGGAGATAGCGGAGGTGTTGGCGGAGCTACTGGCAGATCTGTACAGCACCTCACTGGAGTCGGGATGCGTGCCACTGGATTGGAGGATGGCACATGTAGTACCATTACACAAGAATGGGCCAAGGGATGAACCGGGTAATTATCGTCCGGTAAGTCTAACCTCCATAGTGTGCAAACTCATGGAAATGATACTAAAGGAAAGACTGGTGTCGCACCTGGAGGACAATGGCCTCCAGGATGTGAGGCAGCATGGGTTTGTTTTAGAGAAGTCTTGTCAAATCAATCTCATACAATATTATGACTGGGTGACAGGTGAGCTGGATAAGGGTCATGTGGTGGATGTTCTTTACTTGGACTTCAGCAAGGCCTTCGATTCAGTGCCTCATGGGCGGCTTGGGGAGAATCTAACTGGTGTAGGGGTAGGGGCAAAAATGATGAACTGGATTACAAGCTGGCTGAGTGACAGGCTGCAACGGGTGGTGGTGAGAGGGGAGCTTCCAACTCCAAGGCTGGTGATGAGTGGGGTGCCACAGGGCTCTGTGTTGGGGCCAGTATTGTTTGGGCTCTTCATATCAGACATTGCACATGGGGTGGTGAGCAAGGTAAATCTCTTCACTGATGACACCAAAATCAGAGCAGTGGTGGATGGAGGAGAGGGATGGAAGCAGCTGCAGAGGGACCTATGCAAGCTAGAGGAGTGGTCAGAGAGGTGGCAGCTGGGGTTCAATGCAAAGAAGTGTAAGATTATGCACTTTGGGGTGAAGAACCCAAGCAGACAATAATGGCTGGGGGGGGGTTAAGCTGGGGATCACTGAGGAGGAGAAGGACCTAGGGGTAATGATAACAGGGACCATGAACAACACTGCCCAGTGCAGGAGAACGGCTGCAAAAGTGAACAAAATGCTGGGGTGCATAGCAAGGGTTTTTTTGTCCAGGCGAAGAGTGGTAATCTTGCCCCTCTACAGGTCGCTGGTAAGGCCGCACTTAGAGTATTGTGTGCAGTTTTGGGGGCCATACCTAAAGCATGATATCAGGCTACTGGAGGGGGTGCAGAGGAGAGCAACAAAAATGATATGTGGAATGGAGGGGAGAGACTATGACAGCAGGCTGGGAAACCTGAATATGTACACCCTGGAGGATAGAAGGGACAGGGGTACATAATAGAGACATTCAAGTATCTGAGGGGAATCAATAAGGATGGGGCAGATGGGGTCCAAGTTAAGGAGTGGAGGGTCACCAGGGGCACGGGCTAAGAATGGGGGGATTTAGGAAGGAAATGAGGAGACACTATTTCACAGAGAGGGTGGTAGCAAATGGAACGCTCTACCAGAATGGGTGGTATCATGTAAATCTGTGAACAGCTCAAAAGGGCATGGGACAGGGAACAGGGAGAGTGAGGGTGGGGGAGGTGGGTGGCAGTGGGATGACAAAGGGGGGAAGGGGCAGCTGCAAACTAGGGGTGTTGGCTGCACACTCAAGCAGACTTAGATAGACCCGGTGGTCTGTTTTTGCTGGCACATTCATATGTTCATATGTTCATATGTTCATATTGTTTTAGTTATTTACTATACTTAGCTTCAATTTAGGATATGATACAATCAATGAGCCAATATTTATTTATTCCTTTTTTTAATTATTTATTATATTTCATTAAGTTCCAGCTGAGACTAGGATACAATCAATTAGATTATTTTTATTTTATTGATTGTTGTACCAATTATTATGTTTGCTTGCACGCATGTGCAAGAAACATAGTGCCATCATCAGAGTTTTCGGAGGTGTGGCACCCGTCCTCCAATTCAGTCAGTGTGTTTGCAGGCGCGGCCCCAGTTCTCCAATGCCTGCTCCAGCTGTCTATGACAGCAGTCAAATGCAGTGGCATACAGTTGAAAGGGGGAGCTATGCTTCAGTGAGCAGCAATAAGATATCGCCTGCTCATGCGCGCTACCCCTACACACACACACACACACACACACACACACACACAGGCAAGCATACTGCTATTTCAGGCTACGTCCTCTACCACCCACCCACCACCACCGTTTCCTTGTAACTACTGACAGTATGCAGAAATTGATCGCCGTTTAACGTCAGCTTTATACTAATGTGTATCTTCTTGATAAGCAAGCGCACTGGCAATGTGATGTGCAGTGTGTGGGTTCACCCAAATACAATATCCATACATACTGCATGTCGGCGCATTGGTCTGTCACTAAACTTTAAGCAGATAGCCTAGATGTATAAGTTGGCATGGTTGGCTGCTAGCAACATGAAGAAACACTGAACTTGACCCGTGCAATAAACTGCAGATGGACTGTTCCAGATATGGTGATAATAAGCTCACTTTAGCTGCTCCACTCTAAGTCTTCACCTGAAGCTGTTTCAATAAGTATGCCAGCTTAAACCTGCTCGCTGACCTCATGTTGGGCTCCACTGTCCTGAACAGTATCACAAAGGTGAGCCTGAAAACTACCCCCATGCATGCAGGCTGCTGAGTTTAACAAAATATTCTCAGGCTAAACTGTATTTCATGGGATTGAACTGGAGAACTTGGTTGCTGGCTCACTCGATCTGTTCAGTGACTCTTTAACCAAAACAGATAAGCAAAACAAAATGTCAACTTTTGTTGTAGAGAGGTAAAATCAAAGTCAGCACTGTCCCTGCTAAATACAACAAATTAAAAGGATTACGAGTCTGCATTTTGATTATAGTACCCGTGTGTTTTTCAAATAGAAATTGAATTCTGCTTCAGAAGCACTGCAGTATTGGTTGGTCTGGAAAACACTTAGTCGATAAAGGTGGGTCAAATTGCTGCTTTACAGTAAATGAAGAGGTGCCTCCTCCCCCAGCTGTCACTCTCTGCACATCACAGCATCCTTCAGATAGAAAATAATTGGCCATTTTCCTTGTTTTGCTTAGGAACTGGAAAATGGGGGGGGGTATTACACCATTAGAAATCTGGGACAATCTTTGCAAAATTGTGAGGCAGCTCTAAGGCAAATTAGTTTCTGAACAGTTCTACGCTAGCTACCTATGCACAAAACAAACCGAACCTTTTCATACAGAAAGCAGTCGATTCACTGTATGTCTATAGCTCACTTTTTGTTTTATTTTTAATCAAAGGTGTATGCCTAGAAAGGAATTCGACACTAAAGACTAAATAGGTCTGAATGGTCAGGAAACGGTTCGCTTACCCAATATTATTAAACCAACTTCTTAGAAAAAAACCCGATCACGATATTTAATCTGCATCTCTAGAACATTGTTATTCCTTTACGAGTTTATAAGCAGTGTGATTGTACAAAGCGTTGTGATCGCACTACTCATCTCAGCAATACATTGCTTAGGGACTGCAAGATCTAATAGTTTTTGTACAACAAAAAGCGCCAGTTCTACCAAATCTTGTTCAAAAGAAAGGATTCATTTTAAAAGGTATGTATTTCTCTGGAAGCTTCATAAGCTTTTTGAAAGACCTCTGTCTGCCTCATGCTAGCCTGCTAATGCTGCATAATGAATTACAGGTGACTTCTAATTAAAAATGTCTAAATTCAGTCACCTAAAACAGTCCAATGGGTCAGCCAGCCGGTTGCTTCCTGTGCTTTTCTATCTATCTTTTGGTCTACATTCACTTTCTCCGGTCTTCCCTCTGTCTTTCTGGTTATCTCATACGCCGCTTATCTTCTGTTATTATTTACCCCTCCACCTCTGTCATTCTCTCTCTCTCTCAGGCTAGAGATGCTGGCAGGCCACTCTCCCAGAGCCGACACTGCCCTGCAAGTGTGAATGAGATGATCAGATACCGTATAAGTGGCCCACAGCAAGCAATTGTAGGACACATTTCAACTTGGCCTCGATCACGCAGAGGGGGGAAGACTGGAAGTAGTTGCTGGTCTATGTATTAGTTTTAGACTGCCGTGTTCCTCCTATCCTGCCTGGTCCAGACAGGATAGGAGGATAGGATAGGATTTTGACATTGCTCCCATTCTACGTTTCACTGCTTGTTACTTGTTTTTATTGTATTGCTTCACCTAATTTCCCCAAAAGTCTCTAAATGCCTAACCTCAGCATCTCTCGATATCTCATACACTTTTTTTTGTTTGTTTTGCACATTTGATCAAGCACCACCTTCACTCTGCCAACAAGAGTTAATGAACAGGCAACAGGCACTCACAGATCCCAGGATCGCATTCTGCCATCAGTAGTACCCAGAATTCATCGTGTGCTTAGGATGGAAACCTTTGGCATGACACCATTCATGCTTTTGATCAGAAGATGAAGAAATGAGATAAGGCAAAGATATTTATAATGTTTGTAAACTGTATTAGAGGCAACATCAGTTAATCAGGTCACTAGCGTGCTTTGATAATGATCCATCAATGAAAAGGACTCATAAGCCTTTCCTTTAATCTTTCTTTCTCCGTTCAGAACAAGACAAAGTCAGATACTGCAGCACGTCCTCATAGTTGAAATCCTCTCTGCATCACTGCGGCTGATGCTTCTCTTTGAAGTCTTTCTATAGTATATCTATAGCCATTCTGTAGTATGATGACCAGAACTGGATGCCACACGCCAACTGTGCCTATACAGGGATCAATGCAGTGTTACTATATATTCTGATCTACTTATAATATTTCTCTTAATACAGGAAAAGATTTCATTGCCATTCTTTGCTACAACTTTGCTTTGTGATTCCCATTTTAGTTTCCTTTTTAAACTGCTAACCAAATCTTTTCCCTTCTCTACTGACCTGATTAAAGTGTACTGCATTTAACAAAGTTTACACACATAAATATGTTTGCTTTACCTCCATGGAGAATGACAGAAGTGACAGCAGTCTGTGTCTCTCTCTTCACTCCTGTGCTGTGTGTGTGCGAGAGGGAGATGGAAGAGAGGGAGAGAGTGATTGATCTCCCCGCTAGCAATTAACTTCTGTCTCTTCACTCCTGTGCTGTGAGTGAGAGAGAGAGAGAGAGAGAGAGATGGGAGAGAGAGCGATTGATCTCCCCGCCAGCAGCTGTCAGCACTGTGGGGAGCAAGAGAGAGAGAGAGAGAGACAGTAAGACACATACAGTGAGGACTGTAACAACATGTAGTGGCAGTTCAGCATGCTGCAAACAGCCATGGGACTGAGCGGTTTCTGCATTGATCAATATCTTACTCACCTTTATTGTTCACTCTAAAACAAAATAAACCCATCTCCCCCGTCACCACCACCACCAAAACAAAAAAAAAAAGAAAAACAATTGCGAGTCAAAATTGAAAGCCATTCCAGCACATGACCCTTGCTCTAAAACAATCAACAAATCATTTCTTTGAATGTGGTTAGTATGTCTGGGACAACCATGCACTATCATCCAGGTTATACTATATTGCACCTTGTGACCCTGCATATTCAACCCTAGCATAAGTGCTGCATATTATGGCATGGATCTGATTGAAAGATCACACTGTGACCCCCCCCCAAAAAAAAACACGGCTATAGATAGCATTTTATATACTGAGGGATTACATACATTTTATAGTACTTTGTCTCCACTTTCCTTCTGGGTAGTTCCCTGAGCACCACCAATTATTTATTTCTGTGTTTTTTTTATTTATTAATTTTTTTAACGTACCCAAGGAAGCACAGCTGAGAGTTTTGGTGTGCTATTGTGGCATGCTATAATATAGCGGCTTAGATGCACCAGATGTGTGGTGAGGCTAATCAGGAAAAGGCACAATAAAAAAAAAAACAACTGTACATGTTACATAAAGCAAGTAAAGGCATCAGGAGTTATTCAGAGTGCTTGTAAGCTAGACCTTTTTTTTAAATGTATTGCTTCACCTAATTTCCCAGAAAGTCACCAAATGCCTAGCCACTATGTGTCCCCTAATCTAAATAATCGCCCAACTAACTCCTTGGAGCAGAGCGATCTGCCACTTCCACTGCTTTGATATGTAGAATGCTCATAAAAAAACGGCATCAAACCTGCCCCTCAGCGCTCAGCACACCACTCCGCCACCCAAAAAAAAAATACCTCACACACACACATGACTGCCATGCATGTGCAGTTACTTTTGCATGGTCCACTCAGATTGCTCTACTTTTTAAGGGCTGCAGACCTCTTGGTTTGAAAAAGCGGTCCTTCATTTTGCTTTTAGTAACACCACAGACGCATGTTCACTCTTCAAAACCCAACTGCAAACTCAAGAAACAGGTATGCCTTTCAAATGGCTGATAAAATAAAGTACAACTCCAAAACTCACTGATCTGCCGATCCAGCCCAGGTCATGCAGCACCGCTCACACCTGGGGAGTGATTTCATTATTACGGAGCAAGCATGCAGTTGCAGCTCTGTCTTAAGCTTTTACTGTTGCTGACAAACAGAAACAGCAGCAGCGCAGTGCTGCAGGAGCCCTAATGATCAGCAGATTGCCACTTCCATACAAAACCAAGAAGATAAAAATATATCTGCCCTGACCAAGCAGTGGTTCTGATATATAAATTAAACTATAAGTGCAGGGGAGGTGAGAAAGAAGGCTGATAAGGGCAAGGCGGCTCAGCAGCAGCGGTAATTAGGATTTGATTTATTACATCTAACTTGTTTGCCTTCAGTGATAAAACAAATCTAAGCACAATGGCATTTACTTAAAAAAGCAAAATGTGATGATTGTATGCTTAGATTCATAATCAAATTGTGTAATAAACTAAATGCCAATAATAAGAGTCCCCAACATCCTGAATGCCGGGGCAGTTGAGGGGCTTAGCAAGATAGCAACTCCCCACCCAGCCACACGGACCACGGAGCTGCGGGAATTCAAAGGAGGACAGGACAAAGGATTTCAGGATTGGTGTCCTCCCTCTGCGCTAAGCTTTTCAAAAGTCATCCCTTTCCTTTTGTTTGAAGTCCACTGGAGAGGGCAATCAGACTGCTCCAGGACAAAAGTATGTCAGGCGAGAATAAAGGGACTGCAGCAGCAATAAAAGCCACTACTTACAGGAACGGGGCAGTTGGAGTGAGAGCGGTGCAATACAGGGAGCTTCTGAGAGAGTAACCCCCCCCAGCTTGTACACAACACTGGGCAGTATATCACCAAGAGTACCATGTTTTGACATAAACTACTCACCATGTTCCTGTGTCCTCCAGATGCAGCAAGTGACTAACTAAGAAGTTATTCATCATTTGTACAGTAAGTTGCCCTGGGCAGCTGGGACTGGGTTCTCTGAACCGATGGAGATGGCTGGCAGCATGTCCAGGATGTGGCTGTAACTAGAGGTCACAGGCGGTAGGTCGCAAAGAGAAACAAAACAAGTAAACTTACCCGGTTACCAAAAGCTAATAAATAAATAAGTGACCAGTGGAGGAGCCTGAGTCACAAAAACAAACAAACAAAAAAAAAAAGACTAAGGAGTCCTGTGGCCACAGCCTTAGGCAAATAAATGGAAGGGTGCCGCCCTAGATGGGTAATCCAGAAAACATACACTTCTTTCAACACCCTGGGTAACACAGGATCACCCTCAGCTCTACTGAAAATGCTGCTGCAAGTCAGTACTGTTCAGTATCTGTTGTTCCTTTCAGATAAATTCCAACAAAGCATGCCATATCAACAGGGAAAATTGGGACAGAGTCTTAAAACATTCTCACGCCAGCAGTTTCCTGTACTCTCTCCATAGGTGCCGGAACCAGGGGGGGGCGAAAGGGGCGGTAGCCACTCCACATTTGATTTCTGTATGGCAAAAACTAGTACAGAAAAAGTGCCCTTTGTGCCCTCATAAGTGCCCTTTTGATTCTCAGCCCCCTCAGCTTTTACCATCTTCTGGCACCCTTGACTCTCTCTCTCTCTCTGTCCTCCTACTCTTAAATTATCACATCAGTGACAAAGGTTGCCAGTAAGATGATTGTCTTGCAGATGTATCTGAGTGTGGAATTTCACAATTTTCTTTTTGTGAAGGAAGATGGGAAGCCCTAAAGGAAAGAAAAAAAAAGATACCAGACTAGGGAAAGGAGACAAGCATACGCAGCCGTCTCCTCCACTGGATCCAACTCTCCGACACTTCCAAAGGCACCAATTGCAAGCCACGGGGAAGATATGCAAAGATGAAAAGAAACATGAAAATCCCCGGTGAGGGCAGTTCCACTTGAGAGCCTGTAATTATGCAGCAAAGCCTTTTGTGCTGTTTATGATGTTTTACATACCAATCCTCTACCCTCACCCCACCCCCTATCCCTCCAATTACCACAACCCCAAATGAGGAAGCACCCCACATGCCATCATCAGTTTTGCCCAAAGACTGCCTCTGGGCTTGAATAAGTCAAGCACTAATTAACATTAAATAGCAACAAAATGACATACTGGTAAGCAGTAAAGGGAAAGCAGAGCTTTAAAAATTGATTAGTTTGCTTTCAAATTAATTCCCACTAATTTTTCCAGGTATTTGTCAAGAAATATCATTGGTATATTTTGATAATGACTGTGAGTGAAGCTTTTTGTTGGAGCAATTCCACCTTCAGTGCAATCGGCTTATTTTTGTCTGGGTTTTCCTGCACTGCCACAGCTCTGCTCTATGCTAAGAAGAGCCAGAGAACAAAAAGCGGATTCTTTACTGGAGTGAAGTACTATATATATATATATGTATATATATATATATTATATACACACACACATATACACATGTATTGTGCAATCGGACCTCCTCTGTGTCGAGTACTTCCCCTGCACATTCCGAGGCTCTGCCCTTTGCTCAGGGAGTGCTGATTATATGCTGGTTACACTCTTTATAGGGATCAGTAGTCACATTAAGATTACATTCATGAATACATTATAATAATGCTAGTACTCCAACTGTGCATCTTTGTAACTGAACAATGTTAGAGACCGGTGAAACCTGAGTAGCAAGAGATAAAAAACAAAACAAGAAATCTAAAAAGAAATATGCAGCTTCCGCATACAACATTTGTGCTACTATACCAAAAGCGCTTAATGTGCACAAATCTATTTAAAAACAACATTTGTAAACACTGTAAGCCCCAGGTAAGGGTAAAGACATATTCTACATATTTTCATAATTATAGTGCACTGGTTCCCCCGTGGGGAACATGCCTAATTGGAGTACTGTCAATCAATCAATTAATCAATCAATAATGCTTTATTTCTACAGTGCCTTTCAAATACCAAGGTGCTGGCATTATTATTAATTTATTGATATATTGAGGAATGTAATATCGATGTGGCCACTGGTCCTTATAAAGAGTCTGGACAGAATCTGAAGCTCCATCCCCAGATGAAGGAGCTGAGGCTTCAAATGCACATGGGGATTATTGGCCACAGAGGAGACACCATTGCGCATTATGTGTATGTATAAACAACTTTAACTTTTGTTAATTACGTTGAATCCCGACTGCAGTTCTCCCTTTTTTGTTACAGAGCACAGATTAAGCACTGTTTGCCATGGCAGGCAGCCTAATCACACACTGTCCAGGACTGTTGGGGTAAATGGGGTGATTTAGTAATAAGGGACTGTGACGAGGAAAGAACAATGTAAACAAGAAGACAGATATGGTAGAACAGAAGGAACGCAATGCAGAATTTGTCACCTAAGAGAGATACAGTACAATGGAAGAGGTGTCAGACAGAGAGAAAGGTATTAAACCTGGGTGTATTAAAGTGCAAATAGTTTGATGAACTGAGCAAACTTTTGCAATACTCGTATCTAGTCAAGACAATAGTTGGCTGAATTTGAGAGACAGAGACCAAGAAGTATGAACAAGGACTTCGGGGGTTAAAGGGCTGAGCTGTGGCTATCTTCCGTCGCCCACCTCTTCACCAAGGACTTTAAAAGCTATTCTTAAATCTAATTAGCTGCAGGAGACCCGCTCCTGCTGTCTGGATACCAGTGAGGCATTGACTGAGATTGTTTGGGTAATTAAGGAGCCTACCACAAGGCGCAGAAAAAAGGGGCCATGTTTGAAAATTGAACTGGATTTTAGCTCTTTAAAGTGGTGGGCTTTCCAACACCTTGATTGTGTCTGCAGAGCCTGCAAAGGACTTCAGGGGTTAAAGAGCAGAGCTGCAGCAATCTTCTGTTACCCACCCCCTACACCAAGGAATTCCAAAGCTATTCTTCAATTTAATTAACTGTGGGAGATCCAGTTACCAAAGGCACTGACTGAGATTTTTTATAAATGTGTTTGAATTTACTGCCTGCCCCCCCACCTCAGAAAAAAAACAAAAAAACCTGCATCTATATGCCACAGAAAAAGCCAGGAGTGTAAAAATGATTGATATTCTGTTTTCAACAAAATAAAGGGGAGAGGCGTCTTTGTTTTTTTCATACAGTAGTGGGACCCAAACCTTGTTTCCATATATTGCATCACTCCAAGAACTATTACTGCCATGTGTTCCATTTTTCTTGGATGCAAACTTAATTGAGACTGCTATTTTTAGTCAGCCTATTGAGGACCTTAACATGCGAATACATACAGTATATTAGATTAGGATTTCCTCCCAGGGAAATACATCAACGCTTCCTTGCTAAAGAGAAGCATTGTGGCTGTTTGCTTTGGACACCCTGATTGATCTGGGGTTAAAGTAGCGGTTTGAGATTTCATTGTTCCTGTAAGAACCCTGGTTCTACCAGTTTTGCTTTTTCACTAATTTGTCATATAGCGAATACCCCTAGAATGTGTCGCCATTCTCTATACTGTACGTTGATCTGTAGATCATGTAAATAAATTTCAGTATGGATATGTAATTATAATATATCCACACTGTCTCTGTTTTTTGTTTATGTGTGTAACTGAAGCCCTTATGTGCAGCTGGAATGTCTTCATCCATGGTTAAAAAGAGACACTACTATAAGGATGCAAGACCATTGGCAAATTCCTGGACATGTTTCCCTGGAAGGACATAGCATTCTAATATATGAATGTACATTTTTAGGTACTGAATCAACTGGCTAAATTAGCAGTCTCAAGGACGCTTGACTCCAAGGGAAAACCAGAACACATAGCAGTAATGGTTCATGGACTGGTGCAATATATGTTAACTATGTTTGAGTCCCACCACTGTATGGGAAAACAATCTGTCTGTATTTCTTCTGAATCTGGAAATAACATATGCTATTATACCTCTTTTTGAAATTTAAACCATGTTTTACAGATGTTTTGTGCTGTTTAAAGTAATTTGTGCATTTATATTGAGGGTCACTTTCATTATACTGTAGGCATGGGAAACAATGTGATTATGTCATGTATCTTAGATATTTAAACAGGACATACACATTTGTAGATTGACTGATCTGGTGTAAAATGCCTAAATCAGTGAAATTCTTTGTTTTTACCAGTCTACAGGCAGTCAAAATTCCAGAATGTTCCCAGGTTTTCCAGTAAAAACCGAACACCAGTGGCATTGAATATCCTGACATTATAGGGCTCAAATAACTATCACAATTTGATTCAATGTAAAATTGATAATTGTGTAGGTCATCAGACTTAATTTTTTACAGCCTAAAACACTATTCTGCATACATTGTTCAAGAAAAGACAGAATTGAAAACATGTTTTTGGTTTTTTCAGCAGTATTAAAAGCAGAGCCCCTACCTAGCAAGTTTGAGTAAACTATGCAGACTGGTACAATCAGATATAAAGCAGGTCTTGGTTTAAAGCCCTTTCTACTGATTTATTTATTTTTAAACAAGGAAAAGGGTTATTTCATTAGTTACGTGTCACTGCAGGAATAACATTCAGCCTTCTTTCCAAATGTACTCTCATATTATTGCTTAACACTGATTATATTTCTGTGGAGAGATGTTTGAAAATATGTTCCCATGTTTTAGGTATAGTGAGAAGTTCAAGATGTTCCATAACAGTTAATGATGACGTAATTATTACTTCTTAAGACAATTTAAACATGCAGTCTTATTCTGCCATGTGTTCAAAATCCTAGTGGGAATAGGTTTGACAACACTGAGATCAGTATGCCGCGGTGTGTAGGTGTATGTGTGTGGTTGCAGTACTTCTTTCTGAATATGTCTAACACTGTCTGTGCATGATTCACTGAAAATGACAAGGCAATGCGTTACATGTTTAAAAACTAAAAGAAAGAAAACTAATGGTTGCAAAATACTGCCCCATGCTGGCTTTTGCTAAGGAAAACAAGCTCATAAAACATATGTCATGGAATTCGAGTATTGCACGGACACGGATGTCTTACTTTCTTCAAGAACCAGTTGCACAATGCAGCACTGAATATCAGGAGCCCTCCCACAGCTTCCCTGTCCCAATGGGTCTCCAGCTCAAGAAACTGCTTCTTCTCAAACTTGACAATTTGGACGTAGGGGTAATTTATTTGGGGGTCTGTTACTGGGAAATAATCAATAAACCCTACCGAGTAATTAATGCATAAACAAACAGCTGTCTACAGAGCTTTAGATAAACCAGTTACAACAGCAAGCAGCACTCCTTGTACAGATATGAGTATACCACTACTCGGCGAAATTGTTTAATAGCCAGGAAGTCAAATTGGGTTTACAGCGGTCACTCAGACATCTCGGCAATTAAAACAGCACATCTACATGCAATAAAACACACAATGGATTATTTTATATTCAAGAGTTAAAGTTCCTGATACTATAAACAATGTGATAAACACTAGTCCCAAAAAAATATTTATTGATCATATTTATTTTGGGGTCAGTATTTATTTGTAAGAAATTGTTAGTGCCAGCAGGTATTTTCCCTCATTGCTCAATATAAAACACCGCCTTCAATCAAATTTAACCCCCCTTTGTACAGGATATAATATAGATTTCTATCCAAATGAACACACACACATACACACACAACATCTCTCTCTTTCTCTTTTGAACCTCTCTTTCTATATATATGTACTGTACCAAAAACTTTTAATTATCATCTTGATTATTTTTAGTTGCAGGACATGCAATACCAGGGAAAGGAAGTGTGTCTGGAAACCCCAGTTCCTACCAAAAAACATTTAATTGTTACATGAGAACTGGCCAATGTGGATTGCACCAGTAAGACATACAGAAATTAAAGGCGACCTTTTGCAATAGCAGGTAACCTCCGTTGCTGCGGTTCCACTGTTGTAAAACTGGGCTGATTTTGAGAAAACGAAATGTTGTGTAACACTCAAAAGATTTAACAAAAAATGTTGGTACAGTTTTTTGTAATAATTCCTAGCTAATCTTACTTCATAATGGGTCCTCCGTTCTTTGTTGCCACACATCCAATAAATCAGAGTGGCTGTTACAGAATTAATGTGTGATCACACCAGCAAGCTATATAAAACAAATGGTGACCTTTCTGAATAGTAGGTGACCTTCGCCAGTGTGGTTCCACAAGTGTAATGTAAAATAAAATATGTCACATATGTCAGATAGAGATGATTTTGAAAAAACACGGAAGGATGTGTAGCACATAAATGATCTAACAAAATCCGAAGGTGCGCTCTTTGTAATAATAGGAAATGCTAGTTAATCTTATTTTTTACCAGGTTTACTGCTTAGTGTTGCTACACATCTAATAAGGATTTTACATCTGGCTTTCTGTTTACTGTTGTTCCCCTCCTAATAAACTGGTCTGTTTTATACAATGATTTATAATAAGAGTTTGAAATTTGGGGTAATAAAACAACATGAAGGGGTGGTTGACTTTTTGCAATGATTGATGACCTCCAATGTGAAAAAGCAGCCCTGGGCAGAATAAATATAAAACTTAGCCCTATTTCTTTTAAACATAGTAATGGGCTGCCCAATAATATTTTGTTTTAATACAAGATGTTGGAATTTGGGAAAATGAAATCAGATAAAGTGGTCATGGACCCTCTTGTAATGATTGGTGATCCCCGCTGTGAAATCAGTTCTGGACAGAATACATAAATACAAAATTCAGCCCTTTTGCAAGGAGGCTCATACATATTGCCTCTGTGTCACTTGTAGTGTCTACTGTTGTGGTTTCTAAAGCTGATTTTTGTGTACACATAAAACAATTTTATTAGAAAAAATGTTTTTCAAAATTAACTAAAGGAATATTGTTAATTAATCAGCTTAAGAGGAAAAAAGCTTAACACACGATTTCTTTGTCAAACTCACTGTATAATTGATTAATACTGGTGTATGGAATTTCATTAATTATGCGGGGGTATTTAGACAGTGATGTTTGATGATTGACTCCACCCCCTGAGGAAGACCCAGGTGGTTGGGTTGATATGTAGGGGAGTTAGTCCTGGTATTGACATGCTGATTCAAAATAAAATATTCAGCTTCTGATTTATGTCAGGATACTCTGGTGTGTGCCCATTTCCTTCCTTGTTTACTTAATGATTCTCTCCTATACCTGCACCCTCGCTCTCCTCACCACCTTGCCTGCTTCCCTCTGTTTATCAGGTATACCACCATGTCCTCCTCCCTCACCTCTGCCATTTTCTTAGAGGACATAGCAATCTCTTTTTCCTTCTGCTTTTGCTCACTTCTGTTATGCAGAGGTTATTTGCTTCAGTTATACCCTCCCTTATTTTTGTCCACTGTGCCTCCAACCCTCTCTGGCAGTACCCCCTTCAAAGCAGTTTCTGAGGCAGTCCCCCCATTTCTTTAACATGAGACCTTCTAAAATCCAGGACCCTCATCTTCATGTGGTTAACCTCTGTTCCTGTCTTGATGTTAAACCACACTGTACAGTGATCACTGGTATCCAAGGGACTGCCCACTGTGATGTCTACCATGCTGACCCTGTTTATAGGTGCTAACACCAGCACTGCCCCATCCCTAGTGCGTTATTTGACTAGCTGCCTGAGAAAAGCTCCTGCAGAGAGCCAAGGATGGCCCTACTCCTTGCAGAACCAGCTGTTGGAAGGTTCCACTCCACATCTGGCAGACTGAAGTCACCAGCTAGCAACGCCTCCCCCTTACTTGCCATTCTGATTATGGCTTCCCCAAGTGTCATATCCTACTCCTCACCTGGTGCTGGAGGCCTGTACACTACAGATTTTGGACCTGGAGCTTAGTAAGCCTAAGTAAATTGAACCCACTGGCAAAATGCAAGCTTCACCCATTTTCATTGTGGTTCAGTAAGACAAAACAAGTTAGACGCAAGCTCCAGTCAGAATGTCAGTGTGTCACTGTTATTTTTTTAATAGCTTTGATTTTTACATTAGATACATACTAACATTGCACTGTGAACCAGTGATCAGATTCATGTTTGGCCATTAAAAAATAACAGTGCCGCACTGACATTCTGACCTGAGCTTGTGTCTAATTTACTTGTCTTACTAAACAAACTGAAAATGTGGTGACTTTGCAGAAATAAGGTTCCCCAGAAATACGGTTTGAAAATCACTGACTGGGGATCGAACCTGTGTGGCCAGGACTAGGGGGCCAATGTGCTCTCCATGAACCCTTGTAAGTTCATGAATTTGTAATATCTTCAGTCTAGATTTTCACCAGTGGCATTTTTCTGCACTTCCTTGTGAACAGTACAGCTGTCATTTTTCACACCATAGCCGTTATGTGTTTTCGCACTTCCAGCGCAGAAATGCGTGGTCGCTGTGGGAAATCATTGTTCAGGACAGATTAAGAAAATCATAGTGACACTGCTCATGAGTGGAGGTCCCAAAATGCCTGTGCTGACAATCTGCTATAAAAAATCCCCAAACTACTTACATTACGGCTGTGTGTTGCGCAGTTTCTATGCACGCTCCTGTCTTCACCAGTTTTTTTAATATTTCCACTGCAGATTTCCAACATTGTCATTTTTACACCTCCCCATGAACAGTACAGATGTCATTTTTCACATCCTGTTCAAAATATGTTTTTGCACCTGTGGTGCCAAATGGCGTAGTCGCTGTGCAAAATCAACTTTCGACTAACTAACTGATATTGCCACTGTTCATAAGGTGGGGTCACAAAAAACCCATGTTGAAAATTTGGAGTGCAAATACCAAATACCCTGAAGTGTTAGGGTTTCCGACCTGTAGAGACTGACAGGCAACAGGGGTGTGACTTGGGATTTTTGCCTGTAATGCTCATACCATTCCACCTCCACCCACACCCTGCAGCCAGTGACAGGCATCAAGGTGTGCCTTGGACTCTTCGCCCCAAAGTTCACTCAGTTCTCCTATACTGCACCCATCTCACCATATTCCTCATGGAATGGGGTGAGCATAAGGGCCAAAGACCCCAAGGCACACCGTGACACTTGTCGGTGTCTGCAGGAGTGAGTGTGGTGAAATGGTGCAGCCGTTATGCATGACGACCCAAAGGCACACCCCAGTACCTGTCAGTCTCTTCAGGGTGGTGGTGAGGTTGGCTTCAGTTCAATACTTCACTGCCATTCCTATTATGCAGTGGTCTAACTCCTACACTGCCAATGCCAATGCCAGCAAGCAAACATTCGGCATTGACAAATGCTTGTTTTTAATTTCTTATACCATGCTTAGTTTAATTCCATCTGAGGTTATGATATACTTACTTGACTTAGTTTAAGTTAGATAGTTACTGTAGTTAGTTAGTTACTGTAGTTAGTAAATTAGCTAGTATATCACGCTTAGTTTAATACCAACAGAGACTTGGATACTATGAGCATTTTATATTATTATTATTTATTTATTATACATAGTTAAGTTCTAACGGAGGTGAGAATACAATGACATTATTTTTTTATTGTATTTATTATTCCACACTTTAAGTTGATTTGAGGCTGGGCTATAATCACTAAGCCTAGTTTTATGTTATTGATTGTTTTATTGATTTATTTATTTTAGCATTTATTTATTATGCCATGCTTAGTTTAGTTCCATCTGAGGTTACAATACAATTAATTGGCTTAATTTTATTTTATTTATTTATTCATTTATTTATTTAATAATTTATTTATTTATTTCATTGGTTATTATACCACACTTAGTTTAGTACCAACAGATAGCAGGATAGTACAAGGTTCTGCAGTTGGGGACAGGAAATCCAAGAAATGAATACTGGATGGGAGGTTAATTTGGAGCAGATCTCAGAAGAAAGGGTTTTAAGAGTTTCAATAAGTGAAAACCTCAAGACCACAGCCCAGTGTACCAAGACATGTGGGATACCTAGTAGGATGCTGGGATGCTTAGAATGTGTATTCTCATGTAGATGGAAAGAGGTGATAGTACCATTGTGTAGGTCCTTGGTAAGGCTGCACCTGGAATGCTATGCACAGTTTTGGAATTCTCCCCCTTAAAAAGGGTAAGGACTGTCTGAAGTTGATCCAAAAGTGAGGTACTAAAATGATTCATGGTTCTTAGTGGAAGATTTGTAAAGGAAGATTAACAGACCTCAGTATGTATTCCCTGAAGGTCAGGAGAAAGAGGGGGACACGACTGAAATCTTCAAGTACCTGAAGGGTATTAAGAAAGTGAACAGCCACCAACATCAATTTAAGCTTAGTGAGGGTCCGTCGTAATAGTCCACAACTACAGACTGGCAAGGGGAATAGTAAGAAAGGACATGAGGAAATACTTCTAAATGGAGATGGGGGGTTGGAAAAGTGGAATCACCTACTAGAGAATCTGATAAATGTAAAAGTCAGTGATAATGTTCAAAAGAGGGTCGGCTATTTATATGGGAATGGTGAAGATGTATGGGGGAGGGATAGGAGAAAATGGGAGAGGTGGCTTAGCTCAAGAGGCACTGAAGGATGACTGATTGACTAGATGCCTAGCCAGTGCTAGGCTGGAAAGGCCTAGGTATAAACCTATCAGATTAGATGGACCGCATGTCTTTTTCTATCTGTAAACATCTCTGTATCTAGAAATTGCAAACATCAACTTCCAGGCCTGTGCAGAGCTTCCATCAATATTATTTTACATTTAGTGTTTGTTTGCTTACCCTTTTTTGACAGCTTAATGTTATGAGGACAATGTTTAATGAATATCCTTGATTCTACAGTGAGAGCCAATGGCGGACAACTAAACATTTGAATAAAGTTAAAGATCATCATCCTGCTGAGACAAGATGCATGGCTACTGTTGTTATGGCTGTCATTCCTTGTCTACCCCCCCAAGTGTCATCTCCCCTAGGAACAAGACTCTTTATGGTGAGCCATTTGTCCTGAAACACTTGCAAATTTCCACATGTGGAGGCATCTTGAACTATGATAGAAGTAATGGAAAAAGGGTACAGTATAGCCAGGGTGGATTTGAAAGCATAGTCATATACCACATCCTCCATAGTCAAAGGCTGGGAAAGGTAACGTCACAATCATCTCATATCAGACCAAGAGAGTATCCAGGTTTGTTTCCTGTATGGGTACCAAGCTTGGGTAGGATTTTACTGTGGACAGAGCTTGGGAAAGATGTTGCTGTGGATAGCATAAATATGAACAGAGAAGTCAAGAAGGCAGTCCCTCTCCCACCCTTACAGCCGGAGCAAGGGTTAAGCCACAGTAGTCCCAGTCATTGGAATGGAGAATTGTTTGGAGGTAGAAAAAATATTAGGAAAAAATGGGTCCTTACAGAAAGTCAGGACATTCTGTGTACCAAAGGCATTAAAGGGTATGACAGATAGTAGGGTAGGCTCAAATTCCCTATGAATTAGTACTTCTTTGAACAGCATACTTTTTGGTCCCTTCTTAGGTACTGGGGAGGTGGGCTTTAAATGCATCTAGAGTTCTTTCATAACACACTGGTGGAGTGCACTCATCCCTTGCCTTAAAGAGCAGGACATAACAATGCAGTGAAAAAGTTATTTTTATTTCATAGCCAGTAACATCAAAAGCAGCAAACACAGGTGAGCTAGGTGCTGGGTGCCAAAGTGTCTGTCTTCCTAATGTTTCACCCCAGTCAATCAGGGTCTTTGTCAGAGGATATGTTGGCCTTCAAACATACATAATTTTAAATGCCTCACCTATACCTAGCTCACCTGTTTTTGCTGCTTTTCATGTTAGTGGCTATGAAAAAAAAAGACCTTTTTTACTGCACCACTTTGTCCTCCTCTTTAAAGCAAGGGGTGAGTGCTCTCCATCAGTGCATCTTTAATTTATTGTAATTTGGAGTAGCACCGCCATCCCAGTACTCACCTTTACCTGTGACTGTGGGACCTAGAGTTATTTCTGACTTTAAATGACTATGTTACTATAGGTACTGAAATACCAAAATTTAGAACAAAAACTGTATGCTGTGATTTTGCAATAACCTGATTTTTTTCCACTCTGTTCCATGCAGGCAATCAAGGGCCTCACAGGAAAGTATGTATACGTGTTTCAACATCAGTTTTATTAAGCAGTGTGTTCCCTGTATACAGATTTTGTAAAGATTATGACCTTTATTTACAGGTTCTCTAATAATCAACAAAAGGATAATGAATCTGGGAGTGATGGATCTGAGAACAGTGATTCAGAGGAGGAGGAGGATGAATCTGGGAGTGATGGATCTGAGGACAGTGATTCAGAGGAGAAGGATGAATCTGGGAGTGATGGATCTGAGAACAGGGATTCAGAGGAAGAGGAGGAATCCAGGAGTGATGGATCTGAGAACGGGGATTCAGAAGAGGAGGATGACTCTGGGAGTGATGGATCTGAGGACAGTGATTCATAGGAGGATGAATCTGGGATTAATGGATCTAAGGACACAGAATCGAAGAATAGTTTGGTAGCCCATGAGCTGAGCCTCGGGGTGTACAAGGGCCATCTGCAGTATAGCATTTGGAAGGACATGAAATCCATCATAAGCCCCTGTGAGATACATTGATAACTTTATTTTGAAATTGCTAATTTATGTCTAGAAGGTTAAAACGCCAAGCTATGAGCCTAGAGATCCAGTAGACTGGGATTTGAAACCCACAACTGCCACTTGCATACCATGTAACCATGAGCAAGTCACTTAGCCTCCCTGTATTACTAGGATGCACCAGAAAATGAACTTTGGCTCAATGTGCTTTTCCTGGCCCAAAACTCTAAAATAAAATAAACTGTATTAGCTTTGAAGTTCTTATAAATACATACGCCATCCATAATACAGTAAGTCAAATTGCTCAAACAGACTTCTAATCATTTTGCTGCTGTATATGTCCTAGCATTCCAAATTGTCTATTTTCCATTATGGTTTTTCTCATCTGATGGCAACCCCAGACCATCACTTACTTCCTCATAGAGTTACTTGTTATCCGCCATTTACCCAGGACCACGATAGTGATGGGTAGTCTACCATCTCAGTTGTACGTGAATCTGTGTGTGTGGGGGGGTGTCAGTGAAATGGCAGACTGGGGATTTTGTCCATCCAGGTTCCTGGTTTCCCATTTAGGGTGTAGGTGTACAATGACAGGCCCGCAGGTGTACAATGACACATGCAGGTGTACAATGACACAGACACAGGTGTACAATGACACACACACATGTTCAATGACATGCATGCAGGTGTACAATGACACATGAACAGGTGTACAATGACATGAATGCAGGTGTACAGTGACACACATACAGGTGTACAATGACACACATGCAGATGTACAATGGCATACACACCCACACACATGTGTACAATGACACACACACACAGGTGTACAATGACATGCTCTCAGGTATACAGTTGCATGTATGCAGGTGCACAATGACATGCATGCAGGTGTACAACACCCCCAATATGCGGCCACCTACCCTCCACTAGGTAGCAGGTGAGCTGGGGGACCCAGCATTCCCCTTTCTGGAGGAGGAGAACTTTCCTTGAGAATCTGTATTATAGTTTCTAAACAAAAACAGAGTGTAACATAACTGCTGAATAATAAATACCAGGGTGCATAGTCATAACTGCAATATATACAATATGTACAGAAAGGGAGATAGAGAAATCACTTGGAAATAAGACAGTTGCTATTAAGAAAGTTGGATACTGAGAAGGTACAGAATAAGGTCTTGTTTCCATCAAGTAACACTGGAGAAGAAAAACGTATCTGGAATTAAACTCATCCATGTAACTAATAAAGGGATTCCATATCTCTTTGAATAAATCCAGTTTTTCCAAAGCAATATGATTCAGTCTTTCATTAAAGGCTTGCCTTAAAAATTTGATTTGAATCCAGCCCTCTAAGGAAGAAGTATAGGGTGCTTTCCAGTATGATGATTCTTTTTAATCCTAAGAATGCTGTTAGCAACCAATATTGTTTTTTTTTTTGTTTTGTTTTTTTGGTATTGCATGGAGTTTATGGCAATCTCCAGAATGCATAGTTAAGGATCAAGTAGAATCGACCTTCTACATACAAACCTGTGAACAAAAATCTATTATTCGCTTTCATATTTTAGAAATCTTTTGGCAGGACTACAAGATATGGAAGAGGTTCACTTGATCCTGATCACATCTCCACAGATATCCTTTTCAGATGGGATTATTTTTGAATGGATTGAAGGAGTGTAGATGTTATGTAGTAATTTATACTGTGTCGCTCTTCCCTGCAGTTCCCTAGAGCTCTTCAGAGCATTATTCCATGAATTCCCCCCAAGTTTTGTACTAACGAAGACCCCTGTTCTGCTTCCCACTTTATCCTTGAGCTGTCAGTGACATCAGTTGTAATGTTGTTTGAAATACATTTGTATCGTCTCCCCTGATGCCCTTTTACCTTAAGAAATGTATCCCATTCAGAATCCTGCAGCCCTTCTGGGTCTGTACTATAGATAATTCAGTTGCTTGTCTAATTTGTAGGTAAAGGAAGCAATCCCATATATCTAGTCCAGATGCTTGATTGATGTTAGTGAAAGCTTTGATTGTGTTAGTTTCCTTGTTCCAAATTTGTTCTATGTTAACTATTCCTTTAGGTTTCCATCTTGGTTCTCTAAGCCTCATACTTTCATATTTAATCATGAGATTATTCCACAAGGGTATTAAGTTATGAGGTATGGTTTTCCATTTTTCAGTTTTATCATTACTTTATATGTTTTTAGTGCTTATGGAATTGTCAGGTGACTTTTAAGAGGTTCTTTTAAAGGAATGACTAGGAAGGCAGTGAGCATATTTGGGTTCAATAAGTTGTTTTTGTTAGTGGACCAGATGGGGCCAGGAATAGTAGCATTGTAATTGAGGAGGGATATATGTGTTTCAAAATGAAGGAGTGATGGTTTAGGAGTGATGGATAGAAGTCTGGCAATGCAAAACCACCCTTTTCATTTGGCAACCAGAGTTTTTTAAGGCTAAGTCTAGGCCTTCTACATTCCCAAATTAATTTTGAAAGGAGTCTGTTGATCTTTGCAAACTAGATTTTGTCAATTTTGATTGGCAAGGCATTTAAAATATAAAATATTTTGAGCAAGCTCACCATTTTAATTGAATTTATGTGCCCCTACAGTAATAGGTTGAGTTTACTCCAGCAGTCTAGGTCTGTTTCAAGTTTCAACAACAGGGGTTGAACATTGCAGTTTATTAACTTTTGGAAATTAGATGTGATACATATTCCCAAAGTGTTTCAGATGAAATATTTATTTATTTATTTGCTTTTGTTAACCGGGCAAGCACACTAGACAACCAAGTGCCTATTTTCAGGTGCTACCCGGAAGATTACAGGGTACATTCATGAACATCAGGCAAAAACAAGTAAAGGTTACATTTAAGTGCATCATGCCACAAGATCAATACAAGCAACAACCGGGGTTAACAATGCAGGCAGCAGGTCAATTACCAGTCTGGTACTCCCATGATTGGCAGTGTCCGACAAGTCAGACAGCGACGCAGCGAAGTTTGCAGGTTGTGAGAGAAGAGGCACATTGGGACAGAGGAGGTAGCAGAAAGTGGAAATAGATCAGTACCTATGCACACACTGAGTGATTAAGGATTTTACTTGTGACAGTATATTTGTGGAACAGGATATGTTTAGAGGAAGAAATTCTGACTTGTTCCAGTTAATTAATAGCCCAGAAAATTCTCCAAATTAATCTAGTATTTTCAGGATAACCTTAGCTGACTGTTGAGGGATTTGAATGGATAGTATTAGATTGTCAGCAAATGCTAGGCATTTACTAGATTTTTTTTCCCAGTTGGAAGCCCTTCTATTTTGTTAGCCTTTTTCTAGTCTTTTAATTAGGGGTTCTTTCGCTAAGGCAAACAGGGCAAGGATTAATGGATAGCCTTGTCTGGTTCCACAACGTAAGGAGAAATTCTTGGACCTTATTCCACTGGTATGGACTGATACTTTTGGATTGTTATAAAGTATTTTTACCCACTGAATAAAGGTATCAGGAATGTCAAAGCATCTCCATATATGGAAGAGATAATTCCATTCAATGGAATCATATGCCTTTGTGGTGTCAAGCATTCGGAGGGCTAGATGCTTCTTATTTTTGGATGCAGACCACAGGATATACACCATCCTACTGATGTTATCAGACCCCCAGCATCCTAGAATGAAGCCCATTTATTTGGGTCCTATTAGCTTAGTAATGACTTTCTGTAGATGTATATGCTAAGAAGTTTTGCTAATATTTTGTAATCCGTGTTTAGTAGTGATATCAGTCTGAAGTTTGTGCAGAATTTGGGATCTTTATCTTTTCCGGGGATAACCACTATTAATGCTTCATGCATAGATTGTGGTAAGCTGTTAAGAAGTCCAGGGTCTCTGAAGACATCTAAGAGTTTATGTGTAGTTACTTGTGAGAATGTGGAATAAAATTCTGAGGAAAGTTCATCTGTGCCTGGTGCCTTCACCTTGAGGAGCCTATTAATCACATAATGTATTTCCTCTTTAGTAATTTCAGTGTTAAGACTTCTGGGGCTCAATATTCAAAAATGTGCATGGACACTAATGGGTCTTTTCCCATCGCAAACCGGGGTTTGTGCTGGAACCCCATATTCAAAAGGGGCTGTTGCTCGGGCCAAAAGGGTTAGAGCCCACACAAAGCATAATGCATCTGTGCAGGCAAGGGGAAGGGTGTGGCCATTAATATGTGCACAACCCCATATTCAGCAGCTCTGTGCTGCTCAAAAAGGTTTAGTGCAATCCTGTTGCACAGCGTAAATACTGCTAAACAAAACCCTGACTTAGCACCAGGCAACACTAATGGCTACAAGAGGTAATATAGCCACTGAGCTGGTTGGCTGCTCAGGGAGCACAACCATCCCATGTGGTCTGTGCCCCCTCCCCACTGATTACCAGCCCTATCTGTAAGGTACTAGTGGTACCCCCCAATTATTGCCAGCCAAGTCTGTAAAAGAAAAGTATCCCTGGTACAAGTAGTATCCTCCCCTGATGATCGCTGGCCAGTTCTGTAAATGAAAAGCATTCCTGGTGCTAGTAGTACACTGAACCCCCTGCCAAGCACTTTCCCATTCTGTAAATGAAAAGGATCCCTGGTGCTAGTGGTAACCCTCTTCCCTCTGATCACCAGCCCCGGCTTACTGAACATTATCCATGGTGCTAGTGGTAACCCCCCTCCCTCCCTCCAATCACCAGCCCTGGTTTACTGAATATTATCCCTGGTGCTAGTGGTAACCCCCCCCTCCAGTCACCAGATCCAGCTTACTGAATATTATCCCTGGTGCTAGTGGTAACCCTCCCTTCCTCCGATTGCCAGGCCCAGCTTACTGAATATTATCCCTGATGTTAGTGATAACCCCCCTCCCTCCAGTCACCAGCCCCGGCTTATTGAATATTATCCCTGGTGCTAGTGGTAACCCTCCCTCCCTCCGATTGCCAGGCCCAGCTTACTGAATATTATCCCTGGTGCTAGTGGTAACCCTCCCTCCCTCCGATTGCCAGGCCCAGCTTACTGAATATTATCCCTGATGCTAGTGATAACCCCCCTCCCTCCAGTCACCAGCCCCGGCTTATTGAATATTATCCCTGGTGCTAGTGGTAACCCTCCTCCCTCCAATTGCCAGCTGGTAAGTAAAAACAAACCTCCCTGGTTTCAAATGGTTTCTCTCCCCCATGGGCATACACCCCCCCCTCACCTTAGCATTATCCATGGTGCTGCAGGAGCATGTGGTGACCAGCACAGACCTCTTCACAACTCCTCAGCTGGCCATCGTACTAGAGGCAGGATGTGCGCCTCTTATGTATAGAACTGGGTGACGTGCCCTGTCCTATAAATAAGAGGTGTGCTCCTTGCCTGTACATAATAATTTTATAATAATATTTTTATTTATATAGCGCAATTCCAATATCAAAGCACTGCACATGAAAACATATCACAAAACAATTTAAAAAAGTCTTACACAGATTCAACTTCAATTTAAAATTTTTCACCATTCATAAATATGAGTTACTAAAAGCCTATTGGAAGAGATGCATTTTCAAGCTGGTTTTGAAGTTCTCCACAGTCCTGCAGTCTCTAATCTGATGAAGTAGAGAGTTCCACAGGGATGGTGCTGCAAACATAAATGCTCGAGTCCCAGATGTTTTTAGCCACACCTGTGGAACCTCTAACAACCCCTCGTCAGTCGAGCGGATGGCCGGGGCTGTACATATGGCAGCAGGTCAAGGAGGCCTGAGGAGGGTGGTGCCAGTTGCTGTATGCTCCCATGGCACCACAGATAAATGCTAAGGTGAGTGGGGGCTACTGGAGAGTATGCCTGGTGCTTCAGGGTGGAGCCACTGGATGCCAGGGAGTTTTGGTTTTACTTCCCGACTGGCAGTCAGAGGGAGGGAGGTTACCACCAGCACCAGGGATAATATTCAGTAAGCCAAGGCTGGTGATTGGAGGGAGGGGGTTTCTCACTAGCACCAGGGATACTATTCAGTAAGCCAGGGCTGGCGATTGGAGGGAGGGAGGGTTACCACTAGCACCAGGGATAATATTCAGTAAGCTGGGCCTGGCAATCGGAGGGAGGGAGGGTTACCACTAGCACCAGGGATAATATTCAGTAAGCCAAGGCTGCCGATTGGAGGGAGGGGGTTTCTCACTAGCACCAGGGATACTATTCAGTAAGCCAGGACTGGTGATTTGAGGGAAGGGGGTTATCACAAGCACCAGGTATAATATTCAGTAAGCTGGGGTTGGCGATTGGAGGGAGGTGGTTACCACTAGTACCAGGGATAATATTTAGTAAGCTGGGGTTGGTGATTGGAGGGAGGTGGTTACCACTAGCACCAGAGATAATATTCAGTAAGCTGGGGTTGGCGATTGGAGGGAGGTGGTTACCACTATCACCAGGGATAATATTCAGTAAGCTGGGGTTGGCGATTGGAAGGAGGAGGTTACCACTAGCACCAGGGACAGCTGGAGGAGGATGGTTGAGTATCTCATGGATACTTCCCTTCTCAGGGAAGGGAGGGCTTCCGGTCTCTGCTGCAATACTGCCAACTAGGTAACCATAGGTGACAGGCTGGAGCCAGTATCAGGGAGGGGGGGAATCATCACTCTGATGTCAAACAGTCAGTTACACTGCCTCAGTGATGCACGAGAAAAAGTGAAAAATCCCTCAACTGTGCAGGATGCCATCCACCGCCCTCCCGAAGGCCCTGCACTGCCAATCGTGGCTCTTGCTTGCCCACTGAAGCTTAACTCTGTCCTGGTTTAAAGGGGTGGCCCACAGGAAGCTCTTTCCATGGGAAGTCATCTACAGGGTATCAAGGAGTGAGGTAAGTCCCTGGGGGATAGTGGGTGATGGGCCTGGGCAGGATGGAGGACTGTGGGGTGGGGGGGCGGTCAGGAGAGCATGGAAAGGAGAATACAAATATATATAAAAAGAGGGAGGGATGGAGGAAGAAAGGAAGGAAGGAAGGAAGGAAGGAAGGAAGGAAGGAAGGAAGGAAGGAAGGAAACTGTATTTATAATCAGGATATGACAATTAGGTTGAGCCTGTTTTTATTGTCATCCAGAGGACGGTCATCGTTGCAATAAATGCAACAGGATTTACAATTCATTTTCAGAAAGTGAAAGTATTCTTTTGTTTTTCTAAACCACTTTTTTACCAGCCCCTGGTCTGCACACTCCTGATGCCACCATTTCCTCAGCCTCACCATGACCATATGAAGGACTAACAGGTTATCCACCACTACCCAGGACCACATACATGGCGGTCGACCTGACTTGTCTGTCATGCATGGGTCTGTGTAGATGTTGATGTCATCTCAACAAACCAAGGATTTTCTTCCCTAAGGATGTCGGTGTGCAGTGATGTGCATTATAAGTATAATTAAATATTTATGAGCTTGGTAACTGGATCAGTTATTAAGCTCTTAGAAATGACTGATCCAGCTGCCCAACTGATGCTATGCAGCACTCATGGCTGACACCAGTCCACACAAAACCTATACGTAAGTAAAAGGAAATGGTAGAAACAAAAGCCATTATTGTGATTAGACTTTCACTCACAACAACCTCGAAACTGGTCATTTTCTTGTATTAATGACCAGCTGGAGGGAGGTGGTCCTCAACTATGCCTTATGGCACCCGTCTTCCAACTGGTCATTAAGCCCTTAGAAAGAACCTGCATCATGGTCATTATTGCTTAATAAATGCATGTGCTGGCATTTGGCAGCTACCCTGCTTGACTGTCTTGTGTGCCCACTGTGCTGCCATTGGCTTCAACCAGGTGGCAGTAAAGTAGTGGGGCATAACATCCCTTCCAAGGGAAGACAGCAACCTTTGGAATGCTCAGTTCTTCCTCCCCTAGCTTTCCACAAGTGACCCGAGTCCATTCCCCACCCTGGGTCTCCAGCATAGCAAGTGGTAGTGCTTCGGAACCAGCCATGACAGTGTAATTATTCTTAGCAGTAATTTTACATAAACTAATTTGCTGAATAACCAGTAATTTGAAACAGATAAACTAATAAGCTGTACAAGCAGTCATTTGAAACAGATAAAGTAATGAGCTGTACAAGCAGTCATTTGAAACAGATTAACTACTGAACTGTACAAGCAGTCATTTGAAACAGACGAATGAGCTGTACAAGTAGTTAAACTTTTGTTTTTCAAACTCTGTGTATTCGCCCCTACCCATTAGTCTCTTTCTAGCATGGTTTCTCGATATGCTAGCTCTGCCTGTCTGACCAGAAGCCCAGAAGTCCAACTCTGGTTGGGAGGACCCCTACTCCATGTGCAGCCTTGCCCTAACCCCTCGGCTCTGAGTCCCCCAAGGAAGAATCGCCTTGCTCCTTACAGGCAGTCTATCTATGGTGCTGGAGGGCTGCTGCTACTGGAGGAGGGACTGGAACAGACATCCTAGTGCCCAGTGTGGGACATGGGGCCGCAACCACTGGACCCGCCTTCGCCTACTAATGGGAGGGGGGGTTCTATTCCCAGCAGCGCGGACATGCAAGGACTTCCAGCGCAGAGCGGTACACTCCTGAATCTGCCTTCAAGATGTCTGCCGCACCACCTTCCCCTCTTAGAATGTGCACTGTGTCAGCTGAGCCCCAGACTGCTAGGGACTGCCAAAGCTGCACAGTGCAAACCTCACTCCCCCGGCAAAGGAGAGCTTCCTGTCAGGAGCTCGGCCCACGTCCGTGTCCCCCCCCGCTGACCCCAGCCAACCCCAGTCTACTCCTAAAGCCAGGTTGCTGGCATGGCACAAGGTGCGGCATCCAGTGTCTCAACCCTCAGCACCACTGGGCCAGCCACAAGCAGTCATCTTAAACAGATAAACTAATGAGCTGTACAAGCAGTCATCTGAAACAGATAAACTAATGAGCTGCATAACCAGTCATTTGAAACGGATAAACTAATGCACTGTACAAGCAGTCATTTAAAACAATCACAAAAGTACAAAGATCCAGGGCTGATTTCAATTTAAACTGTTCAGATATTGAGGAAGCTCTTGTATCGGTGCAAATTTTATTCCAAGCCCAGACTACACTGAATTGTAAATGTAACAATCCTTTGTCTCACCTTGGCTGTTCTGGGGCCCTTGGGTCCACACTGTACACATCTTCATGGGGCCCAGCCTGGGTTCCATAGTGAACAAAAGTTTGGTGTGGTGCCTCCACCCAGGGAAGTGGCAGGGGATACCTGTGGACAGATAAGAGGTTACCACCCCCAGGAAAATACATGAACTGCCCACTCAGGACACTCCCATCAGAACAGCAAACCCCTCCATTCACAATGAAGCACAATAACAAGATATAACATGCAACCAATAACGGTGTTTATTTTGAGGGAAGAGGAAATGGGGAGAGTAAAGCAACAACAAGAATTTTGAAGCAGTGTTATCCCACACAACTCTCTGCCTTCCACCTTTGGTCCATCCTGGCCAATGTCCTTTCAGATTTGGTGGGCACCTCATGGAAATGATGATGGTGATTGAGCTAGGAGGCTTGTGTTGGGGCCCAGTACTGTTAAACAGACAACACTGCTTGAACTTCAGGTCAGGGCTCAGTTTTCTGATACAGTCCTGCCCAGGATCTAACCCTCTGATTTTAACCTAGCTAGCTAGATAATTAAATACTCCCCAAAGCCACAGCTTTACTTACATTCAGCAATTCACAGGGGGGGATTCCAGCAGTCTGAATCTGGTACGGTACCGAGAAGGTATCTTGGTGGTGGTACACCACAAGGCTGCAGAGCTGTGTGATTGGAGAAATGAAAAATACTGGACTTCACCTGTCTAGCCTTGCCAGCTTTGCCTCAGAGGCCTTTGTGGACAGTGTTCACTAGGCAGGCCTTTCGGCATCTTCCTCTGCTGATCTTCTTCCTCTTCGTCTGTCTAGGGACAGGACAGGCATGGTCCCCAGACCCCTCTTTTGCATGCCCTTTCTAAACATACAGTAAGTAGAGGCTGGGCTCTGGCACAGTCTCTAGTCTCAGCACACCTCATCTCTCAGCTTGCAACACTTTTCCCTCTCCAACTTACCCAACTGAGGGGTACCAAAGTGTCTCAGATTCTGGTTGAGGTTAAAGCATTTGTTTCAGATCTGGCTGCACACTTAAAGAATCATTTTTCCCACTGTGGCTCAAAGCACTCTGCTACACCGCTCCAAAAGTCAGCAGCTCTCACGTCCTCTCTCCCTGCAGCAGCTGGACTGTACAGGCAATAAGCTCACTTGCTAAAAGCTGGGGCTGAAGTGGGCCATTGGGTACAAGATGCAGTATTTGGGCTGGATAGCCTTCAGCAGTCTCCTGCACTCAGACTCAGGCTGATCACTCGTTTTGGTGGGCTGGAAGTCCTATTTATGTGTTTTTTCAAGTCCCCCACTGATTGGCTGCAACAGGTCCTGGCAAATTCAGTGCCCTTTGATCTATATTCCAGCAGCCCACTGATTCTTCAGTCCCACTGCAGGCTGCCATATTTGTTTACATTTTACTCTGGACACTCATTTGATATCTATGATATATATACTGTATATATATATATATATATATATATATATATAAAATCTCATGCTGTGTCCTCTTGTCCTGCTATTTTTCTCACATTGAAACATTAGACTCTTTCACCTTGTTAATGCCCTTTAGACGTTTGAATGTTTCGATCATATCACCTCTCTCCCTCTTTTGCTCTAGGGTATATATATTGAGCTCCGTTAATCTGTCCTCATATGTTTTCTGATGCAGTCCCTGCACCATTTTGGTTGCCCTTCTCTGGACTGCCTCTATTTTGTTAAAGTCCTTGTGCAGGTGTGTCCTCCAGTACTGCACACAGTACTCCAGATGGGGCCTAACCAGTGTCTTGTAAAGAGGGATTATTACCTCATTGATGAAGGTATTGAAGATATTGAAGAGGACTGTCCTCCGGATTGATCCCTGAGGTACCCTATTTGTGACTTGCATCTCTTCTGACTGTATACCATTTATCACTACTCTCTGTTTTCTGCCCGTCAACCAGTTTGCCACCCAGTTGACCAACTTCTGACACACCCCAAGCCTACCCAGCCTATTAATCTATCTTCTATGTGGAACAGTATCGAAAGCTTTCTTGAAGTCAAGGTAGGCGACATCAACTGCTCTCCCTTGATCGGGTCTATGTGATAACGGCGAACACCTAAAGGCGATCGCAGTTATCGCTCAGTCAGAGTGCCGAATACATTTTTGGCACTCTGACAACCCTGGGGCACCAGCACAACGGCGCCAGGACATATTTTTACTACTTTCCCCAACACACACCCTTCACGGGGGACTTCGCCCCCCGCACCCCCTACTTAAGGATTCTCAACTCCAGGGGGGTGCATGTCGGGGGGGGTGAAAGTAGTCAAAATAAAAAAGATCGGGCTGGGCGCAATAAAAATCGCACCAGTGCCCGGACCCGAACCCAGTACCTCACCCACCCCAGCCATTGCCCAATCCCCGATGCCACGCCGCAGCTCAACCGATGACCGCAGCACCACCCCCTACATCCTCTCCACCCCCCAGCCCACGCCGCCGTGCTCGCTCCCACCCCCCCCGGATGCGTAAGTATAGCGACATCCTGTCACCTAGTGCACCCAGCCCCTCATCCGGTCGCCCTACCCGTCGGTTGCCGTGAGTGGATTGCGCAAGAAGGTGTCACCATAACGGACGGCGCCCTTCTTCATGCGCCCACTTCACGGGTTACCCCCTTGGTCCACCACTTTGGTTGCCCAGTCAAAGAAATCTATTAAATTAGTTTGACAGGACCTTCCTGTTATAAATCCATGCTGTCTTGGATCCTGTGCTCCTATAGATTCCAGGTGTTGCACTATCCTTCCTTAAGGAGTGCCTCCATAATCTTGCCCACTAACTGAGGTAAGACTGACTGGTCGGTAGTTCCCTGCTTCCTCCCTGCTACCACTCTTGTGGAGCAGGATCACATGAGCCCTTCTCCAGTCTTCTGGGACCCCTCCTGTGCTCAGAGAGTCACTAAACAATTCTGATAATTGCTCTGCTAGTTCCATCCTTAGCTCCTTTAGTACCCTGGGATGTATGTCATCAGGTCCCATTGCCTTGTCCACCCTGAGCTTAGCGAGCTCTTGTAGGACCCTTTCTTTTGTGAAGGGACTAGTGCACACCTCCCTTCCCCCTGAGTCCATGGTGCTGAGCTGTGGGTCCTGCCCTACCTTCTTCTCAGTAAATACTGCGCAGAAGTATCTATTTAGGATAGATACTTTTCCTTAGTCCTCCTCCTCGCACTCCCCCTTATCCCCTTTGATCTTAGCAGTACCCCCTCTGGACTTTCTCCTTTCACTAATGTAGTTATAGAAAATCTTGTCACCTTCTTTTACTGTTCGTGCTAGTGTTTCCTTGGTTTGGGCCTTTGCCCGCCTTTACTGCCTTCCCTGTTTCCCTTAGGGAAGTTTAGGATGCCTCCCTATCTTCATCTCACTGCGTTCCCTTATATTTCTTGAAGGCCAGCCTTTTGGCTCTGACCTTTTCTGCTACTGTTTTTGAGGACCAAAGTGGTTTCTTTCTTCTTTTGCTCTTGCTTTTCTATCTAACACAGTGGGGTGTTGCTTCAAGTATTGCATCTTTAATTCTTGTCCACTTTGCCTGTACCCCCTCACCTGTATTTCTTTTTGCCAGGGCTAGCTTAACTCTGTTGGCCATTTTCTCAAAGTCAGCTAATCTGAAGTTCCATATTTTTGCATTGGAATGGGATGATTTAGTTCTGGTGGCCAAATTGAACCATACCATGTGTTGGTCACTGGCCCCCAGGTGACCTTCTACCTGGAGATCTTTGATCCTTTCCCCATTAGTCAGTACTAAATCTAGGATAGCCCTGTCTCTTGTAGGTTGTTCTACCAGTTTTTTGAGGTCCTCCCCCTGCAAGGAATCCACTATGTGTCTAGTTCTGGCAGATGTTCCTGCTGGTATTGACCAATCTGTATCTGGCATGTTAAAGTCTCCTATTATCAGAACCTCCCCTTTAGCTATCATGTTTTATATATTTTCTAACAGTAATGTGTCTGTTCTCCCCCTGGTCTGGAGGCCTGTAGCAGACCCCAGTTTGTATGGTTCTCCCATTTTCTGTTTCCAGGGTGACTCATAGTTCTTCTGGCTTCTTATGTGTATTCTGAATTTCTGTAGCTTCGATATTTTCATTGACATAAAGGGCCACTCCACCCCCCCTCCCTTTTTGCACCTCGGTCTCTTTTGAACAGTACATAGCCAGATACTGAAGTCTCCCAGGTGTGGCTACTGGTGAACCATGTCTCGCTAATGGCTACTATGTCCAGTTTAGCCTATGTCATTGTTGCCTGCAGGTCTGGGATCTTGTTTCCCAGACTGTGAGCATTTGTGTACATGATTTTCCATTGGCCAGATTTCAGTGTGTTAGTTGTTGGGCAAGGTCCGGTGTTTCCCCTGTGTGTTGTATGGGGAGCCGGACCTGTTTCCTTACCTAGTGATGCAAATGAACTACAAACATGCTGAACTCCTGTTTGATCACTAGCTGAGGGGGAGGGGTGTTCTTCTCATTCGATGTATCGGATGCTGCACCCCTCTCTCCATCTGCTAGTTTAAACATAGAAACGTAGACTTTGATGGCAGGTAAGGACCACTCAGTTAACCTAGTCTGCCCATTTCCCTACCTACTGGATAAGCTGCAGATCCTAGTCAACCAACAACCTATTCCTTCCTACCCCCCACAAGAATTCCCTTATGTCTGTTCCATGCATTATTGAATTCTCCCACAGTTTTAGACCCCAAGACATCCTCAGGAAGGCGGTTCCATGCGTCCACCACCCTCTTTATGAAAAAATACTTCCTCACATTGCCCCTGGGCCTCCCCCCCCTCTTCAAATTGTGTCCCCTTGTTTTTGCACATCTCTTTTTCTGAAAGATGCTACCCTCTGGGACTTTGTTGATTCCACTGTGGTACTTAAAAGTTTTATTCATGTCCCCCTCTCCCTCCTTTCCTCATGGGTATACATATTAAGCTCCTTTAGTTTCTCCTCATATGGCTTCTCTTGCAGACACTTCACCATTTTTGTTGCCCTTCTCTGGACTGCTTCCATCCTGTCTATGTCCTTGCGGAGATGGGGTCTCCAGAACTGGATGCAGTACTCTAGATGGGGTCTCACCAACTGTCTGTATAGAGGGATAACAACTTGCTGTTTTCTGCTGGTGATGCCTCTCCCTATACATCCCAGTATCCCCCAGCCCTCCCTTCTGCCTTCTCATATTGTTTGCTAACCTTAAGGTCATCTGATATGATTACCCCCAGGTCCCTTTCCATTTTTGTTGTTGTTACTACCTCCCCCATTCTGTACTCTTCCCCTGGGTTTTTGTTTCCCAGGTGCATTATTTTGCACTTCTTTACATTGAATCCAAGCTGCCATACTTCTGACCATTCCTCCAACCTTGTCAAGTCCCTTCTCATCCTTTCCACCCCCCTTGTGTTATCAACCCTGTTGCAGATCTTTGTGTCATCTGCAAAGAGGCATACTTCTCTTCCCAGTTCCTCTGCAATGTCACTTATAAAGACATTAAAAAGGACTGGACCCAGTACTGAACCCTGTGGTGCCCCATGTGACAAGGCACGACCTCACCACGGGACTCAGGATCAGCTTTGCGGTGACTAAGAGTCTCAGGAAGACCAGTTTGTTAACATCAAAACAACCAGGTATATTTTTTATTGCCTTAATATGGTTGGTAACACAGGACTTTGGGTTTCTGCCCTTTTCTTTTTAAGCCCCACCGGGGAAAATGAAACAAGAACAGAAATAAAGAGGCCTAGCTCCAGGTGGGAGCACTGTCTAAACAATCCTCGACCCTAACTAGAAACCCCCTTTTCCAGAAGGCTAGACCTTCTGGAAGAACATAAACAGTAAAACGGAAAAGTCACAATGAAAATAAAGTTTTCTTTTTGGCCAAATTCAGGAGACCAATCTCCTGAGAGTTGCTTATGGGACTCCTGATCCGGAACACATCCAGGCAGCTTGTCAGCCCTCTACCCCTGCAGCAACCCTCCTGCTGGCTTTTCCTTCCTGTTTTTAAAGCTCTTTTGCCTGAGCAGCTGCAGCCAATTAGGCGATCAGCTGCAGCTGTACCCTGACTATCTTATTCAGGGAAACACCCTCTCTTCCAGTACGCTGAGTCCACCACACATCCCCCTTCCCAGCTCAACAGGGTTGGGCGGCCTGTGCCGAGAGGTAGCTTATTCGGGAAAGTCCATCCGCATTCCCATTCATTGTCCCCGCTCTGTGGTGGACCACGAAGTGATACGGTTGCAGTGCAAGGAACCATCTCATCACTCTGGCATTTTTTTCCCTATTTATTTGCATCCACTTGAGAGGGGCATGGTCCATCACCAGAGTGAACTTGTGACCCAGTAGGTACTATCAGAGGGTTTCTGTCACCCACTTCACTGCAAGGCACTTCTTTTCCACTACGTCGTACCACTGTTCCCGGAGTAACAACTTCTTACTCCGGTACAGGATGGGGTGCTCTTCACCTGCTACCACCTGGGAGAGTACTGCCCCCAATCCAACATTTGAGGCATCTGTTTGCAGAATGAATTCTTCATCGAAATCCGGGGAGACCAGTACCGGATCAGAACAGAGGGCCGTCTTGAGGTTGGTGAATGCCCCATCCGCTGCCTCCGACCACCTCATGATGTCCAGTGCTCTCGCCTGGTTAACTCCGTCAATGGAGCAGCCCGAGTAGCAAAGTGAAGGATGAACCTCCGGTAGTAACCGACCAACCCTAGGAAAGCTCTCACTTGCTTCTTCTTGTTTGGTTGGGGCCAGTTTTGGATTGCCTCTACCTTCTTCACCTGGGGTTTCATCAATCCCCGTCCAACCACATAGCCCAAGTATTTTGCCTCTGACAAGCCGATCTTACATTTGGCAGGGTTCGCTGTCAACCCAGCTTCTCGTAACGTATCTAGTATGGCCTTGACCTTCTGAAGGTGAGTCTCCCAATCCGTACTATGGATGACCACATCATCGATGTAGGCAACAGCATAGTGAAAGTGAGGGCGTAGCAATCGGTTGCGGGTGCTCCATGGAGACTGAATGGGAGGACCTTGTAGTGGTATAAACCCCCCGGGGCGACTAAGACGGTCTTCTCCTGGGCTGCCCTTGTGAGTGAGATCTGCCAATATCCTTTTGTCAGGTCCAAGGTGGAGAGGTATCTGGCCTTCTCCAACTGGTTGATCAGTTCATCGACCCTAGGTAGGGGGTATGCATCAAACTGTGACACCTCGTTTAGTTTCCTGAAATCGTTACAAAACCTCAAGTGTTATCTGGTTTTGGCATGAAGATGATGGGCTCAACCATTCACTATGGGACTCTTCTATGATGTAGAGCTTCAACATCGTCTTGACTTCGGCTTGGATTTCTTTCCTCTTGGCCTCTGGGATATGAAAGGGTCTTTCCCTTATCCTTACGCTCGGAGTTGTCACAATGTCATGGTAGGCTGCGACCATTCGACAAGGTCATTCAGAGAACACATCCCCATTCTGCCGAACCATTTCCACTGCTTCTTTGTACTGTGTAGGAGACAACTCGGATGAGATATGGACTTGCCCCTCTGTTTTGCCTTCTGCCGGGATTATGCCTGACGAGACACAGCAGGCCTCCCGGTCTTGCCACGCATTCAGGAGGTTGATATGGTATATTTGGAACTTCTTCCTGCGATCAGGTTGGCTTACTTTATAGTTCACATCACCAACAGCTTCCACGACCTCGAACGGACCCTGCCACCTGGCGAGCAGTTTGCTTTCTGCTGTGGAAACCAGGACCATCACCCGATCCCCCAGCTGGGACTTCCGGATCCTCACCTGACGGTCATAATAAGTCTGTTGGGTCTCTTGGGCCTTTTCTAAGTGTTCCCGGACAATAGGAGTGACCCAGGCCAACCTTTCCTGTATTTGGGAGATATACCCAATCACACTGGCTCCTTGTGGCAGTTGCTCTTCCCAGTCCTCCTTAAGTATATCGAGGATACCCTTGGGCCAGCGGGCATATAACAACTCGAAGGGGGAGAATCCAGTGGGCACCTGTGGGACCTCTCGGATAGTGAGCATTAAGTAGGGAAGGAGTAAGTCCCAGTCCTTTCCGTCTCAGATCATGACTTTCCTCAACATCCCCTTCAAAGTCTGATTAAATCGTTCAACCAGACCATCTGTCTAGGGGTGGTACACTGAGGTCCTCAGGGCGCGGATCTGGAGGAGCCTGCAAAGCTTCTTCATCAAACATGAGACAAAGGGGATATCCTGGTCCGTCAGTATCTCCTTTGGGAATCCGACCCTTGCGAAGACTTGAATGAGTTCTCAGGCAATTGACTTTGAGGCCATGTCACGGAGCAGAATCGATTCTGGATATCTTGAAGCATAGTCTATGATGACTAGGATGAGTTGGTGTCCCCGGGCTGACCTGTTTAGGGGGCCTACCAGGTCCATCGCAATCCTCGTGAAGGGTTCATCGATGATTGGCAAGGGCACCAACGGGGCTCTTAACTGTGGCCGCGGGGACGCCAACTGGCATTCTGGGCATGAAGCACAGTACAGCCTTACCTCGGCATAAATTCCAGGCCAGTAGAATCTTTGGAGTATGCAGCGCAGTGTTTTTTCGACCCCAGGTGTTCTCCAAGGAGGTGAACATGTGCCAAATCCAGTACCGCCTTCCTGTGTGGGCGGGGGACCAGCAACTGCTCCGCATCATGTTCTTCATCCGATATCACTCGGTATAGGAGGTCATTATTTAACGTGAAATATGGTCTGGGTCCCTTGGCTTTGCCATCTACCAGTACCCTGTTAATCTCCACAACCTCTGACCTGATTTTCTGAAAGAGAGGCTCATCTATTTGGTCCCAACCAAAGTTCCTGGAGGCTATCCCAAGGGCACTCAATTCAGGGGGATTCGACTCTGTCTCCACTTCTGGGTCCTCCTCTTCCTCCCTACAACTCTCCCCTCGGGCACCAGACCGTTCACCCTGTTGTCCCTCTGGGAGCGGGGCCCTACCTCCCACCAGCACGGACCTGCCATTGACAGCCAGTATCTTGGTCCCTAACTTCTTACAATCCTTATGTTCCTTTCGTAATTACTGGGACTTTCCTGCCTCCCCATACAGCTTGGGGTCCCAATGCCCATAAGGGAAATAATCGGGTGACTCCTCTGACCCCTCGGGGATTCTTAGCAACATAGCTTTGGTTACCAGGGCCCTGGCCTCCCAGGTCTCCCCCCCATGGAGTAATGTCTCAAACCCCAGGAAATCTCGACCCACCAGGACAGGATGTGCCAATCGAGGGAAGACCCCCACCGTGACCTGCCTCTTCTCCCCTTGTGCTTCCACAGTAACTACCGCTGTGGGGTAATAAAACACTGTGCCATGGACACAGGTGATCCCGGTACGTTTCTGGAAGTTAATTTGGGAGGGTTTCACCAGACTGCAAACTACAAGGGTGACCTCACTCCCCGAGTCTACAAGGGCCATAACAGCCTGTCCGTTTATCTTAACAGTCTGGGTAAATCAGTGTGAAGTGGCGACCACCCCTACCACATTAATCAAATGGCAATCGCTCTGTGGGGACTCACCCCAGTTCCACTGCATTGGTTCGACCCTATTCAGGCAGTTGGCAATTACATGACCCTGCTCCCTGCACCCATAACAGCGGTAGCATTCTCAGGCTGACCCTGGACCCTTTGGGCTTCTAGGGGTGACCAGGTCCCTCTCTATTTTTGAACCCGAAAGTCCCTTCATGGCCTCGGACCGCTCTTCGGTGGTCCTTCTCCCTGGCCGTGTCCGGTCTGACCTCTCGGGGGGTCAATATCTCTGGTTTGGAGTCCGCCCCAAGTCCCGGGGTAGCCGACCCCAACGTCCGGGGAAAGTTCCTTCATGGCATAATGCTGCTCCACCAAGGTGACCAGTTCATCACAGGAAGCGGGCTCGGCCTGTCCAACCCACTGTCATAGGCTGGGTGGTAGTCCTCTTAAGAACTTGTCCATTACCAGGAGCTCCATGATTTTGGCAGTGCTATGGAGCTCGGGTCGCAACCACTTCTTGGCCAAGTGAAGGAGGTCATACGTCTGTGACCGAGGCCTCGCCAACTCCTGGAATATCCAGCTGTGGTACCTCTGGGCTCGAAGGGCTGGAGTCACGCCGGCACGGGCCAAGATCTCTTCCTTCAGTCCTGGATAGTCAGTGGCCACTCCCTCATCCAGATCATAATATGCCTTCTGGGCCTCGCCGCACAAAAACAGAGCTAAAATGCAGGCCCACTGATCTTGAGGCCATAATTCACGAGTAGCCATCCTTTCAAAGGTGAGCAAATGTGCTTCAATGTCATCAGCCATCGTCATTTTCTGCAGACAGTGGGAAGCCCGTATAGTCCGGTAACCTTCTGGGGTATGCCCTCCCGGGCGACCCTCTCCCGGCATGGTCTCAATGAGATGCTTTACCATTTCCTGGAGGACAGCGCGGTTCTGGGCCATCTGTGTGAGCAGCAACTGGTTCATCTCTTGTTGAGTCTGGTTAGCTTCCTGCTGGCCTGCCGTAGCCTGGATCAAGGCTTTCACCACGTCCTCCATGCCCTGGTCTCCTTTACTCCGGGGCGGTTCGGATTCCAGCCAAATTCTTTGCTGACCTGGATCCCACTTCTAGAACCACGTGTGACAAGGCATGACCTCACCACGGGACTCAGGATCAGCTTTGCGGTGAGTAAGGGATCTCAGGAAGACCAGTTTGTTAACATCAAAACAACCAGGTATATTTTTTATTTCCATAATATGGTTGGTAACACAGGACTTTGGGCTTCTGCCCTTTTCCTTTTAAGCCCCACCGGGGAAAATGAAACAAAAACAGAAATAAAGAGGCCTAGCTCCAGGTGGGAGCGCTGTCTAAACAATCCCCGACCCTAACTAGAAACCCCCTTTTCCAGAAGGCTAGACCTTCTGGAAGAACACAAACAGTAAAACGGAAAAGTCACAATGAAAATAAAGTTTTATTTTTGGCCAAATTCAGGAGACCAATCTCCTGAGAGTTGCTTATGGACCCTGATCCGGAACACATCCAGGCAGCTTGTCAGCCCTCTACCCCTGCAGCAACCCTCCTGCTGGCTTTTCCTTCCTGTTTTTAAAGCTCTTTTGCCTGAGCAGCTGCAGCCAATTAGCCGATCAGCTGCAGCTGTACCCTGACTATCTTATTCAGGGAAACCCCCTCTCTTCCAGTACCTGAGTCCACCACACCCACTAGTAACCCCCCTTTCTTCAGAATGGACTCCATTTACTATTACCTTCTGTGTCCTGTTGTCCAGCCAATGTTTTACCCAGGCTACCACCCTGGGACCCACTCCCAGGCTGGCTAATCTGTTTATTAATCTTTTGTGTGGGACTGTGTCAAATGCCTTGCTAAAGTCTATATAGACCATGTCCACAGCCCCTCCCTGGTCTACTACTTTGGTCACCCAGTCAAAGAAATTGATCTGACATTACTTTCCTGCTGTGAATCCATGCTGCCTTGGGTCCTGTGCCCCACTGGCCTCTAGGTACTCAACAATCCTTTCCTTCAGAAGTGATTCCATCATTTTCCCTACCACAGAGGTCAAACTGACAGATCTGTAGTTTCCTGCCTCTGTCTTGCTCCCACTTTTGTGAAGGAGAATCACATCTGCCCTTCACCAGTCCTCAGGTACCACACCATCCTCCCAGGATTTGTTAAAAAGGGTGGTCAGTGGTGTCACTAGTTCTCCCCTTAATTCTTTTAGAATTCTGGGGTGAATCCCATCAGGCCCCATTGCTTTGTCCACCTTCAGTTTTAAGAGTTCTTTCAGAACCCTTTCTTCTGTGAAGGACTGGGATCAACCCCCCTCCCCCTCCTCTTCCTCTTTTGTGAATACCAAGCAGAAGTATTCATTCAGTATCCCTGCTTTTTTACTGTCTCTCTCTGTGTCCACCCACCATCCATTCTATTCAGCCTCACTATCAATCCATCTGTCTTTCTGCACTCTTTAATGTACCTATAAAAGGTTTTATCCCCCTTCTTAACTGAGTTGGCTATGTTTTCCTCAGCTTAGGCCTTTGCTATTCTGACTTCCTTCCCTGTTACCTTCTGCCTTAACTGGTACAGTTCTCTGTCCTGCTCCTTCTGTGTTTCCTTATTTTTTATTTTTTTTTTTATTGAAATATTCAGAAAGACCTTTGAGTCAGGGACTCATTTACAAAGGTTCCACGTCATACATACAGGTACATGGAGAGAGAACTTGACGATACGGGTTACAGAAACATTACAACAAATTAAGCAGCTACATAGTAGTTCAACAGATTGGCTAACAGTAGTTTCGCTTTGCATTCCAATAGCACAGCCAGAAGGATACAGAGGGCTCTGTAGAGGCTGATAGCCATATAGATTCAGGGGGTTAGTTGGTAAGGGGGGCAATATGAGAGTTATTTGAGGGAAGGAGGTATAGGACAGTCTGGAGTCAAGGGCAGTCACATTGGTTAGAGGCCTGAAGGTAAGTCCTTAGTTTGGATTTATAGGGGCCAAGCCTTAATTCGTTAGTTATATGACTTGGGAGGGCGTTAGTCCAGGTGGGGGCTCTGTAGTTGAAAGTACGCTGGAATTGGGAGGTCCGGCCATGGGGGACCCATAGCAGCCGTTTGTTCGAGCTACGAGTTGTTTTGCCTGGAGGTGCTGGGTGGATAATTTGGTCAAGGGTAGGAGGGGTGAGGCCAAGTAAGGCCTTTTTGGTCATAAGGCAGGTGTGGTACCTAATTCGGTTATCAAGGTTTAGCCAGTTTGTGCTGCTGTATAGGGAGCAGGAGTGAGTAAGACGATCACATCCAAGGATGAGGCGACAGGCTTTGTTAAGCACGAGGCGAAGTCTGTTTAGGGTTGTGGATGGTAAGCAGCACTATAGATTAGGATGCCATAGTCTAGTAGGGAGAGGATTGAGGAGTTTATGGTAAGTTTTAAGGCTTCAGGGGTGAGACAGTGTTTGAAACGGTATAGTACACCCAGCCTGGAGCTAAGGGCTGTAGAGAGGTGTAGGATATGCTGATGGAAGCTTAGGGCGGGGTCTAATGTGATCCCTAGGGTATTTAAAATGGCCAACTTGTTCTAGCGGGGTCTGGTTGGCAGTGAGAAGTTGGGGGCAGAGGTTCTTGAGCGGGTTCTGGGGGTGGGCAAATATCATGACTTTTGTCTTATTGTAGTTAATAATAAGACGCTGGGTGATGAGCCAGTCTTCAATTTCACAGAAAGAGTGTTGGAGGGTTTGGTGAAGTTTGAGGGGGGTCGGGTCAGAATGCTATCTTTTTCTCCCTAACCTTCCCCGACACCTCTTTTGAGAACCACAGTGTCTTTTTCTTTCATTTTGATTTGTTTATTTGCTTCACACAAAAGGTTGTTGCCTCTGTGATGGCAGTTTTGATGTTTCCCCATTGTTGCTCCACCCCTCCTTCTTGTCTGTTTGCTAGTGCTTAACTAAGGCACCCTCCCATTTTGACAAAGTCAGCCCTCCTGAAGTCCAGTACCCTCACTTTTGTATGGCTTGACTCTGCAGCTGAGTTTATCATGAACCACACTGTTTGGTGGTCACTTGTTCCCAGATGGCTACCCACTTCTAGATCTGAGATCCTCTCACTGTTCCCATTTGAGAGTATGAGGTCTAAGATTGCTCCCTCACAAGTGGGTTCCAACACTAGCTGTCTGAGGCATGTCCCCTTCAGGGCATCGAGAATGGCCCTGCTCTTGGATGTGGCTGCAGCAAAGATGCTCCAGTTAACATCTAGCATATTCAGGTCCCCCATCAATATTATCTCCCCTTTCTCTGCCATCCTGAGGATGCCTTTTATCATATCCTTGTCCAGTCCCTCTCCCTGAGATGGGGGTCTGTATACAACCCCTGTGTGGAATGTGGTGCCATTTCCAGTCCATAAGGTGACCCACAGTGCCTCCTCTCCTCCCTGTTTACTCTTTTGTTCTGTTACTTTTACTCCTTTCCTTACATAGAGAGCTACTCCTCCCCTTCTGCTACCCACCCTGTCTCTCCTGTAGGTTGTATACCCTGGTATGTTAACATCCCAGTCATGGTTCTCTGTGTACCATGTTTCTGTGACTGCCATGATATCCAGGCATCCCTCTTCCATCAAGGCCACCAGTTCAGGGAGCTTGTTGCCCAGACTATGGACACTGGTACTCATTACCCTCCATTTCTTGATGGCCTTACCACTTTTTGCCCCATCCCTGTCCTTATTGCCTTTGTTGTTTTCTCCATTTATCCCGTCCCTTCTCCCTATCAACATCTCTATCTTGGTGTTTACCTCACTAACTACCTGGATATTTTTTGGGGGGGGGGCTAGGATTTCCCTACTCCTTTCCAGTGCCTACTCCTTGGCTAATTTAAATGCTTGCCAATGAAGCATTTAAATCTATCACCTAGAATTCTGGTTCCTCTCCTGGACAGATGCAGACCATCACGCCAGTATAGGTCTGCATCACTCCAGGTGGACCCCCAGTCCCCAATGAAGCCAAACCCCTGAGCTCTGCACCAGTTTTTCAACCACTGATTGAATCACTTGGTGTGGAGCACCCTAGCCTCACCCATGCCATAGACAGACAGCACCTCCGAGAAGATTACCGTGCATGCTACTTGTCTAAGGCCCCTCCCCAACTCCACACTCCTGCACTGTTCTGACTCCTTTCCCAGCCAGATCATTTGTCCCTAGGTGGACATCCAGCTCCTTCCCCCATGCAGCTGCTCCCATGATCCTGAGGATTCACTCCCTGTCCTCCAAGCCATGGCATCTGGCAGGCACCTTACCTCCCTCCCTCTCCCCTTCCCCAGTTCTACCCTCCTAACAATGGAGTCCCCCACCAGGAGTTGTTTCCTTCCCCTGTGGGGTCCCATACCACCCACCTGTGGATCTCCTTTACGGAGGTTCCCAACATCCTCCTTGGTCTCCACTGCAGGTGCCTCTATATATAGAATATAAATATTCTGCAAAGACATCAAACTTCTGCCCCAATGCACTGGCTCCCTCCTTAGTCAGATGCAGTCCATCGAATTTAAAGAACTTTCACTCCCAAAACTGTTGCCAGTTACCTACAAATTTGTGTCCTTTTTCCTGGCACCAGACCTTGAGCCACATGTTTAGCTCCCCTTTAGAAAATGGGCTTTTTATTTCCAGGCATTTGATTGGCTAGTACCCTGGCCAGAGGGGTACATTAACTTTCAATAGATGCCCAGGAAATAAAAAGTGACAGGCTACAGTGCTCCTTCACCCACTGAACTATCCTTGCACCCACTCTGCTTCCTAATTGGCTACAACTCAAACTTTTCATTTCAAATTTGCTGCCATTTTATCCCCTTGCTTAGCGAGAAAGCTGCCAAGATCCCCTCCCATTCAATCCTTTACCCACCCAGTAATGTAAAAAAGGAAAAATGCACAGCAGTAGTTTAAAAAGAAATAAAATAAACTCTTTTTTTTGCTCTAATGTACTCTTCCCCAACTGAATAAAGGACTGTTGTCAGCAAACTCTACCCGCCCACCCCCGCAACTCCTGTCCCATCACATATCCTCAGTCAGTTTTCAAAAAACACAACTAACGCGAAAACCTCACAAATGTACCTGCTTTCTGCAGGCTTAGTTTCCCTCTTGTCCCAAGTCAGTCGACCTTCTGTTACGAATGTTTTTTTTCCAAAACTGACTGGCACCTCCATTACTCCTGACCTCTGATCGTCGTCCTGCTCTCACAGCTACCGGGCAGCGCGACTCCATCCCAGCAATTCATTTAAACCTCCCACTCCTGTCCACTCCCAAAATCTGACCACTAGGAAGCACTTCACATTAACAACTACTACACACACAAACCATAGGCTTACTTTTCAGCTCAGAAGCTGATTGTCACCACTGCCGATAATATCCTGATCGGCGCTGCTGTGTATGGCCCGCTCCTCGTCCCTGGTCCCACTTGAACACAGCACCCAACAAATAAATAAATAAAACAAAGGCAAACCTCAACAGTAATGCAAAATAAAAAGGGAATACAGTGGTCTGCTGTGCTTTCCTGTTGTGCGGTATCATACTTCTGGTTTCCAATGTGCTGGGCACACACGAAGTACGGGTGCATGGCCTCTAGCACAGTAATCCAGGCAGCAAACCCAAACAAATGCATACAATTTAGGAATTCACAAATACAAATGCAAAACAAAGTGGTGTGTGTGTGTGGGGGGTAACCAACTACCAAACCATCAGCTATAGAAGCTCTAATGCAGGGGTCTGCAACCTTTTCAGGTCTGAGAGCCACATGTCCACCTGCCATGACAGATCTGATCACCAGAGAGCCTTATGAGTTCATGCATAGCAGATGCCTTTTGTAATGCTTAATTTTACCTAAACTTATCTCCAACTGTATTTGAGTAAAATAAATGTTATTTAATTGGAGCACTACTCAAAGCAAACCACTAAAAACTGTAACTTAATTGTTTTCAACAACAGTGATGCATTTATCATCCTATGTAAATGTACAAACATTTCAACTTGCAGGATATGCCAGTTTACAAAGCACAATGTACCACCAGGTTGCTCTGAGAGGTTCAAGCTTCTGTCTCACCTGGTATGGACTATCATGCTACAGTAGATGCACAGTCTGTCAGACATTAACCAAGTGTATCCATGGATAGCTTCTCATTCTCCAAACCCTCTCTGCGAGAACTGAAAAACTTTAACACTGATTCTGTTGCCACAAGGGTAACTAGTTAATAACTCATCCTTAATTCCTAATACATTCAAACAGTAGAATGGACTACAAGTGCCAGCTGTGCTGTATAATATATTTGTTAACTATCGGTTCATCAAGCACAAGACAGACATAGTAAGTTAACCTCATATCACAAACACGGATAAGAATCCATATTCCACAAAATGTTCTTTGCATGGTCTTTCATGGTCTTGTGTTCAAGAAAAGCCTGTGCCAAATCTAGCAGACAGTAAAATTCTGCTCTGTTCCTTGAGATCTACAGACAAGTGTAGCTCCATTTTGAAAACTGCATCTTTCGTAACCTCCTCCATTTACAAAACTGTTGCCTGTACAAAGCAACTGCAGGGGTCTGTGGAAGCTGGACAGATGCATGGCATGAAGTCTAAGCAATCTTCTCTTGGCCCAGCTTATTTTTAAGTGTAGAAAAGTGTTTCTTGCATGCCTCGCTTTCATATTTTATGGTATTTGTAGAATGTTTTATTTTGACATGCCCTTGCAGTTTAACTTATTTCTTGTAAAGACTTTCCCTGCACATCACATGGAACATATGCCCATCTCTTTTGATGAAGCTAAAGTCACTCAAGTCTTCTAGAAATATTACACTCATGTACTGTTTCTCTCTTCTTTGTTGGATGTAACATTTTTGTCATAAGCTGTATAGCTGATTCACTGGTACCAGTGCCATGTTAAGAATACAAGAAAAACTTATACAAACAACAACTATTTCTTGCAGTTTTATGACCCATGTCTTGAATCAGTCCTCCTTCCATCTTGACAATCTCCTATCCCACCCAAGGAACCACTGTCCCTCACATTCCAGCTACTGCACATCATCCGGAAGTAACTGTGGTTGTCCTCCTCCACCTCACTCCTCACACTTATTGAGACAACTGATATGGGGTTAGATCCCAACTGATGTGGGAATAACTCAACAAAGCATACAGAATGTTCAGCATTTGTGAAAGGACAAGAAAGAATAATAAAAGAATTGGCTGGACAATCCTGTGTGATAGATGGTAAGATTTCATCTTGCTGGCCAATCCTGTTACATTTTCCTACCTTTGTCTCAACTCTCTCCCTCCCACTTGGGGCACAAATGTCTTGGACAAGTGTGGCTGGGCATGGCCATCCACAAGCCTAGCCTGTTTACATGAACACACCTAACATGATGTCTAGTACCTCCTCTGCATCAAATTATAGGCATCACAAGCCCTGCTGACATTTGGCAACATGTTCAGCACTGCACATCCCTGCTAACATGATCCCTCCCCTTGGGCTACCAGGGAGCACATGTGAAGAGTCAGGACAGGAGGCATCCAAACTGGATTCTTACTTAATGTGCTATGTTTTGGTACCAACCTAGGTCACCACCAAATTGGTGAACAGCAATCCTTACCACTATGCCATCAAGCAATTCTTCAGCAAGCTCTTAAAAGTTTGCTGACTCGCTCTGTACCGGCCAAGATCTACAACACAGTTGGGAATATTGATACAGACTTAAAATATGGGGGCACTGCAGAGTCAATAGCCTCCCCTATATAACTATTCTTGATTACCTCTAACTGCCCCAGCATCATGCACATCAGTGTGTATGTGATGTTCATATATACTGTACATGACCTTTAAAAGGTGGCCCTACATAAATAAATTTCCAAAAAGCCTACATGCAGTGTCCCAGATACTTTCATTATGGAGCACAGTAGCAGTGATGCATAGAACCATAAATGCTGGACCTTTGAGGGGTAAGGAGCTACTGAGCCGCATGAGCACAGCAAAGAGCCACGTGCGGCTCCTGAGCCTCACGTTGCAGACCTTTGGTCTAACCTGTATTTTCATGGGTTATAGTGTTTGGAAGAAAAAATAAAATCTATTCTTGTAGCATACCTATTGTGGGGGATAAATTAGGGATGTAAGTTTGTCATGGCAGTCATACACATCATGGACTCCATGACGTTTGGTCTTTATTCAGGACTTCCATGACTTTCACTATTGTCATCAAAACGTAGCAAAGATGACAGTGCCACAACGTTTATTAATGTTTACTAATGATTTGTTGAACAACCAATGGGTCATTAAAACCCTCATCCATGACAAACTTACATCCCCATCTCTGAGGCACTCCACCCGTGCTTACACACGGGTTGTGTCCACCTGATAGGTTGCTTGATGCACATGTGACTTTAAAGAAGTCTGACCCCCTTTCCCTGTGATGCTGCCTCTCCAGGATCAGTTCTTCATGTGCATCTGTAAGTTGCGGTCACATCACAAGAGCTCCCAAAGAGTTATTTCAAGAATATCAAATGAAAGGTAAGTCGACCAGGCTTAATAATTTTATATCTAAGGTTTTTTTGGCAGCTTAGGATGTGCTAGCATAGCAAAGCGTCTTATGGAATTACATGGCAAAAATATATGGCTCAACCTAGATTCCAGAGAGAGAGTTAGTTGTTTAAAATAACTTCCTTTGTGCTACTCAAAACCAGTTGATGGTATCTGACTAGGAATCGCAGAGACAATCATTCAGCCTACATTTAAATTATTGCCAGAGGCACACTACAGGACATCAACTCAGGGTATAGTGTCATGCCCATAAATTTCATACCAGATGCCTTAGATTCCCTTTCAGCGAATCTAAGATGAATTAAGCCCTGCATTCACTACTATTTTTTTAGGGCATGTGAATCACAATATACTTTTCTACAATCTCCCCAGAAGCTGTGATGTCTATACTGCAATTGAAATCTCCTCCCTAAATAAGACGTTTTCTAGTATATATATAAATAAGTTCAAATGGCCTCAAACAACTCTATTCTAGTAACCTTCACCTGAGGGGCATATACATTTATACATCTGATATCTAGCTCCCTACATTTACAGTCAATTATTAAAGCTCTCCCTTGCATAATATCAATTACCCTGTTTACTGAAAATGATGTACCCTTAAACAAAATATGAAGTCCATCTGCTGAATCCATACCAAACATCCAGAAAAAATGACCCCACAGCCAGCTTCTCCTTGCCTGCTCTATTTCAAAAAGAGAGAATAGTCTGGTTTCTTGAAGAAACACCACATCTTTCCCCAAAACTTGTATAAAAATTTAAAATAGAGATCCTTTTTTGTAGTTCTTTATGCTACATACATTGAAGGAGGCTATGTTCAAAGAGGTCATGAATCAATCTGTTTTAGACTTAACGTCGGTCAATCTCTTCCTGTGAGGTCTTAGCTTTCTATTTTTCCCCTTTTTTTTCCTTTGTGTTGCTTACACCTCTTTTACTTCCATCCTCCATTTCTGACACTACCTCTGATTTATTGGAAATGTCTCATTCATGTTCAGACTCTTCACCTTCCTCTTGTAGTGGTGCATAAGGATTCTGGTATATGCACAAACTGGTGCCTGTGATAACTTAGCTGCTGCTCTGGTTAGCCTCCCACATTTTGGTGCTATTTGTTCCATGGGGGAAGGGGGGCATAGTATGTGTTTGTTTGAAAATACCAGGATCTGCCTGCTCATGACTGTCTAAATCCTTCCCCTGCAGTTGTACTTGGTCACTACTTTCAGTGGGAATAAGTATACACTGTTCCATGTCTTGTCCTTCTAGTTCCCTATCCCCTGTACTTAAATGTCTCTCATTTTCCTGCAAGTCTGTATCTTCCTGCATTCCAGGGCCTGCTGACTGTGGGGGTGGGGCTAGGGGTTAAAGGAAGATCTTCTTCTTTTCATGGCTGCAGTGGGCGGAGCCGGCAGACGTTTTGCATGTACAAAAGGAATGATGTCATGTTTTCTGTCCGTGGAACTGACTGAAAGTGTAAATAGTCTCTTCCACCTTACCCTATCCAAGAAATGTTTTCCACCCTCAAATAAATACGCTTCCATGTTAGTCAATGATTGCAGGGCACTATTTTCTTTCTTAAATGGGAGGTACAAGAACTGGAACTTGAGTAGTGGGAGGCAGCATTAGTTTTTTGGGGGGAGTAAGATCCACCCCCACCTCCACCTGAGAAGCTCCTAAAGATCCACCACCCACCTTTTTTTTTGGTTCATGTGGGAGGGGCATGATGTAGATCTATCATGTTGGAACAACTGACTATCAGAGCTGCCTGGGGAAGTAATTAAGGAGTGCCTGAAACTGCATCTAGGCATATCCACCCCCTACCCACCCACACATATAGACATCATGATTTCTTTTTTTTAATTTTTTTAACTCTAAGCATGTCAATGTTTGGCTCTTACAGTATGGGCAAGTTGGGCATAACAATAAAATAGAAAAAAAGATCAAGCAGGTACCTTTTCCTTTGTCAGATACTGTACATGCAGACAGAAGGTCACAAATCCTGTATGATAAGTTCATTATATGGATGTTCCACGTTTAACAGAAATTTTGTTAATGTCATGTCTGTAGCATCGTTTGTAGCCAGTAAACTATTATTTACATAGGTACTGTAAACGACAGGTTTTAATTCAGAAATCCAGTCTTGATAATTTTTTTTTAGCAGTTCTGTAAGATTTATGTCTCTCTGCTATAAGAGTGCATAGCATAGAAACGAAAGGGTTTCTGTGATCATTGTTTGCATGAGAAGTGGGCGTGACAGTGGCATGGAAGAGTGAAGTCTAAACTGTTTCTTGGCCATTCTGGGATCTAAAGTTTAACAGTAATGTGTGAAGGGAATAAAATATTGTGTTTTTTGAAATTGAATAGGTTTAGTGCTTTGAAGTTAAAAGATATAAATATATATACATAGTGTCATGGGCACCTGGAAAGGAAGGAGATATTACTAAAATAAATGCTATTCTGATGATTTATTTATTTATGTGGGAGATTTTATGTGTAGTTCTGCCTAGATCAGCAACACATAAGCTATAAACAAGGATGGAGGTATTAGTCAAAGCTTGTAGTAGCAAAATAAAGCAAGAACTATTATATATTGTGTTTTTTTTCTTTCAATTGTTTAACCAGGAGTGGCACACTAAGCTGAAAGCTTGTTTACAGGTGCAACCTGGGAGCACATGGAAGTTAAGTGACTTACCCAGGGTCACCCAGTATGCAAGTGGGGGCTGTGGGATTCAAACCCAGATCTCCAGATTTGCAGCTCAGGGTCTTAAACCACTGTGCTATACTGCCTCCATAGTTATGGCAGCAGTCATCTGTTTTATGGTTCATGATGTTGGTGTAGTGAGCAGACTAACATACTAAAATGCCTGCAGATAAGGCCTAGCGGTCTTTCAAGTCTGCTCGTTTGGTTAGTCCCCACCCTGGGAGCTGACCTTGCTGCTCCCCCACCCTCTCGGGCTTCTCCCTTCCCAGTCCAGGGTATTCCCATTTCATTGGACTTTGCTTCCACAACCCTTCCCCTGTACCTGTCCCACCCCCTCTTGAACCCCTCCACTGTCTCTGCCTCCACCAGTCCCCTGGGCATTGCATTCCATGGTTCTACTACCCTCTCAGTGAAGCAGCACCTCCTCCTTTCTCCCCCAAGTCTCCCCCCTAGCTTCCACCCATGCCCTCTAGTTTCCCCCCTCCTTCCTTCCTTCAGAGCACCATGACTGCACCTCCCCTATTTATCCCCTTCACAGACTTGAAGATTTCTATCATGTCCCCACTGTCCCTTCTTTCTGCCAATGTGTACATATTTAGGTCTTTCAGCCTCTCCCCATAGGTCCTTTCCCCCAATCCCCAGATCATTTTGGTTGCCCTCCTCTGGACACTCTGCAGGAGTTCAATGTCCCTCTTTAAGTGTGGCCTCCAAAACTGCATACAGTTCACCAAGCAATTATACAGCGGGAGTATCACTTCCCTCCTTCTGCAGTGATCCCCCTAGCGATGCATCCCAGCATCCTGTTAGCCTTGGCTGCTGCCCTCCTACAAGTCTCTGAGTTGTTCATCTTGACATCCACCACCCCCCCAGGTCCCTCTCAGCCATACAGCCATAGCAGCAGTACATTGCATAGCAGATGTAAAATGTCAACAAGCAGGTCATGCAACAGATGTACTGAGCAGTTACTGAAGCAAGAAATGTACAGTTGTAATTTTTTACATTCTGTTCAAAATGTGTTTTGCACCTATGGTGCCAACTGGCACAGTCACTGTGCAAAATCACCTTTCAGCTAATGAACTGATAGTGTCACTGTTCATGCGGTGGGGTCACAAAAAGTCCATGCTGAAAACTTGGAGTGAAAATACCAAGAAATGCCCAGGGCATTAGGGTTTCTGACCATAACACCCTGCCCTGTAGGGACTGACAGGCATCAGGGGTGTGACTTGGGATTGTCAACAGTAATGCTCACGCCATTCCACCCCCATTCGCACCCTGCAGCCAGTGACAGGTATCAAGGTGTGCCTTTGACTCTTCAGCCCCAAAGTTCACTACATTCTCTTTTACTGTACCCATTTCAGCACATTTCCTTATGGAATGGGGTGAGTGTAAAGTTTGAAAACCCCAAGGCACACCTCGACTCTTGTCTGTGTCTGCATGGTAGGGTGAGGTGAAATGGTGTAAGCATTATGGACGCTGACCCAAAGGCACACCCCAATGCCTGTCCATGTCTGCAAGGTGGGAGTGGGGTTGACGTCACTTCAATACTTCACTGCCATTCCTATTCTGCCTGTCTGTCTCTATCTCTCTCTATATACCCTGTATATGTCTATGAAATTATCTTTCTATCAATTGCATGTATTGCTATGATTACCTTTTTCCAAAACAAACCCACATATCACATTTGCCTGCACTCTGAGCACATACTTATGAAACTGTGCATATTTGTACTCCACTTCTGCACAGACCTCATACTTTCCTAATATTCCCATTATCACAAGCATAACTACCTTGCCCTTATCAAAAGCGACCCCCTCTGAAAGTTAATGTCACATTTTCTCTAACAGTCCATCATCATTACACCTGACTTCCTGACATCAACACATTGCTTAAATATAACTTACATCACCTCATGGACAAAAACCCTGTTTCTCTAAAAAACACAAGCATTTGTCAATGCCGAATGTTGATTGTGTTGGTGTGTTGAGCTCGCTCACTGCCCCTCTGTCACTCGCTCAGTCTGTTTCTCCCAGTGCTGCAGGCTGCTCTTTTGTACTGGGCTCCTGCCTGCGTTGGCACCTTGTTCTGCCCACTAAGAAATCTGCAGCTGCCCCGACAGAGCTCTGTTGAAGTGGCTCACTCCCCCTCCTCTCTCACTCGCTCATTCTGCTTCTCCTGGCGCTGCAGGCTGCCCTTTTGTACTGGGCTCCTGCCTTCGTTGGTGGCTTTTTCTGCCCACAAAGAAATCTGCAGCAGTCCCGACACAGGTCTGTCGAGCCTGCTGACTCCCCTTCTCTCACACACTCGTTCCGTTTCTGCCGGTGCTGCAGGCTGGCCTTTTGTACTGGGCTCCTGCCTGCATTGCCGCCTTTTTCTGCCAACAAAGAAATCCGCAGCAGTCATGATAGAGCTCCATTGAGCTCGCTCACTCCCCCTCTCTCACTCGCTCGTTGTGTTTCTCCCAGTGCTGCAGACTGCCCTTTCATACTGGGCTCCTGCCTGCATTGGCACCTTTTTCTGCCCACAAAGAAATCCACAGCTGTCCCAACAGAGCTCCGTTGAAGTCGCTCACTCCCCCATGTCACTCACTCATTCTGTTTCTACTGTCACTGCAGGCTTCCCTTTTTGTACTGGGCTCTTGCCTCTGTTGGCACATTTTCTGCTCACAAAGAAATCTGCAGCAGTCCCGACAAAGCTCCTTTGACCTCACTCACTCCCCTTCTCTCACTCGCTCATTCCGTTTCTGCCAGCGCTGCAGGCTGCTCTTTTTTTATTGGGCTTCTGCCTGCATTGCCACCTTCTTCTGCCCACAAAGAAATTTGCAGCAGTTACAATGGAGCTCCGTTGAGCTCGCTCACTCCCTCTCTCTCACTCGCTCATTCTGGTTTCCCCGCCACTGCAGGCTGCCCTTTTGTACTGGGCCCCTGCGTGCATTGCTGCCTTTTTCTGCCCACAAACAAATCTGCAGCAGTCCCAACAGAGCTCCATTGTGATCACTCACTCTTCCTCCCTCACTCGCTCGTTCTGTGTCTCCTGCCGCTGCAGGCTGCCGTTTTGTACTGGGCTCCTGCCTGCATTGGCAGCTTGTTCTGGCCAGAAAGAAATCTGAAGCAGTCCTGACACAGCTCCATTGAGCTCTCTCACTCACTCATTCTGTTTCGGCCGGCGCTGCAAGCTGACCTTTTGTACTGGGCTCCTGCCTGCTTTGCCGCATTTTCTGCCCAAAAAAGAAATCTGCAGCAGTCACAATAGAGCTCCGCTGAGCTTGCTCACTGCCACTCTGTCACTCCCTCATTCTGTTTCTCTTGGCGCTGCAGGCTGCGCTTGTGTACAGGGCTCCTGGCTGCATTGGCACCTTTGTCCGTCCACAAAGAAATCTGCAGTTGTCCCAACAGAGCTCTGTTGAGGTCGCTCAGTCTCCCTCTCTCACGCGTCCATTCTGTTTGTCCTGGCGCTGCAAGTGGCCCTTTTGTAGGGGGCTGCTGCTTGCATTGGTGCCTTTTTCTGCCCACAAAGAAATCCGCAGCAGTCCTGATAGAGCTCCGTTGAGTTCACTCAGTCCCCCTGTCTCACTTGCTCGTACTGTTTCTCCCACCGCTGCAGGCTGGCCTTTTGTACTGGGCCCCTGCTTGCATTGACGCCTTTTTCTGCCCACAAAAAAAATCTGCAGCAGTCCTGACAGCACTCTGGTGAGTTTGCTCACTCCCCCTCCATCACTTGCTCTCTCATTCTGTTTCTCCCAGTGCTGCAGTCTGCCCTTTTGTACTGGGCTCTTGCTTTGGAGCCTTTTTGTGCCCACAAACAAATCTGCAGCAATCCCGACAGAGCTCAGTTGAGCTTGGTCACTCCCCCCCTCTCACTCGTTTGATCTTAATCTATCCCAAACAGTGATTTCCCACAGACACCATGCTATTCTCTGGTAGGAGTGCAAAAACATATTTTAGCCAGCATGTGAAAAATGGCAGCTGTACTGTTCATAAGGAGGGGTGGAAAAATGTCACTGTTGAAAATGTGGTGTGAAAATATTACAAAATTGCGAAGTTACAACATTTTCAACATAGGCATTTTAGGACCTCTGCTCATGAACAGTGCCACTGTCATTTTCTTAATCTGTCCCAAACAGTGATTTCCCACAGCGACTGCGTTATTCTGCGCTGGAACTGTGAAAACACATTTCAGTCAGGATGTGAAAAATGACAGCTGTAACTGCTCATAAGGAGGTGTGAAAAAATGCCACTGTTGAAAATCTGGCGAGACAATATTACAAATTTGCGAAGTTACAAGGGTGCATGGAAAGTGTGCAATGCACACTTGTAACACAGTCATTTGATGGGCTATCATCACCAAATTGTCAACATAGGCATTTTAGGACCTCTGCTCATGAACAGTATCACTGTCATTTTCTTAATCTGTCCTGGATAGTGATTTCCCACAACGACCGCTCTATTCTGCACTGGAAATGCGAAAACACATTTCAGCCAGGATGGGAAAAATGACACCTGTACTGTTCATAAGTAGGTGTGGGAAAATGGCAATGTTGGAAATCTGGAGTGAAAATATTATAATTTCGCGAAGTTATGAGCGTGCGTGCAAACTGTGCAATGCACGCTGATAACACAGTCATTTTATGGAGTATCGTTAGCAAATTTTCAACATAGGCATTTTATGACCTCTACTCATTAACAGTGTCACTGTCATTTTCTTAATCTGTCCCAAACACTGATTTCCCACAGCGACCGCGCTATTCTGCGCCGGAAGTGAGTAAACACATTTCTGCCAGAATGTGAACAATGACAGCTGTACTGTTCACAAGGAGGTATGACAAAATGCCAATGTTGAAAATCTGGCATGAAAATATTGCAAATTCACGAAGTTACAAGCGTGAGTAGCAACTGTGCAGCGCACACTCGTAAAACAGTCATTTTTTGGATGTTTTCCACCAAATTTGCAACATAGGCTTTTTGAGAGCCCACCCCATGAATACTGAGACTGTCATTGCATTAATCGGCTCCAAAAGGTGATTCCGTGCAGTGACCATGAAATGCCTTTTGGGGCTGATTAACACCATGACAGTTAGTGAATTCATGAGATGGGGTCCCAAAAACCCAATGTTGAAAATTTGGTGCCAAAATTCCAAAAAATGACTGAGATATGCATTAAAGTTGGAAAAAATCCTATTTTTTCCTCAGTTTGCAGTTGGCTTTGAAGAGTGCAGACGTGTTCCTGGTCCACCAAAGATCGTCGCCCCAGACTCCGGAGGTAAGTATGGGGTGCGGGGGTGTGGGGAGACAGGGTGCATAGTGGGTGGGTGCGGGTTGTGGCAGGGGGGCCAGGGACACCGCTGGGAGACCGTTTCCTTTTTTTCAGGTAAAAAAAAGAAGAGGATGTCGTGGGACCATTTTTTACATTACAAGGGCATGTGGCATGCTGGGGTGGGCTCCCAGCATGCCAAAGACTCTTTCTTTGGGGGGCAGCAATAGCCGACAGGGGTTGGGCACCCCAGTCAGCCACCACAACAAAGGGAGAAGGCTTAGATTATGCTGATGGGGATTGGGCACTGCCAAAAGGGGGGGTTGCTTATAGAATGCTGACGGGAGTGTGCCTCTTGTCGGTAAAATCAACACTGGGGCACCGAAGCTGACAGGGATTGGCGCCCCATCGGCAAATAAACATGGTGAGGGGGGGTTATATTGTTTGTGAACATGGCGGCAAGCCACCGCTATGTTCACAAACAATATCAGGGTTTGGAAGTTCTGTCCTGCAATGACGGGTCGCTCCCTCATTGCAGCGGATGGCTGACGCTGCAATAACGAGGCAGCCCCTGATTGCAGCAGCGAAATTGTCACAAGTTGGTGGCAAGGTTCCAAACTCGTGTCAGCAGCAGCATGCCATGGCATTGGGGGAAGCGGGACAAGCCTTTGCAGGCTGTAGGGGCATTGGCCACAACAGTGCCATGCCTCCACAACCTGCTTCTGAGAAAGCTGTCCCAATATGTTTCTTGCACTGTGTGCAATCAACATGTAACCCCCTTGCAAATGGGGTTCCTAGAAATGCCAACCTGGGCTTACCTTAGCCTGTTTTGTTCTGTCCTTCTCCTGACTTGGCCCCTAATTTTTCTGGCTTCCCAGGTCCTGTTTGCCCTCGTGTGTGCCCCAGCTTGAAGTCAAATGAAAATCCAGCCCCTCAGGGCTTACAATGCTGACCACGAACTCCCGCTGCAAAAGTGCTGCCTCCAGTGCAGTGGGAGTCGTGTTGGCACGCAAAGTGCCTTTGATGTGGAGCTACTTGTTTTGTGGTCACCTCGGGGACTGTGCTGTGGGTTCCGGGATCCCTTCCACCTAATTGGGACCTGGTGACCACGGACAGCCTGCTGGGGGACCGCTCAGATGAAAATTAAAAGAGTTTGACCGGGGCTCATTTAAGTATACCTGGGAGGGGCTCTGGTCATCTGAATAATGCATAACAGTGTGTCTGGCTGCCTCCAGGGTAGCTATGTTCAGCTCCAGCCAAAAAGTAAAGAATTGAAATGTGTTAAATAATGGAACTGTTGCTGCATGTTGTGAATGTGCTGTACATATGGGGGAAAGTGTTTAAAGTTGAAATGAATGCTTTTTCCCTGGCAATTCCAGTGATTTGGGACTCTGGTGTGTCAACCTGTCAGCTGCTGCAAGGGGAGCTTGCATAAGTGCAGTAACGACAGAAAAAGTAAAGGAGCCACATTCTTTATCTGTGCAGTGACTGCAAGTGCAGCCTTTAAGCTACAGAACTGTGGGGCATGTGGGGCAAATAATTATTTCTTTCTGGCTGCACCAGGGCATTATTCAGGACTGTATCTAATCTGCTATAAGGGACAGTGGGTTAAGTAAGCATTAAGCCACGATGAAGGTGGCATCTAATGCAGGATTAATGCATGGGTGGGAGGGTTGTGGCCAACGGCGTACAACAGCCCAACCATGCATTAATCGCATTAGATGCCACCTTCAGAGTGGCTTAATGCGCTTGTAACATGGGCCGCATGACTATACAGTTGCCAGGAATGTATTTGCCATTGTTACATCAGCATAAGACAGGGACTTGGTATGTTTAGATATGTTTTTTACTGCACTTCCACAACCTGTAACAGAACAGCATTTATATGCTGATGCGGTGAAAACACTGACTACTGCTACATTAACAGAACAGTGCGCCTCACATGCTAGACCTACTTATTTTTGCATTCTAGGCAGGTATTAATGTCATACCACTCGTTGGAGGTCTGCGGTGGAGTGCTTTCTCGACGCGTTGTGCAGTTCCCTGTCGAATTTGCATCTTCCATCGCTCACTTCTTATTGCTGCTCTGAGACAGCTCTGATGTCGGCCGCTCCGTGTCCTCCTAATGCTTGTGCTCTGTTTCTGTTTCCCCTGCCATGCCCTTCCTCACCTCTATTTCCGGTGACTAGCTGCATACCCAACACGAGCGTCCCTCTCGCACTTCTTTCTTCCCTCTTCCCGGTGCAGCTTACCTGGTTGTCTGGATGGTCCTGGTACTTCACTTTTGGGGAACGGCAGTTATGCTGGGTTAATACCAGCTCCGATTTTCCCCACCTGATTGACTTCAGCCAATAGCGCATCCCCATTTGCCCATTCAGTTTAGTGCCATGTTACAAGCAGCCATTGCCAGCAGTACAGCCAATTGGAATGCCAGTAATAGAAAGCTAAGACTTGTGGGACATTCACTGCATCTTATGGGTAAGCACCCAAGTGCTTATGGGGGCCTACAGGGACATTATTTTAGGTGCAAATTCCACAACGCAATTGTGCCTCAAGTGTTCTGATTGACAGGTCTCTCAGCAACATGGAGACATGTCACCCCATCCCTGCTACCAATTAGGAGTCGAGCTAGGAGCTCTATAAAGAGACAATGTTGCCAGTTTGTCTGGAGATTTTTAGAGACTCATAGAGAGCAGCCAGAGCAGGCTCCAGCCTGCTGGGAGCCCCCCATGGGGGAGTGGCTCAGGCTCCAGCCATGCCGCCAGGCCTGGGCCGCTTGATTCAAGCCCCTTCAGTCTTCAGGGAGCATTTATTATTTTCTTAAGTAAAAGTTTACCAGTTACAGTAATTGTATTTTCTGCAACAACTAATCTGGAGGTTGTCAGTACTGTCCTCCAGAGGTTAGCCCTCCCTTCCACGTCAGGGAAAGATGTGGACAGAAGCTCAGATGTCAAGCAGTGGTGAGAGTGCTGACCAAATACCTCAGCAGTGAGAGAGCTGAAGAAGTCTGCAGGATGCCTTCGATTGTGGATGAGACCCATGGAGGACCTGAGTGAGTACCCTCATACCCCCCCCCCCGGTGCGAGGGAGAATCTAAGTAAGTAATCTTGGGGGCCCCAAGCCCCATTAAGAAATGTGTGAAGTATTGAAGTTATCAGTCTGGGCTACTAAACCCATAAGAGACTGCCTAGTTCAAGTAATGGATGCATCTTGTCTGTGGCCCAAATGACTAAGTTGCAGGTGCAGCAAAATGCTGGGCATAGTGAATCATGTAAATGTGTTGCAAGTTGTGCAGCTGTGGGTTAGAGTCCTGCCATCGTGAAGTCAGCTGCCAAGGCGCATTTGCCACTTCATGGGACAGGAGGTCCTACAGCATACAATGTCTAGATGTGCTGGATAAGACTCAGTGAATAATGTTCTTGGTACATAGAATGCACTGGATGTAACTGCCTGTGACTAAAGCATGGGATGCTTGATGAAAGTGTCATTGCCAACTTACTCTGGATGGATGCCTTTTGGTATATAAAGTACTGGATGTGACCGTGTTTAAACTGCGTTTAGGTTGCTTGACAGAAGCATCACTCTCATTGCATTGGATGGGACTTTCAAGTATTATGCTGAATGTTCTGGATGTAAGATCCACATAGTTTGTTCTGGAATATTCGGAAGTCTGCAAGTGCAGGGCAATCCCTGCCACGTCTGCTAAAGTGCAGGGCAATCCCTGCTGTGGATGTAAATAGTAATTTGCTGCTTTACAAAAATCTGTTTCCAAGTTGCCCCCACCCTCAAATTAATAGCCGGCCACCTCGACCAGCTGAACTCCATCAGGCCTGCAACATCTTGGACTGTGGTATCTGTTTAACTAGTATGGTATGAGATTGCAGGGTTTCTGCTGTATCTGGGACTGGTACCAGTGTGGGTAATCAATCAATCAATCAATCAAAATCTTTATTTAATCAGGCGAACATCATTGAGCATAGCTCATTTACAAGATGGACCTGAGTGGTCAAGAAGTGCAAGTATTATTACATAGACAATAATAACATAAACAGTAGTACAATGACATAAAGTGCTAATATAGAACAATATACATATATACAAGGCACATTAAAATCTTTTAACCTGTAAGAAAAGGAGGCAATGGGTATAGTAGGCATAATATATAAATTATAGGTCCTAATTGGCTTTTATGAGAGTATATCCAGTGACTGGAATAAAGAAGTAGAACTAGCATAATGGAACACGGAAAGGGGTGGGGTATGTAGAATCGGGATTAGGCCTTGTGAAAGCAATTGCAGAGTTCTGGGAATAGGTGGAGAATAATCTTTTGAAGGATGTTAAAGGTAAGAGGCTATTTAGCTTCATGGTTTTTGAGTGAGTTCCATGCAACTGCAAGTGGTAGCTGATGCGCCCTCCCAAACTGGGTGCAGGCATTGGGGACCTTTAGAATGATAAGTTTGCTGATCCTTAAGTTGTATGGCCTAGAAGTAATTTGGGTAAAACAGTCTGTGATATAGGTGGGTAGTTTGCCTGATAAGGCTTTGAATATCCAAATTGCAGCATTCCTATTTCTTCTGTGTTGTAATGATGTCCAGTTAACTGCCTTATAAAGGAAGCAGTGATGGGTGCTGGAGGGAAGGTCAGTAATAAATCTGATGGACCTGGGTATAGGGTGTCCAGCTTATTTAAGAGGGGAGTGAACAATGGCCATAAAGAAAGTCAGCATAGTCAATGAGGGATAGAATGAGGCCTGGATTAATCTTTTTGGAGTCTTGTTGAGGTAGTGCTTTATTCTAAAAATAGACCAAGCCTTTGTCTCAGTTTTTTTAGTAGCTCCTCAATATGGACAGAATAGTCAAGCTTGTTATCAATCCAGACTCCAAGGTATTTGAAGTTATCAACGAATTCCAGCTTCTCTCCAAGTAAGGTGGATAGTTGTAGGGTGGTGGGTGATGGGGTAGTGGCAGAACAACTCTTTGTGGCAAAGAACATAGCTTTTGTTTTTTTGGCATTTAGTAATATTAATAATGATTTTTGTCTGCCTGTTAATATGTAGCCACCCAGCTGGAGGGTTCACCAGCAAGATCTAAATAATCTCTGTATATTTTGTAGATATGATAAGATAACCTCTACTCCTCCTGTTTCCCCTTCCTAGCTCCTATATTACCCCCCAAAATAAATATCTTGTTATTTGTTGTTGAAATTCCATGTGAGCATATTATTAGAGAGAGTCTTTAATTCAAAATGTTGAAATGTGGGGAGCTGTATATTGGGGCATGTCTGGGGAAAGTAACTGGTCGTCGTGGGTGGTGTAGCAGCTCAGGGGGCTACACCCAGCACCATCTCACCCACGTAAAGCACCCTGAGTGTAAGCACTGCACAAAAGTATTTAGAAATAGTTATCAGATAGCGAACCCAAACCCCTTAGCCTATGTCCAGATTAGTAGGCAGGGGTGTAACACTGGAGGTGGTGCCACCCAGGGGTTACTAACATAACAAATAAATAAACTGTGTAAATAATCCCAAGGTTGAACATATGCCAGACATTACTTTTTCATGTACTGCCACCTTCTGTGCCATCATGGGGATTTGCATACATTTCCCTTGATGCTTTGCATTATCAGGGTATGTGCAACTGTGTTTTCTTTAAAATGTGGCTGTCTGACCAATATCATAACACATACATCAGTGGCATTTGCTCTGCGGTTCTTTTGTAAGCTTCCTGTTCCTTCCATTTAAATGTACACCCCCATACATTTTCCTAATAATGTGTATGCCTTCCTTAGAACAGAAACTAAAACACATCTTACTGCTTACTAATCATTGTGTTATTTCTCCATACCTCCTTAATAATTCCACACAACTTCACTAACTTCATTATGCAGACGTGGTGGATCTGACCAGATTTTGTTTCTTGAGCATGCTGTATCAAATCATCCTGATCCCAGCTCTCATTTCGGTTGTGTCTAACCCAGGTGCATTGATGAAGGGCATGTCCCTTTTCATCATCTAAGTTGCACTGGAAAATGTTTTCACTTAAGGAACTCGGGTGTAGGTAACCACCATACATGGAGCATTTTAAAAGATCACAAGTACTGCTAAGATGTGTCCTTGCCCCACACTTATAACAGGCTCTGGGCTGTCCTCCATGAAAACAAACCCCTCTGAATTTACCTGGAACAATTTTACCTTAAATTTCCATCCTTCCATCCATATGCCTTCAGTATCTATGATTGCTTCTGGGGGCCCCAAAACATCACACCTCTTTTGTAACCAGTGATTTATGTCACTAACATTAACCCCTTCATTGCGAAACAGTATGGTTACCATCTTTGTCATGGGCTTTGTTAAGGGTATTGCATAATATGGGGTCCACAGTGGAGTTTGTTTCACAGTATTATATTTCCACCAAAATCTTTCCAATCCTGAATTTGTTTTAAAACTAACGTCAAAAGTATCCTCACCTGAAACATGTATCAATGCATAAATATCATTTGGGGTAAACTGAAGAGAGGATTTTAATAACTGTTTGGCAACGTAGTACCTGTCTGGATTCTCACGTAGGCCTCCCCTACATCTAAGCCTCACTGCATTTTTCCTGGGGGCCTGCTCCAGTTTATTTTTAAATTAATCAGACAAAGTTCCTCTTTCAGAAATTCTAGAATCATTTCCTCCCTGCCTAGTAGAGCTCTGATTACTACTGCTAGCATTATTATCTTCAGTATTTTTGTTAGTTTCTCTCAGGGTACCCCTTTTGTCCTGCACAGAGTTAGTTTGTACATTATTTTCTTTGTCAGAATGCATTCCTTTTTCCAATTCTTTTGCGGTATTGGGCTGTTCAAAAGTATGATTACAGTCTTTTGTGTCATGTTTTACCTGTTGTGAATACTCTACAACAAATGTGGTCTCTGTGTCCCCAGAGCTCTGTTGTTTCCCTCTGTTATCTCATTGTGGTGATACCAATCTGCTTGGAAGGACGTCCTCCCTTTCTTCATCCCATGTCAGATCCGGAATACATCTGCCATTGTCTTGCTAGGTCCAGCCTGCCTTCTGCAATGCCCTCTCTGCCGACCAGTCTGCTATGGTTGTCTCTGTTTCTTTATTTAATCCAAACTGCTGCCATATCAGCAGGGTTGCCAATACTTCCTCTTTCTGGCACAAACCCTCCACGTCATCTCCCACCTGCCGCGTCATTCTAGCAGCAGCCTCAGTCATCCGCTGCACCTCACCAGAGGGTGAGTCATTTATTGCAGGTCCCAGGAGAGGAAACTTCTCACTCTCCTGACCTTTCACAGCCGGTATCGATATTGTAGAAGCAGAGCAGTCGGCTTGCAATACTCTGGAATCACTATGCGCACTCACTGTTTCCTGTTCCTCGCATACCATCGTTTCCAATGTTTCCAAAGAGTCACTGGTTTGCTACAAAAGTTTGATCTCTTGTTTCACTTCTACAGGTACATCCATCTCCCCTACCACCTCTGACGTAGTGGCCATCTTGCAAATCTCAAACAAGGGTCCCCCCTACTGGCCAATAGGGGAATTTCCCCGGTGTCATGGCCACATTTCCCCCATTCGCTAAAAAAAATACCACAAACAGCATGATTTGGTTCAGTTTCAGTTGGTTACCATCTGTATCCCCCCTTCCCCTGGTTGCCCCTGAAAAAGGGACTTCTAGTCTCAGTGGGCCTACCGGGTCTACAAAATTCAATAAATAAATCATTTTCTGATGCAGAAAGGATCTGGACAAGACTGCTCACTTTCAGCAGTATTATTTCTAATAGCCATTGAACCTCTCCTAAGAAAGATTGCTGACTATAAAACAGATGTGAACAAAACACAAAACAACTAATAAAATGTATGCATAAGCAAATGATTTGCTCCTTGCCTTTGAAAATCCAAGTCCCTCCTTTAACATACTCAGACAGAGCCGTGCTGAATTTGGGAAACAATCTGATCTACAAATCAACCAGAGCATGTCTGAAGCCCTTCTGATGAATTCAAAAATAATTAACCAGCTTTTAAAGAAAAGATTCCAGTAACATGGCCAAAAACAATATAAAACATTTAGGACTCATCATATGCTCTGTCCTTTCTAAATTAGTCCCCAGTAATCTAAAATCCTTTTTAAAAGACATCAAAAATTACCTTCTTAAATGGGATAAACTCCCCCTTTTTCTTTGGGGCAAAATAAACTCAATAAAGTTAATAATAGGACCTGAGATTTTCTAAATACTTAACACTTTGTCTTTACATTTTGCTATCTAGTCTGATTCCAGAACTGATAGACCATTTCAGAAATGTTTATGAATAATAAACAGCTCAGAATTAGCCTAAATAAACTTGGGAAATCCTTGAGAGAAGGGGGAATGAAGATGCCTTGTTGACAATGATATTACAGGCAGGATTTTCAAACGAGGATGCAGGGCTTGTGACAAGTCTTGCGTCCAACCCTTTTCTTGGCACTGCTGCGCTGAACACCTTTGCTGCAACTGCGCACCCTTTTTAGTACATCAGGTGCAGTTATGACAGGTTGTCCATTTTGCAGCAGCCTGCATCAAATATTTGGTGCAAGCCTCGTGAAAAGGGTGCCCAGGACTGATGCAAGCTAGACTAGTGAAACGGGAATCTAAGTTGCGGTGATGAGCGTATGGGATAGAAAATCCCAATCTCTGGCTAGTGAATGCCGTAAGCTCAAAGCACTGTATGTTCGGCACACCCTGGGCTCACGACATTCACAAGCATTTTAAAATTTGCCTCCATATCTCCTTCCTTTCAAAGCAAGCCAGATTTTGGTTCCCTTAAAACCTGACCTCTCATGCCTCCATGTGGGCATTCATGGAACAACAGCACCCATGTCCACGTAGACTTCTGAACTATATATTTATTGATGCCACTAGCAACTTATCCTCTCACCCAAGTATAAAAAGGCCCTTTATGGGCATTTAGGAAACTAAACAAAATACACAAATTAAACAACTTCCCTAGTGAATTAATGCTTACTTGGAACACTCCAAAACTGAATTTTAACTCTAGTAGTGCAAACTGACAAAAGGCTCATATTAGTTCCATGGGGACATCACTGGCATGAACAACACAGATACCCTTTGAGCATTGGAGTGGATTAAACAAAGGTTTGGAATACACCAGTTTTAGTTCTATAACCCTTTACAAAAATCAGAGAAAGTACAGATAAAAGCATACTTAATTTGACTACTCAGTTCCTGACTCCCCTGAATGGGATCAGTTCCTAAAAATTATTAACACCTTTAACGGTTCAAGGTTCATTTATAGATATCAGACAAACCTGGATGACCCCATTACATCAGATCATAAAGCAAAATGGGAAGAGTACTTAGATTAAAAGGAGAACTATGCTGAATCTGTAAGTCATGTTTATGTTTGCTTGCGTGCATGTACAAAAAACGTTATATGGCAGCTTAGGAGAGAAGTGGGTTTTGGAGGTGTGGCACCGTGGCAGCCAGTGTCGCCACTGCATTTTTGGGCTTGACCCTCCTTACCCAATGCGGTGGCATGCTACTGCTGACACTAGTTCAGCAAGCATGCCACCAACTTGAAATGAATTAGCAGCTACAATGAGGGCTGACCCGTCATTGCAGGGTGGTGCCTTGCCTGGTGTAACGTTTCAATAAACATGGCGGCAACTGTCACCGTCACTCTCCACAGTCCCCATAGTCAGTAAGGGTGCCAAATCCCACTGTCTGTATGCCCCTCCCAGTTCACATTTGCCAACAGGGGCCCAATCCCCATCAGCATAATGCCCCCCCATTCATAGTGTGCCAAGGGGGGTGCCCAGTCCTCCTTGCCTCATGCGCGCCCCCCCAAACACAAACACATTCACATTGTATGTGCCGATGGGGTGCCCAATCGCTGTCGGCTCCAGACCCATCCCAACAAACACCCAAGTGGCACGCTGGGAGCCCACTGCAGCATTTCCATTGTCCCTGTAAATGGATAAACCGCCCCAATATCTTTTTTTTAACCTGTAAAACAGAAACTGGCCTCTTGCTGGTTCCGGTGCCCCCTTCTCCAACCCGCAAGCACCCTATATGCACCCCACATCCCTGCACCCCCCCTCACCCCATACTTATCTCCAGAGCCTGGCGTGATGGTCTTTGGTGGAGCAGGAACACATCTGCACTCTTCAAATCCTACCACGAACTGAAGAAATGCCGGTAAGCTGTATAATGGCATAAATGGGTTTCTTTCAACTTTGGTAGATATCACGACCATTTTTGCGAATTTTGGCACCAAACCTTTAACATGGGGTTCTTGGGACCCCACCTCATGAATTCAGTCACTGTCATCTGGTTATTCAGTCCCAAAAGGTGATTTCACAGTCATTGTGTGGAATCACCTTTCAGGACTGATTAACAAAACAAGAGTGTCACTGTTTATGAGGTGGGCTCCCAAAAAGCCTATGTTGCAAATCTGGTGAAAAAATTCTAAAAAATGACTGTGTTATGAGCGTGCATTGTGCAGTTTCCACACACACTCGTAACTTCCAGAATGTGTATTATTTTCACTCCAGATTTTCAACATTGGCATTTTTTCACACCTCCTTATGAACATAACAGCTGTAATTTTTCACATCCTGGCCAAAATTTGTTTTCTCACATCTGGCGCATAATGGTGCGGTCGCTGTGTAAAATCAATGTTCAGGACAGATTAACAAAATCACAGTGACACTGTTCATAAGCAGAGGCCTAAAAATGCCTATGATGAAAACATCTGGTGACAAAAGTCCACAAAATGACTTTGTTACGAGCGTGCATTGTGCAGTTTCCATGCACAATCATAACTTCAAGAATTTATAATATTTTCACTCCAGATTTTCAACATTGCCATTTTTGCACACCTCCTTATGAACAATACAGCTGTCATTTTTCTTTTTTTTCTATTTTTTATTCTTTTTCCACGAGCTGCCTGCCGCTGTTCATATCAGCCGGTCATGGCGCACGGCTACTCAACCCAAATCGACCACGAACCCTCCGATACCCATGAGCTCCCCCATGGCGGGGCTCGGCACTCCCCTGCATGCCGCAGGGTTCAGAATAGGTCGGAGGGCTGGCCTGGGGAGCATATCGAGGCCACAGCGAGCTTCATTCATGGCGGCAGGCAGCTTTTTCCCCTTTTTCCATTTTTCTGGGGAGGCGGGGTCGTGCAATGACGCTGGCGTCTGCCCTGCCTCCAATGCATTGCTGAGTGCTGGCAGCTATGCGACTCCTGGCCTCCGCCAGGGGTCGGCAAAGCTCTGGACACTTCCCCTCCCACCCCACGGAGAAGGAGAGCAGTCCCTAGGATGCTCCATCCTTCTCCCCCCAGCCGGCCCTCCAGCGACCCTGGTCCATTCCCGAACCTGGGTCGCCGGCGTCACATGCGGAAATTCAACCGCTGCGCCGATGGGCCGGCACAGCTGTCATTTTTCACATCCTGCCCAAAATGTGCTTTTGCACATCTAGCGCACAATGGTGCAGTCGCTGTGGGAAATCAACATTTGGGACAGATTAACAAAATCACAGTGCTACTGTTCATGAGAAGAGGTCCCAAATGCTTTCATGAGGTGGGAGTCACAAAAAGGCCATGTTAAAAATGTGTAGTGCAAATACCAACAAACTCCCAAGGCATTAGGGTTTCTAACCATAACGTCCCACCCTGTACAGACTGACAGGTGTCAGGGGTGTGCCTTTGGATTGCTGGCTGTAATGCTCATGCCATTCCACCCCCACCCTGCAGCCAATGACAGGCATCGAGGTGTACCTTGGACTCTTTGGCCCTAGAGTTCAACCCATTCTCCTATACTGCACCCATTTCAGTGTATGTCTTTATGAAATGAGGTGACTGTAAAGCCAAACACCCCAAGGCACACTTCACCACTTGTCAGTGTCTGCAGGATAGGATGAGGTGCAATGGCATGAGCATTATGGGCAACTACCAAAAGGCACACCCCAATGCCTGTCTATCTCTGCTGAGTGGAGGTGGGGATGGCGTGAAGTTCAATACTTCACTGCCATTCCTATTCTGCATCTGTCTAACTCCTGCACTTCCATGCTAATACCAGCAAGCAAACATTCAGCATTGACAAATGCTTGTTCACAGTAGAGGTTGTTTTTATGTTGGTTGGACTTGCGCAAACCAAGGTATTGTGGCAATACAGAATTTTGGGGGTGCCACTGCCAAGCCAATTGTAGTTCACAGAACCAGGGGCTCGGCAGTCTACCTCAATGACCACTAGGTGTGGTCCTGATGCAACTCTCTGCTGGGTGTGCTGAGCGGTCATGCACTTTAAAGGATTGAAGCCACTCTAATACGAGAGGGCTTCAGCCTCTTATTTGCATGACCATTCAGCCCACCCAGCAGACTGGCCTTCAACCCAAAACATTATTCTGCAGCCACCACCTCGTGCTACTTGAACAGTTAATTTAACGCAGTTTTCCCAGTGGTGGTGGTGGATATTTCAAAGGTGGCTGAGGAATGTAAAAAGTTCATTGAGGAGCAATCCAAAAAGTGCAGCATCACCTCTCACCTATGAAATACAGCACAGCCTGGAGTAAAGGAAAAAGCACACTCTATCATCTAGAACTGTTTTCCCGATTAACTTGTTACTGTTTTTTCCCCCACCTCATATTTATTTCTGTTGAAACCATTCTTAATTTTTCCTGTTAAACCGATCAGCCGATCGCTGTCCCCAGAGTGACGAAAAACAAGCAGCCCCTAGTAGTCTAGTGTCCCTTCCCCCTCCCCTAGTGCCAATCCCCCAGTGTCCTGTCCCTGAAATAATGAAAACTGTCTGTACATTTTTTTAAACCTGAAAAAAAGGAAAATGTCCATCATTGTCCTTTGCACCATTACTCTTGCCCCCACCCAACCCTCTCACTCATGACCCACCACTCCACATCTCCCCCACCCCATACTTACCCACCGGAGGTCCATCACCGTAATCTTCCTTGGACCGCAGACACGTCTTCACTCTTTAAAGCCCAACCGCAAACTGAGGTAAGTGCTTCAATGTATTTCAACAGGGTTTTCAATTTAATGGCATAACTTGGCCATTTTTTTTTTTTTATTTATTTGCCTCAGATTTTCAACAGACCTTTTTTGGGACCCCACCTCATGAACAATTAAGTAACTATAAGCAATTATTTCCCAAAAGGTGATTTTGCGGTCGCTGCACGAAATCCCCTTTCAGGCAAGAGTTGAACATTTTCTCTACCTTTGTTCATGAGGTAGGGTCAAAAGAAGGTTATGCTGAAAATTTGGTGTAAATATATTAAGAAACAGTTATGAGCCTACACTGAAATTTGTGAATGCAGGCTCATAACTTTGGCAATTTTCAATATTTTGACCCCAAATTTTCAACATAGCCATTTCTTAACAGCACCTCTTGAATTTGAAAGCTGTTATTTTTCAGATCCTGGCCAAAATGTTTTTTTGCATCCCAAAAGGTGATTTTGCAATTGCTGCGAGAAATCATCTTTTGGACAGGAGCTGAAATCTGCAAATTTGGGGTCAGAATTACGAAAGAAAAAAGGTTTAACAAGCAACCAACGTTCAACATTGACAAATGCTTGTTAAATGCTGGATCAAATGTTGTTACTGCTCTAGCTATCCAGGTTTTTTAGTTATCCTAGTGCGTGTTTCTGATCTGATTTGGTTTTCTTACATTGACCTCCTGCCGCAAGATTGCGGATGACACACTCCTGCCCCTCCTCATGTATGGTGCTCCATTACTACTCTCTGCTACCAAATCCATACTATCTCACCTATCACAGGCCTATTACAGAGTTGGCAGGTCTGCTGTCGAGGTCAGTGCTCAGCACCATCACTGCGATGTCATGTCTGCCTTAGGATGGCTACCCTATGAATTAAAATTACGCTATACCACACTAAGCTTTATACATAAGCTTGTACATCGCTTCACTCCTCCTTGCCTTGCTGATATTGTTCAATGTCATCTCCCCTGATGTGCACTCAGATCTACCTCCATGCCCCTTCTCTCAGTGCCAAACCTATGACGCTCCATGGCTCAGAGATCATTTGCATTTTCTGTTGTGTCCTGCTGGAACTCTACCTCCTTCTATACTGGCCTGCACCTCCCACTCTCAATTTCAAAGTTCGCTGTTCTCTCACCTAACTGCCCCTACCTTGCTCCTGCTTCTGCAGACTACTAACCCCTGTTCACTCCTTGTAGTATATGCATGGATATGTATGATAGTATATACATGGATATATATGGTAGGAAGTTGATTAAAATTGTAGTTTATACATGTGGGTATTGTAGTCCATTATATATCTAAGTGCCTGCCATGCACAGTAAGCCTTTCTTTGTGTATATCCAGTGATGTAAGACCACTACCTATCTGCATTACTAGCCCTTAGTTTAACCTAGGGCTGATATTCTGACCAAATATAACACTTTACTTGCTATAAGCAATAGCGAGTGTTCCCGCGACCCTGGAAGTCACATCCGGTTCAGAGGGGCTATATAGATTGCTCCTGCAGTGAGCAGTCAGTACTAATATTGATAAAACAAGGCTAGTCATCATGTGTGTGACTGGGACTAATAGCAGGAACGTGTACTATATGAAACGTTTAATTGTGTGGTTGGAAAATTGTTTTCTCTCTTTTATTTTGGAGCCCTACTGAGTAGGAAGTAGGAGGAGAGTAGCTGTAGTTCTGCTCAGTGAGCATAAAACTACATATTGCTACTGCATCGTTTTTATTCATTTGTTCTTACCTATCTACATTACTAGCCCTTAGTTTAACCTAGGGCTGATATTCTGACCAAATATAACACTTTACTCGCTATAAGTAATAGCGAGTGTTCCCGAAACCCTGGAAATCACATCCAGTTCAGAGGGACTATATAGATCACTCTTGCAGTGAGCAGGGTGAACGCAGGCAGGGTGCGCGTCATCGCATGCGGAGACGCGTGCAGAGACATGCGCGTCGCCGCATGTCAGCTGTGTCTGCTGGATGGCTGAACAAAGTCCTTGTAGACAAGTAAGAGAATATATATAAGAATGGTGTGTACTGGGTGTCATATGTATAAACTGGGGGATACATGTGAGGAATATGAGTGCGACAAATGTTTACTATTAGGTGAATTGCTTCAGAAAATAGAATTACTGAAACAAAGAATCAGGACACAAACAGAGATTGTTACACTCGAGCAATTTATTGATTCAATGGCAGAAGGTGTTTCAGAGCCAGGTATGCATGATACAGCTTCACCAATAAAATATGAGAAACTAAACGAAACTGAGGAATGGTGTTTGGTGGATACAAAAAAAGCCAGAAAGAAAGATAGAAGGAATATAGGTGGTTCTACAAACATACTTACTCCTAATAGGTATCAGGCCCTTGCATTTATTGGAAGTAATGAGGAACTAATACATTCTAATAATCTCACTGAAACAATTGGAGAAAATATGACTCATATCACTATCAACATAATTCAAGATGCAGTAAATACAAATAGTCAATCAGAGATTAGTACCCCAAGTGATAAGGAACTAATACATTCTAATAACCTCTCTGAAACAAATGGGGAAAATATGACTCATATCACCATCAATAAAATTCAAGAAGCAGTAAATAAAAATAGACAACCAGAGATTAGTACCCCGAGAGATATACTGTATATAGGAGATTCCGCGTTACACCATATGAAACATATATTATGTAAAAGGCAAAATGAATACATTACAGTGAGTGTATTACCGGGGGTGGGCATTAGGACATTAGACATTAGACATTAGACATTAGACATACCAGGATTACTAGACAACACAACCACTCCCGTTGTAGTGTTGCATATTGGAGTAAATGACATCGGCAAGGTGGATCTACCAGTAATACAAAATGATTTTGAATATGTGGGTGCTTATCTTAAAAACAGAGGCTGCAATTTGCTGGTTTCAGGAATACTACCTGTTCCTAGGGCCAGTGTTATGTTAAATAATGAGATCCAGAGATTTAATGGGTGGATGAGGAGATGGTGTTTTAGAGAAGGTTATGTTTACATTGACCAATGGCAAGACTTCCAGGGCCTTCATTTATTTGCAAATGATGGGCTACATTTAAATAAGCATGGCAAGCGTATCTTAGTGCAGAAATCGAGATACCCAACAGAAATTCATTTAAACTTCCTTCAAAGGGGGGGTGGGAGTAGCACAAATTCCAAGGTCTCTGATGTAAAAAGAAATACACAATTTAAATGGAAAGTTTTATTACTTAATGCTAGGATCCTTACTAATAAAATTGATGAGTTAAAATTAGTAATGCATACCTCTCATGTACACATCTGCACCATCACCGAGACGTGGTGGAATGACAGAGATACCTGGGATAGGGTAATCCCAGGATATACACTATACTCAAAGGAGAGAACAATCTTAAAAGACGGTGGGGTAGCACTATATATTTCAGATAATATATCTTCTGAGCATATTGACACATCATGCTGGGGTGATTCCGAAGTTTTATGGATTAAAAGTTCCCCTCAAAATGCTCCTATACTAAATATGGGCCTTGTGTATAGACCACCATCCATTGGTAAATCTGATGACATCATACTGATAGATTTCATTAAACAATTGGCATTAGCTAATAGTCTCATACTCCCGTGGGACTTTAACCTCCCCGGAATTAATTGGGATACACAAGAAACTGCTAACCCTATGGGAACTAAATATTTGGAGATCTTGAATCTGGCTGCATTGGAACAATATGTAACTAACAACACTAGGGGGGAGCATATTTTGAATTTGGTATTGAGCAATTTGAATAATAATATACAGAATTGTACTACCTTGACCCCACTTGGATCCAGCAATCATGCTATGGTCAGTTTTGATTATTTGGGTAATTTGGGGAATTATACTGGCAGTACAACTATTTATAGGTATGATAAAACCAATTTTAATCAGATGGGAAAAGAATTGGTGGAATGGAACTGGCGATCTGAATTTACAGATCAAACAGTAGCAGAGATGTGGGAGAAATTAAAAAGTAATGTCTGCTCATTGGTACATGAGCATGTACCAGTTATAAAGAAATATAATGAATCCAAAAAATCTCTCCCCCATGGCTGACCCCTACAATTAGGAAACTAATCAAAACTAAAAATAGTGCGTATTTGAGGGCAATACACAGTAATAATAGTAATTGCTGGGCAGTATATAAGAAGTGTTTAAGAAGTACCAAAATGGAAATTTCAATAGCAAAAAGAAATTATGAATATAAATTGGCAACTACAGTATAAAATAACTATAAATCCTTTTACTCATATATCAACTCTAAAAGGGGTGATACTGGAACCATTACCTCCTTAAAAAACAGGATGGCGAGCTGACCTCAGACAATCAGGAGATGGCAGTATTATGTAATACATACTTCTCTTCAGTATTTAATAAATGGTCAAATGAAGCAACAGATGTTAGGGATAAATCTACAAGGTGGAGTGTTAAACTTAGCACTGCCGATGTAACAAAACAACTACTGGAAATAAATCCAAATAAGGCACAGGGACCAGATGGCATACATCCGAGAGTTATTAAAGAACTAGTGCATATGCTGTCAGATCCAGTCACTTATATTTTCCAAAAATCTCCGGATATGGCGGAGGTACCAGATGAATGGAGACAGGCTATGATTATTCTTATATACAAAAAGGGATCAAAACAGGAGGCTGCCAACTATAGGCCCATTAGCTTAACCTTAGTCTTGGGTAAGATCTTAGAGAAAATAATCAGGGACCAGATCTTGGACTTTCTAAATAGTGAGGGTGTCACTGATTACTCAAAGCATGGATTTGCAGCAGGTAGGTCATGTCAGACCAACCTCTTGGAATTTTATGGTAGGGTCAATAAAGCCCTGGATATGGGCAATTAAGTGGATATTGTATTTCTCGATTTTGCAAAGGCATTTGATAAAGTGCCTCATGAAGAGTTGATAAAAGCTCTAAAAGATTTAGGGGTCCATGATAATTTGACTTATTGGATAGAGGCTCGGTTAAAAAACAGAAAACAGCAGGTGTGTATTCGAGGAGTATGTTCTGACTGGGTGGATGTGACCAGTGGGATACTCCAGGGATCCGTTTTGGGCCCTTGCATTTTTAATCTATATATTTCAACAATGTGTGTCAAAAATGGGGTGTGGCTATCTAAATTTGAGGATGACACGCATGTGGGATTTCCCGTTAATAATATCGAGGAGGCTAAAATCCTACAGGCAGCCCTAACTGATTTGGATGCATGGGCAAAAGCAAAGAGCTCCACATTTAACATGGAGAAATGTGTTATTATGCATATGGGGAAAAAAATGTAGTATAAATATAAATTGGGAGGCAAAGAGCTGAGGTAAGTACAGAATGAGAAAGATCTTAGAATACAAGTTGATAATGAACTAAAATTTGATATACATTGTGGCCAGGTGGTCAAGAAGGCTAGTGGAATACAGTACAGTATATTTAAACATATTAAGAGTAGAGACAGAGCAGTACTAATGCCCCTGTATACCTCATTGGTGCATCCGCATATGGAGTACTGTGCACAGTTCTGGGCACCTGGTTATAAGAAGGATATTAAAGCCTTAGAGAAGGTACAGAGAAGAGCTACTAAAGGTATAAGAGAAGTACGGGGATTAAATTATGAGCATAGATTACAAAATCTTGGACTTTACTCCTTGGAGTTTCGTAGACTACGTGGTGATATGTGCCAGATATTTAGAGCACTTAAAGATGACCATCTAAGGGAACAACTAGGCCTAGTAATAAAGAAGCAGACACACGATACTAGAGCAAATAGCCTTCAGTTATATAAAGATAAATTTAATACCAAAAGAAGGAAAAAGTGGTTCAATGTGAGAATCACTGGCATATGGAATGCACTTCCTAACAAAGTAGTGTTAAGCCCTACTATGGATATTTTTAAAAATAGGCTGGATGCATACTTAATAGAAAAGGGTGTACAGGGATACTTCTAGAATAAATGGCGAGCTATATGGACATGTTTCTTCTATGCTCAGATAAAACCTTTGAAACCACTATCTTGGGATAGAATAAAAGATGGCCACTGAAGTGACATACCGAGTACTGACCCACAATATATCACATTAGCAACAAGGATCAACACCAGAACTTCTACAAGTGCAACTGAAGGGTCATGTAAACTAATGCATGTTTTTTTTTCATTTAAACTGCATAGTAAACCTTTCCAGCTCTTTGCATCTATTCTGTTCATCAGGCTGCTTAACTGTCTCTCTCTGACAACTTGCTGAAAACTCCATAAATTGCTCACTTGTATGCTCTGGTTACACATTTATCTACAGACAGATAAAACAGAAACCTAAAGAGCTATTTGCTACTTTGATGTATTGAAAAACAAACAACACAGCTAATAGCAGCTCTGCACGAGCCACGTGAATTATGGCTTCGATCTGAAACCTAACATTCCTTTGCTTCATCTCGGCTGGTATATGTCCTCAGATACTGACAACAGTAGCAAAGCAGAAGCCTCTTGAGGCACACCACAGAAACTGCATCTCACACTGAGGAAAAAAAATGCCAGAAAAAGACACTTTTTTGGTTTTGTGTGTGGGCACTGCAGCTCCTGAGCACCTACCTGTAGCCACAGCCATCATGACTACAATTGGCAGAGTACCTGTTAAGGAAACATTTGATTTATATCTAGAGCGTTTCCAACGCTGGCTTAAGGCAAACAAAATAATAGAAGATGAATAAGTAGATGTCTTATTAGCAGTCTTACAACCACAGATGTATGCCCTTCTGCGGAAGTTAACAGCCCCAGCTGACATCCTGACCCTGACATATGAGCAAGTCACTGAGGCACTTGCAAAGCATTTCAAACCCAATCCCCTTCTCATTGATGAATGGTACACTTTCTACCAGCACAACCAAGGGGAAGGAGAACCTATTGCTGACTACATCATCACATTAAAGCATCTAGCAAACACTTGTGAGTTCAGCCAGTCCCTGGATGATGCCCTCCAGGATTGCTTTGTCTGTGGTCTGAGAGGGAAAGCTTACAGAAAAAGGCTTTAGCAAGAAAAGAAACTAGACTTCAAGACAGCGTGTGACATTGCAATTGCTATGGAGCTCATTCAGAAAGGCTCCCAAGCACTGGTGGGACATTCTGAACCCCAAAGAAGTGAAGTTCATACTGTAAGGTTACCCATACCCTAGAACAAAAGGGACATGCCACACCACACAGTGGTCCATCACATGCTGGTCAGCAACCCCAAACATTTAGGAAGCCAGCACCACAGGGCATTTCTGCAAAGTGAAAACTGTGTTACCGATGTGGAGGCAACCACCAGCAAGGCACATGCTGCTTTCGATACGAGAAATGCTGCAACTGTGGAAAAGTGGGTCACATACAAAGGGTGTGCAAAAGTACATCATGGGCTGCTACTGCATGTTATGTCACAGATGGCACTGCAACCACTGAAACAGAGGATGAGGCATTGCGCCTGTTCATGGTTTATGCAGCACAGGCAAACAGAAAGGAAATTTACCTCCAGCTTGAGCTAGCAGGCAACCTGGGGAGCATGCAATTAGACACTGGAGCCTCAGTATCTCTTGTGTCAGAGAACATCTACAGAGATAAACTTCAGCAGTGCCCACTGCAACCATCATATATTCAGCTCTCAACTTACATGGGAGAGCAAATCCCCAAGCTAGGGGAAATTCAAGTGCCAGTCACCTATGAGGGAGGAAAGTGGACCTTGCCTCTGGTAGTGGTGCAAGGAGAAAGACCTGCATTACTAGGCAGAGACTGGCTCATGCAGATCAGATTGAACTGGGAAAAGATCTTCAGCTTGAATACAGTGACAGAAGCACTGCAAGATGTGCTAAAGAAAATATTGGACAAACATGGTCCTATTTTCCAGGACAGTTACGGCACAATCCAAGATTTCAAGGAAAAGATCCAAGTGCAACCAGGAACCGTTCCAACTTTTCACAAGCCTCGACCAGTATTGTGTGCTCTAAGGGAAGCAGTAGAGAAGGAACTGGACCATCTTGAAAGCCATGGTATCATCTCACGAGTAGAGAGGAGCGACTGGGCTGCCCTTATCATTGTGGTACCGAAATGAGACAAGGCAGTGAGGTTGTGTGGTGACTACAAGGCGATAGTGAACCGTTGTATACAACAAGATCCATACCCATTACCCAATGCAGAGGACTTGTTTGCTACACTTTCAGGGGGCAAGTTCTTTAACAAGTTAGACTTATCCTTTGCATACCAGCAACTGGAACTGGAACCGGAGTCAGAACCGTAACTAACCATTAACACCCACAAGGGACTTTACCGGTATCATCACTTGGTATATGGAGTTTCCACAGTGCCAGCAATTTTCCAAAACACAATGGATGAGATGCTGCATGGACTGGACCATGTAGTATGCTTTATGGATGATATCTTGGTAACCGTACCCACAATGGAAGAGCACCTGACAATCCTGGACCACGTTCTGACCAGACTGCAACAGTATGGACTGAGAGTAAAGCTAGCAAAATGCCAATTTCTGCAAAATTCTGTTGAGTACCTAGGCTACCGGATCATGCCCAAGGCCTACGCCCAACTAACGGCAAAGTTTTTAAACAACTTTTCACCTCTCGTGGACTACCATGGGAGTTGGTGTCAGACAATGGTCCCCAATTTTCTTCCCATGTCTTTAAACTGTTCTTAAAGCAGAATGGCATTTGACATATTTTGACTCCTCCTTATCATCCAGCATCAAATGGCACAGCCGAAAGAGCTGTACAGACATTCAAAAAAGCTTGGAATAAACCTGATTCATGACAAGTACCTACAGCTCAAAGGCTGGCTTGTTTTCTGTTTGCTTACAGAAACACTCCTCACATAATCACAGAGCGAACACCTGCTGAACTGTTACTAAAACGTCAGTCTCGAACCCGTTTGTCATTGCTCAAGCCAGACTTGACTGACACTGTTGTAAAGCATCAACTACAACAGCAAAAGGGTCATGACAAGTCAGCCAAACCAATACGGATTTTTCATCCTGGTAAGAGGGTGATGGTTTGAGACTGTAGACATCCCAAGGGTTCTTGGATTCCTGGGGTGGTGATTGAAACTCATGGACCTTTGACTTATGCAGTTTGCGTGGGACAGCGACTTGTTCACGTACATGTGGATCACCTGCTGCATTCCAAGTTTTCAGAAAATGCAGCAGAAGATGTCACTTCATCTGAGGACAGTGACACAGAGGACTTTGCTCCTACTCATGAAGTTCCACCAGAGCCGGTGCCAAATAAAAATGAATCTCCTGTTTCATCAGCAGTGGTTATTCCAGCCTGCAGATATCCCGAGGCACCGAAGACCACCACAAAAACTTGATCTGTAATGTCATGTAATGAACTGAGGCAGTATAGCACACTGGTCTAAGGCTCTGAGCTGCAAATCTGGTGACATCCAGCAGACCAGACCTGGGTTTGAATCCCACAGCTTCCACTTGCATACTGTGTGACCCTGAGCAAGTCACTTAACCTCGTTGTGCTGCCAGGTCGCTCCTGTAAAAAAGCTTTCAGCCAGCTTAGTGTGCTATACCTGGTTAAACAACAACTAAAAAGAACTTGTACCTCTGTGTAACTGAACTCTTGCTTGTACTGTTACTTAGTTAGTGACAAGTTCTACCCAAGGGGCAGAATAATCCCCTGAACTTGTTTCTGGGTACTGAACAGTCTACTTCAGCCCAGAAGTTAGGAATGTTACTGTTGAAGTATTTTAAACAAGTTTCTGTCTAGGATGGAGGAGTGTAGTATATGCATGGATATGTATCAATCAATCAATCAAAATCTTTATTTATCCAGGTGAACATCATTGAGCAGAGCTCTTTTACAAGATGGACCTGGTTAGAACAGGGTCGGGTGACATCCATCATAAAAACATATATATACATGTAAATAAGTATACAAACACAAACACAATGGTGCAGTAATAGGGCAGCCAAATGATAAAAGGAAGACAAGGCAAGCCATACAACAGAGGAGGATTCAAATGGGCAAGCAGGTCCACCATTGAACCATGCAACTGTATATAAACCATGTTCTCTGTATAGAAGTACCAGTTAGTTCATCTACCAGGGGCAGTCACTAGTACTAGCCATGAAAATGGCTTGGAGAACCACCAACTAATGGCAGATGGGGTACCAGGAGGGGTATGTAATATGTAAGCGAAGGATAAACATTGTGAGAAGTGAAGTCCTAAGGATAGGTCGGTAGAACTGATGCGGCGGTGGGGGCCTACGGGGAGAAGGAAAGGGGAGTTAGGACTTTTATAGTATGATTGTGTGTAGATTGTGGATGAGTGCAGTTTACAGTTGTGAAAAGAAGGCTGGAGAAAGCGGGAAGATAGACCAGTATCAAAGGGAGGACAGAGGCATCAAGGTGTTACATGAAAGCATGATGACAGACCAGGGCCAAGGAGGAGACAAGCACTAGAAGTAATTCGTTCATGGTTAAATGGTACAGGTTAGCACGATGACAATTCATGGTCATGGGAAACAATTGCTCTGATCATTTCTGAGACGTGAATATAACAGCTTGAAGGATGAGATGCTGATAAGTGACCTCAGTTTCAGGTTTTTTTGCAATTTGTTCCACAAGGAGGACAGTGTAAAACTTATAGCAGCCCTGCCAAAGCGAGAGTTAACTTTGGGAACCATCAGTAGGAGAGATCTGCAACTTCTCAGGGCGTAATTGCTTACTGGTTTTATAGGAAGACAGTCTGTAACGTATTGGGGCAGTTTTTTAGAGATGGCTCTCAGGGTTCATAAGGCTACATTTTTATCATGCCGAATTGAAGAGAACTCCACCCCACTGATTGGTATAGGGAGCAGTGGTGAGTGGAATAAGGCAGGCCTGTGATGAACCTCAAAGCTCTATGATATAACGTGTCAAGTTTGGTGAGGCAGGAAATGGGACAGTGACTGCAGAAGATGTCAGCATAATCTATAAAGGATAGAAAGGTTGACTGTACCAGCTGTAGTTTGGCATCTCTAGTTAAGAAGCGCCCTGTCCTAATGGACAAGCCAGGTCTCTGTCATAATTTTTTGAGTAATTCTTCAACATGCTCTATAAAGGAGAGCCTATGGTCCAGCCATACTCCCAGGTATTTGAATTTAGGGACAAATTCCAACTTCTCGCCAAGAATTGTAGTAATCTGTGGCACAAGATCTTATAGGGCTAAATTTACCATTTGGGTAGAGGGAGAAAAGAGCATTGCTTTTGTTTTCTTGGCATTAAGTAATAGTTTTTTGTTTAGGAGTTGGTGTTGCAGCAGGTTGAACTCAGATTGAAGGTCATTACATGCAGATTGTAATGACGGGCAGCTACTATAAGAACTGTGTCATCTGCAAACAGATGAATGTTGGCCTTAGTTATGCTTTCATCAATATTGTTGATGTATATTGCAAATAAGATCGGTCCTAAGACAGAACCCTGGGGAACACCTCTTAGGAGAGGTTTGAGAGTTGAGAAATCTCCTTCTGCTTTCACCTGCTGGAAATGATCAGAGAGGTAGTTGTTGAACCACTGTAAAGCTAATGGGTCAGCACCTAGTGAGGTCAGGGAAAAGAGTAGCAGAGAATGGTCAACAGTGTTGAAGGCCTTGCTCAGGTCCAAGAATACAGAGCAGGTGTAATTCCTGTTGTCTAGCTCTCTTTGCCAGTCATTAGTCACTTTGGCAAGTGCTGTGATGGTGCTATGTTTAGCTCTAAACCCTGATTGGACTGGATTAAACAGGTTATTAGCTTCTAGATACTGCCTCAGCTGGTTACTAACAACTTTTTCCAGTAATTTTGACAAAAGACCGGGAGAATCGAAATTGGTCTGTAATTATTTAGATCACAGGGATTTCCAGACTTGAACAGGGGTATGATGTGCGCTGTTTTCCATATTGAAGGAATGGATCCTTGAGTTAATGATAGGTTAAATAAATGGGTTATGGGCACAGCTATGTGTGTATGGTAGTATACATGGGTGTATATGGTAGGAAGTTGATTAGAATTGTAGTTTATACATGTGGGTATTGTAGTTGGTAGTATAAATGGATGTATGGTTGGTAGTATACATGGGTGTATATGGTAGGAAGTTGATTAGAATTGTAGTTTATACATGTGGGTATTGTAGTTGGTAGTATACATGGATGTATGGTTGGTAGTATACATGGATGTATGGTTGGTAGTATACATGGATGTATATGGTAGGAAATTGGTTAGAATTGTAGTTTATACATGTGGGTATTGTAATCGGTAGCATACATGGATGTATGGTTGGTAGTATACATGGATGTATATGGTAGGAAGTTGATTAGAATTGTAGTTTATATGTGTGGGTATTGTAGTTGGTAGTATACATGGATGTACGGTTGATAGTATACATGGGTGTATATGGTAGGAAATTGATTAGAATTGTAGTTTATGCATGTGGGTATTGTAGTCCATTATATATATATATGTAAGTTCCTGTCATGCACAGTAAGCCTTGTGTATGTCCAGTGATGTAAGACCACTATCTCTGAGTAGAATAAAAGATGGCCACTAAGTAACATACTGTGTATGAGTCTCTTCTGTACTGACCCACAATATATCACACTCCTTGCGTGGTTCTCCTAGCATAACTTTCCATGCTCTCTATCTCCGAGAAAAAAATAATACTGTAAATGATGTCTGTACGTAAGGTTTTGTTGACTGTGCTTTGCATTGCTTATTTTGCATAACTGAATGTAATTGATGCATTATCTTACTGTATGACTACTCCTTGTCTAATTTCTTGTATCAATGAATGCACTATCAATGTACTGCACTTCCAGGGTCGCCCCAGAAAAAGGGACTGTCTTGTCTCAGAGGGCCTACCTGGTTACCAAAATTCAATAAATAAATAAAGAAAATAATAAATGCTGCTGGGAAGAACCATTTTGGAACTGTATGATATAGTTTATGTCCCTGTTTTGCTCTTCTGTTGTTGGCACAATGCATCCTTGTTCTACTATAGAATGTTGTGCTTGTTAGGGACATAAACTACCTCATACAGTTCCAAAATGGTACTTACCACCAGAGTGTAAAGCAGAAATATCCACGGAGGTTACTAAAAGGCCTGTATAAATGGAACAAAAACAGAATTTTAACCAGTACAGCTTCTACTGGGAAAAGCACTTTCAGGTTCAACACAGTTCTTCTTTAAATATATCTGAAGAAGACTGGCTTGGCCTCTGGACTACAGGTTATAGATTTTGTAAGAGGTCCAAGGTTTTTTTCATTCAGTTCAGAATCTTGAATTATTGCTACCTGAGTCCACCTAAACGTGAATCTGTGGGTATTCCTGATGAAGAAAGATGTTGGAGATATAATTTCAAACATGCCTCCTTAGGTCATATGCTAGGGAGTTGTTCTCATGCTAAACAATTGTGGCAAGAACTTTGTAACATTTGTTCTGAGCTAAACAATGCTACAATAGTTCTCAGCCCTGGTCTGTGGATCTTAGGCACTGCTAAACTAATTCCTTTTATCACATACTATCAAACGATTTGGGTCTACCTTGCAGAATCATGCCTAAAAAGAAACATCTGATGAAATTGGAAAAACAAAGACTGTATTTGTATTGAAGTGTAGTGGCAGGAAATGACCAGTGCACAATGAACAAATAAGCTATTGTTTACTAAGCAGGCTAAACAGCTATAATGAAGTATCGTCATAATTTCTATGTAAACGTTGCCAAAGGTAACATCCTTTACTGAGCTTCTGGGTCTGATCTTCAAAGGTTGACGCAGAGATTGTCTCAAGTCCTGCATCAACTCCAGTGTTTGATGCAACTCTGCCAAACTGCTTTGATGCAACTGCTCTCAATTTTAGTGCATTCGTTGCAGTTGCAACATTTCCGCACTTTATGGCAGTTTGCATCAAAGCTTTGGCGAAAACCCTGTAAAATGGGTCCCACAAATGGCGCCAGTTAGACCAGGGAGGAGCTGATCTAAGTTGAGACATTTGTAGCAATGGACCTGCGACAGGCTGTGTTACAAAACTTTAAAATCTGCAATTTTTGACACAAGTCCCTTGCATCAATACCAATCCTTTTAAAAATCAGGCCCTCCATTACTTCAAAATTGTATTCATGTGGGCTACCCGATGGCTCAAGTGGAAGTGTGTCATGCCTCTATGGTGGCAACCCCTATTCGGTAATGAACTTAGTACATCAGGATCAGGCAGCCAGGCTGGGTAGTCCTCCAAAGGGGAGCGCCAGTAGAGGTGTGCAAAATCAGCTAATTTCATTACATGAAATATTTCATGAAATTAGCACATTTTGCGAAATATTTTGTCGGTGCGAAATGTGAAATTCCACCAGCAAAATTGAGAACTTTGTCAACAAAATGCAGACCTTGACCCATGGGCAGCAGACCTTCACCACTCTCCAGTGAAATTCCACTGCTCACAGGTGAAATTTGCGATTTTGCAGTGGAATTTCACATTTTGCACCCACAAAATTAATCAGCAAAGACTGCAAAGTTTGTGAAATGTTTCACACAGCAAAATTCACAATTTCACAGAAATTTTACCAGAAAAATTTTTATTTAGTTGCATCTCTAAGCACCAGCCAGCCATGGAGAAAGATATCAAGGATTGGTTCAACAGAGGACCCCCCCCCCGCAATGAGCCAGGGAGCTTTCTCTCTTAAGGGGGATGACGTCAGACCAGTGCACACTACTGGTGTCCAAGGCCCAAGGGAGATAAACAAAGCTAGCACTGAAGGGGTGTTTAAACTGAGGAGGGGTAGGGACACAAGAGGGCACAGGCTAAGATTGGAGGGCAGAAGATTTAGGAGGGAGATGAGGAGGCACTACTTCATGGAGAGGATGGTGTCTAAATGGAATGCACTACCAGAGGGGGTGATATCATGTAAGACAGTAGGAAGTTTTAAGAGGGAGTGGGACAAAGCAAGAGGGAGGGTCAGAATGGTGGGGGCTGGGGCTGTCATTGGAATGACAGATGGGGAAGGGGTTGGGGTAGCTGCAATCTAGGGTGCTAGCTGTACACTCGGGGCAGACATTGATAGACCAGGTGGTCTGTTTCTGCTGGCAGATTCATATGTTTGTAAGGCTGACTGAGGCTACGTCCAATGTCATGGGGTAGTGGGCAAGGACCACAAAGAAGGGAGAAAACCCAAGAAAAATCTTATGTGCCATGAATGACCATCTGTTCAGTCCTTGGGCCTTGCTCCATACAGATTCCCCCTGGCTTCGCCAGCGGGAGGAACAGCAGATGGGGCTGGGAATCAGCAGGGGACCCAAAGTGCAGGAGCAGGCGACGGTCGGTGCCAAACACCTATTTGAAAAAAAGTTGTATTTGTATTATGAATCTGTTTCTCTGACTGTGGCCACTATGATAACTGTATATTATCGCTGTTGCATTGTTAATTGAAAATTCTAATAAAAAGAAAATTTTTAAAACAAGTTTGCAGTGCACTATACCACTGTTAACCATCTGTTCTCTATTAATTAACTTCTGTTTAAAAGCATTTTTGCATTCTGCCACTAGATGCCAGTGTTGATTGTTTCTTTAGAAACCTAAACTGATGGACAACTTAACAGTTTGCTTTGTTCATGATTTTTTTTAAAACAGAAATAATAGGCTGTACTCATCACTTCTGGACTATACTGTTAGTGTCCTTAGCAATGGCCGTCCTCCACAGTACCAGAAATGACAGCTGGCTGCTGAGTGCTGAATTTATATTGATACCGGCTCTCTCTAATGAAGCCATTCATGGCAGAAACATGCACCCACACGCTCCTGAGGGTGCTGCCCAAGAGCATCTAAGAGTCGAGCACTCTGCTTCATACTCCCATAGGAAGCAAGTCCTGCTTTTCTCTCACTATTTTGGATTGAATACAGTACCTAAGTACCTACCAATTTCTGTGTGAGAGTATTCAGTATAGATTCATAGACACTGGGCCTGATTCTACAAGCACCAATACGCATGTCGCAAGTTGTGACATTGGAGGGGTACAGTTGTGCCAGGGACCCAGCACCTGATTCTGTATCGGGCAGGGTCCCCACAGCTAAGTCCTGTGACTTATGCCAACCTGAACAGTACGCCAAATGGAGGGTGTTTCTGAATGGGTTGCTACAAGCTGGCGGCAGAGCACAGAAGTAGAGCGCAAGTACCCCCCAACCCAGCTCCCCAGTAGTAAGCAAAGTAACAGCCCCACAGGGCTATGTCCCCCCATCCCACTCCCTGGCATTAATGAAATGAAATGACTAGACCCACAGAGCTATGTTCCCCCCCTCCCTCTCCCAGTTGTAAGTGATGTACATGCCCATCGGTCTGGCGCTACCCCAGCCCGATCCATATCCTGATCCTTGCATCCCGCACCCCACAGGAGTAGCATGGCAGTTCTAAAGATAACAAATAAAACACATCCCATAGTCCCTGTGAGCCTTGGTAGTCTAGAGGCCCCCCACTCCTCACCCGGTGGTGCCAGACTACCCCACTTTCCCCCAAGCTGTACCCAGTAGGTGACTGGCACAGCCCACCTCTCACCACCTCGGCCAGCCACAGACTGAGCTCTGTATGAGCATGTACTACTGTACACAGTATGCGCTCAGTGAAAGACAGCTGCTGTCATTCACTGAGTGCATATTATTTACAGTACGCACTCATAGTAGGCTCATTCGGCAGCTGGCCACAGTAGTGAGAGGTGGGCTGTACTAGTCGCTGGCTGGGTATGGGTTGGGGGAAGCAGGTGGTCTGGCACTGCTGGGTGGGGGGTTGGGGCCACTAGACTACCACAGCTCACAGGGACTATGAGATGTGTTTTATTTGTTATCTTTAGAACTCTCATGCTACTCATGCGGGGTGTGGGAGGATTGGGATATAGATCGGGGCTGGGGCGGCACCAATAGCTCCAAGGGGCATACACATCACTTGCAACCAGGGTGAAGAGGGGAACATAGCCCTGTGGAGCATTTTGTAGCTATCATTGGGGATCAGGGCATGGGGGGGCTACATGTACTGAGGGGTGGGTTGGCAGCACATTGGCACAACACCCAGTGGATGCAAAGTACACTTACATCAGCTAATAGCTGATGTAAATGTACTTTGATGGATGTCCACTGGGGGTTGTTGTAGCCCCTACTGGGGCTCTGGCTTCCATCTTTCTCTTTTACCCAAGATGCTCCTGTGCCTAACCCATGCACTCTCAAGTCCTGTGATCATTTTAGCCCCAACCACTTCCACTAGGAGGCTGTTCCAGTCATCCACCACCATCTCCATGAAGAAGTATTTCCTCACGTTACCTGTGATCCTACCCACCTCCTCACTTCATATTGTGATCCCTTGTCTTAGAGAAACTTTTTCTCTGGAAAATACTCACCTCCTGTACCTGTGTTAGTTCCTATGAGGTACTTGAATGTCTCTATCATATCCCCCCACTTCCTCCTGTCTCCCAGGGAATACAAGTTTAATTCGTTAAGCCTCTCTTCATAGGGCTTTCAATACAGGCCCTGCACAATTTTGGTCGCTCTCCTCTGTACCGTCTCTGTCCTGTCTATGTACTTTCGAAGATGGGGCTTCCAGAACTGCCCACAGTACTCAAGGTGTGGCCTCTCCAGAAAAGTATGCAGGGGAAGCATTACGTCCCATCTTCTGCTGGTGATACCCCTCCCTATGCATCTGAGCTTTCAATTAGCCTTTTCCTCTGCCTTCTCACACTGTTTTGCCATCTACAGGTAATCAGTAATAATAACTCTCAGGTCCCTCACCTGCCTTGCGACAACTAGTAGCTCCCCTTAAGTTTGTATGTTGCCCCTGGGTTCATGTGCTCCAGGTGCATGACTTTGCACTTCTTTGCATTAAATCATAGTTGCCACCTTTCTGACTACTCTTCCAACTTCTCCAGGTTCTCCCTCATCCTTTCCACCACCTCACCCCAGTTTGTATGTCTCATGTATGTCGCATCAGGTTCTCATACTCGAGGTGCATGACTGTGCAATTCTTTGCATTAAATCATAGCTGCCACCTTCCTGACCACTCTTCTAATTTCTCCAGGTCCTCCCTCATCCTTTTCCACACACACACCCCAGTGTGTGCACCCTGTTACAAATGTTTTTGTCATCGGTGAACAGGCATACCTTCCCTCCCAATCCTTCTGCAGTGTCACTAATGTAGATATTGAAGAGGACCTGACCCAGCACTAATTGTACCCCATTTACCACCATTTACCACAACTCTTTGGCTCCTATCCCTATGCCAGTTCTCCACCCATTTTACAGCTTTAGACCCCACACCCAGGCTGCTCAGTTTTCTTACCAACCTCTTACATGAAGGCAGAAATCCTGATAGGCCACGTCCACCACCCCGGCCTGGTTCGCTACCCTGGTTACCCAGTTAAAGAACTCGACCAGGTTGGTCTCACAGGATCTCCCCACTGTGAATCCTTAAAGATTCTTAAAGATCCTTGAAGATGGCGGGCATCAGAGCAGATATGGGGGTGGACCAAAGGTGGTCCATCATTAAGGAAAGAATACTGGCTGCCACAGATGAGTGTGTTAGGCTCAGGGGGAGGAACACAAGGGCCAAAGTGCCCAGCTGGTTCAGTTCTGGGGTTGCCAAGGCAGTAAGGGAAAAGAGGTTGGCCTATAGAAAATTCAGGAAGACCAAGAAAAAGAGGTGGATTAGGAAAGTTACCTAAGGTTGGCTAGTGAGGCAAGTAAGGAAGTCTGGCGAGCAAAGGCACAGAAGGAGCTGCAGATAGCTGAAGGAATTAAGAAGGGGGAGAAGGCTTTCTTTCACATGTCAATAAGACAGTAGACTGGGGCCAAGCGGTAGACATTCTCTGTCTTGATTTCAGCAAGGCCTTTGACTCTGTGCTCCACAAAAGGTTAATCAGGAAGTTGATGGATCTTGGAGTTGGAGAAAAGATGGCCAGATGGGTGGAAAACTGGCTGAGGGACAAAACCCAGAGGGTGGTTGTGAGGAGAGAGTTATCTGGCACCAGAGAGGTAACCAGTGGGGTCCCACTGGGCTCATTGCTGGGGCCGATGTTGTTCAATGTCTTCAACAACGACACTGGAGATGGCATTAAGGGCAAAAAGTGCCTGTTCACGAATTACACCAAGCTCTGTGGGAGAGTGGATACAGCTAAAGGGATACAGGACCTACAACAAGATCTGGAAAAGCTGGTGAGGTGGTCCAGGGTCTGGCAGCTTGGCTTCAATGTCAAGAAATGCAGAGTTATGCATACTGGAGCCAAGAATCTCAGGAAAGAGTACTATCTGGGTGGAGTCCGAGTATCTGCATCAGAGGAGGGGAAGGACCTGGGAGTGATGATAGATCACTAGTGACCTGAATCACTCCACGCAGTGCAAGAAAGCAGCAGCAAAGGCAAACAAGCTGCTGGGATGCATATCTAGGGGGATCAGTCGTAAGAGAGAGGAGGTTATACTGCCCTTGTACAGGTCACTGGTAAGGCCGCATCTAGAGTATGGAGTTCAGTACTGGTGCCCACACCTCAGAAAGGACATTAATCTGCTGGAGAAGGTCCAGAGGAGGGCTACAAAGATGACAGCCAGTCAACAAAGTAAGGCATATGAGGAGAGGTTGAGGGCACTGAACATGTACTCCCTGGAAGACAGGAGAGAGAGAGAGAGAGAGAGAGAGACAAGAGACATGATTGGGACCTCCAAGTAATTGAAAGGGATAAATAAGGTTGATAAGGATAGTCTCGTTAAGCTGTGTGGTAACCATAACTTGAGGGGGCACAGTCTTAAGATGGAGGGTGGGAGGTTTAGAATGGAGGTCAGGAAGCACTTCTTCACAGAGAGGGTGGTGGACACTTGGAATGCATTGCCAGAAGAGCTCATCTCATTGAAGAGAGTGGGCATCTTTAAGAGAGGCTTGGATAGGCATGGGGAAGGTAAGAACCATGAGTAGGGAAGATGGGAGAAGTGGGGAGGGAGGGCAGGGGTATTAGCTCAAGCTGTAGAGCCTGCAAAACTAGCAGACTTGATAGACCAAATGGCCTTCTTCTGCTGGCTTCTTCATATGTTCGTATGTTGTCATTGGTCCTGCAGTCTGCTGGTCTCAAGGTATTCTTCAATTCTTTCCTTTAGGAGCGATTCCATTACCTAAGTCAGGCTGTAATTCCCTGGCTCCTCCCTACTACCCTCTTTGTGAAGCAAGACAATATCAGCCCTCCTCCAGTCTCTCAGAACCTCTCCAGTTTCCAGAGACAAGTTGAACAGGGCTGCCAGGGGTGCATCCAACACCTCTCTGAGCTCCCGCAGCTGCCTGGGGTGCATTGCATCTGGCAGTGTTGCTCATAAAATGTATATTATGTTCAGATACAGTATGCCACGGTACAGCCGCTCCCAGTCCCATTGTAAGCACTCCCTGGGGCTGTCGTGATAGTGCCTGGCAGGCTGTCTGCTCCCCTCAGACTTAACTATACCAGTCTTACTCCTTTGTGAACTGTGCCAAGAGAAAAGCTGTTTCACTTATTCTGTCTGACTGTTGCGATAGCGATACCTAGGTCTCGCTTGTGTTTTTTTCTTAAGAAAATTACTGTAACAATATCCTACTATGCTTACTGTTCACTTGTCTTATTGATGATTCAGAACTAACTGTTATGCTATGTACGTCTGTGTATCCTAATCTGTACTTCTACTATGTCTTATTTCTACTGTAACTATAGCTGTATGTAACATAATCTGGACTTAACCAGGTCCATCTTGTAAATGAGCTTGCTCAACGATGTTCGCCTGGATAAATAAAGATTTGATTGATTGATGCCCTGCCTCACATTCAGTCTGTTTCAATATATAGAGCATAATGGATAGGGAATTGTGTGTTATGGATTTGTTTTTCACACCCAACGTGTGTGATGACTCATAAACCTCGAGAGCAAAGCTCGAAAGGTTTATGTGGTGAAACTCATCACACACCGAGGGTGTGAGAAAAAATCATAACCACACATTTGACTATCCCTTTTTTTTATGTTGTCTTGTGCACGCACAAGCAACATACTGTGGTAGCTTGGAACAGCAGGTTTTGAAGGTGCGATCGTGTTGTGGCCAATGGCACCACTGCTTTTTCGGGCTGGGCTCTGTGGCATGAATGAAATTGCGCACTGTCTATAACAGCAGTTGAAAAGCATGCCACCAACTTGAAACAATTTTGATGCTGCCATGAGGAAGTGACCTGTCATTGCAGGGCATGTCTTGCCTGGTGTAACATTTCAATAAACATGGCGGGCGGTGGCTGTTGGTGTCCACCTGTCACAGTCCTCAGGAAGCCGACTTCAAGGGTGCCCAGTCCTCCTGTTGGCATATGTGCCCCCTTTACTGTTTTTGTCTGCAGAGGGGGTGCCCAATCCCCATCGGCATCATCTGCCCAAACACGGACACTCTTGCCGATGGGGAGCCCAATTCCACTGTCGGCATGTTTAACCCCTCATCGCATCGGCATTTTCCTGCCTCACCCCAATTGTGTGTCACACTGGGAGCCCACCCCAGTGTGGCTAACATGACCCTCCAAACAAATGGGACACACTGGGAGCCCAAACAAGTGTGCCCAACACCTGTTAAAAAAGAAAATGATCCGTGGTAATTATTTTATTTTTTTAGTCACCTGAAACTAAGAAAATGATCCCTCGCCATCGAGTCCCCTTCCACAACCTGCACCCACCCTCTGTATACCACACCTCCCCACACACCCCTCACCCCATACTTACCTCCAGAGCCTGGCGCGACAATCTTCGGTGGAGCGGGAACATGGCTGCACTCTTCAAAGCCGACCGTGAACTGAAGAAATGCAAGTAAGCTGTATAATGGCATAAATGGGGAGTTTTCAACTTAGGTGGATATCTCGGCCATTTTTGTGACTTTTGGCTCCACATTCTCAACATGGGGTTCTTGGGACCCCACCTCGTGAACTCAGTCACTGTCATTATGTTATTGAGTCCCAAAAGGTGATTTCGTGGCCACTGCATGGAATCACCTTTTGGGACTGATTAATGAAATGACAGTGACACTTCATGAAATGAGCTCCCAAAAAGCCTATGCTGCAAATGTGGTGAAAAAAATCCAAAAACTGACTAAGAGCATGCATTGCGCAGTCTGTATGCATGCTTGTAACTTCGAGAATTTTTAATATTTTCACTCCAGATTTTCAGCATTGCCATTTTTCACATCTCCTTAAGAACAGTGCAGCTGTCATTTTTCACATCCTGAACGAAATGTGTTTTCACACATGTGGCGCACAATGGCAAGGTTGCGGTGGGCAGTCAATGTTTGGGACAGATTAAGAAAATCACTGTGACTGTTCATGAGCAAAGGTCCCAAAATGCCTATGTTGAAAATTTGGTGAGAAAATTCCACAAAATGATTGTGTTATGAGCATGCATTGCACAGTTTCCACACTCGCTCGTAACTTTGAGAATTTTTTATATTTTTATTCCAGATTTTCAACATTGCCATTTTTCACACCTCCTTATGAGCAGTACAGCTGTCATTTTTCACATCCTGCCCAAAATGTGTTTTCACACTTGTGGCACACAATGGTGCAGTCGCTGCGAGAAATCAATGTTCGGAACAGATTAAGAAAATCACAGTGACACTGTATATGAGCAGAGGACCCAAAATGCCTATGTTGAAAATTTGGTGACAAAATTTCACACAATGACTGTGTTACGAGAATACGTTGCACAGCTTCCATGCACGTGCATAACTTCAAGGATTTTTGATATTTTCACTCCAGATTTTCAACATTGCCATTTCTTCACACCTCCTTATGAACAGTATAGCTGTCATTTTTCACATCCTGCCTGAAATGTGGTTTCACACATCTGGAGCAGAATGGTGCGGTCACTGTGGGACATCAATGTTTGGGACAGATTAACAAAATCACAGTGCCACTGTTCATCAGCAGAGGTCCCAAATGCTTTCATGAGGTGGGGTCACAAAAAGCCCATGTTGAAAATTTGGAGTGCAAATACCAAGAAACACCTGGGGCATTAGGGTTTCTAACCATAACATCCCACCCTGTAGAGATTGACCAATGCCAGAGGTGCGATTTTGGATTGTCGACTGTTATGCTCTTGCCATTCCACTCCCATCTCCACCCTGCAGCTACTAATAGACATCAAGATATGCCTTGGACTCTTTGGCCCCAAGGTTCACCCCATTCTCCTATACTGTACCCATCTCAAGGTATTTCCTTATGGAATGGGGTGAGCATAAGGCCCGAGGACCCCAAGGCACAATACGATACTTGTCGGAGTCTGCAGAGCAGGGTGAGGTGAAATGGCATGAGCATTATGGCCTGTGACCCAAAGGCACACCCCAATGCCTGTCAGTCTCTGCAGGGTGGTGTGGGGTTGGCGTCACTTCCATACTTCACTGCCATTCCTTATGCATCTCTCTGACTCCTGCAATACCAATGCCAGCGCCAGCAAGATGACATTCAGCATTGACAAATGCTTGTCATAATTGCTGGTGCCATGCAAGGAGTTAGCCTTGAAGACTGTTGTAAGGTGGATTGCGGTCACACACACACACACACACACACACACACACACACACACACACACACACACACTTTCTTTCTCGCATGTGTGCTCTCCCAAACTGACTTTTTTAAAATTTACTGACTACAGCGCTGTCTTCCATCCCCAACTTCAGGTGCAGCCCCATCTGAATCACGTTTGGTTTCTCCTGATGTGCACGGGCAGCGGGATCAACCAGATATTTGTTTTAACAGGGAGGGTCAGTCAGATAATAAATAAGGAAAACAAAGTTTTATTACATGGGGCTGCTCAATCATACTACAGTGAGCGAGGAAAGTTAAAGTTGTTTCTTGAACGCTGTAATAAACGGATTTCGGGTTATTATGGTGTCAAAGGTCGTAATAACTGGATTTTGAGTTATTGCGGCATTTGATAGTACCTGTATTTGGGTTGGTAGACAGGGTCATCAGTAATTATATAATAATCTCATTCTGATTTGGATGATTCTGTAATTCTATACTGACTGTTGATATTTAGGACATTAAAGTCGGGGATGGGAGGATTTTAGGAATGAATATGCAGACAACAATTATTATGGGGGGTTAAAAAGAGATACTGTATATAGACTCCATTGAGTAGGAGGAGTACACCCAGAACTGAGTGGGACACACTACATGACATATGATTTTTACACACATTGTATATAGTACATAATATTATAAAGCCAGGTATACAATCCTTGCTGAACCCCCTCTCTCTAGAAGACTGGCCAATCTTCTTCTTCTTCATTAAATCCTCCCTATGTAGGGGAATCATTAACAAAGAGAACTGGAGTGGTTAAGTCAGCTAATGATCACAACAGAAATTGAAGTTCAAAAGAAATGCTCATTATCCACATGTAACCCCCCTACAAATGGGGGTTCCTGAAAACCTTCCTTGGGTGTGCCTAAATGCCCTCTGCCAGGCTGGTGTCCTGTGTTTTAGCTGTTTAAAAAGAAATTGTATGAGAGTGCCTAATTGCCTAGGCGCTTGTCTCTTTAAGAGCTGCCTATTTTGCAGTGTATAATTATTTTGGGTGGCAGCTGAGTGTGTCTATGCTCAAGTCCCTTCCGGGCTGCCAGATAATCACTCCGTTCTGCTATCGCTATTTGCGCAGACAGAGTTCTATTAGAAGCTGTACTTATTTGCTGATTATCTATTAGCATAGTAATGATACTGTAGTTTGTCTAACCTGCCTTCTTTGCAGCATGGACAGTTCTGTTTATCACCACCATTTTGGTTTTGGACTGCCAGTCAGCACCAATCAGTATCTTTGGGGACTCTGAAATGGAGCCTGTCCCCAGGGGTCTTGTGGAAGCAAATTTCTGTAGGAACCTTGCCCAAGGCTACCCTCCTACCAACCGCAAATACAAAAAGGGGGCTATCAAAGACCAAGAGAAAGTGTATTTTCAAACAGGTGAGCCTTTTGGGACTCGGTGGACACCCAAATGTGAAGCAGCATTCTTTGAAGTCATATACCAGCTCACCCACACCCCAGTCCTTACCTATGCTGATCCTACCAAGCCCTATGTTCTGCATACAGATGCTAGTTTGCAGAGCCTTGGGGTTGTGCTATATCAAGACTACGAAGATGGCTTGAGACCTGTAGCTCTTGCCAGTGGGAGCTTGACCTTGTCAGAGTGGAACTACCTGGTCCACAAGGTGGAATTCCTTGCCCTAAAATGGGTCATAGTTGAGCAGTTTCATGAGTACCTCTATGGGGCAAAGATATTAGTGAAGACTGACAATAACCCACTGACCTATGTGCAGACTTCAGCTAAACTGGACACCACTGGGAACCATTGGCTCTCTGCCTTATCGACTTATGATTATGCTGTTGAATACAGACCAGGACTAAACCACATTGATGCTGATGCACTGTCACGAAGGCCAGCTTCTAAGAACAATTGGGTCAGATTGTCTGAACCTGACATCAAAGCATTATACCAGAAGTTTAATAAAAATGAGCAAAATGTCTGCGGACACAGTGGACTGCCTAGTAAATTGCTTGGGCCCTCCTGATACCTGCATACCGGCTGCCTATTGCCATTCCTCTGCTTTAGATATTAGTGCACTACCTCAGTTCAATAATGACAGTATTCAGTGGGCTCAATCCCAAGATCCCATGATTCAACCAGCACTTGACGCCCTGTGTACAGGGAAAGATGTGTCCAAGTTGCATCCCCCAGACTTGCAAACTGCTCTGTTGTTCAAGGAAGGCTCCATGTTAAAATTGCATGATCAGTTGTTATACAGAGAGACAGTGGATCATCGTGGTCAAGTAGACAAGCAACAGCTGGTTCTACCCACAGCCTTTAAACAACTGGTACTGTGGTCCCTCCACAATCACATGAGGCACCACGATATTGAAAGAACTCTTGACTTGGTACAATCCCAATTCTACTGGCCAAACATGGGGGCAGATGTCAAGCACCATGTAAAGACCTGCAGTCATTGCCTCCAGAGAAAAGCCCTGCCTCAGAAGGCTGCCCCTCTTGTCAATATCACTACCAGCGCCCCTCTAGAATTGGTCTGTATAGACTTCTTGTGCTTAGAACCCGACCAAAAGAACATTGGCAATGTGTTGGTAGTTACTAATCATCAAGGCCACTGTTTTACCGTGATTCCGGCCGGAATCACGGAAATCTGATTGGCTGCCGGAAATTTAAATGTCCCGCGGTATCCCGCGGTAGAGTTACGGAACTCACACTGCTTGCGTGAGCATTCGGGAACTGGGAGCCCATAAAAGGTCACCTTTGGCCAGTCAACCACCCCATTTGATCCAGGAGCATAGGAGAGAAGGACGTATGCCCAGAGAGAGGAGAGTCGAGACCACGTGGACGCCAAGAACGCCAAGCAGCACACCAAGCAGCCAAGAACGCCATTTCGGAGAGCCGGCTTTTTAATTTGACTGTCCTAGAATTGCCCTGCAAGCCTGCCTTGTCTGCCACCACTCCCCAGACACATCAGGTACCCACTTTTACTTTGGGGATTAATGAGGCAGATAAAGGGATGCAAGATTAAAGGGATGCAAGACACTGCTACTGTTTGTTTTATGTGTGTGTGTGTGGGGGGGGGTCTTCCAAGATGCTCGCAGGTCATCCAAGATGCATATTTATTTAAATTGTGTGTTGTAGGGCAACAAACTGTGTGGGGTCCAGGATGTGCGTGTGTTGGGGGGGTCCGATGTACAACACACTGCTAATGTTTTTTGTGTGTGGGGGTCGCCCAAGATGCTCACAGATCATATTTTTTTAGGGCAATTGTGTGTTGTAGGGCAACAAACTGTGGGGTCCAGGATGCGTGTGTTGGGGGTCCAGTGCAAGACACTGCTAATGTTTTTTGTGTGTGTGGGGTGTCGTCCAAGATGCTCACAGGTCATCCAAGATGCATATTTATTTAAATTGTGTGTTGTAGGGCAACAAACTGTGTGGGGTCCAGGATGTGCGTGTGTTGGGGGGTCCGATGTGCAAGACACTGCTAATGTTTTTTGTGTGTGTGTGTGTGGGGGGTCATCCAAGATGCTCACAGATTATATTTTTTAGGGCAATTGTGTGTTGTAGTGCAACAAACTGTGTGGGGTCCAGGATGTGCGGTGTTGGCGGGGTCCGATGTGCAAGACACTGCTAATGTTTTTTTGTGTGTGGGGGGGTGTCGTCCAAGATGCTCGCAGGTCATCCAAGATGCATATTTATTTAAATTGTGTGTTGTAGGGCAATAAACTGTGTGGGGTCCAAGGTGTGTCTGTGTGTGTGTTTGGGGGGGTTCCGAGGTGCTCGTCTGCTTTTTCCTTTGCCTTGTATCCTTGGGGCAGGTAAAGAGTGTTGGGAAGGGATGCAAGACACTGCTAATGTTTTTTGTGTGTGTGTTGGGGGGGGGTCGTCCAAGATGCTCGCAGATCATCCAAGATGCTCACAGATCAAAAATTGTGTGTTGTAGGGCAACAAACTGTGTGGGGTCCAAGGTGTGTGTGTTTGGGGGGCCGAGGTGCTCGTCTGCTTTTTCCTTTGCCTTGTATCCTTGGGGCAGGTAAAGAGTGTTGGGAAGGGATGCAAGACACTGCTAATGTTTGTTTGTGTGGGGGTGGTGTCGTCCAAGATGCTCGTAGATCGTCCAAGATGCTCGCAGATCAACATTCATATTTATTTAAATTGTGTGTTGTAGGGAAACAAACTGTGTGGGGTCCAAGGTGTGTGTGTGTGTTTGGGGGGGTCCGATGTGCTCGTCTGCTTTTTCCTTTGTCTTGTATCCTTGGGGCAGGTAAAGAGTGTTGGGAAGGGATGCAAGATACTGCTAATGTTTTTTGTGTGTGTGGGGGGGAGGTCGTCCAAGATGCTCGCAGATCGTCCAAGATGCTCGCAGATCAAAAATTGTGTGTTGCAGGGCAACAAATTGTGTGGGGTCCATGGTGTGTGTGTGTGTTTGGGGGGGGGTCCGATGCGCTCGTCTGCATTTTCCTTTGTCTTGTATCCTTGGGGTGTGGATTCAGCACCCTCTCACTCCATGATACGCTAAGGCACCTGTCTTTGGAACCCCCATTTTCAAAATCAGTAGGGCAGACTTGATGGGCCTGGTGGCCCTTAGCTACCTTTACTGTGGGTAGGAGCATCCCCATCTGGCTGTATTCTGAACATTTTGAACCGCACGGAGTCCTCATATTTTTGAGCTAATGTAAATTTTTTCCTTTAATGTATATTTGCACTATTTCTTTGCTGTACTTCCCTCTCATACAGCTTACACCTTGGAATGAGTTTTATGTGCCTAGCCTGGTTAACTTCATTAAATAAAATGGTCTGTCCTTGGTTACCCACAGTTTCTTTGTTTCTATCTGCTTAACTTGTATATACAGCCAAGAACCCCTGTATCAGTTCATGTGTGTGGGGGCAGGGGGAGTGGGGTCCAAGGTACCCCAGAGCACTGCAGGTGAGCTAGCATGAAGAACGTGTGTGTGTGTGTGTGTGTGTGTGTGTGTGTGTGTAGCAAGGAACAAAAATCAAAGGGGGTGTCTGAGTAGGGTGGTGGGGTCTGAGTAGTGCTCGGAACACTGCCATTGTGTGCCCCTCTAGCACAGTGTGGGTGTGGGGGAGCAGCTATTGACAGACCTTCAGACTTCGGGGCACCCTGACTGCTCCTCCCCTATTTAACTCCTTCATGTACCTGAAGACCTCTATCATGTCCCCCAGGTCCCTTCTCTCTTCCAATGTGTACATATTTAGCTCTTCGAGTGTCTCCCCATAGGGCCTGTACCCCAGGCCCCAGATCATTTTGGTTGCCCTCCTCTGGACCCTCTCCAGGAGTTTAATGTCCCTCTTTAAGTCTGGCCTCCAAAACTGCATGCAGTACTCGACCTGGAAGTCATCCCTCTGCCAACCACCTGGCCCGAGACCAACCTTGCACCCCATGTAGCCATGGTTATACCCCCTGGGCAGCGAACGAGGTGGGGCCCGTACATCCCGTACACTTCTTGTTTCATTGGGCAAGGTGGTCTGAGAGAGTAGCATATCGAGGGCACGCTCCCAGCAATGGAAGACTGTTTTTTTCCCCTCTGGTTTCCTACCCTCATGTGGTGTGTGCCTTGATGTCAACATCCACCACGCATCATGGCAGCCCCCCCTTGTTGCACCTCAAGCCTCCGCTCGGGGTCAGGCAAGTTGAGGGCATTGGCCCCCCTTCCCCTGGAGAAGGTGAGCTGTCATGGGATGCTCAAGCCATTCTCCCCGGCCAGCCCTCCAGAACCTGGGTCGCTGGTGTCACAAGCAGAAATCCAACCACTGCGCCGACGGGCCGGTGAATGCAACTATTCACTGTTTTACTTTGCTTTTTATTGCATATTGCTTGCTTTGTTTTTTACTGCAGATAGTGTAAGGTAATATTAAATAGTATTTTTTTGAACTGATGTTTTGGTCTTGCAGTAGGTCCCCACAGAGTGCTTTGCAGGGGAGCCCTTAAAGTCCTAGGCACAGCCCTGTGTACAATAGATTCTGGAGTTACTGCAGGTAAAATACTGCACTATTTTGCTGATGTGATGAGGGGGATCGAATTATCTACAGTAAATGCTGCATTTAAAAGGAGGTTGGTGGCAGGGTCCAAAATGGAAGGTACTCACAGAACACAGACCCAACCCTGTGCTGCATCTCACCGCTGGTTTTGCAGGAGAATGGGAGTCGTGGGCTGCTGCTGCCATCGTATCTGGAGGATGGGAGTCATAGGCTGCTGCTGCCATCGTACCTGGAGAATGGGAGTCATACAATGCTGCTGCTGTCGTACCTGGAGGATGCAATTCGTAGATTGCTGCTGCCTTCACACCTGGAGGATGGGAGTCGTGGAATGCTGCTGCCATTGTACCTGAAGGATGGGAGTTGTAGATTGCTGCTGCCATTTTACCTGGAGGATGAGAGTTGCAGACTTGCTGCCATCTCACCTAGTGAATGGTGGTCGCTGGATGCTACTGCCATCCCAGGAGAATGGGAGTCATGGGCTGCTGCTGCCATCGTATGTGGAGGATGGGAGTCGTAGGCTGCTGCTGCCATCGTACCTGGAAGATGGGAGTCGTACAATGCTGCTGCTGTCGTACCTGGAGGATGCGATTCGTAGATTGCTGCTGCCTTCACACCTGGAGGATGGGAGTCGTGGAATGCTGCTGCCATTGTACCTGAAGGATGGGAGTTGTAGATTGCTGCTGCCATTGTACCTGGAGGATGAGAGTTGTAGACTGTTGCTGCCATCTCACCTAGTGAATGGTGGTCACTGGATGCTACTGCCATCCCAGGAGAATGGGAGTCATGGGCCTCTGCTGCCATCGTATCTGGAGGATGGGAGTCGTAGGCTGCTGCTGCCATCGTACCTGGAGGATGGGAGTCGTACAATGCTGCTGCTGTCGTACCTTGAGGATGCGATTCATAGATTGCTGCTGCCTTCACACCTGGAGGATGGGAGTCGTGGAATGCTGCTGCCATTGTACCTGAAGGATGGGAGTTGTAGATTGCTGCTGCCATTGTACCTGGATGATGAGAGTTGTAGACTGTTGCTGCCATCTCACCTAGTGAATGGTGGTCGCTGGATGCTACTGCCATCCCAGGAGAGTGGGAGTCGTGGGCTGCTGCTGCCATCGTATCTGGAGGATGGGAGTCGTAAGCTGCTGCTGCCATCGTACCTGGAGGATGGGAGTCATACAATGCTGCTGCTGTCGTACCTGGAGGATGCGATTCATAGATTGCTGCTGCCTTCACACCTGGAGGATGGGAGTTGTGGAATGCTGCTGCCATTGTACCTGGAAGATGGGGACTTTATGCGGTGGCTATTGCCATCAATATAGCCAGAGGATAAAAGTCACGGATTGCCCTATCCATGGGATCAGTCTGCCATTTTGTTGAATTCTTATCAAGCAGATTAGTGGAACACACTACTAATTATTTTTTTTTGGTTGTGATTTCAGTATTCATACTTTCTGCCTGCATGATGTTTGCTACACCACTGAATAAGAGGGCCAAGCTTTGCTACACATCGGCTAAGGAGCGAGCCCAGCAATTTAAATCTGAAGGCCTCTATGAGGATGGAGGAAAACTTTTCTGTCCTTACTACAATCATGTCCTGGACCATACCAGAAAAGATACAGTCAAAGATCATCTGCTCAGCAAGAAACATGCTAGGAATAAGGAACGAGCTGCTAGTGAAGGAAGACCAGCAAGGCAGGTGACCCTGACCAGCAGTTTCAGAGCTGCAACAGAATCATCCATAGTAAGAAATGAGATGGTCATGGACACAGTTAAGGCATGGGGGGCTGCAAATATCCCGTTGGAGAAGCTGGATCATCCACAACTGAGGGAATGGATGTGCAAGTATGTGAAGGGGAGTGGAGCAGTGCCAAAAGCAGACACCCTGAGGCAACTCTATTTATCCAAGGTAAGAGAGCAAATTGATGAAGACCTTAAAGCAGCTGTGACTGGGAAATCCTTGTCTGTGATATGTGACGAGAGCACGGATGCACAGTCATGGTGCATTCTTAATGTTGTCTTTGTGTTGGAAGGGGGCAAGACATATCTTGGAAACAGCACAGAACTAGACTCTGTCAACCATTCCACAGTGGCTCAAGCTGTCTTGAAGACTCTCCAGAGTTGTGACATTGACTTTACAAATGTAGTTTCATTTGTCAGCGACAGCACTTGTTATATGATAAAATGTTTCAATGACGCACTTCGCAGGGTTCTTGGGGACAACGTTGTGCATGTGTGTTACTGGGAATGTCTTGTCCCTTGTTGGGGATACATGGCTGCACCATTTCAAAAAAAGGTAATGAACTGGTTTCATTGATAAAATATGCTTTTCAGCAATCACCAAAACGCAAACGAGAATTCATCACATTTTTGCAGGATCTGGAAGCTCCAGGAGAAATGATTGCATTACCACCAGTTCCTGTTTTAACTAGATGGAACACATGGTTTGCAGCTGTGGCATACCACTCAACACACCTGCAATACCTGAGGGACTTTTTCAGGGAAGATTCGAGTGATGCCACCTCAATAAACAATCTACGGGCATTACTGGATGACTGGTACGATGAGCTACAAGCACAACTGGCATTTATTACAGATAATTCAGGTGACATTATTGCTGCGATAGAACTTTTGCAGTCAAAGGAGAAACCTCTTGCGACTCCACGTATGACATGTTAATGTCAATTAAGAGCCGCTTTGAGGCTGGCACAACAAAAAATGATGGCTTTGGGGAGAAGGCAGAGCTGTACCTCTCTAAACTGAGGAATAAAGTAAGGGATGAGAACATCAAATTGTTCAAAAATGCTTTCAAGGTCAGTTTGGAGAAACTGACAAAACACCTACAGTCAAATCCATCTGTACAGTTTCTAATGGCCTGTCGAATTCTAAACCCACTCAACCTACCCAAACTCAATAAGGACTTCCAACTGTACTTGCCCTGTATCCCAATGTTCACGTTACACAATAAGAATGCACTGTTAAGGGACTGGGAGATCTACGTACGGCAGGATGTGCGGGGAACTACCAGAGATTGAATCATTTGATCTTCACCAGTACTGGATCTCTATGTCCTCACAGGTACCAGCTCTGGCAAAGGCAGCCCTTCAGGCCATTTGGGTCCCTGTTTCTAGTGCAGATGTGGAGCGGTCATTTTCTGCACATGGACAAATCCTGACTGACCAACGGAGAAGCCTGACTGTGGACAATTTAAAATTATTTTCAATGCTGCTATTCAATAAGTAGACTCTCCCACCCTCTTGTGTAAAATTGCAGTTCTGATGTACTATTGCAGAAAAATAGTGTTCCCCTGTGCAATAAAGTTGTAGACATGCAGTTCTAGTGCAATATTGCAGAAAACAAAGTGGTGCTCCACTGTGCAATGACGAAGACATGCAGTTCTGGTGCAGTATTGTAGGGAAAAAATGGTGCACCACTGTGCAATAAAGTGTAGACATGCTATATATATATTTATAAAATGGATCGGGACATTGTTGTTGCTCTATTGGATCCTGAGCATCACATGACCGTGCGTATATCAGAGCGCGACCGCACACCTGCACTTTTACCCCCCTCCAAAAAATTTTGACATTTTATAAGATAGATAAACCACTTGAGGTGTGCGGCTTCTGATAGACGCACGCTTGGGCGGTTGATACACACCAGCGGTGATATCAGAGCGCCGACCAAGACACCTCAGAGTGGTATATTTTATTACTTATATGTATATATATATATATATAATGTCTACACTTTATTGCACAGTGGAGCACCATTTTTTCCTACAATACTGCACCAGAACTATATATATAAAATCTCCATATTATATGTAGCTACTATGGGTTAGATTCTGCTGTCCTTCATAGTATGCTTTAGTTCATGTAGTCTGGGTAGTGTATTCATCTGGGTAGTGTATTTATCGACCCATGTTCAGTAGTCAATACTTGAATTGTGTTTTTGGTACATATTTATCTTTATAAATCTTTTAAAAATAAAACACATTAATTGCATTTTAGCTTTGAGAAGTTTTTATTATACATGTCACAGAACACATTGTCAGCATTAAAACGAAGACTAGATTTTGGTGTCTTTGGTATCGTGCAGACTTCAGAATTTGTTAATCCATGTGAGAAAAATGTTACTGTTACATGAGACCATTTATTGTCACCGGCTGTATTGATCTGAGAAGGGAATATTTTAATAATTATGCCAGTTTGGCCAATGGAGTTCCACAGTCAACTTTATCCTTGATAGTGTGTAGATGCACAACTTGGGTAGCTAATATAACATGCAATATGGGATTAAATGTTCTTGTTTTCTGCTGATGTGACTTAAATCTGCATAAAAACATGATAAAACACTGACAGACAAATGTATTACTTAAAATGAGTGAATAATATAAAGTTTTGGATTACCGGAAAAATCCTGGAAATTGGATTCCCAAACACCGGTAAAATCCCAGAATCCAGGATGGTCAAAACGGAATTTGCTTTTTCCAAGCACCGAAAAACAGAGGCCTTGCTAATCATTTTACACGGTATGCACAAGCCTTCCCAACTAAAGATCAAAGGCCTCTACCCTGGCCAAGGTGCTGGTGGAAAAATTCTTTCTCCACTATGGTGCCCCCCAGCGGATCCATTCTGACCAAGGCAGAGACTTTTAAAGTAGATTAATCAAAGAAATGCTCTCTCTTTGGGGGGTGTGGAAGTCAAGAACCACCCCCTATCACCCGCAGGGGGACCCTCAACCAGAACGCTTTAACCACACCCTTCTAGACATGCTGGGCACCCTTCATCCAAAAGACAAGCATAAGTGGAGCAAGCAGATTAGCATCTTGGTACATGCGTACAATTGCACCAAAAGTGATGCTATTGGGTTCTCCCCCTACTGTCTCATGTTCAGGAGGGAGGCCCAACTGCCAGTTGATATCTGCTTTGGGGTCTCTCCAGATGGGGTCTGAGCTGAAAACTACTTGCAGTACATACAGAAATTGAAAGATCAGTTGAATCATGCCTATCAACTAGCTCAGACTATGGCTGCTAAGTGAAATCTTGCCAACAAAGAAAGACATGATCGATGAGTAAAAGCCCTGGAATTGCTGCCTGGAGATAGGGTGCTACTATGCAATTTGGGACTGCATGGAAAACACAAAATTGCTGATAGATGGCACCATCTTCCCCATGTAGTAGTTGGTAAATTGGATGATGTACAAGGTGTGCCCAGAAAATAATTCCAAAGCTGTTAAGACCATGCACTGTAATCACTTCCTGCCCATCGGCCAAGTTATTATTGATGCTGAACCAACACCTGACACTTCTCCTGGGCCAGTGACCCGTGCTGCTGCAAAGAGGAAACAGAGCCAACCTGTCTGTGTTGTTCCAGAACTAAGACCTTCCCCTCAGCCGGCCCAGAGTGATAGTGATGACTGTTCATCTGTCTCTGACGAGAGTGACTGTGATAATGCCTATTATCCCTCATATGAACTGAGTCAGTTGTTTCAAGGCAATCCTCTGCAGAATCGTGGGGATGAAGCTGGGCCTTCAGAACTGCCTAACCCCCCAGCTTCTTCCCTGGATCCAGTGCCCCCTGAAAGTGAGGTACAAAGTATCACGTCTGAGGTTGCAGATTCTCTGTGTCTTGTAGAACTGTCTGACTTGCCTGAAGAAGGGGTTAATGGTCTGAGTCTACCTGGTGACATACCAGAACTTGAAGAACAATATGAAAGTGTTGACAGTGCCCCTTCAGTGCCGCAAAGCCTAATTGTGCCAGAGTCACCTCAGAATGAGCAACCTGGGTTCTCTTCAGAAGATAATAATGAACTAAGTATTGTGGAAACAGAGTCTGCAGAGCCAGGAGCTGGTAGTGTTCCCAATCTGGACCTTTCAACCAGTGCAGAGGCATCCCTCCCTACAGGAGAAGAAATCAGTGCCAGTGTTGACTGCCCAGAGCCTGTGTCTGTTCCTCCAAGAAAATCTGGGTGACCTGTCAAGCCAGTGCTATGTTTTAGTTATGATTCCCCTGAGAGGCCTGTGGACTTGTATCTCAATGTGATTCATAAAGGTGTTTATGTTTCCAAGAGTTCGCTGCCCAAACTGAGCTCAACTGCTACCTCCTGATTAATTGTTCTTCCTTCAGAACATGGTGTCCCTCTCCCATCTAGCCCCAAATTAGCTGATAGGAAGGGTCCCCTTCTACATTCTTTACTGTACAAGAAGTTATAAAGTGAAGTCATAGGTAACTGTTCATAGTATGTTAATCATAATAGAATCAGTATAGAGTGTATGAAACATGCATAAGTATTGTCAATGAACATATGGTATAGTGAAAGGTATAGTAATGTGATAAGTTACGATTAACTGATGCATCAGATATTATTGCCATAGTATACTAATGTCACATTTGTCTTGTATATACAGTATTGCTTCCTCAATACTGTGAGGGTGTAGACTTGATGCGGACACCAAATCTTTCCAGCCAGAGAAGGGTGTAACCCCCTTACAAATGGGGGTTCCCAAAAACCTTCCTTGGGTGTGCCTAAATGCCCTCTGCCAGGCTGGTGTCCTGTGTTTTAGCTGTATAAAAAGAAATTGCATGAGAGTGCCTAACCGCCTCTGCACCTATCTCTTTAAGAGCTGCCTATTTTGCAGTGTATAATTATTCTGGGTGGCGGCCGAGTGTGTCTGTGCTTGAGTCCCGCCCGGGATGCCAGATAATCGCTCCGTTCTGCCATCGCTATTTGCGCAGAGGGAGCTCTGTTAGAAGCTGCACTTATTTGCTGATTATCTATTAGCATAGTAATGATATTGTACTTATTTGCTGATTTTCTATTAGCATAGTAATGATATTGTAGTTTGTCTAACCTGCCTTCTTTGCAACATGGACAGTTCTGTTTATCACCACCATTTTGTTTTTAGACTGCCAGTCAGCACCAATTGGTATCTTTGGGGACTCTAAAATGGAGTCTGCCCCCAGGGGTCTTGTGGGAGCAAATTTCTGTAGGAATTGTAGTTTTTGCATTTTGACACCAAAACAGACCTGGAGGGGGAGCCCTTCCTTTGACAGACTGATGGATCAACCAATCAGAACCTTTTGGACCGAAGGGAAGGGAGTTAGTGTTTGAAGAGTAAACAGCTTGAATGATTCAAGCAGCTTCTTTTTGGCCTGTCTGCCTGCAGTCCCTCGAGAGGGAATCCTTTGAAAAGCTTAGCAATTGGACTATATCCGAAGTGTGACAAAGCCACTGAAGAGTGACCAGATTTGAACCTGAAGAAGACTGAAGATTTGCTGAATGCGATCGGCCTGTCAGGACCTCAATTACTGCTGGAATCCCGCTTTGGTGCAGAGACTCTGTAATTGCGACCAGACTGCCATCTGCCTGGTACAGTGGTATTTTCTTACTATAAATGTGCTGTATACTGCTAGTGGGCCGCAATTTGGTTCCTCACTGTGTGCTGAACTGTGTTCTGCATCTAGCCCCACCGGACTGAATCCGCATTCATTTCCACTTGGCCTGGGCCTTGTCACACTGGCCTAGCCAGATTACCCACTACACAGAGAAAGCCATTGGCGAGAGACTTGCCTGGGGATCAGCCCATTGCTCAATGCCTTGAGCAAGAACGACACGCTTGGTGATTCGTGTGGGCCCTGCTTCTCCTGGGATCCAGCACATCAACCTGCAGTCTCAATTTCATCCTGTCTGTGTCCAGTATTGGGTATCGTGAGTAAACATCAGAGTAGTTCCCTGCAACAACAGCTAAATCTAAAGTGTTGTCATCTGATTACTTTGCTGTCTTTTCCTTCATGAACTGAGCCCTCTGGCTCCGGATTACAAATAGTGTGTGTTGTGCATGTTTCTTTCTTCCATCACAGGGCCCCAACCAGCTGCGACACCGGCCTATCCTGGGCAACGATCCTGGCTAGCCCACCTCATTCCTACCTGGGTACCCAGAGTGCATGACTATGTAGGGACTCTGAAATGCAAGCATGGCTGTCTGATTGATTTAGCCTGTAAGCCAATCAACCTGATTATGCCCCTCCCTTGTTCAATTCCCCTGAATAAATCAGATCTAACTCTTCTTGCATTTAATCTGACTGTGGTTCATACCTCTCAACCTTTTATCACCCAAATGTGTGACAAAATGTGTGACAACTGGACAAAATGTGTGACACATCATCAAACATGACATTGCAAGCTTAGAATACTGTGGAAATAAGTGCACTAATAGTTATAATGGTTGCTGATAACCTAGCATCTTATATTATTATATATTTCTTCTTAAAAGACTCAGTGGTCAGTGTGGAATGTCACCTTCTCAATGTGGGACAGAGGGTTTCTGAGGGATAAAACGAGTGACATACATCATAATGTGTGACAGTTGAGAGGTATGCTGTGGTTCCAGTTTGTACCCAAAGCACTGTACTGTTGTTATCTGCTGTGCCTAATCTTGTCTTACAGGGGGTCTCCAGGGTTGAACTGATGGAATCAGCCCTGATGGTAAGTGCAAACAGTGTGGGGAATTGTATGCTGAATAGGGGTTAATGTGAAAGTGTTTGTCGCATATCATCTAGGCCACTAGAAGGGGTTACAGTGTCCCAGAGGCCTGTACCCAGGTTGGCCTTGTTACCAAACACCCCATTCTCCGGGTGGAGTCACCTGTTTCATTACCCAGGCCACATAACCTGCAACTAGCCAAACAGGCTGGGGTAGTGGCCCTTGGGATAGCACCACCTAGGGGTTACACACAGGATACGTTATTAAGTGTCTTCTAGACAGGTGTATTAAAACCATGAACTGTGTAAGATGTTTTTGATCTCTGAGCATGGAAAGGTGTATAAAGTCCAGTGCTTGAATAATACTCAGAGGAGTGGCTTGACAACCTTACCCTACACTATAATGCAATTAAACCTACACAATCAAGGGAAAGGGAGAATTATAATTAACATTTTTTGTGTAGCAAATAAAGTGTATAGAACCCACCTGTTGGACATGCCTCTTGTTAATGAAGTCAAGATTGTCTATCAATGGAAACAGAGTAATTAACACTTACAGTGGGTAATAACCAGTGACTTTCTTAATCAGCACTTCCTCAGTATATCTTCTCACACACACAAAAGGTTGGAAGATCATGTTACATAATAATTACCAAAGCTCTCTTTCAAATACAAGAAAATGAAACTAAAAGTAGAATGCTGAAAGGATGGCAACTAGTAAACACTCTTCCGATCTTGTTGAGGAATTAATGTGTCCAGTTTGTCTGGACTTGTTCAAATGTCCAGTGACCCTGGAGTGTGGGCACAACTTCTGCAGGTCTTGCATCGACAGAGTTTGGGACAGTGAGAAAACTCCCTCCTGTCCTGAGTGCAGAGAGCAGCTCCCAGCCAGGAAGTATGCTGTTAACAGACTGTTGGCTAATGTGGTGGAGAAAGCAGGAAGATCGAGTCTGGATCAAAAGGAAAAGAAATCAGACCCGGGTCCAGAACCTCACATCGCAGAGAGAGTAATCCAGTTCTGTGAGGAGCACGAGGAGAGACTGAAGTTGTTCTGTACGGAGGATGAAACGTCCATCTGTGTCATCTGTCGGGATTCACCTAAACATGCTGGTCACAGCTTCCTACCACTGCAAGATGCAGTCAGTATGTATAAGGTAAGTTACATTTGTCAGTGAATAATATCATATTGAGAATAATGTATGGGCAGCAATGTGTAATGAGGTTTTTATACACACGTAAGCCCACCCCCGTGGTATCTAGGGGTATGGTGAAGGCAACTGTCCATGGGTAGGGGGACCACAACAGAAACTGTACAAGATGACTTATGTTTTTGGATTCCTTCAGCCTGAGGTGCAGACTTCATCTATGGGGTGCTGGGCTAGAAGGCAAACTTGATTAGCAACATTTTAAACTCACGAAGGTGTGGAAATAAAGTCCAAACAGCACTTATAAACAACCTGGCTCCTTTAATGAAACTTGATTTCTCCATAGAGCAACAACTTAACAAGCAGTATTTCATTTGGGAAATATCCACTGGGCCCAGGGGTCCTTTAGATCAAACTCCAAAGTCCATAGTCCTGGAAGCAGTGTCCATATTGCTGGGTGTGGTACTGACAAACTCAGTTAACTAGGCAGCATGCATTTCACATTTCAGGTAGGCTTGTATCCTTATGTCCCATCAGCCCACTGACCTCTCACCTTGGGACCACTGATCCACCCAACTGCATCTTCCTCCCTTAGCTCACTCTTATGTGACTGCCCCACTGAACTGAAGGCAGCAAGTCCCCCTCAATGCCTCGGATACTATTTTCCCATGATCAGTTCTCGAACCCCCAGCCTCACATATTCCCATCAGGCCTGGGGTTCCCTCTGATCCCTGCTCCATTCAAATTCACGGGGATGTCTGGCTGCACAATTCCTGCACAATTCCTCCATCTGTAGATGTGAAGTCCATACTCTCCTTCAATCTCTACCCTCTGCACTACGTCGGGCCTCAGACTTTGGCTGTTTTCACAGCTGAGGTCCCTAGTGATCTCTTATGCTTAGCTCTGCCTCTGGTCTTGCCTTCATGTCCCTCCTCCCTCAGGGCTGACTCGATCACCCAGACTAGATGCTGGTGATTCTATCCCCCCCCCTCGAGGTGGGGGTGGGTGCGCTAGGATGGCTACTGCCATGTGAACAGCCAGACCTTCTTCTCTCCATATCTCACAGAGGAAAATGGTTAGCTTCAGGAGCCATGCAGTGCTTGCCTGGTAGTCACCTTCTCAACTCTCCAAAACTAAAAGCAACTTTTTGCAACCTCTTAGCTGCAGGCAGCTGCACCTCCCACAAAGAAGCCAGCACAGCTAGCTGCTAGATTCTGAAGCTCCAGAAAATAAACCCTTTAGAGGGTCACAGGCACAGAGCCCCTAGATTAAAACCAGTGTAAAACTCAGTACACCAATCTAACGCTCTAACCCAAGGGGGGGTTACTCATGTAACCCTGGCACTGTTATGCCAAGGGCTACTACCCCTGCCTACTTTTCTAACTGCAGGTTGAGAGGCCTGGGTTCATAATTAGCTACTACCAGGGCCTTCCTATCCACAGTACTTTCACAATTATGGTGCCCCCACCCAGAGTAATACTTAAGTGAGTAACTATCACAGCAGGTACATCCCTCTGGGAAGCTAATACCCCCCATAATCCCATCTAGTGACTTTATACACTTAACTGGGCAATGGCAATGGTTAACATTTAGAATAGAATTTAGCATCAGCATTAATGATATGCTCACACTCAACCCACTTACCTACAGGGTCTGGATCTCTAGAACGCACCCTGAGTTTCCCCGTAAGAGGCAGTTTCAATGCCACCTTGCACTTTAAGACTATTCAGCATATAACTTAGCACATTAATCCAAGTAATAATATGCACATGGCCCAGGGTAAACTTGAAACAATGAGTCAGGTTTATTTGGGGGACTTAACAAGGAATTGGCAAGAACCTGAATTATTAGGCAATACTTAAAATGAGCAGGGTTAAATTACCTTTAGCAATCAGTTCATGGATTTACACAGTTTATACAGCACTGGGTACCCAGAGTGGAAACAGGCATGCCCGAATGATGCCACGGGGTGGCCAGCATTGCAGCTATTGCTGGGGCCCTTAACGGAAGGAAGGAAGGAAGGGTGATTAGATGCAAACAACACACATGTAAACCAAGAAATATTTGTATCCGTGGCCAGATGGCCCAGTCACTTTAATTACTTCAAACTGACAAACAGAAACAGGTGGTGCCATAAATGATTAAAGGGAAACAATGGAAAAGACACAGTTTTCCTCAGACACTACAGAAACTCTCAGTTAGTGCTTGCAGACTATAATAACTTTATTTACTGATTTAGAACAGTTACCCACAACTTCCACTTTCTGTTGCTGGCAGCAGTCATTTCAGGAGCAGCAGTGAGCTTCCTGAGCTCACTGTATGCTAATATGCCTGTTTGACCTCAGCTATTGATTGGCAGGATATATTAGTATAAAGTGAGTTCAGGAAGCTCTCTGCTACTCATGAAATGGTGGCTTCCAGCAATAGAAAGTGAAAGTTGAAGGCCACTGTTTAAATCACTAAAAAATTAATTAGAGTAATAAAAAAAAAATGTTACTGTCGAAAGCACTAATCGGGAATTTTTGTAGTGCCTGGGTAAAGCTGTACCTTTTCCAGTGTTTCCCTTTAACTGCTGTTGCAGGGAGCTACCCTGACTTTACTCACTGTACCCAGATGAATTGAAGTTCGTTCTGATGACATCAAGATCTGTTGCTTTTTCAAGGTGTTGGTGGGGACCGGGGCCTGAATGACTCATCTGCACTTCACGGCCTTTCCCCGTAGGTGGCCGCAACCTGCTTGTAACTGCATCGCAGGGGCTGATTCCCCAAAACTGGTCTCTCACCAAGATGATGCTGGTACAGGGACAGTCTGGCTGGGCCTCTGATGACATAGGCCCAGGCTGGGAAAATGTTCGTTGGCAGTTTGGATTGGTGTTGGTGAACCCTCCAGCGGGTCGGCAGAGTACTTTGTTACTGGTATGGGCCACCACTTCAGTACTGGAGTCACTGGAGCAGTTTCTCCACACACACGATAAGGGCAGGCAGGAAAATGAAGGACTGCGCAGGAAAGCAGTAGCAGCAGTAAGTAACCAGGAGCCAGTCTTTGAGGCGAGATTTGAACTGGCAGTGGGTTTCAATGGAGCACAGCCTGGCAGGCAGTCTATTCCACAACATAGGGGCTGCCACAGACAAGGCTCTACTGCCCACATTGGTGGATACCCTGGGGATATTCAGAGGTGGGATGTTGTTTGAGTGGAGGCCGAGGTGTAAAGTTCAGATCTGCAAGGGGAGATTCCTGGCCTGTACGGATGGCAGAATCCACCATGCTGCAAAGTGTGAGGTTGAAGCAGCCTTGCAGCAGAAGCCATCCTAGCAAATTGTAAAGGACACAGTTTGTGTATAGTGAAAGGGGCCAGCAAGGCAAAATGACAGGCACTATTGTAGGCAGAAGAGAGCTTGGTCAAAAGGGTTGTGGATGTCATATCATAGATCCGGGAGCAGTAGTCTAGGATTGGGTGTAGATTTCCCTGGACATTGGCAAGTCAGGCCTCCAGAGTGAGATATTGCTGGAATCTGTAGCCAGCACCTAATCGTTGGTGAAACCTTCAAGTTTGAGTTGATGTGCTCGGAGAAAGAGAGGGAAGGGTCAAGTAGAACTCCTAGGTATTTGAAAGCATTGACATCTTCAAGGGCTTGGCCATCAGGGGAGACAATGTTGAGAGGGGGGTGAGTTTTGGATTTGGCTAGGAAAGGCTTGGATCCGAACAACATAGATTTTGCTTTTTTTAGTGTAATCCCTAGGTGGCGCTATCCCAAAGGCTACTACCCCTGCCTGCGTGGCTAGTAGCAGGTTAAGGGGCCTGAGTTCAGAAATGGGTGCCTCCACCCAGGGGTCAGGGTTAGTAGTGGTCAAACTAACCTGGGCACAGCCCTCCGGGATGCTGTAACCCCCTCTTTTCTGTCTAATGGCCTGCGCAATATACAATAATCACTTTCACAGTACCCCTTGTACACCATACCAGTACCCACACTGTTTGCACTTACCACCAGGGCTGGTTCCTCTGGCTCAACCCTGGGGACTCCCTGTAAAACAAGGTTATGCACAGTAAATAGCAACAGTACAGTACTCTTGGCACAAACTGGAACCACAGTCAGGTTAAATGCAGCAAAAAAGTCAGATCTGATTTATTCAGGGGATTTGAACAAGGAAGGGGTGTAATCAGGTTAATTGGCTTAAAGGCTATATTAATCAAACAGTTATGCATGTGCTTTAAGTCCCACAAAGTCACATACTTTGCATATCCAGGTAGGAAAATGGTGGGCTAGCAAGGAACGTTGCAGCTGGTTGGGGCCCTGTGATGGAAGAAAGCAATATGCACAACACACACTATTTATAATCTGGAGCTGGAGAGCTCAGTTCGTGAAAGAAAAAGCAACAAGACAATCAGATAATGACACTTTAGATTTAGCAGTTGTTGCAGGGAGCTACCCTGATATTTACTCACAATACCCAATACTGGACACAGACAGGAGGAAATCGAGACTGCAGGTTGTTGAGCTGGAGTGCCTGGAGACCCCGGACCCACACAAATCACAGCGGCATCGTTCCTGTTCAAGTGCTGAGCAGGGGGCTGATCCCCAGGCAGGTCTCTTGTCAATGGTTTTCTGTGCAGCGGGTAGTCAGGCTGGGCCAGTGTTGCAAGGCCCAGGCCCAATGGAGATAATTTTGGATTCAGTCCATGGGGCTGGATGCGGCTTCCAGCAAGCAGAATACAGTTCAAACCACAGTGGGGAACCAAATCATGACCCACTAGTAGCACACAGTATATTTACATGTAAGGAAATTCTAATGTACCAGGCAAAAGGCTCTCCAGTCGCAATTACAGAGTCTCTGCACAATCCAGGAGTTCAGAGGTGGCTGGAAGTCCTGACAGGCTGATCGCATTCAGCAAATCTTTGGTCTTCTTCAGGTAGGAGCCTGGTCACAATTCAGTGGCTCACTTCGCTCTCCAAGTTCGAAATCAGTTTGAAAAAGGCATAAGTTCCCTCTCCGAGACAGCAGGCAGGCATGCAGGCCAAAACTCAGGCCTTTCCACAGTTCTCCCACGTGAACCTATGCCGGGGCTGCTGCTTGAATCATTCAAGCTGTTATCTCTTCACTTCCCAACTCAGAACTGAAACTAGCTGTAAGCATCTTGGGAATTTCCCCAAGATCCAAAAGGTTCGGTTGGCTGATCTGTCTGTCAGTCACAATAAGGGCTCCAGGTTATTTTAGGCACCAAAATGCAAAAACTGCAATTCCTACAAGTTTTGACCCCACCAAGCCCCTGTAGGCAGGCTCCATATTAGAGTCCCAACAGTACTGACTGGCCCATTCTGACAGTCCTGGGCCAAGTTGGTGGAGATAAACAGAACAGTCCTTGCTGCAAAGAAGGCAGGTTAGAATAAACTGCAATATTATTACTACTCTAACAAATGATCAGCAAACAAGCACATCTTCTAACAGAGCTCCCTTTTAGATTAATTAAAACTGCAATCCAGGCAGCTCTTAAACAGACAGTACAAAGAAGCTATACAGGCACTCTCTGGTCAGTCTTTCCTCAGTAGTGGGCAAGATTATGGAGGCACTCCTTAAGGAAAGGATAGTGCAACACCTGGAATCCATAGGCGCACAGGATCCAAGACAGCATGGGTTTACAAAAGGAAAGTCCTATCAAACTGATCTCATAGATTTCTTTGACTGGGTAACCAGAGTGGTGGACCGAGGGAGAGCAGTTGATGTCACCTACCTTGACTTCAGCAAAGCTTTCAATACTATTCCACATAGAAGATTGATTAATAAGCTGGGTAGACTTGGGGTGGGTCAGAAGGTGGTCAACTGGGTGGCAAACTGGTTGACAGGCAGAAAACAGAGAGTGGTGGTAAACAGTATACAGTCAGAAGAGATGCAAGTCACAAGTGGGGTACCTTACAGCACTTAGTCGCATTACAACATCCCTAAATAAGGCCTGTCGGCTGCTCACTGGTGCACATCGACGTACCCACACATGTGAACTCTATGCTGACTCAGGTTGGTTGCAACTCTAAAACCGGATAAAGTACCTTACCTGCCTGATGGCGAAAAAATCCACTCTGGGCCTCACTCCACCCTGTATCCAAGACCTGTTATGCCCGAGCGCTAGCACCATTTTACCAAGAAGATCAGAACACCAGCCTCTCCAAGTCCCCCGATGCCGGACTTCTCAGGGACAAAGATCATTTGCCTATCGTGCCCCCAGCTGGCTAAATGCCCTCAGCATTCATATTACTGCCTCCAGCTCTCTAGGTATTTTCAAATCAAGACTGTTCTCTCACCTTGCCACCTCCAGCTCCTGTGACTGCCCTGATTAAACCTCCTATTTTCTCACTACCCACCCTGTTCCGTTATCTGACAAAGACATGTTTGGGAAACCTTTTCTCCTGCTATTGTCTGCTCCCCACACCTTTCACTTAACCTCTCTGTTCTGGACTTTTTCCCTATTTGTTTTTCCTAATCTGGCATTACCTCTTTCTTGTAATAATAATGTGATTATTGATATCTCATGTCCTTTTGCACAAGTGATTTGATATGTATTTGTATATGATTTATTGCTCTTGACACAACACAAATTGTTGTGTTATCTATGTAACCTTTTGTACTGTACCTAATTGACGTGGAACCTTTGTAAAAGAGCCTCTGGCTCAAAGGTAGTAATTCCTAGAACAATAAACTAAACTAAACTAAACTAAACCTCAGGGATCAGTCCTGGGGCCAGTCCTCTTCAATATCTTCATTAGTGACATTGCAGATGGACTGGATGGTAAGGTTTGTCTGTATGCAGATGACACCAAGATCTGCAACAGAGTAGATGATCCAGATGGGGTGGGCAGAATGAGAAGAGATCTGGATAAACTAGTAAAATGGTCGAAAGAGTAGCAACTGGGGTTTAATGCAAAGTGCAAGATCATGCATATAGGGAAGAGAAACCCGGAAGCCACCTATAGACTGGGATGGGAGTTGCTGGCAATCACAAGGGAAGAAAGAGACTTGGGCATCATTATCACTGATAACCTGAAATCATCCAAGCAGACCACTAAAGCAATAGGTATGGCTAGAAGGATGTTGGGGTGTATTAGTAGGGGTATCACAAGTCAGAAGAGGGAGGTAATTATTCCTCTTTACAAAACACTGGTTAGACCCCATCTGGAGTACTACATGCAGTATTGGAGGCCACACATTCACAAGGACATTAACCAAATTGAGGCAGTCCAGAGAAGGGCAACCAAAATGGTGCAGGGACTGCATCAGAAAACATATGAGGACAGATTAATGGAGCTCAGTATGTATACTCTAGAGCAAAGGAGGGAGACAGGTGATATGATCAAAACATTCAAACACCTTAAGGGCATTAACAAGGTGAAAGAGTCTAATGTGTTTCAATATAAGAAAAATAGCAGGACAAGAGGACACAGCATGAGATTACAGGGAGGCCGTTTAAGGGGTAATGTGAGGAAGTTCTTTTTCACAGAATGGGTGGTGGATGCATGGAATGGCCTACCTCCGGAAGTGGTGGATATGAATACAGTGCAGGGCTTCAAACAAGCATGGGATATGCATAAGGGAGCAATACAGATGAGTTTGAATAGATAGGCCATTGACAGAGCAAAGGCCGATGGCACATTCATAAGGTAGAAAATTAAATGGGCAGACTGGATGGGTCTTGCAGTCCTTATCTGCCATCAACTTCTATGTTTCTATGTTTCAATACATTTAATCTGCTAAAACACAGAACATCAGCCTGGCAGTCAGCATTTAGGCAAGCTCAAGGAAGACTTTTCAGGGAACCCCCATTTGTAGGGGGGTTACATCAGTATTAACCAGGAAGAGATTATCAGCATATCAGTTGTGGGCCGCAGCATAGTTTTGAGTAAGAACAGAGGAAAGGTGGTGTAGAAAAGCACAAGGTCATCAGCATAGAGGAGAGAATGGAATTCTGAGACTGTCTGAGAGAAGGGAGTTAATAAATAAAGAAAATAGAAGGGGGCCCAGAATGGAACCCTTGGGGATATCTGTCGAGATGGGCAAGGTGGTGGAGCAGGCAGGGACAATACACATGAATTGGGAGCGATCGATGAGTTAGCTCTTGTACCAGGTAGTACCCTCCTGAGAACAGCCAAGGCAACGTAGTTTGGAAGGGGAAGGACATGATTGACCATGTCAAAGCTTTGGCGAGGTCTACGAAGACCGCACTGGTGGCGTTAGCATGGTCCATGTTTATGAGGATGTGGTCGGTCAGTAGGGCATGGGTGGTGGCAGTGGAATGGCTCTTGAAGAAGCCATGCTGTTGGTTACACAGGAGGCCCTAGAGCAGTTTCTCCACACACACACACACACACACACACACACACACACGGTAGGCCATAGTCTCACTGGTTGAAGAACAAACGTTCTCCTTTTGGGTATCTGGCCAGTTTCTCTCCTTATCATTCAACTGAGAAACTTTCTGGACAGCTTAGCTGGCAGTCCCAGGATGAGACCCCCTTCTGGAACCGAAAGGAGCTGGCAGGAGGCAAATACAAGCCTCTCCCTGCGAGAGAAGCACAGAGCCACACAGGCTGCTTTCTCCTCGGTCGCTCGAGCAGAACAGACTCTGTTCAAAAACAGTTTCAAACTTGTCCAGTTTTCCTGTATTCGGATTGGCTATGGGAGCTGTCAATCACTGTTCTAGCACTCCCACCGGTCCATTTAGGCGCCAACAAGGAAAGTTCCCAGTTTCTCCCACAAGGCACTGTAATTAGGACCCCATGAGGACCCTTTGGTTCCGATTGGTCCAAAGCAGGAGTCCAGGACCAAAGGTGGCAGCTCCCATCAGGAAGTCCAGTACTGGCATCATAAACTATTTATTTATTTTACCAACAGTAAAGTTTTAATAATAATAAACAGTTACAGATTCTTGTAGGGCTCTCTCTGCATTGCTAGTGACTACAGATTAGAACTGATTGGAGCTATGCCTGGCTGGTTGTGAGCCTTGATTTACTTGGACCCATCCCAGTCTGGTTACACTGTACACAGGCTGAATCCCTTAAAGTGATACAGTGGCATAGATGTGTGCACACATGCAGTACAACAGCAGAACAACAACAGCCATGGATTTAGCTTTGCTTGATGGAAGTCTGCCAGGCAGTGGACATCAGCAGAGCCCAAGGAGATACCTAAGCTAAGCCCCCTGACATTCGGGTGGGGGGATTACACTCTCCCCTGCCCAGGAAACTTGGCATCCGCATCAAGTTTACAACACAAACATCAACTACTATCAAGACGATCTGTTACATAGAGGTTGCAATCACACATTGTTATATAAAATATCTGCACAGATTTGCTATAACCATGTACAATATCGCATGCTATACTTTAAATGAGACTTTTCCCTTGAACAATTGCGTAGTTCAGTTGTTTACATAGGGGGCATTGGCACTGACACTTTAACATTAGCATTCAGGTTAGCTATTCCCGGCTCATTGTCCAGCAACAAGACAGCTTCTGAAGAAGGGGATACCACTGTTCTCGTTTGAGGATCAGAACTGGTGATAGGTTCTTCACTTTGCTCATTACCTTGATTCTCTGGTTCTTGAGACTCATTTTCATCTGAAAGTGGTATTTCAACAAAGTCCGAATCATTTAAAACTCTGCTGGCAGTTTCAGGTATAGCCATAAGTTCTTGGTCCCAAAATAGTTCACTTAGCATACTTAATCTGGCATCACTTCTCGATTCACGGCCAGGTTTTTCATTTGATTCACTAGCATCTTGAGATTCGATGGTTTGGTCATCATTCTCTTTGTCAGAATCAAGTGCTTCAATATCAGACATACTAGGCAAAGGGAGCCTGCCATGTTAGAAGTCACACTGGGTGCATCACTCTCCTGCAGTTCAGGTACCATTGAAAAAGTAGAGTTGTCAGGGGTCTCTAGAATATTGGAAGGGAGAACAGAAGTAGGCTCCTTGAAACAAGTGTCCTAATTCAAGAGAAGGGTAATAGGCAGCACCACATTCACTGTTATCATCTTTGGAATCAACATCATTATTGATTATGGCATCGCTGATTAAAGACTCTAGCTGTTGAGCAGCAGGAGGTGAATTTGACTGTTTCTTTCAAGCAGCAGATCTGGTGACAGGCCCCATAGGAGCAGCATCTGAAGGTGCAGTATCTATAACAATTTGACCAATTGGCAGAAGGTGATTTATGTGTATTGTTTTTACTGCTCAAGGGTCACCTTCAGTTTGCACTTTATATACAGTACTAGTAGATCATTCAGTTTACTGACTTCTGTGTAGGGTGTGTGACTAGCAGTCAGCTATTTTGTGTTTCCCCTTGAAACCAAGATTTCTCATTAACACACGATCTCCAGCCTTTAATTCATGGGCTTTTACTCGCTTGTCATGACATACCTTGTTAGCTAGATTTTTCTTTGCAACCATGCTGTTAGCCAGTTGATAAGCATGGTTTACTTGAGCTTTTAACTTCCTAACATACTGCAAATAGTTGTCAGACTGAACCCCATCAGTAGACACTCCGAAACAGACACCAATGGGAAGGCGGGATTCTTGGCCAAAAATGAGATGATAAGGTGAAAATCCTGTGGCATCATTTTTGGTGCAATTATAGGCATGCACAAAAGAGTTGATCTATTGGCTCCACCCGAGTTTATCTTTGGGATGCAGAGTGCCAAATATATCAGGTAAAGTCCTGTTAAACTTTTTAGGCTGTGGATCTCCTTGCGGATGGTTGGGAGTGGTCCTGTACTTTTTCACACCTCAGATGGACAAGAGCTCCTTTATCAACCTGCATTCAAAGTGCCGGTCTTGATCCAAATGGATCCTTTGTGGGGCAAAATAGTGAGCAAAAAACTTCTCTACAAGGACGTTGGCTACTGTGGCTGCTTTTTGGTCTTTGGTTGGGTATGCCCAGGCATATCTTGTAAAATGATCCGTCACTACGAGCACATTACCAATGTTCTTTGAATCCGGCTCAGGTAGTCTATACATACTAGACCCATTAGCACATTGGTTATTATATTAACCAAGGGGGCTGCTCGCTGCAGCTGTGCTTTTGTTAGAGACATCTACTACAAGTCTTCACATATTGAACAACATCACTGTCCATTTTAGGCCAGTAGAAATGTTAATGGGCCAAGTCCAGAGTTCTTTCACTACCTGAGTGTCCCATTTAATCATGAAGAGCTTTTAGCAAGATATGTTTAAATTTAGTGGGCAGCACCAGTTGTCTTTTTGCAAGTTCCCCTTGATCATCCATCAGCTCTCTATACAGCAGTCTGTCTTTTAGCCTAAGTTTAGACCCTTCAATAAATAACAGAGCAGTTTAGGGGTTAGGGGACCGCAACTTTGGGACATATTCTCCCTTTGTGAGGCTATTTAGAACCGGTCGGATAATTGGGTCATAATATTGTTCTTTTTGCAAATCCGCTGGAGTTAGCAGTGGCAGAACACTTAGATCTGGAGCGGAAAAATTACAATAGGCCATGGGCAAGCAAGTATCAGGCAGTCCCAATCTGCTAGGCAATTCACAGCTTCAAGCAATGGAGTTTCATCCCTGTCAAATTTATGGCATAATGCTGTTACAGAATTTTCCGATATTCGTACCCACTCTCGATTGGAAGAAGGTCTTCATGATAAGACATCTGCGCTGATGTGATTGAGGCCTGGTTAGTATTCCACCGCATAATCATATGTAGACAACGCTGAGCGCCATCTGTGTCCAGTAGCGTCAAGTTTTGCGGATGTTTGAACACAGGTTAAAGGATTATTATCTGTTTTAACCAATATCTTGGTGACATACAGGTGATCATGGAATTGCTCCATGATGGCCCACTTGAGAACGACAAATTACATAGAATCATAGAAGTTGATGGCAGATAAGGACTGCAAGGTTCATCCAGTCTGCCAATTTTTTCTGCCTTATGACTGTGCCATAGGCCTTTACTCTGTCAATGGCCTATTTATTCATACTCATCTGTATTGCTCCCTTATACCTATCCCATGCCTGTTTGAAGCCCTGCACTGTATTCATATCCACCATTTCCTGAGGTAGGTTGTTCCATGCATCCACCACCCGTTTTGTGAAAAAGAACTTCCTCACATTACCCCTTAATCTGTCTCCCTCTGATCTCATGCTGTGTCCTCTTGTTCTACTATTTTTCTTATATTGAAACATATTAGACTATTTCACCTCGTTAATGCCCTTAAGATGTTTGAATGTTTCAATCATATCACCTCTCTCCCTTCTTTGCTCTAGGGTATACATATTGAGCTCCATTAATCTGTCCTCATATGTTTTCTGATACAGTCCTTGCATTATTTTGGCTACCCTTCTCTGGACTGCCTCCATTTTGTTAGTGTCCTTGTGCAGGTGTGGCCTCCAGTATTGCACGCAGTACTTCACATGGGGCCTAACCTGTGTCTTGTAAAGAGGGATTATTACCTCCCTCCTATGACTTGTGATACCCCTACTAATACACCCCAACATCCTAGCCTTATCTACTGCCTTAGTGGTCTGCTTGAATTATTTCAGGTCATCTGTGATGATGATGCCCGAGTCTCTTTCTTCCCTTGTGATTTCCAGCAACTCCCCTCCCAACCTATAGATAGCGTCAATATTTATCTTTCCTATGTGCATGATCTTGCACTTCTTTGCAGTAACCCCAGTTGCCATTCTTCAGACCATTTTGCTAGTTTTTCCAGATCTCCTCTCATTCTGCCAACCCCTATCTGGATCATCTACTCTGTTGCAGATCTTGGTGTCATCTGCAAGCAGGAAAACCTTACTCTCCAGTCCATCTGCAATGTCACTGATGAAGATATTGAAGAGGACTGGCCCCAGGACTGATCCCTGAGGTACCCCACTTGTGACTTGCATCTCTTCTGACTGCATACCATTTACCACCTCTGCCTGTTTTCTGCCCACCAACCAATTTGCCACCCAGTTGACCAGCTTCTGACCCACTCTGAGCCTACCCAGCTTATTAATCAATCTTCTTTGTGGAACAGTATCGAAAGCTTTGCTGAAATCAAGGTAGGTGACATCAGCTGCATCCACTTGGTCCACCACTCTGGTTACCCAGTCAAAGAAATCTATGAGATTAGTTTGACAGGAGATTCTTGTTGTAAACCCATGCTGTCTTGGATCCTGTGCTCCTATGGATTCCAGGTGTTGCACTATCCTTTCCTTAAGGAGTGTCCTAATAATCTTGCCCACTACTGAGGAAAGACTGACTGGTCTGTAGTTCCCTGCCTCCTCCCTGCTGCCACTCTTGTGGAGTGGGATCACATGAACCCTTCTCCAGTCTTCTAGGGCCTCTACTGTGCTCAGAGACTCACAAAACAGTTCTGATAAAGGCTCTGCTAGTTCTACCCTTAGCTCCTTTAGTGCCCTGGGATGTACGCCATTAGGTCCTATTACCTTGTCCACCCTGAGCTTAGCGAGCTCTTGTAGGACCCTTTCTTATGTGAAGGGCCTTGTGTACACCTCCCTCCCCCTGTGTCCATGGTGCTGAGCTGTGAGCCCTGCCCTACCTTCTCCTCAGTAAATACTGAGCAGAAGTATCTATTTATAATAGATACTTTTCCTTGGTCCTCCTCCACACACCCCCTTATTCCCTTTGATCATAGCAATACCCTCTCTGGACTTTCTCCTTTCACTAATTTATCTATAGAAAGTCTTGTCCCCTTCTTTTACTGTTCATGCTAGTGTTTCCTCAGTTTGTTCCTTTGTCTGCCTTATTGCCTTTCCTGCTTCTCTTAGGGAAGTTTGGTATGCCTCCCTATCTCCAGCCCATTGTGTTCCCTTTTATTTCTTGATGGTCAACCCTTTGGCTCTGACCTTTTCCGCTCCTCCTTCTTTTGCTCTTGCTTTTCTCCCTAACACAATGGGATGTTGCTTCAAGTATTTCATCCTTAATCCTTGCCCACTTTGCCTGTACCCCCTCACCTGGACTAGCTTAACTCTGTTTGCCATCTTATCAAAGTCAGCTCCTCTAAAGTCCCATATTTTTGCCTTGGAATGGGATGGTTTAGTTCTAGTGGCCAAGTTGAACCATACCATGTGATGGTTATTGGCCCCCAAGTGACCTTCCGCCTGGAGATCAATGATCCCGACCTTTCTTTTTTTTTATGCGCCTCCCACACACCCCAACTGACCACTCCTTCAGAGCGCCTGTGCTGTCCTACCTCCCTCCGACCTCCTGCCACCTCCAACAGCTCCCCAATGCAGCTTACCTTGAGTAGTTTGACATATCACTCTGCTGGGAGGGTCCCACTCTTCTGGGAGGAAGTGGCCTCAACAGCTGACCATGCACCTCAGGTGCTGCAGGACTGGATCTGGGCTGGTTCCAGGGCTTTGGGTGGCAGGGAGGCCAGGGCTCTCATCATCCAGTCAGTCGAGGGCATTTTCCAGTTTTCTTTGCCCTTCCCACTGCAGTTCTTGGCCTTGCTTGACTGTGGGGGCTTCCTGGGGTGGGGGCATATGTGGGGCTTGTCAAGGCACCACATCCCCCAAGAACACTGCCAATTCACCCACAGGTCCCAAAGCAAAGCCCACCCTCCAATGGATGCTTATGGAACCCCTCCCTGCTGGTTACCACTCCTGACACCCAGGTTCGGGGTGTAAATCTGTGTCTCCAGCATGTTGAGTGAACCCCTTCACTTGGCACCATGGAGCCAGTGAGAATGACAAATTCTAATTTATGCAGGGGGTAGTTCTTCTCTGGAGTCAGACTTCAGCTGGCATATGCCACTGGTTGCAGTATCTCTGTATACTTTTGATAGAGCACAGCCCCGAGGTCACTCAGGCTAGCGTCAGTGTGCAACACATAAGGTTTGGCCTTAAGGTAAGGTCTGCATATGCAAAAGCAAGAGCTTGAGTTAGCTGATAAATATTTTCATAAAAAGCTGTGTCACATTCCAACAGCCGTATCGAACCAAAGGATTCATGAGCCGTGAAACACAATTTTACTGTTTCATTCTCAGTGCCTTTCTTATATTTTTTCTGAGTGGGAGGGTACCCTTGCATTATATTCAACAGTGGACACACTACTTTAGTGTAGTCCTTGACAAAACAGTGATAGTAGCCACAAAAAAACTAGAAATAGTGGTAGCTATTTTAAGTTATTTGGTTTTGGACAATCAGTTAGCACCCCTATCTTGCTAGGATCAGTCTGGATGCCTTCCATTGACACAGTGTGGCCTACATATTTTACTGAGCTCTGGAAAAACTGCCATTTGTCAATTGATAACTTCAATCCAAACTCTTCAAGTCTATCTAGCACTTTTCTGGTATGGGAGATTCTCTGAAATCAGACATGTCCAGTGAGACATCACACTCTGCTCCATTTTGGCTCTTGGATGGCAATACAGCAGTATCAGCGCAGTAGACCTTGGCCAGGGTGCAACCTTGGTTAAATTTAGTGCCCTGGTCTGTAACATTTTGAATTTGGACTACCACGCTCCGAGAATATGCATGAGTGCAAACAGGCAGCACACTGGGTTTAACCAGAAGTCTTTCAGGCAGCCTTCCTTCTTCTGGAGCATCCAGCATTAGTATCTTATTAGTTACATCTTTGCACAAGTGGTCCTCTCCACTGACACTACATTGAGCATAAGGGGGAAGAACAAGTGGAGAAGAATCCTTCTTCCATACAAATCAAACAGGTCCATCCTGGTCACCTTCATTCGGATGCATCTGCATTTTGTACACTTTTTGTAGCATGGTGTGAATGTGAAGAGCTCTCCCTGTCTTTTGTGCTTGTCTTTCTTGACACATTTGCGCAAGCTGGCCAAACATATGTGTGCGTTAGTGCCAATCAATACTGGAATGCCATCATACAGGCCAGATGGGGGACACACAAGAGCTAATGTTTTCACTGGATCTCCAATGCCTGCCACTGATGAGGTGAAAGAAAACCACACTCAAAGAAAGTCAAGATAAGGATATGACTTGTCATGTAAACCCCACACATACAGTCCATCAAGGGGTTGTAGGGTGTGGTCAGATACATGCTGATCGTACCAATCTTTAAATATTATCATTAACTGAGATCTGCTGTCTAATACGACTCAGGCCGGGATACCATCTATGTGTACTGTAGTCTCCAAGGAAGGTCCCACCATTTCTAACCAGTCAGGAGGAGCGTTGTTATTAGGATGCCTGACAGCAGATTGTTCCATATAAGGCTTGTAGGAAGGTTTGGTTTGAGGCTTTAGATCACTGTGTCTCACTTGATTAAGTAGCTTAGCAGTTACCTTCCGAAAGTCTTCAGGAGAGTTACATACTCTTTTGGTATGCCCATCTTCTCCACAGCAGTAGCAGAAGACATTTTTTTTTTGTTGTTTTTGTGGACTAGGAGAGGAGGACTAGATAATTCTGCCTATTTTCAGTTTTGTCCCGGGGGGGGGGGATACAGATGGATGCCAAGTGACATTGAACCAGATTAAGCTGTTAGTGGTATTTTTAGTAAATGGGGGACATTTGGCCGGGACACCGGGGAAATTCCTATATTCTTGTGGTAGGAGGAACCCTTGTTAGTCATTCCCATGATAGCTGACTTTGATGGAGGAAGGGCTAGAGATAACAGCAGCTTGCTGTCTGCTGAGGTGACATCAAGTCAAAATGTTTCAATTTCCAGAATTACAGCATCGGGGGAATTGGTGATCCAAGACATTGCATTTAAAGGCATTTTTCCTGCAGCAAGTTTTGAAAACAATACGATACTCCCCCCAGAATCACAGAGAATGATCTTGCATGCCGAGGATCCAGCTGCAAAACCAGACAGCCAGTCTGTATCAGCTACCAAAGAGGATTTATTACGGCAAGCAACAAAAGCACATAGAACTTTTCTACTACAGTTACTCAGAGAAGACCCCAAATTAAGTGACACAATCCTGGAAGCTACCTTCCCGACTATTGCTTCACCAGCTATCTCTGCGGCAATTTCCTTTTCTACCAATACCGCGGCAATTTCAGCACCCCAGTTTTCATTTCCTCCTCCCTTCCTGAATCTGTGGAAAAGCCACAGAATTATTACCTTGCCAGATGAGTCTTGATCTCCCGCTGCTGCACTTTGAGTAGCAGGCTGGCAACAGAATTCTGAAGGCGCTCTGTGGGTTTCTCCTGGCCCAGTAAGCACACAGGACATACTAGTAGCTGCACAAACACACATGGCAACAACTTGTACCTTGCAGTCTCTGGAAAACGTCTCCGAGCATACTGACACTCCTGTGATTCACTTGGATGTATTGTCACACCTGATAGTGTCATGGAATAGAGACACATATCTCTTTGCATCTCAACAAGCAAGCTGGCCACCACACAGAGCTCTGTCGACAGATTCGTCTATGGGCCCCACTGAAGTACAACCTTCTAGAGAAAGTACACATTTACAGAACATAGCTCCAGATATACAAACAGAAGCTTCCCTGCCTGAAGGTAAGCAGTAAGAGGCAGCTCAATTTAAACTGAGTGATTTATTTAGAAACCTAGGAGAACCAGTTCAACGATGGAATGCAGTCCGGCTGCGATATACAGAGGATGTAAATTCTACTCCCAGCAGAAGAACTGTGTTGCATATGATGCTAAGGGACTCTTTGTGGATAGGGGCAACAGAATGATTTGCATTTATCCATGTTCAGGGGAATCTGTTAATGATATATGTTTTAAAAATGTGTATACACTGGAACAGTGTTGGATTCAGTATGACCAGGTTACATGCAACCATCTCTAGGCACCCTTTCTAGTTATCCCCCTTACTAAGACCACAGTAGCTATAATCACACTGTTGTTCGGAAATGAGGGGGTCAGTATAGCGGATGTGCAGTACTTGCTCAGGCAAGGCTGTGACATTCTGGACACTCCCTGACCCATACTGGATGAGGATTTAGTGTGGACAGGGGAATAGAAAATAAAAGTACAATTGAAATATACCAATAAAGGTATAGCACAATCTTCCAAGGAGTTTTTGTATAGGAAGGGACCAAGGCTTATGTTTCTAGCCTGGCCAGCACAGAACATGCCACAAATGTGGATCTCAGACCCATCTTAGTAACACCTGCGATAAGCCTCGGTGCACTTTTTGTTTGTCATACAGGTACATTAGTTTGGGTTGTCCACCTCCCCTTAAATGCAACTTATGTGAAGCATCTGGTAATTTTTTTTCTTTTCGAATTCTATTTTTTTTTCCTTCCCTACCTGAGCCCTACTGAACTCTATCCTGTGACTGCCCATCCTGGATTCTACCTCCTTGCGTGGATACGACTGGTCTCCTCTCCCCTCAACACCGGGCATCCCCCAGGTCTACCTTCCGAGGAAGGGCCTCCCCCACCCAGGGCGCTCTTTCTATAGTATAGAGACCGGGTCTTGAGGAGCCAGACTTGGGAGACAGCCGTGCCCGATTTCTATTGTTGTTTATTTTTTATTGTTGTTTATTGATAAATATCGGATAACACCTTTGAGTCAAAGACTCTTACAAAGGTTCCACGTCATACATAAGAAAGAGACAACAGTGTACAGAGTAACAAGTAACATAGTAGTTAAACACAGTGGTTATAGAATGGTTGCAGATGATTACAGAAAATACAAAAAATACGAAAATAGCAGCTGGGAATACAGGGTAACAGAGAGCTGCTGAACAAGGTGCAAAAGTGCAAAAAAAACAAAACAAAATAAAATAAAGGTTGCAGGTACATACATAGCATTTCAGGGCGATGGCACTAGCCATGCCATGAGTTATTCATTGGCTAAGGCTGGACAGAGATGTCCATTGTCATGGTATAGGCACACCCCGGGGCCGCAGACCAGAGTTAGATCTGTAGACATGGGGAGATGGAAGGTAGTAGAAAAATGAAGGATCAGGTTTAGGGGCAATCACATACTGATTCTTGGGTAATAAGGTCCCTTAGTTGGAACCTGAACTGACCAAGTTTGGGTTCAGTGAGAAGGGAGTTTGGGAGTGAGTTGAGCCAGGATGGGGCCAGATATCGAAACGTTCTTTGGCCAGAGGTGGTCTTGCAGCAAGGTACCCTAAAGTGGGTAGTTGCTGACTGCCGTGTGAGGCAGCTGGACAGTGGGGCCTGAAGTAGTGGGGAGAGGGCTGCAGGGAGTAATCCTGAGGTGATTTCTTTGCGAAGAGGCTGGCCTAGTACTTTAGCCTTCCATCAAAATTGAGCCAGTTTGCTGAGGCGTAGAGGGTGAATGTATGAGTGAGTCTAGGACAGCCTGTAGCAAGTCTGCAGGCCTTATTGAGGGCCAGTCTAATCTTGTGTAGGTGGGTGGTGTCGACCGCACCATAGATGATGATACCATAGTCAATTAGGGATAGAATAGATGTAGAGATGGCTAGACGGAGAGATTCAGGAGGCAGGCAGTGCTTATAGCGGTGAAGGAGACCGATACGTACATTGACAGTGGTGCTTAACAATTGGATATGGTCATGGAAAGTGAGACCTGTGTCTAGGGTGATGCCAAATTATTTTAATTTGTCAACCTGTTCAAGGGGGTCATTAAGTGAGTTCAGAATGTGCAAGGGTTGTCCTAGGTTCTTATTTTGAGGGTGTGCAAACATCATGGATTTAGTTTTTTTGTAATTTAGTACTAACCTATGCTGAATGAACCCGGATTCAGCTTCAGAGAAGGATTTCTGGAGTGCAGAGCGGAAGGCTGTGGGACCAGTGTGAGAGTTGTAGAGGACTGCATCATCTGCATACAATAGCATTTTCCCAGAGCAGGTATTGGGCAGGGTGTTGAGATATAGGGAGAAGAGAAGTGGGCCAAGGATAGAGCCTTGAGGGATCCCAGACCTGACTTGGTGGGGGAATGACAGGGAGTGGGCAATCTGGACTGTCTGGGTTCTCTCACACAGATAGCTGGCAAACCAGTCAATGGTCTCATGGGAGAGGCCTAACTGAGTGAGGGAGTCCAGGAGAAGTGAGTGGTGCACGGTACCGAATGCCTTTGAGAGGTCTATAAAGACAGCGCCAGTAGTGTTACCAGTGACCAGGGATGTATGGAAGTCATTTGTAAATTCCAAGAGGGCAGTGGTGGTGCTGTCGTTCTGGTGGAAGCCGTGTTGTTCAGGACACAAAATACTATATTTAGTGAGGTAGTCTGTTAGTTGCATGGCCATGATTTTTTCCAGGGTTTTAGAGAGGGGAGGCAGGATTGATATTGGGCAGTAGTTCCCAGGCATGGTTCGGTCATCACTTTTAAGGATTGGAGTGATGAGGGCAGATTTCCATTTCAATGGGAACTGGCCCATAGAAAGGGAGTGGTTCAAAAGCATGATAAGGGGAAGGAGAACTTCATTGAATGTAAGTCTAAGCAGTTTTAGGTCCAGCGTGTCATTCCTGAAATGGGATTTACTGAGGGCTTTGTGTAGGAGAGGGACAGCTTCACACTGGGAAACTACTTTAAAGTAGAATGGGGGATTGGTGAGGGGGCAGTGTGGTGTGGGTGGGTGGGGGAGAAAAAATTGGGGGGGAGAACACCAGAGAGGTCAGAGAAGGTGTCATTTAATGTGTCAGCGATAAGGGCTGGGTCTGAGGTGATAGATCCATTGGCCCAGATATGGGTAGGTGGGGCAGTGGAGGCTTTGCCACTTAGCATTTTTAGTGAGTCCCAAAACTTGCTACCTGCACCCCATGTTTTGGTGACCAGGGTTTTATAGTACTCAGCCTTTGCTTTATAGATATCCCATGCACATTTATTTTGCGCTTCCTGATAGCGCTGCCTGTCAGATGGTTTTCTGGTATCCTGTGCAATGTGCCACAGATTGTCTCATTCACGCATCTGGTCCAAAAGGGCTTGAGATAGCAAAGGTGTGTTGACACCTTTAATTGTTTGTTTGGTTAGGGGTGCAAACCGGTTGCAGGCAGTGTTGAACATATGAATGAAATAGTTGAGGGCAGAGTCAATGTTCTGAGCATTTCTTATGGGGGACCAGTCAGTAACTAGGAGGTACTGTTTAAGTGATTGTAGTTTGCCAGGTCTGAGGCGGTGTTGTAAGACAGTATGGGGGGGGCTTGTTAATACAGTACAACCACTGACATAGCACTGGGGAGTGGTCGCTCAGAGTATCAGGTAGTACCCTGATCTGTGTTGCTTTATGTGGGGAGTTAGTGAGCACTAGATCTAGGATGGTGGCAGTACCAGTCCTCTGGTTTATTCTTGTGGCAGTAGTCACAAGCTGGGTCAGGTTCTGGGCAGTTGCAGCATCCCTAACAGGGGCTGAAGTGTCAGCCAGACAGTTTGTATTAAATCTCTGAGGCAATGATGTCAGCATTGCTAGGAAGAGTCTGGAGATGGTTGAGGACAGAGAGGAAAGTGGTCTTCTGATTTCGGGGAGGGATGTATACAGAGGAGAGAAACAGAGGGGCTCTCTTATGAGCAAGAGTGATCTTCAGTGTGAGGGGATTGGGCCCCGGGCTCTAGTGTTGGGGAGGGTAGGGCAAGACACTGTAGTGATTCCTAGACATACAGTGCACAACTGCCCCCTTTCTTTGAGGTTCTATCTGCTCAGTATAGTGTGAAGCCAGGAAGTGAGACCACAGAGTTAGGGGTGTGGTTGTTGAGCCAGGTTTCAACTACCGAGATGAAATTGGGGTGATTCTGGGCAACCCATCCCTGAAAGGAATCAAATTTCTGAGGAGGCTACATATATGAGGGAGGTGATCATGAGGCTCTTGGATGTAGTAACCCTGGGGTGGGGAGGGTGGTCCTGGGTTGGGGGTAGTGTCTCCAGAAAGAAGGAGGAGTAGTAGGATGCACATGGAGGCCAACCTTAAACATTTCTTCATGAGCTTAGGAACCATTAGGGCAGGGGAACAGCACTGTGCGGAGGTGGGAGTAGGGAGAGACCAGGCAGAGTAGTGTCCATTGTGGTCCCACGGTAGTACCAGTAGGGTGATTGGAGCATAGGGGATGTATGGTCCAATGGTGGAGTGAGAAGTATGGGTCAGTGGCCGGGGTGGGTAGTATGGCTAAGGTGAGGAGCTTGGTGCTAGGTACAGGAAGTGTGCATAGGAGGTGGGTTATCATGATGACAAGAGGCTGGGCACCCGGTAGAAAGGCAAAAGGATAAATAGGGGGTTGTGGTCTGCAGGGTATCAAGGTAGCTGAACAGCGAGTACTGCGTGTGTGGGGGGGTTGAAAATAGGCTGTGTTAGGGAGTATGTGCATGTGTGGCGACATAACATGGAGTAGATGGGTTTGGGGATTAGCAGGACGAGACAATACCAGGTAATTATATGTTGACCAGCAGAGTGGCTGTTGTTTAGTGTTAGATCCTGGGGGGGGGGTGGTAAAGCCATATGGGGGATCATAGAGGCTATAAGGATAGTTATCTGGTGAAGTGGTAGCATATTTACTGTAGAGATGGTTAGGTATTTGGGATTGAGAAGAGTGGCCACTAGTGGGGAGCTTGTATAAGCTACAGATGGAGAAGTGGGTTGATAGGTTAATTTCGCACCACGTGACTGCCTACTTGCCTATATAAGTAAAAGCAGACCAAGAGTGGTGGTGGGGGCGGTGGGGAGCCAAACGCGCAGCGTTCAACAGGGCAATCCTGGGAGCTGCACAGCACGGTCACGATCAGTGAGCAGGGCAAACCCTTAGCTGTGGAGATGCTGTACCTGGGCAATTTTCTTTGGTGCTGGCTGTGGGGGAGGGCTGAATCCAAGCCCTCACAACCTCCTGGATCGTCGGGGGAGGGGAGTTGGCTGTGGAAGAAGGAGAGTGAGAGAGACTGATTATGTAAGTAAGGGGAGGAGGAAAGATGCAGGGGGCTGTTCTATAGTAGGATTTGCAGCCAGTAAAAAAGTACACTGAAACCTTCTGAGTCCCATTGTATTATTATCACTTTTAACCTGCACTAAAACTAGAACAAGCTGGCTTCTTTCAGTAATTATTCATTTTATAACATTAGAAGCAGCCTATCATTAATTAAAGTAACCTAAGCTGCTTTCACTGCTAAATAGGCTGGATTCTGTAGCTTTAATTAAGGCAACATGCTGGAAGTTGCACAGACTGAGGCTTACAGTGACAAAAAAAATGGAATGAAAGCAGCATTCACTGCTAAACAGGCAGGATTCTGTAGCCTTAATTAAGGTAACATGCTGGAAGTTGCACAGACTGTGGCTTACAGTGACAGAAAAACAGAATAAAAAAACTATCTCCACTTGTACGCCTGCAGTTCATTGCTTAAGAAAAAGGTGCCAGGTAGAACATTTTGAAAAATCCTCCTGGGAGCTGTGCAGCACGGTCACAGTCAGACAGCAGGGTGAACCCTTAGCTGTGGAGATGCTGTACCTGGGCAATTTTCTTTGGTGTTGGCTGTGGGGGAGGGCCGAATCCAAGCCCTCGTGACCTCCTGGATCGTCGGGGGGTCAGCTGGGCAATTTTCTTTGGTGTTGGCTGTGGGGGGGTGTAATCTTGGGTTTATCCTGGGTTGGGAGGGGCCCTTCACCTATCAGTGGGAGGAGGGAGGCATTTCCTTAATTGTAAGTCCCATGTGGAGCTCAGCTGTCATGGCAACGTGCTGCTGTGGCTCCACCCCCATGCATATGCCACGACACTACTTTGGGCTCCCTCCGGCAGCCACCAGAGAGTGCACTTCGAGTGGTCACATCCCCATCCCTTCCCAAGGAAGAGAGAGCAGTCCTATGGACGCTCGATCTCTTCCCTCCCCGCTGACCCCTGCTCCCCGGGCTCGTTCCCAAACCCGGGTCACCAGCGTGGCACGAGCTGTGGCGTCCAGCCCCTCAACCCTCAGTGCCACCGGGCCAGCTATGAATCTGGTCATACATACCATCACTGTCCTTGTGCAGACCATAATAGACTGGATCTTCCACCTTAAGATCAAGTAGACATCATTACAAATTCTCAGTTGCAAGCACAAGTCCAGAGAGAGAACCCCTCCCTGAACATAGATACCTCCGTGCCAACAGACGAAACACTCTACAGGCATCTTCTGCTTTCCCAGATAATCTTCCTACTCTCTCATCATAGGATCCTCCTACCACTGTCTTGCCTGCTTCCCCCAGTTCCCCAACCCAGATATTAGGAGAGGAGGAGGTTTCTCGTCCTCTAACTTTAGCTGTCATGCCCCCCCTCCCAAAATAGGCAAACCCCTTTATTCCAGTGTGCATTAAAAAACAAGGTAGGAGCAAGAAGAAGGCAGCAATTCCCACACCAAAAGTTATTATTACTAGAAACAGGTTTCGGGCATTAGCCAAATGTAGGCAATGGGAAGACACAGAAGGTGAGGAAGAAGGTGATTCTGATTCTGTCATTGCTTCCACCTCAAAAATGGATTTTCTATCAGATTCACAAATATATACTTCCTCCAAACAGCAAGGAAAGTCAGGGAGAAGTTCCTCTAAAACTTGACAATGATGTTATTTTCCTTTTTCTCCTGTTTCTCTTGCATTCTGATTTTCATTTGCGCTGTTTAACGCTTAATATCTGCAGCATTAAGTCTTATCGCATGCAGATGGTCACTATGCAATTTCTTAAGGACCTTCCACATGACACTATTTTCTTACAGGATACCTGACTGAAAACAAGATTTGAAATATTCCAGATTAAGTCTAGGTAGACAATGAGTACCTCCTTTGGGTCCTATGGGGAATACCTATGTGATGGAGCTGGTGTACCATTTAAAGGGTTCATTTTTCAGACTAGATTAGTAGATATTGTTCCAGGAAGAGTTTTTATGCTGGATTGTATTTACAAACAATTTAAGTTAAGATTGCTTAATGTGTATGCACCCCAAATTATTGCCTCTAGATCGGATTTATTTAAAATAATTCAGCCTTACTTGCATACCAGTAGACATATACGTCAAGGTGGGGATAGTAACTGTGGTCTCTCTCTGTGGCAGATAGGGGTGGCAACACTCAAAACGTATTTGAGGACACCTCTTGCCTAAACTCTATTTTAAAGACCGCAAACCTGCAGGATGGATATTGCTCTATTCATCCCATAGGAGCTAAAACCTACTATAGAGGCCCTTTGGCGACCTGGATAGACTACATTTTTGTCTCAGATACTGTTAAAATACAACAAGCCATGGTGATCCCCTGTGAGACCTCTCAGACCATCTTGCAATATCCCTCATATATTTATTTTCTCAAGGTTTTTTTCACCCCAACCTCAGTCTTGTTGGAAACTTAATAATACCTTGCTTCCTACCCCTCTATTTCTCAAGCTTGTCAGGAACTCCTCAGAGCAAGACCGTCAGTCTTGGATGCCTATCCCCTCCCTTAGTTGGTGGGAAGACACAAAAGCTGATTTAATATTTTTTTCAGCAAAAACTAAGACTCTGTCCTCCTATCATAAATATTTACAATTCAGACAGCAGTTATCGGATACTATCTCACGGGCCTATGAAGCTCATATGGACATGTCACTACAAATTAATAGGTTAAAAACTGCTATGCAGTCTCTTCAGTATGAATATGATAGGGCGTCATCCTTGAAAGTTAAGGCTCAGTGTGGCACACAGGGTACAAGGCCTTAACTAGATATTTATAGAAGTTATAAAGGTAGGGTATCAGCTACACATATAGAACATCCATCAAGTTTCCTCTGTGCTCTGCACAGATTTCCACTCAATTTAGCACATAGCTTGTTCTCATGTAAAACATATGTTTAATTCTCCCTCATCTGCCATGCATTATACTAACTATCTCACTGACTTTTTTTCATATTAAGTAAGCTTTATTGATTTTTCTGTTACAATCATAAGACATATTCTAAACACTTTCAATTACAGAGAGGAGGATAAGAAAGAAAAGACAAAACATAGACATAGATAGAAAATTGCAAATATTATTTACATCTAATATCCTGAGCTTCTCCTTCAGAAGTCCGCCATCTTATAACTTATTGCAATAAAAACCAGGAGAAAGTAACAAGGAAAACAGAAATAATACTAATGACACATATTACAACATTGCTGTTCCTGTCTAGCCTCTCCTCCTCCCATATCCCCCCTCTCCATTTCCCCCCACCACCCTATAAGCACCCTCCATTCCCCCCGGGTACACCTCAACAGTCCAAATTAATGTGGAGAATGTCATCTTCTCGTTCAACTATCCATATTATGAAAGTTTTTATATTGTTAGCAAAGTATGCAGAGGGGCCCAGACTTCATTATAATAATGTAATCTGTCCAACATCTGGGCTATAACTTTTTCAGCCTGTAAGGCAAAAATAATCTCTTTAATCCATTCAGTCCTGGAGGGTATTGCTTGATCAAGCCAATGTCATAAAATCATTTTTTTGAGCATAAAGATATCATAGCTATATGTTTACATTGTTTCCTGAGTAGTACTGATCCGTAGTTACCTAAAATACAAATTTCAGGTGCGAACGTTTCGGAAAGGCCCAACAGGGGATCCAAATTATTTTTAAAACTTTCCCAAAAGGGTAATACTTTATTACATTCCCATAATATATGTAAGAGGTTACCGGGCACTTCTCCACATCTGGAACATTGATTTGAAGCAAGTAGCCCCATTTTACATAATTTCACTGTGGTGTAATACAGGTCATGAATGACAAAACATTGTGGTAATCTATATCTATCCCACTTCACATCTCGGTATAAATGTTGCCAGATCTTATCCCAAGGCCTTTCTTTGGGAGTAGAAATAGACATTGTTTGGTCCCACACATACCGTGGGCAGTATTTATGTAACTCGAGATGATCTCTCAAAAGATGCTAAAAATAAGATATGAATTTTGATGTAGGTGGTGATGGGATAGATTGTAGTACCGGTCCAGCTAATTACTGATCCCAGGGACCCACCCCAAAGTATGAATAAAGCATATGGGACAACTGAAAATACTTAAAAACAAATTCTGCTGGTATTTCATATTTATTTTTGATCTCCTAAAATGTCAATAAATGTTGATCACTTACTAAATCAACCACTTTAACTATATGATTAAAAGGCCAGAATTTTTTATTTAAAGATTTACCACCAATCTTTAAATTGGGATTTCTGAGAATTGGTTGTGAGATGTGTTTCTCCACAGATATCTGGAGTTTGTCATTTATCCTATTAAAGACCCGAAGAGTGATCCCAATGGACGTATCATATAAGGTTCTAGGAATATTCTTGGAGTTACATAAATGAGTGTACCTATGTCTATTCCCTGGGAGGCACATAATGTATTTTTGATTTCAGGCCATTGTGGAACATAACTGTGATGGTCCTCTGTCCACATCGTTCAGCTCCATCTGAGTATTATCGAACATGTGATTGCATAATAATAAAGGAGAAAGTCCGGCAACTGCAGACCACCATTTACTTTACTACACTGGAGTTTTGCTATCGCTCTTCTCAGCTTTCTTTTACCCCAAATAAAATTAGCTATTATACAATTCACCTGTGAAAACCAGGATTTAGGGAGGAACACATTGGTCATGTAAAGGGGGTATAATAACCAGGGGAGTACATTTATTTTTATTACATTAATCTTTCCCCACAAAGAGAGAGGGAGTGTAATCCAGCAATGAAGATCTTTACTAATTTGGGATAGAGTTTTATCTAAATTGTTTTGTTTCATTCGTAAACAATCAGTAGAGAGATATATCCCTAAATATTTCATATTGTCTTTAACCCATCTTAATCCTAATTGGGATATCTCCACTGAGTAAGTATATTTACTTAAAGGCATCACTTCCGTTTTGGTTATATTAAGCTTATAATCTGAACATTTTCCAAATTGCTCGATAACAGTTAAAGCCAATTTTATTGAAGAAGAGGGATGTAAGATATGAAGAAGAATGTCATCCGCATAGACTGACAGTTTATATTGGTGAGGTCCAACCATGATACCTTGTACTGAAGGGGAGAGATTAATGTTGCGAATGAGTGGTTCTAAATAAAGATTAAATAAAAAGGGGGAAAGGGTGCAACCCTGTCTAGTACCTTGTTTTAAAGCTATAGTATTAGAAAGCATTCCGTTACAGAGAACATGAGCTGTCGGTCGGGTATACAGTACCTTCACCCATTGTATAAATTGTTGAGGAATATTATATTTGGGCATGAGATAGAACAAGTAGTCCCACGATACCCGATCAAAAGCCTTTTCTGCATCCAGGGGCACCAGGGCAGTGGGCACTGAAGAGTCCCTGGATGCAGAAATAAGATGGCTCAGCTTCCGCATATGGTCCATGGAATGCCTATCGGCCACAAATCCTACCTGTTCTGAGCTTATTAAACATTTCACACTTTTGCCAGTCTATTGGCTAGAATCTTTGCCAATACTTTTAGATCAACATTTATCAAAGAAACAGGTCGGTAATTAATAACAAATAGAGGATCTTTTCCTGGTTTAGAAAGAACTACCACTGTGGTCTCTGTAAGGGAATAATCTGAAATACCATGTTCATAAATATAGTTATAAGTTTCTAGGAGAATAGGGGCTAATTGACTTTTATAGGCCTTATAGAATTCTGCAGTATATCCATCCAGTCCCAGAGTTTTGTTCAGTGGTAATGCATCAATAGCTGAGCATATTTATGACACTAATATAGGAACTTTTAGGTATTCCACTTGATGATTATCTAAAGAAGGAAGTGTTATTTTTTGTAGAAAATGCTCCACATCTATAGAATTAAATGGGTTACTAGACCAGGAATACAGATCGGAGTAATACTGCTGAAAACAACAAAGAATATCTTGTGGTAAGGTAACCAAGGAACCGGATGCATTGTAAATGAAGGAATTTATTCTATCTGCCGCTTGAGCCCTTAAACAAAGAGCAAGTAATTTGCTTGCTTTATCTCCCTGATCGAAGTACTGGATCTTGGATCTCTGTAAAAGATACTCAGCTTTATCTGTCAGTAAGGAGGTGTAACAATCCCTAAGAATTTCCAAATTAGTAAGGGAGATTTGATCTGGGGAAGAAGGAAGTGATAATTCCACAGATCTTATCTCTTGGAGAAGATGGGACGATACCTGTGCAGTTATTTTCTTTTTAATAGTAGCTAATCTAATTATCTTACCCCTGAGAGTACACTTTAATGCTCCCCACAGAATATCTAACTTAGGCATAGATGGCCCATTATTTTTGATAAATGTTGAAAAGAAATTTTGGAGATGAGAGTGAAGTTTTTTAGTTTTTAACAACTGGTGATTAAACCTCCATACTTTATTATGGCCTGTGTTAGGACCTGGACCCCAGTGCAGCAAAACAGGATGGTGATCTGAGATAACCTTGGCAAGATACAGACAAGATGTAACCAAAGAAAGATGCCCAAGATCCACCAAAAAATAATCTATCCTAGAAAATGAATTATGTGGTATTGAATGGAGAGAGTATTCTCTCTTGGAGGGGAAAAGAGCTCTCCAAGGATCAATTAAACCAAGAGTATCCAACAGTTCCCGAATAGCTATTTGTGCCTGTGAAAGGGTGGCACTACTAACCCCAGACTGATCTAAAATATTACAAAAAGCTAGGTTCCAGTTGCCCCCAAGCAGCATGAGATAATTTGCCCACATTATCAAATATTGCATAAGGAGAGTAAAAAACCCTGGGTCATCCATTGTTGGTCCATAGACTCAACCCATAACCACTTCAGAGTGACCAACTATGGCTTTGATTATAATAAATCTGTGTTGCCTATCTACTATTGTATCAAGTAAGCAGAAGGGTAGTCAGCATGATATGAGTATAGCCACTCTGCCACTATGAGAGTTAGGTGCTGTTCCAAAGACATGTCCCACCCAAATCCTTCTACAAAGAAGTACCTGGGGAGGATGCAAGTGGGTCTCTTGAAGAAACACTATGTCTACTTCTAATTTTTGTAAATGCAAAAGTATTTTTGCTCTCTTTGTTGGAGCGTGCGCACCTCTCACATTCCAGGAACATACAGTATTGTATACACTGCCATATAAACTCGGCCAGTTTAAGATTTCTCCCATAAGATAGATAACGCTATTATAACATTCTCTCCCCCAATTAAACCCTTTAAACCAAAGTGTGTCTACCCTTATCCCCCCTATCCCATTTCCCATAATACCCTCCCCATCCTGTATATAAACCCCACCAATATATAAGGTCCTGAATATAGAAAACCCAATATTTCTCCCCACCTACCCCCCTGTCCCTTATTATCCTCTTCCCTTCTTTAGCCACAGCAAAATAGAAGAAATATTCTTTCGATTATAATAGCATTCCACCAACTCTCGAGATTTGTCATGTGAAAATGAGCCCAACAAAATTTGGAAATAGAAAGTATGCGTATATCTCAACTGTATAATTGGCCATAGTAAAATAATACGAGCCTTCTTTCAGCTGCACTAACATTTTATCAACACTCGAGGTTGGCCCTTTAAAAAAGAAGGCAACAGTACATAAAATCCAGTAATATGTATGTATACTAGCTGTAGCAACCCTCCACCCTCTTATATAGCACGTGATGCTTTGCAACTCTCTAACAACTACTAATCGGCTCCCGCTCCATTAACCAGCCTAAATTAAAACAGGTTTAAATGGCTAAAACCAAAGAAAAGAAACAGTAGCAATTTCCTTGCTAACAACTACTTTTTACACTTCTGCCAAAAATTAAGTAGTTCGACAGTTTCATATGTTCCAACAAAAAATGAGCCATTCCCCTTCTACAACATAAGTAATTACCCCTTCTTAACCTCTATTTAACAGATATGCAATAAGTCTCTTTTACTTCGCTGCACTGGTGTAGATCCAAGTGGTATTTTTTGCGTCAGTCTAGCAAAACTAAATAAAAATAAAATTAAAAATGAAGAAACAGGAGCTGCACAGTCGGTGTTGAATATTATGCTGCCCTCTGGTGGTCATGGCGTAGTTCCACTTTATCACCTCTTTTTAGATGTTAAACCTGCCGATTTCAATAAAACACCCTCTTACCATACATTAGCTTCCTTTTTGCCCCATTAATCTTCAATGAGAAGGAAAAAGGTCTGGAAGTAGAGATTGCAATGCTGGTATGGCTTGTTGTGCCAACTCATAGTTATGCCAAGACCCGGAGACAAATACTGCTAATCTTGATGGGTACTGGACTTTGTATTTTATACTTGCAGCTATAAGCTTGGATACCAAAGGATAATATTCTGCCCTACGCTGTCGGACTGTGGCAGGCAGATCCTGTGCAAAATGAAGCTGCTGGCCTTCCCAAAGCACTTGTTGCATATCTCTAGCCTTCCCCAAAATATGAATTGTATCTAGATAATTCAAAAATGTTATTATTAGCAGTCAAGGTGGTCTGTCAGGGGCAGGTTTTGGTCTCAGTGAGCGGTATGCCCTCTCGATAACATTGGTGGTATTGTTAGGAGAGGGCCCCGCTATCTTGGTAAACATCTTCTGCAAAAAAAGAATAGGTGCCGATCCTTCTGCCTCCTCTGGTAGGCCGAAGATAATAATATTGTTCCTTCGACTTTGACCTTCTAAATCTTCTAGTTTCCCTTCTATTTTGTGAAATCGTTGCCTTAATAAAGTGATCTCTGGTTCCGTAGTGGCTTTCCAGCCCTCCAATGATGATACTTGAACAGTTGTATCTGCAATTGCTCTATTATTATCTGCCATCTTACCACGTATATTTTTTAATTCTGCAGTAATTTCCTGCAATGCTGCTTTAAAGGGATGTAATTCCTCCAAGAATTTTTTTTTTCTGTAAGGGGTGGAGAGGCAGGTGCTGAAATCGATGCAGCTAGCATTTTGACTGGTATGGCCTTTTGGCCTTTTCATCCCTTTCTCTGGCGATTGCGGGGGAGTATGAGAAGGGGGCGCCTGGCACATCTCTGCTTCCATCAGGAAGATAGGCCTCGCTGACCGACCTCCAGTAAGTTGCTGTAGTGCTTCTCTTTTCAGAAGATTTTTGCCTCCAGTCACCTTAACACTTAACCGAACGCTAAATTGATCACTTTCCAATGAAGTAATATTTTAAATAGACAGCGTTTCTCCCAGAATGACTGTTTTCAGAGCAGGAGCCAATTTAGGTGTTGCTAGCCGGCCATGCACATCACGTGATTTTATCTCACTGACTTAGATATCCTCAGTATACCCCCTGACCAGCTTAACATAGAAACATAGAATTTGATGGCTGATAAGGACTGCTTGGCCCACCCAGTCTGCCCATTTTCCTACCTAATGGATAAGCTGCAGATCCCAGTTAACCAGCAGCCTACTTCTTTCTACCCCCACTCCCACTCCCTAGAATCGCCTTATGACTGTCCCATGCATGCTTGAATTCCACTACAGTTTTTGACTCCACAACCTCCTCCAGAAGGCCGTTCCATGCATCCACAGCCCTCTCTGTGAAAAAATCCTTCCTTAAATTACCTCTGAGCCGCCCCCCCATCTTCAAACTGTGTCCCCTTGTTCTTGCACACCTCTTTTTTGAAAGATGCTACCCTCTTGACTTTGTTGATTCCCTTGAGGTACTTGAAAGTTTCTATCATGTCCCCCTCTCCTCCTTTCCTCGAGGCTATACATATTAAGCTCCTAAGTCTCTCTTCATATGTCTTCTGGTGCAGATCCTGCACCATTTTAGTTGCCCTCCTCTGGACAGCTTCCATCCTGTCTATGTCTTTGCGGAGATTGGGTCTCCAGAACTGCACGCAGTACTCCAGATGGGATCTGACCAGCTGTCTGTACAGAGGGTTAATAACTTCCTGTTTTCTACCGGCGATGCCTCTCCCTATGCATTCCCCCAGCCCTCCTTGCTGCCCTCTCACATTGCTTGCCCACCTTCAGGTCATCTGATATGACTACCCCCAGATCCCTTTCCATTTTTGTTGTTGTTAGTATCTCACCCTCCATTGTGTACTCTTCCCCTTGGTTTCTGTTCCCCAGGTGCATTGCCTTGCACTGCTCAGCATTGAATCTAAGCTGCCATATATTTGACCATTCCTCTAACCTTGCCAAGTCCCTTCTCATCACTTCCACCTCACCTTATGCATCAACTCTGTTGCAGATCTTTGTGTCATCTGCAAAGAGACATACTTGTCCTTCCAGTCCCTCTACAATGTCGCTTATAAAGACATTGAAGAGGACCAGTCCTAATACTGAACCCTGTGGTACCGCACTAGTAACCCCCTTTTCTTCAGAGTGGACTCCATTTACTATTACTCTCTGTGTCCAATTCTCCAGCCAATTTTTTTCCCAGGCTATCTTGGGACCCACTCCCAGGCTGGCTAACTTGTATACTAATCTTTTGTGTGAGACTGTGTCAAATGCCTTGCTAAAGTCTAGGTAGGCCATGTCCACAGCCCCTTCCTGATCTACTACTTTGGTCACCCAGTCAAAGAAATCTATCAGATTCATCTGGCATGACCTTCCCGCTGTGAATCCATGCTGCCTTGGGTCCTGTGCCCCTCTGGCCTCTAGGTACTCGACAATTCTTTCCTTCAAAGTGATTCCATCATTTTCCCTATCACTGAGGTTAAACTAACAGGTCTGTAGTTTCGCTTCTGCCTTGTTCCCACTTTTGTTAAGGGGAATCACATCTGCCCTCCTCCAGTCCTCGGGTACCACCCCATCCTCCCATGATTTGTTAAAGAGGGTAGTCAGTGGTGTCACTAGTTCTACTCTTAGTTCTTTTAGAATTCAGGGATGAATCCCATCAGGCCCCATTGCTTTGTCCACCTTCAGTTTTAAGAGTTCTTTCAGAATCCTTTCGTCTGTAAATAGACTGGTATCAACTTCTGTATCCAGAGTGTTTCTACTATTTGTTTTAGGTACCTCCCACTCTTCATTTGTAAATACTGAGCAAAAATATTTGTTTAGTATCTCTGCTTTTTCACAGTCACCCTCTGCCCACCTCTCTCCCTTTACTAAGCCTCACTATCTCCCTCCCTTTTGTTCTCCCTGATGTACCTATAAAAGGTTTTATCCCTTCTTAACTGAGTTGGCTATCTTTTCCTCAGTTTGGGCCTTTGCTGTTCTGACTGCCTTCCCAGCTTCTTTTTGCTTTAACTGATACAGTTCTCTGCCCTGCTCCTTCTGTGATTCCTTGTACATCAAGAATGCTTTCCTTTTCTCTTGAACCTTTACTGCCACTTTCTTTGAGATCCACAGTGGTTTCCTACATCATTTTGTTTTGTTTATTTGCTTCACACAAAGGCTTGTTACCTCTGTGATGGCAGTTTTTATTATTCCCCATTGTTCTTTCACCCCTCCTTCCTGCCCATTTGCTAGTGCATTCCTTAGGCACTCACCCATTTTGGCAAAGTCAGCCCTCCTAAAGTCCAGTACCTTTGCCTTTGTATGGCTTGACTCTATTGCTGTGTTTATTGTGAACTGTACTGTTCGATGGTCACTAGTTCCCAGATGGCTACCCACTTCTACATCTGTGATCCTCTCTCCATCTCCATTTGAAAGAACCAGGTCTAAGATTGCTCCCTCTCGAGTGTGCTCCAATACTAGTTGTCTAAGGCATGCACCCTGTAGGGCATCTAGAATAACCCCACTCTTCGAAGTGGCTGCTGCAACTGCACTCCAGTTAACATCTGGCAGATTCAGATCACCCATCAGCAATATCTCCCCTTTTTCTGCCATTCTAAGTATACTTTCTATCATTTCCTTGTCCATTTCCTCCCCCTGAGAAGGGGGTCTGTATACAACTCCTGTGCGGATTGTGGTGCCATTGCCTGTCTCTAAATTTACCCACAGTGCTTCTTCTCTTCTCTGTTTACCTTTTTGTTCTGTTGCTTTGATTCCTTCCCTTATGTAAAGAGCTCCTCCTCCTCCTCTTTTACCCTCCCTATCCCTCCTGTAGGTAGTCTATCCTGGTATGTTTACATCCCAGTCATGGTTTTGTGTGTAACATGTTTCTGTGACTGCCATGATGTCCAGATGTTCCTCCTCCATCAAGGCCACTAATTCAGGAAGCTTGTTACTCAGACTACGGGCATTGCTCTCCATTTTTTGATGGCTTTACCTTCTGTTGCAGCATCCCCCACTGACCTTTCTACCTCGGTCTTTTTCTCATTTAGTACCCTGTTTTGTAGGGAGAGGCTGTGATTTTCCTGCTGCTTATCAGTGCCTCCCCCCTTGACTAGCTTAAAAGCTCGCCAATGAAGCATTTAAACCGATTGCTCAAAAGACTTGTTCCCTTCCTGGACAGATGCAGAACATCCTCGTAGTATAGGCTGGTGTCCTCCAGGTGGAACCCCAGTCCCCAATGAAGCCAAACCCTGTGCTCCACACCATTTTTTCAACCATTCATTAAACTGCATGGTGCAAAGTACCCTCGCCTCACCCATGCCATTGACAGGCAGCACCTCTGAGAAGAATACTGTGTGTGCTACTTGTCTTAGGCTCCTCCCCAACTCTACAAAGTCCTTCTGCACTGCTCTAATCTCATGATGAGCCAAGTCATTTTTCCCTAGGTGGACAATGATGTCCAGCTCAGACTCCTGTGCAGCTGTTCTCATGATCCTGAGGATGCGCTTCCTGTCCCTCCAAGCCATGGCACCAGGCAGGCACCTTACTTCAGTTTTCCCTGCCCCCCCCCATTCTATACCCCTAATAATTGAGTCTCCCATCAGGAGCTGCTTCCTTTCCCTGTGGTGTCCTCTGCCTCCTTCCTGTGGGCCTCCCTTGTGACAGTTGTCGTCAGCCTCCTTAGTCTCCTCTGCGGGGCCCATAGGGGAACTATGCTCCCCAGAATGGTGTACGGATTGTGGAGTGGAACAACTGACTGGTGTGCCTCTATTCCACCATCATCACCCTCCTGAGCCCACTGTGGTCCAACTGCTGTGCTTTCTCAACCTCTGAGGTAGTGGTGGTGGCTCTGGTGCTCCCTGGATGGGGGAGGTTCCCTTCCTACTGTCCAGTGTGGCCTGGGAGAAGGTTCCCTTACTACTGTCCAGTGTGGCCTGGGAGAAGGTTCCCTTACTACTGTCCAGTGTGGCTTGAAGACAGGCAACTTCCTCCCTCAGGGCAGAGAGTTGTCTGCAAATAAGGTGGCATCTCAGCCTCCAGAAAGACTTTAGAAAGACTGCTGCCCCACAGCCATTACATTACACTACTCCCCACATGTTTATCTACATTTTTGTTTGTGTGTGTGTGTGTGATTGGTTTGTTATATAGAAATATATATATATTATACAATGTGTATGCTTATATTGTCAGTGCAGTGTGCTAGAGAGGATATGACAGTGATATGCACCTTGCACTCTTGAGGAAATGATGTCAGAACCCCAGGTATAAAGGAACTATTTCCAGGGATAGGTGGGGTGAGGGGTGAGGGGTGGGCAGGGGTTGGGTCTTAACTGTGCCCTCACAAAACAATCAGCTAAAAGCTCTGACCCATCACTGCTTGTACATCTCACTAGACCAGTTACTCCCACTGAAGTTAAACAAGCCATTTCACGGCTTAAAAAACACTCTTCATGGGCTGACAGCCAAGTTATACCAACATTTCTCCTCCTTTTTTGTTCCCTTTATAACTTGGGTATATAGTTCCATTTGACTACTAATTCTGTTCCTAATTCCTTTTTTGATGCTATAATGATGTTACTGTTTAAGAAAGGAGACAGATCAGACATTCAGAATTGGAGGCCTTTATGTCTCCTTAATGTGGACTACGAGATTTCTTGCTTCCATTCTTATGAATAGACTAATCCCTATTGCCAATCGGGTTATTGCAACAGTGCAATTCTGTGCTCTCCCAGAAGATCCAGTTTTCATAATTTATCTCCTTCTATGAGATATCATCTCTTCGAGTTCATCTACTTCTCCTACCATGTTGCTCATTTCCCTTGATCAAGAAAAAGCCTTTGATCAGGTTGATCACACATACTTATTTCATGTTTTGCAGCGGTACCGTGTTCCACCAAGAGTCATAGCATGAATACAATTATTATATTGTACAGCCTGGATACTGCCACACATTAATAGGTCACCTGTCCCTCCTTTTTAGGGGTTTAAGGAGTATGCCAAGACTGCCCTCTTAGCCCTCTCCTTTATGTATTTCAAATTGATCCACTCCTTCGGACATTGTTGCAACACCCTACCCTTCCCCAGTACTCCTTTCTATGCAGGTACCTTTGCTTCAATAGTTAGTGCTTATGCTGATGATTTATGCATATGTACTACTGCTTCAGTGCATGGAGCAGATATTTCTGCAATCTCTGAATCTGAATCTGTTTCTGGCTCTAAGTTAAACTATAACAAAAGTGTTGGCAGAGGCACAGACTGTGTGGGTGCCTGGGTGCTTGAGCAACCACAAAGTTGACATTGGCACCCCCAATTTCCATTCAGCTACCTGAGCCTCCCTCCCAAACCCCCAGCCTGCCTGATCATTGCTGAGAGTCCTGCCTGTTAGAATGGAATGAATCCTTTCTTTCCCCGACTTAGCAGTCAGCTGTCAGCCAGTCACGGAGGAGGTAGCAGCAGGACAATAGCTCCCCCCACCCAGCATAATTCCACCATGCACTCCCGACAGCTGATAGTGACAGCTGTCATCAAATTCAATTTACCAGATCCAACAGCAGCACACACAAGTAGTAAGTCCTCCCATCCACTTAAGTGTGCGCCCACCTAGGCTGTGCAGTATTCAGCTTGCATTCAATTACAGTCTTCTCTCCTGATGTTCCATCTCCTAGACTTCCAAGTCCCAAAGTCCAGACCTCACCTGAGCACCCGACCTGACAACTCTATTTGATCCTAGTCCCACCCTCCAAAGTCCCAGACTGAGCGATAGCTGGCTCCTCCAATCCTGCACCACCGAGGAAGCCCTGACACTCAACCAATTTAGGAGATGGTCATGTGATGCGGGCAGACAGCAGCTTTACTGTAGAGCTGCATATTACAGATCAGTGAGGAGCAGGTAGTAGAGCAAGCAGTACTGAGAGTAGCCAGAGTCTGAGATTTATTTAGTTTAGTACTCTGCGTGTGTGTAGTGAGCGAAAAGTGGTCAGCAGGCACATTAAGCAGGCTGAATTTGTACAGCAGCCAGTACACAAAATATATAGATTTTTTTACATTTTATTACACTTTTCTTTTTGTGGACTGTTGGTTGGAATCTGACTGAGGAGTGTGCATGTGTTGTGCACCACCAGTGAATGGACTACGCTGGAGAGAGGAGGAGGGAGAGAGGGAGGAGGGGAATTTTTACCAGAGTAGTCTCTCTCTCTCTCTGCAGATTGCAAATTAGAACATATATATTTAGTTTTATTTATGTTCTACTTTTGTGAATTTGTGTGTGACCACCACCACCATCATCTCTATCCAGATCTACATAGTTGGAGAGACTGGGACTGGGACGGTTGAACTTTATGGAGAAGCAAATAAAAAAAGAATCATGCAGACACTTGACTCTTTGACCTAGTAGGCAGTAGAGTACAGTACTACTAGTCTCCTGTGTCTGAGTGACCACTTCTCCTCCTCCTGACTTCTGTAGTATCACACAGTCCTTCTGCCCTGTCATATCTGTACCAGTGTCTGACCATCCAAAAGCAAACAAAATACAAATAAAAATAAAATCAGTCAGAGCATGGGTTTCAGAGGGGGTCTGCTGTGCCATAAAAGTGAATAGGCAGTGTCAGTCTGTGGGTCTTCTGAACTCTGTGTGAGTGTGAGCAGCTGAGTCTTATTCAGTAGCCTGTCACAGTCTTCCTGTCCTGTCCGTACAGTCTGCACAAGTGTCTGTCTGTCCATAAAGCATAAAAAAACAGTCTCAGACCATGGAATTTTGCTGGATAAGACTCAGCTGCTTACACTCACACAGAGTTCACAAGCATCCACAGACTAACCACTGCCTAGTCACTTGAATTATGACACAGTAAGAAGTACTTTGACAGGACTGTGGGGTGCGGGGTAGCAGTCTGTCACAACAAACAATGACTGTTCACTTAAATCAGAACGTAGAAGACAGACAGCAGCTGTGCTCTTCCCCCCCCCATTGGCTAGCTTAGCCCTAGGGCCTAGCCCCACATACACAACACACATTGGTACAGTAGAGTACTATCGGTCACTTACACTCAGAGTGTCTCTGTGGCATAAAAAAACACTCTCTTACTCTCTGAGTCTGAACACAGAAATTGTTTTTCCAATATTTAAGTGTCTTTAACTGAGTTGACACTAGTCACAAAGTTCAGAAAAATTATGAAATAAAAATAGTAATATTGAATAATTCTTGTCAGGTCAGTGGTCATTCAGACACAGGAGATTAGTAGTACTGTACTCTACTGCCTACTAGGTTAGAGAGTCAAGTGTCTGCACAATTTTTTTTATTTGTTTCTCCAAAAAGTTCTACCCTCCCAGTCCCAGTCTCTCCAACTATGTTGATCTGGATAGAGATGGCGGTGTGGGTTACTCACAAATTCACAAAAGTAGAACATAAATAAAACTAAGTATATATGTTCTAATTTGCAATCTGCACAGAGAGAGAGAGAGAGAGAGACTACTCTGGTAAAAACTCTCCTCCCACCCTCACTCAACATTCCTCCCTCCCTCCCTCCTCCTCCTCTCTCTGGCGTAGTCCGGTCACTTGTGGTGCACGATGCACATGCATACTCCTCAGTCAGACTTCAACCAACAGTCCTCAAAAAGAAAAGTGTAATGAAATGTAAAAAAAGATCTATATATTTTGTGTACTGGCTGTTGTACAAATTCTGCCTGTTTAATGCACCTGCTGACCACTCCTCGCTCGCTACACAGACACGCAGAGTACTAAACTAAATAAATCTCAGACTCCGGCTACTCTCAATGCTGCTTGCTCTACTGCCTGCTCCTCACTGATCTGTAATACACAGCTCTACAGTAAAGTTGCTGTCTGCCCACATCACATGACCATCTCCTTGACTTGTCGTGTGTCAGGGCTTCCTCGGCGGTGCAGAATTGGAGGAGCCAGCCATCGCTCAGTCTGGGACTTTGGAGGGTGGGACTAGGGTCAATTGGGAGTCATCGGGTCAGGTGCTTGGGAGAGGTCTGGACTTTGGAACTCAGAAGCCTAGGAGACAGAACATCAGGAGAGAAGACTGTAATTGAATGCAAGCCAAATGCACAGCCTAGGCGAAGCACAAACTGAAGTGGCTGGGAGGACTTACTACTACTGTGTGCTGCTGTTTGCATCCCTCACCCCCTATGGGGGCTTTTCCCCTAGAACCCCCTACTGAAGGATTCTCAACTCCAGGGGGCTGCAAACAAAAAAAAGAGAAAATCCTGAACCGTGCAAAAAGCATTGCACCCAGGATCAAGCCCGCACCCTTCCAGCCCTAGCCTGCCACCAACCCACCATGCCACATGGCTAGCCGGCAGCCCACCACTGTGCACACCTCACAAACTCTCCCTCCCTCACCACTTCCATTGTACCCTCTCACATGCATGTACATATAGTGACATCCTGTCACTATATTCACTGACCCTCCCATCAGGTCGCCCTTCCTGACCAGTAGCCCTACGGACAGGCACTGTTATTGAGTCACCTTTTTTGAAAGTGCTCAATAGCGGTTGCCCTCATAACAGGATACCCATCTGGACAGGTCTTGACTCAGGTTGTGACATCCTTAAAAGATATTTATGAGGAGGAAAGAAAAAAGTTTTCTTCTTCATTGTTCCAAACTTATTGGAATAATTGCACTTGGTTTTTGTTGAATTCATTTTGTGTTATGAATTTCATTATCTTTGTTCCTGTTTTCTTTCTTATTTTTTAGTTTGAAGAATGGTACTCACTAATATTTTACATGTAATATTGTAAATATATATTGTAAACATACGAACATATGAATTTACCAGCAGATAAAGACCTTATGGTCTATCGAGTCTGCTTGAGAGTGCAGCTAGCAACCCTTATGCTGCAGCTGCCCTCCCTCCCTCCCCTGACCCTCCCTCTTACCCTATCCCATCCCCTTTGAAGCAGTCCACTGTGCTACAGGATACCTCTTCCCAGAGCAACGATTCCACCCAGACAGCACTCTGTCCGTAAAATGTGTATTTTCATTTCCCTCCTGAACCTTCCCCCTTGCAATCTGAGATTGTGACTTTGAGTGTCCCTACTCCCCCTTAACTTGAATAGTCCCTCTGTGCCTTTCTTATTTATTCCCTTCATGTACTTGAAGGTTTCAATCGTATCCCCCATCTCTCCCCTTCTCCAGTGAGTACATGTTCAGCTCTCTTAGACTGCTCATGCAGGGTATGTCCCTTAGTCTCTGAAGCATCTTTGTAGCCCTGGGCTGCACCATCTCCAGTAACTTAATGTCCCTCTTCAGGTATGGGTGCCAGTACTGCACGCAGTGCTCCAGGTGTGGCCGGCCTAACTAGTGGCTTATACAATGGGAGGATCACCTCCCCTCTCCTTGCCGATATACCCCAGGCAGTACAACCCAGCATTTTGCTGGCCTTTGCAGCTGCCTTCCTGCATTGTGCTGAGTTGTTCACTGAGCCCATTATAATCAACCCCAGATCCTTCTCATCCTCTGTCATGGCTAGCTGCCCCCCCCCCCAGCTGGTAGCTTCTTCTTGTTTTTTTGTGCCCTGAAATGTAGCACCTTGCACTTTGTGACAATGAACCTAAACTGCCAGGTGTCCAACCAGGTCACCAATATTTTTATGCATATATTAAACTATCAGTATAAAAACATGTAAGTATTGCATACTTTTGCCAGTAATTTTCTAAATAAAACATTCCCCTGCTCTTTTCAAGAAGTGCCATGGGATCATTAAAATCCACCTGAACTACCACAGGAAAAGATAGATGAGACCTTGGTTTAAAGTGTCATCCGAAAGATAGCACCGCAGGAGTGTGGCACCCTTCTCATGTTACACTACAGTGTCAGTATTGGGATTTAACCCAAGTACTTGGTGTGGGGCTAGAACCCACAGCGTTCTGATCTGCCAGCCTCAGAAGTGAGTGTGCAACCTGCTGAGCCACTAACACTGCTTTGATTTAGTCTGGGGTTATGCAGTCGGGTAGGTTCTTCAACCTGATTGTGACTAGTGGAAGGACCATGTTTGTAGTCATCTTAAGGCCTGGGCCCAGGTTCATTTCCTTTGGGTCTACTCCAGGATGATGGCTGGTGAGACGTTCGAGGCAGATCACGCACTAAGAGTGCCATAAATTCCTGTAGCATATCGTCATTTGGTTACCCACCAGGGACTTGAATGCTCACACTGGTGACAGAAGGCAGTGTCTCATTGATGACCTCAGTAGCAAGAAGATGAAGTTTGACCATTAACCAATTTTAGGACCTCTGTTATTTTTCCTGTTTATAAATTCATTACTCAAATATTGAAATTATTTAATTTGCGGATGATGCCGTATTATTTTGCACCGGTTCAGATGAAATCAAGCTCCAAGTCGATCTACAGAGAGATTTTGAAGCTTTACGCTCATGGTTCATTTTTTTATAAATTAATACTTAATTCTGTCAAAACGAAGTTTCTGATCTTTTCAGGTATCAGGAACCAAAGTGATTATGATTTTAATTGAAATGATAATTTTGGTAATGCTATTGAAAGGGTTTATCATTTTAAGTACTTGGGTCTCGTGTTTGATCAGCATCTAATTTTTGATCAGCATATTATTTAATTGGTAAAGTGCATCAACGTTTGGGTATGTTATTTCGTATTGAGAAATACCTTATTCCTGAGTAGTGGTGGGTGAAGTGGCCCCAATTAAGCCTGAGATGTGATTCGGCGGAGTGAAGGCGGATTCATGGAGTGCTCCACAGCACGTGGCGAGTGCCACAGAGTAATGGGTAACGTGAAGTCCATTGAAAACAATGACTTCGCATTACTCCACCTTCCCAAACTACTACTCCACAAATTCTTAAGGCAAAGTACATTGAAAACAATGTACTCCGCCTCACTTCGTCTTGTTGTTAAGTTCCAAAGGCGAATTTTGCAGTGATTCATGGGATTTCAGGTCACATGGTCTCTAGATTGTTCTGCACAGCCTCAGTTTGGGGCAGTGTGTGTATGAAGCTGTAGGAGATAATCTGCTCTGAAAGCTCTCTGTGATTCAAACCTTCTAAAAGTTGTTAAAAAAGCCTTTTTTTATCATTTGTTTTGCTGAAATTTTAGTTCAGCGATTATAGGAAACCCTCCTGTGCGCATATCATCAAGCGTGTATTGTTTGTGTGTGGATTTTGAATGTTAATGTACAATATTCAGTCCGCGTACTGAGAGACAGTGGAAGAGTGCATTGGGGGAGGGGCGTATCTGTGGTGTAAGTAGATTAACTTGGAGAAAAAGAATGCTTTCTGTTTTGGTGATATTTTTCTTGTATAACTATGTTAATGTACACACAGTAATATTTCAATAATGTTTGCCATTTTTTTGCTGATTCTTGTGGTGCAGCAGTGCATAATTTTAGTTTGTTTAAAATATGTGGTTATATTACTGAGGTTTTCAATTTGCTACGCATTACTTAGTGTGTGTGTGAGTATGTGTGTGATGCGTGTCATCAAATCAGACACCTTTTAATGTGCCGCATCATTTCAGCAATGTAATCCTGCTATCTACTGCAGCTGTGTAACTCTTGTACTTCTTTGTGGTATGTTTACTGGTACTAGTACTAGTGACTGTTACTGCAGCAGTGCAGTACACTGCCCCCCCATGGCCCCCCAACCAGCAAAGGAATTCTTTTCCAGATTTGAATTTCTGATGATGAGCACTGGTTAAGTGTTGTGCCTTTGCATCTGCATCTCTTCTGTGCGCAGTGCAATCTTAATCTTTCTGTGCATTTGCATCTCTTTAGGGCCCAATCTCCAGCTCTAACTTAAGTCACAGTTGTTTCTTTGGCTTCCCTTCAGAGTACTGGACAGGTGTGGTGCATTATTCTGCATGAACATTGTACTCATTAATATATATTTTTAAGTCAGGACCATCATTGCATGCTACTTGTGATACAAATCATATTCTTCATCATCATGGTTGCAAATGCTGTCACAAATCACGATTTACGATCATGTCACAAATCACAACATTAATCTTTTTTAATAGTTACATGGATGTATTGTAAGACTGTTCTGTAGTATCTCTCCATGCTTCACCACCCCGCTGTTGTACTCATTAATGAGTGTTTTTAAGTTGGAGAGTTTTGTGCCATACCTCATCGGGGCCCGTTGAAGTACAACCATAGGGATTCACATTTCTTCATCATCACGGTCACAAGTGTAGTCACAAATCACTATTTACAGTTACGTCACAAGTCACAACATACATTTTTTGACTAGTTACTTGGATGTATTGTAAGTCTGTTTTGTAGTATGTTTCCAGGCTTCACCTTCCCACCATTGTACTCATTAATAAGTGTTTTTTAAGTCAGGGATTTGGACAGTGTCTGCAGTACATACACAGACTGGAAAGAAGACTGACTGCACACATGCAGTTTAGCACAATATACTTGCACTGCTCAGCATACAAAGTGTCACACATACGGAAGACAACAAAAAATGTCATAATTACATACAAGGGCCAGGGATGGTGAAGGAATACATTTTATAACACAGCAAGGAAGGTGTGGGGGGCACATGGTGTGAGGAAAAAAAAAACTAATGTGGGATCCCATGGTGATCCAGCAGCAGTTCCAGTATGGACATAATCTGCAACTGATGTCCCTCTATGTGATCCAGCTGCTGCTCTACAGCACTCACCCTCTCATTGTTATCCTCAACAGCACTCCAGAGAGCTGCCAAGTCAGCCTGTGTTACATGCAGTTCTCTGGGGTCCACACGTTCTACAGGCTGACCTGCTGGTGATGGTAGTGGTGGTGGAGCAGCAGGTGCTGCTGTGGCCCTCCTCTTCTTAGGGATGCTGCGATGCATAGCTGCACCCTCTGCCACAGAATGGCCAGCAGGTGCAGGCATGGTCTCTTGTGTAGCAGCCTGCCACTCCAACTGGTGGTGATTGGGCATTTGGGTATGCTGGCCCCCATTCCCCAGGTGAGTCCCCTGGGGGCCATGGTGCATGTCCACCTCACACAGGTAGCACTTGACCACACTGCTGTCCCCCTGACACAGTCAAAAATCTGCCAAATAACGGAGGTGCAGGGAGGACCAGGCACAGGCAGGGGAGGGCCAGATGAACTGGCAGCCAACTGGTCATGGTGCTGAACAGGGATGGGATCCACACCTGGGCCTGGGGAACAGGCACATCCTGCTCCAGAGGACCTGGTGCTGGACTTGGTGGTGATGAGGGTTCAACTGCCTCAGAGTCAGGACAGGAGGCAGTGCTGGTTCTACTGGGGACAAACAACTACTTATAAAAGTAAGAAAATAAAATTTACAGAAAGAACAAGTTAAATAAAAGAGAGTATGGAAAAGACAAAAAAATTAGCTTTTAAAAAAGCGGTTGAGTCTAAATCAAAGTTTAAATCTCCCCCTCGCTCTGATCTCAAAGTATCAGCAGTCACAAAACACAATCCTCTCCCTCCGTCTGCACAGGAGAAAGTAAAAGTGTCTACTTGTATGGCTCATTTCCTTCTTGCCTAGCTAAAGAGCATGTAACTTACAGTACTGTAAGCCATGTGATGTGCGGGGGGGCTGCCAAATCTGAAACACCAAGTGGATCACTTAGAATCACAATGAGGAATGCGAAGTCCATTAAAAACAATGACTTTGCCTTACTTCGCATTGCCATTCTGCCTTAATGCAAAGTGGTAATGACACGGCAGAGTGAGCACTTTGCATTGCCCACTCCACGTAATGGAGTGGCAACGTGAAGTGCCCACTTCACGTTCACTTTGTTGGCGGAATTTAAATTCATTGCATCTCTATTCCTGAGACACGGATTCTATTGGCCAATCGTTTTTTTGTTTCCATTATTAATGTATGGCTCTGTTGTTTATTCATTTTCTTCTGAGAAAATGCTAAATAAACAAACAGTCACATATCATAGTATCCTACGTTTCATTACCGGTTTACCTAGGGTGTTACATCATTGTACTTTATATGATAAATCTGGATGTTTACCCCTTAGTGCTGTTTTTAATCTTAGAGCATTGACTTTTTTGCAGAAGATTCAATTAGGTCTTGCCCCAAGTAGTGTTGTCAGCCTGTTCCCTATTTATGTTTCTTCTATTATAACAAGATCTAGTACTAGAAATCTGTTTAAATTACCTCGGTTTACAACTAATTTTGTACAAAATTCAATACAGTTTAAAACTTCTCGATTATAGAATCAATAATCAAGTAAGATTACTAATTGTCATAGAATTGCAAGTGTTAAGGGTTTACTAGATCATAAATTATCCTCAGAGGTTATTTGTAATTGTTTTAAATGATTTTTTTAGTTTTTTTTATTATTATCAGTTCTATTTTTTGTATGTAAATTATTTTCTCTGTTTAAGTTGTATTCTGTGTGGCACATGAACAGCTGGTTCTGATTTCAATATGATATTTTTTCTGCATCATAAAATATGTAAGGGAGTGTCTGTCAGGAGAAAATACTGTCTTGCTGAAACTGACGCATCAAACCCCCAGAGATAAGGTCAAAGGACAGGAGGTAGCTTAAACTGCAGAGATCTGAAATGCAATTACTTTGTTAAGTTTTCTTTGAAGCCCAGGAAATAAAATATCCATTCATAACATCCTCAGGGAAATCCTTTGATTTGCACTAGGTGTCATGAAGGAAGGAGAATATGCATGTGTTGGGGTGTCTCCCAAGATAGCCAGTAATTACATCAAAGAGACTATAATGTCTGTGTGAAACCGATCACAGACTGGTTCAGGAAGTCCAATATGCATGTGCTGGGGGTGTCGTCTAAGGATGCTAGAATTACATCAAAGAGACTTTGATGTCTGTGTGAAGCAGATTACAGACCAGTTTTGGCAAGTCACATGAAGAGAGGAAATTCATTTATGTCAGTTATTATTTTTTTAAATATCTTAGTAGGACATCCTGTGTTACAAAATATAAATGTTAATATACCAAGCCGGAGATAGGTGCCCTCAGGGAGAAGGCCGGCCAAGACTGTTTTTAAAAATACTGAGCAGACCTTACCCAGAGTCATTATTTTCTGACTGAGAAAAGAGGAACAACAAAGCACTGAAAGATTAAGAGGTGAGGAGACCTTAGATAAGACCAGTCTGAGTGTATAGGTTGTAGGAATTTGCATGTTTAGACCTGTTTTATTTTTAAGACTGTATGTGGTGGGATATCTTGTTCTGTATTTACTGTTTTCCTAATTTTTACCTATTTTAAAGTAAAGATATATATTTTGAAAACAGAAACGGCCTGGTGTGCCTTGAAACTTTTTTTATATAAGTGAAACTTAGATGGTTATAGTTGACACTGTGCATGAGCTTATTGTGGTACCAAACTGGGAAACAGATAAGAGTTCTCTAGGTCTTGCATAGCGTTCCAAGGGTTCATTTTGTAATACCCAGTTAGGTGTCCATAGGCAAAGATATCCAGCCCCCCGAAGACAGAATTATCTGACCCTGACAATTGGGTATGCTAACAAGAGGTTATCAGTTTGAATCCCTCCAGAACTTGGGGCAAAGGTGACTCGAACCCACAAAACAGACAAGAGGGTTACCTTGTTCTGTTCACTGTTCACAATTCTATGCTCAGAGGTTGGCACTTTGGGAGTAGAGAGCTGACCTGCTGAGTGGGTTTGTGATACTCTGTACTTGTTTTTCATCATTTGTAATTATAATTGGACATCTGTGAAAATGGACACTTGTGCTCACAGATCTTTCCGTATAAAATAAAAAATTAAATTGAACTGCACAGCTCTCTGGGCACTGGCCTTTACCTCTCACAGTTCTTTCAATAAATTGTTGATCTGCTGGGCATCAAGAGCAGGTTCTTTGTCAACAGGCTTCTCAGAAACAGGGCCATTCGGGCTGCACCTGCATAAGGGTCCCAGAACTGTTTTTCATTCTCAGCTTCTCTAATTTCTTTCATTAGCCAGCAGTACGCAGGTGGATCATCTCTGTGATCCTGAAACTTTAGTTTAAGCATCAGCACACTGGAGAACCTGGCAGACTTGAGGATGTGTTCTAACCTCACTCCGTTCAAGTCACTGGCTAGTACTCCGTCATTGCAGAGTGCTCTCTGAAAGGCCCTTTCTAGCCAGGTCACATACGTGGACAAGCATTCATTTTCCACTGTTTGGTGGACTTGAATTTGTACATTAAATCTTTTCTTGATTCAGTACTGCCAAAAACACCTTCTAATGTGGACAAATACTAATGACCTGAGGCATCAGGGTTTGTGGACCTCAGAAATCTAAAGGCTTCAAGGGCAGAGCCCTGCAAACTTTCCATGAGTCTTTTCTTTTCTCTGGTTCCACACATTGCTGCTCTTAAACATGGGGGGGGGATGCATAGTCCATCCGAGTCTTTAGATCATCCTCCTCATTTGGTGTGGGAACAGTACCAGAAAGCACTCTCAGTCTGTGATATGAGTCCAAGTTCATTGAGGGTATGAGAGCTGGCAAAGGCACAGGTGAAGGTGCCGGTGAGGGAGCAGGGGAGGGGTGTGTAGGTGTACCAACCCGTGGGGTATCTAAGGCATCTTTTAGGTCTTGCCACAATTATCCCTCAGTGGTTAATAGTTTCCCCAACTTGTCTTTAAATTCTTCTAACTTAGGAGACACCCTAGGTGTGGATGCCCCACTATGCATAGTGATCACTCTCCAACCCACCTGGACCTCATCAGGGATAATAACAGGGGGGTACCTTTTCTGGGTCCACTACAACACTGCAAGCTATTAAGGCTGCCAGACTCTGACTAAACAGATCAGAATTTCATCCTTGTACAGTGGCTATACCTAAACATTTGACTTTATTTACCACCTCCTGTATAGCAGCTTTATTGGTACACAAAGGGATGTCTAATAGCATTACAGCCTTGTGACAACCAACCTCCTCAGCTTCACACCACCCTATCAGGTAATTCATAGTAATTTTGTGGACAGGGATCCCAAGTCTATGTCCAGCCCCATCCTCCATTTTAATACCAGCACTCACAGGAGGAAAAAGTTCATTTTTTTGTATTTTGGCCACTAGGGGGCTCTGATCCCAGTGGTGCCTCCATGTTTGTAACCCTGTAACCATTATACTAAGGGCTGCTACCCCTACCTGCTTTCCTAACTGCTGGTTGAGGGGCCTGGGTTTGTAATTAGCTACTACTGGGACCTTCCTATCTAGAGTACTTCCACAATTATGGTGCCTCCACCCAGAGTAATGCTGAAGTGGGTAACTATCACAGCAGGTACAGCCCTCTAGGAAGCTAATACCCCCACAATCCCACCTAGTGACCTTATACACTTAACTGGGCAATGCCAATGGTTAACATTTAGAATACAACTTAGCATCAACATTAAAGATATGCTCACATCCAACCCACTTACCCACAGGGTCTGTATCTCTGGCATGCACCCTGAGTTTTCCTGTAAGAGACGGTTTCAATACCACCATGCTCTTTAAGATTATTCAGGATATAACTTAGCACTTTAATGCAAGTAATAATATGCTTGTGGCCTAGGGCAAACTTAAAACAATAAATCAGCTTTATTTGGGGGACTTAACAAGGAAGGGGTGAGAATCTGAATTATTAGGCAATACTTAAAATGGGCAGGGTTAAATTACTGTTAACAACCAGTCCATGGATTTACACAGTTTATGCAAAACTGGGTACCCAGAGTGGACACAGGCATGTCTGAACAGTGTCGTAGGGTGGCCAGCATTGCAGATACTGTATGGTTGGAGCCCTTGATGGAAGGAAGGGTGATTAGATGCAATTATACAATGGCAAGAACATTTCCTGGACTCTGATTGGTCAGTATGTCCCTGGCACAGTGAGGTCATCCCAGTACAGCCTCACTGTATTGCTTCTGATGCCTTGGATGATGCTGTGGATGGGATCAATGACTATTACAATGCCATTTATGATCCTTTGGATTCCTTAAAAACATTTTTTTATTTTGTATAACAACGAGCCATTGTATAATAGCAATAATGCACTCCAGGGTGTGGGCTGTGCTGGAATAACCTCACTTCTGGGATGTTGGATGCACTCGACTTATGGCCTCGTGCCCAACCAGCCAGGTGTGAAGTTATCCCAGCACAACCCACACCCTCTTATGCATTATTGCTTAAACAACACACTTGTAAACCAATAATTTATTTGTATCCATGGTGGGATGGTCCAGTCATTTAATTTAGTTTTTGATTACTGGGTAAGTGCACTAGACAAAGGAATTGCCTATTTTCAGTCATGACCTGGGAGAGTTACAGACATAGGTAAAAGCATATCACATCACAGTGGTTACTATTACATAATACATACTTAGGTCAAACACATTACAGTATAGACAGGCACAGTGATACCTACTGTACAGGAAAAATTAGACATTATGCTAAGCTATTCATAGATACAGGGGAACACACAACACAATTTCAATGAGATAGACCATATGGTATAAGTAAATAGAGACACTATTCTAGACAGTCTCACAGTGGGATACCATGCAGCGTGTCCTTGCCTGCTATTAAAAAGTGATAAGTGCCTAAATATGGGTTGAAGGGATGTGCAAAGGAAGCCTAACTAGGTGTTCTCCCCAGGGGTTAAGTCACAAGCGCATCCATCAGAGACCAGGAGGCAGGCATGGAGCTCATTTAATTACTATAAACTGACAAACAGAATCAGGTGGTACTATAAATGATTAACTGCTGTTGCAGGGAGCTACCCTGACTTTACTCACTGTACCCAGATGATTCTGAAGACCGTTCTGGTGACATCAAGACCTATTGCCTCATCAAGGTGTTGGTGGGGACTGGGACTGGCATGACTCACCTCCACTTCAAGCCTTTCCTTGTAGGTGGCCTCAACCTGTGTGTAACTGAATCGCAGGGGCTGATCCCCCCAAACCAGTCTCTCACCAAGATAGTGCTAGTGCTGGTGCTGCTACGGAAACAGTCTGGCTGGACCTCTGATGACATAGGTCCAGGCTGAGAAAATGTTCGTTGGCATGGGCTCCCATTTCAGTAATGGAGTCCCTAGAGCAGTTTCTTCACACACACAGTAGACCACAGTCTTGGTGGCTGAAGAATAATTAACTTTCTTCTTTTAGGTATCTGGCCAGTTTTTCTCCTTAGCATTCAACTGAGAAACCTTCTGGACAGCTTAGCTGGCAGTTCCAGGATGATCGACCCCCTTCTAGAACTGAGAGGAAGTCACAGAAGGCAAATACAGGCCTCTCCCTGTGAGAGAAACACAGAGTCACACAGGCTGCTTTCTCCTCAGTCACTTGAGCAGAACAGACTGTTCAAAAACAGTCTTGGACTTGTCTAGATTTCCTGTATTCTGATTGGCTATGGGAGCTGTCAGTCACAGTTCTAGTACTCCCACTGGTTCATTCAGGCATCAGTAAGAAAAGTTCACATTTTACCCTACAATACACTGTAATTAGGACCACTTGAGGACCTCTTGGTTCTGATTGGTCCAAAGCAGGAGTTCAGAACCAAAGATGCAGCTCAAACTGGGAAGTGCAATACTGGCATCATAAACAATTTATTTATATTACCAACAGAAATGTTTTAATGATAAACAGTTACAGATTCTTGTAGGGCTCTCTTTGCACCACTAGTGACTGCAAACTACAGTGAATTGGAGCTATGCCTGACTGGTCACAAGCCTTGGTTTACTCAAACCCAGCCCAGGCTGTTTATGCATGGATGTGCGCACACATGCAGGTCAACAGCAGAACATCAACAGTCATGGATTTAGCTTTGCTTGCTGTATGTCTGCCAGGAAGTGGGCATCTGCATAGCCCAAGGAGATATGTAATGTAAGCCCTCCGAAACTGGGTAGGGAGTGGTTGGGGGAGTCACACACACACACACCCACACACACACATCCCTATGGTTTGTGTTACCACATAGGCCATGACACTCAAAGCTGAGCAGTTTATTCAGCTTTGACACACTGAGGGTGTGTAATATGATGAGTTTTAAGTTTCCCATACTATTTGATATAATTAGCAGCTGACAGAACCACGGTTGGCTGGCAGTAGTGGAGCTGACCAAAGAAAGAAAGGGCATTTTGCCTTCAGCTGTTGTGTCTTGGGTTTGGTGTTGCGTGCAAGAGTGAGGTGGTGCTCCATTACACACACTCATGTATAACAGTGTATGTAATGGAGAATTTCAGGTACTGGTTTTGGGCTGTAATTGATCCCATCCAGTAATAATAAATATCTAATATTTGATCTATCATTATGGACAAGGCAACATTATTTATAAAGTGCATTCATTAGGCTTAATACACTGTCCACACACAACACTGTAAAACCAAATTACTGCAGAAAGTTTACCTTATTGGCACTAGACTAATCACCTAAAACAAAAGCCACAATAAAGACACACACACAGGAAAGTGTTTTAAAAACTGTCAGGGAAGGTAAAACGGTGATGACATTCATTCAGTATGACTCCATTTCACAATGATTAATCTCAAATCATATCTTTCTGTTGACAACATAGAAACATTATGGCAGAAAAAGATCACAGGACCATCTAATCTGCCCAGAGTTCCCTATCTGTCCTGGGACCAATTGTCCATGGAAGGTTTTTTCCTTCCTGGTCCCCTCCCTACTGCTACTGACCTAAGCAGCCACCAAACCCTTCGCTCTGTCCCAGCCATGCTTTGAAACATTTACAGTCTTGGCACCCACCGCCTCCACTGGCAGACGGTTCCATGGCCCCACCTCCCTTTCCACAACATAGAATTTCCTCACAGCCCAGTTTCCACTCATGACCTTGCGTTCTTGACTCTATTCTCACTCTAAATAGTTCCCTGTCATTCACCTTGTTTATTCCCTTCAGAAACTCGAAGGTCTCACTCTCTATCATGTCCCCCATCTCTGGCCTGGTCTCCAGCAAGTACATATTTAGTGCTGTGAGAAGAGCTTTATAAGATCTGCTCTGTTGGCCCTGAATAATCTTCATCAACTCGTGTTTCTCAGTCTCCAGCCTGTCCCTGTCCTTCCTTAGGTGAGGACTCCAGAACTGAGCAAAGTATTCCATGTGCAGTTTCACCAGTGACCTGTACAGAGGTAGAGAATTGTTAGTAGTCATATTAGTCCTTGTACAAAAAGGTCAACAAAATTTGGTGAGCTGACACCTTTTATTGGACCAACAATAAATTTATAAAACACAAGCTTTCAGGCTACACATAGCCCTTCATCAGGCAATGACAAAATCTTCAAAAAACAAACAAATACATTGAGTAGAACTGATAAATACACTTTTACACATGCCTGTGACAGTTCAGTTGATAAGGAAGTACATAATTGACTATGTGCAGAGACAAAAATCATCTTTGAAATGCTTGGTGGTTAGAAATCAGAAAACTAGGCTCCTCTCCATGGATGGACTGTGACAGCAAGCCAATATTCAAAATATTGAGTGGGCACAAATGGGTGTTTGCCCATGCAAAGCTGGTGTTGCACGGGAGTGCAATAATTCAAAACAGGCAGCTGTTCAGGCAAACAGAGTTAGCGCCCATGCAAAGCATAATGTAAGTGAGTGAGAAAAGGGAAGGACGGGAACAGGAATATCAGTCCAGCTCCATATTCAGTGCATTTGCATTGTGCAAAAGGGTTTAACACAGTTCATTTGTGCAGCACAAATACCGCTGACTAAAATCCCATCTTACTCCAGGCAAGCTTAGCAGCTGCCGGAGCTACTGCAGCCAACCACCAAGTTGGGGGTTGGGGATCACACCTGCCCCCTGGTGCCCAGAGGTTATACCCCTCGCTGATCGCTGGCCTGGTAAAACATAATAGTATTCCTAGTAGCCAGTGCCCCCTCACCCCCTGATCACCATCCCAATAGTTGAATGAAATGTCCCTGGTGCCATTGGCCCCCCTGGCCTCCAAACGCCATCCCCACAGTTTGGTGCCTAGCATTGCCCCTATATGTTAATTACTGGCCCATATGCAACAAAAATACCCTTGCATGCACTGGATCCCCGGAGCTCCTCACCTGGTCCTGTGTGACACCTGGCAATATCCTGGTGGTAAGTGCCCCCCCATCCACTGATCCCCATCCCTGTAGGCAAAGGACACATCCCTGGTGGCTAATGGGCCACCCTTCCCCAGTGTTTGATCACTGGTCTGGTATGAACATACTGCAGCTAACTATAAGGAAGTAGAAAACTACAAACTTCCCGATGACTGGATGGAATCCCACCTCCTGGTCACTGCCCCCGTAGTGCCAGATGCAGACCTGACATTTAGAGCTCTGTCAACTTTCCATGCACCAGCCATTCACTCAGCCAACACCCTGTACCATGGGTGACAGTAAAAAGGCGGGGAGTATGAACACTATGTATAGTACAGTACAAAAGACACGCACCCTGTGCTATGCAAAGGCCACATGTTCCCTGCCTTGTCATACAGCTGCTGGTCGAGGAGCTGTGAGGAGGGTGGTGGCAGTCACTGAAGCTGCACAGTGACACCAGCACCTGTGGTATGGGGGGGGTTGACTGGGTGGGTGCTCAATGCACAGGGTGAGGGGCAGCCCTAGACACTAGGAACTGCAGTCAGTGTTACAGGGACAGGGATCAATGGCGGGGGGTCCCTCCAGTTGCCGGAGACTTTGTGATACTGTGTATATGTGTCATTCTTACTAGAGCAACTGTCTGCTTCCTTATAGTTAGCTGCAGTATATTCATACCAGGCTGGCGATCACACACCGGAAGGCTCACTAGCCAACAGAAACGTGTCCTATGCCTATGGGGCTGGAGATCAGTGGATGTGGAGCACCACTGACCACCAGGGTTTTGCAAGGTGTCCTACAGGGCCTGGGTACAGAGACTGGAGACCAAGGGATGCAAGAATATATTTTTCACATACAGGCCAGTGATCGCATGCAGCAGGGTGGGGAAAAGCTAGTCACGCAGGACAGTGCTCCATACTACATGGCTGGTGATCAGAGACTGGGAGACAACAGGCAGCAGGGACATTGCAGCCAACTGTCATGATGGTGATCTGGTGGTGGAGGGACTGCTAGGCACCAGGGACTGTTTTTCTATAGGACCAGGAAATTTGGATGGGGTAGCGCCGCGCAATCTGCCACCATTACCTATGTAAATGAGTCTGTAATGGGCATGCAAATAGCCCCCTAGTGCCTTGCATCCCCAATTGGCACATTGTATGGTCCCTTGACATCTCGCCTTAGCGCACCGGCACTATTGGGTCTACTGGCACTATATGGGGCTAGCAGTATAGCCTAGAGATTAGAATAATGAGCTTGGTACATCCAGCAGACCTGGGTTTGATTCCTACAACCTCCACTTGCATACTGTGTGACTCTAAGCAAGTCACTTAAGCTCCCCAGTGCTCATGGGTCGCCCTTGAAAATGGGCAGTTGTGCCTAGTGGGCCTTATTTGGTTACCAAAGAATAAAATAAATTCCCTGTACAGCAAGAATCCATGTTAGTGTGGTGCTGCTTGACTTAGCGCTGTGCTAACATGCCCCAACATTTAGTCAGATAGCGCCAGGGAGCTATCTGACTTAATTATAGCATCCTCAGGCCCCTGGGAAATGGCAAAGTGCACCACAAAACTTTGTGCTCTGCTTTGCCCATTTCTGAAAAATGGGGCCCAGAAGGCCTATAAATTGTTAAATGCTTATGTTCTAAGAGCCTCCTTAAAGCAAACTGTGAATGTGTGTATATGTGTGTGTGTGTGTGTGTGCGCGCGCGCGTGTTTGTGTGTGTGTATATGGCAAGAAGTATGTCTATGCTGCATAAACACACACAGCCACAAGAATACAAGAGACACACAATATGGTCAAACATATAAATGAAACCATGTTAAGGTGTAATGCACACTAAAATAAATATAGCATATAAGAGATAATGTATATGAATATATGCACTGGAAATGCAAATGCACCTGAAGGAAGAGAAAGGCAGTTGGTAGTTTTTATATTTTGTAATGGGCCATGAAACCAAGGTCTACATTCAGTCCATTACTGTCAAGAAGAAAAATTAGTCTAAACTGACAAGCACGCCTTTCTTGTACATTTCTGAAGTGCCCTTTTGAAATCAGAACAGAGAAGTCAAGAAGTGGAATGAACAAATTGGGAAAAATGTTGTCCCACTGGTTTTTCAGTTTTTTTCTCCTTAATGTTGTGCCTCTGTACGTTCATGCAGGTTGGACTTGTTTCTGCACATATCCAGTTATTTACTTCCTTATCAACAGAACTGGCACACTCATGTGTGAAAGTGTATTTATCAGTTCTACCCAATGTAGAGAGTTTATTTTTTAAGGTTTCACTGTTGTCTGATGATGGGCTCTGTGTAGCCTGAAAGCTTGTGTTATTTGTTTTGTAAATCTCTTTTTGGTCCAATAAAAGTTATCAAATCACCTCCTTTGTTCCTACTTACAGAGGCAGTAATTCTTCCTTTTTTCCTCTGCCACTACCCCTTCCGATACACCCCAGCATCTTATAAGGCTTACTATAGGCCTTGTTACTCTGGCTTGAGTGTTTGAGGGAGTCACTAATGATGACTTCCAGGTCCCTTTCCTCTGCTGTAGTGCTCATGTTAACCCCTCCCATCCAGTACTCTGCTTTGTTTCTCCCTAGGTGCATAACCTTGCATTTTTTGACATTGAATTTCAACTGCCAGACTGTAGGCCATCTCTCTAGCTGTGTAGATCCCTCTTGGTCTCCCTGATTCCTTCATCACTATCTTTCCTACCGCAGAGCTTCGTGACATCTGAAAAGAGACACAACTTGTCCCTGATGCCCTCTCCAATGTCACTAATGAATTGAAGAGGACAGGACCCAGGACAAATCCCTGCGGCACCCCACTCGTGACCTCCCTCTCTTCTGATTTGACCCCATTTACTAACACCTTCTGCTGTCTCTCCTGCAACCAGTTTCCTATCCATCTAACTATGTCCCTAGCCACACCCAGGTTCTCCAGTTTCCTCTGCAATCTTCTGTGTGGAACTGAGTCAAAAGCCTTGCTGAAATCATAGGAACATGAAAACATAGACTTTGACAGCAGATAAGGACTGCTTGGCCAACCCAGTCTGCCCATTTCCCAACCTACTGGATAAGCACAGTTCCTATTTAACCAACAGTCTACTTCCTCCTACCCCCCCCACTATAATTGTCTTATGTCTGTCCCATGCATTCTTGAATTTCCCCACTGTTTATGACACCACAGCCTCCTCAAAAAGGCCATTCCATGAGTCCGCCACCTTCTCCATGAAAAAATACTTCCTCATACTGTCCCTGAGCCATCCCCCCTCTTATCTTCAAACTGTGCCCCCTTGTTCTTGCACATCTCTTTTTCTGAAAGATGCAACCTTCTTGGACTTTGTTAATTCCCTTGAGGTATTTGAAAGTTTTTATCATGTCCCCGCTCTCCATCCTTTCCTCGAGGATATACATATTAAGCTTCTTTAGTCTATCTTCATATGGTTTCTGGTGCAGACTCTGAACCAATTTAGTTGCCTTCCTCTGGACTTCCTCCATTCTGTCTATGTCCTTGCAGAGATGGGGTTTCCAGAACTGCACGTAGCACTCCAGATCGGGTCTTACCAACTGTCTGTACCGAGGGATGACAACTTCCTGTTTTCTACTGGTGATGCCTCTCCCAGTGCATCCCAGTATCCCCCAGCCCTCCTTACTGCTTTCTCACATTGCCTGCCTACCTTCAGGTTATCTGATATGACTATCCCCAGGTCCTTTTCCATTTTTGTTGTTGTTAGTACCCCCCACTGTGTACTCTTGTCTTGGGTTTTTGTTTCCCAGGTGCATTACTTGGCACTTCTTTGCATTGAATCTAAGCTGCCACACTTCTGACCATTCCTCCAACCTTGCCAAGTGCCTTCTCATCCTTTCCACTCCATCTTGTGTATTAACCCTGCTGTACATCTTTGTGTCATCTGCAAAGAGGCATACTTTTCCTTCCAGTCCCTCTGCAATGTCACTTATAAATACATTTAAGAGGACCAGTCCCAGTACTGAACCCTGTGGTATCCTGCTAGTAATCCCCCTTTCTTTAGAGTGAACTCCATTTGCTATTACACTGTATGTCCTGTTAACCAACCAATGTTTTACCCAGGCTACTACCTAGGACCCACTCCCAGGCTAGCTAACTTGTTTATTAATCTTTTGTGTGGGACTGTGTCAAATGCCTTGCTAAAGTCTAAGTAGGCCATGTCCAAAGCCCCTTCCTGGTTTACTACTTTGGTCACCCAGTCAAAGAAATCAATTAGATTTGTCCGACATGACCTTCCCACTGTGAATTCATGCTGCCTTGGGATTTGTCTCCCGCTGGCCTCTAGGTACTCAACAATTCTTTACTTCAGAAGTGATTCCATCATTTTCTCTACCACTGAGGTCAAACTAACAGGTCTGTAGTTTCCTGCCTTGCTCCCACTTTTGTGAAGGGGAATCACATCTGAGTTCCTCCAGTCCTCAGGTATCACACCATCCTCCCATGATTTGTTAAGAATGGTAGTCAGTGGTGTCACAAGTTCACCCCTAAGTTCCTTTAGAATTCTGGGGTGAATTCCATCAGGCCCCATTGCCTTGTCCACCTTGAGTTTTAGGAGTTCTTTCAGGACTATTTCCTCTGTGAATGGACTGGTATTGACCCTCCCTATCCAGAGTGCTTCTATTGTTTGGTTTAGGTGTGTCCGCCTCCTCTTCTTTTGTGAATACTGAACAAAAGTATTCATTCAGGATCTCTGCCTTTTCACTGTCTCCCTCTGCCCACCCCCCTTCCCTTTATTAAGCCTCAATATCCCTCCCTTGGTCTTTCTTGGCTCACTAATGTGCCTATAAAAGGTTTGATCCCCCTTCTTAACTGAGCTGGCTATCTTTTCCTTGGTTTGGGCCTTTGCTATTTTGACTGCCTTCCCTGCTTCTTTCTGCTTTAACTGATACAGTTCTCTGTCCTACTCTTTCTGTGATTACTTATACTTTCTTAATGCTATCTTTTTCTCTCTAACCTCCCCCGACCATAGTGTTTTTTCCTTCACTTTGTTTTGTTTATTTGCTTCACACAAAGATTTGTTGCCTCTGTGATGGCGGTTTGGATTTTTTAAGGAAATCACAGAAATGTCAGTGTGGCCCTCAACACCTGAAACATAAATCAAAAGGTCTGGGAGGGATCTAGATTCAATTAAAATCAGACTGCAGATGCCACACAGAAATCCTTTTGGGGAAATACATTCAAGAGGCCTGGTTCCTTAAAGCAGCAGTACCCTGAACAGAGTAAACAAAAAAAACAGAACAGTTGCAGTACACCTTAAAGTGATGAAAAATGATTTTGTGTAGTTAGAAACAAATGAAAACAGAGTTCTTAACCTTGATAATGGAGCATGTGTTTCACTGATCAAAAGATATAAAATCCTGATGAAGCAGTGAGAAAACTTGCGAAATGTTGATGGAATTACTTGATGATTCAATTGAATAAAATTAAATTTGAATTTCTAGCCCAGTGAGTAGGTCTGTTTCTTCAATTCTGTGAACAGAATTTTTGATTTTTTCCCATTGCTCCTCCACCACTCCTTCCTGCCCTTTTGCTAGTGCATTCCTTAGGCACTCTCCCATTCTTTCAAAGTTATCCCTCCAACAGTCCAGTACCCTTGCTTTTGTATGGCTTAACTACGACAGTATTTATTGTGAATCACACTGCCTGGTGGTTACTTGTTCTCAGATTTTTACCCGCTTCTAAAACTGAGATCCTCTCACCATCCCTGTTTGAGAGTACCAGGTCAAAGACTGCTCCCTTCCTAGTGGGTTCTGACACTAGCTGCCTGATGCATACCCTATGTAGGGCATCGAGAATGACTCTGCTCTTGGGCGTGGCTGCTGAAAATGTGCTCCAGTTAACATCTGGCATATTCAGGTCCCCCATCAACAATATCTCCCTTTTTTCTGCCATTCTAAGGATGCCTTCAATTATTTCCTTGTCCCTTTCCTCCCCCTGAGATGGGCATTTGTATACAACCTCCTTGCAGATTGTGGCACCATTTCATGTCTCCAGGGTAATCCACAGTGCCTCCTCTCCTCCCTGTTTACCATTTGGTCTGTTGCTTTGATCTCTTCCTTTATGTAGAGAGCTTCTCCTCCTCCTCCTCTTTTATCCTCCCTGTCCCTCCTGTAGATTGTGTACTCTGGTATGTTGACATCCCATTGGACTGGAGAATAAGTTCTGGGATAAACTATTGGAGCCTGTGAGTTATTAGGGAAGATAGCATTTTATAGTCAGTATAAGAATATAAATAGGCCAATATGAGGAGATGGCTACAGAGATGGTTTTTTAGGTGAGATTGGAAGAAAAGAGGGAATGCCTCCACTAAGGGAAGCCCTCTTCTAAAGCAACAAACTATTCAATGTGGATCTAATCAAGGACACTGTCCTTTGAAGTTTATTATAGAGTAAACAACTAAGGAAGGCCAATCAACTATAGGGGTATACCTTCTGCTGAAATATGTAGCATAAGGATTATTTTTTAAACTTTATTTTTATTCACATTTAATTAAATGAACATGTAAAAGACATCACAATTAATGGGACCAGGAAAAAACAGGTTACTCAACATAGTGACTACAGATGATATGTTAACAGCAGGATATAAAAGTCCAACAATTTTTGATACATCAGTTAGGGTACTAAACGAATACTTATGGGCAAGTAGCACAAAGTACCTCCTGCCCCTGCAGGATATTCTGGAGGTCAGATATACTAAAACATGTAGGAGACTGTAAAAGTTAAGTATGTTGTGAAGAGAAAGAGATATACTATGGCATATACAGCCATTGTTTCCACATTCCTTGTTATGTATCTATAGGCATATTAGGGCTTCTGTCAGCTGCATCATAACTTTAAACATAGAAACTTGGGTTTAACTTGAATAATCACATGTCTGTCAATGATCTATGCCAGTATCAGGGCTAATACCTATGGTGATATAAGGAGATACAGAAAAATGCAAACATTCTAGCTCACTCATTAGGCAAGTACTGTTCAATAAAGGAGGTGAAAGGGCCCCATTGGTCTAACAAGGTCCTTTCCCTTGTGTGCATGTGCTTACCCAGTCAAAAGTGCTAACTGCGCAATCGCCACCATTTTAGGTTCAGAAAAGAAAGCCCCTCTGATGACAAATTAATAATAAAAACACAGACCGTGGCTTATATTATATGAGGCACAAGTCCCGGGTAAGTCAGTATAGTTCTATTGATTTCTCTCAATCGAAAAAGAGACAGTAGTTCTGCATTATATCTCCTTTCTCGATACAGATCATTGAAACTGGCATTTAATCAATTGAAACCGTGTACATATAAAATCATTTCAGTCCTCTTCATTGGACTCCAGTGTTAGATCTTTGTCTAGTAGTCTTCACACAGAAAACTCTGCAGTGATAGAATTCACTTTCTTGCGTGCCTCCATGGGGTCAATAAATTGAAAGGCACACCTGCTGTAAGTTATTCACAGGTGAGCTGGCACTAACAAGGAGTGGGCTACTCCTAATCTTCTGCGCTGTCTTCTTAGAGGATCAAACAGCTTGTGCTGACTTTGTATTATGTACAGCCAGTCTGGAAATACTGTAAACTCATTTCCCTCAATGGAAATGGGAGCGTTTGTTGTCACCCACTGAAGAATGGAGTCTCGGACCTCTGACCCCATCATGACAAGAAGGATCATTCTTGTCGTCCCCTGGTTGTCCTGCACATGTCTGTGATTCGCTCGGTACACATTTTTAAAAAGTTGAGGATCCAACTGTAGTGCAGGTGGCAATGTATTGACAATCTATTGTCTAAGGTAGGTGAGCAGATTCTCTCCTCCAACAGTCTTGGGCATCCCCACAAGGCACAAATTCATGGCCCGATTTGCATTTTCCAACATTTCTAATTGGGCTCTAAGGTGTTAATTCTCAGTAGTCATTTTCAAAAATGCAGCCTGGGTAGCTTGTGAGTGGTCATCATCACTTTTGGCCATCTGCACTGCTAATTCAATCTTTGTATCTTGTGTGCTCAGTCTAGAGAGGACCTTTCCAATTTCTGGTCCATTTCTCGGACAACTTGAAGTACTGTATCCTGTGGAGGATATTCTCCTGTCTCACTGGGGCCCAGAGCTTGAACAGACATATCATGGTGGGCCTGTGGAGTCTGTTGAGCACTTTCTTGTCCTGAACCTCCTGTCATTCCTATTGATCACCCCATTACTTATTTGGTATTGTTAGATTCTAGGATTTACAGGATGCAGAGCTGTGTCATTGAAATCCAACACATATAACTTTAAATTTAAGTTTTATCAGTTTCAAGTAGTACATGATGCAAACCTGATCAGAGGCACATCTTGTCACCAGTGTGGTTCTCTAGCACCCCCAGCATAAAAATATTCAACACAACAAGAACACAAATAAACAGACCTTTAGAGTGCAACACAAATCTTTCTCTCCCCTGCCCCCCCACACAAGAGAAAAAAGTGCAAGTTGTCATCTCGTTGCTGCAGCTATCTAAAAGGCAAGTGGATTAAGAATTTAAAGAACTACATTGTGTTTCCCATAAGGGTAGATGGGCTGTTACCAGATTATATGGGGATGGAGCAGAGGCATGGACATGATAGCTGGAAACCCTCCTGTTCCACACTTTCAACGATGAGAGTCTGAAGGAAAAACAAAACACAAAAACATACCTTCTTAGTAGAGTGGTAGAGTGAGTAAGAATTCAGAGTCCAGACACACCTCTTGGCACCCTCCATACGACAAAAAGAAAGCAATTAGCTCTTAGGTAAGAGACTCTTCATCCAGCACAAACCTAAAGCCGCAGGACGGGCTAATCATAATATGGAGGCCAGTCTTTAACCTTCGAGTACTGCCTGAATGAAATGAGCAGCCTCCAGACCACCTGCTGATGTTTACAAAACAGGTAGCTCTACTAAAATAAGAAAGGATCAGCTGTAATTAATCATGTGTAGTACAGGTATTCAACGTCTTTGGCAAGTGCTCATAAACCCAAAGTCAAAGTAAACAGAGGATCAAAAAGTCAATTATTAGGTGCTTCCAACTGAACTGGAGAAAGGGAAAATTATCCCACACTGTCTTTGTAACATATTAATGTTGAAGTTTAAGATCCCCTTACAACTGAAGTGCAGATGGCCCGCCTCCAAAGTTAAAGGAGTTTGGCAGCTAACTAAAATCCAAGTCCTGAACTGGAGTCAGGATCTTCCTGTTAATCAAAATGTCATTACCCCAGTCACATAAATATAAGCTGTGGAGTGCAATGAAGAGCGATGACAACATTGAGTCCAGTAGTACCTCTTAGCACATTGGTCCTGAAGCAGAAGCTGGGATAGTTTCACTCCACATTTTGGACAAGGCACCTATTTGCTGCAGTGCATCTTTAGCAAGTCTATTTATTTAACAATTTCACCAGGAAGGCATACTGAGAGGAGTACTGATCGATTCCAGATGCATTTTGGAGGGGGGGAGGACAAGTATGACATTGGAAACGCATCAATTCACAATGCAGATAAAGCATCATAACAGGATTATACAGTACAAGAACAAAGCTAGTAACTTAGATGCCAAAAGGCAGTGGCTAACAGAGTGTGAACTACTAACAAGTTCAATGGACTAACAGTCCAACAATGCAGTTAGTGTGAGATAAAAAGATAAACTAATGCTGGAAGACAAATGGGTTTTGGCGGGCACAACAGGCCAGATTACTCCAGGCATTAGACTAGGGCCTAGGACTTGGCAAGTAGAGGTGAGCCAAGAAGTGGTATAGGTTAAGGGTGAGAGTTGGGATATATGGCATTGCAGTGGAGCAGACTGCATGAGTAGGAGCGGGGGGTTGGGAGAACGACTTGAAGAGCCGGTTTAGCCGGTGAAGTTCAAGCAGAGATTCAGCCCTCTTCTGGTTGGTAACCAATAACCAGTCTGCTTGGAAGCCACATTTTTGAAGGATTCAGTTTACTTCTTGCAAAGATATGGGAAGTCCTTTACTCTGCAGGGCTGCTAAAGCTTCTTCTGCTGTGAAATACAGTTTAGCCCCATTTATCCAGAAGATTTCCAGTTTGGCTGGAAACAGATTTTGGAATCAAATTACTTTTTCTTTAAGGAGCCTGAGAAGTGGAGTGTTCTGCTGCCTGGCTCACTGAACTTCGGGGGTGGGGATTACCCATGCTCCATGGTAAGCTGAGAATTTTGATATATTAAATTTTTTTGGTCCATGAGCTACTTAAGATATCTTCCTTTATTTTGAAACTATTAAACTTCATGACAATGGACTTGGGCATACTGTAGGGTCTAAGAGTTTGGGCACAAGTGATTGGTGGGCCCGCTCGATGGAGAATTTGTAGTCTGAGGGCAAGTCCAGTATGTCCTTCAAGAGGTTCTCCAAGAATGCAGACATGGGAGCCATCTCAGCCCCTCAGTCAACCCACAGACTGCTGCAACATGATCTCCCTTTGAGATCAATACATTTGGCCTGCAGTGCTATGATGTGCTGGATCAGGGATTCTTCTGCACAACTGATCCGAATAGCTCCATCTTCTATAGCTGCCATGCACTCCTTTGCCTGGTCCAGCCTGCATTCCATTTGATAGCTTTTGTGATAAGTTTTTGAAGTCCTTCTTATTCTCTACTCTCTAGTTATTTAACTTCCACAAAAGTGTCTCACATTGGGAGCATGAGAAGTGCTCCACCTCCCCATTGGTGTTGTAGTTTGTGCCTCTCATACCCACTGGGAATGGACTCCTGCTATGGCCCTGATGATCATGCAGCAATCCCTCAGCATCCAACATTTATGCTGCATTTTCAATTTACTTTAAGTGCTCTTGTCTGTTTTATGACCTCCTTCTGACATTCTGCTTACAATTTGTAGAATTTAAACTGAACTAGGAGGCTTAAAAAAGCCCAGAGGGATAAGAGCTCAGGTTTTAGGTTCTAGTTGGCTCTGTGATGTCACCAGAAGTCCTCAGCATGTCTTTCTAACCACACTGAGCCACCAACTGATTGAAAATCTCTATGGACTCTAGGGACAGACACTACATGTAATAATACTCACATGCACATCTTTGTAATCTCCCTGAGCAGCCGACTGACTTAAAACCTCTGTATGGAAAGACATTGCATATAGTAACACTGAAGTGCATGTTTCTGTAACCTTGCTGAGCCACCAAGTGATTGAAAACCTTTACAGACTCAAGGGACAGATACTGCATGAAGTAACATGTTTATATATTCCTAACTTTGCTGAACTGACAAATGATTGACTTACTGACTGACTGATTGCCTGACTGACTGACTCACAGCCTCTAGGAACTCTAGGGGTTGACTGTATGCAGTAAGGCTTGCATGCACAAATTTCTAAACTTGCTGGGCCACTCATTGAGTGACTGAAGATCTCTATGGACTCTGAACAGACACCGCATATAGTAGCACTCACATGCATGCATATGTAACCTCACTGAGCCCCTGATTGATTGACAACCTCTATCGAGTCTATGGACAGACACTACATATAGTAATGTTTATGCAACGTCTTTCTAACCTCACTGGGCTTCCAAATGACTGATGGAAAACCTCTATGAACTCTAAGGACTGACACTGCCAGTAGTAATACACACACGCTTGTCTATCTAACTTCGCTAAGCTACCGGCTGAAAGAAAACCTTTAGGGACTATGAACAGACACTAGAAACATAGACTTTGATGGCAGATAAGGACCACTTGGCCCATCTAGTCTGCCCATTTCTCTACCTACAGGATAGGCCACAGATCCTAGCTAACCAATAGCCTATTTCTTCCTACCCCCCCACAAGAATTGCCTTATGTCTGTCCCATGCATTCTTGAATTCTCCCACAGTTTTAGACCCCACAACCTCCTCAGGAAGGCTGTTCCATGCATCCACTACCCTCTCTGTGAAAAATACTTCCTCACATTGCCCCTGAACTGCCCCCCCATCTTTAAATTGTGTCCCATTGTTCCTGCACGTCTCTTTTTCTGAAAGATGCTACCCTCTTGGACTTTGTTGATTCCACTGAGGTACTTAAAAGTTTCTATCATGTCCCCCCTCTCCCTTCTTTCCTCAAGGGTATACATATTAAGCTCCTTTAGTCTCTCCTCGTATGGCTTCTCTTGCAGAATCTGCACTATTTTAGTTGCCCTCCTCTAGACTGCCTCTATCCTGACACTACATTTATTAACACTCACAGGTGTGTCTTTCCAACCTCAGAAAGCAGCCTTCTGACTGAATAAAAACCTACAGTATATGAACAGATGATGCATACCATAGCACCCACATGCATGTTTTTCTAACCTCACTGAGCTGCTGACTGACTGGAATTCTCTATGGACTCTATTGACAAACACTGCATTTAGTAGTGCTCATCTTTCTAAGCTCTCAGAGATGATGACTGAGTGAAAATCCCTCTGGATGCTATGGACAGACACTGCCAATAGTAATGTGTATGCACACATCTTTCAACCTCGCTAGCCATCAACTGTCTGAAAACTTCTAAAGTCTCTAGGAATAGACACTGCATATAGTAACATTTGTATGCATGTCTTTCTAACCTTGCTGAGCTGCTAACTCAGTGAAATCCTCAGTGGACTCTGTTTGTTTATTTATTTTTTTACTGAATAACCAGTGAGCATAAAATGCTCATTTTCACTGGTGACCAGTCACAGCAAGTATGCAAAAGACATAACACAGTACATACAATACTACAAAAAAGTTATACAATAAGTATAAATCAATTAAAACATCGACACTTAGCTTCAGATAACATTAGCATTTGAAGAACACTTTTAAATGATGAAATGTACAGACAGCAATATTTTGAGGCAAATCATTATATAACTTTACAGCAAAAATTGAAGCGAGTTCTGTGCCATTGTTTTTTGAAAGAATGGAATCTGAAATTTATAACCCTGCCTGAGACCTTGTCAAAATAGAATTAATCAATCTAGGAAACAACTCAGAAATTATCCTAGATAAATAACCCAAGTGCAGTTTATGCAAAAAACTCTAATGCATGCATTCTAAATCTGTCAAAAAATGACAGACACTCTAGATAACTATATAAATAACAATGATGTGTCCTTTTATTCTACCTAGCGACAAATAAAATGATATTATAAGTTGTTTTAATTTTTATAAGAATTCCATCTGTAGAGAAAAATATATACTCAATCCATAGTCAATTACTGAAAATAATAAAATATGTGCCAATACTGCCCTGGTTTCATAAGTCAAATGTCTATTTAATCGATATAACATTCCTAATCTTTGATGCATTTTACTAATCAATTTTGTAAATCGTTACTGAAAAGATAAATTACACTCTATAATCAAACCCAAATATCTTATTTCAAAAACCCTCTCACTCTTATTACCATAATTATCACTCAATGTCAGATCAAAATTGACATTCAACCTAGGATTTGTAAAAAACATACATTTTGCTTTTCCGGGGTTCAAAACCAGATTTTGCCTAATAAACCAATCATGCATTAAGCTAAAGTCCTTCTGCAAACATTGTTGAACATTTTGACTTGATTCTTCATTACACAATAAAACAATGCCATCCGCATATAAAATAAGTTCAGTATTGTTACTACTTTATACAAAGAATTAAAAAAAAGAGAAAACAACAGGGGACCCAAACTGGACCCCCAAGGAACTCCACACATCAATTTACCGTCATCAGATAATGCACAATTAATCAAAGTCTTCTGCACCCTCCCTGCAAAATCATTTTCCATCCAGAATATCACTTCATCAGAGAAATTCACCTTAAGTAAGCTCATTAGTAATTTCCTGTGATCAATAAGATAAAATGCCTTGGTGAGATCCACAAACCCAGCAACCACTGTATTACCCTCATCAAGGGCTCTGTGTACCAGGCTTGTGAACTTCACCAAGACAGTCTCTGTGTTATGTCCAGACCAAAAACCTTGTTGAGAAAGAGACCATAAACAATATTTATCTAAATGTTCCTCAATCTGATCTGAAACAACCCTTTCTAAGAGCTTAGATAAGGGAGCTAACAATGTAGTTGGTTGATAATTATTAACATTCAACAAGCTACCCAATTTAAATATGGATCAAACAATACCACATTTCCATATTGAGGGAAACACATTATATCAAAGGGAAACATTAAAAAGTTTGGTCAACATTGGGGACATTAGAATTCCAGCTTTTTTAAGAATCCTATAATCAATCCCATCAGTCCCAATACTTGTTCTAGGATCCATCTTTAATATGTATGACAGAGTCTTCTCATTAGATAAAGACTGAAAATTAAAATCTTGGGATACCTATACATTCCAATTTAGCCATATCTTCAGCCAGTTCCTCTTTCAAATTCAATATTTAAAACCTGCCCTAGGGTTCTATTCCTGTCTAAACTGACAAAATGTGAATTAAATCCATTGGCAACCTTAATTGGCTCAGTGACTATTTGCCTATTTAACTGAACTGAAATATTATCTGGTTTCTTACTCTTACCCATTAAACAATTTATGTTTTTCAAAAAGCCTTTGAGTTACCATTTTCAGTAATTAATTTCTTCTTAAAATCACATTTTGTTTCCTTACTTTTGATTTACACTCATTACGCTATCTCTTATATTCTTGCTGTAATTCTGCTGTTTTATATTTCCTGAATCTGTCTCAGACTCTATTTCTATCTTTCATGAGCTTAGTCAATTATGAATTCAGCCAAAGTTTATTATCAGTTCTTCTTTTAACAATCTTTATTGGTAATAACCTATCACAAATGTTGGTAAAGTAACAACAAAATGTATCAAAATCAAAATCTATATCCTTAGTTACCTCCAAAAATGACCAGTCAATTAAATAACCTTTATAGGAAAATAACTGCAGCTGAAAATCATTTAAATTACAATACTGAAAAACCCTTGGAGACACTTTAGAACCCTTCACTGGCCACCCACAGTAAACTGCACAGTGGTCACTAAGATAGTCAGATTTGACTCCAGAGGTGACCACATGACCAGGACAATTAGTAATAATCCAGTCAATCAATGACTCATAACCAGTTTGATAATTATACCGAGTGGAATTAGTTATTAATTGACACATCCCCAAGCCAGAAACCAAGTTCCTAACATCAATTGCTTGTGATGAAATCCAGTCCAAATTAAAATCACCAATAATCAACAATACCCTAGATAATAGAAAGGATAAGTTATGAAAAAAGCATCAATACCCATTTTAACATTCATTGGAGGTACATACACATTAATTAAAATTAATAACTTATTGCCTCCCAAAACTAATTCAATTGAAAGTGACTCATAGTAATTATTATCCATATTCTCCTGATTTATACTTGCTGATAAGTTATTCTTAATGTAAAATAGGCATCCATCTCCCCCCTTTTCCCTTTCCTATCCTTTCTGAAAACTGAGAAGCCATCAATATATACTTCATCATTAGACACCTTTTCTATTAGCCAAGTCTCAGTCAAGGCCAACACATCAAACAAATTTTCAACTAACCATCCTTCTAATAAATCCTTTTTAGACATACAACTTTGGATATTTAAATGGCCTATCTTTAACACAGTATTAGCACCCATCTTTTTAGGCCCCAGTGGTCCAGGATTTGGATGAACTGAACCTGACAACATTAATAAAATCATAAATAACCACATAGTTCTTATGCCATTTGTATCATATTTCCCCACAAAAGAATTCTGTCTTAATTCACAATTATGCATTAATTAATTAATTGCGCAACACTAGAGAAAGGAATGTGTGTGTGGCTGTAAGGAAATTCCTCAGATGCTTTGATCAGTGAGCCTGTAGCTTAATGGTTAGAGTGCTGGAACGGCATACCAGAGATCTGAGGTTCGAATCCCAGTAGGCCACACTTTTCCTTTCTCATTTCCATCCTTGATTTAAAAATATGTATACCTTGCAAGGGTTAAACTGCACTGAGAGAAAGTGGTTTTTCTTAATTCACAATTAGTAATTATACTATTTTTCCCCACCTTGTAGCATGTAGTACAAATGACCCAATTTATTGAGCATTATATTAACAAGTTCACTACTTGTACCAAATATTTTATTAGCAATAGGTGTAGGTAAAAGATTAAGTACCAAATAATATTGCCTGTGTATGGTCCCTGCAGAAGTAATTGTAACCCCATATTCTAGACAAACATCAGTAAAACCGACATGGTCAGGGTCAGAGGCAATTACACCCTGCATAACACACACAGACAGAAACAAAATGAGTTTCCCCATGATTAACCCTAATTGTTACTTACTAATTTTGCAAAGCAGCCTCCCTGCAGCCTCCTGCTGTAGACTCTCACTGGTGACTCTTGCCATTCCAGTGAGAGCCACTCATGCATGGAGCCACTATGCAGAAAGCCGCTAAAAGGAAAATACCTTCATACTATTACACCCTCCTCCTTCGCACATCACCTCCAATTGTCCTGGTTCCCGGTACTGACTGCTGCCACCAGGTCGGACCAGTACTATTACAACAGGCTGTGCAGTCCTGGAAAGTAAAGTGCTGTGCAGCAGAAATAAAGCAGTCAATAACAGGCCTCTGTGTGTAAATGAACTGTGCAGCAGACTTATGGCTGGAAATTTAAACTTTAAATTTTAAGTGGACTCTGTTGGATGCTATGGACAGACACTGCCTATAGTAATGTACACACAAATCTTTTAACCTCGTTAGCCATCAACTGATTGAAATCTTCTAAAGTCTTAAGGAACAGATACTGCAGGTAGTAACACTCATGCTCATGCTTTTCTTTTCTAACCTCACTCAGCGGCCAACTAACTGACTAAAAACCTCTGTGGACAGACACTGCATACAGTAATACTCTCATGAGTGTCTTTCTAACCTCCTGAACCAACGACTGAACAAAAAAACCTGTATGGACATTATGGACAGATACTGCCTATACTACAGTAACACTCTCATGTATGTCTATCTATCCTCCTGAACTGCCAAATGACTTACTGACAGAAAATGTTTTTGGACTGTGGAAGACACTAATTACCAGACTAACCTGAAAACAGATACCAAAATAAAAACCCTTTGTTGGGTATAAGTAGAACTGGCAAAGATTCACCTGCCTCAGTTGACTGCTGGCATACTGTTTCTCCAAGGAAACACAACAGCAATGTGTCACAATCACATCACTGCTCTACACAAATTGCCAACATAACATGTCATGGAAACCCTGAAATATGGTTCCTTGCTGTGCCAGCTTGATTGTAGACTGCACCCACTTCCTACCTGGTGTAGCTTGACATGAGCAGGCAGGGGTTCGATTCTGCTTGCTGCCTCATAGCCATTTTTCACACATAGACCCTTGCTTACAGTTTTCACTTGTGGGGTAATCCATGGTAACATACATGGAGTTGAAATAGCAAACAAGACTGAGAGTGGAGTTGCATCCGTGAAGGTGTGGTGACCTAGCTGTGGCACAGTTTGTTGGTGGAGCCCCAGTCCTGTTTGTTATGCCTCTTGTTAATGAAGTCAGAATTGTCCACCAATGGAAACTGAGTAAGTAGCACTTACAGTGGGTAATAACCAGTGACTTTCTTATTCAGCACTTCCTCAATATATGTTCATGATCACACAAAAGGTTCAAAGATTACGTTACATACTAATTAACCAAAACTCCCTTACAAATGCTGAAAAATGAAACTAAAAAGTAGACCGCTGTAAGGCTGGTGACTAGTAAACACTCTTCCGATCTTGTTGAGGAGTTAATGTGTCCAGTTTGTCTGGACTTTTTCAAACATCCAGTGACACTGGAGTGTGGCACAACTTCTGCAGGTCCTGCATAGACAAAGTTTGGGACAGTGAGAAAACTCCCTCCTGTCCTGAGTGCAGACAGCAGCTCCCAGCCAGGAAGTATGCCGTTAACAGACTGTTGGCTAATGTGGTGGAGAAAGCAGGGAGATTAAACCTGGATCAGAAGGGAAAAAAATTAAAATCAGAGTCTGGAACCTCACAATACAGAGAGAGTAATCTAGTTCTGTGAAGAGCATGAGAAGAGACTGAAGTTGTTCTGTAAGGAGGATGAGGCCCTCGTCTGTGTCATCTGTCAGGATTCACCTGAACATGCTTGTCATAGCTTCCTACCAGTGCAGAATGCTGTTAAAATGTATAAGATGAGCTACATTCTCAATTAAGAATATAATATAGAGAATAATGTATGGGTAACAATGTGTAATGAGATGTTTATACATACCTTTAGTCTGTGTTACCATGCAGACCATGAGATTCAAAGTTGAGCGGTTTATGCAGCTATCCCAACTCTGAGGGTGTGTAATATGATTAGTTGTAACAGTTGCCCATACTATTTGACATAATTAGTGATTGACATCATAGATTTCTGTGGGGACACAGTTCAATGTCAGGTCCCTAGAGAGGTGAATTTATTTATTCTGGGTTTATTACCAGGCAACTGGAAGCTCAAATACTCTCTAAAGATGTGGGTTCTTGCTGCTGCATTGGGAGGGAAAAGACTGCTCTTGAGACACTGGAAGTCTGATATAGTACTATTCTTTGGGGGATGCTTGTATTACATGAGTTGTATGGCTAATAATAATTGGCCATCAACTAAATAGCAAAGAAGTACTCGTTGATGATATGTTGGCTCCCTATCTGCAAAATTTATACTCGCTAGCAAAATGTAACATTTAGGAGGCAGCTAGGTATGCATTTTTAAAGGTATGGTCAGGTTGCAAATTATACGGTTAATGATTAAACTAGTTATAGATGTCAGCTGGTTGATGAACAAGAGTACAGTTACCTGTATTCAATGTATGTTAGAAATTGTAGTGACTTGGAGGTGCATTATCTGGTATATGTATATACTGTATATGTATATGTATATATGTATATACTTTATGTATATCTTGTATACTTTCATATATTTTGGTAAACGATAAAAACTTTTCATATGTAACGTGTTGTATGTAATGGAGAATTTTAAGTACTGGTTTTGGGTTGTAATTGATCCCAACCAGTAATTAAGCAATAAGGCATGACAGGTGGTGTGTTATGGTGGGATAACAGCCCACCTCAGGGTGGGTGGAAGCATGAGGCGTAGCCAAGGGCTTCCACCACCCGAGAAGGGCCGTTAGCCCACCATAACACAACCCCTGGTGTGCCTTATTGCAATTCTGAAATGGGTCATTTTTAGTATATGTTATGCATTTTTAAACATAATACTTTCAGCTGGGCCATTGTGCTAGGATAACAGCTCAGCTGAAAGCATTCTCAGCCAATCAGAATTCAGCATTCTTTCTACCCATTTCATAATAATAAACACCTAGTATTTGTTCTATCATTATAGGTAAGGCAATTTATTTATAAAGTACATTCCTTAGGCTCAACACACTGTCCTTACACAACACACTAAAACTGAATTACTGTAAAACATTTACCATAATCATACTAAACTAGCCATCTAAAGCAAAAGCCGTAGTAAAGACATACTTGTATGTACTTGTTTTAAAAACTGTCAGGGAAGGTAAAAGGGTAATTGCATTCATTCAGTGTGATTGAGTTTCATAATGACTAATCTCAAATCATGTTTTCTGCTGACTCCTCTTGTTATCTGGTGGTTAAAATTCAGGGACTGTGCAGCAATCAGACTAGGTTTTGATTATTGTGTTGTTCCCTATTTTGAAACCTAGGAACATAGGACTCAAATGGTAGAAAGAGTCTCGGAGTTCATCCAGTCTGCCCTGGACCCTTACCCAGATCTACTCTAAGATGACTTCTCTCAAAGCCCACTACCTGTGCTCTGGTCCTCCTCACCCTAGCCTGGTTAATAACAGGACTGTGTGAACACCTTTTCCTGAAGATTGTAGCTGAATATTATATTTAGTCCCCAAATAATTGCATATGCAGTATTCATTATTTGATATTCAGCTGTGTGTGAGGTGGAGCAAGAAAAAGCATAAAATAACCCTACCCCTCATGTGGTAGCCATAGGAAATCTTCTGATTACTCTACCAGCCCATTTCAATCATTCTCCAGCCATCAACCCCTTTTTCCAGTGCCCCAGAGAGGGCCAGAGATAAAGATATTAAATTGTTGGCTCCAATAGTATCTTTTTGTTTTGCTATAATAATGTTTGTCCTTTATGGTAGGATGTGCAGCTAGAGCCATTCTGCTCTGTCAGCCACAGCCATCCCTGACTCTCCTCTTGTGAATAGGGACCCATATCCCCCATGGAGTCCCCTTTGTGGTGGGGCCAGGAAAGGACAGCCATCCTCCCCACTTGAGACACAAATCCAGAGGGTCCGAGATCCCAGAGAGAGTGGGCAGGCCAATGGCTTGACAGACAGGGCTTCATGGAGTCTATACCACATGTTTTCCTCTTTTTATGTTTCCCCTGGCTCCTCACATGATGTACAATGAGCACACTGTGCGTGGTCCACCTCTACTGATCTTTGTAACCAGTGCTCTGTCATGGAGCCCCCTTTGGTGGTGACTGGATCATACCTTCACTGGGATGCCTCAAGGTGGTGGTCAATCACTGAGCCAAGCAACCTCCCCCTGAGGGAAGAGAGCAGACCAATGGACATTTGATCCTCCCTCCTCCGGCTGACCCCCCAGTGACCTACATCTGATCCTGAATGTGGGTCACTGGAGTGTGAAATGGTAAGGAGCTGACAGCTCCTCAGCCCGCTTCTCCACTGGGCCAGCCCCCAGCGATATCATTTTAAACTCACCCCCAGCCTGACTCCCCCTTTTCTTTTTTATACAGGTTTTAGTTTCAGCCCTCCTTGACCCCGTACCCTGACTGGTGGGAAGTAGCAACCAGTATCGTACAAGGCTAGTCAGTCAGCCCTCCTTCTGGCTGTGTCCCTCACCCAACCTGCCACAGAAGTGCTTTGCTGATCCATAAGTGTAACTGACCCTCCATGCCCATTACTAAATCTGATACCTTTCAGTGCGGAGTGAGAAAAGTGGTGCACAATGGGGGGGGCAGCAGCATCACTGCATGACTCTGCAGCCTAATTGGCAACCCAGTTTATGCAGTGTGTTCATTACTGCTTGAATTGAGTGCACTGCCTCCTGCTGTGTTCCCAACATATTAGCCAGAGATCTAAACAGTGTAGTACCACTGTCCCGTGCCTGCATAGGTGTGCTGCCACCTCTGACAGGCATGTCTTGAACAGTCTGGGTTCTGCGGTCAGGCTGACAGGCATTGTTGTAAACAGATACTGTGCAGGGCCAGCTCAGAACCTCATGTATTCTCTGTGGCTTGGTGGTCTTATTGGTATATGAAAGTAGGCAACTTTAAGATCCAGGGACTCTAGCCAGACACTTTTCTGCAGTAATGAAATCACTGTCTGCAATGTTACCATTCTGGACTTTTCCTTATTCAGGTGCCTGTTTAGGAACCTCCTTCCCAGAATGGGTAATATTTACCATTTTTCTTGAAAGTTAGAAAGTATCTGGGAAGAAAACGCTTTCCCATCTGTGAAATAGGAACCTTTTCCACAAAAGTTAATCGCAGTAATTTTGTCAGCTCCAGATTCAGTACAACTTTTAGCTCTGTTCTTTGAGCTGGAATAACTGTGATTTGGTTGAACACAGATTTTCCAGGACTAGATAGGGTTGTGCTATGTTATCCCACACAAAACCAGGAGATAAAAAAGAGAGCGTTTTGTTAGGTAAAAATAATACCTTTATTATTCTAACAAAAAGAAAAGATGGAAGCTTTCAAAGCCTATGGTACTGGTTCTTCTTCAGGTATGTTACACAATGTAGGCTGAAGCATCTTTTGTAGTAGTTTGATTCCTATTAGCTATGCAAATAACACAGAAAAACTGCAGAGGTTTGGGAGAGCTTTGAAATGCTAATTATTATAAAAAAAAACAGTGGAAATAAGGTTGCTATTTACATTCTAATTACTTCAAGGTGGTTGCCAACCAATAGGCTCCTAGGGAATACCAGAACGACCAGAGCCAGGCTGTTTGAGTCCAAGCCTAGGCTAGTCAAAGTAGTGACGGGCACTAACCCCCTGAATATCCTGTAACCTGATGGTATCCCCCTCAAACAAGTAACAGCCTTAAAATGCCATGCGGTGACACTTGACCTCTCTTTGATCTTTTCTGAACACATTGGGCTCACAATCAAATACATCAACCAGAAACTAGGGATCAGTTTCTGACTAAAGGACAATATGCCCCCCAAAGTTTGACTGTCTATTTCTAAAAGCACATTACAGTGGTGGGCTGGAAAAGTCAGGTCGCCTGGACAATAGACAGCATGGATCCATTCCAGGGAAATCATGTCAGACAAACCTTGTGGAGTTCTATGACTGGGTGACGAGTGCCTTGGACCTGGGTAGACCAGTGGAAGTTCTCTGTCTTGACTTCAGCAACGTGTTTGTCCTGTTCCTCATGGGGGCCTGTTGAATAAGCTGGGAGAAATGGGGTGGGGGACCAGATGATCAGATGGATAGGCAATTGACTCCAGGACCGGACCCAGAGGGTCATGGTTGGCTGGATAGTCTCATCCCCAAGGAGATTCATTAGTGAGGTCCCTCAGGGATCGGTCCTTAGGCCCCTCCTGGTCAATGCCTACGTCTCTGACATAAGAAAGGGTATCAGGAGTGAGATGAGTCTCTTTGCGGATGACTCAAAACTGGGGGCAGTGGTGGATGGGGAGGAGGGGAAGGTGGCCCTACAGGGGGACTCCAAAGCTCTGGAAAGGTAGTCTAGAAAGTGGAAGCTGAAGTTCAATGCAGGGAAATGCAAGGTACTGCATCTGGGAGCCAGAAACCTGGGCCAAGTGTACACCCTGGAGGGGGGGGATGCTACAAAGCTCAACGTCTGAGAGGGACCTGGGGGTGGCGGTGGATGTCAAGATGAACAACTATGAGACTTGTAGAAGGGCAGTGGCTAAGGCCAACAGGATGATGGGATGCATCACTAGGGGGATCATCTCCAGAAGGAGGGAAGTGATACTCCCTCTGTATAACTGCTTGGTGAGGCCGCTCCTTGGAGTACTGCATGCAGTTTTGGAGGCCACACTTAAAGTTGGACATTGAACTCCTGGAGAGGGTCCAGAGGAGGGCAACCAAAATGATCTGGGGCTTGGAGGACAGGACCTATGGGGAGAGGCTCAAAGAGCTAAATATGTACACAATGGAAGAGGGAAGGGACCCGGGGGACATGATAGAGGTCTTCAGGTAGATGAAGGGATTAAATAAAGGAGGAGCAGTCAAGGTGCTCTGAAGGAAGGAGGAGGGGCAACTAGAGGGCATGGGTGGAAGCTGGAGGGGGGGAGATTCAAGGAAGAAAGGAGGAGGTGCTACTTCACTGAGAGGGTGGTGGAGCCATGGAATGCGCTGCCCAGGGGGCTGGTGGAGGCAGAGATGGTGGAGGGGTTCAAGAGAGGGAGGGACAGGTACAGGGGAAGGATTCTGGAAGCAAAATCCTGTGCAGTGGGAATATCCAGGACTGGGAAGAAAGAAGCCAGAGAGGACGAGGGGGGTAGTAAGGTCAGCTCCCAGGGTGGGGTCTGACCAAATAAGCAGACACGAAAGACCATTAGGCCTATTCTGCTGGCAGTTTAGAATGTTAGTATGTTAGTATTACTTCCCCTGCTGGACTACTGTATACCTCCTCCTCTAACCTGTCTAGCCTAGCCTAAGTACTGCATACAACAATATCTGCAGGTTTGCTGTGATGGCTCCTTACTCCACTCACCACTGCTCTCTTTACCAGTCATTTAGTTGGTTCTCCCCTCGTGCCAGCTGGGAATACCTGCTTGGCTGCCTTATTGATAAATCCCTTTTGGACATCAAGGCTTCCTTTAGAATCACCTCCTCAAGCCTAAGTTGTGTGACTGCAGCCTCAGATCCACATCAGTCAACTGGAACATCCTCATGTGACTGTATGGGTAAAAAGTCATTTTCTGTTACTACTACTCTCTGCCATTGGAACAACCTACCAACTTCACTCTGCTCGATGAGGATAAATTCCCTATTCAAAACCCATTATAAAGTGGCTGTTACGTCTGTTTCAGCCTGCAAGTGACACCCCTGATATTAGTCAGATGGCTCCTGTGATTGGTCACTTCATGTGTTTGGTCCTTTCATATTATTAGTGCCATGCAATGCCGTTGCTTATGTTGTACATGTTGTGTGATTTTTGTCCATATTACTCTGTATATCATGTATCATAATACATTTTTATTAAAAGTAAACTAGTATACAAGTAATAATAAATAAATCATGAGTGAATAGATGAGTAACTAAGTAAATAAATGGCTAAAGTTAAAACTGTAATTAGCATAACAGTGGTAGCAGCATTACTAAATTAGCCATAGACTCATGAATAGTAAAATCCCTATTACAGTTCTCGACCACTGACATAAAAGCTTAGATAGCGGTCAACTACAGGAAGGGGCCCCATATATCTACAAACGTATCTCTCCTGTCAGAAAGTATATAGGAGATTCATTCATTGTTTGCCATATAACTCATGTTGAACCATTCAGACAGGGAAGTCACCTTGGGGTCCTTCCAGTGTTCAATTATTAAGTGCTTGGTGCAGACAGTAGCTACTGAAAGCCATTGCTTCTGGTGATAAGTGAGGGGAATGGTAGATGGGAAGATTCCAAGGATATAAATAACAGGCGAGTGAGGCAAAGCAGTGAATAATGAAGCACTGCATGCATTTTGTATGTTTGCCCAGAGTGTGCTAAGGGAAGTGCAGTCCCACAATATTTGTGATAGATTGGTGTCCAATTTTTGACATCTCCAACATTCAGTTTTGAGTGAAAAACCTAGCTCAAAAAATGTGGTGGGAGACATATAAAATGGATAAAGTATTTTATATTGAATTAGCTTTACCTTGATGATCCCTACTGCCATGGTAAGCATACTCCCAGGCAGAGCTCCAATCTTGGTCATATATGGACGCTTTAAGTTCAGTGTCCCATTTCTATTTGGCTGAGGAAGTCAGAGATGAAGATGAGAGAGAGTTGGTAAGGAGTTTTAAGGACCCTGAAGGTGTTACCTAGGTAAGAGTGGTCCTTAAGGTTTGTAAGGGTGGGTAAATAAACAAAGTCAGTGAGGATGCTGGGTTTTAGGAGCACTTTGTTATGTTTGCTTGCGTGCATGTGCAAGAAACATCGTGGAAGAATGTGACTTGCTGGAGGCGTGCGCTGTTCCTGCCAGTGAATTGCTTAGTTTGTGGGGTGCGTCCCATATGCACCAATGGAGGAGCGAGATGTGTATCGCAGCTGATTGACAGCAGTGGCCTTGGCTTCAAAGAAAAGGTCCGCTTCAATCAGTGCACGAAACGTGTTGTCAGGGTGCATGCATGCTACGCTTGTTCTAGGAGTGACAACTGTAATGATTTCACAAAACAGCTAAGTTCAGAATAAGAGGCATCTCATGCCCAGCCACAAGTAAAGCACTTTTTTGGTTGTTACTGTTCAGGTTCCAAAAGGAAGCAGAAATGCCTCCGGTCCCAGTTTGTTTTTAATTTGTTTTACCTCCGCATGTCAACTTCCTCAAGCCTGCTTTTTCTCTAGCTGCTGTAGTAGTGCAGTTCCCTGTAAGCTGAGCAGTTCCAGTTTGGGTTTAGCAGACTTTTTAAATGTAAATCCCGGTGAGGTGAGACACATGTTAGCCTGTTCTCCTGCTGTGTCCCCTCTCTGAACACTTCACTTTTTTAGCTAAGCCCATGGTAGCTAGAGTTACAGCAGCAATGGTAGAGCAAGCATGTTGGATAACGGGACAAAGTTTTCACTCATTCCTTCCTCCATGGCACTCTGGCTCCAACTCCAGGTACCCCATCCCGAGCCCTCCCTACTCCGTGCCAGACCCGGCCCTTTTGTGTTCCCGATTGGCCCTGACATACCAAGACAGCCCGTTTAGATTTATGTGGGCCCTCCCCACACACACGCACCACCCCACAGCCTGGCAGGGATGTCAATCTCCGGTAGTCCTGGAAGTGGACAAACAGTAGGTATAGTATTCCACATCTGCACATACTGTAGTACTCTTAGGAGAGAATGTGGGTGTGTGCAAGAACTTGCTGACAGCCTCAGACCTGTAGTAATAACAACTGTAATTATATTTTGAAAAAAAAAAATTAAGCACGTTTTACAACGCTAGTAAGTGCTTGCATGAAAATGAAATGCAGTTCAACAGACCATATTGCACGTACTGCTGAGACAAAAGGTAGTATGTGGTAATGCAACGAAAAGGGCATCTCCGGCTGTTTAGAAGCCTTATACAGAGGAAGTGTGTGTGTGTGTGTGTGTGTGTGTGTGTGTGTGTGTGTGTGTGTGCTGCGGGGACTAGAACAGAGAAATCCAATGGATTCTGTGAGGGAGAGAGGGCTGACTTTTCCACACTGTCTGGGGCCATTTATAGTCAGGGAGGGTAGCATTATGTGATCCAGTAAAATACATTTGCCATAACTGTTTTAGGGAAAAACTCTGCAGCCGAGAACAGTTGCAGCAATTCAGTAGATTGGACAGTGTGCTGGGGGGTGGGGCACACCGGGCTTCTCGACCCCCTCCACCACATACTTTTAATCCATATTATTGCTAATGGGAGCTCACCATGGACCATCCAAAATGTGTAGGACCTGCCCATCCCTTATGACAGTATTACATCCACCTGCCCCCTAAATTACCCCAGTGATATCTATTGCTTGATGTCAGTCTTTCACACTTCAACGGAAGATCATTTACAGCAAAAGATGGCCAGAGTGTTTTCTATAAAAACAAGTTTCAAGCTGAATTGTGAAATATTTTCATCAGGGTTTCCTATTTTTTAAGTTACTGCTTTATAATATTTTTCAAAAGAAAATGCACTTAGGAGCAGTTTTTCAAATATGTGTTAAGCAAAACTAATTTCAAAGTTATTTGCAGTCATGTCTGGTTTATGATCATTTCTAGTACTGTATTTACAGTGCTGTGTATTTGCTTGAAGGTGATAGTGTCAGTCTTTTTTTAAATGTATTTTATTGAATTGTGAATTACATAAATGTGTACTGTATAAGCACAAGTCACCATATATTTAGATTCATTTTTCACAAGTTTAAAAATATAATATGGAATACAGAAAAAATACAATTCCATTCTTATTTAACCTTAGATAAAGAAGAGAGTTTCTTGTTATGACAGCCTTTAGAACAGACTTTGCAAAATACATTGTTAATATGCTACTATATATGGATGGCATGCTGTGCTTCTCACAATAATTTACAGGGCTGTTGGGAAGCTTCTAAACATATACCTTTCGAGTCAGGAAGACAGTGTCCCTGATGGTGGTTAATGTTCATCTCAGAATGATTTGCTAATGTTTTCCATTGTATGCCTACTACAGTATATGTGACATATTTGAGTTATTTTTACATTCGCTTGTGCGCATGCGCAAGGAACGTCTTGGGAGAGTAGCACACTTGGAGGTGTGCCTCTCCCATCCTATGCAATGCTTCCTTGAGCAGGCATGGCGGTCCTGCACCAATGGGTGCAGGAGCTCAGTATGACAGCGGTGTTCCTCTGCTTCAAAGGAAAACACTGCTGCCATACTGAGCACCGCCGCCGTCCCCTCTGTCACACGCTCCCCCCTGAGCGCATCACGCCGCCCTCCCAAAGCTTTCCTGCCACGCTGGGAGCCCACCCCAGCATGGCAAACGTTGTTTGTTTTGCCGACAGTGTGCCCAATCCCTGGCCGGTCCTCGGCTCCCCAATAGATCTTTCTGCCACACTGGGAGCCCATCCCAGCGTGGCAACGCCCCACATTGTCTTTTTGGTTTTAAACCTGTAGAACAAAATGGTCCATGCGGCGATCTCCCAGCCCCTCCCACAACCTGCACCCACCCACTGGCATTCAGCTCCCCTCACGCCCTCCTTCACCTCATACTACCTCCGACTCCAGCTGACCATCTTCGGTGGACCAGGAACACGTCTGCACTCTTCAAAGCCGACCGCAAACTGAGGAAATGCCGGTAAGCTGTATAATGGGCTATATAGGAGGGTTTCAACTTTATTGCATATCTCAGTCATTTTTTGGAATTTTTGCATCAAATTTTCAACATGGGGTTTTTGGGACCCCTTCTCATGAGTGATGTCACTGTCATGGCATTATTCGGGCCTGAAGGGTGATTTCGCAAGCACTGTGCAGTCACTGCATGAAATCACCCTTTGACCTCAAATAACACCATGACAGTGACATCATTCATGAGAAGGGGTCCCAAAAACCCAATGTTAAAAATTTGGTGCAAAAATTCCAAAAAATGACTGTTTTACAAGCGTGTGTTGTGCAGTTCCTACACAGGCTCGTAAGTTCGCGAATTTTCAATATTTTACTCCAGGTTTTCAACATTGCCATTTTATCACGCCTTCTTATGAGTTGTACAGCTGTCATTTTTCACATCTCACCCAAAACGTGTTTCCGCCCATGTAGTGCACAATGGCGCAGTCGGTGTGTGAACTCAATGTATGGGACACATTAAGAAAATCACAGTGACACTGTTCATGTGCAGAGGTCTTAAAATGGCTATGTTGAAAATTTGGTGAAAAAATTCCTAAAAATGACTGTTTTATGAGCATGCGTTGCGCAGTTCCTATGCACGCTTGTACGCTTAATTTAATTTTCAATATTTTCACTCCAGATTTTCAACATTGCCATTTTACCACACCTACTCATGAGCAGTACAGCTGTCATTTTTCACATCCTGCCCAAAATGTGTTTCTGCCCATGTAGCGCACAATGGCGCAGTCGGTGTGTGAACTCAATGTATGGGACACATTAAGAAAATCACAGTGACGCTGATCATGAGCAGAGGTCTTAAAATGGCTGTGCTGAAAATTTGGTGAAAAAATTCCTAAAAATGACTGTTTTATAAGTCTGCATTGCGCAGTTCCTACGCACGCTTGTAAGTTTGCAAATTTTCAATATTTTCACTCCAGATTTTCAACATTGCCATTTTACCACACCTCCTTATGAGCACTGCAGCTGTCATTTTTCACATCTTGCCCAAAATGTGTTTCCGCCTATGTAGCGCACAATGGGGGTAACAACAAGGTCATGCTGACAATTTATTGTGCAAATACCAACAATCGCACAGGGCATTAGGGTAAAGCACCATACATGCCAAACACCACTGCAAATACCTGCAAGTGAACGTTCAGCATTGACAAATGCTTGTTTGAAACAAATGTGGTAGCACTCGATCTCTGTCCATCAGGAAATACAAGAATTAAGTTTTGGAAAGTCATCAATGATTACACTAGAATGAATTAAGATTGCATATATCATGTTTTGATGAACTGTGGTCTGTAGGAGCCTCCAGATTTCCTGATACACCTTAAAAGGAAAAGCAGATGCAGTGCTGAACTCTCACAACATAAAAGCACACCCAACAAAAATAATGACTACTTAAAACCAGCATGGTTAAGTTTTGTTATTTATTAAAGTGCAGGTGCTACATGCCACAGTGGCAAGTTACCAAATATACTTCAGTACCAGGCAATGATTCCACACACTGATGCTCCCAAAGTTACCGACCCACCATTACACCTACGTGAACAGCACCTCCCACTCCCCGAAAAAAATTGAAATGTCAAGAATTATGAAAACAAGCATAAGGGAATGCAATATCAACATATAAAGTGATGACTACCCCCTTTTTGATTCCCCTGCTCATGGTCTAGAAAGCATACTTCAGAACTGTTGCTCCTGAAATGTGAGACACTGACAAACAAAACATGGGAACATTGTTTTTATTTGTGCAACATTTTATTTTGATTTAACTTCATAGAATGTTAAGCATTTCTGCTGAAACGTCTCAATTTACAGTGAGGGACAGCTCCTTCTACATGTGGACAGTACCTTTTTATATTTGCTTGCATGCATGTGCAAGGAACATAGTGCCATCATCCAAGTTTTCGGAGGTGTGGCAGCCCTCTCCCAATTTAGGCAGTGTGTTTGCAGGCATGGCCGCAGTTCTCCAATGCCTGCTGAGCTGTCTATGACAGCTCCAAAATCCAGTGGCGTTCAGTTGAAAGGGGGAGCTACACTTCAGTGAGCAGCGATCAGATATTTCCTGCTCTGTGTGCGCCTCCCACACACACACACACACACACACACACACACACGCATACTGCGTGTTGCCCCACACGAACACACTGTAGCCAATGGGTGCCCAACTCTATGGGCTGTGCCATGCCCCACCCCAAAGCTTTCCATAGCCATGCTGGTCCACCCCAGCATGGCAACCCATGGTATAGCCGACGGGTGCCCAATCCCCTGTCGGCTCCACTGTCCTCCCCCAGATTACAGGGTGCCACGCTGGGAGCCCACCCCAGTGTGCTAATAGATGTTATGGCTGACGGGGTGCCCAACTCTGTCGGCTCCATGCCCCCAACCAGCCGCCCTTGTGCCACGCCTGGGAGAGCCCACCCCAGGGTAGGCAAACGCCCGCCGCCCTTGAAAAAAAACCTGCAATAAAAACTGTCCTCGGCACTTCTCCCTGCCCTCCCACAACCCCAAGACTCACCACGCACCCTGCCTCCCGACACACCCCCACCCCATACTTACCTCCGGACTCTGGCGCAACAATCTTCGGTGGACCGGGAACACGTCTGCCCTCTTCAAAGTTGACCGCGAACTAAGAAAATGCTGGTAAGCTGTATAATGGGATAGATAGGATTTTTTCAACTTTGTTGCATATCTCAGGCATTTTTGGAAATTTTTGCACCAAATTTTCAACATGGGGTTTTTGGGACCCCTTCTCATGAATGATGCCACTGTCATGGCGTTATTCTGGCCCGAAGGGGGATTTCGGAGTCACTGCGTGAAATCACCTTTCAGGACAGATTAACAAAACAACACTGCCAGTGTTCATAAGATGGGCTCTCAAGAAGCCCATTTTTAAAATTCGGTGGAAAAATTCCAAAAAATTACTGTTTTATGAGCATGCATTGCATAGTTCCTACGCACGCTCGTAAGTTTGTGAATTTTCAATATTTTCACTCCAGATTTTCAACATTGCCATTTTACCACACATTCTTATGAGTAGTATGGCTGTCATTTTACACATCTCACCCAAAACATGTTTCCGCCCATGTAGCGCACAATGGCGCAGTCGGTGTGTGAAATCAATATACGGGACAAATTAAGAAAAATCACAGTGACACTGTTCATGAGCAGAGGTCTTAAAATGGCTATGTTGAAAATTTGGTGAAAAATTCCTAAAATGACTGTTTTATGAGCGCATACTACATACTCAATGCACCAGAAGTTCACATGAATTTTCAATATTTTCAATATTTTCATTCCAGATTTTCAACATTGCCATTTTACCACACCTTCTTATGAGCAGTACAGCTGTCATTTTTCACATCTTGCCCAAAATGTGTTTCTGCCCCTGTAGTGCACAATGGCACAGTCGATGTGCGAAATCAATGTATGGGACACATTAATAAAAATCACACTGACACTGTTCACGAGCAGAGGTCTTAAAATGGCTATGTTCAAAAATTTGGTGAAAAAATTCCTAAAATGATTGTTTCTGGCTGGAAATGCGTTCTAGCGCAGTTCCTACGCACGCTCGTAAGTTTGCAAATTTAATATTTTCACTCCAGATTTTCAACATTGCTATTTTATTACACTTCCTTATGAATGGTACAGCTGCCATTTTTAATATGTTGCCCAAAATGTGTTTTCGCACATGTAGTGCACAATGGTGCAGTCAGTGTGCGAAAGCAATGTTTGTGACAGATTAAGAAAATCACAGTTACACTGTTCATGAGCAGAGGTCTTAAAATGGCTATGTTGAAAATTTGGTGACAAAAGTCCATAAAATGACTGTGTTACAAGTGTGCATTGCTTGAAGTTTCGCACCTAGTAAGTTCATGGACTTTGTAATATTTTCAGTCCAGATTTTTACCAGTGGCATTTTTCCACACTTCCTTATGAACAGTACAGCTGTCATTTTTCACAACATGGCCGAAATGTGTTTTCACACTTTCAAGCGCAGAGATGCGTGGTTGCTGTGGAAATCATTGTTTGTGAAGATAAAGAAAATCACAGTGACACTGTTCATGATCAGAGGTCCCAAAATGCCTGTGTTGACAATCTGCTGTAAAAATCCCCAAACTAATTACATTACGGGTGTGCGAGGCTGTTCTATGTACTTCACCAGTTTTTAATATTTTTACTGCAGATTTGCAACATTGCCATTTTTTACACCTCCCCATGAACAGTACAGCTGTCATTTTTTACATCCTGTTCAGAATGTTTTTGCACCTGTGGTGCTAAATGCCGTAGTCGCTGTGCATAAGCAGCTTTCAGCTAACAAACTGATATTGCCACTGTTCATGAGGTGGGGTCACAAAAAAACCATGTTGAAAATTTGGAATGAAAATACCAACGAATGCCTGAGGTATGAGGGTTTCCAACCATAACGCCCAACCCTGTAGAGAATGACAGGCATCAGGGGTGTGACTTGGGATTCTTGCCTGTAATGCTCATACCATTCCACACCTTGCAGCCAGTGAGAGGCATCGGGGTATGCCTTGGACTCTTCAGTCCCAAAGTTCACCCCATTCTCCTATATCGCACCCATCTCACCATATTTCCTGATGGAATGGGGTGCGCATAAGGGCCCCAAGACACACTGTGACACTTGTCAGTGTCTGCAGGGTGGGATGTGGTGAAATGGCATGGCTGTTATGCCTGATGACCCAAAGGCTCACCCCAATGCCTGTCACTCTCTGCAGGGTGGTGGTGGGGTTGGCTTCAGTTCAATACTTCACTGCCATTCCTATTACGCACCACTGCTATTGCCAGCAAGCAAACATTCGGCATTGACAAATGCTTGTTTCCATTTGTAGCCATAGGGAGGCAAGTGGTGTTTCATCCGACCTAAATTGCATATGACCAGATATTTGCTTGAATGTGACGGTCCACTGGTACCACTCCCAGTGAGGTAGTGCAAGCCCACCCAGCTCATGGGGTGTCTGAAGTTTATTTAGACTCAGTCTTGGAGGCTTAGAATGCCATAGAAATTTCCTTATGAGGGAATTCAGTTTGCAAAATAAGTTATTTTTTAGCAGAATTGGTATGTTTTGAAATAAATAAAATATTTTAGGGGCAATCATTATTTTAATAGAATTTACTTTTCCCAAAGCGATAGATTAATGTGACCCCAGCTTTTGAGCTCCAAGTCTGTGTCATGAAAAAGAGTATGATAATTTAACACACTTGACCAAGGCCATCTGGTGGGGGCTGCCTTTATTGGCCTGACAAAAGCCTTTGATACTGTGAACCACTCACTGCTACTCAAGCAATTATCGCTCACAGGGGTGTCGAATGATGCTGTCAGCTGGTTCAGAAGTTACTTAGAAGAATGTTTGCAGCAGGTCAAGATAACAAATGTCCTCTCTGAAAGGAAGCCAGTCTGTTCTGGAGTGCCTCGGGGGGGGTGGGGCCTTCTCTTCAGTATCTACTTGAATAACCTCCCACAAGCCTGCCACGAACAGATTCTGCTTTATGTGGATGATGCAGTGATTTACTCTAGTAACCCTGACCCTAACAGCCTCCAGGATAACCCTCAACACAGTTTCTCTGAAGTGGAAAAGTAGTTCAGCACTCAAAAACGGGTGCTGAACTATAAAAGGACCAAAGTGAGGCTTTTCAACAATGCCCACAAAAAACACAAGTCCAAACCCTTGTTCATCACAAACTGCACTGGCACCCCACTTGAACAGACTCACTCCTTCAAATATCTAGGGGTCACTGTTGATAGCTCACTCACCTACTCAGAACATACTGATAACACAGCTCAAGCTGTCAACATAAGGATTGGCCTATTAAACAGGCACAAGTATAGCCTCTCTTAAGAGGCACTAAGAATAGCAATTTTCAGTTCTGTCATTACCATCATCGATTATGAGCTGGTTGTTTATGGTTCTGCCTGTGCTACATCCCTTCACAGAATCACTGTTGCTCTTAAAGCATGCAGACTCCTTACTGGGGCTGCCTGCCTCACACACATATGTAATCTACATGCTCAGACTGGGTGGCTTCAATTATTTAACTGGATCCAATATCAAACCTGCTTACTTACCATGAAGGCACACCTTGGTTTGTTACCCCCTGGGGTCCAACAGCTCCTTAGCCCTTGTCACAGTACCTAACATACTCGCAGCTTGGCAACACAGGTCTTTACTGTTCCCAGCTGCTGCACCACCTTAGGTCAGAGGTCTTTTGCTTACAGAGCCCCCCTCTGGCTCAACCCCCTTGGTAGGGACATCTCTGCTGAGTCAAAATTCAGCCCTTTCAAACACAAACTCCAACACCATCTATTAGCAGACAGTACAGTGGCGTGAAAAAGTATTTGCCCCCTTCCTGATTTTCTCTGTTATTGCATATTTGTCACACTGGATGTTTTCAGGTCTTTAGAGAAAATGTAATATTAGATAAAGAGAACCTGAGTGAACAAATAACACTTTTTTTTTTTTAAATTTCACTTATTTAATGAAAAAAGTTAACCAACACCAACTGGCACTGTGTGAAAAGTAATTGCCCCTTACACTTAATAACTGGTTATGCCACATTTAGCTGCAATGACTGCAACCAAACACTTCCTATAATTCAATATCAGTCTTTCACATCGCTGTGGAGGAATTTTAACCCACTTTCCTCAGTAGAACTGCTTTAATTCGGTAACATTTGGTAGGTTTTCGAGCATGAACTGCTCGTTTCAGGTCCTGCCACAGCATCTCTATTGGGTTTAAGTCTGGACTTTGACTAGGCCACTCCAAAACTTTAATTTTACTTCTTTTTAGCCATTCTGATGTGGACTTGCTTTTGTGTTTTGGATCACTGTCTTGCTGCATGACCCAACTACGCTTCAGCTTCAGCTGACGGAAGGATGACCAGACATTCTCCTTAAGAATTTTCTGGTACAGAGCAGAATTCATGGTTCCTTTAATTATGGCAAGTCATCCAGGTCCTTAGGCAGCAAAGCATCCCCACACCATCACTCTCCACCACCATGTTTGACTGTTGGTATGGTGTTCTTACTGTGGAATGCTGTGTTTGCTTTACGCGAGATATTATGGGATCCATGTCGCCAAAAGTTCCACTTTGGACTCATCTGTCCATAGAACATTTTCCCAAAAGGCTTGTGGATCATCCAGGTGCTTCTTGGCAAATGAGAGACGCGCTTATGTTCTTCTTGGTTAGCAGTGGTTTCCACTTTGCTACTCTCACATGATGCCCATTTTTGCCAAGTCTCTTTCTGATTGTGGAGTCATGAACACTGACCTTAGCTGAGGCAAGAGAAGCCTGCAGTTCTTTGGATGTTGTTTTAGGATCCTTTGAGACTTCCTGGATGATTTTACGCTGCACCCTTGTAGTAATTTTGGCAGGCCGCTTCCTCCTGGGAAGATTCACTACTGTTCCAAGTGTTCTCCATTTGGAGATTATGGCTCTCACTGTGGTTCAATGGAGTCCCAGAGCCTCAGAAATAGCTTTGTAATCCTTTCCAGACTGATAGAGGGCAACAAATTTTTTCTGATCTTTTCAGGAACTTCCTTTGATCATGATATAATGTGCTTGTTGAATCTTTGTGCTGGCAATGTGACTCTGATGGTAGGGTCAAAATAAGTGAGGTTTATATTGAGCAGGCTGGCTGTAATCAAGCCTGGCTGTGTTCAATCAGCTGACTCTAATTATCCCTTTAATTGGGTTGATTTAACTAGGGGGCAATTACTTTTTCACACAGTGCCAGTTGGTGTTGGTTAACTTTTTTCATTAAATAAATGAAATAAGTAAAAAAAAAAATGTGCTATTTGTTCACTCAGGTTCCCTTTATCTAATATTATATTTTGTCTAAAGACCTGAAAACATCCAGTGTGACAAATATGCAATAATAGAGAAAATCAGGAAGGGGGCAAATACTTTTTCACGCCACTGTATATGTGTCCCTCTTCCACCCTCCACCGATTCTCTTCTCATGCCACCTCTTTTGCCACTTCTTCCCCTCCTTCTCCCTATGTTTCTCTCTCTTACCTCTCTCCCTTCCATCTTACTCTCTCGCTCTCTTGGGTTTTCGACAAGGCCTGCTAGGCTGCCCCCTCTCCTGACTAAACACCACCTCTTCTGCTTATACTATGAATTTGTCTTTCTCCCCCTCACTTCACCAGCATTCTCCCATTCTCTCAGCACTCATTCAATTTCTCTCCTTCCACCTCCCCATCCTCTCATCTCTCTATCCCATTACCTCCTTTGCAACTCCGCTCCTTCCCTCTCCACCTCCTGTGCAACTCATCTCCTTCTCCCTCTTGTTTCTCCCATCCCCACCTTACACCCCATTACTTTCTCTCCTAGATTTTGACAAGGCCTCCCTAGCTACCCTCTCTTCTAGCCCACTCTACTGTTATATTGAGCAACATCCAGTGCTATTTTGATTGTTTTTAATGTATTCATTTGTATCAGTTATATATTTGATGTCTGCCATTTACTTATCTATTGTTCACCTTGTTTTGTTTTTGTATTAGTGATGAGGGACCTTTGTAAATGAGCCGTATTGCTCAAAGGTGTTGTAATCCAAGACTCAATAAATACATAAAAATGAATTCACCAGTGGGTCTAGGTTCATGGAGACCTGTAGGCCTAAGCATGTTAGCTGAACCTTGACGCAATTGTTATCAAATATTTCTGTAAGGTTTTGCTAAATAAATAGCGTGGGACTAGGACATAATGCTTGGTATTTGTCCCAATTCAACTGTAGACCTGAGATGGATTCAAACTGGGAAAGCAATTTTTTTAAGGGTGTCATAAGATTGCATTGGTTTAGAGATAGTCAAAAGCAGGCCATCAAAAAATACAAATGTTTTATGCATATAGGAGTTGATTTTAAAACCTGTTAGACTTGGATGTTCAGTGATGGCCCTGATTAGCTGTACAATGGCAAGTATAAACAGGTAGGGGGACAGGGAACAGCATTGTCTAGTACAACATGCTAAAGGGATTGGATGGGAAATCAGGCCGTTATTGAGGATCTGTGGAGATGAATTCTTATAGAAAAAAAGAGACCCAGCTACTAAAGTTACCCCTACACCCAAAATCATCTAAAGTCATAAACATATAGTTCCAGGAAAAAGAATCAAAGGTTTTAAACAAATCTAAAGGAAGTACAAGACAAGATTATTTAGCTCTGTTTGCATACCACAACACATGTAAGAGTCTTTTTGCACAGTCAGTCCCAGATCTTCCTTGTGTGAGCTCAACCTGTTTTTTCCCAATCAAGTCACAAATAATTTATTTATTATTTGTTTTTGTTGAATTTTGTTGACCTGGTAAGTCCATTGGACCTAGAAGTCCCTTTTTCAGGGGTGACTTGGGGGGGGGATACAGATGCTAAGCAACTGAAACTGAACCAGATTAAGCTGTTGGTGGTATTTTTAGTGAATGAGGGAAATTTGTTCAGGACACCAGGGAACTTCCCCTACTCTTTTTGATAAGTGCCATGGGATCTTTTAACATCCACCTGAACTACCACTAATCCAGGCAGATGGGACCTCGGTTTAATGTCTCATCTGAAAGATGGCACATCAGAAGTGCAGCACCCCTCTCATGCTGCACTACAGTATCAGTATTGGAATATTAACCCAAGTGCCAGATGTGGGAACTGAACCCACAGCCTTCTGATCTCCCGGCCTCAGAGGCAAGTGTGCTACCTACAGTTTCATTTTTTATGACCAGGTGAGCCCGCTGAGCCCCAGAGGTCCCTGTTTCATGGGTGACCCAGAATTAGTTACAAAAAGGAGACAAATACAGCAGTGTACAAAGAACATGGATAAAAAAATACAGCAGAGAAACAATACATCATACATTGGGTTTGACATGAGACCAAAGGGGGCCAACCCATTCAGGTTACAGTCAGGCCATACCACCAGAGGAATTTGTTGCAATACACTGTTGGGGGTAACAATAGGGGAGTAGGTTGCAAGGTACCCTGTGTGCAGAGCCTTCATGAATAGGGGGACATAGTAGGATTGATTAAGACTAGCGAAGGGGATTAAGGAGGTGATTCACAGAGTCTGGAGGGGATCAGGGAATGTAAGGGGACAGGAGAGGACAGTAGGTTAAAAACTGTAAAAGATAATTGCATAGGTACAAGAGTATAGTGGATTTCCATTCAGTGGCAGAAGCAGACACTGGCATCTAGTAAGTAAGCATGGAGCTCTTTTCTGAATATTTCTAGGGAGGGGGCATCCTATAGGCAGGGAGGGAGCTTGTTCCAGAGGAGAGGGGCAGCCATGGCAAAGGATTTTCTGCCAGCCATGGTCTGCACCCTAGTTATATACAGGAGATTTCACCCAGAGGTATGGAGAAGCCTTGCTGAGTACTTGGAAACCAGGCGACAGGCCAGGCAGTCAGGGGGATGGCCGCATATGAGCTTGTAAGAGTTGCATAGCAAGGGGTACTGAAGGTGACCATCAGCGGAAGGCCAGAATAGGGAAGCAAGAGCTCCACAGTCGTGTCGCTGTTCATGAGACCGAGAGGCAAATCAGGCTACTTTGTTGTATAGAACCTGAAGTCTGTAAAACTCTTGTTTTGCCGTTCCCTGCAGAATAGGAGCAGGAAAGGTTAGAGCTGGGAGGAGAATGCTGTTAGTGATGGTTATCCTGGCCTCAGGAATGAGTTGGTCATTCAGACAGTCACAGTAGACCGAGTCTGTGGTGCACTATTTTTGTTATCTGATCTATGTGAGACTTCAGTGTAAATCCCTGGCCCAGAGTTAATCCCAGGTATTTTAGGGAGCTCACCACCTCTATGTGGCCACCTGATATTGAGACCAGTGGCAGTAAGGAACTCCTGTCTAGACCTAGGGTTCTTAGTCCAAAAAACATAGTCTTGGTCTTGTTGGTGTTTAAGACCAGCCTGTTCACAGAGAGCCAGGCTTCCAACCCAGCAAAGTTTGCCTGGAGCTGGGGCCCAAGGTCAGCTGGATTGTGCTGAGATCTGTATATTACAGCATCATCTGCATATTGGATGACCGAGCTGTCCCCACAGTGGTTACTCAGGTCATTGACAAATAATGAGAAGAGTAGGGGGGCCCAGTATGGATTCTTGGGGTACCCCTTCCTTAGGAAGAGAGGATCAGATAACACATTTTTCCATCTGATGTGTTGGGAGTGGCTAAGGAGGTAGCTGTCAAACCAAGTAAGAGAGTGCTGGTCCAAGTCAGTTGTGGCCAGCTTGGTTAGGAGGAGCTTGTGGTCCACTAGGTCAAAGGCCTTGGACAGACTGATAAACACCAACCCAGTGGGGAGACCTTTGTCGATAGCACCTAGTACATCAACCGAGAATTTGATGAGGGCAGTATCAGTTCCATGATTCAGCCTAAAGCCATGTTGAGTGGAGGTTAGTAAATGGTTGGTCTCAAGGTAGTCACAGAGTTGGCTGTAGACTAACCTTTCCTGTATCTTGGCCAGGGCACAGAAAAGCGATATTGGTCTGTAGTTGCCTATGGGTTCCCTGGGACCTCCCTTTTGGATCAGGACCATGTAGGCCTGCTTCCAGGTTTGAGGTACAGCTCCATTGAGTAGGGATCTGTTGATTAGCCAGGTAACAGGTAATGTGATGGCAGCAGCCACAGCCTTTAACAGCCTTGGGTCTAGGCCATCAAGTCCTCCAGGGCCTTTAGCTTTAATGGCCTTGAGGAGAGGGATAACCTCCTTGGCCTTGCAACTCTCAGGAGAAAGAGCGGCCAGGAGGGGGAATAAGCCTCCTGGCCCAGGGGCCCATGGGAAAGGGGATAGGAGACTGGTTTTATAGCTCTCCGGGTTGGTGAAGTGCCCATTGAAGGTAGGTGCAATGTCAGGACAGTTGTTAAGCATCTTGCCATTGACCTCAATAGGTCCTAAGTCAGACTTGCCATTGCCTTTAATCAGGTCATTGATGTGGGACTAAAAGGCCATAGGGTCAGCAAGATTAATTTGCTGGAGCTGTTTGACATAGTCGATTTTTGCCATCTTGGTAGTACATTTGCACTTGTTACTTAGGGTTTTATAGTATACTAGGTCAGCATGCCGGGCAGAAGTTTTGTACTTCTTCCATGCCTTGTTACGACACACCATCAGAGCTTTTAGCTCAGGGGTGATCCATTTGCAGCAACTGTCTTTGGCCCAGAGTTTCCTAGAAGGGGCAAACAGGTTGGCTGCTGCTATGAAAGAGTTCTGGAAGTAGTCCAGGGCTTCATCCAGGGTTGGGAGGAGCTGAACAGGGCTCCAGTCAAGGTTGCCAAGGTACTCATTGACAGTATCCACAGAGAGTTTAGAGTAGTCTCTGGTGGTGAGTATTCTTGGAGGAACCCGGGGCAATCTAGTCTGCCCTCAAAATCTTCATAAACTACTTCACTTCTATCACCAACAGGCATGCCCCCCTCAAGCAAATGAGCATCAAAGGTCAACATGCCAAATGGTTAACGAGATAGCTCAGAGCACTCATGAGTGCAAGGGATACAGCCTGAGGCTACTTCAAATCCTCTAATCTCACTGAGGACTGGCTAGGCTTCAGAGCTCTGCATGACAAATGCAAGAAGGAACTGAAACTGGCAAAGAAGTTTCTAAGGGATCTGCAGGCCTCAAATTTATCTGACCCTAAAAAATTGTAGTCCCAAGTCAATGCCCTGTTCAAAGGTAAAAACTCTCTTAGGGATACTGACTTAAAATGGAATGGCATCCGGTTCAAAGACCCGTCCAAAAGCCACTAATGGAATTAATGAGTATTTTTCTGATCTGAACAAATACAGAAATCCACTGGGTGATCCCACCACCCAGCAGAACACAACTGATGTGCCAGGTCAACGACCGCAGTTCCATCTCAAACTCATCTCTCGGAAAGATGTCTTCAATCATCTGCTGAAGGTAAATGCCATGGTTGGAACTGACAACCTCACTCCTGACCTCTTAAGACTAATTGCCCCTGTCATAGCCTCACCCATTACCTGGATGAATAATAAATCTCTACTTGAAGGAAGTGTACCCTCCCTGTGGAAAGTGGCATTTGTCACACCAGTGCATAAAGGTGGACTCCAGGAGCCAGTTGAAAATTACTGGCCTGTTTCGATCCTTCTAACACTCAACAAAATTCTAGAGAGGTTAATTTGTAACCAATTACAGGACTATCTTGAGAGGTATAATGTCCTAACCCCTGAACAGCTAGGCTTTAGGAAGCATCATGGGATGGAGGCAGCTCTTGTCAGCCTGACCAGCTCTGTCAGAGCTCCACAGACCAAGGGCACCTAGTTGGTGCAGTCTTTGTAGACCTCACAAAGCTCTCGATCTGGTAAACTACCAACTGTTAATCAGTAAGGTGGAATTGTTGAGTCTTGATGACCGTTCCTGAAAATGGTTTACAAGTTATCTTGAGGGCAGATCTCAAATAGTAAGGTGGCGAGGTGCTCTATCTGATCAACGGCCCATCCTAGACAGAGTTCCACAAGGCTCCATCCTGGGGTCTTTATTATTTTTGTTATTCATAAATGACCTCCCACAACATTCTGGAGGGACCAACATCAGTCTATATGCTGATGATGCAGCAATCTTTAGAACTGCTCCGGACTCCGCTAACCTGAATGAGCATCTAGGCAAAGACCTCTGGTCACTTGAGAAATTGCTCAGCTCCAACAAACTCATTCTCAATGGGAAAAAAAAACTAAAGCTATGTTGTTTGGGCCAAGGAATCTGGGCTTGAACCACTCTGCAAAGCCTTCACTTTGCCTCTCTGATTAAACAAAGATTGAGTGGTCAAATTCACTAAGTACCTAGGTGTCCACCTTGACCAAGATGGCTCCTTTAAAACCCACATTAGGTACCTAACCAAAACAATTATTCAGAAGGTAGGCCTTTTGTACCAGTTCAGTCCCTTCCTCACCACAGTGTCCCGGACTAGAATTGCTCAAAGCACCCTTCTCCCTACCTTCTCCATGGGGCCCCCATGCTACACTTGCTCAGGGACATGGAACTGCAGATGATTAGGTCCCTGTATCACAGGATAGCCAGGTTCACCAGCTCAGCTCGGTCCCATGACCACCATTGTCTGGTTCTCGGGTCCCTTAGGTGGCCGTCACTAGAAGGAAAACTGAACTACCCCTTCCTATGCCTGGCCTTCAAAATATTACAGAATTGTACTCCCCCCAGCCTCAAAAATGTGCTGCAGCCGAAGCTATGTAGCTGAACCCTGAGGTCCTCAGAACGCAATCTGCTCCAGATGCCAACAGTTAGGACATCTGGTGAAGCGCGATCCTTCTCCACATCCATTCCCTCCCTATGGAACTCGCTCCCTTCCTGTATCCAGTCTTCTACTTCCCTGAGAGATTTCAAAAAGCAGCTTAAGTCGCACCTACTGAGTTCAAGCCAATGTTATTGTAACAAATGATAAGGTCCTTGTCCTTTGGACAGGAACCTGGGTGTACTCAAATTGCACAGTGTCTCTTGAAATATAATGCAAAGTTTGCCTCTGACTCCCTGTAACTGTTTGTAACTATGTTGCTCATAAGCAATGTGCTGCAACTGACTAATATTTTGTACATTTCCTGTTCTTTGACCTGTCTCAATATGTATTATGTTTAAATGTATTGCCTATGTTTACCTGTAATTAACTCCAGGTTGCCCCTGAAAAGGGACCTCTGGTCTCAGTGGGCTTACCCAGTTACCAAAATTTTAATAAATTAATACAGAAAACAGGTGAGTAGTTGCTCAAGGCATCCTCCATGATGCCAGCCACCAGAATGTTAGAGGGGTGGGACACCAGTGCCCAGTCAAGGATCGTGTGCTTCCCGGTATTGTAGTTGGCCCTGGTCTTTTTGGTGATAATTTGCTGCAGGTTTGCATCTAGGAGTGAGGCCCTGAGGGCCTGCTCCATGTCCTGGGCCCAGTTGAGATTGAAGTCCCCCAGTATTAGGAGTTCTGAGGAAACCTCCTCAGCAACAGCCTTGGTCAGTGTCTTCAGGTCTTGTAAGGCCACCTTAGAAGGGTTGTAGAGGCAACCAATGGTTAGGTGTTTAACATGGCCAAGGGTAATTCTAACAAATACCGACTTGCTACCATCGTGCTCAGAGCCAGGGAGGGGGGACTAGAGCTACTTCTAGTGAATCTCTGATGTAAATGAGTACCCCTCCCCCTTTTTGCCTTTACAGTCCTTCCAGAAGGAATTGTAGCCAAGGACTGCTAGCTCATGCAACAGGGTATGTGGCTTCAGCCAGGTTTCAGATATGGCCAGTATATCTGGTTTATAGAAAGCCATCCATCCCTGAACTTTGTGAATTTTAGGGTGGAGGCTACAGACCTTGATGTGGGCTATTTTTAGTCCCTTGAATGACGTCCAGTGCCGATCCTGGGGGGAAGAGAGCCAAGGGTGATGTTGACAATCTGAGAACCAGGGTTAGTCTCAATGTCACCTGCTAGGAGCAGCAGTGTGGGTAGCAGGCATAATACTGAGAAAGTTAGTGAGAGTAGGCCCATAAGACCATACCTTCCATAGAAGTGAAGTGCCAGACAGCAGACCCCCTTTTCAGAGAACACGTGCATCACAAGTAGTTTCTGCAAGCCCTGTATGGCAGGATCAAATCAAATCAACTTTATTTTTATAGCATCTTTCAAAACCAAGACGCTGCACATAAAATCAAATATAAATGTCAGATAAAAGATTAAAACAGTAAATAGCTGATTTAAATATTGTCAGGGACAGATAAATTAAATAAATGTTTTCAGTTCAATTTTAAACTTATCAATGGTCAGGCATTCTCTTAACCAATGAGTTAGAGAATTCCACAGGGTTGGAACTGAGAAAGAGAAAGCATGGGCACCAGATGTTTTTAGCTGCACCCTAGGAATTTCTAGCAATCCCTCATCAGTGGATTAGAGCTGACGGAGGGGAGAGTATGTTACCAGGAGGTCTTGCAGGTAAGCAGGTTCCTGTTCATGTAGTGCTTTAAAGGTTAGCAAGTCAACCTTAAAGGTGATCCACCATTGAACAGGCAGCCAGTGCAGCTCGTGTAGCACAGGCGTAATATGACTGGACCTAGATATCTCAGTCAAAGGCCTAGCCCCGCATTCTGCACCAGGTCAGTAGAGTGTAGTGGGTGGGCATCTGAACTGGTATCTCAGGTTCGGGCTTTCAGGCCCAGCCATACATATGAGCCTTTCAACCCCCAAGAAGGACAGGATGAGAAGTGCTACCAGAAGAATTCCTCGATTGGGCTGCCCCATTGGGGATTTACCTTTCTGCATGTGGGAGTGGCTAAAGGAACTAAGACAGTCCTCTGGGCCCTGGGGAGCCATTTCAGGGGGAGAGGCAGCCAAGGTGCCTGGGCCATAGCTCATAGAGGTGGAGTGCTTTGACTAGGCCTAGTGATTTGTCAGCCTTGCAAGGTACCTGGTAGCTTCAAATTTAACGTTAAAGCAACCTGGGGTAGTTTGCAGCAGTAATCAGCCTTAGAATAATATTGCCAGTGACAGTCAGCAGTTATGGCATAAGCTTACTGCAAAAAAATTTAACAAAATGTAGTGCAGCTGTCAGCTGAATACTTGTAAAGATACAGGTATATAACAATGATAGGATGAAGCACGGCTCTTATCTGAATAAAACAAAGAGATTTGAGTACAACATATTATACAACAGCATGCCAGAGCAAGAGACTAGGGTCCAGAACATGTGTCTATATCAGCTCCAAAGTTTGCACTGTGCACACAAGCATATAAAGGAGCTGGGTATGTTACAATCAACTCCCCATTCATTTTTACAATTGCGGAACTGCGGATGAACTATCTGTAGCCTGAAGCATACCCTGCAAATGACATTACAGGATACCGCACCCCATGGCACCTAGGATACTTCAGAAGCCCAGAGGGTGGCATGTTACACAGGGGAATAGGAGAGAGTGTGGACTTGCAGCAGCGTATGATAGCAGGAAGATACAGCATTGACAATTCCCTCTTCAATTTGCCAGGGACATACATACAGCTACATACACTGGTGGATCCACTGCTAGCATGGTGCCCCAATGCATGGTACAGAAAGTTGGGTCATTCCAGAGTGCAGATCCCCAGCCTGGATTCAGTGCAGCCAATGGCTGACCATGGCAGGGTGTGGAGGGTAGTGCCAGTCTTTGCAACAGGTTGGGTATGGGGGAGTGAGGGTGTCTGTGTACAGGGGTGGTGGGTGGGAGTCCTCTAGACTATGGATATGGACCATGGTTTCTTCTAATGCAATCGGGTCTAGGAAGAAAACCTACACTATGAAGCTCTTCAGGGATAGAGTTGGCTAGATTGGGGATGGAGAGGGGTACCTCTAGTCCACCAGGGCTGCCAGGCTGCTGTACACCTGGGTACACATCTGCAGCCTGTCTGTGGGTGGCTGGCCAGGTTAGGCCAGCTATTTATGGCCTAACTGTGGACTGCAGTGTTCTGGACTGTGAGAGGTACCTTCCCACTGAATATGCTGCAGCATGGCATATGCATAGGATTGCCCCCTTGACTTGGATGACATACCATTTGTGTGTGCCGTGGCCCATTTCCTTGTGGCCCGCACATCCTGCAGATTTGCATATTGTGCTGTTGAGCATTTTTGAGTTCTGCAGCACATCTCCCTTTTCTACCAGGATGCACTGTGTATCCTCTTTGAGTATGGGGGCCCTAGACTAGTAGCCTGAATACATTTATACAAATGATAAAATCATGACACCACTGAAAACAAGATATTGAATCTAATCCGGGACAGCCTCAGTAAATATAGTGCAAAAATGTGTAAAAGAACATCCCTGTGATAATGAGATGTAGCATTTCCCCTGCCCTATCCAGGATACAAAATATAGGATAAGAAATATTCAGTGATCCCAGACCCAAATAACCATTTCTCTGTAATAAGCCCTAATTTTCCCTGTGTTTTCCCCACAACGGCAGAATCAAATCCCTGTAAATTTTTCCATAAGCTGCTGGTTCTTTATTTATGACTTTGTTCTTTATTTATCATATCAGCAGCCTTTTATTAGGAAAAGAGCTCTGATTTGCTGCTCAATATTAATATTACATGTCACAATGGCCTTGGAATAATTTGGATTTATATGCTATGCATAAGGTAGAATGGGGACTATATGAAATAACAAGTATAAAGCTAATTATTTCATGAACTACACTCAAAATTAACAATCACAAGTCAGACAATCTTTCAAAAGATACTAGTAATGCCTATAAACAAATGTATTGCAAATATAGATATATGTATATACACAAATGCTATTTTACATCTTACAGTTGTTGGTTTTCAGACAAATTCTCAGACTTTTTTCTGTCCACCTGATGGAATCTTGAATGAGTTAAGTTAATGTTATTATTTTATCAATGCTCTGATCTGGCAACTCAGTAAATACATACTCAGTATATCATATTACAAAATGACAGAAAACAGTCTTCTGTTTGCAGTTGTTTGATCAGGAATTTTATTAATAGTGTAAGTTCTTTATGACACATCTATGTTGGTCCAATAAAAGGTATTAAATCATTTGCTTCTGTATCAGTCATGGTTTGTCAGCAGTTTATTCATTAGATGAGGTCTCCCTTGTCTAGAGTTTGACTGTTTCTCCACTCCTCCCCCAAACACACACACACACACACACACACACACACCTCTCTCTCACACACTCACACTCTGTCTCTCCCCCCTCCCTTACTAAAATAGATCTCAGTAGCTCTTATCTGTTATGTTTGGAACGCCGTTTATGTCAAAAAGAAATTTATGTATTTAGTCTGAGTAGTTCACTGAAGACCTGGCATTTATCAGATAGGTCTTGAAAGGTTAAAAACAGTGTAAATCTTAACAAAATTTGCTGAGAAAGGGTAACATTTATGAGGTATGAAACTTTCTTGAAAGATACTCATCCCCAACTGAATTAGTAGTAAACATATTTAAATGCAAATCATTTAAATGTGCAAGCTTTTGGATTTCAAAGGGGGTATAAACAAATCTCCAGTTTAATAGGCAACCAATGTTTAACAAGCTGTTTCAATTTTCTAATGGTCATCAAATAAGCAGCTTGGAGTTATGTCTCCAACATTCTAAACAGAAAGAAGAGATTTTTTTTATTTTAGTTGTCATAGTGATTTGTAGATGTGGAAGTGTACATTGAAATGTCCAAAAAATGAGTTCCACAGAACTCCATTTTCAAGTGGCAGATGGCAAAATGGCTGTAGGCTCCGCCCACCGCCATAAAAACATAATTTGACCTGAGAGACCCAGGACCTGCAGCTTTTGATGGACTTGTTAGCATCTTAATGTATTTTGTATAAAAGTGCAATGTCTACATTTTTTTATTAAGATAAATTAGTATCTGTTTACTTTTAATAGGAGTCCCCAGTCCTTTAACATTCCAGGAGGCAATTTTATAGGGATGCATAGCTAAGTGATGGAGATCTGACACAGCTAATTAGCACTCAGACTATCAAATGTAATCAGTAAAGAACTCAAATAAAATAGTCTGTGACTTAACAAGTTAAACTACAACTGCTACCTTAACAAACAGAACTCTTCAAATAAATACATTTTTTTTCCTTTCCACTAAAACAGCAAAGGCAATATACAGCTAACAATAAACTGGGCTAAACAATTAAAGATCCTTGCAGTATATAACTATATGTTTGAACCCTACAGTTTGTATTTAAAGAAGGACTTGGGCTAATATAGTGAAGTAACTAATACGGCAGCGGGAAGTAACACAAAACCAGTAGGTTGTAGTCTATTGTGTAGCCAGATGTCCACTGAATAGAAGTTTAAAGTAGGATTGGCACAGGGTACTGGAGTAGTGGTAACTGAGGGAGCGGGGTGAGATTACCTTTCCCTGTATGTTCAAATAAAGTTGCTCTTTTTGACATTACTAGAGCAACCATTAGAAAATAAGTAGGTTGCAATACATATGACAATTGGGTGCTCTTCAGATACATTATGTAACAGCAACATTCAGGAGTCATCAGAGGAGCATAAATATTAACAATACAGGGACAGTACAGGCATAGACATAGACACCACACATAAAAAATAGAAGGGAGTGAGAGCAAAATGAATATACAAACATATAAAATTGCCAGCAGATACAGGCCATTTGGTCTGTCTAGTCTGCTTAAGTGTGCAGCACTTCAGTCCATTAGACCACAGCTGCTCCCTCCCTCATATGCCCTCATCCCATCTCATGCCCATAGAAGAGAAGATAGCAGGAGGTCTTTCTGTTCCAATATCTTATAAGCCACTGCGCATGTATTCATGATCCTTTACTGCTCACAACAGTGGACAGATTACTGCTGTCAGTTAGCCAGCACATGAGAGCTAGTAAGCCATTACAAAGCATGTTAAGGTGGAGTGGCAGTGCCATTGCTCAGACTGATATGTCATTCTCATCAGACACACATACTTACTTCATCGGAGCATAGAGATCCCCGATGGTTAAAACCTATATGGGCTAAGGCATTTATAATGATATCCATTACTTCACCTCCACAATGTTAAAGGAAGAATCACAGACCAAGATAAGGGAAGGTACATATAATAAGATCAGAGAACAGGGGAAGGAGAGGAAGGAAAAACAACACATTCATCCATGTATGTCTCCCCAGGAGACTCCTATGCCTCGCTTCACTAAGCAAAATGCCAAGAAACCTTAAATTAATCATTCAGCAATAGCCATATAGGATTATAGCCTACATAAAGAAGCCAGTAGTGGTTATAGAGATCACAACATATGCAGCAATATCAACAATAGATCAGAGTGCAAGTACAGATCCGGTGACATCGAAACCTGATGTAGATCAGTGGAGCTAGAAGCAACTGAAATACAATGCAGTCAACTGAATGCAATTACTAAACTTTTACTTCAAGCAATTCTGTACTGCAAACCATAAACCAAACAGTTGACAGGCCCCTACATTGGAAACATGCTGCAGTATGAGCTGTGCCTCAGGAGGAAGCAGTGTTAGAACAATGTACATTTTCTTAGGAGCAGTTCCTTTTGGGGGTCCAGTTTCTGGAGGGATGGCTGAGCTCACTACTCCAGAGTTAATTAGATCCACTTCCGTCTTTACTTCCAGCTCGGGGGAGACTCTGGCATATGAGGTGCAGGTTCTCTCTGTCTCTACTATGGTCTCTTGTCTTCAGATATTTCTATCGCTGAGTGGGTCATGGAATATTGGGACGTTGAGCTGGGTGCCTAATCTTTCCTTGGATTTCTGGGTGACAGGAATGCTGCTCATGGTCTTGGACAGCCTCAGAATAAAGGTGATGGGGGGAAGGGTTAGAATGCTATAAGGGACGAGTTGCAGTCTGTTCAGCAGCTAGAGCCGAAGCATAGTGCTGAGGTCTGTCTGTACCAGCATGGCAGTCATCACTTGTACATTCTGATCTGGACTGGACATGCACTGAATCTGAAAGCTGGTGGTTGAACTGACCTGAGGGTGTACTTGTTAAATGAGCTTCTCTATACCCTTGAATAAAACACCAAACATCATTAAGCGAGTTACAATTAATAGTTTTCCCCTTCATATCCTGAATTACCAGAGTGGCTGGATATTTAAAATAATATTGTTGTCCAGTGGCTTTCAGCTGCTGAAGCGACTACAATACAGTATGGATTATGGTTATGTTAATGGTCTGTTAATCACCTTCTAGGAGGTACTGTGGCACAAGGTGTAGCTGAGTGTCACATGCCCCAGAGGGTGATTAACTGACCATTAACATAATCCCTGGGAGTGCCTTATTGCTATTATAATAAAAAACATTTTTAAACAGTGTTAAACCTTGTTCAGCATATGGCTAAGCTGTACATGTATGTTAATAAAAGATTAACATAAGGCTGTTAGAATGTTTGCAGCCAATCAGAAAGCTCCATTTCTCAGACCCTTTTTATAATTTCAAAAAACCCTTTCCTCCTTCCCACAATTTCAGCAGAGAAATCTTGAAAGATTAATATGCACTCGCCTCTCTAGGTCAATGTATTCCTCTCTCTAGATAACTGTAAGATTTCTTATTTGACAGAAAAACTCAAGAAGTAGGCAATGATGGGTCTGGGTCTCTGATTTTGGACTTTGGGACCCAATGACCTGTGTGTCCACTCGATTTCTAGAGGCCATGACTACTGGTAGCTCAATAGTTCTGGTATAAAGGTCTGTAGGAAAGTTACCATGTTGCTCCCTTTGGCATCTTCAGGGACCCCCAAAATTCTAATGTTGTTGTGCCAGCTCCTATTTTCTAAATCATTGACTTTTTCCATTAAAAAGGTTATTTGTTTAGATTGTCTTTGGGTAAGCTGCTTTAGGTAGCCAACTGCTGAGGTGAGCTCAGATATTTTGGTACTGTTGACGCCAATATTAAAAAACATTTCTTCATTTTGTTTAGATAATGTGGCAGTTGACAATTTGACATCAGATAAATCCAGCTTGATATCCGACAGCATAACTTTTGGTTGTGAAGTGTAATCCTTGTTGGCAAAATTAGAATAAAAAAAGATCTGGATCCAGCACAGCCAACCTCAGTTTAAACAGAAATACTCATAAAGGGAGTAGCCCACTACCAATTAATGCAAAATTAGACTGAAACAAATTGGTAGCAACCGAGCCCACTCACCAAAAAGATTTTTTTTTAAATAGGATTTTTTTATTCTCCTCATATATAATATTGCTTTGTATACAGACACTTGTATCTGGATAAAAATAATAATAGTCACAAGTAACTTACATTCACTATTCACCAGTCAAAGAAAAATCCATTAAGTTTTAGCTACAGTATTAATTTATATTGCCACACAAAATGTCTTCTTACCCCAAATATTTCGCTCTTTCACCATTGTCTGCATTTTAGAGTTTCTCAACAGACCATATTGTGAAATATATAAACAACCTAGTTATTTCAAAATAACCTCTCCATTGTGTTATAACACTAGAACATGCACTATCCCTAAAGTCGATTTCTCATTTCTATATAAACAAAAGCACCGATGATTATAAAGTGACGTCATTATTCAAATAATCCTTAGCCAATAGCCACAACCAAAACAATTTTTTGAAATTATACCTACTTTCCATTTTCTCAATTTACTGCAGAGTGCCCTGTTCAAAATAACAAAAAACATGTATTCTAGCATTTTCGCTAGCACCCCAGTTGGTTAAAGTTTATAATAAATCCCAATATCTTACACATTTATTAAACGTTATAAAGTTGCTCATACTTGCTTTAAATACATTTGCTTGTACGTTTCCTGAATTCAATCTGAAAAACAAAGTACTGCTTTCAACACTATGTGATTTCAGGTGTCCTCTGTTAGTTAAGTATGACGCAACTTTCTAGTTACAAAAAAAAACTATTGTTTTACCACAATAGCCATTTAATTTCTGAATCTTTGAACATTTCTGGGATAGTGGTTTTCAAAAGTCACAGTACTCACTTTTAAAGGATTGCAAAAAGTATTTTGGACGCTCTCCTGACCCCTGCTCTCTCTTTTCCTGGAGGTGCTCCATTTTATGCTCATGCGGTTAAAAAAGACTGTTTCTGCTTGGGAATCAGGTGTGGGGAGGTGCCCATGGTCATATGACCAATACGCTCACACCCTGTGCACCCGACCTGCACTACAGCACCCAACAACAGACTACAAATATCTGCAGGGCATCCCAAAAGCATCCTTATTGTTTTAAAAGCTATTTCACCTATTAATATGTTAAACTACTTTGTTTAATAACCTGTCTATCCTTTTCATATGTAAAGGAATGTTTTCTTTATCAAAGACTGCTGGTCCATAACATATACTGATGGGAGGTCAAAAGGGGTCATAAGCATCTCCCAGGTGAAGTATGGGCTGAACAGTGGAAAAAACTGGTGCCGTATCAAGGAATAACATTCTTAAACCTATATGATCTCATGCTGGGGATTATACACATGGCAGATTGTGAATAACCAGTGCAGTGATTCATATGCTGTTCCTTAAATGGACCATTACCCATTATCCTAGCAACCACTGTAAATTCCAAACAGTGCATTAAAGGATTGGTCACCAGTCTACACAGTCATTCAAGCTAGACATGAGGTTGGTTGCATTAAATTTATGTATATAATGTGCCTCTCTCCTAAGAATGTGGGTTCTAAAATCACTTCTCCTGGGATTCGGTATTACTTTTTCCTAATCCAAAAAATCTTAAGTACAGTAGTTGGTGTCTCTCCTCAATAAAATGCCACACCACTGGTGAAGTAATATCTGAAAATCTTATATCACTTTTATGTTCACCTATGCATGTTTTCAACACTCTCTGTCTTACCTATATATATTTTTATCACATGGACATTTCAGAATATATATTACCCCTTCACTCTGGCAATTAATACACTGTTGGATAGTGACATCCTCATCCCTGAAGGTGTTCCTAATTTTCTTTACCCACTAGGTGTTATTACAGTGGGTGCCATGTCCACACTGGTAATTTCCTGTTATGTCTATTGCTGACATGAAATGTTGTGGTCGAGTCATAGGTATTTTATGTTCAGTTTTCATTAATCTATTAGCAAGTGTTCTGTTCCTCTTAACAACTACTATAGGTGGGTTAATAAATACCTGTGCACCATTGTTGGCTTCAGTACATCCCAATGTTTCATAATAATCTTCTTGATGTCATAAAAACATCTGAATATGCTGTTGAAAAACTCTTTTCTTCTCAGTTTGCAAATCTCTACCTATGTCATGTCCCCCCCATGTAAGTAATGTATCTCTTGTACACTCCTTTAATTTTTCTGTTTGAATTAATGTCTGCTCTTTATACCCCCACTCCTTAAATCTTTTATACATGTCCTTGTACATTTTCAAACTCTCTAGTCTCAGTACAATTTATTTTTGCTCTGATTAATTGTCCATATGGTACGGGCTCTATCAGTCATTTAGGATGAAAGCTGTCTGCTCTCAAAATTGAACTCTTATCAGTTGGCTTCCTATATGGTTTTGTTGCCAATTTGTTGTTATGCTGATATACAAGCAGGTCCAGGTATGGAATCTCTTTTGTACTACTATTTATTGTAAAAATTAAATTACTTGTCTTTGTATTCAGGTACTCATTAAATTGGCCCAGTTCCTCTCTGTCACCTGTCCAGATGCAGAATATATCATCAATAAATTGTTTAAACATCCTGATGTGGTTAAGATATTCATTTGGTGCATTAAAAATGTTTTTATGTTCAAAATCTTCCATAAAGATGTTCGCAAAGGAAGGGGCCATACTTGACCCACTAGCTGTTCCCCTAATTTGTAAAACGAAATATTTTTTAAACTTAAAGAAATTCTGACTTAATGCTATTTCTGCCATTTTCAAAAGTAAACTGTTAGGTTGATTACTGTCCATTCTGTGCTTCTCCAGCAAAGCTGCTAGAGCTTCACATCCTTCCTTATGAGGAATCAATGTGTACAAATCTTTCAGGTCCCAGGTTACTAGCATACATGTTGTTACATCTAGGTCTGTATCATTTTCATTCTCTATAAGATTAATAGTGTGAGTAGAGTCCTTGATGTATGTCATAGTCTGTTCAACATAAGGTCTGATATGATAATCAATGTACACTGAAAGTTGTTCTAGTACGGAACTAATCCCTGATACATTGGATCTGCCTGGTTGGTTGTTTGTATTGTTATGGATTTTGGGTAAAATATAAAACAAAGGATTGATGGGATATTTCTGAACAATGCTTCCTTCTCCCAGTTTGAAATCCACTTATTCTCCAATGATACTTCTAGCAGTGACTGTACTATGTTTTTAACCTGTTCTATTGGGTCTCATATTAACTTAAGATAATTTTAGAATCTCCAAGTAGGGCCATGCTATATTCCTGTCCTTAGTATAATCCAAAATAACCACTGTTCCACCCTTATCTGCACTTTTAATGACAATGTTCTCATCATTCTCTAAGTTCCTAAGGGCCCCATATTAGACAGCAGATAGATTAAAACGTGTTCTCCTATCCATATTTCTTCCCGTCTCCAGTAGTAGATCTACGTCTCTATTAACTAATGATATGTATGTCAATTATATGTGGCACCACTTGTGGTGTAAATGAGGATTTCAAGTTAAATCCCTTGATCAGTTCCATTTTTTTTTCTGTTGTACTGCCAAGTCATGCTATGGTTGTTCTGGTTGTGTATCAAAATGATACCTCAATCTAAGTTTCCTAAAAAATCTATTCAAATCAAATTTTAATTCAAACTCATTTATTTGAGCATGAGGGTAAAAGGTTAAGCCCTTGGAAAGACGTTCCTCCTCTATCCTAGTTAGGTTCCTATTAGATATGTTATATACTAGTTTGTTTTGAGAGTTTGTGACCTGAGTGTTTTCTACTCCCCTGGTGCCCCTTGTCTTTTGTATCTCTTTCTTTCCTCTGTCACTGTACTTCTTTCTGTTTCTGTTATGTCTGAAGATCCTAGTTCTGCTGTGTCTGTTCTGTCTGACTGTATTTTGTTGTGCGTGTACTGATAGCCTCTCTTGCCCCGATATCGAAAATGTCTCCTCCATCTCCCCAAAAAAAAGCCACTGCCCCTTCCCCTCTGCTCATGGGTACACTCCCCTCTGTGTCACTGCTTGATGATTGTATCAATGATTCTAAATTGTATCTGTATCTTGTATCAAATGTATTTTGTTTTTTATTATATGTATATATTGTATTCACTTTGTAATCCTTAAGATAACTTATGAATTTCCTCAATTTTATGCCATCAGTTCTTCCTCAAAATCAGTGAGGTGGGCATTCACTTTATCCAAATATACTTTTAATTCCTTATTGCTATATTTTTTCTTTACCTCTGCCTCATTATGCATAAGATCAGGTTCCATCCTTGCCAATTCTTTAGTGATAGAGTTCAAAATCAATAACATAAAGTCCCATGAGCACCTGTTCCTCACTCTATCCCATTTTGTATCTAATTCAGGGTCTGCATACCCCAAATTAGCTTCAAAAAATCTTCAAGCCTATTGGTTTTCTCTTCTGTTTTAAGTACTGGGTTATGGTGAGAGTGTGCCACTCCAATTTTACCTGCTTTTGTTTTAGATATTCAACTTGATTGGTCACTGATCTTGTGTGTATTTTTAACATACTATTAGGTAAAATAGCTTTTAAAACACTAAAAATGCTATTGAGATACCCAGCAGATATTTGTTGTCTGTTGCTGGGGATTGCAGTGCAGGTTGGGTGCACAGGGTGTAAATTCATTGGTCATGTTTTTTCAAATTAAATTTTCAATTTAGGATTCTCTTTACAGAGAGTGGACTGCTGCTCTGACCTTGGGATTACATCACAGAGCTGCTGCTGTTTGGTTTCAATTTAGGATTCTCTTAACAGAGAGTGGACTGCTGCTCTGACCTTGGAATTACATCACAGAGCTGCTGCTGCTGTTTGGTTTCAATTTAGGATTCTCTTTACAGAGAGTGGACTGCTGCTCTGACCTTGGGATTACATCACAGAGCTGCTGCTGTTTGGTTTCAATTTAGGATTCTCTTTACAGAGAGTGGACTGTTGCTCTGACCTTGGGATTACATCACAGAGCTGCTGCTGTTTGGTTTCAATTTAGAATTCTCTTTACAGAGAGTGGACTGCTGCTCTGACCTTGGGATTACATCACAGAGCTGCTGCTGTTTGATTTCAATTTAGGATTCTCTTTACAGAGAGTGGACTGCTGCTCTGACCTTGGGATTACATCACAGAGCTGCTGCTGTTTGGTTTCAATTTAGGAGCTAAACACTGGGTATAGGTGTTGAGTAGGAGGGCATACCAGGAAAGGAACAGCAGCAAGTGAAGAGGTGACTGCTCTCTCAGTGGAAGGGAAGTAAATGCAAATCTAGGAGCTTTCATTATTACTTCTTCACATTGATATTGCATTGGGGAAAGGAGGAATAGGAGTTTGAGGAAGGTTGTGCAATGGCTACTTAAAGCCTGTTTTTGAGTGTGGATAGGAAGGATAGGAATATAAAAAGCAGTTGCTCAATATATCTAAATGTGTGCAACAAAGGAGGTAAGGGAAATAAAGAAAATGTTTTCACTGATAGAGGAGAGAGAGGAGACTTAGGGAGTGTTTGGTATCCTGCATCTGGAAGGGTGGGGGTCACTGGTGGCAATGACAGCAATGGGTAGGTGGTAGGCTGCAACAACTGCAGTGCACCAATCTTTCTAAAAATTGCCTGGAGTGTGGGAAGATGTTTAGTGTGCAACCACATAGAAAAACTTAGAAAGGAGATTGAGGGTCTGCAGGAGGAACTAAAACAGGAAAGGCAGATTGGGGGTGGGTTTAGCCCAATACTGGAGGGAGGAAGAAGGGAAGATGAGGGAGGGCAATTTAAGCCAACAGTGGTGAGGAGAGGGTCAGAAGAAGGGAAGCAGAGATAAAGGAAGCCCAGGCCAGGAAGAACAATTGCCGGGGAAACCAGGTCAGGAGACCAAAGGCAAATGGAAGGAGGAGATAGGGACTTGTGAGGGGAAGTGAAGAAGTGACAAAAGTCATGGAGTGGAAAGGAGAGAACAGGTTACTATGAAGAGAGATGGAGTGGGCATTTGTAAAGGGCCTTCAGAAAATAGTTGTGCACTGCTAGAGAGGAAGAAGGTGGAGGAGGGAAATGATGAAATTAGAGGAGTAATTGATAAATGCCTGGACCAAACTGGAGCGGGGGGAAGTTCTGCTGGGAGAATTGCAACAGGGGTAAAAGGGGGAAATAATGTGCAGGAGGAAGAAGAGGGGCTGGAAATGAGAGAGGGAGATGAATGGAAGCAAACAGGAGTAAGAGGGGTGGAATCTTAGTGCTGGGGGACTCAATACTAAGAGGAGTTAGGTGGGGTAGCAAGGGGAAGAGGCATAGTCGCATTTGGGTGGAGGCCATGCCAGGAATGACAGCGGAAAGGGTGGGACAGTTTGTTCTGAAATATGCTAGATGGGGTAGGGACAAGCCTCATTTAATTATACATCTTGGGACAAACGACCTGGCTGACAAGACAGTAGATACAGTCCAGAGGAGGTTTGAGGAACTAGCACAGTTATGTGAGGGAGCAGGAAGATCAGTAACTTTTTCAGAGATACTTCCAGTGCCAAAGGCAAGCACAACAAGGAAACTGAGAATAGAGGAACTTAATGGATGGCTAAGAACCTGGTGTTGTGCTAAAGGGTATGGGCTGTTGGGGGAGGTGGGGAGGGACCTGGGAGCACAGTAGTCTTTATGCCAAGGACAGATTACACTTGAGTGAGGAGGAAAAGAAAGTGTTGAAACAGAGGATGGAGGAGTACATACAGGAAGTTGGGAATTTAAACTAGGAGTGGGGGGTGGCAGTTGGAGAAGAGATATGCAGAGACCACAGGTTGGGAAATCATATGAGCTTACCCCCATAACAGTGACAAAGGACAAATGGCAAGTACTGTTGGTGATGCTAGGAAGGAGGGCAGGAGGGGGTGGGGAAGGGTGGAAGGTGGTTACCCTTAATGCTAGGAGCCTTGGGAGGAAAACTGCAGAGTTACAGGTTCTGATGGCAGAGGGAGAGGTGGACATTGCAGCCATCACGGAAACATGGGCTACCCAATACAATGATTGGGACTGGTCTGTACCAGGGTACAGGTAATTTCGTAGGGACAGGGTGATTGGCAAAGGAGGGGGGGTGGAACTATATATGAAGGAAGGACTGAAGTGTGTAAGGGAGGAAGGGGAGGAGGGTAGTACGGAGCCACTTTGGATGCAAATCCAGGATTCCAAGAATAGGATTCTTAGAATGGGAGTGTGTACAGGCCACCATCTCAGACGGAGGAGTTAGACAGGGAACTAGCGGGACAGATCAGGAGGACCTGCAAAAAGGGTAGTGTGGTGATTGTGGGGGACTTCAACATGCCAGGAGTGGAATGGAGCACCTCAACAACCAGAAACAGAAGGGAGCAGGTACTGCTGGATGCCTTCCAGGACAGCTTCCTGCTGCAAATGGTCAGTGAACCAACCAGGTTAGGGAATACCCTTGACCTTGTGCTGGCAAATGGGGACTTTGTAAGAGTACTTATAGTGGAGGAACCGCTGTCAGGAATGACCACCACCACAGTATGGCTCACATTGATATGGGCAAGGAAGGAGGAATCTGGCATAATACTGCTGGACTTCAGGAGGGCTGACTTTGGGAGGATGGGGGAAGTGTAAAAGGGTACCTGGCAGAATTCAATCTAGTATGGACACTAACCAGAGGTGGGAGCTCATAAAGCTGGGGATAGTGGAGGCAACCAAAACCTGCTGCAAATCCCAGAGCAAGAAGGCTGGGCTAAGAAACTGATCTGGTTGAGCAAGGAGGTCATGGAAAAGGTAAGGAGGAAAAGAGCTACCTTTAGGAAGCTACAAGAAAACAGGGAGGGGGAGAACAGGGAGAGTACTTGACAGAATCGAAGGAGGTGACAAGGGCGGCAAGGAGCCAAAGCATCTACGGAACTCAGGGTGGCACAAGGCATTAAAAAGGGGAGAAGGACCTTAAGTACATCAGGAGAAAAAGGAGCTGTAAGGACCACACAGTAAGGATTAGGAAGGAGGGGTGTTGGGTGAGCAGGGTGCGATATAGGCGTAGCACTAAATGAGTACTTCTGCTCAATATTTACTAAAGAGAAGAGGGGGTGACACCCAAGGTGGGAGAAATGGCAGAAGCAGGTGGGAAGTGGTGACAGATGGGGAAATCATGGAGAGCAGAGTTCTAGAGGGTTTGAAGGCACTGAGGGTGGCTGGACACCAGGCCCAGATGGCATCCACCCCAGGGTACTGAAGGAGTTGGAAGAGGTCCTTGCAGGACCTTTTGCAGACCTATTTAATGCCTCACTACATTTGGGGTGTGTACTCAGGACTAGAGGATGGCTCTGGTGCCCCTCCACAAGAGTGGCCCCAAGGATGAACCGGAAACTACAGACCAGTGAGCCTCACATCCATCATGGGTAAGCTAATGGAGACTATCCTGAAGGAGAGGCTGGTGGCCCTCCTAGAAGCCGAAGGACTACAGGACAGCAGACAGCATGGTTTGCTACATGGCAGATCCTGCCAAACCAACCTGGTCGAGTTCCCATGACTGGGCACCAGGCAACTGGACAGGGGCCATGCAGTGGATGTCCGTATCTGGACTTCAGTAAGGTATTCAACTCAGTGCCACATGGAAGGCTGGGAAGGAAGTTAGTAGGCACAGGGGCGTGCAAAGCTGGTGAGATGGGTAGGAAACTGGCTGCAGGGAAGGGAACAGGGAGGCGGTGGTGGTGGGAGATCTCATACCCAAGGGCAGTGACGAGTGGTGTTCCACAGGGCTCGGTGATGGGACCAGTGTTGTTTGGGATATTCATTGCAGACATATCATGGGACATCAAGAGCAAGATCAGTCTGTTTGCTGATGATACCAAGGTGGGCGCGGTGGTGGATGACCTAGGGGAATGGCAGGGGTTGCAGGATGATCTGGCAAAGCTTGAAACCTGGTCAGACACCTGGCAACTGGGCTTTAATGCCAAAAAGTGCAAGGTGCTGCATTTTGGGATGAAGAACCCAAGGAGGAGTTACCTGCTAGGGGGAGTACAGCTAGCCCAGACAGAGGAGGAGAAGGATCTGGGTGTGCTCATTACAGGGTCAATGAACAACTCAGCACAATGTAGGAAGGCAGCTGCAAAGGCCAACAAAATGTTGGGTTGTATTGCAAGGGGTATATCCTCGAGGAGGGAGGAGGTGATTCTGCTACTGTTTAGGTCATTAGTTAGACCACACCTGAAGTACTGCATGCAGTACTGGCGTCCGTATCTGAAGAGGGACATTAAGTTACTGGAGGGGGTGCAGTGCAGAGCAACAAAGATGATCAAGGGGCTGGGGGAATTATCATAGGAGAGGAGGTTGAAGGAGTTGAACATGTACTCACTGGAGGAGAGGAGAGACAGGGGTGACATGATTGAAACCTTTAAATACATGAAAGGAATAACAAGACAAGTACAGAGGTGCTGTTCAAAGTAAGGGAGGGAGGGACAATAGGGCCTGATATGGGACTGGAGCCGAGGAAGGTTCAGGAGGAGATGAGGAGACACTTTTTACAGAGAGGTGGTGGCTGGGTGGAATGCGTTACCTCCTGAAGTGGTATGCAGTAGAACAGTGGACTGCTTCAAGCAAGGATGGGACAGGACAAGGGGGAGGGTTAATGAAGGGGAAGGGTGGAAGGGAGAGGCAGCTGCAGAATAAGGGGTGCTAGCTGCACATTCAAGCAGACTTGATAGACCTCTAGGCCTTTATCTGCTGGCAAATTTCGTATGTTCGTATGCAGGGGTGTAGCTAGGAATTTCTGAGCTGCACACCAAGTAGACTCACACCGCTACCCGCCCCCCCTTAGGGCACGCTACCCCCGCCACCTTTAGGGCGAGCTACCCCCCACACTTTCCACGCCCTCTCAGATGCTAGTGTCATTTTCTGTGCTGTGTGCCAGACACCATTCCACCACTAACAGGTGTCATACTAACAGGCTGGCTTTGGTTACAATACTGCATTTGACACGCCTACCAGATTGGCCAAGGACAATGTTACATTGTGACAAGCCTCTGTACCACATCAAGGTAGCCAGTCCCACAGAGGTCCACTCACACTAGTGTCTTAATCTTACACTATCCATTCACTATCCACCAACATAGAAGGCCCACATCCAAGCTCGCCACACCAGCCACTCAAAAGCCCCAAGTCACAGAAAGGTTCATTACATTACCAGTTTAGAGGTAAGCAAGATCCAAATACTCACCCAGTCCACAACATGCATGCCAAATCAACCGCTGAAACATACCCACACTGGAGCAGAATTACACCCACTGCAGATAAGTACTACCACACAGCAGACTCCTGCCCACATTACAAAGAGGGTTGTGGTAAGCCGTGGTGCTTTGGCTGGTGTTCAGATTCGTTCAGTTACATTAACTGAAACCAGCGATCCCAAAAGCCTCCATCCAGGCACAGCATTGTGTGTGTACCTGCTCAGGTTCCAGATTGACGACATGCAAAATCCAAGACAGCTGGCACACCTTATAACCACAGTCATGTTCTTCACCCAAAGTAGCTCAACTCCACCACTGCACGTGGCCACATACCCACAGTAGTAAGTTAAGTTGTGCAAGTAACAGCTGGAGCCTCAGCCACACATTCATGCTCTCCTGCCCACCACACCCAAAGTAGCTCAACCCACCACTGCACGTGGCCACATACCCACAGCAGTGTTACAAGTTGTGCAAGTAACAGCTGAGCCCTCAGCCACACATTCATGCTCTCCTGCCCACTCACACCCAAAGTAGCCCAAACCCACCACTGCACGTGGCCACATACCCACAGCAGTGTTACAAGTCATGCAAGTAACAGCTGAGCCCTCAGCCACACATTCATGCTCTTCTGCCCACTCACACCCAAAGTAGCCCAACCCACCACTGCACGTACACATACCCACAGCAGTGTTAAGTTGCGCAAGTAACAGCTGAGCCTCAGCCAACATATTCATGCTGTCCTCACCACTCACACCAAAGTAGTCTAACCCACCACTGCACGTGGCCACATACCCACAGCAGTGTTACAAGTTGTGCAAGTAACAGCTGAGCCCTCAGCCACACATTCATGCTCTCCTGCCCACTCACACCCAAAGTAGCCCAAACCCACCACTGCACGTGCCACATACCCACAGCAGTGTTACAAGTTGTGCAAGTAACAGCTGAGCCTCAGCCACACATTCATGCCTCTCCTGCCCACTCACACCCAAAGTAGCCTGAACCCACCACCGCACGCCACATACCCACAGCAGTGTTACAAGTTGTGCAAGTACAGCTGAGCCCTCAGCCACATTCATGCTCTCCTGCCCACTCACACCTCAAAGTAGCCCAAACCCACCACTGCAACATGGCCACATACCCACAGCAGTGTTACGTTACATGAATACTACACAATTTGTCAGGTAACTGTAACATTGCTCACTATTATGGGGAGGGTCTGGGTAGGCTAGATGATGCACTGGTTTTGTTACCTTAACCAAAAGTATTTGCACCAATAGCCCAATACCATGCAGTAAGTGTTCAAAGTCATCCTGTCGGCTTTATTTGAGAAGCGCCTGTCCTGGCATGGGTCAAAGTCTTTGAGCACCTGTTCCACATCAATTTCCATGTCTCTGTGTATATGTAAGAGAGCGAGTCCTGTCAGGCGTTGTTCCCCCATGCTGTTTCTGAGCCAGGTCTTCAGCCGCCTCAAGGCACTGAAGGATCTCTCTGCACTTGCCACACTGACTGGCATTGTTGCCAAGACTGATAATACTGCATTAACACTTGGGTAGAGATCTGCATTCACATCCTGTAATGTCACAAGAATGGTCTCTGGAAGGTCTGCCACAGGAACATCGACCCACTTTTCTTTCCATCTTTCCAGCTCCACCTTAAACTCCTCCAGGCTGCCCAGGTCAGCTTGTAGGCACTGTACACTGCTGCTATTATGTCCTCCTGTAGCAAATGCAGTTTGCGGGTAGAAGATACTGCCCAAGGAACCGTGGTCGGCACTCTATCAGTTTATCCTGCAATTCTGAAATGACATGGTCTAGGAAAGGAATGAAATGTTGACTCTGAAGTAGTCTGAGGGCTTGCAGCACTGATGTTGCTTCTGTGTTTGCCTACCACATATACGGTACCTCCTCCTGAATGAATGCAGCCCTCTCAGAGTCAGGATACTCCGATACAGTTCTGCAAAGTGGCTTTCTGACCTGTCCCGCATTTTCTTCAATACTTGCACAAGGTTGGAGGCCTCTTGTGTTGCTGTAGGAGGTCAGTGTTGACACACTGCAGATACAGATGAAGAGGTTTAGTTCGGGACAAAACATAATCAACAGAATGAAGAGTCACAAGGAAGTCGATCGCTGGATGCAGAGCAGCAATCTGCTCGCTTCATTGTCAAACCTGCAATTTTCTCGCGTAACTTGCTACTACCAAAATTTCACTTTAACCTTGATAGAGAATCTGCTCGACTCATCCACCTGGTGTTTCCAGCTGCAGGATAGTGTACGATCGATCTTCTGGCTCATCATCATAGTCGGATGGCAAGTTGTTGAATTCTTTGAGTTCTGCCTTGAAAGATGTTACTGCGCTTGTAGGACGACTTTAGTGTAGAGATGATCTTTTCGTGGTATCAAACATATTGGAAACTTGTCGCAAGGAACATGAATGAACTATAGCTGTGTTGAGGCCATGAGCCTGCAAACTGTATTACACTGCTTCAGGACAACCGGCTGAGATGTGTGCTTGCACACCATTGAATTTTCCACTCATGTTACTGCCCTTGTCGTACCCTTTGGCGCATTAGTTTTGTGTTGATGCCCCAAGCCTTTAAATGCCACAAGAATAGTTCTGCTAAACCATGGCCAGTTGTATCCATACCTTCAGTGAACTCTACGAATCTTCAAGTTCAATTGTGCCTGAAAGGTCCCGATGTACATAGCAAACTGATAAAGAAATCTGTCTTTGGTTGACACATCTGTTGTTCCATCTGCTATCAAGTTGAACCATTTTGCCTCCTTTATATTGCTTAGTATTTTCGCTGCATTTGCCGACCCATCAATTGAATTAGTTCGTTCTGAATCTGTGGGGATGTGTATAGTGCATTCCTTGAGCCACCTGTAGGTGTTCTTGCAGACTGGAATCTACTTCACGTGTATTGCAACAAGCCATGGAAATTTCCGCATTATCATACTTACCTCAAGAGCAACGCTGTGTCTCCCCAAACAGAGAATGATCTTGACAATTCCAGTGTAGAAAGTGAAGATTATTCTCAGTCACCTTGTTGTTGTGCTCCAGCAGACAGTGGCTGGTTGTTTCATCTTCCCAGCACAAACAGAGAGAACCCATCTGCTCTCGACAGCATTTCCATGGTCCTTAGACTGCTATGCCTCCCAGAGTCTTCTTTGTGTTGGACCAGTCCCTCATTGGTGCCGATACCAGAAGGGTGGTAGTACAGGAACTGTTGAACACGAAGCACGGACCACAGAACACGCCATCCAATACTTTCAAATACCGAGTAAATTTGAAATCATGCAACACGTGAGCATTGAAACGCCTGTAACGCTGGCTTGGACCATCTGGACCCATCAGACGACCAGGAAACTGAAATCCTGGAGGTGGTTGCCACTGATTTTCAAGTATTTCCTCCTCTGAGCATCCGTGAGATGGGAACGATTCATACAGCCAATGTCCTCAGTATTTTGCAGATGCACATCTGGTTCCTGGAAATGCTTGGAATCTGGACTGCTTCAAAAGTAGTTGCTTCTTCCGCTGTCTCCATTAACTGCAAGTTGACACCAGCTTCCTCAGATCTTCCATAGTCTCCACTAACTGGGAGTTGACATTGGCTTCCTGAAGAACACCTCTGTGGCAGAGTCTCCTCGACTTTCACTAGCAACCTTTCTTGCAATCACCCATGCACGGTAATTGGATGGGCAAGTCTCCTCCACACCACTTCCAGGCTGCGCTCTGTGTTGTGGACCCTGCAAACACAAAGATCTGCAGTTAGCTAACCTGTTTACCTATCTACCTACCTATCAAAAATTATGTTTACTTTATTTTATGGCAGGATTTCTTACCCAGAGCTAGCTGAAGACCGAGTGAGGAAGGACTGCATAAGCCTGACATTTGTGCCGCTTCTTATTCTGGCCTCGCTTAGTTTTATGCACCTGTGCTCCAGAAGGTTGTTTTCTTTGCTGCCTCCATTCTGGAAACAGAAAACAGTTTAACCCTGCACTATAAGTGGAAGAGGGACAGTATGAAAGTAGGATAAAGGAATAAGGAATGGAGCGGCATGAGGCAAGTGAAATATGGACAGATACCTTACCTTGCAGCAGCTGGTACAGTCCAGAAATCTTACTAAGTCTCAATATTTAGCAGTTGCCTGGAAACCACTGATGCTTCTGCCTCTCCCACAAATCAAATGCTGTGACTGTTGATCTCAGTAACTTGCAGGGTTAATGCTGCTGCCGCCTGTCAAATTAACACACCTTCTACCTGTGACAGCTGCCACCCTCAATTGAAACACAAAACAAACACCTCATTTGACAGCCTGTGGATTGCATACAACAAAATTACATCACAAATTATGCTGTTTCAATGTATGCAATACATAAATGTCTAGGGCCAAGGGTAAAGCACACAATCCCAGTATCCACCACCTTAGCACAAGCAAGACCACTCCAATTGTCAAACTGTGGAACCAGGTAGCATTCACAGGAAATGTTCAGACAAATAACTGGTCATAATACAACATCCTCGAATTATTTACACTGAAATGCCGAACAAGAAACAGCGCTTGCAGTCATGGCGCCTGATGATTTGTAACAAATGGGCATCACGTCCAAAGGTCCCTAGTACGCAGTGCATAATGCACCAGCAGTTGCACCATTTTGTTTGGACCGATGACATACAGCTGTCGAGGCCTGTCACAGAGCCTTGTGAGGTGAATTGAGAACATGTGTTATAATCTGTGCTGCAGGCCATACTATTTACTGTACATTGGTATGCAGATAATTATATACTCTTGTCACCCAGCATCAGCTTCAGTTTGCTTGCCAAGCTAAATTTATCTACAGTACTGTTCTGCTGGGATGTTAAAAACAGAGACAGAATCAGGGCACACGCTTAAAAAAGCATTCAGTAAAACAAATCCTTGTCTACACAGTAGGCTACAAACTTAATCAGATGCTAGGCAACCAATTGCTACTGTAGTTTTACACTAAGCAGAGAATAGAAATAGCTCTGCTCTTCACTGAGTTGCTGGGCAACTGACTGTACCATTTTATAGTTTCACTGCTGCAGTCTGATACAAAAGGAGTAAGTGAGTAATAGTATAAAACTCAATGGCCTCTATTCTGATCTGTTAATAGCCATGCAGAAATTACCTTCGGTTGTCCGATTCTGATATCAATTCTGCCTAAATACTAGCCATAACCTGGTAAGACTGAGATGTCAATGGGTACATACACTGTGCAAGAGCTTGGTGATTTCACATTCCTGAATACCTCATCCCACACTGCCATTTTGTTTTTACAATTTTCCAACATACACTAACCAAATACTGCCCAAGTAAAGGTGTAGTAGACAGTGCGTTCACCCGGAGGTTTTCCAATTCTCCAAGTCTTTCTAGTTGAGTTCATGCAGTCTGTGCACATCAGAATCCTCTTGGTGAGCAAACTGGCTCTGCACCTTTGCTCGGCCAGATTCTCTATACGCAATTTGTATCTGGTGGTGACGCACCAAATCAAAGCTATCATTGATCTCTACAATCTCTTATAGATCTCCCGGAAGAGAAGATTAGTTTGTGGTCTGCAGTCTCAGTAGATCAACATTCAGGAAAGATACCTCCCTATAAAGAAGTGCTACAGCCCCCATCATAAACAGTAAGTTATGCATTTTGACAGCAATAATAAAGTGTTTAATTAAATGCAATGGTGTCTCCTTTCGTCTCCTTATAGTCCATATGTGCATATTACAAATTATGCCACTGATTGCAGCTCTCACTCCGGAATGAACAGTCTTAGCCAGCGGTAAACACCTAAAGTACTTTAGTAGCAGAACCAGTGATGGTGTGATAAATCTTTGCTTCTGTGTGGGGCACTCCACCCCTCAGGTCCAAACAGAAATAAAATTCTCTCTTACTTAGGGAATGTAAGTATTATTATGACCATCCGTAAACAAGTAAAGTAGTTTAATAGCAGAACCAGTGACGTACTATTGATTAGAAAACGGGCTTTTTATTTCCTGGCATCTGATTGGCTACTACTCTCTGCTAGGGGGTACATTAACTTTCAATAGATGCCCAGGGAATAAAAAGTACCAGTCATAGAGCCCTCTCACCCACTAAAGTAGCAGTAAGTGCCCACCTGCTTCCTAATTGGCTAAAACCAGTTAATTTCAATTTAAAATCGCCACCATTTTTTTGTCTTGCTTAGCGAGATAGAGAGAGATCGCCCAAAGCTCCATAGTTACTTGGAATGCTCCATACCCTATCCTCAATGCTGCCTGTTGTACATCACAGCTGCAGTCATTTACAAAGACGGCAGCACTTCGCTGACTGCACTCTCACGCCTCTACCAATCTCTCCTTTCTAAAACTGTTTCCGCTGTCCACTAACTGTTGTCCGCTGTCAGTTTCAGATTTAAATAAGATTCTTCCCAATCCTTCAACCAACTGCTTTTCAGCATTTAAAGAGCCTCACGCTGAGTGACACGCCCCTTATGCAGTACCACTACGCCTTTCTTTAGCGGACCTGATTGAGAGCCCTCCCCCACTTAAAATGTTGGGAACTTGGGACAAGAGTGGCCAGGAAAGCTCATGGAAAAACAATTAACTAGGAGCGCACAGAGATACCAGTCGTCTCGCTACCCCTGCTGATTGCTGCAACACGCCGGTGGCATGTCGGGCGTATCAGTAGCTATGCCTTGATGCATACAGTCCAGTTGTCCCATGTCACTTGTCAACAGGAGTATACAAGGTAGATGTTCTTTTCACCACCTGGACACTAGAGTCCCTTCCCCAGAATAATCTGGGGCAAATGCACACTTCTGCAACAGACTTGGGATCTTTTCACCGCTCCCAAGACCAATCACCTCAGAGGCACAGCCACAAGCAGTAGAGCCGGAGTTAATGCAGAGAAACATACATTTCTGTAATGGACCTACTTGCTGTTTAGCTATTTCTTATTTTTGTCTTATACCCATGTTATCCTTTATCTACTCCCTTTACTCTGTAATAGCACTGTATTTACCCTACAGCCATTATTTGTAACATCCAATTGCCGAAATAGTTCTCCTTGTATCCTACCCACTAAAATACCTGTTCTTATTTGTTCTGTATAAAGTTGTCGTTGACCACTACTGTAAAGACCTTACTGTAGCTACGTATTGTTTATACCTTGCTGTAACTGCCTATTTGTTGTATCCATGTACTGTTGTATCTTGTTACCTCCCGGTCATGCCTGAAAATAGTAATTTCTATGGCTAGTGCACCTACCCGTAAACAAAAACTAAATAAAATCAATTGTGTATAGGGCACGTATTAACGGTAAGGCAAGCCCCAGTAGTAGTACCCTGCCCAACTGAACATATATGTAAGCTAAATAATATATATAAAATCTGTTACTACCACTTCAGTTGCCACCCTAGCACCCTCTTGAAGACTGTGAAATGCACATAAATGATCCTATCCTATCCTAGTGCTATAATATGATGTGAGCCTGTGGCTCAGTGGTTAGAGTACAGGGACAGTATTCCAACGAATGCATTCAGTTCCCAGCAGGTACATGTTCTAGTGATTACAATGCACTTGGGCAGACTGGATGTTTCTAGAGATAATAAAGTTAAAAAGCCCCCCAATATGGATGGCCTCCAACTAAACAATTCCTCTTATATTAGAGACAACAAATAATAATAATAATCCTTCTGCCACTTTGCCCTAGATTCTCCCCTCTGAGCCTCAGCCCTATATGCTTGTCCCATGTCCTCTTGAATTCTTTCAGCGATTTAGCCCCACCACTCTGTCTGGTAGTCTGTTCTAGGGCTCCACCCCTCTACGTTGCCCCTGTATCTTTTTCCTTGCGGTCTGTGCCTCTAGTTTTGACCCTCTTCTGTCTCAAAACCTAGAACTCCCACCTGAATACTAGGAGAAACAACTAACTACTAGTCACACCAGCTAGCTATTCTTGTTCAACAATAAAACTCCTACGCATTTAAACAGAGCACTCTACGGAGACTAGCACAGAACAGCTATAATACAGCATTTCAACATAAAATTACCACGCTTACTGATAAAGCCCATCTTAAAGATTCCATTAAAAAAAAAAAATCAGCTGCTGTTAGCTGATAGTTGTCTGGTTACATCAATGTGAATATATCAATCAGTATCAACTTTATTTTATAAAAAAGCACAATTCCAGCTTGTCCAAAGCACATGTACAGAGTTCCTAAACTTATATTACAGCTAAACCAATTATTCAAAGGAAAAGAGTCATTTGCAGGGGTTCCCACCCCTGCAAACCATACCCTCCGGTTAAGCTTTTGCCCAAAGAGTGCCCTTTTCTGTGTCGGCGGGGGAGATAATTTAATTCTAGAAGGAAAGTCTGCTACCTGGAAGTATGACTGACTGTCAGGCGGCTCCATTAATTGTGAAGGTGCGGTGCCACACCCTGCACTTCAGTGCATTTGTATTGAAGTGCAGGTTGCGGCGCCACACCTTTACAGTTAATGGAGCTGCCTGATAGTCCGCCATACTTCCGGGTAGCATACTTTTAGTTTGTAAATTACATTATTTTCCCTGTCACAGAAAAATGCGCTTTTTAGGCAAAACCTTAACCGGAGGGTAAGGTTTGCAGGGGCAGGAGCACAATAATATCAAAAAATATCACACAGTAATTAGTCAACACATGGTGTGATGCAGTTAATTTCAGTTCAGGCAAGATGGTGCCCTACGCCTTGCTGTAGGTGAGTAGCATACCTAGAGTCAAGTTGAAAAGCATACAGGCTTGTGAGGAGGGGGGAGAGTCCCTGTGATCACTGGCTGCTCCCAGATGCTTGTAAGGTAGAGCAGTTATGTCCCAGTGTTCCTGGGGCTGGTGGTTGGAAGCTGGAGTTAAGTTGAAGAGCAGACAGACTTGTGGGGAGAGGGGGAGCCTGTGATTGCTGGCTGCTCCCAGATGCCTTTAAGGCAGAGTGGTGCTGTCTGTGGTCCTGGGGCTGGTGGTGAGGAGCTGGAGTCAGGTTGAGTGGGGGGAAGAGCCTGTGATTGCTGGCTGCTCCCAGATGCCTGTAAGGTGGGGCTGCACTGTCTGGCGGTCCTGGGATGGTGGTGGGAATCTTGAGGGGGTAGGGTACAAACCGATGGCCGCTTCACAATCCGATGTGTTTAACTTGAGTACATGTACCACTTCTACAAAAAAGCAGCGTCCTCCACCAAAGTAGCCAAAAATGCAAATACTGTGTCTACAAGTTGCCAGTGCAGATGCTATGCTACGGCTCAGAATAAAATGGATGTTTTTTCGAGCTGTAGTATAATCCTCATTTACAACTTTTGCACACAAATTGTAGGTAACATTACTACTTTATTTACTGCTGCACTATGTAGCTCAATAAAGTATTTGTATTTTGTCTGCTTTGGTAGATGGTGCTGCTTTTTGTAGAAGTTTTCCACAGGGACAGGCCAGGAAAGGTTATTGGAAGTCCTGTCCCTCTGCTGTAGTAGACTGCCAGAAAAAAAGTACTGAAAAATGCTACTACTACACATCTTTATCTAGTGGTCTCCAGGACACTCTCTCAGTCTCACTCCAATGCGATGTCACACAATTTTAAATTTAAAACACAAACAGTCAGGTATCGTGGTTCAGCGGTCGACACTAACTCCATCTTCTAGGACTCCATCAACAAGAACTACTTTCTGAAGGTGTGTCAGCCCAGGCAACAACAACTGAGAAGCCATCTTTTTTAAACTATTTATTTAATAAATGCTTGCCTGAAAAAGGTATAATAGCAAACATTCAATCACATTCATAAAAAAACTGACAACAGTATATCACAGACATTAATTCCAAACTGAAATAAATACATAAAAAAAAACATTTATTTATTTGAATTAAATTAATACAGGGTCAGAAAAAATCAATTTCCCCAATACAATTATTCCCAGACTGAATTGGTAGAAAGAATCAATCATTCCCCCGGTCAATGTGTATGTATTAATTAATTGAGCTGTAGGGAAGAGCCACAAAAGGTTCTCCTGTTCAGGATTGCATTCTTATGGGTACCCATCAGTTAATCTCCCTCCAGGGAACATGAGACTAGTTGTTAAAATACCCATACCTCCCATCCCTTCATGGTACAAATTCTGGTCTATGTTTCATAATATAAAGGACCCATCTTTCAATAATAATTCAGAACTGTCCTTTCCTGATGCACAAGAGCAGTCAACGGTCGACAGTAAAGTAGCGCACTCACTCACCTCAGAAGATTAGGCAGGCTAGGTCGGATTGGAAGAACCCGCTAAGGCAGCAGCAAGCACAAGCAGGGAAGGCGGGAAGCAGCACAGTAATACCTCCTCCCAAGTCTCTGAACCGCCGCTACCGCCTCGTCTCCGACTGCAGACCCGAGTCCCGACTGACTTGCTGTGCTGCTGGCTCTGGCGTCTCGGCTTGATGATGTAATTGTCTGTAGACTGTGTCCTCACTCTTCTCGCGATCGCGACGCTTCACGGTCTCGACTCGTCTCTCTCTCTCCATCCTCTTAGTCTTCCGAAGTTCCATCTGATGACCCGATTCCGAATTTGAAAATGAGAGACCTCACTAAAGTTCATCGGGCATTTAAAGAGCCCGGTAGACCCTAACCCCGCCCCTTATGGACTGGCACGCCTCCTTAGCCGGTGAAGCGGACCTGATTGAGAGACCAAAGGTTTCAATCAGGTCCTCCTCACTGCGCCACTGTGACTGACTGGCCGTCCCACAACACCACACCGCCACGCCAGAGACCCCCACCCCACACCCTCCCTCAAAACTTGGCAAGTGGTGCAACAGTCAGAAAAAGACCACGAAAAAAAATTAAAACAAAGGAATGCGGCAGACCAGCTGGCTCCTTCCTGCTACCCCAGCTGATAGCAGCAGCACACCGTGGCGTGTCTGATGTATCGGTAGCTACGCCCTTGTTCGTATGTGACCATGGGCACCTCCCCATGCCCAATTCCCAAGCAGAAACAGTCTTTTTTACTGCATGAGCACAAAATGGAGTACCTCCAGGAAAAGAGAGAGCATGGGGTCAGAAGAGTGTCCAAAAAAGTTTTAGCAATCCTTTAAAAGTGAGTACTGTGACTTTTTAAAAGGCACTATACCAGAAAAGCTCAAAGATTCAGAAATTAAATGACTATTGTGGTAAAATGGAAGGTTTTTTTTTTTGTAACGAGAAAGAAGTGTTGCACTTAACTAACAGAGGGCACCTGAAATTATGTAGGGTTGAAAGCGGTGCTTTGTTTTTCAGATTGAATTCAGGAAACATACTGTACAAGTGAATGTATTTAAAGCAGGTATGAGCAACTTCATAAAGTTTAATGGATGTATAAGGCACTGGGATTTATTATCAACATTAACCAACTGGGGTGCTAGCACAAATGCTATAAAACGTATATTTCTTTGTTATTTTGAACAGGGTGCTCTGCAGTAAATTGAGAAAATGGAAAGTAGGTATAATTTCAAAAAATTGTTTTGGTTGTAGATATTGGCTAAGGTTTATTTGAACAATAACTTCACTGTATAATTTTTATTTATTTAGAGAACAATCAGAATTACAATCATGTGAGTCAGAGACTCCTTTTGAAAGATCCACATCATGATACAATAGTTAGACAGTAGCTGTACATATAGTGTAGATACATTTTGCACATTGAGATAACAAGGAGAACAACATTTGATACAACGATTAATGTGACTATGTATAATAATTACATAGTTAGATACAGGTCAGTGGAGAAACCACATAGCAATGATAATAGGGTATAGTAGCTAATATATGTGGGGAGTACAGTAGTTGAGCTATTTAAGCTTATAGGGAAAGAGTAGGTGGGCATTAGGTACTGTAATAATGGGCACAGTGATCTTAGGTTCAGGAGAGTGGGAGAGGGAGAGGGGGAGAAGCCTAGCAGGGGGTAATAAAGAGGCTAGGGGAGGGTGAGTAGATGTAAGGAGGAGTGGAAGCAGGGGTTGAGGGAGGGAGAGAGAGAGAGAGAGAGCTGGACAGTCAAGATCAGAAAGGAATAGAAGGCATGAGAGGGGTAGAGGGTGAGTGAAAGCTGGATAGAGTCCATTGTCAGAGTTGGGGGGAGATGGGGAGATAAGGTAGGCAGGACAGAGTCCATTGTCAGGCAGCTGGAGTTTTATGTGCAGCAGCAGGAGCATGAGGAAAGAAGGTGAGAGAGGAGAAAGGATTTAAATTGGCCAGTTTAAGGTTCCATGACTATGTGGGTGGGGAGGGAGTTAAGCCAGGATGGGGTTCTGTAGGAGAAAGAGATTTTTTTGATGTGGCACCAGGTGGGTAGGCTTGAGGGAGCTCCAGGTGATCCTAGTGAGGGGAGCTGGTTGAAAGAGGGGTGAGAGACATGGTATGGTGAGCCCATTTGGCTTGGAGGCAAGTGTGGTATAGTAGCCTGTCACTGAAATCCAGTCAGTTTGTTTGGCTATACACAGAGCAGGTGTGGGTGGTGCTAGGGCAACCCAGTATGAGCCAGCAAGCTTTGTTTAGGGACATTTTGACTCTTTGAAGGGTTATCAGCTGCCCCCATAAATGGTGATGCCATGGCCCATTATGGATAGAACAGAGGAGGTGATGGTGAGTTGGAGGGCTTCACGGGGAGGCATTTCCGATGGCAATACAGTAGGCTTATATGAGTGTTGGGGTGGTGGATATAGTCGTGGAAAGTGAAGACAGGGTCAAAGGTGATGCCCAGGTATTTGAAAGTGAGGACTTGTCCAAGGGGCTGTGAGTGGGATGTATTGCTGTATAGAGGAGGAAGTTTGCCTTTGTTTTGATGATGGATGAAGAGCATAGTCCTGGACGTTTTCTGGGTGATCACCAGTCTGGGCTTGCTGAACCAGGATTCCGCCTCAGAGAAGACAATTTGGATGGAGAGTTCTAGGTCAGCAGGGTTGGCATGGGGTGGGTGAAGGATGGCATCATCTACGTATAGGAGGATTTTTCTGGAGCAGACCTTAGGTAGGGAGTTAAGGTAGAGGCTAAAGAGGAGGAGTCCTAGTATGGAACCCTGAGGGACCTCAGAGAGTACTGGGAGTGATTTTGAGAGGGTGTGTGGATTTTTACTTTCTGGGTACAGTTTGACAGGTAGTCAGTAAACCAAGAATTGGCATCTTGGGACAGGCCAAGTTGTGAGAGGGTGGAGAGGAGTAGGGAGTGGTTCATGGCATAAAAGGCCTTAGACAAGTCAAGGAACATAAAATCTTCCCTGATCAAGTTGGACACTCTCTTTAACTCCTTCTGCTACTTTGCTCTTGGCTCCCCTTCCCACTCCCACCACTGTGAACTCTATAGCTCTCTAATTTTCCTTCCACTTTCTCACAGACACATCTCTCACTGTGCCAAACTAACCTCCAAATTCTGATTTGGAGTGCTCTCCTCCTATCTCTCATCCTGACTCTCCACTCCACCTCCCCCCACCCACTCTCTCAGATCTAATGATGCCTGCACCTTGACAATCCATCACCGCTCTATCCTCATTGGTCAGACTGGTTTTTTCCATCACTTCCCTAAAATCTGGAATTCCCTCCCCACTGAAATATGACACTCCTCCTCCAACTACTCCCTTACCTCTGCCCTACACAGTTACCTTTCCTCAGCTGTTCCTGTTTAAACCCTCCTTAATACCTATCCCCAGTTTCTGCCTTACTACCCTGACCCCCCTGGTAGGGTTCTAAACATCCTAAAGGGGGGATCAGGAACTGGCTACCCCTACTCCTCTCCTGCTCTCTTCTCCACCTGCCTGTCTGGGTCACCCATGTGCACAACCTACCCCATCCTTTTTACTCCAACAGCACCTGCATACTACCTCGAGCCTGCTCCTGGTACACTCATGCACTGTAATGGTTCTGTTGTATTATTACTGTTTTGTACATTTATATGCTCATTTGTATGATTTTGGACATGTATTGTAATTTACCCAATGTTCCACTACTGTTTATTGTACAATACCTTGTGTTCCAACTGGTACATAATCTTACAATGTTGTATTGTTTGTACTACCCACATACTATTATAACTGATCATCCTTCACAACCCTATGTAACCCCTCCCCCAGGTTGCACCATGAGATGAGCAACTTGTTGTTCAGTGTGCCCTCCTGATGAAAAGTTTCAATAAATAAATAAATAAGGAATACCACACCGCTAGTAGACCACTATCAAGGGTAGACTGTATAAAACTGGAGAACTCCAGGGGGGTAGTGGTGGTGCTATGGCCCTGCCTGAAGCCATGCTGTTCATGGAGAGCAGGTTGCACTTGGTGAGGTACTCAGTGAGTTGATCTACCACAATGCATTCTAGGGCCTTGGAGAAAGGTAGAAGGACTGATATCAGGTAGTAGTTGCTAGGGGTAAGGTGATCACCAGACTTGTGGATAGAGATAATATGAACCAATTTCCACAAGTCAGGGAACTTACCCAGGTGGATAGAGAGATGTTTAGTATGGTGGTTGGGGGAGATAACTTCATCTAGTGTTAGACCCAGGATATGTAGGTTGAGCATGTCACTACTGTGGAATGTACCTTTAAGGGCTTTGAGTAGGTAGGGTTTGGTTCCCTGTGGAGTGAGGGTGTGGAAATGAAAGGGAGGCAAAGTCAGGGGGGATGGGTGAGGGAGTAGTAGGACTGAAAAGATTAGCTGGGAGGGTAGAGCTGACATCAGAGAAAGTGGTGTTGAGTGCTTCGGCAATCAGCTGAGGGTTGTTAGTGATGGAGCCATTTAAGTTAAGTTGGTATATGAGGGGAGGTGGACTTGCCATTTAGGGACTTGAGATTTTCCCAAAATTTACATCTGTTTCCCAATTTTGTGGTCAGGGCAGATTTGAAATACTCAGTTTTTGTTTTCTGAATGGCCCAGGTGCAGCTTTTATGGACAGCACAGTAGAGTTGTCTGTCAAGTGGGCTGCCGGAGTTGAGGGCTTTTTTCCATAAATCATCTCGATGTCAGATGAGGTCTAGTAGGGGAGAGGTGATCCATGGGGTGTCATAACCTTTGGTAATTTTCTTTATAGGGGGTGCAGACTTATTGCATGCATCATTGAATGTGCTAATAAAGTGATTTAGTGCAAGATTAAGGTCCTGGTAGTGGTATGGGGTGGACCAGTTCAGGTGTGCGAGGTATAGTTTTAATTCTTTTAGTTTGTCCAGTTTGAGAAGCCTGGTGAGGATGGTTTTGGGGGTGGTCTGTGAAGTAGGCAGGATCAAGAGAAGAGGATGGGGAGTGGTCACTAAGCAGGCTGGGAAGGATGGAGATGTCGGATATTTTGTGGGGGCAGTTAGAAAGAACTAGATCTAGCAGTGTGGCTGTTCCTTTGTTTGGATTAAGGCATGTAGGGCATGAGACAAGTTGAGAGATGTCCAGGGCCGACAGGGTGTCTTTGTAGTGTGAAGAGGCAGGGGAGAGCCAGTTAATGTTGAGGTCTCCCAGGGTGATCAGCTCAGTTTTAGGTGGGAGTGTGCTGAGATACTCTATGAGTGTCTGGAAGGCTAGTTTCTGTCTCCAGGGTGGGATATACACCACAGTAAAAATAAGAGGGCCCTGGAGGGGATGGGGTGATATTAAGAGATAGGTTTTAGGCTCCATTTGCTAGTTGGGTGGGGAGAGCATGGGCTAGGAGGTGGTCACGTAGGTATACAGCACAGCCACCCCAACACTTGCCTGTTCTATCTAAGCACTGTAATGTGTAGCCAGGAAGTGAGATGAAAGAGTTGGGGTGGACATGGATAGCCAGGTTTCTACAAGGGCAAGGATATCAGGCTGGTGTTGAGCCACCCAACCTGGAGTTCATTTAATTTTTTAGGGAGGCTACTGATATTGATGGACATGACACACAGTCCAAAGGCCATTGCATGCAATAGGTTAGGTGGACTAGCAGGGATAGGATTTGGGTGAATGTTCCATGAAATTAGTAGGAGGAGGGATAGTGTTCTGAGCAGGAGCTGTTGTAGTGCTTTTCTTTGGGTCCTCCTGCAGGTCTGCGAGCTTGTTTGACATTGAGGCTATGTTGGGATATGTAAAGCTTGGAAGGTAAGGGTGGCAAGGAGGATGTGCAGGCACATGAGGTAGGCTGATGGGGGTGGCACTGGGTGGATAGGAGGGGGTTGCTGTGCTGGGAGGGTGGTGATTGTGGAGTGATGAGGCAAAGAATGGTTAGTTTGTAGAGCATTCATCGTGGGGGTGCCTTGATGAGGGGTATGAAGGAGGAATAATGGAAAGTAGTGTGATGTGTACAAGAAACAGGAGAAAGGGGGTCATGGTGAGAGAAGGGGTGCGGGATGAAAGGGATAAGAGAAGCTAAAAGACACTTGAAATTAGGGCAGCCAGAGTGGCGCAGCAGTTGGGTGCCCACCTATAGAGCAGAAGGTACAAGGTTCAAATCCCAAAGAGAGGGGATGGAGAAAGTGGAGCTTGAGGCAGGAGAAATGTGAGGAAGAAGCAGAGAGGAGGGGGGAAGTGTCAGGGGAGAGGGTCATAGCCTAAGGAAAGAGCTTGAAAGAGAGGAGTAATACTACCTCCTAGAGGCCAGGTGGCACAATAGCAGCCAAGGTGGTTGGAGAGTGGAGTGGGTGTAGAGAAGGGAGGAGTGTATATGGGAGAGTTTAGTGAGAGGAGAGTGGTCCCCTTGTGGAGGAAGTGTATAAGCTGCTACTGGTCAAATGGACACTTAATCATGGGATGGGGTGGGCTATAAATTAAGGGATGCCCTTGGGTGGAAGGGTTGCCGGGGTGGATGAGGCAGTCCATACGAAGTGTCGATGGCTAACACCACTCACAGAGCTCAAGAGAAGGGAGCAGAAGATTACCTTTAAGTGCTCCATGAACCCTGTGTTGCTCCCTGAGATGCAGAGGGCTTGTATGTGTACTAGAGGAGGGGTTCCGTGGCCTACATGGAGGAAGCTAACAAAGAAAATTAGTATGCAGTAATCAATAGGTGCTTTTGTTTATATAGAAATGAGAAATGAATATGAACTAGGGATATTGCATGTTCTAGTGTCACAGCACAATGGAGCGGTAATGTTAAAATAACTAGGTTAACAAATCAAAATGAAAGAGAAAGTCACTATAGTTCTCAAAAGAGGTGACGGAGAGGGTTAGGGAGAAAAAGATAGCATTTAGGAAGTATAAGGAAACACAGAGGGAGCAGGACAGAGAACTGTACCAGTTAAGGCAGAAGGAAGCAGGGAAGGCAGTCAGGATAGCCGAGACCCAAACTGAGGAAAAGATAGCCAACTTGGTTAAGAAGGGGGATAAAAACCTTTACAGGTATATTAGGAAGCATAGAAAGACAAAGGGAGGGATAGTGATGCTGAACAGAATGGATGGTGGGTGGGCAAAGAGGGACAGTGAAAAAAGCAGGGATACTGAATGAATACTTTTGGTCAGTATTCACAAAAGAGGAGATGGGGGAGGTAACTAATCCAATTAATAGAAGCACTCTGGATAGGGGTGGTCAATCCCAGTCCTTTCACAGAAGAAAGGGTTCTGAAAGAACTCCTAAAACTGAAGGTGGATAAAGCAATGGGGCCTGATGGGATTCACCCCAGAATTCTAAATGAACTAAGGGGAGGACTAGTAACACCATTGACTACACTTTTTTAACAAATCATGGGAAGATGGTGTGGTACCTGAGGACTGGAGAACGGCAGATGTGATTCCCCTTCACAAAAGTGGGACCAAGACAGAGGCAGGAAACTACAGACCTGTCAGTTTGACCTCAGTGGTAGGGAAAATTATGGAGTCACTTCTGAAGGAAAGAATAGTTGAGTACCTAGAGGCCCATGGGGCACAGGACCCAAGGCAGCATGGATTCACATTGGGAAGTCATGTCAGACGAATCTAATAGATTTCTTTGACTGTGTGACCAAAGTAGTAGACCAGCAAGGGGCTGTGTAAATGGTCTTGCCTAGACTTTAGCAAGGCATTTGACACAGTCCCACACAAAAGATTAATAAACAAGTCAGCCTAGGAGTGGGTCCCAGGGTGGTAGCCTGGGTAAAACATTGGCTGGACAACAGGACATAGAAGGTAGTAGTAAATTTAGTCCACTCTGAAGAAAAGGTGGTTACTAGTGGGGTACTGCATGGTTCAGTACTGGGTCCTGTCCTTTTTAATGTCTTTATAAGTGACATTGCAGAGGGACTGGAAGGAAAACCATGCCTCTTTGCAGATGACACAAAGATCTGTAGCAGGGTTGATTCACAGGGAGGTGTGGAAAGGATGAGAAGGGAGTTGGCAAGGTTGGAGGAATGGTCAGAAGTATGGCAGCTTGGATTCAATGCAAAGAACTGCAAAATAATGCACCTAGGAAACAAAAACCCAGGGGAAGAGTACACAATGGGGGGGGGTAACAGCAACAATAAAAATGGAAAGGGACCTGGGGGTAATCATGTCAGATGACCTTAAGGTTAGCAAGCAATGTAAAAAGGCAGTAGGAGGCTACTGGGATGTATAGGGAGAGGCATCAACAGCAGAAAACAGAATGTTGCTATCCTTCTGTACAGACAGTTGGTGAGACCCCATCTTGAGTACTGCATCCAGTTCTGGAGACCCCATCTCCACAAGAACATAGACAGGATGGAGGCAGTCCAGGGGAGGGCAGCTAAAATGGTGCTGGGTCTGCAAGAGAAGCCATACAAGAAGAGACTAAAGGAGCTTAATATGTATACCCTTGAGGAAAGGAGGGAGAGGGGAGACATGATAGAAACGTTTAAGTACCTCTGTGGAATCAACAAAGTCCAAGATGGTAGCACCTTTCAGAAAAAGAGATGTGCAAGAACAAGGGGATACAACCTGAAGCTAGAGGGGGGATGGCTCAGGGACAATATGAGGAAATATTTTTTCACAGAGAGGGTGGTGGATGCATGGAACCACCTTCCTGAGGAGGTTGTGGGGTCTAAAACTGTGGGAGAATTCAAGAATGCATGGGACAGACATAAGGCAATTCTTGTGGGGGGTAGGAAGAAACAGGCTGTTGGTTAACTATGATCTGAAGCTTATCCAGTAGGTAGTGAAATGAGCACACTAGGTGAGCATAGCAGCCCTTATCTGCTAGCAAAGTCTATGTTTCTATGTTAGGTTGTTTATGTATTTCACAGTATGGTCTGTTGAGAAACCCTAAAATGCAGACAACCATAAAAGATGGAAATATTTGGGGTGAGAAGACATTTTGTGTGGCAATATAAACTAATGCTGTAGCTAAAACTTTATGGATTTTGCTTTGAATGATGAATAGTGAATGTAAGTTACATGCGACTATTATTATTTTTATCTAGATACAAGTGTGTTCACTGATGAAGGATGTTAATTCCAAAACATATGAAATAGGTACACAGTATACTAAGCAATATTATATATGAGGACAATAAAAATTCCTATTTTAAAAAAAAAATTGGGGTGAGTGAGCTCAGTTGCTTCCATTTTGTTTCAGCATAATTAGAATTAAGCAATAATGCACAAGAAGTTGTGTGTCATGCTGGGATAATGTCACACCTCAGGTGGTTGGGCACGAGGCCGCAGGCCAAGTGCATCCAACAACTGAAGCGTGACGTTATCCCAAACAACACACGCCCTGGAGGGCATTATTGCTATTATACATTGGCTCATTGCTATACAGAAGAAAAAGAATCATTTTTAAAGATGTTTCTGTGTGGAAAAATGTTTTTGTTTTTTAAGAGACAATGGAAACAATCAAGCAAAGCAAATCTAGCAAAAGCAAAAAATCAACTAGAGGTTCACAGTGAGGCTGAGGCTAGAGCCATGATGTTGTACTGGGATAACATCACAGGTCCAGCCCAAGACTGACCAATCAGAGTCCAGGATTTTTTCTTGCCACTGTATAATATGGAATATTGTAGCTCCCAGCAGGTAGCTTCTGCAGATAGGATGAATGGGATCTCCCAGCCGGCATGGTTGATTGTTGGCCATACTGCAGTATTAAGATATAACAGTAATCTTTATCTTAGGGATGGACACGCCATTTCTTGTCAGATTTTTAAATAAATATGTGGTATAGCTGATGGAGAGTCTTGTTTGCTAACCCAATCGTGGTAAAAAATAAAATTGGAGCGATTCTTATTATTTAAAGGGAAGGGTAGACATGGAACTCACACACAAGCAACCATCTCCTCTAAGCACCAGCATGTGCTCCTCTCTATATATCATGTATATAGACTGAAGAGACTATAGCCCAAACAGTTAACAGAGGGGATAAAACCTTCTACCATTATGTGAGTGAAAGGGGAAAGACAAAGGGTGGGATAGTTTGGCTGAGGGAGAAGGGTGGGGAGATGGTGCAGGGGTCTGGAAAAGGCATATATCCTAAATAGCCACTTTTACTTCATGTTCATGGTGGAGGGAGAGGGGGAAGGAGGGTGGATCAGGGAGAATGGGAAAGCTGGGGAGCTGGTGGATACCAGCCTACTCAAAGTGGAAGGGGTCCTAAAGGAACTAGCAGGATTAATGGTTGACAAAGCCATGGGAACAGACAGGATTCACCCCAGAATACTGAGGGAAATGAGGTAGGAACTAGCTGAACCATTAACTGGCTTGTTCAATAGATCGTTAGAAATGAGGGTGGTTCCAGATGACTGGAAGGAAGCGGATGTAGTCCTCCTCCATAAGAAAGGAGGCAAGGAAGAGGCAAGTAACTACAGGCCAGTCAGCCTGACATCAGTGATGGGGAAGTTGATGGAGAAATTACTGAAAGAAAGAATTATTAAGTACCTTGATTCAAATAACCTGAAGGATCACAGACAACAAGGTTTCACAGAAGGGAGGTCATGTCAAACAAATTTAATTGAAGTCTTTGACTGGGTGACCAGAGTGCATGATCGGGGTGGGGAGTGCAGTGAATGTGGTGCACCTAGACTTCAGTAAAGCATCTGACACCGTGCTACACAGAAGATGTCTGCACAAAATGAGAGCTCAGGGGGTGGGACCAGAGATGGGTGAGAAATTGGCTGCAAGGAAGAAGGCAAAGGGTGGTCATTAATGGATTTCCATCAGGGTAGGAAGGGTGACTAGCAGGGTACCACAGGGGTGGGTACTGGCTTCGATCCTGATCAGTATTTTCATTGGGGACATTGCAGAAGTCATTGAGAGGAAGGTCTGTCTATTTGTGGATGATACAAAGCCCTGAGGCGTAGTAGACATTGTCGATGTGGTACAAGAAATGAGAAGGTACTTGCACAAACTAGAGGAGTGGTCAGTTGTGCGGCAGTTGACCTTTAATGACAAAAAATGCAAAGCTATGCATTTAGGGAGTAGAAATCTAAAAGCAGAGTGTGCTGTCAGATAGTGGAAGTGATAGAGTGGGAGAGGGAGCTTGGTATAATCATATCTAATAATCTTGAGGTGGCTAAGCAATGCAAGAGAGAGGTAGCAAGGGCTAGTAGACTGCTGGAATGCATATGCGGGGGCGTTATAAGCAGAAGGAGGGAGGTTGTGATGCCCCTGTACAAACAGCTGGTGAGGCCTCACCTCACCTTTGGAGAGTTAACAGTATTGGGGGATTTTAATTTAAATTGGGTTGGTCCTGGTATTACAAAATTAAATACTGTTTTGTTTCATTCTGGTCTGCAACAATTGGTCACCTTGCCTACTCGACATAATAACAAATCTGGTAATCATACATTGTTGGACTGGATATTAATTAATAAGCCTATTAATGTGACAAAATGTGGTTTGATTTCTGATGCTTTAAGTGATCATCACCCAATATTTTGTATATGGAATCATGGGGGATTAAAGAAGCCTAAGCCAATTATAAGGATTTCAAGATTTTTCACTATATTTGATGTGCACTCATTTTGTTCACAGTTGGGTAAAATAGATCGGTCTTATTTACACTCTATTCCTGATGTAAATTCTGCTCTAGATTTCTTTATCACTGAGTTCACACTGTTTTGATCAGCTTTCCCTTTGTTAAAAGAAGGGTTCGAGGGAAAACTTATGGGTGGTTAACACCTTCTTTGATCAAACTTATGCGACAATGAGATAAGGCATGGAAAATGTACAAAATTAAAAATTCTGTTTCTAGTTACCATGTTTACAGGACATTAAGGAATCAATGTAAGGCCCAGATAAAGAAAGCAAAAAAAAAGATTTTATTCATCAAAAACAATACAAAGGTCTGTCTAATACTACTACTTTTTGGAAAACAATTAATACTTTGATAAAGCCCAATGCTTGTCAATCAGGCTCGATGAAACTGAATGGTGATTTGTTAACTTGTCCATTGAGAATAGCTAATGAGTTAAATTCAAAATTTACTGCACCATTTAATTCTTGTAGTGACCAGTCTGATGCAAATCACTTAGGAAATATTGATGGTCTTACAGGTAGTTGTAAATTTGACTTAAGGACTACTACTCCAAAAAGAGGTTGAGAGGCTGTTACGGTGCATTAAAAGGGACAGTTCAGCTGACTCTGATGGCTTATGTCCTCATTTATTGGCAGATGCTGATTCAGTTTTAGCATATCCAATTAGTGTTATTTTTAATTTGTCTTTTGTGACAGGTATTACACCTGATATGTGGAAACATTCCTTGGTGACTCCTATTCTTAAGTCTGGTTCACATCAGGAATTTGGTAATTACAGACCAATTTCTATTTTGTCTGCCCTGGCCAAAGTCCAGGAAAGGATAGTTTACAATCAGTTGATTGGATATGTGGATTCTCTGGGATTATTGTCTCAGAATCAACATGGCTTCCAAAAAGGAAGAAGTACTGAGACTGCCTTGGTCGAGTTCACGAACACAGTACTTGATGGCATGGATAAAGGGTGTCTGACTGGTGCCGTGTTTGTGGACTTGACCAAGGCATTCGACTTAGTAAATCATCAGTTGTTAGTCTCTAGGTTAGAGTTTTGGGGAGCTGGAGAGTCTTTTTTGGATTGGATGAGGGATTATTTAACCAATAGGTTTCAAAGAGTTAAGTATAGAGGTGCTGTATCTGATTCTGTATTGGTAAAGTGTGGAGTCCCACAAGGCTCCATTTTGGGAGCACTTTTATTTTCTTTATTTTTTTACCAACAAGTAAATGTGATCAATAATGCTTTTTTAACTCTTTACACAGATGATGCAGTAATATACATGCAGTGCTCGTCTGTTGGGGATCTAGGTGTTTCCTTAACAGAGGAAATGTGTAATTTTCAATCATCACTTATGGCTTGTAAGATGGTCTTAAATATATCAAAAACAAAGGTGATGGTTTTTGGAACCTCTGCTAGACTAAGATCTGAGGGAAACTGCTTGGAAATTAAATCTCTTGATGGAGTATTGTTTGATCAAGTTGACACATTCCAATATCTTGGGGTATTATTAGATTCACATTTAAATTATGAACCTCATTTTATGAGGGTTACTTCAAGAATACACTGTAGAATGGCTCCTTTGTATAGAATTCATTATTTTCTTATTCCTGAGTCTAGGTTGGCTATCTCTAAACACTGTTTAGCTCCCATTGTGAACTATGCAGCTATAATAACTGATACTGCTTCTGTGACGGTGATCTCAAAGAAATCCACTTTACTTCATCTGATTGCTAAATTTGCTTAAAACTATCCTAAATTATCTCAGCATTGTGAGATTCTGAAAGAAATGGGTTGGCTACCGGTTTCATTAAACTTTCATTATTGTGTAGCTAAATTTACACATAGAATTGTGAAATCTGGGGTTCCACAAAATGTACGTAAACTGTTGAGACCGTATAATGATGGTTATTATTCCAGACATAGGTCTGATGGTAGGTTTTTTAAGATTCCATTTATGAAAACTAAAAGTGGACAGAGATCTTTTGCTTACATTGCTCCATTTATTTGGAATAAAATTCCTTATATTAGACAGTTATGTTCTGCCAAAATGTTTGCTGATGCACTGAGGATGTTTCTTGAATCTCAATTTGATTGTAAATGTTTTATATGAACAACTTTTGTAACAAAGACATTTTATGTCTGCTATGTTGTATTGTATATGTATGTTTAATTATGTTTTGTATTGCATATATATAATTTATGTGGGTCGCACTTGTAAAAGGAACTAGTTTCCAGCGTGCTTACCCATTAAGTGAATAAACAAACAATCAAACAAACAAACTGTGTCCAGTTCTGGAGACTGTACCTCAGGAGATATGTGGACAGGGTGGAGACAGTCCAGAGGAGGGCAATGAAAATGGTGTGAGGACTCAGCCGTTTGATTTACGAGGAGAGGCTGAAAGACATCAACATGTATACCTCGGAGTAAAGGAAGGAAAGGCGGGATATGATAGAGATCTGCAAGTACCAAAAGGGAATAAACAAGGTCCTGGATAGCAGTATATTCCAGAATAAGAGACTCTCACGAACAAGGATTCATTACATTAAGATAGAAGGGGGGAGATTCAAGGAAACATTAGGAAACACTACTTCACAGAAATGGCAGTGGTGGGTGGAATGTTCTCCCTGAGGAGGTGGTGGGGGCCAAAATAATGACAGGATTCAAGGTTGCTCAGGATAGCTACAAGAGAATTCTGGGGGGGGGGGGGGGGATTACTCAGCTGACCTAGAGACCTTGGGTAACATAGAACACTTGGGCAGACTCAGTGGGCCTGAAGGTCCTTATCTGCCTACAATTTCTACATTTCTTTGTTTCTATGTTACAAAGCCAAATCTAGTTTTGAGTCTCAGTTTTCACCTGATTACTTTATATTTTGTACCACGTCCTGTACCTTTATGAATTTGTTGACGTATCTTTCACTGTCTTTGGACTGTACTGTATTTTCCAATTGCATCTTGTCCTACTGTACATACTTGCAGGTATGTACTTTTGCCCAAACTCATTATGTGCCATCTTGATGGCCAGGTCATGCCTGAAAACTGTTCCTGGGACCAACTCACCCACCAGGTTAACAATTAAATAAAATAGTTGTCATAAAAAAAACAGGAAGGTGTTTTTTAATAATGCGGGCAAGAAGCTGCAGAAAGTTTAGAACACTGATTATAAAACAAGCTTTGCAATTTATCAAATGGGGACTAAGTAGAAGGTGTTGTTTTGCCTTTTGTTATGTAGCATCCTGCACTCCTGACCTGCCAGTAGGGCAGCGCCAGTACCCTTTTCTGAATATTCAGCTAAATACATAGCATTCAGGCACCAGGTAGCTGGTGTTCAGTTGAACATTCAATATTTCTCTTATATGAAAATGAAAAGTCAACAGCCTCCCACCCTCCTTCTAAGTCCAGATCCTTTAAATATAGAAGTTCTCTGACCCACCTCCCTCAGTTAACACCCAAATCCCATCCTCCTCCTCCTCCTCCTCCTCTTCCCCTTCAGCCACATCCTGATAAACTTGAAGTCCATAGCCGACAGTCACAGCCCGCTCACCTCCATGTGTTGCCTTCCCTTTCATCAGTAGTTTGCGTTGTACTGTAACAACTAATATTCTTCATTGATTGCCCCCCTCCCACCCTGGCAGCAGGATTATTGTAGCAGCCAGGATCCTCATTGTAGCAGCACCCCCTGCGGCACCCACATGAAGTTTAAAAGGTTATAAGGTGACTGACACAGCCTGACTTCCTCCACAGCTGGCAGCTTCTTCTGAATGAAGGCACTTACGTGCGTGTGCATGACATAGAAACATAGAAACATAGACTTTGACGGCAGATAAGGACCGCTAGGCCCATCTAGTCTGCCCATTTCCCTACCTACAGGATAGGCCGCAGATCCTAGTTAACCAACAGCCTATTTCTTCCTACCCCCCACAAGAATTGCCTATGTCTGTCCCATGCATTCTTGAATTCTCCACAGTTTTAGACCCCATACCTCCTCAGGAAGGCTGTTCCATGCATCCACTACCCTCTCTGTGAAATAACACTTCCTCACATTGCCCTGAACCGCCTTCCTTCTATCTTTAAATTGTGTTCCTTGTTCTTGCAAGTCTCTTTTTCTGAAAGACGCTACCCTCTTGGACTTTGTTGATTCCACTGAGGTACTTAAAGTTTCTATCATGTCCACCTCTCCCTTCTTTCCTCAAGGGTATACATATTAAGCTCTTTAGTCTCTCCTCATACGGCTTCTCTTGCAGACCCTGCACCATTTTAGTTGCCCTCCTCTGACTGCCTCTATCCTGTCTATGTCCTTGCGGAGATGGGGTCTCCAGAACTGACACAACTCCAGATGGGGTCTCACCAACTGTCTGTACAGAGGAAAACAACTTCCTGTTTTCTGCTGATGATGTCTCTCCCTATACATCCCAGTATACCCCCAGCCCTCCCTACTGCCTTCTCACATTGCTTGCAACCTTAAGGTCATCTGATATGATTACCCCAGGTCCCTTTCCTTTTTGTTGTTGTTACTACCTCCCCACCCATTGTGTATTCTTCCCCTGGGTTCTTGTTTCCCAGGTGCATTATTTTGCACTTCTTTGCATTGAATCCTAGCTGCCATACTTGACCATTCCTCCAAACTTGCCAAGTCCCTTTTCATCCTTTCCACGCCTCCTTGTGTATCAACCCTGTTGCAGATCTTTGTGTCATCTGCAAAAAGGCATACTTTTCCTTCCAGTCCCTCTGCAATGTCACTGATGAAGACATTAAAAAGGACTGGACCCAATACTGAACTCCCGCGGTACCCCACTAGTAACCCCCCTTTCTTCAGAGTGGACTCCATTTACAATTACCTTCTGTGTTCTGTTGTCCAGCCAATGTTTTACCCAGGCTACCACCCTGGGTCCCACTCCCAGGCTGGTTAATTTGACTATTAATCTTTTGTGTGGGACTGTGTCAAATGCCTTGCTAAAGTCTAGGTAGGCCATGTCCACAGCCCCTCCCTGGTCTATTACTTTGGTCACCCAGTCAAAGAAATCTATTAGATCTGCCTGACATGACCTTCCTGCTGTGAACCCATGCTGCCTTGGGTCCTGTGCTCCACTGGCCTCTAGGTACTGATCTATTCTTTCCTTCAGAAGTGACTCCATCACTTTCCCTACCACAGAGGTCAGACTGACAGGTCTGTAGTTTCCTGCCTCTGTCTTGGACCCACTTTTGTGAAGGGGAATCACATCCGCCTTCCTCCAGTCCTTGGGTACCACACCATCCTCCCATGATTTATTAAAAAGAGTAGCCAGTGGTTTCACTAGTTCCTCCTTAATTCTTTTAGAATTCTGGGGTGAATTCCATCAGGACCCATTGCTTTGTCCACCTTCAGTTTTAGGAGTTCTTGCAGAACCCTTTCTTTTGTGAAAGGACTGGGATTGACCCCTATCAAGAGCGCTTTCTGTTAATTGGATTAGGCACTTCCCTCCTCTTTTGTGAATACTGAGCAGAAATATTCGTTCAGTATTCCTGCTTTTTCACTGTCCCCTCTGCCCACCCACCGTTCATTCTATTCAGCCTCACTATCCCTCCCTTTGTCTTTCTACGCCACTGATGTACCTATAAAAGGTTTTATCCCTCTTAACCGAAGCTGGCTATCTTTTCCTCAGTTTTGGCCTTGCTATTCTGACTTCCCCCCTGCTTCCTTCTGCCTTAACTGGTACAGTTCTCTGTCCTGCTCCTTCTGTGTTTCCTTATACTCTGGAATGCTATCTTTTCTTCCTGACTTTCACAGCCACCTCTTTTGAGAACCATAGTGGCTTTTTCTTTCGTTTTGATTTGTTTATTTGCTTCACACAAAGGCTTGTTGCCTCTGTGATGGCAGTTTTGATAATTCCCATTGTTGCTCCACCCCTCCTTCTAGCCTGTTTGCTAGTGCTTTCTGAGGCACTCTCCCATCTTGCCAAAGTCAGCCCTCCTAAAGTCCAGTACCCGCACTTTTGTATGGCTTGACTCTGTAGCTGAGTTTAACATGAACCACACTGTTTGATGGTCACTTGTCCCCAGATGGCAACCAACTTCTAGATCTGAGATCCTCTCACTGCCCCCATTTGAGAGTATGAGGTCTAAGATTGCTCCCTCACGAGTGGGTTCCGAAACTAGCTGTCTAATGCCTGCCACCTGTAGGGCATCAAGAATGGCCCTGCTCTTTGATGTGGCTGCAGCAATGTGCTCCAGTTAACTTCTGGCATATTCAGGTCTCCCATCAACTGTATCTCCCTTTCTCTGCCATTCTAAGAATGCCTTCATCATATCCTTGTCCATTCCTTCCCCTGACATGGGGGTCTGTACACAACCCCAGTGCGATTGTGGTGCCCTTTCCAGTCTCCAAGGTGACCCACAGTGCCTCTCTCCTCCTGTTTACTCTTTTGTTCAGTTGCTTTTATCCCTTCCTTTACATGGAGAGCTACTCCTCCCCTCTTCTCCCCTGCCTGTCTCTCCTGTAGGTTATGTACCCTGGTATGTTAACATCCCAGTCATGGTTCTCTGTGTACCATGTTTCTGTGACTGCTACAATATCCAGGCATCCTCTTCCATTAAGGCCTTCAGCTCAGGGAGCTTGTTGCCCAGACTATGGGCATTGGTACTATTACCTCCATTTCCTGATGGCCTTTACCCCTTTGCCCCATCCCTGTCCTTCTTGCTTGTCACTTTCTCCATTTCACCCTGCCCTCTCCCTATCGACACCTCTATGTTGGTGTTTGCCGACTTATCACCGTGATTATTTGGGGGCTAGGATTTTCCTGCTCCTTTCCAGTGCCTCCCCTTGGCTAGTTTAAAAGCTTGCCAATGAAGCATTTAAACCTATCACCTAGGATCCTGGTTCCCCTCCTGGACAGATGCAGCCCATCATGCCAGTATAGGCTTGCATCACTCCAGGTGGACCCCCAGTCCCCAATGAAGCCAAATCCCTGAGCTCCACATCAGTTTTTCAACCACTGATTGAATCCCATGGTGTGGAACACCCTAGCCTCTCCTATGCCATAGATGGGTAGCACCTCCGAGAAGGTTACCGTGCATGCTACTTGACTAAGGCCCCTCCCCAATTCCACAAACTCTTCCTGCACTTCTCTAATCCCTTTCTTAGCCAGGTCATTTGTCCCTAGGTGGACAATGACATCCAGCTCCCTCCCCTGTGCAGCTGCTCCGGCAATCCTGAGGATTCGCTTCCTGTCCCTCCAAGCCATGGCGCCAGGCAGGCACCTTACCTCCCTCTCCCCTTCCTCCCCCAGTTCTACCTTCCTAACAATGGAGTCCCCCACCAGGAGTTGTTTCCTTCCCCTGCAGGGTCCCCTGCCACCCTCCTGTGGGGTCTCCTTTGTGGAGGTTCCCAGCATCCTCCTTGGTCTCCACTGTGAGTGCCTCCATAGAGGAACCACACTTTGCCAGAATGGCATAGGAATTGTGGAGAGGTACAACGGGAGGGATGCACCTCTGTTCCACCACCCTCACCCTCCCTGAGCCCACTGTGGTCCAACCGCTCCTCTTTCTTGGCAACCTCTGAGGCCACGGCAGTGGCACTGGTGGTCCCTGGATGGAAGAGGAGGTCCCACAAATCCTGGCCAACTCAGCCTGGAGATGAGCAACCTCCTCCCTCAGCCCAGAGAGGTGCCTGCAGATGGGACAACACCGCATCCTCCAGAGCATCTCCCGGAAGACTACTGCTCCACAGCCACTGCACTGCACCACTCCAATCATGTTTTATTTCTGGCCCCTTAACTGTTTGCAATCCTTACTCTTTCCTCTGTTTTTTTTCTCTCTCTCCTTGCTTTCTGCCTGTGTGCCCTTTAAGCTCCTGATTGTCCTGTTCTGAGACAACAATATCCTATATTTCACAGTAGACCACTTACTTGCTCAGAGGCAGACCTCCAGCAGCTAGAGGGGGCCGGAGAGCTACTCTTGCCCTTCTAGGATGGTGGGTCCTTGGTGTTTCTGTGATCACTCACTTCCTGCCCCTAAACAGGAAGTTCCTGTTGTCAGTCAAATCCTGTGCCTATAAAAATAGAACTAGCTTTAAAGTGGGGTGGAGGGAGGAAGGAGGGCAATATAGTCCCAGTAGAGAAGTTCAGTCACACAGCAGTCCTTTCTCCTGGTGTCTTCTGCCAAGCTATTAGCAGAAACTTTATAAGGCAGTCTTTAACTGTAGCTTCCTTCTAGCTAAGTCACTCCCCCTACTTACCAGATCTTTCTACAAGTAATTTAAACCTCACAGCAGTTAAGTCCTTTCAGTCACCTGAGATTTACACCTAGATAACTCTTCAGATACCCATTCAGTTCAGTTAACCCAAACACACACTTTTTTTTTTTGTATGTTAGTTTTTTTACCCTAAATTAAAGGTCAAATACAAAAGTTCTTCTACTTTAGTCCCAGCAGAGAAGTTCAGTCACACAGCAGTCCTTTCTCCTGGTGTCTTCTGCCAAGCTATTAGCAAGCTATATGCATAGTAAAGCCAGCTGAACACATGATCAGCTGGTTTTTACTACACAAGCTCATACAAGTTCCTTTATTCAGAAGAAGGCAGCAGGCCATGGTGGAGGGTGAGTTGTATAGGTCATCTTCTAACCCTCTGAACCAAACGTGGGCATGGTAGGTGTGCTACTAGTATGAGGATCCAGCTGCTATGAGGGTCCTTCTACTATGAGGGTCCTGGCTGCTATAAGGGTTCTACTGCCAGACTGGGGAGGGGACATTCAATGAAGAATACTAGCTGTAAAAGTGTCCCGCAAACTGTTGATGAAAGTCAGTAACCTGCCATGGAGGAGGGTGGGCCGTGTCAGTCACCTTCTAACCTTTTAAATTGCATGTGGGTACAGTGGGGGTGGGAGAGTGCTGCTGATATGAGGGTCCTGTCACCCAGGTGGGTGGGGGGACAATCAATGAAGAATACTCATTGTTGCAGTGCACTGCAAAGTGCTAATGAAAGTCAACGGCCAGCTGTGGAGGTGGGTGGTTGTGCCAGTCACCCATGGAGTTTAATTTTATCATTACATGGTTGCTAGGCAGGGAGGAGGGTGGCATTTGGGTGCTAACTGAGAGGGGCTGGGGTTTCTATATTTAAAGGATCTGGTCTAGTAAGGAGGGTGGGGCAGTTAGCTTTTGCTTTTTTTTTTAGATTGTAATTCCTGAATTGCAATAGATAGTGCTACCATTTGTTATTCAGGATATGAATAAAAGTTGTCCATTATTCGTGATATTCAGGAAATAATATTCATTTCTTGTACACCCCTACCTGTCAATATTGAGTTATGGAGTGGACTGTGACCTAGGAACAAGGAAGTTGCTTTGATTATCATCAACATTCATGGCACTAAAAACTTCACAAAATGCATTAATTAAACATTCATTCTCAGTACCCATTTTCAACAGCACTTTTACTTCCCTAGGTAAAACTGAGAATGGCCTCAACTCCTCTGGAATCAAGAGTGAAACAGCTTATCGAACTCCAGAACAAACAGGAGCTCAAGATCTCAAACATCAAAGTGAGTATAGTAGCCATTTATTTTAAAACACATTTTTGTAACCAGGGTAACAGGTTATAATATAATAGTGAGAGGGAACTGAGACACAGTTCAGCTTATATTTCGTTAATTGTCTGTATTTTTTGCCCTTTATGCTTTAATATTGTGGCCATTTCAGTCTCAGACTTCATCTAATTCCTTGGTTTTGGGTCACTGAAGCCATACTTCTCTGTGACATCACAAACTGCTGCTGTAGAAGAGACAAGGCTCACTAGCCAAGAATTATGACTTTATTGGAGGGAAAGTATCAGGGTGGGAAGAAATCTGAAACACAAGGATCCTGTTTCAATGCACATGACTGCAGTAATAATTAATGGATGGAATGAATGCAGAGAAGTAATGAAAAGTAAATTGAATTGTGTTGGAGCACTATATTTCTTAAAATTTTTTCTGGAAACTGGAAAACCACTACGTCATTCAAATTCAGAAAGCCCATGAAAAGATCTGTCAAACAAGGTGCTAAGCCTTCCTAGGTTCACTCATGTTGGTGTGAAAAACATGTCGCTGACACTGATTATGGTACATGCAACATGCTGCCCGGCATTACAGCACTAGGCATTGTCTTCCGTGAGTTACAGCACCAAAGTGCCCTTCCCGGAAACAGTCAGCTTTTATAGGTGGCTTCACCACCCACACCCCCAACAACTAAATATAACCATCTCCAGGTGTGGGCATAAATTGTGTGGGCACAAAGGATGACATGACTGAGGGGCGATCAAAAATCAAGATTCCCTATCATCATTGCCCTTGTTGTGGCACCCTAATTGTGGCAACAAAATTCAGTCATTTATCTAATGGTATTCTGCCTACCTATAAGTGTCAGCAGCCCTGAAATATAAAAATATAAATAATCTGTAAATTAAATCAATAATCAGAATGACAAATAACAGTACACAGTCACAATTTGCAGGCAGAATAATTAGGGCTACAAGAATAAAGATGGGATAACCGCAAATTAAGAAACAAGCACTATACAGTACAGGGAACAGAGAACATTGTCAGAATGATAGCAAGACTATCATTGTCCCGAACTACTATGGTCCAAGCTAGCAAAGCCAGTGAAGGGGATGGGCTGATGAGCACAATATTACGAGAAGCATTAACTACTATAATATCTAAATCATCTGTAAATTAAGTCAAGGGAATGACCATGATATGGAATCCTGAATTAGAATATGACGTCACTTGAAGGGCAAGCTGTAATTAACAACATACTGCTTGCCTTATCACTGTCTAAGATTTCAAGAAATGGCTGCTCCCTTGATTTAATTTGTAGATTATTTAAATATGTATATGTCAAGGCTCTTGATGCCTATGGGTAAAATGAGTGCTTCATTTAAAAGATCCTGGGGCTCCTGACACCAATGGGTAAACTGACTGCTTCATTTAAAAGCTCTCTCCTATTTGCTTTCAGAATTTGAGTCCCCTGGCAATCTTTACATCCCTTCCAAGTATTACGTTTACATCATGTATTAAACAGAGACTGGGCTATAATCAATTAGCATTTTTTTTATTCTAGGAAAACGCCAGGAATTTAGAACAGCACAATGCATCAGAATTTGCTAAACTGATCCAGTTTCTTCAGGACAAGGAGCAATATCTGATAAAAAAACTCAAGGAGGATGAAGCAAAGATTCTGAAAAAGATGGAGGAAAACCTGAAAAGCATTAAACAAAATATTAGTACCACCCAGGAGGCAATATCTGACATTCAGTCTAGGCTGGGACAACAGGATTCTCTGACTTTTCTAACGGTAGGAAATCTTTAAACTTAATTTTCTGTGCCTTGTCAATATCTGTAATACTCCCAACTAACTTACTGTATTTACTCCAATAGCAATCAAAGATCGCTTTCTCTTGTAGACTGCATAATTTTGTAACCTGACAAATGTCAAAGCTAAAAATTGCTGTAGAACAGCATCCATGCCATTGTCTATCAGGATCCCGATTATTGAAACTCCCTGCTCTTGACATCAGAAATAATAAATCGTTATTACTGAATAGCACAAGACAAACAAGATGGCTGCATGATATTTTTGTACATTTCCTACATTCCTATTAACAGAATTAAAAAACTTGGGATTGCTCTTTGTCATCCAGTTGTTTTTCTGATGGCGTCAGTCATTAGGCTTCTGGCCTGGGAGTGCTGGCAGCAGTCCACTACTGTAGATGGTATAGGGATTTTTCAATCACACACTTTCTCCCATGGCCCCCCCCATACGCACACACATAGACACAGCTCCTCCTCCTGTTGTGGTGCCACACTCAGCCGTGAGGCTAGATAGAAACAAAGAATGTGTCGGCAGATGGGGACAGTAAGATCCATCTAGTCTGCCCTTTTCTTTTATTTCCCTTCCCTAGTTTGTTGTATTTTTGAGGATCCCCTTATGTATATCCCACGCTAGTTTAAATTTCCTCACCATCTTTGCTCCCATGACTCCTTGGGGTAGGCCATTCCATGGTTTCACCACCCACTCTGTGAAGAAGTATTTTCTCCCATTGTTCCCAAACATGCCTCCCTTAACACATGTTGTGTTCTCTAGTCCTGCTACAGCTGTTTACCTGGAAATGGTTTTGCATCTGAACCTTGTTGATACTCTTCAGAAGTTTGAATGTCTCTATCGAATGTCTCTATCATATCCCCCCTGCTCCCTACATTGCTCCAGGGTGTATATGTTGAGCTTCTGTAGCCATGCCTCATATGGCTCTCAATGGAAACCCAGCACCATCTTTATTGCCCTTCTCTGAACTGTCTCTAATTGATCTATGTCTTTTCTAAGGTGTGGTCTCCAGAACTGAAAACAGTATTCCAGGTGAGGCCTCAGCAGTGATCTATACAGTGACATGATCACTTCTCTTCCCTTCTCCTACTTGTGATTTCCCTCCCTATGCAACCTAGGATTCTACTAGCTTTCAGTGATACCTTTTCACATTGTTTGCTTACCCTCAAGTCATCTGAAATGATAACCTCTATGTTAAGCTTATTTTTCATAGACATTGGCTGTTCCCCCTCCCATTAAGTACATTCTCACTGGGTTACATTTTCCCAGGTGCCTGATCTCACTGAGTTACATTTTCTGAGGTGCCTGACTTTAAATTTTGTCTCGTGAAATTTCAACTGCCAGGTACATGGCCACTCCTCTAGGTTTCTGAGGTTGGACTCCATCCATTGTGCCCCATCAGGTGTATTCACCCTGTTGCAGATCTTTGTGTTGTCCGCAGACAGGCACACCTTACCCTCCAGACCTTCTGCAAGGTCACTGATGAATATATTGAAGAGGACTGGTCCCAGTACCGACCCCTGTGGGACTCCACTGGTGACTATACCCTCTTTTTGACAGAGTACCATTCACTAATACTTCTATGCATTCTCCCATTTAACCAGTTTTGCAGCCAGCAAGATATTGTATGCCCAACTCCAATGTATTCCAGTTTACTGACCAACATCCTGTGTGGCACGAAGTCAAAGGCCTTGCTGAAGTCAGGTAGAACACATCAGCTGCTCCCCCCGACCCAGCATCCTAGTGACCCAGTCGAAAAAATCAACCAGGGTTGTCTGGCAGGACCTTTCTGCCATGAAACCATGATGCCTTGGGTCTAATTGTTTGCTTCAAAAAATGCCAATTTTCTCTCTTTTAAGAGGGATTCCATCAGCTTTCCCACCACTGAGGTGAGGCTAACTGGGTGGTAGTTCCCTGGTTTCTCTTTGCTTCCAGTCTTGTGAAGTGGTACCACTGTAGCCCTTTTCCAGTCCTCTGTAATCTCTCTGCTCTCCAAAGACATGCTAAGAGTTTTATTAAGGGTGCTGTTATTTTTTTTCCCCAAGCTCTCTCAAAATTCTTCAGTGTATCTCATCTGGCCCCATTGCCTTTTCTGCCTTCTACTTGTTGAGTCCTTCCAGGACTCTTTCCTCTGTGAAGGGACTTTTGTTCACTGGTTCATCATCATATGAGTGCATGCTCAACAGCGATTGACATATGAACAGGTGCACATCACCAAAAAACCACATTGCCAATGTACACAATAGCAGGACCATTAACAGCGATGGTCCGGGGCACAACACAAAAATCACAGTGACACTATGTTCAATGCAGGAGGCTATACCCCCCATGCCCCCCACCCCCCCTAATTATTATAACCAATGTCAATGGGATACTTGACACTGGGGTACAGAAAATGTTTAGGAGAGAGCCATTCGGATGGGGTAGCAACACAAGACACACACAAGATGCAAAACAGCACAAAAAAAATGTAAGAGCACACACACACACACACACACACACACACTCGCAAAACCTAGAGCTCCTGTCCAGGTTTCAACCTGAATCCTTTACCACTGGAGGCATATGCTGTCTCCACTAGACCACATGGTTAGCTCGGAATGACCAACCATCATCACCATCCCACATCATCTGCACCATAGATCCCTACCGTTGCTCTCTCTACACTCTCGCTATTGTTGTACCACCTTCCCTCGCTAAAACCACATTTGCTGACATGTCCCACTCATTCTCTTGAAAGGTGTTCAGATGTAGTCACTCAAATGTAGTTGCTCAAGTGGAGTCACCCATATCACTTGATCCACCCTATCTGTACAGCTAACTTTTTTTGCATAATGAAGGTCCGTTGCCATTTTTTTCCTTTATGAAGGCCGAGAAATACTCATTTAGTACCTCTACCTTCTCACCATCTTCCTCTGTAAGATGCTCATTCTTTTTGTGGTTCTGAAGATACCTCCTCTGCTCTTTCTTTTTGCCCTTATGTATCTGTTGAAGGTTTTGTTTCCCTTCTTGACTTCCTGTGCTATCTCTTCTGTGTGTGGTTTTGAAATCCTTATTGCTCTCCCTGTTCCTTTCAGTTTTTCCTTGTACTTTATTCTATCACTGCCCTTTCTGACTCCTTTTACTTTCTGAAGGCTCTTCTCTTTTCCCTCACTTTGGTTGCCACCTCCTTGAAAAACCAAAGTGGGTTTCTTCCCCTCTTTGACTTAATAACTTGCCATGTGCATTGTGATGTGACTAATGTTAATGCCCCCTTTAGCCTGGCCCAGTATTCTTCCACATCCCTTTCAGCTATACCTTCTAAATTTTCCGTTACACTAGTTCTCATTTTATTGGTCTGCTTTCCTGAAATCGAGGATTCTCAGTTTTGAGTGCCTGGTGTCCTCAGATGTTTTTTCCCTATACCATACAGTGCCATGGTCACTTGCTCCAAGATGGTTCCCAACTTCGACTTCAATCACCCTGTTATTATTTGTAAATACTAGGTCCAGAATCGCATCCTCTCTTGTGGGTTATTTTTACCAACTGGTGAAGTCCTGCCCCCTTCAGTGCAACCAAGAACTCCCTGTTTCTATCGGATTCAGCTGAGAGGGTGCTCCAATTAATGTCCAGCAGGTTGATATCCCCAACCAGCACAATGTCTCCTTTGTCTGATAGCTGTTAAATTGTTTCTAGGGCCTCCTTATCCTTTGCCTCTTCCTGAGAAAGAGGTCTGTAGATCACTCCTACTCAGATAGGTGCCTTGTTACCAGCCCTAACTGTGAGTCACGGGGCCTCCGCTTACCCTTTTGCCCCTTGTATCTCTGTGATATTAATATCTTCCCTTACGTAAAAAGCTACCCCTCAACTCCCTTTCCCCTTACAGTACTTTCTAAATAGGTCATAATCCAAGATAGTTAATTCCAAGAGTGGTTGTCAGTGAACAAAGTTTCATTTATGGTAACCAAGTCCAGTCCTGCCTCAGTTATCGTGGTGGTAAGGTCTGGGATTTTGTTTGCTAGACTGCTTGTGTTTGTGTACATTGCTTTCCATTCTGTAATATTTCCATTGACTGCACGGATGCCCTGTCAGTGCTAGTTACCCTCTTTACCTTTTTTGCAGTCTTTGTTGGACCCTTTCTGAGTTATATTCCTTCCTTCCCCTGTGACACTCCTGCAATTGTGTTTTGTAGGTGTAGTGCTAGCTGACTGGGGAGAGACGACTAGTTCCCCATGATAGGATATGGGTGCTACCACCATCTCCCCATTGGCTTGATTAAATGTCCCGCACGTATGCCGAATTTTTGGCCCAGTGCCCTAACCCCCTCCTTTGTAAGATGGAGGCCATCAAACTTAAAGAACTCCCTCTCCCAGAAGTCCTGGCAGTTTCCGCCAAAGTGGTACCCTTTTGTGTGGCACCAGTCCCTCATCCAGACATTAAGTTTGAATATTTCCTTTGCCTTAATTTTCTGCCTGTTTCCCTCTTTTCCCATACAGGCATAACCTCAGAAAAGGTAAGGCCAGAGGAAAGAGGAACTCATTTTCCCCCCTAATTGGGCTAGTTGCGTCTTGACCTCATCCACTGATTGGCTAGTGAGGTCATTGGTCTCTAAGTGTACCAGGAAATTTGTGTCCCTTCCTTCCTTGCATATTATTTTGACAATGCGGTTTGTGTCCCTTCATGCCGATGCTCCCAGGAGACATCTGACCACCACCATTGTCAGCCCGTTCTGCATTAGGTGGGGATCCATGCCGTGAATCATGGAATCCCCTATGATGATGAGTTTCTTTTTGTGCTTTTGCTTTTTAATGTGCCTCAGCTGTACAGTGCTGTAATGTGCTCAGATCATTGCTGATCTGTTACGCCCTCTGACTTGTTGTCTGAGTCAGATGTTAGAGGTAGGTATCTGTTTGCTGTTTGTGCTGGCTTAGGATTCTTGGAGTATATTGTTTGGGTCCTGCCTCCACTCCTCCTGACCACCTGCCACCCCCTGGCCTAGTTGTTCTCTGGGGAAGAGGCACGTTTGCATGGCATTGGTGGTATGGAGGAGTGCTATACCATTTGCAACCTTGCAATTGGGGTTAGAGGCAGGTGATCTTGTCATATGCAACTCGAAGTTGAGCTTTTACTATTTAAATGAAATGCGTTCCTCCTGGTCAAGAATGAGCCACTGGAAGCTCTCCTCTCCTCTCCTGCCACATGTTTGGTTTGCCAGTGTACCAGGCTCACTCTTGTGCATGAGTTGCCAGCAAGCCATTCAGCAGCAGAATCATTATTTTGTTTATTTTGTTTTTTTAGTTGTTTAACCAGGAGTAGCACACTAAGCTGAAAGCTTTTTTACAGGTGTGACCTGGGAGCACAAGGACGTTAAGTGACTTGCTCAGGGTCACACAGTATGTAAGTGGAAGCTGTGGGATTCAAACCCAGGTCTGGTCTGCTGGATGTCACCAGATTTGCAGCTCAGAGCCTTAAACCACTGCGCTATACTGCCTCCCTAAATTTTAAATCAGTTAAGTTTCAGCTAAGGTCAGGATTCAATGGATGGGCTTATTGTATTTATTTATTGATTATACCATCAATCAGCTATTTTTTTTTATTTATTTCTTGATTTTTTTTTATCATGCAATATTTAGTTTAGGTCTTAACAGAAGCCAGAATATAATTAAATAGCTAATTGACATTTTCTTTCTTTCTTTCAGTTTTGTATTTATTTATTATACTAAGTTTAATTCCAGCTGAGGCTAGCATATATAGGGAATACATGATGGGTTGCCGTGAAATGACACATTTATCTCCACTAATGAATGGTAAGACCTGTAACTCCTGAGTGGCAAAGCCACAAGTTAGTTATAAAGGTCTTACCACTCATTTGTGGAAATAAATGTGTTATTCCACTGACGTCATTATGTATTTGATATACACCACACCATCTGTAATGTTTTTACTGATGTTTTCCTTTGTTTGCTGCTAAGGTGGGGGTCTGGCTGCTTCGAGTACTACCTCATCATGCACGGCATATATCGTGGGTTAATACCCACTCTGATTTGGGTCCCGTGCTGCTGTTATGCCAGTCGCTGCTGCCCATTCCACCTCTCTCATTAATGCCATGTTACAATTGATATTATTCTAACTAACACAGAACACTCCATATTCAATATTATTATTAATACACCCTTGGAAAACAGCGACCACAATATTGTACAGTTTCAAATTTTAGGGAATCTAAGACAAACAGTGACTGGTGATACTGAAACTAAACTTTAACAAAGCTAACTTTACCAAAATCAGAACTAACCTAACACATTAGGATTGGCACAATGTGTTCATCAATCTTTCGGTAGAATCAAAATGGGGTCTTCTGCTCCAAAAGATAAAAAAATTGGTTAGGGATAATATTCCAAGTATAAAAAAATATGGTAACAATATAAGAAATGTATCTGCCTGGATGAACCCCACAATAAAGTGGCTGATCAACAAAATAAACAAAATGTTTAAGTGCATCAAAAATAGTATAACCCATCTTAGTACCAAGTACAGAGAACTGGCTAGAAAATTTAAACCAAGATTAAAAAAGCAAAATCACAGCATGAGATCCAATTGGCTACCAGGGTAAAAGATAAAAAAAAAGCCTTTTTTTCCCATATCAATAAGTCAAAGGGTTAAACTAATGCTCTAGGTTCCTTCCTAAATGACTTTGACAAGATAGCTAGTAACCAAGAGGCTGCTGGTGTACAGAATAAATACTTCTGTATGGTGCTTAATAACAACAGCTGTAGCTTACCAAGAGCAACCCTGTCCCCATCCCTGGGCAGTTAATCATTGCACCTGATGACGTACTGCACAGGTTAAAGGAGGTAGACATAAACAAATCACCAGGTCCCGAGGAAATTCATCCCAGGGTTTTAAAAGAGCTAGCAGAATTTATTTATCTACCTCAAACCAATATATTTCAGCATTCTCTTGATACTAGGGAAATTCCAGTTGAATGGAAGATAGCAACTGTGGCACCCATTCTAAAAAAAGGACCAAAATCCAACCACAAAAACTTCAGACCCATTAGCCTAACCTCCCTAATGGGCAAGATCTTAGAAAGTATTATTAAAAACCTTATACATGACTCCCTTGACCAAACTGGGTTAATCGATCGTTTGCAGCATGGGTTCACCAAATCTAGTTCCTGTCAGACTAATTTACTATCCTTCTATGAAAAAGTCACCAGGGAACTGGACCAAGGAAACTCAGTTTACCTTGTGTTCCTCAAATTTGCAAAAATATTTGATAAACTACAACACCTTGAACTCATAAACATCTTGGGGGCCTACAAACTAAAAACTAATATTGCCAATTGGAATGCCAGCTGGCTTGAGGGAAGGAAACAAAGGGTTACTATTAATGGTGAATACTCCAAATGGGCCCCAGTCACAAGTGGGGTGCTCCATGGGTCTGTTTTAGGCCCCTGCCTGTTCAATATTTACATTTCATCTCTTACTGTTGATGTACCCAATACAGGATACTAAAATTTGCAGGTGACTGTCATATAGGTACTGTGGTGAACAATACAGAAAATAATGCTGCCCCCCAGCTAGCTCTTGATAATATATTAACTTGGTCTAACAATAATAAACTAGTCCTGAACACCGCTAAGTGCAAAGTTATGCACCTGGGCATACACAACAAACATCATCAGTGCAAACTAGAGAATGATGCCCTACTAGTAACTAACCAAGAAAAGGGCTTAGGAATAATAGTCAGCCCAGACTTGAAATTCAGATCCCATTGTAGAACCCAAGTTAAAAAACATATCAAAATCTAAATTGTATATTCAGACACATATCTAGTAGAAAGAGCGAAGTGATACTCCCGTTATATGTTACATTGGTCAGGCCCCATCTCCAATACTGTGCCCAAGTGTGGTCCCCATATATCAAGGAGGACATCTTAAGGATTGAGAGAGTTCAATGCAGAGCCACTACAGCCATAACAGGGAAAGGTGAAAAGCCATATCAGGATAGGCTAAAACTGCTCAATTTGTACATGCTCCAATACAGAAGACTGAGAGAAGATATGTGTCTCCTTTTTGGAGCAATAAGGGATCCTACCCTCAGCAATGAACTGGGGATAGTTCTAAGCAACAATAGAATCAGCAGCAGAAGACACTCCAAACAATTATGTCTGAGTAAATGGAATGCACTGCAAAGGAAAAACTGGTTCAGTCACAGAGTAGTCCCAACACGGAATCATCTTCCAACTGAAGTAGTGGACAGTCCAAATATGGATTCCTTTAAACTAAACTTAGATCAAGCACTTGGGGACAATGTTAAATTTTGTCTTAAATAAACCTACTGGCAAGCACCATGGACGCAAGTCCATACTAGCTTGACTTACCTATGAAACCTACTGTATGAAAGACACAATCGCTGATCTTATTTTTATGTATTCTTTACTCTTAGTTAACTTCCATCTGATACTAGTGTACAAATGTGCTTAGTTTTTAAAATGTATTTATTAATTAATTTATTGCTTGATTTATCAATTTATTATACTTAGTTTAGTTCTAACTGAAGTTAGAAAACAAATAAAAAAAATGTTTTTTTTTTATTTTATTTGTTATGCCATACTTAGTTTAGTTACATCTGTGGCTAGGATACAATCAAAGAGCTTAGGTTTTTTTTTTTTTGTATTTAATTAATTAATGGGACTATTTATTATACCATACTCAGTTCAGTTCTAACTGAAAACAGAGTACAATCAACAAGCTTATGTTTATTTTATTTATTATACTTAAGTTTTAAATGAGGCTACTATACAATCACAGAGCTTCTAATTTAGTTTATTTTATTGTATCTATATATTTGGTATATGTTATTTATTTTAGTTCTAAGGCTAGGATATAACCAAAGTGCTTAGTTTTATTTATTGATTTACAAAAAGCGAAAGCACATTACTGACAGGGTGTAGAGACACCGACTGCCCAAGGGTGTAATGAGGCCCAACACCGCAAGCAGAGGGCCTTATAGCCCCTGGGAGGTCCAGTATTGCCCATACCGCCCACCCTGGAGGGTATTATTGTGCTTAGAAAACGGGCCACTGTATTAAATTAATTAAAAAAAATATATTTTTAAGTTTAAATGCTAAACCTTTTAGCTGATTCAGTTATTTTGTAATAAAATAGTCCCTCTGCCTGCTGAGCCTCTGTAGTTGTGAGCAGGAGCTGTTGTTATGGCCCCCCCCACACACACACAGAGGGCTTGACATTGTTCAGAGGCTTTTTTATTCATTCAAGGATTCGTGGAATCGAGGAGAGGTGGTAGTGGTTGGTGGAGAGGTAGTAGCATGCTGCAAGGTGAGCAGACAACTAAACATTGGAAGTGGATCCCCAAAAAGTGTTGCCGCGTATCATTTTCCTTTCTTGGTACAGGCTGATTTTATATTTAGAGACTCATCCTGATCCAATTCCCTTTCCGGTCTGTTGTTTTTTAATTATAAGTATGCTAATGTATTTTTATTGGCTCTGCCAGACTCATGACAGTAAGTACTGCTGCTGGGAATGAGCGCAGTTGATAGAGAATAGCTACTTGTCTTTCTTCCTTAGATTTATTTGGGATTTGTTTGGCGGAGGACCGTGTGAGCAGTACTAGGAGGGACATCGGAAGCGTCACTGGTGATCAGTGTAGTGCTTTATAAGGCTAACACCACAATTGATTTATTTTAAGGGAAACACTTTGTTGTGACTACACTGGGTTACGGGGGTTCAAGCCAGGGAAAGCGAGAGATGGGGATACAGTTGGAAGGGAGTGTGACAGTGATGAAAAGGGTGAACCACTTTGTTGCCACAGTCTGCTTCCACTGGTACAGCTCTAATGTGGCATTATTTTTGTGAGCGAGGAGGTGGCCGAGTAGAGACTTGAGAAGTGATCATGGTCACTCTCCCAGAGTAATGGTATGAGAATTATGCGGCAAGAGTGTACTTTTATCGTAGTGCCCACCCTGCTTTTATTTTCTCACTTAGTGAGAGATATAGCTGAATCTGAGTGTTTCTGTTTGTTACTACAGACTGACAGGGTGGGGGAAAGGTGGTGAGCTGGTGTCAGTGTGTTAAAAAACGAGCATCTAAAAAAAGAACAAAATGAGTGTTGTGATGGCTGGGGAGCTCTGTCTCTCACTAAGCGAGAAGATTAAATGGCGGTGATTTGAAATTCAAACGAGGCACTTCTGACCAATTAGAAAGCAGGGTGGGCACTAGACTACTTCAGTGGGTGAAGGGGCACTATAGGATGGTACTTTATATTTCCTGGGCATCTATTGAAAGCTAATGTACCCCCTGGCAAGGGTACTAGCCAATCAGATACCAGGAAATAAAAAGCCCATTTTCTAATTATTTTCAACTGAGGCTAGGCTACAATGAGATTATATTTATTTTATTTAAGTATTTTTTAAAGTTTTGTATGCATTTATTTATTATACTTAATTTCAACTAAGCCTAAGATACAATCAATAGACTCTAATCATCAAAGCAGCCCGTTTACATTCCAGATAAGCATATCATGCTATGGTGCCCCCACACTCACTGTGCAACACATGTCCCTTGCCACTCCCCACCCATGTAGTAGCACAGGAGGTTAGAGCATGGCAGAGTCAGTCTAGTGATTGGTTGTGGCCATCTAGTTGGATGTCCTGCCCACCATCAGACTTCCTCTTCCAAGCTGCACAGTGGAGAATTGTGGAATATGGCCAGTCCTACTTGAACATACCATATCCCTTAAAGGGAGAAAATAGTGCACTAGTGTGCTCCACCTCATTTACTTCCTCTGCTGTACCTTCAGAGGCCTGGCCTTCCTTCATCTTAAACTGACCACCCTTAAGGAGGTTCAAAGACTGGGCATGACTCTCTAGAGCCAAAGTTCCTCAAGTTAGGTGCACCTGCCCTTGCCCGTCCTGTACATGATCTTATCAATAGATCCTTCCTTTCCTGTACTGTCCCCAGCAAGTGGAAAGTAGCTGTAGTTGTGCCTGTCCATAAGGGTGGGCCTAATTCCCTCGTTAAAAACTTCAGACCTATCTCCAGCCTCCTACCCCTGGCTAAAATCCAGAATCGAATCATATTTAATCAGCTTCAGTTCTATCTGGATCCCCACAATCTGCTCTCCCCTGCCATCATGGTTATTGAAAGAACTACACTACTTTTACGGCCTTGTTAAAAGTATCCACTGACATCTTCCATGCCATGGATCAGGGTTCTGCAACGGGTGCCATTTTTGTTGACCTTACCAAGGCTTTTCATCTGGTGACTCATGGTCTTCTGCTCCATCAGTTCCATTCTATTGGCTTTGACAACAGTTCCCTAGACTGGGTCCATAGTTACTTATTCTGCAGAACACAAAGGGTTAAGTGGGCTGGAACACTCTCTAGCCTCAGATCGACATCACATGGGATTCCCCTGGGCTCCATCTTAGGTCCGATTCTGTTCTCATTATTTATTAATGACTTGCCAAATCACTGTAGTGGGCATCCATGCATTTATATGCAGATGATGCTACAATCTATTGTTCCTTTCTGGACCTTGGTCAGATAAATAATGATCTTGCCTGTGACTTTGCTAACTTTGAATGATGGTTCATAAGCAGTCAGCTTGTTCTGAACACTAAGAAAACAAAATGCATGCTATTTGCTCACCCCCTCCTCTTTCTCAAGTCAGCTCCCCTCACTTTGCATTATTTCCTCTAATGGTGATGCCCTTGATTCTGCTCTCACCTTCAAGTACCTAGGCATTAGCCTAGATCCCTCACTCTCTTTTAAGACCTAACCTGATCACATCTCTGAACCAAAAAGATGGGTTTCTTATACTGCATTCGTCCTTTTTTAACCTCTGCCACTTGCATTAAGATTGCCTCAGAATCCCTTCTCTCTCTAATGCCTCTTCTATGGCTCTCCTTACCCAGGCCTACCACAGAGTAGGTAGGCTTTCATTGGGGATAAGTGCCAGACACCACCACTTCAATGTCTTCACATCCCTTAACTGGCTGCCATATGAATCTAAGCCTAGGTATACCTCTCTGAACTTCATACATAAGTTTGTGCACAAAATTGCTCCTCCCTGCCTATCTGACGTAGTTTGCCTGAGACAAGCTGCCAGAGCTCTTAGGTCTGCCTCTCTCCCACTCCTCAAAAAACCAAAACTGAGAGTGGCAGCTACTCGCAAATCATTCTCATTTGCTGATGTGTCTGATTGGAACTCTCTGCCCCCTCAGTCTTGTCTTGTTCCTCCCTACCTCTCTTCCAATCGATTCTGCACTCTATTCTATGATACTCTGTTACCTGCTCCTGCTTCAGGTGAATTTTCCCCCCTTCTCCTCTATATGTTCATGTATGTGGACTCTCACTCCTTGTCTGCTACCCATTGTAGTTTGTGTATCTTCCTCTATATATGGCTTCTGTATCTGTATGAAATTGTGGAACATATTCCTTTGCATACATTTTTGCCTTGATGATTGTTTGGAACTTCTATCAGATACACCCAGCCTTTTTTAGTTTATGTCTTGTCTGCAACTTTTGTTGCTTTGTACGCTATTGCTCTCCAGGTTGCCCCTGAAAAAGGACTGTAATTATCTCAGTGGGCCCACACAGTTACCAAAATTCAATGAATAAATTAAAATAAATAAATACCTCCAGCCCTCACTGTATGCTCAGAAAACTGTGAGTAGCAACGGTCATGAGGACAGTGCCATAGTCACTGCTCCCGGTAACCGGTAGGAAGGGACACATATATGGCCCTGCAGGGTCCCTGCCTGTGTAGCCAACATCCCCTTTACCAGCAGTTAGTACTACGGAACTTGGATCATGCATGGTAGACTGACATGCCTTGTGCCCAGCCATCCTCTCCTCTGGGACACCCATGAAGCCAGGCAGCCAGGCAGGGGTAAGGGTGCAGATAGGTACATGTCCACATCTTGAACATGCAGGGATCTGACATCTCCTCTGGTACATGGCTGAGGAACATATCAAAGCCTATGTACCATGTATATGTGGTGCATCGGCTTACTGACCAGAGCTCAATGAGCTTAGTTTTAATGTTATTTATTATACCGTACCTAGGTTCAGCCAAGGCTAGGATACAATCAATGAGCTTAGATTTATTTTATTTATTGAATTGCAAAACTTAACTCCTACTGAGACTAGGATAGGACTGATGAGCTAATTTATTTATTTACTTATTATACTTTGTTTCAAATGAGGCTATGATACAATCAATTAACTTAATTTCATTTACTTATTTAGTTATCTATTAATTAATTTATGTTTTATACATAAGTGTCAGCTGAGGCTAGAGTACAATCAATGAGATTGATTTAAATTTTATTTTATTAATTAAACCATACTAAGTTTCATTTAAGGATGGACTAAAATTAATGAGCTTAGTTTTATTTTATTATTGTTTTGTCAACTGATTGATTTGTTAGTTTGTTTGTTTATTTGGCGTTCCATACTTAGTTCAGTCCCATCTAATGGTATGATATAATTAATTGGCTGAGTTTCATTTATTTTCTCTCTCCTTATTCCGTCCTTAAAAGTTTAGTGCCAGTGGAGACTAGGCTACAATCAATGGGCTTTATGCACTAATGTGCGGAGTGTCTATGCAGCACATAATCATGCCACATGCTTTGTGCCCCCCCCATGTGGTATGCACTACTCAGGGTATGCAGCCCCCTACACACTCAATCCCCTGGCCATGTGGACAGCAATGCACTGGGGTGGGCAGGGGGTGTGACAGCACTATGCACCATGCACTACAGTGTGTGGTGCTGCCCATGGGGATGCAGAGGTGTGTGCAGGTTATAGCAGGGGGGACCCTACCATAACTCCTGTACTTCAAGGTGTGCACTCAAGACTCCACCTGGTCCAGGATGACAATGACAGTACTACACCCCAACATCAATGTCTCACATGTCCCCCCCACACACACATGCTGCAGATGCCCCTTCCCTGTCCAGATAGCAATGGTAATCCCCCCCGAACCACACACTTGTGCCACATCCACGTCCATGCACTGTTCCCCCGTCATAGCCCTGCCTCACAGGCATCAACCCCATAGCCCCATGACACAGATGGCACCCCGCAGTCCCTTCACCAGCTAGTCGGTGCCACAGCTTGGGACAGCCAGTGGCATTGCCCTCCTCATGCCTCCATGGCAACCTGCCATCTGACATCCACAGGGCCATGCAGCCAATGTGTGCCCTGCCACATAGGGGAGCCACTAAGGAACTGGGATGAACATCTGATTGGATTCCCACCCAGGCCTGAAGCACTGCCCCATCCTTCTCATGTGAACCTGTACAGTGAGGGGGCAGGGCCATGGACAGGTGGTCAGAGGTTGTGAATGCCACCAAGTGCACACCTGTCTGCAGGTGTGGAGCACCTCAGGCAGGATACATGCCTCTGGTATGTAATTCCCACCTGTATGTGCATAGGGCCCAATAAGCATTTTACGCTATTATTTATTGATTTAGAATGCTTAGTTAAGTTCCATATGAGGCTCAGATATAATCAGCAAGAAAAGAACCTGAAAGAGACCTGAGGAGATGGAAAAGGGAGTCCAGCATTCGGTATCAGAAATTCAATGCCAAAAAAGCACAAGGTTCTGCAGCAGGAGAGAAGGAACCCAAGAAATGAAGACTGGATTGGGAGGTCATTTGGAAAAGACCTCAGAAGAAATGTGGTTTTAGGAGTTTTAATTAGTGACATCCTCAAGATCACAGCCCAATGTGCCAAGGCACTGGATAGCTAGTAGGATGCTGGGATGCTTAGAAAGTGTCTTCTCATATAGATGGACAGAGGTGATATTGCCATTGTATATGTCCTTGGTGAGGCAGCACCTGGAATGCTGTTCACAGTTTGTGGAACCCTTGCTTGCAAAAGGATAAGGGCTACCTGGAGTGGATCCAAAAGGGAGATACTGAAATGGTTCAAAGCCCTCAGGGGAAGACTTGTTAGGAAAGATTAACAGACCTCAATATGTATTTACTGGAGGCCAGGAGGGAATAATTGAAATCTTCAAATACTTAAATGGTATTAACAAAGTAAACAGCCAACATCTATTTAACATTAATGAGGGACCCATCAAATGAGGTCACAACCAGAAGCTGGCAGAGGGAATAGTAAGGAAGGACACGAGGAAATACTTCTTCATGCAGAGGGTAGTAGAAAAGTGAAATCACCTACAAGAGTCTCATAAATATAAATTCAGTGGTGACTTTCAAAAGATGGTGTGATAGTTAAATAGGAATAGTTAAGATGTATGGGGAGGGATAGGAGAAAATAGGGGAGGTTGCTCAATGCAAGTGGCACTGTGGAAAGACAGATCCACTAGAGGCCTAGTTAGTGCTAGACTTAAAGGGCCAAGGTATAATCTGGCCAGACTACATGGACCTTGGATCTTTTTTCTGTGGGTATACATCTATATATCTAGAAACTATAAGCACTAACTTTCAGGCCTGTGCACAGCTTTTGCAAATATTTTTTGGACTCAGTGTTTACCCTAAAAGTGTCCAGTGGCATTTTCAAAGTTTCACAGATGAAGGTATCTTGAACTAGGAGAATGCAGGCATGCCCCCTTGGAGAGTTTGGAGACAGCCGTGCAAATATGTATTTTTTAAATTTGCTATACTTTTTGTAGAAGGGATGTCATCGAAGCAGAGGTCAGGAAGCATTGGAAAACCAGGAGCAGTTGTAGAATTCACCAAAAAATTGTATTTACACTAGCAGTTACATAAAAAAATAAACTTGTTCAGTGTAACTATTTACAAAGTCAAAATAAAATAGAGAACATCCATCAGAGTTTTCCTTCAATCTCTGTGTCCCTCTTCTCTTTTAAGTAATTGCAGCTCAGCTCTCTTATAAGTTCTTCCAACCCCCATTCTTAACAGGTATCCTGTTCTTGTATGTTTCAGGCTGGAGCAAAGCAGAAACGCATTGTGCCTGAGCGGAAGCTCCTTTTTCACAGTTCTTCTGCAAAAGGCTTACAAATTGAACTCAGGTAACCTTTCGAGTTACCAATAGCTTTTTGCAGTCATCTCAAAATATAATTATATACATTTCAACAGTAACGCTATATATATTCTATACAAAAGGGATCCAACATCACTTACATTTCCACATAATGATTTGCATATATTTTTATATTAGAAGAAATGCAAGGGAGGAAAAGACAAACAGCAAGGGAAGACTGAGAGACAGTGAGAGGCAGACAATTGCGAGATTGTCAGGGTGATCAAATCCTAGGTCTTACAGGAACATTTTGGTTGCCCAACAGGCAGAGAAGAGATGGGAAAGAACAGAACAGTTCCTTGCATTTAAACACTTTCTATAACAACTGGGAGAGGATTGTCTTCCATTGTGTCACATACAACCCCCCTTAAGAGGGAACCTGTTTTATTAAACAGGTTTCCAAAATGTTATATTCTTTAATAACATTTGCAGCTTTCAGCAATTAAGCACATGTGCATTATCAGTTTATAATAAATGGTTGTCTATTTTCCCATAGGGGAACCGTGGCATTATTTACCCTAATAAAGGAGTGTTTATTATGGCAAACACGTGCATGGTCTCCCTTACCTTGCGCATGCACCTGCCACAGTTTTCTATACTTCTGACTGCCTGGGCTGATTGCTCTCAGCCTGCTTTCAAGTTCTCACTGCAGGAAACCACTGGCCAGTGCAACTCGGCGGTAAGTTTATTTCTTCAAAATGAAAATGGCTTATTTTCAGGGAAAAGGGATGTTTAAAAATGGCATGTGAAACCTGCTGAAAAGGAAACTGCAGACATCGCGGCCTCACCGGTACAGCACGTGGTCAATGGAACCCCTATTTTATATAATGGCTGTGGCAAAAAAATAGAAACCCAGCAATTATATGAAATAAAATATGGGGTGGCATATGTAAAACTTGATTTTACACATACCTTCATTGTGGGATGCATTTCACAAACCCCTCGGGCTTTGCCCTTGGGGTTTATGTTGCATCCCACAACTCAGGTGTGTGTAAAATCTTGTTACACACTCCACCCCATACTTTATTCTCTATTTCCATAACAGTACAGCAAACAGTAAATTTCAAACCCATGCAGTTGTTTTTCAACCTTCAGAACCCTCAATTCCTGATCCATAACTTGACAAAAAATCAGCATTGCTATTCTCTTTACCAGATTTGTGTATTACAGTGAATTTAAATGGCTGTTTTGTCAGGTACCACCTTGTGATTCTGGAATTATCTTTCATTTGGTTAAGCCAACAGAGAGGATTGTGATCTATTATAAGAACAAAGTAAATTCCTAGCAAATAAAACTTAAGGGACTCCATGGCCCACTTTGCTACTAAACATTCTTTTTCAATGGTAGAGTACATTTTCTCTCTGTCATGCAGCTTCCTACTTATGTACAGAATAGAATGTTCCTTCCCATCTATGTTTTGACTGAGGACTGCACCAAGGCCTACCTCTGATGCATCTGTTTGTAACAAAAATGGTTTCTCAAAGTTCAGGCTTCTTAAAACATACGCTAAACATAATGCAGCCTTAGTGGCTTGAAAAGCTTCATCACACTCTGAGATCCATTTCACATTATTTGGGTACCATTTTTTCATGAGCTCAGTGAGGGGAGTAGTTAACTCAGTAAAGTTGGAAACAAATCTCCAACAATAATCAGTCAGCCCTAAAAATGACCTGACATGTTTCTTTGTTTTAGGGACAGGGCTGTTAACTACAACTTCTATTTTAGACAATTCTGGCTTAACTTCTCCATTTTCCAACACATGGCCCAATATCTGGCTTTCTGCATGCCCAATGCACATTTGTTAGGATTAATAGTCAGACCTACATTTGTGATAGCTTAGATAACTGCTCATAGGTGTTCCAGGTGGCTTTTCTGGAGACCCCATCTCTGCAAGGACACAGATAGGATGGAGGCAGTCCAGAGGAGGGCAACTAAAATGGTGCAGGGTCTGCAAGAGTAGCCATACGAGGAGAGACTAAAGAAGCTTAATATGTATAACCTTGAGGAAAGAAGGGAGAGGAAGGACATGATAGAAACTTTTAAATGTCTCAGTGGACTCAACAAAGTCCAAGAGGGTACATCTTTCAGAAAAAGAGATGTGCAAGAACAAGGGGACACAATTTGAAGATGGGGGGGCAGCTCAAGGATAATGTGAGGAAGTATTTTTTTCACAGAAAGGGTGGTGGATGCATGGAATTGCTTTCCTGAGGAGGTTGTGGGGTCAAAAACAGTGGGGGAATTCAAGAATGCATGGGACAGACTTAAGGCAATTCTTGTAGGAGGGTAGGAAGAAATAGTCTGTTGGTTAACTAGGATCTGCAGCTTATCCAGTAGGTAGAAAAATGAGCAGATGAGGTGGGTCAAGTGGTCCTTATCTGCAGTCAAAGTCTATGTTATGTTTAATCTCAGCTTTGACTTCTGTCTCCGCTAGTTTGGCTGACATTCTCCTGATAACCACTCCTGGACTTGCTGCTGCAGAATCCATGCCTTTCTCTATGCTTCCCTGGTACTAGGTCCAGTACCCCAGCACACAATTCCTGGTTTTCAGTTTGCACAGTGAAAATCCCACTTAGGCTGACACCATCTGTCACCGAGGCACAGGTTAGGAAGCATAAGAAAACCAGGAGTAGTTGAAGAATTCACCAAACATGTTTATTTACACTAGCAGTATCATAAAAAATAAACTTGTTCAGTATACCTATTTACAAAGGCAAAATAAAATAGAGAACATCATCAGAACTTTCCTTCAAACTCTGTGTCCCTTTTCTCTTTCAAGCAATTGCATCTTTGCTCTCTTATAAGTCCTTTCAATCCCCACTCTTAAGAAGGATCCTGTTCTTGTATGTTTCAGGCAGGTGCAAGGCAGGAACACATTGGCCCAGATATTCAAACTGCGCTAGGCTGTGGTGCAAGACTGGGTGCAGCGCAACTTTTTTGTGCAGGGGAGTGGCCTGGGTGATATTCAACGGAGCTGCGCTATGCACAGCAGCTTTGAATATCGCACCCTGGCCACCCCCACTGTGCATGGTGCAGTGGCACTGTGCCAGCGCAAGTAGCCAGAGTGGAGCATGGAGATACGCCGCAAGTGCCATTGCGCCATGCACAGCACCTGTGATATTCAAACGGGGACATGCAAATGGGGCCATAATTTATGCAAGGTGCACAGGGGGCCATTTGCATCTCATTACGGCCCCATTTGCATGCCATTAGCATGCAGGTGCACCAATCCCCAACGACTTGTGCCTGGTGCCCTGCCAGGCAGCAGCCGTCGGGGACTGATGCCCCCTGCAGCCCGATCATGGGCATTCCTGTAACATAAATGAAAAACCGTCCAATATCTCTGGTGGTCCAGTGGAACCCTATGTGCCCGATCGCGGGCATCAGTACAGTCCCCCCAAAGTCCAATATCCCTGGTGGTCCAGTGGACCAATCGCTGCCCAATTGCTGGCATCAGTACCTCATCAAAGACCCCCACTACCCTGGTGGTCTAGTGTACCCCCACCCCACCCATCTACTGAGCCTCACTGCCCCTCTCCCCCGTCAGCTGGTGGGTGACAGCACCCCACCCGTCTGCCTGCCACCCACCAACTTACAGCATGGTAGGGCTGCATGCCCATTGATTCACAGCATGAGCCAATGGGCATGCAGCCCATACCGTACTACTCAGTCCAGATATGTGAATGAATTCATTCGGGCTCATGCTGTGAACCAATGGGTGTGCAGCCCTACTGAGCTGTCAGTTGGTGGGCAGTGGGGTGGCAGGCGGGTGGGGTGCTGCCACCCACTGGCTGATGGGGAGAGCGGGGCAGTGGGGCTCAGTGGGTGGGTGGTTGGGGGGTACACTAGACCACCAGGATAGTGGGGATCTTTGATGAGGTACTGATGCCTGTGATTGGGCAGCAATTGGTCCACTGGACCACCATGGATATTGGACTTGAGGGGGTTCGCTTACAGATGCCCGTGGTCGGGCTCAGTGCGGTCCACTGGACCAGGGATATTGGACTTGGGGGGGGTTCGCTTACAGATGCCCGCCATGGGGCATGGGGGGCACCGCCAGGAGCAGCAGGAACTCGGGTGGCTACCCACAGGTAGCAGCTGCTGTGTTGCACCCTGCAATGTGGCAGCTCACCTGTTCCTTTTTTTGTGGCGTAACTTTGTGCAGGCACAGGTAGGGATTGTGCATGCATGACTCTGCACATCCTGGGCTGAATATCGAGCTGTGCAGGTTATGCATGGGCACACACCCCCACCTGTGCCTGAGAACATTACTGATGCACTCCAGTGCATCGATTTGTGCGGCGACTTTTTCCCTTTTTGAATATCGCATCAGGGCGATTAGTAGGTTGTATGGTGCAACACTGTTGCGCCATGTGCAACCCTTTTGAATATCTGGCCCATTGTGCCTGAGCCAAATCCCCTTTTCACAGTTCTTCTCCAAAAGGCTTAAAAATTGAACTTAGCTAACCTCTTGAGTTCCCAACAGCTTTCTGCAATCATCTGAAAATATAATTATATACATTTCAACAGTAACACTACATATTTTCTAAACAAAAGGAATCCCAACATCAGTTAAAGTGCCACATAATGATTTGCATATATTTTTATATCAGCAGAACTGCAAGGGAGGAAAATATAAACAGCAAGGGGAGAGTGAGAGACAGTTAGAGGCAGACAATTGCGAGACTGTCAGGGTGATCAAATCCTAAGTCTCATAGGAAAATTTTTTTGTGCAACCAGATGGACAAGAGATAGGAAAGAATAGTACAGCTCCTTGCATTCAAACACTTTTTATAACAACTGGGACGTGGTCCTATTCCACCCTGTCACAAGGGACCAGCCCCCATCAACCCTACCATAGAAACAAAGAAACAGAATTTGACAGCAGATAAGGACCACTTGACCAACCTAGTCTGCCCATTTCCATACCTGACGGATAAGCTGCAGATTCTAGTTCATCAACAGCTTACTTCCTCCTACACCCCCACTAAAATTGCCTTATGACTCTCCCACACATTCTTGAATTCTCCCACTGTTGCTGACTCCACAACCTCCTCAGGAAGGCTGTTCCATGCATCCACTACCCTCTCTATGAAAAAATAATTTTTAACACTACCTCTGAGCCATCCCCCTCTATCTTCAAATTGTGCCCCCTTGGTCTTGCACATCTCTTCTTCTGAAACATGCTCTCCTCTTGTACTTTGCTAATTTCCTTGAGATACTTGAATGTTTCTATCATGCTCCCTCTCCTTTCCTCAGGGGTATACATATTAAGTTGCTTTAGTCTCTTCTCATATGTCTTCTGGTGCAGACCCTGCACCATTTTGGTTGCCCTCCTCTGAACAGCCTCTACTCTATGTCTTTGCAGAGATGGGGTCTGCAGAATTGCATGCAGTGCTCACATGGGGTCTCACCAACTGTCTGTACATAGGGACAACTTCCTGCTTTCTACTGTTGATGCCTCTCCCTATGCATCCCAGTATCCCCCAGCGCTCCTTACTGCCTTCTCACATTGCTTGCCCACCTTTTGGTCATCTGATATAATTACTCCTAGGTCTCTTTTGAGTTTTGTTGTTGTTATTAACTCACCCCCCCATTGTGTACTCTTCTCCTAGGTTTTGTTTCCCAGATGCATTGCCTTGCCCTTCTTTGCATTGAATCTGAGCTGCCACATATTTGACCATTCCTCCAACCTTGCCAAGACTCTTTTCATCCTTTCCACCTCACCTTGTGTATCAACCCTGTTGCAGATCTTTGTGTCATCTGCAAAGAGATATACCTTTCCTTCCAGGTGCTCTCCAATGTCACTTATAAAGACATTGAAGAGGACCAGTACCAAACCCTGCAGTACCCCACTAGTTACCCTCCTTTCTTCACTGTGGACTCCATTTAATATTATCATTTGCGTCCTGTTGTTCAGCCAGTTTTTTATCCAGGCTACCACCTTGGGACCCACTCCAAGGCTGGCTAACTTGTACATTAATCTTTTGTGTGAGACTGCATCAAATGCCTTGCTAAAATCTAGGTAGGTCATATTCACAGCCCCACTCTGGTCTACTACTTTGGTCACCCAGTCAAAGAAATCCATTAGGTTCATCTGACATGACCTTCCTGCTGTGAAATCATGCTGCCTTGGGTCCTGTGCCCCACTGGCCTCTAGGTACTCAACAGTTCTTTCCTTCAGAAGTGATTCCATCATTTTCCCTACCACTGAGGTCAAACTAACTGGTCTGTAGTTTCCTGCCTCTGCCCTGCTCCCACTTTTGTGAAGTGGAATCACATTTGCCCTCCTCCAGTCCTCAGGTACCACCCTATCCTCCCATGATTTGTTAAAGAGAGTAGTCAGTGGTGTTACTAGTTCTACCCTTAGTTCTTTTAGAATTCTTGGGTGAATCCCATCAGGCCCCATTGCTTTTTCCACCCTCAGTTTCAAGAGTTCTTTTAAAGCCCTTTCTTCTGTGAATGGATGGTATCAACCACCCTATCAAGAGTTTTTCTCTTGTTTGGTTTAGGTATCTCCCCCTCCTCTTCCATTGTGAATACTGAGCAGAAATATTTGTTCAGTATCCCTGCTTTTTCACTGTCACCCTCTGCCCACATTCCCTCCCCTTTATTAAGTCTCTGTATCCCTTCCTTGGTCTTTCTTCACTCCCTAATGTATCTATAAAAGGTTGTATCCTCTTTCTTAATAGAGTTAGCTATCTTTTCCTCAGTTTGTGCCTTTGCTATTCTGACTGCCTTCCCTGCCTCTTTCTGCTTTAACTGATAAAGTTCTCTGTCCTGCTCCTTCTGTGTTTTCTTATATTTTCTGAATGCTATCATTTTTTCCTTAACCTTCCCTTCCACCTCTTTTGAGAACCATGGTGTTTTTCCCTTTATTTAGTTTTGTTGATTTGCTTCACACAAAGGCTTGTTGCCTTTGCCATGGCTGTTTTGATTATTCTCCATTGTTTCTCCACCCCTCCTTCTTTCCCATTTGCTAGTGCTTTTCTGAGGCACTCTCATTTTCCCAAAGTCAGCCTTCCTAAAGTCCAATACTCTTGTTTTTGTATGGTTTGACTCTATGGCTGTGTTTATTGTGAACACCCTATGTGGTGGTCACTTGTTCCCAGATGGCTACCCACTTCTAAATCTCAGATCCTTTCTCCTTCCCCATTTGAGAGTACCAGGTCTAAGATTGCTCCTTCCCTAGTGGGTTCCAATGCTAGCTGTCTGAGGCATGCCCCCTGTAGGGCATCAAGAATGACCCTTTTCTTGGATGTGCCTGCAACAAAGGTACTCCAGTTAATATCTGCCATATTCAGGTCCCCCACCAACAATATCTCCCCTTTTTCTGCCATTTTAAGGATATCTTCTATCATTTCCTTGTCCATTTCCTCCTCCTGAGATGGGGGTCTGTACGCAACCCACAATGTGGATTTTGGTGCCATTTCCTGTCTCTAGGATTACCCATAGTGACTCATCAGCTTCCTGTTTACTCTTTAGTTCTGTTGCTTTAATCCCTTCTCTTATAAAGACAGCTACTCCTCCTCCTCTTTTAACCACCCTGTCCCTCCTGTAGACTGTGTATCCTGGTATGTTGACAGCCCAGTCATGGTTCTCTGTATACCATGTTTCAGTGACTGCCACAATATCCAAGAATCCCTCTTCCATCAAGGCCACTAGTTCAGCTAGCTTTATTTTTTTCATTTATTTATTTAGTTGTTTAACCAGGTATAGCACACTAGGCTGAAAGCTTTTTTACAGGAGCAACCTGGGAGCACAAGGAGGTTAAGTTACTTGCTCAGGGTCACACAGTATGCAAGTGGAAGCTGTGGGATTCAAACCCAGGTCTGGTCTGCTGGATGTCACCAGATTTACAGCTCAGAGCCTTAGACCACTGTGCTATACTGCTTGCTACACAGACTGCAGGCATTGGTACTCATCACCTTCTGTTTTTTTATGGCCTTACCCCTTTTAGTCCCATCCCTGTCCTTCTGACTTTTTCTGCATTTACCCCTGTCCTGCTCCCTACTGACTTCTTTACCTTGGTGTTTACCTCTCTAACTACTGTGTTTTGTGGGGGAGGCTGGGATTTCCCTGCTTCTTTTCAGTGCCTCCCCCCTTGGCTAGTTTAAAAGCTTGTCAATGAAGCATTTAAACCTATCACCTAGGATCCTGGTTCCTCCCCTGAGCAGATGCAGACCATCATGCCAGTATAGGCCTGCATCCCTCCAGGTGACTCCCCAGTCCCCAATGAAGCAAAAACCCTGAGCTCCACACCAGTTTTTCAGCCATTCATTGAATCCCATGGTGCAAAATATCCTAGCATCATCCTTGCCATAGACAGGCAGCACCTATGAGAAGGTTACCATACATGCTACTTGCCTAAGGCCCCTCCCCAACTCTACAAACTCCTCTTGCACTGTTCTGATCCCATTCACAGCCAGGTGATTTGTCCCTATGTGGACAATGACATCCAGCTGCCTCCCTCATGCAGCTGCTCCCGCAATCCTGAGGATTCGCTTCCTGTCCCTCCAAGCCATGGTGCCAGGCAGGCACCTTACCTCCCTATCACCTTCCTCCCACACTTCTACCCCCACCAGGAGTTGTTTCCTTCCCCTGTGGGGTCTTGTGCCACCATCCTGTGGGTCTCCTTTGTGGAGGTTCCCAGCATCCTCCTTGGTCTCCACTGCAGGTGCCTTCATAGAGGAACCACTCTTTGCCAGAACAGCATATGAACAGGGGAAAAATACAACAGAAGGGATGCACCTCTGTTCCACCACCCTCTCCATCCCTGAGCCCCTCTTGGTCCAACTGCTCCTCTTTCTTGGCAACCTCTAAGATAGCGGTGGTGGTGGTGGTCCTGGTGGTCCCTGGGTGGGTGAAGAGGTTTCACAAATACTAGCCAGATCAGCCTGGAGACGGGCAACCTCCTCCCTCAGACCAGAGAGGTGTCTGCAAACAGGGCAGCATCACAGCCTCCAGAATGTCTCCTGTAACACTGCTACCCCACAGCTATTGCACTGCACCACTCCAATCTTGACTTATTTTGTGTTCCTCTCCTGTTGCTTTGTATGCTTACTGTCTCCTCCCTCTATGTACTTTTACACTGACTTTCCTACTGCCTATGTGCCCTTACAACTCTCGCCCTTCCTGTTCTGGGACAGGAATTTCCTGTACTTTTCAGTAGTCTCCTTCCATGCTTGGATTCAGACCTCCAGCAGCTGGGGGTGGGTTATTTTTTAGGTTCCTTCAAGGTTGATGAAACTAATGTGTCTCAGTGATCCTTCCCTTTTTACTGCCAAACAGGACGTTCCTGTTGTCAGTCAAATCCAGTGGCTATAAAAGTAGAACTGGCTTAGGGTGGGAAGGAGGGCAATTAGCAAAAAAGCTGTAGTTCTAGACTGCTGTTTCTTGCTCTGAAAGCAAAGTTTTCCTCTGTCAAAAACAGCAGGAAGCTGTAACTGGAGACACCTGCTTTTGTACTCCTAAGCGCCTAAGCCACATTGCCAGTTAGATTCACCCTCTGCTCCTGACTCAGTAAATTAAGTTGATACAGCCCCCTTCCTCAGAGAAATACCCAGTGACTTTTTTTACTTAAATGTGACTCCCCCTCTTCTAATAAAGTACCCCGTAGCCAGACCCATCATCCTCTGCCCCCAGAACATACCCGCCAGAGTTACACACTGGATTTCCACCCAGAACAGGGCTTACGGAAGGGGGCTCCCCATTTTGTCTCCCACAGGATGATGGGATATTACTCTGGGGTGTCATGGGTCAGTGAAGCAGAACTTACAGTGCAAGGCAGGCAGTGTCCTGCATGGTCCCAGTTTCTTGTGTTTCTCTCTCCAGGAGGCGGGACATACCATGACATCATAGGCCCTTACACTGACATCTGCCCCACCTCAAACAACTGCTGGCACTGACTGCTGAACCCCTGGACTTCACCAGGTGTCAGGTGAGCACTGGGAGCTTCTCCACCCATCCACTGGAGACGGAGAGCAGCAGTGTGTAGGATGCTCAATAAACAAATATAACAAAAGAAAGGAAACAAAACACTATGGTTCTCAAAAGAGGTGGTGGGGAAGCTTAAGGAGAAAAATACAGCATTCAAAAAGTATAAGGAATCACAGAAGGAGCAGGGCAGAGAACTCTATCAGTTAAACAGAAGGAAGCGGGGAAGGTAGTCAGAATAACCAAGGCACAAACCAAAGAAAAGATAGCTGATTCAGTTAAGAAGGGGAGGCAAAACCTTTTATAGGTACATTAGTTAGTGAAGAAATACCAATGGAGGGATAGTGAGACTAAGTAAAGGGGAGGGGTGGGCAGAGGGGGACAATGAAAAGGCAGAGATACTGAATGAATACTTTTGTTCAGTATTCACAAAATAAGAGGAGGACATACCCAAACCAAACAATAGAAGCACTCTGGATAGGGTGTCGATACCAGTCCATTCACAGAAGAAAGGGTCCTGAAACAACTCCTAAGACTCAAGGTGGACAAGGCAAGGGGGCCTGATGGAATTCACTTCAGAATTCTAAAAGAACTAAGGGGAGAACTAGTGACACCACTGACTACCATTTTTGACAAATCATTAGAGGATGGTGTGGTACCCGAGGACTGAAGGAAAGCCACTGTGATTCCCCTTAACAAAAGTAGGAGCAAGGCAGAGGCAGGAAACTACAGACCTAGTAGTTTGACCTTAGTGGTAAGGAAAATGATGGAATCACTTCTGAAAAAAAGAACTGTTGAGTACCTAGAAGCCAACAGGGCACAGGACCGAATGCAGCATGGATTCATAATGGGAAGGTCATGTTGGATGAAGCTAATAAATTTCTTTGATTGGGTGACCAAAGTAGTAGACCAGGGAGGGGCTGTGGACATGGCCTACATAGACTTTAGCAATGCATTTGACACAGTCCCACACAAAAGATTAATAAATAAGTTAGCCAGCCTGGGAGTGGGTCCCAGAGTGGTAGCCTGGGTAGAAAATTGACTGGACAACAGGACACAGAGGGTAATAGTAAATGGAGTCCACTCCAAAGAAAGGGGTTACTAGCGGGGTACAGCAGGGTTCAGTATTGGAGCCAGTACTCTTTAATGTCTTTACAAATGACATTTCAGAGGGACTGGAAAAAAAAGTATACCTTTTTGCAGTTGACTCATTTTTCTGCAACAGGGTTGATACACAAGATGGGGTGGAAAGGATGTGAAGGGACTTGGCAAGGTTGGAGGAATGGTCAAATATATAGCAGCTTAGACTGAATGCAAAGAAGTGTAAAGTAATGCACCAGGGAAACAGAAACCCAGGACAAGAGTATACAATGGATGGGGGAGGTACCAACAACAACAAAAATGGAAAGGGACCAGGGGGTAGTCATGTCAGATGACCTAAAGGTAGGCAGACAATGTGAGAAGGCAGTAAGGAGGGCTGAGGTAATACTGGGATGCATAGGGAGAGGCATCACCAGTACAAAACAAGAAGTTGTCACCCTTCTGTACAGACAGTTGGTGAGACCCCATCTGGAGTAATGCATGCAGTTCTGGAGCCCCCATGTCCGCAAGGACATAGACAAGATGGAGGCAGTCCAGAGGAGGGTAACTAAAATGGTGCAGGGTCTGCACCAGAAACCATATGAAGAGAGACTAAAAAAGCTTAATATGTATACCCTTGAGGAAGGGAGAGAGAGCGGGGACATGCTAAAAACTTTCAAGTACAGTACCTCAAGGGAATCAACAAAGTCCAAGAGGGTAGCATCTTTCAGAAAAAGAGACATGCAAGAACAAGGGCACACGGTTTGAAGATGAGGGGTGGGGACAACTTAGGGGCAACATGAGGAAATATTTCTTCACACAGAGGGTGGTAGACATGTGGACCAGCCTTCCTGAGGAGGTTGTGGTGTAAAAAGCAGTAGGGGAGTTCAAGAATGCATGGGACAGACATAAGACAATTATAGTCGGTGGCAGTAGGAAGTAGACTGTTGGATAACTAGGATCTGCAGCTTATCCAATAGGTAGGCCAAGCAGTTCTTATTTTTGCTGTCAAAGTCTATGTTTCTATTCTCTTCCCACCAGCCAACCTCCAATACCCAGGTTCGCTTCCGAACCAAGGTTGTCGACATCATAAGTGGTAGCGCAACCGCTGCTCCGTTGGGCTGGCCTTAAATCTGTGTAAATTTGAAGAGGCTAAAAAAGGCAGAAGAAATAGAAAAAGAGGGTACAATATGGCAAGAGTGGATCTGGAAAGATTACTATAAAACCACAACACCCTATAGTCAAAGGCTGGGAAGATCATTTGTACAGTGATTTCACATCAGAGCAGGGGAGTCATCCAGGTTTGGTTTCGGACCTATGTGGGGTGCCAAGCTTGGTCACTAGTTTGCTGGGGATAGCATAAATATGAACAGAAAAGTCAAGAAGGCAGTCCCTCTCCCACCCTCACAGCCAGAACAAGGATAATGCCATGTTACCATGGGTAACAAAATGTTCAAATTCTGAGCAAAAACTATATGCTATGACTTTGTAATAATCTGATATTTTACTCTGTCCCATGCAGGTGATCAAGGGCCTCACAGAAAAGTATGTACACATGTTTCAACATCTGTTTTGTTAATCCATGACTTCTTTGTACACAGATTTTGTAAAGAAAATGGCCTTTATTCACAGGTTGTCTAATGATCAACAAAAGGATCATGAATCTGAGAGTGCAAGATCTGAGGGCAGTCATTCAGATGAGAAGGATGAATCAGAGAGTGCTGGATCTGAGGACGCAGAATCGAAGAGTAATTTAGTAGACCTTGACCTGAGTCTCGGGGTGTACAAAGGCCCTCTGCAGTACAGTGTTTGGAAGGATATGAAATCCATCATAAGCCCCTGTAAGTGACAAACTAGTGCTTTTTATTTTAAAAGAGCTAATTTATGTTTAAAAGGTTAAAGCATAAAGCTTTGAACCTGAAGATCCAGTAGACCTGGATTTAAAACCCACAACGTTCATTTGCATGCTTTGTGACCATGAGCAAGTCCCTTAACCTCCCTGTATTCTTAAGATGCACCTGGCAACAAAGTTTGGCTCAGTGTGCCTTTCATAGTCAAACATTACACAATAAAATAAATTTCAACAGTAAAATGCATTACACCATCCATAATATAAACCATGTTGTTTCTTCTGGATGTTTTCTTTTATTTAGTTTTCTGTTGCTTCAAGAAGGCCTTCTTACTGCACCAAAATTGATAACTATCTGCACTGCAAGCACCCATGTGCATACATATGCTGTGATGTGCCATATAGGGATGACTTTACAGTGGGACAGAATTGTCTCTCCCCAGAGGTGTGGACCATCATGTTAGACAAAACAAATGGTAACATTAAATGCACGTTAAAAATAGAAAATAGAGTTAGAATCTATGTTTTGACCAGTCTTCTTCAAGAATTATCTGAAAGACTAGAGACAGGATTGTCCAACCATGGTGCAGGGCTTGCTTCATGCCCTGCACCACAGGACTTAGATTCTGCCAGTGTGCCAAACCATATTGCCGCAACTAAGCCTGGTTTTCCATTCCCGGGTGTAGTTGCGACACTTTCCATGATTTATGGCAGTTTGCACCAAATATATGGCACAAGCTGCATGTCAGAGGCCCCAGGGAGTAGCACAGGCTAGACCACAAATTTGTGGTCTAAGGACTGGCGGTCAGTGCAAGGGATGGAAAATCCCAATTGCCGACAGGATAATGCTACAAGCTCCATGCGCCGTATGGTTGGCACACTGAGGGCTTGCTGTAGGTTTTACAGCTTTGAAAATTCAGCCCAGAAAAGCAAAGTTAGTAGTAGTACTTAATGGTAGTAGTCCGTGGTAGCAGTTAGTGGTTTCTATTTTTTCTATTTTAAATAATTCCTGAAGAAGACTTACAGTCAAAATGTCAGTTCTAGACAACTTTCGGTTCTGCCACAGAGCAGTTAGCAGCCTAACCCTTCCACTCTGCTCTCAACGGGCTCTACAAACCACCTCTTGACTGAAAATTAGGGGAAAAAAACCAGCAAGAATGTTTAAAGACAACCGTAGAAGAGATAAGGGGACTCCAGTTAAATCGATAACTTCAACTAAACAATGAGATTCAGATGGATTATCTTTAAACCAGTGCAGCCGGAGCTGGAGATATTCTCTCAGCAGTGCTCTTGGCTCAGGCTACAATACAGAAGGAGAGGCTGATATACGTTCCAAATCCAGATTCAAGACTATCTTAAAAGAAATTAGGAATTCTCATACAGAATCTAAAAAGGACTTCCTCTCACTATCCCAACAACTCCCAGGTCACTCCTGTAAAAAAGCTTTCAGCTTAGTGTGCTATACCTGGTTAAAACAACTAAATAAATAAAAAAAAAAACTTACTAAAATGGATAATCACATACAAGCAGTAGAGGATAGAATTTCATAAGTAGAAGACACTACCACATACCTAAGCAGGGCAGTTGAGGCACTGCTGCAGCATTCCATCGTGATGCAGACAATATGTGTAGACCTGGAGGGCCGTTCAAGAAAGAGTAACCTGAGGCTTTACTGGTGAATGGAGCCAAAATTGTCCCAATGACCAATTTTCAGAAAATCTATTGAAAGATGTTTTAAATTTACCACCTATCAATAGAGTGGGCCCACCGCTCACCGGTTCCGAAACCCTTGGACCCCAATGCACAACCCTGCTCAATTGTCTTCAAGGTTAGTAGCTTCAAAACCGAGGAGGAGATACTCAAAAGAGCATGGCCAAAAAAAGATCTCTCATACCTTTCATCTAGAATATCTCTTGACCATGACTACTCCCCAGCAGTGCAACAAGCGAGGCAGTTATATGTACCGATCCTGCAAGTGCTTAGAGAGAGAAATGCATACACTTTCAGATGCCTTTTCCAGCCAAATTGTGGATCCACTGGGATGATGGCCCACAGTTGTACACTAGCCCTCTTAAAACAATGGACACCTTGCAAAAAAAGAGTATTTCCATTCCTGGCCCAGAGACGGAATGGATTAATCAAAGCCATGCCTATTCCATGGAATGGTTTCCAGCAGCACCACATCACAGAGCCATATCCTCTCTCAGAACAGTGCAAGAAGAGGACTTCTGGTGATGCGTGCAGAGTAGCAGCTTCCCTGTACAGCTCCAGCCATCCGATCACCAAAAGTCCCCTTACTGCACATACGCTAACCCGCTGATTTAGCTGTCAGCTTTTAAAAACATCAGAAGTTCCATGGAAGCACTGGAGAAGCAAAGGGAGGCAGGGAGGTCAGTAAGGGAAGCCAAAGCTCAGACAGAAGAACACATTGCAAAATCAGTGGGTAGAGGGGACAAAACCTTTTACAGGTACATAAGTGAAAAAAGAAAGACAAAGGGAGGGATAGTGAGACTGAAGGGGGAGGATGGGGGCCTCGTGGAGGATGACAACAGTAAAGCTGACATACTGAACAGGTATTTCTGCTCAGCCTTTACTGAGGAAGAGGAGGGTAATGGGTCTGAAGGGAGTACAAGGGTGAGAATGGTGCAGAAATGGACACAAGTCCCTTTACATGAGAAAGGGTCCTGAAGGAACTGGAAGTAATAAGCTGATAAAAGGGCCAGATGGGTGCACCCCAGGGTCCTTGAAGAACTAAGAGGTGGTGGCTGAACTCTGGCTATCCTGTTTAGCCAATCACTGGAAACAGGGGAGGTACCCAAAGACTGGAGGACAGCAGATGTAGTCCCCTTTTTACAAAAGTGGGAACAAAGAGGAAGCAGGGAACTACAGACCAGTCAGCTCACCTCGGTAGTGGGGAAGACATGGAAGCACTACTGAAGGAGAGATTGGTGGAAGATCTGGTTGTCAATGGACTACAGGACCCAAGGCAGCATGGTTTCACCAGGGGAGGTCATGTCAGACCAACCTCATTGAATTTTTGACTGGGTGACTAGGGAGGTGGATCAGGGAGGGCAGTGGACATGGCCTATCTGGACTTCAGCAAGCCTTTGACACTGTGCCACATAGAAGACTGTTACACAAACTGGGGAATATGGGTGTGGGCAGGACAGTGTGGTGGGTAGGTAACTGGCTGGGTGGCAGGACACAGAGGGTGGTGGTAAATGGCTGTCACTCCACAGAGGGAAGAGTGACCAGTGGGGTACCACAGGGATCAGTGCTGGGACCGGTCCTATTCAACATCTTCATCAGTGACATGGCGAGGACCTAGAAGGCAGAATTTCACTGTTCACTGATGACACAAAGCTCTGTAATAGAGTAGACACACCAGAGGTGTGACAGAATGAGAAGCGACCTGCAGAAACTTGAAGAATGGTCAGGGGTTTGGCAGTTGAAATTCAATGCAAGAAGTGCAAGATAATGCATATGGAGCACAAAAACCCTGGCTAATATATCAGTTGGGGGTGAGGATATAGCATGCACCAAACAGGAAAGGGATCTTGGGGTTATCATCTCTGATGACCTCAAGGTAGGGAAACAGTGTGACAAGGCAGCAGGTAAAGCAAATAGGATGCTGGGATGTATAGGCAGGGGCATTACCATCAGGAAAAGGGAGGTCATATTTCCGCTATACAAGACACTAGTGAGGCCTCACCTGGAGTACAGTATACAGTTCTGGAGACCATACCTACGTAAGGACATAGACAGGGTAGAGAAGGTTCAGAGGAGGGCAACAAAGATGGTGCATGGATTGCATCACAAGTCCTATGAAGACAGGTTGAAGGAACTGAACATGTACTCCTGGAGGAGAGGAGGGAGAGGGGATATGATAGAGACATACAAGTATCTTACAGGGAGGAACAGGGTGCAGGAAAACACTATTTTTAAGCGAAAAGATGTTCCAGGACTAGAGGGCATGGGATGAAGTTGGAGGGAGGACGATTCAGAGGAAACATGAGAAAAATTTCTTCACAGAGCGGGTGGTGGACAAGTGGAACACCCTGCCAGAGGAAGTGGTGGGGGCTAAAACAATCACAGGATTTAAGAATGCATGGGATAGACATAAAGGAATTCTGGAGGACAGGGGTAAGGGGCAACAGACTTCTAGGAAAACATAAACTGAACTTACAAGCTCAAATGGGCAGACTGGGTGGGCCATAGGCCCTTATCTGCCGACACTGTCTATGTATCTATGTAAGATAACAACTATCTGGAGCCTATACCCTCAATAAGTTTTTGTTGTTGCCCAGCATCTTGCCCCAAGAACAAAAATGCAGACTCCGGTGGATCATGCTCTCCCTAGTTGGAATCCTCTAAAGGCATAAACCTGGACTGGGAGGAAGCTGTGTACAGCGCTAGAACAGAAGAACTGTCCTAATAGTCCTCCGCAATCCCCTTGGGAGTTTGGGGGGTAATATCTCCTGTCTTTCCTCTCATTTTGAGTCCACAGCCTTCAAGTTAAAGCCCAGATCCATTTTACTGCTAAAGCGAGTCCCTTTGAGGGAGTTTTTCTCTGCCACACAGTGTCGCCACGAGAGGGAGCTCCAACACAACAGATGGACACTAACCTGAGCAGCCACTTCAGCGGTGGAGTGGAAGTGAGTGCGGATTTGGATGTTTCCCACCTTGTTTTCTCTTTTTTTGTTGTTATTTTATTCTTGTTCCCACAGATAGAAGTTGCAAGTGGCACAAGGTCAGAGAAAACGAGTCTGGCAACTTGGTGAACATTTATAATAAGTAGAAAAGGGGGTGAAAGAGAGTGCTGTGGACTAGAAGTGTCTTAAACTTAAATGCTAGTTATGTTGTAAGATATAGTAAAGGATCTTCATTGCTTGTTACTATTGCTCCTTTTGGTTTGTTCACATGTGGGAGTGAGCTTTATAAGCTACTGGTAGGTGTTACTGTAAACCTATTAATACAGATATGGCTTAGGTCAACCTCGTGTATATGTTTTTGTTACATAAAATAATGATAATCGATCTGTTAGATGTTCAGAGAATTACTTAGCAGTACTAGAACGGCAGCTGGATACTAAAGACTTAAGTTTACAGTTTCAAAATACCCTTGAAGTAAAAGAATGATAATGGAGTTTTGATACTTTTAACATGTTTAGATATCTACCTAATCAGCATTAGTGTGGGGTCTTGTGGAGTTTGACCCTAGGAGGACTTTTGTGATTTTTTTTATTTCCAATTGTTTTAGAGCAAGGAGGGTGGCTGGGGGGAAGGGAATGGCTGTAGGGCATGAAGTATAAGGTGAATGATAGGCGAGTGGGGGAAGGGTGGGTTGGGATTATAGGTTACTGTCTATACCATGTACAGGTTATAATAAGGGATTTGTTAGTTTTGGGGGGATGGGGGAGGAATTCTTCACACAGGAACGGTTACCTGTAGAAATTAATGGATAAAACTCACACACATTTATCAGCATGTAAACCTCAATGGTGGGTACAGTAAGAATTCTCACATGGAATGTCAGAGGGGCAAGACGCAAATTTAAGCAGTACCAGCTCCTTAAACATCTCAACTTGTTGGCTGCAGATATTGTTATGGTGCAGGAATCTCACTTGGTAAATTCAGATGCAGACAAATTACACAGGCAACAAATAGGTCAGTATTTCTCGGCTGAGGGCAATACCCAAAGTAGAGGGGTTATGATTCTAATTCACAGATCTATACCATTTACTTCTGATGTAATTATACTTGACCCAGCAAGGCATTACATTATAGTCAAGGGGAAACACTACACCAGAGACATCGTACTTACTGGCATATATGGCCCCAATACGGACTCCCCCAGTTTTTTCATGCATTTACTTAATATTCTTACGCCCTATTTAAATACACCCTTAATTTTAGGAGGTGATTTCAATCTGGTTGTTGATCCACAAATTGATCACTCAAGTAGGTCACTTAAAGGACTTTCCCCAGCTCAACGAGCACTCTGGGAATTACTAGATGGTACTGGATTGATAGGCATTTGGCGTGTCCTTCACCCTGTGATTAAAGAATTCACATTTACTTCACAGATCCACCACACGTCTTCCCGTATCGATTATATGTTCATTTCCAAAACTTGATTACTGGTGTGTCGGAGGCTAATATACTCCCCGGCCCATTATCTGACCATTCCCCAGTGTCATGCTGGATCTCCCTGGTATCTATTCCCACGAAGGGTGGATGATGGAAGGTCAATGACCGACTGTTTAAAAACCCAGAAAATGTTAAATATATAGTTGAGCACATCACAGTCTTCTCTGAAATCAATACTAATTCAACAGGAAGGCCTGATATTGAACGGTGTGCCCCAAAAGCCTACCTTCATGGCCTTCTGATTGGATTGACGTCCAAAAGGAAAAAGATGCAAGAGGATCCCTATTATCACAAATCCAGTCATTAGAGCACACTGTATCACCCAAGTCCTCTGATTTAGTGAAACAAGACCTAGTAAAGTTAAAAGATGCTTATCTGAACTTACTGAGACAGAAGGCTGAAGTCTCCATCCTCAAAACCAAAGCCCTTTATTTGGTTCAAGGAGAAAAGGCAGGGCGTCTCCTAGCTCTTAAACTTGAGCAACTTGAATCAAATAGGTTTATTGCCTCAATTCGTTCCATGGAAGATGATACCTTAAAAATATCCCTGTCAGATATCACTTCTGAATTCCGAAAATATTACATGAAGTTATAGAGCCCAAAGGAGGAACCCCTGTCATTAGCTAAAGTAGACCTTTTCTTAACACATCTTTCATTGCCTACTATTTCAAATGCACATAAAGCTGCTCTTGTCACTCCCATCACTTCAGAGGAAATAATTGGAGTTATTAAAGATTTCCCGAGGGATAAAACACCAGGTCCTGATGGCTTCTCGGCAAATTTTTATAAAGTGTTTGCCCTACAGTTGGTTCCATCGCTTCTGGATTATTTCATCACATTCTTTCGGGACAAGACATGGATAAGTCTCTATTTGAGGCCTTAATCACTCTAATACCCAAAGAGGATAAACCCTCTGATAGAGCGCAAAGCTACAGACCGATCTCCCTTCTGAACCAGTATCTCAAGATTCTCACAAAACTTCTTGCGGACCGGTTAGGTCCAATATTGCTGGATATTATAGTCCCAGAACAGTTGGGATTTATGAAGGCCAGATCCTCGGTAGACCATCTCAGAACCCTGTCACATGTCTTTTCGGCCACCAGAGATGCTGATTTTCCTGCTGTGCTTGTCTCCCTGGATGCTGAGAAGCCATTCGACAGGGTTGATTGGAATTTTTTATTTCAATCACTTTAAGCTTTTGGGTCCCCCCCCCCGTGTTCATCAAGTGGATTAAGGCCTTATACAAATCTCCCAAGTGCACGTGTTGTCTGTAATGGGTCAAGGTCCCACCCTTTTACACTGTATGCCAGAACTAGACAGGGTTGCCCGCTATCCCCTTTACTATTTAATATATATTTAGAACCCCTTATTCACAGGATTACAGCAGATCCAGATGTCCAGGGTATACTGGTTCTACACCAGACTGTCAAAGTGTCGGCTTACGCGGACGATTTGCTCCTACAATTGTCTCACCCCAAGGAGTCAGTGCCTGCCTTGATTACAGTCTTGGCAGAATTTAGTTCAATGTCTAACTACAAATTAAACAAAGATAAGACTGTGGTTTACCCCTTAAATTACAAAGCGACAAAGTTAGATGCTTTAGCAGTAGGTTTCTCTTGGCAGACTAAATCCTTGAAATACCTGGGAGTTAACTTGTCAAGAGATCCTGGCAGATTTATAAAACTAAACTTAGACCCTCTAGTTGCTGTGATTAGGCAAGATCTGAAAAGATGGGCCTTGCTCCCCCTCTCTCTTTGGGGGAAAATCAATATACTTAAAATGAACATTTTTCCTTGGTTATTCTACCTAATTAATCTTTCCAACGTCTGGATTCCCTTGGCATGGTTTAAAAAGATACATTACATGATAACAGATTTTATTCGGGCAGCTGGAAAACCCCGGATAAGTTATAACAAGCTCTCAGCCCCCAAAGAGAAGGGAGGACTCCGTCTCCCACACATTGGGCTATACTATTGGGCCAGTCATGTAAGCAAGTACTTGTGATGGCTTACACCTGAGCTCCCCTCAACATCTTATTCTTTTACTCCCATATGGCTCAAAATTGAATGTGCCCTTATCAAGGCTAATGGGTTATCCCCCAGGGCACTTTTACACATCCGATTAAAATCCTTAACTCCCCTCGCTTAAAGGCAGCCTTATAGCAGTATCTGTAAGAGTTCATTCACAGTTATGTTCTTTCTTTAAATTTGAGCACACAATAGATCCCTCTCAGTCTTGGTGGGGGAACCCAAATCTCACTATCGAGGGCAAACCCCTCCAATTGAGATGGATCTCCCAGCTGGGAGATCACCCGCTTAGCTTTTTTATTCAGGAAGATGTCTCATGGTTAACCTCTCCTGAGATTTTACACAAAGCCCATATCCCGAACTCTGTTATTTTCAAACTATTTCAATTACGGCACCTGATGGTGAAATCTTTTAGCTCTGCCCCACTGGCACCCTCAAGTGTGTCTTACCGGACAGAACTGATTCCAATGGCAGGCCTACCTCATGCTGTATCCTAGATGCATGGGATATTACATAACTGGAAATGGCCAGTTTGTTTTGGCCTGGCTCAATTTTGGGCCTCCCTTTTCTCCCAACAGGAAATTAAATGGCCTTCTTTGAGGGTGAATTGTCACAAATGTATTAGAAACAATAAGCTCCGGCTAATGCAGTTCAAAATCCTGCACAATTACTATTATTCGCCCCAGAAATTGGCTAAACTGGGACTTCTATCATCCGCTACTAGTACTCATTGTCAACAGGAAGAAGGGAACCTATTACATATATTCTGGAAATGTTCCAAAGTAGCCCCCCTTTGGTAAGTGATTTGACAGAGGGCCGATCCTTTACTAGGATTATATGATCTTTTCACTCCCGAAATATGAATTTTGGGGGATTTTTCCTCTGTCACAGTTAATAACAGAAAATATCACATAGCTCTTATAGCCATGTCAGTTAAAAATCTGATTTTGCGTCATTGGAAAGACACAACCGACACTGCTTATAGTCAATGGTTACAGGAGTTGCTGTCAAATCTGTGTTTGGAAAATATGATTGCTAATTTACATGGTTAATCCCAGAAATTTCAGAAGATTTGGGGCCCTTTGCTGACATTGTACTCCCTATAATCATCACAGAGGTTTACCCTCTTTTTATTTCTCCTGCTGATTTTTCATCTTGTGTGAGGAAATGGGGAAGGGGGAGGGGGTGGAGGGAGGAGGGAAGAGTTGATCTACCGCCTGCTGTTTAAACCTAAGTCATTTGTATGAATGCTAATTAGATCTCCTCTCTGTAAAGGCATTAAAAAATGAATAAAGTTAGAATGGAAAAAAAAAAAGAACAGCACAAGAAGCCTTTGACCATCTGAAAGCAACAAAATGGAGAGCAGAAAAGGAAATCTCCACTTCTTCTAAAGGTTGAAGAACTCAAAGCTCCTGACCTGAATTGCTTAAACACAGCGTTTCCACATGCAGAACGCCTGCAGTGGGAATTCTTCAACTACCCAGGAAAGAACTGTTTAATTTTCAATTATACAATGGCAATTAAAATGCTTAAATGTCATTGGTCAGCTGGCACCATTACCCTGTTGTAAAATTCAGCATCACCAACAGGAAAAGTGCCAGCTGTGCTAAACTCGACCCTAGAAGAAAACAATCCGATCCCGTTTTAACTTTCAAGCGCCGCCATCTTGTCCTACCACATTACCGGCAACCCATGTTTCAGTAAAAAATTTTTAAATGGTAGTACCCAGAGTTGAGTAGTAAAATCACTACCTTTAGTTTACTGTGCATGTTGGCTTTGTCTCTGCTGTATCTGTACATCGCTCCTACATGCTTACGCTACTTGTCTTCAAAATCCGATCCCGTTTTAACTTTCAACTGCCATGCGTCTTTTCCCACCACATTACTGGCAACGATCTTGAACACAAGTAGCGGTGAGCATGTAGGAGCAGCAGAGACAAAGCCAATATGCACAGTAAACTAAATGTAGTGATTTTACTACCCAACTCTGGTGTACTACCATTTAAAATTTTTTTTTTTTACTCAAATCATGTTGCCGTAATTTGTGGACAAGCTAGCGGCGCTTTGAAAGTAAAAACGAGGATTCCATGCCACCCAACATCACTGGTCACCTAAAGATATATTTTAACACTGCCAGCAATCCTCAATTTAACACAATATGTCCTAATAAAAAGCGGACTACAAGTTCTATAAATGGCTCCTGAAAAGTGAAGCGTACAGTGGGTCCGTAAGCATGAATATGCATAGCGCGCTCATCAGTTTCCGCGGTTTCACTTTCTCTTTGATTACACAACTTGTAGCCCTCATTCTTATTAACAGTCTTGCATTTACATTGTTTACAGCAAAACTCTTCTCTGGCTGTCTCTCCTCTCAAAGAAGAGGGATGAGTAATGGGGTAACATTATTCTACCTACTGACAGGGAACTATTTTTTGTGATGGAATGACAAATGTAATAAAAATGATTAAAAGTGGAAAAAATATATTTTATTTTAATTTTTGTTACAAAAAAAATCAAGGGGAACATTGTATAATTGCAATAAACCACTCCAGGGTGTTGGTGATGCTGATTTTACCCACGCCTGACGAGGTTTAGTCACTCGGCCTGCGGCCTCGTGACCGTACCACTCTACGTGGGCACTATTAAGAACTGCAGTAAGCTCAAGTTTCTTTTCCTTTTTCCGGACCCCTTGAAGTACAATTTACTGGCACAGCAACAATGCTGCAAGCTCCTATGAGCTGAGGTTTTGTTATAATTACAACTTGCTAACAAAACAGCTAGACTTGAGGGTGAAAGTGTGGTGGGGTACTGTTCACAGTCAAATGTTTGGGAAAGGATGTAACAGTCTGAATCAGACATTTGTGTATCCCTATCATCATACTGGTTTATCTGGACTGCTCTAAAATTACTTAAGGTTTGTGTTTGTACACTAGATGAGGTTACAAATTAAATATAAGAGCATATAACATTTTCTGTCTTTGAGGAGCGCGGAAGCAGCTAAGTGGTCTTATTTTATTTAACATCTTAACTCTGTATTGGCAAGTTTCTTTTGTCCTTAAAAGCAAAATTCTCCTATTGGAGTTTTTGAAGAAGACATCCCAATACTACGGGAAGAAACTCGCTTCTAATCCCTCACCCAGAATACGCCATGATAAGGGGAGGGAAAGAGATCCTTGGATTCAGATCCCCAGCCTTGGAAGTGTTCAAAGCTGAAAAGTTCAGTGTTATTACTATTTAGTTATTTTTAGCAGTTGACAGTTAAGATATAGAGTTTGGATTTAAGAGTAGTATTTATTTTTGGTTTCTTAGATATAAACAAAATGGGTCTAAGTATTTGCTGTTGGAAGGAATGGCCAGCCCCCCAGGTCTGAATCATGGCTTCATGAAATTCATGAGTACTGCGAATACCAGAAAGACCCCGCTACACATTAGATATGGTAGATAAAGACACAATAATCTGTTCCTATAACATTAATGGCTTAAGTGAAGTACGATTCTAAGCTTTCTTAAGAGACCAGCTGCCAGTTTTGTGTTACTGCAAACTCCTCTTTACAAGAACATACAAAACTGGGGAAAATGGGTTTTTGTGCTTCAACAACTGCATCTTATGGGAAGAGACATAGATGAGGAGTAGCAGTACTGGTTCCAGCTCAAATTCCCTTCAAGCAACTTGACTAACTAGTAGACAAAGAAGGAAGGTACGCCTTCTTAAAGGGGCATTTTCATTATAGGATTTTGGCTCTTGCCTCAATCTCACGTTCCCGAGTCAGATTATCATATATCTCTATTTTCTTGAAACTTCAAGAATGGGCAGAAGGGAAATTATCAGGGAAGATTTCAATATAGTCTTAAATTCACGACTAGACTTCTACACTGACATACCCAGACGGGAACTCCCCATTTCCAAACAAAATAGCTAAATTCTTAGGCGAGATAGGCTATATTGATGTATGGCGAAATATACATAATAAACAGCAAAATTATATATTTTTCTTCACCACCACACCACCTACGCTAGGTTGGACTACTTCTTTATACCAAAAGAAAACATTGGCCAGGTAAAAGACAGTTGGACAGGAGACATGACTCTGTCAGATCATGCACCAATTTCCAAAGAATGAACCTTGGGGACTTCCAGAAACAAACTTTTTGAAGACCCAGTGATTCATTGTTTTAAGACCCTGAGGTAAAAAAAATACACTGAGACAACCCTCCAACAGGCACTGATTGATAATGAGTCCCCAGAGGTTCCAATACACCTACTTTGGGACACAATTAAAGCAATTTTACACAGTAAATTCATCTCCATAGCCACCTACAAAAAAGGCAATTGGAACCCAGAAAAAAAACTTAATTAAAAGCAGAGATTGATACTCTGGAGTCACAGCTGAAAAATAAATACAATAAAACCATATTCAGAAAATGTAATCAGCTGAAAAAAGAGCTGAACAACATTTTGGATTACCAAGTAGAACAAAAAGTATTGTTTTTAAAACAAAAATATTTTGAAGGCAGATCAAGGTCCTTACGCCTCTTAGCAATACAGCTGTGACAACAGAGAACAAGAGTCTTAATAACCAGCGTGACCCACTCACTTACAAAACAAAAACTCCAGCTCACCCCAGAGAGAGTAGATGCCTTTAAAACCTTTTATACTGACCTCTATGCGGAACCCTCCCCTCTCCCCTCAGAGAATAATCTACTTATCTAAACAACCTGTCTCTTCCAACCTTATCGGCCCAAGCTAGGGAAAAATTAATATCCCCCATTCTAAATCAGGAAATGCAAACTGAATTGACTAATCTTAAAAGTGGAAAATGCCCCAGTACCGATGGACACCCTGGAGAGTTCTATAAACACTTTAAAGAACAACTCTCCCCTGTCCTGCTCCGAGTCTATAATGAAGTCTTACAAGAAAAAGGGAAAGATCCTGACTCATGGGACCAGGCTACAGACAATTGGTGAGACCCCATCTGGAGTACTGCGTGCAGTTTTGGAGACCTCATCTATGCAAGGACATAGACAGGATGGAAGCAGTCCAGAGGAGGACAACTAAAATGGTGCAGGGTCTACATCAGAAATCATATGAAGAGAGACTGAGAGAGCTTAATATGTATATCCTTGATGAAAGGAGGGACGGGGGGACATGATAGAAATGTTTAAGTACCTCAGGGGAATCAACAAAGGGGTAGCATCTTTCAAAAAAAGAGATGTGTAAGGACAAGGGGGCACAATTTAAAGTTAGAGGGAGACGGCTCAGGGGTAATGTGAGGAAATTCTTTTTCACGGAGAGAGTGGTGGACGCATGGAACCACCTTCCTGGAGAGGTTGTGGGGTCTAAAACAGTGGAGGAATTCAAACATGCATGGGACAGACATAAGGCAATTATAGTGGGGGGTTGCAGGAAATAGGCTGTTGGTTAACTAGAATCTGCAGCTTATCCAGTAGGTAGGGAAATGGGCAGACTGGGTGGGCCAAGTGGTCCTTATCTACCGTCAAAGTCTATGTTTCTATGTATCAGTTATCCCAAAACCTGGGAGAAAAAAACATTATGTGCTTCTCTTATCACCCCTTTTCAATACTTAATACGGATTATAAAATGTTTACGTCAGTTGTCACCCAAAGACTACAACAAACCCTTCCCCAGTTAATCCACTTAGATCAAGCTGGGTTTATTCCTGGCTGACAATTCCAGGACAATCTCAGACAAATTACCCACATCCTAGATCACCTACACTCCTCTCTCATTCCAGCTACCTTGCTTAGTCTTGATGCTGAAAAGTCCTTTGATAAGGTCTCTTGGCCTTTCTTACAAGCAGTATTAGAAAAATTTGGATTCCTGAAACAGTTAATTTCTCTCCTGTTTAAACTATATCAGACTCCCAAGGGCTTTGCCCAAGCAAATGAACATACTTCACCATATTTCATCCTGGGTAGGGGCACAAGACAAGAGTCCCCAATGTCTCCAACCTTATTTGCACTGTATTTATAACCCTTAGCACGAGGAATCAGGGAGAATGGGGATATAAAGGGAGTACAGTTAGGTGCTATAAACCAAAAGTTAGTAGTTTACACAAATGGTATCTTATTCTTTCTTACAGATCCAGAACATTCCATCCCAAATCTCTTATCCACCTAGGCACACTTTCCGAACTATTGGGTTACACATTAAATATGACTAAGACTGAAGTCTTAACTTTAAATTACCAACCCTCAACAGCACTTAGATATTCCCACCCTCTACACTGGGACCTTCCTCACATGAAATATTTGGGGGTTAAGCTTTCCACTCAGAATTCCCAATTATTTCAGCTAAACTATATCCCCTTGGTAAAGCAACTAAATATGGACATCCAGAAATGGTCCCTATTACCGCTACCATGCCTTTCCAGAATTCAAGCTTTGAAGTCAAATGCCCTGCCGAGGTTTTTGTTTTTATTTCAGTGTGTACCTAGAATTATCTCTACTAGCAAGCTAGATGCATGGAAAACATTTTTTTAAGATATGTATGGATGGATGGATAAGAGACCGAAAGTTAGGAAACAAATGTTCATTTTACCAAAGGGGAAGGGGGGTCTTGGACTACCTTACCTCCCTGGATATTGGATAGCCTCACAAATGAGGGTGATGCTGCTCCTTCAACACCCTGGTTATCAGGTGCATTGGAAAACTATGGACTTTGCAACCCCTTGAACCCCGCCTCTACTTACTCAGCTATTCTCTCAGAGCCCCCCCACCCAAGGCAATGGACTCCCTCCTTATAACAGTGGTACAGAGGCAGTACAGGAGGACTGCAGGAGAGGCTGTTCTTGAGGCCTAACCTAAACATTTCTGTGGAAATATCAGTGCTGGTCTTTGAGCTCAATGCATTCCCCAGCACATGCAGACCCTTGGTATGTAATGCAAAAGGCCAGAGGCTGTTGTACCCCATGGCAACTTCTAATATGGGAAACGTTATCACGTTCTGCAGCTCATTTGTTAGGTAGGGAAATGGGCAGACTAGGTGGGTCATCAAATTCTATGTTTCTATGTTTCGAGGAAGCCCAACCAAAATGTCTGTGGACACAGAGAGACCTTATATACTACTACTAGATTAGAAAATATATTAATAAACAATGCAGAAATTCTATTGTAAAAGCCAAGTGCTCTCCCCACCAACCCATTTTTGAATCAATATGGGCCACTATATCAGGAGAATATGCTATTTCAATTCTATATAAAAACTTTATAGAAGATTTACAACATACAACAGACCATATTAAACAAAAATCGGCTACAGATCTAGAGATTGAGATAGATAAGAAAGGTTGGTTGAAAGTATGGAGAAACACCTGGCAAGCTTCCTCCTCTCCTGGGTGGCAAGAATTCCTTTGGAAGCTTAGGATTCATCACTTCAGAGTCCTGACAGTGACAGCACAGTGGAACCTGGAGTCTCAGCCCCTCTGCTGGCATAGCTGCGGAGAGCTCAGGGCCTCCCAAGCACAAATATATATCCTTGCACTGCCCCACCCTAGAAAATTACTGACAAGATATTCAATGCCAAATGTAGACTATATTTACATTGGATACCTTCCTGGGTCCAGAACACGTGGTACTGGGAATATATCCTAAAGGATTAAAAGGCCAAGAAGCTAAATACTTATGGAACATATTGGCAGCAATGGCTTGTAAAGCCATCACTAAAAGATGGCTCACTACCTCCCCTCCCACGTTTCAGGAGTGGAGAGATGTAGTCAATATAATACAAACACGAAAGAATAACATTTTCACTGAATTTAAGGACACCACAATTTATAAATAGATGGACAAGATGGGACTTGAACCTGGATTTTGAAGCTTGAATCATTCTAGTTGGAGAGGCTAGAGAAACAGACCTGCACTGACATACTGCAAGCACACTGTAAATTTAAACTTTTGATCGGAAAGGGGAACTTTTAACCATTCAAATAAAAAATATTAGACCTATTGAGAAATTTATTAAAATACATGTTTAACAGAAGATAATCTTGTCAATGATAAGTTTCATTTTATGTTCTTCTTGTTATCATCTTTGTTTTCTTAACCACTGGAAGACTGCAAAGCTGTAAAGCAAAGCAAAACCATTTTGTTGTTAAGTTACTATTGTTGGTTTAAAATCCTATGTTTTTTCCCATAATATAGACTTACGAACATACAAAATTTGCCAGCAGATAAAGGCCTAGAGGTCTATCAAGCCTGCTCGAATGTGCAGCTAGCACCCCTTATTCTGCAGCTGTCCCTCCCTTCCACCCTTCCCCTTCATTAACCCTCCCCCTTGTCCTGTCCCATCCTCATTTGAAGCAGTCCACTGTTCTACTGCATACCACTTCAGCAGGTAACACATTCCACCCAGCCACCACCCTCTCTGTAAAAAAGTGTCTCCTCATCTCCCTCCTGAACCTTCCTCACTCCAGTCTCATATCATGCCCCTGCAGGCCCTCCTCCTGCATTTTGAAAAGCCCCTCTGTACCTGGCCTTGTTTATTCCTTTCATGTATTTAAAGGTTTCAATCATGTCACCTGTCTCTCCTCTCCTCCAGTGAGTACATGTTCAACTCCTTCAACCTCCTCTCATATGATAATTCCCCCAGACCCTTGATCATCTTTGTCACTCTGCGCTACACCCCCTCCAGTAACTTAATGTCCCTCTTCAGATACGGACGCCAGTACTACACGCAGTACTCCAGGTGTGGTCTAACTAATGACCTATACAGTGGCAGAATCACCTCCTCCCTCCTCGAGGATGTACCCCTTGCAATACAACCCTGCATTTTGTTGGCCTTTGCAGCTGCCTTCCTACATTGTGCCGAGTTGTTCATTGACCCTGTAATGAGCACACCCAGATCCTTCTCCTCCTCTGTCTGGGCTAGCTGCACTCCCCCAGCTGGTAACTCCTCCTTGGGTTCTTCATCCCAAAATGCAGCACCTTGCACTTTTTGGCATTAAAGCCCAGTTGCCAGGTGTCTGACCAGGTTTCAAGCTTTTCCAGATCATCCTGCAATCCCTGCCACCCCCCTAGGTCATCCACCACCGCGCCTACCTTGATATCATTAGCAAACAGACTGATCTTGCTCTTGATGTCCCTTGATATGTCTGCAATGAATATCCCAAACAACACTGATCCCAACACTGAGCCCTGTGGAACACTGCTCATCACTGCCCTTGAGTGTAAGAGCTCCCCACCCACCACCACCCTCTGTTGCCTTCCGTGCAGCCAGTTTCCTACCCATCTCACCAGCTTTGCACCCGCCCCTGTGCCTACTAACTTCCTTCCCAGCCTTCCATGTGGTACTAAGTCGAATGCCTTACTGAGTCCAGATACAGGACATCCACTGCATGGCCCCTGTCCAGTTGCCTAGTTACCCAGTCATAGAACTCGACCAGGTTGGTTTGGCAGGATCTGCCATGTATGAAGCCATGCTGTCTGCTGTCCTGTAGTCCTTTGGCCTCTAGGAGGGCCACCAGCCTCTTCTTTAGGATAGTCTCCATTAGCTTACCCACGATGGATGTGAGGCTCACTGGTCTGTAGTTTCCCGGTTCATCCTTGGGGCCACTCTTGTGGAGGGGCACCACATGAGCCATCCTCCAGTCCTGAGGTACACACCCCAAATGTAGTGAGGCATTAAATAGGTCTGCCAAAGGTCCTGCAAGGACCTCTTCCAGCTCCTTCAGTACCCTGGGGTGGATGCCATCTGTGCCTGGGCCTTGTCCACCCTCAGTGCCTTCAAACTCTCTCGAACTCTGCTCTCCATGAGTTACCCATTTGTCACCACTACCCCCCCCCCACTTCTGCCATTTCTCCTACATGGGTGTCACCCCTCTTCTCTTTAGTAAATACTGAGCAGAAGTACTCATTTAGTGCTTCACCATGTTGCACCCTGCTTCCGCCCAACCCCTCCTTCTAATCCCACTTACTATGTGGTCCTTACAGCTCCTTTTCTCCCTGATGTACTTAAGAAGTCCTTCTCCCCCTTCTTAATGGCTTGTGTCAGCCTGAGTTCCATAGATGCTTTGGCTCCCCTTACTGCCCTTGTCACCTCCTTTGATTCTGTCAAGTACTCCTCCCTGTCCTCCCCTCTCCCTGTTTTCTTGTACTTCCTAAAGGCAGCTCTTTTCCTCCTTACCTTTTCCATGACCTCCTTGCTCAACCAGATTGGTTTCTTAGCCCTAGTCTTCTTGCTCTGGGCTTTGCAGCAGGTTTTGGTTGCTCCACTATCCCCAGCTTTATGAGCTCCCACCTCTGGTTAGTGTCCATACTAGATTGAATTCTGGCCAGTACCCTTTACCACTTCCCATCCTCCAAAGTCGGCCTCCTGAAGTCCAGCACTCTTGTGCCAGATTCCACTCCTTCCTTTACCATATCCAATGTGAGCCATACTGAGTGGTGGTCACTCCCTGACAGCGGTTCCTCCACTGTAAGTTCTCTCACAAAGTCCCCATTTGCCAGCACAAGGTCAAGGGTATTTCCTAACTTTGTTGGTTCACTGACCATTTGCAGCTGGAAGCTGTCCTGGAAGGCATCCAGCAGTACCTTTGTTAAATATTTGTTAATAGACTTTGGATTCCCTTAAAAATACAACTGAGTCAGGGAAACCTTTGTCTAGTTGAGAAAAATAATAAGTAACAATTGTCTGTAAAAGAAAAACAGATTTAACAAGTATGTCATTAATTATTGTTGAAATAAAGATGGAGTATAAAAAAATGTAAATTCTAACTCTATTTTCTGTTTTCAGCATTCATTTAATATTACCATTTTGTTTTGTTTTCAGACGACATGCTGATGCAGTACCTTGTTTTTTTTTGTTCTTGCATCCTGTTAGATGCTGCTTCAACTTCCTTTTGGCTCTTTTAAAGGAGCAGAATTACAGAACTTTGACGGCAGGTTTTGCCCTGTTTCATGCAGCTGCAACAAACTCAGGTCTGCTCTGTTTCTTAGAGAAACCAGAAAATGCTTTTCCCCGAGGGAGACTTAAAGTCTCTAAACCTTATAGTAACAGACAAAACAAGCATTTGTCAGTGACGAATGTTTGCTTGCTGGTATTAGCACTAGAAATGAAGGAGTTAGACAGGTGCAGAATAGGAATGGCAGTTACATATTGGAGTTCACGCCAACCCCACCTTCATCCTGTAGAGACAGACAGGCATTGGGGTAACTGTTTGGGTCATCACCCATGACAATCATGCCATGCCATCTCACCCTATTCTGTAGACACCGACACATGTTGAGGTGTGTCTTAGGGTGTATGGCTTTACAGTTACCCCATTCCATAAGGACATATGCTGAAATGGATGCAGCATAGGAGAATGAGGTAAAGTCTGGGGTCAAAGAGTCCAAGGTACACCTTGATGCCTGTCAGTGGCTGGAGGTGGGGGTGGGATGGCATGAGCAGTACAGTCGGCAATCCAAAGGCACACCCCGATGCCTTTCAATCTGTACAGGGTAGGACATTATGGTTAGAAACCCTAACCCCTCGGGCGTTTGTTGCTATTTACACTACAAATTTTCAGCATGGCCTTTTTGTGACCCCACCTCATGAAAGCATGTGGGACCTCTTCTCATGAAGAGTGGCAGTGTGATTATGTCAATGTGTCCTGAACATTGACTTCCAACAGCGATAGTGCCATTCTGTACCACATGTACGAAAACACAGATTGGGCAGGATGTGAAAAATGACAGCTGTACTATCCATAGGGAGGTGTGAAGAGATGGCAATGTTGAAGATCTGTAGTGGGAATTTTAAAAATGCTTGCATGTCCGAGCATACGTGGAAACTGTGCAATGCATGGGCGTTATTATTTAGCTTTTGTTGACTGGGTAAGTGCATTAGACAAATCCTACCTATTTTCAGGCACAACCTGGGGGAGGGGGATACAGATGAATGTGAACTGACCTTGAACCAGATTAAAGCTGTTGGTGGTATTTTTAGTGAATGAGGGAAATTTGGCCAGGACACTGGGGAAATTCCTCTACTGCTTGGCCAGTAGGGGGACTTGCTGTCTCTCATGATGGAAGGCTCAGTCGCTGAGCCGCTTTCGTTGCAGCAGGATGTGCTGCAGGCCATGGGGCCAATTACTTCTACACTGATGGAAACTGCAGATTCTGAAATGTTTTTTGAAGTGCGGCTGGAACCTGTCTTGTCTACTGCACTGAATACTCCTCTGGAAGTTCCGACTATGACAGAACAACTACATGTGGCTTCCCTGCCTACGACTCAGTTTTTGGAGCTTTTACCTTCTGACTTCAAGTTTCCAGCACTGACTCTTCCCATTCATTCTCCTCGGCCGCGGAATGTGGAACCTCTGTTTGGAACTCCAATGACAACTGAACCTAAGCTGTTTGACAGCGAGGTTGCTGCACATCAAGTAAACGATACCAGCTCTCAGGCGACTGCTGTTCCGATAGAACTGCAGAATGAAACTCCATCTAGTCCCTCTCCTACAGGTACTGTCTACGTTACTACATCCACTGACCAGAGCACTGCACCAGTTTTTTCTTTTGCTGCAAAATGTCCATGAGTCTGTAAACCGGCTGTTAAGAAATCTCAGGCTGACAAACCCTGCTCCTGGGCAGATCATATTGATGATGCCAACGCCGCTTGGTTGGTTTCCAAAGCCCTAACGTCTGCGGGCTGGGCGCAGCATCCAGACTCAGGTGAATGGATCTCTGGCTTTTCACCAATCACCATTCCAGGGGTATCACGGAAACTGTCTAACGTTTCTCCTGCGCAGTTGCATGAACCCTCTGATCCTCAAGTGGCTCCCCTTGCTGAACCTGACACACATCTTGAAGAAGTTTTTGCTTCTCCTTTGGCTTTACCCCCTGAACTTTCTTACACCCAGTCTCCTGAACTTAAGTTTCTTCCACAACAAAGTACACCCCCTACTGACCCAACACCAAATCCGGATTTACACCCTTCACCAGCAGGAGTTTTGACTGAACCAGGGGTGTCTCGCAGCACTGAGGGCCCTTCACTGGACTCTTTGCCTGGCCCAGAATGACCTGCACCATGCTCCTATGCCTCCTTTTTTCGTTCCTCTTCTTATACTGCCAAAAGACATAATGCAGTTCGGCTAATCTATAAAGGAGGATTGGAGGTTTTTCCTGATAGGAAATATGTGGCAAAATCATTATTGAAAGATAGTCTGCAGTTTTCTTCAGCTGAATTGTATGCATTAATACATGTATCTGGTGAAAAGACCTCTGATATTAGTTTTAAGCTGCATAGTGGTTTGGAGAATTTTTGGACCAGATTTCATTTAGTAAAACACACTCCTCTTTGGTCCCCATTTGAAGTCTTTCCCATTACGAAACCAGCACATAAAACTGTCACTGTCCTTTTTCGGAATGAAAGTGTTAGTGTTACAGACCTTGTTTTTTGGTTAAAACAGAGATGTACTTTACTAGGCCAACCTGAGGCAATTTTTGACTCAGAAGATATCTGGACAGGGGGATGGAGGATTCGGGTACTATTGCATTCTACTGCAGATGGTTTACAGCATCTCCCTAATTGTATTTTTTTAGGACAAGACAGGGGGGTACTGTTTTATGCAGGCCAGCCTAAATCCTGCTACAGGTGTGGCAAAACAGGTCATATTAGTAGTGCCTGTGACCACTTGCGATGTAACCTTTGCAGTTCCTTAAGACATGTAAGTGAACATTGTCGTAATACGGCTATTTGTTCTCTGTGTGCTGCTCACGGCCACACCTACGCCACCTGCCCAGAGGCAGCTAACCGACACTTGGACACTCAGGACTCTGAAGAACAACGTTTGTTGATAGCTGTTGCACAACGCGCCAGAACCACTCTTTCTACATCCCGTGCTACGCCTTTTCCTACTAAAATGCCCTCCTCTACAGACACCCCTCCTGCCTCTCATGACACTCCTCCCCCCCGCCTCCCCGCCTTTGTTGGCCCCTGACCCAGATGTTCCACTACCTCACCCTCCACCTCAGGCTTCTCTTCCTGTAGAAGACCTTTCTATGCCCCCCCACCTTTCCAGGTCTTCTCTTTTCCAACTAGAGTGACTCGGAGTAAGTCCTACCATGCTCAACCTGCTTCAAAAGTTCCTAAATTAGCAAACACCCCCACTACTAACTGGTTTCATGCCCTACTATTAGCACAAGATGTTTCTGATGCTGATTCCGAATCCTCCCAGTCAGGAGTTGACCCCATAGGAAAATCAGTAGATGTGAATTCTGAGTGTTTTCTGCTCCCGTCCCTCCCTCAGAAGAATAATACTGCAGTTCCAAAAAAAGGAAAGAAGAAAAGAAGAATAAACACAAACCACCATGAAGGGTTAAATGATTCCTTCCTTAACTTTTTGCTCACTTAATATGAACAGCATTAAAAATCAGCTCAGACAGGCTGCTTTTTTCCCTTTTACAAACCTTACATTGTAATATCTTTTTTCTGCAAGATACACGTATACATACGATAGCTGAACTTACGGATGCCTCACGGCGTTGGTCTGCGGGGGTTTCATACTGGTCACTGGGCCTTGACAGGTGTACAGGGGTTGCAATCCTTTTTTCCCCTGAGGTAAAAGTTTTGAAGCTAATAGACTTAGTTCCCAGCCGAGTATTACTTTTAGATGTTGTGCTCCTTGGGATATGTTACCGATTACTAAATGTTCATGCACCCCAAACTAAAGCAACCAGGGTGGATTTGTTTAAACTTTTACAACCATATCTGCATACCTCCCATAATGTTATTTTGGGTGGAGATTTTAATTGTGGCCTATCCAATAAAGATAAAGGAGTAAAGACTACAAACATTTTTAGTGACATGTCCTGTTTAGCGGGGGTGGTTCACACAGCTAGTTTGATAGATGCTTGTGCTCATCTTCATGTGGCTCCTGTTCCTACCTTTCGCAGAGGTGCATTGGCCACGAGGATTGATTTCTTCTTTGTTAATCAGACTTTACCATTGCATTCAGCATGGGTTACCCCGGTGGAATTTTCTCATCACAGTGCTCTGTGCATACGGGTTAGGTCTCCAGCTGCCTGTTCCTTTGGTAGAGGTCTCTGGAAACTAAATTCTCAATTGCTTCTCTGTCAGGATATTTTGGAACATTTACAAGCTTTCATGATGGCAAGGAAATCATTATATGACATGTATGATGACCCACTGCTTTGGTGGTTGGATACTAAGTCAGATGTTATTTCTTTATTGAAATCCTTTGGGAAATCTCAACGTTCGGCTGCTTATGTTTCTTAGTTACAACTTCAGAGCCAATTGCAGAAATTAATGTCCCTGGCCCAGACTACAAAGCATGATTTTTCATCCCAAATACATATTATTAAGGACAAAATGGCACACTTTCATAGACACCAGTCCCAAGTTTTAAAATTTCAACAACAATTCAGTACACAGGGTAGTTTTGCCACTATTTGCCCTTTTCTGGGAAGCAAAGCAAGGCTTGGAAAAACGGTTTTTACCAGTCTAATGGGGCAAGACAGTCAAGTTAAACATTCACTAGCAGACTTCATGGCTGAGGTGACTTCATATACGACGACACTCTTTTCAGAAAGCCCAGTTGACCTGGATTCAGCTCAGCTTACCTTCACAATGCTGCAGTTCTGGATTGTCCTCAATCTCTTTTGGCTGGTGTACTCACTCCCATTACGCCACAGGAGGTTCTTACAGTTCTTAACACTCTCTCATGCAAAAAAGCACCAGGTCTAGATGGTCTCACTACGGAATTTTACAAGTTGTTAGGACCCGTCTGTTCCCAAGAACTTGCAGAAGTTTATAATGATTTATTGATGCATTCTGACTGTCCCTTGGAAATGATGAGGGGAGTTTTGATTTTTTTATTTAAAAAAGGTGACAAGAGACTCCTTTCCTATTGGAGGCCTATCAGCTTATTGAATGTTGATTTGAAACTCTTGATGAAAATTTTAAATATGAGACTGTTGACTGTATCCTCCTATTTAATTTCTCCAGCACAGTCTTGTGCACTTCCTAATAGATCTCTTATAGACCAATTGCTTTTTTTGTGAGGGATTTTCAATAGTTCTACTTCACTTGGCTTACTTGGATTTATTTTTTCTTTAGATCAACAAAGGGCTTTTGATTCAGTGAATCATAAATTTGTGTGGCTCTCTTTACTACATTATGGTATTCCATCCACTTTTGTTTTTTGGTTACAGTAACTATATAAAACAGGAACAGTATCCCTTTTGGTTAATGGGCATCTTGGGCCTATGCTTCTGGTAAAGCAAGGTGTTCAGCAGGGTTGCCCACTTAGTCCATTATTATACATATATAGTATAGACCTTTTGTTGCGCACTCTGAATAATTTAATACCCCCATTTCTGTACCTGAAGTCTCTATCCCCTTTTTGGCCCTTGCTTATGTGGATGATATCTGTGTTTGCACCTCCACTGCTTCTTCTGTCCCTTTGGTTGTGGATCTGTGCCACTCTTTTGATTCTTTTTCTGGTATGTCCTTAAATATGCCTAAGTGCTGGGGTTTTGATTTAAGTGAGGCTGTCCCTGAACAATCTCTTATGTGTGATATCCGTTTTACGTTGTCACCCATCAAGATGTTAGGTATTTTCTTTGGTTCTTCTACACCGGCAGTCTAAAACTGGGATATTCAATTGCAGAAAGGTAAATTGATGGTACAGAATTGGAATAAATGGCAGTTTTCCAAACTCAAGCGTATTCATCTGCTACGTACCTACTTAATTCCAATATTTTCAGTTTTGAGTAATATCTTTCTCCCACCTAAACAAGGGAAAGCAGCTTTATTTAGTGTCTTTTTTCAAGCAGTTTGGGGTAGTCATCTCAATCCAACTAAATGCAATATTTTATACTTACCAGTGTCCTGGGGAGGTCTAAACATGATTAATTCCTTGCTCTTTTTCTATTGTCAATTCCTTTTTACTAACTTTTTACCAATGTTAAAACAATTTCCCAAAATATGGACTGGTCTTACCTTACAGGCAATGGGGATTTGGTATACCAACTGGGTATCTGGTAAGCTGGGACGTCTTACTAATTCCTTTAAGGTTCCACCCTATCAATGTGAAATTTTCCTCAAATTACGACAGTGGAAAATATCCAGTGATTGGATACTTTTCAAAAGTAAGAAATCTTTGTATCACTCTGTACTAGAGTCCTGTTTTTCAGAAACTTCGTTATTTCCAAAATGTCCTGCAGAACTGCTTTTGTCGGTACAGAATTTAATAGCTCATACCAGGATTCCTCCTAAACTCTGGGATGTTACCTGGTTATGTGGTCATGAAAATTGAATGTCAAAGGCAATCAGTTTCATAAACAACTGCAAGATCGTTATTGTTCCTGCCCTGGTTGCTTTCAAGTTCTTGAATCAATGCATCACTTATTTTTTTTATGTCCATATATTTCCAACTTTTGGAGTTATGTTGCCATTAGTTGGAATGAACCAGTCTTTGAATTTGTAACTTATGAAGTTCTTATTTATGGTTCTTATACTGTTCATTGGGAAAAATGGGACACTGGCACCTTACATGTTATTTTTGCAGTTTTTAAGTGGTTCATTTGGCAAAACAGGTATCTTTTTACTTTACAACAAAAAGATTTTTCCTATAAAGAACTTTTGCATAAGATAAAATCTGAATTATTGAACATTTATAAATATGAAGGGGGCAGATGTCATCAAGCCCAATTAATGTCAAATTGGAGAAATTTACCTTGGGTGATGGATAATGACATTCCTGTTACATGAGCTCTTTCTGTATTATCTAGGTCTGATATTTCATGCTTAATTCATTGTCTTTTTCTTATTTTTTGATTTGTTTCCTTTTGGGGGGGTTGTGTTTCATTTCATGTACTATTGTATATTAACAATGTATATATGTTTTATTTTTCTTGAAGTTTTGTTAATAAAAAATTCCCCTACTTTTTTCGATAAGCGCCATGGGATCTTTAACATCCACCTGAACTACCACCAATCCATGCAGATGGGTCCTCAGTTTAATGTCTCATCAAAAAGACGGCACCTCAGAAGTGCAGCACCCCTCTCATACTGCACTACAGTGTCAGTACTGGGATATTAACCCAATTGTCAGATGTGGGAACTGAACCCACAGCCCTCTGATCTCCCGGCCTCAGAGGCAAGTGTGCTACCTACATGTGCCACTGACACTGACAGTTACACAGTCATTTTATGTGTGTTTGTCACCAACTTTTCAACATAGGCATTGTAGGACGTCTGCTCATGAACAGTGTCACTGTGATTTTGTTAATGTGTCCCAAACAGTGATATCCCACAGCGACAGCGTTATTCTACACCGGAAGTGCACAAACACATTTTGGCCAGGATGTGAAAAATAACAGCTGTACTGTACTGTTAATAAGGAGGGCCAGAAAAATGGCAATGCTGAAAATCTGGAGTGAACATATTACAAATGTGCAAAGTTATGAGCATGCATGGAAATTGCGCAACACACACTCATGACACAGTCATTTTCTGGACTTTCATCACCAAATTTTCAACATAGGCATTTTAGGGCCTCTGCTAATGAACAGTGTCACTGTGATTTTTCATAATGTATCCCAAACGCTGATTTCCGACAGTGACCGCGCTATTCTGCGCCAGAAGTGCAAATACACATTTCAGCCAGGACATGAAGAATGGCAGCTGTACTGTTCATAAGGAGGTGCATGAAAATTGTAATGTTGAAACTCTGGAGTGAAAATATTGCAAATTCGCAAAGTTACAAGCGTGTGTGGAAACTGCGCAACGCATGCTTGAAACACAGTCATTTTATGGACTTTTATCACCAAATTTTCAACATAGACATTGTAGAATCTCTGTTCATAAACAGTGTCACTGTGATTTTCTTCATGCATCCCAAACAGTGATTTCCCACAGCGACCGAGCTATTCTGTGCCGGAAGTATGAAAACACATTTCGGCCAGGATGTGAAAAATGACAGCTGTACTGTTCATAAGGAGGTGCCAAGAATGGCAATGTTGAAAATCTGGAGTGAAAATATTGCAAATTCACGAAGTTATGAGCATGCGTAGCAACTGCGCAATGCACGCTTGTAAAACAGTAATATTTTGGATTTTTCATCCCAAATTGGCAACATACACATTTTGAGAGCCCACCTCATGAACACTGGCACTGTCATTTCATTACTCGGTCTCGAAAGGTGATTTTGCACAGTACTGCAAAATCACCTTTCAAGACTGAATGATACCATGACAGTGGCAGAACTCATGAGGAGGGGTCCCAAAAACCCCATGTTCAAAATTTGGTACCAAAATTCCAAAAAATGCCTGAGAAATCCATCAGACTTGAAAAAACTCTATTTATGCCATTATACAGCTTATCAGCATTTCCTCAGTGTGCGGTCGGCTTTGAAGAGTGCAGACGTGTTCCTGGTCCACCAAAGATAGTCACGCCAGCCTCCGGAGGTAAGTATGAGGTAGAGGGGTGTGGGAGGTAGTGTATGCAGTAGTGGGCACGGGTTGTGGGGGAGGGAGACATGAGGATGGGCAGCTTTTGCAGGTAGGAAAAAAAGACATCGCTGGGACATTTTTTTCTTACAGGGCCATTTGGCATGCTGGGGTGGGCTCCCAGCATGCCAACTCACTGTTTTTGGGGGGGCAGCTGTAGCCGATGGGGGATTGAGCACCCTCATCAGCACAACAGGGGGAGGTGGGCAAGAGCCGAGGAGGATTGGGCACCCCCTCAGCACAACTCTACTGCCTTTCTTTGTGTGGGAGGGAGCAACTTATGCTGATGGGGAGTGGGCTCCACCGTCGGTAAATGAAACTGGGAGGGGGCACATAATGGTGATGGGGAGTGGGCTCCCCCATCACCAGATGAACAGAGACAGGGACTGAAGCCGATGGGAGTTGGGCCCCATTGGCAAAAACTTACTGTTGTGGGGATACATGCTGCTGAGGGGATGGGCACCTTGGAAGTGGGGGCTGATTACTATTGTTTGTGAACACGGCGGCAAGCCACCACGTTCACAAACAATAGTACTGCAGCAATGTTCCGCCCAGCAATGACAGGTCAATCCCTCATTGCAGCGAATCGCTGATGCTGTAATGACGAGGCAGCCCCCGATTGCTGCGGCAAAAATGTTTCAGGTTGGTGGCACTTCTGGAAGCCAGTGTCATCAGCACACTGTGCCTCCATTGGTGCACCACTGCCAAGCCCCCAAATGCAATGTCTCGGTTCGTTGGCACACTGCCATGCCTCCACAACCTGCTTCTCTTCTAAGCTGCCACAAAGTTTCTTGCACATATGCGCAAGCAAACATGACAAGCATTTATCAATGCTGAATGTCTGCTTGCTGGCATTGGCATTGGTGGGGTGTGCCTTTGGGTCATCAGGCATAATGGCCAATGCCATTTCACCACACCCTACCCAGCAGACACCGACAAGTGTTATGGTGTGTCTTGGGGTCTTTGGCCCTTATGTTCACCCCATTCCATCAGGAAGTACGGTGAGATGGGTGCAGTATAGGAGAATGCTGTGAACTTTGTGGCCAAAGAATTCAAGACACACCTCGATGCCTCTCACTGGCTGCAGGGTGTGGGTGGGGGTGGAATGGTATGAGCATTACAGATGATAATTCCAAGCCACACCCATGATGCCTGTCAGTCTCTACAGGGTGGGACGTTATGGCCAGAAACACTAATACCTCAGGCGTTCATTGGTATTTTCACTCCAAATTTTCAGCATGGGTTTTTTGCAACCCCCACCTTATGTACAGTGGTAATATCAGTTTGTTAGCCGGAAGCTGATTTTGCACAGTAACCATGGGATTTGGCACCACTGATGCGAAAACACATTTTGAACAGTATGTGAAAAATGACAGCTGTACTGTTCATGTCGAGGTGTAAAAAAATGGCACTGTTGAAAATCTGCAGTGAAAATAGTAAAAAAACTAGTGAAGTCACGAGCATGCATAGAAACTGCACAACGCACACCCTTAATGTAATAACTTTGGGGATTTTTTACATCAGATTGTCAACACAGTAATTTTGGGACCACCGCTCATGAATAGTGTCACTGTCATTTTCTTAATCTGTTCCAAACAGTGATTTCCCACAGCGACCATGCATTTCTGCACAGAAAATGGGAAAACACATTTCGGCCATGTTGTGAAAAATTACAGCTGTGCTGTTCATAAGGAAGAGTGGAAAAATGCCAGTGGTGAAAATCAGGGCTGAAAATATTACAAATTCATGAACGTACGAGGGTGCATGGAAACTGCACAATGCTCGCTCATAACACAGTCATTTTATGGATTTTTGTCACCAAATTTTCCACATAGCCATTTTAAGACCTCTGCTCAACACAAACTGGGGAATATGGGTGTGGGCAGGACAGTAGTGTGGTGGGTAGGTAACTGGCTGGGTGGCAGGACACAGAGGGTGGTGGTAAATGGCTGTCACTCCACAGAGGGAAGAGTGACCAGTGGGGTACCACAGGGATCAGTGCTGGGACCGGTCCTATTCAACATCTTCATCAGTGACATTGCGCAGGACTTAGAAGGCAGAATTTCACTGTTCGCTGATGACACAAAGCTCTGTAACAGAGTAGACACACCAGAGGGTGTAGACAGAATGAGAAGCGACCTGCAGAAACTTGAAGAATGGTCAGGGGTTTGGCAGTTGAAATTCAATGCAAAGAAGTGCAAGATAATGCATATGGGGCACAAAAACCCTGGCACAATATATCAGTTGGGGGGTGAGGATATAGCATGCACCAAGCAGGAAAGGGATCTTGGGGTTATCATCTCTGATGACCTCAAGGTAGGGAAACAGTGTGACAAGGCAGCAGGTAAAGCAAATAGGATGCTGGGATGTATAGGCAGGGGCATCACCAGCAGGAAAAGAGAGGTCAAAATTCTGCTATACAAGACACTAGTGAGGCCCCACCTGGAGTACTATGTACAGTTCTGGAGACCATACCTATGTAAGGACATAGACAGGGTAGAGAAGGTTCAGAGGAGGGCAACAAAGATGGTGCATGGATTGCATCACAAGTACTATGAAGACAGGTTGAAGGAACTGAACATGTACTCCCTGGAGGAGAGGAGGGAGAGAGGGGATATGATAGAGACATACAAGTATCTTACAGGGAGGAACAGGGTGCAGGAAAACACTATTTTAAGTGAAAAGATGTTCCAGAACTAGAGGGCATGGGATGAAGTTGGAGGGAGGATGATTCAGAGGAAACATGAGAAAGAATTTCTTCACAGAATGGGTGGTGGACAAGTGGAACACCCTGCCAGAGGAAGTGGTGGGGGCTGAAACAATCACGGGATTTAAGAATGCATGGGATAGACATAAAGGAATTCTGGAGGTCAGGGGTAAGGGGCAACAGACTTCTAGGAAAACAAACTGAACTTACAAGCTCAAATGGGCAGACTGGGTGGGCCATAGGCCCTTATCTGCAACACTGTCTATGTATCTATGTATCTATGCTCATGAACAGTGTAACTGTGATTTTCTTAATCTGTCCCAAACATTGATTTTGCACCTCGAATGAGCCATTGTGAGCTACATGTGTGAAAACACATTTTGGGGGAGATGTGAAAAATGACAGCTGTACTGCTCATACGGAGGTGTGGTAAAATGGCAATGCTGAACATCTGGAGTGCAAATATTAAAAATTCGCAAACTTACCAGTGTGCATAGAAACTGTGTAGCACACTCTAGTAAACAGTCATTTTGGGGAATTTGTTCACCAAATTTTCAACATAGCCATTTTAAGACCTCTGCTCATGAACAGTGTCACTGTGATTTTCTTAATCTGTCTCAAACGTTGATTTCACACACCGACTGTGCCATTGTGCGCTACATGCGCGGAAACACATTTTGGGTAAGATGTGAATAATGACAGCGGTTCTGCTCATAAGGAGGTGTGGTAAAATGGCAATGTTGAAAATGTGGAGTGCAAATATTAAAAATTCATGAACTTGCCAGCGTGCGTGGGAGCTGCGCAATGCACGCTCGTAAAACAGTCATTTTGGAGAATTTTTTCCCCAAATTTTCAACATAGGGTTTTGGGGTCCTACCTCATGAACTGCGACACTGTCATTTTGTACATCGGTCCTAAAAGATGGTTTCACGTAGTGACCACAAAATCACCTTTCGGGACTGAATAACAAAATGACAGTGCAAGAATTTATGATGTGGGGTCCCAAAAACTCCATATTGAAAATTTGGTGAAAAAATTCCCCAAAATACCTGAGATATGCATCAAAGTTGAAAAAACCCTGTTCATTCCATTATACAGCTTACTGGCATTTCTTCAGTTCACAGTCAGCTTTGAAGTGTGCAGATGTGTTCCCAGTCCACCAAAGATCATTGCGCCACACTCGGAGGTAAGTATGGGGTGGGGTGGGGAGGCAGGGTGCAGAGGGTGGGCATGGGTGAGGAGGGTTCAAGACAGTCAACGAGGGAACATTTTTTCTTTCTAGGTTTTTTTTTTCTTTTAGGAAGACAATGCAGTATGTTTGCCACGATGGGGTGGGCCCCCAGCGTGGCAACTGGAAGTTTTTCTGGGGGGCAGTGGAGCTGATGGGGATGCGACACCCCCATCTGCCATAGAGAGGTTTTCCATGCTGGGGTGGGCTCCCAGCCTGACACCTGGAAGTGTGTTGGGGGGGCAGTAGATGGATGTTTGCCATGCTGGGGAGGGCTCCCAGTGTGGCACTTGGAAGGCTGTTTGGGGAGCAGTGGAGCTGATGGGGAATTGGGCCCCCCCATTGGCCTTACAGATTTTTACCACACCGGGGTGGGCTCCCAGCGTGGCACCTAAAACTCTGTTGGGGGGAGTGCAGCCAATGGGGGATTGAGCACCCCCATCGGCCACACTGTGTGTGTGTGGGGGTGCATGAGCACGCTGGGGTGGGCTCCCAGCATGTTACTTGTTTGAGGGGGAGCTGTCTATGACAGCTCTTTCACTGCAGTGCTGATATGTAGGCACTTTACATACTGCCGACGCAGTATGCAAATTGCTTACACTGCAGTGCTTTTCTTTCAACTGTATACCACTGCATTTGCAAATACTGCCATAGACAGCTCTTACATTCATTGGCATGGTGGGGCTGCACCTGCAAAAGCCAACAGGCCATTGGAAGTAGGGAGGCACACATACGAATTCTCATATGGTGGCACTATGTTTCTTGCACATGCATGCAAGAAAACATAAAAATGGATGAAATTCTATCTCTTACCCATCTCTTTATTACTGAAATACAGTAATTGGCCAGTTCAATGTTTCACTGCAGCTTATTCATGAAATGAGCCTGAATCCATGTTTATCTTGGCAAACCCCAAATACCCTGTGTTAATCCAATACCTATGTGAAGAATTTTCCTGTTGTGTGTCTCTCTTTCCAAACAGTTTAGATCACCCAGTGTCATGTGACCTCTTAAATGGAAGAACCCATTTTTAAAGGGGAACAGTCAGCTTTCAAGTGTGAGGCTGCTCCCAATTTGCACTTCGCTTGCAAAAACAGTTTTTATGTTTCCTTACACGTGTGCAAGAACAACCTGCTTTCCTTCAGAGAATGGCATTTTAGAGGTGTATCACAGACTAGCCCAATGCAGAGCAATCTACATTGGGCTCGTCCCTGACATACCAATACATGGAAGCAGAGTATGATGGTTGCCACAGTTTCATGAGCATAAACTTTGTGTACTTGAAAGAAATGAAGCGCTCCAATGAGAGAATGCTTCACTACTTTCATTTAAATAAACCAGCTGGCAAGCAATTGCAGAGTAAATCAAGGTAGTGCTAGGGACCGTGCTATCTGTGTGCCTGTCTGAAAATCAGGGCAAAGAAAAGTGAAAGCCCTCCCCTTCCCCAACGATGAGCAAGTTTTATAGGGCAAGCCACTGTAGTGTGGGAAATTGTGGTCTGGTAATATTAATTGCTGTGCAGCAACAGTAGTGACAGTTGATCCAAGCAACTGCAGAGAAACTCATCGTGTCATCCTCCATGTCCCTGATGCAAGTACATCATTCCTTCCATTGCTGCCAATGCCCATTGTGAGAGTCTCCCATGTTCTTTACCCTGTCCTCCAGGTCTCTGACAGTGATCCATGTGGCTCAGCAGTCTGTGGTGTGTCCCTCTCGGCAGTTGCTCATGTTCTGTGTTAGGCAACGAGTTGACAACAGGAGGAGAAGCTGTGCTGAATCTGCATGTCAGAGGGACAGAGACTGAGCAGCAGCAGCAGTGATGTACTGAGTTGTGTCCAGCAGGGTTCAGAGACAGTGAGAGACAGAGGCAGATCAGGACAAAGCTGATCATCAACATTTCAGCTACATGCTGCCAGCTTTGTCCCAATCTGCTTCTGTCTCTCATTGTCTCTGGACCCCACCAAACAGTACTTCAGTACATCATTGCTGCTGCTTGGGCTCTGTCTCTCTGACATGCAGATTGAGCAGAGATTCTCCTCCTGCTGTCAAGTCACGTGTGCTCTGTCCTGTGTATCCCTCTCTCTCTAGATACTCTAATAGCAAGTACCAACAGCAGCAGCAGCTCTCTAATCCCACTCCCCCACACTGGATGATGACCTAGTACTAAATTCATTAAAGGTCTCTCCACCCCCGTCCCTCACACTGGTAAAGGGCTACTATGCTGTTAACTGTTTGCCCTGCCCCCCTTCCCCCACCGCCCCTCTGTGGTGTCTGCTTCAACGGGGACAAGCAGTAGAAAAGGAGAGACAAACCTTTATAGAAACAAAAAACAAAACTCAGGAAAAGCATTCAGCAAAAGAACTTCTCTGCCACCCACAAAACAGCTTGGAAGTCAGCTTGCTACTCTGCTGAGAGGGCATGAGGTTCATACATTTGCTGTTGTCTTTTGTTGTAGTGTCTGTGGCACTGTGGTACCAGGCAGTTTGTTGAAAGGCTGACTTAACACAAAAGTGGTGCTGTACATTGACTGGCATGGTGTGGGTTGCTGGATGCATTGGAAAGGCTAAAAAGTAGTTTGTTTTTTTCTTAAGTAAAAGCTCAGCCACTTCGGAGTACAACACATTCCTCAGAAACAACCTAAATATGCCCAAATCCATAGAAAATATAGATTTTTCCCCACCCACAACTTTTTCTTGTCCCTAGCTGCTATAGCTCCTGTGGTCCTGGGAGCTCCATCTCTCAAGCTAATTGCAAGCTGAGCTAGCAGTCTCTGTAATAAATTAATATGCTTTTATACATCTTGTCTAGAAATATAGCTGTGATTTAATACTGTCAGCTTCACTAAAATGTTTTTTAACCTTTTATGAGCGTGTTTAACTTTTTTCCTTTTTGCTTGTTTCTTGTGGCTGTGGGTCACCTTTCCTTTTTTCCTCTTTGAGTGTCCTCAAATGATGTAATAAATCAAACATGAAAACTGAAGCGCTGAACATTATGGAAGCAAGCACTTTTATCTGTGTGAAGTTTAACGTTTCCATTTAGTGTCATAAAACTGTTGAAAAGTTTTGCTGTAAAATCTTTACTGCATCGTATCTGTGTTGCAGCAGATGAAGATTTGTTTAGTAACCTTAAGTTGTGATTCAGCTGACATAATATACCCCTGCCACATTGCAAAAACATAATTCTGCGCAACTACAATGCCACTCCACTCCACAGATGTGGAAACACATTTTGGCCAGGATTTTAAAAATAACAGCTGTGATATACATGAGATGGGGTACTAAGAAGGCTATGTTGAAATTCTGGGGTCAAAATATACCGTATAACATTTTCATAGTTACGACCAGGCGTAGCAAAATTGCAATGAATGGTCATAACATTGGCATTTTTTCATATTTTGACCCCAAATTTTCAACATAGTCTTCTTATACCCACTCTTCATAGACCCCGTAAGTCTAGGTGAAAATGTTCAAATCTGTGTCAAAATGCCATTTTGTGCCACAGGTTCGAAAACATGTTTTAGACAGGATGTGAAAAATGATAGCTCTACTGTTCATGAGATTGTGTAAAAGAAAATTACTGTTTTGAAAATTTGGGGTTAAAGTATTGAAAATTACCAAAGTTATGCACGTGCATAGAAATATTTCAATGAACATGTGTAACTTGGCCATTTTTTTGGAATTCTTCACCAAATTTTTTAACATGGTCTTTTTGTGACCCCACCTCATAAACAGTGGTAGTGGTGAAATTTCATGATTCAGTCCCAAAAGGTGATTTGCCTTTTGATCGCGATGCTGCAAACCTCCACCAGTACCCACCCTTGCATTGGTTATGCCAAGCAATCAATGCCTGTTCCTGTACTCTCCTCCCACCAGAACCAGCCTCAGTCTCCTCACTCTATATGCTTTGAGCATTCGCTGGTGAAAGTTTAAAATAAATTCACCCTAACTGAGCACTAAAAAAATATTTGTGTAGGGTGAGACTGCTGAACACTCATTGATGAACAGTCCCAAAAGTGTGAGTATTAACATTTAATAATCCAGAATAGTGCCGGTATAATGCAATAAGAAGAGTAATTGTCATGTTACTGCTTTTGAATATATTTTTTCCCCACAAATCGCTTTGCAGTTATTGGGACCTACATGTCAAATTAGGGGCAGGTTGCAAAGACCTGTCTGTTGATGAACAGGTTGTGCTGTAACACAGCAAACTTTACAATGAGCATTGTCTTTCAGATTATTATTATTATTTTTAAATAATGTGACTTTGTTAGCATTACTTCATAGTTTTATTTTATGATAAAAACCCAGAAAAACATTTATGTTGGACATTCTATTATTATTATATTATTGGACCTGATAGTGGTAACTGAGACATGGTGGACTGATAATCATGGTTGGGAAGTTGAATTGCATGGTTATAGTCTATACAGGAAGAACAGGAGAGGGAAAAAGGGGGTGGGGTCACCTTATACATAGGGGATGGGATAAGAGCAACAGTGAGTGGGGAAGTACAGGGATTAGCTGAGATCCTGTTGGTCATAATAACTAAGAGCACTGGGGGGTAGTATGGATAGGGGTGGCATACAGGCCACCAAACCAGTGAGAGGAGTTTGATAGGGGGCTAGCTAAGGAAATTCAGAGGATGGCTGGTAAAGGAGAAATTCTAATGGTAAGAGATCTAAATCTTCCCGATGTAAACTGGGAGACCCCAAGCATCTTCTGAAAGGAACAGGGTGTTATTAGAATCAGTACAGGAGGCTTGTATTCATGAGCTGGTCATGGAACCAACTGGGGAGAGGCCATACTCAACTTGGTATTATAGAATGGCAAGAAAAAATGCTAATCTCTGATTGGTCAATCTGGGCCTGGACCCGTGATGTTATCCTGGCATAACATCACAGATCTAGTCCCAGTACACACACATGACCACATCACACATACAAGCATTAAAAAGAATTACTGTCCACTGCCCAGTACCTGCACTGCCCTGTCTACTTATAAAGCCCCCCGTCATTCCTCAGGGGTGACATTCAGTTGTTCCAGTACTAATAATGCATTCCACACAGCCCCAACAAGTTTACAAGTGAATTTCAATTTATAAAAACAAATACAACAAAAATGAAGCAAACCGCTGAATGTACCATGTCTAACTTTCTCTGGTGGGATTCTATGAGCGCCTTCTGAGTTCAAAACTGCCGTGCTAGCTCCTGAAACAATGGGCCACATTTGCATCAAGTAGGAAAACAACCCCCCCACATACACTTTATCCCTAGTACCTGTATAGATTTACTCACTACAGCTAATTAAAGTGAAAAAAAAGCCACTCTGTAAGAGTGTCTTCACTGAGCCACCACGTGGCTGTCACTGGCTCACTCGCTCTTTGAGTCACTTTGTTCCTTTTTTTAATGTTAAACCTTATCAGCTAAAACAAATATTCTCCCTACCACCTTCCTGCATCTTTTCCTTTCATTTTGAAGATATCTTCAAGGAAGCAGGCAAGCGGTCTAAACGAGCAGTGAGGCGGGGGTCAATACCGCATTCATGACAGCAGCAGGGTGAAAGGCGAGTCAGGGGAACACAAACGTAGAAAAAAATAAAAACTGAAAACCGTCTGCTACACAAAATATAAACAACGAGGGTATAGGGCACATCATGACCAAAAATTAGCAGAACTGACAACACACCCCATACTTGCTGCTGCCTTCAGGGTGGGGTGGGGTGTTATGGTTCCCTAAGGCCACAACTCCCTATTTTTTTTTCACTTTAACCGTAACTAGTGCAATGATAAAGTTTTTTGCAAAGAATGTCCTCATTTTTTGAGAAAGCACAATCGTATTCTTATTTTCCTCTGGGACCTGCCTCTCCAGACCCTGCACTCCCATCCATTCATAATTTTTGATATAATGTGGTCCTATCCTTATACTTCTCTGTGGGAATGCAGGGCCCAGAAGGCCCCATGCTCCTACCACTCAATAACTGTATCTCTCTGATGAAGGGGTCTGCCAAAAACATCACTACGCCAGTTTTGCTTTGTCAGCATGAGTGTCGGTGTTCAGTGTCTCTGTTGAACTTATGATGTGGTCACCTTTTAAATGCTTTAGCAGGTTTGCATTTTAACATTTTCCTTCTGTGGTCTGCACTTCTTTGGTAACTGTTGGGAGGACCTTCAGAGCAAATCTTTTGGTACCAGATAAGTTAAAAACTTTTTTCGAGTTACTGAACAAAGAACTGCCAAGTGGCATTGGTACATTGTGGAGTGAGATGCGAGTTTCATACATAACTACCTGCGATATTGTTTATATAATGCTGTAAGACACAGTAACAGAAGGATGCTATTTATTACAAGGACTTGGGGAAAAATGTTGGTTCTATTTTTACAAAAATGTCCTGGTAGTAGACCCTGGTACTAACCACTGGACGAGCAGTCCATCAAAAAGAATCCTGAAATGACAAGTTGAGCTGGTAGCCCTGACAAGCAACGTTGCCACAAAAGACTCAGCAGCCAGTGGTACACGGCTTGTATCACACAGTAATCAAATCGAATTTCACATTGCCACTCAAAATAAATTGGTTTTCAGTAACTACCTCTGGTGGGTCACTCCCTGGTTCTCAACACATAAAGCGAATTTCACTTTCTTTTTTCACAATACAAAGCTCAAGATTTAACTGATTATATTAGCCACTCTGCACCTTTTGCACAATATTCTTCTGAACTACGTGGTTGCTTAGTTGAGCACACATCACTTTTCTTCATTGAAACACATAAAATAAGAGTAATGCATTTGCACATTTGAGATGGTGTTCTATGGGAGCTTTGATGTTTTAACAGCCGTTCAATACTTAAAGAGCACTATTGGTGTTACTCCTTTGAGATATTTGAGCAATTTTATGATATAAGGAATGAAGGATCTGCTACTATATCCTGACAATCACTAGTCCAACACCCAGAAGCCTGAGATTAAGATCCCGACACCGAACTCCCAACAGTGAGATTTTGCCTGCAGCAGCCTGTCTTTTCATGTTTTGGGGGCTGCCCCCTCCCGCACACCCTAATATGGTAGACTTTGCCCCGCATACACCCCTCTGTAATTATTATAACTAACTCCACTGCAGACAAAATCCCACCGTCAGGATTTTTGGTGTCAGGATCTTCATCTCAGGCTTCCTGGTGTCGGGCTAGTGATTTTCAGGATTTGGTAGTGATGCTGGAATGAACAATATAAGTGACCCAGTACCTTTATAGAGATGTTTTCTTTTTTTTTTTTTTGTATTTAAATATTTGGTAACCAGGAAAGGTACACTGAGCCAAGGCTTGTTTCAAGGTACAACCCAAAGGAAGGGAACAAGGGAACAGATAAACAATACAGAGCAGTAAATAGTCAAGGAAATTGAAGACAAATATGGCATTTACATAAAAAAAAAATAGTACAATATTTCCAGTATTTATATGGAGTAACAAATTGAAGGGATCATGTCATACAACAATGGTTGCAAATTATAAACAGAGCCCAGAGTTTACACAAGGTACACTATGTACAGCAGACTGGAGATAAAAATAAAATCACAATCAAACAAGACCCTAGTTGCTATGCAACATTGTGAAAGCACACAGAGAGGGGGAGGAGGTCAAGAAGAGATTTGGTAGTGCAGTGAGAGATGAGTTACGCAAGATAGGGGGTTAAGAGTTCCACAGGGAGGGGAGGCGGAAGTTAAAGGCAGCTTTGCCTATGTTGGAGGATTGGGTATAAAGTATGAAGAAGAAAGAGTCCCTTGAGTGTAGAGAGTAGTTTGAGTCAGCAGCTGGAGACAGGGTGGCCGACATGTAAGATGGGAGTAGGTTAAACCAGAACTTAGAGATGAAAGATAAGGAGTGGATAAGGTGCCTGTGGCTGAGCTGAGGTAGGTCCAGGTTGGACAGTAGCGAACAATGGTGAGTCATGTAAGGGGAATTAGATGCAAAGCAACAGAAAGCATATTAGGGAGAGTCAAGATGAGACAGAGCAGAGGATGACGCAGTGCAGTATACAATCTCAGCATAGTCTATTACTGGTAGTATCATCTTGATCAGGAGCTCCCGATGTACAGGCAGGGGTAGGGAGTCCCTGTTCCAGTACAGGATTCCAAGCTTTGGGCAAAGTTTAGAGGTTAGATAGTCGATATGCACTGTGAAGCTTAATTGAAGATCTAACCAGACACCCAGGTATTTGTAGGAGGGGACTCCTTTAAGTAGGGTGCCATCAAGAAAGGAGGCAGGGGGGACTTCAGGTGCTTTAGCTAACCTTTGAGAGGTACCAAACTGTTTTTGTTGTGTTTAGTTTGAGTTGCTGTGAGATGAGCCAGGACTGAACAGAGTGAAAGTCTTTCTGCAGTGTACGATGGATAGTAGCATGTGAATAGAATTGTATCGTCCACATACACATGAATGAGGAATGCGGAGCAGGCAGATGGGAGGTTATTTATGAAAATGGAGAACAATAGGGGACCAAGTATGGACCCTTGGAGGATGCCAAATAGGATAGGGCAGAGGGAAGAATTGTAGCTCTCTATTTTTACTGATTGCTGCCAGTCAAATAGATAGGATGTGAAGCAGTTTAAGGTGTGAGGGGTGAGTCCAGCATCCTCGAGTGAGTTAAGGAGGAGGGGGTGAGAGACTGAAACAAAGGCTTTGGCCAGGTCAATGAACACTGTGGTGGTGAGGTGAACTTTGTCAGTAGCCGACTGGATGTGAATAGTGACATGAAGAGGGGAGTATAAAGTGGAGTGCTTTTTTCTGAATCCAGATTGGTACAGAGAGAGGAAATTTGAGGAGGAGAGAATTCAGATAATCTGGCATTTATGAGTCACTCTTGTAATTTGACTAAGGCAAGGAGGAGGGAGATGGGGCAATAGTTCCCCAGAGAAGTTGGGACACCACCTTTGTAAACTGGGATGATGCATGCTGTCTTCCAAACTTTTGGAACTATTCCTAAGGAGAAGGATATGTTTATGATGAAAGCAAGGGGGTTGGGGATGGAAGGGGCAGAGAGGCAAAGAAGGCTAGGATGCATACCATCAGGGTTGGATTTAGATGCATTGAGGGAGAGGAGGGCACGCATTACTTCAGAAGTGGGGGTAGGGGCTAGATGGAGTTTCTCATTTGTAAGGCCTGTTGGAGTTTGAGTGAAGGCATGTGGCGGGGTTGCAGCAGGGTCAGGGGATGCACAGGAGGTGAGGAATGTATTGAGCTTTTCTGCAACAGGGGTTGGATCCAATAACTTCATGCCCTCATGCTTAAGGGTTGGAGTACTAGCCTGTTGTGTGGTGGTCCACGATGGAGTGGACAATATTCCAGAAAGAGGAGGGGTGTGCTGAGTTTAGCCAGTGTTTAAAGTAGTTGACCTTAGCATGCCAAATAGCTTTAGTATAGGCATTCCTGACAGTGTTGTATTCTTGTCCGGCAAAAGGTGTTTGGGAGGTTTTGAAAAAGGACCAGGCTTTGTTCCGGGCTTTGCAGAAGATGACTCAGTCTCACATAGGATATTAATATCCAAATTAGTCAAATTAAAACTAGATCCTAAAATTATAGGCTGAATTCAAGCTTGGTTACTAAATAGAACCCAACAAGTGTCTGTTAAGGGTTATTTATCTAATCCAGGCCAGGTCACAAGTGGAGTTCCCCAAGTGTCTGTGTTGGGCCCAACCTTGTTTAACATTCTGGTCTCTACAATGTGTCCCCTTAATAATTCCTGCTGGTTAGCAAAGTTTGCTGATGACTGCAAAATAGGTTGTATACTAAAAGATCAAAACAATAATAATGAAATGCAAAAAAACCTGGACCATTTTGTAGATTGGTCCATAGAAAAAAGTCTTATATTTAATGAGACCAAATGCAAGGTGATGCACTTGGGGAAAAATAATCCTTGTTATCCTTACAAGATCAATAAGACTTACTTGGAGCAAATTACTTATGAAAAAGACTTAGGAGTTATAATTTCCAATGACTTTAGTTTTAACAAACATACAATTGCAGCTATCAAAAAAGGAAACAGAATTCTAAACTGCATTTTTAGAAATATTAAAAGCAGGGAGGCCAACGTTATACTGCCTTTGTATTCAAGTTTAGTAAGACCCCATCTAGAATACTGCAGTTCAGTAGTATCACCTTACTTAATTAAAAAAAAACAACTTATAGAAAATATTCAAAGAAAAACAACTAAGAAAATAAATGGATTGCAAAATTTAGACTATGAAAGTAGATTAAAAGATTTAAATCTCTATTCTCTTAATTATAGGCGACTCAGTGGTGATTTATGTCTAACCTATAAAGCCTTCCACAGTGACTTAATGTTTGAAACTATCGGTTAAGATAGAAATATAAGTAACAAAAATACCAGATCTCATACACAAAAACTTAAAGGAACCCCCAATAATACTGTAAAAAGAAATAATTGGGTCTCTCAAAGGATTGTTAATCTCTGGAATAGCTTATCATCCAGTGTAGTCAACAGTGAAACTATAACTATGTTCAAATCAAATATTGACAAAGAAAAAGGAGACCTTAAATTCTGTTTCCATCCATGAAGGATGGCGTGTTCATAAAAGGTAGAAATACCTACTGAACACGTATTTAACTATGAAACTATGAATGACTACAGGGACAGTAATCCAGGGGTGGTGCCATTTTCTGACCCTGGCTTTTTTGACAGTAGCATGGTAGTCCCAGACAGTACTGAAGATAGTAGTGAAGTGGGCAAGAGTAGTGTTGACATTTTTCACAGAATAGACTGGAGCCCAGTTTGCATACAATAAGTCAGAGAGGACAGCGCTTGTATCAAGTGAATTTAGCGGGTGAGTTTCTATTTATTTTGGTGCCGACTTGGGTAGGTGAGTTTTTCTGACACAGAAAGTAATGCAGGGGTGAGCAGTTAGGGCTGGGTCAAGTACACCAGCTGTGGATATCCAGTGAGGGTGGGATGAGAGTATCCAATCAATAAGGGAATGGTTTGGGGAGAGTAGGTTATAGTGTGTTGGTTGGGTGATTAATTTGGGTGAGATTTAGGGATTCCAATTTGATAGTGGTGGACTTAGATGACAGAGACAGCCAGTCGAGGTTGTAGTCCCCTAGTATGATAAGTTCACCTGATTGAGCTAATGGGGAAAGAGTAGAGATGCATGCTGTGAGGACATCTTGTGTTAGTCAAGGTGAGGCACAACCTCTATGAAGGTAGGGTGGGTTTGGTCAACAGCAACTCATAAGATACCAGGCAGGTTTCAGCTTTTATTACTGAGTAATGGAAGTGCTGCCTTATGATCATGGCTATGCCACTACCTCTTTTGTCGTGATCTTACCAAATGGTGAGGTAACATGGGAAGGGATTAGATGAGTCAGGAGTTCTGGCTGAAAGCCAGGTTTCTGATAAGCACAGTATGTCAGGGGCATTCTGTGTTATCCAACATTTTAGTTAGTCTATTTTAGGGAGGAGGCCCCTGATGTTGATGTGCATTATCTTTAGTCTGTTAAGGGAAGATGGTGAGTTTTGAGTGGTAGGGGGGCCGGGGTTCCTTTCTAAATCCCCATCTATTATCAAGAGGAGAAACAGCATTGAGAAGGTCACCGGGAGCTTTCTGCCTAGTGTACTGTCTAACCCTAGTACATCTAATGAGGGTAATACAGCAGCATATTTGGGAAGTCAGAATGTTAGGAGATATTCAATGGAAGGAAGGGATAGAAGAGGGCATCAAAGTTGGCAGGGAGGGGGAGGTAAGATGCAGCCTGAGTGATGGTGCTGAGGCAACAGGAGAGGGGAGGAGGAGTTAGATCAGCCTTGAGGAGGGTAGTAGGGGGAGGAGGAATAGGAGAGAAGATAAAAAAAGCTAAAAGGTAGCAGAAGAAAGGCAGAGGAGTGCATTGTAAAGGTAGGTCAAATTACCCCAGACAGAGGATTCAGACAGTAAAACAGGTACCCCTGGTCAGAGGAAATAGACAGGAAGATAGGTAGGGTAACCAATTACAGTGGAGAAAAAGCAAGGAGGGTGGGACACAAGCATATTTAAAGAATAGCAGGGGTGGGCAAAATTATCTAGCTTCTAAAATACAGCGGCAAAATGTTTAGCTTCTGCTATAAAGAGATTTCAGACGAGAAAGGCAAAAGGAACAAGTCGGCCAATGGGAGACGAGCCAGTGGACCGAGCGTCCAGTGGTGATTCGGCACTGCAGAGCTGGGTCTAATCAGATTGTAGCCCACAGCCACTGATCACTTCTGAGGAGCATACCTGATTAAGGGTGAAGGTGTCTGGCCATTTGAACTGCAAAAATATGAAAGCTGTTTTTTTGAAAATTAGAGAATAAAATGAAGTGACTTTTAAATAAATACAATTTCTGACTTCCTGGTCTGGTGCTGGTATGTATGTTACACAGGCAGTGGAGTAGGAGGCACCTGTTTCTTGACTATGTACACAGGTGTACAATGACATGCACATAGGTGTAAAGTGACACTCACGCAAGTGCACAATGACATGCACACAGGTGAACAATGATACATGCACAGGTGTACAATAACACAGATGCAGGTGTAGAATGACACACACACAGGCATATAATGACATGCATGCAGGTATACAGTGAAATGCATGCAAGTGTAAAATGACTCACATATACAGATGCACAATGACAAGCACACAGGTGTACAATGACATGCATGTAGGTATACAATAATATGCACGCAGATGCACAATGACACACATGCAGGTGCACAATGATGTGCACGCAGGTGTACACACACTCACACGTATAAAATATCTCTCAACATGTTGCCACCTGGTCTGCACAATGTCCCTCTTTCCAGAAGTGGAGAGCTGTCCTTAACACGCCTGATCCTCCCTCCACAGACTGGACCACTGAGCAATCAGTGTTCATCCCTGAACCTGGGCTGCCATATTTTGTTTTTTGAAATCTAGTGAGTGGTAGCACTAGTATTGCACTACTGGGGTGGAATAATTCCAGTCGTGTTAGCTTCTGAGCATACTTCTTATGAGGATCCATGACTATTGCTTTACTGAATTCCAAGTACACTGCTTCAGCTGCCTTTCCCTGCCTAGTCCCTGTTACATTTTTACAAAAGGCCAACATGTTAACTGGCATAATTTCCCTTTAGTGATCCCCATGTTGACTCTACTTTAATAGTCTGAGCCTGTTGGGGCTGCACGATGACCCAGCAGGAGCACTACATACTCTGTGTGAAAGACCTGGGTTCGGGAACAAATTAGGGAAGTCAGGTCAAGCGGCCATGGGCTGAGGTAGTGCTGTCACTCAGCAGCACTCCCAGCCAGGGAAGGCAGTGGCTAGGTTCTGCTGCCATAACAACTCCTCTGCTGGGCTGAGGGAGCCTGACTCCCCTGTAGGACATTGATATGTGTGTGTGTGTGTGTGTGTGTGTGTGTGTGTGTGTGTGTGAAGGTCTGTGCATGAGGACACATGGTCTGAGCCAACATGCCTGAGAAGAGGGGAAGGATCACAACAAAGAAAAAAAACTGTCTCCCTGTCACCATTTATAATGGTCCCTGGCACACTTAGGCCCCCACCATGTGGATCCTCACTGGCTGAACAGTGGAGGGAGCAGCAGTTGGGGCTGGAGGTATTGGGTCAAAGAGCTTGATAGTCATGGACAGGTGGTATCAGTAGAGTAAAGAACTACGTAGAAATAAACAGTTTGATCCTGTCCAGATATTCCTTAATCTGATCTTCGATAATGTGCTGCAGTATTTATTCCCACAGACATGATCGGGTTCACTGACCTATACCCTGTAGTTATCTGAATTACTGGTACTTCCCATTTTAAACCAAGAACTCACATTTGCCATCCTGCAGTCTCCGAGCCCCTTACCAGTTTCCAATGAAGTCTGTAAAAACCATGCCAGAGTTTCTCCTGTTATGTCCTTATGGTCCTTGAGTCCCTTGGATGGAAACCAACAGTTTGTCATAATTTGTTCGTGTTTAGCTTACTTCATTATATAGCAACCAAACTGGCAGTGATCTCCCTTATGCTACAAGCATCCCCTGCTCTATATTGAGATTATAGAAACATAGAGAATGCTGGTCGAATAACACCAGTGATCTATACAGTCTATCTATTGTTCCCCATTTATTCCCTTGCACCTAGTTCTACATCCAGGGTATTAGCTTTCACTACCCCCTCCTACTATTGCCCTGACTAGCCACTGTAGCCTTCACTCTGTCCCAGCCATGCTTGAAACTATTTATGGTTTTTAGCTCCTAGCACCTCGACAGGCAGAATGTTACAAGATTCCACCACCCTCTCTGTAAAATAACACATCTTCATATCCCTTTTGAGCCTTCCTACTGTTAGTTTATACTTGCATCCACGTGACCTCAAATTTGTGCTTATGCAAAATAATATTTTCACTGCTGCCTATGCTCTAGGTGTTCAGAATCTCCAGATTCTGTGAGAGGGTGGGGCATATGAATTTTATTACAGTGAACATTACCTCATAATTGTTTTAAACTCTGATCATTGTTATAGCACAAAACAGTAAATCTAGTCCCATGAGAGGGTGAATCACAACTATACATAAACACATTACTCTATTAAAAGGGCATCTTACCTTACCTCTCTCATACCCCCCCCCTACAACTCTGGCTATCATTCTCTTGTGTTCCCCTCAAGAAAATCCTTCACTGGTCAGGCTGCTTTCTCCTACCGCTTAATCAAACTACAGGATTCTCTCCCCTAACCATCGACTCTGCATCTTCCTAACGCTCACTCTCCTCTCTTCTTTGTGATTTCACTTATCAGTCCTGTACTGGCACCCAATGCTGTACCTATTCCTGGTTGGCTACTCTCTATCCAGTACTCCCTTTTCCTCCTCTCCCATACTTCCCATTCTGCAATTGTCTAGTCCCACTTTGCCCTCTCTTAAGACAATCCTCACACCTTCTGTTAACCCTTTAATATAGTTTTGGATTCATTGGTGACTGGGGACCCACCTGGAGGGATGGAGGTTTGTTCAAGCCTGACGGCCTGCATCCATCCTGGAGGGGAATCCAAGCGCTCAATGATAAGTTTAAATGCTACATTGACAAGCATTTAAACTAGCAAAGGGGGGTGGCAGGCCAGCAAGGAGGGTACCTACTTGCTCACCCCCCACAGCTAGCAGAGAGAACCAGTGAACCAGAGGAGTGGCTATTCTGCAAAGCAGTGTGCAAAAGAAGGAGATTAGTGCCCAAGAGGTGGATAAGCAGAAAAGGCAAAATTCAGCAGAAGGGCAGACAGCAAGGAGAACTAGGGATAAATGACAACCAAGGAAGGGGCTGAGTAGAACAGTGAAACAGTCTAGGGAGGTCAAATCATGGAAAGCCATGTGCAGATGCCAGGAGCCTTAGCAACAAGATGGAAGATCTGGAGGCTGTCATGGTGCAGTCAGACCTGGACATTGTGGCCATCACTGAAACCTGGTATAATGATAACCACGACTGGAGATGACCATACCTGACTACAACATATTCAGAAGAGACAGAGCAGGCAGGAAGGGAGGAGGAGTGGCACTGTATGTGAAAATGACATAAGGGCCACAGAGATCCAGGAGGAACAAAATGGGGGAGAGATACTGTGGGTTAAGCTGGAAAGGAAAATGGGGACAGCCATCCGCACAGGTGTGGTCTATAGACCACCAGCCCAGGAAGAAGAAACAGATAGGGAGCTGATGCTAGCCATCCAAAGGATGGCAGACAAGTGTGAGGTAGTACTGGTTGGAGACTTCAATATTCCAGACGTGGACTGGAGCATCCCAGCAGCAGCATCAACTAGGAGCAGATTTATCCTGGACTCCCTTCAGGGTGCCTTCCTCAAGCAACTGGTCATGGAACCAACTCAGCAGAAGGCAATACTGGACCTTGTGCTCACAAACAGGGACAGTGTGATGGGGTAACAGTGGGGAGCTCTGGGGAAACAGTGACCACCAGTCATTGTGGTTTGAAATCACAGAAAGAGCAGAACCAAACCATACAAAAACACGTATCCTGGATTTTAGGGTGGCAGACTTTGGGAAAATGGGGAGATACTTGAAAGAGGCATTAAGGGGAATGGGACAGGAATCAGGGGTTGAGGAACAGTGGGCAGTATTTAAAATGGGGATTACAAGAACAACAGAATTATGCATTAAGCAGGTTAGCAAGAGGAAAAGGAAGAGGAGACCATTATGGTTTTCCAAAGAGGTAGCAAAGAAAGTGAAAGCCAAAAGATTGCATTCAGGCAATACAAAAAGACACAGGCAGAAGGGATAGGGAGAAGTACCAGGAGAAGCAAAGGGAGGCAGGGAGGTCAGTAAGGGAAGCCAAAGCTCAGACAGAAGAGCACATTGCAAAATCAGTGGGTAGAGGGACAAAACCTTTACAGGTACATAAGTGAAAAAGAAAGACAAAGGGAGGGATAGTGAGACTGAAGGGGAGGATGGGGGCAGCGTGAGGATGATAACAGTAAAGCTGACATATTGAACAGGTATTTCTGCTCAGTCTTTACTGAGGAAGAGGAGGTAATGGGTCTGAAGGGAGTACAAGGGTGAGAATGGTGCAGAAATGGACACAAGTCCCTTTTACTACGACAAAGGGTCCTGAAGGAACTGGAAGTAATAAGAGTTGATAAAGCAATGGGGCCAGATGGGTGTACCCAGGGTCCTTAAAGAACTAAGAGAGGTGGTGGCTGAACCTCTGGCTATTCTGTTTAGCCAATCACTGGAAACAGGGGAGGTACCCAAAGACTGGAGGACAGCAGATGTAGTCCCGTTATACAAAAGTGGGAACAAAGAGGAAGCGGGGAACTACAGACCAGTCAGCCTCACCTCGGTAGTGGGGAAGATCATGGAAGCACTACTGAAGGAGAGATTGGTGGAACATCTGGTTGTCAATGGACTACAGGACCCAAGGCAGCATGGTTTCACCAGGGGGAGGTCATGTCAGACCAACCTCATTGAATTTTTTGATTGGGTGACTAGGGAGGTGGATCAGGAGGGCAGTGGACATGGCCTATCTGGACTTCAGCAAGGCCTTTGACACTGTGCCACATAGAAGACTATTACACAAACTGGGGAATATGGGTGTGGGCAGGACAGTAGTGTGGTGGGTAGGTAACTGGCTGGGTGGCAGGACACAGAGGGTGGTGGTAAATGGCTGTCACTCCACAGAGGGAAAAGTGACCAGTGGGGTACCACAGGGATTAGTGCTGGGACCGGTCCTATTCAACATCTTCATCAGTGACATTGAGCAGGACCTAGAAGGCAGAATTTCACTGTTTGCTGATGACACAAGGCTCTGTAACAGAGTAGACACACCAGAGGGTGTAGACAGAATGAGAAGCGACCTGCAGAAACTTCAAGAATGGCCAGGGGTTTGGCAGTTGAAATTCAATGCAAAGAAGTGCAAGATAATGCATATGGGGCACAAAAACCCTGGCACAATATATATCATATTGAGGGGTGAGGATATAGCATGCACCAAGCAGGAAAGGGATCTTGGGGTTATCATCTCTGATGACCTCAAGGTAGGGAAACAGTGTGACAAGGCAGCAGGTAAAGCAAATAGGATGTTGGGATGTATAGGCAGGGGCATCACCAGCAGGAAAAGGAGGTCATAATTCCACTATACAAGACACTAGGTGAGGCCCCACCTGGAGTACAGTGTACAGTTCTGGAGACCATACCTACGTAAGGACATAGACAGGGTAGAGAAGGTTCAGAGGAGGGCAACAAAGATGGTGCATGGATTGCATCACAAGCCCTATGAAGACAGGTTGAAGCAACTGAACATGTACTCCCTGGAGGAGAGGAGGGAGAGGGGATATGAGACATACAAGTATCTTACAGGAGGAACAGGGTGCAGGAAAACACTATTTTTAAGCGAAAAGATGTTCCAGGACTAGAGTGCATGGGATGAAGTTGGAGGAGGACGATTCAGAGGAAACATGAGAAAGAATTTCTTCACAGAACGGGTGGTGGACAAGTGGAACACCCTGCCAGAGGAAGTGGTGGGGGCTGAAACAATCACAGGATTTAAGAATGCATGGGATAGACATAAAGGAATTCTGGAGGTCAGGGGTTAAGGGCAACAGACTTCTAGGAAAACAAACTGAACTTACAAGCTCAAATGGGCAGACTGGGTGGGCCATAGGCCCTTATCTGCCGACACTGTCTATGTATCTATGTATCAAGTGCTTCCTGATTCTGGTGTGTCTCTTCTTCACAGGATCATTCACACTTACTGTATAGTGGGCTACAAGCCACTCCAATTGCTGCCATTGCTGCAGTAGTCCCACGCAGCACTGTCTAAAGCTATCAGACATGTTGGTCTGCTTATTTTGTGGTGGTGGAAGAAAGCGAGAGTGGGTCTTGACATACGTTGGGGCCCACTATCATGGATTTTATTACCCCACTTCCTGAGCTGATGGGGTTTTAATTACTACTAGAGACTTGTTCCATAGATGTGACCTGATGAAAGTGAAATCCTTGAAGAAAATAGAACAGTTGCATACTTACCGTAAAAGTAGATTTTTGAGAGAATCTCTTTCATCTGGTCATACCGACTTTCCCTCCATCCCCCTTATGTTCTCTTTTCTTATTCTGCTTTCTCCATAGTTGTGACTTCCATGCCCTCTATCACCCAGGATTGGGGGGAAGGGGTGCTTTTCTAACCTCTCAGTTCCCTGGCTCACAAGTCCTCTGAGCATAATCTCTTGCAGGGAAATGAGGAGCGAGGGTACCATCATACCTTATAAGGACACTTACGTATGCTGTCATCATGGGCCGCACTCTGGTAAACTGCTGGCAAATGTTTCTGTGAGGTTCTGGCACTGATGTGGTATAGTTCCATAGGTGTGACCTGATAACAGATTCTCTCAAAGATCTGCTGTTATAGTAAGTATGTAACTGTTCTTTTCTATGTTTCTAAAACCATTCTGTTCCAAGTTTTTTCACATACAAATTGTATTTTAATCAAACTGATGTAACAGCTCTGTCACATTTTAACAAAATACTGAAAACAGCATCTCATTTTTTTTCACAGTCCCAGCTCCACTGATCCTGGATTCTAACACAGCACATCCTGAGCTAATTCTTTCTGAGGAGCTGACCAGCATGCAACGTGGTGATGAAGAACTGCAACTTCCTGACAGCCCTGAGAGATTTGATAGCATTCCTGCTGTGCTGGGAACACAGGGATTCACATCTGGGAGACACTACTGGGAAGTTGAGGTGGGGGGCAACATCATTTGGATTATAGGTGTTGTCAGAGAGTCCGTTAACAGGAAGGCGCGGTTCAGGGATTTTATAGCATCACCTAGGAATGAATTTTGCTTGTTAGTGAGGAATGAGGATATATGGTTTGTTTTCGATAAGATGGATCATGAGCTAGACCTGGAGGTGGAACCCCAGAAGATCGGTGTGTACTTGGACTATGAGGGGGGACAGGTGTCACTTTACAATGCGGATGACATGTCCCACCTCCACACCTACCACGATACCTTCACTGAGAGACTTTACCCTTTGATCATGGATTTTAAAGAAACTCCACTGAGACTTTTTCACCTAAAGCTGTAAACAAATTTTTTTAATGATTTTTGTCCTTATTGTCGTGGACTCTGAATACTTGAAACTCCCATCTGAAACAGTAATCTGAATTGATTTTTATTATAAAAAAAAACACAAATAAATCAATTATTGCTCACCAGCAAATGCATGACCTCCTGAAAATTCACAGCAACACAAAACGTTTTGTTTTTCTCATAATATCTACCATATGTCATTATCTTTATATATATTACTAAATTTACTCCAAGCTACATCCAATAAAATATCTTAGAACTGTTCAACTTACCTTTTCTTTACCGGCCTTTTCTTTTTCTTCACTTCACTCAGCATTTTCACTGTTGGCATTTAGAGATCTTACTTCGAGGGGGCTCTTGCAGGAGGCAACACCATTAGGACTGAAGCCAGCAGACACCAGGACCCTACAGAAAACATCTGTAACCCCCTTGTTACCCGGGGTTACTAGAATCCCAGTAAGACCTAGTGGTAGGCAGGGAAGGCAGCTTGTGAAACTCCAGGGTTTCACACTGTTTCACTCTGTTCTCAGACTCAGCTGAGAACAGTTTGAACAGTAGTCTGTAGGCAGTTGGTGTTGGGAGCTTGCTGAGTAAGCAGCACAGTAGCTCAGTGCAGGCTCTAGGAGCCTCAGTCCTGACAGAGGGCTACTTTTAAGTAAAAGACTGTGTGTCTCCACCAAAAGAGAGACATAGAAGATAACTGAAGTGGTGGAGACTGATGTTTTCAGGTCTCAGCGCCCCCTTCCCCGGGGATGGGAGCAGGAAAGGGTTCCCTGCAGATTCCTGGGGCAACCCCCTAGTTCTGCTTGTAAAGGAAAAGCTGCCTATATGTTCCAGAGTTTATTTGGGAGAACAAGAAGACGTGTGAGTCACCTGTGGGGCACCTGCAACCAGAGGGTGAGTGTTTGCTCTTCCTGAAAGGGCCTATATTTTTTCACCCTGGGACTTGTGTGACAATGTGGGGATTGAACTACTAAAATAGTGGGAAGCCTAGAGTAATGGGCTAAGCAACAAGTAAAAGTAGGTTCAAGTCCAGAGCTTGTTGGGATGAAAATGATATGTAGAGGAGATGTGACAGACATCTACCCAAGAATCTACATTTGCAAGTTTTCAGTAAAGGAACTGTTTAGTTTCCAGAGAAATGGCTGGGTATGGGCTGTGGGAGCTGGAGGTGGGAGGCCCCTCATCTTTAGTGACCAGGTCCACCTCTTCGGATTTGCTCTGTGAATTTCTACTCTACCTCAGGCACTTGGTCAATGATGAGGGAAGTCCCAAGACATGGGATTGTAAGGAAAATTCTCTCTAGGAGTCAAAGGCTCTAGTGTGGTTTGGGGAGCCACAACAGGATAATTGGTTCATTCCCAAAATGGACCGCAAATCAAGTGGCCAGCGGGGGAGCTGGGCCAGTGGGGAAAACCCAAGTAGGGTACAAGTCAGGCTGTGTACCCAATGCTGCATGACAGTGCAGGCTGTGTGCCTGGTGGGTTCAGAGCCTGAGGGCTGGAAATAGTGATAAAGTGTTCTGTTGTCTCTAATCTGCATTACTAGGAATGTAGCCCCGTGGGGGTCCGTCTATGCTTTGTTTGTTCAGCTTGGATGTGAATAAAAGCCACACTAAAGAATCTCATTCCTGGTTCTGGACATTACAGTTATTGCTTCCTGTGTTCGAATTTACTTGGGTGCCCCTGTGCAGAGTAGCCAAACCTAGGTCCCCTGTCCCGTGTAATCTCATCCGCCCTGAACCCAGTCCACACTGGGTACTGCTGTCAGCTTCAACAGCATGCCACCTGTCATTTTGTTAAAAAGGCAGGGGTGAGGGGTTACACTTCTAACTAGCAGTCATTAGCGGGGGGACCATTCCCTGACGTCAGCCCACCCCGACATCTGCCTATAGTATAAAAGGGGCAGTCCCCCAACCCAACCTCATTTTTTTACCGCCATTAACCTGTGCAACTCAGACCTCCATGGATGTCTTTTGCTTAGTCAGCTGCCATTTTTTTTTCCCGATTACCCACACTTTATTATTTTTCTGATATTGTTAGCTTTTTCAGCTTTTTCTTTGCATATCTTCTTCTCCATCCTCCTCGCCATGGTGGCAATGGATGAAGTGTGCTTGTGGCAAGCAGCTTCCATCGAAGGATAGCCACTTTTCTTGCCTGCTCTGCCTAGGCCCAGACCACGACAGAGAGACCTGCCAGCACTGCCAGGACTTCAACTGGAGAACCAGGATCTGCTACCAAAAGGCCCTGGGAAATTTCCTGGTACAACAAAAATTAGCTGCTGTGGAAAAGGAGGTCCAGGGCAAAGGCACTTCTTTTTCCCCGGCTTCCGGGGCCTTGACTTCTTCTTCATCCCAAAAAGAGAAGAAGTCCAGCAGAAAGCACAAGAGCCAGGACAGGCAAAGGGACAAATATTGGTCAGCTTCCCATTGTCGGTCCTTGTATATGCTGGCTACTGACCCTGGTCATCCTCCTGCAGGAGGTTGGCCCCTACTTATCCCTGCAACCATCTCTCCATCTGGGCTCCTGGTGGTAAAACCACCCGCACTCATTACTATCTCCAGCAATGGTTCTTCAGGGCTTAAGACTTTGTCCCCAGCCTCTCAGCCCCTGACGCTCAGGCCCTTACTCCCAACCAGTCCTTAGCCAGATGGCTCAACTGCGCCCTCTTTGGGTGGCAGGTCTTTGCCTATTCCCCTCCCAGTCAAGGTGTCAGCTATGTCAACCCCAACCTCAGGGTTTGACACCTCTAAGCAATGTCCGGGGCATGCGCTTACCTCTCTCACGAGAGTAATGCCTCTGCACCATTTAGGAGTGAGCTCCCCAGAACATGCCTCTTCTTCAGGGATGGTGCCAGCTGATTCACCAGACCAGTGTCAGCCTACACCTATCCAGTCAATGCTGGCCAGCTGGAAGTCAACCCCAGTGACACATCAACCTCCTTCGCCAGACCCTCTGCTGTCTTTGGCTGACCCTGTAGTCACTCCTTAACTGACGCCCAATCTGTCGACTCCCACTGCACCAATGCCAGATAACTTAATGCCCCCAGGGCTGATGCCAGATAACCCGACGCCTCAGGAACAGATGCCCAGGTTGCCACAGCCTAAGGGACCAATGCCAGGGTTCTCTACTCCTGCCCTCTCAATGCAGGTTCCCCCGTCACGCCTCCAAATCTGCCTACAGATTTAAATGCTCTGTTTGTTTGCAGCTTGGTGGGTGTGCTTTAAGGATAAGGAGTCCCTGAGGAGACTCCCTACTCCTCCTAGGGACCCTCTTCCAAACCCAGACAAGGCTACTTACCCCCCCCAGGTGACCACTGATGCCACCTTCTGGACAGCCTATTCCACGTCCTGATGGAACTGACATTAGCCATCCAAGGATTCACCAATGTAAGTACCATCACTCACATTCTCCATCTCCAGAATCCAACAAGTTAGGAAACCATTCTTCCTCCTCCTCTTTGGATAGATCTGAAGCCTCTGACTTGCCTTCAAAACTGGAGGAACTCAAAGATACTCCTAGGTCTCCTCCAGATGATCCTACTTTTATAGATGTCATGAGGCATATCCAAGCCCTTATAGGTTGGGATACTGAGGAACTGGACCCTGAGCGATGTTAACTGACAATCTTTCTTCGTAAAAAGGAGTCACTACCCTTGGTCATTCCACCCCTTATTGGTTCCTTTAAGGAAGTCAATAGGTCTGCCAGGAAACACCCATCCACTACTCCAGCGAAATCCAAGAAGGTGGATCACCTGTATAAGTCTCCCTAGGGACAAGCCCTTTTATGGGGAGCATCTGGAGGTCAACTCCATAGTCATTAATGCTGCCCATGACTGCTCCAAGTGACCTAGGCACCTTAGCTCTCAGCCTCCAGACAGAGATTCCAAACAAGTGGACCAACTCAGCATGAAGGTCTATGCCTTGGCCACCTGCACTATCCATTCCCTGAACATTCTAGCCCACATGTTCCAGTACCAGAACAGCCTATGGGAAAAGGCTTTGGAGGAGGACAAGTTCAGCCTGATAATCCTGGCAAGTCTGAGCTACTGCACATCCTGAAATCAAGCTCAGACATTGGTACTCCTGTTCTCTGAGCCTCCTATGACTCGACGGATTCAACCAGTAAAGCTGGCTCAGAGTTTCAGTTTTTGCTCCTGATATACAGTCCAAAATCTTGGATGGCCCTTTCAGGGGTCCTGTCCTTTTCAACGAGGATTCACAGAACATAATCCCTAGTCTCTAGGAGTCGGGCAAGGCTCTGTGCTTGGTACACATCATGTACCACTCTCAGCCAAAATCCACCCAATGTCAGTCCATTCATCAACTCTCCAGACATCAATCCAGGGGCCAACAGTCCAGGAGTGCCTTTGAGTGCAAAGGCATCACCCAAGCCACTGGAGGTTCAGCCCTAGGGCCCCCAGAACCTCCTAGGCTGCACTGCTTGTCCCTGGCTCCTCAGCCTGACTCCTTACCCGACCCCAGCTGAGACCCTGGGAGAGGCGGTGGGGGGGAATAGTTTTTCCCTATACCTAGAGGGGTGGCACAGAATAACCTCAGACCAATGGGTTCTTCAGGTGGTGGAAAAGGGACACACTCTAGAATTCTGGGAGATGCCCCTGGACACTCCCCACTTGCCCTCCCATTACCATCTGGCCCACATTGCACTCATCCAAGAGGAGATTCAGGAGCACCTACAAAAACAGGCCATAGAACTTATCCCACCAGTACAAAGAGGGAAGGGATTCTATTCTCATTTCTTCCTGGTTCCCAAGAGAACCTGATACTTGTGTCCCATCCTAGATCTCAGCCACCTGAATCAGTACATATAATACAAACACTTCAGGATGGTCACTTTTCTTGGCCTTCTCCCCCTTCTTCATCAAGGGGATTGGCTTTGCTCCCTGGACATACAGGATGCTTTTCTCCACATTCTGGTCTTTCAACCCCACAGGAAGTTCCTGTGTTTCTGCTTCCAATGAAACCATCACCAGTTCTATGCTCTGCCATTGTGCCTGTCTTCAGTTCCCAGAGTCTTAAAGTGCCTAGCAGTAGTGGCTGGGGCATTACAAGGAAAGGCCATTATGTCTTCCCCTACCTCGACAACTGGCTTTTGATAGCTCCCACCAGGGACCAGTTGATCAGAACCACGAAAGTCACCTTCGCCCTGTTTTGGGATCTGGGGATCACTCTCAACCACCCAAAATCCTCCCCTTGGCCAAGCCAAAGGCTTCAGTACATTAGGGTAATCTTGGACACCATCTAAAACAAAGTCTTTCTGCCACCAGACAGGGCAGAATGCCTACAGGCTGAAATGGTATCATCATCTTGCCATGTTCCGACCAGGACACTCCTAAGGCTTCTAGGGTACATGGCAAGGCCATTGTGACAGTTTCTCTGGCTCACCTGCACATGAGGGAGTCCCAGTGGTACCATTGGGCCCAATGGGACCAGCACATTGAGCACCAGGTGTTAGTCTCCAACCCTGTGTGACAGACTTTGGCATGGCGGCTGAACCTCTCTAACCTCTCCAAGGAGGTCCACTTTTGGACAGAGTTTCCTTATCAGATCCAGACTACAGATGCATCAGGCCAGGGCTGGGGTGCCCATCTGGCAGACTGTCAGACTCAAGGGACTTGGTCCCTGCAGGAGCAGCATCTCCATATCAATATTTTGGAGATATGGGTGATTCTTTATACTCTGCAGGCCTGTCAGATGAACCTGGTTCATGGCCCTCTTTTAATCCAGCTGAACAATATATCAATGATCTTCTACATAAACAAGCAAGGGGGGGCTCCCTCTTACCACCTCTGCAGAGAGGCCATGAGAGTCTGGTATTGGGCTATAGACCATCACCTGTATTTGCCGTACATGTTCCAGGTATACAAAACACCATGGCTGACAGCTTAAGCCTGTCTCTGTCCAAGGCTTATGAATGGAAATCCCTTCTCTCTGTGGTTGAAGATCTCTTCAACAGGTGGCCCCAATCTGGACCTTTTTGCGTCCCCACTCAATGCAAACCTGCCCAGTTTCTGCTCACTAGATCCAAGGTCTGGTATTTTCTGGTGAGACACGTTGCCCCTCTGCTGGACGAGATGATTTCTGTACGCCTTCCCTCCTTTTCCAGTACTCCAGAGGGTGCTTCTCAAGCTGCAGTCAGAGGGAGCAGAGATTATCTTAATAGCCCCTTACTGGCTGCACCAGATATGATTTACACTCCTCCAGCAACTAGTAGTGGAACCCCTGCACCCCCTGACCCTGTGCTCTGCCTTGCTCTCCCATGAGCAGGGCACTCTGGTGCACCCAGACCTCAAGTCACTGCATTTTCATGTATGGCTTCTGCAGACTTAGCAGTTGCCCACTTTGGAGTTTCTCCTGGCAGCTAGGAAGCCTTCCACTAGAGTCACTTGCACTATGAAGTGGAAGTGGTTCTGTATCTGGACCACCACTCATCACCTGGATCCCTTCACCTGTCTGATGAACCTCATTCTGGAGTACCTCCTTTTACTATCAGACTTGGGTCTGAGTTATTCTTTGCTAAAGGTGCACTTATCAGCCATCTCTATGTACCATACACCTATTGAAGGCAAGATACTTGCCCAGTTGGATCTTTCCCGCACTTTCTTGTGGGGTATGCTGCATCTGAAGCCTCCCATTAGGGTCCCTGTCACTCCATGGGATCGTTCGTTCATTTTAGAAAAGCTTAATTTGCCTCTCTTTGAGCCAGATGCAAGCTGTGAGCTATGCTTTCTATCGTGGAAAGCGTTGTTTTCAGTTGCTATTACTTTTGCTCAAAGGATTTTAATGATTCAGGCTCTGATGTGTAAAGAGCCTTAGTTAGTCTTCCACAACGACAGGCTGTTCTTGCTGACTAACCCTAAGTTTCTGCCTAAGGTGGCGTCTAAGTTTACACTGAGTCAAGACATCCACCTGCCTATCTATTTCCAAGTATTCCAATCGAGGGAAGGTGTTACTTTATGCTCTGGATGTCCACCGGGTGCTTCATTTTTATTTGGACTGCACAAGTGCCATTAGAAAGTCTGATCTGTTGTTTGTTTCACTCACTACTAACAGAGAAGGGGCTCCTGTTTTGAAACAATGTTTGTCAAAATGGTTAGCCAACTACATTGTTTATTGTTACCAAAAGTGTGACCGGGACCAGTCAAAGGCCATTTTACCAGGGGCAAGACTGCTTCTTTTGCTTCCCTTAGGAATGTGTTTGCTGCTGATATCTGTGCAACTGCCACCTGGAGTTTTGTCCACACTTTGATTCTACATTACAGTTTGGACATTTCCTTTAGGCGTAAGGCAGGCTTTGGATTTGCAGCATAGCAGGGCCTTCTCTCTTGAGAGCCTTATGCTGACTTCTTCCTCCTCCCAGCTAACTGGGGTCAGTCTTTGCACTGCTGTTGACTTAGTACTAACGGGGTTGCCTGCTGCAAGAGCCCCCTCGACATAAGATAGTACAGTTACATAAGAACCTACCATAACAGTAGATCTTCAAGAGGAACTTTTGCAGCAGGTATTGTTTTCCCTCCCTCCATCCTCCTGGTGACTGCTTCTTTATCTCTGCCACCTTGTTTTCCTCAGTTTAGACAGAGGAACCTCCTCAGTTCTCCAATTGCCGTGCTAGCCGAGGTCTCAAGCGGGAGAACTGAGGCTGGGGGACTGCCCTATGCTATAGGCAGACATCAGAGTGGGGGACATAAGGGTGCAGTCCTCCACTAATGATTGCTAGCTAGAAGTTTTTGGTTCTGACAGCTGCTGGCTTCAGTCCTAATGGTGTTGCCTGCTGCAAGAACTCCTCTAAGATCTACTGTTATGATAAGTTCTTATGTAACTGCACTTTTTATACACACACACACACACACACTCTGTATGCCTCTCATTTCAGACTGACTGCTTAACCAAGTCTCTTCACTTCTGTCAGCTAAACAACATTAGCTAGTTAAAAATTCCTCTGCAGTACAGTGAATGAAGACTGGTCCCAAGAGTGATAAATTTAAACTGATAGTCCCACATGGTGGGACACCAGTGCCACTCCTAATCTGTCCTGAAGTTCTATTGTGCAGGTAATTGCTCTGGGACTGTTTTTGGTTAAGACCATCTGTTTTTATTATTAAGGATTCTGCATTTACAAAAAAAAAAACAGATTTTATTAATACAACATTTGTCGTACTTTGCCTCTATTTTCTTATGGGAAATTTGTAAAGGTTTAGCACTAAACAGTGCACTAGATCTGTGCCCACTAACCAAAGCCTTCAATTTTAATGTTTTTCCTACCAAGGATGCAGACATTTTATGGACAGAAAATGTTTTTCATTCCATGGCCTAGGATTTTTAACTCTCCCAAATGCTGCCTGGCACTTTCTTAACATATTGCATGTTCATTTAAAGCTCAGCAGAAGGGGTTATAACTATCTCAAACTGTATGTAATTGTTTTACATTATTTTATTGTTGATGTTCTTTATATTTTTATTTGTCATTTTGTTTATCCTGGTCACCTTATCAATGAGTCTACCAGGTCACTAAATTGAATCAAATCAAAATGTTTTCTATCATTTTGTTTTTTTAGAACCAAAGTTTTAGAATCAAGTTCAAAGTGTGCGTTAAGCAAAATCACCATACTATATGGGGGGTGCTATAAGCAAAATGTACTCTGTGGTTTGGGAACATTAGCTTCTAAAATTGGTTGGGGGAATCCTGTATAAGGCCTCCCCAGCTTGAGGCTTATTGTACCCCATTATCTAGAAGCTCTGCCTCTGGCCCCTCAATCCCAGGAGCAGCAGTGGGGGGACCAGCAGGGTACATCATTTCAGCATCTGTGGTGTCAGTCGAAGCCCAGCATTCCCTGGGCTTCGGGAACTAGAGCACCAACACAAATCTATGCAGTCATTGGTAGAGAGCTTACATAATCAAACATTTTTGTAACCCAAGAATAGGCCACAGGGCCAGGATCTGTATAGTACAGCCCCTCACGACAACATACAGAACCTAGACATGGGTTGGTGGTGAAATGAGACAGACAGACAGACATCCTGTAGCTGGGTTCCTTTTAAATTATTCATGGGGGGGGGGCATGCTGTGTTGAAGTTCAGTGAGTTCCACAATGCACCGTTCTCAACCCCTTTTATCCAAAAGCTCAGTTATACAAATGTTTGAAAATTGTACTTTTTTGTCATTTTTATGTCACTTGCACGCATGTGCAAGAAACATAGTGCCATCATTGGAGATTTCGGAGGTGTGTCACCTCCTCCTCCAATTCAGTCAGTGTGCTGGCGGGGCGCCCCTAAGCCAATGCATTTTGGAGCCGTCTGGACACACTCAAAATGCAGTGCATTCTGATTGAAAGGGGGGAGCTTGAGTGAGCACCGATAAGATATCAGCTGCTCACGCAGCTCCCCCCCACCACTGGCTGTCTGCGTGCCCCCATGCACTGTATAACTTGACCAGGGTGCCCAATCCCATCCAGCTAAGCTGCATCCCCAGTAGTAGCTGCCATGCTGGGAGCTCACCCCCATGGCAAGCAGTCCTTTGCCAATGGGGTGCCCAATCCCCCATCGGCTGAACGCCCCCTGTCTTTTGCCAGCTGGGAGCCCACCCCAGCGTGGCAACAAATCCATGGCCGGCAGGGGTGCCCAATCCCCATCGGCTGAATGCCCTCATTCTTTTTGCCACGCTGGGAGCCCACCCCAGCATGGCAAATGGTCCCACGTCGTTTTTATTTTTTAATACCTGAAAACCGAAAGCGGTCCTGCGCACGTCTTCCAACCCTCCCACAATCGCACCACCCACTCACATCCAGCCTCCCCAACCCCACCCCATACTTACCTCCGGACTCCAGCGCGACGATTCGGTGGATTGGAACACGTCTGCACTCTTCAAAGCCGACTCGCGAACTGAGGAAATGCCGATAAGCTGTATAATGGGTTAGATAGGGGTTTCAACTTTGTTGCATATCTCAGGCATTTTTGGGGTTTTGCACATTTCCAACAGGTTTAGACCCTTCCAGATAATGTCATTATCATGAGTTAGCTGGCCCAAAGGGTGATTTTGGCGCAGTGACTGCGAATCACCTTGTGTCCCGGCTACCGCCATGACAGTGACATTATTCATGAGAAGGGGTCCCAAAAACCCCATGTTGAAATTTGGTGTCAAAATTCCAAAATGACTGTTTTACGAGCGTAGCGCTATGCAGTTCCTACACATCGCCGTAAGTTCGCAAATTTGAGTATTTTCACTCCAGATTTTCAACATTGCCATTTTACCACACCTCCTTATGAGCAGTACAGCTGTCATTTTCACATCCTGCCCAAAACATGTTTCCACCATGTAGCGCACAATAAGCGCGGTCGGTGTGCAAACTCAATGTATGGGACACATTAACAAAATCACAGTGACACTGTTCATGAGCAGAGGTCTTAAAATGACTATGTTGAAAATTTGGTGAAAAAATTCCTTAAAATGACTGTTTTACGAGTGTGCGTTGCTCAGTTCCTACGCACTCTCGTAAGTTTGCAAATTTTCAATATTTGCACTCCAATGACTTCCAAATACCTAAACAGCACATAGAAGCAAGCAACATTTGGCATTGACAAATACTTGTTATTGTTGCTATAATTCTTCATTTCCATTCTTAAAAATGAATTTATATTTAAACATTGCAGCAAGATCCACTTGCACAATTTGGCCCTCCCAAAAACAATTTTAATTAAATCTTAAGCTTTCTAACGCTTCGGAGCCTAGTTTGGTTTCTTCTTCAGAGCTAAATGGGTTCCACTATACTACAAAATAAAACAAAATTAATTATTAGCCCTCTTGATCCATACTAATGTTTTTGTCAATTTTTATTGATTTTTAATTGTAGGAGGAACTGACCTGCCTTAAATGCTACGAAGTAAACTTTCAATAGGCATATGTGAGTTTGTTCTTATAGTTCAAATTACACTGTAAAACAAAACCACTCATTATAGGTCTATATACTGGCTGTAGGCTTTCCGAATACAAATTTGTTTACTTTATTTGAGAGTGTTTCACCCAGAAGGACATACTGAGCTTCAATAGCTTGTTTCCAGATGCTTGCAAGGGGGAAGGGGTTACATAAGAAATGAGAATGCAAGAAACATAACATTACAGAGTGAGTACAAAATATAGAGTACACACCATCCAGCCGAGAGACAGGTAAATAGTATAGGTTTAATGCATAAACAAGTAGTTCCAGAGAGCCAGAACATATATGGATACAAACAGATGAGCAAGCATCTGGTCAATAGTTCAGGAATATGGAAAATAGTATTGGACCAAGTACCGAGCCTTGGTGGACACCAGTGTTCATGGGTGGGGGTAAGGAGCTGCTGACCCTGACCGACTGGGACCTGACAGTGACATAGGACTGGAATCAGCTAGTGGCAGATTCAAAGTGTGCAGCCACAGTCAGCTTGCTGAGAAGGAGGGTGTGGGCAACAGTGACGAGGGCTTTGACCGGATTAACAAAGATGGCAGAGGTGATGCATCCCTCATCCATGCCTGAGAGAATAGAGTCAGTGAACTTAAGAAGGAAGGTGGTGGTAGAGTGGGCCTTGCAGAAACCAGACTGGAATGAGCTGAAGAAGGAGGACGAATCAAGGAAAGGAGAGCTCTGTGCCAGAGTCGGGTGCTCTTGAAGTTTAGCCTTTAAATACATGAAAGGAATAAACAAGATGGGTACAGAAGGGCTGTTCAAAGTAAGGGAGGGGAGGGCCACCAGGGGCTATGATATGAGACTGGAGCAAGGAAGGTTCAGGAGGGAGATGAGGAGACACTTTCTTACAGAGAGGGTGGTGGCTGGGTGGAATGCGTTACCTGCTGAAGTGGTATGCAGTAGAACAGTGGACTGCTTCAAATGAGGATGGGACAGGACAAGGGGGAGGGTTAATGAAAGGGAAAGGTGGAAGGGAGGGGCAGCTGCAGAATAAGGGGTGCTAGCTGCACATTCGAGCAGACTTGATAGACCTCTAGGCCTTTATCTGCTGGCAAATTTCATATGTTTGTATTGGGAGCAGAGAAATGGAGCAGAAGTTACCGTGATTGGAGGGGTCGCTGCACTTTTGAAGAGGAACATGGTGAACTTCCAGTCATTGAGGACAGTGGCGAGTGAGGATAGGTTCAAGAGAGTTGTTAGAGGATAAGCTATGGTGTGAGCTGAGCTGTGAAGCCACTTGGGGTCAAGGACATCTGGGCTTTTGCCCTTGTGAGGATTTAGGGATAGTAATTCTCTCAGGGTGTCATCTGGGGAGCTAGATTGGAAGGAAAAGCAAGAGGAAGAAGGGATCTGAGTGGAGGGAGGTGGTGATGAGGGGAAGAAGGGGGAAGGGAAGCAAGGAGGGAGAAGGCACAGGTGGTGATGAATTTGTTGAATTCAGCAGCCACAGTGGGGGGGGGTTAGAGACAATGAGGTCCCCTACCTTTAGAACAGGATGGAGAGGTTGGGCAGGGGGAGAAAACAGTTTGAACAACCTTCCAGAATTTGGAGGGGTTGCTCAAGTTTTCATGAAAGGGGGAGTTGAAATATTTTGCTTTGGCAGGGTGGATGGTCCTGGTGCAAGTATTCCAGAGTGAGTAATATTTAAGCAGCTCTCTCAGGACTCCAGAAGATTTATACACCAACCATGCGTGGTCACGAGCACACTGACAGGCTAGCAGCTCAGCAGAGGTGATTGTCATGCATAGACACTGGAACCGGGCGGGAGGGCGGCCGCCCACCACTTTCTCTACAGTAGAGTTGTGCCCTGAGTCTGCCAGGCGTGGCGTGCGTGGCGCTCTTAGCGTCTGATTTTTTTTTCGCCACACCACCTGAGTTAGCGGACCTGATTGAGAAGGCAAACACATCTCTCAATCAGGTCCACTTTAGCAAATTAAGAGGCGTGACTAGAGTTGGAGGCGTGCCTAGAGTTGGGGGCGTGTCGTGCGGGCTCTTTAAATGCCCAATATGTTTCCTCCTTCTTTCCATTCCAGTCAGACCATTTCCCTTGCAATCGGTGAATCGGACGGATTTGGATCCCATCCTGACTGAGTGAGTGCTGCAGCTGCTGGCTAAGGGACTTCTAGGGAGCGAGAGCGAGACGTGGAGCGAGCGAGTCGCGAGAGAGAGACACTGGTGTGGACGACGAGTCACAGTCGGCGACTCCGGCGAGTACAACAGCAGCCAGCCCAGCAGTGGTGTGTGTGTGTGTGTGTGTGGCGGTCTTCTTTCAAGTCAGGCAGCGTCAGGTTGAGAGCGCTATGTGGGGTAGCGACACGAGGCGTGCAGAGCACTGAGCAGAGCAACTATTAGCAGCGCCTCTAACAGTCTAACTTCTTCTGGATGGAGTAGTCATCACTGTCAGAGCGAAGAGCGGCAGCATATGGGCAGCAGCTTTAACTTAAGATTTGAACTTCAACTTGGAGCCTGAGGAGCCAGCCTGAAGAACTTCCTGGTCGCGTTGTGACTCTGAGACTTTCGGGTAAGCTGCAGTGCTGTTTTCTTTAGCTGTTTCTTTCATCTTGGCTTGCTAATCAAAGTTTTGCTGGACTAAGCTTGTATATTTGCAGCCTGCTGTTTATTTGGAAGCTAGGTAGCCAGCAGAGCAGTACTGTTTTCCCCTTCTCCACTCCAGGCTGTTCCTCTCCAGGCTCTTCCCTCTCCAGGTTGAGGTTCTCCCCCTTCCTCTCCAGGCTCTTCCCTCTCCAGGCTCTTCCCCCCTCCCTCTCCAGGCTCTTCCCTCTCCAGGCTGAGGCTCTTCCCTCCCTCCCTCTCAGGCTCTTCCCTCTCAGGCTGAGGCTCTTCCCTCCCTCCCTCTCCAGGCTGAGGCTCTCCCCCACTCCTCTCCAGGCTCTCCTCTCCAGGCTCTCCCCCTCCCTCCCTCTCTCTAGAAGCCAGTTTTAAAAGGTACCATCATTGATTTCTGCCCCCAGCACATTCTCCTTTGCCATTCCATCTCTTCTACCAGCTCCATCTTCAGCAGCCAGAAACTATTGGTGTAAAATGACCTTTTTTCTTATGTAAGGGAGTAGGGTGATTATTTATATTAGGGGACACATAGTGCCCTGGTTCTGTAATGTAGCGGATTATGGTACTTGTTCATCCAAATGGCGACAGTTAGCCACGCTCTCTTTCCAGCGTCAGTTCTCCCCGCCCCCAAACACCTCTTTCAAGCAGCCGCATCGGATATCTCCACGCCCATTACCTGTATTTATTTAACTTACATGGTTATAAGTGTTACTGAATTGCACTGCTCCTAGGTAACATCATTATGATAATCTCTCAGTCGAAATCACACGGTTAAAAATATTGCAATGCCCACAAAATGAAACTCGCTTATTCTCATACTGGACTTCTGAACATTATTTGCTAGCAAGAACAAGGGAGGCACCGGCTTTATGAAATAGTAGTTTGGGCTTTAGTACTTTGCGATAGCTTTGTTTGTTCTTGTGAGGGGTCCACCCCACACCCCGGTCCAGGAATATGTTGTTGTAAAACTATTGTAATTATTACATATTCTGTAGTTTTGACTATAGTACTTTGCGATAGCCTTAGCAACCCTACTTAGGCTATTGCAAAGTAGTAAAGCGAGAAACTACAGAATGTATTCAACATATTCCTGGACGGGGTGGGTGGTGAGCCCCACAGAACAAACATATCTTAAGGCTATCGAAGTACTAAAGCATCATTTGCCCCCACCAGATAATAATATTCAGACGCTCACTTACATTTCTGTTTAACATTGAGGACACCAGTGGTGTGGGAGGGCTGAGTGCCACCACAGTACAAAGATTGATGTTATTACTTTGCATTTGACTGTTCTGAAATTCACTTATATTTCTGTTCACCTTTGAGGACATGGGTGGGGGAGTGTTGAATTATATTCTGATTAGCACTCGATCACTGTCCCACTTTATATTAGAAGATAATCTTGTTAGCGCTGCTAATGTTGTCTGAGTGTCCCGTTTTGTTCAGTTAAACCAGTATTTCCAGCGATTCTTCATGTTCAGAAGTCCAGTATAAGTGAGTCTCGTGCTGTGATGTTGTAATGATACCTGTTTGGGGGGGGCCAGTGCAGTTCAGTAACATGGGCGTGGAGATATCAGAGTTGGCTGCCTGCAAGAGGTGTGTTGGGGGCAGGAAGAACTGATGTTGAAAAGGGTGCGTGGCTAACTGTCGCCGCTTGGAGGAACAAGTACCATAATCGCAGAATTTCCGATCCAGGGCACTAGTGTATCCCCTAATATAAATCTCCCACTGTTATGCATCTATAAACAATGTGTGTTTTGAATTTCTTTTGAATAAAATCCCCTTACTTTTTACAATAAGTACATGGGATATTTAACTTCCACCTAGACTGCATGAGTGACCAGAGATAGGCAGACTTGATCTCAGTTTAATGTCTCATCAAAATGACAGTTCCTCAGCAGTGCAGTAACAAATCCCCACCTTGTGCTGCACCAGTGTCCATTATTGGCACAGAACTCAAAAAGTAAAATGGCAACACTCCTTCTGAGGGTACATAAAGCACACCACCATCTTTTGGAGGGCAAAAGTGCTGCTGCCAGCAGTTTGATGCAGTTTGGCTTGGTGTTTCTAATGCTGCTTTAACTCCTCAAAACTGTATTCAGTCCATTGTTAAGCTCCACTGGCCCCTTGAACTATGAATCAGGGACAGTGAGCATTGGTACAGCAATGCTGCTGAAAACATCAGGTATATTCCATTCCCCATCCTGAACTACAGATAGGGCTGGGGAGCACAGTGACATGGGCAGTCTTTTTTCCAGTTGTGCTCCAGCTGGGGGGCGTGGGGCATCCAGCTGAAATGGGTGGGTTGTTCACTTGGTGCTGTGGGGGGATCTGTCTGGACCCAATGACAAGTGCCAGGCAAAGTCAGCATGGTGAGCAGTAGGGTAGGGAGGCTGTTCCATTGATGGAGATGGGCATAATAGTAGGAGGTGGTAGACTTTAGCCAGGGATGGTGTATGTGGGAGATGGGGGTGGTGCTCCAGCCAGGAAGGGTGCTCAGTTTGGGTAGGGCTGGTACTGGCTCTGGAAAGATGGTCCAACAAGTGGGGGGGGATTATTGCAGCTGCAGGGAGATTTATTGAAGGCTGCTCTATGGACTAGGTAACATTGTCCAACTGCAGGAAGTGTGGCTAGTCTCATAATTGAAATTGAAATGGTGGTTTGGTGTATTCAACCCAGGGAGGTTGGTCATCTAGGGGTGAGAGACTGGTCTGGAGGTGGAAGGGATGGTCATGCCCCTGAGGTGCCTGGGTTTGCGGGCTGGTCCATGGTCGGGGAAAGGTCAAGGTGGGATATCTGCTGGAGGTTGTTGAGGAGCATGGGCAGGGTACTCCAGCAGCTGGGGAGAGAAGTCCAGGGGATGGAAGGAGGTCCAGATGCAGGGTGGTGGTCCGACTAGGAGCTGGTACAGGCTTAGATGGGTCCAGCTGTTGATACAGGGGTGACAGAGTGGTGCTAGTTTGTGTGGTTGGGATGTCGGCTGGAGACAGTTGTCTGCTGGAGGGAGAACAGTCTGGGATCTTGGGGTAATCCTGCTACATAGAGGTTGCATGACATGAGGTTAGATGCAGGTCCAGATGCAGGAGTCGGGAGAGATTGGATGGCTGGGAAGAGGCTAGGGCTATGGGGTGGTGTAGTGGCTCAGTAGGTAGTGCATTCGCCTGAAGCCAGGAGATGGGAGGCTGTGGGTTCAGTTCCCACATCTGGTACTTGGTTAATGTCAGTACTAACACTGTAGTGCAGCATGAGAGGGGTGCTGCACTCTGAGGTGCCAGCTAGATGAGACATTAAACCAAGGTCCCATCTGCCTGAATTGGTGGTGGTTCTAGTGGATGTTTAAGATCCCATGGCACTTATCGAAAAGAGTAGGGAATTTCCAGTGTCCTGTCAAATTCCCTCATTCACCAGGAACATCCACCATCTGGTTCAGTCATTTGGCATTCATCTGTGTCCCCCCCCGGTCATGCCTGAAAATAGGCGGGATTTGTCAAGTACCTCAAGGGAATCAACAAAGTCCAACAAGGTAGCATCTTTCAAAAAAGGTGTGCAAGAACAAGGGGGCACAATTTGAAGATGGGGCAATTATTACACATTTATTATACAATTATTATACATATTATGCATTATTGTACAGATGAAGCCTGTCTGCACTTGGTGGCTACAGCTGCAGAATGCTTTTCTTGCTTTTTTATTTTAATGGATTATTGCTTGTTTACTGAGGTGAAAAGCTCGACAGCTGTGGTATGGTTTTTCTAAATTAAATGCACTTACCACCGACGTCAGTAATGGTGGTGGCCAAGTGTCTGGTGGCGCTTATATGAGGGGAAAGTGGAGGGAGGTGCATGAGAGTGAGGGAACCCCAGTGTACAATGATGAATTATAACTGGGGTTGTTCCTATGGAGAAAACTCCCAGTTATTGGGTATTTGTAGCAGGGGCTCAGGAAAAGTAGTCACAACTGTGTGCGTACAGTGTGATTGTTATCCATTTGATCAGAGCACCAGATTTTGAAACTGAGATCAAAGGTTCAAACCTCACTATGGACACTGACTGGCAAGGATCTTGGAGAACTAAAGCAGGAGCCCACTGAAGTGGAATGTTGTAATAAAGCTGAGGTAGTCTGAGTAAATAAGTTGGAATGGAAATATTTGGTGGCGGAGGCATGTATAGTCTTTCTAGCACCATTTTTATTTTTCAGTTAACAGATCAGCCACATTAGGTTGAAGACCTGTTGACGTGGCCATCAAAATGACAACAGGTCATGCTGACTGACGAGCTTATAAATACTACCAGTTTATGTACAGATGTGTACAAATATTTGCATGGCTGAAACTGATTAGAATCTCCCAGTTAAATAAAGCATAGTATGCACTGAAATTGTGCAAGTAACTGTAATTGTTATAATAGCTTGATTCCGGACTGACATCTCGGATCTAGAGCATGTGCATTAAAAAAGTAGTGATGTACAAATGTGTCAGTAAAGTGAGCTGTGTGGAGGAGGCAGCTGTAAGAGTGCTTAGAATGATTAATGATGCATGTTTTACATTATTATGTAGTGTGCCACTTGTTTGTGGTGGCACTGGCAGACAATGGCATGGAGATCTGCCTTGCATGTGGACTGGATTGAGTATGGCCCTGGTGTGTTTAGCGGTGGTGAATGAAGTTGGCACTTCTCATGACTTGGTGAGAGACCACTGGGTGGTATAGGGAGTGTTAAAAGCAAAACCACTGTCAAAGTTCTCCTCTGGGCACAGTTTATAAAATTGAGGTTTGATGATTCGTGTATAAAACAATTCAATGTTGGGTGAATAGCATTAGAGCGTGTATGCACTGAACGCTGGCCTCTGTCCCCACCCTTTTGGTTGAAGAGCCAGGCAGTGATAGGGAATTGCTTACTCCTTGTTGCTGGGTCATCTCGACAAGGAAGAGTTTTGAAGTTGGGGCATTTGAAAATTTGAGTTGCAGCTGCTGGGAGAGGTTGGCTGATATGTGACATAGGAGGAGGCAAATTTCACAATACCAAGTCCTGACATAACAAAGCCCTGCATTGTAACAGCTGGGCAGCTGAGTAACAGTGTTGGTGGCATACAAAAATGTTATTGTCAGTACCAGCAGTCACCCTCGAGTCCACCTAGTTCCAAAAGGTTAACCTGGTTAGTTAAAAAAAAAAAAAAAAAAAATCGGGTTTTGATCTCTATGAGAATCCAGTTGATTGGTGGCTGGACATGAAATCAGACCTCTGATATCTTTTTATTAGAGCCAGTAGGTGTGTCCATTCTGAGGAGTATGTAGCTTATTTGAAAGTGTGTAAACAAGTACAACACTTTATACTCCCTCTCGTCTTACTACCCATCGCTTTACTGACCAGATTTCCTTATTAAGAGAATAGGTCTTTTTTGTTTTCCTCCTGCACCGGGCCATGGCTTGTTCAGGAGGGCGCCCAGTCCCATTCCCCAGTGTCTACAAGCCAAAGCTCCTAATAAATTTTATTGGACACTTGTCTTGTACACTGGTGGTGCAGTACACAAGCATTTTGCCGCATGGATCACTAGCCAAGAATATCTAATGTAGGCCCAGTAGTTGTGGATTGATAACTAATTGACAAAGATTGGGGGGATGAGGAAGGGCAAAATATAAAATGTTTGCCATAGAAATTTTATTGCTTGCATGCTTAATGTTCATGCGCTGCAGTACCTTATCAGAAGATGGTAATTGATGGGTTCACTAAACTGTATACGCAATTCTTTCAGCCTGCACAGACTACTGCATTCAAATATGCCACGGTCTGAGAGACGAAAACTGACAGATGGAGAAACAACTGGCTAATATTGCTAAGATGCCAAGAAAACTAAATTACTGGTTTGGGAGTGCCCAGATACCAACTGCTTCAGAGTACGTAAGGGACATCGCTGCCAAGAATACCATTGACACTGCCACAAGCACTGCAGCTGTCAGCTGTACCGGTATTGTAGTGCTAATGTAACTGCATACTGCCTGCCAATGGCTTAATAGAGTCAAATGCAGCCATGTTTGTTTCAAATGCTGCATCAGTGCTAGAACTAACATGTTCCTTGCCGGATGATTGTCCTGCAGCTGCTATTCCAGCGCCCTGGATGGTAAGGGCCTGCTCTTCTCCAATACAAAAGCAGAGCTGCAGAGCTATGCCCCATGAACAGCAACAGTGATGGCAACATTGTGCATGTCTCTGAGAATACCCAGCTCACGGCAGTTGACCCAGTGCCTGAATCTGCTGTCTTTGTCTCTCTCTCTCCTGTTCTGAGAGAACCTGGAACTGCAGTTGAACCAACCGTGCCTGAATCGCTGTCTCTTTGTTCTCCTCCTGTTCTGAGAGAACCTGTAACTGCAGTTGAACCAACCATGTCTGAATCTGCTGTCTTTGTTCTCTCCCTCCTACTCTTCTGTTTGTTGCCAATATTAACAGTGTTTTTCAACCAAGCAGTGTTATAGACACTTCCATCAAAGGTCATTCTCTAGCACCAATGGGAGAAGTGAAACAAGAACTTGTCAAACACGGTGGTTTTCATCTTTCAACTGGCTAACATACTGTGTTTCAAAAGGATGTGTGTTCTGCTACTACTGTCGGGCAGCAGTGGAAAGAAAACCAATCACAGGCAGTCGCTGGGTGAAATCACATCTCATTTCAGCAGGGTTTAGTGATTGGAAGAAAGCAATTGACAAATTCAAGAAACATCAGACATCATTATTCACCATGAAGCTGTTGAGAAGTATACTGCATTCAACAACTCAAGGATGAATGTTGTGCCAGCCAGCATCTTGCACAGGAACAGGCAAGAAACCGAGACCGGTTCCTGAAACAGGTAATTGCAATACAGCTTCTAGTTCGGCAATGACTAGCAATTCGTGGCCATGAAGAACAGGAAAGCAACCTGAGGCGGGAAATGCTGAGTAAGGCAGTTGACATGCCAGAACTACGGGGATGGATCCAGGAAGGAAAGTATCAGAGTTCAGATGTTGTGAATGAAGTCATGGAAATCATGGCACATCAGCTGCTGAGAACCTTCTGGAAGAGATACGCAATGAATCAAAGCGGTATGCAATCATCGCAGATGAATCATGGATATTAGGCCACCATGAACAGATGACCATATGTATATGATGGGCTCTCACTGTCCCATTTTGTTACACATGAAGATTTTATTGGGATGTATGAATGGCTAAGACTGATGCCGAATCCATCACCAGTGCCATTATGATGTTCTAGTAAGATGTAACTTACCAATCAACAACTTGAGGGGACAGGCATATGATGGAGCAGCAATATGAGTGATGCATTTCTGAACCTGCAACAAGAATTAAGAGAGAAAATCCACTAGCATTGAATGTCCATTGTGCAAGTCATTCCTTGGACCTGGTGTTACAAAACTGTAGTCAAAACGAGTATGCCATTGACGATGCCTCAGCTTTGTCCAGAATTTAAGTGTGTTGATTCGGGGATCCCCACAGAGACTGGCTTTTATGAAAATATTCAGTGAATGACAGTGAGGACCCTTAGCATGATGGTAGAAGGCCTGCACTTACTTTGTCCAACAAGATGGACAGCAAGAACAAAAGAGTATTAAGTCGGCTCTCAAAAATATGGACACTCTATGACACCTTAGAGGAGGTGAACGAGACAAAGCTACAGATGTACGAACTAAGGTCAAAGGCCTGATGTCAGTGATGAAAAGATCTGAACCTATTTTGGACTGGTTGTATCATAACATATTCAGCTGATCAGAACAAGTGGCTTCAATCCTGCAAACAAAAACACTGACAGCAGAAACTACGATGATGAGCATAAACTCCTGAAGAAGAATTACAACGCCAGCCGATGCTGACTTTGACCAGGTCTATGAAGGCATCAATGAGAGGCAACTACTGAGAAAAGTGAAGGAGCCAAAACTCCCAGACAGCACTATGTGCCAGCAAGGCTGCAACATGGTAGTGCACCGCATCATCATCCAAATCTGCTAAGGACTAGTATCGACAGATGTACTATGAAGTCATTGATGTTTGTCTTGTTGAACTAGACTGACGCTTTGATCAAGAAACCTTCATTGCTGTCATCCATGGAGAATTTGTTGCTCAAGCAGCCAATGTAAAGATATCGTTTTCAGTTCTTCAGACTGCCACAGTTGTATGGAGATAAGGACTTGGACATTGACATTCTGAATGCACAACTTAACTTGCTCCCAGGACATGTGCAGCAGGTTTTGCCAGAGGTGAGGGCAGTAACTTCAATCAACACCATTATTGATGCCTTAGTGGGAAAAGACTGCCAGCAGCAGATACTGTATTCAGAAGTAGTGAAGCTCATTCAAATTTACCTCCTCGTCCCAATGAGTACAGCAACTGGGGGAGATCTTTCATCACAGCGGAGGATAAAGTCTACTTAAGAAGCACCATGACAGAGAAGAGGTACAATCACCTAATGCTGTTGAATATCTCACAAAGAGAGAACAGACAACTTGGATCGGACACTAATTGTTCGGGAGTTTGTGCACCTAAATGAGAGACAACTTAACTTTTTTGGAAAAATCTGATAGAAATTCTGTACTTTACAGAGAAATTCATTTGATGATAATTGGTTGATTTTGGTGGCCACCAGGCTTGGTGGAGGCTTGTACAGGCTTACCAACCGGAAGTGGTGACCAGAGTACAAGGATTACTTCATGGCAGAAGTGTAGATGTGATGGTAATTGGTTGATTTTGGTGGCCACCGGGCCTGGTGTAGGCTTTGCACAGGCTTACCAGCCTGAAGTGGTGACCAGAGCATCAAGGATTACTCATGGCAGAAGTGTAGATGTGATGGTAAATTGGCTGATTTGGTGGCCACCAGGGCTTGGTGGAGGCTTGCACAGGCTACCAACTGGAAGCAGTGACCATAGCATCTCATGGATGATTTGTGGCACACTCAGGGCTTGGTGGAGGCTTGGAAGGCTTACCAGCCTGAAGTGGTGACCAGAGCATTCATGGGATGATTTGATGGCCACCAGGGCCTGGTGGAGGCTTGCAAGGCTTACCAGCTGAAGTGGTGACCAGAGCATTAAGGATTACTTCATGGCAGAAGTGTAGATGTGATGGTAAATTGGTTGATTTTGGTGGCCACCAGGGCCTGGTGTAGGCTTGCACAGGCTTACCAGCCTGAAGTGGTGACCAGAGCATCAAGGATTACTTCATGGCAGAAGTGTAGATGTGATGGTAAATTGGTTGATTTTGGTGGCCACCAGGGCCTGGTGTAGGCTTGCACAGGCTTACCAGCCTGAAGTGGTGACCAGAGCATCAAGGATTACTTCATGGCAGAAGTGTAGATGTGATGGTAAATTGGTTGATTTTGGTGGCCACCAGGGCCTGGTGGAGGCTTGCAAGGCTTACCAGCCTGAAGTGACCAGAGCATTCATGGGATGATTTGGTGGCCACCAGGCTTGGTGGAGGCTTGCAAGGCTTACCAGCCTGAAGTGATGACCAGAGCATTCATGGGATGATTTGGTGGCCACCAGGGCTTAGTGGAGGCTTGAAGGCTTACCAGCCGGAAGTGGTGACCAGAGCATTCATGGGATGATTTGGTGGCCACCAGGGCTTGGTGGAGCTTGCAAGGCTTACCAGCCGAGTGGTGACCAGAGCATTCATGGGATGATTTGGTGGCCACCAGGGCTTGGTGGAGGCTTGCAAGGCTTACCAGCAGGAAGTGGTGACCAGAGCATTCATGGATGATTTGGTGGCCACCAGGGCTTGGTGGAGGCTTGCAAGGCTTACCAGCCGAAGTGGTGACCAGAGCATTCATGGGATGATTTGGTGGCCACCAGGGCTTGGTGGAGGCTTGCACAGGCTTACCATCTGGAAGTGGTGACTAGAGCATGACAGAGTACAGATGTGATGGTAAATTGGCCCATTTCCAAATGTACTTACTCCTCCATCCATCCAGACTTTGCTGTAAAAATCTGTTTATATCCCTGTCGTTGTACATATTGTTTACTGTCATTGTATACTATGATTCATTAGTAAATACACTTTACGATGTACACTGATTCATTAATAAATAAGCTGTGTAAACAAACATAATGGCTCTTGTCTTTATTTCCCCAGCCTCAGGAGTTTACCTTGTCGCTGGTGGTTGAGCTTAACTACTAACTTCTATCCTGAAGTTAGTGGAACCAAAACTCCTAACTCATTAGTGTGAAGACTGCATGCTTGGGACTGGTCATGCACATTACTATGGCATCTCTGTTTCACCTGGACAACCACTGTAACAGATTAAGGAATGTGTGGTTCAAACGTCTGTGGAGCTATTGGAGGAATGGGTCGACAGCAGCTTTCTTAATATAGCTGTACACTTGAGCAGACTTGGACTGGTGGTCTCTTTTGCTGGCACCTTTGTATGTCGCATAATTATTCCTCAATAGGACTGCATTCTTAACGTTATGATGTGCGTACATGATTTATTGTATTTTTGTATGGCAAAAACTAGTGTCGAAAGTGCCCTTTTCCACTCACAAGTGCCCCTCTGATCCTCCACCACCTCAGTTTTTACTATCTTCCGGCACCTATGTTGTCATGGACCCTTGTCTTCCTTAGTGGGGCATGTCCATTGCAAACCTTTAGGAAGTGTGCAGTAGCTCAGGGCTGAGTTGACTGAGAAGGCAGTGGCAATTGGTTATGGTAAGTTCATTGTGAAGGGCAGACAGATTGAGGGATCGGAAGGAGCAAAGGATGAGGATAATTTCTGGTGGTTTTACCAGATGGAATTTTCACTTAAAGTAGACCATATGGTGGTCGATGAGCACATCCAGCTAATCTGGCAGTATACCTGTGGTGACGACTCGGTGTGGATGAGATGTCAGTACCCAGTCTAATAAGGTGTGTTTGCCTCATTTGAGATTTAGGCACGTAGATTTGTTGATGAGTTGTTTTAGATTTAAGGAGATTTGATTGCAAATTTTGGACTGGATGCTGGATAGCCGATCAATGTTGATGTCTCCTTGGATGTAAAGTTCACCAGTGGAGGCGAGCGTTGTGAGGGAAGAGAGGTCAGTGATAGAGGATGGGGAAGAAGAAGGAAGGCTGGGGCAGTAGTAGGCTCCACTACAAAGATAGGAAGGGATCATTTTATTACAAACTGTTCATAAGTGATGGAGGAGGCAGTGGAAAGACATACTGAAAACTTGAAGGAAATGGAAACATAGCCACTCGCCCACCCCTAGATGATCTGTCCTGTTGGACAATGGAGTAGCCTGGGTTGGAGATGGCAGTGTCAGGGATTTTTGAGCTACGCTAAGATTCTGTGATGATGAGAACCAAGGGTTTTAAGCTGGTCATTAAGGGGTAGAAAAAGGTCAATCTTGAGGAGAAGACTTGCAGAAATACTTAGATACTGTCAGCAGATAAGGGCCTATGTCCTACCCAGTCTGCCCATTTGAGCTTGTAAGTTCCCTTTACATTTTTCTAGAAGTCTATTGCTCCTTACTCCTGACCTCCAGGATTCCCTTATGTCTATTCCATGCATTCTTAAATTCTGTGATTGTTTCAGCCTCCACCACTTCCTCTGGCAGGGTGTTCCACTTGTCCACCACCCTTTCTGTGAAGAAATTCTTCCTCACATTTCTTCTGAATCACCCTCCCTCCAACTTCATCCCATGCCCTCTAGTCCTGGAACCTTTTTTTGCTAGAAAATAGTGTATCCCTGTACCCTGTCCCTCTATGTAAGGTACTTGTATGTCTCTGTTATATCCCCTCTCTCCCTCCTCTCCTCCAGGGAGTACATATTCAAGTCCTTCAACCTGTCCTCATAGGACTTGTGATGCAATCCCTAAACCATCTTTGTTGCCCTCCTCTGAACCTTCTCCACCCTGTCTATGTCCTTTACATAAGTAAAGTCTCCAGAATTGTACACTGTACTCCAGGTGGGACCTCAATAGTGTCTTGTATCATGGAATTATGACCTCCCTGTTCCCACTGGTGATGCCCCTGCCTCTGCATCCCAGCATCCTATTTGCTTTACCTGCTGCCTTGTCCCACTGTTTTCCTACCTTGAGGTCTTCAGAGATGATGAACCCATGGTCCCTTTCCTGCTTGGTGCACGCTATATCCTTACCCCCTAACTGATATGTTGTTCCTGGTCATGTCAGACAAATCTAATAGATATCTCTGACTGGGTGACCAAAGTAGTAGACCAGGGAAGGGCTGTGGATGTGGCCTACCTAGACTTTAGAAAGGCATTTGACACAGTCCCACACAAAAGATTAATAAACAAGTTAGCCAGCCTGGTAGTGGGTCCCAGGGTGGTAGCCTGGGTAAAACATTGTCTGGACAACAGGACACAGAGGGTAATAGTAAATGGAGTCCACTCCAAAGAAAGGGAGGTTACTAGTGGGGTACTGCAGGGTTCAGTATTGGGATCAGTCCTTTTTAATGTCCTTATAAGTGACATTGCAGAGGGACTGGAAGGAAAAGTATGCCTCTTTGCAGACAACACAAAGATCTACAACAGGGTTGATACACAAGCGGTGGAAAGAATGAAAAGAGAATTGGCAAGGTTGGAGGAATGGTCAAAAGTATGGCAGCTTGGGGATGTGGTTCAGTGGTGCAGAGGGTTGAGGTGCTGGATGCCTTACCTCACGCTACACAGGTGACCCTGGTTCAGGAACAACCTCGGGTCATTAGGGTGCCTGCATGGGGGGGAGCAGAGCAGGACTGAGCATGCCAGCAGGTAGCTCTCCTCTCCAGAAAGTGGTGAGGGTGGGTTGGTGCCCCCCCCATAGTTCTGCTCCCCCTGGATGGAGCTCCACTGGGTAGTGTAGGTAGAGATGCAAAAGTATCGAGAGGTGGAAGGGGCTGAGCTGGTGCCACGGGGTGCAATGCATGCCACCACATGTTCACACAGTTGTGTGCTGGGGCCTCAGTGGGGGGGCAAGAGAGAAAATACATAAAATACATATGTGTCCCCATTGCCAATTGGTGGAAGGAGGTGACGGGGACCAAAAAGCTAGAGATAAACAAAAAAGTATGGCAACTTAGAGTCAATGCAAAGAAGTGAAAAGTAATGCACCTCGGAAACAAGAACCCAAGGGAAGAGTACACCGTGTGGGGGGGAGGTACTAACAACAACAAAAATAAAAAAGGGACCTGGGAGTAGTTATAGCAGATGACCTAAAGGTAGGCAAGCAATGTGAGAAGACAGTAAGGAGGGCAGGGGGATTTTGGGATGCATAGGGAGAGGCATCATCAGTAGAAAACAGAAAGTTGTTATCCCTCTGTACAGACAGTTATGAGACCCCATCTGGAGTACTGCATACAGTTCTGGAGCCCCCATCTCCACAAGGACAGACAGGATGGAGGCAGTCCAGAGGAGGGCAACGAAAATCATGCAGGGTTTGCATCAGAAGCCATACAAAGAGAGATTAAAGGAACTTAATATGTATACTCTTGAGGAAAGGAGGGAGAGAGGAGACATAATAGAAACATTCTAAGTACCTCAAGGGAATCAACAAAGTCCTAGAAGGTAGCATCTTTCAGAAAAAGAGATGTGCAAGAACAAGGAGGCACAATTTGAAAATGAGGGGTGGGACAGCTCAGGGGCAACGTGAGAAAGTATTTTTTTCACAGAGAGGGTGGTAGACGCATGGAACAACCATCCTGAGGAGGTCATGGGGTCAAAAATAGTGGGGGAATTCAAGAATGCATGGGACAGACATAAGGCAGTTCTGGTGGGGGGGTGGGAAGAAGCAGGCTGTTGGTTAACTAGGATCTGCAGCTTATCAAATAGGTAGGGAAATGGGCAGACTGGATCAGCCAAGCCATCCTTATCTGCCGTCAAAGTCAATGTTTCTATGTTCCAGGGTTTTTGTGCCAAATATACAATTATTTTGCACTTCTTTGCATTGAATTTCAACTGCCAAACCCTCAACCATTCTTCAAGCTTCTGCAGGTCCCTCCTCATTCTGTCCACACCCTCAGGCATGTCCACTCTGTTACAGAGCTTCATGTCATCAGCAAACAGTGACATTCTGCCTTCTAGGTCCTGTGCAATGTCACTGATGAAGATGTTGAATAGGACTGGTCCCAGCACTGATCCCTGCATTACCCCACTGGTCACGTTTCTTTCTGTGGCGTGATAGCTACTTACCACAACCCTCTGTGTCCTGTAGCCCAGCCAATTATCCACCAACCACACTACTGCCCTGTCCACTACCATATTCCCCAGTTTGCTTAATAGTCTGTTACACAGCACAGTGTCACAGGCCTTGCTGAAGTCTAGATAGGTCATGTCCACTGCCATCAACTGATCCACCTCATCACCCAGTCGAAAGATTCAATGAGGTTGGTCTGCCATGATCTACCTTCAGTGAAACAATGCTGCCTTGGGTCTTGTAATCCATTGGCAACCAGATGTTCCACAGATCTCTCCTTCAGTAGTGCTTCCATGATCTTCACCACTACCGAGGTCAGGCTGACTGGTCTGTAGTTTCGCTTCCTCTTTGTTCTCGCTTTTGGATAAGGGGACTACCTCTGCTGTCCTCCAGTCTTTGGGCACCACCCCTGTTTCCAGTGATCAGCTAAACAAGATTGCCAGAGATTCAGTCACCACCTCTCTTAGTTCCTTTAGGACCCTGGGTTGCACCCCATCTGGCTCCATTGATTTATCAACTCTTATTCCTTCCAGTTCCTTATGGAACCTTTCCCATGTAAAGGAATTTGTCTTCATTTTTGCACCATTCCCACTCTTTTTATTACTTTCAAGTCCATTATTTTCCCCATCTTCAGTAAAGACTGAGCAGAAATGTCTGCTCAGTATGTCAGTGTTACTGTTGTTATCTTCCATGCTTCCCTCGTCCTCCCATTCAGTCTCACTATCCCTCCCTTTGCCCTCCTTTTTTTATAACTTATGTACCTGTAAAAGATATTTTCCTCTCTACCCACTGATTTTGTGATGCACTCTTCTGTCTGAGCTTTGACTTACCTTACTGACCTCCCTGCCTCCCTTTGCTTTTCCTGGTACGTCTTCCTATCCTCTTCTGCCTGTGTCTTTTTATATTGCCTGAATGCAATCTTTTTGGCTTTCACTTTCTCCACTACCTCCATAGAAAACCATAATGGCTCCTTCCTTTTCCCCTTGCTAACCTGCTTAATGCATAATTTTGTTGCTCTTGTAATCTCTGTATTAAATATTACCCACTGTTCCTCAACCCCTTATTCCCTGTCTATTCCCACTAGTGCCTCTTTCAAGCATGTCTCCATTTCCCCAAAATCTGCCCTCCTAAGATTGAGGATACAGGTTTTTGTACAGTTTGGTTCAGCTCCTTCTGTGATTTTAAACCACAATGACCGGTGGTCACTGTTCCCCAGCTGCTCCCACATTGTTACCCCTAGCACGCTGTCCCTGTTTGTGAGCATGAGGTCTAGCATTGCCTTCTGCTAAGTTGGTTCCATGACCAATTGCTTAAAGAAGGCATCTTGAAGAGAGTCCAGGATAAATCTGCTCCTGGTTGATGCTGCTGCTGCTGCTGGGAGGCTCTAGTCTACATCTGGAATATTGAAGTCTCCAACCAGCATCACCTCCCCTAGTCTGCCATCCTTTGGATGGCTAGCATTAACTCTTATCTGTTTCTTCCTCCTGGGCTGCTGGTCTGTAGACCACCCCTGTGCAGATGGCTGACTCCATTTTCCTTTCCAGCTTAACCCACAGTATCCCCCCCCATTTTGTTCCTCCTGGATCTCTGAGGGCTTTATGCCATCTTTCACACAATGTGCCACTCTTCCTCCCTTCCTGCCTGCTCTGTCTCTTCTGAATATGTTGTAGCCGGGTATGGCCATCTCCCAGTCATGGTTATTATTACACCAGGTCTCTGTGATGGCCACATTGTCCATGTCTGACTGTGCCATGGTAGCCGCCAGATCCTCCATCTTGTTGCCAAGGCTCCTGTCATTGGCACACATGGCTTTCCATGATGTGAACTCCCTGAACTGTTTAGCTGTCCTATTCCAGCACCCCCCCCAGTTTTCATTTATCCCTGGTTCTCCCTGCTGTTTGCCCTTCTGTTGTATTTTGCCCTCTAGCTGCCTAGCCACCCCTTGGGTGCCTATCTTCATCTTTTGCACACTGCTTTGTAGAGATATATCCTCCTCATGTTCACTAGTTCCATGCTAGCTATGGGGGATGGGCAATTAGGTACCCTCTTTGCTGACTTGCCCCCCCCGACTAGTTTAAATGCTTGTTCATGTAACATTTAAACTTATCATTGAGTGCTTGGGTTCCCCTCCATAATGGATACAGGCTTGAACAATCCCCCATGCCTCCAGGTGGGTCACCATCATCAATGAATCTAAACCCTTTCTTGCAGCACCAGTTCTTCAGCCATGTGTTAAAGGTCCTGGTGTGTGCACCTCTACACTCTCCCATGCCACTCATAGGTAGCATTTCTGAGAAGGTGACAGATGTAGCTACCTACGTGAGACCCCTCTCCAATTTTCTGAACTCTTCTTGAACTTTCTTAGGCTCCCTGTTTGCCATATCATTAGTGCCTAGGTGGATAATGACATCCAGCTCACCCTCCTGTCTTGCCTTCCTGGTGATCCCTAGGCTCTTCCTCCCATCCCTCCATGCCATGGCACCTGGTAGGCTCCTCACCTCACCTCCCCTGTCCTCCCCCTTGAGTGTTCCTAGCTGGATCCCTCTTATGATAGAATCCCCCATCAGGATTCACTTTCTCCTCCTCTGGCTTCTACTGCTCTCTCCACTGAGGTCACCTCCTCAGCTGACCTCCACATCCTTCCCTTCCACTTCTCAGGGTGCCTTTGTTTGGTTGTCCCCATCTGCCAGTGCAGCACATGAGTTCTGTAGAGGAATAGGATTTTGATGTGCCTCTGTACCCACCATCACCCAAGTGCTCCTTGTTCTTGGCATCCTTTGGGGCAGCAGTGTAAGACTGGATGGTCTCTGAATAGGGGTGAAGGTACTCCTGACCCAGTTTACTTCCACTCTGAGCCTGACTACCTCATCCCACAGTCCAGAGAGATGCCTTCTGATATATAAATGAACTCTATGCAGCCCTTTAGGTGGGTCAGAAAGGGAGTTGGTGAGGGGCTGGGGTTGGATTCAACATCCCCTGCTGCAATGAGCAGCACTACTATAAGCAGTTTGGTGAAGATGGATAACTGTCTGCTAGGTAGGGTGGCAGGTGAATAAGGGTGGTGGTGGCCAGATTGGAGGTGATATTGTAAGGAGATTTAAATGGGCAGAGGGATGCTAAGTGAATACCTGGAGATTAGAGGATGGAAGTGCCTGGACATAAAGGAGAGTGGAGAAGGGGGGGACAACAGGAGGATGAGAGAGTGGGGGAGGATGAAGGATGGCAGAGGATAGGAATTGGGAGGTACAGAAGGGTGAATAGGAGAGGGAGATAGGTGAGGACAAGGAGGAGCACAGTGTAAGTGAAATGGGGGAGGCGTGGTGAAAGGAGTAGGGAGAAGGAAAGAATAAGAAGCACAGTAATATATCCACTCCTCAGATTAGAGAAGTAATTTTAGAATAAGGAGTTACTGACTGGCACTTTATTGACTAAGAGGCAGCCTGAACCCTAATTTCACACTATGGTAATAAGGTGTTTGTCTTTGTGTTGACAGACACTGCACTTTTGGTTTACTGCAATTCAGAAGTGAAATAGTAAACACTCTCACACTCTACATCACAATAACGTTGAAGGAAGAACAAACTGACTTAACTGTTATTAGAGACCAAGATGACTTAAACCACCTGACAGAGAAATGTTTCTAATATATGTAAATAGGCAGCTAATAATGATTAATAGGATGAGCCTTTGTGATGTGATTTGGGCAACAGGCAGAGCACATTTGTAAGAGGGAGCAAAGGGCTGGGTGGGGGCGTCATAATGAAGTTAATGGGTAATTATAAAAAGGGTCTGAGAGATTGAACTTTCTGATTGTCTGTACACATTCTAACAGCCTTATGTTAGTCTTTTATTAACTTACATGTGGACCTTAATCATATGCTGAACAAGGTTTAACACTATTTAAAAAAACATTTTTATTATAATAGCAATAAGGCATTGCCAGGAGTTTATGTTAATGGTCAGTTAATCACCCTCTGGGGCATGTGGCACTCGGCTATGCTTCGTGCCACATTATACCCATAGAGGGTGATTAACAGACCATTAACCTAACCCCTGGCAATGCCTTATTGCTTAAGTAAAACTCAGGGCTAATTATTACCACTGGGATGGCCTAGCGGTTAAGGACACTGACTTTGGTGCAAAGGGTGAGAAGTTTGAATCAAAGCATGTCTGAGAGGTGGGGGGTGAGAAATTCATTAGAAGAGGACCAGAATTGGAGAGGGATGAGGTAGGATTAGAGTATATGCTAGAACAGTGAAGGAACTTTATATTAGGGTGGGAGTGGATGGGGAAACAACAGCTCCTAGTAGCCATTGGATATAACCTGCAGCAGGGAAATTGGAGAGAGAGAAATAGTATGTTTCAAAGGTAAACTGTCATATTTTAACCAAAATTGGCCTCTGAGCATGGTCCGGTAGTGTATTTCTCTGGTATGACAAATCCCTGTAACAAACAGCTTAAAGGCAAGCAGTCATAATCTGCTTCACAATATATAAACCCATATTTTACATGTTAGTGTAACATAATTAATAAAGATAGTCATCTTAATAAAACTTTTTTTTAAGTTAAGAGGTACCATTTCCTTTGCACTCAAATAGAGGCTTTACTAATGCAAATTGAAATAACCTCCATTCAGGCTTGGTGCCATCAGTGACTTGAACTTCAAAACCTTTTCTCCTTGGTGTCTCTTGGCTATACATATTTAAAATTTGAGGGAGCCTTTTCCTTTCCGGTTCAAATTATGTATTTGTTGCTGGTTGCTTAAATTATGGCTGCTCAAATGCTAATACCACTATTAACTTGGACAACAAGACCTCATCTCCTTCACATCTTTCTATCTGCAAGCAGTGGATGGGTCGCACTACATGCACACTAGATGCAAGCCGACATCATCTGTAAGATGTGGCTTGCCAGCTGGGTTACTATGGAAACCTTTTCCAACAACTGCCACAAATGTGTGTTAAAGGAAAACTATGCCCTCATCATGTAAAGCTTATGTGTTTCCATGTCAACAGACAACTCTTTTTCTGTAACTGTTCGGGCTGTATGAGTTCACTTTAGTTTGTTTTCACTGTTCATGGTAGCTTCCTATGACTACCCTGGGGGTCTCCATGTTATGGTTGTTGAAATCTCATTGTCCGTGTGAGCTGCATTAGCATATGAGGACATGATGTCAGATTATACATTTATACCATGTACATCTATGCTGAAAAAACAAATACCCTGCAAGAATTCTCTGAAAACACACAAACTGAATGTAGTTTAAAGGGCAAAATCCTGCATTACAACTCAGACAGTTTGCAAAGTTCACTGAAGGTGAATGTGGTATTTAACACCTTTCTGTAGCTTGTTTCTTTGAAGGCTAATTAAGCAGACAGGCATACTGTGAAGTTTAAAGGGTGATTACACATCATGTTCCCATATTAATGCAACTCTCAGGGGCAATGAAATTTTAATAACTAGCAAATGAAGACTTGCAGGATAGTTACAAAAGAAATGACCTTCATACTTACTGTAATTTCTTTTTCCGTTAGCACCAACATTGTTAAACGGTAATCATAACAACTGGATATAGTCCACCCCTACCAGTGGAAAGGCACAGCCAAAGCTTTAGAATGCTGAGCATATGAGGATTCCATGCTGCAGCAGCAACTCCCCAGTTACTACTTACCTCACAGTGCCATAATAGCTACACACATTATACCTTATAAACTACCATTAACATAAACACATTGCCACGTACAAATAAAAAAACATCTTACCTTCTGGGCAGACGTCAGAGGAAAAGACTCTCTAGTGGACTCAAGGTCTGGACAATTCAATCCTCCTTGCATGAAGAACCATCCTATACAAAAGGCAGCATCTGGAAAACTAAGGCTGATCACTACTAAGGTAGAACTTCCAGGCAACAACTGGATCCAGTGAGGCCACCTGTAACAAAGAAAATTGCCTCAAGAGTTATTAGTAAAGCTGTTAACCTGTGGTCGCAGAGTGATCAAAAAATAATCCTTTTCTTTTTTTTTTATTTATTATATTTATGAGTACAGTACAGCAAGAAAGAGGGATGTTCAAAAAAATAGTTGGGGATTTTTGCAACAGAACATCCCTCCTAACATACAGGATAACATTCTGCAGAAGCAGGCTCTTGGGAGGGCCCCATTGACAATGTTGGCGCTAACAAAAAAGGCAATTACAGTAAGTACAGTGCTTGTTACAGAAAAGTTTAACGCTAAGGAGGTATTCCTCGGTGGGCGCGGTATACTGACTGGTACTGAGAAATACCTCGTTACCGCTCAGGAATGTGGTAAGTATGTGGTAATGTGGAAAATAATTAATCCTCAGCAGCAGCAGCTGAAATGAGCCAGGTGGTGCTGTTTGCAGCTAAACTTATTGTAATGAGTTTCAATTCTCCAGCGGGTGTCCCCACAATCCACAGTACATGTCAGCTAGTCCTGTACCAGCATACACAAAGTTGACAATCTTTAGTGTATTTCATTAATAAATCTTGTCGCTGACTTCCTCCGTATTCTGATATCCAAGTGACAGCTCGGCTTTAGTTTGCAATATCTGTAGGTGGAAAAACTGAATGTATGAATGAATGTGAGTAGCATCAAGTAGCTACAATCACGAATCCCTGATCCCACTTTCAAAGGTTGTAGTGATCCATGGATCCATATTTTAAATTATTACAATAAAATCTTGCTTTGGATTTTAACTGTTAGTACAGGTTATCTATAGTAATTTACCCAAAGGCTCTGTTTTGCTTCCTGGACCTTGTGCAGCTCTCCCTGTGTAGTTAAACTCCAATATCTAACTTTTGTCCAGTTTGCCAGTTTACATATGAGAAAATCTTTGTACTGATTTCAAGTGTAAGTGTGTGTTTCCAGTGAACTAATTTCCATTCTCAGTATCATATTACTTCATGAACATCTGCAGCTAACAGTATGCCTTCACCCCTAGCTTGAATCAAAATCATCTGCCACACTGCTTTTCTTTGCAAACCACAGATACAGGAGAACTCTCCCCCACTCACAAATACACGTCTTCACCACAAATACATTTTCTGTACCCAAGCATACACAACACTGAAGATGTAATATTTCATAATTGTTGCACTCTCAAAATCATGTCTGATACCTAATTGTTTCATGTGGTTTGAAAAGCCAAATACTGCGGTGATCTCTGCTGGCTACAAGAAAGAACTGTACACTTGCAGCACACTCACATGTGTTAGCCCCACATCATAAGTCACAGATGTTGATTGCAGTCTAGTACTAACATTGAGCTGATACTTGGATTTTAACTGGAAATAATCAAATATGCACACAGTTGAAAGCCCATTCATGATTTCTGACAAATGTCACAGCTGTATTATCTTGCACATTTCTACCTGCAAACCCCACTCTCAGGGCTCGATAATTCAGTCTGCAACCTTTTCAGCTAGTTTTCTGCTGTCCTGTTCCTTCTTCATTCAATCTAATCTGTGGAAGTAAGCCACAAACTTCCAGGAATAAAACATCAAAAATGTAGTGGTTTTAAGCACTCACCACCCCATAAGAGGGATGCAGAGACATCCATGTTGATCTCAAAGTTTTTATTCATACATCAAACAGACAAAGACAGTCCTACCTGACATGTTTCACACTATACAGACTTTTTCAAAGGCCTTCTTATGAATTGGTGAGTTTAGTTTAGTTTATTAAAGATTTGGAAATATCTTTGAGTCAGAGACTCCTTTACAAAGGTTTCACGTCACAAATACTACAAACAGAGAAAGACAGGTTACATAAAAGTAAAGCAGTACATAGTCAGGTAGTTATAGTAGCAGTTGTAAGGCTAACAGTGAAATAAAAACTAGGGAAAAGTTATTGCAAACACACAAAAACAAATTGCACACATGTGCAGAGCTAGGCTAGGGGGACACAGGATGTGGCAGGGAGTGAAGGGGAATCCGGCCACAGCCTATGATGGTCAGAATAGTGTAAGGTAATTTAGTGGCAATCACAGTGGTTTGAGGACTGTAGGAGGTCTCTGAGGGTGGTTTTGTATGGTCCAAGTCTGCTCTCTTTTGTAAGTGGAGTGGGCAGACTGTTCATCCAGGAAGGGGCTCTGTAGCTGAATGACCTTTGGTATTGGGATGTACGGCAGTGGAGGACAGAGAGGAGTTGCTTACCAAAGCTACAAGTGTGCTTGAGTGTCAGGGCTGGTCTTATTAGTGGTGTGAGTCCTATTGGGCAGAGGCCTAGGGCAATTTTTTTTGCCATGAGGCAGGTGTGAAACTTAATCCTGTTGTCAAGGTTCAGTTAGTTGGTATTGTTGCATAGAGAGCATGAGTGAGTTAGACAGTCACAGCCCAAGGTGAGATGACAGGCTTTATTTGAGGGGACACATAGTCTGTTGAGGGCTGATGAGTTCGCCGCCCCATAGATGACTAGGTCATAATCTAACAGGGAGAGGACAGAGGAGGAGACAGCAAGCCTCAATGTGTTTGGGGTAAAGTCATGTTTGAGGCGATACAGGAGACCGAGCTGCACATTGAGGGTAGTAGATATGAGGTGGATATGTTGGTGGAAGGTCAGTGCAGGGTCAAGTGTTAAAAATAGGTATCTGAAGGAGTCCACTTGTTCCTGGGGAGTCTGGTTGGCAGTTCGTACTTGAGGACAAAGTTCCTTTCTAGTATTGAGTGGGTGGGAAAAGTACTTAACTTTAGTCATGCTATAGTTCAGGATAAGACGATGAGAGGTGAACCATTTTTCAGCGGAACTAAAGCAGGACTGGAGGAAGACTAAAGGAGTGCGTGAAACCACTAAGTGTTTGATGGATCCTCTTTTTGTTTCTGGAAGCACCATATTTCCTCTGCACACTCCTACTGGGATTGTATGAAAACATCCCTTGTGATTAACATACCAGTCCCCACATCCACATTGGTTGAACTGCTCCCCCTATTATTGTCATCCTTTTCTCCCTCACTGTTGGCTATGCGCACAGGGGATGGGGTGCCAACCCAAATTCTTACCCCCCCCCAAGTGAGATGCATATTAAAGTTAATTTACAAAAAGCCGCGTAACGACTGTGTGCTGTGGGGGTTACAAAGATGCTAATATATGGATGGAGAAGAGTGGAATTGGAGTGCACTGATGAAGCTGTGGCATTTATTTACTAAAAACAGAGGTGGTCTGCTAGAATGAGAAGACAAAGGAAGCAATTTCATATGATTCAAGGTGCCACACATTAATCTGCAACAGAATCCCTACTGTTACTGAAGAACACAGCACTGGATTTATAGCTTGATGCTTTTCACAGTTGTACTGCCTCACACTGGCACGACTGGTCCTGTGTGAAACTGACAATGTACTGATAAATTTTGAAGTGTATCTGTTCACTACACACTTTTCTTGATTTGTGTTTTGTTTCAAATATGCATTGATCTGCTATACAAACTGCCATTTGAATAGTGTCCAGTTCATTCAATATCTTTAGATGCAACTTTTCCTCACAATTTTAATTATTTTTTTCACAGTAGAAAGTTCCCCGCCAGAAAATTTGTTGTTTTTTTTATTCTGTGGGTAGCTTGGCAAAACTTAATATTCCTGTATGCAAAATATAATAGAGTTAGTGAAGTCATCTATTACAGGCACAATCAAGTTGTCATCCATGTGGCTGAAGTAAGGAATTGTGAACCTTAGTGATTGGGCTGTTCAATAGGCACTTGTGCTGTAATTAGCTGCTTTTAATGGAGTACGCATCTGTTTACTGGACCTCTTCATGCCTCGCCCTCCCTGCCCCTAGAACTGGTGACCATTCCCATCCATAAGCTCCAATGATACTTGACCCTGAGTATGCAAATTGACCTCCCTGTTATAGTTCTTATTTGATTTAGCCCACTAAACAACTCCCCTGCTGAGAAGCTGTTTCATATAGATTATGTTATCATGGGGTGGAGTTTGACAGTGGGATATGCACAACTAATTATTTGTAGGGAAATAATTTTTTGACTGATTCAATCTAGTTTTAATCCCTGCTGTAGAAGGAAAAGAAAATGAGAACCTTCACTGCTGGCAAGTGCCTTATGTACTTGTGTTGTAATTACCTGCATTCTCTTATGTATGCATTGGTGTACCATTTCCCAGTTTATTTCCTGAACCTACCTGCCCCTGGAACTTGTGACAATTCCCTTCCATAAGCATAAATGATTATTAACCCTGAGCTTGCAAACTGACCTCCCAGTTTTATTTAATAATGTTTTGTGTCCAACTAAACAGCGTCCTCCTGAGATACTGTTGCATATGAATTCTGTGTGGAATATAGGGCATGATTGGACAGTGGGATATGCAAAACACAGTAATTGTTTTGAAACCATGTATGACAGGCAATATCTATTTATTTTCAGTGCGGTTAAAGTAAAGGTCCTGTGATCCTTGGTGGTTGGCCTGCTCCCTGTGCACTGGTGTTGTAATGTCCTGTTTACTTTGTTTTTAATGTTGTCTTTTTGCTGCCATAGCTCTACCTGCTGGACCATCTGCCTGGTCATGGATCCCTCAGTTGTGGCATCCCCACATTAGCCACTCTCCCAGGACCCCCTGGATTGCCCCCCAGGGCAGGGTTATGGCACCCAAGCCAAAGGTGCCACAAATGCTGGGATAGGGTGGAAGTTGGTCTGAGGAGCCAATGTGCAGCAGAGGGGTGGGCTTTATGTAGGCAGAGGAGCAGGCATGGGTTTTTCTCCCGTAGGTGGGGGGGGCGGGATCATGCAATGATGCCTGCATCTGTCCTGCCCCCTGAAGTCCTTGCTGATGCCGCTCACTGTGGAACCCCTGACCACCATTAGGAGTCTCTTATGTGCCAGTGATGTCCCACACCCTCTCCCTAGAGAAGGAGAACAGTCATGGGATGCTGAAGCCTTCTCCTCCTGGCCAGCCCTCTGATGACCTAGGTCCATACCCGTACCCAGGTTGCTGGTGTCACAAGCAGAAGGAAATCAAACCGCTGCACTGGTGGGCCAGCATTGAAATGACCTGTTTTCAAATTAGTAGGACTCTGTTCTGTACCCTCTCCTGGCTCTTGGATCTAGATACCATTTACAGGAAACTGAAACTTGTGTACTGCTCTGTCTAGCAATGCACCCTACTAGAGGATGTTTTGAACCAGTTTAACAGTGATCTCAAAACACTACTGGCATAAAAATCAGACATCCTAAGTAGCATCTAGTAGTAAGCTGAACTGCAAATAAGTGGCTGGGATTGCTATTACCTCAGTGCATTACACTTTACTTGGAGGTTTTAGAGGAAGTACAGTAGTTTCAATGAGTGCAGGGGCACAGGATAATGTATTTGTAAATGTGTGGTATCGGGGATGGGGATAATGGGTGAATTCTTTATTTTGGCTACTGTAGGCTAGCCTGGATAAGTTCAATGTAAACTTAGCACCACACTAAAATAAGGTGTCTCACCTGGGCTATCCTAGTAAATTCACTTCACTCTAAAATTTGATAAAGTCTGGATTCCACAGATAACAGGATACATGTTACTGCCTCTCATGTGAGCTAGCCAGAGTAAATATAATGTAAAATGAGTAGAAGGGGGACCCCCTTGGAAACAAGAATCTGCAGCTCAGCTGATTTATACCAATTAGATAAACTGTAACAGTGGATTACATTATCACCATGCAGGAAACTATATGTTGCATCCTAGCTGGAATATCCTTATTTAATGCATTGTATACAGGGTGAAAGCAGGACCTCACTGAATGTGAGATGTTACAGTAACTACTTTCAGTAAATACCATTTAAAAATAGGTACATGCAAGACCTCAAAAAAATTTGCAGTTAAGCTGCCTATTATCAAAAAAACGTTCAGATCCACAGATTTGGTGTTTCCCTGACAACAGGCGTTTGGCTTGTGAGAGCACTCTAGGATAGGCACAGTTTTCATACTGTATAACTGTACTTTAAGTGCATCAAATCCCCAATTGGAACCTGCTACTCAATATTATAACAATATTGCTCCAGGCAGCAGTGATGGTCCCTGTATTCTGACATATATAGTACCATGCACTGGTGATATCTAATAGAACAAGAATTTCGCCTCCTATGGGAAACGCCACTGCTGTACTGTGCATTTTGTAAATAAATTATGTTCCTCAAGAGCCCACTCATAAAAAAAAAGAAAACAATGTTTTATGCAGTGAGCGACCATACACCCACTAGCCCCACCTCCCCCTTTCACCATAGCACCAAAAGTAGTAGACATAATAAAAATATCCTTTTAATATTATGGGTAGCAGGTTGTGGGGGGTTGCATTCATTCCTTTTGGCAAGTATAAATGAAAACACATCCTCCTATAGCAGTAACACCTGATTGGCTGATTATTGGCCAGTCAGATGCTACTACTATAGGAGGACATCTTTTCATTCATACCTTAATTCACACTAAACATAATCAGGAACAACGCAAGCTAACAACAAAAATGCTGTACCCCCTCCACTAGCCCCACCCTGCATAGCACAAAAAGTAGCAGACAGTAAAAAAAATATTGTTTTAAAGGGGCACTGTCAGCTTTGCCCCACCGTTTGCTTCAAAATCGCAGGAGTTTGCCTCTTGGCACACACACAATATACGATTACTGCAGAATGCACCCTCATGTCTCAAAACCACCAATCTGTACACTTTTTTATTATTTTTTACCTTTTCAGTCAGAGTTCAAGTCACACACCTACCGGAAGCTGATACCAGTCGGGAACGCGTGTCTGCTACAAGCACGACCCCAAACTGCATTTTTCCCCATGAGCACGATATGAAAATCTGCTCCACCAATCCATTGCAGTAATTCTAATGTTTAGTGGGCACTCCAAAAATAAACCGAGAACTGTGAGTTGTTAAAATAAAAGTTTTTGACCGAGGTCGAAATCCCGTGCATGCACGGAAGTGGAATACAAAGATCCGCACATGTGCAGTAGTATGCTGCTCTTGCACATGCAGGATTCGACCTCAGTCAAAAACTTTTATTTTAACAACTTGGGTTCTCGGTTTGTTTTCGGTGCTTACATGATAGAAATTACTGTAGTCGAAACATATTTTCATATCATGCTCAAGGAAAATACAGTTTGGTAAATGCTAACAGACATGTCGATTCTGACCATTCAAGCAAGCAACAAACTTGGACCGCATAAAATCACTGAAAGGTAAAATAAAAAAATGTGTACAGATGTGCATTTTGAGCTACAGGGGTGCATTCTACAGTAATCTTCTGTTGTGTACGTGCCAACAGGCATACTCGTGCGATTTTGAAGCACACGGTGGGGCAAAGCTGACAGTGCCCCTTTAATATTATGATGTCAACCACCCAGGGAATGAAGTCATGCGCCCATTAAGTTAATCTACACAAAGATCACAAAAGACCACAATCCACCTCTCTTTGGCTCAGCAAAAGCACCCACACTGTGAAGAAAATTCCACCATCCCCACCCTCACGATATGAAGAGCAAAAAAAAATTTGAAGCATGTGTAGTTGGGGGGTATTCCTTTAGTGCATCTGTTATTGCATAGATATATACTGTAACTGTGTAGAGGCAAGACAGTGATGAATTGTAGCTTTCCTCAGCTTTAAACAAACTATAAAATCTGAAGACCTGAGCAGATATACAGTTATAGTCCAGCAACTAAATACAATATAAGCCAGAGTGTAATGTATCACAAAAACTATGGTATTAGATCGACTGTACAGTATGTGGACAACAACTCAGAGTTATTGCAGGGTGTATTTAACTGTTATCATTTTCCACAACTCTTTAGTCTTCAGTTTTGTTTTTGTTTCTGTTTTTCTTTCTCAAAAACTTCTAGTCAAACATTAATCTTGATACACACACCACAGACCGCTTCATAAACAGGGACAAGGCTTTAAAAATAAGGGACAATGGATCAAAATCAGGGACACATGTTGAAAACTGGTAAAATACTATACACTCGAGAAGCTGTTAGAATGAGGGGGTCTCAGTGTATAATGTATTTCTAATGCAGACCAAGGGGACATATTCAGTGCTGGCCGGCAGTGCACACATATTAGTGCGTCATACAAAATGGATGTGCCGACCAGCTCTGAAGCAGTATTCAAACAGTATGCATGATCAGCATGGATTGTGCATCCTGTTTGAATATGGGACCCTGGACGCATGGCATGTAGCAGGCAGCTGCCATGGTGGGCATAGAGCATTCTGGGTCACAACTGAACACCGACTATGGGGAATGCGTTGTGCATACCTGGATACGTCATTCCCCCAAGGGCGATAGTCAGTCACAGTATGCTAATGAGCTCATTGGGCATGCACGGCACAAAGAAGTCTCATGCATGCTCATTATCATAGCTGCACCCAGCTGACTGCATCGGGCCTGCTCCCACCCATCCACAAACCACAGTGACAGGACCAGTCCCTGTCAGCCCAGGCTGTCCAGTAATACCCCCGTTGCGTCCCCGCTCTCCATCAGAGGCATGAGCAGATTCCCACCCTGCCATGTTAATAGCAGAGACACACTTCCACCCATGCCCAATCCCCAAGCAAAGTGGATGCATCCCCTGACCCCTTTTCCATAGTGCAGCATCCTCCTCCCATGTCCGATCCCCAATCACAGTTGACATATGCCCCAAACCAGAACTACATTGCACAGGTACCCCCCACCCATTCCCAATCCCTGATCACAAGACTTCCATCCAATGCCTGTGGAGCCAACATGTAGTGGCCCTGACCCTGACAGGACCAGAGCAGTCAACCCCATACCCCCCAACCCAACCAGAGCCATAGACTGGCTCAGCCCTCTGCACACCACCCACGGCCAGCTGCTGACTACCCTGTCAGTGCAAAGCACTGTACGCAGTACATGCTCATGTGAGTACTATGTACAGTGCAGTGCAGTGACAGAACAGTCAGAGGATGGTGCCAAGGGCCGGTTTTCGGGGCTGAGCCAGTTGCTGGCTCTGATTGGGTTGGGGGAGCAGGTTTGGGGTCCAGTCCTGGGGGAGTGGGCGGCCACTACACTGGAAATATGGGGGGTTCTGCACATGTCATTGGACATCAGGGATCAGGGCTGGCAGAGGCTATGGTGAATACCATTTGGGGAATACGACTGAATTGGGGGTATGGTTGTCTGACAGATGGGGTACTGGGCTGGGTAGGAGGACTCTTCCTTTGTTGATCAGGGATGGGGGAACCACTATGCCATGGTAAAGAGAATCAGGTAGGGCAGTCATAGCAATTGAGGTTGGGAGGGGGTGGGATACCCTTTTGAATGGGGATCAGGGCCAGGTTGAGGGTACAGCGCCCAATGGTGATGGGGGTCATCATGTCATCTGTATCAGGGACTGGTGTTAGGGGGGGAGTTTCACCAGCCCACTGGGTCTGGAAGGTTGCCATGCACCTGTCTGCACTACAGTCCTGCCACTGGGTGGCTGTCTGAGTTAAGACAGCTTTTTTTCAGCCGATTTTTGTGTGTCATATTTCTGGGCCTTGCAGGATGCATTCCCATCAAATATGCCCATGTGCGGCACATTCAAGGGAACGCTCCCTCTACGTGCACCGCATCCATTACTCATGGGCCATGGCCCAGTTTCTTCTGGGCAGCACTTCTGCCCCCTTTGAATATCGTGCTTTGGTGCATTGTTTGGGTGTGCAGCACATCTCCATTGTGGGCCAGGGTGCAGCGCGCATCTCCTTTGAATATGGGAGCCCAAGTCTGCAACTTTAATGTAAATCTGGGACAGCAGAGAAGTATGCCGAGGCCATTGATTGACAGGCTTACTTCAATAAATCAAGCCTGACAGCCCTTCTAAAGCCCTTCAAAATGGAAACACTGATTCTCAGTGGGGGGAGGGACGAAAGGAATTTAATTCAAACACTGAACCTTTCACTTAACAGCCTGAGAGGTGATGAGGAAGGGGTAGATTTCTAGAGTTTATAATCACTCCTCAGCTCTTGGCAAGTGTTTATCATCTCGTCTACTAATTTGTTATGGCTTGCAGTTAAACACACTCATGCAGTTCATCCATTGCATCAGTTTTTATTTTATTTTATGATTTGCACTGACAGTATAGATAGAATTTCAAATGTATTACATTTAAAAATTGATAAAACAAAAGTACAAGAAAAAAGCCTCACAAACAAAGGAAGGTTATCTGATGGTTGGCTAACCATCTCAAAAAAGAACCTTATTATTTTTTTTTTTTTACAGAACATCATCTCAAAGTCAAGACAAGCATTTGTTAATGCTAAACGTTTGTTTGATGCTTGTTAAAATATTTTCTTTTTAATACTGACCCAGCTTTTGAAGATAGTTGTTTTCGGATTCGCCTTATAGACAGGACATGGCTAAATATACAGTAAAAATATGCAGAAGCAGGATCCTATTGAAAATGAAATATTGGATCACATCTAGTTTGTCCATGGTAAATATACTGTATTGTAAAACTATGACAGACCCCCACTGGAAAATATGCATCTGTGCTGCTCAGTCCCGGAAAAATACATTGTAAAAGACGTACCCCAAGGAAATTGAAAAAGTACCTCTTACCCAGGCTATCCTGGGTAAATCAATCTTTATTTAACCAGGTGGAACACCACTCAGCAAGCACATTTGCAAGGTGGGCCTGGGTAGTACACATATATAATTATAGGTGACCCCCTTTAGCAACCTGATTTCAGATACTCTTCAAATGCTGTAACACCCCAAAATCAGGTTATTATGGCATTTGACTAGCTCTGAGTCACTTCACCCTTACACTGTCTGTGATGATCACTTCCGCTTTTCTCTGACCTGGTAGCGTGGCCAAGCGGTGTTCATTTCCTTAAATTATATGCCCCAAAGTACACACAAAGAGAAGTGCCTTGTATAACAAAGTGTCACCTGTAGGTGCTATGCTAATTTTTTCTTAGTTTTGAGATACAGAATCCGCTGAGTGTAGACTGAGGAGAGTGAGTGACTCTGCGACTTCAGAAGGCGAGATTCAAATGTGAATGAGTGTTGCTGTAGCAACACTCATTCACACTTGAATCTCGCCTTCTGAAGCTGCCGAGTCTCTAGCTCTCCTCAGTCTACACTCAGTGGATTCTGTATCTCAAAACTAAGAAAGAACAAGCATTTGTCAATGCCAAATATTTGCTTGCTGGCATTGGCATTGGTAGTGTAGGAGTGAGAGAGCTGCATAATAGGAATGGCAGCGAAGTATTGAACTGAAACCAACCCCACCACCACCCTGCAGAGACTGACAGGCATTGGGGTGTGCCTTTGGGTCGTCAGCATATCGGCCATGCCATTTCACCACATCCTACCCTGCAGACACTGACAAGTGTCACGGTGTGCCTTGGGGTCTTTGGCCCTTATACTCACCCCATTCCATCAGGTAATATGGTGAGATGGGTCCTGTATAGGAGAATGGGATGAACTTTGGGGCTGAAGAGTCCAAGGCATACCTTGATGCCTTTTGCTGGCTGCAGGGTGTGGAATGGTATGAGCATTACAGGCGAGAATCCCAAGTCACGCCCCTGATGCCTGTCAGTCTCTACAGGCTGGGGCATTATGGTTGGAAACCCTAACGCCTCAGGCGTTTGTTGGCATTTTCACTCCAAATTTTCATCACAGGTTTTTTGTGACCCCCACCTTATGAACAGTGGCAATATCAGTTTGTTAGTCGAAAACTGATTTCACACAGCAACTATGTCATTTGGCGCCACAGGTGCAAAAACACATTTCGAACAGTATGCAAAAAATGACAGTTGTACTGTTCATGGGGAGGTGCAAAAATTGGCAATGTTGAAATTCTGCAGTGAAAATATTAAAATAATTGGTGAAACCACAAGCGTGCATAGAAAATGCATAACGCACAACCATAATGCAATTAGTTTGGGGAATTTTTACAGCAGATTGTCAACACAGGGATTTTGGAACCTCCTCTAATGAATAGTGTCACTGTGATTGTCATAATATGTCCCAAACAGTGATTTCCCACAGCAACCACGCATTTCTGCACTGGAAGTGCGAAAACACATTTCGACCACGGTGTGAAAAATGACAGCTGTTCTGTTCATAAGGAAGTGTGGAAAAATGCCAGTGGTGAAAATCTGGACTGAAAATATTAGAAATCCATGAAGTTAAGAGGGTATATGGAAATTGCGCAATGGTCGCTCATAACACAGTCATTTTATGGACTTTTTTCACCAAATTTTTAACATAGGCATTTTAACACCTCTGCTCATGAACAGTGTCACTGTGATTTTCTTAATCTGTCCCAAACATTGATTTTGCACATCGACTGCGCCATTGTGTGTTACATGGACGGAAACACATTTTGAGCAAGATGTGAAAAATGACAGCTGTACTGCTCTTAAGGAGGTGTGGTAAAATGGCAATGTTGAAAATCTGGAGTGAAAATATCGAAAATTCGCAAACTTACGAGCATGTGCAAGAATGCATGCTTATAAAACAGTCATTTTGGGAAATTTTTTCACCAAATTTTTAACATAGCAATTTCAACACCTATGCTCATGAACAGTGTCACTGTGATTTTATTCATCTGTCCTGAACATTGATTTCGCATACCGACTGTGTCATTGTGCGCTACATGTCAGAAGCACATTTTGACAGCTGTACTGCTCTTAAGGAGGTATGGTAAAATGGCAATTTTGAAAATCTGGAGTGAACATATTAAAAATTTGCAAACTTACGAGCATGCATAAGAAGAGCGCAACGCACGCTTGTACAACAGTCATTTTGGGGAATTCTTTTACCAAATTTTCAACATAGGGTTTTTGGGGACCTACCTCATGTATTGTGACACTGTCATTTCATAACTTGGTCCCAAAAGGTGGTTCTGCGCAGTGACCGCGAAATCACCTTTCAGGGCCAATTAATGCCATGACAGTGACAGAATTCATGATGTGGGGTCCCAAAAGCCCTATGTTGAAAATTTGGTGAAAAAAATTACCCAAAATGCCTGAGATATGCACTAAAGTTGAAAAAAAAACTATTTATTCCATTATACAGCTTACTGGTATTTCCTCAGTTCGTGGTCGGCTTTGAAGAGCGCACACGTGTTCCTGGTCCACCAAAGATCACTGCGATGGATTCCGGAGGTAAATATGGGGTGAGGTGATGGTGTGGGGAGGTGGATGCACAGAGGATGGGGGAAGGTGGGGTCAGGACAGTCGACGAGGGAAGGTTTTTTCTTTCAGTTTTTTTTTTTCCTTTTTACTTGCACGATGAGGAACTTGTGACACACTGGGCTGGGCTCCCAGCGTGGCAGCTGGAAGAGCTGTTTTGGGAGGCCAAGGAGCCGGCCAGGGATTGGGAACCCCGTCGGCCCCGCCTGGCTGCCACACTGGGGTGGGCTCCCAGTGTGGCACCAACTCTGTTGGGGGAAGCAGAACACAGCACAGCTGATGGGGATTGAGCACCCTGTCAGCTATACAGTGTGTGTGTGTGGGAGGGCATGAGCAAGCAATATGTGTGCGTGTGCCATCGGCTACACAGTGTGTGTGTGTGTGGTGGGGGAAAACATGACAACGCAATATGCGTGCGTGTGCCATCGGCTACACAGTGTGTGCATGGGGGGACATGACCACACAATATGCGTGTGTGGGGGGGTGCACATGAGCATGCGATATCTTATCACTGCTCACTGAAGTGTAGCTCTCCCTTTAAATTGTATGACACTGTATTTTCAACTGTTGTCATAGACAGCTGCAGCATCATTGGCAAACTGTGGCCGTGCCTGCAAACACACTGACTGCACTGGAAGACAGGGTGCCACACCTCTGAAAACTCAAATGATGGCACTATGTTTCTTGCACATGCATGCAAGCAAACATAATACTAATTAGCGTAGCACCTACAGGTGACACTTTTTTTATACAAGGCACTTCTCTTTGTGTGTATTTTGGGTCGACCAGGCTCTCTCTCTCTCTGCCCCCTCCCCAAGTTCTTTTACATACAAAGTCCATGCACAAGTAACTACAAAAAATAGCAGATAGGCAAGTGTGTGCCTATGAATATTTTTTTCACACCCTCAGTGCATGATGCCCACATAAACCTCTCGAACTTCGCTCTTGAGGTTTATGGGTCACCACACACCTTGGGTGTGAAAAAAATATTCATAACACACACTTGCCTATCCATTATTCTCTATGTAATTCAAGAGAATAACAGAAATACACTGTCAGCATTACAGAGTAACATGGACTACTCAGTGAAGGCTAAGGCACAGGGTGATACAACAACTCAGGATACAACAAAAAATAAAGAATTTATATACAATAAGCACTCGTATAAAGCAACAGTACTTAATATAACAATACTACACGCATTTGAATAAACCTCCTAGGAAAGATGACAGAAAAAGTATGGAGGCACATAAAAAGGGCAACGGGAAGAATGAAGGTAGGAGGAAGGATGAGAGCTACTAGTGTCACTGTGGAGTCAGCAGTACCATTAACATCATGGAAAGCATTTACAGGGTTCAGAGAAGGATCTTGAGTAGAGTGATTTAAACTCCCCAAGATTAATTGGGTTAACCAGTTTTAATATTTTTGGGATTTTATTCCATAACTGGGGCAGCGTATAGCTGAAGGAAGCTCTACCAGAACGGGATATGACCTTGGGTACAAATAGTGAGATGTAAGAGTAACTTCTCAGAGCATTGTTATTAAGTGCCAGAGGAGCAGGCCATCAGAGATATAGTGGGTTAGTTTCTTGATAATAGTGCTGTAGGTCTAGAGTATAGCATTCTGTTGACTCCTGAACATAAGTGCTGACCAGCCCACCAGGGAATAAAGAGGACAATGACACATATTATAAGCTGCGCCAGACATGAATTGGGCGCTGTGGTACAGGATATCGAACTTTGCTAGAGCTGACCCTGGAACTTGACCATAGAGAAAATCAGCATAGTCCGTAAGAGCTAGAAACATGGTTTGTACCAGTCTCTTCCTGGCCTCTTGGGTAAGCAGATGTTTAATTCTATAGTATAGGCCAAGCCTTTGCTTCAGTTTTTTTGAGAGCTCCTCTACATGTTTGGTGAAGGAGAGTCTGTTGTCAATCCACACCCCTAGGTATTTGAATTTTGCAGCATAATCCAGTGATTCACAAAACAATGTGCTGATAAGTGGCACTGGGACAGACTTCACGGGATTTGGGGCCATGACTAGCGGAGACAAGAGCATGGCCTTTGTTTTTTTGTTTTTTTTTGCATTTAAATGTAATATTTGGTTAAGGAGGTTACATTGTAGTATACTGAAATCTGATTGCAGGTCCATGCAGGTACTCTCAAGGGTGAGCCTGGCAATGTAGAGGACTGTATCATCTGCAAAAAGGTGGACGCTGGATGACTTGATGCCACAGTCAATATTGTTAATGTATAGAGTGAAAAGTAACGGTCCCAAAATGCGACACTCCTCTGGTGATTGGTTTCAGTGGAGAGAAATCACCCACTGCTTTGACTTGCTGCATGCATTCTGTCAGGTAACAAGAGAACCATTTCAAAGATAGTGCATCCAATCCAATATTGTGGAGGGTAAACAAGAGCAGGCCATGGTCCACAGTACTGAATGTCTTACTTAAGTCAAGAAAGACTGCACATACGTAAATCTTTGAGTCAAGGGTTCTCTGCCAGTCATTTGTTACCTTAGCAAGTGCTGAGATTGTACTGCGGTGAGGCCTAAAGCCTGATTGTACTGGATTAAGCAGGTTTGAAGCATCAAGGTAGTTCCTTAGCTGATTATCAACTGTTTTCTCCAGCAGTTTGGAAAGGATAGGAAGTAAGGAGATCAACCTGTAATTGTTGAGGTCGCTTGGATCTCCTGATTTGAAAAGGGGTATGGCTTGAGCCGTCTTCCAGACTGATGGAAGTTCACCAGTGCCAAGGGACAAGTTGAATAAGGTTGCAATTGGTGATGCCAAGACTTAATGACTGTGCCTTAAAAAGTATGGTCCAATGAGATCCACTCCCGCACTTTTTCTGGTATCCAACTGTAGGAGCACACTTCTTTAAGTGTAACAGGCTGAAGGAAGAATCTTGTGTCTGGGGCACGGTGGGTAGGGATAGGGATAGATGTCCCTGGGTTGCAAGCTGAGTTCGGAGGTTATTGGCTGGGCATGAATTGAAGGCCATCCCTGCAGTGGCAAAGTGTTTGTTTAAGAGGTCTAAGATCTCGGCTTTGTCAGTAATGTAGGAGCCATCATACAAAAGTTTTGTTGGGGGGGAGCAAGAGTATGCATGGCCTTGAATATCTTTAGATGTTCTCCAAAACTTGGCAGGGCATGAGGTGGAGGAGTCCAGTGTGATATGGTAATAGTTAGCCTTTGTTGTTCTGGTGAGCTTCATGTAGAGATTCCTGACTGACCTGAAGGCAGTCCAGTCAGCAGGAAGTTTTGATTTATGCACTTTTTTCCAGAGTTTATCCCTGCTGTGCAAGCGGACTTCAATTCGGCCATGAACCAAGGGAATGATGTCTTAGTGCGGATTTTAACCATGAAGGCATGCTCATCTAGTGCCTCACAGACAATGTTTTGGAATGTCTCTTATGCAGCCATAACTGTCTTGGCCAGGTAAAAGTCCTGCCAGTGCAGCAAGTTTTGCAAGTCCGTGAGGAAGGCCAGTGGATCAAAATAGCGTAAACGTCTTTTAAATATTAACCTGGATTTGAAGATTGGTTTAGGTGCAGACCTTATACAAGCGATGGATCAATGATTGCTGAAGTCAGTGAAAAAGACACAAGAGTGGGGCAATAAGTGAAGTTTGTTTACTAGCATGATGTCTAATAGGGAGCCTTTGTCAAACATATCAATAAATATATAATAAAAATGTGTAAAATGGGGACCCCTTCGAAAACAAGTTATTGTATCTCTGTTGTATTATTCTGGGTAAATACAGTGTAAAATGGGTCCAAGTAGGACCCCACTGAAAACAAGGCATTGCATCTCATCTATAGCAGGTTGTCCTGGGTAAATATATTGTAAAACTGTGTAAAGGCAGGACTCTACAGCAAACCACACAAAAAAGCAGATGTTGCATCTAAGCTGATCTAGCCTGAAAAATATATTGTAAAAGTAGGACCCCACTAAAAACAAGATATTGCATCTCACCTGCACTATCCTATGTATATACATTGTAAAAAGGCGTATAAGCTGGGCCCCCACTGGAAATGAGATATTGCATCTCACCTCAACTATCCTGTTAGCATGCATTAGGGTGTCAGTGTTTATGACTATAACAGCCTTACAGCCTTTTTGGATGCAATACAACACTTTCTAGTGTTGCTTTTAAATACTTCAGAGCTATAATAATTTCCTTAAGTGCAAAAGAAAAATATTTTGATTACATTTAAAGCATTGTAGAGACTCTTTTTAGATTGTTTTAATATGGGCATAGTTGCATGTCTTCTTTGATGCCAGATAGTTAAGTCATGTACTTCTTCATAACATTTTATTAACCTGACTGCAGGGGCATCACATCACACACACACCCTTAAGATTTAAAGGGACACTGTCAACCTGTTTTTCATCGTTTTATTTCTAGTTGAAAACCTACATTTTATGATTGCTTACCTTCTCTGTAATTCATTGATGTTGCTGTTTGTTTTGTCAGTCTCCTTGTTTAGCAGAACTGAAATGCATGGCAATGTATATTTATAAACAACCTTGTTTTGTTTACAATCCTGGATCTGTTCTTACTGAATACTTCATGAACATTAGAAACACCCCCAGACAGTGCAGTCACTCATGAAACAATAGCCTCCTAAACTCCCACTGCATCATGAGTAGCTAGACAATGTTGTGGGTGTTCCCAAGTCCAGGAAAGATGCAGTTGGAGCTGATCAAGGAATGTTTACAAAACCAGTGTTTGTGTGGTAACATCAGTATGGTGGACAGTCTGTTTTTCACTTTTTTAAAGAGAAAAGGGAATCAGGACCAAACTACCAGCTACATCAGCAATCCTTACAGAACATTGGCAATCATAAAATGTGTTTTTTAAGCTTGAGACACTTTGAGACCTAAGAGGTTTGACAGTGTTCCTTTAAAGGCAACCTGCACATTACACACAGTGGGTCCTATTCACAAAGGCTATGCACCGCTACACATGGCGCATATGCCCAAGTCCACATGGGATGCAAGAACCTTGCATAGGGACATCCTCACTCATACAGCGTGCAGCTACGCACATGAGAGGCTGTGCGTCCATGCAAGGGGAGTGTCTGCATATGCCATACACGCGGCATGCTGGACACACATTCAAGACACACAATAGATCGGAATGGCATGCCATGGAGCTGCGCAGGTGGCACATGGCAGGAAAGCAGCTGTAAGGAGGCATACGTGCCCCACACAAAGCAGGGCTGGCCAGTGCAGTGTACTAGCGTGCGTGGCAGACAGGCCACGACAGCACACACAGCCAGCAAGGGACATTGCAATATGGGCTGCATGGTACACAGCCAAGCACATGCCCAGAAGGTGGCACATGCACGTGCCATCATGGCTGGATCATAGGCCCATGCATGGCGTGCATGCCACCAGCCAGGCACGGCTGGCACTATGTGGCCAGCACAGCAACTCCCAGAACAAAAGTAACAGACTTCACAGGACCCGTGAACAGAAGCATGACCCATCCCACTCAAACGGCACACACATAGCACCGCCCCCGCACACCGTGCTGAGGCAAAGAAAATGCCACACACAGGGCATCACAGGTAAAGGCCTTTATTGAACACAGGTGCACAATGCCCACACACGGCACCATAGCAACAAGGCAGGGAAGCAGGCAGTTCAACAGGTGAGCAGGCCAATCCCTAACTCAGTCTGGTGAGTCCTCCATGGTCTCCACCAGGTTCATCAACAGTATCACCTCAAGGGGTGGAATAGTATCGGTGAAGGCACGCTCCTCAAGCGTCAGGTGCCTCAGGGGCCCACGGTAATACCGCAACAACAACAGCATACACAGGGCACATGGGTCAGTACACACCAATGCAGACAGGGTGGCAATGCAATGGTGCAACACACACACAGGTATGCATATGACACCTATCTGTGAGGGGGAAACAGATGGCCCACATGTCCCCCTCGTCACCCCTGTAGACCATGTCATCCATGCTCTGCCACAGGTCCATCCACAGTGGAATGTCATGGGGTAGTCAGTGGTCTGGTATCACCACCACAGCCAGTGCCTGCACTCCCACCTCGTGCAGCTCTAGAACCAGCATGGCTTTATGCTGGCGTGTCCCCTATGGAAATGGAAATGCAGTGTCAGTGAGAGTCACACCCCAGGCAGCCAAGAAGTGGGCCCGCACCTGAAGGTCCCTGACCTTGCCACTCACCTGTCTCCATTCACTTGACTCCCATATGGCCCCAGCCAGAATCCCATCCTGGTAGATGTTCTGTGCGATGTTGTACAGGCGCTGTGGTAGGGCAAGCCTGCCACGCATTTCACCCAGTGGTATCGGTGGTGCCGCAGTCACTGTGACAGTCACTGCTGTTATGGTGTCCCCCATGGCTGGCCCGCCTGAAGCACGTGGGCAGGCAACACCCTATAGGGTACGTGTGCCATGCCACTCAGTATGCACAGAACACCCCACATGTGCACGCAATGCCACTGAGTGGACATGAGTAACAGAACAGGCAGAGGTGAGAGGATGTGCCCTGGGGCACTGCTACATGTACTACTACTGGAGGACACCATGGGGGAGCACCACAGATGGCCCAGGTGCCACCAGGGGCATTCAGGCCATGGCTCACTGCAGGGAGCCTCCATGCCACTGACTTCCTGCAGTGGTACAGACTCAGCCACGAAATGCTGTGGTACATCTTTGCACTCATGGAGGATGATATACTCTCACGTACAAGGTGCTCCCAGGCCATGACCGTGGAGACGAAGGTGCTGTGTGCATTGCAGTACTATGCCACAGGCACCTTCCAGAGGGTGACAGGGGACATGATGGGTGTGAGCCAGACCTCTGTCCCCAGAGCCCTGCACCAGGAGACTGACACCCTCATGCACCACAGACGGTGACACATCATATTCCACACTATGGCAGTGGAGCTCAGGGCGGTCAAGGGAGTGTTCCTGGACAGATATGGCATGCCCAGCAGAGTCGGCGCCATAGACTGTACACATGTCCATACTCATGGCAAGCATGAACAAGGAGACATTCTGGAACCATAAGAGATACCACAGCTTTAACTGCCAAGTGATGTGCAATGCAACGGGCATCGTCACCATTGTCCTGGCACAGTACCCAGGATCGTACCATGATGCCTTCATCTACGACAACAGTGCACTGCAACACCATCTAGAATAGCAGGAAAAGGGATACAGGTGACTGTTGGGTGAGCATCTCCCTTTGCCTGTAGCAACGACTGAAGACTGTGCTGTACTGTGTGCCTAACATGTGTGTATCCTCCCTCCCCACCGGTGATAGAGGATACCCACTGAGGACGATGCTCGTGACACCATACCTGGCACCTTGGCACCCTGCAGAGGAGGCATACAATGCAGCTCACGTGTGGGCACGTGGCATCATTGAATGCACCATTGGCCTTCTGAAGATGTGGTTCCAATGCCTGGACCACACAGGTGGCATGATGATGCTTGTGCCAGGGACAGCGTGCAGAGTGTTCACCTTCTGTGCCATGCTGCACAACATGTGCATCCGACGCAGTGTACCACAGCCCCCAGATGGATGCCCTGAGGAACCCAGTGAGGGACCATCGCAGCCACCACATGGACCAGTGGCACCAGGGGATGATGATTGGGCACCACCCATGGGACGGGACACAGCAGGCTGCATGGCGGCATGGGCTGTGAGGGATCAAGTGGCCCATGGCACATTCAGATGGTGAGCACTCACACTGGGTGGCGATGATGATACCACCGGTCTGAGCCATGCCCATGATGTGACCCTGCCACTGCTGGCCGTGCCTGCCAGTGTGCATGGGTGTCCCCCTCCTACAAGGTTGTGCATCCCCCATTGATAAGCCATTGCAGCGCTGGCCCATGTAGTGCCACCATGAATGGTGTGGTGTATCTCAGTAGTTCCAAGGGTGTGCCAGTATGTGGCATGTGTTGGGTGTGGGTGGGGTGTGTGCCGGTGCTGGGGCCTGTTGCTGTCATCTGCACACCCTTGTTACTGTGTGTTGGGTGCCCGTGGTGTCCCTCCATGTCCACAGCCAGTCCCCCTATGCACCCATGACATTGGCATTGGATGCGTGGTGGGCTGGGGCCTCTGTCTACAGTGTGATCATAGGGCCAGTGAGAGGGGGGCAGGGGGGCAAGATGGTCGTAGTGTCGCCCCACTCCTCATTGCTCTGCTTCTCTGTTCCTTGCTCACTAAACATTTTTTAGAAAGTTTGGTTAAATTTAATGAATGAACTTTGGGCTATTTTAATTTGCAGAGACTAAATGTGCACTTTGGCTGCCTGGAAGTGGCAGGGTGACTTTCAAGCATAGAATTGGCCATTAGCTCTGGCGTCTTCATGAATATCTACTGAGTGAGTGAGACACCGGAAAATAAAATGTAGACGGCTTTGATTTAACTGAAGTTTTACTACACATTGCACTGTTCTGCTGTGATGCTTTATAGCCAGACTATAAGAGCTAGTTAATATTTACTGGCATTTTTTTTCTTGCAAGTTTATTAGAGCTTGAACCATACTGCCTGACTGAGTTTTTAATATAACTGTTCTAATTTAGCTGTGGCAGTAAGAAAGCCTAATGAGACTGGTTGAAAATGTCTTACTAGCCAAATCTTAAGTAATTATAAAAACACTTGGCGAAGCAGCCAACTAACAAAAATGTTTCTGAAAGATGATCCTAACACTTTGAACACTGACATACAAGGGTGCTCAGAGCTAGTGGTGTCTCAGACTAGAGATGGGATATTCAACGGCTGGAGAAAGAAGCTGCAGCTAAGACGCATGACATGTGCTGATAAGTCCATATTTTACTTTTAACAGGTATGCCAGCTTTGCCAAAGGGCTTTGGGGTGCATTCTAATGATCACAAATTACCGCACTCAGAAGAGTGATGTTTTTCTGTTTGTTTTTTTTCACAGAGCTCATGATCGGGAAAGGATGAATGAGGACTCAAAAGTACTCAAAAGAATGTGCCAGTGAATCCATCAAAAGCTAATAACTGGGACTCTATTTAAGTGAAGACAGCAACAGTATTGTTATTGTTGAGCCTTTGGTTTAACTAGAGACTTTAAAAACTCTCATAATGGGATATTGTGCTATGCTGATGATCACTGGGCTTGCTGGGGTAATTCCCCATGTCAGGTACTTTCTACGTTAAAACCCAGACTTGAGCTTGACTGGTTTATTTTTACAATATTCTGCTTAAAATGCAAAGGTTTTTAACCTTAACCAGGGGTCAACTATGTTGCATTGTTATTAAGGTATTCTACATGCTCGATTACATGCTGATAAGGATATAACTGCTTCAAGAATTTAGGTTTATTTAATGGCTTATCACTGTAGTGGGACTCTAACATGTTAATTGGCATCACTGCATTGAGCAGTTGGTATAGTTAAAACCCTGCAACGTTGATCAAAATATTTGTGGACCTCGTGGCTATTGTTGTTCTGTTATGCCTCTGTTTAGGCTACTTTGTGTTCGCTGAAGTCTTGGACAAGAAGAAAAAATTACTCACCTTAGTAATGTTGTTTCTTCTAATGGAGTCTTGCTATATTATGACAAGTGCAGTTTGTCCCACCACTAGAACTGCTCCGGAGGTGAAAGAGTTAACTTCCATGCAGAGCATGGAGCTTAGAGCGCGAGCTTGGTTAAGAAGCTCTGTTAGGGTGGTTTCAAACCGAAACCGTCAGATCTTTACTAGCAAAAACTCACTAAGGTTCTGTGTGGAAGCTGTAACCTACACTAGCCAACTGGCTACTAACATATTCACACATTTTCCTGGTCCCAACACCAAGACTCAAGTCAGTGGACCAGAAAATAAGATAAAATAGCTAAATAAACACAACACCCAAACATGAAAGAGGCATCAACAAATGCCAACAGTGGACTACCCACCCCATACCCAAAGTAGAAGTTCTGAGAGGGCAGGCTGGGGGAGGTCATAATATAAGACTCCATTAGAAGAAACAACATTACTAAGGTGAGTAATTTTTCTTCAAACAACATGAGGTCTTGCTATATTATGACAAGTGCAGACTACACAGCAGTACCTCCATGGAGGAGGGACAGAACCTACTTAGGAATAGGCTCTGAAGCACGGGTTGCCAAACCGAGCATCCTCCTGGCCTGAATATCCAGGGAGTAATGCTTGGTGAAAGTGTACTGTTTTCAAGTAGCTGCTTGACATATCTCCAAGATAGGGATGTCTCTAGCAGCAGCTAGAGATGCAGCTGTACCTCTAGTAAGTACGCCCTCAGGCCTGAGGGGGAACCTACCCAGCTTTTGATAGCAAAATTGGATACAAGAACGCATCCACCTGGCAATGGATCTCTTAGTGGCAGGTCTTCCTTTCCCAACCTCACCATAAGTGAGAAACAGTTGGAGGGAGTCAAACCTGTGACCCTTGGTACGCTCTATGTAGTAACTTAGGGCCCTCTTAACATCTAGGCTGTGCAGCCTCCTCTCACCAGAGGAGGAATGGTCAGTGAAGAACACTGGAAGTGAAATAGATTGGTTAAGGTGGAAATCTGAAACCACCTTAGGCAAAAACTTCCTGTTAGTCCTGAGGACTACTTTATCCCTGTGAAAGGAAATAAAGTCAGTCTCTACTGATAAAGCCTGTAACTCACTTATGCGCCTGGCAGAAGTGATGGCTACCGAAATACAGTTTCAAGTCAAATACTTAAGCTCTGCCGAAGACAGAGGCTCAAGGGAGTTGCATCAGCTGAGCAATGCATACATTCAGATCCCAAGCCGAGCAGGGTCCTTGAATGGAGGATTGGTATGAAGCAATCCTTTAAAAACTGGAAAATACAGGGTGAGCGGAAAGAGAAGAGGGCTTCCCTGCTGAAATGAAGGCAGAGACAGCTGCCAAGTGCACTTTCAGGGTAGCTGGTCTCAATCCCAAAGAATTAAGATGGACCATATAGTCCAATACCGTGGGTAGATCAGCAGATTCCGGGGAAACATGCTTCCCAGAACACCATATGGAAAACCTTTTCCACTTGGAGTTATAGGTAGCCCTGGTGGAAGGCTTCCTAGCAGCCTTCAGGATTTCGAGAACACTTTGAGAAAGTTGTAGATCAGCAAACTCTAACTGCTCAAGAGCCAAGCCTTGAGGTTGAGGGATTTGAGATTCGGATACAAACTCTCCCTGAGCACAGGTTAACAGATTGTGGTTCCTGGGGAGACACAGGGAAGATGGACTGCTAAGGACAGAAGGAGTGGGTACCAGGGCTGCCTGGCCCAGTCTGGAGCAATCAGGATCATTTGCAGGGCTGAGACCTGATTTTGACTAGTACTTTGAACAGGAGAGGGGAAGGGAAAGGCATAAAGAAACTTCCCTTCCCAATTGAGAGAAAGGCATCCAGGACTGAGCCCAACACAGGGGCCTGCAACAAAACAGTGGAAGTTGATGATTGTCTGGGGCTGCAAAAGGTCTATCTGAGGAGTGCCCCATCTGGCAAACACTATCCCCAGTACTAGGGGATCCAGTGACCATTCGTGATGGCCCTGGGAAATCCTGCTGAAAGCATCTGCCAGGACATTGTCCTTGCCTGGGAGGTGAACTGCTATGAGGGAAGTGTTCAGGGAATAAGCCAGAGACCACAACTTCATCACCTCGGTGCACAAGGCCGAAGACTGAGTGCTCCCTTGTTTGTTGATGTACCACATTGTGGTGGTGTTGTCCTTGTTCTGAACAGATGCAGAAAAAAACTGAAGTGCTAGAAAAACAGCTCTGAGTTCCAACAGATTGATGTGGCGCAGAGATTCCTGAGGGGACCATAACCCCTGCGTGGAGAGGTCACCCATGTGAGCTCCCCATCCCAAGAGGGATGCATCTGTAGTAAGGGTCAAGGAGTGGGACAGAGGGATGAAAGGCACCCCTTTTCTTAGATTGCTCTGATCCTGCCACCACTGAAGGGCCTGGATCAGGGTTCGAGTCACTGGAATTAACTTGGATAGGAGCTCTTCTTTGAGACCAGAAAGCTCTCAAATGGAACTGAATGTCCCTCATCTGAAATCTTGCTCCTTGCACTACAGCTGTGGAGCAGCCATATGTCCTAGGAGCTGCAGGAAATGCCTTGCTGGTCAGAGACCTGCAGAGTGAAGAGACAAGGCCAGGGCCACTAAGGTCCTTACCCTTTCCAAGGAAGGAGGCTCTGGCCTGCTTTATGTCCAGTTCTGCGCCTATAAAGGTGAGTACCTGGACAGGTTCCAAACTGACTTTGGAAGATTGAGAAGAAAGCCCAGAGGTAAGCAGCTGCTGGGTAACTAGCAGGTGTGATTTGACCTGGTCTGGAGACTGACCCACAATGAGCCAGTTGTCAGGTAGGGAAAAATGGCAATCTTTGCCTTCTTAGATGAGCAACTGCTGCTGCCAGACATTTGTGAACACCCTTGGGGCAGAAGTGAGGCCGAAGGGCATTGCTCTGAACTGATAATGGCCTGAGGGCAGTTCGAATCTGAGGTACTTTCGATGGGGCTTCTGATAAGAACATGGAAGTAGGCATCCTTGAGGTCCAGGAGGCTAGCCAGTCCCTGGCCTTGGGAAGGTAAAATCATTCCCAGTGTCACCATTTTGAACTTTGGTTTTAAAAGGTGCTTGTTTAGATATCTTAGATCCAGGATGAGCCGCCCTCTCCTGTCTTTTTGGGGTAAGGGAAGTACCTGGAGTACAGACCCTTGCCCTGGTGTGAGGGAGAACCCTTTTCAGCTCTGAGAGCCAGGGGTTGAGACTTCTGTTTCAAAGCAAGAGTCTCTAAAGGGTTTGCAGGTGGAAAAGATCTGGTTCTCATCTTTGGAAATCTTTTGAAGCTGAGAACCAGACCCTGGCTCACTACTTCCAGGACCCACCTGTCTGAAGTTAAAGACTCCCAGTCCTGGACGAAGTAAGCCAGCCTGCCCCCTACAGGTAATGGAGAGCCGACCCTGGGCATCCCATCAGGGTGCCTGTTTGGCAGGGGCTTTAGGCTGAGGGATGGGAGCAGGTCTGCTCGTCCCGTCTGCCTCTCCCTCTGAAGAACCCCCTCTGTGCATAGGCTGAAGAGGAGGAGGCCTGGGTCTGGTAAAAAGGCCTGTGAAAAGGCCTGCCCCTACCCCTGGGGGGCTGCCTCTGAGGAGTGGCTTGCCGTTCCTTGGCTTGTGCACTCCTATAAGTGGTTCTATATTCATCCATTTTCTTCATATAATTCTCTGTCTGCTCCCCAAACAGAGAATTTCCCACCACAGGAAAATCCATAGCCTTAGACTGGGTATCCTGTGACAAAGTAGTACACCTGAGCCAGGCCAATCTCCGAAAAACCACAGATGTAGCCATGACTCTAGAGGATACATCATTAGAATCCACTGCAGCATGGAATTGCACCTTAGATGCCTCAATACCATCAAGAGCCACCTGCTCCAGCTCCTTTGCAAGCTGGCCAGGGACCTGTTTGGCTAAGGCCCATGACAGTATCCCATCTATATTTCTGGTATCTCGCAACATAAGCCATATAGTTTGCTTGTCTGAGTCCCAAGGATGCTGCCATGTATTGTTTTTGGCCATGGCATCAATCTTCCTGGAGTCCTTGTCAGGAGGATGTGAAGCAGAGGAATATTAGCTTTATCACAGGCTGCAGCCTGAACTACTAACATGACTGCATTGCTGTGAAAGAAAATCTGTATCAGGACCTGACAAAGTGTACCTCCTGTCCATCTTTTATCTACAGGAGGCACAGAATTAGGAGCTTTTAAAATTTTTATTGTTTGTTTCCTAAAAGATTTATGCAAAGGGATGGACAATCTCATGGACTCTGGGATATCCATCATCTCTACATAGTCAGGCTCCTCTTGCTCATCCAAAGCCTCCTCTAAGGGAAGCTGGAGGGTCTCAGCAACTTTTATAAAAACAAAAAATGAGAGGGACTCAAAAGCCTAGGGGAGATTCACCTAAAGGTCTGTCTGGGGAGATGTCCGGTTCAATGGGCACATCCAGACTTTCAAAGTCACATTCACACTGATCATAATCCTCCTCCCCCTCCTCTGGTTCATAAAACTCTTCTATATCATATTCCTGAACCGTTGGAACCGACCGAACCGACCTTTTGCCAGACAGTGGCGGTTCGGAGGGAACCGGGGACAAAGACTGGACAATCTGTATTGCCCTGGCTATCTCTGCAGCAGTTGGAGAAGGAATTTTGGACTCCAAACCTGCTGATTTTTTAGTTTTCTTTGCTGGAACTGGCTCCTCAGAGCCAGCTTTCGTTGCCGAAGTCTCACCCTGGTCAGAGGGCACTCCCTCCAGTTCGGTTGGCACCAAACCGGGTTGGCCATCGGGTCAGCGGACTTTTGGCCTCTCGTTCCCTGAGCCTGCCCACTCTCTTGTCCAGGGTGGCTGCAGGGAAATTTTTACAAATCTGGCAGTCTGGATTGAGGTGGTCAAACCCCAGACAATAGACACATGTAGTGTGTGGGTCAGCCTTGGCAAAGGCTTCCCCACAGACACTACAGTGTTGAAACCCAGTGGGCCGGTTTCTTTTGGTTTCTCAGACATGATGCCAGCCTAACCAACAAACTTGCCCTTTTTATGGCAGTGCCAGGCAAGACACCCTTATCGGTTCCAAACCGTGTCACCTGTCGTGGAAAAAACCGTAATGAAATCCGTTTTTTTTAGAACCGATAAGAACCGGGAACCGCACTCTAACAAGCCTTAAAAGGCTTTAAAACTAAGTTTTAGTACAATTCGATCGGTTCAAACCGAACCGATAACAATTTACAAGTTCCACACAGAAAAAACTATCTATTACTTACAATACCATAGACAGAGCTTGAACCGATCGGTTTTGCGGTTAAAATAATTAAATTGTGGTTAAATTCAACCGAGAAATAGCGTTTTAAACCGAAGAAATGAACCGAGCAACAGGAGGAATCTCCGGAGCGACTGTTCAGTGAGGCGGAGTAAAGAATCTGACGGTTTCGGTTTGAAACCACCCTAACAGAGCTTCTTAACCGAGCTCGCGCTCTAAGCTCCATGCTCTGCATGGAAGTTAACTCTTTCACCTCCGGAGCAGTTCTAGTGGTGGGACAAACTGCACTTGTCATAATATAGCAAGACTTCATGTTGTTTGAAACACTAATTTTATTATATTTTGGATACTCTTTAAAATGTTTAAACAGATGGCAGCAGTCTGATTTGAGAACCTTGATAATTGAAGCATGTTATGATTCAGTGGTTAAATGGCCGTAACGCTGATGTAATGATAAAGGAAAGCCACTTATGGTGTTAGTTGGCCTTTATATGCTATGTGAATTGTTCTGTGAATTAGGAATGAATGAGTGAACCTCTGAATTTGTTTTACTTTTTCCCATTCTCTCATTATAAACCTCAATTATGTTTTAATGAGGGAAAGACTAGTCCTGGTTAACCCAGAGGAGTGAGTATAACTAAAAGTTTGTTAATCAAGAAATTGATAAATTTTAAAGTGCAAAATAGTTATGAAAGTTTTATTAGATGGGCATTAATGGACTGGGCTAATCCTATGTGATGCTAATACAAATTTAGGCTATTTGTTTTCAAGGCTTTGGGATTTTCTATGGTCATCTGGTATCAGGCGAGACAAGATTTCCCACTATCAGTGGCTCCACCAGTGATGTGGAGCCCCATTTTATCCCACAGATGGGCTTTGGGTGTAACTGGAATTAAAGTAATCATTGGAGCACGGAACGGCATGAGCCGTATGGTGCCTCAGTGGATGTGCTTCAAGGCCAACGTGTCCAATGAGCTACCAGATAGGTGTTAATATGATTATGTGTGAAAGGATGGGTCGGACGATGTTATAAAGTCCAGCTATATGCTCAACAGAGGCTAACAGGTGTAGCTGGTTGTAGGGCTAGCCATGGGCATGGAGCAGTATGCACTGCATGGTGCCTAATATGAATATGCCCTCAATGCCAGCAGACTCAACTGGCTTCAAGGTAGGATCTGTATAGATTCGAAGTGACTAATTGGGACCCTCTTAAAATGCAGTTCTCATTAGGCACCTTAAGTGTGACCAATAGGAGTGGTCAGATAGGAAGTGGTCGGCAGGGGATGTAGCAGTGTTTCTGCATGATAGCTTTAATGATTGCATTATTATTACAGTGTACCCATTTGGCCACCGGGTTGGCTTTGATGAGACAGGATGTGTGTGGAGGAGATAAACTCTGCTGGGATAGGTCAGTCTGCTATCGTGTCGTATGGCACAAAGGTTATTCTTTGGCCATTTATAAGCTAATGTAATGTTGGTTTGGCCATTTTTTTGTCTGATTTTAGAAGGGATTTATTTATTTCTTCTCAACACAATTTAGGTATATAATTTATAAGAATCTATATGTATTATGGTGTATTTTACAATATATTATTTGAGACTGAATTTATATGTTGTGATCTGCAGAAATTGTACTTGTTAAAATATTGTAATGGCTTTTCAGCTGAACAATAAAATCTTACTTACTGATCATAGGGCCGTGCCGCCTGTGTCCATTGCAGCATGCGCGGTGGCCTGTGCCGTCGGTGCAGGCCATGGGTCCCGGTCACACATCTGTACCTGGTACACGTCAGTGCCAGCGGTTGCTGCAGATGCACAGCCAGGTGTGTGGCTATGGCATGGAGTACATCGCTATCTGCTCCTACGTGTGTGCACCCGCTGCCACCACCTCTGTAAGCCAGTCCTGGACATGTGCGCTTGCAGTGATGGCATCAGCCATGCAGATCTGTGCCCACACGCCTGCTGCAATGCTCTCTGCCAAGCTTTCCTGAGCATGCACGGATGCCTCCAGGACACCTGTCATGTGGTGCACTGCCTCTGTACAGTCCCGTGTTGCCTGCAGCTGGTTATGTTCCAGCCATCGAATGTCCGGGTAGTATGCTGTCAGTGCTGAGCCAGTGCTGCATGCCCGCTGTTGCCATGCGAGTGGGGGGCCCACAGGCATGCCCATCATGCCCTGGGGCATTTGGTGGTGCAGCATGTGCATCCGGTCCCAGGGTGTGCATGTCACCGGCGCCTTCCTGCTGGCTGTTCTCCTCTGAGCTCCTGTCCGGTCTGGCCACCGTGTGGTCCTCCCCTACTTCCTGGTCTAGTGGCAGCATCTCCTCCTCACCGGCCTGGGGATCTGCGGGGGTGGCTCTGCCACCACCCTCCTCCTGCTCCCGGTCCTCTGTCCTGCCCTCGGCATTCCTCTGCTGTTCCTCCATGGGTGCAGCTGGCTATGTGGTGTACCTGTGAGGTGGCATGGATTATTGCCCTTGTGCTGTGGACAGGTGCAGTGCACTGTCCTGTGTCCATGCAGCTATGTGCCTGCATCCCCTGGCCGTGGCAGGGCACTGCTGCCACTCCCACTCGGTTCTTCACCTGCACTGTCATCATCTGGACCTGTGTGTGGACAGCAAGGTTTGCTAGTGGTCATGTCTGTGCTCCCGTGTGGTGCTGCCACCCCTGGTGCATGTTCTGGACACTCACACGGCATGCTGTTGAGGCCCACGGGCTCCCTGTCCATGGTGACGTCGCATATTGTCTCTGCCACCAGTGTTTCGATGGGTGTGAGTGTGGGTCCTGGGGGGTGGTGGCCCACCACCGGTGGCACACTATGCCTGGAATCCTCAGGTCACCTTCCACTTCACCTTTGTCTGCAGGTCACGCCACTTGTGCTTTATATTAGACAGTGTGCGTGCCTCTGGTCCTGCAGGATTGATGCCCGCCTGCACGTCTATCCTGGCCTTCGTTTTGGGTGGTGTGCTGAATGCCACGGTGGCCGAATAGCACGTCATAGTGCTGACAGACTTCCATCACCAGCAGAGCGACCTGTACACCCGTGAAGTTGGGGGACTGCAGCCTGTTGCCCTCTCTGTGGCCTGTGCCATGTCTCGTGGCTCCGCCTACCTGTACTGTGGTCTCTGCTAGTTCCCGTTGCGCATTCCTGGTGGCCAGTCTCACCTCCTCCATCGTCAGGTTTCAGCATGTCTGCACGTAACAGTGTGGCGTAGTGTTTCCGCATGCCCATTTATAGTGGGGTCAAGGGGCATTCCGGGCATCTTACGTGGTCCCAGTCCTGCCCTTGAGCTTTGCTGTGCACCTCAGACTGTCCAACCCCATCCTCCTGGGGATGTTCCTCACTTGCTTGTGAATGCTGTGTATCGAACAGCTGCGCACCAGCACTTGCGCATCTTTTGCACGTACCGTTGGCTCATTTGTGAACAGCGACCAGTGTTTGAAAATGCGCCTAAGCAACAATGGTGTACTCTGCAGGTATCAGTGGTAGTAGGGGTGGGATAAAGAAGTAAGCCTACTATATGTGAGAAAATTATCTCACCCTCCCCCACCCCATCTCACCACTCCATAACCACCACTGATATCTACCAACAATAACAATTCACAACATATTGTTTTCAAATCAGCCCCGTTGCTTTCCTCCATTCAGCCCGACTATGGGGGGGGGCGCTTTTACATGATAATGAAATGAATTACACGTTGCCAGCACAAACAGGGACCTACTGTGGCTTGCAATCAGATTTTTTTTACTAGGCGGGGTATGTGTCCTGAACATAAGAGACACGACCCACTGGAAATGCTGTGTGTGTGTGTGTGTGTGTGTGTGTGTATGCGTGATTGAGTGTGTGTTTGTTGGGGGAAGGGTTGGTGGCTGATGTTATACATTTAAGCAATATACCATGACAAGGTGTAGGTATATGGTGGGATTTATCATGCCTGGTGTGGTTTGGTCATGAGGCGCAGCCGGTTCCACCATGCCACGACAACACATAGAACAGTGATCATCACTACAGCGAAAGCACAACACCACCAATTGATGTTGTGTCGTCACTGGAGAAAAGTGTGTTTTCTGTGGGGAGGCTTTGCCCCCCCAGACCCTCTGCACTTAGGATTTCCAACTCCGAGTCAGAGTTGATTAGGGGAGGGGGAAAACACCCCGGAGGCAGCAGCATTGGGAACATAGTGGACCATCACAGCGAACTGCCGCAAATGTCACTGTAAAGGTGTTCGCTGTATTCCCGTTGCTGTTGTGACGTGATACCAGTGCAGCCGAGTGACCAAATCCACACCAGAAGTGGGTAAATCCCACTATATACCCTCACGCTGGAGTGGTATACTGCTATTATACAATGTGTCCCTTTTTTCTGTTTTTTATAATTGGACAAAAATGTTTTACATACATATTTACAGTTATTTTTCTTTAGTTTGTTGCTCCTGGAGACGAAATAGTGCATGGTGGCTATCCTGGGTTGGTAGGGCATACTGCACATGCACAGGAGTGTTTAGAGTACTGGCTCCATTTCTGCTGCATACACAGAACTGTCCTGGGCAGCGAACACTGCTGCCATGATGTATGACAGCCTTTCCTGGCCCTCTTGTGCTTCTAAATCAAGAAAACAATATTAACTTTTTTTTTTGTTGCATTTTTCAGATGCCTGCGTCATTTGCCATGGGAGAGGATTGGAGGGCATAGCCAGCAGCAGATTTGAATTGTGGAGTTGCTGAGTAAAGATAACCAACTGCAAGCGGAGAGAGAGAGAGAGTAAGAGAAAGAAACTCTGAAGTATTGGTGTAAAAAAAAAAGTCAGGATATTGTGCGCTTATGAGATTTTTTTGTTTTCAGTTTGTTTCACAGAACCATCAAGTTAGTGTGGTGATTTTTCCGGCTGCCATACGCTTTGTTGTTTGGGATCTGGACTTGTGCCAGATGGGGTTAGCATGCTCGGAGTGATTCGTTGAAGAGTTTCTAATGCTGCTAAGAGGTGGCTGGCACCATTTCCAGTGGGTATACTGGAGGATTTATCAGCCACCCATAGAAACAGAAACATAGAAATTGTCGTCAGATAAGGACCGCTAGGCCCATCCAGTCTGACCGTAGGCCCTATACATTGTATGTGGCCACTGACCCTATGTGATCAATGGCTTTTCATCACTCCCTCCTCTCTCAAGAATCCCTTGTAACTGTCCCAAACATGCTTAAACCCCTCCACTGTGGTTGTCCCCCACTACCTCCTGTGACAGACTATTCCAAGCTTTGACTACCCTTTCTGTGTAAAAAAAAAAAACTTCCTCAAATTACCTCTTAATCTATCCCCTTCCAATCTCATATTGTGCCCCCTTGTTCTAGTACTTTTTCTACAATGGAAAAGGTCCCCCACCTGCACCTTGTTTATACTCTTAAGGTACTTGAAAGTTTCAGTCATGTCCCCCCACTGTCTCCTCTCCTCCAGTGAGTGCATATTGAGGTCTCTTGGTCTCTCCTTATAAGTTTTGTGGTGCAAACCCTGCACCATCTTTGTTGCCCTTCTCTGGATAGTCTCCACCTTATCTATGTCCTTGCGCAGGTGTGGCCTCCAGAACTGCATGCAGTACTCCAGGTAAGGCCTTACCAATGTTTTACACAATGGCATCACCACCTCCCGCCTCCTGCTAGTGATACCCCTGCCTTTGCACCTCAGCATGCCACCGGTCCTCCCTGATGCCTTTGTGCACTGCTTTGATACCTAAAGGTTATCAGAGATGATAACCTCTAGGTCCCTTTCCTCTTTGCTGATGGTCAGCTCCTCCCCCCCCAACCTGTAGCACTCCCCAGGGTTTCCTCTACCCAGGTGCATTATTTTGCACTTCTTTGCATTGAACCTCAGTTGCCATATCTCCAATAATCTTTCAAGCTTCTCCAGGCCCCTCATCATTTTCTGCATCCCTTCTGGAGTATCCACCCTGTTGTAGATCTTGGTGTCATCTGCAAACAGTCAGACCTTTCCTTCCAGCCCCTCTGCAATGTCACTAATGAAAACATTGAACAAGAGTGGTCCTAGTACTGATCTCTGTGGTACCCCACTGGTAACCCCCTGTCCCCAGATTGCACCCCATTTACCACCACTCTTTGTCTCTTGTCTGTTAACTAGTTCCTAACCCAGTTCACCACCTTGCCTCCCATGCCCAGATTACTCATCTTGTTAATCAGCCTTCTATGTGGGACAGTGTTGAAGGTTTTGCTGAAGTCTAGGTAGGCGACGTCTACTGCCCGTCCCTGATTTATTTCCCTAGTCACCCAATCAAAAAAATCTATTACATTCGTTTGTTGTGGCCTTCATGCTGTGAGTCTGAGTTGTCTCAGATCCTGAGCACAGCTGGATTCCATATGTGCCACTATCCTTTCTTTCAGCAGTGTCTCCATGATCTTTCTCACCACTGAGGTGAAGTTTAGTTCCCCGCCTCCTCCCTAGTGCCGCTTTTATTGGAGTGGAACTACATGTGACCCTCCTCCAGTCCTCGGGAATGACACCCGTGTTGAGTGACTCTGTGAACAAGGCCACCAGAGGTGCTACTAGTTTCCTTCCCAGCTCCTTAAATATCTTTGGGTGGATGCCATCTGGTCCCATGGCCTTATACACCTTCAGCTTTATGAGTTCTTCCAGAAGTCCCTCCACTGTGAATGAACTAGTGTCCACTTCTACCCCCATTGCCTTTACAATCCAACTGTGGTCCTTGACCCTCCCCCTCCTTATTGAATACCGAGCAGAAGTATTTGTTCAGTATTTCTGCCTTGTCCAGATACCCCTCCTTATACTCTCCCTGTCCCCCTTTGAGCCTCACAATCCCCCCCTGGTTTTTATTCTTTCACTGATGTGCCTATGAAATGCTATATCCCCTTTGTTTGCAGATCGTGCTAAGCCCTCTTTTGTCTGCATCTTCACCCTCCTAACAGCCTTCCCTGCTTCTTTTAGACATTCATGGTATACCTCCCTGTCTTCCTCCCTTTGGCTCCCCTTATATTTCCGGAAGCTCAGCCTTTTATCCCTGACTTTGTCCCCCACCTCTTTGGAGAACTATAGTGGTTTGCTTCTTCTTTTGCATTTGGCCACTGTCCTAACGCATCAGTTTGTTATATCCATTATGGCTCCTTTCAGTTTCTCCTGGTGTTCTTCCACCCCCACTATTACCTCTCCCGTCCCCAGGACTGCTTGTATGCATCTACCCATTTCAGTGAAATCTGCCCTCTTGAAATCTGATACTCTTGCCCTTGTGTGGCTTAACTGAGTCCATGCCTCCTTGCTGAACCACCCCATGTGGTGGTCACTGGACCCCACCTACCCTTTCACCTATATTTCTTCGACGCTGTTCCCATTGGTCCATACCAGGTCCGGAAATAACTTGTCACTGGCTGGCTCATGTACCAGCTGCCTGAGTCCAACCCCCTGCAGAGATTCAAGGATTGCTGTGCTTCTGGCTGAAGCAGCCACCTGGGTGGTCCAATCCACGTCTGGCATATTGGAATCCCCCAGTAGCAGGATTTTGCCTTTAGCTGTCATGACATGTATATTCTCCACTAGTTCCCTGTCTACTTCCTCCCTCTGTGCTGGAGGTCTGTAGATCACCCCTGTGCATATTGCTGTTCCGTTCCCTGGCTCTAGAGTGACCCACATTACCTTGGCCTCCCCCTGTCTTCCCTGAACTTCTGTAGCCTTTATACCTTCTCTGATGTGCAGGACCACTCTCCCACCCTTTTTACCCTCCCTGTCCCTCCTGAACAGTGTATTGCCTGGTACATTGGCTTCCCAGCCATGATAAGCATATTACCACGTCTCTGTTATTGTTGCTATGTCAAGGTCAGCATCTGCCAACAAGGCCTCCAGGTCTGGAACCTTATTTCCTAGGATACGGGCATTCATTAGCATGACCTTTTACAGTCTGCCCTCCCTCTGCTCTTGTTCTCCTTCTCCAGTATCTTTCCATCACCCTGGTTTCCTTTCCTATGTGATCTTGCCCCCTCCCATATCACTCGTTATACATTCTGCACCTTCCTGTATTCAACTTACTGTATATTCCTGCATGTTCCCATGGTGGGGGTGTTCCTAAGCCTCCTGTTCCCTCTTGGCCAGTTTAAATGCTCAAAACTGAAGCATTTAAACTTCTCACAAAGGACCAAGGTCCCCTTCTCAGACAGATGCAGGCCATCCTCTTGTATATAATCACATTTGCCCAGGTCAGGCCCCAGTCTCCTATGAAGCCAAAATCCTCCCTTCCACACCAATCCTTCAACTAGGAGTTGAAGGTACAGATGAGGAGTGCCCTAACTCCTCCTGTGCCCTTGACAGGTAGTGCCTCCGAGAATGAGATGGAGCATGCTATCTGTTTCAGGTTTCCTCCCAGCTTCCTGAAATCCTCCTGGACTCTGGCTAACTCCACCCTTCTCCTGGCCAGGTCATTGGTCCCCAGGTAGACAATGACATCAGCTGCTCCCTTCTTGCTACAGCCAATCGGATTGCAGTGTTTCCGACTTTGGATTTGCCTCATTGTCTAACATTAGGAGTGTGTAAAACTCATTGCCCCCTCATTTAAACAGCCTCACTGTTATTGTTACATACTATAAAAACCCTTCATTTTAAATTTCATTTCACAACCTACTGATATACTGACAAAGAACCTTAGTGCACAAGCACTGAGGCAAGGGTTACCCCAAAGGGCATTGGCCAGGAAGCCAAGTTTAAAAAAAATACAAAATCACACATATTCTCATAATGCCATAGGATGTATATGCAAAACACCACAGAACATTATGCTGGTTCAACTTTAAGCAGATGTGCATGGTGCTGAAAGGCCTCTCCCACAGTCTGCAAAGGATGCCAACAGAAGACACAGACACGTGTTTCATCCTATCAGGACTCATCAGTGTGCTTGATCTGTATGACACCTCAGTGGAATGAACCAGCTACCCTGAGTTGGTCTATCTAGGTTGGGTTGTGGTGAGCCCAATAAAAACAAAAAACAAGCTAAAAGACAAAGGACCATAGTGTGCAAAGAACCTTAGTGAACAAACATAAATAAGGACCCTTTTTCTGGACAGTTGCTGCAACATTTTTCACCCACCGGGCGTCTGAGGGCCAGCTGGTGTATCATGGGACTGTACTTCCTCACGAGGCCTACTCAGCCCTCTGTCACTCGGGCTGCCTCACTGCTGTATTGTGCGGCTCCCTTCTCACCATGAAAAGAGGGCGATGTGCCTTTCATGACTGGACTTTTTGGCCGAAATAACATTTTCTTCTTCAAAACTGCCAAATAAGTGCCCGGGGGGCTTTGGGAGGGATGGAGATGCAGAGGGTGGAAGGATACCTGTGGGCGCTGAAGGTGAGAGGTTTGTAACCGTTAGTTTTCAAGAGACACTCCAGCTTTTTCTCTTGAAGGCTCCCAGATTCCAACCACCCATATATATGCCTGTCGCATGTGGGATACATTGAAAGTGCCTCTCTTCCTTCAGTGGATTAAATAACTGAGGTCAGTGTCTAATATTAAGCTCTCCTGACCAACAGGCCCTTAACAATGTATATTTTCCCCACCCTGAGTGGCAACCCTAGACTGGGACTTGTTGCCCCCCTCTGTATTTCTCTCTTTCTCTCTTTCTCCCCCCTTCACCCCATGCCACCGGTGCTACTACTGCACCCTGAGGGAGCCCTCAAAGCCTAGGCATAATGGGCACCAGAGAGGTCACTCAACTGCAACAAACAAGCCTTAATATTTAATACTGTAAACTGGTTTCATAGTTGTCCTGTTTTTTTAATATATATATTTTGTAAAGTAAATCTAGACAATGTTATTAGACCTCCAGCCTCCCTATATGAGAGCTAATGAACAGTATCTAACATGGTGTCTCCATATGTTCCCTTTCTTGCACCTTTTGCAGGACCCAAAGCAGCTTTCAAAGTGATGAAACAAAGCCCCCCCCAGAGACTACCACCCAGTGACCCATCATACCCAACTGTTGGCAGAAAAAGGGGTTTCCCCCCTGAGATGGAGCCTGAATGCAGTGATGAGTCAACATGGGGATGAACACCACCCAAGGAACCAAGCTGCAGGTTGGAGGGCAGTTGGTGCACTCTGCTGACAGGTAAGTGGAATTTGTACAGAAATGCTATTACCCCTGTGCTAAAATCTTTGTTCTGGAGCTCTGGGGATGGGCAGGGTTGGGATGGCGGATGGGAGATTGCAGCAGTATCCTTGCCACAGGGTGTGAACAACGTCAAAGACCAAGAACCCAGGTGCTACCCCATGGCTCCCTACTCTGCCCAATTCAAAAGAGCCCAGGCAGTTAGAAGAGGTCTGGATATAATATGTGTACCAAGACACCCATGCCCCAATTGCCCGTGTTTTCTCTCCTTCCCCCTCCCTCCCTCCACTTTTGCTTTATAAGGGGCGAGATGGCTGTGCCCCTCCTGAGATCTCACTGCACCGTCCACTCATACACCCAACAGCAGAGGAGTGCATGTGGGAAACGGAGGAGACACCCATTGCCCAGCTCGGAGAGTCTGGACGGCCAGGTGCCTGTCTGAGTTTCCTTTTCCTAAGCTCACCCACAAAAGCTCTCTGGAAGCTGAACCTGGAGATGTAAGGATGTCCCATACCCTTAAGACATTATAAGTGTCAGGAGGACCCTCAGCTAAGGCAGTCTCTCCATGTGGGACACTGGTTCCACAAGCAGTATGATCCTGGATTCGATCCTACAACTTGGAAGCGCTAGTTCACGTACAAGTTGCCCAGTTGGCTATAATTTTAGTTACTTACCTGATATTGAATAACCTCTCACCTAATCACTACAATCAGTTAGCTATCATTCCAGTTCAAGAGGGTAACTTCCTGTGTAGTACCAAAATGCTATTTAAGAATCAGTTGTTTGATGTTTATTGTTGTATGTTCTTATGATGTAGCCACAACGGTTGACTAGGCTCGGTTACTCTAACTTTGGGATCTTTGAAGTGGTTGTTCTGGTAGGGCCCCCCAGGTTTATCACACCCTACACCTAACTTAAACATAACCATCAGGGACAATAACAGATACTCCATTAAAATTATTGTCCCTAAATATTAATGGATTAACATTCCCAATAAAGTGATCCCGCATAATATCTTACCTTAAAAAAAGCAAAGCAAATCTCCAAGAAATACACCTCATTAAAACTGAACATAAACAAGCATTTGTCAATGCCGAATGTTTGCTTGCTGGCATTGGAATTGGTAGTGTAGGAGTTAGAGAGATGCATAATAGGAATGGCAGTGAAGTATTGAACTGAAGCCAACCCCACCACCACCACCCTGCAGAGACTGACAGGCATTGGGGTGTGCCTTTGGGTCATCAGGCATCACGGCCATGCCATTTCATGACACCCTACCCTGCAGACACCTATAAGTGTCACGGTGTGCCTTGGGGTCTTTGGGCCTTATGTTTACCCCATTCCATCAGGAAATACAGTGAGATGGGTGCAGTATAGGAGAATGGGGTGAACTTTGGGGCTGAAGAGTCCAAGGCACACCTCAATGCCTGTCACTGGCTGCAGGGTGTGGGTGGGGGTGGAATGGCATGAGCATTACAGGTGACAATCCCAAGTCACACCCCTGATGCCTGTCAGTTCTACAGGGTTGGGCATTATGGCCAGAAACCCTATCGCCCAAGGCATTCATTGGTATTTTCACGCCAAATTTTCAACATGGGTTTTTTGTGACTCCCCACCTCATAAACAGTGGCAATATCAGTTTGTTAGTCGAAAGCTGATTTTTGCACAGCGACTACGCCATTTGGCACCACAGGTGTGAAAACACATTTCGGACAGGATGTGAAAAATGACAGCTGTACTGTTCATGGGAGGTGTAAAAAATGGCAATGTTGAAAATCTGGAGTGAAAATATAAAAAAAAAAAAACTGGTGAAGTCACGAGTGTGCATAGAAACTGCGCAACACACACCCGTAATGTAATTAGTTAGGGGATTTTTTTTACAGCAGGTTGTCAACACGGTCATTTTGGGACCTCCACTCATGAACAGTGTCACTGTGATTTTTCTGTCTGTTCCAAACACTGATTTCCCACAGCAACCACGCATTTCTGCACCGGAAGTGCGAAAACATATTTCGGCCAGGGTGTGAAAAATGACTACTGTACTGTTCATAAGGAGGTGTGGAAAAATGCCAGTGTTGAAAATCTGGACTGACAATATTACAAATTCGTGAACTTACGAGGGTGTGTGGAAACTGTGCAATGCACTCTCGTAACACAGTCATTTTATGGACTTTCGTCGCCAAATTTTCAACATAGCCTTTTTAAGACCTCTGTTCATGAAGATACATAGATACATAGACAGTGTCGGCAGATAAGGGCCTATGGCCCACCCAGTCTGCCCATTTGAGCTTGTAAGTTCAGTTTATGTTTTCCTAGAAGTCTGTTGCCCCTTACCCCTGACCTCCAGAATTCCTTTATGTCTATCCCATGCATTCTTAAATCCTGTGATTGTTTCAGCCCCCACCACTTCCTCTGGCAGGGAGTTCCACTGGTCCACCACCCGTTCTGTGAAGAAATTCTTCCTCACGTTTCCTCTGAAACGTCCTCCCTTCAACTTCATCCCATGCCCTCTAGTCCTGGAACATCTTTTTTTGCTTAAAAATAGTGTATTCCTGCACCCTGTTCCTCCCTGTAAGATACTTGTATGTCTCTGTCATATCCCCTCTCTCCCTCCTGTCCTCCAGGGAGTACATATTCAGTTCCTTCAACCTGTCCTCATAGGACTTGTGATTCAATCCATGTACCATCTTTGTTGCCCTCCTCTGAACCTTCTCCAGCCTGTCTATGTCCTTAAGTAGGTAAGGTCTCCAGAACTGTACACTGTACTCCAGGTGGGGCCTCACTAGTGTTTTGTATAGTGGAATTATGACCTCCCTTTTCCTGCTGGTGATGCCCCTGCCTATGCATACCAGCATCCTATTTGCTTTACCTGCTGCTTTGTCACACTATTTCCCTACCTTGATTCAAGTCATCAGAGATGATAACCCCAAGATCCCTTTCCTGCTTGGTGCATGCTATATCCTCACCCCCCCCAACTGATATACTGTGCCAGGGTTTTTGTGCCCCATATGCATTATCTTGCACTTGTTTGCATTGAATTTCAACTGCCAAACCCTGACCATTCTTCAAGTTTCTGCAGGTCCCTTCTCATTCTGTCTACACCCTCTGGTGTGTCTACTCTGTTACAGAGCTTTGTGTCATCAGCGAACAGTGAAATTCTGCCTTCTAGGTCCTGCGCAATGTCACTAATGAAGATGTTGAATAGGACCGGTCCCAGCACTGATCCCTGTGGTACCTTACTAGTTACTCTACCCTCTGTGGAGTGACAGCCATCTACCACCACCTTCTGTGTCCTGCTGCCCAGCCAGTTACCTACCCACCACACTACTGTCCTGCCCACACCCATATTCCCCAGTTTGTGTAATAGTCTTCTATGTGGCACAGTGTCAAAAGCATCGCTGAAGTCTAGATAAGCCATGTCCACTGCCCTTCCCGATCCACCTCCCTAGTCACCCAGTCAAAAAATTAAATGAGGTTGGTCTGACATGGCCTTCCCCTGGTGAAACCATGCTGCCTTGGGTCCTGTAGTCCATTGACAACAAGATGTTCCACCAATCTCTCCTTCAGTAGTGCTTCCATGATCTTCTCCACTACCGAGGTGAGGCTGACTGGTCTGTAGTTCCGCGTCCTCTTTCTTCCCGCTTTTGTATAAGGGGACTACATCTGCTGTCCTCCAGTCTTTGGGTACCTCCCCTGTTTCCAGTGATCAGCTAAACAGGATAGCCAGAGGTTCAGCCACCACCTCTCTTAGTTTTTTAAGGACCCTGGGGTGCACCCCATCTGGCCCCTTGCTTTATCAACTCTTATTACTTCCAGTTCCTTCAGGACCCTTTCTCATGTAAATGGACTAGTGTCCATTTCTGCACCATTCTCACCCCTTGTACTCCCTTCAGACCCATTACCCTCCTCTTCCTCAGTAAAGACTGAGCAGAAATACCTGTTCAATATGTCAGCTTTACTGTTGTCATCCTCCAGGTGGCCCCCATCCTCCCCCTTCAGTCTCACTATCCCTCCCTTTGTCTTTCTTTTTTTCACTTATGTCCCCTCTACCCACTTATTTTGCAATGTGTTCTTCTGTCTGAGCTTTGGCTTCCCTTACTGACCTCCCTGCCTCCCTTTGCTTCTCCTGGTACTTCTCCCTATCCCCTTCTGCCTCTGTCTTTTTGTATTGCCTGAATGCAGTCTTTTAGGCTTTCACTTTGTTTGCTACCTCTTTGGAAAACCATAATGGTCTCCTCTTCCTTTTCCTCTTGCTAACCTGCTTAATGCATAATTCTGTTGCTCTTGTAATCCCCATTTTAAATACTGCCCACTGTTCCTCAACCCCTGATTCTTGCCCCATTCCCCTTAATGCCTCTTTCAAGTATCTCTCTATTTTCCCAAAGTCTGCCCCCCTAAAATCCAGGATACATGTTTTTGTGTGGTTTGGTTCTGCTCTTTCTGGGATTTCAACCACAATGACTGGTGGTCACTGTTCCCCAGGTGCTCCCCACTGTTACCCCCATCACACTGTCCCTGTTTGTGAGCACAAGGTCCAGTATTGCCTTCTGCCGAGTTGGTTCCATGACCAGTTGCTTGAGGAAGGCACCCTAAAGACAGTCCAGGATAAATCTGCTCCTAGTTGATGCTGCTGCTGGGATGCTCCAGTCCACGTCTGGAATACTGAAGTCTCCAACCAGTACTAACTCACCCTTGTCTGCCATCCTTTGGATGGCTAGCATCAGCTCCCTATTTGTTTCTTCCTCCTGGGCTGGTGGTCTATAGACCATACCTGTCTGCGGATGGCTGGCCCCATTTTCCTTTCCAGCAACCCACAGTATCTCTCTCCCATTTTGTTCCTCCTGGATCTCTGTGGCCCTTATGTCATTTTTCACATACAGTGCCACTCCTCCTCCTCCTCCTCCCTTCCTACCTGCCCTGTCTCTTCTGGATATGTTGTAGCCAGGTATGGCCATCTCCCAGTCATGGTTACCATTACACCATGTTTCAGTGATGGCCACAATGTCCAGGTCTGACTGCACCATGACAGCCTCCAGATCTTCCATCTTGTTGCTAAGGCTCCTGGCATTGGCACACATGGATTTCCATGATTTGACCTCCTAGACTGTTTCACTGTTCTACTCCAGTCCCTTCCTTGGTTGTTCTTTATCCCTGGTTCTCCTTGCTGTCTGCCCTTCTGCTGAATTTTGCCCCTTTTCTGCCTATCCACCTATTGGTCACTAATCTCCATCTTTTGCACACAGCTTTGTAGAGATAGCCACTCCTCTGGTTCACTGGTTCCACTGCTAGCTGTGGGGGGTGAGCAAGTAGGTACCCTCCTTGCTGGCCTGCCACCCCCCCCTTTGCTAGTTTAAATGCTTGTCAATGTAGCATTTAAACTTATCATTGAGTGCTTGGATTCCCCTCCAGGATGGATGCAGGCCATCAGGCTTGAACAATCCTCCATCCCTCCAGGTGAGTCCCCAGTCACCAATGAATCCAAACCCTTCTTCACAGCACCAGTTCTTCAACCATGAGTTAAAGTTCCTAGTGCATGCACCCCTATGCTCTTCTTTGCCTCTCGCAGGTAGTACTTCTAAGAAAGTGACAGAAGTAGCTACTTGCTTGAGACCCCTCCCCAATTTCCTAAACTCTTCCTGAACTTCCTTGGCTCCCCATTTGCCAGGTCATTAGTACCTAGGTGGATAATGACATCCAGCTCACTCTACTGTCTTTCCTTCCCAGTGATCCCCAGGATCTTCTTTCCATCCCTCCATGCTGTGGCACCTGGTAGGCACCTCACCTCCCTGTCCTCCCCCCTCCTGTGTTCCTAGCTGTATCCCTCTTATGATGGAGTCCCCCATCAGGATTCACTTCCTCCTCCTCCTCTGGGGTCCACTGCTCTCCCCGCTGAGGTCACCTCTTTGGCTAACCTCCACATCCTTTCCTTCCACTTCTCTGGGTACCTCTATTTGGTTGTCCCCATTTGCCAGTGTGGCATATGAGTTCTTGAGTGGAATAGGATCTGGGATGTGCCTCTGCCTGACCACTCTTACCCTCCCTGATCCCACTGTCATCCAAGTGCTCCTCATTCTCAGCATCCTTTGAGGCAGTTGCATTGGACTGGGTGGTCCCTGGATAGGGGTGATGGTACTCCTGACCCAGTTCACTTCCACTCTGAGTCTGGCTATCTCATCCCACAGTCCAGAGAGATGCATGCAGATAGGGCAGCACCTCAGTGTCCAGAAGGTCTGCCTGAATATGGTTACCCCACAGCCATTGCATTGCACCACTCCCCACATTATACTGCAATTATATTGCTATTCCACTACTTGTCTGTTACTGAAGCTCACATAGTTCCCTTTTTATTAATTTACTGTCCTAAAAATCCTGCCACTGATCCTCAGATACTTTTCTTTTAAAAAAAAGAAAATAAACCAATAAATAAATAAATGAGTCAAAACACTTGTCATGCTGAGGGTGGGCTTCTTCCCCCTTATGCTCCTCCTACTCCACACCCCTTACTATCCCCTGTGTTTAGCTCTTGTCAATCAGATTTAACACGGCATATAGTGTCACTAAAAGCTCACAATCTAAGTTTAAAAGAAAAATAGCAATTGCCAGTTACTGTAAAGCACCAAATTGAATGTTTCCTTATCCTTCTGGCTTCTTCTGAGAAAACAAAACTCACTTGCTACCTCAACTCTAACTAAGCCCCACCTCCAGTTATCACATAGCTGAGGTCAGAGGCCAGACAAATAACACCCCTCACCCAAACTACAGGGCAAGTCAGACAAGCCAAGACTACATTTGCAGCAATTAAAGACAGCAAAGAAATACACCACCACTACATTTTAAATTGTCAACAGCTCAAAAACAATTCTAAGTAAAGACAGCAAAGAAATTACACTAAAAGCCCACAATCTAAGTTTAAAAGAAAAATAGCAATTACCAGTTACTGTAAAGCACTGAATTGAATATGTTGCCTTCCCCGTCTGGCTTTTTCTGAGAAAACAAAACTCACTTGCTACCTCAACTCTGACTAAGCCCCACCTCCAATTATCATGTAGCTGAGGTCAGAGGCCAGGCAATTAACACCCCTCACCCAAACTACAAGGCAAGTCAGACAAGCCAAGACTAAATTTGCAGCAATTAAAGACAGCAAAGAAATACACCACCACTATGTTTTAAATTTTTAACAGCCCAAAAACAATTCTAAGTAAAGACAGCAAAGAAATTACACTGTCACTAAAAGCAGACAATCTAAGTTTAAAAGAAAAATAGCAATTACCAGTTACTGTAAAGCACTGAATTGAATATGTTTCCTTATCCTTCTGGCTTTTTCTGAGAAAACAAAACTCACTTGCTACCTCAAGTCTGACTAAACCCCACCTCCAGTAATCACGTAGCTGAGGTCAGAGGCCAGACAATTAACACCTCTCACCCAAACTACAGGGAAGTGTCACTGTGATTTTCTTAATCTGTCCCAAACATTGATTTCACACACCAACTGCGCCATTGTGCACTACATGCGCAAAAATGCATTTTGGGTGAGTTGTGAAAAACAACAGCTATACTGCTCATAAGGAGGTGTGGTAAAATGGCAATGCTGAAAATCGGGAGTGAAAATATAAAAAATTCATGTAGTTACGAGCATGCATAGGAACTGCACAACACATACTAGTAAAACATTCATTTTTGGGAATTTTGTCACCAAATATTCAACATAGGGTTTTGGGGGGCCTACTTCATGAATTGTGACACTGTTGTTTTGTTATTCAGTCCCAAAAGGTGGTTCTGCACAGTGACCGTGAAATCACTTTTTGAGACCGAGTAACAAAATGACAGTGACTGAGTTCATGAGGTGAGGCCCCAAGGACTCTATGTTGAAAATTTGGTGAAAAAATTCCCCAAAATGGCGAGATATGCACCAAAGCTGAAAAAAGAAACCATTACTTGCCATAGTAATCTTGTTTCTTCTAAGGGAATCTTACTGTATTCTGACAATTGCAGTATGGTCTCACCTTAGGACTGCCCTGGAGCCGGAATGGTTAATAGAACCTATGCCAATGATGGAATGTTAGGCTCGAGCTTGGTTTTCAAATCACTGTCCCTGGCTGCACTTCCTGCAACCGTCAGATTCTTACGAAGCATGCAGAAGCTAAAAACTCTAAGCTTACTTACTATAACTAAATACCCCTAAGAGGGTAAGAAAAAATATACCCAAATAACAAAGGCATCACTAAGACTCAACTCAACAGATGCCCAACAAATTAATAGGTACCCACAGGTTTCCAACATAACAATCAGCAGTGTGCAGGGTCCTGAAGGTCCTAGCAGGGGAGGAAGGGTGGGATCTCAGAATGCAATAAGATTCCCTTAGAAGAAACAAGAAACCCCAGGAAATTTATTCTCACAATTACAGACTACCCAAGCAGAGCCTTTGGAGGCTGGCAGAGGACCTATTTAGGAAACAAGATCTGCAAAACTGCTGTGCCAAACCTGGCATCACTCCTGGCTTGTGTGTCCAGACAATAGTGCTTAGTGAATGTATGGACCATTTTCTAGGTAGCTGCTTTACAGATTTCCAGCAGAGGGATATCTCTTGAAGCTGCTATAGATGCAGTTGTCCCATTGGTAGAGTGGACCCTGAACCCTTGAGGGGACCGTTTACCCACCTTGCTATAACAGAACTGAATACATACCACAATCCAGCTAGCTATGGACCTTTTTGTGGCAGGTTTGTCTTTCCCAGCTTCCCCATAAATCAAGAAAAGTTGTGTCTTATCCTTGCAATGACTTTTTGTATGCTCCAGGTAGTAGCTGATACCCCTTTTAACATCCAAACTATGCAGCCTACATTCTCCTGAAGTAGAATGACCAGTAAAGAAGACTGGAAGTGTGATGGACTGATTAATATGAAAATCTGAAACCACCTTTGGAAGGAATTTATTATTAGTCCTAAGGACCACCTTATCCCTATGGAATGCCACATAATCATGTTCCATGTACAAAGCCTGGAGTTCACTGATCCTTCTGGCAGAGGTAATGGCAACCAAAAACACAGTCTTCCAAGTCACATACTTAAGATCAACTGTTGCCATAGGTTCGAAAGGTGGCTGCATGAGCTATTCAATGAAAATATTGAGATCCCTTACTGGAGTGGTAGTTCTCTGGGGGGGGGGTGCAAATGCATTAATCTTTTAAAGAATCTCCTAAACACTGGATTAGAGGCCAGGGATGATGACTTACCTGCTACCAAGTAAGCTGAAACTGTGGCCAAATGCACCTTCAGTGTGGAAGGCAATAAGCCTTGAGAATGCAGGTGAGTAAGGTAGTCCAGAACTACAGGCAGTCCTGCCTGGTTGTGGTTCAGCTTTCTATTCTGGCACCAGACAGAAAATCTTTTCCATTTGGAAGAAAAATCTTTCTGGTAGAAAGTTTCCTAGAAACCCTGAGGACCTCCACAACACTCTCTGAGAGCTGTAGATTGGCATAATCTAGGTCCTCAAGAGTCAGACCTTTAGTCTGACAGACTGAGGGTTCGGGTACAGGATCCTGTCCTGGGATGAGGTCAGTAGGTTGTGTCTCGTGGGAAGGCTGACCGGTGTGGCTATTGACATGTCCATTACCATGGAGTACCAAGGTTGCCTGGCCCAATCTGGAACAATTAGGATCATTGTGGCAGGCTGGGATCTGAGCTTGATCAGAACCCTTAGTAATAATGGGAATGGAGGAAAGGCATACAGAAATTTCCCCAACCAATCCAGGACTAGGGCATCCAGCGGCACTGACCCTGACACTGGTGGTCTGCAACAATATCTTGGTAGCTGGTGGTTTTCTGGTGAGGCAAAGAGATCTATCTGTGGAGTCATCCACCTTTTGAATACTACTTGTAATATCTGACTGTTTAGGGACCATTCGTGGTGACCCTGATGTATTCTGCTTAGTGCATCTGTCAGAACATTGTCCTTCCCTGGCAGATGAACAGCTGATAACAAGATATTTAGTTAGTAGGCCAGGGTCCATATTGACATAGCCTCTGTGCACAGAGGAGTGGATCTTGTGCCTCCCTGTTTGTTGATATAGTACACTGTGGTAGTGTTGTCCGTCTGGACCTATACCACCTGCCCTCGAAGCATGATGGCAAATGCCTGCAGCACTAAGAAGACTGCCCTGAGTTGAAGCAGGGACTCTTGCCTGGACCATGAACCATGGATGGTATGCTCCTCTAAGTGTGCTCCCCAACCTAGGAGGGATGCATTCATGGTAAGTACCCTGGAGTGTTGTACCTGCAGGAAGGGAACTCCTTGCCTGAGGTTCTCTTCTGCTAGCCACCACTGCAGAGCCTGTACAAGTGTTTTGGTCTCTGGAATCAGCTTTGACAGGAAATCTTTCTTTTGGAGCCAGTACTGCTTCAAATGACACTAAATATATCTAATCTGAAACCTTGCTCCTAGCACTGTAGCTGTTGATGCTGCCATATGGCCCAGCAGCTGTATAAAGTGTCTGGCTGGCCTGAGAGTGCCAGGCTGGAAGGAGCTTGCCAATGGTACCAAGTTGCTTGCCCTTTCCTGTGGAAGGAAAGCTTTTCCTTCCAGCGAATTCAATTAAGCCCCTATAAACTCTAGGAGCTGCACTGGTTGCAGCACTGACTTTTTTGATTTACTAAGAACCCCAGAGAATGCAGAAGATCCTGTGCAAGTGTGAGGGACTGTTTGGTCTGGTGAGGATTTTTCCCTACCAGTAACCAATCATCTAAGTAGGAAAATATTGCCACTCCTATTTTTAGATGTGCCACTACCGCAGCCAAGCATTTTGTGAACACCCTTGGAGCAGAAGTGAGGCCAAAAGACATTGTCCTGAACTGGTAATGGCCTGAGGGCAGTTTGAACCTGAGACATTTTGTGTGACTGCCTTATTGGGATGTGGAAATAAGCATCCTTGAGATCTAGGGATGCAAACCACTCCCCTTGCTTTAAAATGGGCAGAATTGTAGCCAGAGTGACCATTTTGAATTTTGGTTTCAGTAAATGCTTGTTCAGACACCTGAGATGTATGAGTTGCCACTTCCCTGTTTTCTTGATAGTGATAAAATACCTTGAATAGAGACCTTCCCCCTCTGTTGTGGGAAACTGGCTCTATTGCCCCTAAAAAAAGTAGGTTTAATACCTCATTCTCCAGCAACAGGTTTTCTGCTGGGGAAGAGGGTCAAAAAACTCTTGCCCTCATCCTTGGTTTTAATTTGAAGTTGAGGGACAGGCCTTGGCCCACCACTTCCAGGACCCACTTGTCTGCAGTGCTGGATTACCATTCCTAAAGGTAGTGGGCCAACCTGCCTCCTACTAGTACTGGGAAGGCAACCCATGCAGACTCTGCAGGGGGTCTGCTTGGGTTGTGAAGCTGGCTGAGTGCTAGGGGCTATCCGGTTACCACCCCTTCTGCCCCTGCCTCTGAAGTAGTCCCTCTGGTGCTGGTACTGCTGATACTGAGGAAAAACTTGGGGCTGAAAGAATGACCTATAGGGCCTACCTCTGGCACCTCTGGCATGTTACTTATGGGGTGTAGAGGACTTCTCTTTTGCAGCAGCACTTTGCTAAGTTGTCTTGTAATCATCCATTTTTTCATGTAAGCCTCTGTCTGCTGACCAAACAGAGATATAGGCTCACAAGGAAAGTCCATTGCTTTGGACTGAGTGTCCTGTGTCAGGTTAGTTGTCCTAAGCCATGCAAACCTTTGCAAAGATATAGAAGAGGCCACCTGCCTGGGAGCAGTATCATTAGTGTCTACTGCCATTCTAAATTGCACCTTAATGCCCCTATACCCCTTTTTGCAGCTTCCTCCAAATCCACTGCCATGGGAGCTGGCACTGATTTTGTGATCTCCAAAACAGTGTTCCACCAAGTTCTTTGATACCTTGCAACATAGGCCATATAGAAGCCTGCCTTATTGCAAGAGAAGAGCCAAGACACTGCTTTGTGGTGATGGAATCCATCCTTCTGGAGTCTTTTTCAGGAGGATGTGAAGATAAAGGAATCCTAGCCTTATCACAGGTTGCAGCCTGTACCACTCCTTCATGGCTAGGGTGGCCAAATAAAAATTCTGCCCCACCCTTAGCTACCCAGTACTTCTTATCCACCTTTTTTTCCAGGGGTGGAATGGAAGTGGGTGTATGCTGTACTTTCAATACTTGCTTCTTTAAGCACTTGTAGAGGGGCAACAGGACTCTTTTTGAAGTCGGCACATCCATCATTTCGTTGTAATCTTGCTCCTCCTCCTCATCAGTAGATTCCTGAGTGGGAAGGTCCAAAGACAGAGGCACCTGTCTAATAAATTGAAAATGGGATGTATAATCCTCAGTTCCCTTATCAGGGGAATCAGGTCTGTGAGGATCCAGGGAAAGATCTGGTTCAATAGGCTCCCCATAGTCATCCCCGTCATAATCATCATCGCCAAAACAATCCTCTGTTCCAGCATCCCTTTCAAGTTCCCCTGAACCGGGAACTGAAGCAGGAATTGCAGGCACCAACCGTGGTCTCTTCTCAACCGGAACCAGGTTAGTCTGTAGGGATTTAATACTACAAATCGCGTTTGCTATCTCCTCGGCAGTTGGAACCGATGCCTTCAGTTGCAGTTCAACCGCTCAGTGCTTTTCTTTCTTCTTTCTTTTGCTGGAATGAGCCAGGTCAGCGGCTGGTTCAGCAGGTCTTTTTCTTGTAGTTGAGGAGTCACCCTTGTCAGAGGGCTGGTCCCCTGGTTCCTTATGAGTGTCTGCTACCGGTTCAGTGGCTTTCTCAGACATTTTCTCCTGCAGTCGTTTAAGTCGCCTATCCAGCATCAACTGACAGAAATTTTTACAAATCTCACAATCCTCCTCGAGGTGGTCAAACCCCAAAAAACTAACACAAACTAAATGAGGATCTGCTTTAGCGAACGGTTCCCCACACTCTGAACAATGCTGGAAACCTGTGGGGCCTGTTCATTTCTTAGGCTCTGACATTTATCGGTTGGTTAGAACTGAAATAACCAAGAATTACTCCAGTTAAAAGAGTCAAAAACTAATTTAAACTGAATCGCCTTACTGGACAATAAAAGTGCTTAATTAAAACAAATATAAACCAAATAAAGGCTCAGTTCCCTCCCAGTTAGGGAGAACCAGAAAGGGACAGAGAAAACTTACTAATTTGACACTATCTAACTAAATCTACCTGTGAACCAAGGACAGTGCTTCAAAAATCGAATAAAATAACAAAGACTAAAATTTTACCCGAGAAATAAACTTCTTCAAATGAAGTGAAGGAGAGCTCTCCGGAGACATCTTACTGAGGCAAGCAGAGTAAAGAATCTGACGGTTGCAGGAAGTGCAACCAGGGACAGTGATTTCAAGACCAAGCTTGAGCCTAACATTCCATCATTAGCATTTGTTCTAGCAACCATTTAGGCTCCGAGGCAGTCCTATGGTGAGACCATATTGCAATTGTCAGGATACAGTAAGATTTCCTGGGGTTTGAACCCCATTTATGCCATTATACAGCTTACCGGCATTTCTTCAGTTTGCGGTTGGCTTTGAAGAGTGCAGACATGTTCCCGGTCCACCCAAGATCATTGTGCTGGGCTCCGGAGGTAAGTATGGGGTTGGGGGGTTGGGAGATGGGTGCAGGTTAGATAGGGGGGCAAGGACAGTCAAAGAGGGACCTTTTTTTTTTTTTACAGGTGTGTTTTTTTTCTTATTCAGGAAGATGACGTGGGACTTTTGCCATGCTGGGTTGGGCTCCCAATGTAGCAGCTGTAAGTTTATTTTTTGGGTGGGTAGTGGAGCCGACGGGGGACTGGGCACCCTGTCAGCCATACCGACTTTTGCCACGCGGGGTAGGCTCCCAGCGTGGCACCTAGAAGTCTGTTTTTTTGGGGGGGTATAGTGGAGCTGATGGGGGATTAGGCACCCCCATCAGCTATACGGACTTTTGCCATGCTGGGGTGGGCTCCCAATGTGGCACCTGGAAGTCTGCTTGGGGGCAGTGGAGCTGACGGGGATTGGGCACTCCGTCAGTCATACAGTGTGCAGGGCTGGAGGGGAGCACATAAGCATGCTGGGGTGGGCTCCCAGAGTGCTACGTAGGTGTAGGTGGGGACGAACTGTCTATGACAGTTCAGATGCAGTGCTGATGTGTAGGCAATTTGCATACTGCCGATGGCAGTATGCAAATTGCCTACATGTTACCACCACTGACTGTGGCAGTGTTTTCCTCAGACCTGTACGCCATTGCATCTGAATGGCTGTCATAGGTAACTCGGACATTCATTGGCATGGTGCAGCCACACCTGCAAAAAGGAGCAGGGCATTGGAAGTGAGGGAGGCACACGTATGAAAACTTGTATGGTGGCACTATGTTTCTTGCATGTGCATGCAAGCAAACATAAAAACTGGCCAGATCACCCCCTGAAAACAGGCACTTGTGCCTAGTGGGCCTTACCCGGTTACCAAAGACTAAAATAAAAAAAAAAGTTTGGCTAGGGGGAGATATACCATTCCTCTAGTATCAGTGGCAGGAGACAGAGGGGGTTGGCAGTCCTGATCTCTAGGCATACTCCCTTTAAACCCAAAAGGACCTAGTCAGACCCAGATGGAAGACTAGTACTAGTTCAAGGCACCATCAGTGACCAGGAGGTGACACTGGTGGATGTCTGCTTCACCCCGGGGACTGGCAGTACCACATCTCCGGCAACTGCTTGACAACATTGTACAGATGACGGTTGGGGTGCTCCTGTTGGCTGGAGACTTTAACTTTTCTCCAGACCCACATCGGGACTTGTCCAAATCCTCTCCTCCTAGACATATATCTGCACACAAAATTCCTCAAGAAATTTATTGAGGAGGTGGGATGGGAAGATACCTGGAGTTACTTGCACCTGCACAACCATAACTATTTCCACTACTCTGTGGTCCACCAATCCTACTCCTGTATTGATCAGTGTTACACCCAGGGAGGGATAATGAAGCTGAATATAATGGACAGTGGGTGGGTGGGCAGAAATGCAGGGATACTGAACCAATACTTCTGCTCAATATTCACAAAAGAGGAGGGGGGAGGTGCCTAATCCAATTAACAGAAGCACTCTGGATGGGGGGGAGGTCGATCCCAGTCCTTTCACAGAAGTAAGGGTTCTGAAAGAACTCCTAAAACTGAAGGTGGACAAAGCAATGGGGCCTGATGGAATTCACCCCAGAATTCTAAAAAAATTAAGGGGAGAACTAGTGACACCACTGACTACCCTTTTTAACAAATCATGGGAGGATGATGTGGTACCTGAGGACTGGAGGAAGGTGGATGTGATTCCCCTTCATAAAAGTGGGAGCAAGACAGAGGCAGGAAACTACAGACCTGTCAGTTTACCCTCTGTGATAGGGAAAGTGATGGAATTTTTATTTTTATTTTATTTAGTTTTTGTTGACCGGGTAAGTGCACTAGACAAATCCTGCCTATTTTCAGGCACGACCCGAGGGAGGGGGATACAGATGAATGCCACCTGACCTTGAACCAGATTAAGCTGTTAGTGGTATTTTTAGTGAATGAGGGAAATTTGGCCAGGACACTGGGGAAATTCCCCTATTCTTTTCAATAAGTGCCATGGGATCTTAAACATCCACCTGTACTACCACCAATCCAGGCAGATGGGACCTCGGTTTAACATCTCATCCAAAAGACGGCACCTCAGAAGTGCAGCACCCCTCTCATGCTGCACTACAGTGGCAGTACTGGAATATTAACCCAAGTGCCAGATGTGGGAACTGAACACACAGCCCTCTGATCTCCCAGCCTCAGAGGTGAGTGTGCTAACTACTGAGCCACTGACACTGACATTTTATGTGCACTATCACTTCTGAAAGAAAGAATTGTTGAGTACCTAGAGGCCAGTGGGGCACGGGACCCAAGGTAGCATGGGTTCACAGCGGGAAGGTCATATCAGAAGAGTCTAATTGATTTATTTGACTGGGTGACCAAAGTAGTAGATCAGGGAGGGGCTATGGACATGGCCTACCTAGACTTTAACAAGACATTTAACACAGTCCCACACAAAAGCTTAATAATCAAATTAACCAGCTTGGGAGTGGGTCCCAGGGTGGTAGCCTGGGTAAAATATTAGCTAGACAACAGGACACAGAAGGTAACTGTAAATGGAGTCCACTCTGAAGAAAGAGGGGTTACTAGTGGGGTACCGCAGGGTTCAGTACTGGGTCCAGTAATTTTTAATGTCTTTATAAGTGACATTGCAGAGGGACTGGAAGGAAAAGTATGTTTCTTTGCAGATGACACAAAGATCTGCAACAGCGTTGATACACAAGGAGGCATGTTTCTATGATGTGGCAGCTCTTCAGTGTGTCCCCAACTCACTTTGTTTCGGCATATAATTCAAAACTTCATATGAAGTTTTTTTTATGTAATTATCATCTTTATTGTTTCCTTGACAAAAAACAACATACATAACAGTAACAGTAGTGGTCGACATGTGGCACATATACTGTTGTTATATAATATCGTGACTTTGAGGGTGGTTAGTGCAGGTTCAGTCAGTTATGCATTTTGTGACAGTGTTACTTTACAGAGCATTTTATGAGGCCCAAAGTATCAAGTGAAGCAGCCTTCCACAAAGTCATATACCAGCTCACCCACGCCCCCATTCTTGCCTATGCTGACCCTACCAAGACCTATGTGCTACATACGGATGATAGTCTGCAGGGACTAGGAGCTGTGCTGTATCAAGACCATGAGGATGGTTTAAGACCAGTAGCTTTCACCAGTAGGAGTTTGATCCCATCAGACTGAAACTATCCTGTGCACAAGCTGGAGTTCCTTACCCTAAAATGGGCCATTGTTGACCAGTTTCATGAGTACCTCTATGGGGCAAAGATATTGGTGAAGACCGACAATAACCCATTGACCAATGTACAGACTTCAGCTAAGTTAGATGCCACTGGGCACCGGTGGCTTTCTGCCTTATCAAACTATGATTATGCTGTCATATGCAGACAGGGACTAAACATGCCCTGTCCTGAAGGCCCGCTTCAAAGAGTGATTGGGTCAGGCTGTCTGAACCTGACATACGAGCATTGTGCCAAAAGTTTGACAGAGATGAACAGATGTCTGCGGACATTGTGGACAGTTTAGTAGACTGCTTGGGCCCTCCTGACACCTGCATACCGGCTGCCTATTGCAATTTCTCTGCTCTAGATATTAGTGCACTACCTCGATTTGACAATGACAGCATTCACTGGGCTAAATCCCAAGATCCTATGATTCAGCCAGCACTTGATGCCCTGAGTGCAGGGAAAGATGTATCTAAGTTGCGTTCCCCTGACTTGCGAACTGCCCTATTGTTTAAAGAAGGCCCCAGGTTGAAGTTACTCAATCAGTTGTCATATAGAGAAACAGTGGATCATAGTGGTCAAGTAGACAAGTAGCACTTGGTCCTGCCCATGGCCTTTAAACACTTGGTACTGAGGTCCCTCCACAGTCACATGGGGTACCTCGGTAATGACAGGACTCTCAACCTGGTACAATCTCTGTTCTACTGGCCCAAGATGAGGGCTGATGTTGAGCACCATGTAAAGACCTGTAGTCAAGCCCCTAGAATTCTGCGGCCGCAGAATTTTGCTCAGAACTTGCAATCTACCGCAGAACTTCTGTGGTGTCGCAGAATTCACTCTTCTTGGTGATTTTTTATTAATATTTCTGTTTATACATAGAATCTGGTTTCCTTCCCCTCTTTTTATATCCAAAAACCCCCCCCTATATGTTCAGAATGTGATGTTATCATTGCTATAACATCATATATTAGCTAATGAAATGGCTGCATTCTGCCACAGAAATGAACAGTCACTTATCTACCACAGCTTCCACTGCCAGAGATGGTGGCAGAGCACATCATGCATGGTGATATTTGCTCAACCTGCACTATGGCCTAATACAATTTTCAGTCTTACATTGTTGCACTAGGGCCAACTTAAACAAAACCTTGTCAATAGCATCGACCTGCTAAGTCCATACCTCACTCTGTACAAACCTATTTGTGCCTTTAAGGTATAGAGATGCTATCTCAAATGAATAACTGGTAAAATGAATGCAACTGTCTAAATTTTTAAGAAAAATAAAGTAATTATGCCCAGAAAAGTGAAATATAATAATGTGTAGACCTGTTGAAAGAATAGACCTGTTAAATAAATAATTGCACTGTAAGCATTTTGCCAGGGTTATTGATTACATATTGTCATTAGTTGATAGAATCACCCAAAAGTTACTGAGAAATGTGTGCAGGGACAGCTGTTGGGCCAGAGGGTAGCATGCTGTGTTTCTGTGCCAACAACTCAGGTACAGAGATTAGCTCTCGGAGCTGGCTGTGCAGCACAAGGATTGGTGGAACACATCACTGCACGGAGCCTGGGAAGGTATGGTGCAGTGTTCTGTCACATGGTGGACACATTGTGATGGGCAGGAGAGCTGTATCTCACAATCGGTTCACATGCATGTCATGGCCTGATGGTGTTACGCAGTGTGTCAGGGAGAGCAGGTTGACATGAAAAATGAGTTTTGCAATAACTCCTTTATTCCATTTCCAATGGGACCAGTATGAATGAGGATGCAAGTTCATGGAAATTAAAAAATATATATATACACACACACACACACACACACATATATATATATATATACAGTATCTCTGTCTCTCTCACCACACACATACGTTTGTATGTATATTACAGACTGCATATAAATATATAAGTGATACACAGTGGAAACCTCAAGAGTGGTGTAGAAAGCACATACAAATATATAAGTGATAGACAGTGGAAACCTCATTAGAGTGGTAGATAGCATGCATATAGAAATACCTTATTTAACACATAAGATCCCCTCTGCATATGTCATTTATGCAACAGGCTAGGACGTTAAGGGAGAGACATTTGTTTTGCTTTTTTAGGAATAAAGTTATTTTTATAAATCTATTATTTTTTTAACTAGTGTTACTGTGCTTTCCACCATCCTGATTGCTATAACCACTGCCATAAAAGTGAAGTCAGGATGACAAGCAGACACTGTGATGTGGTAGTTTGTTAGTGCTGCAGAACTTCCGCAGAAATTACAAACCACCGCCGCAGAAGTTCAGTGGCAAAAGGTAGTCTAGCCGCAGAACTTGGTACCACTGTGCCGCAGAAAAGTAGGGGCCCTGCCTGTAGTCATTGCCTTCAAAGAAAAGCCCTGCCTCAGAGGGGTGCCCCCCTTGTCAATATCACTACCAGTACCTCCATGGAACTGGTCTGCATAGATTATTTGTGCTTAGAACCTGATCAATGGAATATTGCCAATGTGTTAGTGGTTACAGATTATTTCACACGGTATGCACAAGCTTTTCCAACTAAAGATCAAAATGCCTCTACCCTGGCCAAGGTGCTAGTGGAAAAATTATTCGTCCACTATGGTGCCCCCCAGTGGATCCACTCTGATCAAGGCAGAGACTTTGAAAGTAGGCTAATCAAATAAATGCTCTCTCTGTGGGGGGTGTGGAAGTCAAGAACCACCCCCTATCACCCACAGGGAGACCCTCAACCAGAACATTTTAACCGCACCCTTCTAGACATGCTGGGCACCCTCCACCCAAAAGACAAGCATAAGTGGAGCTAGCAGATTAGCACCTTGGTACACACGTACAATTACACCAAAAATGATGCTACTGGGTTCTCCCCCTACCGTCTCATGTTTGGGAGGAGGTCCGCCTGCCAGTTGATGTCTGCTTTGGGGTCTCCCTAGATGGGTCCAAGCTGAAAACTACCTGCAGTATGTATAGAAACTGAAAGCTCAATTGAACCATCCATATCAACTGGCCCAGACAATGGCTGCAAAAGAAACCTCACCAACAAAGAGAGGCATGATAAGAAAGTAAAGGCTCAAGAGCTACAGCCCGGACACCGTGTGTTATTACGCAATTTAGGACTACATGGCAAGCACAAAATTGCTAATAGGTGGCACCATCTTCCTCATGTAGTAGTTGGAAAGTTGGATGATCTACCAGTGTACAAGGTACGCCCAGAGAATAACTCCAAAGCTGTTAAGAACATGCACCGTAACCACTTGCTGCCTATCGGCCAAGTTATTATTGAAGCTAAGCCAGCAGACATTGCCTCCCCTGGGCCGGTGACTCATGCTGCTGCAAAAGAGAGACAGAGTCAACCTACCCCAGTGGGTACAGATTTAAGGTTTCCCCCGCAGCAGGCCCAGAATGATAGTGACTGTCAGTCCATCTCTGATGATAATGAGCATGACAATGCCTATTATCCCTCCTATGAAATGAGTCAGCTGTTTTGGGGTAACCCTGTGACTAATTGTGGGGATAAAGCTGAGCCTTCTGGACTGCCTAACCCCCCCAGCTTTGTCCTTTGAGCCAATGCTCCCTAAAAGTGAAGTGCAAAGTATTACGTCTGAGGCTGCGGACTCTGTGTTTTGTGGAACTGTGTGACTTGTCCGAAGAAAGGGCTGATGGTCTGAGTCTCTCTGGTGACATGCCAGAACTTGAAGAACAATATGAGAGTGCTGACAGCCCCGCTTCAGTGCCACAGAGCCTAATTGTGCCAGAATTTTCTCAAAATGAGCCAGCTGGGCCCTCGTCAGAAGATAATGAGCAAAGTGTTGTGGAACCAGAGCCTTCAGAGCAAGGAGCTGACAGTGCTCCCAGTTTGGACATTCCCATCTGTGCAGAGACACCCCTTGCAAGTGATGAAAACTCCAAGACTAGTGCTGAAAGTACAGAGGCTGTGGTTGTCCTCCCCCAACAAAGACTGACCAAGCTGTCAAGCCAGTATAGCGCTTCAGTTATGATTCTCCTGGGAGGCCAGTGGATTTGCCTCTCAATGTGGTTCACAAAGGGGTTTATGTCTCACCAAGCTCACTGCCCAAACTGAGCATGACTGCCAACTCCAGGTTACTTGTTCTTCCCTCTCGCCATGGTGCCCCTTCCCCATCCAGCCCCAAGTTAGCTGATAGGGAAGGGCCTCTTCTTACACTGTTTAATGTACAAGAAGTTATTACATGAATTAGTGTAGTGATGTTTTACATATGTTAATCAAAATGAAACTAGTATTACCTGTATGAAACATGCATAAGTATTGTCAGTACGGACATACAGTAGTATTGTGAAGTATGTTGAAATGTATAGTAATGTGACAAGTTTATGTTAACTGATGTATCAGAAAGTATTGGCATAGCATGCTAATGTCATATATGTCTAGTTAAATTGCATTTTCAATAGTGTGATGGTACAGACTTGATGCGGACACCAAGTTTTCTCCTGGCAGGTAAGGGTATAACCCCTCTACAAATGGGGGTTCCCAAAAAGTCTTTATTGAGCTTGCCTAAATGCTTACTGCCAGGCTGTTGTCCTGCGCTTTTGCAGTTTAAATGTATTGCCAGAGAGTGCCTGTATAGCCTCTGTGTACTGTCTCTTTAAGAGCTGCCTGGATTACAGTCATAATTAATCTGGGAGGGGGCTGAGTGTTTCTATGCTCGAGTCCTGCCCGGGCTGCCAAATAATCACTCCATTCTGGCACTGCTATTAGCGCAGAGGGAGCTCTGTTAGAAGATGTACTTGTTTGCTGATCATTTATTAGAATACCAACAATATTGTTTGTCTAACCTGCCTTCTTTGCAGCATGGACATTTCTGTTTATCTCCACCATCTTGGTCCTGGACTGCTGAAATGGGCCAATCAGTACCTTTGGGGACTCTAAACTGGAGGCTGTTCCAAGGTGCTTTGTGGGAAAAAAATTCTGTAGGAATTGTAGTTTGGGGCTTTTGGCACCTAAATGAGCCTAGAGGGGGAGCCCTTGTTGTGACTGACAAAGGAATCAGCCAACTGAACCTTTTGGGTCCTGGGAAAAGTCTCAGACTACTTGTAGTTTCAGCCAGATCTGAGTTGGGAAGTGAAGGAGTAACAGCTCGAGACAGTCTAGCAGCAATCCTGTGTGGATTCGCACGGGAGAACTGTGTAAGGCTGAGTTTTGGCCTGCCTGTCTGCCTGCTGTCCCTGAGAGGGAAAATAAAGTTGATTCAGACTGAATCTGAGTTGTGAGAATGATTTAAGCCACTGGACTGTGACCAGGCTTAAAGATGAAGAAGACCGAAAATTTGCTGAATGCGATCAGCCTGTCAGGATTTCCAGTCACCTCTGAACTCCCAGTTTGTGCAGACTCTGTAATTGCGACTGGATAGCAATTTGCCTGGTACAGTAGAATTTCTTACATGTAAATGTGCTGTGTTCTGTTAGTCGGTCGTGATTTGGTTCCCCACTGTGTGCTGAATTGTGTTCTGCTTGCTGGAGGCTGCATCCAGCTCCCACGGACTGAATCCATATTCATCTCCATTGGGCCTGGGTTTTGCCATACTGGCCCAGCCAGACTACCCACTGCACAGAGAAAGTCATCGATGAGAGACCTGCCTGGGGATCAGCCCCCTGCTCATGCTTTGAACAGGAATGACACCTCAGTGATTCGTGTGGGCCCTGCTTCTCCTGGCACTCCAGTTCAACAACCTGCTGTCTCGATTTTGTCCTGCCTGTGTCCTCTATTGGGTATTGTGAGTAAACATCAGGGTAGCTCCCTGCAACAACAGCTAAATCTAAAGTTTTGTCACCTGATTGCTTTGTTGTCTTTTTTGTCGTGAACTGAGCCCTCCGGCTCCGGATTACAAATAGTGTGGGTTGTGCATGTTGCTTTCTCCCATCACTGGGCCCCAACCAGCTGCGACGCCGACCTACCTAGGGCAACGTTCCTGGCTAGCCCACCATTTTCTTACCTGGGTACCCAGAGTGTGTGATTGTGTAGGGACTCTAAAGTGCATGCATAACTGCCTGACTGATAGAGCATTTAAGCAAATCAACCTGATTATACCCATCCCTTGTTCAAGTCTCCAGAATAAATTAGATCTAACCCTTTTTGCATTTATTCTGACTGTGGTCCAGTTTGTGCCAAAAGTACTGTACTGTTGCTATTTGCTGTGCATAACCTTGTTTTACAGGGGTTCTCCAGGGTCAAGCTAGAGAAACCAGCCCTGGTGGTAAGTGCAAGCAGTGTGGGTAATTGCATGGTGTATAAGGGTCATTGTGAAAGTGATTATTGTATATTGTTCAGGCCACTAGAAGGGAAAGAGGGGGGTTACAGTGTTCTGGAGGGCTGTGCCCAGGTTAGCTTGACCACTAACAACCCTGACCTCCGGGTGGAGGCACCTGTTTCAGTACCCAGGCCCCTTAACCTGCAACTAGCCACGCAGGCAGTGGTAGTAGCCCTTGGGATCGCGCCACCTAGGGGTTACAAAGACATGACATGGTGTGTGTTAGACACTTTAACATATGGCTAGGAGGCATAGTGGGGCATGAGGCCACTGGCTGTGTGCATCCAGCCTCCTAGACATGTGTTAAAGTGCATAACACACAACCTGGACTGGCTTATTGTGCTTATGAAATGGGCATCTACATTTTAGATGCATATAGAAATTAAAATTATTAGGATTAAATAAAAAAGTGATTTGTTTTCACCTTATTGTAAATAAAATAGTTCTTCTGCCTGGATGTGTGTATTTTTTACTTGAATTTTGTCCTACTGTGGTCCCCATTATTGGCATTGCTTCCCTCAGACAGATGGACACACACGTGGTGTGGTAGTAACTGTGTGCTGTAAGAAGGGAGCACCTGAAGGCACAGAAATAAAGGAGGATGGTATTTCTTTTTTCCTTGAAATAATACAGGTTTCTTTGGGGGGCACTTGAGGAAAGCGAGCGTATGATGCAGCGTGGCTGCAAGTGTGTTGAAATAAATAGAGCTGCATGGGAGCACCTGTGCTGCTGTAAAAAAAATTAGAATTGAACAGCAGAAGTTAGAAAAGTGATGTGTGTTTGTGTTGGGGGGGATTCATAGTTTGCATGGTGCCTGTAGCTTATGAGTCAGCCAGGTGACTGAACAGACGGGCCAGCTACGAGATGGGGATTGAGATCGTGGCAGTTTTTCTTTCTTTTTTTTATAAATTTATTATGCTTTTTGCCCCACTGTGGGTGACACGGCACCTCAGCCTGGTCATGGACCCCAGCCTCCACCTCCACATTAGACCTCAGGCCCCTCGGATACCCTCTGGCTTGCCCCCCAGGGTGGGGTGCGACACTAAGTCTTTAGACAGTGCCACACAATGGGACTAGGTCTGAGGGTCGGTCCTGGAGGCTGATGAAGGTCAGGGCAGGCTTCATCAAGGCTCGTTCGCAGGAGTGATTTTGGTGTGTTGTACATGGGGGGTGGGAACATGCAATGACGACTGGCACATGTCCTGCCCCTCCAAGTCACATCCTAATGCCGATGGCTGTGATACCTCTAGCCTCTGCCAGGGGTCCTTTTAAGCATCGGACATTCACCCTGCCCTCCCCCGGAGAAGGAGAGCAGTCCCTGGGATGCTCAATCCTTCTCCTCCCGGCTGGTCCTTTGACAACTTGGGTCCGTTGTGCAAAATCACCTTTCAGCTAATGAACTGGTAGTGTCACTGTTCATGCACTAGGGTCACAAAAAGACCATGTTGAAAACTTGGAGTGAAAATATCAAGAAATATCCTGGACGTTAGGGTTTCTGACCAAAACGTCCTACCCTGTAGGGACTGACAGGCATCAGGGGAGTGATTTGGGATTATCGACAGTAATGTTCACGCCATTCCAACCCCAACCCACCCTACAGCCAGTGACAGGCATCGAGGAGTGTCTTGGTCTCTTCGGCCCCAAAGTTAACCCTATTCTCCTATACTGCACCCATGTCAGTGTATTTCCTTATGGAATGGAGTGAGTGTAAAGCCCAAACACCCCAAGGAATACCTCGACACTTTTTGGTGTCTGCACAGTAGGGTGGGGTGAAGTGGCATGACCGTTATGGCCGATGATCCAAAAGCACACCCCAGTGACTGTCAGCCTCTGCAGGGAGGGGTGGGGTTGTCATCGGTTCCATACTTCACAGCCATTCCTATTATGCACCTCTCTAACTCCTGCACTACCAATGCCAATGCCAGCAAGACAACATTCGGCATTAACAGATGTGAGTTTAATACATGTGGCTCAGTGTGTTTAAATACTGATCATTACTAGAAACTAAATGTGCCCCAGCTCCCTTCTTTCTAGCATATAGGGAAAAACTGTAGTATGATGGAAAGATATTTATAATGAAGGGTTTTCATTTTTTGTAGCATTATTATTAGATATAATGGCAATATAATTCACAGTTAGGAGTAATGTAGTTTACCCTATGCAAACAATTTATTTCCAAAATGGCAGTATGGAGAGGTTTTCACATTAGAGCTTTTCCATTCCCCACTATTTTTAACCCTTAATGCATTTCATAGTACTTATACGCTTCTCATCTGAATTTAGGATTTATGCATAGCATAGGTCGAGCAGAGCTCCATATGTTTTTGTATGAAAAAGCATTAAGGCTTCAAATAGTGGATAATGGAAAAGCTCTGTTGTGAAAAGATAACTTTACTGCTATTTTGGAAATAAAATATTTGCACTGCTTGCAATACATAACCTGTTGTGAATTTTGATAGAGCACTGTAGGATCAGTATTTGCAATGTCATGAAATAATATGGGGATGGGGGATGGTGGAGGGGTGAGGTACCACTAGACTATCAGGGAAAGTGGGAAAGTGTTTTTTTTTTTTTTTTTTACAGAGGGTGATCGGAGGCCAGTGCATATCCAATATTGCACCTGCTGTACTCAGTTTTCTGCATTCCAGTAGACTCGCACTCAACTGAGCTATAATTTATAAGGACAACTGCCAGGATGGGTAATGGGTAGAGGGTGGACAGCATGTAGAGGAAGGGAGTGGGAGTGATCATTGAGATAGTACAGGGATGAGGAAATAGGGAACAGTGGAAGGGTGACGTACCACTAGAGTGCCAGGGAAGGTTTTTTGTTTTTTTTTTTTAAAGAAGGGCGATCATAGAAACATAGAAACATAGAATTTGACGGCAGATAAGGACCGCTTGGCCCACCTAGTCTGCCCATTTTCCTACCTAACAGATAAGCTGCAGATCCTAGTTAATCAACAGCTTATTTCCTCTTACCCACCCCTAGGACTGCCTTATGCCTGTCCCATGCATTCTTGAAGTCCCCCACTGTTCTTGACTCCACGACCTCCTCAGGGAGATCAGAGGCCAGTCCAAGTTTTGTGCAGTCTTTTGTTTCCCCAGGACTATAGCCATATATTTATTTAGTTTTTGTTGACTGGGTAAGTGCACTAAATAACAACATTGTCTATTTTCAGGCACAACCCAGGAGAGTTACAGACAAAAACAGTACATTATAACTGGGGAGTTCCAGACAGCATACAGCACAGAAAACAGTGGGGTACATGATAAACACATGGAATATAATGAATATATACAGAGAGTACAAGGGATTCAACAAGCAATCATCACTGTAATGAAAAAAAAATAATAACATGTAAGTACAGAGGGCACCATGAAACAGAGAGTGGGAAGAATTATCCAGAAAGACTAATAGGGGAGTCAAAGTTAAGTGACCAGCAACTTGATTCTAAGAACAGTGTGCTGGGATAGGGGAATCCTAGAAGTGCTAGTGAGGCCTCAGGGAAAGACAAGAACCAGGTCAGTACTACTCCATATAGTTTAGGGGCAAGAGCATTTGTCCTTGATTTGTACTGTAGGTGTCTTTTGAGGCCAGTTTTAGAAATATGGTGGGACTGCACATGCTTCAGTTCCTTAGGGAGAGAGTTCCAGAGTTTTGGTCCAGATACCGCAAAGGCATACTAGCACATCCTAGTGTTGCATTTGGGGATATCCAGTAGAGACTTGTCCATCGAGAGCAGGAAGTAGATCAATAAGGAAGGTTTGAACCAGCAAGCGATATACTCAGCACTACCCATTTAAACGAATAATATATATTTTTATATCTGGTAGGATAATTTATAAGGACCACTGCCGGGATGGGTAATGGGTGAGGGTTCTATTTCAATCGATGGTCTTATTCATGAGTCGCGATTCCTTAAGCTCATTTGTATCTACAGTACTTTTTACAAAGGCGAGCACTTCCTGTCAGTCCCATCACTGATTGTGCTTACCTGACAACAACTTTTAAAATGTGAGGAGATAATAGAAGATGCTAAACTCTCAGCTTTTTGTGCGGAATTCATTTCCTCTATACAGTGTATTGGATAATGACTTGCTGGGGTGGGTGTACAGGTGGGGGCTAGACAGCAGGCAGAGTGAGAGAGGGAGTGGGAGGGATAGTTTATAAGGACAATTTATCAGGGTAATATATAAGGACTGATGCACAGGTCTATGAGTTTACATGCATTGATATGGATAGTTAGGCTGTCTATAACAGCCAAGTGAATGTGCCAAATTTATAACATTTCACTTCCAGTAGAATTTGAAGAATTTCTGAAATGCTGCATAAATATGCAGAATTCTATCAAAATTAACTCTGAAATTGAGAAATAGATTTATTTTTTTAACTGAAGATAAGTAATCAAAAGTGGCATGAACAGAGAATTGTGGGGAATAATCTCTGAAGCACTCTCCATTCATGACATCATAGGTTGTGTACACCTGATAGGTGTTGTGTACACCTGATAGGTTGCCTGATGCACATGTAACTTGAAGAAAGTCCATCCCCCACCTGAGAGGGGGGTCTGCTCTCCTAAGGTCAGTTCTTATGTGCATCAAAAACAGGTTGCAAGTACACCCTAGAGCTCCAGTGTGTTTCTTGTGAAGAACAAATATTTAGTATAAAGAAAAACTTCATTACTAAGGTAAGAAGACACCTGGCTAAGCCATTTATTAATATCCTACAACAAAGATCAAACAAGACCACAACAGTATGTTTCTGCAGATTTGCAACTGTTTAAAATTGCAAAACTTGTAGTCTTAAAAATGTTAGCACTGCGGCTTCTACCAGCATCGGTTGTCTAGGAAAATGTTAGCTGAGAAAGTGCCAGCACAGTATTCAAATTACGAACATTATCGCATTTTGCAACTACAAAGATTCTTAGCTACCTGAATACCCCTGCTAGCAATGTCAGGAACTAAAATAATATCTTTACCACATAATTGAACACAGAATCTTTGCAGTGATTTACATGAGATAATATAATAAATAATCCACCTGGTTCTTAAGTTGTATTAATCATCAACAAGAATCTGGTGACCCTGCTAGCCCCACTAACTTGTAAAAAGGGTACTCTCAAACTTACCCAGAAAAGCTCCCTTGCACTGGAAAATGTTTAAAATTCCTGAGCTGGATTCAGACTTTGCAGGAGTTCAGTGGCACTAAATCAAAGCACTCGCAACCACCTTGTGCTATTTTCTAAACAAAAACAGTCCCACAGATAAAAGGAAGTTCTATAGACCAAAATGGAGCCATCCAAATGTTTTTTTTATGGCCCCAGTTTCTCAAACAATTCCTATCAGAATGACCCCCTCCCCCTTTTTTCCAGTTTGCAAATCTCCTGCTACATGAGAGCTGCAAGTTGATTGGCTCTCAGCTCTCACGAGATTTCAGCCACCATCTTAGATGAGAATAAACAAACTAGATTTGACTAAATCCAACATATTTTGCAGGAGAGAATAGAGCTAGCAATTACTACAGCTTCTCAAAGCAAAGTCCCCTAACTTACTGACCATGAGAGAGAACTGAAGAAACATGTTTTACAGAACAAAAAATGCTTCTGCCCCAAACAGTAGACTATTACAATAGCAGCCAGCAGTGCAGATATCCCTCACTCATTTTACCACAACCAAGGCAAGTTTTAGCTAAAGCAGCCTGCCCCTCCCCCCCAAAGTGGCATGCCTACTTTATCCCAGAAATAACCAAGGCATACAAAAAGGGCCAAAAATGATACACAGCACTGTTCTGTATCAGGTGAACATACAAGGAGGTTTGATTAAAATAACTATTTTGAAAATAGTGAACTTAAATAGTCATTTCTTTCACTAATAATCAGTTGTTTTTTCTCTCTTAAAGGCACAATCACATATTAATTAAGGAGCTGCTACTATGCACTGTGTGTGACAAAAGTAATACATACCAATGTGAATGCATGACTTGGCCCTATTAATTTAATGAAAAAAGGCCTGAACAAGATAATTTATCACATTTTTGAAATTTAAGGGAGGCTAGGCCGGCCCGCCGGCGCAGCGGTGGGATTTCCGCTTGTGACGCCGGCGACCCAGGTTCGGGAACGGACTCGGGTCACTGGGGGGCCAGCCGGGGGGAGAAGGATAGAGCGTCCTATGGACTGCTCTCCTTCTCCGGGGGGAGGGATGGGGAAGTGCTCGGGGTCTGTGCGACTCCTGGTGGAGACCAGGTGCAACGACTACCGACCTCAACAAGTGTGTATCGGGAGGCGGGGCGGCGCTCCACATCATTACGTCCCGCCTCCCGGAAAAAGGAAAAAGGGGAGAATGCCACGGGGCCCTTGATGAAGCCGGTCACAGCTTCAATTAGCCCCCTCAGGCCAGCCCTCCGACCTAGTCCGACGCCTGCGGCATGTGTCCCCAGTGCCGCAGCCCCACCGTGGGGGGTAAGCCACGGGGTATCAGAAGGGTGCGAGGCTGATGTGGGGGGGTGGAAGCGTGACCAGCAGAAGGTACCGGGCTACCGGCGGCAGGGGTATAAAAGAATAAATAGAAAAAAAGAAATTTAAGGGAGGCTAAATTTAAAGGATGCTAAAATACTAAATAATGTGCCATAGTTCACCATTACAAGCATAGAAGCACCTGAAGTGCTCACTCAAGACATCACTACACAACAGTCTCTGAAGCAATGTCTCAGTCCCTCTGTGTCTCATCTCAAAATGACATGTTCTCTAGACCTTTTTATGACACATTATGTATTTTAAACTCACCACCTTCTTCTATCAAAAGGTAGAGGAAACTCCTCTATCATCTACCTGACCAAAACACCATAAACAAGTAGGTCTCATGAGGAGGAAGAGCATTGAGAAACTAACCTAACTTGCCTATCCAGATCGGCAGCCACAAGAAAGAATATTATGAGACTTTGCTGCTGTGATCTCGGAAAAGCTCTCCACTCATACCTTACCCATGCAGGTTTAAGGGTGTAGGTGGCTGCCAGACAGGAAATTGACTGAGAGTCACTGCTGCCATCTTGCAGAGAGTGTAACTATGCTCATAAATGTTCAGCCAGCACAGAACACATTTGTTAAAAGCACCAACCGATCTGCAACAGCAGACCACAATGCAAATAATTAAATGTAAAGGCAATGATTTGCAAATCAATTAACAATGGGGAAAATACATTGGGGGCAGCACCATTACCACAGCTGAGGGCAAGGCAGCATAACACTGAGCCCCTCACTCACTCTAATCACATTTAAAGGGACAGTGCACACTTTAATGAACAAGCTCAGCAATAGCCTGCACAGTGCAGAACATTATTGATTACTGTGCAGGGGAAGAATAAGAAAAAAACCCTGTCACGGTACCTTCTCAGCTTACTGCAGGGCCAAAACAAAGAGACGCAGCTGAATCAAGGTTGCAGCATACCCTACATCTCAAGCATATTTAACCAAATCTAGAGGCAATGGTAAGACTCATAATATTTCAGTATAAGCCATACATACAACAATTATAGGACAATTGTCATTAAATACAGGATGCTATCAAGATCCAGCATTCTGGTTATCAGTTTGTGTTTATATCACTAGAATATACCAGGCAAAAAGTACAGAAAACTAATGCATGATGTATAGCTTCTGAGTATATCACAACATCGGTTTACAAGGCTATTAAGTAGAAAAGTGCAAGTTACAAGTAAGGAGACTGACCACCTGGAAGCCCCTGCTAGCGGTTCCAGGAGCAAACCACCATAAAGTATACACTGGGTCTTATAATGTAAGGAAATTAACTACCTGGATATACCTGCTAGTGGTTCCAGGAGCAAACGTCCATAAAGTATCCACTGGGCCTTATAATATAAGGAAAATGACTACCTGGATACTCCTGCAAGCGGTTCCAGGTGTAAACATCCATAAAGTGTCCACTGGGCCTTACAATGTAAGGAGATATGACACCCTGGATACCCCTGGTAGTGGTTCCAGGTGCAAACATCCATAAAGTATCCACTGGGCCTTATAATGTAAGGAGATTTGACACCCTGGATACCTCTGCTAGTGGTTCCAGGTGCAAATGTCCACAAAGTATCCACTGGGCCTTATAATATAAGGAGATTGACTAACTGGATACTCCTGCTAGTGATTATAGGAGCAAACGCTTCCAAAAAAAAAAACCTCATCAAATGACCTATACAAGGAGAGCAAGGCAAATATCAACCTGGCACCCCTTATCTGAGGGGCAAAACAGTTGAATCTAGCCATCGTGGAGATCCCACGATAAGTACTGCCTATGTCCCCAGTACACTGAAATACAGCAACATTTCAACTCCACCAAGCACAAACAGGAGTCAAACAGACTGTTCGGTTAAGGTCTAGAAAGATACCTCAAGGGAAAAGAGAATAAGATACCAAAGACCAGTCAAACAGATACACTTATCTGACAGCTAGAAAAACATACTGTTCTCAGTCCTTTCAAGACAGGACGTGGGCAATTACAACTACAGGCTACACTACTACAGGCAGCCATACCCACACACACACACACACACACACACACACACACAAAAATACATCAGATATCGAGCTAGAAGGGTTCCCAAGCAAGGTAGAGGAAACTATTCCCCCTGCAGAGCCCAGTTGGAACAACAACTACTATTGCTACAAGCAATACCAAAACATTCCAGTCGGTGGTCAACTACTACTCTTCATGCAAGCATGGGAGCAAACCACACAAGACAGGTGGGTCCTACAAGTAATAAGACTAGGATGTGAGATACAACTTTCTCGCATACCAACAAAGAACATTCTAGTCCTATTTCCTGTGCCAAAAAAACACGTTACCCCAACACAAGTCCAACCAGTACCGGCAGACTTACTGCACAACAAGACCATAGGCAGGGTAACACAACAGGGAAAAGGAGGATCCTCCAGATTTGACAAGGTACCCAAAAAGGGGACCAGAGAGCTATGCCCATTCTGGACCTTAACAATTCTGTACAATTCAAACCCTAGAAATGGAAACAGTCGGGTCCACCCTCACATTTATAAGCTCAGCAGATTACCTAACTTCACTACATTTGTAGGACACATACTGTACATCACACTACTAATTCTGTGAATTTCACATACTGGGAAAACTATACCAATACAAGTGTTACCATTCAACCTACCATCAACCCCAAGTGTGTTCATGATGGTACAAGAGTTAAGGGCATACAAGTAATACCCTATTGAATGACCGGCTGATCAAGACCAGAACAGAACAGCAGTCCTTTCAGAACAAATGTAGTAGTACACTGCCTACAAAATCACAGTTGTGTAATAACCTATCAGAAAGCTACCCATCATCCCCAGCCAGTCTATAGATAGTCTAGGCTCACTGACTGACACAAATCCGGGTCTCAGCAACCCATTAAATGCCCAAGTCCACTCAATTATTGCACAGACTACACAATTACAGAAACACAGAAATCCAGAACTTCAAGCAGTTTCACAAGTACTGGGAGTAATGTCATCATTGATAGACATAGTCCCATGGGTCAAGTACAACATGAGACCTCTCGTACCATTCTTGAGCAAACAGGGTCCAGTGCATGACATAGGCTTGGCAAAGACATTAATGCTTTCCCCTCCCTGATGGCACTAGCATCTGCCAGACGTGGAGGTGAACTACAGGCACACTCATGCAGACCAGTGCAGACCGTGTAGCCTAGTGGTTAAAGCACTAAGCTGTAAACTGAAATTCCCTTTACCTTTCCTAACATTATACACTGACAGAATATCCCTTAGACCTATAATGTCATTCTGACCAATATTATCATTGACAGTCCACATCAACCAAACTATTAAAATATCTGCAGAACCCCCTCAGGGGAAAATGCAAAATAACCCTCAGCTTAAAATACAGGGTATGAAAAGGATACTTAGTACATTCCCATCAAGGAAAGAGGAAATATACAAACAGACTGTTTGTAATACTACATAGAAAAAGAAAACCAGCTTCAAAATCTTTTATTGCCATGTGCCTTAAAACAGCAATCATGAAACCATACAGAGTGAATAACTTGACTGCACCAAGAGATCTGAAGGCTCATTCTACCAGAGCAGTTACAACTTCCTGGGCAGAGAAAAATGGGAATACTGCAGAGGAAATCTTTAGCAGCATGTAAGGACTAGTTACAAGACAACACCCACCCTTGCAGAGGATTACTGCTTTTTAATGACCCATGATGTCATGAATGGGGAGTGCCTCAGAGATTATCCCCCACAATGATATTTTACTCACCTGGTAAAGGTAAATGTGGGGGAGTATATCCCTGAGGCACTCCACATCCCGCCCAACAGACATGTGAAAGACTCTACAAGTTTTCATACATTGTATGAATGTATGATACTCACTATTACAAATTAACAGGTTTGGACATCACCGACGTCTATATGTATAGTGTAATAACAAAATAAAGTTACACAACAATTGTCTACCACTAAGTGGTCACTACATATCTACACTCATTAACAGCAAAAGGTACTGACAGATTATTGTTACAGATACAGCTTTGGAATACATTGAACTGACCTTAGGAGAGCAGACCCCCCCCCCCTCTCAGGTGGGGGATAGACTTTCTTCAAGTTACATATGCATCAAGCTACCTATCAGGTGTACACAACCCATGATGTCATGAATGTGGAGTGCCTCAGAGATATATTCCCCCACAATCACCTTTACCAGGTGAGTAAACTACCATTAGTATTGGTAGGGTAACCTAAACTACCAGTACAGTTTCCATAACCCTAATTACATAATACATGGACTATTTTTGAGCAGTTTAAAGTTACAGAAAGATCAGGCACACGGAAGGCACCCACTTAGAAAAAAAGCTTTTGATTACCAGTCACTGGGTTGAGTGTGACAAATTCAGGGATTTGCAGCTTCAAAAGTAGTAGCAAGTCTGCGTACCTGTACATTACATTTTAAGAATCTGTCTTAAAACACTCATACTCAGACAGAGATGCTAAGTAACAACATTTATAAAACATATACGTGCCTCAAAAAACAAGTTTATTCAGAGTTTTCACTGTGGACAAACACATTGTGGTGCACTCTAATCTGCTCATTTCAATTTTATTTACTGGTCCTGTAGTTCTTACATTACTAGATCAGAAGACATCATGATTTCATTTTGCATTCAGTAGCATAAACGTTGAAAAAAGTTGCCATGAACAGCATTAATTTACAACACAAGTCTTTTTATACCAGTGATATTCAGTGAAGCATCTTACTGTGTATCCTATGTTTTAGCTGAGCAATTCTGCATAAAAATGAAAATTGAAGATTTTAGGCTTCCATCTCTGGTAGGAACTTTGAATGTAACAGAGTATTAAATAATCGCAGTTGGAAGCTTTATGTAGAAAAAGCCCGCCCCCAGCCCATATACAGTACACTGCAAGAAGATGGCAGGCAGTTGGTGTTCAGTTTTATAGCATGTGCTATGGTAGCATCTGAGTACAAACAAGCATTTGTCAATGCCGAATGTTGTCGCGCTGGCACTGGCTTTGGTAGTTCAGTGCGGAAAAACATTTTGGACAGGATGTGAAAAAATGATAGCTGTACAGTTCATAAGGAGTTGTAAAAAAATGCCTGTGTTGAAAATGTGGCGTGTAAATATAGCAAATTTGCGAAGTTAGAAGGGTGTGTGGGAAATGTGCAACGCACCCTTGTAACACAATCATTTTATGGACGTTCGGCACCAAATTCTCAACATAGGCATTTTAGCACCTCTGCTCATGTACAGTGTCACTGTAATTTCCTCACACTGTCCCAAAAAGTGATTTTGCACAACAGCCGTGCTATTCTGCGCCAGAAATGCGAAAACACATTTTGGGCAGGATATGTGAAATGACAGCTGTTGTGTTCATCAAGAGGTGTGGAAAAATGCCAATGGTGAAAATCCAGAGTGAAAATATTTCAAATGCATGATGTTACGAGCATGCGTGCAATCTGCCAACGCAACGCTCGTAACACAGTCATGTTATGGAGTATCGCCATCAGATTTTCAACATAGGCATTTTAGGATGTCTGCTCATGAACTGTGTCACTGTCATTTTCATAATCTGGCCCAAACACTCATTTCCCACAGCGACCGCGCTATTGTGCGCCGGAAGTGCGGAAACACATTTCGGGCAGGATGTGGAAAATGACAGCTGTACTGTTCACAAGGAGGTGCACAAAAATGTCAGTGTTGAAAATCTGGCATGAAAATATTGTGAATTCGTGAAGTTACAAGCCTGCGTAGCAACTGTGCAATGCACACTCATAAAACAGTAATTTTTTGAATTTTTTTCCACCAAATTTGCAACATAGGCTTTTTGTGAGGCCACCTCAGAACACTGGCACTGTTGTTTCATTAATCAGTCCCAAAAGGCGATTCCACGAGTGACTGTGAAATCACCTTTCGAGGCGATTAACACCATGACAGTGATAAATTCATGAGGAGGGGTCCCAAAACCCCATGTTGAAAAGTTGGTGCCAAATTCCAAAATGCCTGAGATATGCATTAAAGTTAGAAAACCCTATTCATTCCATTATACAGCTGCCGGGCATTTCCCTCAGTTCGTGGTCAGCTTTGAAGGGTGCAGACGTGTTCCCGGTCCACCGAAGATCATCGCGCCAAGCTCCAGAGGTAAGTATGGGGTGAGGGTGTGTGTGTGTGGGGAGGCAGGGTGCACAGTGGGTGGGTGCGGGTTGTGGGAGGGGAGCCAGGGAGACCGCCGAGGGACCGGTTCCTTCCTTACAGGGAAAAAAATAGACATCGGGGGACCGTTTTCATTTTTAATAGGTGCTTTGTCATGCTGGGGTGGGCTCCCAGTGTGCCACCTGAGTGAGTGTGTGTGTGTGTGTGGGTGGGTGATTTAGCCAACAGGGGATTGGGCACCCCCGTCGGCAAATAAGGAAAGGAGGGGAGCCACAGGAGCCGAGGGGGATTGGGCACCCCCTCAGCAAGCAAAAAATGGAAGAGGGACCACGCTATGCCAATGGGGAGTGGGCTCCCCTGTCAGCAAAATTCAAGGGGAGGGAGGGATACATGCTGATGGGGATTAGCACCCCAGTCAGCAAAAGAGAAACTGTTGGGATGCATGATGCTGAGGGGGATTGGCACCTCTCAGCAATCAAAAAGGGAAAGCATGATGTCGAGATTGGGCACCCCCATCGGCACACAATAACAGCATGTTGACAGGCAACAGCGGCAGTCACTGCCACCATGTTGCCTGCACGTAGGGGGAGGAGTGTTGAGGTCACACTGCATGAAAGCTTCGCTCTCATTGCAGCGGGCCTTTTCTCAGATGTCGTCGCCTCATTAGCCAGGCAGGGTGTCGGCCCCTGCTGCTGGCTGATTGGGGAATGCAGGACGCACCTACTGGTGCATGCCCTGCATTCACCCGACAGTGACCGCGCCTCCAAATCTGCACTACCACAAGATGCCAGCTCCGCAAGCGTGCCAACATAAAAATTAGCTGTATATGACTCAAAGTAGGGAAGTAATGTGTTTTCGAGTTCCTGGACCCCTGTGTGATGTTTTTGTATGCCAAAACATTATTGTACATGGTTAGGGCTCATTATATATAGAATTCAGTGGCTGCTCAAATGTTGCTGTGCATATTCTAAAAGCTGTGCACATTCTAAAAGTTATTGTGCACGTTCTACAATAAATATTCATTACTTCTGCATTAATATTCATCAGGCCCACGCTATCCACCACCGGATTAGATGAAACCAACCTGTTCAGATGAGAAATCTAAACAAACATGGCGGCGGCGCTTAGTGAGCACTTCACAGGTGCAATTTGGATGCGGAGAGCCCTAGTGGGCTTTGTGTTAAGAAAACTGCAACTATTTAAGGTTTTTTTTTTTTTTGTAAAATAAATTACGTCCTGCCATGAATGTTTCCATGCTCAGCACTGAAACAGGACTGCTGCGAGGATCGTGACCTGAGTTGCCGGACGATGAACACAAGGTAGTAAACCTTGTGAAAAAAAAAACAGTTTAGAAATACAACTTCTCTTTTAAATCTCTGGGGGGAGCCAAATAGTATAAAAAATAAAGTATGGGCACCCAAACACAACTCGCCCTGTGTTTCCATCTTGCTCTCGAGGTTCATACACTGGTATCTCAACCCCTCAATGGAAACACAGGCTCATTGTGTATGGGCACCCATACTTTATTCCTTATTTTAAAAGCCCACTGTAAGTGTTTTCTATGTACAATGCATTGCATAACTTCCTTTAAAGTTACAAGTGCATTTTTTGATAAGTTCAGCAGCTGGTTACTGTTTAGTGACAAAGCATTTAAATAAAAAGCTGTGGAACGTTACAGAAGGCAATAAAATTAAAGGAAAATGGTACAAAACCCAGTCTCCTGCCCCGACAAGGTTTACCTTCCAGTTTAGCTTTGTAAAGTACACGCGGCATTTTTCTCGCACCGCAAGGTATTTTATTTTAACTCTGAAAAGTCTGCGACCCAGAAGTATGGCGGATGCGAGGGGGGCTCCATTAACTATAAAGGTACGGTGCCACAGCACTCGCTTCAATACAAAATGTAACACCGCACCTTTACAGTTAATGGAGCCTTCATGACCACCATAATTCCAGTTCACAGACTTTCCAGAGTTAAAATAAAATACCTTGCGGTGCAAGAAAAATGCCGCTTGTACTTTAAACATAGAAACAGAGAAATTGTCAGCAGGTAAGGACTGTCAGTCCCATCCAGTCTGCCCGTAGGCCCTAAACATAGTATGTGGCCACTGGCCCTATGTGATCGATGGCTTTTTACCACTTCCTCCCCCTCCCAAACTTCCCTTGTGCCTGTCCCAGACATGCTTAAACCCTCCAATGTGCTTGCCTCCACTACCTCCTGTGGAAGACTATTCCAAGCATTGACTACCCTTTCTGTGTAGAAAAACTTCCTCATATTACCTTTTAATCTACCCCGCTCCAATTTCATATTGTGCCCCCTTGTTCTAGTACTTTTTCTGCATTGAAAAGGTCCCCCACATGCACCTTGCTTATGCCCTTGAGGTATTTGAAAGTTTCAATCATGTCCCCCGCTGTCTCCTCTCCCTCTCCTCCAGTGAGTACATCTTGAGGTCCCTTAGTCTCTCCTCACATGTTCTGTGGTACAAGCCCTGCACCATCTTTGTTGCTGTTCTCTGGATAGTATCCACCTTATGAACATATGAATGTGCCAGCAGAAACAGACCACCTGGTCTATCTAAGTCTGCTTGAGTGTGCAGTCAACACTCCTAGTTTGCAGCTGTCCCACCCCCCTACGTCATCCCACTGCCACTCTCCACCTCCCCCACTCTCACTCTCCCCTGTTCCCTGTCCCATGCCCTTTTGAAGCTGTTCACAGATTTACATGATACCATCCATTCTGTTAGGGTGTTCCATTTTGCTACCACCCTCTCTTTTAAATAGTGTCTCTTCATTTCCTTCCTAAATCTCCTCCCCCTCTATTCTTAGTCCATGCCCCTGGTGTCCCTCCCCCTTCTTAACTTAAAGACCCCATCTGCCCCATCCTTATTGATTCCCCTCAGATACTTGAATGTCTCTATCATGCCCCCCCCTTGTTCCTTCTGTCCTCCAGGGTGTACATATTCAGGTCTCCCAGCCTGCTCTCATAGTCTCTCCCCTCCATTCCACATATCATCTTTGTTGCCCTCCTCTGCACCCCCTCCAGCAGCCTGATATCATGCTTTAGGTATAGCCTCAAAAACTGCACACAATACTCTAAGTGTGGCCTTATCAGCAACCTGTAGAGAAGCAAAATCACCTCTCTTTGCCTGGACGAAAAAACCCTCGCTATGCACCCCAACATTTTGTTCACTTTTGCAGCCACTCTCCTGCACTGGGCAGTGTTGTTTATGGTTCCTGTTATCATTACCCCTAGGTTCTTCTCCTCCTCCTCAGTGATCCCCAGCTTAACCCCACCCAGCCAGTATTCTCTCCTTGGGTTCTTCACCCCAAAGTGCATAACCTTACACTTCTTTGCATTGAACCCCAGCTGCCACCTCTCTGACCACTTATCTAGCTTCCCTAGGTTCCCCTGCAGCTACTTCCATCCCTCCTCTCCATCCACCACTGTTCCCATTTTGGTGTCATCAGCAAACAGACTTACCTTGCTCACCACCCCATGTTCAGTGTCTGATATGAAGAGCCCAAACAAGACTGACCCTAACACAGAACCCTGTGGCACCCCACTCATCACTGGCCTTGGAGTTGAGAGCTCCTCTCTTACCACCACCTGTTGCAGCCTGCCACTCAACCAGCTTGTAATCCAGTTCATCATTTTTGCCCCTACCCCTACACCAGTCAGCTTCCCCCCAGCCAGTCATGAGGCACCGAATCAAAGGCCTTGCTGAAGTCCAAGTAAAAACATCCACCGCATGACCCTTATCCAGCTCACCTGTCAACCAGTCATAATATTGTATGAGGTTGGTTTGACAAGACTTCCCTGAAACAAACCCATGCTGCCTCACATCCTGGAGGCCATTGTCCTCCAGGTACGACCTTATATATGTCCTTGTACAGGTGTGGCCTCCAGAACTGCACACAGTACTCCAGGTGAGACCTTACTAATATTTTATACAATGGCAACACCACCTCCTGCTAGTGATACCCCTGCCTATGCACCCCAGCATGCCACTGGCCCTACCTGCCTCCTTTGTGCACTGCTGTGATACCTTAAGGTCATCAGCAACGATAATCCCTAGGTTCCTTTCCTCTTTGGTGACAGTCCACTCCCCCCCAAACCTGTAGCTCTCCCCAGGGTTTTACAAAGTTAAACTGGAGGGTAAGCCTTGCCGGGACAGGAGACTAGGATTTGTACCATTTTCCTTTAAGATGCAAGAAAGCCATGCAAAATACAGTATCAACAGTGAAAGCTATTTTTGAGTAAAAGGAGCGCCTTTTCATATAAAAAATGTTTACCAATAAATAGAGGAAGAGTTTTGAGCTACTAATTTTGCTAAACTTACTGTACTTACTGATTGCTGATTTTTGTCACTATATAGTGTCCGGCAGGTGACACTAACCTGAAACCAGTAGAACATATTGAGGTGGAATCCACCCTCTACTCAGTTCTCACCCCTTCCCCACCAAATGTAATAGTTTCTTTAGAACACAAAGTTAAAGAGAGCACAAGAACACTGAAGGCACCACCTAAGTGTAATGCCCCCCCCATATATGGGGGCTCACCTTGTGGCCCAGTTCTCCCATTTCTGCTCCCACTGTGGAGTGCCTCCCAAATGCCTGCTGGTTCCCCCAGTGTTTTTCCCCAACTTCACCACCACGGCCCAGGTCCAGGAATGGTCCTAAAGGTTCCCATGTGGCCCCTTGCATAATTTCTGCCCTCTGTGGGCTTTGGGAACACTGGCCAGTGAGCTCACATATGTGCATAAGTGCACCCAACTCCCGACTGCGATTCGCAGCCAAGGAATGATTTCCCAGTGGTTCCGGCCCCACCTGGGGCTGACTGAGGACCATTGACCATAACGGGACTATGGAGAGCCCTTTTCATTTTGCAAATAAGGAGCACTGAACAGCAATAAACAACTGGGCTCCAGACTCATGAATATTAAAGAGAGCCCTTGGGAGTACATAAATATCAATAAGGGTGTCTGTCTGCTGCAAGGGACTGCATACTTTAATAGCAGCGACAGATGCAAGGGTGAAAATGCAGCACTGCAATGGACACTAAAGGGACTTGCATTTAAGGAGAAAATAACTTAAATAAAATAAATATACAGGCTGCAACAGATCTTAACACTGAAACTCAGAAACTTCCTGTCCGCTGCCTGGAGGCACTTGATTACGGCAGCAGTGACAGGCTAAAGACTGAGCTACAATTTTCATTCTGGGCAGTGATCTTCAGGGCACAAAAGCAGCTGTTGAACTGTGGGGCAAGTGGGCAAATAAAGTAAATCTCTTGGCTGCACCAGGACTTTATATTTGGGACTGTGTTAAATCTGTAACGGGACTGTGTGTTAGCAGCTATTTTAGTGCAGCAACAGCCAATCAGAAAGCCAGGATTTTGGCCAGGATTTGTGGGACTTTTGCCTGGGACTCATGGGACATTGCAAAGTGCTTATGGGGGAAACTGCAGGGACCTAATTTCAGGCACCAAAACAGGAAGCCTATTGTGCATCAAGAAAGGCTAATGAATATTCATTTTGTGGCCTGACAAGCATGATCAGCCAGTTAATGTGGGAGCAACCAATGGCCTCAGCGGAATTTCTCCAGGTAGTGCCTGTTGGGCCTGTAACCACATCTGTATGTCCAGTTGGGAGCTGCAAACTCCAGAGAGTGCCACAAGGGACTGTGTGCATCTGTGAGCCTGAGAGCACTACTAAGAACTCTTTTACTACCAACTAATGTGCAGTGAGCCTAGCAAGCTACAGAAATCAATTGCTTCCAAGTAATGTGTGTCTAATTCTGGAAAAGATCTACCATGCCAGCTTTGCCAACAAGTAAAGTCTGCTAAATAAAGTGTAGTGAACCATGCTTCAAGCTCAGTCAAGAGGCGAGTTGTTTTGAATGGTAGTGAGCTGTGGCTCAAGTTCATTTCTAGCAAAAGTGTCTCTAGTGGTGAAAGTCAAGTTTTTAATGTGCCTACTGTTGTGCAGAAGGTGGATCTAAGCTCCTAGTTGTTTTTACAAGGACTGTGGTAGCCTGGGTCACCCTGGTTTCAGGGAAGCCACCCATGCCGAAAAAGACTATGTCATGTGATTCTCTTTGGGAGCCATTACCAGGATTCTAGTTGCACACCCTGTGCAGGAGTGTGGGTGTTTGCCCCTAAAATCATGGGAATGCACCATGGTTCTAAAGTTCTAGCCAACTGGAAAAGGGTCTAAGTCTGCCATGTGGGGCACATGGAAAAGCAACTGTGAATATTCATTGCACCTTCTAAAAATTAAGAATGTGCTGAATGCAACATGTTCACTAGATTAGGTCTGGGACACAGCCTGGTAGTGTGCCACCTTAGCACTGCCATATGCATTTCCGCGGTGGGGGGGATAGCCTAGATGTGGAGTTGAAATGTGCCAGCCCCTGTCCCAGCCTAGTCTATCCAGTGATTCCAGCTCAGAGAGGGGCACTGCGGCGAGAAGCAAAGAGAGTTGTTCTCCATCTGCAAATGCTGCACCATTCTGCAGTTAGTTTCTGGTTCCTGGCTGTAAGCTTTTGTCAATTTCCTTGTTCCCAGAGCCTAAAGTTTTGCCTGATGTAATCACCTTAATTCTTTGGCTACAATATGATTATGGCTAGCTGATTGTAACTACCAACTGTAAGTAATGTAGGATCCTTGCCCTGCATCCAAGGAGAGGATATGTACGTAGTTAAAGTGTTTTTATGGACTGGGTCATCCGGCCATGGATACAGTTACTTGGGTGTCACCAGTGTGTTGCATATGTTAATCTGCTTGCTTTTTTGAAGGGCTTCAACTAGCCAGCAACATACAGCTGCTCTGAACATCAGGTCTGCACCTTGAGAACTTTAGTTACTGGGTACCCAGGTTACAAATGTAGAATTGCTGGGTTCTAATGTCATTCTGGGGACTGGTGCCAGTGTGGGTGTTTCTAATTGTATTAACTTTCTAATTGCAGCTAGCCAGACAGATAGCCAGGAGTTTGACTACCTCAGAGGTTGGTGGGTGCTTCTGTGATTGATACTCAAAGGTAAAGTGAAAACTGTTAATGATCACAGCAGTTGTTTTGAACTAAACCAATCAAACCAATGTAAATAGCTGAACCTCTCTTCCAATTCACCCATCCTAGTGCTTCCCCATGTAAATAAATTGTTTGATATTTTTGCATAGTCCTGTCTCATGAGCATATTATTATAAAGATCTTATAATTTCAAAATGCTTTAGTGTGGGGAAATGTTATTGGGTCATGCTTGGGGTGGCATCTTGGTAATGTGGGTGGGTACAGCATCCCAGAGGGTTGTACCAGGTCAAAGCTAGCCTACTGAAAAGGTATACTCTGGGTGGAGGCACTGCACAATATGGAATCTTGGGAACGTACCAGTTTAACGTTAAAGTTAGGAACCCAGGCTCCTCAACTTTGGTCTGGCCAGGCAAAGCAGGGGTAGTAACCCTTTGTATAATGGCATCAGAGTCACATAGAAGAAAGCTTTTAATTACGGCCACTAAGTGACTGAGTGAGACAAATTCAGGGACTTGCAGCTTCAAAAGTAGTATCAAGTCTGTGTAAATTACCACCAATCCTGACCATAAATCAATTTCATCATTAACCTCTCTTTCTTTCCTTTCCTCAAGGCTCCTGCAGGATCCATCTGCCCATGCTGAACCAAGGTCCCCCTTCCAGCTGCAGGAACTGGCTGCCGCAAATGCAACCAAGGCTCCTGCAGGATCCATCTACCCGTGCTGAACCAAGGTGCCCCTCCCAGCTACAGGAACTGGCCACCGCAAATGCAACCAAGGCTCCTGCAGGATCCATCTACCTGTGCTGAACCAAGATCCCCTTCCCAACCACAGGAACCGGTTGCCACAAACACAACCAAGGCTCCTGCAGGATTCATCTGCCCATGCTGAACCAAGGTCTCCCTCTCAGCTACAGGACCAGATGCCACAAACACAACCAAGGCTAGTGCAGGATCTGTCTGTCCATGCTGAACCAAGGTCCCTCTCCCAGCTGCAGGAAGTGGCCACCGCAAATACAACCAAGGCTCCTGCAGGATCTGTCTGCCTGTGCTGAACCAAGGTCCCCCTCCCAGCAACAGGAACCAGCCACCATAAATGCAACCAAGTTACACCCCAGCCAAAGCATTTTTGCTTCTCTGATGGATTTTTCATACTCAGGCACCTTTTTTTCAGGATCTCCTCTGATTGGACTCTTTGGCTCAGCCAGGAATCTCACAGGTTGACAACAGTGAAATAGTGCTCCCTGCTTTAACTTAAGTTGTGAGCACTGTTAATTAAATTTATTTGAGATCAGTGCATTACAGCTCTTTTGTTTGTAATTTTTTACATTTAATCTTTGTGAAAACTGGATTAGGCATCCAAACTCCAGCACATATTGCATCCTGCTTGGATGTTAAGTCAGTTTTTATTTTATTTTTGCTTAGCTCACAGTTTTCTACAGTGTGATTCAGGGCTGCCATTATTAATTCTTAGTTAAATACATATTGGTACTATCTTGCTGTCTCCGGTCTCCTACCCACTGCAATGGTCACCAGCTCCTGCCACCCTCCCCCACAGAGATGTCACCCAGTGCACCGCCACTGTAAAGGCTGGTGTCATCCAGGCCGGGGGTGTTTAAGCCCTGGCACCACTTGCCCTGCAAGACCCTGCCATCTCCCTCCCCTTCGCTCTGCTGCCCCCTATTTATATAGGGACAGTATACAGGAAATGCCCAAAGCAAACACCTAAAGGGAAGAGGGGGGAGAAGAGAAGAGAAAAGGATCGGAATAGAAAGCCCAACTCACGAGGGGGGCGAACTTACAACTGCACTTTTAAAAAAATGTTATTTATAAATCATGACCAAGATTCAGAGTTGGATGTCCTAGAACTGGCTGAGACTAAACCCTGATAAGATGGAAGTGCTGGTGATTGAGCCTGGTCATCGGCGTGATGGGGAGGTCTCCAGAGTGGCAACAGACCTGGTCCTGGTTTCCACCCCATTGATGGCCTCCCCAGGGTGAAGAATGTGGGCATCATCCTTGACAAGAGATTGAGTCTGGAAGCCCAGGTGTCATCAGTTGACAAAAGTGGCTTTTACCATCTAAGGAATGTCACCCAAATTAAACTCCTGATTCCGCCTGAGGATCTGCCTTCACTAGTACACACCTTTGTGACCTCTAGGTTGGTCTACTGTAACTGTAATGCTCTATACCTCAGAGTCAATGGAGGGACCCTCCACTGGCTGCAGCTAGTGTAGAATGCAGTGGCTAGACTGCTGGTGGGTCTGCCAAAAACCTGCCATTTAACCTCAGTCCTGTGAGGTCTGTACTGGCTGCCAGTCAGTTGGAGGATCCTCTTCAAGGTGGGCTTGCTCACCTATAAGATCCTATATGGACTAGGTTCTGGTTACCTGTCAGACCTCCTAATTCCAGCTATCCTGGTGTGTTCCCTCCATTCCTCCATCGAGGGCCTCCTGGTGATTCTGAGAGCTAGACTGAAGACCTCGGGGATTGTTCTTTTGAGGTTGTCAGACGACCTTTTGGAATTCGCTGCCAAGATCTATAAGGAAGGCCCATATGGTGGAGGTGTTCAAGGGGGCCTAGAGACCTATCTGTTTAAACAAGCTTTCCAGGACAGTTTTTAAGTTAATATAATTTTAAAATCTTGATTTTAATTCTGTTTTACTGGAGAACGTGCATGCTGATACTTGATGTTTATTTTTACATTGTCTTGCCCTGCTAGAATTGCAGTGGTGCCCACAGCATCCGGGATTGGGTGCCACAATAAAATAAAATTGTACTTCCTTACAATGCCCAGTTCAAATTTTCATTGAGTCCACAATTGGGATATAGTGTATGGTGTAACATGATTGTGTATGGAGATCCATACATTGCAGAAAGTCATTCTGCTGCTGTAGTGATGTCCTTACTAATGCAGAACGACTTTTCATTCTCTGTTAGTATGAACATTATAATACAAGCAACCCCATCAGTGCTCGTCATTGGTCAGTGGCTGGTGGAGAGTCAAGGGCATGTGCTGGCTGGCAGGTGGCTGTGGTTGAAGTGTGTTCGCCGGAGCAGAGAGGCTTGGTGCTGAAATAAGAAAAAAAGTAAGTGATTCTAGGCTTTCTTGTGGTTTAAATGAAGGCTGCAGCAATCATGTTCGACTATACACTATATAGAACAGTATATTAGAAACCATACACAACAAGGCTAATCTTCCCCTCGTGGTTGCTGTGATGACTTAGACCGCTTGAGCTTCACTCCAGAGGTTATCAGTTGTTGTGGTGTCCACTCAGAAGAAGAATAGCCTTGTTATTAATAGTTTCCCATAGGCTGTCCTATATTTATTGTCTGCAAAGTAAAGATCCACCATGCTCCCCTCCTCAGCAACTTCCTCTCCCATTCAGCTCCTCTGATAGGTGGATAGACTTTTTCAATACCTATAAACTTCAAAGTGCTGATTTGATATCCTCTTCCTTGAAAATGTCTGGATAAGGGTGGACTTTTCATCTTTCTTCTGTATATCATTTTTGTGTTCTGAGATTCTTGTTTTTAAGGCTTTAGAGTTTTACCAGTATAATGTAACAAATAAGGGCAAATTATTCAGTACACCACGTGGTCTGTAGTACAAGTTATTACATCTCTAATTCTGTACTTAGTGTTGTTGCATGTACTTCTGATTTAATCTGCTTTTATTCCATGGTCACAATGTACACAGTTGCCACACCTAAAAAAACCCTGAGGATTATTGTGTATCCAGGTACTTCTTGGTATAGGTTTCCAATGCTGAGTCTTAATTAATTTGTCTTTGCAAGAGGTTGTTCTCTTAGTTGTTTATTTTGAAAAACTCTAGAGCCTACAGCATCTGTACTCTGTAGAAAATTCTCATGTTTGAAAATGGTTTGTTTTATTTCTCCCAAACTGTCTAAAAAAGTTGTTGAAAACACAATTTTATTAAGTCCTTTGTTTTTTATGTTTGCTTGCACGCATGTGCAAGAAACATAGTGCCATCATCGGAGATTTCGGAGGTGTGTCACCTCCTCCTCCAATTCAGGTAGTGTGCTGGCAGGCGCGGCCCCTATAAGTCAATGCATTTTGGAGCTGTCTATGACACGCTGCAAAATGCAGTGGCATACAGTTGAAAGGGGGAGCTATGCTTGAGTGAGCAGCGATAGAAGCTGCTCACGTGCAGCTCCCAGCCCGCATCGCGCGCTCCACATGCGAGTGCTAAATAGCGAGGTGCCCAATCCCGTCGGCTGAGCTGCATCGTCTCCCCAGTAGTTGATGCCACGCTGGGAGCCCACCCCAGCGTGGCAATCAGTCATTTTGCCGACGGGGTGCCCAATCCCCGTCAGCTGGCAACGCCTCCCCAAAGTCCTTATGCCGCTGAGGCCCACCCCAGCGTGGCAAGCAGCCAATCACGATGTTTTATTTTTTTGCGTGGGGTGCCCAATCCCCGTCGGCTGAATCCCTTAAAGTCCTTGTGCCATGCTGGAGCCCACCCCAGCGTGGCAACGTCCCATTCCACGCCTTTTTATTATTTTTACCTGTAAGAAAAAGCGTCCAGCGGTCGGCTTCCACCCTCCCACAACCCGCACCCACCCACTGCGCACCCAGCCTACTTCCACACCCTCACCCCATACTTACCTCCGGACTCCGCGCGACGATCTTCGTGGACCGGAACACGCCTGCACTCTTCAAAGCCGACCGCCGAACTGAGGAAATGCCGGTAAGCTGTATAATGGGCCAGATAGGGGTTTCAACTTTATTATAAGATCTCAGTTGAGGTTATCAATTTTTCAACATGGGTTTGGGACCTTCTTCATGGATGATGTCACTGTCATGGCGTTATTCAGGCCCGGAGGGTGATTTCGCCGCAGTGACCGCGCAGTGACCGCGAAATTACCCTTCAGGCCTGAATACCACCATGACAGTGACATCATTAATGAGAAGGGGCCCAAACCCCCATGTTGAAAATTTGCTGCCAAATTCCAAAATGACTGTTTAACGACTGCGGCGTTGAGCAGTTCCTAGTGAGCTCGTAAGTTCGTGAAATTTCAATATTTTCACTCCAGATTTTCAACATTGCCATTTCACCACACCTTCTTATGAGTAGTACAGCTGTCATTTTTCACATCTCACCCAAAATGTGTTTCCGCCCATGTAGCGCAGAATGGCGCAGTCAGTGTGCGAAATCAATGTACGGGACAAATTAAGAAAATCACAGTGACACTGTTCATGAGCAGAGGTCTTGAAATGGCTATGTTGAAAATTTGGTGAAAAAATTCCTAAAAATGACTGTTTTACTTAGCGTGTGTTGCACAGTTCCACGCGACGTCAGGTTTGCAAATTTTCAATATTTCACTCCAGATTTCCAACATTGCCATTTTCCACACCTTCTTATGAGCAGTATAGCTGTCATTTTTCACATCCTGCCCAAAACGTGTTTCCGCCCATGTAGCGCACAATGGCGCAGTTGGTGTGCAAACTCAATGTATGGGACACATTAACAAAACCACAATGACACTGTTCATGAGCAGAGGTCTTAAAATGGCAATGTTGAAAATTTAGTGAAAAAATTCCTTAAAATGACTTTTACGAGCGTGCGTTGCACAGTTCCTATGCATGCTCGTAAGTTTGCAAATTTAATATTTTCACTCTAGATTTTCAACATGTCCATTTTATTAAACTTCCTTATGAACAGTAGAGCTGCAATTTTTCATATGTCACCCAAAATGTGTTATTGCACATGTAGCGCACAATGGTGCTGTTGGTGTGCGAAAGCAATGTTTAGGACAGATTAAGAAAATCACAGTTACACTGTTCATGAGCAGAGGTCTTAAAATGGCTATGTTGAAAATTTGGTGACAAAAGTCCATAAAATGACTGTGTAATGAGTGAGCATTGTGCAGTTTCCACGCATCCTCGTTAGTTCATGACTTAGTAATATTTTCAGTCCAGATTTTCACTAGTGGCATTTTTCAACACTTCCTTATGAACAGTACAGCTGCCATTTTTCACAACATGGCCGAAGTGTGTTTTCACACTTTCAGTGCAGAGATGCATGGTCGCTGTGGGAAATCATTGTTCAGCACAGATAAAGAAAATCACAGTGACACTGTTCATGATCGAGGCACCAAAATGCCTGAGTTGACAATCTGCTATAAAAATCCCCAACCTAATTATATAGCGGGTGTCGTTGCACAGTTTCTATGTCTTTCATGACTTGACCATTTTTAAATATTTTTACTACACATTTGCAACATAGCCATTTTTACACCTCCCCATGAAAGAGTACAGCTGTCATTTTTACATCCTGTTCGAACATTTTGCACCTGTGGTGCTAAATGCCGTAGTCACTGTGCATAAGCGCCGGTTACTAAACTGATATTCCCCCTGTTCATGAGGTGGGGTCACAAAACAAACATATTGAAACTTTGGGTTAAAATACCAACGAATGCCTGAGGTATTAGGCTTTTCAACTAAATCGCCAACCCTATAGAGAATGACAGGAATCAGGGGTGTGACTTGGGATTCTTGCCTGTGATGCTCATACCATTCCACACCCTGCAGTCACTGAGAGGCATTGAGGTATGCCTTGGACTCTTGCCCCAAACTTCACCCCATTCTCCTATATCGCACCCATCTCACCATATTTCCTAATGAAATGGGAGTGCGCATAAGGGCCAAAGACCCCAAGAAACACGTGACACTTGTCAGTCTCTGCAGAGTGGGGTGTGGTGAAATGGCGTGGCCATTATGCCTGATGACCCAAACGCACACCCCAATGCCTGTCACTCTCTGTAGGGTGGTGGTGGGGTTGGCTTCAGTTCAATACTTCACTGCCATTCCTATTACGCAGCTCTGTAACTTCTACACTACCACTGCCAATGCCAGCAAGCAAACATTCGGCATTGACAAATGCTTGTTTATATATTTGTTAATATGTAGCTCCCTGTTCTGTCCACCTTTTCCATTGAAAGTTGTAAGGTTTGTGGATTATAACCTCTTTCCATAAATCTTTGTGGCAGTGTATTCTTATTTTTGTTATATCTACTTACTGTTCCACTAATCTGTTTAACACAAAGAAATGGATTGTAAGGAATATTGAAAGTCTAAATTAATTATTCATGAGCTGAACTAGCTCACTAGCTGCCGTGCCGGTCTGAAATCTCTTAGAAATTACCAGCACGGCAGCGTGACAGCAGCTGCGCCTAAGCAAAACTGTTTTCAGCACTAAAAACAATAATTCAGTGTTGTGATTAGACTTATAATCACAATAATGTGATTAACAGCAGGCTGGGTGGGGTTGTCCCTCGGCTGCACCTCGGGCCACCCTTCCCCCCAGCCAGTCATTAAGCACAAGGAAATGACCATCAGTGAAGTCATTATTGCTTAACTGTTCTTCCATGTTTGGGGATGGTAACTAGATGCATGTAAAAGAGTTTTTTTTTTCCATCTGTATGTTTTCTGTGTAGATCTGTAATGAGTTTGTTGTTTTCCTTTAAACTCAATAAATCCAGATAAGGGATGTGATTCTGATTATATTCCATGGTAAAACTTAAATAAGGTGTACATCTATTAATGTATTCAAAGAAAATCTGAAGATTCTCATCTGTGCTATTCCAAAACAAATCGATATCTCATTAATAAAGCACTTATAAAATATAATGTTTCCTCTCAGAGCATTTTGTTTTCAGTAAAAATATATTCTTTTTCAAAGTGTGTCAAGCCTCTCATCCCTCAATCCCAGGAGCTGCTGCTTGAAGACCGGCATGGTACAGTGTTTCGACATCAGGAGTCCGTGGTGGTAGTCCAAGCCCAGCATTCCCCCGGTCTCTGGCACTAGAGCTCTAACACAAATCTATGTAGTCATTGGCAGAGGGCTTACATAAGCAGACCATTTCCTGATGCAAGAACAGGCAGCAGGGACAGGATCTGTAAAGCATAGCACCTCATGGCAACACACAGAAACTAGGCACGGGTGAGCAGTGAAGTACCCTACCCTAAATGAATAAGGCATTCTTCTATAGGGCCACTGTGATATGCCCCGACTTTTCTTTATTAATGTGACATTGCTAGTCAGAGTGTCTGCAGCAGTTAGTGAAACAGAGCCTTTCATTCATCTATCAGGCCATTGTGTGAGACAGGCAATCATGAGAGGTGTTGCTGCTCTGAGTTAGCCTTCTGCTATTCCAAAAATTATGCCCATGGCAGGCATTGCTGAGGCAAGCAGTACAGAAACACCTGTTCTAAGTAAGCCTGCAACTGTTTCTGAAAATTAAACTCTGAGGAGAGTCCAGCTAACTATGCCAAATTTCTTAATATCAGCACATGTAACAGTGGTCCTAAGACAACTTTCTTATACAGCTTTGTAATACGGGGAAGAGAAAGGATTGCGTAGGACTGGTCAACTTGCATCAGCTGGCCATACATTAATCCTCAATTAATGTACGGTTGTGTCCGTCAACATTGTCTTCCCCCTCTCACAAGAACCTCATACCTCTCAACCTTTTATCACCCAAATGTGTGACATGATGTGTGACAACTGGGCAAAATGTGCGACACATCATCAAACATGACATTGCAAGCTCAAAATACTGTGGAAATAAGTGCACTAATATTTATAATGTTTGCTGATAACCTAGCATCTTATATTATTATACACGTCTGCTTAAAAGTCTCAGTGGTCAGTGTGGAATGTCACCATCTCAATGTGGGACAGAGGTTTCTGAGGGATAAAGTGAGTGATGTACCTTGTAATGTGTGACAGTTGAGAGGTATCCCTCTTATAGATGCAGTAGTACCATTCTTGTTTGACAGCCATATGTTGGCTGGCCATGAATTGCAGGCTAAGACTGTTAGGCCCAGATATTCAAAAGGGTTGCGCCATGCGCAACAGGGTTGCGCCATGCGCAAGTCCAAAATGCGCCATTCTGCGATATTCAGCAGGAGGCAGTTACGCCACTGGCACCAGGTTGCGCAAGAGAGCAATGCAAATGAATGCATGCTCAACAGGAGGGGGAGGATCCATGATAACCTGCGCAACCCGATATTCAGTCGGGTTGCGCAGAGTTGTGCACAAGAACCCCCAAGCTGCGCCCGCACAAGCTTGAGCCAAAAAAGGCTTAAGTCGAGGCCACCCACAGGTGAGCTGCTGCATTGCAGGGTGCAACACAGCAGCTGCCACCCTGGCTGGCCACCTCACCGCTCCCTGTGCCCCCCACCAGCCCGATCGCGGGCAGTGCGGCATGTCCCCCACATCCCACAGCCCGGATCGCGGGCAGAACCTGTATAAACCCCCAGTGCCCGATCGCGGGCAGAATGTAACCCTCCCCCAACCCGAATAACTCCCTGGTGGTCCAGTGGACCGTAAACCCGATCGCGGGCAAAATGTCACAGCATAACCCCAAACATCTCCCTGGTGTCTAGTGTCCCTCTCACCCCACCCACGAAGTCCTCCACTTCGCCTCCCCGCAGCCGGGCGGCGATAGTATCCCACCGCCGTTGCTCAGCCTGCCGACGATCAACACGCCAGTCCACAGCTACCGGGCGTAGTAGTTTCATAACAGACATGACAGTCCAGATATGTGAATGATCATTCACAAATTCGACTGTCATGTACGGTATGGGCTGCACGCCCATTGGCTGTAGCTCTGCACCAATGGGCGGCAGCCCTACCGCACAGTCAGTCGGCGGGCGGGCGGGCGCAGGCGGTGGATGCTGTCGCCCGACCGCCGGGGGAGCGGGTGGAGGGGCTTCGTGGGTGGGGGGGGACACTAGACACCAGGGAGATGTTTGGGGGTTCTTACAGACATTCTGCCCGGCGATCGGGCTTTACGGTCCACTGACCACCAGGGAGTTATTCGGCTGGGGAGGGTTGCATCTCTGCCCGCAATCGGCACTGGGGTTATACAGGTTCTGCCCACGATCGGGCTGTGGGTGATGTTGGGGCGACATGAGGTGTTCTGCCCGCGATCGGGCTGTGGGAGGTGGGGGGCAGTAACTGTGATGCCCGCGATCGGGCTGTGGGAGTGTGGGGGCATGTAACTGTGATGCCCGCGATCGAAGTTGCAGTAGGCGTCTGTCCCGACGGCTGCTGCCTGGCAGGGTGGCCAGGAGCAAGTCCTCGGGGATCGGGCGCACTCACATGGCAAATGGCATGCAAATGGGGCTACAAAGACGCAATGGTCTCCTGCTCTTTGCATAAATTATGGCCCTATTTGCATGTCACCTTTGAATATCGGAATTGTGCGATGGCGCAATGGTACTTGGCGCCACCGCAAGTTGAATGCTCAACCTGGCAATCCTGCGGTAGCGCCGTTAGGGAAAGTTCCACCGCGCCATGCTAGCGTGTTGTGAGCCTGGGCGATATCTCGTGGAGCTGCTCAACAGCACAACTCCTTTGAATATCACCCCGGCCACACCCCTGCGCAACTATTTTGAGCAGCGCAGGGGCTTGCGCCTCAGACTGGCGCAGTTTGAATATCTGGGCCCTAGTATATAGTGGTTAAAACAGTCTTAGCCTGCAATTCACGGCTGGCTGACAGATGACTGTCAAACAAGAATAGATATGCTTAGGTGAAATTGTTGGTAGTTTTGTCATGTAGCTTGAAAACATCTATATGACTGTAATGTGTTTTTTTTTTACTTGGTCTATTGGCTCAGAATCACATACCCTTTCAGTAACTAGAGTGGCCTTGTCAAAAGACTAATGCAAGCACACCAGACTGTTTAAAAAGTAACTATATACTATAGCAGCCTATTTCTAATACATCAAACATAGCAGAAAAACGGAGATGATTTCACAGTTTACAAAACTAAGTCAGCCAAAATGAGTAAAAAGTAACGTGCTGAATGTCATTTGGTTTCTGGAACAAAAGTGTCAGCATGGCAGTGGGCTTTTACAAGGTCAAGGAATCTGTGGTATGACTGAGCAAAATTCCATCTTTTAACAGTTTGTAAACTATAGGGTGAGGTGACATCCTGTTAGATAGTTATGAGACATAGGATATAATTACCTGTGGTTTATTTTAATCTAGCTGGTTTCTGTTTCAGAGCAGCTGAACAGAGATGGATTATGTTGTTAGCGACACACACTGGTACCCGTGATTCCGGTGGTATGGCACAGCTCAAATGCACTAATATCTCCCTTCTTTTTATTTTTGCCTACCCCTCAGGGCATCTACTATGCTACACAACTGATTAAAAGTGAGAGGTAGTAAGCCAGAAACTCTTTCTGCTGCAATAATTTTTTCTATTCTTATTCTCCATTTTTTTTGAGTAGTTCTCCCCTGTTGCCTACCTAGTGCTGTTTGGAACTTTCATATTCCACTGAGACAGAATTCTGTGGAATTTCTGACAATTCCAACTTATTCCTTGCAATTCTGTCAGAAAATAATTGGCAGAATTTCACCAGCAGAATATGGATTATCATATGAACTACACATAGAATAGTGGATGGGCAGCCATCCACAACAAGGCTGTGTTTCTTTCGAGGGAGTTGATGACATCATAGAGACCTCAAGAGCAAAGCTCAAGAGGTCTTGCTGATGTCATCAACTCCTGAGAGGGAAATGCAGCCTTAGTTGTTGATGGGCAATCATCCATTGTTTTATATAGTATATGGTTGCGCACTAAACATATTTGCTGTAGCAGTTTTGAAGAAAAAAAAATGGACAAACTGCCATCTACTGCTGCTCCCGCTCAGTCTGCTGCCTCTTCTCTGTCTCACTCGCTGTGGCTTCTCCTCACTCCCACTCGCTCCCACTCTCTCCACAGTGGCTTCTTCCCACACCTGCTCTCTCGCTCTTTTTCCATCACAGATTATTTAAAAATGTTATAAAAATTACTTTTTTGACCTGAAGTTGTGGAAGGCTTTTCCTTTCAAGAACGGGAAGACTGCGTTGCTGGCACTGCCAAGAGTAGGAGAATTGGGCAGACATGTTATATGTTTTCTCCTTTGGACCTCATCAGGAGAGCCAATCAGGTGTCAGAAAAGGCTCAAAAGTTGTACTATCAATTTGACATCAGAACGATAGTACAACATCTTTTTTGACCTCTGAACTGTCCTACAACAAGATTTAGAAAGCATCTTAATTCCATCCACAATAAGCCTTAACCATATACTATAAAATAATTGTATATAGTAGAGTATTGTTCTATGTAGAAACATTGATCAGATGTTTCACAGCCATATGTTGATCTGCCCAGGGAATTGCAAGAACAACTACCAGATGTAAAATTTTCTGTGCACTGTGCAGCCAAGGAATGCACTGCCTAGGGGGCTGGTGGAGGCAGAGATGGTGGAGGGGTTCGAGAGGGGCTGGAACAGGTACAGGGGAAGGGTTCTGAAAGCATAACCCAATGCAGCAAGAATATCCGGAACTGTGAAGGGAGAAGCCAGAGAAGGCGAGGGGCAGCAAGGTCAGCACCCAGGGTGGGGGCTGACCAATCGAGCAGACGCGAAAGACCATTAGGCCTATTCTGCTGGCATTTTAGTATGTTAGTATATGTATTTCCCATTATGCACAGCAGCCAAATCCCATACAAACGTAGCAGAAAAACTGAGATAATTCCACAGTTCACAAAAGTAGGTCAGTCAAAATGAGCACATATTCTGAAATGTTGATCACATCTGCATGTAATCAATAATTCAATGAATGTTCACCATGATATTAAAATGAAATTATCCTTTTCAGCATTTAGTTTCTCCAGTCAGGTGCAACCCCCTTTCTCTTCCCCATGGTAATAACCTTAATATCCTCCTGGAACCTTTGTAATTTTGCACTTTAAAATTACTTTGATGCAAATGTTACAGGGGGAAGAGAAACATATAAAAAGAGCGTTGAACCCTTTCTCTTTGCTATATTACAAGTAAATTAACCCACTCCGGAGCGTGGGTCTACTGGGGATTAATGTATGGCTGGGTGGTTGGAACCACTCAGCCGAACAACCCCCCCCCCCACCAGCCATACATTAATCCCCAGTAAACCCATGCTCTGTTGTGGGTTAATCCTTACATAATGTTTGGAGAGCCCTTGTCACTAACTGAAATCAAACAAATTACAACCTTGTTATGCCATCGCTCTGTTGTTAACCCTTCTTGAGTATGTCATATCAATGGAATAACAAAATGGAATGCTCACAACATTCAATGTTCTGCTTTGAGAAAAATATTTAAAATGTTAGTATTAAATTAATTGATTTGCTATAGCCTGTACCGATGAATAGTTCTGCGAAGAACACACAATAAACATTGTTGATTAATCTTCCTGCATGATTTACAGCTGCTTAAAGTAAGAATTATTCAGAAAAGTAACTCAATCCGTGATTACATAATCTTGGTAGCCCATACATTATACTGTAAAATATAATGTATGGTCTTTGGGTAATAACCACGCCGAAAACACTTCTCGGGTTGCCATGACATCTGAATACCTCTTGAGCTATGCTCTCAAGCTTTGCAATGATGTCATGGTAACCTCTCAAAATGATTACAGCATGGTTATTACCCAAAGACTATACAATATCCTTTATGTAAAATGCTGTCTAGGATAGGGTCACACAGTGGAGCATCTGGATTTTCCAAGGGTCTCTGAACATACAAGGGCTGGAAAAATGTAGTGTCTCAGTGAGTTCTATGTGATAACCGTGAAAGCCTAAAGGCAATCACCCTTATCGCACAGTCAGAGTGCCAAAATATTTTGGCACTCTGACACCAAGCCTGGGACAAGCAGTGCCGAGGACATAAATTTCAATGCTTTCTGTAGGGGGTCTGCACCCCCCACTTTTCAAAAGGATTCTCAACTCCAGGGGGTTGCATGTCAGGTGGTGAAAACATATAAAATTAAAGGTTAGGGTCAAGTACAAAATCGCACCAGTGCCCAGACCAGAACCCCGCATCACCCACCCCAACCACAGGCCAATTCCCAATGCTAAGATGCAGCTCGCAACCCACTGTAGCACCACCCCTACAGCTCCTCCACCCCCTCCCAGTCCACGCATGTTGTGCTTGCTCCACCCCTGCCGCATACATATAGCAACATCCTGTCACCCATTTCACCCACCCCCAATCCGGTCGCCCTACCCTCCCAAAGCTGGGAGGGATTTCGCGGGGAGTACTCGCCGTTACGGACGGTGCCCTTCCCCATGCGCCCACCTCACAGGCTACGGTCTCAGTGTGATTCTATTAGTCAATCACAATTGACCATTGGTGAGGATATTACAACTTCTTAGTCAGGTTGTCAGAACTAATTCTAAAAAGATTAAAACCCTTTTAGAATCCAGGGGTTCGAGGTCTAATTTAGAACTAGAATACCCATGGGTTCTAAGTATTAAGGGTTCTAAATATTAATTATGAAATGGGTAGTACAAATGCTGTCTCCTGATTGGCTAAGCCCTCCTGGCAACAGGGATGTTATCCTGGCACAAAGTCATGCTAGCACTCCATGGATGAATCACAGATTACTGCCCCCTCAGCATACTGAACATTCCAATGGGCAGCCATTGTTTTCTTCAATAGCTGCCACAGCTCTGACAGGAAAAATAGAAATAAACTTTAGCCTGTTTGCTGATTTACTGAATGAGACAGCCATAGAAAACAGCAACACATAACTTTCTTCACCAGATGCTATACCTCCAGAACAGGAAAATACTGAAAGTATGGTAAATCGTCATGGCAGTACTTCAGAAACAGCTCTGAATGAACTGGAAATGAACCACAATGAACTGAAAACCATGAGACAAATGAATTGGGCAGTGAACCAATTAACTGACTGGCTGAGGGAGAAAGGCAAATCTATCGACTACCAAACCATAACAAAGGGTGAACTAAATGCCATCCTCAAAGAACTATATGGTATAGTAAAAACAGCTTAGGAGAAACATACAGTATCTCCAGCTATGTCTCTTTACGTGCTGGAATAAACCACCACTTGAGTAACCCTGCCCTCAGCAGAGGCTTCAGCACAATGAAAGACACTGAATTACAAGCCCTAACAATGTTTTTTATGGGGATACTTAAAAGTCTAAGAAGGCAAAGTAAAAAGAAGGCCAGCCATCATCCCTGCATACCACTGAATGAACTAGCAAAACTCCGTAACAGTGCAGCGTTCAGCCTTCGAACCCCAGCGGGTTTGGTAAGAAAGCTATGCACTGACATACAACTGTTTTTCACCTGAAATGGCTGTGAGGGAATCCATTCTCTTGCTCCTTCCTCTTTCACAGTGCACAGAGATGAGAATAACTTAAAATATGCCACCATGTCATTTAATGAAGACACAAAAAATCACAGAGACCCTCATGACACACACCTCACTCATCATTGCAGCTATATGGGTGAAATACCTGGCGATCCAATCTGCCGGATTGCCCCACTGGAACTATATTTGTCTAAAATCCCCCACAATGCTTTGGCCTTCTATATCCACCCCGACATCTTGCCTAGTCTGACCTACCTACTGAAAGCATTTGATACACAAAATCACCAATCAACAAGAATTATTTGGCTTCAAAGCGTCCCCGGATATGTACATTAGCAGGACTTGAAAAACATTATACAAATCACTCCCTGCAAAGCACCACCATGACCCTTCTCTCTGCAGCAGGCTTAGAATCCCTGAGAGAGCATGGCAGTTACAGGGCACTGGTTGGAGTAATTCCTCCGAAGTTACAGGGGCCCCACATTAGAAAATCTCTGACTATGGTCAGAAATACTTGCCAGCAAACGAAACCAATTAGTACCTATCTGGTGCCAAGACATGCAGAATCCTGTATCCCCAAAGAAGAAAGCAGCTGGCAGCAGCAACATGGAGCAGCAGATCAACCATCATCCAGTACCCACAATGACTTCCTGCACTCACAAGCTAGCATCCAGTATTCTTTTCTTGTTTTTGATAATCCCCAGTGCCAACTGACAACACCATCCACCTCCATAGGAGCACACTGCAGTTTGCAAACTGGGCCTGAAACTGACACAACTGAGTCAGGAAATCCTCTGTGTGACTGAACCAGGGAGCACATGCAAGTGCCAACAAAAGTAGAAAATGTAGACAGAAACATGGCTAAAATTCAAAACTACATGAAATACGTTTCATTTGGAACCCTCCATGGCAACATACAACTAGGTTTGCTTGCAAAGGCACCTAGCTTCACCTGAGCTCTTTTCTTCTATGTTTGCTTGTAAGAACAGAGCAAGGAACATTATCAGAGCAAGGAAAAAGATTAAGGCTTCTTTTGGCTAGGCGGATTTACTGTGTGTTACAATTTTCTTTTGTACTCACAGGGTTTGTTACTATTTTTTGCTAATATTTTACTGCTTTAATCTCTGATTCAAATTGCTGTTGCAGGGTATACTTTCTGCTGCATTATTACAGGGCATGCCTATAGATTTGTTACTGTTTTGTACTTACAGATTACTGCTGTAATCGTCTCTGATTCAGATTCTTTTTTGCAAGGTATATCTTCTGCTACTGCTTTATTTTTCTCTTTAGCAAAGTGTTTTTTGCAGGGTATATCTTCTGGGAAATTGTTACAGGTGGTGCTTACATTTTTGTGACTTTTTTAACTATCATTAGGCTACACAAAATTACTGTTTGCTACTATTTTATTTTAATATTTTGCTGAAAGGTTTTTGGTTTGGTCTCAAAGGTGTTACAGTCTCCTTCTTATACTGAGGGAGCCGATTGCTTTCCTCTCAGAGCTCTTCCAGGGGATTAGGTGTGTAACTGGGGTGGAGCTGACAAATTCTTAGTAACTTCCAACAGAAGGAAGAGTTAAAAGATCAGGTTTATTGGTGTTTTTGAGGTGGAAGATGAGGTTTGCTGGCAAAGGCACCTAGCTTCACCTGAGCTCTTTCTTCTAGGTTTGCTTGTAAGGAAAGAGCAAGGAAATAGATTAAGGCTCCTTTTGGCTAGGCAGATTTACTGTGTGTTATTATTTTCTTGTGTACTCACAGGGGTTGTTACTGTTTTTTGCTAACATTTTACTGCTTTATTCTCTGATTCAAATTGCTGTAGAGGTGTATATTTTCTGCTGCATTACAGGGTGTGCCTACAGGTTTGTTACTGTTTTGTGCTTACAGATTACTGCTGTAATCTTCTCTGATTCAAATTGTTTTTTGCAAGGTATAGCTTCTGTTACTGCTTTATTTTCTCTGTAGCAAAGTGTTTTTTTGCAGGGTATATCTTCTGTGAAATTATTATAGGTGGTGCTTTACAGGCTTTGCAGTTTTATCTATCATTAGGCTAAGCTTTCAGGGCATCTGAATTTGTTGTTGGTTGATTGTTTCTGCTCTTATCTCCTTGTTTCTTTCATTCATGGTTCTTCTTTTTCGGCAGGGGAAGGGCCCAGCCTCCCCATCCCCAACCACCCCATGCTACACTCCTTTTATAGGGTAACACAGTCATGATATTTTCCATAGCAAAGCAGGAAGGGGAGAATCAGAGGGTTATCCACACAGTGACCTCACTTACAGGAGCACAAGTAATTTAACCTGTAATAACAAGCTATACAAAAACAAGCAAAACAAAAAATCAAACTTCTGCTTTCCTTTTCCTCTTTCTAATTACTCAGACCAGGTTATAAACTCAGCAACTCATCTGGAATGGATATTATTAACTGAAGGTACTGTGGGACACTTTTCCAAAGGGCAGTTATACAGGATTTAGGATGCTGTCCTACATGCTGGACCATTGAAGATCTAAGGGCTTAGCTCCAGGCAGCATGAGCAGAGATTGCATGCCTCAAATCGCATATTCAGGAGGAAATATATTATAACAACCACCCTCCATTTCCCCAACATCCAACTGAAACACCTCGACTGCAGAGGGTAGTTGGTCCAGGAGGTTGGCGGGTGGTTAGGAGGGGCAACTCGGGTGCCCCATCACTCAATGCTCTCCAACGTATCATAGAAACATAGAAGTTGATGGCAGATAAGGACCGCGAGGTCCATCCAGTCTGCCCATTTCTTTTTCTACCTTATAAATGTGCCATCTGCCTTTGCTCTGTCAGTGGCCTATCTATTCATAGTCATTTGTATTGCTCCCTTATGCCTATCCCATGCCTGTTTGAAGCCCTGCACTGTATTCATAGCCACCACTTCTTGAGGTAGGCCATTCCATGCATCCACCACCCTTTCTGTGAAAAAGAATTTCCTCACATTCTCCCTTAATTGGCCTCTCTCTAATCTCATGCTGTGTCCTCTTGTCCTGCTATTTTTCTTATATTTAAACATGTTAGACTCTTTCACCTTGTTAATGCCCTTAAGGTGTTTGAATGCCTCAATCATATCACCTCTCTCCCTTCTTTGCTCAAGGGTATATATATTGAACTCTGTTAATCTGTCCTCATATGTCTTCTGATGCAGTCCCTGCACCATTTTGATTGCCCTTCTCTGGACTGCCTCAATTTGGTTAATGTCCTTGTGAAGGTGTGGCCTTCAATACTGTATGCAGTACTCCAGATGGGGCCTAACCAGTGTCTTGTAAAGAGGGATTATTACCTCCCTCTTACGACTTGTGATACCCCTACTAATACACCCTAACACCCCCCTAGCCTTACCTACTGCTTTAGAGGTCTGCTTGGATGATTTCAGGTCATCAGTGATGATGATGCCCAAGTCTCTTTCTTCCTTTGTGACTGCTAGCAACTCCCCTCCCAACCTATAGATGGCTTCAGGGTTTCTCTTCCCTATGTGCATGATCTTGCACTTCTTTGCATTAAATCCCAGTTGCCACTCTTCTGACCATTTTGCTAGTTTATCCAGATCTCTTCTCATTCTGCCCACCCCATCTGGATCATCTACTCTGTTGCAGATCTTCATGTCATCTGCAAACAGACAAGCCTTACCCTCTAGTCCATCTGCAAGGTCACTAATGAAGATGTTGAAGAGGACTGGCCCCAGGACCGATCCCTGAGGTACCCTACTTGTGACTTGCATCTCTTCTAACTGTATACCATTTACCACCACTCTCTGGTTTATGCCCATCAACCAGTTTGCCACCCAGTTGACCAACTTCTGACCCACCCCAAGCCTACTCAGCTTATTTATCAATCTTCAATGTGGAACAGTGTCAAAAGCTTTGCTGAAGTCTTGGTAGGTGACATCAACTGCTCCCCCTTGGTCCACCACTCTGGTTACCCAGTCAAAGAAATCTATAAGATTAGTTTGACAGGACCTTCCTTTTGTAAACCCATGCTGTCTTGGATCCTGTGCCCCTATGGATTCCAGGTTTTGCACTATCCTTTCCTTAAGGATTGTCTCCATAATCTTGCCCACTACTGAGGTAAGACTAACTGGTCTGTAGTTCCCTGCCTCCTCCCTGCTACCACTCTTGTGGAGCGGGATCACATAAGCCCTTCTCAAGTCTTCTGGGACCTCTCCTGTGCTCAGAGACTCACTAAACAGTTCTGCTAATGGCTCTGCTAGTTCCACCTTTAGCTCCTTAAGTACCCTTGGATGTATGCCATCAGGTCCCATTGCCTTATCCATCCTGAGCTTAGCAAGCTCTTGTAGGACCCTTTCTTTTGTGAAGGGAGTAGTGCTCACCTCCCTCCCTCCCCCTATGTCCATGGTGTTGAGCTGTGGGCCCTGCCCTACCTTCTCTTCAGTAAATACTGAGCAAAAGTATCTATTTAGGATAGATGCTTTTACAGGGTCCTCCTCCTCCTCACGTGCTCCCTTTTCTCCATTAAGCTTAGCAATACCCCCTCTGGACTTTCTCCTTTCACTACTGTATCTATAGAAAGTCTTGTCACCTTCTTTTATTGTTCGTGCTAGTGTTTCCTCAGTTTGGGACTTTGCCTGCCTTACTGCCTTCCCTGCTTCCCTTAGGGCAGTTTGGTATGCCTCCCTATCTTCATCCCACTGTGTTCCCTTATATTTCCTGAAGGCCAGCCTTTTGGCTCTGACCTTTTCTGCTACTGTATTTGTGAACCAAACTGGTTTCCTTCATCTTTTGCACTAACTTTTCTGTCTAACACAATGGGATGTTGCTTCAAGTATTGCATCCTTAATGCTTGCCCACTTTGCCTGTACCCCCTCACCTGTGTATCACCTCCACAAACCATATAAAAACTACACACAGGTATCTGCCTCTATCTCTGAAATCAAACAAAGGAGCAGAGGACACTGCAGCAAAGGAGCTAGCACAACAAAACTCACCCAAAACAGGGACCAAAACAAAAAAGCAAAAAGGAAATCCAAAACACTTCTGATCATAGGAGAGTCCATGCTTCAAGGAGTTGATACCTACCTTCAGCCAGGGTTATAGTCAGATGTCTCCCAAATACATTAGCATGGAGGGATACTGACCGCATTGCTAAAATCATGCAGGAAGCAGGAGAAAACATTGATATCCCGGTACACATAGGGACTAATGATCTCACCAGCCGGTCAGCTGTGGCGACCAAGGAACACCTGACCAGGCTGGGAGACAAACTGTTATCCATTTCATCCAACATCTCCTTCTCTGAGATCCTGCCAGTCTAGGAAAGAGGGACAGACAGACGGAAGGTTAGAGAAGGGGAGATAGGGGAGCTAAACATGTGGCTCAAGGGCTGGTGCCAGGATAAAGCACACAAATTTGTAGGTAACTGACAACAATTTTGGGAGCAAAAATTATTTAAGTTCGATGGACTGCATCTGACTAAGAAGGGAGTCAGTGCATTGGGGGAGAAGTTTGACATCTTTGCAGAATATTTAAACTAGCAAATGGGGAGAGGGGTGCAGCACCTGATACATTGAATGAGAAGAACACCCCCCCTCAGCTAGTGATCAAACAGGAGTTCAGCATGTTTGTAGTTCATTTGCGTCATCGGGTAAGGAAAAAGGTCTGGCTCCCCACAAGACATGCAGAGAAAACACTGGACCTCGCCCAACAACTAACACACTGAAATCTGGCCAATGGAAAATCATGTACACAAATGCCTGCAGTCTGGGAAACAAGATCCCAGACCTGCAGGCAACAATGACAGAGGCTAAATTGGACATAATAGTCATTAGCAAGACATGGTTCATCAGTAACCATACTTGGGAGACTTCAGTACCCGGCTATGTATTGTTCAGAAGAGACCAAGGTGTAAAAAGGGGGAGGGTGGATTGGCCCATTATGTCAATGAAAATATCAAAGCTATAGTAATTCAGAATACATATAAGGAGCCAGAAGAATTGTGGGTTTCCCTTGAAACAGGAAATGGAACGGCCATACAAACTGAGGTTGTCTATAGGCCTCAGACCAGGGGAAGGACATGAACACATTATTGTTAGAAGATATACAAAACATGACAGCTAAAGGGGAGGTTCTGATAATGGGAAACTTCAACGTGTCGGATACAGATTGGTCAATACCAGCAGGAACATCCACCAGAACTAGACACATAGTGGATTCCCTGCAGGTGGAGGGCCTCAAACAACTGGTACAAAAACCCACATGAGACAGGGCTATCCTAGATCTAGTATTGATTGACACGGAAAGGATCACAGATCTCCAGGTAGAAGGTCACCTGGGGGCCAGTGACCATCACATGATATGGTTCAATTTGGCCACTAGAACTAAATCATCCCATTCCAAGGCAGAAATATGGGACTTCAGAGGAGCTGACTTTGATAAGATGGCCAACAGAGTTAAGCTAGCCCTGGCAAGAAGACATACAGGTGAGGGGGTACAGGCAAAGTGGGCAAGCATTAAGGATGTAATACTTGAAGCAACATCCCATTGTGTTAGAGAGAAAAGCAAGAGCAAAAGAAGGAGGAAACCACTTTGGTTCTCAAAAACAGTAGCAGAAAAGGTCAGAGCCAAAAGGCTGGCCTTCAGGAAATATAAGGGAATGCAGCAGGACGAAGATAGGGAGGCATACCAAACTTCCCTAAGGGAAGCAGGGAAGGCAGTAAGGCAGGAAAAGGCCAAAACTGAGGAAATACTAGCACGAATAGTAAAAGAAGGGGACAAGACTTTCTATAGATACATTAGTGAAAAGAGAAAGTCCCGATTGGGTGTTGCTAAGATCAAAGTGGATAAGGGGGAGTATGTGAAGGTGGACCAAGGAAAAGCATCTATCCTAAACAGATACTTCTGCTCAGTATTTACTGAGGAGAAGGTAGGACAGGGCCCACATCTCAGCACCATGGACAGAGGGGGCAGGGAGGTGTGCACTAGTGCCTTCACAAAAGAAAGGGTCATACAAGAGCTTGCTAAGCTCAGGGTAGGTGGACAAGGCAATGGGACCTGATGGCATGCATCCTAGGGTACTAAAGGAGCTAAGGGTGGAACTAGCAGAACCATTAGCAGAACTGTTTAGTGAGTCTCTGAGCACAGGAGAGGTTCCAGAAGACTGGAGAAAGGTTCATGTGACCCCATTCCACAAGAGTGGTAGCAGGAAGGAGGCAGGGAACTGCAGGCCAGTCAGTCTTACCTCAGTAGTGGGCACGATTATAGAGGCACTCCTTAAGGAAAGGATAGTGCAACACCTGGAATCCATAGGAGCACAGGATGCAAGACAGCATGGGTTTACAATAGGAAGGTCCTGTCAAACTAATCTCATAGATTTCTTTGACTGGGTAACCAAAATGGTGGACCAAGGGGGTACAGTTAATGTTGCCTACCTTGACTTCAGCACAACTTTCGATACTGTTCCACATAGAAGATTGATCAATAAGTTGGATAGATTCGGGGTGGATCAGAAGTTGGTTAACTGGGTGGCAAAATGGTTGGCAGGCAGAAAACAGAGAGTGGTGGTAAACAGTATACAGTCAGAAGAGATGCAAGTCACAAGTGAGGTACCTCAGGTATCAGTCCTGGGGCTAGTCCTCTTCAATATCTCCATCAGTGACATTGCAGATGGACTGGAGGGTTAGGATTGTCTGTTTGCAGATGACAACAAGATCTGCAACAGAGTAGATGATACAGATGGGGAGGGCAGAATGAGAAGAGATCTGGATAAACTGGAAAAATGGTCGGAAGAGTGACAACTGGGGTTTAAGGCAAAGAAGTGCAAGATCATGCACACAGGGAAGAGAAACCCTGAAACCATCTATAGGTTGGGAGGGGAGTTGCTGGCAATCACACGGGAAGAAAGAGACTTGGGAATCATCATCATAGGTGACCTGAAATCATCCAAGCAGACCACTAAAACAGTAGGTAAGGCTAGAGGGATGTTGGGGTGTATTAGTAGGGGGATCGCAAGTTGTAAGAGGGAGGTAATAATCCCTCTTTACAAGACGCTGGTTAGGCCCCTTCTGGAGTACTGCGTGCAGTACTGGAGACCGCACCTGCACAGGGACATTAACAAAATTGAAGCAGTCCAGAGAAGTGCAACCAAAATAGTGCAGGAACTGCATCAGAAAACATATGAGGACAGATTAACAGAGCTCAATATGTATACCCTGGAGCAAAGGAGGGAGAGAGGTGATATGATCGAAACTTTCAAACATTTTAAGGGCATTAACAAGGTGAAAGAGTCTAACATGTTTCAATATAAGAAAAATAGCAGAACAAGAGAACACAGCATGAGATTAGAGGAAGGCTGATTAAGGGGTAATGTGAGGAAGTTCTTTTTTACAGAAAGGGTAGTGGATTCATGGAACACCCTACCTCGGGAAGTGGTGGATATGAATACAGGCATGGGATAGGCATAAGGGAGCACTACAGATGAGTATGAATAGATAGGCCATTGACAGAGTACGGGCCTATGGCACATTCATAAGGTAGAAAAAAATGAGCAGACTGGATGGGCCTTGCGGTCCTTATCTGCTGTCAACTTCTATGTTTCTATGTAAATGTTTATCAATATGACTTCAAAGACAATCCAGCTCACTGAAATTGCTCCACATAGCAAGGTGCCGAACCTTTCTCATATGCTGCCCCAAAATATTGGAATGCTCTTCCCCTTGAACTACAGCTCTCACCCACGCACATTCTATTGAAAAAGAAACTTTGTTCCCTCCTCACCACTGGTGTGCAATGGAAATGTTTCAATCCCCCTGAATATCTTGTCATGCTAAAGTATTATCCCCCTAATTAACCCTGAATCCTCAACTACATACTCTTATTTTCCCTCCTTCCTCCCTTCAAACTCTTCTCCACCCCCTGCCCATCGCACTCTCTTGCCCTTCTCATCTGCATCTCACCTTTCTTGCTAATCTCCTCCTCCTTCTTGCGGCTAACTCTCTCCAAACCCTGGGGACCATGTGAGTCTCCTGGTTTCAACAGCCTTACCAACCCTGTAACAGTTGTACTATGCACTCAACTTGTAACTGCCTTACCCACTTTGTATTCACTGTATTCTGACACTGTACTGATTGATATGTATGTCAGGCCTTGTCTCTGCCTCTGTTTGTGATGCACTTATCTTGTACAACATCTAGCTTATATGTGCATTTATCTTATATGTACTGCTAAGCTGTTTCATAGAATCATAGAAGCTTGACAGCAGAAAAGGACCATACTGGCCCATCTAGTCTGCCCTTTTTTTCCTCCTACACCTCCCCCTCCCTGCCAGCCCCCACCCTCCCCTGATACTCAGCCCCATTTGCTTGCCCTATACCCTCTTGAATGCTTCCACCAATTTAGCCTCCACCACTCCGTCTGGTAGTCTGTTCCAGGGCTCCACCACCCTCTCTGTGAAGAAACGTCCTCTCACGTTGCCCATGTATCTTTTTTCTTGCAGTCTGAGACTGTACCCTCTAGTTTTGACTCCCTCCTTCCTCTTAAATAAATACTCTTCTCCCACTTTATTGAGCCCCTTTACATATTTAATAATTTCAATCATGTCTCCCCTTTCCCTTCTTGTCTCCAGCATGTACAGAGACAGCTCCTTACACCTCTATTCATATGACTTTCCCTGCATACCCTGCACCATCTTGGTTGCCCTTCTCTGAACCCTCTCCAATGCATCTATATCCTTGTGAAGATGAGACCTCCAGAACTGAACCCCATACTCCAGGTGCGGCCTCACCATGGCTTTGTAAAGGGGCATTATTACATCCCTCTTTCTGCTAGTAATGCCCCTGCCTATGCACGCCAACATTCCCTTGGCCTTTCCCACCACCCTGCTACATTGGATTCCAACCTTAAGGTTCGAGGAGACTATGATGCCAGATCCCTCTCCTGTTCTGTTACTTTAATTTTCTCCCCACCTAGGGTGTACCCTGCTCTTCTGTTCCTATTCCCCAAGTGTATCACAGCGCACTTCTTGGCATTATATTTCAGCTGCCATGTCCCAGACCACTTCTCAAGTGTCTTTAAGTCCTCTTTCATGTCCTCCACCCCCTGGGGTGTCCACCCTATTGCATATTTTCGTGTCATCAGCAAATAGGCACATCCTCCCCCTCAAACCCTAAGCAATGTCACTGATATAGGTGTTGATGAGAAGTGGACCTAAAACTGACCCCTGTGGCACGCCACTCTTCGCCCTCACCATCCCAGACTGCACCCTGTTGAGCACTACCCTCTGAGTTCTTCCTGATGGCCAGACCTCCACCCAGCTTATTTTCTCACCCAACCCCAGGCTTTCCATCTTGTTCACCAGCCTCCTATGGGGTACGGTGTCAAAGGCCTTACTGAAGTCCAGATAGGTCACATCCACCCCCCCCCCCACAGTCAATCACCTGAGTAATCCAATCAAAGAACTGAATTAGATTTGTCTGGCAAGAATCCCTTTCGTGAAGCCATGCTGTCTGCTGTCCTGCAAGGCACTCTCCTCCAGGTAATCCACCACTCTCTCCTTGATTAATGCCTCCATTACCTTCCCCACCACTGACGTGAGGCTGACAGGTGGGTAGTTCCCCTACACCTCCTTACTACCTCCCTTGTGTAAAGGCACTGTGTCTGCCCTCTTCCAGTCATCCGACACTCTCCCTGTATCCAGGGACACATTGAAGAGCCTTGTCAGGGGTGTGGCCAACTCCTCCTTCAATTTCCTGATCACCCTGGGGTGTAACCCATCAGGCCCCATTGCCTTGTCCACCCTAAATCTATCTAGCTCTGCCCTAACCCTGTACACAGTAAATTGACTCAGATCCACCCATTTGCCCTCCTTCCCCCTTCGACTTTAGCTTAGATCCCCCTACCGTCCTCCTCCTCCGTGAATACCAAGCTAAAGTACTTATTTGATAACTCTGTTTTTTCACAATCCCTTTCCAATTTTATTTCTCCCTCCCCCCTCAGCCTAGTAATCCCCTGCCTTGCCCTTCTCCTCTCCCTCACATATCTGAAAAAGGTTTTATCCCCCTTTTAGCCTTTTTTCACTATTTTTTCCTCAGTATCTGCTTTTTCCCTTCTGATCTTCTTCCCCGCCATACTCCTCTTTTCTCTATACTCTTCCTTATCTTCCTCGCTGAGTGTCCTCTTAAATTTTTGGAAAGCCCTCCTCCTTTCCCTGTCTGCCCCCACAACCTCCTTTGTAAACCAAAGTGGTCTCCTCCCCCTTTTGCTCTTCCTAACCTTTTTTATGCACATTTCTGCAGCTTTCAGTACCCCTCCCTTGATAGCTTGCCATAACTCCTCCACTGCCCCTATATTCTCCGTACCTTCCATTGTCTCCCTTACTATCCTTCTCATCTGGTCAAAGTCTCTGCGTCTGAAGTCCATGACTGCAGTACTGGTTTTACTTGTCTCCCTCCCTGCCCTGACCCTGAACATTACCGTGCTGTGGTCGCCGTTGCCCAAGGCTTCTCCCACCTGCACCTCGTCCACACTCTCTCCATTGGTCAGGACCACATCCAGCAGGTTGTTGCCCCTTGATGGCTCCCTGACTAGCTGTTGAAAGAATACCCCCTGAAGCGCAGCTAGTATCTCCCTGTTCCTTGACAATGCTGCATCCAGGATTTCCCAGTCTATATCTGGGAGGTTTAGGTCCCCTACCAGCAGTAGTTCTCCTTTTAGGGCCAGCCTTGTGACTGCCTGAATTAACCATTGATCACCCTTCTCCCCTTGTGTAGGTGGCCTGTATACCACCCCCAATCGCAAGGATTCTCCCATCCTCCTGCCTAGCATTACCCACAGTAGCTCAGTCTCCCCATCCTCCTCTTGTCCTTCAGTTACACTTATGCCTTCCTGATGTATAAAGCAACTCCTCCTCCCTTCTTACCCTCTCTATCCCTTCTGAACAGTCTGTAACCTGGGATAGTCGTTTCCCAGATGTGCAGCTCTGTCCACCACTAGGTCTCGCTTATAACTACCATATCTAGTCCTTTTAGGGATTCCATTTTGTATTCTATTTACTTTGACTATGTAAAACATTTATCTTATGTGTGCTGCTAAGTTTTTACTAGTTTTGTATCTTTACTTACTTCGCCTATTGTATTATGAGGTACTCAGGTTGCCAAACATTCTGTCTTTGTATTGTTTTATGGCTTTTGTCATGTATTGTGTACCACTACTTTGTAACCTCCCTGGTCATGCCTGAAATTAGTCATTTATTTTGGCTAGTGCACCTCACCCAGTTAACAAAAAGAAAATAAATAAAACCTATTTATGTTGTGGAATGAATGTGCAGTTCGTGTTGTCCTACTGCACTCAGTTACAGTAATTTTACACCAGTCCCTAACTAACAGTAGCCACCCTCCCAGCTGAAAGGAAAAAAAAAAAGCTAACTGCTCGAGTTTTAATGTTGTTTAAAAAGTTAACTAAGTTCATTGATTCTGGTTATGTTAATGATTGCTGTCAGTAAATCGTACATTTATAACACCACAGGTATCTCATTGTTGCAGCTAAGCATTTTAAATTGGTGAACTACAGCACAACTACAACAGCACAGTGAATAAAGTGATCTCCTTTTTAGCAGACTCCAAAATTAACATTCCCTTCATACCCTAAGAAAAAAAAACTCTAACCTGTGTTGCCAAACCTGTTTTTAAATGTGTAGTTCCTCTTTTAGTTACTCTTTGTGCTGTAAGATTTATGTACGCAGCTTATGATCACAAAAAAGGTATATTTTAACAGTTTTAGAAGGGCTATTCCATCTGTTTTCATAAAAAGTTTTAAAAAAGATAATACCCATTGATTATTTTAAAAAAGAGTTAAGTATTTGTTAGAAACAGTTGTCTCCTTTATTGTTCTTATGAGTACCCATTTCATAATTGCAATAAGGCACTTGGGGGGCGGGGGTTATGGTGGGATAACAGCTCTTCTCGGGTGGTGGAAGCACTTGGCTTCACCTCGTGCTTCAACCCACCTGAGGCAGGCCATTATCACACCATGTCACCCCCTCCCTCCCACCAATGTGCCTTATTGCTTAAATATGTCACCAGGTTGTCTAATGAAGCCACAAAAAATTACGGAGACCCTCATGACACACGCTGCACTCATCACCACAGCTACATGGACGAAATACCCAGCAATCCACTCTGCCTGATTGCCTCACTGGAACTGTATTTGTCTAAAATCTTCCGCCCCCTCTCCCCATGCTCTGGCCTTCTATCTCTACCCCCGACATCTTACCGAGTCTGACCTACCTACTGAAAGCATTTGGTACACAAAATCACCAATCAACAAGAATTATTTGGCTTCAAAGCGTCCCCGGATATGTACATTAGCAGGACTTGAAAAACATTATACAAATCACTCCCTGCAAAGCACCACCATGACCCTTCTCTCTGCAGCAGGCTTAGAATCCTGAGATGAAGTCATGTGATGCATTGCACTGAGTAAACACCTTTCCTCACCTGCTCTGCTCTCCAACTTACTTTATGTATTTGTAACCCCCTTCTCTCTTAACTTCACTGTTGGCACTTTAAATTACTTCAGAAGAATAAATGTTTAACTTTACTTGCCCCTGCTCGAGCACTTTTGGGGCTCCACTCGAACAGGCAACAACTTCATTCCAGGCACAGGTCATAGCTCTAGAAACTACCTCCCTCCCCTCCCTGTCTAGGGGTTTTAGATGGCATAGCTGTCTCTGGGAAAGGGGAAGGGTACCACCTCAACCATAAGCTCAAGGAGGGCACAAAACACAGTACCTTTTTTAAATTGCAGATTCAGATTCCTCTTGGTGATGTCACGATCTCCATCTAAGCACTGACCAGATGGACATTCTCCCTTCCCAGCAAAATGGGTGGTAACAGGCTCCAGGGCTTAGCTGTAAAACATTAGGTTGGGCAGCACAGCAACACATTTTCCCAAGCTTTTAAATGATTCAGTCTCAAACAGGATTCCAATGCAATCGGGCATTATTTATTTTCTTTCATCACAAATGCTCAAGCAGCAAACACAACTATCGTGAGGATCCTCTGTTTAAATTCTAGCACAGTTTTCCACAGCTTCTGTGGCACTCAGTCACGGCATACACTTGGAGGACTCAGGGATTGAACCTGGGACCTATGCACTTCTCTTTCTCCATTTTGCACCAAATGGGCTCTGATTCCCTTCAGAAAACTTTCTCTTCCCCTTTAGACTATTTTCTCTTTATACACTACCTGTGGGAACGGAGGCATAAATTCTTTGCTTCAGGCAAGCTTTCCTCTCAAGGGAGGGAGTGGGGTTCGATGTTAGAAATTAAAGGCACTTCCAGTCCTTTCCTCTTGTGGCCACCCAACTGCAGATCCTCTGGCAGAGTTCTCACAATGTAGGGCCTAACTCTTCCCACACAACAGTCCCAAATCCCAGTAGCACTTTACCTTGAGTGGATACTTCAGGCTAAGGGGTATCTCTGCACCTACCCCACTGGAGACATCATTGCCACCTCAATTGTCAACAGACTTTCCATGGCAGCCACTCTCTCAGACAAATTTAAGAGCCTAGCAGATTCTGTTCAACCCTCTGCATTATTGCTGCTCTCTCTGCTGGCTATTGCCCCACCTGATGCATCTGGGGTTCCATCTGCATCCTTTGGGACCAGGAGGCAATTTCTCCACCCCAGCCCCGACTGTAGGCCTCCCCTTGCGGGCCTGCGAGCAGGCGCTCCACTCCTCCTCGAATCCCAATTCCCACTCAACTGATTCTTTTTTCTTGCTGGTTGGCACTTTGAAAAAAAACAGAATGCTCGTGCCGCCTGGGCAGTGCCCAGCATGCACGCGCACACCTCACCAATGCTGACTGGACATCGAGCTTAGTAATCACTGAATTTAGCACAGGGGTTACATATTCGTAACTTTAATTTTAACCTCATATACTATCGATATCTTTATTTACGTTACCTGTTGGAAGTCCCAGGATGGTAATTCTGGTGTTTCTACAAAGCAGGATGGATGGATGCAGAGATGAAACCAGCAGCCATACACCACACATTACCGAACACTCCTGAGAGAGATAAAGTGTCCAAGCACGCAAAAGCCCAGGCCGCAGCATCTAATCGCACCTCTACCCCCTCTCCGATGTTGATGGAAGACTAATTTTTGCAGGAGATTTCACCTCTCAAGAAAGCCCTACAAACCTTTACTGAAGAGCTTCAAAGTATATTGGCAACAACGGAAGCCCTCACCCATCAGATGGGCAATGCAGAAATAAGAATCAGTTCCATACAGGATTGGTGCACTCAGATGGAGCCCGAGACTGTGGCTTTGTGGCAGAAAATTACACAGTTGGAGGACTGTATTGAAGATTTAGAGGGGCGCAGCAGAGGAAACAACATTGTTATTATCGGTGTGCTGGAAGAGGTACAGGGGCCAATGCTATATTGTTCAGTCAAAAACTCTGTGACAAAATCACCAGCCCCTCTCCCAATGGCCTCTCATACATCGTGGAAAGGGCTCAAAGAGCTCTCCGCCTGATGCCTCCTCCAAGAGCAAGTCCTCAGCCCCTGATTTTAAAATTTCTAAACTTCCTGGACAAACAACATCTCCTAAACAAGATTTGGGGGCTACAGCAGATTATATGCGAGGGCCTTAAACTTAGAGTGGTGCAGGACCTTCCTCAGTCTGTCTGTTGGAAATGAGCAGCATACAGACCCATAATCTCAAAGTTAATGGTGGCTCGAATTAGATTCTAGATGAGATATCCAGCCAGGCTGCAAGTTAATTATCAGGGGATACCCAAAACCTTTGAGTCTCGTGAGCAAGCAACCCAGGAACTCCCTAAGTCGTTCCCCAGCATCTTCAAATCTATAACTTGAAAATACAGTTGTTCGATCCTACTCTTGACAGAGTCTTATCCACAAACAAGATAATTTAAGTTCTTCTCTGTAACTAATTACATGTTTTTGTATTGTGAGACACTTCAGGGTAACTGCCACAGGAAAAGAGCTGTGAAGGCCAACAACAGATCTTCAGGTATGGTAACTACTCCACTCCTCCTCCTCCAACACAAGTAGGACGGTGTCCACCTTTCATTTCCTTATGGAAAACCATTTCATTTGCATTGATGATAAACATAATGACACTGACGGCTAATTATTTGCATTCCTATGGATTTTTATTTTCATTCGCTGACAGCTATTCTGTAGTGTTAACTTCGAACACCAACCCCCAAGGGTATTTATGATGATCCTCCCTCGGCATGGTCCTTTATTTTAAAAAAGCAATTTGGATTCCTGACCAGTGATGTATGCTTGTTTCATGGAAGATTCTTAGACTTTATGCTGCATGGAGAGAGCCGCAAAGGAATGTTGATAATGGATCCTTCCGCCACAGTTATGGCTTCACTTTTCTCTTGGCTTGTACAGGTTTGTGTCTTTTTTAGTTCTCTTTTGTGGACTTTTAGTTTGTGTTGCTGATATACTAGGGAATTTCTGCAGTTAAGTGTTATCCCTTTCCAGGACATTCCCGCATTTTGCTGCTGAAGGATCTACCACATTTTCCTCAGAGCGCAGGTTAACATGGAATACTATAAGTATGATCTTCTTTTAGCGATATATGCTGAGGTGACTTTTCATTTGTTCTTTTTTTATCATACTTTTTCGTACATAGTTCATCTTTTGCTAGTGAATAACTCTTATTATACAGCTCATTCTGTTTCTAGACCAATGTTGTTACAATTAGAGTCATCTCTCTTCATATTAGCCTCACATTTTTATTGCATGGTCACTCAAATTGACCTTGAGCTCAGATTCTGAAAAGAGGAAGTTTTTCTCTGGTGGAACACCTTCAGAATGGATTTGATTTTTGGGACTGTTATTTAGCTAAGATTTCCTTTCTGATTTAAGAACTCATGCTGGTAATTATATGATTGTACCAAATATAATGATTTATTTTTCTTTTTTTTTTTTAACTTGTAGTTTATTCTCCTCCCCACCTCTCCAAGTCCAGCATCATCGGGAGCACCAATGGAGTATGCCCTGCTTCTGCCACATTACCTTGGACCTTCCAGCTCCCCCCATGGAGCCATGGTTCTTACCTCCCCCCCAGCAGGGCTGAGATGGGGCAGATAAACCCCAAGCAATTCTGGTCTCGTTGGGATCTTGGCCGGCCAGGCAGGTGTGAGCCATTAGGGGTCTGCTCCGGTGCGCAGTCTTCTTGAAGCCTGGAGAGCATTTTCCCATGTTCTGTGGATGTGACATGCACCCTGGATGTCAAGGCATGACCACTGATGTTCATCACATCCTGCCCCTGTGTCTGACTTGATGCTTGCCGTACCTGGGCCTCCTCCTGGGGCCAGTCAAGTGTCGAGCCTCTACCCCCCTTCCTCACTGGAGAAGACAAGCTGTCCTTGGGATGTTCAGTCTTCTCTCTCTGGCTAGCCATCCGACTTCCCGGTTCACTCCCGAACCTGGTTCATTGGTGCCGCAAGTGGTAACGCTACCACTGCCCCAGTGGGCCAGCTAGATGTAATTATTTCTGTTTGTTACTTTTTGCTCCAGTTCAGAGCATTATGATTTTTATTTACTTAAATGCAGGGTGTTATGGTTACTCAAGAAATGTAAATGTTCCTCTCAGTTTTCAGGGACTTTCTTCTCATTTCCATGTGTTGTAGGAGGAGCTTCCTCCTCTGGTGATTCTGCCCAGTATATACTGTATAATTACTAATGTTGGCTGCCAATAAACATTCGCTATTTTCATGGACAGTATTATACCCGCAAAATAAAATATTCAGCCAATTTAGTTTGTTAGCAATATAAAAAATATGTCTTTTATTTTTCACAATGAAAGATAAAGCATGTTAAATGCTAAACTGTCAGTAGTATAGCAGTTTTACAATGAAAGAGAAATCTCGGTACAGGCTAAAGTGCTAAGAATATTACAGTACAGTAGAGACAGTAAACATCTGAACTCAGTGAGTCAGTAATCATCTGAACTCAGTACAGGCTAAAGTGCTAAGAACATTACAGTAGAGACAGTAAACATCTCACTTCTTTTTATGTGGCAGTGGTGTCCAAACAAAAGAAATGTGCCTCCTTAATCCCTGCCATTTCGAAACCATGTACCACATCCTCACGCAGCAAACAGAGCTTTTCAAACGCTGTTACCAGCCATTGTGCATGCTTTGTTTTAATTGATGTCATGTGTAAGTCTATGCTCAGAGCTGATGGTGACGTACCAAGGGCTAGCTGTGCTGAGACTGCTCCTGAATACCACTCGGTGAACTAGTTTTTTAGGAAGTCCTTCAGCAATTTGTTAAAACTGACGTCCAGTGGCTGGAGCAAATCAGTACATGAGGGAGGAATGAAAATCGGGGTGATATGGTGACTCTCCAGGTACTGCAAAACTTGTTCTGTACTGTGTGCTCGAAACAGATCCATTACTAGCAGAGATCTCTGCTCATGGGGAGTTTGTGTTTTAATCTGATTTCGTTTACGTAGGGAACAAGAACAGACTGTATGAAAAGTAACATTGTTTCTGTGTTTGCCCAATGGTTCTCAGATTGTGTGACACACCACTTTTCTGGAAATTGGAAAGCAGGCAGGCTGTTTTTGGTCTTGCCCTGGTAAATGATTTGGGGGGGCAACATTCCTCCAGACAAAGTACAGGCAAGGACAAGGGAGACCTGTCTCTTATCCTCTAACCCGGTCACTTCTATTTGCTTCGACCCGCTCTCTGCCATTGTCCATTGGGAGCAAGGGACAAGTTGGACACCAGTCTCATCTAAATTAATGAGCAGTTTGGGTGGAATCAGCTCCTGTGCCGAGGCATTTGCAATGCGCTTTAGAAATGCAGAGCGCAGATCCTCGAAATTCTCAGGGGTCTTTCTGCCAGCTTTGGTGCCCTTTCTTTTTGTGAACCCCATTCAGTGGAGAAAGAGCCAGGACCACTGCCTTGAAAATGATAGGCTGCCACCAAACTCTGAGAGTGCCATGCAGTTGTGTGTTTTTACAACCCCACAGGCTATGGCCTTGACAACTCTGGCATTCACAACTGCACCTTCTCCTCTCAGACTGCGAATTATGTTTTTTAGATCATTTTCTACTTCAGAAAAAAGAAGAGTTGGTCTCCCACAGGGTTTTGTTGGTAAGCTGCGGGGAAGCAGACTAGGGTCAGGGGTTCCTCTTAGTTTGTCATGGTAGTCCCTTTTGAAATGTCGTACAGTGGACTCATTGATTTCTCCAGCGTGCTTTAACTTGTATAGTCTGACTGCACTCATAACTCCACTCTCTGCTGCATGTTTCCCGATTTGATACTGCACTTCAGGGCTGTATATAGCATACTCAGAGCGGCGTTTTTTTGCTGGAGGGGGTGATGCACAGTGAAGTTCAGTAACAACATTCTCTGCAACACGTAGTGGAATATCAGCACTTTCCGACAGCAGCATTGGATAGTCTAGCTGCGAGCAATCCCGTTTTAATGAATTCTGCTTCAACCAGCTTATAAGAGACATTATGCGACCGTAGCAGTGGCAGGAATGAGAACCGTTTAACCACTCTATGACTTTAAAGAGGTGTCTAATTGGGTAATTAGTGTATTGAACGTACTATCACTGCATTGATCGTTTTAAGCTACCAGTGTTCTAAATTGGGTTTGACAGCACAACGTGAGATCACAAAGTTTAATTACCGCTAACAGCTGGCAAGGATCAGTAGTGCTAAATTAAACAGACACGATAGAAAGTAATTCTACAGTATACTGATTTTTTCATTATGGGTCCCATCTTGTTCTATTGTAGTTTGGGACTGAACACCTTCAGAATAGTTTTGATTTGTGGGACCTATATGTAATTAATATTTCCCTCCTAATATAAGGACTGATACTGGTATATAAAGGACTGTGCCAAATTTAAATATTTCTGTTTGTCATCTCATGCTCCAGACGAGGGCACTGCAATACTCATTTACTTAAAAGCTGGGTGTTATGGTTTATCAGGACATGTCAATACCCCTCTCTGTTTTCAGGGGTTTTAGTCTCATTTTCATTTTTCCTAGGAGTGGTGCGCCCTTCTGGGGATTCTACTCAGCCCATATTGACCTCTTCACTTTAGGTCCTATCTTATTTTATTATAGTTGTTTCTTTCTTTCTTTACAGTAATGTTACTTAATTAAAATGAAGGCTTCCTCCTAGCCTGTAATGTTTTTGAATGCAATCACTTCCAGTTATAGGTTTCCTGGTGAGCCTCAGTAGAATGTCTGTACATTTCTACTATTCTATTTAATGGGGTAAATCTTCATACTGTGGAGGGTGGGGATGGTGTGGGTTTTCTTGTTTTCTTGTGTGGTGTTTTCTGTTTCATCATGGTCCAAGGGAAGTGTGTGGTATGTTTGCTAGGACTGGGAGGCTCTTCAGCTTTGTCTGTGTTTATGATATTTGTAACTTGTTTTTCATGCTAGTGTTTGTTTTTTAATTGTATGAGAATAGGTTGTTGTGCTTTTGTACATATATTTATCTTAGATTTCTGTGGGGTATTTGGTTGGGGGGGGTCCAAGCTCAGCATGTCCTTTAATACGGTATTTGTTTGTTGGGTCAGACATGAGTAGCTTATCCACTTTGTCTATTGTTAAAGAAACATGGCAAGTCCTTATACTTTAGTAACTTAGACTGTCAAAGGGGCTCAAGACAAATGCAAACTGTTAAGGTGTTGCGTCATCTCAAAATGATTAATGCGAACATCACCTGTTTACAAGAAGCCCAACTTAAACTGGAAGATATCCATTATTTTACATGTGAATGGGTCAGACAGGCATTCAGGACTAGTAATAGTACTAGACAGGGTGTAGCAATTCTAATTGCTCTGAGTGTTTCCTTCCAACTGATCACTGAGGATTGGGACCCTGAGGGATACTATTTACTCCCAAAATGGCCTGTTTGGGACTTTCTCAGATAGTGTTGGGATCCAGCTATGGCCAAAACTATGATTCTCCCACCTTCTTTACAAATTTGACCCCTCGTTTCGCTTTTCTCTCCAATATTCCCCACTTTCTTGGAGGGGACAGGAATCTTGTCTGTCAACCCAATATAGACAAATCAGGCCAGATTAGAAAGTGTCTTTCTCCAAGGCAATGGGGACTTCGAGATCTGATGGGTGCTTTGGGTCTTATTGACCGTTGGCGCCTCCTTTACCCCTCAGAGAAAGAATACACCTTTAATTCCCTACAAAATAAAACTTTTTCAAGAATAGATTACTTGCCCATCAATCAAGAAAGCCTCCATAGCTTAATCTCTTCCACAATACATTCAACTGTTATTCCAGATCACACTCCTATAAGCCTATGTCACACTCTGAGGGGTTTCAGGGAGCGTGACTTGGTATGGTGGTTCAACTCTCAGTTTCTACAAGATCCAAATACTCTCTCCCGGTTCAAATATTTCTTAAACAATTTTTTATTGCAGAATGAGGGTTTTGTATCTGTACCTGATATTCTCTGGGGAGTGGCAACATGTGATTTACATGGAGAATGTATCAGATTAGCTTCTGTAAGCTCCAAAAAGTATGCCCAGAGCCAAGAACAGCTATTGAAAGATATTAGGGTGGGATATTCAAAAGTGTTGCGCAATGCGCAATAGGGTTGTGCCTGCGCAAGTCCGAAAATGCACCATTCTGCGATATTCAGCAGGAGGCAGTTGCGCCACTGAAAACATGCTGAGCAACAGAGCAATGCTGATTAAGGCATGCGCAACCAAAGGGTGGAACCATGCATGAAGTAGCGTCAATGCTAGATTCAAAGGTTTAAGAATGCAACAGTGGATCAGGCGGAAGTTGCGCTAGCAGAAATGAGCCAAAATAAAAAGGCTCAAGGAAGAGGTGCAAGAACGCTACAGGGAAGCCACATGAGGCAGGGAGACAAACAAGGCAAGAGGAAGAAAGAGTGCAGGCCAGGGAGAGCAGAGGACAGAATAGGGGCAAGGGAAGGTGTGTGGGGCCACAGAGTGCAGAGGCCAGTAGGTGTACCCGGTGCAGTGGAGGTAGCAGTCAGGTCAGCAGGGGGAACAGAGCAACAACAGCTGGGGGAGAACACAAGCCAGGGACATGGATAGTGCCAGCTTCCACATGGAAGCTGTAATGAGGAGGGTGAGAAGGCATGCTGCAGGGGGACGTGGCCGTGGAAGGGCCCATCGGCGGTACACCCCCAACAGGCAGTACCGAGCCCGCATCAGCTTTGAGCCCTACTCAGATGTTGAGATTGTGGGTCAGTACCACCTGAACAGGGCAATACTGAGGTGGCTCTGTGAGCTGTGCAGTGATGTGATGCAGGCACCTTCACGACGGAGTCACGCTCTGTCAGTGGAGATAAAGGTAACAGCCTGCATGTGCTTGCTCGCCATGGATACCTTCCAGAGACCAACAGGGGACACCACAGGCATAACACAGTCTGCCACGTCACACATCCTCACCCAATTTCTCAGCGCACTGCTGCCACATGCTGCGGAGTACATCCATTTCCCCAGCACCGCAGCAGAGCGCACAGCAAAAATACAGGAGTTCCACAGGGTAGCACGTATGCCTGGTGTGCTAGGGGCGATAGACTACACCCATGTGGCCATTCGCACGCCACCTGGCCCCAATGGGGCTGCCTATAGGAATCAGAAACATAGAAACAAAGAATTTGACAACAGATAAGGACCGCTTGGCCCACCCAGTCTGCCCATTTCCCTACCTGATGGCTAAGTTGCAGATCCTAGTTAACCAGCAGCCTACTTCTTCCTACCCCCAACCCCTAGAATTGCCTTATGACTGTCCCATGCATGCTTGAATTCCACCACTGTTTTTGACTCCACAACCTCCTCTGGAAGGCCGTTCCATACATCCACAACCCTCTCCGTGAAAAAATACTTCCTTAAATTACCTCTGAGCTGCCCCCCTTCTATCTTCAAGGGATATGCCACTGTCAACTGCCAGGTGGTGTGTGATGCCAGTGGGCGCATCATCAATGTCTGTGCCACGCACCCTGGCAGAGCACACGATTCATTCATATGGTACCAGTCGGCACTGTGCCATCAATTTGAGAGTGGGGACATCCCCACAGGACATCTAGTGGGTAAGTATGCATGTAGGACTGGCAAATCGGTGGCAAGGGTGGGTAAGCCACAGGTGCCATGGGTGTGGCAAACAGGGTTAGGGGCAATATAAGCCTGAACAAGACATTAACCTCCACTATCTCCACACAGGTGACAGTGGATACCCACTCCATCCCTGGCTGCTCACACCCTACCAGTGGCCCACGACCCCATCGCAGCAACGCTTCAATGAGGCACACGCCGCCACATGCAACATCATTGAGCAGGTGTTTGGGATGCTGAAGGCGCACTTCCGATGCCTAGACACCTCCAGCAGTGCCCTACAGTATAGCTGCTCAAAGGTCTGTGTGATATTCCTGGCCTTTTGTATCCTGCACAACAAGGCCAAAGACTGTGGGATAGCCATACAGGTCGAAGAGGGGGACACCAATGGGGACGACGGTGATGCCGGTGTTGATGGGGATGGGCAGTCCCCCCTTGGACAACATGACCCCCGACTGATCCGGCTGGCCCAGCTGCACCGGGACACCATCACAGAGGAGCACTTCACCCAACACAGGTAAGTCATGGGGCTATGTGCGACCAACAGTGGCTAGGGCACAACCCACATACACACAGGGAAACTCACCAGGGGTGAATGACGGCAAGGGAAGTGGCAGGGCACAGAAGCACACACATACAACCAGGGAAGGGTGAACAGTAACACGCCACATGGACAGACACACACACACACACACACACACACACATAGGCACAAAGTGCACAGGGGTCAGATGCACAACAGAGCAGGAACACAGACACTAAAAACACACATGTCCACAGGCCACTACGTCCACTTACTGTCCATGTACGTATGTCAGATGCTGGGCACCTTCGCACTTTGGTGTACAGCACAATGCAGGCATCATCATGCACACGCACCTGTGAACAGCAGTCGGGAGGGTGTGCAGGTGGTCCGTGTGTCTGCGTGTAGGGCACCGAAACACACATTGCACACAGGGCAGCACCAGACAGGGCCCACACTGGGAGACAGCTCAGTCTTGTAGCACAGTGCCACGGTCACCTCGGATGCATGGGCGGCCCTGCTGAGACCCAGCAGCACTGGCAGGCTGAGCATGGGCCTCATGGGATGGCACCGATGGACCACCAGGGGTTCCACTGTATGAACATGACCTTGCCCGCACAGGGGTCTGCAGCACACTGAACATACCTGCACCAGGGGTGCTCGGGATTCCCACAGCTGAACCCGGCGTCGACAGGGTGGGTGTAGCACGACACCGGGAATATGGAGTGGATAGCATACTGCATGGTGTGAGTGGCACAGGGACACCTGACTCTGTGCCCAATGTGGCCACGACAGTGACCAATGCCTGTGTCAGCCTGTCAATGGCGGTGGTCACATCCATCCGCAAATGGTCAATCTGTGACAGGATCCTCTCATTGTCCCTGCTGTGCCACTCCAGAGCCACACACAGTGCCTCCACGGACATTGCAACTCGCATCTGCTGCTGTACTGATGCCTGCAGCAGGCGGATGTGCTCGTCAAAGAGGTCGTCTGCCAGATCGGCAACCTGTCCCTCAGGGTATGGAAGGGCCTGATGTACAGCACCCCTTGAGGGTGGGCGCTGCTCAACAGGGCCAGGTATGGGCAAGTCCACAGGTGGTGCACCTACATCACCGCTGAGCCCTGTACCCCCAGTCCTGGTGGGTGACTGCTGCTGCTACCCCTCCGCCTGCTGCGCCCAAGGGATCAGTTGTTCCGCTGCTGTGTCCACAACAGTGCCAGTGACCTGCACAGCCACTGGTGTTGCCCCACCGGTGCTGACAGGCACAGCCTGGGACTGTGCTGACATGCTGGCACACACGTCGGAACCAGCTAGGTCCATGGGCGTGAGCTGTCCTGCTGTGTGTCCATTCTGTGACACATACATGTCAATGCCCATAGTGGTCGGTGCATCATCAATGGTGCAGGTCTGCACCACAGCCACAGCCACAGTGTGCTGGCATGCTTGCATGCCAAACCACTGAGACACAGGAAGGGCACCCCCCACACCTGTCTCAATGACATCAGTGATGGTAGCCAGGCATGCACACTGGCGCAGTGCACGCCGGCAACCTGCGGAGATGGATGGTCCCTCCTCCAACTCCGGATGACTGTCCACAGTGGACAGGCCCTCCACCGCTGACCCCTGCAGACGCACAGGATCTGTAACAGAAAGGAAGGACATGTTAGTGCATGCGATCTACCCCCCGACCATGACATACCATGCAGTGATGGGCTACCACCTATCTGGAAGCCACCTCCAGGAACGCCCTCAATGGCACTGCGCTGCATGCCTGTCCTCTGCCAGAGTCAGCTGCACCACTTCCGGCTGGTCCCTGCCTGTAGTAGCACATGCCACCCTGATGGCTGCCACCTTCTCCTTCACCCTCTTCCTGTCGGTTCCCATCTTCTTTTTACACTGCTGCACAGAGCACTGGTGGCTGCCGTGCAGGTTGACGGCATGTGCCACCCCTCCCATGCAGCAGCATGGGCCTGAGGGGTGCCCCGCCATCCACTGAGAAGTGGCTCTTCATCCAGGTAGGCCTCGAACAGTGCCTCCATCTCAGCCTTCATAAAGTTAGGCCTCCTCTTCCGCCCACCATCATCTTCCCCACCCAGTCCTTGCTCGGTCATTTCACAGCCTGTATGGGTGAGAGTGGTCACCTGTGACTGTGCAGTACACAGCAATTCCCTGAGGCCATAGTCCAGAACATCCCAATGCATGCAACTCACCTATCAACTGCAGTAACTGAATATGGCCACTGCAGAACAGTGTCGCATATATATAGTGCAACCCATGCAAATTAGGTCAGGAGCAACTTTAATGAGATGCAAATCACTCTGCTGCACCATTGAATGGCTGATCGGATGATTTGCATATGACAGATGAATATCGCACTTTTGCACTTTGCTCAATACGGTTGAACGGGCTGAGCCAATGGCGCAGTTCTGTGACTGCGTAGTACACCGCACTGTGCATGCCCAGGTAGCTTACGCAAGCATCTGCCATGCTGATGACGTGCTGTGTGCGGTAGGCAATTCAGGGCATGGCCACCATTGCGCCAGTGGCACTACAGCGACAATCACTACATGGCGCTGTGGCACAACTGCACAATAGTTCACTGTGGCAATGGCACACAGGTGACCAATCTCGCTGGACGTATAGATATCCGATGGCGCTGTGCGTGGCCATGCGCCAGAGACCCATGACCCTGTGCCTGACCTTTGCCCCTCTGCGCTGTACGTATGGGCATGTCTGAAGCTCTATTGCACTGTTTGGTGACAGCGCGATAGGGACTGGAGGCGCTGTATCGACAGCGCAATAGGGAATAGTGGCATTGTATTGCGCAACAATTCCACGTGGGGTTGCCGCACTGCGGAGTGCCATATTGCCTACTATACATCCAGGGATGGCACTCAGAAGAGCCCTCCAGTGGAGTGCCCTCGAGCTGGCGAACCTGGTGGCCGTAGTGGAGCCTCACTATGGCCCACTGTTTGGGGAGGATCCCCTAGACAGGGCCAGGACACAAGTGTGGCAACAGGTGGCCACTGAGCTGGAAACGGCCACTGACCGACGGAGATCTGCAGAACAGTGCAGGCACCGCTATGGTGACCTGTGGAGGAGGAAGCCAGTGCTACTGGCACATCTGTGGTCGCGTGCCAGGAGGGGCGTGGTGCCTCAGCCAGGTGGGTGATCCGTCTATGCACCTGTATGGTCCATATGGGTAACACTGTCTAGTGTGTCCAGCACATGGGGAGGTTGGTCTAGGGTTGGCTGTGGTGGTCTTGACAGTATATGTGATGTATGGGTTGGGCTGGGTGGGCAGGCACACTCATTGGGGCAGGGGATTATGCTTTGGGATTGCACTGATGTGTTTCTCACCTTTTGTTTCCCACAGGCGAAGCGGAGCAGAGGAGGCCAGGGCTGAAGAGCAGGGAGTGGTGCCAGCAGTGCCCGAGCGTGGTGGTGGTGGTGGTGAACACTGACAGCAGCAGCAGCCCGATAAGGGGTGAGTGCCATGACATCAAGATTGCTATAGCATGCTGTGTGACAGGGTGGGGGCAGGGCATGGCCACCATCCATGGACACCACTGCCATGCACTCGACATGTGACACTCAGCAGTGTCCAGTGGCACTGCATGTCTGGGAGTGCATCAATGGTGGTCCGTGCGTGCACTGGGCACATGGCTGTGGCACTGCCTGCCCACCGCATAGCCACGTTACTGTACAGCCTTGGTTGTGCTATGCTGGATAAGGGCGGTGTGTGTGTGCAGTGGTACACATGGCTGTTGCTGCCTGGTTGGGCATGTCTTGTGCACACGGTCACTGTGGGTCAGTGCAGTCCATCACAGGAGTGGGGCACTTGGCTGTATGCCATGCATGATGGGTGGGCATCAGGGATATGGACAGTCACACCTATTGACCCTGATCCCTTGTCCTAGGTGTCCGGATGCTACGCTGGATAGAGAGGTCCATGCAGCAGCTGTTGCAGGTGACAATGGACTCGCTCATCATCCTGCAGGACCTACATCAGCATGGGATGCTGCAGAGAAGGGGGCCCCGGGACCAGCACCAGGCAGCAGGGGAGCAGGCTGGCAGACAGTAGCTGCCCATCACCTCCCCCCTTTACCTATCCCTCACACCCTGCCTTCCCTCTCCCAGTTGTTCACCCCTGCCCCTTACCCACCCTACCTTGTACCCGTACCCCCACCCCTGTTTTGTACATTTGTAAATAGTTCTTGTTGTTGTTCTTCTTATTATTGTTGTTCTTTTTGTAATACAGATACTTTGATATGAATACTGTGGTGGTCTCTGATTTGCAGCTGGCTATAGGTGCTCAGTTGCAGTGGTGTGCATGGCATCTGGGGTGGTATAGTCATGGGTATGTGTGTGTATGCGTGGGAGATGTCTCTGGTGTGGGAGTGGCTTTCAGTCTGTATCTGTGGTGTGTGTTGTTCCCTGTGCATTGCATTGCTGTGTGCAGTGTTCCATGGTGCCTGCTCTGTGTCCATTGTGCCCCTGTCAAGCTGCCCTTGGCCTGTGAAGCTGACACCTTTGCATGTCTGCGGCCTGCCAGGTCTGCTGCCTTGTCAGTGGGTGCTGTCTCTTCAGGTCATCCACTGTGACTGTCATGATGCTGGGTTGCCACCTGTCACCGGTGGGGTGCATGTTTGCCTCGGGTGACACTGTGGACTCCACAGTTGCTGTCCCACCTCCATGCTGTGTCTTGTGTGTGTTGCAGTAGCAGTGCAGCACTGTCTGTGACTTGTGCTCCAGGCGTATGCTGGTGGCGTACAGGGCCACAGTACATGCACAGGGTGGGTGTCACCCCTGTGCCATGGTGGACTGCAGGCTGTGTGTGCACAGTTTACATGTGCCCACACTGGTGGCTGGGTTGCCACACTACTGCGTCCCTGTGTTGGTGTCCCCAAGGGTATGGGTGTGTGTCTGCCCCTGCACTGTGTTGCATCCGGTGCAATGCATGCTTCCACACACCACTGTGGGTGTCTGTGCTGGCTGCTGTGGCTCATGGTGAGTCGCGCTGTGACACCTGTCTACTGTGCAGGGTGCTGTGTCAATGGCAGTGGTGTCAGGGGCATGCCCTTTCCCGTGTGGGGTACCTCTTGTGGCGACACATGTTCAGTGTCTCAGCTGTGCCTCAGGGGGGTTGTGCATGTTGGCACTGTGTCTGCCATTGTAGCATTGCCGTGTGCTGCCACCCACTGCTGGGTGCTCATGCTGGGTCTGGCTTGTATGGTTCTGTGGTACACGGGGTTGCAGTGTGATGGGGGGTTGCATGGGGATTCCTGCGGTGATGGTCACTGCTCATGGGGGGTGTCTTAGGGTCACTGTGCAGGGTGTGCTGTGCACGGGGGGCTGCTGTACAATGGGGTGGTCTGCCCCCCTTGAGTGGCAGTCTCAGCTTGCCGGTGGATGTGCTGGGGCAACATGGCCCGGCTGTGCTTTGTTTGCTTGTCCCCATGGGCCAGTGGATATTCCGTCCCTCCCCCAGTTATGCTGTGCTTGTGGTGTAGGGGTGCATTGTCAGTTCTGCAGTGTGTTCCTGTACCCATCTGTGGCATGGATGCTGGGCCCCTGCCTACCTCCCTGGTTGTGCAGTTCCATTGCTCTGCTGCTGGGGGGGGGCTCCCTGCTTGTGCTATGGTGCCTCTGGACTGCTCAACTGGGCTGCCCTTGCTGCGCTATAGCGCATCGTATCTGCTCAGCTTCCCCTTCCTGGTTGCGATATGGCGCAGGTCGTGCGATATTCAGACGTTGGCTGGTTGCGCAACTTAGCTTACTCCATGTTTGAATATTGCATCTATAGCGCATGTGTGCAATGGACTTGTGCTTGCTCCTGCTATTGCGCACATTTTGGAGGCAGTTTGAATATCCCACACTAGGTGTTTAGAGCACACCCTTAGTCAGCACACCTCATCTGAAATCTGGTCTCAACTTAATGTGCTAAGGGCTCAGTATGCAGACCTCTTGGCACAAAAGGCTGAACTGGCCATACAGAGAACTACAATAAAATATTTAGGGTCTGGTAAAAGGGCCTGCAAATTGCTGGCACTTCGCCTTCACCAAATTGAGTCGTCCAAAATTATTCCTGGAATTTGGCCCTCTCCTGAAGCAGATCTTGAGTCCAGCCCACTAAATATTGTCGGAATTTTTCGTTCTTACTATCTTGCACTCTATTTTGACAAACCCTCGGATTCAGCTATGGAGGACCAAATCTTGTCCTAGCTAGATCCCCCTCTCCTTACTCTTACTTCATCTTGAAAAGACATCCTTGGTCACCCAATATCTCTTGTGGAGGTTCAAAGGGCCATTAAACAATGACCCCTAGATAAGGTACCAGGACCCGATGGCTACTCAAACAACTTTTATCTGGCTTGTATCGAAGAGGTGGCCCCTTTTTTAACTCGGCTATACAACTATTGGTATTCTTCTGTTTTTTCTGACCCCTCTTTTCTAGAAATGTGGATCACACTCATTAAACAAGGGGCAATAATGAATCACAGCTGGAGAGCTACCAGCCGATTTGATACAGATTTGAAGATCCTGACTAAAAATATTAGCCAATCGGTTAGCATCAATCTTGGCTGGTCTCATCAGCCCTGAGCAGGTGAGTTTTATGAAGGGTAGGTCATCCAGTGGCCATCTTTGGAAGCTTCACCACATCATTTCTGTGTCCAGAGAGGGTGGGTCTCCTGTGGCCCTGGTCTCCCTGGATGTGGAAAAAGCATTTGACCGGGTCTCATGCCCCTATCTTATGCCAGTACTACAAAAAGTTGGCCTCCCTTTGGAATTTATTCACTGGATTCAAATTCTTTATAGTACTCCAAGTGCCCGGATCTGATGCAACAGGATATTGTCAGATTACTTTCTTGTACGTCGCAGAATGTGACAAGGCTGTCCTCTTTCTCCCTTAATTTTAAATTTGTACTTAGAACCTCTGATTTATAGTTTGCTCTGAAATCCAAAGATTACAGGAATTTTCATTGGGGAGGAGCAATATTTACTGTCGGCTTATGCAGACAATTTATTACTGCATGTGCTAGAGCCCTCTTTATCAAGCTCTGCTGTTTTAGAAGAAATTCACCATTTTTTATCACTTCACATTACAAGCTTAACCTGAGTACAACAACAGTTTTACCACTAAACAGTTTAGTTATCAAGCAGGAAATTACCAACTTGGGACTCTCGTGGGAACCTCGAGCCCTGAACTATTTGGGGATATGCCTTTCCCATTTCACTTCATCTCTGATTAAGGACCATCTTACATCTTTCTTACATATAATCACTTTAGACTTGTAGAGATGGTCATCACTACCCCTCTCCCTCTGGGGAAGAGTGAGTGTGATTAAGATGAATTTTTTACCTCATCTACTTTATCTTTTAGCAATGCTTGGTGTATTCCTCCCCAAATCCTGGGTTATCCATTTACAGAGTATATTCAGCAATTTTTTGTGGAGGGGACTATCCGCCTAGAGGTCATATTTTAAATTAACAGCACCAAAATTCAATGGTGGCCTACGTCTACCTAATATATTTTTGTATTACTGTGCCCTTCATGGCAGCAAATTCTGTCAATGGGGTTCTCTCAGTAATGACCAGCCTGATACTAATTATGTCCCACTCTGGCTAGAAATCAAGCGCTCCCTCTGTCGCAACTCTGGTCTGCAACTCAGTAGCCTGTCATATGTCAAATTGTCTCAGATTCCCATTTCTTTATGGTCCATGCCTATTAGATGGTCTTTGAAAGAGCACCGACAACTTGGATCATATCTAGGTTTAAATTGCATAAAAGGGTCAACCCAGCCTACACTAGGTAACACCAATATTTATTTAGTTTTTGTTGACCGGGTAAGTGCACGAGACAAATCCTGCCTATTTTCAGGCATGACCTTGGGGAGAGGAATACAGATGAATGCCAACTGACCTTGAACCAGATTAAGCTGTTGGTGGTATTTTTAGTGAATGAGGAAAATTTGGCCAGGACACCGGGGAAATTCCCCTACTCTGTTGGTGCGTGGCCACCAGCAGGGTGCTGGTCAGTTTCTCAAGATGGACACTGCAGAGATCAAGCAGCAGGAACCGCCTGCAGATATGGAGGAGACCTCAGAACGTGCTACATCATTGGTTACATTTCCTCCAGCAGATACGGAAGAGACGGAATTTTTTTTGGATGCCTTATCTCATACGGAAGACAGCACAGTTCAGAAATTCCCTTTGATCAATGAGAAGGCTACCTTTCACTGTTTGCAGTCTGCACAGTTGCCCGATACCTCGGTAGACCTCTCTTCGGTAGCCGCACACCAAGGAGCTCCGGAGCGGCATGACGTACTGCAGACGAATGCGGAAGAGATTCAGAGCATGGCGAGGGTTTCGGCAGCAGACGGGAGTGCTCCGTGTCGGGGACTTTCTAAGAATATCCAGCCACAAGTGTGTGCAGGTCACTCTGGGGTTCCTTTCGAACAGAAGGAGGATTTAGTTGTGCAGACCTTATCGGGACTGACGCGGGGCTCAGGGATCCATGCGGCACCCGAATTGGGGTTAGAGCAGCCTAACACAGAGACGACCTGTGTTAATAAGGTTGCTACCCTTACTAAACAAGCAGGATTTGTGTTTTTCCCTGAAAAACTTGTGGCACCCATAACATTTCAAACGAAGCCCAATAATCAGGAGGGGGTTACAGACTTTACATTTTCAGAGCAACGGGCAGGGAAAAAAGATGAACTGCATAAATTTCAAAATGCTTCTATTCAGGATTCTAAATTAAAGCGTGGTGATTCTACTCCCTCTCAGATTCATGTTGGTACATGGACTCCACAAGCAGCATTAATTGCTGCAGGGTGGAAGCAACAGGCTTCAGGAGACTGGGCAGCAGATTTATCTTGGGACTCTTCTTTTGATTTAACTTCTCATTCCCCTGGGTGGAATCCAGAGGGTCCTATTCCACCTATTGGGAACAAACTTCTGGACAATGCTTTGGTTGAACAGATTGCTAAACAGTCTAAAGCTGATAATGTGTTTACTGAAAATAATATCTCTGTTCCTGAACAAAGACCCCTTTTATCTGATCTATTTTCTAAAGCTAAAAGGGAAGCTGCCCCTAGGAGGAATGCTATACGCCTTAGATATACAGGGGGTATGGTGGATAGGCCTGATAGGAATTACGTTGGGAAAATTTTGATTAAAGAATCATTGCATTTCTCTCCTAGAGATGTTTTTGCAATAATTAATATATCTGGTGAGGATAATTATGATATCAGTTTTCGCTCTGCTGCTTTATTAGACTTATTCTGGATACGGTATAATCAAGTGAAATTTTCCCCAGTCTGGGCTCCATTCATGATTATACCTCTTTCTCAGCCTTCCATTAAATTTGTTACTATTATGTTCCGGAACGCGGGGGTGCAGGTTGAAGATATTACCTACTGGTTGTCAAAAAAATGCGACATTCAGGGGGATCCGGAACCTATTTTGGACTTGGAAGGATTTTGGATGGGTGGGTGGAAATATAAAGTTAAGCTAAGGCAGAATGAAAATGGGTTTATGCATATCCCAAATTCCTTTTTGTTAGGACGAGACAGGGGTGTCTGTTTTTACAGTGGTCAGCCAAGGACCTGTTATAGATGTGGCTCGAGAACCCATTTATCCAATGTTTGTGACAGCCCGAGATGTGATAATTGCAGTGCCATAGGTCATGCTACAATGCAGTGTGTCAACCCTACAAAATGTGATTTATGTGACGGTATTACTCATGCCTTTAAGAATTGTCCCTGGGCGGCAAAGAATAAATCGCAAGGGAACAATACTGAGAAATTCATTCAACTGGCCCAGGATGGTCTAATTTCCAAACCTGCTACTAAAATCCCTGTTGAAAAATTACAGGATCCAGGAAAGTCAGTTTCTGCTCCTAGAGTTAAAACTGTTTTGTTGCCCCCCCCAAGCCTGATCAGCTACTTAGTAAATCTTCCCAGGGACCCCAACTTACCCAGGGTTTACAGCCTGTTTGTTATGCAGAGAAGAAACTACAGCAAGTGACCCTACCCCCCCAATCCAATCCCCTCTCCCTCACCACCTAGGAGGTCCACCAGGAATTCAAAAAACATTACAGAGCCAACCCTGGACCCTGTTGAAACTCCTAACCCCTTTTCCATCCTGACCTCTTGGGGGGATGCAGAAATGGAAATTGGGGATTCTGACTCACAAAAATCTACCCAAGATAATATGGAGCTCGCTCAAAGTAATTACAAAGAAAAAAAAAAGAAACGAAGGAAAAAATGAGTCGGCCAACTTATACTGAATTGTTAAATGGGTTTTGTATGGGCCTCCTTGAATGTGCATAGTATTTTGAATGGAGCTAAGCGAAAAGCCATTTTCCACATGCTTCATGACTCGAAAATATCTATTTGTCTTTTGCAAGAGACTTGGATGTTCACTGTAGAACACATAACTGCATGTAAAAAGGATTGGCCATGGGGTCCTTCTTTCTGGTCCTTTGGGCAAGATAAGGCTGACGGTGTTGGTATCCTGTTTAATTCATTTCATTTCAGACTGCATAGACTGGTAGACTGTATTCCTGGTAGAGTTTTGATTGTTGATTGTACTTTAGGTTCACTGATGTATAGAATAATTAATATTTATAATCCACAAATTAAAACAGCCAGAATCGCTTGTATGAAGGCCGTTCAACCATTTTGTTTCACAAGACCGGTTTTATGGGAGGTGATTTAACTGTGTACTTCATAATGGATTTACCAACTGGGAAGAAGATTTATTGTGACTCTAATTGTTTACAGTCCATTATTAAAGGGCAGACCTTAACATCTGTAATCAAATAGAATCAGACCCCCCTCAAAATACTTTCTATAAAGGTAATAAAGGTTCCTGTATTGATTATCTCTTTTCCTCCAAAAATGTCCACATTTCCCATTTCGAGAGGCAACCTTTTGAATTTTCGGATCATTTACTTATTAAAACATCAGTTGATATTTCATCTGACTATAAACCTACAAAGTATAGATGGAAGCTGAATATCTTATCTTTACAAGACGAATTCGTTAGGACTTCAATTTCAAAAATTCTTATTGCTAGACTGTCAGTTCAGTGTTTGTATTCTGATTTGGGGCTTTGGTGGAAAGAAACAAAACACGACTGTATAAATTGGTTTAGGATTTATGGTCAGAGAACACAGAATACAAAGTTTTACATTATTTAACATTATGAACTCTGACTGCAACACTTACTTTCCAAGGTTAATACTTCCTCTGAAGATCTATCTCCGCTGATAGTTGATATTAAAAGCAGAATGAATAAATTTATTTCAATATGATCGGGCTAAAACTCTTCCAGGCCTTACTTAACAATTATTCTTAAAAACTGTAATTGGAGACCCGTTTAGTTTATGTAAATCTATTAAGGATAACACTAATTTGGATCACTTAGTTATGAATTCAGTTCGGATAACTAATTCTAAAGATATTTGTACTATTCTCTTACATCATTTCCAGAAACTGAGGCCACGGAAGAGTTCCAGTCAGCACACTTTCAAGAGTATCTGGAGGTTTGGAGGCCCTATTATTGAGCCCTCTATTACCAATAGTATAATTAAACCATTTTCAGTACAAAAGAAATTACAGAGGTAATTTCTACTTAAAATATATGTTTCACCAGGTTTGATGGCTTATCTAATTCTTTTTATAAAACCTTTTCCAGGGACTTGGCTACTTGTTTATGTGGTGTTTTAATTCCTTCCTTACTGGTGGGATGATTCATCAGTCCTTTACACTTGGAGGTACAAATTTATATTTTTAAAAAGACAGGAGATAAAGGAGATATACGAAATTGGAGACCCATCACTTTGCTCAATTCAGATTATAAAATCTTTGCTGTGTTAGTAAACAATAGGCTTAAATCATGGGCTAGTCTGGTGATATCTCCAGTCCAGAACTGTGGGGTCCCTCATAGAAGAATTCACTCTGTTTTATGCTATATTAGGGACTTAATTGAATCTTTGACTCATAAAAAACAAACTGGGATTCTACTCTCTTTAGACTTAGAAAAAGCATTTGATAGGGTAAGTCACCCTTTTTTTATTTGAGACACTTGCCTTTTTAGGCTTGCCCTCATGTCTGTTGGAGGTGTTAAAAAAATTATACTTCAATTCTATAATATGCCCAATTATTAAAGGCAAAATTGAAAAAGGTTGGACCTTACAATCAGGAGTGCTACAGGGATGCCCTCTTAGTCCACTCTTATACATTTGCTCCTTAGAGCCTCTTATTAGGAAAATTAGTTTGGTCCTTAGTTGGGAGGGCTTCAAAATACCTAATTCACATACCTCCTTAAATATTCAAGTTTATGCAGATGACATATGTCTGTTTTTCCAACAGCAAAATCAGCTGGAGATCTTTTTTAAATTATTTCATAAATATGCGATTTTTGCGAATGCTAAGCTGAATTTCAGCAAATCCAAAGGCTTCTGATGGGAGTGGATAATTTGCCCCGCTTGTGCATAGAAATATTGTATTTTCACTGCAGAACCTTTAACTATTTTGGGAGTGACTTTGGTTCTCAAAATTTACCGGACCAGAATTGGTTGAAAGCTACAGAAAGTTGATGGGAAAGTACAGAGATGGAAACTACTACAAGTTTTCAAAATTGAAAAGAGTACAAATTTTAAGCAGTTCCTTTTGCCTTGTCTGCAATATATTGCATTTTTATATCCAGTTCCATCTAATTTAGAAGTCAAAATGTATAGCATTTGTTTTCAGTTTTTATGGGGCAATAGATTAAACCAATCAAATGATGTTATACTTATTTGGATAAGACTAAAGGTGGGGTAGGTATGATTGACCCAGTGGTTTTTTGTAATTTGTTATTTTTGTCCTTTTCCTTGCGAAATTGCCTTATAGCTTCCAACAATATGGAATTTAGTTGGTTGAAAGATTTGCTTAGTATTTATTTATTAAAATGGACTCATATGGCACCAAAAATCCATAATAATTTATGTATTCCATCTTTCTTTAAACCTATAGCTCAGAAATTATACAGTTGGCAGTTATCTAAAACACATATCAATAACACCCCTAAAGCTCTCTATAATATTATTATTCTCAAATTTATCCATCTTCTCCTATTTTCAAAGATTGTCCTGTACACTTAAATCCTTATGTACTGGAACAGTTAAACAATCCTCGCTTACCCATACATATGTGGGAAACACAATGGTTGATTATGTATGGCCGTCTTCAGGTTAGAGGGACAGCCAAGTACAAAATGAGGGAAGAACATTTTTGTCCTTATTTAGACTGTATTGCACAAGAGGAAACAATTGAACACTTCTTTTTCATTGTTCCTTCTCCTCGAAGTTATGGGTGTATCTTGCTGATTTATGGAACTTTCCTTGGTTAAAGCATTTAAGTTATGAGCTATTAATTTTAGGTATTTTTCCTCCAAGTTTTTCCAAATTTCATATCAATACGTTACGTGTATTTGTAGCTTGCTTACGATTTTGTTTATGGCAGGAAAGATGCCAGTGGGTCTTATACCAAAAAAAACCTAATTTCATAAGATTTAGTCAATATGTCATTTGTGAATTAACTAAAGTTTATCAAACGGATACTCAAATATATGATACCGAGAAAGTCAGAAAATGGTGGAAAGGTTTTTCACATATCATTAAGTTTAAATGAATTTCAGATATTTCATTGGATAAAAGTCCTAGATAGCATACTCTTGAAAGTGATTGTATATTTATGTCATTTTTCTTTCCTTTTTTCTTAGAATACCCATCGATTGTCTTCAGTTATAATGTACTGTTTGTTGTGTATTCTCTTGTAGAAACTGCTTTGTTTTATTGCTTTATTGATTGTAAATTGATATTTGTTCAATGCCTTATTTCAATAAAGAAGAAAATTACCCCTACTCTGTAGGCGGGTGGCGCTGTCCGTCTGTCTGCAGAGATGGAGGATCTCAGTCTGAAGGAGGTAGCGGAAGAAGATGGACGTGGACTTGGAGCTCTGGAGCTTTTTGCAGTACTCTCTATATCGAAAAGAGAAAGTCAGCTTGTAAGTTGTAACCAAGTGGTGGTTTTAGACCCATCTGTCTCTATATTGTCGATGGAAACGGAGATGTCTGCAGAAGCACAACTGCAGAATAAATTGGATAGAAAAAAAGCTCAATTGTTGGACTTAATTAATATTGCAGAGCAAGACTTTCATACCTGTCAACAGAAGCTGGAAGATGAACTAAATAAATGAAAGTGTTCTATGGCAAGTCCGCCACAGGATGGGAGCAAGAAATTGTCTTTTACTCTTTCTACGAACTGCAATCTAAAGATGAAGCTCTGCCTATATCACTGATTGATTCTTCAGGAGGAACCTGTTCAGTTTCAGCATGGACTCCAGGAATGGCTTTACAGCAAGAAGGATGGCTCTGGGAGGCAGGTCGTTGGATTCCGGATCCTCAAATCCCTTTGCCTGTTTTTTTGGCAGTAGTTGGTCTGCCTGAGTTGGGTGCGGTGGTGGATTCTTCTTTCTTGGATTCTTCCATTGGTGAATGGCCATTGTCCTGTCCCACTGTGACTGCATGTCTCCAGGGGCAGGTAGGAAAGTTGGAGGTTCAGTCTGGCGTGGTTGACCAGGCTTTGTTAAGTAATAACTCTGCAGTTCCTGGCATTAATTTAGATTTACAACCTGAGGTTTCAGTTCCAGATGATCTACATAAAGTTGAGTGAGTTGAGTAAGGTTCAGCCGACCTTGGTCAATGCCTTTATAGGAACTGGTACTGGAACTTTTCAAAGGAATGGTAACTCTTCTGTTAGACTAGATTCTGGGCCAAAAACTTATGCTGGCTTGTTTCGGAAGCCTGCAGAAGCGGCCAAACACCAGTTTCTGGTCAGACACCATTATAAGGGTAAAGTCCCTGTAGTTCCTGACAGAATTTGGGTTGGGAAGACCCTCTTGGTGGATTCTTTAGCGTTTTCACCCTCCGAGGTTTACGCTTTTATTCATCCTCCAGGTGAACACTCTTATGACATTAGTTTTGTGACCATGAAGTCACTGGATAAGTTTTGGAGAAAATATTATGAAGTTAAAGATTCTGAGGTTTGGAAAGACTTCCTGGCGATTCCTATAACCAAACCAACTATTAAAACCATGACTATTCTTTTTCACAATGAGAGTGTCAATGTGGCTAATATTATATTTTGGTTAGAGAAAAGATGTTCAGTTTATGATAATCCAAAACCTGTAATTGATGAGAATGGTTTCTGGACAGGGGGGTGGACTATAAGGGTTCAATTAAATCAGACAGAGGAAGGTATTCAACACCTTCCAAGTTCATTTTTTTCTGGGTTGAGATATGGGAATAGTGTTCTATGCAGGCCAGCCAAAAAGCTGTTACAGATGTGGGTCACTGCAGCATTTAAACACTTTATGTGACCAAGTTAAATGTTTCCAGTGTGGAATGTTAGGCCATACAGCAGCTCATTGTGTGGCTCCTTCTGTTTGTCATTTGTGTGGGGATGGGGGCCACTCGTATGCTGAGTGTTCATGGGCTACCCACGATAATGATGTCTCTTCAGATCAAGAATATTTTTTACATCAGGCTAGGAACCCCCTTCCCAGGAATCTGAACCAGGAAATATAGATGGGGTAGACGTCATGGTAGAGGGAGGGGAGGAGGTATAAAGAGTGCAAGAGAAAATGTAAGGTCTTCAATAGTCACACCCTTAGTAGAGGCTATTTCTATTTTTCATGATGACATGGAAGTTACTTCATCCCCTCAGACTGTGCTAGATGGTGGTGAACAAGGAACCCCCTTTGTAACTCCACTCGGTTCCTCATTAAGGGAAACCAGAGGTTTTTTTACCTTCTGCTACTTTAGTCCAAGAACATTTTTCTATACCTTTGGTTGAGAATTTGCCCCAGCTGAAGGAAAAAGGTAAAGTTTCTCCCTCTGCAGAGTTGGGAGGAAAAGAAGGTCTTTGGGTACAAGGGGTGCCTCTGTCTCCTTTACCATTATTGAATTGTTTTACACTTTTCTCTTCTTGGAGGGAACAAGTGGAGCAGGAGAATCCCCTGGTTGAAGTTGAAATTTGTCAGGAACCAGTGGAAACTATAACATCAGGTATACAATTTAGATTTAGTGGAACCTGTGACCTGATGTGTGGCTTTCCTTGAAAATTTGGAGTTCCTGTTCCCTGAATCCTATCTGGAAATTCTGTTTTTTTTGGATATACTAAGGTTTCGGAGCCAGTATCATTGATTTCTTTAGTGTGCCAATTAAGTGATTGGAGAGTCTCTGCAAGATAAGTGACTGTGGAAATATTAACTGTTTATATTATATTACTATTTTTAAGAAATTGTCTTCTCAGCCCAGGTGGTTGATACATATGGCCTATTGTATTTGAAGTACATTTGTTTTGAGGGGTAATTTAGCAGTGAGAGTGCTTGTTTCCAGCTTGTAGCCCACCCTGCTTGGTTCAGTGAGAGTGCCCTGAAGGGTGGTCTTTAAATTATTCCCTCTTTGTATTTTTATTTATTTTTACTGTTATTAGTGTTAGTTTTGTGTTATTTTATTATCCCCTGGCCGTGAGAGGGCCTGTGGATATAAAATAGTTTAATTTAGTATATTATTTGTTGTACTAGATTATTAGTTAATTTTATGTCTTCTTTTTGGGTGGGTGGTGGTGTTCATTCTATTTTATTTTTGGTTTTATTTTGGTAAGACAGCCTGATGTGCTGGCTAGCCTCACCTGCTGTTTGTTACTCGGCCTCCACTCTCCATGCTCTCTACCCCTTTTTCTTGTCCCCTTTGCCAGCCCATGTTTACCATCGGTGTTGGGCATTAGGGATTGTGCATAGGGGATGGAGGAATTGGGGGTGTGTGAAGGGTTATGAACAGCGGAGGGAGCGGTGCTCTCCCATAGGGGTGGTTAGGCCTTGAAGATGCCCTGGGGCGAAATGGTTTCTGGAGTGTGATAATCCCGTTCTGGTTCCCATACTCAAGGGCACCTCCAGTACTGGAGGGCAAGTGGTTGGGACAACTCGTCAACCTCGTCTAACCCGGGCGTTGTTGTGCAATGCCAGATCTGTCTGTAATAAGACAGGTCTTATTGCGGACTTTGTTGCAGGGGCAGATCTCGGTTGCATACGAGACCTGTTGGATGGGAATGCGGCCCGCTTTTAGAGGCCGCTGTTCCTACCAAGGTTCTTGGTTGTACATCGCCCGAGATTAGATCGCAGGGGGGGGTGGCGATCTGTTTCAAGACCGGATTGGGCCTAACTGGTGTTCCAGTTGAGGAGGCAAGATCATTTGAGTGTACTGTGGTAGCTGGTGTGGGGTGCAGGATTGCTCTTATTTACCGTCCACCAGGGATGAGAAGCTTTTCCAGGAAATAGCAGATTTGCCACTGACAGCTGTGCTTGGAATCACCCAGATTGATGGTACTGGGTGATTTCAATGCGTGGTCGAACTCGAATCTTCACTTTTGGTCAACTTTCCTCCAGGTGATGACATCGCTGGCTTCCACAGGTTGTTTCCACAGCTACCCATTAAGGTGGTCACTCTCTTGATCTTGTCTTTCTCCTGGGGATCGAGGCGTCCGATTTGGTGGTGGAACCAGTTGGTTGGTCTGATCATTACTCAGTTCGGTTCAATTTTGAGGCCCCCCTGTGTAGGTCGGCCCCTGTGGAGCTGGTCATGTACTGCCCATTGCGGGATGTCATCCCTGAAGACCTGATGGTGGTCCTTGACTTCTCACTATTTGACGATTTGTGCTCTGATCCTGAGTGACTTGTGGTGGCCTATAATGAGACCATCTCGGCTGCCCTCGATCAGATTGCACCTGCCCGTGTTCACCCCCTTCTGCGCCGTCCTGTCACTCCTTGGTTTGATGAGGTGTTGAGAGGGCTGCGGAGGTTGGGGCATAGGTTGGAGCATCATTGGAGGAAGACTGCCTCGGATGCCGACCATCTTATTTTGTTAGAGCATTATAAGCTCTATCAAACAGAAATTTCCCGTAAGAAGGCAGAATTCTGTCCAGGGAAATTTCTGTTGCTCAGAATCGACTGGCTCAGCTTTTCAGAACTGTTGACAGACTGTGCAACCCAGTCTGTCAGCAGATCCGTCGAGTTTTTACACAGACTGACTGTGAGGAGATCTCTCGGTTCTTCGTAAATAAGGTGGAAGACATCCGGAGGCAGTGTCCCCAACCTCACTCTAAGGTTGCTGCAGTTGATCAGTGTTTTGTCACGGAGCCTGGAATTTCTTGGAGTACTTTTGACCTACCAAATTTCGTAGACACTATGAGGATTGTCCTTGAGATGCGTCCAACATGCTGTAGGTTGGATCCGGGTCCTACTTCCCTGATTTTGGGATGTAGTGAGTTTATCGGCCCGGTCCTTGCTCGGATTATCTGGTGCTCCTTGGAGACAGGAGTTTTCCCTAGCTCTCTGAAGGAAGGGGTGGTGACTCCCCTTCTGAAGAAAACTTCCTTGGACCCGGATGACCTAGCTAACTACCGCCCGATCTCTAATCTCCCTTTTGTAGGGAAGGTTATTGAAAAAGTTGTGGCGGCTCAATTAGACAACCACTTGACCATCCATAGTCTATACGAACCTCTCCAGTCTGGTTTTCGTAAAAGGCATAGCACCGAGACTGCTCTGGTTTGGGTGCTCAATGATCTCCTGATGGTGAGAGATCAGAGACATCATTCTATTCTGGTTCTCCTTGATCTGTCATCAGCCTTTGATACTGTGGATCATGGGGTTTTGCTCGAATGCCTGAGGTCCATCTGTGGACTTTCAGGTATGGTCCTCAGATGGTTTTCATCTTACCTCAAGGGAGAGCATGAGAGTGGTCTCGGATTACATTCTTCCGGGCTTCCTCCTGCCCTGCGAAATACCACAGGGTTCAGTGCTTTCCCCATGTTATTCGGCAGTATATATCTACCCCTCGGAGACATTGTAAGATGGTATGAGCTGAGGTTTCACTGCTATGCTGATGATACCCAGCTCTACCTGTCTTTTGCACCCGACCAGGTTAGTGCTGTCTCGGGGCTGAATAAATGCCTTGCAGACATCCAAGACTGGATGAATACCAGTGGTTTAAAGCTGAATCCGAGAAAGACTGAGGTTATGGTTGTGGACCCCGGGCACAGGGTTGGGGGTTTGGGGGTGGGGTCCCCCTCTGGAATAATTCTGGGGGGACCAGATCCCCATTTCTGAATGGGTGCATAACCTGGGTGTAGAGCTTGACACTGAGTTGACCCTTTGTTACCAGGTGTCTGCTGTTGTCAGGACTGCATTTTTCCATCTTAGAAACATCTCCAGGATTAGGCACCTGGTTCCTCCTGGTGATCTGCCGGTTTTGGTCCACGCCTTTGTGACATCCTCGCTTGGACTACTGTAACTCCCTGTACCTAGGGCTTGTTAAGTTGATATCCGGCCACTTGCAGCTAGTGCAGAATGCAGCAGCACGCTTGTTGATTGGGGTTTCAAGAAGATCCCATATTACCCCGGTGTTGGCGCTGTCTGCACTCATGCCTATACAGTGGCGGATCACCTTTAGCAGGTCTTTGACCTACAAAGTCCTACATGGGTACTGTCCTGACTACTTGAAAGAGCTTTTGTTGCCTTACACCCTCTGAGACAGCATTCTCGGCTGATGAGGGGTTGCTGGAGAATTCCGAGGTTAATTTGAAGTCTTCTGAGCCCGTGCTTTGGTTTTGTGGCTCCATCCCTCTGGAATTCTCTACCCCATCCACTCCGAGAGAGTACAACAGTGGATATTTTTAAAGGGCTTTAAAGTCCTTTTTATGGAATAAGGCTTTTCCATCTATATTGTAATTGGCTTTATTTGTTGAAACTGTTGTTCTGTTTTACTGTATTTTGATGCTTGTTTTTATGAATTGTACAGCGACTTGAGAACTTGAAAGGCGCTTAATTAAATAAATGTTATTATTATTATTATATTACAATTATCCCCTAGGAAGATTCCAGATGTTAATAAGCAGGTTACGAGATCTAGTGGGAAGATTATAAAACCTCCTCCCTGATTTCTCTTCTATACGTGTTGCAAGCCTAAATGTTAAAAGTATGAAATCTTTAACCAAATGTCTTGTGACTTTTGGTGTACTGTCACATTTAAAATTTGATGTGTATCTATTACAAGACACTAGGTTGAATACCTTGAATGAGGTAGCTCAGGCAACATGTGACTGGCCATGGGGCAGTTCCTATTGGTCAATGGGAGAGGATGCTTGTAGTGGGATAGGGATTTGTTTTTTAACTTCAGATGTTCAAGTATTATGAGTGGTTGATACAGACCCAGGGAGGCTTTTTCTACTAGACATCGTTCTTCATGATCTACAATGCAGACATTTCTTTTTATGGTCCTCAAATGAAGGCTTTAAGAATTGCTTTATTGAAACAAATACAACCTTACCTGTATACAAGTCATCAGATTTTCTTTTGTGGAGATTTCAATATAAACTTTCATCATAGAACTGAAATAGGTAAACAATATTGTGATAAAATATTTTTAAAAACAGTCCTTGCACAAGCTAATTTGGTAGATGTGCATGCTTTAGGTGGTTTAAAAGCAAAACCGACTTTTTCAAAGGTTTATTAAAATCAAGAATTGATTTTATTTTTATACAAAAATCTTTATTGATACATAATGTAACGAATTTACCAAAAGAAACTTCTGGCCATGCCTTGATAGGAGTTAGTATAGAAAATCCCCCCAGACGTAAACGTGGTCCCGGAGTATGGCGGCTTAATTCTTCCCTTTTAACATTACCTAGTACCGAACTAGACTTAAAAATAATCATACAGGATAAACTCACAACATTATATTTATTCGATAATGTGGAGGAATGGTGGGTAGATTTTAAGAATTGTTTATAGGATATTTCCAGATATTGGGTAAATCACAAGCTAAAACAAAGCTGGAGGAATATAATGGGTATAGACATTCATTATGCTTATTACTGTCTCGACAGGATGAAGGGGAAGAGGGTTTGACTGAGGAGATTGCACATGTGAAATATTTAATGAATCATTATCAGTATGACAGAATGTCTTCATTAAACAAAGAGCAGTCTTTTGGAATTCAGGGGAAAACTGCTTTTGTTAACCCTTTTATGGCATGTAAAGACCGGATAGGGAAGCAAGTTTTTGAATATTTAAATACTTCTTCTGGTAATCAAGTTTTTGACAATGAAAGCATAATGAATATTATTGATGACTACACTGATTCTAAATTTGGTGAACAGATAGAAGACTCTGATCTTTTACCACATTTATTTCGAGCAGCAAATCTTCCACAACTTTCAGTAAGTTTGCAGAAGACAATGATTGGGAATTTTATGTGGGCAGAATCGGAAGGGGTTATATTATCTTTAAAAGCAAATATATCTCTGGGATCAGATGGATTGCCAGGAGAGCTATATAAAATCTTGTGGCAGTTAATGCCCTTGACATTATTATCTTTGTATAATTTCTTTTTGATGGAGCTTTTTTTACCTTTGCAAAAGTATGAAGGATTATTAGTATTTCTTTATAAGTCAGGAGATCGGGCAAATATTAACAGTTGGAGGCCTCTTACATTATTAAATATAGATTTTAAGATTTTTTCAAAATTATTGGGGAATCGTTTATCCTTAGTGATGCCAGATTTGATTTGTCAGCAGCAGTATTGTTCTGCACAGGGTAGACGCATTACAGATGCTTTATTATTAATTAGGGAATTATTCGATACACAGAATGCAAATAAGGAAAGAACTTTGGGATATTTGGTTAGTCCGGATCAGGCTAAAGCCTTTGATGAAGTTTCCCATGTATATTTATGGCATTGTTTACAGGCTTATGGTATTACAGAACCATTTGTACAGTGTATTAAATTGTGCTATGTTTTAGCTAATGTCAAACCATATGATAATGGATGGTTAGGGTCTCGTCACCAGATTTTGAAAGGGGCGCCAAGGGTGTCCTCTTAGCCTGCTTTTATATGTTTTCTCCTTAGACCCTTTATTAAGACTTTTGCTAGGGTCTCCTAATCTTAATGGAATAAATGGATTTTTTGGTAATTTTCCTAAACTACTGGCATATGCGGATGATCTTTGTTTATTTTTAAAAGATGGTAATTCTATTATTTCAGTTTGTGAATTAATAAAAGAAGAAGGTAAAATAACTGGTGCCCAAATTAATTTGAATAAAACACATTGTCTATGCATAAATGGTTTACCATCAGAAAGTGAAATTGTGGGAGGTTTACCCATGGATATGGTTCCATGCCAAATATTCGGAATTTATTCTGGAGGAAATAACATGGCAGAATATAATTGGCAAAAAGCTTTAGTCAAAGGACAAAAGTTAGTGACAAGCTGGAATAGATGGAAAACATCTAGGCTGAAGAAGAAGAAGAAGAAGAAGAAGAAAAATCAGCATTTATATAGCGCTTTTCATGCATCCAAAGCGCTTTACAAGCAATGCTAGACTGGCAGTGAAGTGACTGAATGTGTGGTGAAACATAGAAACATAGATTTTGACGGCAGATAAGGACCGCTTGGCCCACCCAGTCTGCCCATTTTCCTACCTATTGGATAAGCTGCAGATCCTAGTTAACCAGCAGCCTACTTCTTCCTATCCCACCCCTAGAATTGCCTTATGACTGTCCCATGCATGCTTGAATTCACCACTGTTTTGACTCCACAACCTTCCTCCGGAAGGCCGCTCCATGCATCCACAACCCTCTCTGTGAAAAAATACTTCCTAAATTTCCTCTGAGCCGCCCTTCTATCTTCAATTTGTGTCCCTTGTTCTTGCACACCTCTTTTTGAAAGATACTACCCTCTTGGACTTTGCTGATTCCTGAGATACTTGAAAGTTTTATCATGTCCCCTCCCCTCCTTTCCTCGAGGCTATACATATCAGCTCCTTAAGTCTCTCTTCATATGTCTTCTGGGTGCAGACCCGCACATTTTAGTGCCCTCCTCTGACTGCCTCCATCCTGTCTATGTCCTTGCGGAGATTGGGTCTCCAGAACTGCATGCAGTACTCAGATGGGGTCTCACCAACTGTCTGTACAGAGGATAATAACTCCTGTTTTCTACTGGTGACCTCCCTGCATCCCAGTATCCCCCCAGCCCTCCTTGCTGCCCTCTCACATTGCTCTCCCACCTTAGGTCATCTGATATGACTACCCCCAGTGTCCCTTCTTTTTGTTGTTGTTAGTATCTTCACCCCATTGTGTACTCTTCCCTGGGTTTTGTTTCCCAGGCATTACCTTGCACTCTTAGCATTGAATCTAACTGCCATACATTTGACCATTCTCTAACTCTCAAGTCCCTTTTCATCCTTTCCACCCCACCTTGTACATCAACTCTGTTGCAGATCTTGTGTCATCTGCAAAGAGACATATTTTTCTTCCAGTCCCTCTGCAATGTCACTTATAAAGACATTGAAGAGGACCGTCCTGATACTGAACCCCTGCGACACCCCACTATTAACCCTTTCTTCAGAGTGGACCCATTTACTATTACCTCTGTGTCCTATTCTCCAGCCAATCTTCACCCAGGCTGTCATCTTGGGACCCACCCCAGGCTGGCTAACTTTGATATTAATCTTTTGTATGGGACTGTGTCAAATACCTGGTAAAGTCTAGGTAGGCCATGTCCACAGCCCCTCCCTGATCTACTACTTTGGTCACCCAGTCAAAGAAATCTATCAGATTTGTCTGGCATGACCTTCCTGCTGTGAATCCATGCTGCCTTGGGTCCTGAGCCCTCCTGGCCTCTAGATGCAAATAATTTTTCCTTCAGAAGTGATTCCATCATTTTCCTTACCACTGAGGTTAAACTAACAGGTCTGTAGTTTTCTGCTTCCGCCTTGATCCCACTTTTGTGAAGGGGAATCACATCTGCCCCTTCCAGTCCTCCGCACCACCTATCCTCCCATAATTTGTTAAAGAGGGTAGTCAGTGTGTCACTAGTTCTACCCTTAGTTCTTTTAGAATTTGGGATGAATCCTATCAGGCCCCATTGCTTTGTCCACCTTCAGTTTTAAGAGTTCTTTCAGAACCTTTCTTCTGTGAATATAGGCTAGTATCAACTTCTATCCAGAGTGTTTCTTCTGTTTGTTTTAGGTACCTCCCCACTTCCTTTGTAAATACTGAGAAAAATATTTGTTTAGCATCTCTGCCTTTTCACAGTCACCCTCTGCCCACCCTCCCTCCTCTTTATTAAGCCTCACTAGCCCTCCCTTGGTCTTCCTTGCTCCTGATGTACCTATAAAAGGGTTTTATCCCCCTTCTAACTGAGTTAGCTATCTTTCCTTGGTTTGGGCCTTTTGCTGTTCTGACTGCCTCCCAGCCTTTTGCTTTAACTGATACAGTTCCCTGTCCTGCTCCTTCAGGATTCCTTTGTACTTCCTGAATGCTTTCTTTTCTTTGAACCTCACTGCTACTTCCTTTGAGAACCATAGTGGTTTTTACATCGTTTTGTTTTGTTAATTGCTTCACACAAAGGTTTGTTACCTCTGTGATGGCAGTTTTATTATTCCTCATTGTTCTTCCACCCCTCCTTCCCGCCCATTTGCTAGTGCATTCCTAGGCACTCACATATTTTGGCAAAGTCAGCCTCCCAAAAGTCCAGTACTTTGCCGCTATGGCTTTGACTTATTGCTGTGTTTATTGTGAACCATACTGTCTAATGGTCGCTAGTTCCCAGATGGCTACCCACTTACATCTGTGATCCTCTTCATCTCCATTTGAGAGAACCAGTTCTAAGATTGCTCCCTTTCAAGTGGGCTCCAATACTAGTTGTTCAAGGCATGCCCTTGTAGGGCATCTAGAATAACTCCACCTTTGAAGTGGCTGCTGCAACTGCATTCCAGTTAACATCTGGCATATTCAGATCAGCCATCAGCAATATTCCCCACTGCCATTCTAAGTATTCTTTCTATCATTTCCTTGTCCATTCTCCCCTGAGAAGGGGTCTGTATACAACCCTTAGCAGATTGTGGTGCCACTGTCGTCTCCAAATTTACCCACAGTGCTTCTTTCCTCCCTGTTTTCTATTTTGTGTCTGTTGCTTGATACCTCCCCTTATGTAAAGAGCTAGTTCTCCTCCTCTTTACCCTCCCTGTCCCTCCTGTAGATAGTGTATCCTGGTATGTTTATGTCCCAGTCATGGTTTTGTGTGTACCATGTTTCTGTGACTGCCACAATATCTAGATGTTCCTCCTCCATCAAGGCCACTAATTCAGGAAGCTTGTTACTCAGACTACGGGCATTGGTACTCATTGCTCTCCATTTTTTGATGGCTTTACCTTCTTTTGCAGCATCCCCCACTGACCTGTCTACCTCAGTCTTTTTCTCATTTAGTGCCCTGTTTTGTAGGGAGAGGCTGTGATTTTCCTGTTGCTTGTCAGTGCCTCCCCCTTGACTAGTTTAAAAGCTTGCCAATGAAGCATTTAAACCGATTGCTCAAAAGACTTGTTCCCTTCCTGGACAGATGCAGACCATCCTGACAGTATAGGCTGGTGTCCCTCCAGGTGGAACCCCAGTCCCCAGTGAAGCCAAACCCCTGTGCTCCACACCATTTTTTCAACCATTCATTAAACTGCATGGTGCAAAGTACTCTCACCTCACTCATGCCATTGACAGGCAGCACCTCAGAGAAGGATATTGTGTGTGCTACTTGTCTTAGGCCCCTCGCCAATTCTACAAAGTCCTTCTGCACTGCTCTAATCTCATGATTAGCCAAGTCATTTGTCCCTAGGTGGACAATGATGTCCAGCTCAGACTCCCGTGCAGCTGTTCTCGTGATCCTGAGGATCGCGCTTCCTGTCTCTCAAGCCATGGCACCAGGCAGGCACCTTACTTCAGTTTTCCCTGCTCCCCAATTCTCTCCCTAATAACTGGAGTCCCCACCAGGAGCTGCTTCCTTTCCTTGTGGTGTCCTCTGCTCCTTCCTGTGGGCCTCCCTTGTGCCAGTTGTCCTCAGCCTCCTTAGTCTCCTCTGCAGGTGGATCCATAGGAGCTTATGCTCCCCCAGAATGGTGTATGGATTGTGTGTGGAACAACTGACTGGGTGTGCCTCTGTTCCACCATCCTCACCCTCCCTGGAGCCCACTGTGGTCCAGCTGCTGCTTTCTCGCAACCTCTAAGGTAGTGGCGGTGGCTCTGGTGCTCCCTGGATGGGTCAGGTTCCCTTCCTACCATCCAGTGTGGTCTGGGGGAAGGTCCCCTTACTACAGTCCAGTATGGCCTAAAGATGGGCAACTTCCTCCCTCAGGGCAGAGAGTTGTCTGCAAATAGGGCAGCATCTCAGCCTCCAGAAAGACTCCCAGAAGACTGCTGCCCCACAGCCATTACATTGCACTGCTCCCCACATTTTTTTGTGTGTGTGTGTGATTGGTTTGTAATATAGAAATATATATATATATATTTATATTATACAATGTGTATGCTCATATTGTCAGTGCAGTGTGCTAGAGAGGATATGACATGATATGCATCTTACACTCTTGAGGAAATGATGTCAGAACCCCAGGTATAAAGGAACTATTTCAGGGTGGGTGGGGTGAGGGGTGGGAAGGGTTGGGCCTAAACTGTGCCCTCACAAAACAATCAGCTAAAAAGCTCTGACCCACCACTGCAATGAGTGCCTTTCTGTCAGCAAGATGCCCTACACAACAATTTGACAGAGAAAATACCCTGCTAATCAAACAGACATATCGCACATCATCACCCACACACAGCCTGGATAATTGCATGAACCAGTTTTATGGGAAGGGGACTGTTGGCCAGGACACTGGGAATGTTCCCTACTCTTTGCGAAGAGAGCCCTGGGTTCTTTTACTTCCACCTGGACACTCACTAGGACAACACCAGGATGGGCAGAAGGGACCTCGGTTTAATGTCTCATCCGAAGGACGGTACACCCCAGCAGTACAGCACCCCCAATACTGCACTCAGATGCCAGCGATTTTGAGGTGCAAGTTCAATCCCATTGTGGGACAAGAACCCACGACCTTCTGGTCCTGAGGTGGATGTACTACCAACTGAGTCACGCTGACACCTTGCCACGTTGAAATGGGTGTATTTAATTAAAACCTTTTTGCTTCCTGTATTTTTTAAGTTCTGTTTTTCTTTTAGCACGAACTTTGGAGACCCGATTAATGGGATTTTTTTTTTGTGGATTTTGGGGGAGCCGTTTAAATCCACTTGAACTAAAAATTCTATATTTAACAATAAAGGATGGAGGGGTTAAGATGGTTCATCTGGTTGTATTTTTTTTTTTCAGTTTTTTTATATATTGCAATATTGTACCACTAATTAAAGGGGGTACTCAAGCTTGGAATGGTTTGGTACATAGACAGATATCTGGTGTTTTGTTAGAATGGAAATCAGGATCTTTTCAATATAAAAACAAAAGACGTCCTAGATTGGTGATTGTATGGGAAGGGGTTTTTGATAAGATTAAAATGTAGCAAATAAGTTGGACTTTAGTTACAACAGTTGAAGGAAAGGCTTTTTATTTTGAGGTTCCCAAAGGTGTTTTTGTGAATTCCCATTTTCTAAATTTTCCCTGTTTCATCAGAAAGATATTTCAAATTATATCTCTGATCCAAGAATACCCAAACATATTTGGGATACAGTATGGTTGGCTCTTCACAATAGAGTTAATGTACGTTGTAATCAAAAACATAAAAACCTCGGAATAGATATTGTCCAAGGGAGGGGTGTTTTGAAGTCCTAGAAACGATGTTGCATCTTTATTTTGATTCCCCTTATGCAACGAAATTTTGGGACATAGTTAAAAATCAATGGAAGAATAAGATTTTAGCTCCTCCAGCTTTGGAATTATTGTTTTATGGGATTTCTAATATACCAATGACTAAAGAATGTCTTAGTACTTTGAGAATAATACATGGTCATTTACTATACTGGTTATGGATAAGTAGATGTAGATTGTTGCTACAACAGCAACATATTTCTCCTAAAGAGTTATTATATATGTCAAATTCTGATTTAAATCATTTACAACATATAGAGGCTTTACATTTTAGTCCTACTTTTTGGGATCAATTATGGATTGATTATGAATTTCTATAAAGAGGGTCAGAAATTAGCAGTTTCAAATGTAAAAGGGGATTAGAAAAGAAATTATTACTCTGATATGTGTGTTTTATGTTTTGTACAGTATATTTTTCAATATTTCTTTAGGTTAGATTTGAAATATGAGTTTAAATTGTATTTATAATTAGATCATACATTATTAGTGGGATGAATTTGAAAGTTATAAGATTTAAGATTTTTTTCTCTTACTGTATTATTTATGGGGGATTTTCTTCAAATTTGTAAAAATTTTCTTTGGATTATTAGGATTTCATTTTTTTCCTTTTTATTATTTTGATACTGTATGAAGTATTTTGGACTAGCTAAGCCTTTCTTTATTAAAAAAATAAAAAAGGGGAAAGGGGGTGGGGTGAGGGGGAACAAATTCTGTTAATATTGTTTATAATGTCTTTCTTTATGTATGAATCAATATTTATTTATGTTCTGATTTCCTCTTAATTATGTATTATGAAATTGTTTTTTTGATCTGGATATATATTATGCTATATTTTTTTATGATTAAATAAAAAATTCTCCTACTCTTCTGTAGGGGATCCCTTACATCCCGGCAGTCTGCCAAGATGGCAGTTCCTGGAGGGACGGTGGAGAACATGGAGGTGTTGGAAGCAGGGGAATTGGTCTCCTCCCCTGTCCCAGAATTGTTAGAGGCCAAGCTGTCTGCTGTATCAAAGAGTGCTTATTCTTCTATGGATATTGCTGATGTTCCTTTAAATCAGTCTTCTGTGACCTGCTCAGTCAGTTCTACTTCAGGTATGACTCAGACTTCTGTAGTGCCTGGGAAAATTATTGTTTAACAGTCTGCAATCCCTTCTGACCTTCCTACTGCTGTTTCTAGTTTAACAACTGACTCTGTCTCACAGTTGCTGGCTTTAGAAGAAAAATGTTATCTGGCTAAAAGACAGGAGATTTTAGCTTTACAACAACCTGTCTCTGTTTTAAAAAGTATTCCTTCTGCTGACTCACCAATACTGAGCGTACCTGTCTTACCCGCTGACAGGTCTGCTTCTCTGAGGACACTTCTGCATTCTTCTTCACCTCTATCACCCAGCATTGCAGCAGTTGTGAGCGAGGCATCAGACAAGCTTTCTTCTGGGGTTTTGTTGGGAATGGCAAATACGGCTTCTACTCAAGCCAGCCTAAAACGTACCCCTGCATCTCTGATGGCAAAAACTTTGAGTACAGACTGGTCTGTTGAATCTGCATTACTTGCAGCGGGTTGGGAAAAGGACATTGAAGCTGGGACTTTACACTCTGGGGCGTCGCCAATCCACGTTCATAATCTAGATGTTGCTGGTGTTACTTCGGATTTCTCTAAAGACCTTGATCTTTCTCTGCCTCCAGAACTACAATTAATATAGAACCCTACCCTGACAATGCCTGGTATTGCTCCCACTGCTTCTTCTGCTGAATCTACAGTAACAGCTGAGCCAAGTTTAAAATCCCAGGGCCCTGGGTTATCTCTTCCAAAAAACAATACCCCTCGTCCATCTAAAATTTATGCATCCTGTTTCTCTGTCCCAACTCAACAAGCAAAACGACATAATGCTGTTAGACTGCATTATGTAGGTGGACTAGATGTTATGCCAGATCGTGTTTTTGTTGGGAGGACTTTACTTAAATAATCCATGATATTTTTTATCTACGAAATTCATGCTCTGATACATGTCTCTCAGAAACCTAATTTTGATATAAGTTTTAAAACTTTAAATGGGTTAGAATGCTTTTGGACAAAATTCCATCAGTTGAAAAATATTCCCTTATGGGTCCCTTTACTGCTATACCTCTTACTAAACCTGCTCAAAAAAATGTTACTATCTTGTTTAGAAATTAGGGGGTTAGTCTGAATGATAGTACAGTCTGGTTAAAACAGAGATGTACAATTGATCCTGAGGCCATTTTTGATACAGAAAATCTCTGGACGTGGGGCTGGAAAGTAAAGGTGTTACTTAAAACTACTGACACTGGAATTCAGCATTTACCAAATAGCTTCCTATTAGGTAGGGACAGAGGAGTACTTTTCTACCCAGGCCAACCAAAGGCCTGTTACAGATGTGGCTCTGTCAGTCATTTAAGCAGTATTAGTGACAAAACGAAATGTGTGGTGTGTGGGGAATTAGGCCATGAGGGTGATCAATGTGTGGAAGAACCTGAATGTGTGCTGTGTGAAGAATCTGGCCACACCTTTCAGCAGTGCACTTGGGCTGCCCATAACTCCCCGAATCTAGCTAATGGGGAAGAATAAAGATTACTCTTTACGGTGGCACAGCGTTCTAAACTAAATGAAAAAAATTCAGTTTCTTTGCAGCGGAGACCTTCTCTCCAGCTTTCTGAACCACTGTCCCAATATTCACGGGAGACCATTGCCCCCCCCCCGATAAGGAGTGGGATGCCTCTGAACCTGTGACTACTGTACCAGGAGTACCTGATCCAGCACCTCCTCCCTATTCCAGTACTTCTACAGATCTCTCTCTGGTGACAACTGTGTTGTACCTACCCCTCCCTCTGTGGTACCTATGGGTACAATGGAACCCCCACCCCCAGAATCTATTGTTCCTCGAAGCAGATATACTAGGAGTTGTAGGAAACAATGGTCACCTCTTTCTAAAGTACAAAAAACAGAAACTATCCCCTTGGGTAATAGATGTGATTTATTGCTTGAGCCTTCTGAAAACACAGACTCTGATTCCTCATCTGTGGTTTCCTCTCATCCAGAAGAAACAATGGATACTGAGGTTCCCGTTGATTGTATGGGGTCCCAAAAATGTAAAGCTAAAGCTTAGGTGAAACATAAAGAAATTGTCTCTAGGAAGGGAAAAACTAGGTGAGGCATCACAGAAGCTCTTGATTTTCTTTTTCTGTTATGGCTCCTTCCTTTTCATTACATGCTATAAATGTCAATAGCACTAAAAGGCAAGCAAAGAGGGATACAGTTTTTTCCTTTTTATCCTGTTTATCAATTGGAGTTATTTTGCTGCAGGATGTAAGATTCCATTCCCTCATTGAAACTAAGCAAGCTCAGAAGGCATGGTTTTTTGGCCCATCTTTTTGGTCATTTGGTCAAGAAACCTGTTCAGGCATAGGTATTTTATTTAGCATGACTGAGGTTGATGTAATTAAAGTATTGGATTTATGTCCTGGCAGGTTGTTGTTGCTAGATGTTAAAATCTCAAATGTGTTATATAGAATTTTGAATATCTATGCACCTCAAAAGAAATCTCTTCAGACTGAGTTATTAAAAATTGCACAACCTTTTTTATATACTTCCCATTATGTTATCTTTGGAGGGGATTTTAACTGTGGCTTATCTCTCAGGGATAGATTTCATACCTCCAAAACATCAAAAATATTTTGTGATTCTAATTTTTTACATACTATTCTGAATTCAGCTAAACTTAAAGATGCTTACTTGTCTATTACAGCTACACATACTCCTACATTTCATAAAGGTCCATTAGCTACTCGCATAGATTTTTTCTTTATATCCAGACATTTACTCCTTTCTGCAGCCATAGTAGCAGTGGCTGAGTTTTCGGATCACAGTCTTTTAGCTATCAAAGTGGGTGATATTCAGCATAGACATAATGGTCCTGGTGTATAGAAATTGAATACTTCTTTACTAGACAATACCCTTTTAGTGGACTAGATTAAATATTTTTTGCAACCTAGGAAGTCCGTTTTTATTCTATATGATGATTTACAATTATGTTGGTCTGATACTAAATTAGACTTGATTCGTTTATTAAAACAATTCAGTAAACAATATCACATTTCACAGTATATAGTGTATCAGAAAAGCGACTCCATTTACAAAAATTTTTGACTTTATCTTATACTACTGGACAAAACTTTACTAGTCAAATAAGTAATTTAAAATCAGATGTGACTGCTTACCATTCACAGAAATCTAAATTGTTAAAGCATCGACAACAATTTGAGACTCAGGGATCTTATTCTGTAGTGTGCCCTTATGGAAACTGTAAAAAATGACTAGATGATAAGATATTTGAGGTTCTTTTTGATGCTAATCACCGTGAATGTAAAACTAATTTAGAGATTCAAAACTGTATTGCGGCATATACTGCTAACTTATTTGGTCCTTTGAAAACAAATATTTCAGGGGCCTCAGCATATCTTGTATTGCAGTCCCTGACATCTCTTCCTCTTTACAAGAATCCACTATTGAAGACATACAGCATTTAGAAGTTGCTGAAGTTATCAGTCATTTGCGAAATGGAGTTACACCTGGCCTGGATGGCCTCCCTAATGAAATTTCTAAGTTATTAGGTGCAGAATTAGGCCAAGAATTAGCTGCAGTTTTTATTGTATTCTCCAAGGTGACTCTTTTCCCTTGGATATGAATATGGGAGGTCTGATTTATATTTTTAAGAAGGGTGACAAAAGGCTTCTTTAAAATTGGAGGCTTCTTAGCCTCCTTAATACAGATTTTAAGATATTAGTTAAAATTTTAGCTTTACAATCGCTGAACATAGCACAGCATGTTATTTCTTTTGCTCAGTTTAGTACAGTCCCAGGTAGGAATATATCTGACTATCTAATCATGCTGAGGGAAATAGTTGAGAGGGGAAATATGGCTCTACTTCAAGGGTACTTAGTTTCTCTTGACCAGAAACAAGCTTTTGACTCTGTCAGTCATGAGTTTTTGTGGTTTCTTCTACACCATTATCATGTACCTCCTATATTTATATCCTGGATTAAAAAATTATACCATACTGCCACTCTAGTTCCCATTGCTAATGGCTGGAAAGGTCCCATGATACAGTTACAGAGGGGGGTTCAACAAGGCTGTCCGCTCAGCCCTATCCTTTATGTTTTTTTTCTGGACCCATTGCTCTGCAACATTAATATTTCTGAAAGGATTGTTTCAATTTCCACTCCATTGTGCACGACCCCACATACTGTTATGGCATATGCGGATGACATGAGTTTAGTCGTAGCTAATGTGTCTTCCATACAAGAAGCAGTGCATCAATGTGTGGTATTTGGGGCTGTCTCAGAAGCTGCTCTGAATTTGATAAATGTATTGGTAGAAGTTTTGGGACCCAGAGCCAATCTTTATCTATGGTTTCATATAAAAATAGGTCAGGAACCTATCAAAATTTGGAGTCTTTTATTTGGGGATAGTCCTCTGGATATTATGAATTGGAGCCCTAAACTAGAAATTGCTCAAACTAAAGTAGCATGTTGGAATAATGGAAAGTAGGGAAAAAGAAGAGGGTTTATTTGATTAAAACGTATTTAATTCCAGTTTTTCTTTTTATAAGCTATATATTTCCCGTGCCTAAACTTTTTGAAACTAGGATTTTGAGTAATTTTTTTCAAGCCTTAGGGGGTAGTCGCCTTAATCCCATTAAAAGAAATATTACTTATTTACCTATTGCGTCGGGTGGTTTGAACATGGTTCATCCTTTATATTTCTATAATAGTATATTTTTGTTGGCAAATCTTAAGCCCCTTTTATTTAATTTAGGAAAAGGGTGGGAGCCTTGGGTTTATGAATCCTGTACTCCCTGGTTTCATCAATGGAACTCTAATGTTCTTAAAACAGTTAAAATGATCTCTTGTCATCCCACTTACATGAGGGAAACTTTCCTAAGGCTGAAACAGCAGCAAATTTCAAGTACTGTGCTTATGACTCTTCATCGCAAACATTTATATAAGCATCTACTGGAACAAAATTGTGCTGTTCCAGTAGTCTTCCATAAATGCCCAGAGTCCTATTGGGGTTGCCTTCTGACTCTTTTACAGAATTCAAGGATTTCTCCATGAATGTGGGATTTACATTGGCTGAGTTGCCAAAACGGATTAATATAAAGGCAAATCAAAAACACAAACAACTGACAGATTTTGTATTTGTTTGAACTGTGTACAACAAGAAGAGACCATTGAACACTTATTTTTTTCACTGTTCATATATTCAGGGATTTTTGGGTCTTTCTTGCTGATCGTTGGAATGAGCCTTCATTTGCAACTGTTTCATATGTGAATTTAATGTATGGGGCCTTTTCATGGAAATGGCAGAAATGGAATTCTGATACATTAAATGTTATCTTTACAATATTGAAATGGCATATTTGGACTGCTCATTGTTTATTTACCTTACAACAGTTGGAGTATTCTAGTGATGAATTACTACACAAAATTGTATTTGACTTACAACAAATATAGTATGCAGACTCAAAGTCTATGCATACTCAAATGCTTCTAGAATTTTGGAAATGTTTTCTGTGAATCACTGACTCTGATGTTCCTGTAACGTGATTTTTTTGTGTTTTTCCTTTTTTTGATTGTTCCGACTGTAATTGTATGAGTTTTCTGTTATTTGATTTGTTTTGTAGTTTTTTTGTTCGATAAAATTCCCCTACTCTTTTCGATAAGTGTTATGGGTCCAGGCAGATGGGACCTCGGTTTAACATCTCATCTGAAAGACGGCACCTCAGAAGTGCAGCACCCCTCTCATGCTGCACTACAGTGTCAGTACTGGGATATTGACCCAAGTGCCATATGTGGGAACTGAACCCACAGCCCTCTGATTTCCCAGTCTCAGAGGCGAGTCAATATTAAAATTGCTTGCCACCCCATACCAGTCTGCTTTAGTACTCAGCTTAAGGACAACCCAATTTCCTTTCTGTTGGAGAGGGTCAAGGTTTTGCCCTTTCAATCCATTCTTGAGTGCCTTCAACTCCCGGCTACTTTCATGTTTAAATATTTGCAAATCACCCATGCTCTTTCAACATACCTGGGCCCCAAGCCCTGGGCTTTACTGGACCATTCTACCCTTGAGCCTTTTTTTACTGCAGTAGTACAGCAACATTCGGTGTCCAGATCATATAAACTTTTTCAGTCTCTAGATGTCAAAACCCCTTCCAGAGTTTGCTATTACTGGACTTAGGCCTTTGGTATCTAAGATAATTCCAAATTATGGCAATCGATTTGGCGAAATTTATATAAATACATAGAGCAAGACAGACTTAGACTGCTTCAATTCCCAATCTTCCATAACTTATATTATACCCCATCTAGATTGCAGAAAATGGGCCAACTATTGTCTCCTCTATGCTCTCAATGTAACCTCACAGAAGGACATCTTAAACATGTCTTGTGGGACTGTGTGAAAATGGCTCCCTTATGGACTGCAATAAAGACCTTCTTGATCCCTCTTTCAGGTTTAGACGGCCTTTTTACTCCACACATTTGTCGTGTGGGTTCCTTCCCTTGGGATTTACTGGATACACTATTCATAAAGCCCATATGGCATTACTTTTGGCCATAGTTAAATTAATTACATTTCACCATTGGAAAGATGACTGTACCATCATATAAGGAATGGCACCAGGAGATTCTTAATGCACTTGTGGTCAAGAAACCAACTGCCTCCTTGCAGACGTGCCCTAACCAATTTCATAGCAGATGGGAATTGCTGCACACACTCCTGTCCATTTCATCTGCCAGATTGCAATCTTGAGCTCATTTATCTTTTTTATCATCTATACCATTGGGTCTACAGACCCTCTCTTCTGACCTTTTTTTTTTGTTTGTTTTTTTCTGTTCATTAATGGCCACTGAGCTTTTGGATGGGTTGGGAGGGGTTGTGATTTGTTATTTCTTTTTTTTAATTCAAGTTTATTGAAAATCCAGAGTCTGCACACCAAAACAATATCACACAGCTTAATTATAAACATAGGTCTCATGTACACTATAAATCATTAACACCATAGAGACTACATTCTCTCTTAGATTATTTAAATTCTGTCAATAATTCATTTTTTTAAGGTGAATTACTTTTCCCCTTTCCCATGTCTTGAGAACACAGATTCCCCCCTTCAGCAGCCCCCCCCAAAATCTCCCAGCAAACCTGGTAATAAGCTCCATCTTGTCCATCTGCAGACATAGATTTTTATTCTGTAATTTATCTTATGAGTTAGCTCTTCCATCGCCCATATTTCTTGAATGATAGAGTACCACTGTGTCAGATCAGGTGGGTCGGGTGAGAGCCACCTCCTCGTGATTGATTTGTGGGCTGCAGCCAAGAGGATGCTCCACAGATACAGGTTGTCTGGGCCTCTTACCCCTTCAGGAGGTAATCCCAGTACCATGTTTTTCATTGTGAGCTACTAGGTGCAAGAAAACAGCTCCTCTATGGCCCTGGAAATCTGCTCTCAGAAGGGTTTGAGAACTTCACATTCCCAGAAGGTATGGGAATGGTGTGCCAGTTGGACCCCACATCCCCTCCAACAGTGTGGAGATGTTCCTCTACTCCATTTGTTTTGGATTTCAGGTGTGAAAAAATATCTCACCCTTATCTTCCAGGCAAATTCTCACCAGTTAGGTGAGAGGGTGGTTTTGTGAGCCATCTGGAAGATTGTTGTCCACTCCTCCTCAGTTATGATCAGTCCGGCTTCCTCTTCCCATCTAACTTTGATTCGGAGCAATTCTCCTGTTTGGAGTTGTCTCATTGCTTTATATAGGGCTGAGATATGACCTTTTTTAAGTACCCCTGAGAATATGGAGTCTATTGTACCGAGGAGCTGGTCTATTTTAGTTTCTGGGCCCAGGGCTTTTTTAAGTGTTTGAATATGTGCCCTAATCTGTAAGTAGTGGTAGTGGTCCTGATTTCTTCAGTGATATGTTTGCTTGATAGAGTGGAAGTCATGTATCATGTCCCCCAAGACCAACTGCCCCAGTCTAATTAGCCCCAATCTGGTCCACAGTCAGAAGGCATGATCCAACTTAGCTGGGATGAAGCTGTCTGACCAGGCGAAAATGTGGACAGGCCATACCACCTTCTCTAGGCCATATTTGGTCCAGAGCCTATGTACCATTGTTATAGTACCCTCCACTGCCATCAGAGTGGACCTCCCTTTCACAGTGGGGTGTCCACCACTCTTGCCTCCAAATGGGAGCTCTCTGATAAGACAGTCTCAATATCTTTCTGATGGACTTCAGAGGTCTCTGTGTTCCATAAAAGGGCATTTCTCAAGTATGCAGCTATGCAAAGTAGTGTGCTAAGTTAAGGACCGATCTCCCCCCTCCCATTTTATCTGTCTACAGGATTTTCATTCTTATCCTCTGCCTGCCAGGGGGCCAGATGAATTTTGTAATTATCTTCTGCCATTCCCTGAAATGCTTCCTTGGGATGTTTATTGGGAGGGACTGGAAAAGATACAAGAACATTGGAAGGACTTTCATGGTAACAGACTGGATTTTGGAGTAAAGTGGCAACTTAAGGAGCTGCCATTTGTCAATGTCCTGCTGGAGTTGGGTCAGTAATGGACCATACTTTGAAGAGAACAGCCTTCCCAGGTGCCTCGTGATCTGTATTCCTAAATATTACATTTTTTGTCTATTCCAGTTTAATGGTAATATCTTAATTATTTCTGGAGGGGAGTTAGAGAAAAATTTAAGAATTTCCATTTTATCTTTATTCAGTGAATATCCTGCATGGGAGCCAAATTCTGCAAGGATATCCTGGACTTTGGGGATTGATTTGTTGGGGTTTGTGATATAAAGCAGGACATAGTCCATGTACAATGAGATTTTGTGTTTAGTGTCCCCTATCTGAATACCCACTATATCTGAGTTTTCCCTTATGGCACACGCTAGCGGCTCTATGTATAAAGCAAATAAGAGGGAGAACAAGGGGCAACCCTGTCTTGTCCCTTGACCCAGTGTGAATCTGTCTGATACACTTCCATTTAATCTGATGTAAGCCTGTGGGGCCAAATAAAGGGTTTTGAGGGCATCTATCATGACCCGGGGAAAACCAAACTTTTCCATGACAGTGAACAGAAAAGGCCATGATACTTTATCAAACGCCTTTTCGTCGTCGAGACTCATCAGGCAGGCTGGGGTTTTGTCCAAGGAGATCTTGTTTATGACGTTTATTGTGTGCCTGACACTGTCTGGCACCTGGTGGCCCTGGATGAATCCTGTCTGATCCTTATTGATCAGGTGTGGGAGACGGATGTTTAGTCTGGTGGCCAATATGGAGGTGTAGATCTTGTAATCAACAACGAGTAGTGAGATGGGGCGGTATGTGTCACATTCAACTGGGTCTTTGCCCTGTTTATGTAGGACTGTGATGGTAGCATAATCTCATGAGGAAGGGGCTGCCCACAACTCCACCCAAACCCCATTAATGGCCTGTAGGAGATGGTGGGCCAGTTCTTTAATTAGTGTTTTATATATTTCTCCACTAAACCATCTGGGTCTGGGAATTTCCCCATTTTTAGGTGTTTAATGGCTGAATCCACTTCAGATAATTTTATGGGGGTAGCCAGGGTGGTCTGTTGATCTTTGGTAAGGGCTGGCAAAGTCAGAGCTTCCAGGAATTTATTTTTCCCCGAGGGGGAGTCTCAGGTGGGGCTTGATATAGGTGCCTGCAATAGTCAACAAAGGCTTCCATCACCTGATCAGTCTTATACATCCTGATTTGTGGTGTCTGATTTTTGTAATGGTTACCCTGGCCTGCTTCTGCCTGAGTATAAGTGCCAAGATTTTGGAGGCACATGAGCCCCCTTCATAATAAGTAATGAAGGGACTTTTCTATTTCTAGTTGGTGGAGTCTTTGTAGGTGGGTTTTAGTTTCTTTGATGTCCTCATCTAATTGTTTGGTCCATTTTTGTTTTTGTTGAGACTAAGTTTCTAAGGCAAGTGTTAAGTTGTTCCATTTAAGATTTCCTCTCCCTTTGTTTGAAAGATCCAATGGAGATAAGCTTTCCTCTCATCATAGTTTTAATGGTATCCCAAACAATCTGAGAGGCTGTGTCTGAATTGGAGTTATGGACTAGCATCTGAGTGATAACCTCTTTAAACATATCTAAGGTGTCCTTTTCTCTCAAAAGGGAAATATTCAGCCGCCACTGAGTTCTCCTCCTACACAGATCGAGATCCCACTCTATGAAAAGGGGCTGATGGTCAGAGTGGACAGCTGTTCCCAGCCATAGGTGCCCGAATTAGGTAGGTACCTAGTGTATGTCAGGAACATATCTGTTCTGGAACAGCTTTTATGTCTGGGAGAATAGCATGCGTAGTCCCTGGCTCGGGGATATCTCTCTCACCAGATGTCTTTCAGGCCCACCTCTCCCAAGAACTTGTAGAAAAGTTTTGCTGTTTGAGTTCCCTGGGAGGGGATTTGGAACATGGTATCCAGCTGTTGGTTCAATGTAAGGTTCCAGTCTCCACCCAAAAGCAACACTCCCCTAGCTTTTTCCATGATCATCTTAATTAGGTCTGAGTAGAAAGTAAAAGAGGAGCCCAGGGGACGTATACATTGGCCAGTGTCACATGGGTATCCTGTAACCTTCCAATAAAAATGATGAACCTCACTCCCAGGTCAGCTATGACCTGCTCCTCTTCAAATGGAATGGAGCCTGACACTAACACTGCTACTCCCCTTTTTTTCCCTTTATCCAGAGAAGCATGAAAGACCTTGGGATATGTTTTACTTTTAATCTTAACAGCCCCGGGGAGGGTGAGGTGCATCTCTTGTAGGAAAACAAACTGACTATGCTGTTCTCTAAGGAACTTAAAAATTACTTTCCTCTTGATTGCGCTATTAAGTCTATTTACACTGTATGTCAGCACTTTTGTGTCTAATGGAACCATGCTCTCATCTGCTGCCTCTTACAGTTAGTTGTGGGGAGGAGACAAGAACAGAAAGTCTATGGTGAGTTATATGTCTTTCTACGGCTAAGAATTCAGTACACTAGTGTCCAGTAGGTATGCAGTCTCAATTTTAACCAGTTAAAGTAACAGTACACTTTTAAACTAAAATTCCAATCGGAAGTAGCTTTCAGCGATAACTATATACAAAAACCCTAAGTTAGCCTGTATTTGGTCTAATTGAATGGTGAACAAGCTTGGCTTCCAAGGTCAGGCAGCCAGAAATTGGTGCCTGGGTAGTGCCTTTATTTATTTTTTTTTTAGTTTTTGTTGACCGGGTAAGTGCACTAGACAAATCCTGCCTATTTTCAGGCACGACCCGGGGAAGGGGGAAACAGATGAATGCCAACTGACCTTGAACCTGATGAAACTGTTGGTGGTATTTTTAGTGAATGAGGGAAATTTGGCCAGGACACCGGGGGAAATTCCCCTACTTTTTTCGATAAGTGCCATGGGATCTTTAACATCCACCTGAACTACCACCAGTCCAGGCAGATGGGACCTCGGTTTAATGTCTCATCCAACAGACGGCACCTCAGAAGTGCAGCACCCCTCTCACGCTGCACTACAGTGTCAATACTGGGATATTAACCCAAGTGCCAGATGTGAGAACTGAACCCACAACCCTCTGATCTCCCGGCTTCAGAGGCGAGTGTGCTACCTACTGAGCCACTTAAGCACTAAATACCCTTCTGGTGGATTGGGTATGTTTTATACTCTGAAGAGTGAGGCAAATTCACTCCAGAGAACAAGCCTGTGTCAGGTGTTCGAAACCAGACAAGGAGACTGGTCTCCATTTTTGGTAAACCGGAGCGACCCCTTTAAGGTGGATTTATTCCTCCTGTAATTAAATTGACCCTGTGCTTTATCAGCTCTGCAGGGATTGGCATGTCTTACCAAGCATAAGGGGGTGAGGTGCCACCTTTGGGGCTGTCCATCCACCCTTTTACTTTTGTATTATGCCACTACAGAAAAGGATTCACCACACAATTACCGGGCTTGCCCAACACCAGCTTTCCAGATCAAGTGGTTGAGGCAGCTAAACCTCACCTGCTGGCTTCTTGTGGGTCATCCCGCCTCCAGCCTGTGTGTCAGGGGTGGGAAGCCACCCAGCATTTTAATGAATGTGCTTCATTTTCAAGACCAACATTAACAAATTGTTTTAAATTTAGTAACACGGACTACAACCCCAAACATTGTGAAACAAGATTATTATAAACTTAAAGTCAGCTATGCTCTGCAGAATATTGTTCCTAGTGAACTCAGTAATGTCTTAGCTTTTATTGATTGGCATGTCCTCGCTTGGCCTACTTGTGAGGCTCAGAGTTTCTCTGCAGTCATGGTCCCTCTCGAATCATTCCAGGTCCTCCTCCACTCCCCCAGCAGCAACAACTCCTCACTTCTGTGAGGGCATGTTTACCAGAAAAGAGAGAGTTTTATTCAATTTAACAGATTTTCCCTGCACCTCAAAAACCAGAGGTGGAGCCATTTATTTAAGGCCAGTAAAAGGGGGGTTAGGCTTTGATATCTCGAAAAGCCAGGGTCTATTTTTATGGGTGGAGAGGACCAAGGGACAGCCGAAAGGAAAAGGATACTTGCTCTTCAGTTCATAGCCTAGTTCAGGTGTCTTGTTGTTTGCTTGCAGCTTGTAGGGTCTGATCTTCCAAACTCTTATTTCCCCATCTGTGTCTTCTGTGTTTTGCGGTTGGAAGGATCCTGTGGAGAATGGCTTTATTATCGCTGCTACATCGGAGCGAAGATTCGTTTGCGGGATGAATTGCTGTGTACCCTTCCTTTTATACCCCTTTCTGTGCCACGGACCAGGCTGACTAGAACAATTCTCTCTCCATTTGCTCTTTAAAAGGGTTGGGGTGGTGATACCCAGGCCTTCCAGGTATGGCTTAGCAGCTAGCAGATCGGAAAAGATTTTTGGGCCTCGGTCCATCTCTATCCGGAAGTGCGCAGGAAACAATATTTGTGCCTTCAAATTCTTGCCTCTGAGTTGTTTGATAAAGGGCCATAACGTTTTCCTTTGGTCTTGCACCTGCGAGGTGTAGTCGTTGTCTAGAGATATATGGCTGTGTTGGAAGGTGATGTCTCTCATTTTCCACACCCTGTTCAGCAGCTCCTCTTTCGTCACTTAGTGTGTCAGCCTGCCCACAAAGGACCTTGGCCTACCTCCTGCATTAGATGGCTTGGGGCAAGAGACCTGTAGACCCTATCCATGCTCAGATCGAAATCCTTGGGGAGGCTTAAGGCTTCTCTCAGGATAGATTGGAGAAAGGAGATAACATTTGGGTCTTTACTCTCAGAGCCTTCAGAAATCCTATAAATTCTTATATTTTGTCTGCTTCGCCCTTCTAGGTTGTCATATTTGTGATTCAGCTCTCTCTCGCTCTCTCTCTCTCTCTCCCGGGTGAGGAGATATAATAAGAGGTGATCATGATGATCAGCTTGCTCAACGATCTAGGACAATCCAAGCTCCAGCTGGTCCACCCTGTGTTCGATTCCGCTGATTTTGGAGCATATATCAGTGAGTGTTTTGTCAATTTTTGCTACAGTCCAGGCAGTCTATAGGATTGTAGCCGTAAGAGCCATGTCTTCTGCTTCTGTCTGGGGCTCGGGGGTCATGCTTTCCCTTGCGGCCTCTTCAGCTGGTAAGTTGCTTGATTTTTCTTTCATTAAGAGCTCCCAGAGCTTAAATACCGGTGTCTCTGGTTGTCTGGAGTTTGTAGCCCTCAATCTAGTTGCCTTAGCTGGCAAATACATTTTAATTAAGGTCGCTGTTTTTATATTTATTTATTTTTTTAATTTTTATTTAGTTGTTTAACCAGGAGTAGCACACTAAGCTGAAAGATTTTTTACAGGTGTGACCTGGGAGCATAGGGAACTTAAGTGACTTGCTCAGGGTCACACAGTATGCAAGTGGAAGCTGTGGGATTCAAACACAGGTCTGGTCTGCTGGATGTCACCAGATTTGCAGCTCTGAAGTTCCGAGATTAGGCAGCCATTGAATTCCTGACGTTGCCAGAAGTCCCCGATTTGTTATTTCTTGTTCTTGTTATGTATTTGTTATGTGATTTGTAGTCATTATTTGAAAATAATAATAAAATACATTAAAAAAAAAAAAAATCCCAAGAGATCATGGAGGTTACAGGGCACTGTTCGGAGTCATCCCTCCGAAGTTACTTGGGCCCCACATTAGAAAATCGCCGACTTTGGTCAGAAATACTTGTTGGCAAACAGAACCAATTAGCACCTGTCTGATGCTGAGACATGTAAAATCTTGTATCCTCTAAAGAAGAAAGCAGCTGGCAGCAGCAACATGGAGCAGCAGATCAACCATCGTCCAGTACCCACAGTGTCTTCCTGCACTCACAAGCTGGCATCCAGCATTTTCCTCTTGCTTCCAAGAATTCCCAGCACCAACTGACAACATCATCCACCTCCACAGGAACACACTGAGCCAGGGAATACTCTGTGTGGTCGGCCCAGGGAGCATATGCAAGCGCCAACAGAAGTAGAAAACGAAGACAGAAGCATGGCCAAAATTCCAAACAACATGAAATGCGTTTCAGTCAAAACCCTCCATGGCATCATACAGCTAAATATTTATCCATATGGCTCCAAAGACAGTCCAGCTCTCTGACCTATTTATGTTGTGGAATGAACGTGCAATTCATGTTTTCCTACTGCACTCAGTTATGGCAATTTTACCCTGATCTCTAACTAACCATCATCCTACCTGCTGAAGGGAAAAAAGCTAACTGCTCGAGTTTTAATGTTGTTGTTTAAAAAGTTAACTAAGTTAATTTATTCTGGTTATGTTAATGAATGCTGTCAGTAAATTGTATATTTATAACACCACAAATATCTCACTGTTGCAGCTGAGCATTTTAAATTAGTGAACTGCAGCACAGCTATAATAGCACAGTGAGTAAAGTGATTTTTTAGACGACTCCAAAAAGTACAGTTACATAAGACCTTACCATAACAGTAGATCTTTGAGGAGTGTCTCTTGCAGCAGGTAATACATTTGGGTCATCGCCAGACATTGCTGTGGTGCATGGCAGCTCTTCTAGCAGTCTTTTCCAGGGGCCACCCACACATGACATCACCTTCATGTTTCCTATGTAAGTGTGGGTGGTCCCTGATATCCTCAGTTTCCCCTGCCGGATTCAGCTCCCTAAGTAAGGACTGAGGGGAAGCTAAGGTACCATAGGTATCCCAACCCATAAGTCACTGGACCAGAATTTGTTCTCCTAGAGAAGGAGGGGGACAGAGGGTGGGATTGTACCTGCTGCAAGAGACACTCCTCAAAGATCTACTGTTATGGTGAGATCTTAGGTAACTGTACTATCTTCCATGAAGTGGTCTCTTGCAGCAGGTATTACACTTGGGATGAATCCCAAGCAGCAAACCCAAGAAGGGTGGTCATTATGACAGGAGGCCTTGTAAGACAGTTTGGCCAAAGGCTGTCCTACGGCGTGAAGCAACGTCTAAGTTGTAATGCTTCATGAAAGTATGGCTTGTGGACTATGTAGCTGCATTGCAGATATCTGTGATAGAGGCCCCTTTAAAGCAGGCCATTGTGGTGGCCATAGCTCTGGTGGAATGGACTTGGACAGGTCCTGGAAATGGCTTGTTGTATTTTGTGTAACAAAATGTGATCCAGTGTGCTAGCTAATTGGAGAGGGTCTGTTTAGTGGCTGGGAGGCCTTCCCTGCTTGAGGCGAAGGTAACAAAAAGTTGCGAGGTCTTCCTAATTGATTTAGTTTGATTAGTGTAGTATCGTAATATACGATGGACATCTAAAGTATGTAGGAGGTATTCACCTTGATTGGAGTGTTCAGGGTAATATACTGGTAGCTCCAAGGATTGATTTAAGGTGTGTTCAGACACTACCTTAGGTAGAAAAGAAGGGTTGGTACAGAGTGCCACTCTGTCTTTGTGAAAAACTAAGTAAGGTTCTTAACACATGAGGGCATGAAGCTCGTAAATATGTCGAGCTGAAGTGACAGCCACTAAGAAAAGTGTTTTTCAAGAAAGAAAACTGAGGTCACAAGTGGCCGCTGATTCAAAAGGATCAAGAGTTAATTTCTCTATTAGAAAATTGAGATCCCACGGAGGAGTGGGTCGTCTGATAGGTGGCTTAATATGTAACATTCCTCTTAAAAACATTTTGGCTAGATGATGTTGATACAATAATCTTCCATCTAGGAGTTCATGGAAGGCCAAAATGCAGGCCAAATGGACTTTGATAGAGGAATAGCTTAATCCTGTCTCAGTAATCAAGGCCAGGTAATCCAGCACTTTCATCAGTGGGCACGAATAAGGGTCCATTGACCAGGAGGCAGCCCAAATGGAAACACATTTCCATTTGGCATTATAAGTTTCCCTGGTTGCTGGTTTACATGAGGCCAGTAGAATATTGGTAATAGGGGAGGATACTTGTAGATGTGCTATGAAAGCGTCCTCAGGAGCCAAGCATGAAGGTGAAGTGCCTTCAGGTTGGGATGTAGAAGGGTCCCTTGATTCTGAGTCAAGAGGTCTGCTCTAATTGGTAACTGGATGGGTTCCTTTACTGAGAAATGTTGAAGCAGAGGGAACCACACCTGCTGAGGCCACAGAGGGGCTATAAGAATCATGGTGGCAGGTTTGAATTGTAATTTTAGTAGAGTCTGTTGCAGGAGAGGGATGGGGGAAGCATATAAGAAGAGTCCTGTCCATGATTGGGACAGGGCATCTATAGACAATCCCTTTTTGCTCAGGATAATGAAATAGTATCTGGGGAGATGGTGATTGACTGGGGAGTGTGATCTCAAATTCTCTCACTGTAAGTATTACCTGAGCAACCGCTCCCGTCGTCACGGGGCAAAAACCACCACACTGGGTTTTGTCTTAACGTCGCTTTATTTGATCAAATCTTTCACATGCATGCGGGAGTTCTGCAAAGGAGAAAGCTCCCCGATTATTGCTCACAGTAGCTTAAATACATTTTACAGTTTACTTAGGTATGGCTATAAGTGATTTCATTCTAAGCATGCTTACAACAGCTTTTTGTTATCTTTTACAAAACCTTACTATCAGCATTTTCCCTTATATGGAGCTGTTTTCTACCTTATTCAGTTCTTTCTTATCAGACAGCAACTGCCAGTTCTAACTAGTTTTATTCAGCTACACAGCTATAATTTTCACCTAAAGTAACCCTGCTTCAGCAAGCCTGGACATGCGCATTTATTTTAGCTACTTAGTTAAATCATGTGAGACTAAGCATTATTTCATATTCTTTTAAAATAAAATCCCTCACACTCCCCTTTTGATACTCTGTATCAACTGGCTGTCGATTTATATTTTTGTTACGTCTGGCTCATTATAAACAGGAAAACAAATGGTGACGGAATTCTATATTTATTACAAATAACTTTTGTTTTGGGAGCCAGAAAGCATATGAGAGAAGTGACTAGCTTGCTACAAATGTCAAAGTAACCTTGTACCAGCAACCAAATGAGGTATCTCATTATTTCTTATCAGTTTTCTGTTAAACATATTTTTTTAACACGAGAGAATTATATGATGAGAAACTTTTAACAGTCAAGGCTAAACACAGCTGTGTGCATATTTTGGCCACAGCCTCACCTTATGCTTTTAGCTATTTTCTTTATTGTATAGAATCTTACAATTAACCCTTTTAAAGTCTCTCACACACACATATTAAGTGACATGGTGGTATTTAGCCTCTTGCAGCCTTTTGCTACTAGATATACTAATTTACATGTTGGCATCATTTAGTCATTTACTAACCATTTTTACCTTTTACTAGCCCTTTAGCAATTTACACTAGCTATTTTACACCTTTCTATTTTCTCAACCTTTTGGTTAGCCAACTACATATTGTTGATAAAAGTTTGGTCACTGATTACTAAAACCTTGGCCACTTTTAATAATTTCCACCTTGAAGATAGGAGGCCCCTGAGGGACTCTAACATTTACAAAAATTGAACATAAATGTAAAGATATTAGTTATTAACTGAAGGTTAAAAAAAACTAAATATACAATTTTACTCTTAAACTGTTAGACTAGGTGAATAAGTATATGATTTAAAACTGGTTGCCAGCATACAGATAGTCAAGGCATTTATAAAAAGCATCCTGTTCTGGAGTTGGTACAGGGGTGGTTACAGACGGAACACAAATTGTGAGTTTGTAAAACATAATACAGAATTGAGGATGTCAACACCACAATTGAAATATGTGAAAAATGCTAACATGTGATACCACATATAACACAATATAACATAACAATTTTGTTGATGAAAAAGAGTTCATGGAATCCACTTTGAGAGTGAATAAGGTAGATGCTACTTTGTGTTGAGGTGTGGCACACCCTTGGAGCTTGATTGAAGAATCTGTTGATAATGTCTCTTGACAGATAAGTCCTTATAAAACATAATAGTCCATGAAATTAACAGTTCATAAGTCTATATAAGTAACCACAGGTTGGTGTAGTTACAGTACAGGTGAAATGTCATTTGCAGAATGGTGGTAACCCCACAAGGCACATGGGGCAATGCAGACAGTAATTTAAAAACAAAACACCAGCATAGTAGAAAAGTCAGTGTTCATGTTGCTGGCTGCTGGATGGCTGATTGGAAGACACACTGGCCAGGGGTGGATTAGATTGTGCATTGAGTTCATTGAGTTCTTTTAATGGAGCCACACACACACACTTGCATGGCATTTGTGTCGTGGTAGTTGATTATACCCTGGCATAAAGATTAACAGTCCATAAAAAGGTAACAATTGACAATAAACCATTAAGAACACAGTCCATAACAGAGCAATAGGGTTGTAGAAAGTACCAGCCATGTTTGGAACACGCAGCAGCGAAGAAAATGGATGTATTGCTTGAAGGTCAATTGAAGAAGAATCTTCTTGCTGAAGTTAGGGAATTGCCCCTACCCCAGACTTAACTTTATAGTAAGCAGAAACAATAAGCTTGATTGCAGAGTCTGAACTGACTGGACCTTCTTCAGTTGATTTAATAATAACTGGATTCATGCAATAGTCCTTATAAGGAACCAGTCAGGCACAAAGATGGTGATAACATCAAAACTGTGGCAGTTGTTTTCTTTTTTAAGGAAAAAGATGAAGGTCTTGGCAACTTAGATGAAAGTATTACTGCTGTTGAACGTGGAGATCTTATGTGTGCCACACCGTGGAAACCTGCAAACTTGCAAAGTGTGTTAGACACTGAGTTAAAAACACATAAATAACAATCTTTTAAACCATTTACTTTTTGTTTTGTAAAGAGTGGTGTGACAGAGCCTAAATTCTGGCAATTGGAAAATAAAAAAAATGGGACATCAACCGCACATCTGGAGGTGCAGGCCGAGGTTCAATTATACCATTTGACCATCTGTAAATCATGACAATGTTATGGTTACACCCTGCTTTCAAATCACAGAAGCAGTTATGACAGTGATGAACATTATTTCCCTGTCTGTTGCAAGCAGGCCTGACTGAGACCTGAGTTATAAAATCTTGTAATGTTACAGTAACACGCTTTAAACATATAGTTCATAGCAATATGCCTGTTACACAATGCAATTAGTGGGACAAATACATATGTTGTTGGCCTATGCCAATTTAATAACAGTGCCTATTGCACCTGTGACAAGTGAAAAGGTCTACCTTCTTTACCCTGTATAGTGAAATACTCAAAGTACTGAGTGGGTAAGGCTTGAAGCATAGGTTTGGAGTACAATCTAAATTTTGCATATTATAATTGTTAAAATTTAAAATGACAAAACCTGCATAGAGTGCACTTATTTTTAGGGTACCTTGAGTACTAAGACAAACGAGCATTAATTTGACTTTTGGTTTTGCTTTGGAACATATTGTAGGGTGGGTCAGCAATGCTAGACCAGTATTTAGGTTTGGTTATGAGCATTAAAAACGTTATACATGTGGAGCACTTTTCTGAATACACACATGATACAGTGTAGCAAGATGTATATCAAAACATTATAACATAAACGTGAAACATTAGTGTTTGCAATAGAACAATTTCAGTATTGAGCATAATGCATAACATACATTTTAAACAACAAATATAGACTGTAAACTTAGCTTAGAGTCTAGAAATGTTAGAGTATTGTGAATTTACTGGTTGGATAAAAATGCATTCATTGCTGTAAGGCTATGACAAAAGTTGTTTTACATTTGTTTTGACAGGATAAGAAAGCTGAAAAGACAATCAAAAGAATGAATATGTGTGGACATACATACACAACTTCACCCTCCAGTGTAACTGATTACTTGCTGAGGGCAGAGAAGCCCTTGTACTAATAATAGGTGTGAGATTTAACTGTTTGCACTAGACAAAGCAGAAGGGCTTGGGCTGGGTTATACTGTTAAAATACCTTGGGTCTTTTTTAAAACCTGTAAATAAGAAACAATTATTGGCAAATACACATTTTCTTTATTTACCCCTTTGGGGGGACAGTGATGTACCTTGCAACCTTTGTGGGTATTACACTGGAAGGGAGGAAGGGTAGCTTACCCCCCTTCTCCCAAGCTCCTACTGGTGGAAGAGACAGCTCGAATACCGTAGCAATAAAAAGGTTAGCTGTGGATGGTGACATGAATATTAACCCAGAAATGGTCTGGCGATATTAGTAGCTAGTCGCGCGGTACCTTAAAAAAAAATGTGCACTGGATAAATGGTAATGGGGTGGCCCCACTGCAGTCATAGAAACATAGAAACATAGACTTTGATGGCAGATAAGGACCGCTAGGCCCATCTAGTCTGCCTATTTCCCTACCTACAGAATAGGCCGCAGATCCTAGTTAACCAACAGCCTATATCTTCCTGTCCCCACCTACTACACTTTAAATTATAACAAGATAATATTACAATTAGTTTAGTAAGTTTCATACCTTACTATAAAGATGGGGAACTTCTTTTTCTCTAGAAGAAAGAGAAGAAACACAGACAAACAACAAAATATTAAACCTACACAAGTTTAAAAATAAAGCAAGATTATTTCCATAGGATAAAAGAAGCCAAGCGTCCCTTGGTTCCCTTATCCTAAGCATGACAAAATGTCAGCTGAGTTTATAAAGGATCCGGATTAATGGTAATACAATGCGTACGTACGTATCTCTTAGAATGCATTTTAAAAAGAAAAAAATGATTACACCATGGTCACACATAAAAACAAAAGCCATTGTTTTTAACTGTAGATGGTAAACTCTCAAAAACAGCTGCAATAGTCCTTTTTCAAAAGTGTACTGCATAAATATAAAAAAGTAATATAATAAAAAAGTATGGGGAGGTGATGAATAATTCTCCCCTTCCAGCTGGAGTATTGCCTGTGTTGGCTGCAAGTCAGAAGAAATGAGAAGAGAAAAAAAGTTTGTTCCTTTTTACTTAGAATACTAGTTTTGCAATAAAAATCAAATTACATGGTTCACTCTTGGTGTGCTTTCATGAAAACATACATTTTGTGTGAAAAGTTGTGCTTTAGGTATGGAATACACATCAAGTTTGAACTGGTAGCAACATAGAATGTTGAAACACAAGAAGGTCAAATAACGTGCAAAAGGTCACAGCGTGCATGCAAAGGTCGTTCAAACCAGTTATTTTTGTAGTGTCCTTGAACACTACTGATATTAAAATATCTTTAAATAATAATAGAGCATACAATAAAACTGCTGGCCAAGACAGTACACACACATACACATACACAAAAAGAAATACTTAACACAAAATAAGACTGACATTATTTGACACCAATTTGCTGAGGTAATGCCCATAGTTTCATTAGAAAACTGTACGTGTTTTAGATATATGAGCTGCCTCCTGGCCGTCTTGTAACACTGACAACCTGTTAAACCAACAAATTTATACATATCTCCATGCCAAATCTTTCCAGAGCAAAACACTTTTTTAAACACCTTCTAACTCCTTTAAAATACAGCACAACATACAATTTGTAAGTGAACACATCTAGTATAACACGATTACACCTTCTGGGGCATAGCCAAAATATGGCACTCTACCATTTTGCAAAAAGTTTCTGGTTATAACTAGAAGTATGATAAAGCCATTCATAGCTGTTAACACATTATATTTTCACCTAGCAGTGGCTTGGCACATTGCCTGCAAACTACAAATCTTTCTGCACATTGCAATCTATGACGTCATAACTCTTCACCATCAACACTACCTGCTCCAACCAACAACTACATACAAAGGTTCTTCACTGACCCTATCTAGGCAGCACAAATGTTTCATTAAAAATAAAACCAATTAAAACAGTCAGATATGAGGCAAAGAAGCTTCCTCTTTCTTTTTTTTTACTGTAACATGTTGTGCACCGAAGGCAGTCAATCCTATCTCACAACCTTGACAACAGAACATAATTACAGAACACAGATATACGCTAGAAAATATGCACGAGAAAGATGGAGCATTACCTTGTTTAGTATATGTATTACAGAAATAAATCAGACAGACATAAAACAACTTTAAAATAAAAAAAATTCAGACTTACCCGGTGCCAAGGCATTTTCCTTCTTCTTTTCTGATACACTGGTCTGAGTGAATAAACTGACTGCGGGACCTTCATGATTATTACCAAATACTGCAGCTATTAACCCTTTCAAAGGTTTTCTTTTGGCCATTATTAGAGAACTGCCAAATCAAGTCTTTTCCCAGAGCTCTGGTTTGCAGTTTAAAAACAAAACACACAAAAAATCTGTAACAGTACTATGTACTAGGTTGAGATCTATCTGGTGGAGGTCCCCAGTACCTGGGTTTGGGATCAAATGTTTCAGCCTCTATAAGAGGCAAGGGGACTTGAAATTGATACAGAAAAACTTGAAACTACACAGATAGGCAACATGGGGGGGAGGATTTTCAAATCATCCTGTCTGTAGTCACCTACTGTACGTACATCCACAGTAGTTTATTTTTCTTTCTCTAAATGTTGCTTATCTAACGTTACTTAATCAGCCACTGTTTTTCTACTAAAACAGCCTGAACTGTGAAAGCCATCATTGGCTCTAACAGTATATACTTGCAGCAAGCACAAATTACAAGGGCAAAGGGCAGTGCAGTTGCCCTTGTAATTTGTTTGACCAAACTTGTCAAACATACATTTTGCCGGTCCAGATAATACTAATTCTGGACCCAGCTGATTTTTTTTTCCCTTGTTTCCCATATTATCTAGGCCTGTCCTTTATAGTGCACACTCGGTCCAAGGTATTCTTGTACTTACAGTGATGATGAGTGTCGCCGGCCCCTAGGCGTCAAGTCCTGATGGGGTTCCACAAAAATATCCTTCTTTTTGTCCAAGGGAAAAACCCGATCATGAGGTGACATGGACCGAAGAACTCATCCTGCCAACTACGCCAAAACTGTGATCGCAAATTCTCTCACTGTAAGTATTACCTGAGCAACCGCTCCCGTCGTCACAGGGCAAAAACCACACCACTGGGTTTTGTCTTAACGGCGCTTTATTTGATCAAATCTTTCACATGCATGCGGGAGTTCTTCAAAGGAGAAAGCTCCCTGATTACTGCTCACAGTATCTTATATACATTTTACAGTTTACTTAGGCGTGGCTATAAGTGATTTCATTCTAAGCATGCTTACAACAGCTTTTTCTTATCTCTTACAAAACCTTACTATCAGCATTTTCCCTTATATGGAGTTGTTTTCTACCTTATTCAGTTCTTTCTTATCAGACAGCAACTGCCAGTTCTAACTAGTTTTATTCAGCTACACAGCTATATTTTTCACCTAAAGTAACCCTGCTTCAGCAAGCCTGGACATGTGCATTTATTTTAGCTACTTAATGGAAAATGGATCCAGTTGTGGGGTACCCCACAAATGAAAGATTTTGTGGAGTACTTTGTGATGAAGTGGCCATTCGTGTGTGGATGACTGGTGACTGAGAAGGTTGGTCAGGAGATTTTGGCATCCTGGTAGATGGACAGCTGTCAGTACAAGGTGTTGCCATATGGCCTCCTGCCAGACTGCAACTGCCTCTCTGCATGGAGAACGGGACTTCATACCTCCTTGTTTGCTGAGGAAGAACACTACTGAGGTGTTGTCTGATTGAATCAGCAATGGCCCTGGGGACAAGTGAGGTTGAAAAGCCTGAAGGGCTAAACGAACTGCCCTCATCTCCAGGAGATGGATGTGGAGAGGAGGGGTAGAACTGGTCCACTTGCCTTGTGTTCTGTAAGGACCCAGGTGCACACCCCACCCTTCTAAGGATGCATCCGTGGTCAGCGTCTGCTGGGGTGGAGGGAATTGGAAGGGCATGCCTTGACATAGATTGGCTCAGAGGATCCACCATACAAGGGTGGGCCGCAATGTGAGAGTAACTCTGATTTTGTCTTTGAAATTTCCTGTGAGACCATTGGTTGTGAACAATCCACTGGACTAGTCTCATGTGAAGATGAGCAAGTGCTACGGTTGGGATGGTAGCGGCCATGTGTCCTAGAAGACATAACATAAGTCTGGTTGTAACTACTTTCTGGGTTTTTATTTGAGAAGCCAGAGATAGAAGCTTGTCTTGTCTGTGAGCTGGGAGGTAGGCCCTGGTGGAGACAGTGTCTAGGACTGCTCCTATATATTGGAGCGACTGTGTAGGGGTCAGATTGGACTTTGGCCAATTGATAGTAATCCCTAGAGAGTGGAACAGAGTTAGAGTTGCGTGTAGGGAGGAAAGTAGAGAGGCTTTGGACCCTGCCTTGATGAGCCAGTCATCCAGATACGGGAAGACAAAGTGTCCATCCCATCGTAGGGCTGCTGCCACTACTGCTAGGCATTTGGTAAACACTTTTGGGGCAGATGAGAGGCCAAACGGGAGTGCTCGAAATTAGTAGTGTTGTCCCAGCAGGTGAAAAACGAAGAAACCTGTGGTTAGCAGGATGGATGGGGATATGTAGGTAGGCATCCTTCCTATCTGGGGCACATAGCCAATCCCCTTGTTTCAACACTGGCATGATGGAAGTTAAGGTGACCATGTGGAACCTTTTGTACTGGATGTGTAGGTTCAATTGTCTGAGGTCTAGTATCAGTCTGAGATCTCCATTTGTTTGGGCACCAGGAAGAAATGGGAATAAAATCCCTGGTGTTCTGCCAGGGTTAACAGATAAACTGCCTTCTTTGTCAAAAGAGCCTGTAGTCCCTCCTGGAGACTAGGAATGTGGTTGGGTGGGTTGTGGACAGAGCGGGGGGATGAGGCGGAGGCATTGAAATAAGTTCCAGAGTGTGGCTCTTCTGAATGATCTGAAGTTCTCACTCGTCCGATGTGATTGTTCTAAATGGAGGGCAAAACGACCACCCACGGCTTCCTAGGCCTGGTCAAGGAAGTGTGGACAGTGCCCCAGTTGGTCACTGAGACACGGGCTGACTAGCCCCATCAGGAGGGTGGGAGCGGGAGCCCTTGGCCACAGAAATGTTGGTTCTGGAAGGTTAGGAATCTGCCTCTATGTGAGCCTCTGTATTTGCCACCTCTTTTTGAATAAAAAGAGGGTTGAGGACAATACGATGGCTGGAATGTATGGCACATGCCATGTACCATACGCAGTGTCTGTCCTGAAGACAGGAGAACATCTATCAGTGTTTGGGTACCTGGGCTGAAAAGTTTAGACCCATTAAAGGGAGCATTGACCACTCTATGCTGTACATCTGGTGTAAAGCCTGAGACCAAATTGCAAAAAGAAAAAAATGAAAGGAACAAAAATCCTTCATTGAGGTCCGCACAATTCTCTAAATAAAGATGTCAGTACTTAGGGCAATTACCACATGACACACCTTTATTAAGACATCATGTAAAAAACGTAGATTTTAACTAAAGTGTACAGTTCCTTCAAGTGTAAAATTAGATAGCATGTGCAAACAATGCTTAAAAGTGCATATACTATATATATATATATATATATATATATATATATATCATACTCAAGGAAGGTATCCAACAAAGACAAAGCAGAGAAAACGTCATCCCCACAGCTGCTATGCGCCAAATAAACAAAGCGGTAGGCTGTGTGCTCAAGACAGAAACTACCTGACTATAGTCAATGAGGAGCTATACTTAATTAAACCGAATTCAAACGGACACCAAAAACCACGTGCTGCAGCGGGGGCAATGTAAAACGCACTCTGTAGGAAATGCTTATGTATCAACCTCCTTCATGGTCATCATCAGAGCATTCCTTTCAATTCAATTCCTGTCCTGAACATTGATTTCCCACAGCGACTGCATTATTCTGCGCCAGATGTGTAAATGCATATTTCGAGCAGGATATGAAAAATGACAGCTGTACTGTTCATAAAGAGCTGTGAAAAAATGGCAATGTTAAAAATCTGGAATGAAAATATTACAAATGCGTGAAATTACGAGCGTGTGTGGAACCTGCACAATGCACGTTCGTAACATACTCATTTTATGGACTTTCATCAAAAAATTTTCAACATAGGTATTTTAGGACCTCTGCTCTTGAACAGTGTCACTGTGATGTTCTTAATGTGGCCTGAACACTGATTTCCCACAGCGACTACACTATTCTGTGCCAGAACTGCGAAAACGCATTTCAGCCAGGATGTGAAAAATGAGAACTGTACTTTTCATAGGGAGGTGCGTAAAAATGGCAATGTTGAAAATCTGGAGTGAAAATATTGCAAATTGACGACTTTACGAGTGTGCGTAGCAACTGCGCAATGCACACTCATAAAACAGTAATTTTTTTGATTTTTCCCACCAAATCTGCAACATAGACATTTTGAGAGCCCACCTCATGAACACTGGCACTGTCGTGTTGTTAATCAGTCCTGAAAGGTGATTCCATGCAGTGACCGCAAAATCACCTTTCGTGACTGATTAACACCATGAATTCATGAGGAGGGGGCCCAATAACCCCATGTTGAAAATTTGGTGCCAAAATTCCCAAAAATGCCTGAAATATGCAAAAAAGTTGAAAAAAAACTATTTATGCCATTATACAGCTTACCGGCATTTCCTCAGTTCGCGGTCGGCTTTGAAGAGTGCAGACGTGTTCCCGGTCCACCGAGTCATTGCATGGCGAGACTCCGGAGGTAAGTATGGGGTGAGGGGGTGTGTGGGGAGGCAGGGTGCGCAGTGGGTGGGCGCGGGTTGTGGGAGGGGGCAGGGAGACCGCGAGGGACTGTTTTCTTTTTTACAGGTTTAAAACAAAAAAATTGTGGGATGTTTTTTTTCTTTACAGGGGCATTGGGCACGCTGGGGTGGGCTCCCAGTGTGCCACCTGAATGTTTGGGGGGTCTGTAGCCGGTGGGGGATTGGGCACCCCCGTCGGCACGTATGGAGTGCTGGGGGGGAAACAAGAGCCAAGGGGGACTGGGCACCCCCTCGGCATAAACTGAACTTTATGGCAGGGGAAACCATTATGCCAATGGAGATTGTGGCCCCCCAACGGCAAAACTAATTTCTTGGGGACACATGATGCCATGGGGGATTGAGCACCCCTTCGGCAGTGGGGCTGATAAATATTGTTTGTGAACACGGCGGCAAGCCGCCACCATGTTCACAAACAATATTACAGTCATCAACGTTCCACCCAGCAATGACGGGTCGCTCACTCATTACAGTGGAATGGCTGGCGCTGCAATGACGAGGTAGCCCCTGATTGCTGTGGCAAAAACATTTCTACTTGGTGACACTTTTGGAGACCAGTGTCATCAGGACACTGTGCCTCCATTGGTCCACCAATGCCAAGCCCCCAAAGGTAGTGCCTCCTTTGGCTGCTACAGTGTCGCGCCTCCACAACTTGCTTCTCTCCTAAGCTGCCACATAATGTTTCTTGCGCATGCGCGCAAGCAAACATAAAAATGAAGTTGCAAATTAAGAAAATACTGCAACTCATTGCATTAATACAATAAATAAAGAAAAAAGGAGGAACTGGTTCACATCCCACCACCAAGTGCAAAAGACAGCATAAAGACCTGTAGCTGTAGATGTAGAGTGCGTTTTACATTGTCCCCGCTGCAGCACGCATTTTTTGGCGTCAATTTGAATTTGGTTTAATTAAGTGTAGCTCCTCATTGAGACCTTCCCGGTTTCTGGCGTCCTTATATATTTTTTCTGCATACAGTGGACTTTTTGTGACTTCAGTCGGTGGTCCATAATGATTTTTGTAGAAGAAGAAGGACACATACTTTTGACTACAGTCAGGTAGTTTCTGTCTTGAGCACACAGCCTACCGCTTTGTTTATTTGGTGCATAGCAGCTGTGAGGACGACATTTTCTCTGCTTTCTCTTTGTTGGATACCTTCCTTGTGTATGTTATATATATGTACTTTTAAGCATTGTTTGCACATGCTATCTAATTTTACATTTGAAGGAACTGTACACTTTAGCTACAACCTATGTTTTTTACATGATGTCTTAATAACGGTGTGTCATGTGGTAATTGCCCTAAGTACTGACATCTTTATTTAGAGAATTGCGTTGACCTCAATGAAGGATTTTTGGTCCTTTCATTTTTTCTTTTTTCAGTTTTGAGTGGCTCCAGAGGTAATGTGCACAGTCCTGTTTTGTGAGCACCCCACAGACATGCTTGGTCTGTAATCTGCCATCTGCCTGGATTGGTGGTAGTTCAAGTGGATGTTAAAGATCCCATGGCACTTATCAAAAAGAGTAGGGGAATTTCCTCGGTGTCCAGGCCAAATTTCCCTCATTCACTAAAAATACCACCAACAGCTTAATCTGGTTCAAGGTCAGTTGACATTCATCTGTATCCCCCCTCCCCCGGGTCGTGCCTGAAAATAGGAAGGATTTGTCTAGTGCACTTAGCCGGTCAACAAAAACTAAATAAATAAAAATCTTTTTTTGTAAAGCCTGAGATGCAAAGCTAAGCATGGCGATGCAAGGTAATGCCGGTTGCTGACATGCGGGCCGAAGTATCGACCGCATCATATCCCGAACTAAGTAGATGTCAGGAGATGGAATTGCCAGTAGATATTGTAGCCAGTAATTGTTCCCTTTTCTGTGAAGGAGGGAGTTTTTTGACTAATTCTGTGGCACAGGACCAGAGTGTACGCTGGTATTTGCCATATGTCCCACATAATTTAGAATTCTAAGATTCATGGTACCTGCTTGGAATGTATTTTTTTCCTCACAATCTATCCTATGGGAATCTTTATCAGGAGGAAAGGAGCTCATGTGTTTTGGTCATTTAGTACGATCATGAGCGGCAGTAATCACTTCTGAATCTGCTTCAGGAGTAGTGGATAGAAAGGGGTGATCCAGAGGAGCCTGGTAGAGGTAATCTGCCTTGTGGGGAATAGCCGTAACAGTGGAAGGCTAATTCCAAGCTGCAAGCATAGCATTTTGGCAAGTTTGTATAAGTGGGGGTACCACTAGGATGGGGGTCTCTGGTAGTTCTAAATAGTCCACCATATCCTTACGTTGTTTGTCATGTTCGGTAGTGGAGAACTTCATGACCTTTTGAATTTGGACCATCATCTCATGGAAGGATGGGTCATCGGGAGGAGAGGCAGCCGCCTGATGGGATAAATTCTCATTTAAGGAAGAAATATCCAAAAGTGGGGACTGGGGCTGGAAATCCAAGTCTTGAAATTCCTCATCCTCTAGATCCCCGGTAGAGTCTGCTGGAAAGTCAGCTTCATCTGATAGGTAGTCATCCACGTACGAGGGAGGTAACCAGGGTGGTGAAGGGTCTCTGTCACCCCAGAAATGTTTAGGCAGAGGAGTTGGGGAATGAGACGGGTGACTCTGCTCTCCTGGATCGGAGGGCTGAGTATGCTGGATAGCATGCAAAACCTGCTGAACGACTAAGGCAATGTCCACAGAGGGAGGGAGGGAGGGAAGGAGGTAGGGAGGGGAGGGGGGAGGTTCTGGGAAATCAAGGGGGATTGTTGAGGAGATTGGATGAGCTGTTTGAGCAGGTCTTGCACCTGGGTAGTAGAGCCCAGGGTCCCAATCCCTGTCCGCCAGGCCCCTATGAGAATATACCTGTGAGGGTGGAGGGGCAGAATGCATGGCAAATGCAGTAGGTTTCCCCACTGGAATGTGACCCCTCATCGACGGGGCCACTGGGGAAACATGAGTAGAATGTTGAAATGAAGTCACCGTCGACAGAAGAGGAGCCTCCGTCGATGGGACTTCAATGGAACCCACAAAGAGTTCATCACAGACTGCTGTAAGAGCACTGGAAAGCGCCATCAACGAGAAGGCAGCATGCAAATGCATTGTTGACAGTGGAGCACCTGTAATGGTGGCCATCAATGAATGTTTAGGCACAGAGGCTGAGGAGGGCTTCTCCTCTTTTTTGTGCTGTTTGTGAGAATCAGTGGATGGGGAGCTCTTGGGATGAGCCCCTGATTCTCCACAAGAGACAATTTATGCTCCATTAAATGGTTCTTTATTTCCTGCAGCCGTCGATGATGGGTTGCCTGGTTAAAATCCTGGCAATGTATGCAGGAGGTAGTGTCATGTGTGGGTCCCAGACACCTTACACAAATACTGTGGTTGTTAAAACGGTAGATTTTTCTTCCGCAACGGCAGGATCAAAATAGCACTATCTTGCTTGTAGATTCTTTGGACATTCGTCGATGAAAAAATTGAACTGAAAGAACTCCAGTTCTTAGCTCAAATTCTCGTCAATGACTGCTACTGAGTTTCATTAGCTGCTGCGTGCGAGCTGAAGACAGCGAGAAAATTAACTGAGGATACCAGGGACCGCCCACACTTATATAGGAAAGAGGAAGGTGACGTCATGTGTGGGCGGCCCCTGGAAAAGACTGCTAGAAGAGCTGCTGTGTACCACAGCAACCTCTGGAGATGACCTAAGTGTATTGCCTGCTGCAAAAGACCACTCCGTGGAAGATCTAACATTCCCTTCCCACCCTAAGAAAAAAAACTCAAACCTCTGTTGCAAAACTTGTTTTTAAATGTGTAGTTCCTCTTCTAATCACTCTTCATGCTGTAACATTTATGTACGCAGTTTATGATCACAAAAAATTGTGTATTTTAACAGTTTCAAGAACTATTTAATCTGTTTTCATAAAAAAGTTTTTAAAAAGACAATACCCATTGATTATTTTAAATAAAAGCTTATTATTTGTTAGAAACAATTGTCTCTTTTATTGTTTTTATAGGTACCCATTTCATAATTGCAATAAGGCACTCTGGGGAGATAATGTGTTATGGTGGGATAATGGCCCTTCTTGGGTGGTGGAAGCACTCGGCTTTGCCTTGTACTTCAACCCACACAAGGTGGGCTGTTATCCCACTATAACACCACCCCTGTTGTGCCTTACTGCTTAAATAAAATGCTTCTTGTTGTGCCAGCCTGGTGGTGTGGTGGGATGAGGCATCAGTGCCTTACCTCCTGCCATGCCAGTGACCTGTGTTCGCGGTGCAAGCATGTCGATGAGGGTTGGCCGGGGAGGAGGAGGAATAAGCATTCCAAGGACAGCTCTCCTCCTCTGGGGAGGGGAGAGATCAGTGGTTGGTGTTAGCCTGGTCCCTAGCGGAGGCTGAAGCTGGCACACTGACCCTGCACAATAGGAGGGCGGAGGCGGGGCAGATGCCTGGCATGTGTTGCGTATGGAAGCATGCGTGATACTGCTGTTGGCATCATAGCATGCCTTTCCTCTGCATTGGGGAGATATACAGGGGAAAATGCCTTTGTCTAGATGACAGCGGGTGCTCACAGGTCCCCTTCCAACTAGTTGAGCTCGCCAGCCCGAACTGGGTCTGACCTTCCCCCCACTGACCTCACTGGGGGGAGCCCTGGGGGTAGAAGACTGGTGACAAGACCCTGTGGATGTTGGGGAGGATGGGGTTAGGGTGCCCGCCAGAACGTGGGCAAACCGGATGAAGAAGTACAAAAAAAATGCTCCTTGTTTTTTTTGTTCAGACAGCCTAAAAACTGGAGATGCAAGCCTGGAATAGAAACTAATTATTGGGGACTAAATCCTGAACTGTTTTAGAGAGAGACAATATGAGAATGTGCTGCCCATATGCAGATGTGCCAAACGCATGGAATTGTGACACTTGGCATTTGCATTTTGAAAGGTACAATGTGCTTCTCTTTTCTGCATGTGCAGTGAAACAATATTATTGCTGTACTGAGAGGGAAGGTCTTTGGTTTAGGTATTTTCTTCTCATTATCTTTATCTGTTCTTTTGCTTCAGACCTATACACAAAACAGTTTGAGTTCTAAGAGACTAGAACCTATGGTTACACCACTCTTTCTGTAAAATAATACTTTCTTATATCCCTCTTGAACCTCCCTCCTGTCATCTTCCATTCATGCCCTCATGACCACAAACTATTACTAATGCTAAATAACACCTCCCAGTTCACCTTGTTTATCCCTTTCAGAAACTTGAAAGTCTCCTCCATATCTTCCCTCTCCCATGTAGGCTCCAGCGAGTACATTTTCAGTGTTTGAAGCAATCGTCATAAGACTGGTCCTGTTGGCCCTGAACCATCTTTGTCACCCTGTGTTGCACTGTCTCCAGCCTGTCCTTATCTTTCCTGAGGTGAGGACTCCAGAACTGGGCACAGTACTCCAAGTGTGGCCTCACCAAAGAGCTATATAGTGGTAGTATTGCCTCCTTTCTTCTGCTGTCAGTACCCCTCCAAATACATACGTACATACATGCAAATACACATACAAAGTTGCCAGCAGATTAGGCCCAACCGTCCGTCTCATCTGCTCAAGATGCAGCTCCTAATTAAGTTTCAACTGCTGCCCCCCCTCCCTTTTTGTGCTCTCTTCCCCATGGCACACACTCCAGCCTCCTCCCCTGTTGATTACTTCTCCGCTCCCAACCTGTACCTTGCCCATGAACCTGTCCCACCCCATCCTGAATTTCTCCACTGTTTCCTTTGTCAGCAGCTCCCCTGGTAGTGCATTCCAAGGTGCCACTATCCTCTCCGTGAAGTAGTGTTTCCTCACCTCCCCACTGTAACTCCCACCATACTAGTTTAAGGCTATGTGTCCTCATAGTTCCCTCCCCTTCAATGTAAAGAGACCCTCTGTGTTTATCCTATTGATCCCTTTCATATATCTGAAGACCTCTGTCATATCCCCCATCCCTTCTGACTTCCAGGGAGTACATGTTCAGCTCCTTAAGTTACTCCTTGTAGGACATTGCCCCCAGGCCATGGATCATCCACGTGACTCGTCTCTGAGCTGTCTCCAAAAGGGCAACATCCCTCTTAGGTAAGGATGCCAAAATTGTACACAATACTCCAAGTGAGGCCTCACTAGGGAGTTGTACAAGGGCAGAATGACCTCCCTTCTTCTTGAAGTTATCCCCCTAGAGATACACCCAAGCATTTTATTTGCCTTAACAACCATTCTCCGGCATTGTTCTGACTGAGTTGTTCATTCTGGCATCTATGAGCACCCCTAGGTTTTTTTCCTCCTTAGAAGTCAACCATCCCCCCCCAAAATGATGGAAGCACCACAGGTTGCTGACAGCCACATTGCCAACATCTCTCGCAGCGACACTAGGAAACCTTCACAATCAATCCCGATGCACTCCACATAGACCGGCGGCAACACGACACTGCAGCCACAACGGACACACTGACAGACTGGGAGGTGCACAGCCACTGGACTGATGTACCAGCAATGACCACCACTGTGGCACTGGACTCGATGACATGTCCCCCCCAGCCATGGAGGACCCGACAAACAGCGGCATGACAGTACGGGATGTGGGCAGGGGTCACAGGTAGTCAGGCACATCATTTGCGCAACATTGGCAACAGGGTCTGCAGCATGGATCCAAACACTGGGACAGGGGATGCCTCCAACACAGCTGGATGCAGGTCTGGATGGCTGTCATGGCATGGGATAGAGAGCACACACCACAGAAGTAGAGGTGGCCCACCCAGTGCACCCAGGTCTGCAGGTGCAGTGGTTGACTTTGTAATCACTACTGGTGCGCCTGCTACCACTGTGGGGGGTTGGGGTTGACTGCCGTGGCAGGTTGCTGTTGCGGCAGTCAGGATTTTGGCAGTCACTCTGCTGGTGTCGGGATTGTGGTGTTGCTCTGACACCGTGCTTCCCCAAATTATAATTGTACCCAGGATTCCCAAATCCCAGATGCAGGATGCTGTACCTCCTAGTGTTAAACCCCAGCTGCCAGGTGTGTGACCACCTTTGCAAGCTTACCAAATCCTTCTGAAGTGTCTTCCTTCTCTCGTCACTGCCTACCACTGCCCCCAGCTTGGAATCATCTGTGAACAGGCTCATTTTGCTCCTAACTTTCTCCCCAATGTCCGCAATGAAAGCATTGAACAGGACAGGGCTCAACAATGATCCCGGAGGGACCCTGATGATGACCATCCTGGGAGTTGAAGCCTTTCCCCCTACCACCACCCATCCGCTGGCGGTTGCTGCACCAGTTTACTATCCATCACACCATTTTTCCTCCACCCCTAGGTTCCGTAGTTTCCACATCAGCCTCCCATGTGGGACCGAATCGAAGGCCTTGCTGAAGTCCAAGTACAGGACATCAACTGGCCTTCCACTGTCCAGGGATCCTGTCACCCAGTCAAAGAATTTGACCAGGCTGGTCTGACACAAGCTCCGCAGACAAACCCATGCTGACGTTTTAATCCTGAAAGCCATTGGCCTCCAGGCACTCCACCATCCTTTCTTTCAAGATGGCCTCCATCAGTTTTGTGGTATACTTACATTATCTGGAAATGCTGTATACTGACGTGCTGTACCCCGGTCAGCTTTGACCGACACAGGCAATAACTCGATGCCACTACGCCCAACGCTAGTGCTCCCGATGGGGTAAGGTAGCGGATGTGATGGAATGCTACCTTACCCCATGTGATGCGCTACAAAGGATGGCTGGATGGGGTTGCTGGCCAAGCTGGCCTGGTGGTGTGGAGGGGAATACTACCAGTAGCTCAGCCAACATACTGCACGTGACCCAGGTTCTGGTCCATCACCATATTTTACACACTGCAGCCCCTGAAACTAATAACATTTTACTCCGGGGTCTGCTCCCCCTCAGTGTTGGATAGTTTAGTTACGGGGGATATTTGGGGTGTATTGCCCCCCCAAATGGGGGGGTGTGGGGCAAAGCTCCTCCACATTTTACACTTAATTTCTGATGACATGCCCGAAATTTGTATGTCGGGCATGTCACTGATTCGGGCCTTTGCATTCAGGGCCATTTTACTCGGTATGCCAAGCGTTGGCATACCGAGTTTCAGGATACCATAGTATATTTGTTTCCCCACTATGGGTGTCAAGACTGATCAGTCTATAGTTTCCAAGTTCATCCCTTGGTCCGTGCTTGTGGAGCAGCACAACATGTGCTGTTCTCGGGTACCCATCCTGATTGGAGGGAGGAATTTAATTTATTTATGTATGTATGCATGTATGTTTTAGCTTTTGGTAACCAAGTAAGTACATTATGCAAAAGACCTGCCTATTTTCAAGCATGACCCAGGAGTGTACAAAACAACAATGGAACAAGTTTACAGGGGACAAGAACAGTCATAACCAAATCTAAGAATACAGGACCCCACGCAGGGAGGTCAAAACACAGTTAATTCCATCACTGGAGCAGCCAGGACATCCGCCAGTTCCTTTAGAACTCTGGGGTGGATTCTGTCTGGTCCTGAAGCCTTATCAGTTCTCAAAGACTTGAGAGCCTCCCACACCCTACCCAGTTGGATCTCCCTATCTGTAAGTGCCCCCCCATTCACCTTCTCAAGCCTGCCGCCCCCATGTGGTAATAGATCTTCCCTTTCTCTAGTAAAGACTGAGCAGAAATACTAATGAGTACTTCAGCCTGATGAACCATCTCTTCAGCCCAACCCCCTTCCTTCTTTAACCTGCTTATCTGCTCCTCCTTCCTTCTCTCACTGACATATCTATAAAATTCCATATCCCACTCCCTGATCCCCTGTGCTAGCCTAAGCTCCTTTGCTGCCTTAGCTGCTCTTACCCTTTTACTAACCTTGTTTGAAATCATGTGGTACTCCTCCCTATCTGACTCCCTACGAGAATGCTTATACCTTCTAAAGGCCTTCCACTTCTCCCGCACTTCCTGCCGCACTTCTCTGGACCACCAACAGGGTTTTGAATCATCCCGGCATCCCTTTTACCTTACTACAGGCCTTGTTGCACTGGCTTGATTGTTTGAGGGAGTCACTAATGATAACTCCTAAGCCCTGTTCCTCAGTCATCATTCTAAGTCTTACCCCACCCATTCAATATTCTGTCCAGGGTTCTTTTTCCCCTAGATGCATCAACTTGCACTTTTTTGGACTTGAATTTCAAATGCCAAACCCTAGACCACCTCTCTAATTTTTGCAGGACACTCCGCATTTCCCTGATTCCATCATCACTATCCACCCTCCCGCAAAGCTTTGTATCATCTGTAAAGATACACAACCTGCCCTGGATTCCTTCTCCAGAGTCTCTGATGAACATATCGAAGAGGATCAGGACCAGGCCCAGGACAGATCCCTCTGGTACCCCACTTGCGACTCCCTCTCTTCTGATTTAAACCCATTACCCACAACCCTTGCCTCCCCTTCAGCCAGTTGCCTACCCATCTTACTATGTCCCTAGTCGCACTCAGGTCCTCCATCTTCTTCAACAATAGTATGTGAGGCAAATGAGTCAAAAACCTTCCTAAAACTGAAGTAGAGTAAATCCACAGACTGACCCTTATCCAATGCCCTCATTACCTTGTCAAAGAAAACAATCAGATTAGTCTGTCAAGCCCACCCTGCCATGAACCCATGCTGTTTACTATCCTGGAGACCATTGCTATCCAGTTAGTCCAGGAGAGCCTCTCTAATCAGTGGCTCCATCAGCTTCCCTACTACAGAGGTAAGGCTGACCGGTCTATAGTTCCCCACTTGTTCCTTGATTCCTCCCCCTCCCATAGAACAGAAATATGTCCACCACCCTCCAGTTCTTCAGAACTACCTGCATCTGTAATGAGCTACTGAATAGTCCTACCAAAGATTCAGCCAGTTCCCTGAGCTCCCTCAGATATATCCTATCCAGTCCCTGGCCTTACCTACCTTTAGGCTTGTTAGCCCTTTCTGGATGCTTTCACATGTCAATACTGACTGCTTCATCTCCGACAAGGGCCAGCTGTCTTCCCTTGTGAAAACAGAATAAAAATAATCATCGAGGACGGCAGCCTTTTGCACATCCTTCTCGATCACTCTACCCCCTCAGATAGCTTAACAATTCCCCTTCCTGTCTTCCTTTCTTTCCCTAATATATCAGAAGAAATGTTTTCCTCCACCCATGACCCCCTCTGTGATACATAGGTCCGTGCCTGCTTTTCCCTCCCTACCTAGTAGGTAGCACACTCGCCTCTGAGGCCAGGAGATCAGAGGGCTGTGAGTTCAGTTCCCACATCTGGCACTTGGGTTAATATCCCAGTACTGACACTGTAGTGCAGCATGAGAGGGGTGCTGCACTTCTGAGGTGCTGTCTTTCTGATGAGACGTTAAACCGAGGTCCCATCTGCCTGGATTGGTGGTAGTTCAGGTGGATGTTAAAGATCCCATGGCACTTATCGAAAAGAGTAGAGGAGTTTATTGAAAAAAAGAAATCATACAATAATAAACAAAGGAATGTAAGAAAATAATACAAAAGCATAAGAGGAAAAAAATAATACAATTAACAAGGAAAAAAAACAAGCAGAACACTTATAAACATAAATAAAAAAAGAATCTAAGAACACATAGTCCTTCAAGTAACAGGGACGTCCGAGACCGTTATCCAGGGCATGTTCCTCCACACAGCCCTCAATGTTCTGGAATGCAAAATCCTAGAATCCTCCTCATATTGTGATTTTAAATCTTTAGTGATTTTGCCAAGAAGTTCTTCATGCGAAACAAATTTCTGCTGTAATGAAAATAAGCATCTACTATTCCAAATATGCTATTTAATAATTAACACAAGTCTATGCAGAGTTTTCCTGTGCCACACATTAACCCCAATATAATCCCCCCAGAGCAAATCCTCCATAGTAATAGATTGGAACCATGGGGCATTCCAAACAGATGCTAGAAAAGACCAGAAAGGCTTAATATATACACAAGTCAAAAAAAGGTGACGTGGTTTCTAACTGCTGAATACACCCAGGTTTTACACACAAACGTTCAGCCAATTGTTTATGCTTTTGGTTTGCCTTAATATTAATTCTATCATGACAGCTCAGCCAATGGAAATCCAGAAATGTATCTGGAATCTGAGGTGTATTTAATAAACTCAAAAGTGCCCCTCTATGAGAAGAAGGACAATGAGGAAAAGTTTCCATTTCAGTAAATTGAGTCTGTATAACCCAAATATACAACCTTCTTCGCTGTTGCAAAATCAAAAATGACTAGTAAGCCTCCAGCATTTAATATATACAAAGTTTCCTAATATAAGAAGGAATATTCAATGATCTATGTACCCTAGTTCCCCTCGAAACTATTGCCTCAAACATAAAACATAATTTAACTCCACCATAGATGTCCAGGATTTATCAAAGGAAATCAATAGTGGACGGAAATTCGCATAAAGGAAAATAGAATAAAAAAATACAACTGGATTTACCATACCCAAACCCCCCCTGGTGGATTGGTAAATATAAAATATTCCTTTTTAAAGGTTTCAGCCGACTACCCCATACCGCCTAAAAAAAAAAAAAAGACTATAAACTGTTGTAACTAATTGGCTAGGGGGAAGGAAAATATAACTAATATAGAGAAATACCGGAATAAGAAAGGTTTTAATCAGATATATTCGTTTTCGTTTACTAAATTTCCACCTATTCCAATTTGCAACTAACAATTTCCCTCGTTTAATACACGGTTCCCAATTTAGGACACCCATATCCCCTGGACCATAAACAATTCCCAAAATGGTCAAATAAGTAGCTGAAAAACTAATACCAGAAATTACAAAGTCAGGTAAAAAAACAGAACCAAGCTGCGTACCTATACATTTATCTAGATTCAAACTAGTACCAGAATGTAAATTATAGGTTGTACAGATGTCAAGAGCACACTGAACTGAAACTTTGTCCTTGGCTAGAATACAAAGATCATCAGTGTAAGCCAAAACTTTAAACGGTAAAGGGGTAGAAACCACAGTTATAGGACTTATAGATACTGAAGCATTAAGAAGTTTAAGTAAAGGGTCAATGCAGAAAGCATATAGCAGAGGGCTAAGGGGGCATCCCTGACGTACCCCGCGTCTTACAGGTAACATGGACCCCTTCCAGCCCTTAATAAAAGGAGTAACTGTTGCCGTGTTATAAAGGCATTTAACCCAGTTTACAAATTGCAATGGCAAACCATATTGTTGTAAAACAGCCCATAAAAAATCATGACTAATAGAGTCAAAGGCTTGTTTTTGATCCAGAGAAAGCACCAAACCATACGCTCTAGATTGAAAACTATGCTCAAAGAGCTCCCGTAACAGAATTAAATGGTCCGAAATATTTTTACCAGGTAAAGAACAGGCCTAAGCAGGAGATAAAATGTGAGCCGCTACTAATAAGAGACGATTATTTAGAATTTTAGCTAAAATCTTAAAGTCTGTATTAAGTAAGGAGATCAGTCTCCAATTATTTATGCACCACCTATTACCTTTATGTTTAAAAAGGTGAATCAAAATACCTCTAGTCATACGTAAAGAAGGGGAACCAGAGGCCAGAATTGCCATAAAAACAGCCGCCAATACCACCCAAATGTATGGACCAATAAATTTACATAATTCGCTAGTCAAACCATCACCACCAGGAGCTTTATTGGTCCCCAAGGCCCGAACAGCTTCTTCCACTTCAAGAGACTGAATAGCCTCTGTCAAAGGTTTCAATAGCTGATCTGTAAGTTGAATAGTAGGGACTGAATCAAGAAAAAAAACTATAGTGTCTAAACTAACAGAAGGTGGACTAAAATTTAAAGATGTATGATGTGAAACAATATTCAGCATCTGCCTAGGATTTATACAAATGTTACCTTGATCATCAAATAAACCATCCATATTTCTGTTTAAAATCCTAGCAGTGTGTCCCTCATATGGATAAATGTATCCTTTTCTCCCCTGTGTACAATATAATTGCTGAAAAAGCAGATGTTGTTCCTGCCCTAAATGATATTGTACCATTTGTTGCTTAATATGTTGGATTTGCACAGATAAATCATGTTGTATAGTGGAAGCAACAGATAAAAGTTTCTGAAGATGTAACCTATTATTTAAATAAACCCTATAATCCTGATCCCGAATTAACTTACCATAGGATTTTAAAAAATTAGTCAAGTTCCTCACAGTGTCTTCCCACCAAATACCCGGATCATCATATAAGTCAAAAACAGATTTCCTAGCTTGAATAAAATACCCCAAATCTTGTTGAACAACAGTTTTAGCTAATAATAATGAATTTAATTTCCAGTAACCCAGTCCACAAGAGGGAGCACCAGAGTTACCTACCAAAATAATTAAAATTCTACGATCAGAGAATTCTGCTGGAAGGGTCCGTGCCATTGCAATTTGTACACAAGGGGAAACAAAAAAATAATCAATTCTAGTAGAAAAAGTAGATCTGAAAAAGTAGGATCTGCTGTCCTCATTGTTTCAAGGTAGGCATCCCCAAGATTCGCATTCTTAATCATGGTAAATAAATAGGTCATATCGCAAAATACTTTCATAGTTACAGTTTGTCGTCCCCTATCCCGTAAATTAAGTCCACAATTAAAGTCACCCCCAAACACAATATGATGAACAGAGTACAAATAAGGCTGAATGATCTGAAACAATTCAATACGAGCCACCTTTGTTTGACCCGCATATATGTTAATAAGCCGGAACAGAATATTTGATATCCTAACATCTAAGATCAGAGCCCGATCAGGAATAAGGTCAATTAATTTAACCAAATGGACATCTACATTGTGAAAAAGAATGGCTAACCCAGAACACGTTTCTTCTCTGAGTGACCAAAAAGAAGGTCCCGAATGCCAGAATTTTATGGTTTGTTTTAATTCCAAAACAGCATGCAACCTAGTGTCTTGTAAAAAATAATCCCAGCAGCAAGAGATCTCAGATGTGAGAATACAGCCTGTTGTTTCCGAATACTCTTAATACTGTTCACATTGATAGAGTAAATGGATAAAGAAGGCATCAGTATCACATAAAAAGGAAGAAGGAAGACAACTTAGGGCATAACTGTATTTCAAGGGGGTTTCTTAGAGGAGACCATAGTAGTCCGACTATGTTTGGTTTTCCCAGTGCGCTTACCAGAGGGGGGGGTCACATCAGAAGGAGATTCTTCCAATTCAGAACCATGATTCAAAATGGTGGAGAAAACAGAGGACCCCTCAGAGTCATTCCCTGAGAGTTCTCCATCAATGGGCAAGGCAGAAAATCTGTTTTTAATTTGGATGTCAGACATTTTAGGCATTTTAGCCACAGGCTGTGTCTATTGCTGCCGTCACCTAGAAGTCCTAATTTGGGGTAACGGAGGCACTTGAGAGACCACAGTGGCAGGTATAGGAAGAGATGATCCCACCTCAGAAACAAGGGGTACAGCCATCTCAGGAACAGAAATCTCCTGCTGAATAACCATAGGTACAGTCTTCGTAACTCTAGACCCAGGGGAAGGCATCTCAGAAGGTTGAACTCCCATACCAGAGGTGGGAGGAATAGGTTCCGGTGGGTTCAAGGGCCTATCCTGTGGTTTAGCAGCCAACCTCTGGGCCTGGGCCTGTTGAGCCAAAACAATAGATACCTGCTGTTCATCTTTATCAGTTTGCTCACCCAGATTATGAGTGGCTGAAGGACAGGAATGATAAGTATGACCCTTTGTCCCACATAAATTACATACCTGATCATTTCGACAAAGTGCAGCACTATGGCCCAATTCATTACAAGTGTTACATTTAGGACGGTCACACATACTACTAAGGTGACCCATAGCACCACAACGATAACAGGCTTTGGGCTGTCCTGCATAAAACAAAACCCCTCTATCTTTCCCCAGAAAAAAACTATTCGGCAAGTGTATTAAGCCAGAATCAGATGTATTCAAAACCACCTGCACCTTCCACCCCCCATTCCAGATACAATCTTCGTCAAAAATGGGCTCAGGATTACCTTTTACTGTACATCTTTGCTTAAGCCAGACCAAAAGATCAGAAACACGCAACCCCTCATTTCGAAAAAGAACTGTTATCATACGGTGCGCTGGTTTAGTTAAAGGCATAACCTCAAAAGGAACCCACAAAGCAGAAGTTTTAAGCAGCGAATATCGAGACCAAAATTTTTGTAACCCGCTGCCTAGTTTAAAACTAACATCAAACACTGGTTCTCCTGAAACATGTATTAAGGCATAGATTTCAGCCAGAGTAAAAAACATAGAACCCATAAGCAGATCCCTTGCAACATGTTTACGGTCAGGAAACACATCCAAACCCCCTTTATACAGTAACCTAATGGCATTATGTCGTTTAGCAGGAAAAACAAGTGCTCTAAATAAGGATGCAAAAGTTTTAACAGGCTGAGGATTATCTTGAGAGAGTGGTTCCTCAGATTCTACTGAGGGAATAGACCCACCCTGCTTAACCATTTTGTCTTGTAATAAAGATAGCAACAGGTTCTGAGTAAGTTCCAGGCCAGCAGGCACCTGTAAAGGAGAAACAAGATCCATCACAGTTCCCCAATCATCAATACCTATAGAGGAACAATCTGGGGTTGTTGCCATTATTTTGCTAGGAGACACTGCAATGGGAGAAGGACTTGACACCCAGGTACCAGTTCTACATTTCTCCCACCCAGCCTTCTGTAAAGCAGTCTCAACCGACCAAGTCTCAGTTTCCGTCTGACCCTCCCATCTAGGAAGGGAGGGAACCTTCGTATCCCCTTCATGAACCCTGCTTGAGGTCGAGGGACCTACTGACAGTCCCGTAGAATCTTGTAAAAGATTTCCCTTAAAAATGAACAAGTGCATTTGCCCTGTACCTGCAGTGAAAGTGCAAGAACTAACAGCAGCTCCAGAGCGCGTCGATTGCTTCTCAACAAGAACAGCTGCCATCTGTTCTTGAGGAATCTGCAAGGAGGGCATGTCTTCAGCGGCAAGAGCAGTGTTTTGCTGGGCCTCTGCCACAGGCTGCTCACACACAAGATGTTTATCCGCAGCTGCAATAGCAGCACGTAATTCAGTTTGACGAAACTGAAAACGGGCTTCTTCTTCACGCAGCTGTTGTTGCAAGGTAGGTAAATCACAAGCAGGCACATTTTTCAGCATTTTAACCTCTTAATCATCCTTTTGTAAATCCAAGTCTTTTTCCTTTTCCATGGCACGTATATTAGTCGCCGGCTCCACATCCATACTGGGAGCATCAAAGAAAATCTCTGAATCTAGAACTTCAGGTCACGCTCAGCAACTGGCCCTGCAGCCTGCAAGACATCCTCTCCCTTCTCCATCTCAGTTCGTAATGACAAACTCACTGGCCAGCAGTCCCCCTACTGGCCAAGAGTAGGGGAATTTCCCCAGTGTCCTGGCCAAATTTCTCTCATTCGCTAAAAATACCACCAACAGTTTCATCTGGTTCAAGGTCAGTTGGCATTCATCTGTATCCCCCTCCCCCCGGGTCATGCCTGAAAATAGGCAGGATTTGTCTAGTGCACTTACCCGGTCAACAAAAACTAAATAAACAATAAATAAATAAATACCTTGCCTCTTTATTTCTCAATATGTATTCGCCCCATTCTTTCTCCCCTGCTTTTGTTTTTACCTAGTGAAGGCCTTATTTTGGCCCTCACTGCTTCTCTAACCCTTAAAGAGAACCATAATGGTCTCTTGTACTTATTACTTTTGGCTGCCATTCTCATGCAAAATTTGATGCCCCAAGAAAGGCCCCCTTTATTGTCCCAAATCTCTCTTCCATATCACCTATGCTGTCTACCCCAACTAGCTTGTCTCAGACCAACTCCCGTAACCTGTTGAAGTCTGGCCTTATGAAATCGAAGACCTCAGCTCTTGACTGGGGCTTTCCAGTCCCAAGGGCCAGTTCAAACCAAATTAAGTTATGGTTGCTCTTTTCTAGTGACTTCCTACTCTCATAGCTCCTACCACCTCTGAGTTGGTGAGTACCACATTATGAATGACACCTGCCCTGGAGGGGGGGTCCCTAACTAGCTGCATCAGTAGACAGTCCTGGAATTTATCCAGCAAGGCTTAACTTCTGGTGCACCTGGCTGCTGAAACATTCCAATCAATATATGGCAGGTTCAGATCACCCACTATCACTACTTCTCCCTTTACCACTGCCCTTTCTATTTTTTCCCCAAGCTTCCTACTCCTATCCCTCTCTTTCATTTGCCCTGGTGGTTTCTAGATCACCCCCAACTGTAGTTTAATGCCTGATGCCATTGTGAGTTGCCCCCACATCAATTCTGTCTCTGTGTTACTGCAGCTGATGTACCCATCTTCCACAACTTCGATGTCATCCCTGATATGAAGGGCTATGCCTCCCCCTCTCCTATTTCCGCAATCCCTACTGAATATTGAGTACCCAATCATTACTTTTTGAGGCCCAAGTTTCTCTGATGGCCATAAGGTCCATCTCCATGTCTGCCATCATTGCTTGAAGCTCTCTGGTTTTATTATTGAAGCTCCTGATGTTAAAGCAGATCTCTTCCATCTATCTTCTGAACAATTTTTGATATTTACCTGTCTTTTTCTCTTATCCTGCCCTGGTCTTCTTAGTGTAACCCCTAGGTGGCACTATCCCAAGGGCTACTACCCCTGCCTGCTCAGTTAGTAGCAGGTTAAGGGACCTGAGTTCGGAAACAGGTGCCTCCACCCAGAGGTCAGGGATGATAGTGGTCAAATTAGCCTGGGCACAGCCCTCTGGGACACTGTGACCCCCCTCTATCCCCACTAGTGGCCAACACAGTACACAAGAATTACTTCCACAATACCCCTGATATACCTTGCAATTACCTACACAGTTTGCACTTATCACCAGGGATGGTTTCTCTGGTTTGACCCTGGGGAACCCTGTAAAACAAGGTTAGAGAGAGCAAATGACAGCAGTACAATACTTTGAGCACAAACATGAACCACAATCTGGTTAAATGCAGGAAAAAGTAGATCTGATTTATTCAGGGGATTTGAACAAGGGAGGGGCGTAATCAGGTTAATTAACTTAATTGCTTTATAAATCACACAGCTGTGCATGCAGTCAGAGTCCCTAGCACAGTCACACTCTCTGGGTACCCAGGTGGAGGAAAGGTGGGCTAGCCAGGACCATTGCCCGGGGTATGCTGGCGTTGCAGCTGGTCGGGGCCCTGTGATGGAAAAACCAACTTGAACTCAATTCGTGAAACAACAAAGCAATCAGATGACACACTTAGATTAAATTGTAGTTGCAGGGAGCTACCCTGATGGTTACTCACGATACCCAGGACTGGACACAGGTTGGCCAAAGATCAAGACAGCGAGTGAATTCTCTAGAGTACCAGGAGAATCAGGGCCCACACAATTCGCTGCGGCGTCGTTCCTGTTCAAGCGTGGAGCAAGAGGCTGATCCCCAGGCAGGTCTCTCATCGATGGCTCTTCTCTGTGCAGTAGGGTAGTCTGGCAAGGCCCTTCTGGCAAGCCCCAGCCACATGGAGATAACCGCTGGCACAGTCAGTTCAGGCTGGATATGGCTTCCAGCAAACAGCACACAGTTCACACAAAGTGGGACTAAATCACGACCCCCATTCCATACACAGCACATTTCTATGCAAGGGAATCTTACTGTAGCAGGCAAAATACTCCCCAGTCACAATCACACAGTCTCTGCTCAGATCGGGAGCTCAGAAGTAGCTGGAGTTCCTAACAGGCTGATCGCATGCAACAAAATCTTCAGTCTTTTACAGGTTGAGCCTAGTCCCACTTTAGTGGCTTACTTTAATCGCCCAACTTGGATTCAGTCCGAAAACAATTCTCTTCTCCCTCTTCAGAGCAGAAGACAGACATGCAGGCTAGAAATCAGGCCTTCCACAGTTCCCTCGCACAAACTACTTCATAGAAGGCTGCTCGAGCTATATCGAGCTGTTGCTCTCTCAGCTTCCAACTTAGATCTGCCTTAACAGCAGGCAGCTTGGGGATTTCCCTCAGATCCAAAAGGTTTGATTGGTTCATTCAATTATCAGTCAAAGCAAGAGCTCCCCCTTCAGTACAAAAATGTGCCAACAGTCTAAAACTACAATTCCCAAGCCTGTACTCCACACAGTCCTTTCAGACAGGCTCCATTTTAGAGTCCCCAGGTACTGATTGGTCCAATTCAGCAGTTTGGGACCAAAATGGTGGAGATAATCAGAACAGTCCTTGCTGCAAAGAAGGCAGGTTAGTACAAACGACATTATCATTATATTCTGAATTATTTTCAGCAAATAGTTACATCCTGCAACAGAGCTCCCACTGCACAATTAGCGATGGCAGAAATGGAGCTATTTTCCAGCAGCCCAGGTGGGACTCGAGTATGAAAACACTCAGCCCCCCTCCAGATTAATATTACTGCAAACTAGGCAGCTCTTAAAGCGACAGTACATAAAGGCTACACAGGCACTCTTTATCAACACCATTTAAACTGCTAACTGCAGAACACCAGCCTGGCAGTGAGCATTTAGGCAAGCTTGAGAAAGACTTTTTGGGAACCCCCGTTTGTAGGGGGGTTACACCCTTCCCTGCCTGGAGAAAACTTGGCGTCCGCATCAAGTCGGTACCATCACAATAATTGCAAATGCAAACCATACCATACATCTATACCATTAACATGTTATGCAAATCACATTTGATACATCAGTCAACATACTTAACCTTTACTATACGTACAGTATTCTCTATGTTTCACATTACTATATTCATTCTGAATTACTTCAGGCATATTTCACACAGGTAATTTACACTTACTGCTATATGAAACCAGACTATTACTTCTTGTACATTGAACAATGCGAGAGGGGGCCCTTCCCTATCAGCTAACTTAGGGCTAGATGGGGCAGTGGCACCATACCTAGAGGGCAGAACAATCAACCTGGAATTAGCACTTAGACTCAGTTTGGGCAGTGAGCTCTGAGACACATAAACCCCCTTGTGGACCACATTGAGAAGCAAATTCACTGGCCTCTCGGGAGAATCATAACTGAAGCGTACTACTGGCTTGACAGATTCACCAGTCCTTCTTGGGGGAACAGTCACAGTCTCTGTACTCTCAGAACTGGCCCTGGGACTTTCAACACTTGGGAGGGGTGCCTCTGCCTGGGCAGGAATGTCCAAACTTGGAGCACTGTCGGCCTCTTGCTCTGTAGGCTCTGGTTCCACTACACTTTGTTCACTTTGAAGACACACCGGCACCGGAGGGGGGTTGTGAGCACTCTCGAGGCAGTTTTTAAGTTCTGGCATGTCACCAGGAAAACTCACACCTTCAGTCTCCTCCTCAGGCAAATCATATAGTTCCACCATACACAGAGACTCAGCATCTTCAGACATGATACTTTACACTTCACTTTCAGGGAGCATTGGCTCCAAAGATGAAGCTAGGGGATTAGGCAGTCCAGAAGGCCCAACTTCATCCCCACAATTAATCATGGGGTTACCTCGAAACAGCTGATTCAATTCATAAGAGGGGTAATAGGCATAGTTTATTTATTTAGTTTTTGTTGACCGGGTAAGTGCACTAGACAAATCCTGCCTATTTTCAGGCACGACACGGGGGAAGGGGATACAGATGAATGCCAACTGACCTTGAACCAGATTAAGCTGTTGGTGGTATTTTTTTAGTGAATGAGGGAAATTTGGCCAGGACACTGGGAAATTCCCCTACTGCTTGGCCAGTAGGGGGACTTGCTGTCGACTGACCACAGGATCAGTTGGTGGCCTGCTCTGCTGGAGGATGGATGGTGAGGAGCTACTGGAGCAGCCGAGGGCTGCAAGTGAAACAATGAGTATGGCTGTACAAGAGGACATCACCCTGAAGAACACTGAAACGGAAGATGTGGAGTTACTTGATTCTCTGGATAATTTAACGGATGCAGAAATGGTGAGCAGTAGCTTGGCTACAGTACAACGTTTACCGGAGGCGAGGAATTTACAATTAAAATTGGAAGCATTACGTAGAGAACAGAGGACTGTAGTGGAGCAATTGCAAGAGTCAAATAATGTGGAATCTATGAAGCTTACCAAGTTAGAAGACGTTTCGAACGCTGTAGCAGATGTAACCCTCCCTGATCAAAGAGAATCTCTACTGGTCTGCCGTGCTTACAGTACAATGGAACATGAGGTTAACAGAAAAAAAAATACACAAGCTGTGGCTGGCAGTTCTTTGGGAGTAAAATCCCTGTGCAGAGAACCAGCAGAGAGAACAGCACACAAGAAAATGCACCTTCTGATTACAAGTTGCATGACAACATCCAGGAGGAAAAGGAAGTGAGACAGGGAACAGTTTCAGTGACGACAGAACAGTCCGCAAAGAAATCATCCGGATTTACTTTTCGAAGCTACTACTGGGGCTGCGAAAGAGAGTACTACACCACTGAAACATTGTATTTTTCAAACTGATCCCGGGACACAGGTTGGAGTGTCGAGTTTTCTTTTCAAAACGACAACTGGATAAGGTAGGAGAGGAGGAAAGGAGAAAAGAATGGCCTTGACATTTGCAAAAGACATTTAGTATTACTATTGCTGGGATAGGTGAGAAATTACCAGGAAAAGAGCAGTGTGGGAAAGGAATTCAAACTAACGCTGAGACCGAGCCTCTCAATGATGAGAACTGGTCCCCACAGAGAGCTCTTAGTGAGGCTGGTTGGACTTTGGACAGTGGGGCTTGAAGCCCACTCCTGATTGGGACCCAAAATTAAACTTCTCCCAGAATGAACCAGCATGGAGACCCAAGCTACAAGACATTACTGTTTTAAGTGGGGTTAAAGAGGTGGTGGGTGGAAATGAGGAGACTATTCCTTTTTGTAGTTTCATCTCCTGAACGGCAGGACGACTGCGCCTGTCAGCGAGTTACAGGTAGAGGCACAGGACCAGAGGGAGGAAATGGGAAGAAACCATTGATGTCAGAATTGTTTTCAAAATTAAGCAGGATGCTGCACCTCGCAGAAATGCGTGCTCTCGCTACAAAGGAGGTTTAGAGGTTAGACCTGATAGACAATATGTTGGTAAATGTTTATTGAAAGATTCTTTGCACTTCTCTCTAGGAAGTGTTTGCATTTATTAATATTTCTGGGAAGACAATTTTGATGTTAGTTTTCGTTCAGCATATGCTCTTGACCTTTTGGGAAAGATATACTCAGGTTAAGTTTTCCCCTTGGACACCTTTTTTAGTGATACCGTTAACAAAACCTTTAATAAAGTATGCAACTGTTATGTTTAGGAGCGAAGGGGTTCATATTGATGATATTACTTATTGGTTAGGCCAAAATGCTTAGATTTTAAGTTCCCAGAAGCAATTCTGGATGCAGAACAATTTTGGACAGGGGCTGGCGGTTTAAAATTAAACTACGACTAAACAGCTGCAGGAATTGAGCATATCCGAATTCCTTTATGTTGGGTAGGGACAGAGGGGTATGTTTTATGCTGGGCAACCTCGGGCTTGTTATAAATGTGGTGTTAAAACTCATTTATCAAGTTCCTGTGACAAACCAAGATGTGATAACTGTGGAGAAGTAGGACATATTACTTTTCAATGTGCTAACGTCACAAAATGTGATCTCTGTGATGAGACAGGCCATGTGTTTGCAGAATGTACATGGGCAGCCAAAATAAAGAGTGTTGTGGTAATCAGACCTATTAATACAAAAGCCCAGGATTTGATAATAGGGAAGGTCATGTGGGTCACGAGCAGCCAGTTGGAAAAGTACCTTCTGTTATTGAAGTGAGGGAGATGTGGTAGAGGTGGAAGATTTAGTAGTTCTTGACAAGGAGTCTTGAACCTACTGGGTAGGAATTTTGCCTGAAGAAGAGAAACAACCAAAGGAGTCTTTTAGGGCACCTGTGGTGTCTGCAGTTCGAAGGTCTTCCAGAAATATTAAGGGCCTTCCACAGCAGTCTGCTATGAGTGTAGAAATAAGTAATTCTTTTGCCTTGCTATCAAGTCCGTGGGGGGAATCGGATATGGATTGCCCAGATAATGATTCGCAGCAGACGTTGGATAGTCCACCGTCCCCATTAAGGATTCAGGAGGATTATAAGGGGAAAAAGAAGAAACAGACGGAAGAAAGATAGGTGATGGGCTGGAATTGACTGTACCTGATGCACTTTAGGTTGGGTTGGTGAATGTTCATAGTATAGTGAATTATAAGACGACAGATAGTTTATGACTTTGTTCATGCTAATCAGATTGATGTCTGTTTATTACAAGAAACATGGATGTATACTATGGAACAAACCAGGTGTTTTCAACGGGAATGGTGCTGGGGCCTTCGATTGGTCCTTTGGCCAGCAGTCGGCAGATGGCATAGGGTTTCTGTTTCTCGTATGACTTCTCTTTAATTAAATTGATGGATCTAATACCGATCGGTTAATGATTTTAGATGGTTTGTGGAAATCAAGATTGTGCCGGTTTATTAATGTCTATGGGTCACAGCTCAAGGCAGAAAGGGTGGCGCTCTGTAAAATGATACAACCTTATTTACTGACCTCCTTTGAGGTGTTTTTGTGTGGGATTTTAACTGTGCATTAATAAATGCTGGTGATTCTATGGTGGGAGTAGGTAGGAAATTTACTGTGATTCCAGGGCTTTATACAAACTGGTACACTCAGTGTGTTTAATAAATGGGAGTAGTAAACAAAGCTCAGGGCCTAAATTTACTTATAAAAGGAACGGTTTACTTCTATGATAGATTATATTTTTATCTGACAAAATTCCTTTACATTTGAAACATGTCCTGTCGCATTTTCTGACCATCTCTTGTTGCTCTGTACCGTTTCTCCTCATGCCAGACTGATAGGTAGGCGGGGCGAGATGGAAGTTGAATCCTCTATTATTAAACTCTCGGGAGGTACAAGGATAGAGTTCAAGCATTGCTGATGGCAAGGCTTTCAGTAGCCTTTTATATGACTCAGTGGGTGAGTGGTGGAAAGATTCTAAGACGACCTTTGTCACCTATTAAAACAACAAGGAAGGTTAAAGCAAACAATGATTTTCTCCAATATTTGAAATTAAGACAACAATTATATTATTTATTTTCAGTATTCAATACTTCTACTTTGGATTATAGTTCACAGATTAGATCAATAAAAGATCAACTCCTAGAGGTTCAGTACAATAGGGCTCGGACCCTTACTGCTCTTCTACAATATGGGGTGAAGAAAAAGCCGGAGGGTGATCCATATGAGGCCTTTAAAGTTTATACACAATCTACTACCTTAAATGCCCTACAGAATAAGGTGGGAAAATTGGTACAGGATCAGAAGTCACTACAACATATTATTAAACAATTTTTTCTGGATTATGAGCCAGTAAGGGCCCAGAATGATCAGGACATTTGGGACTTTCTAAACCGGATTGAGGTACCCAGACATGTATTTGATACATTAATATTGATACAGCCTATCACTACACAGGAAATAATTACGGCTATTAAAAATCAAAATAAGGGTACTTCTCCTGGAATTGATGGTCTGACAACAGATTTATATAAAGCCTTTCCAGTAGAATTTGCACATTGTTTAGTGTTAGTTTTTAATGCTTTTATGGGACAATCAGATTTTCCAAGTTGGTTTGCCGAAGGGCTGTTGATTTTTTTACATAAAATGGGTGATACATTTGACTTGAATAACTGGAGACCAATTACACTATTGAATTCCGATTATAAACTCTTTATGAGTATTTTGAACACCAGATTAAAACAATTTGTAGTCAAAGTTCTTTCTCCATTTCAGTTTTGTGGAGTACCTGGGAAAAAAATATATCAGGCTCATATGGTACTGAGAGACATTGTGGAGATAGCCGGTTTTCAAAGAATTTCAGGATGCATTGTCTCTGTGGACCAGATGAAAGCATTTGATAGAGTTTACCATCCATTTTATTTGCAACGTTGAGACATTATGGGATTCGGAAGTTTTCTTAATCACCATTCAATCAATTTACAATTCGGCTATTACCCACCCAGTGATTCAACTGGAGATTGGGGAAGGGTTTCACGTTCCGACAGGGGTACGTCAAGGTTGTCCATTGAGTCCCCTGTTATATGCTTTTACTATTGATACTTTAATTAGATCATTAACACAAATCCCTCGTTGGGTAGGGATAGGTTGGGCTGCTGGTGAAGATAGGTTGTATGTGCAAGCTTATGCGGATGATTTGTGTGTATTCTTCTCTGATAGTACACAAGTAAGCATTTTTTTAGATTTTATGGATGATTATGCTTTGTTAGCAAATTCTACTATTAACAAGAATAAGAGTAAAGGTTTGTTTATAGGTACAGATGTCCCAGAACTCATAATACAAGGTATTAGTATTTCTTGTGATCCGATAAAAATTCTAGGATTATTTTACGGACCAAAAATGTACAGAACTTAACTGGGGATTAGCTTTGACTTCAATAGACAAAAAATCCAGATTTGGAAACAATGGAAATTGGATAAAATTAAACGGGTCTCAATCATTAAAAATTTATTATTCCGAGTTATTGTATACAGCACTGATTTTCCTTGCCACTGAATTTGGAAACCAGAATATATAGCTTATTTTTTTCAGATGTTATGGGTAGTAGACTTAATCCAATTAAAAGACAATTTACATACCTAGATAAAAGAAGGGAGGTTTAGAAATGATAGATCGGTTATCTTTTTTTCTACCCTATTTATTTCAACAAATGTAAAGTTCGGTTGAGGTACCACGGAAAGATGTGGGATGCTACATCGCCAGGTAATGGGCAGTATTATGGTTGTTGGGATGAGAGACCCCAAACCAATTCCTAAGTTGTTTCTGCCGAATATTTTATACCTATTGCAAAAAAGTATTTAAATGGGGTTGGTAGCACAGGTGGTTAAAGTGAAGTACGGGTCCACAGTTATACAAATCAGTAATGCTTCAACTGTATCCCAGTGAACCGTGTTTAAGAACTGTCCTCACGGTGTGTGGATATAGTTTTAAGTAAATTAAACAACCCAAGGTTACCTACTTATATGTGGGAAACGCTATGGCTTATGGTATATGGTCTAATTGGAGCACGAGGAACGCAAGCATAAACCGATACAAGACAGAAATTGTCCATTTTGGAGTGTGGCACAAGAAGAAACGGTTGATCACTTTCTTTTAAGTGTTCTTATGCTGTTTCTCTGTGGAAATTCTTGGCGGTACAATGGAGTATGAAATGGTTAGAATACATGGATTATGATACATTGGTACGGGTCATTCTCCACAGTTTCGATTAATATATCATGTTGACACTTTACAAATCTTTTGTAGCATTGATATACTACTTGTGGCAAGCTAGGTGCCAGTGGGTGCTATATCAGAAGTTGATGCCCTATGACAATGTCCGGAGGTTGATTCACGGGCAATGTACAGGTTTATGTTCAAGACACAGCATTCTTCTCATCAAGGAAGGTGAAGGAATGGTGGAAAGGGTTTTGAAGTTTATTAAATATAAATAAAAGTTAAGTAATGTGCCTTTGTTCACCTATGGCTGAGTGGGTTACATATGGGGAGAGGTCATGATTGTTAGTTGGGAGTATGTATAGGATAGTATTAGTTAGATGTGCAATGTTACATGATAATAGAAACTTTGTTACCTAATATTTGGGGGTTTATTATATATATATAAAAAAAAGTTTCTTTGTGAATATATAGGCGGTAATGATTGTTTAATTCTTTTTTTGATTTCAATATTTGTTAGTATAGTTTCACAATATAGGTATTTATTACATGTTTTCTTGATGTACAAGGGTTTGTGGAGTGAATCTTACACTGTATGTAATTTTGAATTTTGATGTTATTCTAATAAAATATTCCCTACTTTTCGATAAGTGCCATGGGATCTTTAACATCCACCTGAACTACCACCAATCCAGGCAGATGGGACCTCGGTTTAACGTCTCATCCAAAAGACGGCACCTCAGAAGTGCAGCACCCCTCTCATGCTGCACTACAGTGTCAGTACTGGGATATTAACCCAAGTGCCAGATGTGGGAACTGAACCCACAACCCTCTGATCTCCCGGCCTCAGAGGCGAGTGTGCTACCTACTGAACCACTGGCACTAGTTGCACTCACTCTCATCAGAAGTGGACTGACCGTCACTAGGATCCTGCTGTGGAGGAAACCTTAACTCTGTGACCACTACCCCAGTGGGTTGACTCTGTCTTTTTCTGGCAGCAGCAGCACGAGTCACTGGTCCAGGGGGAGCAATCTCTGGGAATTCAGCCTCAATCATGACTTAACCGATAAGTAGCAAGTGGTTATGGTACATGGTCTTGACTGCTTCAGAGTTGTTTTTAGGGCGCACTTTTGTACACTGGTAAATCATCCAACTTGCCTACTACTACATGGAGAAGATGGTGCCATTGGTCAGCAATTTTATGTTTACCATGCAGTCCCAAATTTTGCAACAACATGTGTTCTCCAGGTCAAATCTCTTGAGCCTTTACTCTTTTACCATGCCTCTCTTTGTTGGCTACATTTCTCTTGGCAGCCATTGTCTGGGCTAGTTGGTAGGCATGATTCAATTGAGCTTTTAGTTTTTGTACATATTGCAGATAATTTGGGCTCAGATCCCATCTGGAGAGACCCCAAAACAGACATCCACAGGCAATCGAGCCTCTCTCCCTAACATGAGGCGGTAAGGAGAGAACCCTGTAGCATCATTTTTTGTGCAATTGTAGGCATGTACCAAGGTGCTAATCTGCTGGCCTCATTTATGCTTGTCTTTTGGGTGAAGGGTGTCTAGCATGTCTAGCAAGTTGTGGTTAAAACGTTTTGGTTGTGGATCCCCCTGCGGGTGATAAGGGGTGGTTCTTGACTTTCACACCCCCCCCATAGAGAGAGCATTTCTTTGATTAAATTGACTCTCGAAGTCTCTACCTTGATCAGAATGAATTCGCTGGGGGGGTCCATAGTGGACAAAGACATTTTCCACTACCACCTTGGCCACGGTGGATGCCTTTTGTTCTTTGGTGGGGAAGGCTTGTGCATACCACGTGAAATGATCCGTAACCACTAACACATTACCAATGTTTCGCTGGTCAGGCTCCAAACTCAAAAAGTCTATGCAAACTAGTTCCATTGAGGTGCTGGTGTTGATGTTGACAAGGGGGGCAGCCCTCTGAGGCAAGGCTTTTCTCTGCAGGCAGCGACTACAAGTCCTTACATGGTGCTCAACATCGGCCCCATCTTGGACCAATAGAATCAAGATCATACTAGGTAAAAGGTCCTGTCGATACTGAGGTGGCCCATATGATTGTGGAGGGACCTCAGTATCAAATCTTTGAAGGCTGTGGACAGGACCAATTGTTGCTTGTCTATTTGGCCTCCCCTATCTACTGTCTCTATATACAACAACTGATTAATCAGCTTCAACCTGGGGCCTTCTTTAAACAATAAAGCAGTTCGCAAATCAGAGGAACACAACTTGGACACATCTTTCCCTGCATGGAGGGAATCAAATGCTGGCTGAATCATAGGAACTTGGGATTGAGTCCATTGAATGCTGTCATTGTCAAATTGAGGTTGTGCACTATTATCTAGAGCAGAGAAGTGACAGTACACAGCTGGCAGGCAGGTGTCAGAAGGGTCCAAGCAATCTACTAAGCAGTCCACTGTGTCCGCAGACATCTGTTAATCTCTATCAAACTTTTGGCACAATGCTCAGATGTCAGGTTCAGACAGCCTGACTCAGTCACTCTTGAAAGTGGGCCTTCGGGATAGGGCATCAGCATCGATGTGATTCAGGCCCGGCCTGTACTAAAAAGCATAATAATAGGTAGACAACACAGACAGCCACCGATGCCCTGTGGCGTCCAACTTAGCGGAAGTCTGCACATAAGTCAATGGGTTGTTGTCAGTCTTCACCAGTATCATTGCCCCATAGAGGTATTCATGGAACTGGTCAACAATGGCCCACTTTAATGCCAGAAATTCCAACTTATGCACAGGGTAGTTTCGCTCGGACGGGGTCAGACTCCTATTAGCGAAGGCCACTAGTCTCAACCCATCCTCGTGATCTTGGTACAGCACAGCTACCAATTCATGTAGACTAGCGTCAGTATGCAGCACATAGGGTTTGGTAGGGTCAGCATAGGCGAGGATGGGGGCATGGGTGAGCTGGTATATGATTTCATGGAAAGCTGCTTCACAGTCAGGCACCAAGCGGGGCCTGAAAAGTTCTCCTGGGTGGAAGTATACTCTTTCTGGTCCTGGGGTGGCCTATTTCTTGTATTTACAATTTGTGGGAGGGTTACCCTGGGTAAGATTCAAGAGTGGGTGAATCACCTTGGAATAGTGCTTTATGAACCTGCGGTAGTATCCACAGAACCCCAGAAAACGTTGTCATTCTTTCAGATTGTGGGGCTGAGGCCATGTAGTCAGAGCCTCAACTTTACTGGAATCAGTCTCTATCCCCTCTGTAAACACTATGTGCCCCACATACTTCAGGGAGGTTTGGAAGAACTGGCACTTTTTGATGGAGAGTTTAAGGCTGAAATCCTCTAGTCGATCTAGTACTTTGAACAGTCTACTCTCATGCTCCTCTAAGGTGCTTCCGAACACAAAGACGTCGTCCAAGTACACCAGGCATTCCAGCAAATTCATATCTCCCACTGCACGTTCCATCAGTCACTGAAAGGTGGCCGGGGCACCCAATATCCCCTGTGGCATCCTCAGAAGCTTGTAGAACCCCAATGGACAGATGAAGGCTGTCTTCTCACAGTCTTCCAGGGCCATGGGAATCTGGTAGTATCCACTGCGAAGATCCAACACCGAGAACCATTTGCTCCCATTCAAACAGTCCAAAGCATCTTCTATACAGGGCATGGTGTATTGATGGGGGATGGTCCGCTGGTTTAGGGTTCGATAGTCCACGCACATTCTCACAGACCCATTCTTCTTATGCACAACCACAATGGGCGAAGCATTGGGGCTCCTGGATTCTTGTATCACACCAGCCACAAGCATTTCCTGAAGGTGTCTTCTCACATCATCTATGTCTGCGGGAGCTAAGCGCCGAGACCACTCATGAAATGGCCATTCATCGTGTAGGCGTATGTGATGCTCAGCCCCCTGGACACATCCCACTTCCCATTCCTCCAACAAAAATACTTGGTCTCGCTGGGCAAGTTTCTTGCTAATTCTAGTCTTCCATTCAGCGGGCAACAGGGAGTCACCAAAGTCCAACAAGTTGGGAGTCACTCTACCAGTCTCACCCGGATGCTTGTTGCTGGACAACACTGCATTGTCTGCACAGTGGTCTGCGCAGTGCACCATAGCTAGAGTGCAGCCTCTGTTCACCCGGATCTTCCAATCTGACACATTACGAACCGGGACCATCACTCATCATGCATAGGCATGAGCACGAGCTGGCAAGATGCTAGGCTTGACCATTAATCCTTCTGGCAATTTTCCATCACCTGGCGCATCCAACATCAGTATTCTATTCTTGTCATCTTTCCGTAGGCAAACCTCCCCTTGTATAGTACACTGGGCATTAGGGGCCAGCACCATTGACTCAGGATCCTTCTTCCACCAACCCCTACCAGTTCATCCTGGTATACTTCCTCGGGATTCTGCTGCAACTCATAGGCCCTCTGGATCAGACCTGGAATTCTTAGGGCCCTCCCAGTCCATCACCCTTGTTTCTCATGACAGAGTTGTGTCAGTTTCCCAAACATGTGGGTGTTGGTCCCAATTAGCTGGGGAACACGCTGGCCCGGTAGTGCTGAGGGCTGAGGCACTGGACGCCTTACCTCGTGCCACGCCGGCGACCCATGTTCGGGAATGGACATGGGGTGCCAGGGGTTGGCAGGGAGGATAAGGAACGAGCGTCCTTAGGACTGCTCTCCTTCTCCGGGGAGGATTACAGGGCTCAGCGAGTGCCTGCCACCTAGCGGAGGCTGGGAGGTAGCATGACAGCGCTGCAGAAGAAGGGCGAGAGTGTGGCAAGTGCTTGGCGGGATGCGCACGGGAGTGTGCGCGCTGCCGCCGCTGGTGCCATTGCACGCTGCACCTCAAGGGGAACAGAGTAAACTCAAGAAAACACGGAGTCCTCTGTGAATGACAATGGTCCCCTCCTATGTTGGCCCAGGAAGGCACCTCCCCGAACGCTCATCCGGTCCGGTGGGTTGAGTCGCTCCCCACCCCCTGCCATGAGGGGTAAGTCATGGGGTTATTGGGAGGGGGTCTCATACCCGGATCCTACACCGGGGGGATGTCAGATGCTGGCAGAGGACTCCAAGGGAGGAAAAAATAAGTAGCTGCAAAAAAAAAAAAAAAGGGGAACCCCATCATACAGTCCAGTAGGGGGACACACTAAAGCCAGTGTCTTGATTTGCTCCTCTGACAGCTGCAGGAAAAGACAACCAGAGGCAGACATATCTTAGGTAGGGATAAGACTTGTCGCTCAGCCCCCACACATGTAGGCCTTCCAGGGATCATAATGGCACAGTAGATAAGTGTTTCTCATACCAGCCCTGAAATACAATGGTCACTTGCGACTCACTGTCAAGCACCGCCCGAGTAGGAATACTGTTCACAGCCACAGTAGTCTCCATCGAAGGACCCACTATTTTGGACCAGTCTGGTGGGAAAGCAGCAGGGGCCTGCATAGACGATTTAGCCACAAAGGGGTTTGAATTAGGAAGCCTGAAGCCTTCACTGCAATCATCTTGTGCACCCCTTGACCACTGATTCATTTTCCAACATTATCCTTGAAGCTGGCTCACCATTTTCTCAAAGTCCTTCTGAAACTGGCATTCCCTCTTCATATGGCCATCCTTTCCACAGGTATGACAAATGATAGACTCCTGGGTCATCCTTGGAGAGAACATTGCATGGGGAACTGAAGTAGTAGAAAGGGATCGGGGTCCAATATCTGCTGGCAGTGGTGAGAGGGGTGCAACGTGTCTCAATAGTTCCTTTAGGGTGATAGTCAATTCTCTGATTTCAGCCTGGCAGCTATTCTCATTATAGGATGCCTGAGGGTTCACCCCACCCCACCCCCGGCAGTCACGGCCTGAGAGGAACCAGAATCTAGTTCCATGGGGGAAGCCCTTGCAAAGGCCCTGCCATCAACTGTCTGACTTCCTTTAGTAGCTCGTCCTTCCAAAACTGAGCCCAGGGCGGGAAGTTCTTTTCATTCTCAGAGTGCTCGCTAGGTGCCAACCTTTGCCCCTGTACCTCACTTGGCTGGTTACTCTCAGTCACTCTTGCAGTAGCAGCAGATATTGGTGCAATTTCCCCATGGGGTCACCTTTGTTCAACCCCCCCCCCGAATTTCTTTCATTAGCTCATCATAGGAGGGGGGCGATTCCAGTTGGTTGGCGAGGCGCAACTGAAGCAGTAACAATTCTGAAAACAGAGCAGACTTAAGGATCCGGTCCAGCCTAGTTCAATCTAATTTATTTGATGGTAAACTACCCTTTCTGAGGTACTGTTATAGCAGCTTTTCAAGCCGAGGTACATACACAGACAATTGCTCCCCTGAGTACTGCTGGGCGTTTCTCACTCTCCACCACAGGTCCTCATCTGAATCCGGGCTCCCATATACATTCTCCAAAGCACCAAGATAGTCCTGGGCAGTTGCTTCAGGGTTATTGGCCCACTTGGCATGGATGGTAGCCAAGGCAGGACCTCAGAGGCTCTCGCTCAACTGCTTTCATTTCTCTGCTTCTGAGCATTGCCATTCAAATACTAGAGGGGCAACATAGTCTTTCCAGGTCTCCCAGTCATCCTCCCCCAGGGAGGTGGGGAGGGTGCCCAAAAAGATTCTCAACCTTCGGTAGGAGTCATGACTAATGGCAGGTACGGATATAGGGGCCAGCATTGGCATGGGAACAGAAGGTGGGGCAGTAACAGGTGCTGGAGTGGGAGGGGGTGTTGGGGAAGGAACACCCCAGGTGGCAGGAATAGTTTCTTAAAGTCCTCTACAGTTTTCCCTTCCTCCAGCAACAACTTAGCAAATTTCTCCTCAAAAGTCTCAGATAGTGGGGGGAGCTCATCCTCCCTGGGGTCTTTACTGTCTCTAGTTATCACTCTCCAGGCAGCAGGGGCCCCTTCTGGGGAAATAGTCTGTGGTACTTTGGAACTGCCCACTGGATCACTATTACTATGCACCAGAACATGAAGCGTTTAAGGGTCAAATAATGAGTATTTAACACCACAGTATTTATTAAACATTCAGCTTTAGAAAGTACTCCTTCTACAGTGGCTTTACCAATGCTCAGGGGAATATCCAATATAAGCAGGGCGTTGTGAGGGTCAATCTCCTGCCATGTACACTACCCCACCAACTGGTGTACAGCCACTTCTATTGGGGTAGCCATTTATGTTTGACAATAATTCATAATTCTTGGCTACTAGGGGGTGCTAATCCCAGAGGTGCCTCCAAGATGTAACCCCTAGGTGGCGCTATCCCAAGGGCTACTACCCCTGCCTGCTTGGCTAGTAGCAGGTTAAGGGACCTGAGTTTGGAAATGGGTGCCTCCACCCAGAGGTCAGGGATGGTAGTGGTCAAACTAGCCAGGGCACAGCCCTCCAGGACACTGTGACCCCCTCTCTCCCCATAGTGGCCAACACAGTACACAATAATTACTTCCACAATACCCCTGATATACCTTGCAATTACCTACACAGTTTGCACTTACCACCAGGGCTGGTTTCTCTAGTTCAACCCTGGGGACCCCCTATAAAACAAGGTTAGACAGAGCAAATGACAACAGTACAATACTTTGTGCACAAACTTGAACCACAATCTGGTTAAATGCAGGAAAAAGTAGATCTGATTTATTCAGGGGATTTGAACAAGGGAGGTGCATAATCAGGTTAATTAGCTTAATTGCTCTATAAATCACACAGCTGTGCATGCAGTCAGAGTCCCTAGCACAGTCACACTCTCTGGGTACCCAGGTGGAGGAGAGGTGGGCTAGCCAGGACCTTTGCCTGAAGTAGGCCGGCTTTGCAGCTGGTCAGGGTCCTGTGATGGAAAAACCAGCTTGCACAACACACTATTTGTAATCCGGAGCCAGATGGCTCAGTTCGTGAAACAACAAAGCAATCAGATGACACACTTAGATTAAATTGTAGTTGCAGGGAGCTACCCTTATGGTTATTCATGATACCCAGGACTGGACACAGGTTGGATGAAAATCAAGACAGCGAGTGAATTCTCTGGAGTGCCAGGAGAAGCAGGGCCCACACGATCCGCCGAGGCGTCGTTCCTGTTCAGGCATGGAACAGGGGGCTGATCCCCAGGCAGGTCTGTCATGGATGGCTCTTCTCTGTGCAGTAGGGTAGTGTGGCAGGGCCCTCGTGTCAAGGCCTAGCCGCATGGAGATAACCGCTGGCGCAGTCAGTTCGGGCTGGATACGGCTTCCAGTAATCAGCACATAGTTCACACAAAGGGGAACTAAATCACGACCCCCATTCCGTACACAGCACATTTATATGCAAAGGAATCTTACTGTACCAGGCAAAATGCTCCCCAGTCATAATCGCACAGTCTCTGCTCAGACTGGGAGCTCAGAAGTAGCTGGAGTTCCTAACAAGCTGATTGCACGCAGCAAAATCTTCTGCCTTTTACAGATTGAGCCTAGTCCCACTTCAGTGGCTTACTTTAACCACACAACTCAGATTCAGTCCAAAAACAGTTCTCTTCTCCCTCTTCAGAGCAGAAGACAGACATGCAGGCCAGAAATCAGGCCTTCTACAGTTCTCTCACGCGAACTACTATGCAACGGCTGCTCGAGCTATATCGAGATGTTGCTCTCTCAGCTTCCAACTTAGATCTGCCTTAGCAGCAGGCAGCTTGGGGATTTCCCTCAGATCCAAAAGGTTTGGTTGGCTCATTCAGTTGTCAGTCAAAGCAAGAGCTCCCCCTTCAGTACAAAAAGGCCCCAACAGTCTAAAACTACAAGTCCCAAGCCCGTACTCCACACAGTCCTTTCAGACAGGATCCATTTTAGAGTCCGAAGGTACTGATTGGTCCAGTTCAGCAGTTTGGGACCAAAATGGTGGAGATAATCAGAACAGTCCTTGCTGCAAAGAAGGCAGGTTAGAATAAACTACATTATCATTATACTCTGAATTATTTTCAGCAAATAGTTACATCCTTCAACTGAGCTCCCTCTGCACAATTGGTGATGGCAGAAACAGAGCTATTTTCCAGCAGCCCAGGCGGGACTCAAGCATGAAAACACTCAGCCCCCCTTCAGATTAATATTACTGCAAACTAGGCAGCTCTTAAAGCGACAGTACATAGAGGCTACACAGGCATTCTTTATCAACACCATTTAAACTGCTAACCGCAGAACACCAGCCTGGCAGCGAGCATTTAGGCAAGCTCGTGGAAGACTTTTCGGGAACCCCCATTTGTAGGGGGGTTACATTAGGTTCTCATTTTTTGTGGAGATTGCACACTTTGGTTCCCCCTCTCTATTGTTCCATCCCCTGGCCCAGTTTGGACCTTAACCCTATTCTTACCTGCTGTGCTGTTACAAGCCCCCAGACATGGTGGAGTACTAACTAGGCTCCCCTTCCTCTCTCCCATCACTGTGGTTCCCCTAGTCTCAGTCTCCCCTACAGTCAGTTGAACTGTCCAGTGTATATGTCAAATTTCTGCCCCAGCACACTAGCCCCATCTCTTGTCAGGAGGAGTCCATCAACCCTTGAAAAGACTCCTATCTTAGAAGTTCCCCCAGTCACTTAAAATGTAGTATCCCTTATCCCAACACCATCCCTTATATCACCCATTGAACTGTCTGTCTCATCCCTCCTTATTTTCTATCCTTCTTTTCCTCCATGCCCCACACTGGCTGGACCTTGTAAAAGGTCAGGGAGGCTGAGTGTGCCGTCAATCTTTCCCCGATCCATGAAAGTTCCACTTCACCAGCTCCACTGACTGGTTTCCCAGATCACTGGTACTCAGGTGTACCAGCACCCCCAGCTCCCCAGTGTGTTGTGCTGCCATGTACATAACCAGAGTTTGGGAGTGCAGTGTTGTGTCTGTAGGTGGGCAGGCTGCAGAACCTGCTACTCAGCAGTGTGTTGTGGTCAGAAAGGATGGCCCAGGAGCAGCATGTTGTGCTGCCATGTAGACGTGTAGAGTTTGGGAGTGCAATGTCACATCAGTAGGCAGGCCAGGGTGCAGCAGCTGTTACTCAGCAGTGTGCTGCATCAGGAGGAATGGCCCAGGGAGCAGTGTGCTGTGCTGCCATGTAGACATGCAGAGTTTGGGAGCACAGTGTCAAGCCAGGAGGAGGAGGGTCGTGCTGCAGCAGCTGCTACTCAGAAGTGTGCCACAGCCAGGAGGAATGGCTCAGGGAGCAGCGTGCTGTGCTGCCATGTAGACATGCAGAGTTTGGGAGCACAATGTCACGCCAGAAGGAGGGTCATGCTGCAGCAGCTGCTACTCAGAAGTGTGCCACAGCCAGGAGGAATGGCTCAGGGAGCAGCGTGCTGTGCTGCCATGTAGACATGCAGAGTTTGGGAGCACAGTGTCATGCCGGGAGGAGGGTCACGCTGCAGCAGCTGCTACTCAGAAGTGTGCCACAGCCAGGAGGAATGGCCCAGGGAGCAGTGGGCTGTGCTGCCATGTAGACATGCAGAGTTTGGGAGCACAGTGTCACGCCGGGAGGAGGGTCACGCTGCAGCAGCTGCTACTCAGAAGTGTGCCACAGCCAGGAGGAATGGCCCAGGAGCAGCGTGCTGTGCTGCCATGTAGACATGCAGAGTTTGGGAGCACAGTGTCACGCCGGGAGGAGGGTCATGCTGCAGTAGCTGCTACTCAGAAGTGTGCCACAGCCAGGAGGAATGGCCCAGGGAGCAGCATGCTGTGCTGCCATGTAGACATTCAGAGTTTGGGAGCACAGTGTCACACCAGGAGGAGGGTCACGCTGTAGCAGCTGCTACTCAGAAGTGTGCCACAGCCAAGAGGAATGGCCCAGGGAGCAGCGTGCTGTGCTGCCATGTAGACATTCAGAGTTTGGGAGCACAGTGTCATGCCGGGAGGAGGGTCACGCTGTAGCAGCTGCTACTCAGAAGTGTGCCACAGCCAGGAGGAATGGCCCAGGGAGCAGCGTGCTGTACTGCCATGTAGACATGCAGAGTTTGGGAGCACAGTGTCACATCAGCAGGCAGGCTGTAGCAGCTGTTACCAGCAGTGTGCTGTGGTCAGGAGGGATGACCCTGGAGCAGCGTGTTGTGCTGTTGTGTAGATGAGTTTGGGAGCACGGGGTCATGTCACAAAGCAGGCAGGTTGCAGCAGCTGTTATTCAGCAGTGTGCTGAAGTCAAGATGGATGGCCCAGAAGCAGAATGTTGTCCTGCTGTGTAGACTTCCACAGTTAGGGAGCAAGGTGTCATGTCAGGAGGTGGGCACACTGCAGCAGCTGCTACTCAGCAGTGTTCTGTGGTCAGGAGGGATGGCCCAGGAGCATCATGTTGTACTGCAGTATAGACGACCAGAGTTTGGGAACATGGTGTATGTCTGGAGGGGGCTAGGCTGCAGCAGCTGCTACTCAGCAGTGTACTGCGGTCAGGAGGGATGGCCCAGGAGCATCATGCTGTACTGAAGTATAGATGACCAGAGTTTGGGAACATGGTGTATGTCTGGAAGGGGCTAGGCTGTGGCAGCTGCTACTCGGCAGTGTTCTGTGGTCAGGAGGGATGGCCCAGGGAGCATCATGTTGTACTGCAGTATAGATGACTAGAGTTTGGGAACAAGGTGTACGTCTGAAGGTGGGCCAGGCTGCAGCAGCTGCTGTCAGCACTGCACTGCATTCAGGTGTGATGACCCAGTAGCAACGTGTTGTGGTGCTGTACAGACGTCCAGAGTTTGGGAGTGCAGTGTCATGTCAGGAGGCAGGGAAGACTGCAGCAACTGCTACTCAGCAGTGTACTGTGGCCAGTAAGAATGACCCAGGAGCAGCACGTCGTGCTGCTGTGTAGATGGCCACAGTTTGGGAGTGTGCTGTCACATCAGGAGGCAGGCTAGGCTGCAGCAGCTGTTATCAGCAGTGTGCTACAGCCAGGAAGGATGGCCTAGAAGCAGCATGTTGTGCTGACATATATGTAACCCCTTCTTCACATATGGGTCTACGGGTTCGGGGAAGGATGAGGTTACCTGGCACAAGAGACCTAGGTTTCTCTACTCTGCACAGGGGCACCCAAGTAAATCCAAACTACAGGAAGCAATAACTGTAATGTCCAGAACCAGAATTGGGATTTTTCAGTGTGGCTTTATTTATTAACTCACTGAACATAAACAAAGCACTGCATGGTCCCCCAAAGGGCTACGTTACTGTAATGCAGATTAGAGGGTAAACACAGCAGTCCATTTGAGGAATTAACACATTACTACAGATGTCTGGCTTTGGACCCACCAGGCACTCAGCCCGGACTTTGCATGATTGGATACATAGCCTGACTGGCCCGCCCCCTGCCGCCACTGACTGACGTGTCCACTTGGCAAATGAACCCAAACTTTACTTGGAAAGACATCCCATCAAAAAAGGATTCTCCCAAACTGTGGCTCCCCACACCACTTGAAGTCTGCGACTCCTAGAGAGATTTGTTTCCGTACTTCCAATCGAAACTCCCATCAAACAAGGAGTACTCCCATCCAACAAGGAGTAATTTTCCCATCCTGTGGCTCCCCACACCACTTAGAGTCTGCGACTCCTAGAGAGATTTTCAAGTTGCGACCCACGTCTGGGTACCCACGCCATCACTGGCCAAGTGCATGAGGCAAGTAGCAAAAACACAGAAGAAATCCGTAGAAGTGGACCTGGTTACTAAAGATGGGGGGTTTTCCCACCTCCAGCTCCCACAGCTCATACCCGGCCATTTCTCTGGACACACAGAAAACTTTAGACTTTAAAATGTAGATTGAATGGTGGGTGATCTGATGCACCCCCTCTACAGCGAACTTTAAATCCATTTAAACTTTAAACTGACAGACTGCTCCATTTGTTCGTCCTAGTTGACATAGTCCTCCCAAATAGCAGTCCACTTTATTTCCCAACTGAAGAAAAGAAGTTGTTTGCCCCTTCAAATGGAGCCAAACACTCACCCATTTGTTGCAGGTGCCCAACAGGCGAAGTAACACTTTCTTTGCTGTTATACAAGAACAGACTTAAAACAAAACTAGGCAGCTTCCTTCCATTGTGGGCAAAGGGGATTGCCCCTGGAGCCCACAGAGAACTCCCTCCCCCAGAGGGAGGGGGGTAAACAGACCACTCACTGATTTCCTTCTTGTTTGCTTAAGGACAGACTGAAGACTGACTTTGAATTTCTCAAAATTCTAAAACTTCACTCTCTGAGCTGAAGATTCCAAATGTGGCTCATGTAGCTGTGACAGTTCTATTGTGATGTCATCTCTCAAGTCTCAGCTGTGACTGAGGACAGAGTGAGACAGTGTGAAACCCATTTAACTGGAGTTTCACAAGCTGCCTTCCCTACCTACCACTAGGTCTTACTGGGATTCTAGTAACCCCAGGTAACAAAGGGGTTACACTCGCCCTTGACCAGGAAAATAACTGTCTCCAGTCATTATGCACCCGGCCTTAGGCCATCCCACCCTATGTGCTACCTGCGGAGGGGGGTGATCAGGCCCCCTCCTACCATGTGCGAGCACAGATAGGCAACACTAAGGGACTAGAGGCCTATAGCTGACATATCAGCCTCTACTCTATCCACTTACTATGGACACCTAGTGGCTCTGGTAGAACCATTCAGAGCATAGCCCTGATAGATCAGCACTGCTGCCCCTACTGCAGGTCAGGGCCACAGCCTGTTCATTCCCCCTAACCCTCTAGGGAAAACCTATCTGCCTCTACATAACATCCCAAATAAAAATAAAACCTGGGGACCTCCCCGACCTTGGGCAGCCTGCAACTACAACCTTTAGCAATAATAACACAGTACATTTAAATTCTACACCATAAGCACTGACAAGGAACTCCGATGAGCCCCTCCTCCTCTTCTTGTCTTCTCTTTTGTCTTCCAGAAACACCTGTAAGAAAAGACAAAAACACAAAAAAAAAAAACACATCCTAATCTGCATGTACAGTCTATCTAAACAACAACAATGACAACAACAACAACAACAACCACCCTTACCATACAGAAAAAACAAAACACTGAACAATCCCAAAAAGAAAAATATTTATTTTTTTTTTTAGAAAAAGGTAGAAAAACACAGTATTTACATTAAAGTACATTAATGACATTGGTATCGATAAACTTTTGGGGGGGATGGAATGCCCTAAATGTCCCACTAGTGACTACAAGGCCCGTAGGCCAGTCCATTAAAGAGTCTCTCCCGGGCTGGAACCCCGTGAACATAGTCCTTTAAGGCCATAATCCTGAAAGGGAGAGTCTTTGAGGACAGTTCACACACTGTTTGAAGTCTGTAGTGTAGGGTGTGTATTGCAATGTCATAAAGATAGAATAAAAAGGGTTTTGCAGACTTACCAGCCTCCTGAAGTATTCGGACATCACAAACCTGGTCCCTGCCGAAGACTCTCCCTGGCAGCATTTCTTCTGATACAGCTGGGCGGACATTTTCCGGGAACCCACAGGAGTGCACATCTGGAAAACAGCTGGACTGATGTCATCTCTGGAGAAGGAACCTTAGAACAGGAACAAAAAGAGAAACAGCTGGTCCGGCGTCATCCGATTACCAGGCGATGAACAGGAAACAGCTGGGCTGGTGTCTTCTCTGGATCTGAAGTCATCTGGTGGTACCAGTAGATGGTTGCTGAATAGGACAGTACACTGTGGACTGAAGAATGTGGAGCACTTGAGTCTTTATTTATTCATATTGGCAGTTCAATAAGGGCACTTCACAATCTTAATGTGGCAGTATTGACTACCACTGCTCGGCTCTCCATTTTGTAGGCACGGGCTTAATTTCTGGGAGGTCCTTGCATTTAGGCCAATAGTAGAGGGGGTCAGGGGCTTGAATTATTACTCCATCTGGCCGCACATAATTCACACAGTGGGAGACTTCGTGTCCCTCTCTGTCCACTATTCTCACTCTGTCCATAAACAGTGTCCTGCCTCTCTTCCACTGTGTATACCTTTCATGGAACAGTCTATTCTTTACATGCTGGTTAGTCCCAGGATGCACATGTTTCATTGCTTCATCCCAGATCCAGGATTTCCTGCAGTTCTCAATCTCCTCCCAGACTCTCCGAGGAAAGGTAGGAAAGGTCATACCAAAGATTTCATTGGCCTTTCTACGAACCAGTCTCTCCTCTTTACTTGCTTTGGTCAATCTGAGACCACTGGCCTGACTTGGGGGTGGTCAGTCCTGGTTCTGCCAGCTTCGCATCCTCAATGAAATTAAAAACGGATCCCTGACTTCTTTTTCTTCTGGTGAAGCCAGGGCAGTGGCTTCACCACCTTCTTGCAATTTCAGATTCAGTCTCTAATTCTGCACTCTCTAACTTTGTGCCACACTCCCCTGAGGGACCTTCCTCCACAGGCTCCACCTGATGCTGTGTGCTGCCAACTGCAGATTCTTGAAGTTGTGTCCATGTGGGAGCCAAATGAATTTGAGGTGCTTTATACAAGCCATATTTTTGTAGACATCCAGCACAGTGAGGAATCATGAAGACATCCCTTCCAGCACTAAAGCACATCTGGCATACACGCACTGGATAATTAGGAATTGCCACATCAGGAGGGAGTTGCCCTCTAGCACCAATTTTCAATATCTCTCAATCTATTCACTGCTGCTGTTACTGCAACCCGGGCATGATCCGGGTAACGAGCTGGTCCTGAGGCCATAACTGCAGAAAAACAAACAAAAGTTCACTGTAACTGAAAGTACCACTTTAAATGAACACACTCTGTAGCTTTAAAATGGCTCCTCGGCTGCTGTGTTTACTTTACTACCCCACCCTGTAATGGCGGCAGCAGCACTCCTGTGCATCAACATTCAGACTCTGGGTCAAGCCACTGTGCACCCGATTTACATCAACTACTAATAACTATTATTTCAAACTGCACAACTTGCTCTGTCCTGGCTGTTCACACATTTACAGGATTTTCCTTGGACTTTTCACATGCTGGCAACATTCATTTAATCACAGTCCCTTTTAAAACTTCAGGTTTCAGCACAGGATTGCCTGCTTTTACTAGTATTGCACTTATTTTACAACCCACAGTCTCTCTCTGGCTGCAAACTTTAAACTGAGGCTACTTTTCATTGCTATGCACACATTTAATGGCTTTACAGACTTGCACTTGCTAGCAGGACATCACACAATCGCTACTTGCAAAGCGACTACACAGCTGCACACACATTTTATATGGCATTCTCTGAAAATCACTGATTTGAGTAGTTTAAAATCATTTACTCACTGTTATTGTAGCAGATGGCTGCGATGGGGCAAAACGGCCTGCAGCCAGATTTTGAAGGCCTCAGATTGCAAACGGGCGGGCAGTCTCCGCGATCGTAGTATTAACCACACAATTCACTGATCCCACGATCGATAAGCGGGTTGAGCCTGATTGTTAACTGAAAAGTCACTTTTTTACTGTTTACAGCGCTTTGAACACTTCACGAACGCTCCTCCACTGCCAGTACACGCACTACTCTCTGTCTCCCTCTCGAATGTTGAAGCAGACTCTGAGGGGCCGGACTAATGGCAAACTGACCAACCACATGACGCCATGCAAATGAGCCTCTTCTTCCTCATGAGGACTCCTCTCCTCACGGCGATCGTCGAGCAGGCAAATTTAAACTGAAAAGATGCACTTTTTTTTTTCCAACTGACTCCACGGCGGGAGCCCATTTCAATCATGTAACATTGCCATTAACTCTGCAGTCTCTAGTATTGCGCAGAAAGCATTTCCAACGTCCAGGGCATAATTTCTCTGTTGCTACCCTAGTTTTCCACACTTTCCTTCACAGAACTTTATTTTAAAACGACAAACGCTGTAAACTATGTTGATGCAGGACAAGGACACACAATTTGGCTTTACAGTTCCTTGGTAAACAGTTGGCATTTTTAAACAGCAGCACAAGATTCACAGCACACAGCACACACTAGGAAATTGCTTCAACTTTTTGGCTACCAACTGCCAGATAGCCAAAACGCTAGCTTACTTGCCCAAGCATCTTCCTTCCCAAACAAATCCAAAGCGGTGCCTCCATTTTTGTAACCCTTCTTCACATATGGGGCTACGGGTCGGGGAAGGATGAGGTTACCTGGCACAAGAGACTTAGGTTTGTCTATTCTGCACAGGGCACCCAAGTAAATCCAAACTACAGGAAGCAATAACTGTAATGTCCAGAACCAGAATTGGGATTTTTCAGTGTGGCTTTATTTATTAACTCACTGAACATAAACAAAGCACTGCATGGTCCCCCAAAGGGCTACGTTACTGTAATGCAGATTAGAGGTTAAACACAGCAGTCCATTTGAGGAATGAACACATTACTACAGATGTCTGGCTTTGGACCCACCAGGCACTCAGCCCGGACTTTGCATGCGCATTGGATACATAGCCCGACTGGCCCGGCTCCCCTGCCGGCCACTCGACTGACGGTCCACTTGGCAAATGAACCCAAACTTTACTTGGAAAGACATCCCATCAAACAAGGAGGCTCCCAAACTGTGGCTCCCCACACCACTTGAAGTCTGCGACTCCTAGAGAGATTTGTTTCCGTACTTCCAATCGAAACTCCCATCAAACAAGGAGTACTCCCATCCAACAAGGAGTAATTTTCCCATCCTGTGGCTCCCCACACCACTTAGAGTCTGCGACTCCTAGATAGATTTTCAAGTTGCGACCAACGTCTGGGTACCCACCCCATCACTGGCCAAGTGCATGAGGCAAGTAGCAAAAACACAGAAGAAATCCGTAGAGGTGGACCTGGTTACTAAAGTTGGGGGGTTTTCCCACCTCCAGCTCCCACAGCCCATACCCGGCCATTTCTCTGGACACACAGAAAACTTTAGACTTTAAAATGTAGATTGAACGGTGGATGATCTGATGCACCCCCTCTACAGCGAACTTTAAATCCATTTAAACTTTAAACTGATAGACTGCTCCATTTGTTCATCCTAGTTGACATAGTCCTCCCAAATAGCAGTCCACTTTATTTCCCAACTGAAGAAAAGAAGTTGTTTGCCCCTTCAAATGGAGCCAAACACTCACCCATTTGTTGCAGGTGCCCCACAGGCGAAGTAACACTTTCTTTGCTGTTATACAAGAACAGACTTAAAACAAAACTGGGCAGCTTCCTTCCATAGTGGGCAAAGGGGTTTGCCCCTGGAGCCCACAGAGAACTTTTCCTCCCCCCCAGAGGGAGGGGGGTAAACAGACCACTCACTGATCTCCTTCTTGTTTGCTTAAGGACAAACTGAAGACTGACTTTGAATTTCCCAAAAATTCTAAAACTTCACTCTCTGAGCTGAAGATTCCAAATGTGGCTCATGCAGCTGTGACAGTTCTATTATGATGTCATCTCTCAAGTCTCAGCTGTGACTGAGGACAGAGTGAGACAGTGTGAAACCCATTTAACTGGAGTTTCACAAGCTGCCTTCCCTGCCTACCACTAGGTCTCACTGGGATTCTAGTCACCCCGGGTAACAAAGGGGTTACATATAGAAGTCCAGAGTTTGGGTATGAGCTGTTGCATCAGGATGTGGGCCAGGGTGCAGCAGCTGCCACTCAGCAGTGCACTGTGGTAAGGAGGGAAAGCCCAGGAGTAGTGTGTTGTGCTGCTGTGTAGATGTCCAGAGTTGGGGAGCATGGGGTCACATTAGCAGGTGGGCCAGGCTGCAGCATCTGCTACTCAGAAGTGCACTGCGGTCAGGAGAGATGGCCAAGGACCACCGTGTTGTGCTGCTGTGTAGATATCCAGAGTTTGGGATCATGGTGTCATGTCAGGAGGTGGGCCAGGCTACAGCAGCTGCTACTGGGAAAACGGTGCTACAGTGACTCTCTGTGGCAGGCAAGAGAGCTTGTTCCCTCTGCAGGATATCACTGCGTGCAGCCAAGGCACTCTGGAGTTCTGGTCACACCAAAGGATGGAGGGAGGGAGGAAGGGAAGAAAAACCCATGTACCGTGGCTGCCATGGTTTCTGGACTCCCCTGGATCCTAGTGCTAGCCAACAGTTGCTTCCTAGTTCCAACAGTGGGCTGCTTCTGTAGGGGAGGAGACATATAGCACTCCCCGTAAAGCCCCTTTCCAGGAGAAGAAGCCATGGGAGGTGTCTGTGTTGCCTAGGACACAGAATGGGATGGGGAGCACAGGCCTGAACCGGGTATATCCCTGAGGCCAGGTTTCTGATGAACAAGGCCAAGGGAGAAAAGATCTACAGAGCAAGAAAGCCCAACTGGCACCACACTGCTCAGTCAAACAATCAGGTCAGCATTTTTGGCAGTGAGCATAGCCGCCCACCTCGCTGGACCGATAAAGTGCCTTTAAAAGACCCCATTGTATCTCAGTGACACCTTTACTTATGGATTCATGATATTGTCTGTATTGTTGCTTTTTTTTAAAACAATAAGAAATATTATTAGCAAAATAATCTAAATAAGTACAGAAAATGACTCACATAAATGGCAAATGAGATTTCATGCTAAATCTTGCCTTTAAAATCTCATCTGCTGTTTTACTGGCTCTCAGCAAATTACAGAATTTGTAAGAATAGTTTAGTTCAGTTATCTGAGGCCCAATCCCCCTTACTACTTGGACCCCACTCACTGGATCCCTTCTGGCTACCTCAACCCCTTCCATGCTATCCCTGGACCCACACACTGCCACTAGTTACTCATGGGGCAATGTCCTTAAACCCCCCTTGATTCTCTCCTTACTATCCCCTACCCACTCGCTACCCCAACCCCCACACTCACTCTCATGACCCAGTCTTGCTACCCCTGACCCACATACTGCCACTAGCTACTGAGAAGCAGGGTCCCAGAACCCCACTTCTGATCCACCCCAATCCCCTTTTCTACCCCAAGCCCCTCACTACCCTCAACCCCCATCACTACCCCCAACCCATACACTGGCATTAGCTATTCAGGGTGCAAGGCCATTGGACCCCTACCCCTTGCCACCCCCAACCTTTCTCTGCTACCTGACCCCATCACTATCACCAACAAACATACTACCACTTGCCACTACTACTAGCCTGACATGAGTTGATGCTAGAATGAGAAAGAATGAGAATCCCATTCTAATCATTATGAGTCATGGTCTAGAAGCAACCTTGACAATCAACAAAGTTAATTCCAATTTTTATTTTTATTAAAAAAAATGTGAGTTATTTATTTGTTTATTTATTTATCTCAAAGGTTTTACCAGGAAAGATATACTGAGCTGTTAACAGCTCATTTCCAAATGTGTCCTGGGGAAAGAGGGAAAAAAATATCAGATACAAAAATACAGAATATAAAATACAAAAATAGAATAAGTACAATAAAAAAATATATATCTTATACAATGACAGAGCTCCTTTGGATGAGACATTAAACCAAGGTCCCTTCTGCCAATCTCTGGTCATTGTCCAAGTGGCAGTAAAAGATCCAATGTCACTTATTAATGAAGAACAGGGCAGTTTCCCAGGTGTCATGGCAAACATTGCCCCTGTTAATAAAACACTTGTCAGTGCTCTGTGGTAAGGAGGGATGGCACAGGAGTAGTGCGTTGTTCTGCCATGTATACATACAGATTTTGGTAGTGAGCTGTTGTGTTGCAAAGTGGCTCAGGCTGCAGCTGCTGCTATTCAGCAATGTACTGCGGTTAGGTGGAATGGCCTAGGAGCAACGCATTGTGCTGCGGTGTAGGCATCCAGAGTTTGGGAGAGCAGTGTCACGTCAGGAGGTGGGCCAGGCTGCAGCAGCTGCCATAAGCAGTGCACTGCAGTTAGGTGGGATGGCCCAGTAGCAATGCATTGTGCTGTTCTGTAGACATCCAGAATTTGGGAGCACGGTGTTATGTCAAGAGGCAGGGCCAGACTACAGAAGCTGTTAGCAGTGTGTTGCAATTGGGAGGGATGGCCCAGGAGCATGTTGTGCTGCCATGGAGATGGCCACAGTTTGGGAGTGAGCTGTCACATCGAAAGGCAGGCCAGGCTGCAGCAGCCGTTATTCAGCAGTGTCCTGTGGTCAGTAGGGATGGCCCAGGAGCAGGACATGTTGTGCTGCTGTGTAGACGTGCAGAGTTTGGGAACACGGTGTTGCATCAGAAGGCGAGCCAGGCAACAGGAGCTGTTATCAGCAGTGTACTGCAGCCAGGAGGGATGGTCCAGAAGCAGCGTGTTGTGCTGCCACGTAGACGTCCAGAGTTTCAGTGGGAGCTGTTGCATCAGCAGGTGTGCCATGCTGCAGCAGCTGTTACTCAGCAGTGTTCTTCAGTCAGGAGGGATGGCTCAGGAACAGGGCGTTGTGCTGCTGTGTAGCCGTTCAGAGTTTGGGAGCATGGTGTTGTGTTGGGAGGCACACCGGGCTGCAGCAGCTGTTATCAGCAGTGTGCTGCAGTAAGGAGGGATGGCTAAGGAGCAGCATGTTGTACTACCGTGTAGACACCAGAGTTTGGGAGCACGGTGTCATGTTAGTAGGCAGAGCGGGCTGCAGCAGCTGCTACTCAGCAGTGTACTGTGGTTAGGAGGGATGGCACAGGTGCAGGGCGTGTTGTGCTGCTGTGTAGACATGCAGAGTTTGGGAGCGCAATGTCACATTAGGAGGTGAGCCAGGCTGAAGCAGCTACTACTCAGCAGTGTGCTTCTGTCAGAAGGGATGGCCCAGTAGCAATGTGTTGTGCTGCTGTGTAGACATCCAGAGTTTGGGAGTGCGGTGTCATGTCAGGAGGCAGTTCAGACTGCAGTAGCTGCTACTAGGAAAACGGTGCTACAGTGACCCCCTGCAACAGGACAAGGAAGCTTGCTCCTTCTGCAGGACATCACCGCTTGCAGCCAAGGCACTCTGGAGTTCTGGCCACACCAAGGGCTGGAGGGTGGAAGGGAAGAACAACCAATGTACCATGGCTGCCAGGGTTTCTAGACTCTCCAGGGTCCTAGTGCCAGCCAACAATTTTTTCCTAGTCCTGACATTGAACTGTATGGGGGGGATGGCTCTCCCCCACAAAGCCCCTTCCCAGGAGAAGAAGCCATGTGAGGTGTCTGTGTGGCCTAGGACCCATGATGGGATGGGGAGCAGAGGCCTGAACCGGGTATATCCCTGAGACTAGGTTTCTGATGAACAAGGCCAAGTGAGAAAAAATCTACAGAGCACGAATGCCCAACTGGCACCACACTGCCCAGTCAAACAATCAGGTCAGCATTTTTGGCAGTGGGCATAGCCACCCACCTTGCTGGACAGATAAAGTGCCTTTGAAAGACCCCATTGTATCTCACTGATACCTTTACTTATGGATTTGTGATATTCTCTGTATTGTTGCTTTTTTAATAAAATAATAAGAAATATTATTAGCAAAATAATCTAAACAAGTACAGACAGTGACTCATATAAATGGCAAATGAGATTTCATGCTAAATCTTGCCCTTTAAATCTCATCTGCTGTCTTACTGACTCTCAGTAAATTACAGAATTTGTAAGTGTAGTTTAGTTAAATTATCCAAGGTGAAGCCACCCAAACACCCCCTTGCCACTCCCAACTCACACACTACCACTAGCTACTCATGGGCAAGAGCACCGAACCCTATCCCCTCACCACCCCTAACCTCCCCATGCTACCCCTGATGGACCCTCACTAACCTTACCCTCTCTCTACCCCAACCTTCTCAGTACCTCAGCCCCCCTCACAACCTGACCCCCACTCACTACCCCATCCCTCTCCTTTCTACCACTGATCCCAACTCATTACTCCAACCCACACCCTGTCACTAGCTACTTGGAGAGCATAGCTCCCTAATCACACACACTTTTCTTGCTAGCCCAATCCTCTCACTACTCATACCCCACTTACTACCCTGGATCCCTGTGGTTACCCCAACTCCTCCCTCGCTATCCCCAGACCCACACACTGCCACTAGCTACTTATGGGGCAAAGCCCTCAGTCCGTCTTCCACTCCCACTTTACTACCCCTACCCACTCGCTGCCCTCACCCCTCCCACTCACTGTCATGACTCCACCTTGCTACTCCTGACCCACACACTGCCACTAGCTACTCAGAGGCAGATTTCCTGAATGCCACTTCCGAACTACCCCTGACCCCCTTTTCTATCTCGAACCCCTCACTACCCCCAAACCCCATCACCACCCCAACCTAAACACTACCACTAGCTAGTCAGGGTGCAAAGCCATTGAACCCCAACCCCTTGCCACCCCAACCTCTCTCCACTACCCGACCCCCTCGCTACCATCAACAAACACACTACCACTAGCCACTACTACTAACCTGATAGTCTCATGAGTTGACGCTAGAATGAGAAAGAGCGAGAATCCCATTCTAACCATTGTGAGTCATGGTCTAGAAGCAACCCTGATAATCAACAAAGTTAATTCCAATTTTAATATTTATTAAAAAATGGTAAGTTAATTGTTTGTTTTATTTATTTGTTTATTTATTTCAAAGGTTTTACCAGGAAAGATATACTGAGCTGGTAACAGCTTGTTTCCAGATGTGTCCTGAGAAAAGAGGGAAAAAAATAACAGATACAAAAATACAGAATATAAAATACAAAAATAGAATAAACATAACAAAAGAAAATGTTATACAATGACAGGGTTCCTTTGGATGAGGCATTAAACCAAGGTCCCTTCTGCCCATCTCTGGTCATTGTGTAGGTGGCAGTAAAAGATCACATAGCACTTATGAGTGAAGAGCAGGGCAATTTCCCAGATGTCATGCAAACATTCCCCCTGTTAATAAAACAGGCTCATGCATCTCTACCCACCCCACCCCACCCCACAGACGCATCTAGAAACAGGCTAATTTATGTGCCTTTCCTGGTCAAACAAAAAATTACAAATTACAAAATAATGCAATGAAGTGTCCACCTTAAAAATTCCTCCTCAATACCTGTTGCTAGGATACGGGCTGCATCTTCCAACCCGAGGTTCCAGAGTTCTGGAATTCCCTGACAGCTGGGCTGTAGCCCTCTGGAGTGTGTATCAGGTGAGATTCAGACAGAGAAAGTCTGCAGAACTGCAAACAGCGCAGGCTGCAGGGAGGGCAGTAATAATTCAGAGGCATTTGTACAAGGTGAGAACCGGAAGAAATAATGGAAACCTCAAGGAAGACAGACACACTCTCGGACTATTTTAAAACAATCTATGAACAGAAGCTTCTGAAGCTGTTGGTGTAAGTAACTGAGCTCTTTCTGTTTGTTTTCAGATACATGATTTTGACTTCACTCAATAAAAGGGGGGATGAGGGGGAAAAGCCCACCAATGTGTACAATAAATATAAATTACATGAAATAACATGAAATATGGAGGATTGTGCAGAATGTCGGACAAGCATAAATGGCTTTGTGTAAGCACTTTGTGAATACAACACTTCTTAGTTTGCGCACTTCCCACTACAAATTGTCTGCCGTTCTACCACACTCTGCTATGCTGTCAGCCGACCATCGATCATGCAGCTGACAGTGTATGACGTGGAGGGCTCTGACCCCCACTCCGGCCCAGTATGGCAAATGAGATTGCTCATTAAGAGCAGACTGTTGCCAGGCAACAGTCAATCTATTATCTGTCTTCGGTGCTAACCGGGCGATTGTGTAGAGAATTGACCCTGTACAGATTGGCGCTGGCGCAAAGCTACGGAATCGCATGCCACTTTCTGCTGTAAACGTAACCCCCAGTTCAGGCTATCTCAGATAAATCGTGTACATAATAAATGAATGTTAACTTTCATAGGGGCTGTACCTGCATCCCCTCTAATTATCTTCTAATTAAAAGAGAACAATAAAAAATGTACAAACACAATGGGCAATTGTGTAGAAAGTCGGACCACCCAGGTTGCGTAAGCGCAAAAAGCTATGGAATCTCATGCCGCTTCCGCTGTAAACTCGTTTAGCGTAACGAGACACGCATGTCAATAATCCAACCACCACAAATACAACAAGCATTTGTCAATGCCGAACGTTCGCTTGCAGGTATTTGCAGTGGTGTTTGGCATGTATGGTGCTGTACACTAATGCCCTGTGCGATTGCTGGAATTTGCACAATAAATTGTCAGCATTATCTTTTTGTTACCCCCATTGTGCACTACATAGGCGGAAACACATTTTGGGCAGGATGTGAAAAATGACAGCTGTACTACTCATAAGGAAGTGCGGTAAAATGCCAATGTTGAAAATCTGGAGTGGAAATATTGAAAATTCGCAAACCTATGAGCATGCGTGGGAACTATGCAACGCACACTCGTAAAACAGTCATTTTTAGGAATTTTTTCACCAAATTTTCAACATTGCCATTTTAAAACCTGTGCTAATGAACAGTGTCACTGTGATTTTCTTACTGTGTCCCATACATTGATTTCGCACACCGACTGCGCCATTGTGCACTACATGGGGGAAAGACGTTTTGGGCAGGATGTGAAAAATGACAGCTGTACTGCTCAAAAGGAGGTGTGGGAAAATGGCAATGTTGAAAATCTGGAGTGAAAATATTGGAAATTCGCAAACTCACGAGCGTGCATAGGAACTGCATAACGCAGGCTCGTAAAACAGTTATTTGTACCAAATTTTCAACATAGCCATTTTAAGACCTCTGCTCATGAACAGTGACACTGTGATTTTCTTAATGTGTCCCATACACTGAGTTCGCACACAGACTGTGCCATTGTGCGCTACATGGGCGGAAACACATTGGCACCACAATCCGCACAGGGGTTGTATACAGACCCCCCCTTTCAGGGGGAGGAAATGGACAAGGAAATGATAGAAAGTATACATAGAATGGCAGATAAAGGGGAGATATTGCTGATGGGTGATCTGAATATGCCAGATGTTAACTGGAGTGCAGTTGTAGCAGCCACTTCTAAGAGTGGGGTTATTCTAGATGCCCTACAGAGGGCATACCTTAGACAACTAGTATTGGAACCCACTCAAGAGGGAGCAATCTTAGACCTAGTCCTCTCAAATGGAGATGGAGAGAGGATCACAGATGTAGAAGTGGGTAGTCATCTGGGAACTAGCGACCATCGAACAGTATGGTTCACAATAAACACAGCAATAGAGTCGAGTCATACAAAGGCAAAAGTACTGGACTTCAGGAGGGCTGACTTTGCCAAAATGGGTGAGTGCCTAAGGAATGCACTAGCAAATGGGCAGGAAGGTGGGGTGGAAGAACAATGGGGAATAATAAAAACTGCCATCACGGATAACAAGTCTTTGTGTGAAGCAAATAAACAAAATGAAATGATGTAAGAAACCACTATGGTTCTCAAAAGAGGTGGCAGGGAAGGTTCAAGAGAAGAAGAAAGCATTCAGAAAGTACAAGGAATCACAGAAGGAACAGGACAGAGAATTGTATCAGTTAAAGCAAAAGGAAGCTGGGAAGGCAGTCAGAACAGCAAAGGCCCGAACTGAGGAAAAGATAGCCAACTCAGTTAAGAGGGGGGATAAAACCCTTTTTAGGTACATCAGGGAGCAAAGGAAGACTAAGAGAGGGATAGTGAGGCTTAATAAAGAGGAGGGGTGGTCAGAGGGTGATGGTGAAAAGGCAGAGATACTAAACAAATATTTTTGCTCAGTATTTACAAATGAAGAGGGGGAGGTACCTAAAACAAACAATAGAAACACTCTGGATACAGAAGTTGATACCAGCCCATTTACAGAAGAAAGGGTTCTGAAAGAACTCTTAAAACTTAAGGTGGACAAAGCAATGGGGCCTGATGGGATTCATCCCAGAATTCTAAAAGAACTAAGGGTAGAACTAGTGACACCACTGACTACCCTCTTTAACAAATCATGGGAGGAAGGGGTGGTACCTGAGGACTGGAGGAGGGCAGATGTGATTCCCCTTCATAAAAGTGGGAGCAGAGCAGAAGCAGGAAACTACAGACCTATTAGTTTAGCCTCAGTTATAGGGAAAATGATGGAATCACTTCTGAAGGAAAGAATTGTCAAGTACCTAGAGGCCAGAGGGGCATAGGACCCAAGGCAGCATGGATTCACAGCAGGAAGGTCATGCCAGATGAATCTAATAGATTTATTTGACTGGGTGACCAAAGTAGTAGATCAGGAGGGGTTGGGACATGGCCTACCTAGACTTTTAGGAAGGCATTTGACCCAGTCCCACACAAAAGATTAATATACAAGTTAGCCAGCCTGGGAGTGGGTCCCAAGATGATAGCCTGAGTAAAGAATTGGCTGGAGAATAGGACACAGAGGGTAATAGTAAATGGAGTCCCTCTGAAGAAAGGGGGTTACTAATGGGGTGCGCAGGGTTCATATTAGACTGGTCCTCTTCAATGTCTTTATGTTTACATTGCAGAGGGACTGAAGGAAAAGTATGTCTCTTGCAGATGACACAAAGATCTGCAACAGAGTTGATGCACAAGGTGAGGTGGAAAGGATGAGAAGGACTTGGCAAGGTTAGAGGAATGGTCAAATGTATGGCAGCTTAGATTTAATGCCAAGAAGTGCAAGGTAATGCACCTGGGAAACAAAAACCCGGGAAGAGTACACAATGGGGAGATACTAACAACAACAAAATGGAAAGAGACCTGGGGTAGTCATATCAGATGACTTAAAGGTGGGCAAGCAATGTGAGAGAGCAGTAAGGAGGGTTGTGGGGATACTGGGATGCATAGGAGAGGCATCACCAGTAGAAAACAGGAAGTTATTATCCTCTGTACAGACAGCTGGTGAGACCCCATCTGAGTACTGTGTGCAGTTCTGGAGACCCAATCCCGCAAGGACACAGACAAGATGGAAGCTGTCCAGAGGAGGGCAACTAAAATGGCGCAGGGTCTGCACCAGAAGACATATCAAGAGAGACTAAGAAGGTTAATATGTATAGCCTCAAGGAAAGGAGGGAGAGGGGGACATGATAGAAACTTTCAGGCACCTCAAGGGTATAAACAAAGTCCAAGAGGGTAGCATCTTTCCAAAAAAGAGGTGTGCAAGAACAAGGGGGCACAATTTGAAGATAGTGGGGGGGGGGCTCAGAGATAATGTAAGGAAGTATTTTTTCACAGAGAGGGTTGTGGATGCATGGAACGGCCTTCCGGAGGAGGTTGTGGAGTCAAAAACAGTGGCTGAATTCAAGCATGCATGGGACAGCCATAAGGTAATTTTAGGTGGTGGGGGTTGAAAGAAGTAGGCTACTGGTTAACTAGGATCTGAAGCTTATCCATTAGGTGGGGAAATGGGCAGATTGGATGGGCCAAGCGGTCCTTATCTGCTGTCAAATTCTATGTTTCTATGTTTCTACCCAGAAAAGAGGTTAGGTAGACTAAGGGATAAGGAGACCGAGAAATCCGCTGACCCGGAAGGCCATCCCGGTTCGGTTCCCACTGAACCAGAAGAAGTGCCCTCTGACCAGGGCGATACTTCTCTGGGCAAGAGGAGAGCCGATCCTGAGGGATCGGTTCCTACAAAAAGAAAACACAAAGAAAAATCAACCGGTTCGGATCCAGAGGTTCACGTTCTGACCGCCGAAGAAATAGCCAGAGCGATTCGGTTTGTTGAATCGCTTCGTCAAGTTCCGACCGATCTGGTGCCTCTTGGCAGGGGTTCGGTTCAGTTGGTTCCCCCAGTTCAAGATTATACCCCTGAAGACTTTTATGAACTAGAGTGTGAAGAGGATGGTGATGATTATGAAAGTCTGGATGTGACTGTGGAACCGGACATCTCCCCAGACAGATCTTCTGGTGTTTCCCCTCCTAGGGTCTCTGAGTCCCCTCCCCACTATCTGTTTTACAGAAAGGTGACTGAGACCCTCCAGCTTCCTATGGAGGAGGCTGTGGAGGATCAAGAGGAGCTTGATTTTGTTGAAATTATGGACATCCCAGAGTCCAAGAGACTGTCTATTCCCCTTCATAAGTCCTTTGGGAAGCAGACACAAAACATTCTAAAGTCTCCTAATTCTATACCTCCTGTTGACAGAAGGATGGACAAGAGGTATACTTTATCAGGCTCAGATACAGAGTTTTTCTACCAGCAATGCAGCCATGTTGGGGTTGTGCAGACTGCAGCCTGTGACAAGGCAAATATTCCCTTGGCTTTACACTCCCCAGACAAAGACTCCAGGAAGATGGATGCCATGGCAAAGAAACAGTACATGGCATCCTCCTTGGGACTTAGGCAGGCTAACTATATGGTCTATGCAGCCAGGTGCCAGAAGTCCAGGTGGCACACTGTACTGGCACTGGCTAAGCAGGCCTCCCCCTAGCTGACCAAGGAACTGGAGGAGGTGGCTGCTGATAGGATTGAGGCATCAAAGGTACAATTTCATGCTGCTGTGGACTCCAGTGATGTGTCATCAATAGTCATGGCCACATCTGTGGCTTTTTGGAGGATGGCTTGGCTCAGATGTACTAGCCTTTCACAGGACACCCAGGCTTCCCTGTGGTGGGTAATTCTCTGTTTGGGGAGCAGATAGAGAATTACATGAATAAAATGGATGAGTACAGGACCACTTATAGGAGTGCACAGGCCAAGGAGAGGGAGGCAGGCAACTCCTCAAAGGCAGCAAGCTAAAGACAGGGGCAGGCCTTTTCGCAGGCCTTTCTACCAAGTACAGACCTCTTCTCCTTTTTCTCAGAGGGTTTTTTTTAGAGGGAGAGTCAGAAGAGGGATGAGCAGGGCTGCACCTACTCCTCAGTCTAAGGCTCCTGCCAAGCAGACACCCTGATGGGTCAGCCCGGGTCAACTCCCCCATCCCTGTAGGGGGCAGGCTGGCTTACTTTGTCCAGGACTGGATGTCTATTACCTCAGACAGGTGGGTCCTGGAGGTAGTAAGCCAGGGACTGGTTCTCAGTTTCAAAAAATTTCCGAAAATGAGATCCAGATCCTTTCCACCTGCAAACATCTCAGAAACTCTTGCTCTGGAGGTAGAGGTTTCATCTCTACTAGCCTTAGGGGCCATAGAAAGAGTTTCTACACTACACTGAGGCAAGGGTCTGTACTCCAGGTACTTCCTTACCCCAAAAAAGACAGGGGAGTGGTGACCCATCCTAGACCTCAGATACCTGAACAAACATCTTTAAAACCAAGGTTCAAGATGGTAACTCTGGGAACAATTCTTCCTTCTCTATGGCCAGGGGACTGGCTAGCTTCCCTGGACCTCAAAGATGCCTACATTTACATTCCCATCAGGTGCTCCTACAGAAAGTACCTCAGATTCGTATTGCCCTCAGGACATTATCAGTTCAAAGCAACGCCCTTTGGCCTAACATCAGCTCCAAGGGTGTTCACAAAGTGCCTAGCAGTAGTAGTGGCTTTTTTAAGAAGAAAAAGGATTTCCATTTTTCCATATCTGGACGACTGGCTCATTGTGGGTCAGTCCTCAGACCAAGTCAAGTCAGATCTGTAAGTGACCCAGCAAGTGCTCACTTCCCTGGGATTTCTTCTCAACTTTCCCAAGTCAGTTCTCGAGCCTGTACATCTTCTCACCTTTATAGGAGCAGAGCTGGATACTGTCAAAGCAAGAGCTTTCCTTCCCCTGGAAAGGGCAACAGCCATTATACAGCTGGCTTCTTCCTTCCGCCTTTTAGTTTCTCGACCAGCAAGGCACTTCCTTCAGCTTTTGGGCCACATGGCAGCTTCCACAGCAGTGGTCCAAGGTGCCAGGTTTCAGATGAGGGACATTCAGTTCCATCTGAGGGCCTTTTGGTCCCAAAGGAAAGATCCTCTTACCAAATTAGTTCTGGTTACTCAGACTCTAATCCAGGCCCTTCAATGGTGGCATGATCTGGACAATTTAAGGCAAGGAGTTCCATTTGTCACTCAGACTCACTCTGTGGTCCTCACCACGGATGCTTCCCTATTGGGGTGGAGAGCCCATCTGGGGGCTCTCACAGCCCAGGGACTGTGGTCCCCTAAGGAATCCCTCCTTCATATTAATCTCCTGGAGCTCAAGGCAGTTTTTCTGGCCCTGCAAACTTTCTCTCAGTCAGTGCAGAACAAGGTGGCTCAGGTCAGGATGGACAACACCACCACCATGTGATACACCAACAAGCAGGGAGGCACTCGGTCCATGGCCTTGTGCATGAAAGCCATGAAATTGTGGTCCCTATCTTATTCTCTACAGACCTCCCTGGTGGCAGTCCACCTTCCAGGGAAGGACAATGTGCTAGCAGATGCACTGAGCAGGATCTCCCAAGGTCATCACGAATGGTATCTGGACCCTCTGGTGTTGAAAGTCATCTTTTCAAAGTGGGGCACTCCAGAGATAGATCTCTTTGCCGCCCCAGACAGTCACCAACTTCCTCTGTTTTGTTGCAGACCCCCAGTCTTGGGCTCAATCCCTCAGGATGCTCTGATTTTGAACTGGGAAGGGAAATTTCTTTATGCCTTCCCTCCCTTTCCTCTACTCTTCAAAGTTCTGGTCAAGATAAGGTCACAACCTTGCAAAGTGATTCTGATTGCTCCGGACTGGGTCAGGCAGCCTTGGTACCCGCTGCTGCTGTCCCTAGCAGTCCATCTTCCCCTGTCTCTTCCCAGGAATTACAACCTGTTATCCTCCTCTCAGGTGAGGATTTGGTACCCCAATCTTCGATCCCTCAATCTCAAGGCATGGCTCTTGAAGAGCTAGAATATGCAGACTTGCATCTGTCCCAAGGGGTTCTGGATATTCTCAAAGCCTCTCGAAAGCCTGTCACCAGAACAACTTATAACTCCAAATGGAAGAGATTCAGCATTTGGTGTTCCAGGAGGCACATATCCCCAGACACTGCTGATTTGCCTACAGTCCTGGATTATATGGTTCATCTTAATGGCCTAGGCCTTAGACCAGCTGCTCTCAGAGTACATTTGTCAGCTGTTTCTGCTTTTCTGTCAGTGGGAAAGCCTTCTTTACTGTCATCTCACCCTCTATTCTGTAAATGTTTTAAGGGATTGTTTCATACCAATCCCCCCTTTAGGGATCCTGCTCCTGCCTGGGATTTGAATGTTTGCATTGCTCAGCTTATGCAACCTCCTTTTGAGCCTATGTCTTCAGCAAAGCTTAAGTACTTGACTTGGAAAACTGTGTTTTTGGTAGCTATTACCCCTGCCAGACGTATCAGTGAATTGCAAGCTCTGTCAGTAGCGCCTGACTATTTCATTTCATAAAGATAAAGTGGTCCTTAGAACCAATAGGAGGTTCTTACACAAAGTGGTTTTGGATTTCCATTTATTTATTTATTTATTTGTGAAATCGGTTTACAACCTTTGAGCCAGAGGCTCGTTTCCAAAGGTACCTTGTCACATTAAAGACAAACATAGAGTTTTAGGTTACATAGCATAGGTTTGCAAAACAATAGGCGTTCAACAGAGGCACCACATCATACTGAGGTCAGACAAAATACATTTAGGTTACAGGGTACATGTAATTGAGAACAGGTGTTACACAAGTTGGTATCAAACATTGAGCAATCTAATAGGTATACAATGAAACAGCTGGCACTGGCCAGGCTAGACATAGGTACGGTGTACCGGGAAGCGGTGATGGGGATGGCTAGGTGGAGAGCCACCCGGTGGGCGTTGTCATGAGAAGTCGAGGTGGAGGCTACTTTCAGAGACAGGAGCAGCTACGAGTGTTGAAGAGTTGGTTTCGAAGGGTGCTTTTGAACTTGGAGATGGTGGTGGCATTGGTGATGGGGGCAGGAGAGAGTTAAACCAGGATGGGGCTCTGTAGCAAAGGGACCTCTAGTCACTGCTGGTTCTTGATCTGGGGACCATATAGAGTGGTCTTGTTGGATGGACCGTGTTGCAATAGTGGGTGGGATCTGGTGGATGGATGCTATTACCCCGGGGGGGAGAGACCAAGTAGGGTTTTTTTTGTGAGGAGGCAGGTTTGATATCGGAGCCGCTTCATCCAGGGTAAGGAGTTAGCCCCGTACAGCTGACAGGTGTGTGAGCCTGGGGCACCAGTAATCAATCTGCAGGCTTTATTCAGGGTTACATGAATTTTTTGAGTGCAGTCAGTCGGCAGCACCATAGACTGGTAGACCATAGTCTACAAGGGACAAAACGGAGGACGTAACAGCGAGCCGGAGCGCATTTGGGGGAAGGCAGGTTCTATGGTGGAAGAGGATGCCAAGCCGTGTGTTAGTGGCTGATGTTATGGCATCAATGTGGTTGTGAAATGTGAGGGCTGAGTCGAAGGTAACCCCAAGGTATTTGTAGGAGCAGACTTGTTCCAGTGGCTGTTTGGTACTAGGAAGGATACAGAGTGGGTGGTTGCTAGCTTTGTTTTGGGGGTGGGAAAGGAGCATAGCTTTGTTTTTTTAAGATTGATGACGAGTCTGCACTCCTTAAACCAAGCTCGCATTATTGAAAGACTGCTGTAGGGTGTCCTGAAGGGAGATGGGATTAGTGGGTGGCAAAGGACAGCGCCATCTGCATACAGGAGAATTTTGCCAGGGCATGCACTGGGCAGGGTGTTCAGATAGAGTGAGAAGAGAAGGGGCCCAGGATGGAGCCTTGGGGACCCCAGAGTGAATGGGGGTATCAGAGAGTATCCCATTGCTTTTACACACTGTGATTGAGCGGTTAGATAGCTTGTGCACCATGCTAGGGGCCAGTCGAGAGACCAGTGTGGCAGAGAGCATTCAGCAGAAGAGGATGGAGACGGGGTGTCGAAAGCCTTTGAGAGGTCGATGAACACTGCACCAGCTAGGAGCTGGTATCCAAGGAGGAGTGTAGGAAGTTGGAGAATTCAATTAGGGCAGTGTTGGTACTGTGACCAGCACAGAAGCCATGTTGCTCCGGGCATAAGGATCGTTATGTTTAGCCAGATAATCAGTGATTTGAATGGCCACCACTTTCTCAGGGCTTTGGGGATGGAGATTGGCTGGTAGTTGTTGGCCCGACGACCTGTTGCCTTTTATGAATTGGTGTGATTATGGCTGTTTTCCAAGCCGTGGAAATTGTCCCAGGCAGAGCGATCAGTTAATTAGGCTGGTGAGTGGGGCAAGGACTTCATCTAGCACCAGCCTGAGGATACTAGGGTCCAGTGAGTCACTGCCGGGACTGTTGCTATTCAAAGCTTTGATTAGGATGGGTCTGGCTTCCCGGGTGGAAATCTTGTGCAGGTGGAAGCTGGGGTGCTTGGGGATAGGGGGAGGTTGGTTGGGGGGAAGGTCAAAGAAATTACTAGGGAGTACTGAGCTAAGGTCAGTGAAAGCGGTGTTGAGCCAGTTAGCTATGGTGGCAGTGCCATTGCTAGTGAGCTGGGATGGGGCAGGGGAGCGAGATTTTCTGTTTAGTTGTTTAATATTATCCCAGAAAGTCCGGGCCGAGCCCCAGGAGGAGGTTAGGGTGGCCTGGTAATGGTCGGCCTTGGCTTTCCGGATGGCCCAAGAGCACTTATTCTGGGCTGCATTGTAAGCCTGCCTATCAGACAGCCGACCCGTTTCAGTGGCGAAGGTGCCAGAGGTTATCCTGATTTCTTAGTAATTGTAGAAGGGCAGGGCTAACCCAGGGTGCATTCTGCTTTTGGACCGGATTTTGGTGAAGGGTGCAAAGAGATCACAGGCCATGTTGAAGGTGTGTGTGAAGAAGGCGAGGGCAGTGTCAATGTCGGTTGCACGATGAATGGGGACCAGTTTATCTGGGTGAGGAACAGTTTAAGTTTTTGCAGCCCACCAGGGCGGAGGCGCCTGCGGAGGGTGGTCTGGGCTTTGGGTTTGGGATTGGGGACTGCCCAATGAAATAGAATAGGGGAGTGGTCACTTAGGGAGTCTGGTAGGACCTGGATGTTTTGGATTTTTTGGGGTCGGTTTGTTATAATAACATCTAGAAGGGTGCTGGTACCTCTCTTAGGGTTTATTCTCATGGGCTATGTCCAGTCTATGTCTCTTCCTGTATTCTTCACTGATCCCTTTTCCTCAGGAGAGAGGAGGTTACACAGTTTAGATGTTAAAAGAGCCTTTAGTTACTACATAGAACGTACAAAGGGTCACAGGTTTGACTCCCTCCAGTTGTTCCTCACTTATGGGGAAGTAGGTAAGGGCAAACCTGCCACCAAGAGAACTATTGCCGGGTGGATTTTATCCTGTATACAATTCTGCTATGAGAAACTATGAAAAATTCCATCCTCAGGCCTGAGGGCTCATTCCACTAGAGGTACAACTGCTTCTCTGGCTGCTGCCAGGCATATTCCTTTGCTAGAAATTTGCCAAGCAGCCACCTGGAAAACAGTTCATACATTTACCAAGCATTACTCTCTGGATATCTAGGCTAGGAGTGATGCTCGGTTTGGCATAGCAGTACTTCACAGCCTATTCCCAAAGTAGGTTCTCTCCTGGAGGTACTGCTTGGTAGTCTGCAATTGTCAGAATACAGCAAGGCTCCATGTTGTTTGAAGAAAAAATTACTCACCTTAGTAATTATGTTTCTTCCAATGGAGTCTTGCTGTATTCTGACCTTCCTCCCTCCCTGCCTCCCCTCTCAGAACCTGGTTTTTGGGAAGTGGGTGGGCAGGGTGCAGTGTTGCACCCCAGGGGTGTCTTCAGCACACTTCCTTTTGATGTGGGTGCTTTGTGTTTATTATTTAGTAATCTTTTCATGCTTTACTGTTGTTTTCATTTTTGGGTTTCCTGACTTGAGTCTTCTTTTGGGAATCTAAAAACCTTTTATAGCCAGTTGGCTAGTAGAAATTTTCAATTTCCACATATATATGTTAGAGAGTTTTAGCTCATAAGAATTTGACAGTTTGGTTTCAAAGCACTGCAGACAGGCCAGCCCGGTGGCACTGAGGGTTGAGGCGCTGGTTGCCACACCTCGCGCCACGCCGGCGACCCGTGTTCGGGAACAGGCATGGGTTGCCGTGGGTCGGCAGGGAGGAGATAGATTGAGCATCCAAGGGACTGCTCTCCATCTCCGGGGAGGGAGGATTTGGGCGGCCGGGGCTTGCCTGACCTCCTAGCAGAGGCTGGGGGGTCGACAGCACGTAGCTGCAAGCTTGTGGGGGTGGGACGTGGTAGATGCATGATTGGGGCATGCAGGGGCGATCGCGTGCGCAGTTGCTGGCGTCGTACGCCATGACCCGCCAGAAGGAAAACACTGAAAAGTGAGCCCGGCGGGACGAAGTTGTTTCCCCGCGGCGCCATTCCTGGAATGGCACCTCCCTGGCATGGATCCGTTGGGGTGGGTCGAGTCGCTCTCCACCACCCTGCCGCAAAGGGTAAGTCGCAGGGTGCACAAGGGAGGGGGTCTGATGTCCAGGGATGGCGCTGTGGGGAACAACGGAGGGCGGGGGTTGTAGCCGGAGCTCAGAAGAGAGAAAATAATACCCCCCCAAAAAAAAGCACTGCAGACAGAGTCTTCAACTGAGCTCGAGCTCAACGTTCTATGCTCTGCATAGAAATTTAACCCTCTGCTCTTCGAGGCAGTTCAAGTGCTGGAGCTGACTGCAATTGTCAGAATACAGCAAGACTCCATTAGAAGAAGCATCATTACTAAGGTAAGTAATTTTTTCTTCAGTGCCCTCAACCTCTCCTCATATGCCTTACCCTGCTGACCCACTACCGTCTTGTAACCTTTCTCTGGACCTACTCCAGCAGGTTAATGTCCTTTTTGAGGTGTGGGCATTAGTACTGAACTTCATATTCTAGATGTGGCCTTACCAGTGACCTGCACAAGGGCAGTATAACCTCCTCTCTCCTACTACTGATCCCTCTGGATATGCATCCCAGCATCTTGTTTGCCTTTGCTGCTGATTTCTTGCACTGTGTGGAGTGCTTCAGGTCACTAGTGATCATCACTCCCAGGCCCTTCTCCTCCTCTAATGCAGATACTCAGACTCCGCCCAGGTAGTACTCTGCCCTGGGATTCTTGGCTCCAATATGCATAACTTTACATTTCTTGGCATTGAAGCCAAGCTGCCAGATCCTGGATCACTTTCCCAGCTTTTCCAGATCTTCTTGTAGGTCCTGTATCCCTTCAGCTGTGTCCACTCTCCAGCAGAGCTTGGTGTCATCCACGAATAGGCACATTTTGCCCTTAATGCCTTCCCCGGTGTCACTGATGAAGATATTGAACAACACCCACCTCAGCACAGAGCCCTGTGGGACCCCATTGATTATTGCTCTGGTACCAGATAATTCTTCCCCCCACAACCACCCTCTGGGTTCTGTCCCTCAGCCAGTTTTCCACCAATCTTGCCATCTTTTCCCCAACCCCAAGATCCACCAACTTTCTGAACAACCTTTTGTAGGACACAGAGTCAAAGACCTTGCTGAAATCAAGATAGAGGATGTCTACCACTTGGTCTCTGTCTACAGTTTTTGTGACGTAGTCAAAGAAGTCAATCAGATTCGTTTATCATGATTCCCCCCCCTCCAAAACCCATGCTGCCTCACATCCTGGAGACCATGCTCCTCTAGATATTCCACCAACCTTCCCTTCAGTATGGTCTCCATGAGCTTGCCCACAATGGAAGTCAGACTGACTGGTCTGTAATTCCCTGGGCAATCCTTGGGACCACTTTTGTGGAGGGTCACTAAATGTGCTGTTCTCCAATCCTGCAGTACCACACCTGATTCTAGTAAACTATTAAGTAGGTCTGCAAGTGGCCCTGCCAGCTCCTCAGCCAGTTCCTTTACTACCCTTGGATGCACTCTGTCCGGGCCTGGTGATTTGTCAACCTTCAGTGCCAGCAGCCTTCCCACACTCTATCTTTCTCTATCACTGCATCTGTGTTCCCCTCCCTCCCTTCCTGCTTCTCTTTTCCCTCCTGAAGGCACTGGTTTGTCCTTCTCCTTGGTGAAGATGGAACAGAAGTATTCATTTGGTATCTCTGCTTTTCACCCATTATCCTCCACCCACTCTACCCATTTCTTAAGCCTAACAATCCCTTCCTCCTTGGCCCTTTTCTCACTTATATAGCAAAATAAATCCTTCTTCCCATTTTTAATTCCTTCAGCTATCTGCAGCTCCTTCTGTGCCTTTGCTCACTGGTCTTCTTTACTTGCTTCACTAGCCAGTCTTAGGTAATTTTCTCTATCCACCTATCTTTCGGTCTTCCTGAATTTTCTATAGGCCAACCTCTTTTCCCTTACTGCCTGGACAACCCCAAAACTGAATAAGCTGGGCACTCTGACCCCTGTGTTCAAACAGCATGAAGTCTTGCTGTATTCTGACATATGCAGTTAGCCCCAGCACTTGAACTGCCCCAGAGAGGAAAGAGTTAACTCTATGCAGGAAGCATAGAACGTTGAGCTCGAGCTCGGTTTCAAACCTCTGTCTGTAGTGCTTCAAAGTGTAACCATCAGATTCTTTACTCTGCCTAACTGTTCAGTCGCTCCGGAGATTGCTCCTTCGCTACGGTCGGTTCAGTTCAGAATCTGTCAGTTTATTCAACCAATTTGTTGTTTTTCAGTTTCAGATCCCTGTCTACGGTGCAGTAAGTGTTAGTAGGTAGTGGACTGTATTTGTTTTAAAAAAAAGTATTTCTGTGTGGAAATTGTAAACCTGTCAGTCGGTCCAGTTTGGAAACAATTGCTTGAGGGGTTTTATTCCTTTCTGGGTTTAGTGTGAGGTACCAGTTCCTATCGGTTTCAAAAAAACGTGATTTCACACGTTTTTCCCCACAACCCATAACACAGTTGATAATCAATAGGAGTGTCTTATCTGGCAAATATGCTGTAAAGGGTAAGTTTTGTAGCCTGGCCATGTCTGAGAAACCCAAGAAGAAAAATGGGCCCACTGGGTTTCAACACTGCGGTGAGTGTGGGGATGGCTTTGCTAAGGCAGACCCTCACATCATTTGTGTTTATTGTCTGGGGTTTTACCACCTCAATTCAGACTGCCAAATTTGTAAACATTTCCCAAAGGCCACCCTAGAAAAAAGGTAGGGTAAGCTCAAGGAAAAGGAGGCCAAGAAGTCCGCTAATCCGGATGGCCAGCCCTGTTCGGTTCCTACTGAACCTGAGGGGGTGCCCACTGACCTGGGCAATACCCCCTTGGGTGAGAGGGGGTCCAACCCTAAGGGATCGGTTCCGTCAAAACAGAAAAGGAAATTGTCTGGTTTGGATCCAGAACCGCACATTCCAACCGCCGAAGAAATAGCCAGAGTGATAAGCATAGTGGAATCACTCTGTTCGGTTCCGTCCAATCCGACGCCTCTTGGTAGGCGTTCAGTTCGGTCAGTTCCCCCAGTTCCAGAATATGTTCTGGATGAATTTTATGAACCGGAGGGGGAAGGGGAGGAAGAACAAGATGATGATGATGATAACAGTGATGAAGGTCTGGATAAGCCCATTGAACCGGACACCTCCCCAGACAGGCCTTCCAATGTTTCCTCTCCCAGGCTTTCTGAGTCCCCACCCAACTATTTGTTCTACAAGAAGGTGGCCGATACCCTTCAGCTTCCCTTGGTTGAAGCTGTCGAGGAACAAGAGGAGCCTGACTTTGTGGAGATGAAGGACATTCCAGAGTCCAAGAGGTTGTCTATTCTCATCCATAAATCCTTGGGGAAACACACACAAACAATTCTGCAAACTCCAAATTCTTTACCTCCTGTGGATAAAAGAATGGACAGGAGGTGTATGCTTTCAGGCTCAGGTACAGAGTTTTTGTTCCACCAATGCAGCCACGTTGGGGTAGTGCAGGCTGCAGCCTGTGACAAGGCTAACATACCCTTGGCTTCACACCCCCCCAGATAAAGACTCTAGGAAGGTTGATGCTATGGCCAAAAAACAGTACTTGGCATCCTCCTTGGGACACAGGCAGGCTAATTATGTGGCCTACACAGCCAGGTACCAGAAGTCTAGATGGGATACTATTCTGGAGCTGGCTAAACAGGCTTCCCCTCAGCTAGCCAAGGAGCTGGAGGAGGTGGCTGCTGTTCGGATTGAGGCATCCAAAATGCAATTGTATGCTGCTGTGGACTCAAATGATGTGGCATTATGAGTCATGGCTACATCTGTGTATCTTAGGAGGTTTGCTTGGCTCAGATGTACTAGCCTCTCACAGGATACTCAGGCTAAGGCTATGGATTTCCCTGTGGTGGGTAATTATCTGTTTGGGGAGCAGACAGAGAATTACATGAAGAAAATGGATGACTATCAGACCTCCTACAGGAGGGCACAGGCCAAGGAAAGGCAGGCAACTCCTCAGAAGCAGCAGTCTAGGGGCATGAACAGGCTCTTTCACAGGTCTTTCTACCAAGCTCAAGCCTCCTCTTCCTTTCCACAAAGGGGGTTCTTCAGAGGGAGAGGTAAGAGGGGGATGAGCAGGGCTGCAGCCTCCTCCCAGTTCAAGGCTTCTGCCAAGCAGGCACCCTGATGTGTCAGCCTGGGTCGACTCCCCAATCCCAGTAGGAGGCAGGCTGGCTTATTGCTTCCAGGCCTGGAAGTCTGTTACTTCAGAAAAGTGGGTCCTGGAGGTAGTAAGCCAGGGATTGGCCCTCAGTTGTACAATGTTTCCAAAATTGAGGGTCAAATTCTTTCCACCTGCAAACCTTTCAGAGACCACTGCTCTAGAAGCAGAGATTTCCTCTCTGCTGACCCTCAGGGCTGTAGAGAGAGAGAGAGTTCCTACTCAGCACAGGGGCAAAGGTCTATATTCCAGATATTTCCTTACCCCAAAAAAGACAGAGGAATGGCGGCCCATCCTAGACCTAAGATAACTAAACAAGCACATCTTAAAACCAGAGTTCAAAATGGCAACTCTGGGAGTAATTCTTCCCTCTCTAAGGCCAGGGGATTGGCCAGTTTCCCTGGACCACAAGGATGCCTACTTTCACATCCCAATAAGGTGCCCCCACAGTAAGTAACTTAGGTTCGAGTTGCCTTCAGGCCATTATCAGTTCACAGCAATGCCCTTCTGCCTAACATCAGCTCCAAGAGTGTTCACAAAGTGCCTAGCAGTAGTAGTGGCCTTCCTCAGGAGGCAGAGGATCTCCATATTCCCATACCTGGATGACTGGCTCATTGTGGGGCAGTCTTCAGACCAGGTTAAATCAGATCTACGAGTTACGCAACAGCTTCTCACTTCTGTAGGTTTTCTTCTCAGTCTGCCAAAGCTGATTCTCAAACCAGTGCAACTCCTCACCTTCATAGGAGTAAAGTTGGATACTGTGCAGGCAAAGGCCTTTCTCCCCTTGGCAAGGGTGAGGGCCCTTACAGATCTTGCTTCTTCTTTCTGCCTTCTGGTGTCTCAACCAGCAAGACACTTTCTCCAGCTCCTGAGCCACATGGCAGCTTCCACTGCGGTGGTACAGGGAGCCGGATTTCAAATGAGGGACATTTAGTTCCACCTGAGGTTGTTTTGGTCCCAGGAAAAGATCCTTGAACCAAATTGATTCCAGTGACTCAGACTCTGGTCCAAGCTCTCCAATGGAGGTTGGATCAGGACAATCTCAGACAAGGAGTCCCATTCATCAGTCAGACTCATTCAGTGGTACTAAACACAGATGCCTCTCTCCTGGGTTGGGGAGCCCACCTGGGAGCCCTTACAGCACAAGGTGTCTGGTCTCCTCAGGAGTCTCTACTTCATATCAATCTTCTGGAACTCAGGGCAGTATTTCTGGCCCTCCAAGCTTTCTCGGACTCAGTGAGGAACAAACTGATTCAGGTCAGGACAGACAACACCACCACCATGTGGTACATCAACAAGCAGGGAGGCACTCGGACTACAGCCTTGTGCACAGAAGCCATGAGGATATGGTCTCTGGCTTATGCCCTACAAGTATCCCTGGTAACAGTCCATCTACCAAGGAAGGACAATGTGCTAGCACATGCCCTGAGCAGAATATCTCAAGGCCACCTCGAATGGGCCCTAGACCCCTTCATACTGAAAGTAATCTTCTCCAGGTGGGGCACTCCAGAGATAGATCTCTTTGCAGGCCCAGACAATCATCAACTTCCTCTCTTCTGTTACAGGCCTCCAGTCCTGGACACAGTTCCCTGGATGCTTTGGTTCTGGATTGGGGGGCAAATTCCTTTATGCATTTCCTCCCTTTCCCCTGTTATTCAAGGTCCTGGTCAAGATCAGGTCACAACCATGCAGGGTCATCCTGATTGCTCCAGACTGGGCAGACAGCCTTGGTATCCTCTGTTGTTGTTCCTAGCAGTCCATCTCCCCCCAAGAGGCACAATCTGCTAACCTCCTCTCAGGGAAGAATCTGGTTACCCCAACCTCCAGCCTCTCAACCTCAAGGCCTGGTTCTTGAAGAGTTAGAATATGCAGGCCTGCATCTGTCCAGGGGTGTTGGATATTCTTAAGGCCTCTTGAAAATCTGCCACCAGAAAAACGTATAATTCCAAATGGAAGAGATTCAGCATTTGGTGTTCCCATAAGGATATTTTACCAGATACTGCTGATCTGGCTACAGTTCTGGTTTACATAGTTCATCTTAATGGCCTAGGGCTCAGGTCAGCCACTTTAAAAGTTCATTTTGCAGCTGTATCTGCATTTCTGTCAGCAGGGAAGGCTTCTTCTCTGGCATCTCACCCTGTCTTCTGTAAAGTTCTTTAAAGGTTTGGTTCATACCAACCCTCCCTTTAGGGACCCTACCCCTGCTTGGGATCTTAATGTTTGCATTGCTCAGCTCATGCAATCCCCTTTCGAGCCTCTGGCTTCAGCCAAACTCAAGTATTTGACCTGGACAACTGTGTTCCTGGTAGCTATCACTTCTGCCGGGTGTATTAGTGAATTGCAAACCCTGTCAGTGGAGCCAGATTTTATTTCATTCCATAGAGATAAGGTTGTCTTCAGGACCAATAGGATGTTGCTTCCCAAGGTGGTCTCAGATTTTCATCTGAACCAGTCCATGTCAATTCTTGTATTCTTCACTGATCACTCTTCTTCAGGGGAAAGAAGTTTACACAGTCTAGATGTTAAGAGGGCACTTAGCTATCACATTGGAGCACACTGAAGCACACAGGAAGGAATGTCTTCAATTGTTCCTCACTTACAGTGAAGTGGGGAAGGGTAGACCTGCCACTAAGAGAACTATTGCCAGGTGGATTGTCTCCTGTATATAATTCTGCTATACTAAGCTAATTAATACACTTCCCTCAGGCCTGAGGGCTCACTCGACTAGAGGTACAGCAGCTTCCCTGGCTGCTGACAGGGATATACCTTTACTAGAGATATGCAAAGCAGCCACCTGGAAAACTGTCCATACTTTTACCAAGCATTACTCTCTGGATATCCAGGCTAGGAGTGATGCTCGGTTTGGAACAGCAGTACTGCAGAGCCTATTCCCAAAATAAGTTTGGTCCCCCCCCCCGGGCGGTACTGCTTAGTAGTCTGCATATGTCAGAATACAGCAAGACTTCATGTTGTTTGAAGAAAAAATCACTCACCTTAGTAACTGTGTTTCTTCTAATGGAGTCTTGCTGTATTCTGACCTCCCTCTCCTCTTAGAACCTGGTTTTTGGGAAGTGGGCTGGCAGATACAGTGTTGCACCTCAGGGGTGTACTTGGCACCCTGCAGTTCTAGAAGGGGGGTTAATTTTATGCTGTTTTTTTATAGTTACATATTGGTTCACTACCTGTTTTTTTGTCTTGGGTTCTCGACTTGAGTCTTTGGGGGACCCAATCTGTTGCTTGTTGGCTTATGTTCCTTACAATTTCTACTATAGAAGTGTAGTTAGTTAGTTAGTAGTAGCTCGTAAGAATCTAACGGTTACACTTTGAAGCACTACAGACAGATGTTTGAAACCGAGCTTGAGCTCAATGCTCTATGCTTCCTGCATAGAGTTAGCTCTTTCCTCTCTGGGGCAGTTCAAGTGCTGGGGCTAACTGCACATGTCAGAATACAGCAAGACTCCATTAGAAGAAACACAATTACTAAAGTGAGTAATTTTTTCTTCTTACCCCTGAGCCTAATGCACTCATCTGTGGCAACCAGTATTCCTTCTTTAATGATGGACCACTTTTGGTCCACCCCCATATCTGTTATGATGTCCGCCAGATGGCTCCTTAGCACTTTGCCCATTTTTCTGAAGTCCGCCCTCCCGAAATCCAAGATTTTAGTCTTAGTCGGGATGCTTTCCCTGCCCATATCCAACTGGAACCACATTGTGTAATGGTCACTTCCACCCAGTGGCTCCCTGACCATTATTTCCTGTACATGCACCCCATTCATGAGCACCAGATCAAGAATTGCCTCAGCTCTTGTTGGTTTAGTGATGCCCTGAGTCAGGAACCCATTCTGCAGTCCTTCCAGGATCACCTGACTCCTAGTACATGTTGTGGAGGGTATGTTCCAGTCCGCCTTGGGCAGGTTGAAGTCCCCCACAATTACCACCTCTCCTTTCCCCGCAGCTTCCAATATTTGTGAGCTCAATTCCCTGTCCCTCTTCTCATCCTGATTGGGTGGTCTGTAAACCACCCCCAACTTCACCTTTCTCCCTCTCCCCCCATCTCAGGGGAAGGAAATGGACAGGGAAATGATAGAAAGTATCCATAGAATGGCAGAAAAAGGAGAGATATTGCTAATGGGGGATCTGAATATGCCAGATGTTAACTGGAGTGCATTTTCAGGAACAACGTCTAGGAGTGGGGTCATTTTAGATGCCCTACAGGGGGCATGTCTTAGACAACTAGTATCGGAATCCACTCGAGAGGGAGCAATCTTAGACCTGGTACTTTCAAATGGAGATGGCAAGAGGATCACAGATTTAGAAGTGGGTAGCCATCTGGGAACTAGTGACCATCGAACAGTATGGTTCACGATAAACACAGCAGTAGAGTCAAGCCATACAAAGGCAAAGGTACTGGATTTCAGGAGGGCCGACTTTGCCAAAATGGGTGAGTGCCTAAGGAATGCACTAGCAAATGGGCAGGAAGGAGGGGTGGAGGAACATTGGGGAATAATCAAAACTGCCATCACAGAAACAACAAACCTTCGTGTGAAGTAAATAAACAAAAGAAAACGATGTAAGAAACCACTATGGTTCTCAAAGGAGGTGGCAGGGAAGGTTAGGGAGAAAAAGAAAGCATTCTGGAAGTACAAGGAATCACAGAAGGAGCAGGACAGAGAATTGTATCAATTAAAGCAAAAGGAAGCAGGATAGGCAATCAGAACAGCAAAGGCCCAAACTGAGGAAAAGATTGCCAACTCAGTTAAGAAGGGGATAAAACCTTTTATAGGTATATCAGGGAGTGAAGAAAGACCAAGGAGGGATAGTGAAGCTTAATAAAGGGAGGGAGGGAGGGTGGGCAGAGGATGACTGTGAAAAGGCAGAGATACTAAACAAATATTTTTGCTCAGTATTCACAAATGAAGTGGGGGGTACCTAAACCAAACAATAGAAACACACTGGGTACGTGGGTTGATACCAACCCTTTCACAGAAGAAAGGGTTCTGAAGGAACTCTTAAAACTGAAGGTGCACAAAACAATGGGGTCTGATGGGATTCATCCCAGAATTCTAAAAGAACTAAGGGTGGAACTAGTGACACCACTGACTACCCTCTTTAATAAATCATGGGAGGACGGGGCGGTATCTGAAGACTGGAGGAGGGTAGATGTTATTCCACTTCACAAAAGTGGGAGAAGGGCAGAAGCAGGAAACTACAGACCTATTAGTTTAACCTCAGTGATTGGGAAAATGATGGAATCACTTCTGAAGGAAAGACTTGTTGAGTACCTAGAGGCCACAGGAGTGCAGGACCCAAGGCAGCATGGATTCACAGCAGGAAGGTCATGTCACACGAATCTAATAGATTTCTTTAACTGGGTGATCAAAGTAGTAGATCAGTGAGAGGCTGTAGACATGGCCTACCTAGACTTTAGCAAGGCATTTGACACAGTCCCACACAAAAGATTAATATACAAGTTGGCCAGTCTGGGAGTGAGCCTCAAGATGGTAGCCTGGGTAAAAAATTGGCTGGAGAACAGGACACAGAGGGTAATAGTAAACGGAGTCCACTCTGAAGAAAGGGGGGTTACTAGTGGGGTACCGCAGGGTTCAATACCAGGACTGCCCCTCTTTAATGTCTTTATATGCGACATTGCAGAGGGACTGCAAGGAAAAGTATGTCTCTTTGCAGACGACACAAAGATCTGCAACAAAGTTGATACACAAGGTGTGGTGGAAAGGATGAGAAGGGATTTGGCAAGGTTGGAGGAATGGTCAAATGTATGGCAGCTTAGATTCAATGCTAAGAAGTGCAAAGTAATGCACCTGGGAAACAAAAACCCAGAGGAAGAGTACACAATGGGGAGTGAGATACTGACAACAACAAAAATGGAAAGGGACCTGGGGTTAGTCATATCAGATGACTTAAAGGTGGGCAAGCAATGTGAGAGAGCAGTAAGGAGGGTTGTGGAGATACTGGGATGCATAGGGAGAGGCATCACCAGTAGAAAACAGGAAGTTGTTATCCCTCTGTATAGACAGCTTGTGAGACCCCATCTGGAATACTGCATGCAGTTCTGGAGATCCAATCTCCGCAAAGACTTAGACAGGATGGAGGCAGTCCAGAGGAGGGCAACTAAAATGGTGCAGGGTCTGCATCAGAAGACATATCAAGAGAGACTTAAGGATCTTAATATGTATAGCCTCGAGGAGAGGAGGGAGAGGGGGGGCATGATAGAAATGTTCAAATACCTCAAGGGAATCAACAAAGTCCAAGAAGGTAGCATCAAGGGTAGCATCTTTCAGAAAAAGAGGTGTGCAAGAACAAGGAGGCACGATTTGAAGCTAGAGGGGGGATGGCTCAGAGGTAATGTGAGGAAGTATTTTTTCACTGAGAGGGTTGTGGATGCACAGAACAGCCTTCCTGAGGAGGTTGTGGAGTCAAAAACAGCAGCGGAATTCAAGAATGCATGGGACAGACATAAAGCAATTCTAGGAGCTGGAGACTGGAAGAAGTAGGCTGTTGGTTAGCTAGGATCTGCAGCTTATCCATTAGGTACGGAAATGAGCAGACTGGGTTGCCAAGCAGTCCTTATCTGCCATCAAATTCTATGATTCTGTGTTTCTATTGGACCTTAACTGAACCCATAATGCCTGCACCTCTCCTTCCTCTGACTCCTCCCTCAATTGCAATTGCACTGCCTGTTTTCTTTACTGGAAAATCTAGCTCAGGGGAACAAACGCTCCACTGCCTGGATGTCAAAAGGGCACTGCTTGAACTACACAAAGGACATCAGATCCACTAGTACTCAGCTGTTTGTCACTGATGGTGAAATAGGTAATGGCATACCAGCATCCAAGGAGCCATTTCTTATTGGGTAGTCTCCTGCATACAGTTTTGTTAGGACAAAGCTGGTAAATTACCGCTCAGATGCCTTAGGACACACTCTACAAGGAGCACCTCTGCCTCTCTGGTATCATCAAGGGGTATCCCCTTCAAGAGATTTATAAAGCAGCTACCTGGAAGACAGTACACACCTTTACAAAACATTATTGTCTGGATGTACAGTCCAGAAGAGATGCCAGCGTTGTCACTGCTATCTTTCAGAACCTTTTCACTAAGTAGGTTCTGTACCCAGCCTCCCACGGTACTTCTATGGAGTCTGCATATAATTCCTGGGGTTAGAATTAAAAAGTATTCACAGTAGTAATGTTGTTTCTTCCTAAAGGACCCATCAGTAATATTCATAATCCCTACCCTGGCACTCCCTTTCCAGAACCTGGAAACAGTTTCAAACAAAAATCAGTTATTTTTCTCTGTTGCTTGAGCATTACTTGTCACAGTGCCTTAACTGCTGTTCTGCTGCTCTGTGGTCTGTTTTCAATACAGGTAAGTGTTGTTCTGCCTTTTGTTTTTTTTTTTTGAACATTTTTAAAAAATGTTTAAGAAAAATTTGCACAAAATAGGCGATTTGATACATTTTATTGGACCAACAGAGATTCCAATAAAATGTATCAAATCACTTATTTTGAACATCTTGTTGTACAAGGACCAATATAGCAACAAACAATTTTAAGAAAGATTTGTAATATATTTTGGTAGCCATTTAGCTAGATTTGGTGGTCACATCTCACCCTAGATACAGAAATAAATCTAACGTTAGAAAGTGAGGGGAAGGGGAAGTGTGACCACACAGCAGGGCTTGAACTTCATTCTAAAGTTCTATAATTAGCATGATGTTCCAAAACTCCGGGGCTGCTCATTCCAGGGGAACTATTGCGTATTGTGAATATAACTGAGTAATCTCGTAGTGAGTCATTTTTCTTTTCTCCTATTTTTGGTCACTACCATCCCCCCCCCCCACACAGACACACACACACACGAACACACACACAGTGTGAGCACAGCATTCCTCATGGCCTTGCATGCACACAGATGACCATGTAAGCAATAAGACAACAGGGCATTGGTTATGCTGGTTATACCATTCACCCAGGGGCATAGCAAGGCACAAGGCTGCAGGTGAATTGTCTTCAGCCCCTGGAAGTGTGGTAAAACCAGCACAACCAATACCCTGAAGTAATAAAGTGGGTCTGTGGGCAACTCTTAAAAAGCAATCACTCTAAACATTTTAAAAGTCACAAAAAATACAGTAAAATACTGCCAAAAATGCAAAATAGTCCTTCCACAAATAGTTTTCACCTGCCAATCATCTGTCTTTCTACACTTTCAGTGCATCATTTGAATGTTTAGAATGGAATACAAGAATTCAAAACTCTGCAGTATTCCAATAGTAGAATGCTTCCTCTTCCCACCCACCCCCACACACACACATAGAGAATAAAACATGGAATGGTGTGCATTATGAAAGCAATAAGACATGACAGGGTGTGGTTGTTGATTGACAAGAGCATGCCCCCAGGTGCGTTGTTAGGCACGAGGCGCTTCCACCGAGTGACTATAGCAGCTGGATAGTGTTCTTATCAATCAACAACCCACACCCTGAAGTGTCTTGTTGCTCTTATAAAATGGGCAACAACTATTTCTATAACAATCAAACAAAACTCTGGATGCATTATTAAAGATTTAATAATATAATGTTATTTTATTTAAATATGGTGAAAAAATAGTCCCCAGACGGGTGGCAGAGTGGTAAAATTGATTGAACAGCAACTCACTGACAAATGCTAAACCAGTGAGTTGGAGGGACAGCAATGTATTATTTGAGCAGTTTGGGTCTGCCTCTGTAACTGTGTTCTCCCACCTTTTCGTTTATAAAGTATTACTGTATTGCCTTCTTTCTTCATCCTGATTTTTTGTCCTGTTTTTTCCCTCATTCAAGACACACAATGTTTATCATGGAATGTTTACCATGGAATACAGGGATTAAAAATTCTGTTCAGTTCCACTGGTAGATTGTTACTCTCCCAACATATTGTACACACAGACAACAAAATAGAGAGTAATGTACGGACAACCATATACAACAAGGCTGTGTTTCCATCGAGGGGTTGAGATGACAGCATATGAACCTCGAGAGCCAAGCTGGAGAGGTCCATGCTGTCGTCTCAACCCTGAGATGGAAACACATGCTGAGTTGTGTGTGGCTGACCATATTTTTTTATTTTTAATAGTATATGGTTTTTTACACTAGAGGGACAGACTCCCACAGAAGTGAAAACAAAAAAAAAGGCAATTTTTTGTTCTACTTGCATATCAAAATCAAATTTACAGACTTTTGAAAAGTAAAAGGTATGATTTGGGGCACTGGGTGGTTAGTAAGTAGCTACGTGCAGAGTAAATGAGGAATTTAAAATTGTATGACCTTTGAACTGTGCATAACAACTGTTCGGAATGCGCATAACAATACTTTAGAATGCACATAACAGTTTAGAATGTGCTTAACAAGGAGTTTGAGCAGGCTGATTTTTATACATAACAAAGGGTAACCATATACTATGGCCTGTTTTAGAGCCAGTGACTCAATTATCTCACTGTCAGGGCAAGCAGAAGAGATTTCCTTGATGAGCAGGTAAAGACAGAAGGGGGATTTTTCACTGTTAGTAAAGAAACAGTTGTAATGAAAACTATAAGCAATACTTAATGTTTCTAATTAGTTTATGTGTGTAAGGAGAGTGTGATGATCAGGGAAACATTTAAATAATTTGTTTTATTTTTTATTTAAGGTAGTTTTATTTTTAGGGCCCAGTTGAAGGTTTTTTACAGTATAAAGGTAGCAGCCATGTTTGTGACGGAAGATCAGTTCTGGTTGCAGAGGGACTAGTGGAAGATATCAGTTGCTCAATGATATTGCTGCCCTTTCACCTATGGAGGTTAAGGTATTATGAAAGTAGTGCCACCTTTCAGTTTGTTGACAGGTAAGGAAGCGCCTTTTGGCCAATCAGGGTGAAGGATTTCTTTTACCCATTTTATAAGAAAATTTAATACACAACTGAAGTGTGTGATGCTACTGTACATAAATCCCAAGAGCGAATCTCAAGTGATTTACTCAAGCATCACAAACCAAGGGTGTGAATTAAATTTAAGTAATCATATCACCCCATTCTTTATTTTATATAATCAAATCAACAGTCGTCAATTTTTTCTCCCTCAACCTTCCAAAATGTTCACCTCTGAAGTTATTGTAAGGGCTGGTAGCTAAACCACAAAACACATTTATCACTGTCCCTACTGAGATACATCTTTACTGAGATAGAGTTGCACTGATTATGACAGGTTAGTTTTATTTTATTTATTTTATGTTAAATTAATGAAACCGGGTCATCTCACACCCTTGACTGTCACTGTCACTGCTTTTCCTTGAATGACTGTGAAATAGGAAGTGCTGCACTTGAGACACAGACAGTAAAACAGTCTCCGGTGCAGCTGTGTTTGAGGCACTATTTGTTTTGTTTTAGCTGGATTATTGTTTTTATTTATGCAGAGTTAGTAGTAGCAGTAAAATATTTTTATTTATAAAGGCTTAATTTGACCAACCAAATACACCATTTTGGGCTATAAATATCCTGTTTACAAGGTGTTCCTGTAGCTGTTCCATCAAAGTAATACACATTTCACATTAAAACAAGTAATACACAAATGTGCCTTGTATATCTATTGTAAATTACTACCTCTGTGCCCGCTAATACTGTATTATTTTGTAAATACTGTATGTGCATTTTGTATTTTGTATATTTATTGTCTTCTACTGTACAAACTACTGTAAAGTGCTCTTGTGCACTTATCTGTTGCTGCTATTCATTGTTTCACTGTACCGTGCCTTTTTCCCTCCCCTGGGTTGCCCCTTAAAAAGGGACATTCTGTCTCAGTGGGCCTACCCGGTTACCAAAATTCAAATAAATAAAGAAGACTAGTGATATATAAACTTTATATGAGATAGATGCTTTACATATATAGAGAAGATGAAAATTTTACATTAACAAAGAGGAAGTCACCCATAGCATATGCATACATGATTTTGATCTTGTTTCTAGGCAGATTTAAATAAATTCACAGTCATATCTAATGTTCTTATGAGGCAGGATTCACAAAGAAAGCCATAAATCCCACAGCTGCAGGAAAAAGGCCTGCAGCACTGTGGAAACGCAGTTTTGTGATATTCACAAAGAAAAATTGAGCAGGTGCGGAATTTCAGCAGCTGCATAAATTGGGCATGTGCTGAAAATCCGCAACTGTGGATCTGTAGCTCTAGAAATAGCTTAGGAGGCATAGCAACAGGTGAACTTAATTAGCTGAAACAGCAGGTTATAACAGGGCTGCTATAGAATGAAGCTGAAAGCACCCACAAAGAGACCGGCAACCAGTCCCTCAACTGGGACCACTGCAGCACCACAGGTACCAGTAATACCATGGCACCACAGTGGTCAACTGTTACTGCTGGTCCCCCCTCCTCCCTCCTTGGGGTGTTCCTGTTGCCTGCAGTGATAGCACTCACTGCAGGCTGGCCAGGCTCTACTGCCTGTGGGGCTCCGTCATGGGCTGCACTGTGTCTGGTGGTTGTTGCCTGTTGCCATATCATGGCAATATGTGCTTTTGTTGCTGTTACAGCAGCCACTGTTATACTATCTGGAATGCTATTACTTGTGCCTCACCTCCATCTTAATTGATTGCAATTGCTGGGACACTACTGCAGTTTGCTGAGGGAGAGTTACACCTCATTCCACTGTGTGTAACATTTTTTCCGCAGCTGAGCAAAAAATCTGGTTGTGAATAGCCTCTCAGGGGCTGTGCCTTACTTATCTCACAACTTTTTTTCCTCAGGGACTTCCGCAGCTGCACTTTTTTCTACAGTCCTTAGTGTTGTTATCTGCAGCTGAAGAGGGTTTTGTGAATAGCACTCAGTGCAAGTTCCCCTTAGTTTCTATAGCTACGGCAGTTTTGGGGACTTAGGGAAGGTTTTGCACCTTCAGAAAGCTTTGTGAATCCAGCCCATAGTGTATAGTGGAATGTTGTTCTGTGTAGAATTCCATCCCTTTCAAAATGCTGTTCTACCACAGTTCCAATGTCATGGGATGCTGTTCTACCTTACTGTGGTAGAACAGCATTCTAGAACCTCTAGAAAATGAATGAGTCAGTTTCATTTTGAAAGCAAAAGAACTCACAAAACACATTTTTCACATAGTACTATGCACTACAAAAAATATAGGATGAGCAACTCTATGCACAACCAGTGTGTTTTGCCACCTCGAGGTTCTGATTCCCATGGACCTCTTGAGCTTCGCTCTCGAGGTCAAAGGGAATCAGAATCTCTCTGTGGCAGAACACACTGGTTCTGCACAGTTTCCCATTCAGTATTCTCTATATCAGAAGTGGAAGGTTGTTCCATGTGTTTGCTGATTTATATTTAAATATCATCTTCCCAAAAGTATTTTTTTATTTTTGGAACCACTAACTCACATGATTTGAATCTTAGATAGAAATTATGATTTGTCCAGTCAAGATTATAAACTAATCTAGATAACTTACCGGTTTTTAGGATTTAAAAAAATAGCGTTGCCCACAACCTACTCCTTTTAGTTTTCAATAAGCTCCAACCCACTCTTTGATATAATTGACAATAATGAGTATTATATTCGCACTTCAAAACAAGCCTAGCTATTCTGTGGTAGGTAGTCTCAAGTTTCTGTGACACATTTTTATTATGCTGTCTTCTGCATGTGCAAACAACATATTGTGGCAGCTTGGAATAGCAGGTTTTGGAGGTGTGGTCATGTTGTGGCCAATGCCGCCACTGCTTTTGGGGCTTGTCTTTGTGGCACCAGTAACTGTGCAAACTGTCTATGACAGCAGCTGAAAAGTGTGACACCAACTTGAAACATTTTCACCGCTGCAATGAGGGAGCCCCCCCTCATCGCATGGCATGCCTTGCCTGGTGTAACATTTCAATAAACACGGTGGCAGCTGTCTCCATCCACCTCTCACAGTCCCCAAGAAGCCAACACTGGAGGTGCTCAATCCCCCTGTCGGCATGCCCCCTCCCAAGTTAATTTGCCGATGGGGGAGCCCAATTCCTGTCAGCATAATGTCCCCCCCAAATAAATAATTTGCCTGCCGAGGGAGGTGCCCAATACCCCTCAGCATTATGCCCTCCCAAACACTGACCCTTTTTTCTTTGCTGATGGGGTGCCCAATCCCCATCAGCTCCAGTACCCCCCAAACACCCTGGTGGAACACTGGGAGCCAACGCCAGCATGCCAAACTATCTGTAAAAAGAAGAAAACCTGCCGGCCCAGTGGCGCTGAGGGTTAAGGTGCTGGATGCCACATCTCGCACTGCACTGGTGACCCGGGTCCGGGAATGGACTCAGGTTGGCAGGGGTCAGCTGGGAGAGGGAGGATTGAGCATCGCAAAGGATGCTCTCCTCCATCTGGGGAGGGTTACCAGGGGTGTCTTGTGCACCCGCATCCCGAGAGAGCCGGTGGAAGTACGGAGTCTCCAGGGTTCTGGTGGCTCCATTCACTGGAGTCGGGGATGCTGTCAGGCGCTTGGGAGAAGGCGTGTGTCAGCACATCACCTCTCTGGACATACATCCTTTTGCCAGTGTCCCCAGGGGACTGGGAACCACAGAAAAATGGAAAAAGCCTCAGTGAGCCTAGATGACGGCAGCTCCAACAGCCACCCAGGTCCAGAACCCATGGGCAGATCGCTGCTGTGCAGGTGCTCCATGAATAGGAGGAGGAGGAGGAGGTAAGGAGTAACCAGGCACTGTAGAGACAGACGCCGTGGTAGCGGACCTAGGAGGGACATGAGCAATGCCTGAAGGAGTGGAACACTGAGGGAGTATAGGAGGGGGTATAAATGGTGCAAGGTGCTCCAAAGTAAAAAAAAAAAAAAAAAAAAGAAAATAAAACCTTCCCACAATGTTTTTTATTCTTCTTTGTAACCTGTAAACAAGAAAACAGTCCCTCACTGTCTCTGGTGCCCCTCCCCCAACCCACACCCACCCTCTGTGCATCCCCCCCTCCCCACAACCCCTACTTACCTCTGGAGCCTGGAGCGCAATCTTTGGTGGACCGGGAACATGTCTGCACTCTTCAAAGCTGACTGCAAACTAAAGTAATGCCGGAAAGCTGTATAACGGCATAAATGGGTTTTTTCTTCTTAGGTGGATATTTCAGCCATTTTTGTGACTTTTGGCACCAAATTTTCAACATGGAGTTCTTGGGACCCCACCTCATGAATTCAGTCACTGTCATGTCATTATTCGGTCCCGAAAGGTGATTTCATGGTCACTGCTAGAATCACCTTTCAGGACCAGTTAATGAAATTATGGTATCATTGTTTATGAGGTGGGCTCTCAAAAAGGCTATGTTGCAAATTTGGTGAAAAAATTCCAAAAAATGACTGAGTTACGAGCATGTGTTGTGCAGTTTACACGCACGCTTGTAACTTCAAGAATTTGTAATATTTTTACTCCAGATCTTCAACATTGCCATTTTTACATACCTCTTTATGAAGAGTATAGTTGTCAATTTTCACATCCTGCCCAAAATGTGTTTTCGCACATCCGGCACACAAGGGCGCCGTCACGGTGGGAAATCAATGTTTAGGACAGATAAAGAAAATCACAGTAACACTGTTCATGAGCAGAGTTCCCAAAATACCTATGTTGAAAATCTGGTGACAAAATTCTACAAAATTACTATGTTACAAGCGTACGTTGCGCAGTTTCCATGCACACTCGTAACTTTGAGAATTTTTAATATTTTCATTCCAGATTTTCAACATTGCCATATTTGTATACCTCCTTTTGAATAGTATAGCTGTCATTTTTCCCATCCTGCCCGAAATGTGGTTTTGCACACCTGGCGCACAATGGCATGGTCACTGTGGGAAATCAATATTCGGGACAGATTAAGAAAATCATAGTGACACTGTTCATGAGCAGAGGTCCCAAAATTCCTTTGTGGAAAATTTGGTGAAAGAATTCCAAAAAATGACTGTGTTACGAGTGTGTGTTGTGCAGTTTTCATGCACGCTTGTAACTTCAAGAATTTTTAATATTTTCACTCCAGATTTTCAACATTGCCATCTCTTCATGCTTCCTTATGAATAGTGCAACTGTCATTTTTCACATCCTGCCTGAACTGTGTTTTCGCATATGTGATACAGAATGGCGCGGTTACTGTGGGAAATCAACGATTGAGACAGATTAACAAAATTACAGTGCCACTGTTCAAGAGCAGAGGTCCCAAATGCTTTCATGAGGTGGGTTCACAAAGAGGCCATCTTGAAAATTTGGAGTGCAAATACCAACAAAAGCCCGGGGCATTAGGGTTTCTAACCATAACGACCCTGTACAGACTGACAGACATAAGGGGTATAACTTTGGATTGTTAGCTGTAATGCTAAGTCATTCCACCCCCACCCTCACCCTGCAGCCACTGACAGGCATCAAGGTGTGCCTCGGACTCCTTGGCCCCAAAGTTCACTCCATTCTCCTATACTGCACCCATCTCAATGTACTTCCTTATGGAATGGGGTAAGAGTAAGGCCCAATGACCCCAAGGCACAATGCAACACTTGTCCGAATCTGCAGTGTAGGGTGAGATAAAATGGCATGAGCGTTATAGCCAATGACCCAAAGGCACACCTTAATGCCTGTCAGTTTCTGCAGGGTGGGGTGGGGTTGACGTCGGTTCCATACTTCACTGCCATTCCTATTATGCGTCCCTCTAACTCCTACACTACCAATGCCAATGCCAGCAAGACAACATTCGGCATTAACAAATGCTTGTTAGCACTGGGAAGAATTATACTCCCATAATCCAATATTGAAACTATCAATTGGTTTGCCACTGTCAGTCAATCCTTTTTGTCAAACATTTAGACACTCATCTCATGGCACCTATCCTCATGTTTACTCTCTTGATAAGTTGATCAACACGCTGTTCAAAAGAAAGGTGCTGGTCGATTTGTATTCCCATGTATTTATAGGTTGGAACTTGCCTGAGCACCAAACCAGTTGTTGTTTTTATTTCCAGTTTATTTATGTCCCCTAGTTTTTTATTTTGTGATGAACTAAAAATCATTGATTGGGTTTTTTTAGGGTTGAGAACTAAACTTGAGGATGAAAACCACTTTTGTAAGATACTGAAATCAGTTTGCAGTTTGTGTTCAACTTCTTTATAATCATTCCCCTCAGACACTAACACTGTATCATCCTTGTATAATTTTATGTTAGTAAACTGTATATAATTTGGGAGCTCATTTAGATTGATCAGAAACAGCAAAGGGCCTAAAATTGACCCTTGCGGGAGTTCTTTTGTTACTGATGCAAAGTTAGAATGAATGTCCCCTACTGTCACTAATTGAGTACGGTTTGTCAAATAGAACTGGAACCATCTAAGGAGTTCCCATGTTACTCCTATTTCACTCAACCTGTCTAAAAAAATATTGTGATCTACTAAATCAAACGCCTTTGACAAGTCCACATACACCTCTCCCATGGAGCAACCCTCGCTTGGTTGAAGGAGTCTGTTTTGCGATCCACTTTCACTTTTTAAAGTGAAACTGTTGCAGTCAAGGAATGGACTACTGCGCTCAACAGAGAGTGACACAGCGAGTCTCGAGCACATCTGCTGTATTCAAAGGCATTTGTCTGGCAAATAATAGCTGGCCATCAACACTGAAAATGAACTGATACCCAGTTTTACTCTAATAAAACTGTAATTTTAAAATTAGAGCATTAACTCACCAACAAAGGTCAAAACATACCAGGATATTGGAGAGACACTAAAAGAAAAACAGGAAGGCAAATAGAGGCGTACAAATTAGTTTCTGGGTACTGCTGCAATGGCCCAGTGGGAGAACATTGCATTACTGTATAAGTGACATGAGTTTCAGAGTAAGCACAGGTTGCTGCATGGGAGGCGAAGCCAAGTTGAGAGTATTTGCCGTCGTGAGCACCCTTGAGGAGGTTGGTAACGCGTGCCAGTGTGACAGCGACCCCTGTGGCTGGGCCTAGCAGCTTGCTCCCACTGCTTTTAAAATGGATTGTAAATGTCCTGCATCCTGATAGGCTAAACAGGTTTCTGAGACCATATCCTAATTCTCCATAACTGCACAGGTCTGAACAAATTCAGCCACTGGGATTCGGAATGTTGGCAACTCACATACAGAATTCATGAGCCACTAGACTGAGTCCTGATTTCCATCACAAACATGGCTGCCACCTTTACTGTTACATAACAATCTTCAACTAGACCCTAAAATATATATAGATTAAATTAAATAAGTAAATACTGAATGTCCTTTACATTCATGAGCCCATCCCCTTTTATACACATAAACATATTTACAAGTCCTATCCAGTGTTTCCACTTCTGGTGTTTCTTTGATGACCCTGAAAAATCCCCCTCCTATCCTTACCTGTTTGCCAGAGAACTCCCTACTGCTTACCCTGCAAAAGATGAAATCCAGGTTCTGGCTCCACTTGAGGCCTGTGTGCACCTGCATGTGTGTATGCCAGTCAATGCTGCAGAATTTTGAATTCATGTATTCCACGTTACCATTATGTGTGTATAATAAATTACTAAAATTAGAATGTTAAATTTTGGTTTGGGTCCTTCTCTTTTTACCTGTCCTCACTCCTCTCTCCCATTCCCTCTGTCTCATACTCCCTCCACTCAAGGAATCCTTGCACCTTCTCCCTTTCCCACTCCCACTCGTTTGCTGAGCAGTCCGCCTCCTCATATTGCCTTCTCTCCCTCTGGAACCTGCTCCCCTCCTCTGTCCATCTCTCCCACTCCTGCAACTACCTTAGGCTCCAGCTAAAACTTCTTCCCACCCCCACCTGCTCTTGTTATTCCCCTCTATGATTCCTCCTCTGTTGGCACACCTATCATCCCTGTTGTTGGGCCTCCTCCTGTGTTCCACCTCAGCCTGAATCCGGCTCCTTCCTTTTCTATGTCTATGCTGCCATGTATTCCTTCAGCTTTTGACTCTTTATTTGCACATCAAAGCTGTACATTGTTCCTTTGTTTTACTTTATTTTTATGCATATTTGTAATTTACTAATTGTACTATTCACTTTACTTTGTATTATAAAATGATAAGGTAAAAATCTAGAAAAGTTATTAGCTGACATATATCACCTGATCATGCATTAAATCTTTATAAACACATATTCAACTGCTGAATCTCATTTCATCCCCCCAAAACCTACTCAGAGCCATTTTATGTATGTTATGAGACACACCAGGGTGTACATATGGAGGAATAACTGCACAGCTCATGGGTGTTGTTAGGCATGTGATGCTTACGCCAAGTGCCCTTAAACACCTGAGAGCAAAGTGCAATTATTTCATTATAATTGCACATCCTTGTAGTGTCTTATCGCACTTATAACATACATCCTACCTAAAAATGTATAAAAAAATTATGGTTTAAGCTGGAAAACAGTGTTTCAAAGAGTTTTCCTGTAGAGACAAAAAAGAGTCCCTTGTGGGACAGCAGTTTTGGAGATAACAGTTGCAGCATGAGACACATGGTGATATTGTAGCTGAACTGATGCACAGGCTAATGAAGTATAGAAGTATAATCATGGCCAGATAATTACACTGATGTACTTCTCTTTTAGACAGTCAGGATGCTTGGTTCTTTCTACACATGTTATAAAAGTGCAATAAGCCCCTCTAGGGTGTGCACCTTAGGATTCTGATGCACTTCCCAGGGGCATAAGGACACTCAGCCTTTGGCCTCATGCCTTAGTACATAAGAACATAAGAACAGCGTCGGCAGATGGGGACCATGCGATCCATCTAGTCTGCCCTAGAAACTACCCCCCCATGCAGCCTTTGTCCTAACTTGTCCTTTATGTCTGTCCCATGTGCGTTTGAACTCCCTGATTGTCTCTGATGCTACCATCTCCTGGGGCAGGCTGTTCCATGGGTCTATCACACTCTCTGTCTCTCTCTCTGTGAAGAAGTACTTCCTGAAGTTGCTTTTGAACCTTCCTCCAACCAGTCTCATATCATGTCCTCTCGTGCATGCTGCTGTGTTCTGTTGAAATAGATTGCCTGTCTGAGCTGCGTTAAATTCTTTCACGTACTTAGATGTTTCAATGATGTCCCCTCTATTTCTTCTGTGCTCAAGGGAGTATAGGTTCAGCCTCCCGAGTCTTGCTTCATATGACCTGTGATGCAGTACATCCACCATCTTAGTAGCCCTTCTCTGTACCATTTCCAAGTGGTCAGTGTCCTCTTTCAGGTGAGGTCTCCAAAACTGAATGTAGTACTCCAAATGTATAGCCCCCCAAACAACTCAGCAACTCTTCCCCCTCAAGTTTTCGATGATGGCAGAGAGACCTCTTGAGCTTCGCTCTCAAAGTCATCAGCCATCACAGAAAACACTCAAGTGAAGAATTGCCCTGTTGTTTATGGGAGGCCATACACTATCCTATATATAATGCACACCTGTTGTGGCATATTACGTAACTGATCATTAATGCTTTGTATGCTTTTAATACTGTATTTTGTGCTACCTCTCCCCCGGGTTGCAACTGGAAACAAGCCTTGACTCAGTGTGCCACTCCCAGTTAACAGTTTTCAAATAAATAAATACATTTTATAGCCTTGGTAACTATCTTCAATTCCTCTCTCCTTGGCAGTTGTTGCTCTCTTTCTTTTCACGTGCCTGAGCAATCTATGACATCAGTAACACCATTCCTAGGCATTCACATAAATAGCATTTCAAAATGTATTTATTTAAAATTTGGTGACCGGGAGAGGAACACTGAGCCAGAGCTCATTTCCAGGTGCGACCCGGGGCAAGACAGTGGTAAAAGCATTTAAACGGATTTCAATATAACAAAATATAGTGAATATACAACAAGTGAACAAACACATATACAGTAGCAGCAGGAGAAGATTAGATAATATACAGCACAATTTAGGTTTTGCTAATGTACATGGAATGGTGTGACTGATGTCATGGAGTGTCTTCTAAGTGTGAAAAGGAAAAGCAGTAGCTTTAGAGAGTCCAACTCAGTGCAGATCTGAGGGCACCCCGAAGCTAGATCATTTGTTTATCAAAAACTGGTCAGAGCCCTTTTACTATGCAGTACCATGGCAGCTGCTACCAAAGATCACGAGCACCGCAGGGCAAAATATATTGCAAAAGGCTGGATCTACTGGGCACCAATACTAAGGAAGCTGCTACTACAGTACTACTTCAATTAATTTCTGGAAATGTTCACCCCAGTCCAGGACCTCCCTCGGCTAAGTCCCCAATGAGCCTGAAGCACATCAAAATAGCACCTAAACATACACAGCCTCCTACCCAAGATGCCACAATTTCAGGCATGGGTGGAACTGCTCCAACTGGATGCTATAGCGCTCACAGAGACCTGGCTCTCCCTGAAGGTCAACGATGCTGCCATAGCCTTAGATGTGGCTATACTGTGTACCACCAGGATAGATTATCCAAATGCAGGGAAGGCTGTTTGCTTTACATCAAGAGCGGGATCAGAGGCCAGTTACTGCCTACTAATCTCCATAATAAGGAGGCACATATTTTAAGCCTCAAACTTGCCCTCAGCCAACAGAATAGAGTGTTACTACTCTCCACTGTTTACATACCCCCTAGTACCCACACTACTAGTGTCCAACAAGTATTTAGCAACCTATAGGCAAAACTGCGAACACACCATTGTCGGTGACTTTAACGTCAATTGGCAGTCCAATGATGCATCTACTGTCCGTGGCCAGATCTCAGGCCTTTACCTTTCACAGTTGGTAAATCAACCCACAAGCTATAACTACAAAATTGGCACAAGTATGTTAACTGACTGGCTCCTCTCTACCTGCTCAGAACACATCACCGAGGTCTCAGTCCTACCTGACACCCTTAGTGATCACTCCCCAGTTATGTGCACCTGATCGAATAAGTTCTCCAGAAGTGCTGCCCAGGTCTTAAGAAATAGATCACTGAGAACTGGTCAGCTGAATGCCTTTAGGCAATATCTCAAACTGGTAGACTGGTCACCATTGGACAGGGCACAGGATGGCAACAAAGCCCTTAAATACTTCATCACAACTTTTAACAAGGCATGTGACATATTTGCCCCTACAAAATTAAAAATGTAAGAGGGGTTACCAACCCATGGCTCTCTGGCCCCCTCATTGAGATCAAGCACCATAGGGACAACTTGTGGCACAAGGCCACAGCGACAAGGAAACATCCTGACATTGTTGCCTATAAAACAGCCAGGAACAACTGCACCAAGCTCGTTTGACTGGCTAAGGCCTCCTATTACAACAACCTCCTGAAGAAGAGCTGGGGCCACGGAAGAGAGTTTTGGGACTCTATAAGAAAGTCATTTACAGGAAAACCTCCAGAGCTCCTGCTGAATTAATTATCACTACAACAGAGACACTCCAGGAGGCTTGCGACATTGCAAATGTTTTTAACCAGGCTTTCATTGATTTCAGAGCGGTACTACCAGAGTTATCTATCCCTCTTCTCCAAATCTGTCCTCAAAAATAACGTCACACTCCCGCCAATCAGAAGTGTTCCCCCCTTCTACTTTAGGCAGCTCCATAGACATGAAACCTTAAAATATGTTAAACAGGCACCAGGGAAGACACAGATGGGTAGCTACCTCATTGATATGAAGCTGATAGCTGTGGTACTAAGTTTTATTTATTGAAATGTTTCACAGAGGGGCGTTAATGAGCAGCTAACTAGATGGTCGCATTTCCTCATTGCTCCGCTCCAACGGTCACTAAATAATTGAAAAATAAAATAAAAATTACCTCTCTCGTGCAGTGACCACAGTCTCTGGTGCAGAAAGTCATTATGGAGGAGCATCTGACCCCCAATCCTGCTAAAAGTCAGCGGCTCGTGGGTAAAGCGGGAAAGAAGACAGTGACGGTCACCTCGGGAGAAAACTCGGACCTGGTATCATTATCTGTGGCGGAGGTTGCCGCGCTGGGCCGAGAGTTAACTAGCCAGGTAACTGCAGCACTTGAGCCTAGATTAATAAAGCTGGAAGGTAAATTGGATTCTCGGCTGCAGGAGGTCCTGGAGCAACAAACCCAACAGGGTAATAGGCTAGCGGAGGTGGAAGAATGGGTATCCAGGCTAGAGGATGAAGTGTTGTCAGTTCCTGGACAGATCAGAGCACTCCAAAAGGAGGTAGAGGAGTTTAAAGAGGCATATGATTACCAGGAAAATTATCACTGACGCCTAAATCTGCAGTTGCGAGGGCTCCCAGAGGTGTGAGAGGGAGAAGGTGCCCTAGATTCCTGCAGCAGACTGTTACCTGAGTTGCTGGGCTTACAACCCAAACATGGAAGGATGAAACTAGGGCGAGCCAATCAAGCTGTGATGCCATGGCCACCAGCAGACCAGCCGCTGCAGCAAATTATTATGAGGTTTCATAATTTCCAGGATCGGGAGGTGATCCTGAGGCCTATAGGAGAAAGGTATGCTGCGTTATGAGGAAATTGTTTATTCATCTCTCAAGATTATTCTGCAAGACTGCTTAAAAAAGGAAAATGTTTAATGTAATCACGGCGCAGTTAAGGGGCTTGAAGATTGAGAACTTTTTAGTATACCCCGCCACGCTGAAAATCCGACACAAAGGGGTGACCTCCTTCTGGGAGGTGGAGAAGGCCGAAGAATTTGTGAAGACCCTGCAAAAGAAAGTGGGGTGAGGAGTGGGTGATGGATCTACTTCGGAAGTTTGGCATTTAGGCCACGAGTGACTCCATTTCTGCTGTGCTACTGTTTAAAAGTTCAGCGAACTGGTACACTTTGTTAAAATGTTGTTCATGTATTCTCTTTTTCTGCATACTGCTTGAGTTAACGACTATGTGGGAAGAAGAGACTGTTGTTCAATTCAAAGGCCCAGGACTGAATAAGTTTGGAATTTGTTTCCTTTCATGATGTATGAGTGCATGGGACTGATTTCTTATTTTTTTCTTCGGGAGATCCTGCTAACTGGGATATTTTTGGACTGCAGGCCCTGGGGCCTGGTGAGACACTTGGTTGATGGTGGTAAGGAAGCGGGCTCAGCGGTGTGGTGGAGGGTGCGGCCTTGTTCCCTTCCCTCCCGCCTACTGCCCTGCTGGGTAAAGTGGGGGTCTCAATGTTAGTTAAAAGAGACTGAGTTTGTCTAAAATGGGGAGGGAAAGTTGTTTTCAATCTTGAATTTCATAATGCGGGGCAGAGGAGGGGGGGTTGGCTTGGCTCAAGCGGCGCAGGGAGGGTGGAGCGAAGAGTGGCTTAAAGAGGGCAACGCAGCTGCGGCCTCTTTCATCAAGAGGTGCCTGGGAGTCGCTCACTCTCTTTGGGCCCTTGACCTATGGAGCCAGATGCTAGCGTTGTCTTATTGGCCTTGTAGACAGGGATGCTCAACATTTTTCTTACTGTTGTGAGGAGCTAGTAGATGATGGGAATCAGAAGGGAAGTATGGGAAAGGGCTACTGAGAATGGAGTTGAGATTGAGAGATTCACTGTAGTTGGCAAGAAGATACCCAGAAATAGCCTGAAATGTAGGGTGTGCCCTGGTTTAGGCTGCAGTGAAGGATTACAATCATGGGAGGGGATCGGAGATATATATTTGGAACAGCATCGGGGCAAGTATTAGGGATAGAACCAGCTGGCAGGGTTACACCCATAGGAGAGATATGGCTGTTGGGGGGGTGTTGGGCTGCGTGATGTCAGTTGAAGAAGGTTTTTGGACACTTGTGCTACATTACCAATTAGTGTCGGTAGGGGAAAGGAGGAGAAGAGAAGGGGACAATGGATAGATCGCTTGGTACTGTTGGGGGAGAAACAAAGAAATAGATAGCATTTACTAGTAACAAAATGGGAAAGGGGAGGGACACATGGAGGGGACTAGTACTGGCTGGAAGATTTATAGGGAATCTGAGATGTATGAAGGGGAGAAACGGGGGGGTTACTGATGGGGTGGAGGGAGGGGTACAGAGGGCATTTGTTAAAATTAGAATACTACTCTTGTTATTATCATTATTCTGTTAATAGATGCAATCAATGGTGTGAATAGTAATGATGTTTTGTAGCACAGTATAGTACACAGACATACCCTGGTGTTGGGAAGGGACACCCAGCTAAAGGGAGAGAAGTGGAACTGGAAGCTTTATTATATGAACTATGGCTAATGTCTCGAATTTAAATGTTATTTCATGAAACATTAAAGGAATAGCAAGCAGTATGAGGACATATCGCTTTCGGCCCGCACTATGAAAGGCGGTAATATTACAGAAACTCACTGTGACTCTAGAACATGTGAAGTCAGTTCGAAGTGGGTGGGGAAATGTTATGGGACTTCCTTTTCTTCGTATTGCATTTGGGTACTCCCTCCTTTTAGAGAGGGGGAGTGGGTTATATTATTAATTTAACAGTCTTAAGTTATTCACTACCTGGTTTTTGATTTTTGATTTCTTGACTTGAGTCTTTTGGGGATCCAAAATATTTGGTTGTCATTTGGCTAGTAAAAATGTTACAATTTCTACATAATAGTTAGTATTAGCTCGTAAGAATCTGACGGGTGTGTTTCAGAGTGCAGCAGACAGAGGTCTGAACCTAGCTCAAGCTCAACGTTCTATGCTCTGCATAGAAATTAACCCTCTACTCTCCGGGGCAGTTTGAGTGCTGGGCTAACTGCAATAGTCAGAATACAGCAAGACTCCATTAGAAGAAACATAATTACTAAGGGGAGTAATTTTTTCTTATTGCCCCAGAAGTTGGGCGAGCAGGATGCAGGATATTTCCAACAGCCCCATTCATATTTCGGACCATGCCATGGTGGTATTGAAACTGGTGGGTAGGGTACCTAGAGTGGCACCCTCACAATGGAAATTCCCCACGTACTTGATAAAAAGTCAGGCCTTTAGGGAATATCTAGAGGAGCAATGGCAGCTCTATGAGGAGACCAACTCCACACTAGATATAACCAGAGCCACCTTCTGGGCGGCTGGAAAGGCTTTTATTAGGGGGGCTATAATAGCCTATGTGGCAAAAATGAAAAAAACAGAATAGGTGTAAACGGGAGGAGCTGGAGTGTCAGATTAAGGATTTAGAGAAACTGGTTGCAAAGGGGCACGGAGAAATATCCAGGCTATGACAACAGCTAGATGGCTCTTAATGCACTGTTGCGAGAGGAGGCTGGTAAAACCTGGTTTTACTGCCAGCGACAGGTTTTGAATGGGAAATAAACTGAGACCCTTATCGGAGACTAATGAAAGGGGTAGGCATGCTTAACACATATATTAAGGGTACGAAACAGAGAGGGGAGAATCTGTACAAATCCTGGGGACATAGGAGACTGCTTTCGAATGTTCTATGAGTTTTTACATAGGGCTGAATATAAAGGAAAAGAGGCCCAAATACAAAGATTCCTAGGCAGCCTATAGCTGCCTGTTGCTTCGGCGATGCAAAGGGAATTATTGGAGCAGTCTATTACAAGACGAAAAATTTTAGAGGCTATCCAGAAACTGCAACAGGGAAGACTAGTGGCCCAGACGGCTTCCCATTGAGTATCTAGGATCCTGGGGGCATATAGCCGGGTACTGTGTGAAGTATTTAAGAAAGAAGAGAGAATGGAGGTCCCTGAGCTGCCAGATTCCTGTTATGAGGCAACTATGTACTTGATACCCAAACCTGGTAAAGATGGGTTTGACTGTGCAGCTTATGGGCCCATTTCGTTGCTTAATGTTGATCTTAAAATCTTAGCAAAGGTGCTGGTTACTAGACTGGAGAATATTCTCCCAGGTTGGATTCACCCAGACCAGACCAGGTTCATTAAGTTATGGTATTGTATAATCCTGTTTGTTCTGCACTGCAAATTGGCTGTACTGTAATTCATGTGTCTCAATTGCTGTACATGTCATCTCCCCCTTTGCCCCAGGATGCATCTGGAATCGAGCGGTACTCCACTCAATATGCCTTCCTGGTGAAACTCTTAAATAAATAAATAAATAAAATGTTGTAGGTTGGATCATAATATGCGCAGGCTACTTAATGTAATATGGCGGGCTAGCCGGGAGCAAGAGAAAGTGGGTGTGATCTCAATGGACGCCGAAAAAGAGTTTGATAGGGTGGAATGGGAGTACCTGTTTGAGGTGATGGCCCGGTTTGGTCTGGGTGACTCTTTTGTGGGATGGGTGAGAGCTATGTATGTTAAATCTAGCACACGAATCCTGATTAATGGAAACCTGGTGGAGCAGTTTGCTTTGGGGAGAGGTACAAGGCAGGGATGCCCACTGTCCCCTCTTTTATTTGTCTTGGCGATCAGACCTCTGGCAGTGCATCAGTATGAACAGGTGGAAGGGATTGGTGGGGTCCAGGGTACTGTGCACAAAGTGGCATTATATGCCAATAATATAGAGGATAATGTATGGTCCTCTATCGTTAACCGGTCAGTTAACAGTCGAGAGGTTGCCAGGGTGACCATGTAAACCTCGAGAGCGAAGCTCGAGACTTTTACATCGCCATGGCAACCTCGAGACGGTTAAAATTGACTAGTTGCCAATAGAGGACTATACATTATTTTTATAGTGTATGGTCCCACTATCAAAATTAAAGGCTTACGTTTTAAAGTCACCGCTTGACCTTCAGTCCTTCCGTCAGTTTCCTTCAGCCGGTTCCCCATCGAAAAAAGCACACACATGCGAGACCACTCGCTGTTAAAGCACTCATCGATGTGGACGAGGATCTATAGGCTAACAACATATCTACGTCACATCAATGGGTTAACAACCTTAGGAAATGATGATTTCCTGAGGTTAACAGCGTTCTAACATACATTATATGCTTTTATTTGTCAGAAATCCACAGAGGTCTATGATACCACTGTTGTTCCTTATCGATGAATTTGCAAGTTTCCCTGGTTACAAGATCAACTTGGAGAAATCTGAAATTATATGTTTTCCAGATGATAGCGTGGAATTAAAGTAGATGGGGCTCAAAATTGTGCAAACCGACTTTAGAAATCTGGGGGTGTGGGTGGGATGGAGATGGGGAGACATATAATTTGAACTACCCCACCCTTTGATTAAGACAATTCTTGTGGATCTCAGAAGATGGGCGCAACTTCCTATCTCTTAGTTAGGGAGGATTAATTTGATTAAAATGAACATCCTCCCCTGCATCCTGTATCCTATGCAAATGTTGCATCTGAGATTAACTAAGGAGATATTAAGCGGATAGGGAAGGGATTTTGGAATTCATATGGCAGGGAAAGCCGTAAATTTGTCTGAGAAGACTTAAGACTGAGAGGAGCAAGGAGGGCTCAATTGGGTAATTACTGTCTGGCTGTGCAGCAGAGAGGGATTGCAGATTGGGTGCACCGCCGCTGGTCACCAGCTGGGTGGAACTGAAACAATGGGGGTCCCAGGGAGACACACCGCATATCTGCATAGTAGAGGTCCATGAGCATATAGGGCTGGAGTGCTGTAATCCACTGGTGAGGGGTGCTTGTGGCATGGGAACAGCTTAGGAGGCAAAGGTGTTGGGGCAGGGAAATGCTACTGTTGCCAGTGGCTAAGAATCTTTTTTCTGCCAGGAATGGAGGAAAAGGGCTTTCAGAAGTGGGAAAGGTGAGGGGTAGATAGTGTGGGTAATTTGTTAGTGAAGGGGAGCTCTGTACTTTTGAGTTGGCAAGGCAGCAATTGCATCTGGAGACACCCCATATATATATATATATATAGATATTTACAGGTCCGGCTTTGTGGGAAGGCTAGATAAGAGTGGTCGGGACGGGCTAGAGCCAAACCGGTGGAACAGTTGGTGTATTACGCCAAAAAAAGATCCAAAAGGTTTCCTGAGGAAGGTAGCTAAACAGGGTAAACAAAGACTGCCAGACCTGACTGGGAACACAAAAATGTTGTGGGAAAGGGACTTAAGGCAATGTATCTTTGAGGACAATTGGAAAGTGGTTCTACATATGCTGGAAGGCATAACGATCTGCAATAAGTTTAAGGAGGCCTTTTTTAAGTTTCTGCACAGGCTATATTACCCCGGCAGTAGTGAATAGGGCCAACCCCTCGATATCCCCACAGTGCAGCAGGTGCAGAAGGGATATGGGTACCTATAGCCATTGTTTTTGGACTTGTCCGGTTTTGGTAAACTTCTGGGAGGAGGAGGAAGAGGTGGTAGTTGAGGTGACTCAGATAGCTGCTCGTCCGCTGGTTTGGGTCCCCCTGACATCTTTATTTGGGGTGGAGGTGGTGGAGGGGAAGGATTGGTCTCCACTTCCCAGATGGATGAGAGTTATGTTCATGTTGGCACGCCATTGCATGCAAAACACTTGAGTTTTGGGTAATAAGCCTACAATCCTGCTTTGGCGTCAGGTGGTTTTACACTCCCTAGCACTGGAAAAGCTAACGCAAGTCGTTAGAGATAGAGAAGAAGCCTTCATGAGGGAGTGGTCCTCTTTCCTCTCCTCTTTGAGTGTGACAGAAAATATGATGCTTAGGACGGGATTAAGTGTATAAAACCAGTGAGAGGGTGGGAATTCTATTATTGGAAGACCAGGGTGGGAAGAAGGCCCTTGAAGGTATTAGGAGCTGGGTGAAGGTGATGATATATATATATATATATTATAATGTATATGTGTGACCAAAATATATTGGAATGATGAAAGTTGGTTTTATTGTAAACATCAAGTTACACACCTGATTGCATCTGCGTGTTTGTCTATTGTTTGTTCTTTTATGTTTGATTATGTTCGTACTTAAAATTTTAATAAACAGATTATTAAAAAAAACGAAATGTTTCACCAGGAGGGCACGCTGAACTACAAGTTGCTCATCTCACGGTGCGACCTGGGGGGAAGGGGTTACATGGGGTTATGAAAGATGATCAGTTACAATAGTATGTGGGTAGTACAAATAATACAACATTATAAGGTTACGCAACAGTTGGAACTCAAGGTATTGTACAATAAACAGTAGCGGAATATTGGGTAAATTACAATACATGTCCAAAATCATACAAAGGAACATATAAACATACAAAACAGTAATAATGTAACAGAACCATTATAGTGCATGAGTGTACCAGGAGCGGAGCTCGTGGTAGTGCATGAGTGCTGTTGGAGTAAAAGGATGGGGTAGGTTGTGCACGAGTGACCCAGAAAGGCAGGTTGAGAAGAGAGGAGTAGGGGTAGCCATTTCCTGATTCCCCCTTCAAGATGTTGAGAACCCTGCGGGGGTCAGGGTAGGAAGGCAGAAACTGGGAACAGGTATTAAGGTGGGTTAAAGCAGGAGCAGCTGAGGGAAAGGAAATTGTGTAGGGCAGAGGTAAGGGAGTAGTTGGAAGGAGGAGGAGTGTCTCATTTCAGCGGGGGGAAAGAATTCCAGATTTTAGGGAAGTGATGGGTGAAACCACTCTGGCCAATGAGGGTGGAGTGGTGAGGGACCGTCAAGGTACTGGCATCATTAGATCTGAGAGAGTGGGTGGGGAGAGGTGGAGTGGAGAGAGAGGGGATGAGAGATAGGAGGGGAGAACACCGAACCAGAATTTTGAGGTTAGTTTGATACAGTGTGAGAGGTAGCTGAACCTCTCACTAAGGTGTTCAATGCCTCTCTAAGGTCAGGTGTCTTCCCAGACAAAAGGAAGGAGGCATTGGTTATCTCAGTCTTCAAAACTGGAGATACTACCAACCTGTCCAATTATAGGCCCATCTCTATCCTCCCCCCCGCTGTCTAAAGTTCTCTAGCATGTGGTATTGGACCAGCTCACAGAGTACCTATCCAAGCACAATCTACTCTGTGCCCAGCAAAATGGGTTCAGGAGAGATCTCTCCACCTTCTCCACACTGGTTGATTACACCTCCCAAATATATGCCTTTGATGATGGATTGGCAATGGGGTCTATCTTTATTTTATTTATTTATTTTTATTTTAGCTTTTGTTGACCGGGTAAGTACACTAGACAAGTATTATGCCTATTTTCAGGAATGACCCGGAAGAGTACAACATAGGGATACAGACATTTTTACAGAAGAATGTAAGTACATCATGACAACATGTAGGAATAGTAACATTGTCCAGGGGTATGGAAGGTCATAATAAAACTTATAACTTTAAGGTTAATGTACCCCCGGGGTGAGTAGGTCACCTACAAGTTCTAACAAACCATATACACATTAGAGACAATTTAGAAAGGCAATGTCCAGGGAACCTAGGCATAGACAGTATGCCCTAGGCTGAGACCCTACAAAGGCATATGACATCTTCAACCATCCACTCCTTCTCCAATACCTCCTCTCAGTATGCCTGTTCAGGGACACAGTGGCATGGTTCAACAGCTATCTCTCTTGCAGTACTCAACAAGTCAAAGTCACTAAAAATACCACCAACAAGCTTAATCTGGTTCAAGGTCAGTTGTCATTCATCTGTATCCCCCTCCCCCAGGTCATGCCTGAAAATAGGCAGGATCTGTCTAGTGCACTTATCCAGTCAACAAAAAACTAAAAAAAAAAATCAAAGGCAATATCTCAGAGCCAAGGGAAGTGAGCCTGGGTGTCCCCCAAGGGTCAATACTAGGGCCACTCCTCGTTAGTCTTTTTATTAACCCCTTACCCTCAGAATGCCCAGTGTACATCATGCTCTGTGCTGATGATGTGGTTATCTCTATTAAAGGAAAACAATCTGGCCATGATCTCTGCTGAACTGCAATACAATTTCCACAGAGTTGAAAAATGGTTCTCCAGTAACAAACTTTTTCTCAACTATAAAAAAACTAAGAGCATGCTTTTCTCCATTCAACAGAACAGGAAGAAATTTGGGCATCTACAGGTGCAGAGTCTCAGGTGGCACACTGGAACAAGTTAGCACCTTCAAATATCTTGGGGTTCATTTAGATGACACCTAACATTTGGTAGCCATAGTGACCATATTGTTAAGACTGCTAATGCAAAGCTTGGTGTCCTCTGTCACCACCGGCATTCTATGACCCCAAAAGCCCTGAAACTGGTCACAAATTGCTCAGTCTTATCCACCATAGACTATGGCCTTGTTATCTATGGTGCCACCCACACTACCCTCAAAGGGTAAAACCCTACTTAATAAAGCCTGTGGCCTTGTTCCTGGACACATTCTTGTGCCCTCTATCAAGAGACAGGATGGCTTCTCTTCACCTATAGAATTATATGCCAAACGTGCCTACTTACTAGGGAAGTCCTTGCTGGGGTTTACCCCTAGATCAGCCTCCTGCCTATTTCAAACTGCTCAATCTATATTAGAACCCGAATTGCAGTTAAAGTGGGGTGCTTGTGGTGCCATTCAAGTGAACAGCACAAGACCAGAGATCCCTCTCCCTCCATGGTTCCAAGTGGCTCAATGAATGTCCCAAGGACCTGATTGAGTGTAGTAAGGTTAGCCAGTTCAAATCAGGCCTCCGAGCCCACTTAGCCCAAGAGAATGTCTGTAAATATTTCCATAAGCCCTAACAATATCTAGCCCTTGCCAAAACAGAGATCCCTGGCTCCTTTCATACCACCCCTTCGGAACTGTTAAAATTATCCCCCTTCCCCTAGTCATTGTTGCCCCCACCTCACATCTCTCCCCTCCCTTGACCTCCCCATGCCACCCACCGCCTTCTTCCTATCAGCCACCCCCTTGCCACCCTCCCCACTCCCCTGGCTCACCCCTGGTATTTTCCCGATCCTCCTCCTCCGCCTACTCCCTTCCCCTCCTATTCACCCCATACCATGATTCTCCTCCCCACCACACTCCTTCCCCAATGCCAGGTGCTGACAAAGCCTTCTCTGGCTGCTTCACTAATTTGAGGTAGTTTGGGATTCTAGCCCTCTGCGTGTACTCTGCACTTAACCTGGAATAACTTTGTGCTACAATCTGCATCTGAAATGTGACCAGCTCTCTCCATTTCACACTGAACTCAAATCTCATCATGTTGTGTCCTGGGCTACCAGGTTCACTAAGTTCCTTTGCAACCACATGTGCACCCTTTTGTAACTTGTAATGTAACTTACTATTGAATCTGTGTAACCTTATATAAGGTATGGTGAGCCCTTATTATTAACTGAAATCAAGTAGATGACGTAGAGAATAAATGATGAGGAAGTGTGCGTTATGAGAATTTAATGTACACCCAAGGTATGGGATGCTACATAAACCCTGAGGGCGAAGCCCGAGGAATTATTGAAAGCATCCCACATCAAGGGTGTGCATTAAATTCGAGTATGCTACACATGTCACCATCTTTTGTTTTATATAATTACTGTAGAGCAATTTTTAACAGCTCAACTCCTGTCCTTTGTCACACACTCTCAGACACACACAGACACATTCTGTCTCCCTCCAACTGACACACACAGACACACAATTTCTCGCTCCCTCGAAGTGCCTGTCTCTCCAATTCAGCCTTTTTTTTTTTGTTACTTACAGGTTACAGTTCCAATTGTGCTTCAGTAGTGCTTGCACTAAATTAGGAAGTCAAGTGGGGTCCCGTTCCCGCAGGTGGTGAATAGCATGATCAACCAGACAGGATGTTTTTTAAGGCATGCAAATTAAAAGGAGCAGAGAAACATTAAGAAAAAACATCATCAAACAGTTGTGAACTCATGCACAAGTCCTGTCAGCTTTAATTATTCAGAGCGGTGAATTAATTATTCAGAAAGCGAATGTAATTATTACGAATGTCAGCCACTAGGGAAATGCAAAAACTAGCAGAAATGGGAAAAACTGAGGAATGGGCTCAGACTCACAAAAAAAGACATATTTTAAGTTTAACAGAGGATGAGAAGTGTTTCTATAGTGTATAATGGAATGCTGTTCTGCATGAAATTCCATGCCTGGAATATGCTTGTTCTGCTGCAGTAGTGATGTCATTATGTTGTTCTGCTGCAGTAGTGATGTCACTGCTGCAGTAGAACCACTTGGAATGCTGGCACAGTGTTGCTTTCCTCTATGTAATTCTGTGGTGACAGTATTCCTAGAAACCCTAGAGACTTTTCAAGTCAGTTTCATTATGAAAAGAGAAAAAACACAAAGTTCTCATTTCATAGTACTACTATACACTATAAAATTCAGGATGAGCAACTTTATGCACAACCTGTGTGTTCTCACCTTGGGGTTCTGATTCCCATGGACCTCTCGGCTTCGCTCTCAAGGTCAGAGGAATCAGAACCCCTCTAATATTAGACACACTGGTGTGCATAGTCCATCCGGTATTCTGTATGTGGCGGCTCCTCGCAAATAAACAAATGGAGCCGCCATGATGCAGGATCGGTTCAGCCTGCCCACACACAGGGCAGAACCAATGATGGAGCACTAGGTTTTGAATGACAGCATGCATGTTCGCCATAATAACCCACGGGTTATTACAGCAAATATCAACCTGGTGAGTCCTAAGAAAAAATTGTTCACTAGTAATTATAACCTTGTAATCCCACTGTTGTGATGTCAGAACCTTATAAACCCTCTCATCTATGTCAAAGCAGTGGGTTTACAAAATGGAATTCCAGTGTTATTTCGTATTCTACACACCCAGAATGCAATTGTTAGTCTCAGTACAGTATTCAAATAACATTCCAATTGTCACAGTTTACTGTTACTGAGTCTAACGATCACTATGTCTGATAGAAATGTTAACTCTGGTGCTATTTCGGCCCGCTGTCATTCAGTCCATGTATCCTAATAAATTATTATAATAACTGGTCAGCAATTTTTCTCAATGTACTAACCACGTTGGTATTTTCCATAACAACCAGCTGGTTTTTATGACATTCATGAGCCATGCCAGTCAAACTATGCTGCTGCCTCATTGGCCAACATTCTATATGTGGGCAGGGCCAAACAGTCTCACAAACTGCTGGAGAAAAATTGCTGGTCTGTTATTATAAAAAATAAAAGATGGGGAGGGTGTTTCATAAGAGAATTTAATGCACACCCTTGTTGTGAGATGCTTTGATAAACCCCTCGGGCTTCGCCCTCGGGGTTTATATAGCATCCCACAACTCAGGTGTGCATTAAATTCTCATATCAAACCTTTCCCCATCCATTATTCTCTATTTCCTACACAATCATGTGGCTGTAGTGCAGATTCAATAATAAGGTAAGGCTAAATTACTTGTGTCCAGGGGGAGGTGTAACTTCTCATATGGAGTCTGTTACATTGTAAATGACAATGCCTGATATGCAATTGATAACCATGGTGTAATCACCTTGTGGTTGCTAGGCAATAGTAAAACCTCTTGAGCTGCACTCTTGAGGTTTACTGATGCCCTAGCAACCACTCGAGCGCTTACACCATGGTTATCACCTGTACATCAGGCATTATCCTCTATGTAACCTATGTGTTGTTTGATTGTCTTACGTACTATATCTGTATGACCTGAAACCTTTGTAAATGAGTCCCTGACTCAAAGGTATTAATCCCAAATTGAAATAAATAAATGATATATATATATGTTTATGCAATAGATGTGAACATAAATCCTATGTGATATATCTGAGCTACTATGAGGTAAATTCAAAATTTTACATTTATCCACATAGTAGACGCATCCTCACAGATTTATACACATAGCAGATATGTCACAATCACTCTGGAACTCATTTAGAATGTTCAGCCTCAGTACCAGTACTAACTATATTCAAATGCAAATAGCTTTAAAACAAAAAAGATAGCACAGTGCTATGAGCATGAAAGTTGTGCAGCACAAAATTATCTACAAAATGAGTGATATTTCATTTATTGATACTTTATAGATTTGTTTTATAATTAGCAAAAAAAGAGCAGAAAATGCAATTTTATGTTCACTTTTTTGACAAACATAAGGAAAAAAGATAAACAATCAATAGCAAATGTCCCTGCACTGACAGAAAGCCTCCTTAGTGCATAAATGAAATATACAATGGTGAGCTGTCAGATAAATGATTTATCTACACTCGTGTTTGACCATATCACCCATAGCTTACGCCACTTGTGAGGTTACCCGAGGCCAAACAGCACTTGTGTAGATAAATCATTTATCTGAAAGCTCACCATTGTATATCCCTTATATATATAGATATATAGAGAATAATGGATGGGGAAGGGTTTGATATGAGAATTTAATGCACACCGAGTTGTGGGATGCTACATAAACCCTGAGGCATAAGCCCAAGAGGTTTATCAAAGCATCCCACAATGAAGGTGCATTAAATTCTCATATACAACACCTCCCCATCTTTTATTTTGTATAATAACAGACCAGCAATTTTTCTCAGCAGTTTGTGAGACTGTTTGGCCTCGCCTACATACAGAATGTTGGCAATGAGGCAGCAGCGCAGTTTGACTGGCATGGCTCATGAATGTCATAACAACCAGCCGGTTGTTATGGAAAATATCAACCTGGTCAGTACATTGAGAGAAATTGCTGACCAGTTATTATATAGATATATATATATACAGGATATACAATGGTGAGCTGTCAGATAAATGATTTATCTACACAAGTGCTGTTTGATCTCGGGTAACCTCATGAGTGGCGTAAGCCACGAGTGAGATATCTGAGGTCAAATAGCACGAGTGTAGATAAATCATTTATCTAACAGCTCACCATTGTATATTTCATTTATGCAATAGGGATGCTTTCTGTCAGTGCAGGGACATTTACTTTTGGTTGTTTATCTTTTTTTGCATATGCTTGTCAAAAAAGAGAACAAAACATTGCATTTTCTGCTCTTTTTTGCTAATTATAAAAAATCTGTAAAGTATCTCTAAATGAAATACCACTCATTTTGTAGATAATTTTGTGCTACATAACTTTCATGCTCCACAGCACTATGTAATCTTTTTCATTTCAAAGTTATTTGCATTTTAATATAGTTAGTACTGATACTGAGGCTGAACATTCTAAATGAGTTCCGAGTGATTGTAACAGATCTACTATGTAAATAAATCTGTGATGATCGTCTACTATGTGTATAAATGTAAAATTTTGAATTTATCTCATAGTAGCTCAGATTTAACACATAGGCCGGATATTCAAACTACGCCATTCTGAGGCGCAAGCCCTTCACGCTGCTCAAAATAGTTGCGCGGGGGTGGCAACGAAGCGATAGTCAAAGGAATTTGCTGTTAAGGCAACTCCTTTGAATATCACCCAACCACAACCACTGTGCATAGCGCGGTGGAACTGGCGCCACCGCAAGTTGTCAGAGTGGAGCATTCAACTTGTGGTAAGCGCCAAGTACCATTCACGCCATCTGTGTAAATTCCGATATTCAAATGGTGACATGCAAATGGGGCCATAATTCATACAAGAGCACAGGGGAGCCATTTGCATCTGATTATGGCCATTTGCATGCCATTATAAGATGGTGCCCGATCCCCAGGACTTTGCGCCTGGCCACCCTGCCAGGCAGCAGCCGTCGAGACCGACGCACCCTGCAGCTCGATCATGGGCAGAGCGTGAAAACAACCCCCAAACATCTCCCAATGCCCGATCGCGGGCAGAGCGTGGAAAACAACCCCCAAACATCTCTACAATGCCCGATCGCGGGCAGAATATGGCACACAACCCCAGTGCCCGATCATGGGCAGAATGTATACTGACAACCCCGCCCAAACATTCTCCCTTAATGCCCGATCGCGGGCAGAGTGTATCTTAACAACCCCAGTGCCCGATCGCGGGCAGAATGTATAATGACAACTCCCCAAACATCTCCCAATACCCGATCATGGGCAGAATGTGAAACAACCCCCAGTGCCCGATCGTGGGCGAGAATGTAAAAAGACCCGCCACGAATATCTCCCTGGTGGTCAGTGGACGTAATGCCCGATCACGGGCAGAATGTCCAGTGACAACCCCCAAACATCTCCTGGTGTCTAGTGTCCCCCACCCCACCCACTCCGACCCCACCACCGCTCCCCGGCGGCGGCGGGCGGCAGCATCCACCCGCCTGCCGCCCGCCAGCCGCCGACTGACTGTCGGTGGGGCTGCATGCCCATTGGTACAGAGCTAGAGCCAATGGGCGTGCAGCCATACCGTACATGACAGTGATCTGAGGGCACCCTGAAGCTAGATCATTTGTTTATCAAAACTGTCAGAGCCCCTTTACTATGCAGTACCATGGCAGCTGCTACCAAAGATCACGAGCACCGCAGGGCAAAATATATTGCAAAAGGCTGGATCTACTGGGCACCAATACTAAGGAAGCTGCTACTACAGTACTACTTCAATTAATTTCTGGAAATGTTCACCCCAGTCCAGGACCTCCCCTCGGCTAAGTCCCCAATGAGCCTGAAGCACATCAAAATAGCACCCTAAACATACACAGCCTCCTACCCAAGATGCCACAATTTCAGGCATGGGTGGAACTGCTCCAACTGGATGCTATAGCGCTCACAGAGACCTGGCTCTCCCTGAAGGTCAACGATGCTGCCATAGCCTTAGATGGCTATACTGTGTACCACCAGGATAGATTATCCAAATGCAGGGAAGGCTGTTTGCTTTACATCAAGAGCGGGATCAGAGGCCAGTTACTGCCTACTAATCTCCATAATAAGGAGGCACATATTTTAAGCCTCAAACTTGCCCTCAGCCAACAGAATAGAGTGTTACTACTCTCCACTGTTTACATACCCCTAGTACCCACACTACTAGTGTCCAACAAGTATTTAGCAACCTATAGGCAAAACTGCGAACACACCATTGTCGGTGACTTTAACGCCAATTGGCAGTCCAATGATGCATCTACTGTCCGTGGCCAGATCTCAGGCCTTTACCTTTCACAGTTGGTAAATCAACCCACAAGCTATAACTACAAAATTGGCACAAGTATGTTAACTGACTGGCTCCTCTACCTGCTCAGAACACATCACCGAGGTCTCAGTCCTACCTGACACCCTTAGTGATCACTCCCCAGTTATGTGCACCTGATCGAATAAGTTCTCAGAAGTGCTGCCCAGGTCTTAAGAAATAGATCACTGAGAACTGGTCAGCTGAATGCCTTTAGGCAATATCTCAAACTGGTAGACTGGTCACCATTGGACAGGGCACAGGATGGCAACAAAGCCCTTAAATACTTCATCACAACTTTTAACAAGGCATGTGACATATTTGCCCCCTACAAAATTAAAAATGTAAGAGGGGTTACCAACCCATGGCTCTCTGGCCCCCTCATTGAGATCAAGCACCATAGGGACAACTTGTGGCACAAGGCCACAGCGACAAGGAAACATCCTGACATTGTTGCCTATAAAACAGCCAGGAACAACTGCACCAAGCTCGTTTGACTGGCTAAGGCCTCCTATTACAACAACCTCCTGAAGAAGAGCTGGGGCCACGGAAGAGAGTTTTGGGACTCTATAAGAAAGTCATTTACAGGAAAACCTCCAGAGCTCCTGCTGAATTAATTATCACTACAACAGAGACACTCCAGGAGGCTTGCGACATTGCAAATGTTTTTAACCAGGCTTTCATTGATTTCAGAACGGTACTACCCAGGAGTTATCTATCCCACTCTTCTCCAAATCTGTCCTCAAAAATAACGTCACACTCCCCGCCAATCAGAAGTGTTCCCCCCTTCTACTTTAGGCAGCTCCATAGACATGAAACCTTAAAATATGTTAAACAGGCACCAGGGAAGACACAGATGGGTAGCTACCTCATTGATATGAAGCTGATAGCTGTGGTACTAAGTTTTATTTATTGAAATGTTTCACAGAGGGGCGTTAATGAGCAGCTAACTAGATGGTCGCATTTCCTCATTGCTCCGCTCCAACGGTCACTAAATAATTGAAAAATAAAATAAAAATTACCTCTCTGCGGCGCGGTGACCACAGTCTCTGGTGCAGAAAGTCATTATGGAGGAGCATCTGACCCCCAATCCTGCTAAAAGTCAGCGGCTCGTGGGTAAAGCGGGAAAGAAGACAGTGACGGTCACCTCGGGAGAAAACTCGGACCTGGTATCATTATCTGTGGCGGAGGTTGCCGCGCTGGGCCGAGAGTTAACTAGCCAGGTAACTGCAGCACTTGAGCCTAGATTAATAAAGCTGGAAGGTAAATTGATTCTCGGCTGCAGGAGGTCCTGGAGCAACAAACCCAACAGGGTAATAGGCTAGCGGAGGTGGAAGAATGGGTATCCAGGCTAGAGGATGAAGTGTTGTCAGTTCCTGGACAGATCAGAGCACTCCAAAAGGAGGTAGAGGAGTTTAAAGAGGCATATGATTACCAGGAAAATTATCACTGACGCCTAAATCTGCAGTTGAGGGCTCCCAGAGGTGTGAGAGGGAGAAGGTACCCTAGATTCCTGCAGCAGACTGTTACCTGAGTTGCTGGGCTTACAACCCAAACATGGAAGGATGAAACTAGGGCGAGCCAATCAAGCTGTGATGCCATGGCCACCAGCAGACCAGCCGCTGCAGCAAATTATTATGAGGTTTCATAATTTCCAGGATCGGGAGGTGATCCTGAAGGCCTATAGGGAGAAAGGTATGCTGCGTTATGAGGGAAATTGTTTATTCATCTCTCAAGATTATTCTGCAAGACTGCTTAAAAAAGGAAAATGTTTAATGTAATCACGGCGCAGTTAAGGGGCTTGAAGATTGAGAACTTTTTAGTATACCCCGCCACGCTGAAAATCCGACACAAAGGGGTGACCTCCTTCTGGGAGGTGGAGAAGGTCAAGAATTTGTGAAGACCCTGCAAAAGAAAGTGGGTGAGGAGTGGGTGATGGATCTCGGAAGTTTGGCATTTAGGCCACGGTGACTCCATTTCTGCTGTGCTACTGTTTAAAAGTTCAGCGAACTGGTACACTTTGTTAAAATGTTGTTCATGTATTCTCTTTTCTGCATACTGCTTGAGTTAACGACTTATGGGAAGAAGAGACTGTTGTTCAATTCAAAGGCCCAGGACTGAATAAGTTTGGAATTTGTTTCCTTTCATGATGTATGAGTGCATGGGACTGATTTCTTATTTTTCTTGGGAGATCCTGCTAACTGGGATATTTTTGGACTGCAGGCCCTGGGGCCTGGTGAGACACTGGTTGATGGTGGTAAGAGCGGGCTCGAGGTGTGGTGGAGGGTGCGGCCTTGTTCCTCCCTCCCCGCCTACTGCCCTGCTGGGTAAAGTGGGGGTCTCTATGTTAGTTAAAAGAGACTGAGTTTGTCTAAAATGGGAGGAAAGTTGTTTTCAATCTTGAATTTCATAATGCGGGGCAGAGGAGGGGGGTTGGCTTGGCTCAAGCGGCAGGGAGGGGTGAGGCGAAGAGTGGCTTAAAGAGGGCAACGCAGCTGCGGCCTCTTTCATCAAGAGGTGCCTGGGAGTCGCTCACTCTCTTTGGGCCCTTGACCTATGGAGCCAGATGCTAGCGTTGTCTTATTGGCCTTGTAGACAGGGATGCTCAACATTTTTCTTACTGTTGTGAGGAGCTAGTAGATGATGGGAATCAGAAGGGGAAGTATGGGAAAGGGGCTACTGAGAATGGAGTTGAGATTGAGAGATTCACTGTAGTTGGCAAGGAGTATACCCAGAAATAGCCTGAAATGTAGGGTGTGCCCTGGTTTAGGCTGCAGTGAAGGAGATTACAATCATGGGGGAGGGGGATCGGAGATATATTTGGAACAGCATCGGGCAAGTATTAGGATAAGAACCGCTGGCAGGGTTACACCCATAGGAGATATGGCTGTTGGGGGGTGTTGGGCTGCGTGTGTCAGTTGAAGAAGGTTTTTTGGACACTTGTGCTACATTACCAATTAGTGTCGGTAGGGGAAAGGAGGAGAAGAGAAGGGGACAATGGATAGATCGCTTGGTACTGTTGGGGGAGAAACAAAGAAATAGATAGCATTTACTAGTAACAAAATGGGAAAGGGGAGGGACACATGGAGGGGACTAGTACTGGCTGGAAGATTTATAGGGAATCTGAGATGTATGAAGGGGAGAAACGGGGGTTACTGATGGGGTGGAGGGAGGGGTACAGAGGGCATTTGTTAAAATTAGAATACTACTCTTGTTATTATCATTATTCTGTTAATAGATGCAATCAATGGTGTGAATAGTAATGATGTTTTGTAGCACAGTATAGTACACAGACATACCCTGGTGTTGGGAAGGGACACCCAGCTAAAGGGAGAGAAGTGGAACTGGAAGCTTTATTATATGAACTATGGCTAATGTCTCGAATTTAAATGTTATTTCATGAAACATTAAAGGAATAGCAAGCCGAGTAACGAGGACATCGCTTTTGACCGCACTGAAAAGGGCGGGAGCGCAGGTGGCCTTGTTACAGGAAACCCACCTGACGGCTCTAGAACATGTGAAGTCAGTTCGAAATTGGGTGGGGAAATGTTATGGGACTTCCTTTTCTTCGTAATGCATTTGGGTACTCCCTCCTTTTAGAGAGGGGGAGTGGGTTATATTATTAATTTAACAGTCTTAAGTTATTCACTACCTGGTTTTTGATTTTTGATTTCTTGACTTGAGTCTTTTGGGGATCCAAAATATTTGGTTGTCATTTGGCTAGTAAAATGTTACAATTTCTACATAATAGTTAGTATTAGCTCGTAAGAATCTGACGGTGTGTTTCAGAGTGCAGCAGACAGAGGTCTGAACCTAGCTCAAGCTCAACGTTCTATGCTCTGCATAGAAATTAACCCTCTACTCTCCGGGCAGTTTGAGTGCTGGGCTAACTGCAATAGTCAGAATACAGCAAGACTCCATTAGAAGAAACATAATTACTAAGGGAGTAATTTTTCTTATTGCCCCAGAAGTTGGGCGAGCAGGATGCAGGATATTTCCAACAGCCCCATTCATATTTCGACCATGCCATGGTGGTATTGAAATTGGTGGGTAGGTACCTAGAGTGGCACCTCACAATGGAAATTCCCACGTACTTGATAAAAAGTCAGGCCTTTAGGGAATATCTAGAGGAGCAATGGCAGCTCTATGAGGAGACCAACTCCACACTAGATATAACCAGAGCCACCTTCTGGGCGGCTGGAAAGGCTTTTATTAGGGGGGCTATAATAGCCTATGTGGCAAAAATGAAAAAAACAGAATAGGTGTAAACGGGAGGAGCTGGAGTGTCAGATTAAGGATTTAGAGAAACTGGTTGCAAAAGGGGAACGGGGAGAAATATCCAGGCTATTGACAACAGCTAGATAGGCTCTTAATGCACTGTTGCGAGAGGAGGCTGGTAAAACCTGGTTTTACTGCCAGCGACAGGTTTTTGAATGGGGAAATAAACTGAGACCCTTATCGGAGAGACTAATGAAAGGGGGTAGACGCCCAACACATATATTAAGGGTACGAAACAGAGAGGGGAGAATCTGTACAAATCCTGGGGACATAGGAGACTGCTTTCGAATGTTCTATGAGTTTTTACATAGGGCTGAATATAAAGGAAAAGAGGCCCAAATACAAAGATTCCTAGGCAGCCTATAGCTGCCTGTTGCTTCGGCGATGCAAAGGGAATTATTGGAGCAGTCTATTACAAGACGAAAAATTTTAGAGGCTATCCAGAAACTGCAACAGGGGAAGACTAGTGGCCCAGACGGCTTCCCCATTGAGTATTACAGGATCCTGGGGGGGGCATATAGCCGGGGTACTGTGTGAAGTATTTAAGAAAGAAGAGAGAATGGAGGTCCCTGAGCTGCCAGATTCCTGTTATGAGGCAACTATGTACTTGATACCCAAACCTGGTAAAGATGGGTTTGACTGTGCAGCTTATGGGCCCATTTCGTTGTTTAATGTTGATCTTAAAATCTTAGCAAAGGTGCTGGTTACTAGACTGGAGAATATTCTCCCAGGTTGGATTCACCCAGACCAGACCAGGTTCATTAAGTTATGGTATTGTATAATCCTGTTTGTTCTGCACTGCAAATTGGCTGTACTGTAATTCATGTGTCTCAATTGCTGTACATGTCATCTCCCCCTTTGCCCCAGGATGCATCTGGAATCGAGCGGTACTCCACTCAATATGCCTTCCTGGTGAAACTCTTAAATAAATAAATAAATAAAATGTTGTAGGTTGGATCATAATATGCGCAGGCTACTTAATGTAATATGGCGGGCTAGCCGGGAGCAAGAGAAAGTGGGTGTGATCTCAATGGACGCCGAAAAAGAGTTTGATAGGGTGGAATGGGAGTACCTGTTTGAGGTGATGGCCTGTTTGGTCTGGGTGACTCTTTGTGGGATGGGTGAGAGCTATGTATGTTAAATCTAGCACACGAATCCTGATTAATGGAAACCTGGTGGAGCAGTTTGCTTTGGGGAGAGGTACAAGGCAGGGATGCCCACTGTCCCTCTTTTATTTGTCTTGGTGATCAGACCTCTGGCAGTGCATCAGTATGAACAGGTGGAAGGGATTGGTGGGGTCCAGGGTACTGTACAAAGTGGCATTATATGCCAATAATATAGAGGATAATGTATGGTCCTCTATCGTTAACCGGTCAGTTAACAGTCGAGAGGTTGCCAGGGTGACCATGTAAACCTCGAGAGCGAAGCTCGAGACATTTACATCGCCATGGCAACCTCGAGACGGTTAAAATTGACTAGTTGCCAATAGAGGGACCATACATTATTTTTTATAGTGTATGGTCCCACTATCAAAAATTAAAGGCTTACGTTTTTTAAAGTCACCGCCGAGGCCCTTCAGTCCTTCCCCGTCAGTTTCCCTTCAGCCGGTTCCCCATCAAAAAGCACACACATGCGAGACCACTCGCTGTTAAAGCACTCATCGATGTGGACGAGGATCGATAGGCTAACAACATATCTACGCACATCAATGGGTTAACAACCTTAGGAAATGATGATTTCCTGAGGTTAACAGCGTTCTAACATACATTATATGCTTTATTTGTCAGAAACCACAGAGGTCTATGATACCACTGTTGTTCCTTATCGATGAATTTGCAAGTTTCCTGGTTACAAGATCAACTTGGAGAAATCTGAAATTATATGTTTTCCAGATGATAGCGTGGAATTAAAGTAGATGGGGCTCAAAATTGTGCAAACCGACTTTAGAAATCTGGGGGTGTGGGTGGGATGGAGATGGGGAGACATATAATTTGAACTACCCCACCCTTTGATTAAGACAATTCTTGTGGATCTCAGAAGATGGGCGCAACTTCCTATCTCTTAGTTAGGGAGGATTAATTTGATTAAAATGAACATCCTCCCCTGCATCCTGTATCCTATGCAAATGTTGCATCTGAGATTAACTAAGGGAGATATTAAGCGGATAGGGAAGGGATTTTTGGAATTCATATGGCAGGGGAGAAAGCCGTAAATTTGTCTGAGAAGACTTAAGACTGAGAGGAGCAAGGGAGGGCTCAATTTCCTAGATTTGGGTAATTACTGTCTGGCTGTGCAGCAGAGAGGGATTGCAGATTGGGTGCACCGGCCGTTGGTCACCAGCTGGGTGGAACTGAAACAATGGGGGGGTCCCAGGGAGACACACCGCATATCTGCATAGTAGAGGTCCATGAGCATATAGAGGGCTGGAGTGCTGTAATCCACTGGTGAGGGAGGTGCTTGTGGCATGGGAACAGCTTAGGAGGCAAAAGGTGTTGGGGCAGGGGGAAATGCTACTGTTGCCAGTGGCTAAGAATCCTTTTTTTCTGCCAGGAATGGAGGAAAAGGGCTTTCAGAAGTGGGAAAGGTGAGGGGTAGATAGTGTGGGTAATTTGTTAGTGAAGGGGGAGCTCTGTACTTTTGAGTTGGCAAGGCAGCAATTGCATCTGGAGACACCCCATATATATATATATATATAGATATTTACAGGTCCGGGCCTTTGTGGGAAGGCTAGATAAGAGTGGTCGGGACGGGCTAGAGCCAAACCCGGTGGAACAGTTGGTGTATTACGCCAAAAAAAGATCCAAAAGGTTTCCTGAGGAAGGTAGCTAAACAGGGTAAACAAAGACTGCCAGACCTGACTGGGAACACAAAAATGTTGTGGGAAAGGGACTTAAGGCAATGTATCTTTGAGGACAATTGGAAAGTGGTTCTACATATGCTGGAAGGCATAACGATCTGCAATAAGTTTAAGGAGGCCTTTTAAGTTTCTGCACAGGCTATATTACCCCCGGCAGTAGTGAATAGGGCCAACCCTCGATATCCCACAGTGCAGCAGTGCAGAAGGGATATGGGTACCTATAGCCATTGTTTTGGACTTGTCCGTTTGGTAAACTTCTGGGAGGAGGAGGAAGAGGTGGTAGTTGAGGTGACTCAGATAGCTGCTCGTCCGCTGGTTTGGGTCCCCCTGACATCTTTATTTGGGGTGGAGGTGGTGGAGGGGAAGGATTGGTCTCCACTTCCCAGATGGATGAGAGTTATGTTCATGTTGGCACGCCATTGCATGCAAAACACTTGAGTTTTGGGTAATAAGCCTACAATCCTGCTTTGGCGTCAGGTGGTTTTACACTCCCTAGCACTGGAAAAGCTAACGCAAGTCGTTAGAGATAGAGAAGAAGCCTTCATGAGGGAGTGGTCCTCTTCTCTCCTCTTTGAGTGTGACAGAAAATATGATGCTTAGGACGGGATTAATGTATAAAACCAGTGAGAGGGTGGGAATTCTATTATTGGAAGACCAGGGTGGGAAGAAGGCCCTTGAAGGTATTAGGAGCTGGGTGAAGGTGATGATATATATATATATATTATAATGTATATGTGTGACCAAAATATATTGGAATGATGAAAGTTGGTTTTATTGTAAACATCAAGTTACACACCTGATTGCATCTCGTGTTTGTCTATTGTTTGTTCTTTTATGTTTGATTATGTTCAGTACTTAAAATTTTTAATAAACAGATTATTAAAAAAGCGAAATGTTTCACCAGGAGGGCAGCTGAACTACAGTTGCTCATCTCCGGTAAAGACCTGGGGAGGGGTTCATGGGGTTATGAAAGATGATCAGTTACAATAGTATGTGGGTAGTACAAATAATACAACATTATAAGGTTACGCAACAGTTGGAACTCAAGGTATTGTACAATAAACAGTAGCGGAATATTGGGTAAATTACAATACATGTCCAAAATCATACAAAGGAACATATAAACATACAAAACAGTAATAATGTAACAGAACCATTATAGTGCATGAGTGTACCAGGAGCAGGCTCGTGGTAGTACGCAAGTGCTGTTGGAGTAAAAAGGATGGGGTAGGTTGTGCACGAGTGACCCAGAAAGGCAGGTTGAGAAGAGAGGAGTAGGGGTAGCCATTTCCTGATTCCCCCTTCAAGATGTTGAGAACCCTGCCGGGGGGGGGTCAGGGTAGGAAGGCAGAAACTGGGAACAGGTATTAAGGTGGGTTAAAGCAGGAGCAGCTGAGGGAAAGGAAATTGTGTAGGGCAGAGGTAAGGGAGTAGTTGGAAGGAGGAGGAGTGTCTCATTTCAGCGGGGGGAGAGAATTCCAGATTTTAGGGAAGTGATGGGTGAAACCACTCTGGCCAATGAGGGTGGAGTGGTGAGGGACCGTCAAGGTACTGGCATCATTAGATCTGAGAGAGTGGGTGGGGAGAGGTGGAGTGGAGAGAGAGGGGATGAGAGATAGGAGGGGAGAACACCGAACCAGAATTTTGAGGTTAGTTTAGTACAGTGTGAGAGGTAGCTGAACCTCTCACTAAGGTGTTCAATGCCTCTCTAAGGTCAGAGTGTCTTCCCAGACAAAAGGAAGGAGGCATTGGTTATCTCAGTCTTCAAAACTGGAGATACTACCAACCTGTCCAATTATAGGCCCATCTCTCATCTCCCCGCTGTCTAAAGTTCTCTAGCATGTGGTATTGGACCAGCTCACAGAGTACCTATCCAAGCACAATCTACTCTGTGCCCAGCAAAATGGGTTCAGGAGAGATCTCTCCACCTTCTCTCCAACTGGTTGATTACACCTCCCAAATATATGCCTTTGATGATGGATTGGCAATGGGGTCTATCTTTATTTTATTTATTTATTTTTATTTTAGCTTTTGTTGACCGGGTAAGTACACTAGACAAGTATTATGCCTATTTTCAGGAATGACCCGGAAGAGTACAACATAGGGATACAGACATTTTTACAGAAGAATGTAAGTACATCATGACAACATGTAGGAATAGTAACATTGTCCAGGGGTATGGAAGGTCATAATAAAACTTATAACTTTAAGGTTAATGTACCCCCGTGGTGAGTAGGTCACCTACAAGTTCTAACAAACCATATACACATTAGAGACAATTTAGAAAGGCAATGTCCAGGGAACCTAGGCATAGACAGTATGCCCTAGGTCGAGACCCTACAAAGGCATATGACATCTTCAACCATCCACTCCTTCTCCAATACCTCCTCTCAGTATGCCTGTTCAGGGACACAGTGGCATGGTTCAACAGCTATCTCTCTTGCAGTACTCAACAAGTCAAAGTCACTAAAAATACCACCAACAAGCTTAATCTGGTTCAAGGTCAGTTGTCATTCATCTGTATCCCCCTTCCCCAGGTCATGCCTGAAAATAGGCAGGATCTGTCTAGTGCACTTATCCAGTCAACAAAAAACTAAAAAAAAAAATCAAAGGCAATATCTCAGAGCCAAGGGAAGTGAGCCTGGGTGTCCCCCAAGGGTCAATACTAGGCCACCTGTTAGTCTTTTTATTAACCCCTTACCCTCAGAATGCCCAGTGTACATCATGCTCTGTGCTGATGATGTGGTTATCTCTATTAAAGGAAAACAATCTGGCCATGATCTCTGCTGAACTGCAATACAATTTCCACAGAGTTGAAAAATGGTTCTCCAGTAACAAACTTTTTCTCAACTATAAAAAAACTAAGAGCATGCTTTTCTCCATTCAACAGAACAGGAAGAAATTTGGGCATCTACAGGTGCAGAGTCTCAAAGGTGGCACACTGGAACAAGTTAGCACCTTCAAATATCTTGGGGTTCATTTAGATGACACCCTAACATTTGGTAGCCATAGTGACCATATTGTTAAGACTGCTAATGCAAAGCTTGGTGTCCTCTGTCACCACCGGCATTCTATGACCCCAAAAGCCCTGAAACTGGTCACAAATTGCTCAGTCTTATCCACCATAGACTATGGCCTTGTTATCTATGGTGCTGGCACCCACACTACCCTCAAAAGGGTAAAACCCTACTTAATAAAGCCTGTCGCCTTGTTCACTGGACACATTCTTGTGCCCTCTATCAAGAGACAGGATGGCTCCCTCTTCACCATAGAATTATATGCCAAACGTGCCTACTTACTAGGAAGTCCTTGCTGGGGTTTACCCCTAGATCAGCCTCCTGCCTATTTCAAACTGCTCAATCTATATTAGAACCCGAATTGCAGTTAAAGTGGGGTGCTTGTGGTGCCATTCAAGTGAACAGCACAAGACCAGAGATCCCTCTCCCTCCATGGTTCCAAGTGGCTCAATGAATGTCCCAAGGACCTGATTGAGTGTAGTAAGGTTAGCCAGTTCAAATCAGGCCTCCGAGCCCACTTAGCCCAAGAGAATGTCTAAATATTTCCATAGCCCTAACAATATCTAGCCCTTGCTCAAAACAGAGATCCCTGGCTCCTTTCATACCACCCCTTCGAACTGTTAAAATTATCCCCTCCCCTAGTCATTGTTGCCCCCACCTCACATCTCTCCCCTCCCTTGACCTCCCCATGCCACCCCACCGCCTTCTTCCTATCAGCCACCCCCTTGCCACCTCCCCACTCCCCTGGCTCACCCCTGGTATTTTCCCGATCCTCCTCCTCCGCCTACTCCCTTCCCCCCATTCACCCCATACCATGATTCTCCTCCCACCACACTCCTTCCCCAATGCCAGGTGCTGACAAAGCCTCTCTGGCTGCTTCACTAATTTGAGGTAGTTTGGGATTCTAGCCCTCTGCGTGTACTCTGCACTTAACCTGGAATAACTTTGTGCTACAATCTGCATCTGAAATGTGACCAGCTCTCTCCATTTCACACTGAACTCAAATTCATCATGTTGTGTCTGGGCTACCAGGTTCACTAAGTTCCTTTGCAACCACATGTGCACCCTTTTGTAACTTGTAATGTAACTTACTATTGAATCTGTGTAACCTTATATAAGGTATGGTGAGCCCTTATTATTAACTGAAATCAAGTAGATGTGACGTGAGAGAATAAATGATGAGGAAGTGTAGCAGGAGATTTAATGTACACCCAAGGTATGGGATGCTACATAAACCCTGAGGGCGAAGCCCGAGGAATTATTGAAAGCATCCCACATCAAGGGTGTGCATTAAATTCGAGTATGCTACACATGTCACCATCTTTTGTTTTATATAATTACTGTAGAGCAATTTTTAACAGCTCAACTCCTGTCCTTTGTCACACACTCTCAGACACACACAGACACATTCTGTCTCCCTCCAACTGACACACACACAGACACACAATTTCTCGCTCCCTCGAAGTGCCTGTCTCTCCAATTCAGCCTTTTTTTTTTTGTTACTTACAGGTTACAGTTCCAATTGTGCTTCAGTAGTGCTTGCACTAAATTAGGAAGTCAAGTGGGGTCCCGTTCCCGCAGGTGGTGAATAGCATGATCAACCAGACAGGATGTTTTTAAGGCATGCAAATTAAAAGGAGCAGAGAAACATTAAGAAAAAAATCATCAAACAGTTGTGAACTCATGCACAAGTCCTGTCAGCTTTAATTATTCAGAGCGTGAATTAATTATTCAGAAAGCTAATGTAATATTACGAATGTCAGCCACTAGGGAAATGCAAAACTAGCAGAAATGGGAAAAACTGAGGAATGGGCTCAGACTCACAAAAAAGACATATTTTAAGTTTAACAGAGGATGAGAAGTGTTTCTATAGTGTATAATGGAATGCTGTTCTGCATGAAATTCCATGCCTGGAATATGCTTGTTCTGCTGCAGTAGTGATGTCATTATGTTGTTCTGCTGCAGTAGTGATGTCACTGCTGCAGTAGAACCACTTGGAATGCTGGCACAGTGTTGCTTTCCTCTATGTAATTCTGTGGTGACAGTATTCTAGAAACCCTAGAGACTTTTCAAGTCAGTTTCATTATGAAAAAGAGAAAAAAACACAAAGTTCTCATTTCACATAGTACTACTATACACTATAAAAATTCAGGATGAGCAACTTTATGCACAACCTGTGTGTTCTGTCACCTTGGGGTTCTGATTCCCATGGACCTCTCGAGCTTCGCTCTCAAGGTCAGAGGGAATCAGAACCCCTCTGTGGCAGAACACACTGGTTGTGCATAGTTGCCCATCCGGTATTCTGTATGTGGAGGCTCCTCGCAAATAAACAAATGGAGCCGCCATGATGCAGGATCGGTTCAGCCTGCCCACACACAGGGCAGAACCAATGATGGAGCACTAGGTTTTGAATGACAGCATGCATGTTCGCCATAATAACCCACGGGTTATTACAGCAAATATCAACCTGGTGAGTCCTAAGAAAAAATTGTTCACTAGTAATTATAACCTTGTAATCCCACTGTTGTGATGTCAGAACCTTATAAACCCTCTCATCTATGTCAAAGCAGTGGGTTTACAAAATGGAATTCCAGTGTTATTTCGTATTCTACACACCCAGAATGCAATTGTTAGTCTCAGTACAGTATTCAAATAACATTCCAATTGTCACAGTTTACTGTTACTGAGTCTAACGATCACTATGTCTGATAGAAATGTTAACTCTGGTGCTATTTCGGCCCGCTGTCATTCAGTCCATGTATCCTAATAAATTATTATAATAACTGGTCAGCAATTTTTCTCAATGTACTAACCACGTTGGTATTTTCCATAACAACCAGCTGGTTTTTATGACATTCATGAGCCATGCCAGTCAAACTATGCTGCTGCCTCATTGGCCAACATTCTATATGTGGGCAGGGCCAAACAGTCTCACAAACTGCTGGAGAAAAATTGCTGGTCTGTTATTATAAAAATAAAAGATGGGGAGGGTAAATATAAGAGTATTTAATGCACACTTGTTGTGAGATGCTTTATAACTGGCTTCACTGGGTTTATATAGCATCCCCACAACTCAGGTGTGCATTAAATTCTCATATCAAACCTTTCCCCATCCATTATTCTCTATTTCCTACACAATCATGTGGCTGTAGTGCAGATTCAATAATAAGGTAAGGCTAAATTACTTGTGTCCAGGGGAGGTGTAACTTCTCATGTCGAGTCTCGTACATTGTAAATGACAATGCCTGATGTACGGGTGATAACCATGGTGTAATCACCTCTCGTGGTTGCTAGGGCAATAGTAAACCTCTTGAGCTGCACTCTTGAGGTTTACTGATGCCCTAGCAACCACTCGAGGCGCTTACACCATGGTTATCACCTGTACATCAGGCATTATCCTCTATGTAACCTATGTGTTGTTTGATTGTCTTACGTACTATATCTGTATGACCTGAAACCTTTGTAAATGAGTCCCTGACTCAAAGGTATTAATCCCAAATTGAAATAAATAAATGATATATATATGTTTATGCAATAGATGTGAATATAAATCCTATGTGATATATCTGAGCTACTATGAGGTAAATTCAAAATTTTACATTTATCCACATAGTAGACGCATCCCTCACAGATTTATACACATAGCAGATATGTACAATCACTCTGGAACTCATTTAGAATGTTCAGCCCAGTACCAGTACTAACTATATTCAAATGCAAATAGCTTTAAAACAAAAAGATAGCACAGTGCTATGAGCATGAAAGTTGTGCAGCACAAAATTATCTACAAAATGAGTGATATTTCATTTATTGATACTTTATAGATTTGTTTTATAATTAGCAAAAAAAGAGCAGAAAATGCAATTTTATGTTCACTTTTTTGACAAACATAAGGAAAAAAGATAAACAATCAATAGCAAATGTCCCTGCACTGACAGAAAGCCTCCTTAGTGCATAAATGAAATATACAATGGTGAGCTGTCAGATAAATGATTTATCTACACTCGTGCTGTTTTGACCTCATACATCTCACTCATGGCTTACGCCACTTGTGAGGTTACCCGAGGCCAAACAGCACTTGTGTAGATAAATCATTTATCTGAAAGCTCACCATTGTATATCCCTTATATATATAGATATATAGAGAATAATGGATGGGGAAGGGTTTGATATGAGAATTTAATGCACACCCGAGTTGTGGGATGCTACATAAACCCTGAGGGCGAAGCCCAAGAGGTTTATCAAAGCATCCCACAATGAAGGTGTGCATTAAATTCTCATATACAACACCCCTCCCCATCTTTTATTTTGTATAATAACAGACCAGCAATTTTTCTCCAGCAGTTTGTGAGACTGTTTGGCCCCGCCCACATACAGAATGTTGGCCAATGAGGCAGCAGCGCAGTTTGACTGGCATGGCTCATGAATGTCATAACAACCAGCCGGTTGTTATGGAAAATATCAACCTGGTCAGTACATTGAGAGAAATTGCTGACCAGTTATTATATATAGATATATATATATACAGGATATACAATGGTGAGCTGTCAGATAAATGATTTATCTACACAAGTGCTGTTTGATCTCGGGTAACCTCATGAGTGGCGAAGCTCACGAGTGAGATATCTGAGGTCAAATAGCACGAGTGTAGATAAATCATTTATCTAACAGCTCACCATTGTATATTTCATTTATGCAATAGGGATGCTTTCTGTCAGTGCAGGGACATTTACTTTTGGTTGTTTATCTTTTTTTGCATATGCTTGTCAAAAAAGAGAACAAAACATTGCATTTTCTGCTCTTTTTTGCTAATTATAAAAAATCTGTAAAGTATCTCTAAATGAAATACCACTCATTTTGTAGATAATTTTGTGCTACATAACTTTCATGCTCACAGCACTATGTAATCTTTTTTCATTTCAAAGTTATTTGCATTTTAATATAGTTAGTACTGATACTGAGGCTGAACATTCTAAATGAGTTCCGGAGTGATTGTAACAGATCTACTATGTAAATAAATCTGTGATGATGCGTCTACTATGTGTATAAATGTAAAATTTTGAATTTATCTCATAGTAGCTCAGATTTAACACATAGGCCCGGATATTCAAACTGCGCCATTCTGAGGCGCAAGCCCTTGCGCTGCTCAAAATAGTTGCGCAGGGGTGTGGCCGGGGCGATAGTCAAAGGAGTTGCGCTATTGAGCAACTCCTTTGAATATCACCCCCCCAGCCACAGCCACTGTGCATGGCGCAGTGGAACTTGCGCCACCGCAAGTTGTCAGAGTGGAGCATTCAACTTGTGGTGGCGCAAGTACCATTGCGCTCTATGCGCAAATTCCGATATTCAAATGGTGACATGCAAATGGGGCCATAATTCATACAAGAGCACAGGGGAGCCATTTGCATCTGATTATGGGCCCATTTGCATGCCATTATAGAGGTGCGCCGATCCCCAAGGATTTGCGCCTCACACCCTGCCAGGCAGCAGCCGCTGGGACCGACGCACCCTGCAGCCCGATCATGGGCAGAACGTGAAAACAACCCCCAAACATCTCCCAATGCCCGATCGCGGGCAGAACGTGAAACAACCCCCAAACATCTCTCACAATGCCCGATCTATGGGCAGAAATGGCACGACAACCCCTAGTGCCCGAACATGGGCAGAATGTATACTGACAACCCCGCCCAAACATCTCCCTAATGCCCGATCCAGGGCAGAGTGTATACTGACAACCTCCAGTGCCCATCGCTGGCAGAATGTATACGACAACTCCCCAAACATCTCCCAATGCCCGATCATGGGCAGAATGTGTAACAATTTTAGTGCCCGATCGTGGCAGAATAAAGACTCCCACGATTCTTCGAATTAGTGATCGTACTGTGATCACGGCAGATGTCCAGTGATTACTTGCTTCTCTGGTGTCTACCACCTCTCATTACGGCTATTTTTGCCGCCGCGGCGGGCACTTCCGCCTGCCGCCGCCGAGCCGACGTCGGTGTCTATTGGCGGAGTTAGTTACGGGCGCAGTCTATGTCGCGATACGACAGTCCAGATTTGTGACAATCTGAACTGTCACAGAGCGGCGGGCTGCATCACCATTGGCTCTAGCCTGTACCAATGGGCATGCAGCCCTACCGACAGTCAGTCGGCGGGCGCGGGCGGCAGGCGGTGTGATGCTGCCGCCCGCCGCCGCCGGGGAGGTGGTGGGGCTTCGGGTGGGTGGGGTGGGGACACTAGACACCAGGAGATGTTTGGGGTTGTCACTGGACATTCTGCCCCGATTAGCATTACGTCCACTGGATCACCAGGGAGATATTCGGGTTGGGGGGTTCTTTACATTCTGCCCGCGATCGGGCACTGGGGGTTGTTTCACATTCTGCCAGTGATCGGGCATTGGGAGATGTTTGGATGGGGTTGTTATTATACATTCTGCCCACGCGATCGGCATTGGGAGATGTTTGGGGGTTTATTATATATTCTGCCCGCGATCGGGCACTGGGGTTGTCAATATACATTCTGCCGCATGATCGGGCATTAGGAGATGTTTGGCTGGGGTTTTTTCACATTCTGCCCGCAATCGGCTGGTGGGGGGCACAGGATTGAGTTAGGCCAGCCACAGGTGGCAGCTGCTGTTGTGCCCTGCAATACAGCAGCTCACCTGTGGGTGGCCCTCAACTTGATCCTTTTTTTTTTGGCTCAAAGGTGTGCAGGCGCAGGTTGGGGGTTGCGCCTGCACAACTCTGCACAACCCGACTGAATATCGGGCTGTGCAGTTTATGCATGGTTCCTCCCCCTCCTGTTGAGCATGCATTCATTTGCATTGCGCTGTTGCTCAACCTGTTTTTAGTGGTGCAACTGCCTCCTGCTGAATATCGCAGAATGGCGCAATGTAGGACTTGAGCATGCACAACCCTATTGCGCATGGCGCAACCCTTTTGAATATCTGGGCCATAGGAGTTATGTCCACACCCATGAAAAAATTACTCACCTTCATAATTATGTTTCTTCTAATGGAGTCTTGTTGTATTCTGGCTATTGCAGTTAGCCCCAGCACTCAAACTGCCCCAGAGAGTAGAGGGTTAATTTCTATGCAGAGCATAGAACGTTGAGCTTGAGCTTGGTTCAATTTCAAACCTCTGTCTGCTGCACTTTGAAGTGCAACTGTCAGATTCGTATGAGCTAATACTAACTACTATGTGGAAATTGTCAAATTTTTACTAACCAAATGGCAACCAAATATTTTGGATCCCCAAAAGACTCAAGTCAAGAAATCCAAAATCAAACACTAGGTAGTGAACAACATAAGACTGATAAATTAATAATATAATCCACTCCCCCTCTATAAAAGGAGGGAGTACCCAAATGCACCCCTTGGGGGCAACACTGCACCTGCCAGCCCACTTTCCAAAAATAGGTTCTCAGACGGGAGGTAGGGAGGGAGGTCAGAATACAGCAAGACTCCATTAGAAGAAACATAATTACTAAAGTGAGTAATTTTTTCTTCAAACAACATGAAGTCTTGCTGTATTCTTACTATTGCAGACTACCAAGCAGTACCTTCATGGAGGAGGGAATCAAACCTACCTTGGGAATAGGCTCTGCAGTACTGCTGTACTAAACCAAGCATCACTCCTAGCCTGGATGTCCAGGGAGTAATGCTTGGTAAATGTATGGACTGTTTTCCAGCTGGCTGCTTTACATATCTCTAGCAAAAGAATATCCCTGGCCGCAGCCAGGGAAGCAGCTGCACCTCTAGTTGAATGAGCCCTCAGGCCTGAGCGAGGTATTTTACCTAGCTTCTCATAGCAGAATTGAATACAAGAGACAATCCACCTGGTAATAGTTCTCTTAGTGGTAGGTTTGCCCTTACCCACTTCCCCATAAGTGAGAAACAACTGAAGGGAGTCAAACCTGTGAGCCTTAGTATGCTCAATGTAGTAACTAAGGGCTCTTTTAACATCCAAACTGTGTAAACTTCTTTCTCCTGAAGAAGAATGATCAGTGAAGAACACAGGGAGAGACATAGATTAGTTCAGATGAAAATCTGAAACCACTTTAGGTAAAAACCTCCTATTAGTTCTAAGGACCACCTTTTCTCTATGGAATGAGCTCCACTGACAGAGCTTGAAATTCGCTGATACTCCTGGCAGAGGTAATAACTACCAGGAACACAGTTTTCCAAGTCAAGTACTTAAGCTCTGCTGAAGACAAAGGCTCAAAAGGGGTTTGCATAAGCTAAGCAATGCAAACCTTAAGATCCCAAGCAGGGGTAGGATCCCTAAAGGGGGGATTGGTATGAAGCAATCCCTTGAAAAATTTACAGAATACAGGGTGAGATGACAGTGAGAAAGGCTTTCCCGCTGACAGGAAAAGCCGAAACAGCTGACAAATGTACTTTGAGAGTAGCTGGTCTGAGGCCTAGGCCATTAAGATGAAGCATATAATCCAGAACTGTAGATAATTCAGCAGTGTCTGGGGATATATGCTTCTTGGAACATCAAATGCTGAATCTTTTCCTTTTGGAGTTGTAAGTTTTTCTGGTGGAAGGCTTTCAAGAGGCTTTGAGGGTATCCAGAACCCCTTGGGACAGATGCAAATCTGCATACTCTAACTCTTCAAGAGCCATGCCTTGAGATTGAGAGACCGAAGATTGGGGTACCAAATCCTCCCCTGAGAGGTTAACAGGTTGTAATTCCTGGGAAGAGACAGGGGAAGATGGACTGCTAGGGACAGCAACAGTGGGTACCAAGGCTGCCTGGCCCAGTCTGGAGCAATCAGAATCACCTTGCAAGGTTGTGCCCTTACCTTGACCAGAACCTTGAACAGTAGAGGAAAGGGAGGGAAGGCATACAGAAATTTCCCTTCCCAGTTCAAAATCAGAGCATCCAGAGGGATTGAGCCCAAGACAGGGGGTCTGCAACAAAACAGAGGAAGTTGGTGATTGTCTGGGGCTGCAAAGAGATCTATCTCTGGAGTGCCCCACCTTGAAAAAAACACTTTCAACACCAGAGGGTCCAGGGACCATTTGTGATGGCTCTGGGAGATCCTGCTCAATGCATCTGGTAGCACATTGTCCTTCCCTGGAAGGTGGACTGCTATCAGAGAGGTCTGCAGAGAATAATCTAGGGACCACAATTTCATGGCTTCTGTGCACAAGGCCATGGACTAAGTGCCTCCCTGCTTGTTGATGTACCACATGGTGGTGGTGTTGCCTGTCCTGACCTGAACCACCTTGATCTTCTTGGACATAAGTCTCCACCACTCATTCATACTAATGGGAACTGTGCCGGAGACACTAGGACCCATCGGGAGCAAACTTTTTTGTTAGAAGGTCGGCGCCTGAGACAGAACTGTGAGGAGCGGCACCACGAGACCCTGCTCGTGCAGTAAGGAGTATCTCTGCGTCAACCGTCCAATCACCTCAGTCCCTTTTTTCCCGCCGTCGAGTGCACTTCAGTGACAACGTCGCTCGACTGCCGGGCATCAAACTTCAAACTAGCAGCATAGTTTTCAGTGTTATTGTTTTGTAGTAATATCTCGAATAAATATCACTTAGTTTATTATTCTTATTTATCAAAGAGGTCTTAGCCTACATTGACGGAGTCGACCATGAGTGGGTCAGGTGATGGCAGGGAGACTTCATATGAAAACTGTTCAGTCAGCCAGGCTGTGTCCGGTCCACCGCCTTCTTCGGAAGGGGGTCTGACAATGGTCAGTCCAATGCCCGAGGGGATGGGCGGTCCCCTCGAAGGCATAAAAGTAAACGGTCGCATTCTCGGCACCATTCATCCTCGAGCTCTTCTTCACCCCACAGGTCAAAAAAGAGAAGGCATCACTCGAGGTCGCCCTCTGATATGTCTGCGCGTAGACGGTCAGTTATTGGAGCTAGTTGCTGGTCTCCTCTTTCAGAGTTGCCAGCTTCTGTTTCTGGTAGCCGACATCTTCGACATCGGAGCCCTACCCCGCCCTCTGGTAGGTCTTCAAATGAGCAGTTTCATCACTGGGCTGCTCTTATGGAGCAATGGGCTTGGAGGTTGGTCCAGCTGCCTGTCCCAGTCACTCAGGGGCCTTCGGGCTTCTTGGGAGATCAGATAGAGTGGTTGAGCCTCCCTAGTCACGCAGCACCGTCTTCGGTGCCGTTGACTCCGCACTTACGTATTTCCCCCCCTCGTATGGCTGCGGTGCAGGGGGCCACACCGATGCCTCTATCTCCTGCTCTTCTTCCTCCTCTCTCCTCAAATCCTGTTTTTTGGAGTCTTGGGGTGTTTTCAACACCCTCAGCGTCGATGGCATGCTCGGTGCCATCTTCAGCAGCGGTGCATCTGTCGGCGCCGTCCTCAGCACCATTGAGTTTCTTGGCATCGTGAGCATCATCAGTGCCGTCCTCGGCACTGTGCGCCTTGCCAGCGCTGTGCCCTTCATCGGCTCTGTATGTCTTCATGGTACCATCCGCCTCTCGCCATGCGCGCGGTTCGTGGCAAGTGCTCTTTTCTCGCACTGTGTGTTTCTGTGGCGCCTAAGGGTTGTTAGGGTGTTGTCCACCTTTTAGGACTCCTCCCTTTACACTTTTCCTTCTTCATTTCCCTCTGATTTTCACTCCTTTCCTGCCCATGCAGTCCCTCCTGGACTGTCAGGAGATGACATTGAGCCTGACCCAGACCTTAGGCTGGGTGACGAAGTGGAAGGAACAGGATCTATTCCTGCTGCAGAGCCTATGGTCAAGGACCTGTCTTTTAAGTCTCTGCTGAAAAACTTGATTTCCACTCATTCTCTCCAAACTACAGATATTGATCATGGGAAACTGTTAAGACTCCAATACCTCCATGTTCTGGAGATCCCTATGGATTTGACTCCTCCGATACAGCCCTCCTTTGATATGCTGTCTCAAATGGTATGGAATAATCCTGCTCTCATTCCTTTGGTGGCTAAGTCCATAGATAGGAAATACTCGGCCCCCAAGGATCGACCCATTTTGGCATCCCAAGCCTTTGCGGATCCTATTGTAGTCTTGGCAGAGAATGATAAGGTTGTCCTTCCCCAGACTACTACAGCTCATCCTATTAACAAAGAATTTTGTAAGACAGACACTTTAGGTAAGAGAGTCTTTGCTGCTTCCACCCTAGGTATGCGTATTGCCAACTACCAAGGCTATTTCTGTCAATATAAGTATATCCTTTGGCACTCACTCAAACAAATGGTTGAAGCTCTACTGGAATCAGACACAAATTCGGAGCTTCTTCAAACCATAATCAGGGGTATCGAATCCAACAACCAGCAGGTTAAAGCAGCTATGGATGCTTTCGATACTGCTTCCCAAGTGGCAGTGGTGGGCATTTGTACCCACCGTCATTCCTGGCTGCGCACTTCAGGTTTCACGAATGACGCACAGCAACAGGTAATGGCGTGGCCTTTTGATGTTGTGTATCTCTTCAGCCCTCAAGTAGAACAGGCTCTAGAGGCCACACAAAAGACTAGGTCAGCCATTAAATTGGCTCGACTTCCTTCTGTCCCCTCTCGAGGGGGTGTTAATAAATGCTAGTTTCATAACCATCACTCCTTTCGAGGCAAAGGCAGGGGAAGTTTTAATAAAAACCAAGCCCCCCAGCCTCAAAAGAAAATGCAACAGAAGGCGCAAGGACCCAAAGCGCCAAGTGCCGCCTTCTGAGTTGTTAGCCCAAGTCCCACCTCAGCTGCCCAAGATGGACTCTTTCTCAGCAGTGGGATGTCATCTGATGCACTTCTACAATCAATGGAAGTCCATAACCTCAGACAAATGGGTCCTCTGGATAACCCGCAAAGGGCATTTACTCAATCTTCTGGAGACCCTTCCGGATCGTCCCCCCAGACGGCAGTGCAGGCTGTCAGCTCTTCAGTCAGATCTTCTCACAACTGAGATACAGGGCCTTCTGAACAACAGGGCAGTGGAAGTAGTTCTGCTGGATCAACGGAACACAGGATTCTACTCCCATTACTTTCTGGTTCCAAAGAAAACCAGGGGCATGCGCCCCATTTTGGACCTCAGAAATCTGAACAAATTCCTTCCCAAGGAGAAATTCAAAATGATATCTCTAGGAACCCTGTTACCTTTGCTTCATCAACACGACTGGTTAGCCTCCCTAGATATGCAGGATGCTTACCAACACATTTCTATTCACCCAAAGCATCACAAATTCCTAAGGTTCATGGCTCTGGGACAGCATTATCAGTTCAGAGTCCTGCCCTTTGGGCTATCCTCGGCGCCACGAGTTTTTACAAAGTGTGGTGCAGTTCTCGCAGTGCATCTCAGAAAGATCGGAATACAGCTGTTCCCTTATCTGGACGGTTGACTTCTAGCAAGTCCTTCCAGGCAGGAAACTCTGGATACTGTAGCCACGGCTTCACGCTTTCTCATGTCCATGGGAGTTCTGCTAAACCTCAAAAAAATCACAGCTGCAGCCCTCCCAGAGGCTCCTTTTTATAGGAACTCTTCTGGACACCTCCTGTATGAAGGCTTTTCTTCCAGAGGACAGGAGGAGCGATATCCTTCAGATGGCCCATTACATTGGGGACAGCAGCTCAGTTTCAGCTCTCTCGATGCAATGGATGCTAGGTCTCATGGCATCCTCGGTGTTCACTGTACCCCTAGCACGCCTTCACATGAGAACTTCTCAATGGATGCTCAGTACTCAGTGATCCCCAACCACTCACCCTCAGTCCTTTCTCATCAAGGTGATGGAACCTCTAAAGAGATCACTCACCTGGTGGTCACAAGAGAACAATCTTCTAGAAGGGTATCCCTTTGCTCCTCTGGACCATCAGATTTCCATTACCACAGACGTATCCCTGATGGGTTGGGGAGCTCACTGTCAGACTCTCCACACTCAAGGTACATGAACTCAGGTCGAGTCCCATCTTCACATAAATGTCTTAGAGATGAGAGCCATCCTTTATGCGGTCCGGGTTTTGAAGGACATTCTCTGTCACAAGAACATTCTCCTTCAAACAGACAACGAAGCAGTGATGTATTACATCAACAAGCAGGGCGGTGCTCACTCTTACCCCTTATGCAGAGAAGCGATGAGAGTGTGGAAATTGTGCTTGCAACACAAGTCTCTAATTCAAGTGGTCTACCTGCCAGGAGTGTAGAATGAACTGGCAGATCACCTCAGCAGAACAGAGATCCTCACAAATGGTCTCTCGACTCAACCATAGTTCGGTCAATATTTGCAGAGTGGGGAACTCCAGACCTGGACCTTTTTGCATCCCCACTCAACACAAAACTGCCTCTTTTCTGTTCCAGAAATCCAGGGCCTGGCATTTTCTGTCAGGATGTGTTCAGGCTGCAGTGGACAAAATGCTTTCTATACGCCTTTCCGCCTCTTCCTCTAATTCAGAGGGTACTTCTCAAGCTCAAATCCCAAGGGGACAAAATGATCCTTATTGCTCCCTTCTGGCCTCGACAGATATGGTTTCCACTACTGAATAGTATGTCGGCAGCTCCGACGAAACCACTTCCCCTTCAGACTGAACCTTTTGACTCAGGGGCCTGTTGTCCATCCCAACCTGCAGTCGCTTCAGCTTCACGCTTGACTCTTGAAGAGATAGAAGTGAACAGGTTCAATGTCTCTCGCAGGGTTTCAGATATTCTTCTGGCTGCACGTAAGCCAGCCACTAGGATAACTTACACAGCCAAATGGAAGCATTTTTCGCTCTGGTGTGCAAACCTCTTTAAATCCTTTTTCCTGCTGACCAGATAAAGTTTTAGAGTACCTCTTAGACCTCTCAAATTCAGGTCTGCAATACTCTATAGTTAAGGTTCACCTTTGTGCCATTTCAGCTTATCATGAGCCAGTTCTTTCCTTGTCACTGGCTCAGTTACCTGTGGTTAAGATGTTTCTTAAGGGAATTCTCCATACCAGAACTCCTATAAGACGTCCAGTCACAGCCTGGGACATTAATTTTGTGCTAGACATGCTCACTCGAAAACCTTTCGAGCCTCTAGCTACCTGTGAGCTAAACTCTCTCACCTGGAAAATGGCCTTCCTGGTGGCCATTACCTCAGCCCGCAGGGTCTCTGAGATACATGCCTTGGTCACAGACCCTCCGTATACTGTGTTCCTTAAAGACAAAGTAGTCCTTAGAACCTATCCTAAGTTTCTCCCTAAGGTTGTTTAAGAATTCGATCTAAACCAACCTTTGGTCCTTCCTTCTTACTTTGCGAACTTCCAAAATGAGGGAGAACATTCTCTTCATTCCTTGGATGTCAAGAGAGATTTGCGTTTCTATCTAGATAGAACAAAAGATTTTCACAAAGCTCAGCAACTGTTTGTTTCCTTCAGTGAGACCCGGCTGGATCAGCCTGTCACTATCAGATGCATCTCAGCATGGCTGGTGGCATGCCTTTGCCACTGTTATTCCATGGTGCGGGATAAGTTGGAGGGCAGAGTATATGGTCACTCTACTAGAGCGGTCGCAGCATCTCTGGCGGAAATCCACAATGTGCCCATTGCAGATATTTGCAATGCAGCTACCTGGAGCTCAGTGTATACTTTTGTCAAACACTATGCCTTGGATGTCCATGCCAGACAACATCTTTCCTTTGGCAGAACCATCCTTAATGGACTCCCGTCCTAAAACTGTGAGCTCTTGGTCTCTCCTGCCGCCCTCTCGGGGGATTATTAGCTTGGTACTCTCCCATTAGTGTGAATGAGTGGTGGAGACTTATGTCCAGGAAGATATGGAAATTACGTACCTACCATAATTCTTAATCTTCTTGGACAAGTCTCTACTACTCATTCACATGTCCAACCTCCATCCCCCGAGCTTACCTCTGTTGTTGGTCTTCACTCCCTCAATCCTTAGGCTGTGAAGACTTCTTTGTTGATCCTTCTTATACGGGTCTTCCGGACTATCATATGTCCATTTTTTGGTTAGTCTATCGTTCTAAGTTAGTTACGCTGCATCTCCACGGAAAAAAAGGTACTGAGGTGGTTGGAAGGTCGACGCCGAGTTACTCATTACCGCATGAGCTGGAGCTTGCGGTGCCGCTCCTCGCGGCTCCATCTCAGTCGCCGACCTTCAAACAAAAAAGTTTGCTCCCGATGGGTCCTAGTGCCTACAGCGCAGTTCTCATTAGTGTGAATGAGTGGTGGAGACTCATCCAAGAAGATCAAGAATTACGGTAGGTATGTAATTTCCATTTCAAACAACATGAAGTCTTGCTATATTATGACATATGCAGTGAGTCCCTACCTTTGAACTGCTCCGGAGGTGAAAGAGTTAACTTTCCATGCCAGGCATGGAACTTTGAGCTCGAGCTCGGTTGAAAACTCTGTCTGTTGTTCTTCAAACTCAAACTGTTAGATTCTTTACTCCGCCTCACTGAACAGTCGCTCCGGAGATTTCTCCTTCTGCTCGGTTCATTTTGTCAAAGTATTAATTTTTCATTTTTTTAACCAAATTTAAACTGCAACCAGTCGGTTCAAGCTCTAGCTGTGGTATTTGTAAGTACTAGATAGGTTTTACATTTACTTTCTGTATGGAACTTGTAAATGGTTTATCGGTTCGGTTTGAACTGATCAGGTTGTTTTAAATACATTAATCTGTCTTTTAGAGTGCGGTTCCCAGTTCTTATCGGTTCTAAAAAAAATGGATTTCATTAGGTTTTTTTCCATGACCTGTGACACGGTTGGGAACCGATAAGAGGGTCTTGCTTGGCGGATTGCCATAAAGGGCAAGTTTTGGTTAGGCTGGCACTATGTCTGAGAAACCCAAAAGAAAAACCGGGCCCACTGGGTTTCAACACTGCAGTGTCTGTGGGGAAGTCTTTGCTAAGGCTGACCCCCACACCACCTGTGTTTATTGTCTGGGGTTTGACCACCTCAATGCAGACTGCCAGATTTGTAGCAGCTACCCTGGAAAAAAGAGTTGGTAGGCTCAGGGAAAGGGAGGCCAAAAAGACAGCTGAACCGGATGGCCAGCCCGGTTCTGTTGAAACCGAACCAGAAGAAGTGCCCTCTGACCAGGGCGAGACTTTCTCGGGCCAAAGGAGAGCCAACTCGGAGGAGTCAGTTCCAGCAAAAAGGACTAGAAAATCAGCTGGTGTGGAGCCAAAACTTCCCTCTCCAACTGCTGAAGAAATAGCCAAAGCGATTAAAATTGTCCAGTCACTTTCCCCAGTTCCAACCGAACCGGCACCATCAGGTAAGCGCACGGTTCAGTCGGTCCCACCGGTTCAAGAGTATGATTTAGAGGAATTTTATGAACCGGAGGAGGGGGAAGAGGAGTATGAGGAGAGTGAATGTGGATTTGAAAGTCTGGATGTGCCTATTGAACCGGACATCTCCCCAGACAGACCATCAGGAGTGTCTCCCCCTAGGCTTTCTGAGTCCCCTTCTCATTTTATGTTTTATAAAAAAGTGGCTAAAACCCTCCAGCTCCCTATGGAGGAAGCTGTGGATGATCAAGAGGAGCCTGACTATGTAGAAATAATGGATATCCCAGAGTCTAGGAGACTGTCTATTCCTTTGCATAAATCTTTTGGGAAACAGACAGTAAAAATTCTAAAAACATCTCACACTATACCTCCTGTGGATAAAAGAATGGACAAGAGGTAGACATTGTCAGGCTCTGATACGGAGTTCCTTACACAACAATGCAGCCATGTTGAGGTAGGGCAGGCTGCAGCCTGTGACAAGGTAAATATTCCCTTGGCCTCACACCCCCCTGACAAGGACTCCAGGAGGATTGATGCCATGGCAAAGAAACAGTACATGGCAGTATCCTTGGGACTCAGACAGGCAAATTATATGGCTTATGTTGCTAGATACCAGAAATCCAGATGGGACACTGTTATGGCTCTAGCAAAGCAGGTACCTGGCCAGCTTGCCAAGGAGCTGGAGCAGGTGGCTGCTGATGGTATTGAGGCATCTAAGGTGCAATTTCATGCTGCAGTGGACTCTAATGATGTGTCATCAAGAGTCATGGCTACATCTGTGGACCTTCGCAGAATGGCTTGGCTCAGATGTACTAGCCTGTCGCAGGATACCCAGACTCAGGCCATGGATTTTCCTGTTGTGGGTAACTCTCTGTTTGGGGAGCAGACAGAGAATTACATGAAGAAAATGGATGAGTATAGGACCACTTATAGGAGTGCATAGGCCAAGGAAAGGCAGGCCACTCCTCAAAGGCAGCCTTCCAGGGGCAGGGGCAGGCCTTTTCATAGGCCTTTTTGCCAAGCCCAGGCCTCCTCTTCAGGTTATGCCCAGAGGGGGTTCTTTAGAGGGAGAGGCAGATGGGGTACAAGCAGACCTGCTTTCACCCCTCAGCCTAAAGCCCCTGCCAAGCAGGCACCCTGATGGGGTGGCCAGGGTCGATTCTCCACTACCTGTAGGGGGAAGGCTGGCTTACTTTGTCCAGGCCTGGAAGTCTCTAACATCAGACAAGTGGGTCCTGGAAGTAGTAAGCCAGGGACTGGTTCTCAGCTTCAAAAAATTTCCAAAGATGAGAACCAGATCCTTTCCACCTCCAAATCCATCAGAGGCACTTGTCCTAGAGGCAGAAGTTTCTACCCTCCTGGCTCTCAGAGCTGTGGAAAGGGTTCCACCCCTACACCAGGGCAAAGGGTTGTACTCCAGGTACTTCCTTACCCCAAAAAAGACAGGAGAATGGAGGCCCATCCTGGATCTCAGATACCTAAACAAGCACCTTTTAAAACCAAAATTCAAAATGGTGACTCTGGGAATTATTTTACCCTCTCTAAGGCCAGGGGACTGGCTAGTGTCCCTGGACCTCAAGGATGCCTACTTCCATGTTCTCAACAGAAGCTCCCACCGAAAGTACCTCAGATTTGAACTGCCCTCAGGCCATTACCAGTTCAGAGCAATGCCCTTTGGCCTCACCTCTGCCCCAAGGGTATTCACAAAATGCCTGGCAGTAGCAGTTGCCCACTTAAGAAGGCAAAAAATTGCCATCTTTCCTTACCTGGACGACTGGCTCACAGTAGGCCAGTCTCCAGACCAAGTCAAATTACATCTTCAGGTAACTCAGCAACTGCTTACTTCTCTAGGTTTCCTTCTCAGTCTTCCAAAGTCAGTTCTAGAGCCTGTCCAACTTCTCACCTATATAGGTGCAGAACTGAACACAAAAGAAGCCAGAGCCTTCCTTCCTCTGGAAAGAGCAAGGACCCTGGTCTCTCTGGCCTCCTCTTTCACCCTGCAGGTCTCTCGACCAGTAAGGCACTTTCTACAGCTCCTGGGGCACATGGCTGCTTCTATAGCAGTAGTGCAGGGAGCAAGATTTCAGATGAGGGACATCCAGTTCCATTTGAGAGCCTTTTGGTCTCAAAGGAGAGACCCTCTAACCAAATTTATCCCAGTGACTCCAACCCTGATCCAAGCCCTTCAGTGGTGGCAGGACCAGAGCAATCTGAGACAGGGGGTCCCCTTCACCCCTCAGTCTCACTCCTTAATCCTTACTACAGATGCATCCCTTTTGGGGTGGGGAGCTCACATGGGCGACCTCACTACCCAGGGATTGTGGTCCCCTCAGGAATCTCTGCTCCACATCAATCTGTTGGAACTCAGAGCAGTTTTTCTAGCACTTCAAGCTTTTTCCAAATCTGTTCAGAACAAAGTTATTCAGGTCAGAACAGACAATACCACCACAATGTGGTACATCAACAAGCAAGGGGGCACTCGGTCTACAGCCTTGTGCACTGAAGCAATGAAGTTGTGGTCTCTGGCTTACTCACTAAACACATCCCTTATGGCAGTTCACCTCCCAGGCAAGGACAATGTCCTGGAAGATGCTCTCAGCAGGATTTCCCAGGGCCATCACGAATGGTCACTGGATCCCCTAGTACTGGGGGTAGTATTTTCCAGATGGGGCACCCCGCAGATAGATCTTTTTGCAGCCCCAGACAATCACCAACTTCCCCTTTTTTACTGCAGGCCCCCAGTGTTGGGCTCAGTCCCTCTGGATGCCTTCCTTCTCAGTTGGGAAGGGAAGTTTCTCTATGCCTTCCCCCCTTCCCTCTTTTGTTCAAGATACTAGTCAAAATCTGATCTCAACCCTGCAAGATGATCCTGATTGCTTCAGATTGGACCAGACAGCCCTGGTACCCACTTCTTATGTCCTTAACAGTCCACCTTCCCCTGTGTCTTCCCAGGAATCATAACCTGTTAACCTGTGCTCAGGGGAGAGTTTGGTATCCGAACCTCAAATCTCTCAATCTCAAGGCCTGGTTCTTGAAGAGTTAGAGTTTGCTGACCTACACCTTTCCCAAGGTGTATTGGATATCCTGAAGGCTTCTAGGAAGCCTTCCACCACAGTCCTAGATTATATGGTCCATTTAAATACTTTGGGGCTGAGACCAGCTACCCTAAAAGTGCACCTGGCAGCCGTGTCTGCTTTCTTATCAGCAGGTAAACCCTCTTCTCTTTCAGCTCATCCTGTATTCTCCAAGTTTTTCAAGGGGTTGCTTCACACCAACCCTCCATTCAGGGACCCTGCCCCTGCCTGGGATCTTAATATTTGCATTGCACAGCTTATGCAACCCCTTCTGAGCCCTTGTCTTCAGCAGAGCTTAAGTACTTGACTTGGAAAACTGTGTTCTTGTAGCCATCACTTCTGCCAGACGCATAAGTGAATTATAAGCATTGTCAGTGGAGCCTGATTTTATCTCCTTTCATAGAGATAAGGTGGTCCTCAGGACTAACAGAAAGTTCTTGCTTAAGGTGGTTTCAGATTTCCACCTTAATCAATCTATGTCTCTCCCTGTGTACTTCACTGACCATTCCTCCTCTGGCGAGAGGAGACTGCACAGTTTAGATGTCAAAAGAGCCCTTAGTTACTACATAGAATGTACCTAGGGTCACAGGTTTGACTCCCTCCAACTGTTCCTCACTTATGGTGAGGTTGGTAAAGGAAAACCTGCCACTAAAAGATCCATTGCCAGGTGGACTGTCTCTTGTATACAATTTTGCTATGAAAAAACTGGGTAAGGTTCCTCCCTCAAGCCTGAGGGCTCACTCTACCAGAGGTACAGCTGCGTCTCTGGCTGCTGCCAGGGACATCCCTATCCTAGAGATATGTCAAGCAGCTACCTGGAAAACAGTTCACACTTTTACCAAGCATTACTCCCTGGACATGCAGGCTAGGAGTGATGCTCGGTTGGGCACAGCTGTGCTTCAGAGCCTATTTCCTAAGTAGGTTCTGTCCCTCCTCCATGGAGGTACTGCTGTGTAGTCTGCATAGTACATAATAATATAGCAAGACTTCATGTTGTTTGAAGAAAAATTACTCACCTTAGTAATGCTGTTTCTTCTAATGGAGTCTTGCTATATTATGACCTCCCCTGCCTGCCCCTCTCAGAACCTCTGCTTTTGGGATGTGGGTGGGCAGTGCAGTGTTGGCACTTAGTAGATGCCCACTTGTTTCTTCACCCCTCCTTTTTGGGGTGACTGGGTGTTGTGTTTTTCATTTTTGGGTCTCCTGACTTGAGTCTTTGTTTTGGGACCAAAAAATGTGTTCATATATTTAGTAGCCAGTTGACTAGTGTAGGTTTACAGCTTCCACACAGAACCTTAGTGAGTTTTGCTTGTAAAGATATGTCAGTTTGAGTTTGAAGAACAACAGACAGAGTTTTCAACCGAATTCAAGCTCAAAGTTCCATGCCTGGCATGTAAAGTTAACTCCTTCACCTCCGGAGCAGTTCAAAGGTTGGGACTCACTGCATATGTCATAATATAGCAAGACTCCATTAGAAGAAACAACATTACTAAGGTGAGTAATTTTTTCTTCTGCACTGACTGAGAAAGCTTGCAGGGCCAGAAAGACCACCCTGAGTTCCAAGAGATTGATATGAAGAAGGGATTCCTGAAGGAACCACAGTCCCTGGGCTGTGAGAGCCCCCAGATGGGCTCTCCACCCCAACAGAGAAGCATCCATGGTTAGGACCACACAGTGAGACTGAGTGATGAATGGGACTCCTTGCCTGAGGTTGCCCTGATTCTACCACCATTGGAGAGCCTGGATCAGGGCCTGGGTCACTGGAACTAGTTTGGTTAGAGAATCTTTCTTCTGAGACCAAAAGGCCCTCAGGTGAAACTGAATGTCCCTCATCTGAAATGTGGCCCCTTGGACCACTGCTGTAGAAGCTGCCATGTGGCCCAGAAGCTGAAGGAAGTGCCTTACTGGCTGAGAGACCAGAAGGTGGAATGAAGAGGCCAGCTCTACAATAGGCCTTGCCCTTTCCAGGGGAAGAAAAGCTCTTGCTTTGACTGTATCCAACTCTGCCCCTATGTAGATGAGGAGCTGTACAGGCTTGAGAACTGACTTGGGAAGATTGAGAAGGAATCCTAGGGAAGTGAGCACTTGCTGAGTCACTTGAAGGTCTGACTTGACTTGGTCTGGGGACTGACCCACAATGAGCCAGTCGTCCAGGTATGGAAATATGGAAATATTTTTCCTTCTTAAAAAGGCCACTACTACTGCTATACATTTTGTGAATACCCTTGGAGCGGATGTCATGCCGAAGAGCATAGCTTTGAACTGATAATGGCCTGAAGGCGATTCGAACCTGAGGTACTTTCTGTGACAGCACCTGGTGGGAATGTGAAAGTAGGCATCTTTTAAGTTCAGGGAGGCTAGACAGTCCCCCGGCCTTAGAGAGGGAAGGAGTCACCATTTTGAATTTTGGTTTTAAAAGATGTTTGTTCAGGTATCTTAAGTCTAGGATTGGTCGCCACTTCCTTGTCTTTTTTGGGGTAAGGAAGTACCTGGAGTACAGACCTTTGCCCCAGTGCAATGTAGGAACTCTCTCTACAGACTTTACAGCCCGTAGAGATGACAGCTTTGCCTCTAGGGTAATGGTTTCGGACATGCTTGCAGGTGGAAAAGATCTGGCCCTTAGCTTTGGAAATTTCTTGAAGCTGAGAACCAGCTCCTGGCTTACCACCTCCAGGATTCACTTGCCTGAGGTAACAGACATCCAGTCCTGGATGAAGTAAGCCAGCCTGCCTCCTACAGGAATGGGGAAGTCGACCCAGGCTGACACATCAGGGTGTCTGCTTGGCAGGAGCCTTAGGTTGAGGGAAGGATGCAGCCCTGCTCATCCCCCTTCTGCCTCTCCCTCTGAAGAACCCCCTCTGAGGAAAGGGAGAAGAGGCCTGTCCTTGGTAGAAAGGCCTATGAAAAGGCCTGCCCCTGCTCCTAGCCTGCTGCCTTTGAAGAGCTGCCTGTCTGCCTTTCCTTGGCCTGTGCACTCCTATAGGTGGTCCAATACCCATCCATCTTTTTCATATAATTCTCTGTCTGCTCCCCAAACAGAGAATTACCCACCACAGGGAAATCCATGGCCTTAGCCTGGGTGTCCTGTGAGAGACTAGCATTTCTTCGAAGAGCCACAGATGGAGCCATGACTCTAGATAACACATCATTGGAGTCCACAGCAGCATGGAACTGTACCTTAGATGCCTCAATCCCATCAGCAGACACCCCCTCCAGCTCCGAGGCTAGCTGGGGGGAGGCCTGCTTAGCCAGTGCCAGTACAGTGTCTCACCTGGATTTCTGGTACCTGGCTGCATAGGCCATATAATTGGCCTGCCTTAGTCCCAAGGCGGATGCCATGTACTGTTTCTTTGCCATGGCATCCAGCTTCCTAGAGTCTTTATCTGGGGTGTGTGAAGCCAAGGGTATATTAGCCTTATCACAGGCTGCAGCCTGCACAACCCCAACATGGTTGTATTGTTGATACAAGTACTCTGTACCTGAACCTGATAAGGTGTACCTTTTGTTCATCCTTCTGTCGACAGGAGGTACAGAATTTGGAGTTTTTAAAATCTTTTGTGTCTGTTTCCCAAAAGACTTATGAAGGGGAATAGACAGTATCGCGGACTCTAGGATGTCCATCATCTCCACATAATCAGGTTCCTCTTGTTCCTCTACAGCTTCTTCCACAGGGAGCTGGAGGGTTTCTGCCACTTTCTTGTAAAACATGTAGTGGGAAGGGGACTCAGAAAGCCTAGGAGGGGAAACACCAGAAGGCCTGTCTGGGGAGATATCCGGTTCAATGGGCTCAACCAGACCTCCCACACCATCGTCATCATCATCATCATCATCATAATCTTCATCCCCCTCCAAATCCGGTTCATGCAAATCTTCAGGGGCATAATCTTGAACCAGAGGAACTGACCAAACCTAACGCCTGCCAGAAGGTGCCGGATCAGATGGAACCGGACGAAGCAATTCTACAATCTTTATCGCATTGGCAATCTCTTCGTCGGTCAGAAAATGGGGCTCTGTATCTGAACCAGCCAATTTTTCTTTTCCTTTTCTTTTTGTAGGAATCAATCCCTCAGGATCAGCTCTCCTCTAGCCCGAAGAAGTATCGCCCTGGTCAGAGGGCACTCCCTCAGGTTCGGTCAGAACCGAACCGGGCTGGCCATCTGGGTCAGCGGATTTCACGGCCTCCTTATCCCTGAGCCTACCTAATCTTTTTTCCAGGGAAAACTTAGGGAAATTTTTACAGATTTGGCAGTCTGAATCGAGGTGGTCAAACCCCAGACAATAAACACAGGTGGTGTGGGGATCAGCCTTAGCAAAGACCCCCCCACACACACTGCAGTGTTGAAACCCAGTGGGCCCGGTTTTTCTTTTGGGTTTCTCGGACGTAGCCATCCTAACCACGGTTTACCCTTTTTATGGCAAACAACCAGGCAAGACACCCTTATCGGTTTCTAACCATGTCATGGGTACTGGAAAAAAACACAAGAAAATGCAGTTTTTTTAAAACTGATAAGGACCAGTAACCACACTCTTAAGTTTAAAAACAAAGACAGAATATATAAATCACTATATGGCCAGTTCAACTGAACCGGTCAAAAAATCAATTTTTACAATGTCCACAAGTCTGCCATGTCTAGTTCACTACCTAGTACTTACTGTACCACAGACAGAGATGTGAACCAAAACTTGCGAAAAATAATCGGTAAACTCGAGGACTTTAACCAACTTTCGAACCATGAGCAAAAGAGAAATCTCCAGAGCAGCCATTCAGTTAGGTGGAGTAAAGAATCTGACAGTTGCACTTCAAAGTGCAGCAGACAGAGGTGTAAACTGAGCTCTAGCTCAACGTTCTATGCTCTGCATAGAAATTAACCCTCTACTCTCCAGGGCAGTTTGAGTGCTGGGGCTAACTGCAATAGTCAGAATACAGCACGACTTCATGTTGTTTGAATGCATAAATATAGATATAGATATACTAGGGATATACAATGGAGATCTGTCAGATAAATAATTTATCTACACAAGTGCTGTTTGACCTCGGGTAACCTCACAAGTGGCATATGCCACGAGTGAGGTGTCCAAGGTGAAACAGCACAAGTGTAGATAAATCATTTATCTGACAGCTCACCATTGTATATTTCATTTATGCAATATGAATGCTTTCTGTTAGTGCAGGGACATTTGCTTTTGATTGCTTATCTTTTTTTGCATATGTTTGTCAAAAAAATGAACAAAAAATTGCATTTTCTGCTCTTTTTTGCTAATTATAAAAAAATCTGTAAGGTGTCCATACATGAAACACCACTCATTTTGTTGATAATTTTGTGCTGCACAACTTTCATGCTCACAGTACCATGCTATCTTTTTTCATTTTAAAGTTATTCGTATTTGAATATGGGTAGTACTGCTACTGAGGCCAAACATTCTAAATGAGTTCCGGAGTGATTGTGACATATCTACTATATCGATAAACTTTATTTATTCAACGGCTGTTAAGATAAACAAATTTATTCAATTAGTTTTTAACCCACTCATTGCATAAAGAGATATATCTATATCTACAGATTATATAGCTGCACAGTAGTGCAGCTATAGTTAGGGTTGCCTGGCCACTTCTATGTTAAACCCCAAATTTTGCACTTTAATAACTTTACCACTGTATGACGGATTTACCTGAAATTGTGCATGCCTGCTAGGACACCATAGATCTCTGAATATGATAAGTTGCATTATGATCGGATGAGGGGTTGTAAAGCTGCAGAGCACCAGAAATGCACAGAAATGGGGTTTTTGTGCGTTTCTTCACTCGTGGCTATAGCCCACATGATTTGTCCGACTGGTCTGACATCTTCAGGGAAGATGCAGTCTTGGTTACTGATGTGCCTTTTTTAATATTTGGTGAAAAACTATTAATCTGTTCAAAAGTTATTAGAATTTAAAATGTTCCCATTGTAGTCAATGGTGGAAAAACATATTACATTTTACTTTTGCAAATGGCCCTTTTACTTTCATGCTACAGCCTTCTTGTTTCAGTTAGTGGTGAATAAAAACATCTATAATTCAAGATCTACTGCCCCTAGGTAAACACTGACAGTTGTGTTTAACTAAATGGGGCCTAAGGAACGCAGTGGTGCCATTCTTTTTTTTCTAGGTCCAGTAGAAATATATTTTTTTTATTTTTAATAGGGTCCCACGAAGTGTTGCAAATCTCAACAGTACATTTGGGACACTGTCGCAAATCACAACACTGTCGCATCTATACTGTCGGAATTTGTGACACTACTGCACCAAAAAATACCATTTCTTTGCCATACCACTGCACCTAAATGGTTAGGGCTTTTTGGCTGAAATCTGCAGGGTGGCAAGCCCTGGCCCCACAGATGTGCTCGTTGGTGGTTTGGTAAAGAAATGTAAAGTGGTTACAAAGTTACAGTGCTCTGAAGTTGAGAATTTTCCCTTAGGATATCATTGTGGTGCCCATGGCACCTTTTGGTACCCGTATCTCAAAAACTATTCAAGATACAGATTTTTCGCTACCCACGGCTTAGTCCACCTTTAGGACTAAGCATGCATAGAGGTTTGGAAGTCATGATTATAACTGCACTGGGATTTTTTTCATACTTGTTACGGTTACTGAGATGTTACCAAATACATGTTATGAGGGTTCCTGTTGAGTACTATGGGGCTGCTGTATGACTCTGTACTTATGTGTAAGTGGGAATGCAAGGCCCAGAGGGCTCTGCACTCCCACATATGCATACCATTATGCAAAAACTGGACAATGTGAAGGAAGCATGGGGCCTGGAGGGCCCGCACTCCCACTAACACATACCAGTTACCAGTTACATTACATTTTCTCAAAAAGAAGGGAAATTCATTACAAAAGCTTCATTAATGCATCAGTTAGGGGTGATAGCATAGTGACAAAAACATTGAAATGTGATGTCAGGGTTTCTCCACCACCACCTCACTCCCCTCATCCTCCACACACCAACAGACATCGGGGTGTGCCATGGGGTCATCAAGTCTAACTCTCACCCCATTCTCCTATAGTGTAGCACATAGGTGGATTGGGGGGCTAAGGGTGCTATAGCTCCCCCATCATGGAGCTCCTCTATTAGTAACACACTGCTGCATTATTACTCAGTATGCACTAATGCCTCCATGAAAGCTGCCTGAGCCCCACAGGTCTCATCTGTCCTCCAGCAGAGCTGGCCTTAGCTAGGTGCAAACTGTGCCCCTGCACCTTGAGGGCCCTTGCTTTTTTCTTGAGGAAAAAATAATTTAAAACATTTAAAAATGCTTAAATGTTGTTAGAGATGAGAATGTTTACCAACAAATGAAAGTGGAAGACAACTGGCTCTGTTACTGTTACAGAAGATGGGGGCAGCTTTGCTGCAGCGGAAAAGATTAGGTTAAGTAAGTGCTAATGGTGTTAATGTCTATACTTTACACCTCTCAGATTGATTACTTTCACAAACAAAGGGCTATTGACAAAAGAAGTTGTTTGTAACCTGGACATGTAGGTGAAACAATGAATGATATGACAAAATATGTTTCAAAAGTATGTGAGCACTCAAAATGGCTCAAAAACCTGACCAGCACAGAGCAAAACCAGATTTCCTGATAGTGACCCTGAAAACCTGAACACCAGGTAAAAAAAACTGATAGGTGGCAAACCTTACTGGTGTCCCATGATAATCCTCTTCTGTTCTCTCTCACTCACACCTCCAGAAAAGTTACGTTGTTTAACTTGTTTGCAAATCAGAGTATCTGAGGTGTGAGTGTCCAGTGATGATGTCCCTGTCCTTACAGAAATGAAACCGGTAGTGGTATCGTACTTACTTAAGTTCTTGCTCCAGGCTCAGTCAGATTCATTTCCAATATTGAAGTCAAATAATTCAGTGCAGTCAATGGCACTAATTAAAAGATGCTGGTTAAACTAGTAGAGCTGGTACTGCTTTAGTATTTCAGGACAGGAGGGTTAGTTATGTGTAAATGTTGGATGTGGGGGACCCACAGGGAATGGAGTGGTGGGGCCCGGCAGGGGGCTGCACAGGGGCCCAGAATGGTTAAGGCCAGCCCTATCCTCCAGTGTCCTGGTAGTGCAGTAAACAACCACCCCCACCTGCATTACATAGTTGATCCCCCCCAAAAAGCCAATCTCCAGCATGAATTTCTAACTAACGTTCATCCTGCACCATGTGGTCCAGTCCCAACACTGGGGCAGCAGCTGGTCTTGCCTTGGTGAGCCTGAGCATTCATTCTCTACTTTTTCAGGCTTGGTGCAGCTCCTTTGTTCATGCGCAGGGGGGTTCATGCACGGGGGGGGGGTACAGCTGCAGCAAAGCAGAGTGGACCTTAACAATACAGATCTCAACCAGGTTGCCTGGTGCTCACTACTCTTAATTTGCTGTTTCGTCCAGTAGTGGATGTGGCTAGCAAGTGGCACCTTCTTTAAATGTCTGGGCTGCTGAAACAAAAGTGAGCTGTAATTCATTAACTCAAAGATTAATGTTGGAGCAAGAGAGGAGCGAGTGCACTACTGAGGAGAAGACACAGAGAGAGAGAGAGAGAGAGAGAGAGAGAGAGAGTGTGGAGCCCACAAGTGAAAAGGTGAAGAGCAAAGCCCGAGGTTACAAGTGGCAGCAGTCCAGTAATGTTGGGTCAGTGTGGCCTTGGTAAATCAGCACAAGGAGTTGCAGTGAGGTTCAGGTCATCTTCTGGTAGCTGAAGCCAGCTGTAGCTGAGAGCTCTACTTATTAGGAGTCATGGGGTCAGTGTGTGCTGTCTAGAGAGAAAGAGTTTGGTGGCCAGGTGACTGGAGTCAGCACTCAAGTAGAGGCACATAGACTTCAGCCTGTTGAAAATTGATTAAGACTTCATTTAATCAGGTACGTCTTGCTTTAAAAAAAGACTTTCATAGTCGCAAACTATGGTACGTGGGGGCAGCTGCTGGGATGGGACAGGACATTAGTGTTCCATCAAACTGGGTGTGTAATAAATGTAGTACTAGTGTAATTAATTTCTAGTATGGGGAGCTTAAATTCATGACATTAAAATTGTTTAAGGTCACTGGTAATTTTGTCCAACATGGCAAATTGATTTTGGTGTTGATTTGCAGAAGAGGAAGTTGGAGAGTAGTGCCCTCCTGTAGGAATGATACAAAACTAATGCTGGGGGAGGTCTGGTCTCAGCAACAGCATGAACCAGGAGAGGCAGAAACCGGTACATTAGACCTTTGAACTGAGGTAAAAACCTCAGCATGTACTGTATATCTAATATGTGTCGTCTTTTCAGTTGTGGTTGTACAGTGTGAATGAGCACAGAGGGAATTAATAGACATGGGGATTTTGAAGGTGTTCTGCTGTATATTATGGCATGTGCAGGAGTTTCTGCATGCTTGGAGAGCAAAATTGGCAACAGAAGTCATAAGACCTTGTTTGGCTCATTGACACAGGCAGTTATAAAACTCGAAAAAAAGTGATAGAAATCAAATATTTAGTTTATGTAGTTCTATGTGTTGAATGGGGGTTGGGTGCAAGTTGTGATGTACCCAAGCAACTGCTGTTGCTAATAAAAACAAGCATTTGTCAATGCCAAATGTTTGCTTGCTGGCATTGGCAGTGGTAGTTTAGAAGTTACAGAGCTGCGTAATAGGAATGACAGTGAAGTACTGAACTGAAGCCAACCCCACCGCCACCCTGCAGAGAGTGACAAGCATTGGGGTGTGCCTTTGGGTTATCAGGCATAACGGCCACACCATTTCACCACACCCCACCCTGCAGACACTGGCAAGTGTCATAGTGTTCCTTGGGGTCTTTGGTCCTTATGCGCACCCCATTCCATTAGGAAATATAGTGGTATGGGTGCGATATAGGAGAATGGGGTGAACTTTGGGGCCTAAGAGTCCAAGGCATACCTCAATGCTTCTCACTGGCTGCAGGGTGTGGAATGGTATGAGCATTACAGGCAAGAATCCCAAGTCACACCCCTGATGCCTGTCATTCTCTACAGGGTTGGGCGTTATGGTTGGAAACCCTAATACCTCAGGCATTCGTTGGTATTTTCACTCCAAATGTTCAACATGTTTTTTGTGACCCCACCTCATGAACAGGGAGAATATCAGTTTCTTAGCCGAAAGCTGCTTATGCACAGCGACTACGGCATTTAGCACCACAGGTGCAAAAACATTCCGAACAGGATGTAAAAAATGACAGCTGTACTGTTCATGGGGAGGTGTAAAAAATGGCAATGTTGTAAATCTGCAGTAAAAATATTTAAAAAAATGGTAAAGTCATGAGCATACATAGAAACTGTGCAACGCACACTCGTAATATAATTAGGTTGGAGATTTTTTTTTACCACAGATTGTCAACTCAGGCATTTTGGTGCCTCCGATCATGAACTGTGTCACTGTGATTTTTTTTATCTGTCCCGAACAATAATTTCCCACAATGACCACGCATCTCTGCGCTGAAAGTGTGAAAACACACTTCAGCCATGTTGTGAAAAATGACAGCTGTACTGTTCATAAGGAAGTGTGGAAAAATGCCACTGGTGAAAATCTGGACTTAAAATATTACAAAGTCATGAACTTACGAGGGTGCGTGGAAACTGCGCAATGCTCACTTGTAACACAGTCATTTTATGGACTTTTGTCACCAAATTTTCAACACAGCCATTTTAAGACTTCTGCTCATGAAAAGTGTAACTGTGATTTTCTTAATCTGTCCCAAACATTGCTTTCACACACCAACAGCACCATTGTGCGCTACATGTGCGAAAACACATTTTGGGCAGCATATGAAAAATGGCAGCTGTACTGTTCATAAGGAAGTGTAATAAAATGGCAATGTTGAAAATCTGGAGTGAAAATAATAAATTTGCAAACTTATGAGCATGCATAGGAACTGCACAACGCATGCTCATAAAACAGTCATTTTTAGGCATGTTTTCACCAAATTTTCAACATAGCCATTTTAAGACCTCTGCTCATGAACAGTGTCACTGTGATTTTCTTATTCAAACAACATGAAGTCTTGCTATATTATGACATATGCAGTTTGTCCCAGCCTTAGAACTGCGACAAACTGCATATGTCATAATATAGCAAGACTCCATTAGAAGAAACAACATTACTAAGGTGAGTAATTTTTTCATGTGTCCCATACATTGATTTCGCACATCGACTGTGCCATTGTGCGCTACATGGGCAGAAACACATTTTGGGCAAGATGTGAAAAATGACAGCTGTACTGCTCATAAGGAGGTGTGGTAAAATGGCAATGTTGAAAATCTGGAGTGTAAATATTGAAAATTCACGAACTTACGAGCGTACATAGGAACTGCACAACGCACGCTCGTAAAACAGTCATTTTTGGAATTTTTTCACCAAATTTTCAACATAGCCATTTTAAGACCTCTGCTCATTAACAGTGTCACTGTGATTTTCTTAATTTGTCCCGTACATTGATTTAGCACGCCGACTGCGCCATTGTGCGCTACATGGGCGGAAACACGTTTTGGGTGAGATGTGAAAAATGACAGCTGTACTACTTATAAGAAGGTGTGGTAAAATGTCAATGTTGAAAATCTGGAGTGAAAATATTGAAAATTTGCGAACTTACGAGCGAGCATAGGAACTGCACAACGACATCAGAAATAAATGCTTTTTGAAATTTTCTACCAAATTTTCAAAATAGGCTTTTTAAGAGCCCACCTTATGATCACTGGCAGTGCCATTTCATTAATCAGTCCCGAAAGGTGATTTCACACAGTGACTGCAAAATCATCCTTCAGGCCCCAATAACGCCATGACAGTGACATAATTCATGAGAAGGGGTCGCAAAAACCCCATGTTGAAAATTTGGTGCAAAAATTCCAAAAAAATGCCTGAGATATGCAACAAAGTTGAAAACCCCCTATCTAGCCCATTATACAGCTTACGGCATTTCCTCAGTTCATTCGGCTTTGAAGAGTGCAGATGTGTTCAGTCCACGAAGATCGTTATGCCGAGGTCCAGAGTAGTATGGGGTGAAGTGTGGGCAGGCAGGGTGTGCAGTGGGTGGGTGCGGGTTGTGAGGAGGGGCCAGGGAGACTACGTGGGGACCGTTTTTTTTACAGGTGTTCTTTTGTTTCCAATGGCGGCAAGAGACATTTGCCACGCTGGGGTGGGCTCCCAGCATAGCACAAGGACAGTTGGGGGCATTCAGCTGATGGGGATTGGGCACCCTGTCACCCAAAGCATCAATTGCCACACTGGGGTGGGATCCGTGTGGCACCCAGTACTCGGGGTGAGGACAGTGGAGCCGGCGAGAGTTGGGCACCCCGGCTATATCATGAGTTGCCATGCTGGGGTGGGCACCCAGCATGGCATTTAGAAAACTTTGGGGGTAGGGAAGTGCAGCACAGCCGGCGGGAATTGGCACCCGCTAGCTATACAGTGTGTGCGGCGTGCAGAGGGGGGCGCGCATACGCCTGCAAGGATGTGGGGAGCTGTGCATGAGCAAGCAATATCTTATCGCTGCTCACTGAAGCGTAGCTCCCCCTTTGAACTGTATGCCACTGCATTTTGGAGCTTGTCATAGACAGCTCCATCATGCATTGGCTTACAAGGGCCACACCTGCCAACACACTGATTGAACTGGAAGAGCGGGTGACACACCTCCGAAATCTCGGATGATGGCACTATGTTTCTTACACATGCGTGCAAGCAAACATAACAAACATAATAAATGTATCTTAATTTTTGAAGACCGTTTTTTTTTTGTGTGTGTGTATATGTGACATATGAATGAGGGATCCACTCACTGTAGATCAAGGGAGGATGTGAAATGGTGCAGGTACATGGGGGGTGAACAAAGTGGTAGACAGTAAGCCCTACCAGAGCTTCAGGCTGATGTAGCACAGCGATACATAGGGGGGGTGAACAAAGTGGTAGACAGTAAGCCCTACCAGAGCTTCAGGCTGATGTAGCACAGCTGGACTAAGGCAAGAAAGGATGTGAAATGGTACAGGTACATGGGGGGTGAACAAAGTGGTAGACAGTAAGCTCTACCTGAGCTTCAGGCTGATGTTGCACAGCTGGACTAAGGCAGAAGCACCCACGGCATGTTCTTATAGTTCCCATGTATATGTCCATTTATGTTCTTACAGTGTTGATTGCCTAACTTAGCCAAGATGTAAAACAGATACTAAAATGTCAGGTTTATTTCAGGTGACCAGGATTGTAGTGGGGAGAGGGGGCAAGTGAAACAATGTCCTGAGAATGTGCTTAAACTTATTAACCGTTACTGTGCCAAGGAGTGATACACCAGTCCAGAATCCCTATACGTTTAAATTATGTTTGCAGCCTAAAGGTGCTTAGGTGGATTGGCATTTACATTACTCAGCGGCAAATCTTTTTCATATTTTTTGTGATCCTCGGTTAAGATATAACCACTAACTGATGAGACACTTGGGGGCATGAAACTGTGCTACCAGCAAAGTTGCATTTGCAAAGCCCTGAATATTTATCTGTTGATAATGAAATGAAAACTGTCAGCTGATAACATTCAGCCACTGTCCATTTCACAGAATAGACATCTCACTGATAGATCTGGAGCAAAGGGACATGCACTTGCCAATAACACCACAACTCCAGACACGGAAGAAAGAAGTTCATGCACTTTCATCGCTGTTAACTTTTTCAGCATTTTAAAACAGTTACTTAGCATCTGCACTAAGATGTTACATGTTGCTGAACTGAATTGTGACACCAGAATCCCTGCGATCAATATTTGTCAGCAAAAGTGAATTGAAAAAATCAATAGATGTATAAAATGGTAAGTGACATGAGTCAATAACAACATATCTGCATGTAATACTTGGCTTAAAATTTGAGCACCACCATATTCGCACTAGCGTCAAACAGGGATGCCATTTATAATTCAGCTAATGTCAAGCAGTTTTCGAGCCATAAAAAGTATTACTGTATCAGTATGGTGGCAGCAACAGGATCAGGAAATTATGAAATGAAATGCAACAGCACCCCTGTCAGCCATATGTTGTGCGGGTGGAGGGAGTGCATGAGCACCCAGGGGTGGGCTGTTAGGCGGCTTCAGATTCACCGGAGAAAAGGGTGGATTTGATTGTGAGCTACGGTTGAATTTGTGTTTTTTAGTTTATTAGTCTAGGAATTAATACCTTTGAGCCAGGGCTCTTTTACAAAGGTTCCACGTCACAAAGAACATTTAACAAAGCACGATACACATTACAGGTAAAACCAGACAGGAAAGTTACATCATAAATTTGCTATTAACAGTTTAAGGCAGTGCGTTTTAAGTTTCATAGAAAAACAAGCTATAACAGGTTCAAGCAGTAGACAATTTAGGGTTAAGGAAACTTCCAGGAGAGGGTGATCATTAGGCGCCAAAGGAGGCTAGAGAGGAGGGAAAGGTGGTGAGCAGGAGAGTAAGTGAGAGGGACAGGAAAAAAGGGGGGGAGTGAGTTTGGGTGGGAGACAGGAAGTAGTAGAGGTACCAGAGGGTTCATTAGTCAGGGAGGAAGAGACCTCAGATGTGAGGATGGACATGAGGAGTAGTAGTCTTTATCTAGCGCAATCACAGTTGCTAGTGGTGGAGAGGTGGGCATAGAGCATGGATTTGAAAGCTTCAAGCGAGGTTGAGGATAGACTAGGTGGACTAAGCGCATTGAACCATGTCGGGGCCCTGTATGCGAAAGATCTTTGTCCCTGTGCAGTCCGGCATCTCGGAACCAGGAAAGGTTGGCGTTCAGATCTGGTGGAGGTCGTGAGCCAGGATTCAGTCGGAGTGGGTTTTGAATACATAATGGAGTCAGTCCCAAGATAGATTTTTTGCCATTGTACAGGTGAGATAAATAAGACGATTTGATAGGTTCAACCAGCCTGATTCATAGTACAGATCACACGTGTGAGTCAGTCTTTGAGCCCCGTGTGAGGAGCCGGCAGGCCTTATTTAGAGTGATTGAGATATGCCTTAGAGCAGTGGAGGTAGCTGAGCCATAAATAATAAGGCCATAGTCAATGATTGAGATTATGGAACTCTGTATAGCTATTCTCAATGCTGCTTGATTTAGAAATTGACGGTTACGGAATAGTATTCCAAGCGTTGGTTCACTGTTTCATAGTGTTGTCAATGTGGGTTGCAAAGGGGAGCCTTTGGTCAAAAGTGATGCCAAGGTATTTGAAAGTATTTACTTGGTCCAGTGTAATTCCCGAGAGGTTTGTATGGTGAGTGGGTATGCCTATTTTTGTTTTGGTGATTGGAGAAGAGCATGGCTTTTGTTTTATTGTGGTTTAGCACAAGTTTACTATCCAGGAACCACCTTTCAACACTATAGAAAGCAAGTTGCAGGCTTTTTCATAGGGAGTTTGGATCCTTGTGGGAAGAGAGAATTACAACATCATCAGCGTATAGATTATTTTCTCCTGGCAGATATCTGGGAGGGAGTTAAGGAACAGGCTAAAGGAGGAGCGGTCCAAGAATTGATCCCTGTGGTACATCCGAGAGAACTGGTTTGAAGTCGGAGAGTTCATTAGAGATTTTACAGCCTGTGACCGATTGGACAGGTAACTTTTACCCAGCACAAGGACCTTCGGCCAGGCCTAGGCTAGAAAGTAGGGAGGTAAGTAGGCCATGATGGACTGTGTCAAAGCTTTTGTAAGATCGAGCAAAGACTGCACCTGTTTGGCACCCTTTGTCCAGGGCTGAGTGGACTTCTCCAGAGAAATCAAGTAAGGCTGTTGTTGTACTATGTCCTTTCCTAAAGCCATGCTGTTGATTACAGAGTAGATTGTATTTGTCCAGGTAATCAGAGAGTTGGTCTGCCACTATTCGTTCAAGTGCTTTGGAGAGGGAGGAGTATTGATATTGGTCGATAGTTACCTGTTGAGGTTTTGTCCCCCTTTGTGCACCTTGCGTAACTATGGCTAGATTTGATTTGTTGGGAAATTGATTTTGGCAAAGTGACAGATTAAGAATTTTGCAAGGGGTGAATTACTTCATCCAGGGAGAGACAGGATTTTTAGATCTAGCGTGTCACTACTTGTTCTGGATTTGGAGCAGGCCTTTCTTATGTACTTGTGTGCTTCAGTGCACTTTGATTTTCTTGAAGTAAAATTGTGGTTTGTCACGAGGGGTGTTTTGTGATACTAGGCTAGGCACAGGTAAGTCCGAGAAGAAATCTGGGAGGAGGACCACACTAAGGTCTGTGAATGTCTTATTAAGCGTTTTCTTTTGTGTTTTCTTTTTCTATACCTAGTTTTCGCTATTTTGTTAGGGCACATGTCCAACCCTAAGATGTTTAGGGTCACAAGGTGATGTGACTTCATTGAGCATCTGATTTGAGAAAGAGCTGTGTGACTCTATCTAAATGCCAGCTCATGGCAATCCAGAGAAAAAAAAATATTTTGAAGCTGCATTACCAGACTAAGTGTGCAGTTTAGTGAATTACCACACAGGGGTGTGTATATGACAGCACTAAAAGGCGCATTAAAGTGCTTCAGTCATGAAAACCTCCCCACTGGCTGCTGCTGAAATGCATAGCAGTATGTTCTTTGTGCATTCTGGCTGTTCTTTGCTTCAGCTGCAGGTAGTACAGTACGCTCAAGTTCGTTTGCATAGGTTTTAGCAGCGAGGAGTTCACATTGACAGAGTCTAGTAAGAGAAAATGCTTGGAATTACACATACAAAGAAGTCTGAGTTTTCACATCAAATGCTGAGGTATTTTTTTTCTGGAGGATAAGAAACCATGGAGTCCATGAAGGTGTGCTTTGGAGAGCTGGCGTGTGTAAGGACTGTTAGGCACCCACACATTTTGGTGATCCTGCTTTGGCAGGGAACAGTTTATTAAAGTAATGATGTGTGGCTTGTCTCTCTAAGCTAGACAAGACTACACCATCCTATCAGGTACCCGACACAGTTGATCAGTGTGTGTGTGTGGGGAGGAGGGAGTTGCTCACTGAAGCGTAGCTCCCTCTTTCAACTGTATGCCACTGCATTTTCAACTGCTGTCATAGACAGCTCCAGCAGTGATTGGAGAACTGTGACCACGCCTGCAAACACACTGACTGAACTGGAAGATGCTGACACACCTCTGAAAAACTCAGATCATGGCACTATGTTTCTTGCACATGCGTGCAAGCAAACATAAAAAAATAGCATTTTTAAATGTGTTTAAACAGTGTTTTTCTGTCTGCTTACTGACTTCTTGGGCCTATCATAAACAAGCATTTGTCAATGCCGAATGTTGCTTGCTTCTATGTGCTGTTTAGGTATTTGGAAGTCATTGGAGTGCAAATATTGAAAATTTGCGAACTTACGAGCGTCGTAGGAACACACTGCTTCCGTAAGAAACAGTCATTTTGAATTTTTCACCAAATTTTCAACATAGCCATTTTAAGTCCTCTGCTCATGAACAGTGTCACTGTGATTTTGTTAATGTGTCCCATACATTAAGTTTGCACACCAACTGCGCCATTGTGCGCTACATGGGCGGAAACACGTTTTGGGCAGGATGTGAAAAATGACAGCTGTACTGCTCATAAGGAGGTGTGGTAAAATGGCAATGTTGAAAATCTGGAGTGAAAATATTGAAAATTTGTGAACTTACGAGCCTGCGTAGGAACTGCGCCAGCGCTGCACGCTCGTAAAACAGTCATTTTTAGGAATTTTTTCACCAAATTTTCAACATAGCCATTTTAAGACCTCTGCTCATGAACAGTGTCAATGTGATTTTCTTAATTTGTCCGTACATTGATTTCGCACACCGACTGCGCCATTCTGCGCTACATGGGCAGAAACCCATTTTAGGTGAGATGTGAAAAATGACAGCTATACTACTCATAAGAAGGTGTGATAAAATGGCAAGGTTGAAAATCTGGAGTGAAAATATTGAAATTTCGCAAACTTACGAGCCTGCGTAGGAACTGAGCAATGCACGCTCGTAAAACAGTCATTTTTTGGAATTTTGGCACCAAATTTTCAACATGGGGTTTTTGGGACCCCTTCTCATGAATGATGTCACTGTCATGGTGGTATTCAGGCCCGAAGGGTGATTTTGCAGTCACTGCGCAAAATCACCCTTTGACCAGAACAACGCCATGACAGTGACATCATTCATGAGAAGGGGTCCCAAAAACCCCATGTTGAAAATTTGGTGCCAAAATTCCCAAAAATGCCTGAGATATGCAACAAAGTTGAAACCCCCTATCTAGCCCATTATACAGCTTACCGGCATTTCCTCAGTTCGCGGTCAGCTTTGAAGAGTGCAGACGTGTTCCCGGTCCACCGAAGATCATCACGCCGGAGTCTGGAGGTAAGTATGGGTGAGGGGTGTGGGGAGGCTGGGTGCGCAGTGGGTGGGTGCGGGTTGTGGGAGGGGGGGTTGGGAGACGCTAACAAGGGACCGCTTTTTGCTTTACAGGTGAAAAAAAAAAAAAGACGCCTTGGGACCGTTTGCCATGCTGGGGTGGGCTTCCAGCGTGGCACAAGGATGTTGGGGGGGTGTTCAGCCGACAGGGGATTGGGCACCCCCGTCAGCCATGGAAGTGATTGCCACGCTGGGGTGGGCTCCCAGCGTGGCACAAGGACGGGGGGCGTTCAGCTGATGGCAGATTGGGCACCCCCGTCGGCAAAATGACTGCTTGCCATGCTGGGGTGGGCATCCAGCATGGCACCTACTATTGGGGGGGCAGGGACGCAGCTCAGCCGACGGGGATTGGGCACCCCGTTGGCTATACAGTGCATGCGGGGGAGCACACGCCTGCGGGGGGGGAGCTGCGTGTGAGCAGCCGATATCTTATCGGTGCTCATTGAAGCATAGCTTCCCCTTTCAACTGTATGCCACTGCATTTTGGAGCATGTCATACACAGCTCCAAAATGCATTGGCTTACAGGGGCCATGCCTGCCAGCACACTGACTGAATTGGAGGAGGAGGTGACACACCTCCGAAATCTCCGATGATGGCACTATGTTTCTTGCATATGCGTGCAAGCAACATAAAAAAATGAGATTCCTCATACCATGGGGTCATCCCAGTTAAGGACGTTTTAAAACAATAAAAAATATTTTATTTATTTAAAAATGTATTTTCTTTGGAATTAATTGTTCTATAGAATAAAATCTGTTTTGCAAAAATAGCAACCAAACTTGAAATTATATTTTCAGAAACTAGATAGCAAAGTGACTGTTTCAATATTTCTATAGTTATATTTATTTTTTTACTGAGGTAAGGTTGTGGGATAGGTTAATCTGTACTGCATGACAAACTGGGATGGGCTGACTTCATGGTAATGTCATAGTGTGCTTGAGAGTGACGTTTGTGAACTTGTTTACTTGGACTGTCATTTACTTTGTCCGTAATTTGTCTTTATCACCAAGTCTCTTTCAACTTGTCTCATTTTTATTATGTTTGCTTGCATGCATGTGCAAGAAACATAGTGCCATCATCGGAGTTTTCGGAGGTGTGTCAGCCCTCTTCCGAATCAGTCAGTGTGTTTGCAGGCGTGACCACAGTTCTCCAATGCCTGCTGGAGCTGTCTATGACAGCTCCAAAATGCAGTGGAGTACAGTTGAAAGGGGGAGCTATGCTTTAGTGAGCAGCGATCAGATATTGCCTGCTCATGCGCGCTCCCCTACACATACACACACACGCTGCGTGCTACCCCCCCAACGCACAGACTGTATAGCCGACGAGGGTGCCCAATGCCCCGTCGGCTGTGCTGCGCCCCTAACACAGTTTCATATGCCACGCTGTGCGCCCACTGCAGCATGGCTACTCGTCTATGTGACAGGGGTACCCAATCCCCCGTTGGCTCCACTGTGTCCCTCGATCACAGGGTGCCACGCTGGGAGCCCACCACAGCGTGGCAACAGATGCCGTGGGCGACGGGGGTGCTCAATCCCTCGTCAGCTCCATGCACCCCAAGTTGTCCTTCTGCCACACTGGGGAGCCCACCCCAGTGTGGCAAACGCCCAAGGCCGCTGTGACTAAAAAGAAACCTTGAAAATCGAAAACTGTCCTCGCTGTGTCTGCCCCTCACCGCGCCCACCCACTGTGCACCCTGCCTCCCCACACCCCTTTCACCCCATACCTCACATACAGAGCTCAGCACAACGATCTTTGGTGGACCGGGAACACGTTTGCACTCTTCAAAGCCGACTGCGAACTGAGGAAATGCCGGTAAGCTGCATAATGGGATAGATAGGGTTTTTTCAACTTTATTGCATATCTCAGGCATTTTTTGGAATTTTTGCACCAAATTCTCAACATGGGGTTTTTGGGACCCCTTCTCATGAATGCTGTCACTGTCATGGCGTTACTCGGGCCCGAAGGGTGATTTCGCAGCCACTGCGTGAAATCACCTTTCCAGAACAATTAACAAAATGACACTGCCAGTGTTCATAAGGTGGGCTCTCAAAAAGCCTATTTTGAAAATTTGGTGGAAAAATTCCTAAAAATGACTGTTTTATGAGCATGTGCTGCACAGTTTCTACACACGCTTGTAAGTTCGCGAATTTTCAACATTTTCACTCCAGATTTTCAACATTGCCATTTTACAACACCTTCTTATGAGCAGTACAGCTGTCATTTTTCACATCTCACCCAAAATGTGTTTCCCCCATGTAGCACACAATGGCGCAGTCGGTGTGCGAAATCAATGTATGGACACATTAAGAAAATCACAGTGACACAGTTCATAAGCAGAGGTCTTAAATGGCTATGTTGAAAATTTGTGAGAACAAACTCAAAATGACTGTTTTATTTGAGTGTGCGTTAGTGCAGTTCCTATGCACGCTTGTAAGCCTATAAATTTCAATATTTTCACTCCAGATTTTCAACATTGCCATTTTACCACACCTCCTATGAGCAGTACAGTTGTCATTTTTCACATCTCACCCACAACGCAGTTTCTGCCCATGTAGCGCACAATGGCGCAGTCGGTAGGGTTGCCACCTGTCAGGTTTTTTACCTGGTGATCAGATTTTCAGGGTCCCTATCAGGTAATCCAGTTTTGCTCTGTGCTGGTCAGGTTTTTGAGCCATTTTGAGTGCTCACATACTTTTGAAACATATTTTTCATATCACTCATTGTTTCAGCTGCATGTCCAGGTTGCAAACAAAATCTGTTGTCAATGTATCCTTTTGTTTGTGAATGCAGTCACCCTGGGAGGTGTAAAGTATGGCCATTAACACTTACTTATCCTAATCTTTCCACTGCATCTTAAAGTAGCACAGCAGCACAGCTGCCCTCACCTTTTGTAACAGTAACAGAGCCAGTTGTCCTCCACTTTCATTTGCCGGTAAACATTTTCATCTCAAACAGAATTTAGGCATTTTTAAATGTTTTAAATTATTTTTTTCCTCAAGAAATAAGTATGGTCACTTCTTTGGCTTTTAAATAGTACTGTGGACAAGAACAGGAAATGGAGCCAGAAAAATATATAAAGTACGTATACTATTGTATGCTATTTACAGTATTTCCCTTGTCTCCCCCAAATCATATCTGTAAATGAGATGTCTTTTATCTCTGTGTGTTCATCTGTTAAAAAATGTCAATAAATACATAAATAATTAGGAAGAACCTAGGAAAGTAACTTTAACAGGCACAGTACAGTATCGTAACATTTTTATTTCACTGCTGCTTTAAGTGTTGTCTTTTATTGGAGGAACAGTGCATGATGAGTCATGAAAAGAGGTGGAGCTAGGGGCGGAGCTTAGGATCCAGTTTTTGCCTCATCCAAAGGTGGCAACCCTAGCAGTTGGTGTGCGAAATCAATGTATGGGACATGTTAAGAAAATCACAGTGACACTGGTCATGAGCAGAGGTGTTAAAATGGCAATGTTGGAAATTTGGTGAAAAAATTCCCAAAAATGACTGTTTTAGGAGCGCACATTGCGCAGTTCCTACGCACTCTGGCAAGTTTGCGAATTTGTAATATTTGCACACCAGATTTTCAACAGTGTCATTTAACCGCACTTCCTTATGAACAGTACAGCTACCATTTTTCACATCTCGCCCAAAATGTGTTTCCGCACATGTAGCGCACAATGGTACAGTTGGTGTGTGAAAACAATGTTTGGGACAGATTAAGAAAATCACAGTGACACTGGTCATGAGCAGAGGTCTTAAAATGGCTATGTTGAAAATTTGGTGACAAAACTCCATAAAATGATTGTGTTACGAGTGAGCATTGAGCAGTTTCCACGCATCCTCGTAAGTTCATGAATTTGTGATATTTTCAGTCCAGATTTTCACCAGTGGCATTTTTCCACACCTCCTTATGAACACTACAGCTGTCATTTTCTATAACATGGCCGAAATGTGTTTTCACACTTTCAGCACAGAAATGCATGGTCGCTGTGGGAAATCATTGTTCGGGACAGATAAAGAAAAACACACTGACACTGTTCGTGATCGGAGGTCCCAAAATGCCTGTGTTAATAATCTACTGTAAAAAAATCCCCAAACTAGTTACATTACGGGTGTGCATTGCATAGTTTCTACGCACGCTCGTGACTTCACCAGTTTTTTTAAGATTTTCACAGCAGATTTTCAACATTGCCATTTTTTACACCTCCCATGAACAGTACCACTGTCATTTTTCACATCCTGTTTGGAATGTGTTTTTGCACCTGTGGTGCCAAATGCCATAGTCGCTGTGCAAAAGCAGTTTTCGGCTAACAAACTGATATTGCCACTGTTCATGAGGTGGGGGTCACAAAAAATGTTGAAAATTTGGAGTGAAAATATAACAATCACCTGAGGTGTTACAGTTTCGACCATAACACCCCACCCTGTAGAGAATGACAGGCATCAGGGGTGTGACTTGGGATTCTTGCCTGTCATGCTCATACCATTCCACCCCACCCACACCCTGCAGCCAGTGAGAGGCATCAAGGTGTGCCTCGGACTCTTCAGGCCCAAACTTCACCCCATTCTCCTATACCGCACCCATCTCACCGTATTTCCTGATGGAATGGGGTGCGCATAAGGGCCAAAGACCCTAAGGCACATCGTGACACTTGTCAGTGTCTGCAGGGTAGGGTGTGGTGAAATGGCGTGGTCGTTATGCCTGATGACCCAAAGGCACACCCCAATGCCTGTCACTCTCTGCAGGGTGGTGGTGGGGTTGGCTTCAGTTCAATACTTCACTGCCATTCCTATTATGCAGCGCTGTAACTTCTACACTACCAATGCCAATGCCAGCAAGCAAACATTTGGCATTGACAAATGCTTGTGTGTTTCAGATGTGCTGCTACCCAGCTGCAGTCTTTTGGTATTTTGTTTTATTTTTGGGGTGGGAAGGTATTCTGGGCAACATACTGTCATACGGACTGTGGGGACTCTGGGAATGGTGCTAGGGTACAACTCACAAAGCATGGGGAGGGAGGAAGTGGGTAGAAACTGCATTAGAAATACCCTCCAAAATGCATCAGAATGCACCAAAATGTTAAAAAATTTCTGGGGGCCTAGGCGGCCTACCAGACCTCTGGCATATTATTTTTATTTTTTATCTGACTTGAGCTTCCCCATCTATAGGACTCCTGGATCCACCCCTGCTGTAGCATGTCAGCTTGCTTACACATGGAATGGGGTGACAGTTGGGCCTGATGGCTCCATGGCACACCCTGACATCTGTTAGTGTGTGGAGAGTGGGGGTGAGGTGGTAGGGGGTACCCCTAGCATCACATTTCCATGCTTTTGTCACTGTGGTATCAGTCCTAACTGATGCATTAACAAAGTTTTTTGCAATGAATATATGTGACAGATAACCCACTGTAAGGTGTGCAGTTGTGGTCTGATATATGCACAGTCATGCAGTGTGTTTCAGCCAACCAGCAGAGTATTTTCCCTACCCATTTTTATGTTTTCTTGCGCGCATGCCTGTGTTGAAAATTTGGTGATGAAAGTCCATAAAATGACTGTGTTACGCGTATGCGTTGCACAGTTTCCATGTATACTCAGAAGTGTGAGCATTTTTACTAATCCCACTACAGATTTTCAACATTGCCATCTCTTCACACCTCCCTATGGATGGTACAGCTGTCATTCTTCATATCCTGCCCGATCTGTGTTTTTGTACATGTAGCGCAGAATGGCACTGTTCGAGACACATTGACAAAATCGCACTGCCACTCTTCATGAGAAGAGGTCTCACATGCTTTCATGAGGTGGGGTCACAAAAAGGCCATGTTGAAAATTTGTAGTGCAAATACTAACAAATGCCCGGGGCATTAGGGTTTCTAACCATAACGTCCCACCCTGTACAGACTGACAGGCATCGGGGTGTGCCTTTAGATTGCCGACTGTACAGCTTATGCCATCCCCCTCAGCCCCCCCGACCCAGTGACAGGCATCGAGGTGTACCTTGGACTCTTCAGCCCCACAGTTCACTCCATTCTCCTATGCTGTACCCATTTCAGCGTATGTCCTTATGGAATGGGGTGACTGAAAAGCCAAACACCCGAAGACACACCTCAACACGTGTCGGTGTCTGCAGAATAGGGTGAGGTGACATAACGTGAACATCATGGGTGATGACCCAAACACTTACCCCAATGCCTGTCCATCTCTACAGAATGGAGGTGGGGTTGGCGTGAAGTTAAATATTTCACTGCCATTCCTATTTTGCATCTGTCTACCTCTTGCATTTCCAATGCTAATACCAGCAAGCAAAAGTTCAGCATTGACAAATGCTTGTTTAAAGATAGATAGATAGATATGGTAGTGTATGGGAGCCTATACACAGCAACCCTATTCTTATACTAAGTGGTTTCCATGATGATGAGGACCCCGAGAGTGAAGCTCAAGAGGTCCCTGTCATCATGGAAACAACAAGGTATTAGAATAACGATGTTGTGTATGTGGGCTCCCACACACTTTTCTAAATGGTGTATGGTTAAGCAAAACCACAAATTTCCTACTTTTGAATGTTTAAACAGTCTGTTTCTGCCAGCCCTCATGCACATGTCTAAGCCATGTGCAGAGTAAGCCACCTCGTGAGCGACACTGTGACAGCCACCAGTCCAATGAATGGCGTTGTTGGGGTCACTTGCATTGTGACATAGACACTAACACAGAACAAAAACTCATTCTGCATTAGTGTCTACATCACCACTGCTGCAGAACGACATTTTACAAGTGTATGGATCTCTATACACAACGATGTTCTACCATACACTGTAAGTGGCATGGAGAGGAAATGGGAGGACAGGCAGTTAGCGGAGCAAAAATGACTTTCTATTACCTCAAATGTAACCCCTAGGTAGCGCTATCCCAAGGGCTACTACCCCTGCCTGCTTGGCTAGTAGCAGGTTAGGGGGCCTGAGTTCTGAAACTGATGCCTCCACCTGGAGGTCAGGTTTGGTAGTGGTCAAGTTAACCTGGGCACAGCCATCTGGGACACTGTAACCCCCCCTCTTTCCCCTCTAGAGGCCTGAACACTGTACAATAATCAATTTCACAATACCCCTAGTACACCACATAAGTACCCACACTGTTTCCACTTACCCCCAGAGCTGGTTCCTCTGGCTCGATCCTGGGGACCCCCTGTAAAACAAGGTTATGCACAGCAAATAGTAACAGTACAGTACTTTGAGCACAAACTGGAACCACAGTCAGAGTACATGCAAAAATAGTCAGATCTGATTTATTCAGTGGACTTGAACAAGGGAGGGACAAAATCAGGTTAATTAGCTTAAAGGTTATATCAATCAAGCAGTTATGCATGCGCTTTGAGTCCCCCCACACATTCCACCTCTGGGTACCCAGGTGGAGAACAGATGGGCTAGCCAGGACCATTGGCCAGGGTTACAGCTGGTTGGGGCCCTGTGATGGAAAACACAACATGCACAGTACACAATATTTGTAATCCGGATCCAGAGGACTCAGTTCGTAAAGTAAACGAAACAACAAGACAGTCAGATGACACACTCAGATTAAGCTGTTGTTGCAGGGAGCTACCCTATTACATTTACTCACGATACCCAAGACTGGACACAGGCTAGACGAAAATCGAGACTGCAGGTGGTTGATCTGGAATGCCAGTAGAAGTAGGACCCATACGAGTTGCAGAGGCGTTGTTCTTGTTCAAGCGTGGAGCAGGGGGCTGATCCCCAGGCAGGTCTCTCGTCGATGGCTTCTCTGTACAGTGCGTAGTCTGGCTGGGCCAGTCTGGCAAGGCCCAGACCGCATGGAGACAAATTCGGATGCAGTCTGTTTTTGGCTGGATACAGCTTCCAGCAAGTAGAACACAGTTCACACAGTGGGGAACTAATTCACAACACACTAGCAGCTCATAGCACATTTACATGTACGAGAATTCTACTGTACCTGGCAAAGCGCTCCGCGGTCACAATTGCAAAGTCTCTGCACACACCGGGAGCTTAGGGGTAGCTGGAACTCCTGACAGGCCAATCGCATTCAGCAAAATCTTCGGACTTCTTCAGGTTGAGCCTGGCCCACTTCAGTAGCTTACTTTAGTCACACAAACCTGGATTTAGTCCACAATAATCCTCTTCTCTCCCTCTCAGGAGCAGCAGGCAGACATGTAAGCCAAACTCAGCCCTTTCACAGTTTTCCCATGCAAATCCACTCAGGATTGCTGCCCAAAATACACTTGAGCTCTTCTCATTTCACTTCCCAGCTAAGAACTAACTGAAAACTGCAAGCAGCCCGGGACTTCTCCAAGATCCAAAAGATTTGGTTGGCTGATCTGGCTATTCATCAAAACAAAAGCTCCCCCTTCAGTTGCAAAAAAGGCACAAAAAGCTCCTAACTAAAGTTCCTACAGATTTTGAATTCAGACAGCTCCTGTAGTCCGGCTACATTTTAGGTCCCACCAGTATTGTTTGGTCCAATTTGCAGTCCAGAACCAAGATAGTGGAGACAAACAAAACAGTCCTTGCTACAAAGAAAGCAGGTTAGACAAACTACATTATCATTATCTTGATCCTTACCGCTCCCCTTCGGTCTGCACGCTCTCTCCCTCCCCCATGCTGCCTGGGACCCCCCCATCTTGCTCTTCTTTGGGGCTCTTGTAGGTCCTTCGCATCCCTGACCTCTCTACTCGGGCCTGCTGGGACGGGCAGCACTCCCCTGCTGCTCGTGCTTGCCTAGGGTGGTCTTCCAGGGTGGGTTCCTCCTTCTTGCTATGCTGCCCTCTGCAAAATCTTGCCCCCCTTGCTCATTCTTCCCTACCATCTCGGGGGGGAGTCAGCTGATTTCTGCCCCTTCCTCCCTCTTACCCTTCCTCTTACTCCCTCCCTCCTACCCCCTGTTCTTGCTGCTCTCCACACCCTGCCACAATTTGTGAACATATGTATTAATGAGCCTGTAGTTGTATTCTCGTTTGTTGCTCTGACCTTTGTACTTTTGTCTTCACTTGCTGTTTACCCTGGCCCCACCTGTGTGTGGGCATGAATGTTCTACTGTCCATTCAATGTCCTGGGTACTGTTTTCCACTCTCGTCCACTTGTGGTGGGCCTGTATGCTGCCCTGTATTTGTATCTTGTTTTCTCTGTGCTGTAACCTCCCGGGTCGCTCCTGAAAATAGGCACTCGTTGTCTAGTGTGCTTACCTGGTTAACAAAAACAAATAAATAATAAATAAATTATCACTGTAAATGATTTTCAGTAAATAGTTACATCTTTCAACAGAGCTCCCTCTCTGACTACTTAAGCTGCAATCAGGCAGCTCTTAAAGAGACAGTACACAGAGGCTATTCAGGCTCTGGTAATCACATTTAAAGGGACACTGTCAACCTGTTTTTCATCATATTATTTCTAGTTGAAAACCCGCATTTTATGATTGCTTTCCCACTCTAAAATTCACTGATGTTGCAGTTTGTTTTGTCTGTATCCTTGCCTAGTAGAACTGGAATGCATGGCAATGTATATTCATAAACAACCTTGTGTTTGTTTACAATCCTGGTTCTGTTCTTACTGCATATGTCCTGAATATTAGAAACACACAAACGGTGCAGTCACTCATGAGGCAGTAGCCTCCTAATCTCTCAATGCATCATGATGGGCTAGACTGTTTTGTGGGTGTTCCCAAGTCCAGGAAAAATGCATTTGGAGTTGATCAAGGAATGTAAACAAACCTGTTTTGGTGTGATAACACTAGTATCTTGGGCAGTCTGTTTTTTACTTTTTTAAAGAAAATAAGAGTCAGAATCAAACTACCAGCTACATCAACAATCTGTACAGAATGTTGGCAATCATAAAACATGTTTTTTAAACTAGGGACATTTTGAGACCTAGGGGGGTTGACAGTGTCCCTTTAAACTGCTAAAACACAGGCCACCAGCCTGGTAGTGAGCATTTAGGCAAGCTCAAGGAAAACTTTTTGGGAACCCCCATTTGTAGGGGGGGGGGTTACACCTCAAATCTACCTAGACTGGAGAAGATGAGGATTAGGCCTTTCTTCAAAGTCCCTTTGTTTTTTTGTTTTAATAGAAGGAGGAAAAATGTAATACTACTTCTGTATAGATTACTGGTGAGAGGCCCCATCTGGAATACTATGCCCAGTTCTGGAGTCCTCACTTGAAGAAAGGCAGAGGACGAGGTAGGCTGGAGACAGTGCAATATAGAGTAACCAAAATGATTCATGATCAACAGAGCAGATCCTATGAGAATCAACTCATGGCACTCAACATGTGATCGCTGGAGGCCATAAGGGAGATGGGGCAAATGATAGAGACCTTCAAGTTCCTGAAAGGAATAAACAAGGCACACTGTGAGGAACTATTTAGCAGGAGTGGCGAGTCAATAAAAAGAGGACATGAATGTAAGTTGGTGTATGTGTTTGGGGGGGATTCAGGAGGCATGCCAGAAAGTTTTACGTTATGGAGAGAGTGGTTGAGCCAGCATGGAACTGCCTACTGGCAGAGGTGGTGGACACAAAAACTATTAATGGGGTCAATGACAGATGGAACAGAGTAAGGCCTTAATACAGTCAAACCCACTTAAGTGAATATCGCTTAAGCGCATATTCTGTTTAAATGAACATTATTATGAATTATGGTTACTGCAACTCCCTGTACCTAGGCTTCTAGGGGTTGATATATGTCACTTGCAGCTGCTGCAGAATGCTGCAGCCAGGTTATTGTCTGGGCTGTCTCGGTCCAGCCATATCACACCTGTGCTGTGCAGACTGCACTGGCTGCCGGTTCAGTGGCAGATCACCTTCAAGGTTGGCTTGCTGCCCTATAAGGCCTTACATGAACAAGGACTGGCTTACCTGCAAGAGCTCCTTTGTCCCTACTGCTCCCTCTGACTGCTCCTCTCTGCTGATGAGGGTTTGCTGGAGAGTTCCAGGGTGCATTTGAAGACTTCTGGAGCCCGTGCATTTGCTTTTCTGGCTCCTACCCTGTGGAAGTCTCTACCTCATTGGATAAGGGGGTGTCTGACTGTGGATAGCTTTAAATCTGCCTTCATAACATTTTTGTTCTCATCTGCTTTTCCTGATAATTATTCTGGTAATTTGTCATTTTATTGGTTTTTAAAATTTCTGCTGCTTTTGGTTTTTTTGTAAAAAAGCTTTGATAGTTATTAAATTGCGCTTGCAATAAATAAAATTTATTATTGTTATTATTTTTATATGGTCCCGATTCCTGTGCTAGTCTGCCCAATTTAAATATTCCTGTTTAGTGAATAGGAAATCCCATTTAAGTGGATTAAAACGTGGCTTGCCCTAAGGCTTTTAACACTCTTAAAGTGTTCATCTTAAAGTGTTCATCAAAGTGTTCATCATCGAAGTCCATCTTCTTCCAAGTTGTGTACAGGGTGTGCTTGGAAACAACTGAGAAGCTGCGTGGGATATACTATTTTGGACTAAATATCTGTAATTAATCTCTCTCTCTCGCTAGCTTACATCTGAGAGAAGTTTTCCTCACTTTTAAAGTGGTATTGCTTTATGTTTGTTTTAGTTTTTAATTCAGGAAGGGTTTTTTTAAAACTACTTATCTTGTCAGCATCCTCAGAAGGGCTGAAATAACTGCATATTTGATTTTCCTTTGTGGCTAACAAACCACCAGGCTGTTTTGGGGCTGGAGAGGTTTACCTGTGTCTGACTTGGATGTCTGGATTTTTCTCTGTTTGATTAGCAGGGTACTTTCTCTGTCAAATTGTTGTGTAGGGTATCTTGCTGACAGGTAGGCACTCATCGCAGTGTGGGTGAGAGCTTTTAGCTGATTGTTTTGTGAGGGCACAGTTTAGGCCCAACCCATTCCCACCCTCACCCACCCACCCCTGGAAATAGTTCCTTTATACCTGAGGTTCTGACATCATTTCCTCGAGTGCAAGGTGCATTTCACTGTCATATCCTCTCTAGCACACTGCACTGACAATATAAGCATACACATTGTATAATATATATATTTCTATATAACAAATCACACATGCACGCGCACACACACAAATACAAAAAAACTAGATAAACATGTGGGGAGTAGTGCAATGTAATGGCTGTGGGGCAGCAGTCTTCCGGGAGTCTTTCTGGAGGCTGAGATGTTGCCCTATTTGCAGACAACTATCTGCCCTGAGGGAGGAAGTTGCCCGTCTTCAGGCCGCACTGGACAGTAGTAAGGAAATCTTCTCCCAGGCCACACTGGACAGTAGGAAGGGAACCTCCCGCATCCAGGGAGCACTAGCGCCACCACCACCACTACCTCAGAGGTTGCAAAGAAAGCACAGCAGTTGGACCACAGTGGGCTCAGGGAGGGTGAGGAGGGTGGAACAGAGGCACACCCAGTCAATTGTTCCACTCCACAATCCATACACCATTCTGGGGGAGCATAGCTCCCCTATGGATGCACCCACAGAGAAGACTGATGACAACTGTCACAAGGGAGGCCCACAGGAAGGAGGCAGAGGACACCACAGGGAAAGGAAGCAGCTCCTGGTGGGGACTCACTATTAGGGTATAGAACTGGGGAGCTGGGAAAACTGAAATAAGGTGCCTGCCTGGTGCCATGGCTTGGAGGGACAGGAAGCACATCCTCAGGATCACGAGAACAGCTGCAAGGGATTATGAGCTGGACGTAATCGTCCACCTAGGGACAAATGACTTAGCTCATCATGAGATTACAGCAGTGCAGGAGGACATTGCAGAGTTGGGGAGGGACCTAAGACAAGTAGCACACACAGTATCCTTCTCAGAGGTGCTGACTGTCAAAGGCATGGGGAGGCGAGGGTAATTGGCACCATGCAGTTTAATGAATGGTTGAAAAAATGGTGCGGAGCACAGGGGTTTGGCTTCACTGGGGGCTGGGGTTCCACCTGGAGGAACACCAGCCTATACTGGCAGGATGGTCTGCATCTGTCCAGGAAGGGAACAAGTCTTTTGAGCAATCGGTTTAAATACTTCATTTGCATGCTTTTAAACTAGTCAAAGGGGGAGGCACTGACAAGCAGCAGGAAAATCCCAGACTCTCCCTACAAAACAGGGTACTAAATGAGAAAAAGACCGAGGTAGAACGGTCAGTGGGGGATGCTGCAACAGAAGGTAAAGCCATCAAAAAATGGAGAGCAATGAGTACCAATGCACGTAGTCTGGGTAACAAGCTTCCTGAATTAGTGGCCTTGATGGAGGAGGAACATCTGGATATTGTGGCAGTCACAGAAACATGGTACACACAAAACCATGACTGGGACATAAACATACCAGGATACACTGTCTACAGGAGGGACAGGGAGGGTAAAAGAGGAGAGGAGTAGTTCTTTACATAAGGGAAGGAATAAAAGCAACAAAACAAAAGGGTAAACAGGGAGGAGAAGAAGCACTGTGGGTAAATTTGGAGACAGACAATGGCACCACAATACGACAGGGTTGATACAGACTTCTTCTCAGGGGAGGAAATGGACAGGGAAATGATAGAAAGAATACTTAGAATGGCAGAAAAAGGGTAGATATTGTTGATGGGTGATCTGAATATGCCAGATGTTAACTGGAGTGCAGTTGCAGCTGCCACTTCGAAGAGTGCAGTTATTCTAGATGCCCTACAGGGGGCATGCCTTAGACAACTAATATTGGAGCCCACTCGAGAGGGAGCAATATTAGACTTGATTCTCTCAAATGGAGATGGAGAGAGGTCACAGATGTAGAAGTGGGTAGCCATCTGGGAACTAGCACCATCAAACAGTATGGTTCACAATAAATACAGCAATAGAGTCAAGCCATACAAAGACAAAAGTACTGGACTTTAGGAGGGCTGATTTTGCCAAAATGGGTGAGTGCCTAAGGAATGCACTAGCAAATGGGCAGGAAGGAGGGGTGGAAGAACAATGGGGAATAATAAAAACTGCCATCACAGAGGTAACGAGCCTTTGTGTGAAGCAAATAAACAAAACAAGACGATGTAAGAAACCACTATGGTTCTCAAAGGAAGTGGCAGTGAAGGTTCAAGAGAAAAAGAAAGCATTCAGGAAGTACAAGGCATTGCAGAAGGAGCAGGACAGAGAACTGTATCAGTTAAAGTAAAAAGGAGGCTGGGAAGGCAGTCAGAACAGCAAAGGCCAAAACCGAGGAAAAGATAGCCAACTCAGTTAAGAAGGGGGATAAAACCTTTCATAGGTACATCAGGGAGCAAAGGAAGACCAAGGGAGGGATAGTGAGGCTTAATAAAGGGGAGGGAGGAAGGGTGGGCAGAGGGAGACTGTGAAAAGGCAGAGATGCTAAACAAATATTTTTGCTCAGTATTTACAAATGAAGAGGGGGAGGTACATAAAGCAAACAGTAGTAACACTCTGGATACAGAAGTTGATACCAGCCCATTTACAGAAGAAAGGGTTCTGAAAGAACTCTTAAAACTGAAGGTGGACAAAGCAATGGGACCTGATGGGATTCATCCCAGAATTCTAAAAGAGCTAAGGGTAGAACTAGTGACACCACTGACTACCCTTTTTAACAAATTATGGGAGGATGGGGTGGTACCCGAGGACTGGAGGAGGGCAGATGTGATTCCCCTTCACAAAAGTGGGAGCAAGGCAGAAGCAGGGAAACTACAGACCTGTTAGTTTAACTCAGTGATAGGGAAAATGATGGACTCACTTCTGAAGGAAAGAATTGTCGAGTATCTAGAGGCCAGAGGGGCACAGGACTCTAGGCAGCATATATTCACAGCGGGAAGGTCATGCCAGACAAATCTGATAGATTTCTTTGACTGGGTGACCAAAGTAGTGGATCAGAGAGGGGCTGTGGACATGGCCTACCTAGACTTTAGCAAGGCATTTGACACAGTCCCACACAAAAGATTAATATACAAGTTAGCCAGCCTGGGAGTGGGTCCCTAGATGACAGCCTGGGTAAAGAATTGGCTGGAGAATAGGACACAGAGAGTAATAGTAAATGGAGTCCACTCAGAAGAAAGGAGGGTTACTAGTGAGGGCTGCCAGAGAGTTCAGTATTAGGACGGTCCTCTTCAATATCTTTATAAGCTATATCTTGGAAGGACTGGAAGGAAGAGTATGTCTCTTTGCAGATGACACTAAGATCTGCAACAGAGTTGATGCACAGGGTGGGGTGGAAAGGATGAGAAGGGACTTGGCAAGGTTAGAGGAATGGTCAAATGTATGGCAGCTTAGATTCAATGCTAAGAAGTGCAAGGTAATGCACCTGGGAAACAAAACCCAGGGAAGAGTACACAATGGGGTTGAGATACTAACAACAACAAAAATGGAAAGGGACCTGGGGTAGTCATATCAGATGACCTAAAGGTGGGCAAGCAATGTGAGAGGGCAAGGAGGGCTGGGGGATACTGGGATGCATAGGAGAGGCATCACCAGTAGAAAACAGGAAGTTATTATCCCTCTGTACAGACAGCTGGTGAGACCCCATCTGGAGTACTGTGTGCAGTTCTGGAGACCCAATCTCCAAAAGACATAAACAGGATGGAAGCTGTCCAGAGGAGGGCACTAAAATGGTGCAGGGTCTGCACCGGAAGACATATAGAAGAGAGACTTAAGGAGCTTAATATGTATAGCCTTGAAGAAAGGAGGGAGAGGGGACATGATAGAAACTTTCTGGCACCTCAAGGAATCAACAAAGTCCAAGAGGGTAGCATCTTTCAAAAAAAGAAGTGTGCAAGACAAGAGGGCACAATTTGAAGATACAGAGGAGGCGCTCAGAGGTAATTTGAGGAAGTATTTTCACAGAGAGGGTTGTGGATGCATGGAAGGGCCTTCGGAGGAAGGTTGTAAGTCAGAATCAGTGGTGGAATTCCAGCATGCATGGGGCAGTCATAAGGCAATTCTGGGGGGTTGGGGTAAGAAGAAGTAGGCTGCTGGTTAACTAGGATCTGCAGCTTATCCAGTAGGTAGGGAAATGGGCAGACTGGGTGGGCCAAGCGGTCCTTATCTGCCGTCAAATTCTATGTTTCTATGTAAAGTGCCTTGTCTCGGGCTGTCTGACTCAACTTTGTTAATTGCCAGTTCCTTAACTGATCCAGTTGGCAGTGCTGCTATTCAAAGGCCATTTGCAGCTGCTCCATGTAACTGCACCAGGTGTTAATGGTGCTATTATAGCCTCATTGAGATTCTGCTTTTTTATTTTATTTTTTTATTTTATTTAAATCTAGGATTACAATTACCTTTGAGCTAAGGCTTTTTTACAAAGGTTCCATGTCAGGAGAGTACATACATGTTAAACAAGAACATACATCATTAAAAAAGAGCATACATCAATATTCATCAGTTCAGGTATGACATCACAGTATATAATATACATGAATAACACATGCTGGGATCATTTCATAAACCTAGAAGGAATCAGGGAGGAAGGTTGGGAGGAAAGGGCAGTGGCACCCAAAAAGAGACTACAGCAGCTCACGGCATTGTCAAAGAACATTAGAGAGAGGTAGTTGCTCTTAATGGGGAAGGGGGAAGTTAAGGGAGGCAGTGCATGAGCTGGAGGCCGTGAGATGAAGATGGAGACTTGATTTGAATATGCCCAGAGAAGAGGTGGAGGTGATATGAGTGCTGAGGGTACTTATCCAGCTGGATGCACGGTGAGCAAAGAATCTTTGGCCCAGAGTGGTGCGGCATCAGGGGACCTGTAGAAGTTGACATTCAGACCCTCTGGTGTTACATGGATTAGAGTTTGGGCTCAGGGGGGCTTGGACACTAGGTGAGGTAAGGCCCAAGGTAGTTTTTTCACCATCAAGCAGGTAAGGTACTTTACACGGTTAGAGAGTTGAAGCCATCCCGTTTGAGCATAAAGCTCACATGTATGTGTGAGTCAGTGGGCACCGGTAAGCAGTTGACAGGCCTTGTTTAGGGAGGTCGTTATGTGCCTCAGGGCAGTAGTAGAGGCAGAGCCATAGATTATGAGGCCGTAGTCTTTGACGGAGACCATGGAGCTCTGGTAGTAATCTTCAGTGCTGCCTGGGTAAGGTGCTGTCTATTTCAATAGAGAATTCCAATGTGTCAGTTTACAACTCTGGCAACACCATCAATGTGGGTCCCATATGATAGGCAAGGGTCGAGTGAGATTCCAAGGTATTTAAAAGATGATACTTGTTCGAGGATATTTCCAGCACCTGTATTGATATCAAGGGGGTATTGCCTGTGTTTGTTTTGCGAGCTGCAGAAGAGCATAGATTTCATCTTTTTGTGGTTTAGAACCAGTTTGTGTTTTGCGAACCAGTTTTCAACAGCGGAGGACACCAGAAGGAAGGAGTGCAGTGTGACTGGACTTCTCTACTGGGCTTAAAGAAGTAGAACTCTTCTACTGGGATCTTTAATTAAGGGTAAAAAAAAAAATGAGTGTGTTTGTGTCAGTTAGCTAAAGTGGTTATCTGAACAGTTATCTAGGTGTAAATCTCAGGTGGCTGAAGGGGCTTGATTGCTGTGCAGTTTAAATTACTTGTAGAAAGATCTAGTATGTAGGGGGAGTGGCTTAGCTAGAAGGAAACTAGATTTAAACACTGCCTTAGAAAGATTCTGTCTGAGGCTTGGCAGAGGACACCAGAAGGAAGGAGTGTTGTGTGACTGGATTTCTCTATTGGGACTAAAGAAGCAGATCTCTTCTACTGGGATCTTTAATTTAGGGTATAAAAAAAACAAACAAAAAAAATTAGTGTGTTTGTCTCAGTTAGCTGACAGAACAGAGAACAGACAGAACACCAGGAGGAAGGAGCTACTGGTATAACTAAAACTTCTCTACTGGGACTAAGAACTAGATCTCTTGTACTGGGACCTTCAATTTAGGGTAAAAAATTAACAAAAAAAAGGAGTTAGTGTGTTTGTCGGAGGTAGTTGAAGTAAATTGTTATCTGTTATCTGTGTACTTATCTAGGTGCTTGTCACAGGTGTCAGAAGGGAATTGTTATCTGTGAAATTAACTAAGTGTAGAAAGATTTGCAAAGTAGGGGAAGTGGCTTAACTAGAAGGAGCCAGGTTAAGACCAGATATAAACACTGCCATAGATAGCTTCTGCCAGAGAACAGACAGAACACCAGGAAGAAGGAGCTACTGGTATAACTAAAACTTCTCTACTGGGGCTATATTGCCCTCCTTCCATCCCCTCCACCCCCCCAAACCAGTTCTACTTTTATAGGCACAGGACTTAACTGACAACAGGAACTTCCTGTTTGGGAGCAGAAAGAGAGTGACCACAGAGCCACAAAAGACTCACCATCCTAGAAGGGCAAGAGTAGCTCTCCGTCCCCTCCCCCCAGCTGCTGGAGGTCTGACTCTGAGCAAGTAAGGAGACTTACTGAGAAATATAGGAACTTCCTTTCTCAGAACAGGAAGATCAGGAGCTCAAAGGGTGCTAGTAGGGAGAGAAGAAAAAGAAAAGAAATAAACAAACAGAGGAAACAGTAAGTATTCCAAATAACAGGGGGCCAGAAAAAAGACATGTTGGGAGTGGTGCAGTGCAGTGGCTGTGGAGCAGCAGTCTTCCGGGAGATGTTCTGGAGGATGCAGTGTTGTCCCATCTGCAGGCACCTCTCTGGGCTGTGGGGGAGGTTGCTCATCTCCAGGCTGAGTTGGCCAGGATTTGTGGGACCTCCTCTCCCACCCAGGAACCACCAGGGTCACTGCCGTTGCCTCAGAGGTTGCCAAGAAAGAGGATGGTTGGACCACAGTGAGCTCAGGGAGGCTGAGGGTGGTGGACCAGAGGTGCATCCCTCCAGTTGTACCTCTCCACAATTTATATGCCATTCTAGAAAAGTGTGGTTCCTCTATGGAAGCACCCACAGTGGAGACCAAGGAGGATGCTGGGAACCTCCACAAAGAAGACCCACAGGAGGGTGGCATGGGACCCCACAGGGGAAGGAAACAACTCCTGGTGGGGGACTCCATTGTTAGGAAGGTAGAACTGGGGGAGGAAGGGGAGAGGGAGGTAAGGTGCCTGCCTGGTGCCATGGCATGGAGGGACAGGGAGCGAATCCTCAGGATCGCAGGAGCAGCTGCACAGAGGAGGAAGCTGGATGTCATTGCCCACCTAGGGACAAATGACCTGGCTAAGAAAGGGATCAGAGCAGTGCAAGAAGCATTTTTGGAGATGGGGAGGGGCCTTAGACAAATAGCACACACAGTAACCTTCTCAAAGGTGCTGCCTGTCTATGGCATGGGTGAGACTAGGGTGCTCCACACCATGGGATTCAATCAGTGGTTGAAAAACTGGTGCAGAGCTCAGGGATTTGGCTTCATTGGGGACTGGGGGTCCACCTAAAGGAATGCAGGCCTATACTGGCATGATGGTCTGCATCTGTCCAGGAGGGGAACCAGGATCCTAGGTGATCACTGTAAATACTTCATTGACAAGCATTTAAACTAGCCAAGGGGGGAGGCACTGGAAAGGAGCAGGGAAATCCTAGCCTACCCCCAAAATATCAGGGTACTAAGTGAGGCAGACACCAACAAAGAGATTTCGATTGGGAGAAGCACAGGGGTAAATGGAGAAAGTAACAAATGCAATAAGGACAGGGATGGGGCAAAAAGGGGTAAGGCCATCAAGAAATGGAGAATAATGAGTACCAATGCCCATAGTCTGGGCAACAAGCTCACTGAACTGGTGGCCTTGATGGAACACGGATGCCTGGATAGCGTAGCAGTCACAGAAACATGGTACACAGAGAACCATGACTGGGATGTTAACATACCAGGGTACACAACCTACAGGAGACACAGGAAGGGCAGAAGGGGGGAGTAGCTCTTTATGTAAGGGAAGGGATAAAAGCAACCAAACAAAAGAGTAAACAGGGAGGAGAGGAGGCACTGTGGGTCACCTTAGAGACTGGAAATGGCACCACAATCCACACAGGGGTTGTATATAGACCCCATGTCAGGGGGAAGGAATGGACAAGGATATGATAGAAGGCATACTTAGGATGGCAGAGAAAGGGGAGACACTGTTGATGGGGGACCTTAATATGCCAGATGTTAGCTGGAGCACCTTTGCGGCAGCCACATCCAAAAGCAGGGCCATTCTTGATGCCCTTCAGGTGGCATGCCTCAGACAGCTAGTTTTGGAACCTACTTGTGAGGGAGCAATCTTAGTCCTCATACTCTCAAATAGGGACAGTGAGAGGATCTCAGATCTAGAAGTGGGTAGCCATTTGGGAACAAGTGACCATCAAACAGTGTGGTTCACGATAAACTTAGCTACAGAGTCAAGCCATACAAAAGTGAAGGTTCTGGACTTCAGGAGGGCTGACTTTGGCAAGATGGGAGAGTGCCTTAGAAAAGCACTAGCAAACAGGCTAGAAGGAGGGGTGGAGCAACAATGGGGAAATATCAAAACTGCCATCACAGAGGCAACAAGCCTTTGTGTGAAGCAAATAAAAAATCAAAAAGAAAGAAAAAGCCACTATGGTTCTCAAATGAGGTGGCAGTGAAGGTTAGGGAGAAAAAGATAGCATTTAGGAAGTATAAAAATACACAGAAGGAGCAGGACAGAGAACTGTACCAGTTAATGCAGAAGGAAGCAAGGGAGGGTAGTCAGAATAGCAAAGGCACAAACTGAGGAAAAGATAGCTAACTCGGGTAAGAAGGGGGATAAAACCTTTTATAGGTATATCAGGGAGTGTAGAAAGACAAAGGGAGGGATATTGAGCTGAATAGAATGGATGGTAGGTGGGCAGAGAGTGACAGTGAAAAAGCAGAGATACTGAATTAATACTTCTGTTCAGTATTCACAAAAGAGGAAGTAGGCGAGGTGCCTAATCCAATTAACAGAAGCACTCTGTAGAGGGGGTCGATCCCAGTCCTTTCACAGAAGAAAGGGTTCTGAAAGGACTCCTAAAACTGAAGGTGGATAAAGCAATGGGGCCAGATGGAATTCACCCCAGAATTCTAAAAGAATTAAGCAGAGTGGTGACACCACTGACTACCCTTTTTAACAAATCATGGGAGGATGGTGTGGTACCTGAGGACTGGAAGATGGCAGATGTGATTCCCCTTCACAAAAGTGGGACCAAGACAGAGGCAGGAAACTACAGACCTGTCAGTTTGACCTCTGTGGTAGGGAAAGTGATGGAATCACTTCTGAAGGAAAGAATTGTTGAGTACCTAGAGGCCAGTGGGGCACAGGACCCAAGGCAGCATGGGTTCACAGTGAAAAGTTCATGTCAGGCAAATCTAATTGATTTCTTTGACTGGGTGACCAAAGTAGTATACCATGGAGGGGCTGTGGACATGGCCTACTTAGACTTTAGCAAGGCATTTGACACAGTTCCACACAAAAGATTAGTAGTCAAATTAACCAGCCTGGGAGTGGGTCCCAGGGTGGTAGCCTGGGTAAAACATTGGCTGAACAACAGGACACAGAAGGTAATTGTAAATGGAGTCCACTCTGAAGAAAGAGGGGTTACTAGTGGGGTACTGCAGGGTTCAGTACTGGGTCCAGTCCTTTTTAATGTCTTTATAAGTGACATTGCAGAGGGTCTGGAAGGAAAAGTATGCCTCTTTGCAGATGACACAAAGATCTGCAACAGGGTTCATACACAAGGAGGCATGGAAAGGATGAGAAGGGACTTGGCAAGGTTGGAGGAATGGTCAGATTTATGGCAGCTTGGAGTCAATGCAAAGAAGTGCAAAGTAATGCACCTGGGAAATAAAAACCCAGGGGAAGATTACACAATGGGGGGAGGTAGTAACAACAACAAAAATGGAAAGGGACCTGGGGATAATCATATCAGATGAACTTAAGGTTGGCAAGCAATGTGAGAAGGTAGTAGGGAGGGCTGGGGGAATACTGGGATGTATAGGGAGAGGTACCACCAGCAGAAAACAGGAAGTTGTTATCCCCCTGTACAGACTGTTGGTGAGACCCCATCTGGAGTACTGTGTCCAGTTCTGGAGACCCCATCTCTGCAAGGACATAGACAGGATGGAGTCAGTTCAGAGGAGGGCAACTAAAATGGTGCAGGGTCTGCAAGAGAAGCCATACGAGGAGAGACTAAGGGACCTTAATATGTATACCCTTGAGGAAAGAAGGGAGAGGGGGGACATGATAGAAATGTTTAAGTACCTCAGTGGAATCAACAAAGTCCAAGAGGGTAGCATCTTTCAGAAAACGAGATGTGCAAGGACAAGGGGACACAATCTGAAGATAGAGGGGGGACAGCTCAGGGGCAATGTGAGGAAGTATTTTTTCACAGAGAGGGTGGTGGATGTATGGAACAGCTTTTCTGAGGAGGTTGTGGGTTCTAAAACTGTGGGAGAATTCAAGAATGCATGGGACAGACATAGGGCATTTTTTGTGGGGGGTAGGAAGAAATCGGCTGTTGGTTAAATAGGATCTGCAGTTTATCCTCTAGGTAGGGAAATGGGCAGACTAGGTGGGCCAAGCGGTCCTTATCTGTCGTCAAAGTCTATGTTTCTATGTTAAAGCAAGCTGTAGGTTGTAAAGTAAGGGTTTTGGGTCCTTATGGGGGGTGAGAAGCATAGCATCATCGGCATAGAGGATAATTTGTTCTGGGCAGGATTGTGGAAGGGAGTTCAGGAAAAGGCTGAAAAGTAGTGGGCCCAGTATGGATCCCTGAGGGACGCCTGAACGGACAGGTTTGGAGTCAGAGGGTACTTTCACTCTGTGTGAGCGGTGGTCCAGGTAACTATTAAACCATGCAGTGAAGTCCTGGGAAAACCCAGCATTCAGCAGCTGTTTGGTAAGCAGGCCATGGTGAACAGTGTCAAATGCCTTAGTCAAGTCGATGAATGCGGCTCCTGTTAGATGACCTTTGTCCAACAAGTTGTGAAGGACTCCAGTGAATTCCAGGAGGGCAGTTGATGTGCTGTGTCCTTGCCTGAAGCCATGTTGCAGTGTACATAGGATGTTATATTTGTCCAAATAGTCTGTAAGCTGGTCAGCAATAATGCACTTAAGGGCCTTGGAGAGAGGGGGTAATATAGATATCGGCCGGTAGTTCCCCTGAATGGACTTGTCGTTGCTTTCAAAGACCGGAGTGACAATAGCAGATTTTCATTTGCTTGGGAACTGACTGAGGCTGAGGGAGAGGTTGAAGATTCTGGTAAGCGGGTGCAATACCTCTTCAAGGATGAGGGATTGTAATTTAAGGTCCAATGAATCACCACTGACTCTGGACTTGGAGATAGCTTTTGTTATGTATTTGCGGACATCATTTGTCTTGACTTTTTTGAAGGGAAAGGCGGATGATTTGAGGTGGTAGGGAGGAAATTTGGTGCAGGGGAGTCAGTTACCGAGAAAAAGTCCGGGGGGAGAACACCACTGAGGTCGGTGAAGGCTGCATTGAAAGTATTGGCAATGACCATCGGGTCAAGGGTGGTAGCTCCGTCAACAGTCAGTAGGGTTGGGGAAGATTTGGACTGCCTCCCTGTGAGTTCCCTAATATTGACCCAAAAAGCTCTTCCATTTTCCCAAGTGTTGGTGAGGGCTTCTTGTAGTAGGTACTCTTCGTCATTCGTATTTGTTTTGTGCAGTTGTTGTGAGTCTGTTTGTAGTTTTGAATGTCTGGTTGAGCACCAGTGGCCCTAGCTATTGCCCAGAGGTGGTCCCTTGATTTTAGCTGAGCCAGTAGCTCAGCAGTGAGACAAGGATTGGAGGGTGCCTTGACTTTGCGCCTTTTTACTGGGGCGTAGGAGTCGCAGGCAGCATTGAATGTGGTGATGAAATAATCAAGGGCTGAGTCAACATCCAGCGCATTATATATGGGCAACCAGTCTTGCTGACTAAGACAGAATTTGAGATGGGTCAGTTGGCCATGGGGTAGGACTCTGCTGGAAACAGTTTTAGGAGGAGGCTTGCAAAACTTATTTGACCAGTTGCAGATGACAGGGAAATGGTTGCTGAGGGAATCCAGGAGAACAGTGGTGTTGTTGATACGGGTTGGGTGGCTGGCAAGGACCCAGTCCAGGAGAGTGCTGGTACCTGACTTGTAGTTCTTCCTTGTGGGGGAATCAACCATCTGCATCCTACGTCAGGTGCAAGCCAGTTGATATTAAAATCCCAAGGAGAAGGATCTCGGAGCCGGGAGCTTGGGATCTTACAAAGTCCAGGATAGCACAGAGACCATTCCCTTGGTCTTTTAGTGGGATGTCGACTGAGACTACAGGGAGCACTTTATTTTGGGCTCCAAGGAGTAGTTTGACAGGTAGGAATTGCACAAAAGAGTCAGAGGGGGTAGTGGTGATGAGGTGACCGGTGATGTTGTCTTCGATGTAAATTGCACCCCCCCCTTTGGTCCTCCTATCAAGTCTGAAGGCATCATAGCCTTCTAGTGAAATAGCATGGTCAGGAGTATTGGGCATCAGCCAGGTTTCAACAACAGTAAGGATGTCAGGGTTATGCTGGTCAGCAAAGATTTGAAGGGCAGCAAGCTTTGGGAGGAGACTGCATATGTTGAGGGTGGTGATGATGAGACTCCTGTCTGATTTCCCAATTCTGGCTGGGCTGGCGGTAACCAGGCCAGGGTTCGGGTGAACACTCCCTGACATCAGTAGGAGGAGGAGCAAGAGTTTTAGTGCAATCTGCCATTAAGATTTCGTCTCCAATTTTTGCAAGACCAAATACAGCGTATGTCCCATATGTCCCAGTGCAGAGCAATGGGTAGCAGCAGGGTTCGGTTTGCGCAGGTTCCATTCTTATGTGTATCAGCATACAGCCAGCCCTTAGTAGGGGGTGCCCCAAGGGGGGGCAAGGTGCTTGGACCAGAATGCCAGGTTGGTGGTAGGAGATAAGTAGGCGGTAGGTGTAGGGTGGAGAGGGGTGGCATGCACCAGGAAGATAGCTGAGAGGAGGAAGGAGAGAAAGAGAGAGTGAGAAGAAGCAGGAACAGGTGGTTGAGGAGAGGCATGGTCAGGGGGAGTACTAGAAAGGGGAAAATTAAAAAGAAAGAGAAGAAACAGTGGGGTTTTGCAATAAGAGGCAGTGTGTAGACGAAAATAGGAGGGGGCGGAGAGCAGAGAAGCGAGCGTGGGCGGGGAAGGTGGACATAGCAACAAGTGCACACAAGAGCGTGGTCGTATCACCTAAAAAACACAAGGACGTGGGTGGAGAAAGTGGGCGTTAAACTAGAGGATAGGAGGTGAAATAGACAGGGGTGGGTCCAGAAAGCAGGTGGGCAGAGCAGGGGTCTATTTATTTAAGGTCGGGGTGGGGGAGGGGCAGGCATAACATTTTGGCAGTCTGTTATGCAATTGAATGGGCTCAGAGCCCAGATAGCAGAAACAGAGTTTAGTCCAATCAGGGAGGCAGTGGCAGAAGTCAGAGACCAATCAGGTGATGGAGCGGAGAGTGGCTGGCCAATGACAGCCGATCACAGCTTCCCCGGCCCAGGCTGTTTCCTTACTCGGCTTGCTGGTACTCTGCAGTGGCAAGTGGAGGTGTCTGGGGTGGTAGCTTGAGGAGCCGCAGCCGCACCTGCGGGGGACACGGCTGGCCCATTCAGGGCTCAATCTAGAAGGGGGAAACAGAACAGGCAGGGTTAGCCTTAAACCAGTGGGAACAAAGGACATAACGTGGGGCCTAAATCGTCGGGCTAGGAAGCGCCGGAGATGGCAGTGAGATGGGGAGACAGAGATAATTACACAGCTTTTACAAATGCAAATAGGTATGCGGGGGGGGGCGGCCAGGACAAGAGGAATCAGCTAACTTACCCTGGCACCAGTAGGATGAGGTGATGGGCTGTGGTAGTTTCATAGGGGTGAGAAAGCAGGAGGCAAGGACAAGACAGTACAAGCAGTCTGGGAAAGAGAGAGAGAGAGAGAGGGAAACAAAGCTAAAGCGCAGAGTAAACTTTTTTTTTTTAAACACTGCACAGTTTCAAATTTGGGATTAGCAAAGCACTCGAATGTAACATTATACAGAACAGGACTGTACAATTTGGAATCGGCAGTACATTAGGCAACAACAACAATATAGCTTCAGACTTCAACTGTAGAATTAGGTATAAAGAACACAGATTTACAAAAGAAACACAGAGGGCAGTTCCCAAAGTAAAATTTCGGCAGTCTGCTATGCAATTGAATGGCCGCAGAGCCCAGATAGCAGAAACAGAGTTTAGTCCAATCAGGAGGTAGTGGCCAAAGCCAGAGACCAATCAGGTGATGGAGTGAGAGCGGTCGGCCAATGGCAGCCGATCACAGCTTCCCCGGCCCAGGCTGTTTCCTTACCCAGCTTGCTGGTACTCTGCAGCGGCAAGTGGAGGTGTCTGAGGTGGCGGCTTGAGGAGCTTCAACCACACATGTGGGGGACATGGCTGGCCCGTTCAGGGCTTGATCTGGCTTGCTGGTACTCTGCAGCGGCAAGTGGAGGTGTCTGGGGTGGCGTCTTGAGGACCCGCAGCCGTGCCTGCAATTACCACAAGCAAGCAACAATGGCGAGTAATGTGGCGCCTGAAAGCCCGCAGCAGACAGCTCACAATTTTTTTATTTATTTATTGTAAAGTCGGAATTACAACCTTTTGAGCTAAAAGCTCATTTACAAAGGATCCTCGTCGAACAGAGGGTTGGGGAACATCAAAAACATGGACAGTGGAGAGAAACAGAAGCAGCTAGAAGGCATTGTCAGTCATACATCATTAAAAAGGTTAAACAGCATTACAAATAGAAGGATGGGGAGAGACAGGATACATTGCAAAAGCACTTAATTACATAATACAGAGGAAATAAGTCCCATAACAGATTAGGTGAATAAAGTGCCTATTCCGACTATGAACAAAGTATGAGAATTCCCAGAATGCAGCTATAGAGCTTAGATAGGTTCCTGGAGGGAGCAATTAAGTTGACCACTGAAAAGGACAGTCATTCAGGGAAAGCAGGCTACAGGCTAGACGGGTGAGGAGGAGAGCACAATGGTGGGTGAAGTGTCAGGGGGGCTAAGTGGGTATAGAGGTGGGGGTATGGAGGGCTAAGTAGGTGAGGGGCAGGGGGAATGGGGGACCAAGGGGTGGGTAGGTGGGGATTAGTGGGAGATTCTTAGGAGCCACAGATCACCATAGCCAAGCCATTTTGTGTCAGGGGGCACTGGGAGGGCTAGAAATGGCCCGGGTGTTCTTTATAGCAACATTGTACTGGAGGGAAGATGGACTTCCGAATTTCAGATTTTAACTGACCATGGCAAGTAAGGCTAATAGTGGCCTGAGGGAGCTTATTTAGCCAGGTGGGGGCCCTTACTTCAAAGGCTCACCTCCCCAAGGCAGTTCTTCTGAAATGTACTACTAGGGCATGTCTTGTAACACTTCTTGTGGAATGCTCAGAAGGGACTGGATGGACTAAGGCTTGTAAGGAGGGGGGTGCAAGACCTAGAAGGCAGGAGTGGAGCTTGATTCAGTCCATGAGAGGAAGCCATCATGTCCCAATATAAAGGTTGCATGTGTGCGTATGGCGATCTGCGCCTAAAACAAAGCGGCGTGCTTTGTTGAGCGTAGTATGGACCCTGTGCAGGCTGGTTTCAGAGGCTGTGCCATATATCACATCACCATAGTTCAGGATGGGTAGAACTGTCCTTCTTACTGCCTGGACCCTAGTCTCAGTTGTGAGGCAGAACCGAACCCTATATAGGGCCCCTAACTTCCTATTGGCAGCAGTGGTAATATTTTGTATATGTTCATTGAAGGAGAGGGACTCATCGATTGTAATCGCTAAGTACCGGAATGAGGGCACCTGCTCACGGGTGGAGTGGGAGTTCTAAAAAATTGAGAAGAGACTGGTATACCTCCTCTTTTGGCTTCAGGCGAAGAGCACAGAGTTTGTTTCTTTGCTGTTGAGCACTAGCAGGCTAACTTTGAGCCAATCCTGTAGGAGGTCAAAGTTGTACTGCATGTCCTTAGTGAGTGCATCTTGGCAAGAGCCTCGAGAGAACACCATCATGTCATTTACATACAGCAGTACCTTGGAGGAGGGGCATGCTTCTGGAAGGTTGTTCACAAAGAGGCTGAACAGGAGTGGGCCCAGGATGGACCCCTGCAGGACCCCCCACTGTGACTTCACTGGTCTCGGAGATGGCTCAGTTGAATTTCACCTGCTGAGAATACCCAGACAGGTAGCTGGAGAACCAACTGACCATGTCGGGGGATAGACAATAGTCCAAGGCAGCTTAGTCTGTGCAGCAGCAGCTGATGATTTACAAGGTTGAAAGCCTTGGTTAGGTCTATGAAGATTGCTCCGACCAGTTGGCCCTGGCCAAGTGCCTCATGCACATAGCCTGTGAAGGCAATTAGGGCAGTATTAGTGCTATGCATCTTGTGGAAGCTATGCTGTTGGGGGCAGAGGAGTTTATATTTATGTAATCTGGAGAAAAGAGGCTGCACTGGGACCAGTGGTGCAAATATAAAAAAATCAACTAGTCCATATCACCAATCTTGCACTCACCACCATAATTTGAAGGAGGCTCCAACCTGCTTATTCTCAAAAGTGCTGTATTTTATTAAGAGGTCATGTGCAAAATAAAAAAATGTGCAAATTCCAGACATGTTTCGGAAGTCCTTGCTTCCTTTTTCAATGGATCTGAATGACATAGATCTGGTGCTTCTTAAATACTCAAACAGCTTTGACATCATCAGTCAGGGCTCAGATTTTAACAATAAAGTGAGCATGTGCATATACATATATAACAAACACCTGTACCCTAAAAACATAGAGGATAATGTATGGGCATGCATCGGTAACCAGTTTGTTAACCTGTAAGATGTTGCCATGGTGATCTTGTAAACCTCGAGAGCGAAGATCGAGAGGTTTTTGTCGCCATGGCAACTTCGAGCCAGTTATGCAAACCGGTTGCCGATGTATGACTATACATTATATTTTATAGTGTATGGTCATACATTTCAATTTAAAAAAAATTAAGCGGGATCCTTCAAACAACATGAAGTCTTGCTATATTATGACATATGCAGTGAGTCCCAACCTTCGAACTGCTCTGGAGGTGAAAGAGTTAACTTTCCATGCCAGGCATGGAACATTGAGCTTGAGCTCGGTTGAAACTCTGTCTGTTGTTCTTCAAACTCAAACCGTCAGATTCTTCACTCCGCCTCACTGAACAGTCACTCTGGAGATTTCTCCTTCTGCTCGGTTCATTTTGTCAGTTAAAGTATTATTTTCTCGGTTTTTTAACCGAATTTAAACCGCAACCGGTCGGTTCAAGCTCTGTCTGTGGTATTGTGAGTACTAGATAGGTTTTACATTTGTTTCTATTCTGTGTGGAACTTGTAAACAGATAATCGGTTCGGTTTGAACCGATCAGGTTGTTTAAAACACATTAATCTGTCCTTTAGAGTGTGGTTCTTATCGGTTCTAAAAAAAACGGATTTTATTAAGTTTTTTCCATGACCCGTGACACGGTTGGGAACCGATAAGAGGGTCTTGCTTGGCAGATTGCCATAAACGGGCAAGTTTGGTTAGGACTAGCACTATGTCTGAGAAACCCAAAAGAAAAACCGGACCCACTGGGTTTCAACACTGCAGTGTCTGTGGGGAAGTCTTTGCTAAGGCTGACCCCCACACCACCTGTGTTTATTGTCTGGGTTTTGACCACCTCAATGCAGACTGCCAGATTTGCAAAAAGGTTCCTGCAGCTACCCTAGAAAAGAGAGTTGGTAGGCTCAGGGAAAGGGAGGCCAAAAACTCCGCTGAACCGGATGGCCAGCCCGGTTCAGTTGAAACCGAACCTAGCGGGAGTGCCCTCTGACCAGGCGACTTCCCTGGCAAAGGAGAGCCGACTCGGAGGAGTCGGTTCCAGCAAAAAGGACTAGGAAATCAGCTGGTGTGGAGCCAAAAACTTTCTCTCCAACCGCTGAAGAGATAGCCAAAGCGATTAAAATTGTCCAGTCACTTTCCCCGGTTCCGACTGAACCGGCACCATTAGGTAACCGTACGGTTCGGCCGGTTCCACCGGTTCAAGAATATGATTTAGAGGAATATTATGAACCAGAGGAGAGGGAAGAGGAGTATGAGGAGAGTGAAAGTGGATTTGAAAGTCTGGATGTGCCCATTGAACCGGACATCTCCCCAGACAGACCTTCAGGAGTGTCTCCCCCTAGCCTTTCTGAGTCTCCTTCTTATTTTATGTTTTATAAAAAAGTGGCTGAAACCCTCCAGCTCCCTATGGAGGAAGCTGTGGATGATCAAGAGGAGCCTGACTATGTGGAAATGATGGATATATCAGAGTCTAGGAGACTGTCTATTCCCTTGCATAAATCTTTTGGGAAACAGACATTTAAAATTGTAAAAACTCCTCACACTATACCTCCTGTGGATAAGAGAATGGACAAGAGGTACACATTGTCAGGCTCTGATACGGACTTCCTTACACAACAATGCAACCATGTTGGAGTAGTGCAGGCTACAGCCTGTGACAAGGCAAATATTCCCTTGGCTTCACTCCCCCCGAACAAGGACTCCAGGAGGATTGATGCCATGGCAAAGAAACAGTACATGGCAGCATCCTTGGGACTCAGACAGGCAAGCTATATGGCTTATGTTGCTAGATATCAGAAATCCAGATGGGATACTGTTATGGCTCTAGCAAAACAAGTCCCTGGCCAGCTTGCCAAGGAGCTGGAGCAGGTGGCTGCTGATGGTATTGAGGCATTTAAGGTGCAATTCCATGCTGCAGTGGACTCTAATGATGTGTCATCAAGAGTCATGGCTACATCTGTGGCACTTCGCAGAATGGTTTGGCTCAGATGTACTAGCCTGTCACACGATACCCAGACTAAAGCCATGAATTTTTCTGTTGTGGGTAATTCTTTGTTTGGGGAGCAGACAGAGAATTACATGAAGAAAATGGATGAGTATAGGACCACCTATAGGAGTGCACAGGCCAAGGAAAGGCAAGCCACTCCTCAAAGGCAGCTTCCCAGGGGCAGGGGCAGGCCTTTTCATAGGCCTTTTTACCAAGCCCAGACCTCCTCTTCTGCTTATGCCCAGAGGGGGTTCTTTAGAGGGAGAGGCAGACGGGGTACAAGCAGGCCTGCTTCCACCCCTCAGCCCAAAGCACCTGCCAAGCAGGCACCCTGATGGGGTGGCCAGGGCCAATTCTCAGCTACCTGTAGGGGGCAGGCTGGCTTACTTTGTCCAGGACTGGAAGTCTCTGACATCAGACAAGTGGGTCCTGGAAGTAGTAAGCCAGGGACTGGTTCTCGGCTTCAAAAAGTTTCCAAAGATGAGAACCAGATCCTTTCCACCTGCAAATCCACCAGAGGCACTTGCCCTAGAGGCAGAGGTTTCTTCCCTCCTGGCTCTCAGAGCTGTGGAAAGGGTTCCACCCCTACACCAGGGCAAAGGATTGTACTCCAGGTACTTTCTTACCCCAAAAAAGACAGGAGAATGGCGGACCATCCTGGATCTCAGATACTTAAACAAGCACCTTTTAAAACCAAAATTCAAAATGGTGACTCTGGGAATTATTCTACCCTCTCTAAGGCCAGGGGACTGGCTAGCATCCCTGGACCTCAAGGATGCCTACTTCCATATTCTCATCATAAGCTCCCATCGAAAGTACCTCAGGTTCCAGCTGCCCTCAGGCCATTACCAGTTCAGAGCAATGCCCTTTGGCCTCACCTCTGCTCCAAGGGTATTCACAAAATGCCTGGCAGTAGCAGTTGCTTCCCTAAGAAGGCAACAAATTTCCATCTTCCCTTACCTGGATGATTGGCTCATGGTAGGCCAGTCCCCAGACCAAGTCAAGTTACACCTACAGATAACTCAGCAACTGCTCACCTCTCTAGGTTTCCTTCTGAATCTTTCAAAGTCAGTTCTAGAGCCTGTCCAGCTCCTCACCTTTATAGGCGCAGAGCTGAACACAGAGAAAGCCAGAGCCTTCCTTCCTTTGGACAGGGCAAGGACCCAGGTCACTCTGGCCTCCCCATTCACCCTGCAGGTCTCTCAACCAGCAAGGCATTTTCTACAGCTCCTGGGACACATGGCTGCTTCTATAGCAGTAGTGCAGTGAGCAAGATTTCAGATGAAGGACATCCAGTTTCATTTGAGAGCCTTTTGGTCTCAAAGGAAAGACCCTCTAACCAAATTGATCCCAGTGACTCGAACCCTGATCCAGGCCCTACAGTGGTGGCAGGATCAGAGCAATCTGAGACAAGGGGTTCCTTTTGTCACTCAGTCTCACTCCTTAATCCTTACTACAGATGCATCCCTCTTGGGGTGGGGAGCTCACATGGGCGACCTCACTACCCAGGGGTTGTGATATTCTCAGGAATCTCTGCTCCACATCAATCTTTTGGAACTCAGAGCAGTTTTTCTAGCACTTCAAGCTTTTTCCAAATCTGTTCAGAACAAAGTTGTACAGGTCAGAACAGACAACACCACTACAATGTGGTATATAAACAAGCAAGGGGGCACTCGGTCTATGGCCTTGCGCACAGAAGTAATGAAGTTGTGGTATCTGGCTTACTCCCTGAACACCTCCCTTACAGCAGTTCACCTCCCAGGCAAGGATAATGTCCTGGCATATGCTCTCAGCAGGATTTCCCAAGGCCATCACGAATGGTCACTGGACCCCCTGGTCTTGGAGGTGATATTTGCTAGATGGGGCACCCCGCAGATAGATCTTTTTGCAGCCCCAGACAATCACCAACTTCCTCTTTTTTGCTGCAGGCCCCCAGTGTTGAGCTCAGTCCCTCTGGATGCCTTAGTTCTCATTTGGGAAGGGAAGTTTCTCTATGCTTTTCCTCCCTTCTCTCTCTTGTTCAAAGTGCTAGTCAAAATCAGATCTCAGCCCTGCAAGATGATCCTGATTGCTCCAGATTGGGCCAGACAACCCTGGTATCCACTCCTACTGTCCTTAGCAGTCCATCTTCCCCTGTGTCTTCCCAGGAATCACAACCTGTTAACTTGTGCTCAGGGGAGGGTTTGGTACCCGAACCTCAAATCTCTCAATCTCAAGGCCTGGCTCTTGAAGAGTTAGAGTTTGGTGATCTTCACCTCTCCCAAGATGTAATGGATATCCTGAAGGCTTCTAGGAAATCTTCCACCAGGACTACTTATAATTCCAAATGGAAAAGGTTTTCCATATGGTGCTCTGGAAAGCATATTTCCCCAGAATCTGCTGATTTACCCACAGTCCTGGATTATATGGTCCACTGAAATACCTTGGGGCTGAGACCAGCTACCCTAAAAGTGCATTTGGCAGCTGTGTCTGCTTTTATTTCAGCAGGTAAGCCCTCTTCTCTTTCAGATCATCCAGTATTTTCCAAGTTTTTCAAGGGATTGCTTCACACCAACTCTCCATTCAGGGACCCTGCCCCTGCCTGGGATCTTAATGTTTGCATTGCTCAGCTTATGCAACCCCCCTTTGAGCCTTTATCTTCAGCAGAGCTTAAGTACTTGACTTGGAAGACTGTGTTTCTGGTAGCCATCACTTCTGCCAGACGTATAAGTGAATTACGAGCTTTGTCAGTGGAGCATGATTTTATCTCCTTTCATAGAGATAAGGTGGTCCTCAGAACTAACAGGAAGTTCTTGCCTAAGGTGGTTTCAGATTTCCACCTTAATCAATCCATATCTCTTCCAGTGTACTTCACTGACCATTCCTCCTCTGGCGAGAGGAGGCTGCACAGCTTGGACATGAAGACAGCCCTTAGTTACTACATAGAGCGTACCAAGGATCACAGGTTTGACTCCCTCCAACTGTTCCTCACTTATGGTGAGGTTGGTAAAGGGAAACCTGCCACAAAAGATCCATTGCCAAGTGGATTGTCTCTTGTATCCAATTTTGCTATGAAAAACTGGGTAAGGTTCCTCCCTCAGGCCTGAGGGCTCACTCAACCAGAGGTACAGCTGCTTCCCTGGCTGCTGCCGGGGACATCCCTGTTCTAAAGATATGTCAAGCAGCTACCTGGAAAACAGTTCACACTTTTACCAAGCATTACTCCCTGTACATCCAGGCTAGGAGTGGTGCTCGGTTTGGCACAGCTGTGCTTCAGAGCCAATTTCCTAAGTAGGTTCTGTCCCTTGTCCATGGAGGTACTGCTTTGTAGTCTGCATATGTCATAATATAGCAAGACTTCATGTTGTTTGAAGAAAAAATTACTCACCTTAGAAATGTTGTTTCTGCTAATGGAGTCTTGCTATATTATGACCCCCCCCCACCTGCCCCTCTCAGAACCTCTGTTTTGGGATGTGGGTGGGTAGTGCAGTGTTGGCACTTAGTAGGTGCCCACCTTGTTGTTTTCACTCTCCTTTCTTGGGGTGACTTGGTGTTGTGTTTTTCACTTTTTGGGTCTCCTGACTTGAGTCTTTATTTTGGGACCAAAAAATGTGTTCTTATGTTTAGTAGCCAGCTGGCTAGTGTAGATTTACAGCTTCCACACAGGACCTCAGTGAGTTTAGCTCATAAAGATCTGACGGTTTTAGTTTGAAGAACAACAGACAGAGTTTCAACCAGGCTCAAGCTCAGCGTTCCATGCCTGGCATGGAAAGTTAACTCTTTCACCTCCGGAGCAGTTCGAAGGTTGGGACTCACTGCATATGTCATAATATAGCAAGACTCCATTAGAAGAAACAACATTACTAAGGTGAGCAATTTTTTCTTACTGTTTAAATTTTAGTCACTGCCGCAGCAGTTCCGGGTCATGCTTTCACCACTGCAGCCATTTCTGGAAGGTTGTCGGGTCATGTAGTGCACATCCACAAAGTGATCCCCGTTGTTAACCTATCGATGTGACGTAGCATTGATAGGTTAACAACGTTGCATCAGTAGGTTAACAACATTGGAATGGACGGACGATGGGTTAACAACCTTAGGAAATGATGATTTCCTAAGGTTAACAGCATTCTACCATACATTATAAGATATTATGAACTGGGGATTGTAAATGGACGTCACTGATTGGCTGAGATGTTCTTGAAGCTGTGATGATATCGAGCTACATCATCATGGCTTCAGAAAACCTCCAGCCACCAGCCTTCTCATTTCCAGCGCAACGCTTCTCCATGTATCACAGTCCGAAGTGACTCAGACCTCTAGTCGACTTAAAACCATGCCTCCATACATCTCGCCCACTGCACCCGCCCTCCAAACAGAAAAAAGTTCATTCTCACCCGGCTTCAGCTTGGAGCACCAGCTACTGCAGTACAGAAACAGCCCTCACTATTTTTCTCATGCCAGTACATTTTCCCTACAACATGCTGCCTCGCACCAAACGGCAGTTCATGTAAATCTGCAAACTGCTCTTTCACAATCTCCCCATCGAGACAACAGCTTTAAATGTAAGCCGCGACACCTTACTGTTCCCTCAAAAGCACAACATGACCACTGCAGCCAAACAATGATGAAACAGTTTTTTTCACGCTGAGTTTGGGGGATGGCACAAGAGAACACACAGGGAGACATCCCTACACTACACTACCTCCTATCAGCTCCTACAATAGTGCCACCTCCTGACAGCAACCCTAATAGAACTATTTTCTGAAACAGTACTCCTACACTACCCCTTATAAAGCTTTTTTTTAAATATTTGGAGGTTTTTTTTGATAATTTTTATTTACAACAATTCTGTAATCCAGTCCATAATAGCAATAAGTCACTCCAGGGTGTGGTATATAATGGGACATCATCACTTCTCAGACAGTTGGACACACTCGGCATCCGGCCTTGTGCCCAACCACCCGAGGCGTGATGATATCCCATGATATACCACACCCTGTTGTGCCTTATTGCTTAATTATACAATGGGGTCCAAAAATGGCAGGCTCTGCTTGGTCAACTGGCACTTCATGCCCGTTGTAAATCCTCCACAGTACCAACGGGAAGAGGTGCCAACCACCAGTGAACCGCATTAAGAATTCCCCCAAAATCATTTCGACCCAGGAATGGCAAAGACACCGAAACTCCCTTCTTCTTAGCGGTCGGAAAAATCACACCAGCAAACACACACTATCCCCACCAGCCTCCCTACCAATCCAAGCACTTGCTGCTTAGCACCAATAAACCCTCCCGAAATAACTTGAGGGGAAACAAATTCAACAGTTTACTCTTTCCACTCACAGTTTAAAAAAAAAATGGTTTTACCTGAAATGATTACAAGCTGCACACTCTCTCTCCCTCTCTTGTCACTGGCAGCTTCCTCTTCTCTCACTGCCTCCGCAATTTAAATACCTACTACAGTGGACCCTCTCCCAATACCAACTGAGACCGCAAAAAAAATGCCAATATAAAAAAATGTCATTGTTTCCCATACCCAAAAGTAGAAGACAACCGCAAAACAAGTATCCTACATCGCGGCAAAAGTGTACATGACCACGCACATGCCACAGACATAGCCAAACCAGTCTTGTGCCACACAAACCCACAACAGCAACCCTAGCACCCTCCTGGGACTATTTTTTTTTTTTTTTATCACAGAGCAACAAAGTCAACAAAAATAAACTAAAATACAAGAAAATATGTTTTCTTTATTTTTTTTTCTAAACAAAACAAACAAAAAAATTGTATAATAGCAATTTACCATGACCAGGGTGTGGGTCACGCTAGAATTTACAATGCCTGGTGTGTTTTGCTCACTCGGCCTATTGTCCTCGTGACCAAACAACACACCTGGTGTTGTAAATCCTAGCAAAACCCATACCCTGGTCATGGTAAATTGCTTAAATATTACCTTGCAAAGTAGGGAATGTCACAATGCATTTTGAACCAATCAGAGTGCCACTGTTACAATGCTGATGACATCATAATAGCCAAATGCAACACTGAAACCAGCAGTTGGAATCAAACAGAAGCTTGTTTTCAAACAACATAAAGTCTTGCTGTATTCTGACAAGTGCAGTTAACCCCAGCCTTTAAACTGCCCAGGAGAACAATGGGTTAACTTTTCTATGTAGGGCATAGAATGTTGATCTCGAGCTCGATTGATGTCTCTGCCTGTTGTAATTTGAACCGCAACCGTCAGATTCTTTACTCGCCTCACTGAATAGTTGCTCTGGAGATTTCTCTTGCAGCTCAGTTCGAAGTCGGTTGAAGTGTTGGTTTTCGGTCTGTTTCTACCGAAATTTAGTTTCCGCATAGTCGGTTCAAGTCTCTGTCTGTGGTACCATGAGTACTAGATAGGTTTTGTTCTGTTTTCTGTGTGGACATGCTAAAAGGGATCGGTTCGGCTGAACCGATTGTTCACTGAATTTTGTATCTTACTTTAGTGTGTGGTTACGGTCCATATCGGTTCTAAAAAAAAAACCGGTTATAGTATGTTTTTTCCCAAGACCCGTGACATGGTCAGGAACCGACAGGGGAGTCTTGCCTGGTGGTTGCCGAAAAAAAGGGTATGTTTGGTTAGGTTGGCCATGTCTGAGAAACCCAAGAAAAAAAATGGGTCCATTGGGTTTCAACACTGCAGTGAGTGCAGAGAGGTCTTTGCTAAGGCCGATCCCCACACCACCTGTGTTTATTGTCTGGGGTTTGACCACCTCGATTCAGACTGCCAAATCTGCAGAAATTTTCCTAAATCTACCCTTGAAAGAGATTAAGTAGACTTAGGGAAAAGGAGGCCGAGAAGTCCGCTGACCCAGATGGCCAGCCCGATTCAGTTCCGACCGAACCAGAAGGCGTGCCCTCTGACCAGGGTGATACTTCTTCGGACAAAAGGAGATCTGATCCCAAGGGGTCAGTTCTGGCAAAAAAGAAACGCAAATAAAAATCGTCTGGTTCTGATCCAGAATCTCATATTCCAACCGTCGAAGAAATAGCCAAAGCGATTCATATTGTGGAATTGCTTTGCCTGGTTCTGACTGATCCGGCACCTTTTGGCAGGGGCTCGGTTCAGTCGGTTCCCCTGGTTCACGATTATCCCCTGGAAGAATTTTATGAACTGGAGTTTGAGGAGGAAGGAGAGTTGGAAGATGAATATGGTTATAGTGAAAGTCTCGATGTGCCTATTGATCTGAACATCTCCCCAGACAGACCTTCAGGTGTTTCTCCTCCTAGGCTTTCTGAGTCCCCTTCCCACTTTATGTTTTACAGAAGAGTGGCTGAGACACAATGGAGGATCAGGAGGAGTCTGATTATGTAGAGATGATGGACGTCCCAGAGTCCAGGAGACTGTCTATTCCCCTCCATAAATCTTTTGGGAAACAGACACAAAAAATTCTGAAGTCTCCTAATTCCATACCTCCTGTGGATGGAAGAATGGACAGGAGGTATACACATTCAGGCTCAGAAATGGAGTTCCTTTATCAGCAATGCAGCCATCTTGGGGTTGTACAGGCTGCTGCCTGTGATAAGGCAAACATCCCCTTGGCATCACACCCCACAGACAAGGACTCCAGGAAGATTCATGCCATGGCAAAAAAAAAACAGTACATGGCATCTTCCTTGGGACTCAGGCAGGCGAATTATATGGCCTATACAGTCAGATACCAGAAGTTCAGGTGGGATACTGTACTGGCACTGGTTAAACAGGCCTCCCTCCAGCTTGCCAAGGAGCTGGAGGAGGTGGCTGCAGATGGGATTGAGGCATCAAAAGTTCAGTTTCATGCTGCTGTGGACTCCAATGATGTGTCATCAAGAGTCATGGCTACATCTGTAGCTCTTCGGAGAATGGCTTGGCTCAGATGTACTAGGCTCCCACAGGATACCCTGGCTAAGGCCATGGATTTCCCTGTAATAGGTAATTCTCTGTTTGGGGAGCAGACAGAGAATTACATGAAGAAAATGGATGAGTACAGGACCACTTACAGGAGTGCTCAGGCCAGGGGGAGGCAAGAAACTCTCAGAGGCAGCAGTCTAGAGGCAGGGGCAGGCCTTTTACTATGCCTTTTTACCAAGCACAGGCCTCTTCTTCCTTTTCTCAGAGGGGGTTCTTTAGAGGGAGAGTCAGAAGGGGGATGAGCAGGGCTGCATCCACTCCTCAGCCTAAGGCCCCTGCCAAGCAGGCACCCTGATGGGTCTGCTCAGGTCGACTCTCCTACTCCAGTAGGGGGAAGGCTGGCTTACTTTGTCCAGGACTGGATGTCTGTTACCTCAGACAAATGGGTCCTGGAATTAGTAAGCCAGGGACTGGTTCTCAGCTTCAAAAAATTTCTGAAGATGAGAGCCGGATCTTTTCCACCTGCAGTTCTCTCTGAAACCCTTGCTCTAGAGGCAGAGGTTTCATCTCTGCTCACTTTAAGAGCCATATAGAGAGTACCTACCCTACATTGGGACAAAGGTCTGTACTCCAGGTACTTCCTCACCCCAAAAAAGACAGGGGAGTGGCAACCCATTCTAGACCTAAGATATCTGAAGAAACATCTTTTGAAACCAAAATTCAAAATGGTAACTCTGGGAATAATCCTTCCCTATCTAAGGCCAGGGGACTGGCTAGCCTCCCTGGACCTCAAAGATGCCTATTTTCACATTCCCATCAGGTCCTCCCACAGAAAGTACCTCAGGTTCCAATTGCCCTCAGGCCATTATCAGTTCAGAGCAATGCCCTTTGTCCTGACATCAGCTCCAAGGGTTCTCACAAAGTGCCTGGCAGTAGTTGCTGCCTTTCTAAGAAGGCAAAATATTTCCATTTTTCTATATTTGGATGACTGGCTCATAGTGGGCCAGTCTCCAGACCAACTCAAATCAGACCTGCATGTGACCCAGCAAGTGCTCACTTCTTTAGAATTTCTTTTTAACCTACCAAAGTCAGTTCTCGAACCAGTGCAGCTTCTCACCTTCATAGGGGCAGAGCTGGATACGGTAAAAGCAAGAGCTTTTCTTCCCCTGGAAAGGGCAAGAGCTCTCATGGAGCTGGCTTCTTCTTTCAGCCTTCAGGTGTCTCGACCAGCAAGGCATTTACTTCAGCTCTTGGGCCACATGGCAGCTTCTACAGCAGTGGTCCAAGGGGCAAGATTCCAGATGAGGGACATTCCGTTCCACCTGAGGGCTTTTTGGTCCCAAAGAAAGGATTCCCTTACCAAACTAATCCCAGTGACTCGAACTCTGATCCAAGCCCTGCAATGGTGGCAGGATCAGTACAATTTGAGGCAAGGGGTTCCATTTGCCACTCAGTCTCATTCAGCAGTTCTTACCATGGATGCTTCCCTGCTGGGCGAGGGAGCCCATTTGGGGGACCTCACCACCCAGGGACTGTGGTCTCCTCAGGAATCTCTTCTACACATCAGTCTCCTGGAACTCAGGGCAGTGTTTCTGGCACTGCAAGCTTTTTCCCAGTCAGTACAGGACAAGGTGGTTCAGGACAGAACAGACAACACCTCCACCATGTGGTACATCAACAAGCAAGGAGGCACTAGGTCTGTGGCCTCGTGCACAAAAGCAATGAAGTTGTGATCCCTGGCTTATTCCCTGCAAACCTCTCTGATAGCAGTTTACCTTCCAGGGAAGGACAATGTCCTAGCAGATTTACTGAGCAGAATATCTCAGGGCCATCACAAATGGGCCCTGGATCCTCTGGTATTGAAGGTGATCTTTTTCAAGACAGGGCACTCCAGAGATAGATCTTTTTGCAGCCCCAGACAATTACCAACTTCCTCTCTTTTGTTGCAGACCCCCAGTCTTGGGCTCAGTCCCCCTGGATGCTCTGATTCTGAACTGAGAAGGGAAATTTCTGTATGCTTCCCCCCCCCTTCCCTCTCCTGTTCAAAGTTCTAGTCAAGATAAAGTCACAACCTTGCAAAGTGATTCTGATTGCTCCAGACTGGGCCAGGCAGCCATTGTTGCTGTCCCTAGCAGTCCATCTTCCCCTGTCTCTTCCCAGGAATTACAACCTGTTAACATCCTCTCAGGGGAGGATTTGGTACCCTAATCTTCAGTCTCTCAATGTCAAGGCATGGCTCTTGAAGAGTTAGAGTTTGCAGATCTGCATCTTTCCTGAGGGGTTCTGGGTATTCTCAAAGCTTCTCGAAAGCCTTCCACCAGAAAGACTTATAACTCCAAATGGAAGAGATTCAGCATTTGTTGTTCCAAGAGGCATATCTCCCCAGATACTGCTGAATTGCCTACAGTTCTGGATTACATGGTCCATCTTAATAGCTTAGGCCTCAGAACAGCTACTCTCAGGGTACACTTGTCTGCTGTTTCTGCTTTCCTGTCAGTAGGTAAGTCTTCCTCTCTGTCATCCCACCCTGTATTCTGTAAGTTTTTTAAGGGATTGCTTCACACTAATCCCCCCTTTAGGGGTCCTACTCCTGCTTGGGATCTTAATGTTTGCATTGCTCAGCTTATGCAACCCCCTGTTGAGCCTTTGTCCTCAGCAGAGCTTAAGTACTTGACTTGGAAAACTGTGTTTCAAACAACATGAAGTCTTGCTATATTATAGACATTAGCAGTTTGATCCAGCTCTAGAACTGCCCCGGAGTGCAATGGCTAAAACCATTCCAAAATAGAATTTTGGCATGAGAGCAGCTCAATCTGTGTCATTTCAAACTTGAACTGTCAGATTCTTTACTCCGTCTCAGTGAACAGTCGCTCCGGAGATTTCTCCTTCTGCTTGGTTCATTTCTCGGTTTAAAAGTGTTTTCTCGGTTGGATTTAACGAGAATAGTTTTATTTAACCGAAAACCGTTCAGTTCAAGCTCTATCTGTGGTAACCGTAAGTAAATGAAGGTTTTGTCTGTGTGGAACTTGTAAGTTATCGGTTCGGTTTGAACCGATCAGTGGGTTTAAAACTCATTTAAAACTAAAAGTTACTATTTTAGAGTGCGGTTCGGTTCTTATCGGTTCTAAAAAAACGGATTTATTATTTTTCCAATACCAATGACACGGTTAGGAACCGATAAAGGGTGTTTTGCCTGGCACTGCCGTTAAAAGGGCAAGTTTTGGTTAGGCTGGCATTATGTCTGAGAAACCCAAAAGAAAACCGGCCCACTGGGTTTCAACACTGTGATGTTTGTGGGAAGTCTTGCCAAGGCTGACCCACACCATATGTGTTTTTGTCTGGGGTTTGACCACCTCCAGTCAGACTGCCAGGTATGTAAGAATTTCCCTGCAGCCACCCTGGAAAAAAGATTGGGCAGGCTCAGGGAACAAGAGGCCAAAAAGTCCACTGACCCGGATGGCCAGCCCGGTTCGGTGCCAACCGAACCAGAGGGAGTGCCCTCTGACCAGGGCCAGACTTCCTCGGGCAAAAGAAAAGCTGGTTCTGAGGAAGCAATTCCAGTAAAGAAAACAAGAAAATCAGCAGGTCTGGAGTCCAAAATTCCTTCTCCAACTGTTGCAGAGATAGCAAAAGCCATACAAATTGTCCAGTCACTGTCTCAGGGTCCGTCCGAACCACCACTATCTGGTAAAAGGTCGGTTCGTCCGGCCCCAGTGGTTCAGGATTATGATAGTGAGGAATTTTATGACCCAGAGGAGGGGAGGAGGATTATGAACAGTATGAATGTGGCTGGGAAGGTCTGGGTGTGCCCATTGAACCGACATCTCCCAGACAGACCTTTAGAATCTCCCCTATGCTGTCTGAGTCCCCATCTCATTTTATGTTTTATAAAAGTTGAAACCCTCCAGCTTCCTTTAGAAGAGGCTGTGGATGAGCAAGAGGAGCCTGATTTTGTAGAAATGATGGATATTCCAGAGTCTAGGAGATTGTCTATTCCTTTACATAAGTCTTTTAGGAAACAAACAATTAAAATTTTAAAAGCTCCTAATTCTGTAGCCTCCTGTAGATAAAAAGAGGGACAGAAGGTATACATTGTCAGCCCTGATACAGAATTCTTTCTCAGCAATGCAGTCATGTTGGGGTAGTTCAGGCTGCTGCCTGTGATAAAGCTAATATTCCCTTGGCTTCACATCCTCCTGACAAGGATTCCAGGAAGATTGATGCCATGGCAAAAAAAAAAAAAAAAAAAAAGTATATGGCAGCCTCTCTGGGACTCAGGCAAGCAAATTATATGGCTATGTAGCTAGGTATCAGAAATCTAGATGGATACTGTTATGCAATTGGCCAAGCAGGCCCATGGCCAGCTGGCTAGTGAACTAGAACAGGTGGCTGCTGATGGCATTAAGCCTCTAAGGTTCAGTTTCATGCTGCTGTGGATGTTAATGATGTTTCCTCTAGGGTCATGGCCACATCTGTAGCTTTTAAGTAGGTTGGCCTGGCTCAGGTGTACTAGTTTGTCTGAGGATACCCAGACTAAGGCTATGGATTTTCCTGTGGTGGGAAATTCTCTGTTTGGAGAGCAGACAGAGAATTACATGAAGAAGTTGGATGAATATAGGACTACTTACAAGACTGCCCAGGCTAAGGAGCGGCAAGCCACTCCTCAAAGGCATGCCCCCAGGGGTAGGGGTAGGCCTTTTCACAGGCCTTTCTACCAGACTCAGGCCTCCTCTGCCTATGCTCAGAGGGGCTTCTTCAGAGGCAGGGGCAGACGAGGGGTGGGCAGACCTGCTCCCACCCCCCAGCCTAAAGCTCCTGCGAAACAGGCACCCTGATGGGGTGCCCAGGGCCGATTCTCCTGTACCAGTGGGGGGGCAGGCTGGCTTACTTCAGTCAGAATTGGGCTTCTTTAACCTCAGACAAGTGGGTTCTGGAAGTAGTAAGCCAGGGTCTGGTTCTCAGCTTCAAAAAGTTTCCCAAGTTGAGAAGCAGACTTTTTCTACCTGCAAGTGCTTCAGAGACCCTCGCTCTGGAAACAGAGGTCTCATCCCCGTTAGCTCTCAGAGCAGTAGAAGAGTTCCTCCCTGCATCAGGGCAGGGGTCTGTATTCAGATACTTCCTTACCCCAAAAGACAGGAGAATGGCGGCCCATTTTAGATCTCAGATATCTGAACAAGCATCTTTTGAAACCAAAGTTCAAAATGGTAACTCTGGCAATGATTTTACCTTCCCTAAGGCCAGGGACTGGCTAGCCTCCCTGGACCTCAAGGATGCCTATTTCCATGTCCTAATCAGAAGATCCCATCAGAAAGTACCTCAGATTCAACTGCCTCAGGTCATTACCAGTTCAGAGCAATGCCCTTCGCCTTACCTCTGCTCCAAGGGTATTCACAAAGTGTCTAGCAGTGGCAGTGGCCCACTTAAGGAGGCAGAGGATTGCTGTTTTTCCCTATCTAGATGACTGGCTCATTGTAGGCCAGTCCCCAGAACAGGTAAAATCTCACCTGCAGGTCACCCAGCAGCTTCTCACCTCCCTGGCTTTTCTGCTAAACCTACCAAAGTCGGTTCTGGAACCAGTCCAGGTACTCACCTTTATAGGGGCAAAATTGGACACAAAGCTAGCCAGAGCCTTTCTTCCCCCAGAAAGGGTAAGAAAGTTAGTGGCTCTGGCCTCTTCCTTCACTCTGCAGGTCTCTCAACCAGCAAGACACTTTCTGCAGCTCCTGGGGCACATGGCTGCATCCACAGCTGTTGTGCAGGGAGCCAGATTTCAGATGAGAGACATTCAGTTTCACTTGAGAACCTTTTGGTCTCAGAGAAGAGACCCCTTTCCAAGTTGGTCCCAGTGACTCGAACCTTGATCCTAGCTCTCCAGTGGTGGAAGGATCAGAGCAATTTAAGCCGGGGTCCCTTCATTTCCCCTTCTCACGACTTGACTCTCACTACAGATGCTTCCCTTCTGGGTTGGGGAGCCCACATGGGCGACCTTTCCACTCAGGGAGTTTGGTCCCCCCAGGAATCTCTGCTCCACATCAATTTGCTGGAACTCAGAGCTGTCTTTTTAGCTCTTCAAGCTTTTTCTGCATCTGTCAATGACAAGGTGATACAAGTCAGAACAGACAACACCACAACAATGTGGTACATCAACAAACAAGGGGGCACTCGGTCTTTGGCCTTGTGCACCGAGGCAATGAAGTTGTGGTCTCTGGCCTATTCCCTGAACACTTCCCTCATAGCAGTTCATCTTCCAGGGAAGGACAATGTCCTAGCGGATGCCCTCAGCAGGATTTCCCAGGGCCATCACGAATGGTCCCTGGATCCTCAAGTGCTGGGGATAGTTTTGCCAGGTGGGGCATCCCTCAGATAGATCTTTTGCAGCCCCAGACAATCACAGACTTCCTCTGTTCTGTTGCAGGCCTCCAGTGCTGGGCTCAGTTCCCCTGGATGCCCTTCTTCTGGATTGGGAGGGGAAGTTCCTCTATGCTTCCCCTCTTTCCTCTCCTATTCAAAGTACTAGTCAAAATCAGATCTCAGCCTTGCAGGGTGATTCTGATTGCCCCAGATTGGGCCAGGCAGCCCTGGTACCCACTCCTTCTGTCTCTGACAGTCCATCTTCCCCTGTGCCTCCCCAGGAATCACAGTCTGTTGACTTGTGCCCAGGGAAGGGTTTGGTATCCGGACCTCAAATCCCTCAACCTCAAGGCCTGGCTCTTGAGGAGTTAGAGTTGCTAATTTACACCTCTCTCAGGGTGTTCTTGAGATCCTAAAGGCTTCCAGAAAGCCTTCCACTAGGGCTACTTATAGTTCTAAATGGAAAAGGTTTTCCATTTGGTGTGCTAGGGAAAATATTTCCCAGAATCTGCTGAATTGCCCATTTTGTTAGATTACATGGTACATCTTAATTCCTTGGGTCTCAGACCAGCTACCCTGAGAGTTCATTTTGGCAGCTGTGTCTGCTTTTGTGTCAGCAGGAAAGTCATCCCTCTTTCCTCTCATCCTGTGTTTTCCAAGTTTTTAAGGGATTACTCCATACTAATCCTCCCTTTCGGGAACCGGCCCCTGCTTGGGACCTTAATGTTTGCATTGCCCAGTTAATGCAACCCCCTTTTGAACCTCTGTCTTCTGCAGAGCTTAAGTACCTAATTTGGAAAACTGTTTTTCTAGTGGCTATCACTTCTGCCAGACGCATAAGTGAATTGCAAGCCTTGTCAGTGGAGGCTGACTTTATTTCTTTCCACAGGGATAAGGTAGTCCTTAGGACTAATAGGAAGTTTTTGCCTAAGGTGGTTTCAGATTTCCATCTTAATCAATCTATCTCCCTTCCAGTATTTTTCACTGATCACTCCTCTTCGGGTGAGAGGAGGTTGCACAGCCTGGATGTTAAGAGAGCTCTTAGTTATTATATAGAGCGTGCCAAAGGTCACAGGTTCGAATCCCTCCAACTTTTCCTTACCTATGGTGAAGTTGGGAAAGGCAAACCTGCCACTAAGAGATCAATAGCCAGGTGGATTGTCTCTTGTATCCAATTTTGTTATCAGAAAGTGGGCAGAGCCCCAGTTTGAGGGCTCATTCTACCAGGGGTACAGCTGCGTCTCTAGCTGCTGCCAGAGATATCCCTTTATTAGAGATTTGCCAAGCTGCTACTTGGAAAACGGTACACACTTTTACCAAGCATTACTCCCTGGATGTCCAGGCCAGGAGAGATGCTTAGTTTGGCACAGCTGTTCTTCAGATACTATTCCCTAAGTAGGTTCTGCCCCTCCTCCATGGAGTATGCTGTGTATTCTGATAATGTCTATAATATAGCAAGACTTCATGTTGTTTGAAGAAAAAATTACTCACCTTAGTAATGTTGTTTCTTCTAATGGAGTCTTGCTATATTATAGACCTCCCCCCCAACCTGCCCCTCTCAGAACCTCTACTTGGTGGGGTGCGGGCAACTTAGTGTGGGCACTACTTATATCCTGTTAGCATTTTGTCCCTTTGGGACTTTGGGGTGTATGTGTATGCTGCGTGTGTGTTTTATTATACTTATGTTCCATTTTCATATTATTAGAATGGTGTTAGTATTTCTGGTCCCCTGACTTGAGTCTTGGGTGTTGGGACCATCAATGGTTGTTATTATTTAGGTAGCCATTTGGCTAGTGTAGGTTACAGCTTCCACACAGACCTTAGTGAGTTTGGCTCGTAAGATCTGACAGTTCAAGTTTGAAATGACACAGATAGAGCTGCTCTCGTGCCAAAATTCTATTTTGGAATGGTTTTAACCATTTCACTCCGGGGCAGTTCTAGAGCTGGATCAAACTGCTAATGTCTATAATATAGCAAGACTCCATTAGAAGAAACAACATTACTAAGGTGAGTAATTTTTTCTTTTGGTAGCCATTACCTCTGCTAGATGTATCAGTGAATTGCAAGCCCTGTCAGTGGAACCTGATTTCATCTCTTTTCACAGAGATAAAGTAGTCCTTAGAACTAACAGAAAGTTCTTGCCCAAAGTGGTTTCAGATTTCCACCTGAATCAGTCTATGTCTCTCCCTGTTTACTTCACTGATCATTCTTTATCAGAGGAGAGGAGGCTACACAGTTTGGATGTTAAAAGAGCCCTTAGTTGCTACATAGAGCATACCAAGGGTCACAGGTTTGATTCCCTCCAGTTGTTCCTCACTTATGGAGAGGTAGGAAAGGGCAAACCTGCCACCAAGAGAACTATTGCCAGGTGGATTGTGTCTTGTATACAATTCTGTTATGTGAAACTGGGAAAGATTCCACCCTCAGGCCTAAGGGCTCACTCTACAAGAGTACAGCTGCTTCCCTGGCTGCTGCCAGGGATATCCCTCTCTTAGAAATCTGTCAAGCAGCCATCTGGAAAACAGTACATACCTTTACCAGGCATTACTGTCTGGATATCAGGCTAGGAGTGATGCTCGGTTTGGCACAGCAGTACTTCAGAGCCTATTCCCAAAGTAGGTTCTGTCCCTCCTCCATGGAGGTACTGCTTGGTAGTCTGCACTTGTCAGAATACAGCAAGACTTCATGTTGTTTGAAGAAAAAATTACTCACCTTAGTAATTATGTTTCTTCTAGTGGAGTCTTGCTGTATTCTGACCTCCCTCCCACCTCCCCTCTCAGAACCTGGATTTTTTGGGATGTGGGTGGGCAGGTGCAGTGTTGGCACCCCAGGGGTGCCTCCTTACACCCTTTGTTATTCATGGGGTGATATGTTATTTCAATTTGAATTGTTTTTTTGTGTTTTGGGTTTCCTGACTTGAGTCTTCCCTTGGGAACCCAAAAGAATGTTTTTCTGCCAGTTGGCTAGTAAAATTTTTACAATTTCCACATAGAACACCTAGTGAGTTTTGTTCACAAAGATCTGACGGTTGCGGTTCAAATTACAACAGGCAGAGACATCAACTGAGCTCGAGATCAACATTCTATGCCCTGCATAGAAAAGTTAACCCATTGTTCTCTGGGGCAGTTTAAAGGCTGGGGCTAACTGCACTTGTCAGAATACAGCAAGACTCCACTAGAAGAAACATAATTACTAAGGTGAGTATTTTTTTCATATTTCCATACAAAGAGCAGATTCAAAAGGTATAACTAGTAGACTGATGTTGTATAAATTGAATATACAATGATCTGATTTAAAATACACAGTTTATCATCACTTGTGAGGAGGCAGAACTTTTAGAATTCACTTGTGGCTCTGTGTGAAGATAAAGTGCATATTTTGAATCAGCCCATTGCATATTTCCTACTTATCAAAGAAAATGTATCCACACTGGTTCTGCATTAATGATTTATCCTTAGTTAGAATGCTTCAGTAGCTAAAAAGCATTCAGTTACCTGTAAGATTTAAATCCCACATACACTGTATAAACTATTCATTCTCATTTAAAATGTGGAACTTGGACTAATAAATGATTTATCCAGAATATTTTTCTCTCACATATATTTCATAAATAGGGGAAAATCTATAGATGATATAGTATATGAAATGCAAGCTGAACTATGTCTAAATATTATGTGTTTTTAAATATATAATTAACATATTTTAAGTTTACAGGTTGGGTTGAAGGTCTTCTTATGGATATGAGTGTCGCCTAACACGTTCTTAGGACCAGAGGACTGCAGACCGAAGGTGAGCAGTTCTGTGGTCCTAAGAACACAAGAGGCGACCCTCTTATAGCCAAAAGAGGCCTTCCAACTGGACCCATAACATTATTATAGATCACTAACTAATAAAGAAAACATTTTTTATTTAATAAAATAAGCAGCACGAGAGGTCATCAAGAAGCCCGTTACAGTGTTCAGCATGTAAAGAACTCGTACAGCAATAAGAGTACCACACATGCAACTAAAGGAAGCTTTGTGATTGGTCAGGGATGCTTCTGTGATCCATAATTAAGAAAAGCACAGCGTGCAAATTTTTCCCCAGCTTCAACCACAACAAACAAAAAAAAACAGAGGCATGTGTGGAAATGGCTGTCGCATTCAGTGCTATTCTTAACATCCGCTGGCTTTGTGCTATAGAAAAGACCCAGACGAGGATGAGGAACAGCTGGCTCCATCTACCAAATTACTGGAGAAGAGGAAAGAGGCTGCAGATGTCCACCAGGCCATGGAAGCGCAGAGAGAGGTAAGGGTGATGCTGGAATACTGGAGGGCAGTCGTGAAGTTCACTAGAAGGGTCAGGACATGGGCCATTTCTGTAGCACTCCACACTGTCATTGGGTATGTGCAGCAACTGGATAATGTGCTCCCCTACTAGGGGAAATGGCACAGCCCAAAGCTTTAGAATGCTAGGCATATGAGGATTCCAAGCAGCAGCAACTCTCCAGTTTAAACTGTGCCATTCAAGAGGAAAGATGTTTCAAGCTTCTCTGAAGAAACTTTAAGCTTTTTAAGCAATAAGGTATGGCCAGAGGTTATGCTAATGTTCTAGTTAATCACACCCTGTGGGCATAATGTGGCACGAGGTGTGGCCAAGTGCTATAATCTCCTTGGGGTGATTAACTTGAACATTAACATAACCCCTGGGAATATTTTATTGCTATTATTAAAACTGGGTTCAGTTTTTCTTGCATTTTTCTAATGACACACAGTATTTATTTGTTATTCTTACCCATTGACGTAAATAGTCCCTATGCCGAAGGTTTACATTAGTAGTCTTACCAGAAAGCCAAGCTGTGAAGCCCTAGTCAGACAGAGGTCAGTTACAGAAAGCTGATTTGGCTTCACGAGAAGGGGCTTTTTTGCATCAGTAAGAATCTACAGTATTGACAAGTGCAGCATCTCACTTCAGTTCCTATACCATCTCTGTTTTCCAAAATTAAAATAAACTGTCTGGCCAGCCCGGTGGCATTGACAGGTGAGGCGTTGGACGCCACACCGGCGATCCGGGTTCGGGAACGGACTCAGGTCACTCGGGGTCGGCCGGGAGGTAAGGATTGAGCATTACAGCTCTCCTTCCTCGGGGTGGGAGTTCTGTACTGCGGATAGCACAGCCAGGAGATTTGCCCACACGCGGGGTGCTTGGCTGCTTCCGCAGAGGTGGAGATGGCTGCTGCACCCATTCTGCGGTGTGCGGACGGAAAAGAGAGGGAAAATGGAAAAATCCTGGAGGCAGGATTACGCCCGACTGCAGGCACCGCATCCGGGCCAGGCATAAGGTAAGCCCTGGTAATTCCTGGGCACAGAGCTGGGGGGGGGGTCGACCAGAAGGGGGCTGTCAGAGGAAGGAGAAATTTCAGTTGCAATAAAAAAAAATAAACTGTCTGACTAGACGCAGGCGCTGGAAGATTGCCTGTCAAAGAAGAGTGGATTTATCGAGTGCTGCCATGTCTCACTATTGTTCATATATCATTTTTGTTTTCTACAATTAAATAAACTGACTGGACAAGGAGCGGGAAGACTGTCAAAGGACAGCTGATTCATTGAGTGCTGCCATGATTCTGCTACTGGATCTGACAATGTGGTAAGTTTCCTTCTATACAGTTAACTGGGAGTGTTGATTAAAGTGGTTTAGTTCCCCTGACTGGCTAAAAGAACAACAGACTTGTAAAATTACATAGCAAGAGACAAGAGTGAATTTCCCACAGGGTGCTTTACTATGACACTGCCCCCCCCCAACATGCTTAGATCACCTATGATGTAGTGGCACACTGTGGTATGATGTAGTGGCAGAAAGTTTAAAGAGAGAGATGCACACCCTGAGACATGCCAACAGCAAGAGAGAGAGAGAGAGAGAGAGAGAGTGAAATTTTCAAGTCAGGAAAATTAAACAAATTCAGTACAGGAATGTCTCCCTTTACCACACCACCGGGTAACGCTCAGTAAATTAGCTGTCTTTTGACAGTCTTCCCGCTTCTGCACCCAGTCAGTTTATTTATTTTAATTGTATAAAAAAAAGATGCTATGGGAACTGTAGTGAAATGCATCAGTGCTCAGTGAATCCATTGTCCTTTGACAGTCTTCCTGCTTTTGCATCCAGTCAGACAGTGAAGTGAGATGCTGCAGTGCTCCTATCCTCCGTGAAAGCACCTCCCGTTGATACTTTTACCGACCTCAAAATGCAGGGTTAGTGCAAGAACAGTTATTATTGTGCATCCCTGAATTCCCATTTAGAGACTTGCCTGCAAGTTCATAAATAGTACCCTAAACTGTACAAACATACCCAGTTAAAACAAAGCACTCAAACTGGCAATTTACTGTTTGATACTCCCAGATTCTTGGTACTGCACATGCCCAGATTCATGGCTTGCAGTTTCAAATGGGAGTTTTTTTTTTGCTTGTTCTGTCATTTTTATTTCAATACTTCTTGTGGGAAGAACTAAGTTCTTATGTCAGATGTACACTACTAGTGCCTTGTGGGAATCGACAGGGACACGGGAGAGGAGATAGCAATGTTGTCAGTCGAGACACTGCATCATAGTCCTACACCCCACATTGGTATAAAATCAGATGGACATTTAATGTACCCAAGCAAGTGTTAGACAGATCCTTGGCCATTGTTTCCTCTCTTAACTTAGTAACGCACATGTAAGACATTTGCTGTTCCTCCCCAACCCTACAAGAGGAACCATTTTTCACTTTCACTTTTACTGACCAGATGGTGATCTCATCTTCATTAATGGCAGTTCTGAATTAATACTCCAGTGATGAGTCTGTACAAGTACATTAAACAGGAGATTAACATAAGGCTCTCAGAATGCTGATGACCAAACAGATTTCAGCATTCCTGAGGCCCTTATAATAAGCTTTGTGGCTGCAATTCTGCATAGCAGGTTGGGGCCACCCGGTGATGAGTACCCTTAAAATAAAATTGTGCCTGTTCAGCTGCAGCTTTCAAATTTACTAACCTGCTTTGCCCACTTCCATTGCTTGTGCTTGGATTGGGGGCCATGTTCTGCCTTTAAATTCAGGGTCAGTATTTTTCTAAGGTCTCTGATTAAAAAAAAAATTGCCACAGGTAAGTGTATTTATTTTTCTCTGAGGTAGTCTATGGCTCCTATGGGGTCTCTTCTGCTATTCATGCTTCGTTCCCCTCCCCTTGTCTTTAGCTTTTTAGTTTTTCTTATCCTATTTTGCTGTTTATGTTTTAAGGGGTATTGCTTTTTTAATGGCATTTCCTAAACGATCTCCTCAGCAGTTTTAGCCTTAGTTGTGTCGGCGAGTTCTGAAGTTAGCTGCTGAGGAGTGTATAGATCTTCTTCGAGGCTATCTCTTGCAGCAGGCACACGTTAGGAACCATAGCCATCAGGTGCCAAAATCACACAGAAGCTTTTTCACAAGCAGTCTAACTGGGGCCACCCACAGCAACTTCACTACGTGGATGTCTTCTATATAGCCGTGGGCAGCCCCAGGCCCTCCTCAGTTTTTTTCCCGCTCTTGACCATTGCATCGGACTCTGCAGAGCACCATTACTTTAGTCAACCACCATTTTGCTAAATCCCTACTGCTAATTCTGGTTTGTAGTTCTTTCTCTCCCTAGTGTCTCTTCACTTTAGTTCCTAAAGTGATTCCCTTCCCATCCTCCGTTTATGTCCAGTTTGGACTTGTTTTTCTGTCACTGCAACTGCGGACAGAAAATCTTTGACAAGGATCTCTACAACTCCTGTGTCCGTTGCCTCAGTGCCAGTCACGATAGCCAGGCCTGCAGAATTTGCAGCAGCTTTAACCAGGCCACCCTTCAACGCCACCTGACAAAGCTTAAGGCATACCTCATGGAGCAACATGTGGCCATCTTACAGAAGAAACTCCAAGCCAGGGGCTCCTCCATTTCCCAATCATCAAGTTCTCTCTCTGCAAAGCATGGGATAAGTCTTCGTCGAGGAAGCACTGCCACCGGGAGAAAAGCCATTCCTCCCGCGAGCAGTCACTGTTACCACATGCTGCGCTGACCTCTTCATGGTCATCATCCTCATCAATGACGCTCCCTGCTGCCTCCCCCGCCCTTCTGGCTACAGGACAGGTTCTGGCAGCCCAGTTCAGCAGTAGTTTATCATCAGTTGGCTCCTCCAAGCTCCTGCCAACAATCCCTACTGCCTCTCTCACCCTATCTGCCACAGTGGGTCACTGGTAGTGTGACCCGTCAGCTCTGTCAATGATGAGTCTTCTTCACTTGGGCTTCCTCCTTTGCCCCTGCCTACCTGCCTGCCCCTGCTGAACACCTCCCCTCCTCCCTAAGGGGTTCAGACAGGGCATACCGCTGGTCTCCTTGTGGCTAGCAATGGGCACTTTTTCTCAAGTGGTCAATCTGGCCTGTTGATACCCTTTCCAATGACTTTGAGGATTCAGTCCACTCAGCTGGTTCTCCAATCTGCCCCATCCCTTCGTACCTTCCTCTGACAGTCTCATTTCCACAGGGGTCTCTCTTCATACAGGAACTGCCTCTCAGCACTCCATTGATGGCTGTCACCAACCACATCCAGGCCTATTCTCGTCAGCCCTAGACCTTGTTCAGTGGGTAGTCCCAACTCCCATCCTGTCATTGGCGGTACCAGCTTGGCCAACTGGAGCACCCTTATACTGGTCATTGATGAGGGCTGCTCCTTCATGATCATCATTATCATCGGTCCCCCCTCCAAACCTGGGGATGATGACAACGACTGTTGTACAGACCTCCTCCAACCAGATGATGATGATGTTGAGGGTGCAGGGGCCAGAACCCCCTCCAGCACCTCCACAATCTCATCCACAGGGGACAACTCCTCCAACTATGTGCCACGATTCCCCCCCATGACCCCTCTTTCACAGCCATCATGTGTCAGCTGCAGGCAGCCATGGGCTTTGAATCCCTCTCAGAGAAACTTGGCACACTACTTATGTCTGTCTGATTCAAACACCATGAAGTCTTGCTATATTATGACTAATGCAGTTAGCCACTGCACTTGAACTGCCCCGGAGAGGAAAGAGTTAACTCCAGGGAGTCTGGAGTTCTACAGCGCGAGAGCGCTTATGCCAAAGCTCTATCTGGGCAGTTTCAAATGAAACTGTCAGATTCTTTACTCCGCTTCACTGAACAGTCGCTCCGGAGATCAGCTCCTTCAGCTCGGTTCATTTCTCGGTTCAAGCGAGTATTTTCGGTTCATTTGAACCAGCAAAAAGTATTTATTTTACCGCATTTCGGTTAAAAGCTCTATCTGGTAAACCGTAAGTACAAAAATTAAAGTCTGTGTGGAAATTCAATTATCGGTTCGGTTTTGAACCGATCGGTTTGCTGAAATTAATGTTTTAAAGTGTTGGTTGGGCTTTTAGAGTGCGGTTCCCGGTTCTTATCGGTTCTAAAAAAACCTTGCTTTAAAATTAGGTTTTTTCAAATACCCGTGACACGGTTAGGAACCGATAAGGGTGTCTTGCCTGGCACTGCCATCAAAAGGGCAAGTTTTTGGTTAGGCTGGCATTATGTCTGAGAAACCCAAAAGAAAAACCGGGCCCACTGGGTTTCAACACTGTGATGTCTGTGGGGAAGCCTTTGCCAAGGCTGACCCACACACCACTTGTGTTTATTGTCTGGGGGCTGACCACCTCCTGTCAGACTGCCAGGTGTGTAAAAATTTCCCTGCAGCCACCCTGGAAAAGAGATTGGGCCGGCTCAGGGAACGAGAGGCCAAAAAGTCCACTGACCCAGATGGCCAGCCCAGTCCAGCACCCACTGGACCAGAGGGAGTGCCCTCTGACCAGGGCGAGACTTCCTCGGGCAAAAGGAAGGCTGGTTCAGAGGAACCAGTCCCAGTGAAAAAGACAAAGAAATCAGTAGGTTTGGAGTCCAAAATTGTCTCTCCAACTGCTGCAGAAATAGCTAAAGTCATACAGATTGTCCAGTCACTGTCACAGGGTCCTGTCGAACCACCAACAGTTGGTAAAGGGTTGGTTCGTTCAGTTCCAGTGGTTCAGGAGTATGATGTTGAGGAATTTTATGAACCACAGGAGGGGGAGGAGGAATTTGATCAATATATATGTTGGGAGGGTCTGACGTGCATTGAACCGGACATTTCTCCAGACAGACCTTTAGAATCTCCTCCTATTCTGTCTGAGTCCCCTTCTCATTTTATGTTTTACAAAAAGGTTGCAGAAACCCTCCAGCTTCCTTTAGAGGAGGCTGTGGATGAGCAAGAGGAGCCTGATTATGTAGAAATGATGGATATACCAGAGTCTAGGAGGTTGTCTATTCCTTTGTATAAGTCATTTAGGAAGCAAACAACAAAGATTTTAAAAAATCCTTATTCTGTCCCTCCTGTAGATAAAAAAATGGACAGAAGGTATACTTTGTCAGGCTCTGATACAGACTTCCTCACTGAGCAGTGTAGTCATGTAGGTGTGGCTCAAGCTGCAGCCTGTTACAAGGCTAATATTCCCCTGGCCTCACATCCTCCTGATAAGGATTCCAGGAAGATTGATGCCATGGCGAAAAAACAGTATATGGCAGCTTCTTTGGGACTCAGGCAGGCAAATTATATGGCTTATGTAGTTAGATATCAGAAATCTAGATGGGACACAGTATTGCAGTTAGCCAAGCAGGCACATGGCCAGCTGGCTAGTGAGTTGGAACAGGTGGCTGCTGATGCATTGAAGCCTCTAAAGTTCAATTTCATACTGCTGTTGATGTTAATGATGTTTCCTCTAGGGTCATGGCCACTTCTGTAGCTTTCCGTAGGTTGGCATGGCTCAGATGCACTAATCTGTCCCAAGATACTCAGTCAAAGGCTATGGATTTTCCTGTAGTGGGTAATTCTCTGTTTGGGGAACAAACAGAAAACTATATGAAAAAGATGGATGAATACAGAACTACCTACAAAAGTGCCCAGGCTAAGGAGAGGCATGCCACTCCACAGAGGCACGCTCCAGAGGTAGAGGCAGGCCTTTCCACAGGCCTTTTACCAATCTCAGGCCTCCTCTGCGTTTGCACAGAAGGGTTTCTTCAGAGGCAGAGGTAGATGGGGCACAAGTAAACCATCCCCTCCCTCAGCCTAAGGCTATTGTCAAGCAGGCACCCTGATGGGGTGCCCAGGGCTGATTCTCCTGTACCAGTGGGGGCAGGTTGGTTTATTTCAGCCAGAACTGGGTGTCCCTAACTTCGGACAGATGGGTTCTGGAGGTAATAAGCCAGGGTCTGGTTCTCAGCTTCAAACAGTTTCCAAAGATCAGAGCCAGACATTTTCCACCTGCAAATCCTACAGAAGCCCTTGCTTTGGAAGCAGAGGTTTCTTCTCTTCTGGACTGCAAAGCAGTAGAAAGGTCCCTCCTTGCCATCAGGGCAAGGGGCTGTACTCAAGATACTTTCTTACCCCAAAAAAGACAGGAGAATGGTGGCCCATCCTAGATTTAAGGTACCTGAACAAGCATCTTTTGAAACCAAAGTTCAAAATGTTAACTCTGGCAATGATTTTGCCTTCCCTGAGGCCAGGGGACTGGCTGGCTTCCCTGGACCTCAAGGATGCCTATTTTCATGTTCTGATCAGGCCTTCTCACCGAAAGTACCTCAGGTTCGAACTGCCTCAGGCCACTACCAGTTCAGGGCAATGCCCTTCGGCCTTACCTCTGCACCAAGGGTATTCACAAAATGTCTAGCTGTGGTAGTGGCTCATTTAAGAAGGCAAGGGATTGCTGTGCTTCCCTACCTGGACGACTGGCTTATAGTGGGTCAGTCCCCAGATCGGGTAAAATCCCACTTGCCAGTCACCCAGCAGCTTCTCACTTCCCTGGGATTCCTGCTGAACTTACCAAAGTCAGTTCTGGAACCAGCTCAGGTACTAACTTTTATAGGTGCAGAATTGAACACAAAGTTAGCCAGGGCATTTCTTCCCTTGGAAAGGGTAGACAGGCTCATTGCCCTGGCATCCTCCTTTACCCTGCGGGTTTCTCGACCAGCAAGGCATTTTCTGCAACTCCTAGGGCACATGGCTGCTTCCACAGCGGTAGTGCAAGGAGCAAGATTCCAGATGAGGGACATTCAGTTCCATTTGAGGGCCTATTGGTCTCAAAGGAGGGACCCCCTTTCCAAATTGGTTCCAGTGACCCAAACTCTGATCCTGGCTCTACACTGGTGGCAGGATCAAAGCAATCTAAAACAAGGGGTTCCTTTCATTCCCGTCTCCCACTCCCTCACCCTCACCACGGATGCCTCCCTGTTAGGGTGGGGAGCTCACTTGGGCGACCTGTCCACTCAGGGAGTGTGGTCTCCTCAGGAATCTCTGCTCCACATCAACCTTTTGGAACTCAGAGCTGTCTTTCTAGCTCTTCAGGCGTTTTCAGCTTCTGTCCAGAACAAAGTAGTTCAAGTCAGGACAGACAACACCACAACAATGTGGTACATCAACAAGCAAGGGGGCACTCGGTCATCAGCGTTGTGCACCGAAGCAATGAAGTTGTGGTCTCTGGCTTACTCCCTGAACACCTCCCTGATAGCAGTTCACCTTCCAGGGAAGGACAATGTCCTGGCGGATGCCCTCAGCAGGATTTCTCAGGGCCATCACGAATGGGCTCTGAATCCTCAGGTGCTGGGGTCGGTCTTTGCCAGATGGGGCACCTCAGATAGATCTTTTCGCAGCCCCAGACAACCACCAACTTCCTCTGTTTTGTTGCAGGCCTCCAGTGCTGGGCTCAGTCCCCCTGGATGCCTTTCAGTTGGATTGGAAAGGGAAGTTCCTGTATGCCTTTCCCCCCTTTCCTCTTCTTTTCAGGGTACTAGTAAAAATCAGATCTCAGCCCTGCAAAGTGATTCTGATTGCCCCAGATTGGGCCAGACAGCCCTGGTACCCACTGCTTCTGTCCTTGACAGTCCACCCTGCCCTGAGCTTGCCCAGAGTCCACGACTTGCTGGCCTGTGCACAGGGGAGAGTGTGGTATCCGGACCTCAAATCCCTCCATCTCAAGGCATGGCTCTTGAGGAGTTAGAATTTGCTGACTTACACCTTTCTCAAGGTGTTCTGGATATTTTACAGGCTTCAAGGAAGCCTTCCACTAGGGCCACTTACAATTCTAAGTGGAAAAGGTTTTCTATCTGGTGTTCTGAGAAGCAGATTATCCCAGAATCTGCTGATCTGCCCATTTTACTGGACTATTTTGTCCATTTAAATTCCTTAGGCCTTAGGCCAGCTACCTTAAAGGTTCATCTGGCAGCTGTCTCTGCTTTTGTGTCAGCAGGGAAGCCTGCTTCCTTTCTTCTCACCTATTGACAGTTTTTATGGGGTTTACTTCACACTAACCCTCCTTTTAGAACCAGCCCCGCCTGGGACCTGAATGTTTGCATTGCTCAGTTAATGCAACCTCCCTTTGAGCCTCTGTCCTCAGCACAGCTCAAGTTTCTAACTTGGAAAACTGTTTTCCTAGTGGCTATCACTTCTGCCAGGCGCATAAGTGAACTACAGGCCCTGTCAGTGGAAGAAGATTTTATCTCTTTCCACAGAGATAAGGTAGTCCTCAGGACTAACAGAAAGTTGTTGCCTAAAGTGGTTTCAGATTTCCACCTGAACCAATCCATATCTCTTCCAGTATTTTTCACTGAGCATTCTTCCTCAGGTAAGAGGAGACTGCACAGCTTGGACGTCAAAAGAGCCTTAAGCTACTATTTGGAACGCACCAAGGGTCACAGGTTCGAATCCCTCCAACTCTTCCTTACCTATGGCAAGGTTGGCAAAGGGAAACCTGCCACTAAGAGGACAATTGCAAGGTGGATTGTCTCTTGTATCCAATTTTGTTATCAAAACTAGGTAGAGAACCCCCTCAGGACTGAGGGCTCACTCCCACCAGGGTACAGCTGCATCTCTAGCGGCTGCTAGAGATATTCCCATTCTGGAAATCTGTCAAGCTGCTACTTGGAAAACAGTTCTCACTTTTACTAAGCATTATTCCCTGGATATTCAGTCCAGGAGAGATGCTCGTTTTGGCACAGCTGTGCTTTCAGAGCCTATTTCCTAAGTAGGTTCTGACCCTCCTCCATGGAGGTACTGCTGTGTAATCTGCATTGTCATAATATAGCAAGACTTCATGGTGTTTGAAGAAAAAATTACTCACCTTAGTAATTGCTTTTCTTCTCATGGAGTCTTGCTATATTATGACCACCCTCCCTCCTGCCCCTCTCAGAACTTCTACTTGGGTAGGGGTGGCAAATTAGTGCAAGCACTGTGTCATGCCATTGTAGTTTTTTTCCCTTACCTTCTTTTATTTAGGGTTAGGGAACTAGGTTATTTTATTTAGGTATATATTGGCCCCCTTCCTGGACTTGAGTCTTTGGGGGAAGGGGGGGTCCTAATGGTGCTTGTCAGGGGGGTAACTAATAATACTATTATTCATTGTTATTATTGTTATTGTTGTTTATATTGTTGTTATTTCTACTAGTAGGTAGCCATTTGGCTAGTGTAGAGCTTTCCACACAGACTTGTTGCTTAGTATTAGCTTCGTAAAGATCTGACAGTTTCATTTGAAACTGCCCAGATAGAGCTTTGGCATAAGCGCTCTCACGCTGTAGAACTCCAGACTCCCTGGAGTTAACTCTTTCCTCTCCGGGACAGTTCAAGTGCAGTGGCTAACTGCATTAGTCATAATATAGCAAGATTCCATGAGAAGAAAAGCAATTACTAAGGTGAGTAATTTTTTCGTCTCCCCCATCATTATCCCTATCATTGACACATATGAGGATGCAATTCTAGCCATCTGGTATAAACCCCACCTGGTCCCCCATGCCCAGAAAGGCAGTCAAGTCATACCAGGCCCCCTTGGGGAGGACCTTTTTCTCCAGGAGATCATCAATGCAGCCTACAACCACTCTAAGAGATCCCCGCACCTTAGTTCCCTTCCTCCTGATAACTAGTTCAGGAAACTGGACCTGATGGGAAAATGGGTCTTCACATCCTCTGCCCCAGCCATTAGGGTCCTCAGTTATGTGGAGCACATGTTGAAGTACCAGACTGAGCTCAGGGATGCCATTCAATAAGTCACCCAGTCCCCTTCTGAGGCCACAAAAGCAGGATATGCTTAAGACTCACCAGTCTGGTGCTGATGTGGCTAGACACATGTTACAGGCAGTCTATGATGCCATGGATGCTTCGGCTAGGGCTTCAGCAGGAAACATTTGCCTCCAATGCTACTCCTGGCTCAGGGTGTTAGGGTTTATGACCGATGTCCAGCAGTCAGTCTTGAATGCCCCCTTCAGGGGCCATAAATTCTTCAGGGGTGATGTGCAGGACATTCTCAATGACCTGCAAGCTTCAGGTAGGACCCTGAATTTGGTCCTCTCCCTGTACCACATCCACCAGAAGAGTGGTCAGAGGGTGCTCTTTCAGCATGCCACTCAGCCTCCTAGAGCCACCTTCAAGCAGCCCACCAAATGAAAGGTGGCTGCCACCCTGCCCACCTCTGCCAACCCGAACAAGTTCACAAGGGGTGGAGAAGCAGGCCCAGCCATGGGCCTTGCCACAGCCTAACTCCTTGCCCAACCCCACCCCATACAGTTCCTGAGGATATGGTCATAAGGGTTATTTATCCCTCTATCTTGAGGGGTGGTGGGAGATTGATGGGTGCTTCAGCTTATATGCCAGGTCCATGCTCTAGAATTTGTGGAGAGGTCTCCAAACCTCCCTCCCAACCCTCCACTTATCCACCCTCCCACTGCACACATGCCAATGCTGTGAGCAGAGATTCAGGTGTTCTTAGTAAAAAAAGATCTTATAACCCGTTCCCAAAGAACAGTGAAACAAGGGGTTCAACTCCTATTTCTTCCTTGTTCCCAAGTCCACTAGGGACATGAGGCCCAATCTGGACATATGCAACCTGAATCACTTCATCCAGTACAAAAAATTCATGATGGTTACCCTCCATGGCCTGTTACCCTTGCTCCAGGAGGGCGACTTTATCTGCTCCCCAGATATGCAGGTCGCCTATCTGCAAATGAAAGGTTGTCCTTCCCAGAGGAAGTACCTCAGATTCCGATTCCTATTCCTAGCGGGAGCACTACCAATTCAGCATTCTCCCTTTTGGCTTATCCTCAGCACCTCAGGTCTTTACCAAATGCCTCATGGTGGTGGCAGTGACCCTTAGGAGGGAGGGCTTCTATGTCTTCCCTTACCTGGACAACTGGCTACTCAGGGTCTCATCCAGGGAGCAGTTGCTTGTCACCCTGGAGCATGCCCTATAGCTGTTTCACCAGCTGGGGGTTACTGTCAACCTGGCTAAGTCAGTTCTGACCCCTGGCCAATGTCTTCAGTACATTGGGACCATTCTAGATATGGCTCAGGGTTCGGTCTTTCTGCACCCAGATCGGTGGAGCACATAATCATGCAGGACCAGGAACTCTTTCATGGCTCAGATGTACCTCAGACTGTTGGGGCTCATAGCCGCAGCCATTGCAACTGTTCCCCTAGTGGGGCTGTGGTAGGGCTACATCCTACCTGGGCATTGGAGGGACTCTTTACTATATCATTTTTTCTAAAAGTCTGTTGCAGCAGAATAGTGTTCTATACTATCCCTTTCTGTTCTGATAGGTTGGCCACCTACAGACCCTTCCCCCAACCTCTCTGCTATCTTTTTTTATTTCATTTATTTATTTATTTTTTATTAAGATCTCAGATTAAGCCTTTGAGTACAAGCTCATTACATAGTTTCCATGTCAAGACCATACAGTGAAAAACAAAACAACAGCTTACGGATATGCTGTAAGAAAGTCAATAACAATTAAGGCAATGAAGCAACATGTTACATGGCAGTGACAGAAGTAAATAACTCTATATACATTGGGACTAGCAAACTCAAAGAGGAAAAAAGGGGGGAAGAGAGCATGACAACGGAAGGGATTGGCTCAGGAAGAGAGTGGTAAGAGACAGAAGACAAACTGCAGAGAGAGAGAGAAAGAGAGAGAAAATATTACAGGAATCAGCCCAGATGGTGGGCCTCATCAAAGGGAGAATAAAAGATGTTTATACTAAGCATACTGGTGTAACCCCCCTGCAAATGGGGGTTCCCAAAAAAATTCCAGGAGATTGCTTGAATGCTCCGAGCCTGAATGGTATTTGGCGTTTAAGCCATTTATCTGTGAGTGTTTTTAGAGCCTCTGGTACTGTCTCTTTAAGAGCTGTCTGCTTGCAGACATAATTAGTTTGTATGGGGGGGACTCTGCTTGAGTCCCACTCGAGCTGCTGCCAATTCACTCCATTTTTACAGTCACTAGGAGTGCAAAGGGAACCTATCTGAAAGATGTAACTGTTTGCCAGAAATCATTTAGAGTAATAATGAAAATACAGTTTGTCTAACCTGCTTTTCTTCGCAATCAGAACTGTGTTTGCCTAGTTCCCCATTCTAGTTTTGAACTGCTGAACTGGGCCAATCAGTGTGGGTTAAGGGAGCTCTAAAATGGTGCCTTGGATGAATCAGAACTTGGACTCATAATCTGAGCCAGCCATAAGAGGAGTGTATGGGCAGTGACTCTGGGAAATGTAGTTTGGACTTCGGCGCCTTTTTGCACCATCAGGGGGAGGCTATTGTGAGTGACAGCCAATCCAGCCAAGAACTGGGAGGAACTCAAAGGATGTGCCCAGTTTTGTCTACTGGAGTTTCAGTTTAGCTCTGGCAGTGAAGAGGGAAGGAGCCCTGTGCCCTCTTCTCGGTATGTTTTAGTCGGGAAACGTAAGGCCCTCAAGTTTCGGGTCTGCAAGCCAGCAAGTGCTTGTTCAGACTGAATCCATCCTGTGAAGAGAATCAAAGGCGATCTGAAGAGTAGAAACCAGGCTGACCCTGTAGAAGACTGGAGAAATTGCTGAATCGCGCTCGGTCTGTCAGGAACTGAATCTGCTGTGTGTTCTCCCGGGTATTGTGCAGTAATTGAGATCAGGATAGAGAAGCAGCCTGCCTGGTATAGTACTTTCTTTTTCCATATAAATGTGTGTGATGCTTGTGGGGAATCATGTTTCAAATCCCCTGTACAGTGAATTGAGTGCCTGAAGCTGGAAGTAAACCCCAGCTTAATCCAGACTACATCCATTTGCTCTGAACTGCCGTGGGGTCCAGTCACAAGGACCTTGTCCACATGGTCTGCTTCTCCTGGCAATCCAGGACAATTTGCCTTCCATTCAGTTTCAGCATTGAATTTGTGAGTACAAATCAGGGTAGCTCCCTGCCATCATCTAATTGCAAGTGTTCCATCTGATTACTTTTCCTTTCTTTCTCCACGAACTGAGTCTACCGGCACCGGATTACAATTTGGGTATTGTGCATGCATTTTCCATCTTCAGGGCCCCAACCAGCTGCACCAAATAGGCTAGCCTCTTATTGCCTGGGTACCCAGTAAGAGTGACACTAGGGACATTTGGGATTCTGAAATATGTGCACAGTACTGTGATTATTAACGCAATTAAACGAATTAACCTGATTTCCCCCTGTCCTTGTTATATCCCCCTAAATAAATCAGATCTGTTTGTTTCAGCAAAGTTATACTGCCTGAGGTATTCGTCTATGTTAAAGTATTATACTGTGTTTTTTGCACTGTATCATCTTGTTTACAGGGAGTCCCCGGAGTCACGCTGACCGAACCAGTCCTGGGGGTAAGTGTATATTGTGAAGGTAATTCTGATATATTGTGTGGGCCACTAGTGGGAAGAAGGGGGGGGTCGCAGTGTCCCAGAGGGCTGTGACCAAGTTAGTTTAGCTATTGCAAACCCTGACCTCTGGGTGGAGGCATCCGCCATTGGATCCAGGCCCCTCAACCTGTTAGTGGCAAATCAGGCAGGGGTAGTAGCCCTTGGGATAGCACCACCTAGGGGTTACACTGGCAATACTAGTAGCAGGTAAAGGTTAACCAGAGGTGCCAGGTGTTAGGGCAGAGCAGGATTAGTAGAGGATGTCTGTACAAGAAGGGAGTGGTGGGATTGGAGCAGGCATGGAGTGGTGGAGAAAGGATGAGGGGGGAGGATTGATAAAGATGGGGAGGAGGGTAGGACAGTTAAGGGAGGGAAGAAGTAGGGTGGTAGAGAAGGCAGCCAGGTGGTACAGAGTTTGAGTGACAGTCAAGGGAGCAGGAGGCCTTACTGGAAACAGTTGCAACTTGTACTGGCAATCAGATGAGTTCTTAGCTCACATTTGAAGGGGCCTAATGTTGCTATAGCAGCGAGGATTGGAGGCAGGTTGTGGATCCATTCGGGTACCTGGTGGGCAAAAGCCCTTTGTCCTAGTGAGGTGTGACATCTGGGAACCTTGAAAACCACGCTCCCAGAGATTCTTGTAGGGCGGCTGCTTTCGTAGAAGGTAAGGAGCTTCTGGACACCCATGGGCAGCATGCCCAGACTTGTTTTTTTGCCAGCAGGAAAGTCTGGTACTGAAGCCTGCCCATGAACTGGAGCCAGTTGGCATGGGCATAAAGGTCACAGGTGTGAGTTTGCTGTTTGGAACCGGTGGAGAGGTGGCATGCCTTATTTTAGGTGACTTTGATGTAGTAGAAGGCTGTGTCTGTTGCAGATCCATAGATTATAATTCCATACTCCACAAGGGAGACCACTGATCTGCGGATGGCAAGGTTTAGAGCTTCGGGGTTAAGACTATGCTTATGCCTGTGTAAGAGGCTGATGCATATGTTGAGGTCTTTTACTATATTGTTTATATGGTAGACAAATGACAAAGTACTGTCTAGTGTAACCCCCAAGTACTTAAAGTGCAGTACCTTGTCAAGTGATGCACCTTCAACATTGGTAATGGTGAGGGGGTGCGATCGGTATCTATTCTGCAGACTGGAGAATATCATTGTAACCCCCCTACAAATGGGGGGTCCCAAAAAGTTTTTCTTGAGCTTGTCTAAATGCTCACTGCCAGGCTGGTGTCCTGCGTTTTTGCAGTTTAAATGTGATTGCCAGAGAATGCCTATAGAGCCTCTGTGTACTGTCTCTTTAAGAGCTGCCTGAATTGCAGTCATAATTAATCTAAAAGGGAGCTCTGTTAGAAGATGTGCTTGTTTGCTGATCATTTGTTAGAGTAGTAATAATACTGCAGTTTGTTCTAACCTGCCTTCTTTGCAGCATGGACAGTTCTGTTTGTTTCCATCATTTTGGTCCTGGACTGCTGAAATGTGCCAATCAGTACATTTGGGACTCTAAAATGGAGCCTGCCTACAGGGGCTAGATGGGGTCAAAACTTGTAGTAATTGTAATTTGGGGCTTTTTGCGCCTAAAATAACCTGAAGGGGAGATCTTGTTGTGATTCACAGACAGATAAGCCAACCAAACCGTTTGGATTTTGGGGAAAGTCCCAAGCTGCTTGCAGTTTCAGTTAGATCTAAGTTGGGAAATATAGAAGTAACAGCTCGAGGTAGTTTAAGCAGCAATCCATAATGGATTTGCATGGGAGAACTGAAGAAAGGCCTGAATTTTGGCCTGCATGCCTGCCTGCTATCGCTGAGAGGGAACTTGTGCCTTTTTTGGATTGAATCCGAACTTGGAAAGCGAAGTAAGCCACTGAATTGTGACCAGGCTCTACCTGAAGAAGACCGAAGATTTGCTGAATGCGATCGGCCTGTCTGGATTTCCAGCCACCTCTGAACTCCCTGATTGTGCAGAAACTTTGTAATTGCAACTGTAGAGCCTTTTGCCTGGTACAGTGGAATTTCCTTACATGTAAATGAGTTGTGTGCTCACAGTGGGTTGTGATTTGGTTCCCCACTGTGGTTTGAATTGTATTCTGCTTGCTGGAAGCCGCATTCAGCCCCACGGACTGAATCCAAAATCATCTCCACTGGGCCTGTGCCTTGCCACACTGGCCCAGCCCGACTACCCGCTGCACAGAAAAAGCCATCGACGAGAGACCTGCCTGGGAATCAGCCCCTGCTCAACACTTGAACAGGAATGACGCCTCAGTGATTCGTGTGGGCCCTGCTTCTCTGGGCACTCCAGCTCAACAACCTGCAGTCTCAATTGCGTCTTGCTTGTGCCCAGTATTGGGCATCGTGAGTAAACATCAGGGTAGCTCTCTGCAACAACAACTAAATCTAAAGTGTTGTCATCTGATTGTCTTGTTGCTTTTTCTTTCATGAACTGAGCCCTCTGGCTCCGGATTACAAGTAGTGTGTTGTGTATGTTGCTGTCTTCCATTACAGGGCACCAACCAGCTGCAACGTTCCTGGCTAGACCACCACTTTCCTACCTGGGTACCCAGAATGTGTGACTGTGTGGGGACTTAAAACGCATGCATAACTGTTTGATTAATATAGCCTTTAAAACAACCAACATGATTACACCCCCCTCCTTGTTCAAGTCCCCTGAATAAATCAGATCTGACTTTTTCGCTGCATTTAACCTGACTGTGGTTCCAGTTTGTGCCAAGAGTACTGTACTGTTGCTATTTACAGTGCATAACCTTGTTTTACAGGGGGGGTCCCAGGGTCGAGCCAGATGAACCAGCCCTGGTGGTAAGTGCAAACAATGTGGGTACTGGTATGGTGTACAAGCGGTACTGTGAAAGTGATTATCGTATATTGCTCAGGCCACTAGAAGGGAAAGAGGGGGGTTACAGTGTTCCGGAGGGCTGTGCCCAGGTTATTTTGACCTCTACCAACCCTGACCTCTGGGTGGAGGCACCCATTTCAGAACTCAGGCCCCTTAACCTGCTACTAGCCGTGCAGGCCGGGAAAGTAGCCCTTGGGATAGCACCACCTAGGGGTTCCATCATAGAGGTTCACCGCTGGGATTTTGTGACTTCTAGTGGCCAAAAATGATGAATTATTTTTAAAGATTAATGGCTACCCCAGTAGAAATGGCTGTTCACCAGTTGGTGGGATGGTGTACTGGGCAGCATATCGACCCCCAAAAAGCTTTGCTTATACTGGATATTCCCCTGGGTACCGGTATGGACAGTGTAAAGGAAGTACTCTCCAAAGTTGAATGTTTAAAAAACCCTGTGGTGGTGGGTCGACAGGCTGAATTGATTGCCCAAACTTTCATAGCCTTGGTAGAGTGTAGTGACCTCATGGACAGCTCTAAAGTGCCACAGACTATTGCCTCAGAAGGGGTCCTAGCCACCTGGAGAATGATAATAAAAGACAGTAAAGACCCTGGGGAGGATGAGCTCCCACCATTATGTGAGACTTTTGAGGTAAAATTTGTTAAGTAGTTGCTGGAGGAATGGAAAACCATAGAGGACTTTAAGAAACTATTCCTGCCACCTGGGGGTGTTCCTTCCCCAAAACCCCCTCCCACTCCAGCACCTGTTACTGCCCCACCTTCTGTGCCCATGCCAATGCTGACCTCTATGTCTGTGCCCGCCATTAGTCATGACTCGTATCGCCGGCTGAGGATGCTTTCAGGCACCCTCCCCACACCCCAGGGGGAGGACAATTGGGAGACTTGGATAGACTGTGTTGACCCTCAAATCGAGAATGGCAATACCCTGAATCAGAGAAGAGGAGAAGGGTGGTTGAAAACCTCAGAGGCCCCGCCCAACTTACTATCCGCGCTACACAGGCTAGTAATCCAGAAGCAACTACTCAAGATTTTTCGAATGCATTGGAAAATTTGTATGGGAATCTCGATTCGGATGAGGACCTGTGGGGTAGGGTCAAAAACACTCAACAATACCCAGGAGAGCCCTTATCTGTGTATGTGCCTCAACTCAAAGCGGTTCTACCGGAATGCCTAAAGAAAGGTGGCATGGCCCCAGCTAAGTTAGATCGGAATAGGTTGGACCAACTTCTCAAGTTAGCTCCATTCTCTGAATTATTGCTGCTCCAACTATGCCTTGCTGCTTGGTTGGTTGTGCCTCCTACCTATGACGGACTGATAAAGGAAATTCAGAGGATTGAGAGGAGGCAGCCACATGGGGGGCTCCTCCTGTATCTGCTGTTTCTGCTGCCCAGATGACCGATGATGCACATGTGAGTGATGCTGAGGGGCGAAATACAGTGCCAGTTGAACACTGGGAGGCTAGCAAGGATAAAGCTACCAACAGTCCCTATTTTCCTAGGACAGTCCCTGTTTTAGGCAGCATGGCCTAGTGTCCCCACAAGTTTTGCAAAATGTCACTTTTGCCCTGGTTTTTGCTTACTTGTCCCAGTTTTGTCCCTTTTTTTTGCTGACTGCTAATCTGTGAGTGACAGTTATTTCAGCACCACTGTGGCGCTGCTCTGGCTGGACAGCAGTTTGCAACTTCAACCCCTATGGCTGTGTTGCACCACAAGCATGTCAGAGGGAGCACAGTAAAGCATGTTCCTTCCTGTTAGATTAGACTGGGTAGTAGTGCAAAGCACATGTGGACGTCTACTTGCCAGCAGCTGAGAGGGACTCCAGACAGAAAAGAGACTGACAGCAGTGAACTAAGGTACCCGGACCTGATCAACTGTAGGGAAGTGTGTGAAACCAAGCTGGTAGCTGGTCTGGTGATGCAGAGGGCTGAGGCACTAGCACCTTACCTCGCACCACGCTGGTGACCCAAGTTCAGGAACAGACTCGGGCACCAGAGGTCGGCAGGGGAAGGAGTAGGATTGAGCATCCAGAGGGATGCTCTCCTCTCTTGGGGGGGTTTGGGGAATGGCATCACTCTGTAGTGGTCCCCAGTGGAGACCAGGGGAAGCTCAGTTGCGATGCAAGTAGGGGAATCAGAGGAAAAACTAGAAAATGGTGTCTCCTTCTACTGGATGACAGCCACCTGGACCAGTGCCTCCCCAAGCTCCACGACAGCCGACCCGACCGCAGCAGCACCCAGGGCCAATGCCTAGGCTGTCAGGCCGTCTCTCCTTAGGAGACAAGGACCTACCCAATGAAGGGACACGTCAGGTTACCCTGAGGTGACTGCAATGTGGGGTCAAGATCGGCGGTGGTGATGGGAGAGGTGAGAGTCCTTGTGGCAATTGGCCTGAAGGAGAGGTAAGTGAGAGTCACAGGGGAGATAAACAGAGAAAGCCAAAAAAAAAAAGGAAAACAAGCTGGTGTGGTGGTGGGAGTCACTGAAGTGAAGTTTGTTCGGCAAATGAGGTGAGTGTAAGCAGGTTGGATGGAACTGTCAGGAGAAGCAATACAAGCAGTTCGAATGTCTGATCACAATTTAACGCAGGTTTGCTTCTAATGAACTTTCTGTATATCATGATTTGGAACTTGCTGTAGCAGAATGATGTATAGAGGATAATGTATGGTCCTCTATGGGTAACAGGTCTGTTAACTGTCGAGAGGTTGCCAGGGCGACCGTGTAAACCTCGAGAGCGAAGCTCGAGAGGTTTACGTCGCCATGGCAACCTCGAGACTTTAACAGTGACCGGTTGCCCACAGAGGGATCATACATTATTTTTTATAGTGTATGGTCCCACTTAATAAGTAAAACGGCTTCTTACTTTCTGAAAAAGCCACCGCCGCGGCCGTTCAGTCCTTCGCTATCCGCTGTTCATTGTCGGTCCATCATTAAAAAAAGGCACGCACGTACATACGATCGCTGTTGTTAACCCATCGATGATGACGAGCATCGATAGGTTAACGACATTTCTACGTCACATCAATAGGTTAACAACCTTAGGAAATGATGATTTCCTAAGGTTAACAGCGTTCTAACATACATTATATTGTTTTAATCTGAATGTTTGCTACTGATGTTACTGTGAGGCAGCATGGCCAGAGCAGGCAGCAACATGTAATTGATTGTGTGCAGCGTTGTCTGCAGTGGTGCCCATGGGAGTGTCACAGTGGGGGGGGGGGTCTTGGTCAGGATCGGCCGTTCCAGTTTTAGTCCTCAGAAAGTTGGTAGCTTTAAGCAAGGACGCTCCACCCTGGGGCAAGATACTGTGAAAGGTCCTAGAAATTAGGGCTACCGTTTCCCTACAAGCCCATTCCAGAGATACAAAAGGCCCAAACCCCTCTCAGAGCATGCCACTATGGAGATGGGGCTGCACTCCCAGGCATTCTCTGTTGACAGCTGCTCAAAGATTGATGAATTGACTATGGAAGTGAGGAAATTACTGAGGCATCTCCCCATGCTCACCGCACACCAGACAGAGGTTGAATCATGATTTTCTGTTGGTGGTACCCCTGCCTCAGCACCTACTGTGATGCCTCGGCCACGCCAGACTCTAGAAAGCATACTCTGTCATAATTGTGGAAAGGAGGGGCATATGAAGAAAGAATGACTTAGATAAGGTTGTATACAGACTTCAAGGGGAGATCCAGAAAACAAAACCATGGCCGAGGGTTGCTGGAAACGACTGCAGTGAAGGCTCAGGAAATCCCAACTCCAACTTCTTTGTGGCTAAGTCATCTGTACTGGCCCCTGCTACTGTCCCTCCAGACTGGTCCAAGATAGTGGGCCCTTCAATGGAGACTAATGTGGCTGTGAATGGTATTTCTACTCAGGCTGTGCTTGACAGTGGGTCACAAGCGACCATTGTGTTTCAGGACTGGTATGATAAACACTTATCCGATGTGCCCTTACAATCCCTGGAAGGCCTACATGTGTGGGGACTGAGTGACAAGTCTTATCCATATCTAGGATATGCCCGCCTCTGGTTGTCTTTTCCTGCAACTGTCACTGGCATAGAGGAGCAAGTAGAGACACTGGCCCTAGTGTGTCCCCCCACTGGACTGTATGATGGGGTTGCTCTGTTAATTGGAACAAATGCCCACATGTTTGGGAGACTAGCACAACTCTGCCATGAGATACAAGGGCAGCTGACTGGATGGACCCTAAGAATCCCAGCCTTAGTAAAAAGGGCTTATGACTGGCAACAGAGACCTGATGAAGTGGATCCAGATGACCCAGTGGGGATAGTGTGGAAAAAGGAAACTGACTCCTTGGTATTGGCCCCCAACACCCAGTACACAATCCCTGGAGAAGTCTGCCTAAAGAGAAACATAAAGAACAAAATATTAATGTTGGATGCACCAGGAGATGGAAGGTTGCCAGAGGGATTATTGGTCAAACCCAGCATCTTGCCTGCTTGTGCCCATGCCTATGCAAGATGAGTGATGGTCCAGATTCACAAATGTGTCAGATCGGGAGATTCGGGTGAACGAAGGGTGCACCCTAGCTACAGTACACTGTGCCGATATGGCCGTATTGCCCAGCAACAAGTGCTCTGGCGAGAAGGAGAGAGTGACCCTGGACTCATTTGACTTTGGTGACTCCCTGTTGCCAGCTGAATGGAAGGCTAGAATTAGCAAGAAACTCTCTCAGAAGGACCAAATGTTTTCATTAAAAGAATGGGATGTGGGGTGTGTCCAGGGTGCAGAGCATCACATATGCCTGCATGATGATTGGTCATTTCGAGAGAGATCCCAACGTCTCGCCCCAGCAGACATAGATGATGTGAGGAGACATCTGCAGGAAATGCTCACTGCTGGTGTGACACAAGAATACAGGAGCCCATATGCCTTTCCCATTGTGGTAATTCATAAGAAGAATGGGTTGGTAAGGATATGTGTTGATTATCGAACCCTGAACTGGCAGACCATCCCCAATCAATACACCATGCCCCGTATACAAGATGCTCTGGATTGTTTTAATGGGAGCAAATGGTTTTCGGTATTGGATCTTCACAGCGGATACTACCAGATCCCGATGGCCCTGGAGGACCATAATAAAACAGCCTTCTTCTGTTCTCTGGGGTTCTACGAATTCATGAGAATGCCACAGGTGATTTCAGGTGCCCCGGCCACCTTTCAGCGACTGATGGAACGTGCGGTGGGAAATATGAAATTGCTGAAATGTCTAGTGTACCTAGACAATGTCATTGTGTTTGAGCACACATTAAAGGAGCATGACACCCGACTGTTTAAAGTCCTAGACCGATTGGAAGACTTCGGCCTCAAGCTGTCCATTGACAAGTGCCAGTTTTTCCAAACCTCTGTGAAGTATGTGGGGCACATAGTATCTACAAAAGGGATAGAGACTGATCCCAGTAAGGTTGAAGCACTGAACACTTGGCCCCAGCCCCATAATCTGAAAGAACTAAAATGTTTTCTGGAATTCTGTAGCTACTACCGCAGGTTCATAAAAGACTATTCCAAAGTGATTCGCCCACTCTTGAACCTTACCCAGGGTTACCCCCCTTCCAGTCGTAAATACAAAAAAGGGTCCATTAAAGAACCAGAAAAAGTATACTTCCACCCAGGGGAACTTTTCGGGCCCCGCTGGATGCCCAGCTGTGAAGTAGCCTTCCATGAGATCATATACCAGCTCACCCATGCCCCCAACCTCGCCTATTCTGACCCTACCAAACCCTATGTGCTGCATATGGATGCTAGTCTGCAGGGTCTAGGAGCTGTGCTGTATCAAGCCCATGAGGATGGTTTGAGACCAGTGGCCATCGTTAGTGGGAGCTTAACCCTGTCGGAGTGAAACTATCCTGTGCACAAGCTGTAGTTCTTTGCACTAAAATGGGCCATTGTCGACCAGTTTCATGAATACCTCTATGGGGCAAAGATATTGGTGAAGACCAACAATAACCCGTTAACCTATGTACAGACTTCAGCTAAGTTAGAAGCCACTGGGCACTGGTGGCTTTCCGACTTATCAACCTGTGATTATGCTGTTGAATACAGGCCAGGACTGAACCATATTGATGCTGACGCCTTGTCACGAAGGCCAGTTTCCAAGAGTGATTGGGTCAGGCTGTCTGAACCTGACATCCGAGCCTTGTACCAAAAAATTTGACCGAGATCAACAGATCTCTGCGGACACAGTGGACTGTTTAGTAGATTGCTTGGGCCCTCCTTATATCTGCATACCGGCTGCCTATTGCCACTTTTCTGCTCTAGATATTAGTGCACTACCTCAGCTTAACAATGACAGTATTCAGTGGGCTCAATCACAAGATCCTATGATTCAGCCCACACTTCATGCCCTGCGTGCGGGGGAAGATACGTCCAGGTTGCATTCCCCTGGCTTGCAAACTGCTCTATTGTTTAAAGAAGGCCCCAGGCTGAAGCTACTCAATCAGCTGTTATACAGAGAGACAGTGGATCATGGCAGTCAAGCAGACAGGCAGCAATTGGTCCTGCCCATGACCTTTAAAGATTTGGTACTGAGGTCCCTCCACAATCACATGCTGCACCTTGGTATTGACAGAACTCTTGACTTGGTACAGTCTCGATTCTACTGGCCCAAGATGGGGGTCGATGTTGAGCACCATGTAAAGACCTGCAGTCGTTGCCTGCAAAGGAAAGCCCTGCCTCAGAGAGCTGCCCCCTTGTCAATGTTATTACCAGCACCCCCATGAAACTGGTCAGCATAGACTTTTTGTGTTTGGAACCTGATCAGCAGAATATTGGCAATGTGCTAGTGGTTACAGATCATTTCACACGGTATGCGCAAGCTTTTCCAACTAAAGATCAAAAGGCCTCTACCATGACCAAGGTGCTAGTGGAAAATTTCTTTGTCCACTATGGTGCCCTTCAGTGGATCCACTCTGACCAAGGCAGAGATTTTGAAAGTTGGCTAATCAAAGAAACGCTCTCTATATGGGGGATACGGAAGTCAAGAACCACCCCTTATCACCCATAGGGGGATCCTCAACCAGAACATTTTAACCACACCCTTCTAGACATGCTGGGCACCCTCCATCCCAAAGACAAGCCTAAGTGGAGCCAGCAGATTAGCACCTTGGTCCACGCATACAATTGCACAAAAAATGACACTACTGGGTTCTCCCCCTACCGCCTCATGTTCGGGAGGGAGGCCCGACTGCCCATTGAAGCCTGCTTTGGGGTCTCTCCAGATGGGATCTGAGCCGAAAATTACCTACAGTATGTACAGAAACTGAAAGCTCAATTGAACCATGCCTATCAACTGGCACAGACAATGGCCGCCAAAAGAAATCTCACCAACAAAGAGAGTCATGATAAAAAAGTAAAGGCTCAAGAGCTTCGGCCTGGAGACCATATGTTGTTACGCAATTTGGGACTGCATGGCAAACACAAAATTGCTGATAGGTGGCACCATCTTCCCCATGTAGTAGTTGGAAAGTTGAATGATTTACCAGTGTACAAGGTGCACTTAGAGAATAACTCCAAAGCTGTCAAGACCATGCACTGTAACCACTTGCTCCCTATCAGCCAAGTCATAATTGAGGCTGAACCATCAGAGATTGATTCCCCTGGGCCGGTGACTCGTGCTGTTGTGAAAAAGAGACAGAGTCAACCTATCCCAGTAGTTATAGATTTAAGGTTTCCCCGTAGCAGGCCCAGAATATTGACTGTCAGTCCACCTCTGACGAAAGTGAGTGTGACAATGTCTATTACCCCTCCTATGAATTGAGCCAGCTGTTTCAAGGTAACCCTATGACTAATTTTGGGGATCAAGCTGGGCCTTCTGGACTGCCTAAACCCCCAGCTTCATCCTTGGAGCCAATGCTCCCTGAAATTGAAGTGCAAAGTATTACGTCTGAGGTTATGGACTATCTGAGTTTTGTGGAATTGTGTGAATTGCCGAAGAAGGGGGCTGACAGTCTGAGTCTCTCTGGTGACACACCAGAACTTGAAGAACAATGTGAGAGTGTTGATAGCCCCCCTTCAGTGCCGCAAAGCCTAACTGTGCCAGAGACTCCTCAAAATGAGCAATCTGGGCCTCCGTCAGAAGATAATGACCAAAATGTTGTGGAAACAGAGCCTACAGAGCAAGGAGCTGACAGTGCTCCAAGTTTGGACATTGTCATCCATGCAGAGGCACCCCTCACAAGTAACAGAAACTCCAAAGTTAGTGCTGAAAGTACAGAGACTGTGGCCGCTCCCCCCAGAAAGACTGGCTGAGCTGTCAAGCTAGTGCTACGCTTTAGTTATGATTCCCCTGGGAGGCCAGTGGATTTGCCTCTCAGTGTGGTTCACAAGGGGGTTTCAAACAACATGAAGTCTTGCTATATTATGACATATGCAGTTAGTCCCAACCTTAGAACTGCTCCAGAGGTGAAAGAGTTAAATTCCATGCCAGGCATGGAATCTTGAGCGCGAGCTCGGTTAGAAACTCTGTCTGTTGTTCTTCAAACTCAAACTGTCAGATTCTTTACTCCGCCTCACTGAACGGTCGCTCCGGAGATTTCTCCTGCTGCTCGGTTCATTTTGTCGGTTAAAAAGTGTAAATTCTCGGTTTTTAAACCGCATTTTGTCTATATTTAAACCGCAACCGGTCGGTTCAAACTCTGTCTGTGGTATCGTAAGTAATAGATAGGTTTTACATTATTCTGTGTGGAACTTGCAAACGATCATTATCGGTTCGGTTTGAACCGATCAGGTTGTTGTTAAACTTATTAAATTACTATTTAGAGTGCGGTCCCTGGTTCTTATTGGTTCTAAAAAAAACAGATTTCATTACGTTTTTTCCACGACCCATGACACGGTTAGGAACCGATAAGGGTGTCTTGCTTGGCTTATTGCCGTTAACGGGCAAGTTGTTGGTTAGGCTGGCACTATGTCTGAGAAACCCAAAAGAAAAACTGGGCCCACTGGGTTTCAGCACTGTAGTGTCTGTGGGGAAGCCTTTGCCAAGGCTGACCCACACACCACGATGTTTATTGTCTGTGGTTTGACCACCTCAATGCAGACTGCCAGATTTGCAAGAATTTCCCTGCAGCTACCCTGGATAAGAGAGTTGGTAGGCTCAGGGAACGAGAGGCCAAGAAGTCCGCTGACTGGGATGGCCAGCCCGGTTCGGTGCCAACCGAACCGGAGGGAGTGCCCTCTGACCAGGGCGAGACTTCCTCGGGCAAACGGAGAGCTAACTCGGAGGAGTCAGTCCCAGCAAAAAGGACTAGAAAGTCAGCAGGTGTGGAGCCAAAAATTCCTTCTCCAACCGCTGCAGAGATAGCCAAAGCGATCCAAATTGTCCAGTCGCTTTCCCCAGTTCCGTCTGAACCGCCACCATCAGGTAAACGGTCGGTTTGGTCGGTTCCACCGGTTCAAGAATATGATATAGAGGAATTTTATGAACCGGAGGAGGGGGAGGAGGATTATGAAGAGTGTGAATGTGATTTTGAAAGTCTGGATGTGCCCATTGAACCGGACATCTCCCCAGACAGACCTTCAGGAGTGTCTCCCCCTAGGCTTTCTGAGTCCCCTTCTCATTTTCTGTTTTATAAAAAAGTTGCTGAAACCCTCCAGCTACCTTTGGAAGAAGCTGTGGATGAACAGGAGGAGCCTGACTATGTGGAAATGATGGATATCCCAGAGTCCAGGAGATTGTCTATTCCCTTACATAAATCTTTTAGGAAACAGACAATAAAGATTTTAAAAGCTCCTCACACTATACCTCCTGTGGACAAAAAAATGGACAAGAGGTACACATTGTCAGGCCCTGATATGGAGTTCCTTTCACAACAATGCAGCCATGTTGGGCTAGTGCAGGCTGCAGCCTGTGATAAGGCAAATATTCCCTTGGCTTCACACACCCCTAACAAGGACTCCAGAAGAATTGATGCCATGGCAAAGAAACAGTACATGGCAGCATCCTTGGGACTCAGGCAGGCAAATTATATGGCCTATGTTGCAAGATATCAGAAATCCAGATGGGATACTGTTATGTCTCTAGTGAAACAGGTCCCTGCCCAGCTTGCCAAGGAGCTGGAGCAGGTAGCTGCTGATGGTATTGAGGCACCCAAGGTGCAATTCCATGCTGCAGTGGACTCTAATGATGTATCTTCAAGAGTCATGGCTACATCTGTGGCTTTTTGCAGAATGGCTTGGCTCAGGCGTACTAGCCTGTCACAGGATACCCAGGCTAAGGCCATGGATTTTCCTGTTGAGGGTAATTCTCTGTTTGGGGAGCAGACAGAGAATTACATGAAGAAAATGGATGAGTATAGAACTACCTATAGGAGTGCACAGGCCAAGGAAAGGCAGGCCACTCCTCAGAGGCAGCCTTCCAGGGGCAGGGGCAGGCCTCTTCACAGGCCTTTCTACCAAGCCCAGGCCTCCTCTTCAGCCTATGCTCAGAGGGGGTTCTTCAGAGGAAGAGGCAGACAGGGTACGAGCAGGCCTGCTCCCACCCCCCAGCCTAAAGCCCCTGCCAAACAAGCTCCCTGATGGGACGACCAGGGCCGATTCTCCATTGCCTGTAGGGGGCAGGCTGGCTTACTTCGTCCAGGACTGGAAGTCTTTAACATCAGACAAGTGGGTCCTGGAGGTAGTAGGCCAGGGACTGGTTCTCAGCTTCAAAAAATTTCCAAAGAAGAGAGTCAGATCCTTTCCACCTGCAAATCCATCAGAGGCTCTTGCCCTAGAAACAGAAGTTTCAACCGTCCTGGCTCTCAGAGCTGTAGAAAGGGTTCCTCCCCTACACCAGGGCAAAGGACTGTATTCCAGGTACTTCCTTACCCCAAAAAAGACAGGAGAATGGTGGCCCATCCTGGATCTCAGATACCTAAACAAGCACCTTTTAAAACCAAGATTCAAAATGGTGACTCTGGGAATTATTTTACCCTCTCTAAGGCCAGGGGACTGGCTAGTGTCCCTGGACCTCAAGGATGCCTACTTCCATGTTCTCATAAGAAGCTCCCAACGAAAGTACCTCAGATTCGAACTGCCCTCAGGCCATTACCAGTTCAGAGCAATGCCCTTCAGTCTCACCTCTGCCCCAAGGGTATTCATGAAATGCCTGGCAGTAGCAGTTGCTCATTTAAGGAGGCAAAAGATTGCCATCTTTCCTTACTTGGACGACTGGCTCGTAGTGGGTCAGTCTCCAGCACAAGTCAAATTACACTTTCAGGTTACTCAGCAGTTGCTTACTTCTCTAGGTTTCCTTCTCAATTTCCCAAAGTCAGTTCTAGAGCCTGTTCAGCTACTCACCTTCATAGGTGCAGAACTGAACACTCAACAGGCCAGAGCCTTCCTTCCTTCCTCTGGAAAGAGCAAGGACCCTGGTTTCTCTGGCCTCCTCCTTTGATCTACAGGTCTCTCGACCAGCAAGGCATTTTCTGCAGCTCCTAGGGCACATGGCTGCTTCCACAGCAACAGTGCAGGGAGCAAGATTTCAGATGAGGGACATTCAGTTCCATTTGAGAGCCTTCTGGTCTCAAAAGAAAGATCCTCTAACCAAATTGATCCCAGTAACTCGAACCCTGATCCAGGGCCTGCAGTGGTGGCAGGATCAGAGCAATCTGAGACAAGGGGTTCCTTTCATCCCTCAGTCTCACTCTTTGACCCTTACTACAGATGCATCTGTCTTGGGGTGGGGAGCTCACATGGGCGACCTCACCACCCAGGGATTGTGGTCACCTCAGGAATCTCTGCTCCACATCAACCTGTTGGAACTCAGAGCAGTTTTCTAGCACTTCAAGCTTTTTTCACATCTGTCCAGAATAGAGTGGTTCAGGTCAGGACGGACAACACTACCACAATGTGGTACATCAACAAGCAAGGGGGCACTCGGTCTACGGCCTTGTGCACTGAAGCAATGAAGTTGTGGTCTCTGGCTTATTCCCTGAACACCTCCCTTATTGCAGTTCACCTCCCAGACAAGGACAATGTCCTGGCAGATGCTCTCAGCAGGATTTCCAAGGGCCATCACGAATGGTCACTGGACCCCCTAATTCTGGAGGTGGTATTTGCCAGGTGGGGCACTCCTCACATAGATCTTTTTGCAGCCCCAGACAATCACCAACTTCCTCTTTTTTGCTGCAGGCCCCCACTGTTGGGCTCAGTCCCTCTGGATGCCTTCCTTCTCAACTGGGAAGGGAAGTTTCTCTATGCTTTTCCCCCCTTCCCTCTCCTGTTCAAGGTGCTAGTCAAAATCAGATCTCAACCTTGCAAGATGATTCTGATTGCTCCAGATTGGGCCAGACAGCCCTGGTATCCACTTCTTTTGTCCTTAGCAGTCCACCTTCCCCTGTGTCTCCCCAGGAATCACAATCTGTTAACCTGTGCCCAGGGGAGGGTTTGGTACCCGAATCTCAACTCTCTCAATCTCAAGGCCTGGCTCTTGAAGAGTTAGAATTTGCTGACCTATATCTTTCCAAAGGTGTACTTGATATCTTGAAGGCTTCTAGGAAGCCTTCCACCAGGGCTACTTATAATTCCAAATGGAAGAGATTTTCCATATGGTGCTCTGGTAAGAATATTGCCCCAGAAACTGCTGGTTTGCCCACAGTTCTGGATTATATAGTACATTTGAATTCCTTGGGGCTGAGACCAGCTACCCTAAAAGTGCACCTGGCAGCTGTATCTGCTTTCTTATCAGCAGGTAAACCCTCTTCCCTTTCAGCTCATCTGGTATTCTCCAAGTTTTTTAAGGGGTTGCTTCACACCAACCCTCCCTTCAGGGACCCTGCCCCTGCCTGGGATCTTAATGTTAGCATTGCTCAGCTAATGTAACCCCCTTTCGAACCATTGTCTTCAGCAGAGCTTAAGTACTTGACTTGGAAAACTGTGTTTTTGGTAGCCATCACTTCTGCCAGGCGCATAAGTGAACTACAAGCATTGTCAGTGGAGCCTGATTTTATCTCCTTTCATAGGGATAAAGTGGTCCTCAGAACTAACAGAAAGTTCTTGCCTAAAGTGGTCTCGGACTTTCACCTTAATCAATCCATTTCTCTCCTTGTGTACTTCACTGACCATTCCTCCTCTGGTGAGAGGAGATTACATAGTCTAGATGTCAAAAGAGCCCTTAGTTACTACATAGAGCATACCAAGGGTCACAGGTTTGACTCATTCCAACTGTTCCTCACTTATGGTGAGGTGGGCAAAGGGAAACCTGCCACTAAAAGATCCATTGCCAGGTGGATTGTCTCTTGTATCCAGTTTTGTTACCAAAAACTGGGTAGGGTTCCCCCTTCAGGCCTGAGGGCTCACTCTACCAGAGGTACAGCTGCATCCCTGGCTGCAGCCAGGGACATCCCTATCATAGAGATATGTCAAGCAGCTACCTGGAAAACAGTTTACACTTTCACCAAGCATTACTCCTGGACATCCAGGCTAGGGTGATGCTCGGTTCTTACAGCTGTGCTTCAGAGCCTATTTCCTAAGTAGGTTCTGGCCTCCTCCATGGAGGTACTGCTGTATGTCTGCATATGTCATAATATAGCAAGACTTCATGTTGTTTGAAGAAAAATTACTCACCTTAGTAATGTTGTTTCTTCTAATGGAGTCTTGCTATATTATGACCCCCCCCTGCCCCTCTCCCAGAACTCTCTGTTTTGGGGATGGGTGGCAGTGCACTGTTGGCACTTTTAGTTGCCCACTTTGTTTTTTCTCCTCCCATTTCTGGGGTGTTTACTGTTGTGTTGTCATTTTTTGGATCCCCTGATTTGAGTCTTGGTTTTGGGACCAAAAGATACGTTAATATTTTAGTAGCCATTTGGCTAGTGTAGGTTTACAGCTTCCACACAGAACTTTAGTGAGTTTTGCTCGTAAAGATCTGACAGTTTGAGTTTGAAGAACAACAGACAGAGTTTCTAACCGAGCTCACGCTCAAGATTCCATGCCTGGCATAGAAGTTAACTCTTTCACCTCCGGAGCAGTTCTAAGGTTGGGACTAACTGGCTATGTCATAATATAGCAAGACTCCATTAGAAGAAACAACATTACTAAGGTGAGTAATTTTTTCTTATGTTTCGCCAAGCTCACTGCCCAAATTTAGCTTGACAGCTGACTCCGGTTACTTATTCTTCCCTCTCACCATGGTGCCCCTGCTCCATCCAGCCCCAAGTTAGCTGATAGGGAAGGGACCCCTCTTACATTGTTTAATGTACAAGAAGTTATTAAATGAATCAATATTACTTTTATGAAACATGCATAAGTATTGTCAATATGGATGTAGTAATGTGAAGTATATTGAAAGGTATAATAATGTAACAAGCTGATATATATATATAAATATATATCTATATCATTTATATTGCATTTTTGATATTGTGACGGTACAGACTTGATGCGGACACCAAGTTTTCTACAGGCAGGGAAGGGTGTAACCCACCTACAAATGGAGGTTCCTGAAAAATCTTTCTTGAGCTTGTCTGAATGCTCACTGCCAGGCTGGTGTCCTGCATTTTTGCAGTTTAAATGTGATTGCCAGAGAGTGCCTATAGAGCCTCTGTGTACTGCCTCTTTAAGAGCTGCCTGGATTGCAATCATAATTAATCTAAAGGGAGCTCTATTAGAAGATGTGCTTGTTTGCTGATCATTTGTTAGAGTAGTAATGATATTGCAGTTTATTCTAACCTGCCTTCTTTGCAGCATGGACCGTTCTGTTTGTTTCCATCATCTTGGTCCTGGACTGCTGAAATGGGCCAATCAGTACATTTGAGACTCTAAAATGGAGCCTGCCTGCAGGGGCTTGGTGGGGTCAAAACTTGTAGGAATTGCAGTTTGGGGCTTTTTGCACCTAAATAACCTGGAGGGGGAGCCATTGTTGTAATTGACAGACAGATCAGCCAACCAAACCTTTTGGATTTTGGGGAAAGACTCAAGCTGCTTGCAGTTTCAGTTAGATCTAAGTTGGGAAATGAAGAAGTAACAGCTCGAGGTAGTTCGAGCAGCAATCCATAGTGGATTCGCATGGGAGAACTGTGGAAAGGCCTGAGTTTTGGCCTGCATGCCTGCCTGCTGTCTCTGAGAGGGAACTTGTGCCTTTTTCAGACTGAATCCGAACTTGGAGAGTGAAGTAAGCTGCTGAATTGTGACCAGGCTCCTATCTGAAGAAGACCAAAGATTTGCTAAAAGCGATTGGCCTGTCTGGACTTCCAGCCACCACTGAACTCCCGGATTGTGCAGAGACTCTGTAATTGTGACCAGAGAGCCTTTTGCCTGGTACAGTGGAATTTCCTTACATGTGAATGTGTTGTGTGCTTATAGTGGGTCGTGATTTGGTTCCCCACTGTGGTTTGAATTGTTTTCTGCTTGCTGGAAGCTGCATTATAATTTCCTTATGTGTAAATGTGCTGTGTGCTGCTAGTGGGTCGTGATTTGGTCCCCCACTGTGGTTTGAACTGTAGTTTGCTTGCTGGAAGCTCATCCAGCCACACGGACCAAATCCAAAATCATCTGTATTGGGCCTGGGCCTTTCCACACTGGCCCAGCCCGACTACCCGCTGCACAGAGAAAGCCATCGACGAGAGAACTGCCTGGGGATACCAACCCTGATCTCTGGGTGGAGGCACCCATTTTAGAACTCAGGCCCCTTAACCTGCTACTAGCCACACAGGCAGGGGTAGTAGCCCAGGCAGGGGTAGTAGCCCTTGGGATAGCACCACCTAGGGTTCACATCATTTGCCTTCTTTTTTTTTTTTTACTAATTCATGACTCGTTTGTGATCCTTGAACCATCTTTCTACTGAGGTGAAGCTGTCCTGTAGGGTGTGCTCCAGTGAACTAGGGTAAGTGCCTGTAGAGAAGAGGACAGCATAATCTGCATAGAGCAGAATTTTGCTGCGACAGGTACTTGGAAGCTGATTTAGAAATAAGCTAAACGTTAGGGGACCCGAAATGGAGCCCTGTGGAGCACCAGAGTGAACTGGTCTGCTGTCAGAATAGGCATTGTCTATCCTAACTTGCTGGGTTCGGTCCGAGAGGTAGGATTTGAACCATCTTACAGTATCGTCAGAAAGACCAATAGCATCTAGTTGCTCAGTAAGGAGGTTGTGATAACTTAGAAACATAGAATCTGTTGGCAGATAAGGACCATACAGCCCACCTAGTCCGCCCATTTCCCTACTTGGCTTGACAATCCCTACTCTTATCTGAACTGCTTTTCCTCCACTCCGCTGTACAGCAGGGTGTCTTTATGCTTATCCCATGCACTTTTGAATCCCTGTACTGTTTTTGCTTCCACCGCCTCTGCTGGTGGGCTGTTCCACAGATCCATCACCTTCTCTGTGAAAAAATACTTCCTAGCATTCCCCCAAGCCTCCCTCCCTCCCTCCAGCCTTATGGTATGTCCCCTTGTCCCTGTGCACTTTCATCTCTGTAATATGCTCCCCTTCTGTGCCCTGTTTATTCCTCTAAGGTATTTGAAAGTCTCTATCATATCCCCTCTCTCCCTTCTCTCTTCCAGTGAATAGCTGTTCAGTTCCTTGAGTCTTTCCTCATAAGGCTTGTGGTGCAGTCCATGAATCATTTTTGTTGCTCTTCTCTGGACTGCTTCCATTCTGCCTATGTCCTTCCTGAGAAGCAGTCTCCAGAACTGGACAAAGTATTCCAGATGAGGCCTCACCAGTGATCTATACAGTGGCATCACCACTTCACTCCTCCTACTGGTTATGCCCCTTCCTATGCACCCCAGCATTTTGTTTTCCTTCCCCACTGGTTTTTCGCATTGTTTGGCTGACTTCAGGTCATCGGATATGATAATCCCCAGCTCTGTCTCCTGATTTGTGGTGGCTAGAGCCTGCCTCCCCCCCATCCTGTATTCCTCTCATTGAAACCCTACTGCCAAACCCATGACCATTTCTCAAGTGGTCTTAGGTCATGTCTCATTTTATCTAGCCCCTCCTGTGTGTTGACTCTGATACAGTTCTTGGTGTCATCTGTGAACAAGCATGCATTCCCCTCCAGTCCCTCTGAAATGTCACTTATGAAGATATTGAATAGAACTGGACCCAGCACTGATCCCTGTGGAACCCCGCTGGTCACCTTCCCCTCTTCTGATTTCATGCCATTTACTGCCACCCTCTGGATCCTGCCTTTTAGCCAGTTACCAACCCATTTTACCACTTTAGAGCCCACACCCAGAATCCCCAATTTGTTAAGCAACCTTTCTTTGAGGAATGGCGTTGAAAGCCTTACTGAAATCCAGGTAGGCCAGATGCTCTGATGCCTTGCTACATTGACTGGACACTCTCTATCACAGAGCAATATGCTTAATTTCCAAAGCTCACCATCGGACTCATCGTTGTGACCTGTATGCCTCCCCTCGGGTGGACCTTCTTAGCAATCAGGCGTCTCTTCCACTCTGTCACCTGGCCCTACAAAGCCCTGCTGGCAAAACTACCCCCTTATATTTCCAACCTCTTTCAATAACTTACCTGCCTCTACCCTTTATGCAGTAACTCCTTCATTATGCTAGACGTTCCACCCTCCCGTTCCCAGTTTGGAAACATAGCTATAAACCGTGCCCTCCCAGCTGCCTGGAATAAAGCCCAATCCAGGTTCAAACTGCAAAGCCTGATCCCCCTGAATAGATTTAAAAGACTTGTTTATGACAACCTATGGGACTTCGGTGACTGCGGTCGATAAAGTGCCTTCTCCCTGCCTGGTCTATTGCAGTGACCGCTCTATCCTCTTGTCCACCCCTTCCCTCACCCTTAAGTGACCTTCCATTATACTTCCATTCCTCCTTCTTCCTCTTCCCCTTCCTCTCTCCATGTTACAATTCCATCACCACACAATCTACCCCAGTCTGTATCCCACACTACCATCACTCAACAGTCCCCGCCCTTATCTACAGCTATTCTTTTTTTACCTTCTATCTCTACCTCCTCTCCCTGCCACTTCCACAGTGCCCTTGCCCCAGCCAACATAGCCACCCTGTTATATTAATTTTTCCCACCCCTCCACCTTGTTGTCTGCCCCCTCCTACCTCCGTCCTACTATCCTTTGTCCCCCTTTCCTCTGTCCTTATCTCAGCCCGCCTGAGCCACTATCTTTACTTTCCTTGCTGGCCTTGTAGTTTCTACTTCCCTCATGAGGTACCATCTTGTTACCCAGAGCTAACCATTTGTTTAACTCCTAGCTTTAGTGCGCCAATGTATATATGATATAAATATTATTGTCCTATTTTCTTCTCATGGATTATTCATGTGTTTAATGCATATTACTTTGTATATGCTTGTGTAATTTCCCCATTGTTAATCAGGACCTCCTTGTAAATGAGCCTGCTCAACAGAGTTTTTTCCTGCCAATAAACTTGAACTTGAACTTGAAGGTCACATCTACCACCCCTTCCTGATCCACCATTCTGGTCACCCAGTCAAATAAATCGATAAGATTAGTCTGGCAGGACCTACCCTCAGTGAATCCACGCTGCCTTGGGTCCTTTGCACTGCTTGACTCCAGAAACTTCACTACCCTTTCCTTAAGCAGGGGCTCCATCAGCTTCCCCACCACTAAGGTCAGGCTTACAGGTCTGTAATTGCCTGCCTCCTCCCTACTTCCAGTCTTTGCAGGGGGACCACCTCTGCCCTCCTTCAGTCCCCATGTACCTCCCCCATCTCTAGCGATTGGTTGAATAGGGTTGTCAGTGGACCTGCTAGGACTTCCCTGAGTTCCTTCAACACTCTAGGCTGAATTCCGTCTGACCCCATTGCCTTGTCTGTCTTTACTTTTTCTAGTTTCTTCAAGACTTTATCCACCATAAATGGGCTGGTGTCCACCTCTCCCCTCTGTACATCTTTCCTCATGAGCCTTGGCCCCTTCCCTGCCTCTTCCTTGGTAAATACTGAGCAAAAATATTTGTTCAGTACCTCAGATTTTTCAAGGTCGGCCTCCACCCACCAACCCACCCTCTCCCTTCTTTAGCCTAACAATACCATTTCTGGTCTTCTTCTTCTTGCTAATATAATGGAAGAAGGTCTTGTCCCTCTTCTTAATAGCCTGTGTTATTCCTTCCTCCATTCTTGCCTTAGCCCCTCTGACAGCTTTCCCAGCTTCTCTCTGCTTCTCCAGATATTTCAGTCTACCTTCTTCTTTCTGTGTCTCTTTGTATTTCCTGGTTGCCTTACTTTTTTCCTGCACTTTCTCGGCTACTGATTTAAAGAACCACGGTGGCCGCTCCTTTCTTTTGCTTTTGCTAAGCAATCTGACACATTGACTTGTCACTCCTGCATTGGATTTCATGATCCTAAGCCACTGTTCTTCTACCCTTCCCCCCGTATGTTCTGCTGTCAGGGCAATTTTGAGCTGTTCCCCTATCTCCATGAAGTTGGTCTTCTGGAAATCTAGGATCTTAATCATTGAATGGCTTTCTTCTGCCAATGTGTTGACTCTAAACCACACAGTTCTGTGGTCACTAGTACCAAGGAGACTGCCCACCTCAACATCCATGATTCTGTCCCTATTTGTCAGCACTACGCTCAGTACAGCCCCCTCCCTGGTGGACTCAACCACCAGCTGCCTTAGGTTTGCCCCATGCAAGGCAGACATGAGGTCCCTGCTCCTTGATGTACTTGCAATCTGGTAATTCCAATCTGCATCTGGCATGTTGAAGTCACCCATTAGTAGTACTTCCCCTTTGGCTGCCATATCAAATGTTTTTGGCAAGTCAATAAATGCTGCACCAACCAGTTTGCCATGCTCAAAGAAGTTATGAATAAAGCCCATGAACTCAAGCAGAGCTAGGGTGGTGCTATGAGCTTTGCAGAAGCCATGTTGTTCAGGGTATTGAATATTGTATTTTTCCAGATATTCAACTAATTGGTCCATGACAATCCTCTCTAGGGCCTTGGATAGGGGCAGGAGAATCGAAATGGGTCTGTAGTTTCCTAGCTAGGAACAATCGCCACTCTTGAAAACTGGGATCACTAATGCTGCTTTTTACTCTTGTGGGAACTGAGAGAATATTAGAGAGGCATTGATAATGTGGGTTAGAGGCTCCAGGATGACTTCCAGGGATAGGGCTACAAATTTTAGTTCAAGGAAATTACCACTGTATCGGTATTTTCCCAGGACCTTTAGAAGGTATTTCCTAGCTTAATTTGTGGACATGGATCTGAAACGAAACAGAGGGTTAGTAGGTGGCTGGTTCATTTTTACGTTTGCTTGCGCGCATGCACAAGGAACGTTTTGGGAGAGTAGCACACTTTGGAGGTGTGCCTCTCCCTTGCAATCCAGTGCTCCATTGAGCAGGCGTGGTGGTCCTGCACCAATGGGTGCGGGAGCTGTGTATGACTGCGGTGGTCTTCGCTTCAAAGAAAACCATGGCTGTCATGCCGAGCACCATCGCCACCCCATGCGTCCGCCCCCCCAAAGCTTTGGTGCCACGCTGGAGGTTCCCAGCCGTGGCAAAGGTTGTTTGCTGATGGGGTGCCCAATCCCCGTCCAGCCCCACGGCTTCCAAGCCATCCTTCTGCCACGCTGGGGCCCACCCAGTCATGGCAAACCCTCCGATTTTGCCGACAGGGTGCCAATCCCCGTTGGCTCCTCAGCCCCAGCCATCTTCTGCCATGCTGGGCCCACTGCAGCATGGCAAATGTCCCACGTAGTCCTTTTTTTTTTAAACCTGGAAGAAAAAACCGTCCCACGTAGTCTCCCAGTCCCCCCTCCCACAACCTGCACCCACCTACTGCGCACCCAGCCTCCCCACACCCCACACCCCATACTTACCTCCGGAGCTTGGCACGACGATCTTCGTGGACCGGGAACACGTCTGCACTCTTCAAAGCCGACTGCGAACTAAGGAAATGTCGGTAAGCTGTATAATGGGCTAGATAGAGGGGTTTCAACTTTATTGCATATCTCAGGCATTTTTTGGAATTTTTGCACCAAATTTTCAACATGGGGTTTTTGGGACCCCTTCTCATGAATGATGTCACTGTCATGGCGTTATTCAGGCCCGAAGGGTGATTTTGCAGTCACCTCGCAAAATCACCCTTTGGGCATAAATAGCATCATGACAGTGACATCATTCATGAGAAGGGGTCCCAAAAACCTCATGTTGAAAATTTGGTGCCAAAATTCCAAAAAATGACTGGTTTTACTAGCGTATATGCGCAGTTCACGCACGTAAGTTTGCGTAATTTTCAATATTTTCACCCAGATTTTCAACATTGCCATTTTACCACACCTTCTTATGAGCAGTACAGCTGTCATTTTCACATCTCACCCAAAGCGTGTTTCCGCCCATGTAGCGCATAATGGTGCAGTTGGTGTCGCGAAATCAATGTATGGGACACATTAAGAAAATCACAGTGACACTGTTCATGAGCAGAGGTCTTAAAATGGCTATGTTGAGAAATTTGGTGAAAAAATTCCTAAATGACTGTTTTACGAGTGTCGTTCGCGGTTCCTAGCATACTTGCGCTCGTGCGTTTGCGAATTTTCAATATTTGCACTCCACATTTTCAACATTGCCATTTTACCACACCTCCTTATGAGCAGTGCAGCTGCCATTTTTCACATCTTGCCCAAAACGTGTTTCCGCCCATGTAGCGTACAATGGCACAGTCAGTGTGCGAACTCAGTGTATGGGACACATTAAGAAAATCACAGTGTCACTGTTCATGGGCACAGATCTTAAAATGGCTATGTTGAATATTTGGTGAAAAAATTCCTAAAAATGACTGTTTTACGAGCGTGCATTGCACAGTTCCCACGCACGCTCGTAGGTTTGTGAATTTTCAATATTTCCACTCCAGATTTTCAACATTGGCATTTTACCACACCTCCTGATGAGCAGTATAGCTGTCATTTTTCACATCCTGCCTAAAATGTGTTTCACTGCCATGTAGCGCACGATGAAGCAGTCCGGTAGGAACTCAATGTATGGGACACATTAAGGAAATCACAGTGACACTGTTCATGAGCTGAGGTCTTAAAATGGCTGTGTTGAAAATTTGGTGACAAAATTCCTAAAAATGACTGTTTTACAAGTGTTCATTGCGCAGTTCCTATGCACGCTCGTAAGTTTGCGACTTTTCAATATTTTCACTCCACATTTTCAACATTTCCATTTTACCACACCTCCTTATGAGCACTGCAGCTGTCATTTTTCACATCTTGCCCAAAATGTGTTTCCGCCCATGTAGCGCACAATGGCACAGTCGCTGTGTGAACTCAGTGTATGGGACACATTAAGAAAATCACAGTGTCACTGTTCATGAGCAGAGATCTTAAAATGGCTATGTTGAAAATTTGGTGAACAAATTCCTAAAAATAACTGTTTTACAGTGTGCATTGTGCAGTTCTACATACGCTAAGTGAAGTTCTTAAATTTTCAATATTTCCACTCCAGATTTTAACATTGCCATTTACCACACTCCTTATGAGCAGTACAGCTGTCATTTTTCACATCCTGCCCAAAACGTGTTTCCGCCTATGTAGCGCACAATGGGGGTAACAAAAAAGTCATGCTGAAAATTTATTGTGCAAATACAAGCACTCACACAGGGCATTAGGGTAAAGCACCATACGTGCCAAACACCACTGCAAATACCTGCAAGTGAACGTTTGGCATTGACAAATGCTTGTTTGTGCTGTGACAGAGGAGTTAGAGGGATGGAAGAAGTCAGGGGGTGGCACTCCTGAGAGATCAGTAAATGCTTTGTTGAATGAGTTAGTAATTGTTTCCGGGTCAGTTGTAGGTATGTCATCTATGCTGAGCATCATAGGGGCTGACTCGCTATCTTTCCCTGTGACCTCCTTGAGGTTACCCCAAAATTTTCTACTGTCACTCTAAGACTGAGTAAGCGCATCCTTGTAGTATTGGTGTTTTGCTGCATGTATTGCCCTAGTACAATAGTTGTGGGCCTTTTTGTAAAGTTGAATACCGGCCCGCTTGCCTGTCTCCCAGGCTCTGTATCATAGGCTATCTCTTGCTTTCAAGCACTCAAGAAGCTCAGGTGAGAACCAAGAATTGCTGCAGCCTTTTATTTTCTGTTTTTTTATTGGAGCGTGTACGTCACAGATCACATTGAATAACTGGATGAAACACTCCAGGGCTTTATCAACAGAAGTGGAAGAGTAGACTTGAGAGACCAGTACTGTTGACTCAGGTCGGTTCTAAATTGGTCCAGATGGCATTCCTTAAGGACTCTATTTGTGACATTTCTAGTAGGGGGTTTGGAGTAGATGTTGGACCAGCAAAATAGAACAGGAAAGTGATCACTAAAAGCATCAGGTAGGACAGTGGTGAGGGAGATGTGTTCTATTAGATAGAACCCAGTCCACTAATGTTACAGGTGCCCTTAATATCCATGCTCCAATTTCTAAGGTATGCATCAAAAATAAAACCTACCGTTGGTTCACTTCTGACCTTAAAGCCACCCTCCTTGACAGAGACAAGTTATGGAAAAAGGCATGAAAAACTAAGATATCAACTGATTGGGAGCTGTTCAAAAAAGCCAGGAATATCTGTACCAGGAAAGTACGAGATGCTAAGGCTGCTTATTATATGTCTGAACTAGACTCCTCCTGCTACAACTCTGCCAAGCTCTGGAACATCATAAAAGACATAACAGGATACGATCCAAGTAACACACTCCCAGCCAAAATACACAATGGCAAGGGAACCATCTCTGATAGACTGGAAGTCCTGGAATCATTCAACAATCACTTTACAACCATTGATCTAGCATTCGACACCTCTCCGACTAACCAAATGCGTTCCCAGTTAGGTATCAAGAACACTGAAGCACGGGTAATGGAGTCCACCTTCTCCTTCGTACCAGCCACCCTGAAGCAGGTGGAAGAATTAATATCACAGCTGGACACCAAAAAAAGTGCAGGTGCAGACTCCCTTGATCCCTATTTTTTAAAAATTGCCATACAAGTATTAGCAGTGCCAATAACACACCTATTTAACCTCTCACTACAACTAGGATCTATTCCATCAATCTGGAAAACAGCCCAAGTTATCCCGCTACTGAAAGCGGGGGACCCCATGGACCTCAACAACTACAGGCCAATCTCTGTCCTCCCTGTGCTATCCAAGCTGCTAGAAAAAATCGTAAGCATGCAACTAAGGATATCTTGAAGAGGCTTATCTTTTAAATCCAGCGCAATCTGGGTTTAGAACCAACCGCAGCACCATCACAGCCCTGGCTAAAGTAACTAATGATTGGCAACTCGAACTGGACAAAAAAAATTGTGATTGTGATGTATTTTTAGACCTGAATAAGGCATTCGATACGGTCGACCACGAACTGCTCTTCTCCTCCTGAAATCCATAGGACTCGACTCAACCTCCATTAGATGGTTTAATAACTATCTCACGGGAAGGACCCAGCAGGTGAAGGCTGAAGGAGACCTATCACCACTCAAATCTCCCCAAAGAGGAGTTCCCCAAGGATCCATCCTCAGCCCAATCCTATTTGCCATCTATATCAATAGCATCGACAATAACCTCACCAAAGCCACTGTACATCTGTTTGCAGATGATACAGTAGTGTATGTCAGTCACCCCTCTCCCGTAACAGCATGCATAGAGCTACAAGCAGAATTCAACCTATTACAACACCAACTACTGGAAAAAAAAACTCCTGCTAAATGCAAAAAAAAACAAAGGCAATGTTTTTCTCCCCCCAAACACAAGCCGGACACTCCTTCCCAAACAATCTCCCCCACATATCCACTGTCCTTGGTGAAAATCTTGAATATGTTACAAAATTCAAATATCTGGGGGTCTGGGTAGACAGTAAACTTGACTGCTTAGATAATCTGGAAGATCTGCTAAAAAAACTCCATCAGAGGCTTGGGCTCTATTACAGAATAAAGCACTTTCTCACAAGTGATTCTAAAAAGAAGCTGATCCAGGCCACATTTCTATCAGTATTAGATTATGCAGATTTCCTATATGGTCGTTGCCCCAACTCCTATCTGAGCAAACTGGACACACTTTACCATGGAGCCTTAAGGTTTATTACAGATCTTCCTCTCAGCACTCATCACTGCTCGCTTTATGCTATAGTTGGATGGACCTTGCTCCAATTTGGAAGAGACAGGAATGCCACACTATGGACTTATAGAGCGATATCAAAGATGTTACCAAATTACGTCACAGACTGCTTCACACAAATCACATCAAGTAAATATGCCCTAAAAGTCTAAACTTCATCATGCTTAAAGTACCCAAATTCAATTCTCGATATGGTAGATCTGCTATCAGCTGTGTCTTATCTGCCTTATGGAATACGATGCAGAAGACCCTGAAAGTGAACAGATACATCTCATTTACATCCTTTAAATATCTGTATTCAAGGCTTATCAAAGAAAAATGTAATTGTTTCCACAAACAGTAGAGTATTCCTAATCTTATCCATCTCCCTACGGAAGGTATCCACCTTTACTAAGAGTCACCACCCCTCACACTCCATACACCCCTCCTTTCCATCCGCCTCCCCTTAATCCCTTGTCATATATCACAGCCCTATACCGTGTTATACAAACCCCCAGTACCGCCCTCCTGCCCTCGTCATAAGGCCCACAGTTTATCCATTCCATGTTCCACCATCTTCCTCCTCCTCCTCCCACCAGCCAGGCACACCACTTCCCACTCCCCTTCCCCTCATCCCTTATTACCACTACACCTGAATTTAATGTATAGTCTGATTACAATGTATCCCTAGACTGTGTGTATACTGAATATTCTATGTAGTGTCCTAGAGTGTGTGTATATTGATTATTTGTTATGTATCTATGTAAATTGAACCTTGACCTTACCAGGTCCATCTTGCAAATGAGCTGTGCTCAACGATATTCGCCTGGATAAATAAAGATTTGATTGATTGATTGATTGAATGAATGTTGATGTGCCAGTCTTGTAGTTTACCCTAGTGGGTGAGGAAACAAGTTGGGAAAGGTGCACTGATGTCACTGCATCCCTATATGGAGTTGCCGCAGGGGATGGCCAGTCTGAATCAGCATTGAAATTACGCTGCAGTAGAGTTTCAGTGTTGAGGTAAAGGGTGCTGAGACACTTGAGTAATGAGTCAAACCCAGTGTTTTTTTTTGTCCAGGCAGGATATATAGCGAGAGGACAGTAAGAGTTTTGTTATGCTTTCCAAGAAATATTTTTACTGCAAGGACTTGCATGATGCTGGTACCAGTATCAGGTAAGGGTAGGATGTGAGCCTGTAAGTGATCTCTAAGGTATATTATGCAACCTCCACCTCTTTTGGCAAGGCAGTCAGCTCTGAACATGGTGTGACCCAGGATTGAAATAGAAGCATCCGCAATGTTGGGGGAGAGCCATGTCTCAACTACTACAAGATGTCCGGGTTATGCTGTTATGTCCAGGTGTCCAAGTTGTCTATGTTTGGGAGGAGGCTACATATATTAAGTGAGCCAATTATATGTTTACCAACATTACCTTGTGGGCCAGTCGAGGGGGCTTCAGGGGCCCAGGTTGGGGTGAATATTCCCAGAGAGTAGCAAGAGCAGGAGGGTTATGCGGCAGAGATATTCCTTTAGCAGTTTGTAGCTGGGCTAACACTGCCAACACTGACTTTAGGAGTATGAGGATCCTTTTAAGCTGAGGATCCTAAGATAGAGGGCCATTGAGTGCAGGCACCATGAGTAATGCACTTGGTAATACATTGGTCTATTTGTTTTCAGCTCACAAAATGGAGTAGGTAGTAAGATGCTGTATGACAACATTGCTGAGGAGTGCACATTAAGGGGAGTCCCTGGGAGGGAAGGAGCAAACCCAGGAATCTCAGTACCACACAAGCAGTTATGTAGGCTCAGAAGGGTGAAAAAGATAGTAATCCTTGCAAACAGTGCACCAGTTAGAGGCATGTTGGTGATTATGATAGGCTACAGCCTAATGGCAGGGTAGCACATTAGAGTGAGGTAGAGTACGGGGAAAGCCTTAGAGGCCCGACCAATAGAGTGCAAGGGGAGGAGCTACTACGAGGATTTAGAAGCAGTCAGGGCTAGGGATGGCAGGTAGGCCAAAATTGTAAGAGGAGATAGTGAAACAAGAATCAGAGGCATTCAGGAGGGGCCGCTGCAGCTAGCGGGTGCCAATTTCGTGTGAAAAAACAGAAAAAAAGTGTAAGGGCAGCAGCAGCCAATAAGTGACCTACTGCAGTGCAAATCATCCAATAGGATTCAAGGCTTTCAAGCTGTAGATGCCCTAATGTAGCTGGGGAGCGTACCTGCACTGTCTTCATTCGGGAAGGGTGGGCGGAGTCCAGAGAGAGTGCGGTGGCAAGAGAGCCAGTGGAACTGTGCTCAGGGTGGGCTTTCGGTGAAATCTTCAGTCGGTGGAGATGAGTGGAGGACTGATGGGTCCAGAGAGTGGTATGCAGTCAGAGAGTGGAGGTCCGGGGCCACTCCTGCTGCCATGGAGCCTTCTCAGGCTGGGTGCTCGAAGGGAAGGGGGAGAGAGAAAGATTAAGTAGGTTAGGGGACAAAGGGCTGAAAGAAACAGGGCAGGCACACAAGAGTGGCAGGACAAGTTCATTTGAACTTGAAGAGGTGCTAAACAGAGCAGGGAGGAATAATAAAGTGAGAGGTGGGGGTAGCTACACTCCTGGCGCCATCTGCTAGTAATCTGCAGGACAAAAGGGGCCAGGTAGCCAGGCTGTGGAGGGAAAGAAAATAGAGACAGACAGCAGGCTTAATCAGGGCAGGAAGCCTCAGAGCATAGGCAGTAAAAGTGGTTTGTGCAGGTAGAATAGAGGAGTGAGGGAGAGTTGGAGCTAGAGCTGGTCAGAAAAGAGAGTTTGTACAGCCTGAATATGGGAAGTGAGGGAAAGTTTAGTGGTTAGGGCAGTAAAGGGTACAATTTGGACAAACAGGTATCAAATGTGTAAGCAATAAGACACAAGGGGGTGTGCATTACGGTGTGATAACCGCACTCCTAGGGGGCGTAGTTAGGCACGAGGCCGAAGGCCAGTGCCGATCCTAAGGGCGGTTATCACCGTGCTGGCGAGTGTCTTATTGGCTTATAAAATAGCCTTCTATTTTTAATAAAGGTTTCATTATTAGAATAAGTATTTTAACATGAAAAAGTTGTAATTTATATGTGATTTTAACCTAAAGTAGTCCCTCCACCTTTAATTTACAGCTTTGCCTTGTGGTCTTTTGAGCCAATGGAGCCTCCATATATGTAGTATTGTAGTACTCCTGCCATCCACCCCAACCCCACACAGTTTGCTTTGTTGTTTAGATTAACATTAAATATAGTAGTTGTAGAAGTCTTTTTAATGGATGGAAGGGGAGCTGCAAGAGGCGCCTCTCAGTTTGTAGTCAGTTTTCAGTCGGGTGCTGCACTGCAGTGGTGAAGTTAAAAAGAAAGTTGCGCTGTTAAAGAGAGCTGTCAGCTGTTTCTTACTTCACCTCAGTACATCGGGTTCTGCGTTTGAATGAAAACTGTCAGGACCTGTCATCAGAGGAGGAGAACAAGTGTGTATGAGGTAAGGGGTGGCTGTACAGATGGCATATTTTTTTTTCTATTGACGTTGTTTAGCAGCCGGCAATGGCTTGCTCGCTCCTCTCAGCCCGCATTTTTTTTTTTTTTTTTAACAGCTGCCACTGGCTCGCTCACACTTTTAAAGCAAGCTGTCGGCTGTCTCAACTTATTTCAATTTATCTCGGTAGTGTCTGTATTTGAGTAAGAACTGGCAGGACCTGTAAAAGGAGGAGAACAAGTGTGTGTGCGATGTAAAGGACGGCTGTACAGACAGAATTGTTTTTCCTGATCTGATCTTGTTCAGCAATCACCAATGGCTCGGATCTCTTCTCTGTCCCTCGCATTTTTTTTTTTACTAGCTAACAGCAGCTTGCTCGCTCCTTCTTCCCTTGCTCCCTCCCTCCCTCTATTACAACAGAACACCAAACCAAGTAAATAAAATAAATGAGAGAAAGTTGTGGGTATGGCTGTATTACTGTTAATAATGTTAGTGAGCTAAAAAATGGCGACCACAACTAACTGTGACATTCTAATTAGAATGTCAAAAAAATGAATCACGGAGCATCGGATTCTGTACTAAGGCTTTTTACTTGGACTAATTATTTATAGTGCAACATTGTCCCATATTGCACTATAAATAACCAATCAGATAGCTCCATTGGTGTATGCCATTTTATAATAAACTTTAAATCACTGCACTGTACTCTAAGACTAGTGCTAACAGGCATTTAAACCTAAGCCAAAATCATCTACAGCTATACACCTCTATTTTTCTTTTCTGTCCCTCTCCATTGCCTGGTTGCTCCTGAAATGGCTCAAAAAATTAAAATAAATAATCTAGCCAGCACAAGGGCCTGTTACTGAGTACAAACGCTGGCATGGGGCACATTAATGTACGAGTCATACTTTTTGTTACAATATGCTGTGTTACAGTATTTAACGTTAAAAGCATGATGGTTTGCCAGAATACTTGAAAAAAATTTTTACACGCTGTGTACTTCATTGGCTGACATGAACACAGCCACTTACAGTTTGAAACCCAAAAGGTTTCCACAAGGTAGAAATGCTGGCAGGGAACATTGTAAGCTGTTCCCTCCAGGCTTCTGTTTTAAGTTAAAAAAATATTTTCTTTCTCCTTTCATGGAGAAAATGGCGTAGTGTACTTTGTTTAATTGAAAGGTGCATGCCTGTAGTTATGTGGGGAAGAGTTCCTCCCCTACATCCTACTTGAACTAACAGGCTACTACCTCTCTGCTTGGCAAGTCGCACTCACTTCTCGGCGGTGCGGCTGGTCCCCCCTTCCTCCTCATCTGCCTCCTACTCCCTGTCTATGGCTGGCCATTGCCTTGCTCACTCCCCTTCCTGTTGTGCTTCCTCCCCACCCTGCTCCGTCCCTCTCTCTGCTGTCTGCTTCTTTCTCTTTTTGGGGCTTCCCGTCAGCTGCGCCTCAGTTCTTCAGCCATACCTCCTGTTTCCCCAATTGTGGGTTTAATTTTTACCTTGCAGCATCTAGTAGGCATAGAAACATAGAATTTGACAGCAGATAAGGACTGCTTGGCCCACCTAGTCTGCCCATCTCCCCACCTGATGGATAAGATGCAGATTCTAGTTAACCAACAGCTTACTTCCTCCTACCCCCCCCACTAGAATTGCCTTATGTCTGTCCCATGCATTCTTGAATTCTCCCACTATTCCTGACTCCACAACCTCCTCAGGAAGGCTGTTCTATGCATCCACAACCCTCTCTGTGAAGAAACACTTTCTAACATTACCTCTGAGCTGTCCCCCCATCTTCAGATTGTGCCCCCTTGTTCTTGCACATCTCTTTTTCTGAAAGATGCTACCCTCTTGTACTTTGTTAATTCCCTTGAGATACTTGAAAGTTTCTATCATGTCCCCCTCTCCCTCCTTTCCTCAAAGGTGTACATATTAACCTACTTTAGTCTCTCCTCATATGTCTTCTGGTGCAGACCCTGCATCATTTTGGTTGCCCCCCCTCGGAACAACCTCCACTCTGTCTATGTCTTTGCAGAGATGGGGTCTCCAGAATTGCACACAGTACTTCCAATGGGGTCTCACCAACTGTCTGTACAGAGGGATAACAACTTGCTGTTTTCTACTTTTGATGCCTCTCCCTATGTATCCCAGTACCCCCCCAGCCCTCTTTACTGCCTTCTCACATTGCTTGCCCACCTTTAGGTCATCTGATGTAATTACTCCTAGCTCTTTTTCGATTTTTGTGGTTATTATCTCACCCCCCATTGCGTATTCTTCCCCCGGGTTTTTGTTTCCAAGATGCGTTACCTTGCACTTCTTTGCATTGAATCTGAGCTGCCATATATTTGACCATTTCTCCAACATTGCTAAGTCCATTTTCATCCTTTCCACCCCACCTTGTGTATCAACCCTGTTGCAGATCTTTGTGTCGTCTGCAAAGAGGCATACTTTTCCTTCCAGGTGCTCTCCAATGTCACTTATAAAGACATTAAAAGGACCGGTCCCAGTACCCAACCCTGCGGTACCCCACTAGCTACCCTCCTTTCTCCACTGTGGACTCCATTTACTTTTACCCTTTGCATCCTGTTGTCCAGCCAGTCTTTTATCTAGGCTACTACCTTGGGACCCACTCCAAGTCTGGCTAACTTGTATATTAATCTTTTGTGTGAGACTGTGTCAAATGCCTTGCTGACATCTAGGTAGGCCATATCCACAGCCCCTCCCTGGTCTACTACTTTGGTCACCCAGTCAAAGAAATCTATTAGGTTCATCTGACATGACCTTCCTGCTGCGAAACCATGCTGCCTTGGTTCTTATGCCCCACTGGCCTCTAGGTACTCAACAATTCTTTCCTTCAGAAGTGATTCCATCATTTTCCCTACCACTGAGGTCAAACTAACTGGTCTGTAGTTTCCTGCCTCTGCCCTGCTTCCACTTTTGTGCAGTGGAATCACATCCGCCCTCCTCCAGTCCTCAGGTACCACCCCACCCTCCCATGATTTGTTAAAGACAGTAGTCAGAGGCGTTACTAGTTCTACCCTTAGTTCTTTTAGAATTCTGGGGTGAATCCCATCAGGCCCTATTGCTTTGTCCACCCTCAGTTTCAAGAGTTCTTTCAAAACCCTTTCTTCTGTGAATGGACAGGTATCAACCCCCCTATTCAGAGTGTTTCTCTTGTTTGGTTTAGGTACCTCCCTCATCTCTTCCATTGTGAGTACTGAGCAGAAATATTCATTCAGTATCCCTGTTTTTTCACTGTCACCTTCTGCCCACATTCCATCCCCTTTGTTAAGTCTCTGTATCCCTCCCTTGGTCTTTCTTCGCTCCCTAATGTACCTATAAAAGGGTTTATCCCCCATCTTAACAGAGTTGGCTATCTTTTCCTCAGTTTGTGCCTTTGCTATTCTGACTGCCTTCCCTGCCTTCTTCTGCTTTAACTGATAAGGTTCTCTGTCCTGCTCCTTCTGTGTTTCCTTATATTTCCTAAATGCTATCCTTTTCTCCTTAACCTTCCCTTCCACCTCTTTTGAGAACCATAGTGTTTTTTTCCTTCGTTTTGTTTTGTTGATTTGCTTCAACCAAAGGCTTGTTGCCTCTGTGATGGCTGTTTTGATTATTTCCCATTGTTCCTCCACCCCTCCTTCTTGCCCATTTGTTAGTGCTTTTCTGAGGCACTCTGCCATTTTCCCAAAGTCAGCCCTCCTAAAGTTCAATACTCTTGTTTTTTATGGCTTGACTCTATGGCTGTGTTTATTGTGAACCACACTGTTTGGTGGTCACTTGTTCCCAGATGGCTACCCACTTCTAAATGTGAGATCCTTTCTCCGTCCCCATTTGAGAGTACCAGGTCTAAGATTGCTCCCTCCCGAGTGGGTTTCAACACTAGCTGTCTGAGGCATGCCCCCTGTAGGGCATCAAGAATGACCCTGCTCTTAGGTGTGCCTGTAGCAAAGGTACTCCAGTTAACATCTGGCATATTCAGGTCCCCCATGAACAATATCTCCTCTTTTTCTGCCATTTTAAGGATGCCTTCTATCACTTCCATCCACTCGGCCCATTCAGTACCAAACAGCTGCGCATGTACCTCACTGCTGTCTGCCATTGCTGGCTTCCTTCCATTGGACATATACGGTATTAGGCTCCCCTAGTGCTGCTCCCTTCAGTTACTCAGCTCCATTTTGCTGACGTGGACCGTTGGATTCCTACCTCCACTCAGCGCATTTCTGGATTGCTATGGCGCTGCTTCCTCCTGCTGGCTGCACCACGCAAGGGATGAAGGCATGTTGGTGGCTTGATTTGTTCAAGGACTGCTTCATTCCAGCTGGTAGCTCTGTTGCTGTCTCACTCTGCCTCAGGATCTCTGACCTGTGGCATCACATTGCCATCTGCACTTCCTGGCTTCCCTCTGGCCGTATCTATGATGCCTGCTCTAACTTAGTCTGCATTCGCATGCACCTCAGCACCTCCTGGGCTGCCTCACGCTATACAGGCATCGCCTGCCTATATTTACAGATCTGCCATACTGACCGACGGTACAGGCATTAGTATGCTCCCTGCACAGCAGATTGGCACTTTATGTTTTACTCTCAGCTACAGCACTACTCATTATCTCCGTAGCTATCACAGTCCATTAACTGCATGTCGTGCGTCCTACATTTGATCACTAGATGGCACCATAGTGCCACTGAATTTCTAGCTTCCTAGGGTTGAACTCCAGAACTGCATCCAAGATTATGGGGAGTTACAGTTGCCTCCATACTGGACTTCAGAATCTGACCCGTTTTCAGATCCCTCAAACCTTTACACCAGTACCTGATAAATGGATTTAACCTATGCTCACACACTGCTTGACCAGCGGCATGTTACTTGCTTTCATTTGCCTTCTTCTTGCTTTGGTTCGTTCTGGGAATGCGTCTCTATTCCACTGACCATCCTGACCATCAGGATCTCAACTCATTGTACACCTTGTCATGCCTGCCTTCATTCAGTTCGCCTTGCAGCTTTGCCCATCTAGCCTGGCTTTTGTCTATGCCTACGTCTCTACCGCCCTCTACTGGGTTCTGTCGTTCAGCGACAGAGGTGGCTCCTCTATGGCATGGACAGCTCCCTCTATTCATTCGAATTCACCATAACCAAGCATAATTCACCAATGTGCCGTTCAAGGCCGTGATCCCTATTTCAAACAGCAGTGCATTTGCAGGATTCTTACAACTCGCCTGCCTTCTTCAGGCTTTGTTGGAGATTCCCTACTTAAACCCGCAAACAAAAAGGGGTTTTGTTGCCATCTATCCGCCTCACATCCCATCACCTGGCTTGCCCAATGTGTCCTCATGGGCTTCTCTTGCCTATTTATCATTAACTGCCACCCTGCGTGGGCTTGCGGTCTGCTAGCCTTCATGGGACCTAGCAGCCATTTACTCTTTCCTTCGGCTAACCTACATGTGGTCCAGCCGCTCATCACCCCGTGTATGGGTCTAGCTGTTACCTTACCCCCATCCTTGGCCACCTGCCATGCACTCTAGCCATGCGCTCTATCATGGCATATAGCAGGATAGGACACACTGCCAGGATGTCTCACATTCAGACGTATTACTCGAGTTCTGGACTCTGCGGCTCTCACCCTCACTTGCTCACGTCTACTACACTCATCAGGATATCCTTTATTGCTCTACCGTGGACTTACATCTGGATTACATCTCAGGCCTGTCACTCAATTCCCTTGGATGTCTCTTGCCATTCTACTGCAGTTCGGTCGCAATTACTACGACTACCATTTCCTGCCAGGACTCTCAGCCGAGCTCTGTTCCATAGTGCCATCCTATTTCATGCCTTAGGCCTCAGACATTTCCTTTCCAGTGCTCTCAACTGCATTCTGCTTCTGTCTTTGCTCATCTGGAACTCAATGCCTCTACAGGACTGTTCATACTGCCCTCATAATCCTGCCTTAGCCTCTGCTCCTGCCTTGGCAATTCAGGGCATGGAAGTTCGAATATTATTGCTTCTGTGTTATGCAGACCTATGTGTGGGTCCACGTATTCCTACTCTGTTTTACTGACCTGTAACTTCCCCCCACTGGCCCCCCCTTGTTCAACTAGCAGGGCTGCTCCTCTCACACATGGCATCAACAAGAGGGATGGGGGTAGTCACTACGAACAGTTCTGTTTACCAATATTTCTACTTCGTAGCCTGCCATCCTCAAACAGGCAAACCAAGTGTGGCAACTACCTGGCTTACACGTGGGGGGACCATTTAGCATGGCCATCAACCTGGGTCCCTGGGAGAAATCATTTGCTCAGAATTATGCTAGGTTTGTACTTCTGGTCAGGGGCACCCAAGTAAATCCAGACACAATGTAAGCAATAACAGTACTGTCCAAACCAGGTTGGGATTCTTGAGTGTGGCTTTTATTCACATACACAGAGAATAATACAAAGCGAAGATGGACCCCCACAGGGCTACTCCCACTAGTAATACAGATTACTGAGGTACAGAGCACACACACAGCAAACCCTCAGATTCTGAATGGAACTTGGCACACATGGCCTGAACTGGTACACTTCCCTTGACTTGGCACCCTCGGACAATACCAGGAGTCTTTCCCAAATTTCATGAGAAATTCTTGGTGGCTCCCTTGACCACCTCTGAGCACACTCAGACTCACAGAAAAATCCAAAAATCCCACATCTGGGTATTTTCTTCAGGCACTGGCCAAGTGCACTGAAGAAAATAAAGGTGCACAACCTGAACCCGGAGAGGTAAACATGGTTACTCCAGATGGGGGGGGGGGGTCTCCCACCTTTTGCTTCCAAATTTATATTCGGCCATTCATCTGGTTAATAACACCTTTCTCAGAAAACTCTTGTGGAAGTCATCTTGAAATGTCTTTCACATTTAACATTCTACTTCTCACACCTCTGAGGTGTCATGAAATTAAAAGTTCTGTAATTGGCAATATATTTACACTAGACCCCCACTTTGGCAGATGCTTTTAAATCAGACAAGAACTAAAAGTTCTGCACTTGGCTAGTCTCTCTCCAAACCCTATAGCAGGCAGACACTTTTAACAGAAACAGTCTTGGTGACAGAGTCCCTTTGTCAGAGAAAAACTCACCACAGGAATGCAGGTGCCCCAAGGCTTTTTCCACACAAATGTCTTGGGTACTCACAGAACAAATGAATCTCAGGCAGCTTCACCACACTCCAGGCTAGACCAGGGGATTGCCCCTGAACCCTGGAATTCCACCCCCCCATCCCTCCAGGGATGGGGCACTGGAAAACCCTCTAGGAATGGTCTCTACCACTTCACTCACTGGTCTTCTGTGTTCTTCTTCTAGGGTGAGAACACACTACCCAATCTCCAGAGGTAGCTCTCTGTCAGAGCTAAAACAGAGGAGCTGTCTTCTGCAGCACTCCTCACTCTACAGACTCTCGAACTACTCACTCTAACCCAACATTCTACTGCTAACCCCTGCAGCTAGCATTCCATTGTGGCATATGCTGCTACAAAACTTCTACGGTGATATCATCACTTCCACTCAGCTGAGACTGAAAACAGAGTGTGACAGTGTGAAACCCATTTAACTGGCAGTTCATTAGCTGCCTCTCCCTGCCTGCCACTGATTCTAAGTGAGATTCTAGTAACCCTGGGGAACAAGGGGGTTACAAACCTATGTGCAGGTCCACACTTGCTTCGAAATTGTTGCTCTTTGCTGCCCGAATTTGCTTCATTCCTACTGCTATCCCCTCGGCTCAGCCTCTGGGATTCTACTACAATCAATACCGCACTCACTTTCCAAGGTGTCCCCACTCAATGCTCTTTACTCTCTCAGCACCTCAAGGCTTATCCAGCTGCTCACCTGCCTTGCTCCTATTCCACCTGCCTCACCCAGCATCGGGGCCTGGAGGTTGAATATTCCACTACACCTGCCTCATCACCTTGAGGCGTGAAGATTTTGTTCCTTACTGTACTTGCTTCGCCGAATGGGTTGGAGGTTTTTTGGTTTTTTTGGGACAAGTCTAGCCTACTATCCAAGCACTGCTTCACCCACTCAGGACCAGGAGTTCATTTGCTCCGCTTTCTTCAGCTTCTCAACTGCATCCAGCTTATTCGCCTCACTTTCTGGGAATCCCTGCTCCCAGACCTCATATAATGGAACTCAGACCGCTACTCCAAGATGGACTATGCATTCAACTGGATTCTAATGATCTTCTATCGACAGTTTGCCCTGGACATTGACTGCTCACACTGGGAATTTGCTTAGGATATGCCACTATCTTACAGTACTATATACAATCTATTCTTTACTCCTTTGCTACTACTTCTGCATTGCATGCAGGTTCGTCAATTACTACTACTACTGCTGACCTATGTGCAGGTCTACTCTTGCTCATACAATAATTGCTCATACCTACCACGATCCTCGGCTTTAACCTCTGGGATGACTGCTGTACTCTTTACCACTGCTCTACAACCTACTTTGCCCCGTGGGGCTGGAGGTGTCACCGCATTGCATTTTGAATGACCTGCGCCCCTACAGGGCCCGGAGATCTATTAACTTCTATTACTAACACGTACCTGCTTCACCCTCAGGGCCTGGAGGTTCATCGAATATCACACCTGCTTACAAGACCTGCTTCGCACAACCTGGCCTAGAGGTCGTTCAGCTCTCCATCTACTCGTATCATAGATACATAGACAGTGTCGGCAGATAAGGGTCTATGGCCCACCCAGTCTGCCCATTTGAGCTTGTAAGTTCAGTTTGTTTTCCTAGAAGTCTGCTTTTGCCCTCACTCTGACCTCCAGAATTCTCTTTTATGTCTATCCCATGCATTCTTAAATCCTGTGATTGTTTCAGCCCCCACCACTTCCTCTGACAGGGTGTTCACTTGTCCACCACCCGTTCTGTGAAGAAATTCTTTCTCATGTTTCCTCTGAATCATCCTCCCTCAACTTCATCCCATGCCCTCTAGTCCTGGAACATCTTTTCGCTTAAAATAGTGTTTTCCTGCACCCTGTTCCTCCCTGTAAGATACTTGTATGTCTCATCATATCCCCTCTCTCCTCTCCTCCAGGGAGTACATGTTCAGTTCCTTCAACCTGTCTTCATAGGACTTGTGATGCAATCCATGCACCATCTTGTTGCCTCCTCTGAACCTTCTCTACCCTGTCTATGTCCTTACATAGGTATGGTCTCCAGAACTGTACACTGTACCCAGGTGGGCCTCACTAGTGTCTTGTATAGCGGAATTATGACCTCCCTTTCCTGCTGGTGATGCCCCTGCCTATACATCCCAGCATCCTATTTGCTTTACCTGCTGCCTTGTCACACTGTTTCTACCTTGAGGTCATCAGAGATGATAACCCCAAGATCCCTTTCCTGCTTGGTGCATGCTATATCCTCACCCCCAACTGATATATTGTGCCAGGGTTTTTGTGCCCTATGCATTATCTTGCACTTCTTTGCATTGAATTTCAACTGCCAAACCCTGACCATTATTCAAGTTTCTGCAGGTCGCTCATTCTGCCTACACCCTCTGGTGTGTCTATTCTGTTACAGAGCTTTGTGTCATCAGCGAACAGTGAAATTCTACCTTCTAGGTCCAGCGCAATGTCACTGATGAAGATGTTGAATAGGACCGGTCCCAGCACTGATCTCTGTGGTACCCCACTGGTCAATCTTCCCTCTGTGGAGTGACAGCCATTTACCACCACCCTCTGTGTCCTGCCACCCAGCCAGTTACCTACCCACCACACTACTGTCCTCCCCACATCCATATTCCCCAGTTTGTGTAATAGTCTTCTATGTGGCACAGTGTCAAAGGCCTTCTAAAGTCCAGATAGGCCATGTCCACTGCCTCCCTGATCCACCTCCCTAGTCACCCAGTCAAAAATTCATCGAGGTTGGTCTGACATGACCTCCCTGGTGAAACCATACTGCCTTGGGTCCTGTAGTCCATAGACAACCAGATGTTACACCAATCTCTCCTCAGTAGTGCTTCCATGATCTTCCCCACTACCGAGGTGAGGCTGACTGGTCTGTAGTTCCTTGCTTCTCTTGTTCCCACTTTGCATAAGGGACTACATCTGCTGTCCTCCAGTCTTTGGGTACTCCCTGTTTCCAGTGATCGGCTAAACAGGATAGCCAGAGGTTCAGCCACCACCTCTCTTAGTTCTTTAAGGACCCTGGGTGCACCCCATCTGGCCCCATTGCTTTATCAACTCTTATTACTTCCAGTTCCTTCAGGACCCTTTTCTCGTAAAAGGACTTGTGTCCATTTCTGCACCATTCTCACCCTGTACTCCTTCAGACCCATTACCTCCTCTTCCTCAGTAAAGACTGAGCAGAAATACCTGTTCAATATGTCAGCTTTACTATTGTCATCCTCCACGCGCCCCCATCCTCCCCTTCAGTCTCACTCATCCCTCCCTTTGTCTTTCTTTTTCACTTTATGTACCTGTAAAGGTTTTGTCCCTCTACCCACTGATTTTGCAATGTGCTCTTCTGTCTGAGCTTTGGCTTCCTTACTGACTCCCTGCCCCTTTGCTTCTCCTGGTACTCTCCCATCCCCTTCTGCCTGTGTCTTTTGGTATTGCCTGAATGCAATCTTTTTGGCTTTCACTTTCTTGCTACCTCTTTAGAAACCATAATGGTCTCCTCTTCCTTTTCCTCTTGCTAACCTGCTTAATGCATAATTCTGTTGTTCTTGTAATCCCATTTTAAATACTGCCCACTGTTCCTCAACCCCTGATTCCTGTCCCATTCCCTTAATGCCTCTTTCAAGTATCTCCCATTTTCCCAAAGTCTGCCCCACTAAAATCCAGGATACATGTTTTGTGTGGTTTGGTTCTGCTCTTTCTGTGATTTCAAACCACAATGACTGGTGGTCACTGTTTCCCAGGTGCTCCCCACTGTTATCCCATCACACTGTCCCTGTTTGTGAGCACAAGGTCCAGTATTGCCTTCTGCCGAGTTGGTCCCATGACCAGTTGCTTGAGGAAGGCACCCTGAAGGAGTCCAGGATAAATTGTCTCTAGTTGATGCTGCTGCTGGGATGCTCCAGTCCACGTCCTGAATATTGAAGTCTCCAACCAGTACTACCTCATTTCTGTCTGCCATCCTTGGATGGCTAACATCAGCTCCCTATCTGTTTCTTCCTCCTGGGCTGGTGGTCTATAGACCACACCTGTGCGGATGTCTGTCCCATTTTCCTTTCCAGCTTAACCCACAGTATCTCTCCCCATTTTGTTCCTCCTGGATCTCTGTGGCCTCTTATGTCATTTTTCACATACAGTGCCACTCCTCCCCTTCCTGCCTGCTCTTTCTCTTCTGAATATATTGTAGGCCAGGTATGGCCATCTCCCAGTCGTGGTTATCATTACACAGGTTTCAGTGATGGCCACAATGTCCAGGTCTGACTGTACCATGACAGCCTCCAGATCTTCCATCTTGTTGCTAAGGCCCTGGCATTTGCACATGGCTTTCCATGATTTGACCTCCCTAGACTGTTTCACTGTTCTACTCCAGCCCCTTCCTTGGTTGTCATTTATCCCTAGTTCTCCTTGCTGTCCGCCCTTCTGCTGAATTTTGCCCCTTTTCTGCTTATCCACCTCTTGGGCACTAATCTTTTGCACACTGCTTTGCAGAGATAGCCACTCCTCTGGTTCACTGGTTCTACTGCTAGCTGTGGGGGGTGAGCAAGTAGGTACCCTCCTTGCTGGCCTGCCACCCCCCTTTGCTAATTTAAATGCTTGTCAATGTAGCATTTAAACTTATCATTGAGTGCTTGGATTCCCCTCCAGGATGGATGCAGGCCGTCAGGCTTGAACAAACCTCCATCCCTCCAGGTGGGTCCCCAGTCACCAATGAATCCAAACTCCTTTCTCACAGCACCAGTTCTTCTCAACCATGAGTTATCCTGTGCATGTACCCTATGCCTCCTTGCTCTCACAGTAGTACTCCTGAGAAAGTGACAGAAGTAGCTACTTGCTTGAGACCCTCCCAGTTTTCTAAACTCTTCCTGAACTTCCTTTGGCTCCCCATTTTCCAGGTCATTAGTACCTAGGTGGATAATGACATCCAGCTCACCCTCCGTCTTGCCTTCCCAGTGATCCCCAGGATCTTCCTTCCATCCCTCCATGCCGTGGCACCTGGTAGGCACCTCACCTCTGTCCACCCCTCCTGTGTTCCTAGCTGGATCCCTCTTATGATGGAGTCCCCACCAGGATTCACTTCCTCCTCCTCTGGGGTCCACTGCTTTCCCGCTGAGGTCACCTCCTTGGCTAACCTCCACATCCTTTCCTTCCACTTCTCTGGGTACCTCTATTTGGTTGTCCTCATTTGCCAGTGTGGCATATGAGTTCTTGAGTGGAATAGGATCTGGGATGTGCCTCTGCCTGACCGCTCTAACCCTCCCTGAGACCACTGTCATCCAAGTGCTCCTCGTTCTCAGCATCCTTTGAGGCAGTTGCATTGGACTGGGTGGTCCCTGGTTAGGGGTGATGGTACTCCTGACCCAGTTTACTTCTGCTCTGAGTCTGACTACCTCCTCCCACAGTCCAGAGAGATGCATGCAGATAGGGCAGCACCTCAGTGTCCAGAAGGTCTGCTTGGACATGGCTGCCCCACAGCCACTGCATTGTGCACCACCCACATTATACTGCAATTCCACTCACTTGTCTGCTACTGAAGCTCTCCTAGTTCCCTTTTATTAATTTACTGTCCTAAAATCCTGCCACTGATCCTCAGATAAATTTTTTTTAAAGAAAAGAAACCAATAAATAAATAAATGAATCAAAACACTTGTCGTGCTGAGGGTGGGCTTCTTCCCTTGCCCCTCCTACTTCACCCCTTAATATACTCTGTGTTTAGCTCCTGTCAATCAGATTTAATAGGCATATAATTAAGAGTTGGGAAGGGAGGAGGGAAGGAAAATTTGCAGCAATTAAAGACAGCACAGAATTACACCACCACTATGTTTTAAATTTTCAACAGCCCAAAAACAATTATAAGTAAAGACAACAAAGAAAGTATAGTGTCACTAAAAACCCACAATCTAAGTTTAAAGAAAAATAGCAATTACCAGTTACTCTAAAGCACTGAATTGAATATGTTTCCTTCCTTCCCCTTCTGGCTTCTTCTGAGAAAATAAACTCTACTTGCTACTTCAACTCTGACTAAGACCCACCTCCAGTTATCACGTAGCTGAGGTCAGAGGCCAGACAATTAACACCCTTCACCCAACTACAGGGCAGTCAGACAGCCAAGATAAAATTTGCAGCAATTAAAGACAGCACAGAATTACACCACCACTATGTTTTAAATTTTCAACAGCCCAAAAACAATTATAAGTAAAGACAACAAAGAAAGTACAGTGTCACTAAAAACCCACAATCTAAGTTTAAAAGAAAAATAGCAATTACCAGTTACTCTAAAGCACTGAATTGAATATGTTTCCTTCCTTCCCCTTCTGGCTTCTTCTGAGAAAATAATGAGTATCGAGTTCTATTGCAAAAATCTACTCCTATCTGCTTTGCCCCGTTCAGGACCGGAGGTAACAAACGCTCTGCCCCAGCCTCATAGCCTGCATCTACCTTCCGTGTTTCACCTAGGACCTTATTCTTGCATAGCTTGCCATCGAATATAGGACCACAGTCTCCTATTCTGGATCATACAGTCATTTGTTCAAGCTCAAGTTTTCCTTGGAAAGATTTCCTCACCACCTGGATTGCTTGACTGGTTCAACTCGACCCTTTCAGACTGTTTATATTCACCCATGGATTTGAACTTACTCATATCAGATTCTTGCCTGGACATAGACATCTTTTGGACTCGAAAATCGCTAGAAGGATGTGCTGCCATCTCGACGGACTCTCATCTTCAGGGCTCAGATTCCAGCTTCCCTGTTTTATTGGATTCAGGATTTACAATTTATTGGACTTCGGATTAGCTGACAATCTAATATGTTTAATTTAGGATTACTCTCCTTTAGCATGTCGAGAAGAATGGGCAGGTCAGTAGCCGTGGGTCTTCAGAGGTTCCCCCCAAGTGGGGGTTTCCTCTCCTGCGTACTACTAGCCACACTCTCCGGAGTTGGAGGAGATAATTGTACTGATAATCATTACTCTTTTGGGGGTCTCATCCTACTCTACTAAGCATCCTTCCTATGGTGGGATACAGAAAAAGGTCAAAACATCAAGTCATAAGACGTTACTCATCAGTTCAAGCATCTAAGCACCTTGCATATGCTATCCAGTTCACATGTACTATAATCACTGACTTGCTCATGTCTATGCTGAAGTACCTAAGCACTAATCATTCCATATACCTGATACCTTGTAAGCACTGTCCTACTTACTGGTCAGGCCTCTGTATCCAAGCACAACCTACATTATTTAGCTACAGTACAGTACGTAGCACAAGCACTGAGCTATGAACCACACATAATTGAAAGGTGCATGCCTGTAGTTATGTGGGGGAAGAGCTCCTCCCCCACATCCTACTTAAACTAACAGGCTACTACCGCTCTGCTTAGCGAGTCACACTCACCCTCCATCCTCCCCTTACACCTCCTCCTTCTCTGGCACTCTTATCTCACTGGGGGGTCTCATCCTACTTTGCTAAGCATCCTTCCTATGCTGGGATACAGAGAAAGGCCAAAACATCAAGTCATAACAAGTTACTCATCAGTTCAAGCATCTGAGCACCTTGCATATACTATCCAGTTCACATGTACTGTAATCACTGACTTGCTCATGTCTATGCTGAAGTACCTAAGCACTAATCGTTCCATACAACTAATACCTTGTAAGCACTGTCCTACTTACTGGTCAGGTCTCTGTATCCAAGCACAACCTACATTATTACATTCGCTTGTGTGCATGCACAAGGAACGTCTTGGGAGAATGGGACACTTTGTAGGTGTGCCTCTCCTGTGCAATCCCCTGTTCCACTGAGCAGGCGTGGCGGTCCTGCACCAATCGGATGCGGTGCTGTGTATGACAGTGGTGGTCTTCTCTTCAAAGAAAACCACCGCTGTGTGCTTGCACCGCGTCACCCCCCCAAATCTTTGCTGCCATGCTGGGAGCCCACCTCAGCGTGGCAAATGTCCCATGTCCTCTGCCAACAGGGATGCCCAATCCCCCGTCGGCTCCATGGCCCCCCACCAGCCATCCTTCTGCCACGCTGGGAGCCCACCCCAGCGTGGCAAATGTCCCGCATCATCTGCTGACGGGGTGCCCAATCCCTCGTCGGCTCCATAGCTCCCCCAGCCATCCTTCTGCCATGCTGGGAGCCCACCCCAGCATAGCAAACGTCCCGCGTCATCTTTTTTTTTAAAAACCTGTAAATTAAAAGCGGTCCCACGAGCGCTGCTCCCTGGCCCCTCCACAACCTGCACCCACCCACTCGCACCCTGCCTCCCCACACCCCACCCCATACTTACCTGGAGCTTGGCATGATGATCATCGCTGGACCGGGAACACGCTGCACACTCTTCAAAGCCGACCGCGAACTGAGGAAATGCTGGTAAGCTGTATAATGGGCTAGATGGGGTTTTTCAACTTTGTTGTATATCTCAGGCATTTTTTGGAATTTTTGCACCAAATTTTCAACATGGGGTTATTGGGACCCCTTCTCATGAATTCTGTCACTGTCATGGCGTTATTCGGGCCTGAAGGGTGATTTTGCAGTCACTGCATGAAATCATCTTTCAGGCCCAATTAATGAAACGACAGTGCCAGCATTCATAAGGTGGGCTCTCAAAAAGCCTATTTTGAAAATTTGGTGGAAAAATTCTAAAAATGACTGAATTTATTTAGCGGCATGCTGTATGTTCCTTACGCAGGCTCGTAAGTTCGCACTTTCAATATTTTCACTCCAGATTTTCAACATTGCCATTTTAACACACCTTCTTATGAGTAGTACAGCTGTAATTTTTCACATCTCACCCAAAACGTGTTCACCATGTAGCGATAATCGGCGCAGTCGGTGTGCAAACTCAATGTGTGGACATATTAAGAAAATCACAGTGACACTGATCATGAGCAGAGGTCTTTAAATGGCTGTGTTGAAAATTTGTGAAAAATTCCTAAAATGACTATTTTATGAGTGCTTGCACAGTTCCTATGCACGCTCGTAAGTTTGCGAATTTTCAATATTTTCACTCCAGATTTTCAACATTGCCATTTTACCACACCTCCTTATGAGCAGTGCAGCTGTCATTTTTCACATCTTGCCCAAAACGTGTTTCCGACCATGTAGCACACAATGGCACAGTCTGTGTGTGAACTCAATGTATGGGACACATTAAGAAAATCACAGTGACACTGTTCATGAGCAGAGATCTTAAAATGGCTATGTTGAAAATTTGGTGAAAAAATTCTAAATATGACTGTTTTATTTAGCATGCGCTATGAGTTCCTACGTGACGTCAGAAGTTCATGAATTTTCAATATTTGCACTCCAATGACTTCCAAATACCTAAACAGCACATAGAAGCAAGCAACATTTGGCATTGACAAATGCTTGTACTTCTTTGTCACTGATTTTTTTAAGCCATGTCCAAGTGCCAAATACCACGGCAAATACCTGCAAGCGAACATTCGGCATTGACAAATGCTTGTTCAATTACAGTACAGTATGTAGCACAAGCACTGAGCTATGAACCACACATAATGTACAGTTGAAATGCAACCTGAAATGAGCCGTACAGCTCATTTGAAAGAATGTCCAGCTGCAGAAAATGGAGCGGCATTGAAATTAGTATGTTTGCAATGCAAACAGTCCCTCCATTCCAGAAAACTGTCCTTCCCTTTTTAAAAAGAATGTGGTGACTTGTGTTTTAATTATTTGGACTTAAGGGCCCTAAACAAGAGTTGTCACAAGACATTAAAAGGTAAGAAGTGTAATGTTTGTCTGACTGACGCTCCCAAAAGCAAAGTGTCATACTCAAAGCTGCAGAAAAAGCAGGCAGCTGCTCCATTTTGGGAGCTTGAAATAATTATTTCGTTAATATTATGTTCTTCTTGGGCTCAAAAAAACCCTCCAAAATGCTACCCTTTTTGTTAAAATGTTACAAATGATTTATTGTACCACCATGAGGACTAAGGGAAGAGAACGGTGGAGAACCAAATGTCAGCACTGGGGAAAATTCTCTTCTCTCTCTCTCTCTCTCTCTCTCTGCTGTTTCTCAGCACTTAAATGTCTGAAATGGTGTAGCAGGGGTCAGGGAAGTAAAAGCCCCTGTTTAAAACCCTGCCTAACTTAATATGCACGCTTGCTTGCTTTATAAAATAATAAAATAAATGAAAATGAATTTAGTATAAAAAGTTATCGATAAGCAGAAACAATCTTAATATCTTCCCCTTTTTTGTCTCCCTCTGCCAAAGCCAAGTTTACCATTGTGTCTCCTTGCATATACAAAGGATGTTTAAAAGACAAAAGTTGCTTTATTTTGTGTGTTTTGAAATATACCAGATGTACAAAATGAGCCTACCTGAGAGAGCCAGAAATTCATGGACTCCTTTAGGAGCCAGCGGCCTCCAGGTCTGATCATTTTAACTCGTGTCCAAAGTAAAAATCACAGAAAAAATGGAGGGACTAAAGTTCATTAAGTCCTATTTTGTAAAGATATTGTTTTAAATCATTAATACTGCTATAAAACCTTTATTGATGTGAATGTGTAAAATCCTTACATTGAACAAATGTAAATTTATATTTTTATATTGTTGTATGAAAGATAAAAATTGATGTTATAATTATGAAGGTGATCTCATGACTGCTGGGAAGGTATAAAAACCCCTGAAAGCAGGGTCAAGTTAAATTAGATAAGAGATCGGATCTGATCTGAGTATCCTTCTACCCAGAGCCAGGGTAAGAGAAGGATGTGCACGGGTGCATGATCCTACAATTAATTGTAACACAGAGGAAAGAAGGATCCAAGAGGTATTGTGAGATCCTGACTGTGTAGTGCTTGAAGCAATGGGACTAATCAAAAATAACTTTCAGGCACATTTAAATATGCTACCAATACTTGTGACACCTTATGAACTTCAAAAGGAAGCCATTTTGGGGACGTTGCATGTGCTGAGAAGAGCGCTCTCAGCAAACATCAAAGATTAATACAGTACTAATTTCTTGAGTTTTGAATATGCCCTGGCTAAAGAATGGGGTCCATTCTTGCCACAGTATTAGAAATCCCTAAACATTTGGAGACACTAACCCCAAGAGATGCCATCCTGATGAAAGTATTGAACTTTTTTTAAATTTTTGCTGTTTTGAAGAACTTTCTGAGTAAAACCACACAACTGCATGCTGTACCTTATTTCTGTCTTCTGTGTCTATCATTATGCCTACACCCGACAACAGCCGCTATATATGCGCATCACTCAATGGACCCTGAGGGTGCAGTGGAATCATCGGACCGATGACCTGGATCTAATGGTCCTGGTCTCCTCCCCTACCAGGAAAGTCCTTCAATGGTGGATGGAACCCAACAACATACTAGCAGGGATTCCTTTCCTCATCACCTCTCCTCGTAAAATCCTCACCTCAGATATTTTAGGGAAGGCCTGGGGTGCCCATCTGAGACTGTTCCAGACCCAAGAGACATGATCTTCTCTCGAGGCCTCATTATACATCAGTGTCCTTGAGATGTGAGTGGTCCTGTATGGTCTGCAGGCCTTCTAGTCCCACCTGTCCCCAGGCCCCCTGCTGGTGCAGACGGACAATGCCAGTGTAGTGCACTACATCAACAAACCTATCTAGTACTCACAGTACCACAGACAGAGACTTGAACCGACTATGCGGAAACAACAATTCAGTAGAAACCGATCGAAAACTGACACTTCAACTGACTTTTGAACTGAGCAGCAGGAGAAATCTCCGGAGCGACTGTTCAGTGAGGCAGAGTAAAGAATCTGACGGTTGCAATTTAAACAACAACAGACAGGGGCTTCATCCGAGCTTGTGATGAACATTCTATGCAAGGCATAGAAAAGTTAACCCTTTGTTCTCCGGGGCAGTTGAAAGGCAGGACCTAACTGCATATGTCAGAATACAGCAAGACTCCACTAGAAGAAACATAATTACTAAGGTGAGTAATTTTTTCTTACCCCCTGTGCAGGGAGGCAATGAGGGTTTGGTGCTGGGCTCTGGACCATGGCCTGCAGCTATCAGTCGTCCACTTTCCAGGCACCCAAAATGCCCTGGCAGGTGAGCTAAGCTGAGGTCATGGGATGCATGGGAACAGCTGACCTCGGTTGATGAAGACCTGTTTGACAGGTGAAGCCATCCAGAGCTGGACGTTTTTGCATCCCTACGCAAACTAAAACTGCCCTTTTTCTGCTCACTCAATCCAGGGCCTGGAGTTTTCTGGCAAGACGCATTGTCCCTCTCTTGGAAAGGGAGGTTTTTACACCTTCCCTCCCTTTCCTCTGATCCAGTGAGTATTGATCAAGCTCCAGATGAAGGGTGCCACGAATATCCTGGTGGCTCCCTTTTGGCCTTGTCAAATTTATTTTCCACTATTACAGCAGTTGGCAGTGGAACCTCTGCTACCTCTCACCCTGTGCTCAGGTTTGCTGTCCCAGGAGCGGGGGACCCTTCTCCATCCAAACCTATGGTCCCGCCTTCAAACCCCAGGAAATCTTATTGTATTCTGACAAGTGCAGTATGGTCTCACCATATGACTGCCTTGGAGCCGAAATGGTTAATAGAATCTATGCTAATAGTGGAATGTTTGGCTCGAGCTCGGTTTTCAAATCACTGTCCCTGGCTGCACTTCCTGCAACTGTCAGATTCTTTACTCTGCTTGCCTCAGTAAGACGTCTCCGGAGAGCTCTCCTTCACTTCTTGAAGAATTTTTTATTTTATCTTGGTTTATCGAAGTCCGTGTATTATTTCGATTTTTGAAGCACTGTCCTTGGTTCATGGGTAGACGTAGTCTAGATTAGAGTGAGTTTTGGTAAGTTTCTTCGGTTCCTTCTCGGTTCTTTCAACCAGGAAGGAACCGATATTATTTACTTCTACTATTTAAATTAAATTTATCTTGTATCACCCGGAAAGGCATTTTTTCATTATTGCTAAATTTTAGACCTTTTTCCGGGGTAACTCTAGTTTTTTTCAGTTTTAACTGACCAATAAATGTCACAGACCAAGAAACAAACGAGCCCCACGGGTTTCCAGCATTGTACTGAGTGTGGGGAACTGTTTGCTAAAGCAGATCCTTATTTAATTTGGGTTTCTTGTTTGGGGTTTGACCACCTCAAGGAGAACTGTGAAATCTGCAAAAACTTCCCTCAGTCGATACTTGAGAGATACTTTAAATGACTGCAGGAGAAGATGTCTGAGAGAGCTGCTGAACCAGCTACAGAAAAACTGGCTGCTATTCAAAAAGAACCAGAGGAACAGCCCTCTGACAAGGGTGACAGTTCCTCCTCTAAGAAGCGACCTGCTGCCTCTGCTGCTAACCTGGCAACCACAGAAAAAAGGAAAAAGAAAGAAAAACATACAGCGGTTGAACTGCAACTGAAGGCACCAGTTCTAATCGCTGAAGAAATAGCTAATGCTATTAGAATAATTCAGTACTCCAACCAAGTACCCTGGTTATGGTTGAGAAGCGGCCACACTTAAATGCCTCAGGCTCTACCCCAGTTCCTTTGAACCTGAGGGGGAGATTTTTACTGAGGAGTATGATGAAGATGCTGATGAGGATGAGGACTATGGGGAACTGATCGAACCAGAGATTTCCCCAGATCCTCATCATCCTGATTCCCCTGACAAGGGAACTGAGGACTTCACCTTACATGTTCCCTTTATTAAACAAGTAGCCCAATCCTTGGATCTACCTACTCAGGAATCCACCAATGAGGAGGAGGAACAGGATTACATGGAGATGATGGATGTGCCAGTCTCCAAGAGAGTGTTACTACCCATCCATAAATCTTTAAAGAAGCAGGTTAGCAAGGTCATGAAGATCCCAACTTCCATACCACCAGTTGATAAAAAGGTAGATAAAAAGTATTGGGTGACTAGGGATGGAGCAGATATTTTATTTGGACACCCCAGCCCAGAGGGAGTGGTGCAGGCTGCAGTCTGTGACAAGGCTGGCATACCCTTGACATCCCACCCTCCAGATAAGGATTCCAGAAGGATGGATTCCATTGCTAGAAAGCAATATCTGGGATCCTCTCTAGCTGTCCGACAGGCTTCATACATGGCCAAAGTTGCCAAGTACCAAAGGATCTTATGGAATACAATGATGGATATCACTAAATCTGTCCCAGCTCCTATGGCAGCTAACCTGGAGGAGGCGCAAAATAGGGCATAGATGCTTCTAAGGTTCAATTTAGGATGGCTATGGACAGTAAAGACACTGCAGCCAGACAAATGACTTCTTCTGTGTCCCTCAGGAGGTTTGCTTAGCTCAAGACTACTAACCTGACTCAAGACACTCAGTCCAAGGCCATGGACTTTCCATGTGAGCCCCTGTTTTTGTTTGGGGAACAGACAGAGGCTTACATGAAGAAAATGGATGAATACAAAGCAGCATACAAGAGTGCTGCTGCTGAAGAGAAGGCTCCTACCCCTCAGAGACAGTAGGCTAGGGGATCTAGGGGTAGAGACTACAGGTCATTCTTTCAGCCTCAGGCCTATCCACAGTACCAACAGCAGAGATGTTACTTCAGAGACAGGGGCAGGAGAGGTGGCAACCGAACTAGACCCAGCTCCCAACCAGCATCCCAACCCAAGCAGACACCGTGAGATGTCTGTTCGGTTGCCTCCCCAATCCAAGTGGGGGGCAGACTCACCCATTACCTCCAACAATGGTAATCCATCACCACAGACAAGTGGGTCTTGGAGGTAGTGGGTCAGGGTCTAGCACTCAGCTTCAAACTCAGACCAAAGCTGAGAGCAACGGTCTTCTGACCCCCCCCATCAGAAACATTACTACTGGAAGAGGAAGTATTAAACCTCCTATCCCTTGGGGGCAATAGAACCAGTTCCTCAGGCACAGAGAGAAAAGGGTCTCTATTCAAGGTACTTCCTCACAATCAAAAAAACAGGGGAGTGGCGACGCATATTGGATCTCAGATACCTAAACAGGCACCTACTGAAATCAAGATTCAAGATGGTTACCCTGACTACAATTCTGCCTACCTTAAGGCAATGGGATTGGATGGTATCCCTGGACCTAAAGGATGTATATTTTCACACTCCAATCAGGCAGTCTCACAGAAAGTTCTTCAGATTCAGACTGCCATCAGGCCACTACCAGTTCAAGACTTTGTCTTTCGGACTTACTTCTGCTCCAAGGGTGTTCACAAAATGCTTGGCTGTAGTCGTGGCACACCTCAGGAGGCAAGGAGTGGCAGTTTTTCCATACTTGGACGACTGGCTAGTCATAGGGTAGTCCCCTCAGCAGGTAGGGCAGTCTCTGATACTGACACAAGAACTCCTAAAGTCACTGGGGTTCCTAGACAATTTAAAGAAGTCAGTATTACAGCCAGTACAGCTCCTGGAATTTATAGGGGCTGAACTGGACTCAGTAAAAGGCAATGCTTTTCTCCCACAGGCAAGGGCAAACACTCTGGTACAGCTGGCAGGCTCTTTCAAGCCTCACAGTCTCAGGCCAGCCAGGCATTTTCTGCAGTTATTGGGCCACATGGCAACTTCAACAGCTACAGTGTCCAGGGCAAGATTTCAAATGAGGGATGTTCAGTACCTCCTCAGACATTACTGGCACCAGAGAACAGATTCATTGTCAAAGCTGGTCTCAGTTACACAAACCCTTCTGCAAGCCCTGCAGTGGTGGTTGGACATGGAAAACCCCAGGCAGGGAGTTCCATTCCTTCTCAACCTTTCTTGGTGCTAACCAGAGATGCCTCCCTACTAGGGTGGGGAGCACACCTAGGGGAGCATACCATTCATGGTACATGGCTCAAACAGGAGTCACTGCTTCACATCAACCTGCTAGAGCTCAGAGCAGTCTTTCTGGCACATTAGGCATTTGCCAGCATGCTGCAGGGAAAAGAGGTGCAGGTCAGAACAGACAATACAACCATGATGTATTACATCAACAAACAGGTGGGCACAAGGTCCACACCCCGTGCACAGAAGGCATGAAAATATGGAGTCTGGCTTATTCTCTGGATATTCTTCTGTCAGCTGTTCACTTGCCAGGACAAGACAATCTGCTGGCAGATGCACTGAGCAGGATAAATCAGAACCATCATGAATGGTCCCTGAACAAGCAGATGCTACAGATAGTGTTCAAGAGGTGGGGCACTCCAGAGATAGACCTCTTTGCTGCCCCAGACAACTACAAGCTCCCCAGATTTTGCTGCAGACCCCCAGTGAAGGGTTTAGTACCACTGGATGCACTGATTCTGTACTGGACAGGGAAGTTGTTGTATACCTTCCCTCTGTTTCCCTTGCTGTTGAGAATCCTGAACAAGCTCAGGGCCCAGCCGGCCACAATGATCCTCATTGTTCCAGACTGGGCCAGACAGCCATGGTACTCCCTAGTTCTGGCACTATCAGGAGCCAAGCCAATCAACCTCCCCAGGAGGCACAACTTGCTGACTTCTTCCTTGGGCAGGATCCTGTACCCCAGCCTTCAGTCCCTCAGGGCTCAAGGCCTGCCTCTTGAGGACTTAGAGTATGCCGACCTGCATCTCTCAGAAGGGGTCATGGAGGTCCTCAGGGTTTCTAGGAAGCCCTCTACCAGAAAGATTTACACATCCAAATGGAAAAGATTTTCCATCTGGTGCCAGAATAAAAATCTGGATCACACCCAAGTGAGGTTACCAGTAGTCCTAGACTACTTAGCCCATCTGCATTCCCTAGGTCTAAGGCCATCCACACTGAAAGTACATTTGGCTGCAGTTCCGGCTTACCTGTCAGCAGGTAAGGCAACATCTCTGGCTGCAAATTCTGTATTTAGAAAGTTCTTTAAGGGGTTGCTACAGTACATCTGCACCCACCACATAGAACTCCCACCCCAGTGTGGGATTTGAACATATGTATAGCACAGCTCATGCAGCCACCTTTTGAGTCTATGTCATCAGCTGATCTCAAGTATGTCACTTGGAAAACAGTGTTCTTGGTTGTTATCGCTTCAACCAGGAGGATCAGTGAGATTTAGGCTTTGTCTATGGAGGCCAACTATGTGGCATTTCATAGGGACAAGGTGATCCTTAGGACCAACAAATTTCTGCCTACGGTAGTGTTGGACTTCCACATCAATCAGTCCATCACACTACCAGTTTTTTTCACCGATCATTCCTTCTCAGGTGAACCTAGGCTGCCCCAACAGGGCAATGTCTCTAGAAGCTGCTATTGATGCAGCTGTCCCCCTGGTGGAATGGGCCCTGAGGCCCTGTGGGGGCTGTTTACCTACTCTGCCATAACAGAATTGGATATATGCCACAATCCACCTGGCTATGGACCTCTTTGTGGCAGGTTTACCTTCACTTGCTTCCCCGTAGGTCAAGAAGAGATGGGTCCTGTCCCCTCTATGACTCTTCGTATGCTCTAAGTAGTAGCTAATAGTCCTTATATATATGCCCGAGAAACTAATAGGTACCCACAGGTTTCCAACATCAGTTGTACAGACAGTTTGTAGTGTTCTGCAGGTCCTAGCAGGGGAGAAAGGGTGGGAGCTCAGATCTGCATGACTGGCTCCTGGAAATGTAGCCATCACCAGATCTGGAGTCTCTCCTAAAGTGGCTGATGTTCTGGTGGCTGCCAGGAAGCCCTCCACCAGGGCAACTTATTCCATGAAGTGGATGTGTTTTGCCTTGCAGGTAGCTTCCCATCATCTGAGCTGTTCACTAGTCTAGTGAATCAGATTCTGGAGTACCTGCTGTCCCTGTCAGACTCCGGACTTAACTTTTCTTCACTTAAGGCGCACCTGCCAGCCATATCAACCTTCTATGTGCCCATTGAGGGGCGTACAGTGGCCCAGATGGACATGATGTACATGGTCCATACTTTCCTGAGAGACATCCTGCATCTGAAGCCCCCGGTCCTCAATTCTGTTCTGGCCTGGCACCTGAATTTTGTCTTAGAAAAACTTACATTGGCTCCTTTTGAACCTGCCATGACTTGCGAGCTACGCTTTCTGCCATGGAAAGCATTATTTTTAGTTGCTATTACTTCTGCTCGTAGGATATCCGAGCTGTAGGCACTAATGTGTGAGCAGCCTTATTTGATTTTCCACAAAGATAGGGTGTCTTTGTGTACTAACCCTAAGTTTTTGCCAAAGAAGTGTCTGAGTTTTCCCTAAATCAGTCCATCCACCTGCCTATTTTTCCCTGTATCCTGTGAAATGAGTTCTATTTGAGTGAGTCAGTTTGGGCGAGTACAAAACAGCTCAAGTGAAATTAGCTACTTTGTACTAAGAGCACATTTATTTCTGACGATGTAACTATCAACAACAATAAAGAGATACTACAAGCCTTCAACAATCACTTTGCTACTGCAGGGCTAGCTTTTGATAACTCACCCGCACACAACCTACGCTCCCAGCTTACCACGCGACGTTCAGAATCTAGTCCCTCAGATGCAGTCTTTTCATTCTCTCCTGCCTCACTAAAAGAGGTCAAAGATTTCCTCCTCCAGTTGGACACCAGAAAAAGTGCTGGTGCTAAAACCTTCAATCCATACTACCTAAAGATTGCCTATCGTGTCTTGGCCGTATCTATTATGCATCTATTTAACTTGTCCCTTTCTCAAGGGACCCTCCCCAATCTGTGGAAGACCGCACATGTTATTCCGTTGTTTAAGTCCGGCGACCCCTGTGATCTAAACAACTACAGGCCCATCTCCCTTCTCCCAGTACTATCAAAACTTCTGGAAAAATCATGAATGCCCAGCTGAAATCTTTCATAGATGATACTAACCTGCTAAACCCAATGCAATCTGGTTTCAGAACCGAACATAGTACAATCACGGCCCTGGCCAAGGTGACAAATGACTGGCAGCGTGAGCTAGAGAACAAATAATTTGTCTGCGCCATTTTTCTAGACCTAGTTAGGCCTTTGACACTGTCGACCACAGGCTCCTTCTTTCTTCATTAAAAGCTATTGGTCTAGATTCTACCTCCTTGCGTTGGTTCCACAACTACCTTTCTGATAGACACCAACAGGTCAAGGCCGAAGGTGAACTCTCCCCCTCACATCTGTTAAAAAGAGGCATCCCGCAGGGATCCATCCTGGGGCCACTCCTATTTGCCATCTACATCAACATCAACAATATAGACTCAGGCATCAATGAGGCGAAAATTCATCTGTTCACAGATGATACAGTGATCTACCTAAGCCGTACAACTCCTGAAACTGCCTGTAGCGACCTGCTAGCTGACTTCAACATACTTCAGTACCAGCTCCTTAGTAAAACAATTGCTACTTTATGCCAAAAAGACAAAGGCAATGCTATTTTCACCTATTAACCATGCAGCCTACCCTGCTCTACCCCCCATCACCGCCCTCCTAGGAGAAACCCTGGAATTTGTGCCGAAATTCAAATACCTGGGGGTCTGTCTAGATTTCAAACTCTGCTTTGCAGACCACCTGGAGGATTTGTTAAAAAAGTGAGGCAGAGACTAGGTATCTTCTTCAGGTTAAATGGCCTACTAACTACAGAGGCCAAGAGACAGCTAATTCAGTCTACGTTCCTTTCCCTAATTGATTACGCCAACTTTATATACAGCCAATGTGCTACTTCATACCTCGGTAAATTGGACATACTTTACCACAGAGCCCTACGTTTCATCACTGGTCTCCCCTTCTCCACCCATCACTGCTCTTTATATGCGGCCATAGGTTGGACCTCCCTACACTACAGACGAAATAAAAATGCAGCTCTCTGGACATACAGAGCTATCACCGCAAACTTCCGCAGTACATTGTTGATTGCCTGACTCTCAATATGCCTGGAACCTATGCCCTAAGAAGCTGTTCACTGATTTCTCTGAAAGTGCCCAAAGCCCTAACGCATTTTGGGACAGCTGCCATAGGATTCATTCTACCATCACTCTGGAATGTGCTACAGAAATTACTGAAACTGAGGGCTCCTGTTAGTATTACTGTGTTTAAGTCCTTATACTCAAAATACATTACAGCAGCCTGCAACTGCTTCCAACGATCCTAGCTCTGGAATGTGCTGCATAAATCACTGAAACTGAGGACTCCTGTTAGTCTCACTGTGCTTAAGACCTTATACTCAAAATACATTGTAACCCCCCTGCAAATGGGGGTTCCCAAAAGACTTCCAGGAGCTTGCTTGAATGCTCCAAGCCTGAATGGTGTTTGGCATTTAAGCCATTTATCAGTGAGTGTTTTTAGAACCTCTGGTACTTTCTCTTTAAGAGCTGTCTGCTTGCAGACATAATTAGTTTGTATGGGGGACTGTGTGTTTCTTTGATTGAGTACCACTCAAGCTGCTGCCAATTCACTTCATTTTTGCAGTCACTAGGAATGCAAAGGGAACCTATCTGAAAGATGTAACTGTTTGCCAGAAATTATTTAGAGTAATAATGAAATTACAGTTTGTCTAACCTGCTTTCTTTGCAGTCAGAACTGTGTCTGCTAGTTCCCATTCTAGTTTTGAACTGCTGAACTGGACCAATCAGTGTGGGGTAAGCTAGCTCTAAAATGGTGCCTGACGAATCAGAACTTGGACTCATAATCTGAGCCAGCCACAAGAGGATTGTATGGGCAGTGACTCTGGGAGATGTAGTTTAGACTTCAGTGCCTTTTTGGACCAACAGCAGCAGTCTATTGTGAGTGACAGCCAATCCAGTCAAGAACTGGGAGGAACTCAAAGGAAGTGCCCAGTTTTGTCAGTTGGAGTTTCAGTTGAGCTTTGGCAGTGAAGAAGGAAGGAGCCCTGTGCTTTTTCAGTGTGCAGTTTTAGTCAAAAAACGTGTGTAAGGCCCAGAGTTCCGGTCTGCAGCTTGTGTAACAGCTTGTTAGGACTGAATCCGTCCTGTGAAAAGAATCAAAGGATCTCTGAAGAGTAGAAACCAGGCTCACCCTGTAGAAGACTGGAGGAATTGCTGAAAATTGCACTCGGTCTGTCAGGAACTGAATCTGCTGTGTGTTCTCCCGGGTATTGTGCAGTAATTGCGATCGATACAGATGCAGCCTGCCTGGTATAGTGCTTCTTTTATATGGATGTGTGAAGAGGTTTGTGTACCTCAAGTGAGCCCTGCTGACATTGAAGGACCCTATCTTATTTGGAGGTCGTGAGTACTAATTCAGGGTCGCCTCCTGTTGAATTGCCACATTAAATCCAAATGGAATTACTGTACTGTTGACTGTTTAATTCTCCTTTTCTCTGTGTGAAAGGGCCCACCAGCTGCCACGGTTTGGACTAGCCACTAGCTTGGGTACCAGGGACAGTAACTGATAGGGATAGGCCTGTGCACAGAGCCATAGGTAGATTATTAGAGTGATAAGCTAATTAACCTGATTTCTCCTGTCCTTGTTATATCCCCTAAATAAATCAGAGCTGCTTGTTTCAGCAAAGTTATACTGCCTGAGGTATTTGTCTATGTTAAAGTACTGTACTGTGATTGTTGCACTGTATCTCATTTCACAGGAGGTCCCAGTGCCGGAACCAGACCTGGGGTAAGTGTATACTGTGAAGGTAATTCTGATATATTGTGTGGGCCACTAGTGGGAAGAAAGGGGGGTTGCAGTGTCCCTGAGGGCTGTGACCAAGTTAGTTTAACTATTGCAAACCCTGACCTCTGGGTGGAGGCACCCGCCATTGGATCCAGGCCCCTCAACCTGTTAGTGGCAAATCAGGCAGGGGTAGTAGCCCCTGGGATAGCGCCATCTAGGGGTTACACATTACAGAAGCCTACAATTGCTTCCAATGATCCTAGCTTGATTACACCCCCCTTCCACATCCTCCCTACTTTTCCCATCCTCCTTCCTTCTTGTATCAGTGCATAACTTGTCCCTGAGCCACCTACTTATCAACTGCCCTAAATATCACCCTTCCTCACCCACCTATTCCTTGTATACCCACAGCATCTCATTCCTTCGCTCCTAGTATTATCCCAGTTCCAGACCCCCCCCGCCAATGGCTGCCCACTTCTCCCGACACATGTCTCCCCCTTGATGCACCAGGGTCTTTTTAAACTTGACTATGTATGTCTCTTCGCTTGTAGCATCCACTTCAACAAATCTCTTTGCTGGACTATAATGCCTTTACCTTACAGGAATACTAAACCATGTATGTTGTTGTATCTGGTATAAATTTTTACTGACTTGCTACCCTGTTGTTATGTATACCCTTACCGACTGTCTTTTACCTGAACCCAAATGTATTTTTATTTATCCTGTCCATTGCAGGCCTACCTGTACTGTTGTACTCATGCATCTACTGTCTATTTGTCTGTAAATAAATGCATTGTTGCTTGACTTGTGTAATGCAAGTCCACCTTGTAAATGAGCTTGCTCAATGGTGTTCACCCAGATAAATGAAGAATTTGATTGATTGATTGATTGATTGATTGATTGATTGATTGATTGATTGCAAGGTCAGTGCTTTGGTTTCAGCAATCAGGAGTTGCTTTGTGTACTGTGCAGTTGTTTCCGGCATTGCCAGATCTGGGCTGGCTGCAAAGTGTAGTGGTTACAGTTACTGCTTGTGTGGCTGGTCCGCCTGGGTTCGAGACTGTGTGGCATTTTTTTTATTGATGCCCTGCCAGCCCGACTTTGCTGCCCTCCACCCCTTTGCCCCCCCCACATGTGTCTGTGTCTCCAAGCACAGTGTGAGTGCCCTCCCAACTTTTTTCATCTTCTCCAACCTCTGTTCCCCTGGGGAGTATCCCTCCCATAGGAACACAGGAACATAGGAAAGTGATGTCAGAAGGGGACCACCAGGCCCATCTAGTCTGCCCCTTTGTCCAGCAACCTCTAGGCTTGCTGTGGTTCCCCCCCAACAACCCTCTCTGCCTGTCCCAAGCCTTCTTGAACCCCCTCACTGTATTTTCGCCCACCACCTCATTTGGCAGCCCATTCCAGGTACCCACCACCCTTTCGATAAAGAAGTATTTCCTGGTGTTACCCCTAAACTTCCCGCCCTCTAGCTGGAGAACATGATCCCTCTTCCTGGGGCACCCCTTCAGTTGGAGTAGGTTCTCTGTAGGCACTTTTTTGATCCATTTTAGGTACTTAAAAGTCTAGCGTCTCCCCGCTCCCTCCTCTGTTCCAGTGAATACTTATCAAGGGCTCCCAGTCTCTCCTCTTACTGCAAGTGGTCGGGCCCCAATACCATCTCTGTTGCCCTCCTCTGTACCCGCTCCACCCTCTCAACAGCCTTTTCTAAGTAAGACCTCCAGAACTGGACCCCATATTCCAGATGAGGCCTGACCAGCTGGGTGTACAAGGGCACCAGGACCTCTTTCCTCCTGCTGGGATCCCCCTCCCACTACAACCCAACAGTCTGCTGGCTGTTGCCACTGCCCTCCTGCACTGCCCAGCCACCTTCAAGTCCTGTGAGATGATGATGACCAGGTCCCTCTCATCCTTGGTCACTTCCAGTGGCTTTCCCCCAGACTGCATTCTGCTCTTTCATTCTTTTTGCCTAGGTGCATGATTTTGCATTTAGCCGTGTTGAGCGATAACTTCCACTTCTAACCCCAGTAATGCTCAGGATATTCATAACTTTGTGCGGTCAACCTGGTGGGTTGGACTGCCCAGAGAGATGGAACACATGCAAATGATGGAATTCTTTGCACGTGAGCATCTTTCAAATACTGCCTCTACCAACTGTAGTGTTCTAACCCCTTTATATTTTTCTCTCTGCCTGAAAGTCTGGTCGCTCAGAGTCTCTGTCGTCCTCTTTCGCATGAAGAAAGATAAAAAAATCATCAGTACCATAAGTATATTTAATTTCTTTTACTGCCTCTACTGATTGTCAGTTTAGATCTAGTTTGTTATTAAAGTAGTTGTTTTTTCTCAGTTCCTCACAGTTCGGCATAACCGTGAGGGATCTGAGTTAGTTTAGTTTAATTTGGGTTCTCTGACTAAAGAACCTATATTATTTTTGCTAAATTTTGGTCCTTACAAACTTTATTGTAACTGTTTTTTCAAACAACATGAAGTCTTGCTATATTATGACATATGCAGCATAACCCCAGGTTAGAACTGCTCCGGAGGTGAAAGAGTTAACTTCCATGCAGAGCATGGAATCTTGAGCGCGAGCTCGGTTAAACACTCTGTCTGTTGAAGCTCAAACTTAAACTGTCAGATTCTTTACTCCGCCTCACTGAACAGTCGCTCTGGAGATTCCTCCTGCTGCTCGGTTTGTTTGTCAGTTTTAAAGTGTAATTCTCAGTTTATTTTACCGAAATTTAACCGCAATCATCGATTCAAGCTCTGTCTGTGGTATTGTAAGTAATAGATAGGCTTATTTATTATTTTTTCTTCAGTGTGCAACTTGTAAACGTCTTTTTCGGTTCGGTTTGAACCGATCAGAGGGGTTTAAAAATTACTTTCTAGCCCTTTAGAGTGTGGTTCCCGGTTCTTATCGGTTCTAAAAAAAACAGATTTTATTACAGTTTTTTCCACGACCCGTGATACGGTTGGGAACCGATAAGAGAGTCTTGCTTGGTGGATTGCCATTAACGGGCAAGTTTTGGTTAGGCTGACACTATGTCTGAGAAATCCAAAAGATAAACCGGACCCACTGGGTTTCAGCACTGTGGCCTCTGTGGGGAAGCCTTTGCCAAAGCTGACCCACACACCATTTGTGTATATTGTCTGGGGTTTGACCACCTCAGTGCAGACTGCCAGATTTGTAAGAATTTTCCTGCTGCCACCATGGAAAAAAGAGTTGGTAGGCTCAGGGAAAGGGAGGCCATAAAGTCCGCTGACCCGGATGGCCAGCCTGGTACGGTTCCAACCGAACCTGAGGGACTGCCCTCTGACCAGGGCGATGCTTCCTCAGGAAAACGAAGAGCCAGCTCTGAGGAGCCAGTTCCAACTAAAAGGGCTAGAAGGTCAGCTAGTTTGGGGCCAAAAGTTCTTTCTCCAACCGCTGAGGAAATAGCCAAAGCTATCCAAATTGTCCAGTCTCTTTCCCCAGTTCCGTCCGAACCGGCACCATTGGGCAAGCGCTCGGTTCCCTCGGTTCCCTCGGTTCAAGATTATGATTTTGAAGATTTTTATGAACCAGGGAAGGGAGGAGGGTACAAGCAGAGTGAGTGTGATTTTGACAGTCTGGATGTGCCCATTGAACTGGCATCTCCAGACAGACCCTCAGGAGTATCCCTCCCAGGCTATCTGAGTCCCTCTCATTTTTGTTTTACAAGAAAGTTGCTGACACTCTGCAACTCCTGTTGAGGAAGCTGTTGATGATCAAGAAGAGCCTGATTTTGTGGAAATGATGGATATTCCAGAGTCTAGGAGACTGCTATTCCCTTGCATAAATCTTTTAGGAAACAGACAGTAAAAATTCTGAAAACTCCTCATTCTATCCTCCTGTGGATAAAAGGATGGACAAGAGGTATGCCTTATCAGGCTCTGATACAGAGTTCCTATCTCAGCAGTGCAGCCATGTGGGGTAGTGCAGGCTGCAGCCTGTGACAAGGCTAATATTCCTCTAGCTTCTCACCCTCCTGAAAAGGATTCCAGGAGGATGGATGCCATGGCAAAAAGCAGTACATGGCAGCATCTTTGGGACTCAGGCGGGTAAATTATATGGCTTACGTGGCTAGGTACCAGAAATCAGGTGGGATACTGTCCTGGCCCTAGCAAAACAGGCCCTGAACAGCTTACTAGGAGCTGGAGCAGGTGGCTGCGGATGGTATTGAGGCATCCAGGTGCAATTTCATGCTGTTGTAGACTCTAATGATGTTTCGTCTAGAGTTGTGGCTACATCTGTGTCTCTTCGTAGAATGGCCTGGCTCAGATGTACTGCCCTGTCTGAGGATACCCAGTCTAAGGCTAGGATTTTTCTGTTGTGGAAATTCTCTGTTTGGGGAGCAGACAGAGAATTACATGAAGAAAATGGATGAGTATAGGACCACCTATAGGAGTGCACAGGCCAAAGAAAGGCAAGTCACTCCTCAAAGGCAGCATGTCAGGGGCAGGGGCAGGCCTTTTCATAGACCATTTTACCAAGTCCAGGCCTCCTCTTCTGCTTATGCCCAGAGGGGGTTCTTTAGAGGAAGGGGCAGAAGGGGCTCTAGTTAGCCTGCTTCTACCCCTCAACCCAAAGCCCCTGCAAAACAGGCTCCCTGATGGGGTAGCCAGGGCCGATTCTCCACTACCAGTAGGGGGGCTGGCTTACTTTGTCCAGGACTGGAAGTCTTTAACATCAGACAAGTGGGTCCTGAAGTAGTAAGCTAGGGACTGGTTTTCAGCTTCAAAAATTCCTCAAGATGAGAGCCAGATCTTTTCCACCTGCAAACCCATCAGAGGCACTTGCCCTGGAAGCAGAAGTTTCTGCCCTCCTGGCTCTCAGAGCCATGGAAAGGTTCTACCCACACACCAGGGCAAAGGGTTGTACCCAGGTACTTTCTTACCCCAAAAGACAGGAGAATGGCAGCCCATTCTGGATCTCAGGTGTTAAACAAGCACCTTTTAAAACCAAAGTTCAAAATGGTGACCCTGGGGATTATTTTCCTCTCTAAGGCCAGGGACTGGCTAGCCTCCCTGACCTCAAGGATGCCTACTTCCATGTTCCTTACTAGAGCTCCCATCGAAGTACTCGATTTGAACTGCCCTCAGGCCATTACCAGTTCAGAGCAATGCCCTTCGGCTTCTCCTCAGCTCCAAGGGTGTTCACAAAATGCCTGGCAGTAGCAGTTGCTCATTTAAGAAGGCAAAAGGTTGCCATCTTTCCTTATCTGGACGACTGGCTCATTGTAGGCCAGTCTCCGGAACAGGTCAAACTTCATTTACAAGTAACCCAGCACCTGCTTACATCTCTAGGTTTCCTTCTCAATCTCCAAAAGTCAGTTCTGGAGCCTGTCCAGCTTCTCACCTTTATAGGCGCAGAACTGAACACAAAAAAAGCCAGAGGGGCAAATGGCTGCTTCTACAGCAGTAGTGCAGGGAGCGAGATTTCAGATGAGGGACATTCAGTTCCATTTGAGAGCCTTTTGGTCTCAAAGGACGGATCCCCTAACCAAATTGATTCCAGTGACTCGAACCCTGATCCAGGCCCTCCAGTGGAGGCAGGATCAGAACAATCTGAGACAGGGAGTTCCCTTCACTCCCAGTCTCATTCCTTGACCCTTACTACAGATGCATCCCTCTTGGGAGCTACATGGGCGACCTTTCCACCCAAGGGCTGTGGTCCCTCAGGAATCTCTGCTCCACATCAATTTGCTGGAACTCAGAGCAGTTTTCTAGCACTTTAGGTTTTCTACAGCTGTCCAGAACAAGGTAGTTCAGGTCAGAACAGACAATACCACTACAATGTGGTACATCAACAAGCAAGGGGCACTCGGTCTCGGCCTTGTGCACAAGTAATGAAGTTGTGGTCTCTGGCATATTCTCTGAACGCCTCCCTTATGGCAGTTCACCTCCCAGGCAAGGACAATGTCCTAACAGATGCTCTCAGCAGGATTTCCCAAGGCCATCACAAATGGGCACTGGATCCCCTAGTACTGGAGGTATATTTGCCAGATGGGGCACTCCGAAAATAGATCTCTTTGCAGCCTCAGACAATCACCAACTTCCCCTTTTTTGTTGCAGGCCCCCAGTGTTGGGCTCAGTCCCTCTGGATACCTTCCTTCTCAGTTGGGAGGGAAGTTTCTTATGCTTTTCCCCTTCCCCTTCTTTTCAAAGTGCTAGTCAGAATCAGATCTCAATCCTGCAAGATGATCCTGATCACTCCAGATTGGGCCAGGCAGCCCTGGTACCCTCCTCATGTCCTTAGCAGTCCACCTCCCATGCCTTCCCAGGAATCACAACCTGTTATCCTGTGCCCAGGGAGAGTTTGGTATCCAAACCTCAAATCTCTCAATCTCAAGGCTTGGCTCTTGAAGAGTTAGAGTTTGCTGACCTACACCTTTCTCAAGGTGTATTGGCTATCTTGAAGGCCTCTAGGAAGCCTTCCACCAGGGTTACCTATAATTCAAAATGGAAGAGATTTACCATATGGTGTGCTGGTAAACATATTTCCCCAGAATCTGCTGGTGTGCCCATGATCCTGGATTATTTGGTGCATTTGAATTCCATGGGGCTGAGGCCAGCTACCCTAAAGGTGCACTTGGCAGCTGTGTCTGTCTTCTTGTCAGCAGGTAAGCCCTCTTCTTTATCAGCTCACCCTGTGTTCTCCAAGTTTTTTAAAGGGTTGCTTCACACCAATCCCCCATTCAGGGATCCTGCCCCTGCTTGGGATCTTAATATTTGCATCGCTCAGCTTATGCAACCCCCTTTTGAGCCATTGTCTTCAGCAGAGCTGAAGTACTTGACTTGAAAACTGTGTTTGGTAGCCATCACCTCTGCCAGATGCATAAGTGAGCTACAAGCCTTGTCAGTGGAGCCTGATTTTATCTCCTTTCATAGAGATAAGGTAGTCCTCAGGACTAACAGGAAGTTTTTGCCTAAGGTGGTTTCAGACTTTCACCTTAATCAATCCATGTCTCTTCCTGTGTACTTCACTGATCATTCCTCCTCTGGTGAGAGGAGATTGCACAGTTTAGATGTCAAAAGAGCCCTTAGTTACTAGATAGAATGTACCAAGGGTCACAGGTTCGAATCCCTCTAATTGTTCCTCACTTATGGTGAGGTTGGTAAAGAGAAACCTGCCACTAAAAGATCCATTGCCAGGTGGATTGTCTCTTGTATCCAATTCTGTTACGTAAAACTGGTTAAGGTTCCTCCCTCAGGCCTAAGGGCTCACTCTACCAGAGGTACAGCTGCGTCTCTGGCTGCTGCCAGGGACATTCCTATCCTAGAGCTATGTCAAGCAGCTACCTGGAAAACAGTTCACACTTTTACTAAGCATTACTCCTTGGATATCCAGGCTAGGAGTGATGCTCGATTTGGCACAGCTGTGCTTCAGAGCCTATTTCAAGTAGGTTCTTCCTCCTCCATGGAGGTACTGCTGTGTAGTTGTATATGATATATAATACAGCAAGACTTCATGTTGTTTGAAGAAAAATTACTCACCTTAGTAATGTTGTTTCTTCTAATGGAGTCTTGCTATATTATGACCTCCCCCAGCCTGCCCCTCTCAGAACCTCTGTTTTGGGAGGTGGGTGGCAATGCAATGTTGGCACTTCTTTGATGCCCACTTTATTTCACCCTTCTAGGGTGCTTAGGTGTTATGCTTAAGTTTCTTCTTGAATCCCCCGACTTGAGTCTTTGTTTTGGGATCAAGATCAAAAAGGTGTTTTTGTAGTTAGTAGCCAACGGTTAGTGTAGGTTTAGGCTTCCACACAGAACCTTAGTGAGTTTTTGCTCATAAAGATCTGACAGTTTAAGTTTGAGCTTCAACAGACAGAGTGTTCAACCAAGCTCGCGCTCAAGAGTCCATGCTCTGCATGGACGTTAACTCTTTCACCTCCGGAGCAGTTCTAACCTGGGGTTATACTGCATATGTCATAATATAGCAAGACTCCATTAGAAAAAACAACATTACTAAGGTGAGTAATTTTTTCTTATCGGTTACAGAACTGCTGAACCAGTTCATATTTCATCTCCCTGCTTGGTTCCTCCGGTTCCTTATTGGTTCCGGAACCAACCGCAAAAAAAAATTTAAAATATATAAAAGCTGTTTAAATAACTGCAACAGTATCTATTATTTAGCGGTTGGTGTTTTTCCCTCTTTGCTTTTCACCATGGCAGAGAAACCTAAGAAGACAACCGGGGAGCCTGGGGTTTAAAAACTGTTTAAAGTGTAGAGTTGTGTTTGCTAAGGCAGACAAGCACACCTTATGTGTAGCTTGTCTGGGTTTTGAACATCTGGACCAGGAATGTAAGATATGTAAAACTTTTCCAGATAAAACTGTGGAAAAGTGCCTTGAATGGCTCAATAAGAAGTTTCCTAGGGGTCCCTCAGTCTCTGACTAGCTGACACCCCAGTCTGTTGTGGCTGAACCCACAAGTGCTACCCCCCTGCCCCTGATACAGGCGAAAAAGGGGCACAAAGAGGAAAAGAACCAGCTGACTCTCTGGTTCCCTCAAAGAAAACAAAGAAATTTAAACATGCAGAACCCTGTCCTGTTAACCCAGGGACTTCTGTGCAGGTGTCTGCAATGCCTTCAGCTCAGGAGTTAGTTCAGGAATTCAAAATTATTCAGGTTCTGCAGAGCATCATCCCTCAGCCTCCTGACCCCTCACAGGGTCCCCAGGTTGCTAGTACTGTGTTGCCCTCTGCACCGGAGCAACTATTTTTTGAAGAGGATGATGAGCCTTATGAGGAGGACGAACCTATCCCTCCACAGGTGTCCCCTGAGCAGGATTTGGCTCGCCTCCCAGGGTGTCTGAGGATTTTTCTTCCCACTTTTCCTTTGTAAGGAAAATGGCAGATGCCCTAGATATTGCCACAGCAGAGCAAGTGGAGGATGAGGAGGAAACTGAGTACCTTAGTATGATGGGTTTAACACCCACAAAGGCCCTCCTCCTCCCAGTATTTAAATTTTTAAGAACGATGCTATGAAGCTCCTGCAGACCCCTAATTCTATTCCTCCCATCAACAGGAGAATAGACAAAAAGTACCAGTTGGATAGGGAGGGAGCTGACTTCCTCTTCTCCCATCCTGACCATCAAGGGGTAATACAACAGGCAGCCTGTGATAAAGCTAAGGTCCCTCTGTCCTCACATTCACCAGAAAAGGACTCCAGAAAATTGGACAGTATGGCCAAAAAATACTATTTGTCAGCCTCACTGGCCATGAGACAGGCTACTTTCCAAGCTTATGCTGCCCAGTATCAGAAATCCCTGTGGCAGTCGGTACTGGCAATGTCCATGAAAGCCACCTCACCCTTGTCAGATGACCTGGCAGAAACTGCCAGGTTTGGGCTAGAGGCGGCTACGTTGCAGTTCCAGATGGCTGCTGATTCGAATGACACTGCAGCCAAATGGATGGCTAACATAGTGGCCCAGAGGAGGTTTGCTTGGCTCAGGGCTACAAACCTCACTCAGGATACTCAATCGAAGGCCCTGGATTTTCCATTAGAAGGAAATTCTCTTTTTGGGGAATCCACAGTGGCCTATATGAAGAAGGTGGGATGAATATAAGGCTACTTATAGGAGCAACTCTGCCAGAGACAGAGCTTCTTCATCCACCAGGCACTATGGAAGGGGGGGCAGAGGTCGCTCTTTCATGACAAGCCTTTTTTCCAGCCAGTAGCCATGCCCCAATACCAGCAGTACCCCAACAGAGCTACTCTAGGAGTAGAGGTAGAAGGGGCTCTAGGTGAGGGTCCCAGGCACAACCTCAGCCCCAGCCTAAACAGAACCCCTGAGATGCAGGCCACCTCCTCCCTACCTATCAGAGGCAGACTGTCCCATTTCCTCCATCTTTGGTCAACCATCACCACAGACAAGTGGGTATTGGATGTAGTGGGCAAAGGTTTGTCTCTGGACTTCAAATTTCTTCCTCTAAAAAATTCCAGGGTTTTCATCTCTCCTCCCCTAGCACAAACTTCATTGCTAGAGGTAGAGGTTCAAAAGATGCTACAGCTCAGAGCAGTGGAACCAGTTCCTACAACCCTGAGAGGAAGAGGTTTTTACTCCAGATACTACCTAACAACAAAGAAAAATGGGGAGTGGCGGCCAATTTTGGATCTCAGAGCTTTAAACAAGCACCTGAAAAAAACAAAGTTCAAAATGGTGACTTTGGCTCAGATTCTGCCAACAGTCCAAAAAGGGGACTGGCTGGCAACTCTGGACTTACAAGATGCCTATTTTCACATCCCCATAAAATAATCTTTCAGGAAATATCTCGGCTTCAGACTCCCATCAGGTCATTATCAGTTTGCAACCCTGCCCTTCGGCCTTTCCTCTGCACCAAGGGTGTTAAAATGTCTAGCAGCTGTAGTGGCATTTCTTCGAAGACAGGGAGTGACTGTTTTCCCATATCTGGGTGACTGGCTGGTCGTGGACAAATCACCAGAACAAGTCAGAACCTCTCTAAAGCTCACACAGGATCTTTTGGAGTCCTTGGGTTTCATAATAAAGCAGAGAAAATCTGTCTTAACCCCTACACGGACTTTACAGTTCATGAGGGAGAGATCAGTACTCTACAAGCCAGGGCCTTTTTGCCACTGGACAGGGTGCAAAGCCTTCAGACCATAGCAAATTCTTTCAAGTTGCACTGGCATAAAACAGACAGGAAATTCCTGCAGCTCTTGGGTCACATGGCTGCATCCACAGGCACAGTGCAGGGTTCCAGGTTTCACATGAGAGACATCCAGTTTCTTCTCAGGAATCATTGGAGTCAGAAAAAAGATCCCTTTTCAAAACTCATTCCAGTGACAAGGGCACTGTTACAAGCCCTTTTGTGGTGGAAAAAGGAATCCAACCTAAGGCAAGGAGTCCCTTTTCAGAAGGAGGATCCTTCACTAGTCCTCATGACAGATGCATCCCTTCTGGGCTGGGGCGCCCATCTGGGGGAGCACACAACTCAGGGTGCCTGGACAGAAGCAGAGTCCCTTCAGCATATAAACTTGCTGGAACTCAGAGCAGTGTGGCTGTCACTAAAAGTTTTCTCTACACTGGTGATGGGCAAGGCAGTACAGGTCAGAACAGACAATACCACCACTATGTACTACATAAACAAGCAGGGAGGCACCTGATCAGGTCCCCTATGCACAGAAGCCATGAAAATTTGGACTCTGGCATATTTCCTAAATGTGTCCTTGCAAGCAATCCATCTGCCAGGAAAGGACAATACCTTGGCAGACACACTGAGTCGAATCAATCAGTCCCATCATGAATGGACACTGAACCAGCAGGTGGTACAGGTAATTTTCAGGAGGTGGGGCATTCCAGAGATAGACTTGTTCACATCCCACCAGAACCATCAGTTGCCTCAGTATTGCTGCAGACCACCGGCCCAGGGCACAATCCCTCTGGATGCCCTGGTACTGGACTGGTCAGGCAAGTTTCTTTATGCCTTCCCCGTTTTCCTCTGGTCTTCAGAGTACTACTGAAGCTCAAATCCCTCTTAGCTTCTCTGATCTTGATAGCTCTAGATTGGCCCAGGCAGCCATGGTACTCTCTTCTGCTTTCCGTGTCAGTGAGTAAACCAATAAGTTTGCCTCTCAGGCACAATCTCCTGACCTCCAATCAAGGAACATTGTTGTATCCAAAACTCAAGTCCCTCCACCTCAAGGCATGGCTCTTGAGGAATTAGAGTATGCAGACTTGAACCTTTCTGAAGCTGTATTAACTATCTCGAAAGGTTATAAGAAGCCCTCCACTAAGAAAACATATTCTGCTAAGTGGAAGAGATTTTCCTTTTGGTGCTCTGGTAAGAATTTCGCCCCAAATGATGCAGAAGTCTCAGTGGTGTTGGATTATCTGACTCACTTACATTCACAAGGTCTACAACCCAGTTCTCTAATAGTTCGTCTTGCAGCAGTGTCTGCATATCTTTCTGCTAGGACAAAGGTGTCAGTAGCATCAGATCCCATTTTCAAAAGATTTTTTAAAGGCCTGATACATTTGCATCCTCCTCACAGGGCACCAGTGTCCACTTGGGATCTTAATATATGTATAGCCAGATTAATGAGGGCTCCTTTTGAGCCCATGGCTACAGCCTATTTAAAGTATGTTACCTGGAAAACAGTTTTTCTGGTAGCAATTACCTCAGCAAGAAGAATCAGTGAGCTTCAGGCTCTCTGTGTTGACCAGGACTACATCTCCTTTCACAGAGATAAGGTAGTCCTCAGAACAAATAGACAATTCCTTCCTAAGGTCATTTCAGACTTTCATCTGAACCAATCAATCGCTCTGCCTGACTTTTTCACAGACCATGCAAGCTCTGGTGAAAGAAGACTCCACAGTCTGGATGTGAAAAGAGCTCTCAGCTATTACATGACTGCTACTAAGGGCCATAGGCAAGACAAAAAACAACTTTTCCTTACATATGGGGATGTCAAATGGGCAAACCAGCCTCAAAAAGATACATTTCATGATGGATTGTCCAGTGTATTCAATTCTGCTACACTAGAGCAGGTAGGGAGTCCCCAGCTGGGCTGAGGACACACTCAACAAGAGGAACAGCTGCCAATCTTGCAGCTGCTAGAGAGATTCCATTATTGGATATTTGTAAAGCAGCTGCCTGGAAATCAGTACACACCTTTACAAAGCATTACAACTTGGATGTTTTATCCAGAAGTGATGCCAGGTTTGGCACAGCAGTCCTGCAAAGTCTGTTTCCAAATAAGTTCTGTGCCCACCTCTAGGGGTACTGCTTGGTAGCCTGCACAAAGTAATGAATATCCTGAGCATTACTGGGGTTAGAAGAAAAAATTACTTACCATAGCAATCTTCTTTCTTCCCAGTGATGCTCAGATATTCATAACTCCCTCCCATCTTCCCCTTCTGGAACTTCAGCCTCTGCACTCCGCATGCTAGTGCCACATAGCCATACCCTTCTGGGTACACTTCTCTACACCAAATAGATTTAAACAGAGTTTTCTGTCTCTCTTAATAGTTCTCTCATGCTATTTGGTGGACACCATTGTTTATTTGATATAGTTCCTCCTTAAGAGGTTTTTGGGGTAAATTCTCTTTATTAGGGTAACCCTAAAAAAAAATTAAAATTATCAGTTGGATTTTTTCATAATGCCTGACTTCCAGGCTTCTTACAAATCTAAAGGGGTTAGAACACTACAGTTGGTAGAGGCAGTATATGAAAGATGCTCACGTGCAAAGAATTCCATCATTTGCATGTGTTCCATCTCTCCGGGCAGTCCAACTCTCCAGGCTGACTGCATAAAGTTATGAATATCAGAGCATCACTGGGAAGAAAGAAGATTACTATGGTAAGTAATTTTTTCTCCCTGGCCCATTCCTCTATTATCCTTAGGTCCCTCTGCATCCTCTTGGCTCCATCCTGCAAGTTCACTCTATTACAGATCTTAACATCATCCGCAAACAGGCTCACTCTACCCTCAGCCCCTCAGCTAGGTCCCCTATAAAGATGTTGAACAGCAGGGGTCCCATCCTCAGGTTGTCCCTGTCCCTGACTTGCATCCCCCCCAGTGGAAGATATTTTAAGTAGGGCAGGTGCAGAAGGCAGAGCGCCCTGCAGAAAAAGTCACTGCAGGTGGTCGTTGTTTTGGGGGCATGCTGTAGTGCTCCTCGACGTTTTGCTCTTTGATACTGTGTGTTCGTGATTTTGTATGGTGCAATTTTATTTTTGCCAGTATCACGTAGAACCTTTTTTTCCCAAATTGTGCCAATCCAGGGAAGCTTGCCTCACACTTTAGATGTGTACAGAATTCTGCATTACTATACTACTCGTACGAAGGACTCTAGAAAGTCCTTGCAGCTGTTTGTTTCCTTCGCCCCGGGAAAGAGGAAGCACCAGTTTAGAAACAGTGCATGTCCAGCTGATTAGCCAACTGCATCATTTTTTGTTACTGGAAGTACAGTAAGGACATAGAAACATAGAGGTTGTTATGAGATACAGACCCATTGGCTCATCCAGTCTTCCCAATTTCCCTGCCTACTGTGCCACCGCAGACCCTACCCAATCTCCAGCCATCCCCACCCCTTGTCTTTCTACCAAGGTTCCTTTGAATTTGTCCCATGCATGCATGAATCCTGCGACTGTTTCGGTACCCACCACCTCTGCCGTTCCGGGCTTCCACCACCCTCTCTGTAAAGAAGTATTTCCCCACATCCTCTTTGAGCTCCCCTCCCTAGCTTCACAGCGTGACCCCTTGTCCTTGAATCTGTCTTTCTGTGGAAAATGCTACCTTCCTGCACCTTATTAATATATGTTAATATATGTTAATATGTCCCCCCTCCGGAGCTACTCATTGATGAAGACAAGTGGTTTCATGTGCCTTCAGCTGAGCGAGAACAGTGAAGCAAAGCTGAGCTCTTCTGGCTCAAGTTGAAGGCAAATGAAACCACTCGTTTTCAGCAACGAGTGGCAACGGGGGATGTATTAATATATTATTGATCGAGAGCGATCAATAATATATTAAAAAACAAAGTCCCAAAATTGTTTCCAGGGGTTCTGCGCATCACATGCTCTTCACAGAATGAGAGTGCCTCATGTGCAGGAGAAAGGAGCGCTCCGATTGTTCGGGAGCACTCTTTCAATCTATAATACCTATTACAGTACATACTTGAATGTTTCTGTCATAGCCCACTTTCTCTTCTTTTTGCAGAGTAGATATTCAGTTCTCTTGGCCTCTCCTCGGGCTTTTGACGCAGTCTCTGCACCATTTTGGTTGCCTGTCTCTGTACTGCTTCCACCCTATGTCCTTCCAGAGGTGGGGCCTCCAGAACTGGACACAGCACTCAAGGTGTGGTCTTACCAGTGACGTGTACAGGGGGCAATATTACCTCTCTCTTCTTGCTGGTGATACCCTGTGCAACCCAACATAGCATTCTACTAGCCTTTCCCAGTGCCTTTTCACTCTGCCTGGTTACCTTCAGGTCGTCGGAAATGATTATCCTCAGGTCTCTTTTCTGCTTGGTGGTTGCCAGTACTTCCTCTGTGCAAACTGGTACGTAGACCCCAGGTTCCTTTGTCCCAAGTAAATGATTTTGCATTTTTTAACATTGAAATCCAGCTGCCAAACATGTGACCATTCTTCTACCTTCCACAAAGCATTCCTCATTTTTTCCACCACTACCTCCCCAGTATGTCCACCTTGTTGCAGAGTTTTGTGTTGTCTGCAAACAGGCAGATTTTTCCTTCTAGTCCTTCTGCAATGTCGCTAATAAAGACATTGAAGAGGACTGGGCCTGGTCCTAGTACTGACCCCTGACGTACCCCGCTGGTTACCCTGCCTTCCCATGAGTGGACTCCATTTACCACCACCCTCTGACTCCTATTGCTTAAACAATTTCTTACCCAGCTAGTTTACTACTTTCTGTCCCACCCCTAGACAGGCTAGCTTGTTCACCAGTCTTCTATGTGGAATTGTGTCAAAGGCCTTACTGACATCCAGGTAGGCCACATCTACCCCTCCTCCCTGATCTACTACTCTGGTCACCCAGTCGAAGAACTCAATCAGGTTTGTCTGGCAGTTCCTCCCCCGTGAAACAATGTTGCCTTTGATCCTGCAGTCCACTGGTTTCAAGGTATTCCACTAACCTTTCCTTCAGTAGTGTTTCTATAACCTTGCCCACTACCGAAGTCAGGCTGACAGTTTTTAATTTCGTGCCTCCACCCTGTTCTGACTTTTAGGAAGTGGGACCACATCTGCCCTTCTCCAGTCCCTCAGAACTACCCCGGTTTCCAGCGATAAGTTGAACAAAGCTGCCAGGGGTGCAGCTAGCAGCTCTCCAAGTTCTTTCAGTATCCTAGGGTGTAACTCCATCTGTGCACATAACCTTGTCCTCTTTTGATTTTGCCAGTACCCTGAGGACTTCCTCCTCTGAAAAAAGGACTGGTGTTCGCCTCCCTACCAAGACTGCACCTGTCCTTTATCTCCGGCCCATCACCTACCCCTTCTATTGTAAACACTGAACAAGAGTATCTGTTCAATATTTCTGCCTTTCCCTGGTCCCCTTCTTCACAGACCCCCCGCTTCACCTTTTATCCTTATTATCCTCCTGTTGGTCTTCCTCTTCTCACTAATATATCTAAGGAAGGCTTTATCCCCTTTTTTATTAACTGGGCAATATTCTCCTCCATTTGTGCCTTTTCTCACCTAACTGGCTTCACCGCCTCCCTTTGTTTCTTCTAGTACTGTATCCTATATTCCTCCTTCTGGGTCTGTTTGTACTTTCTAAATGCTAATTTTTTCACTCTTACGGTTTTTGCTAGCTCCCTAGAGAACCAGAGTGGTCTCCTTTCCTCTTGCCCTTGTAGACCTGTCTGACACTGAGATTCGTAGATCTTTCAATGCCCTCTTTTATTTTTACCCACTGGTCTTCAACTCCTTCTAGGATCCCTATCCTGAGGCATTCTCCCACTGTCTTAAAATTGGCCCTCCTGAAGTCCATGACCCTCACTCTCGTATGGTTTGGTTCAAACCCAGTGTTTATGCAAAACCACACCGTACAATGGGCACTGGTTCCCAGGTGGTTTCTCGCACAGTCAGCAACACTGTCCCGGTTTATCAGCACCAGGTCCAGAAACACTCCCCCATGAGTGGGCTCCACTATCAGTTGTCTGAGGAATGCCCCTGCAAGGAGTTCAGGATGGCCCGCTCTAGAAAGTTATCACAGTTGGGAGTCTTGAATTGCAGTGTTTTGTTCAGGTTGCCCTAGCCCTGTTTAGGCTTACAGAGAGTTTCTTGGCTCTTGTGTCATCCCTAATTGTGACCAATGAATTCCTATTCAAAATTAAGCAGAATGAACTCCACACAGTCCAATCTTGTTCCCTTCTTAGCTGGAACACAAAACACGGCCCCAAGACTATTTGGAAGCCAGAGGCAGAAGCACATGAAGTGCAGAGAAGACACTGAGAGAAATTGATAGATATTAAAGGGTGAAGTGAAAAACGAGTGAAAGGTGGGCAATCCCACAATATGAAAAGGGAACCCCTGCAATAAAATCAAAGTGTTTTTCTAAAAAAAGATTTGAAAGGCACACAACATTTGATGGTCATTTGAGGGAAAATATTTAAAGATGTTGTACTTTTTAAGTTTGCATAAGAAGATTTCAACACAGAGGGCCTTATAAAATGGCATGGAGCCAGGAAACATAGCCCCTCCACATGTATGTAGAAATATTAAATAAAAATTTAGTGTAAGAAAATCAAGATTGGACTGTGTGGAGTTCATCCGATTAAGTTTTGAACAGATGGGAGTCTCCAATCCGCATCCAGTAGGTTGAAGTCTCCCATTAGTAACAACTCTCCCTTATGAGCCAGCCACTGGATTGCTTACAGTATTTTTCCATCCACTTCATCCATCTGTGCTGGAGGTCTGTATATCACTCCTGTATGGATAACATCCCCGTTCTTCTTCTCCAGAGTGACCTACAATACCTCTGCTCCCCCTGTTTCCCTTGTATTTTAGTAGCCTTACAACTAACCCCCCCCTTCTTCAGACCTTCTCCCTCCTGAACAGATTAAATCCTGGTGCTGCCATATCCCAGTCCTGGTTTCCATTGCACTAGATCTCAGTGATGGTAATTAGAGCTAGGTCCTTGCCTGCCAGGGTGGCCTCTAGGCCCACAATCTTGTTGTCCAGATTTCGGGCGTTCACACATATGGTCCTCCAAATCTTTTGCCCACCAATTCCACCATCCCCTTTTCTATTCCCTATCCCCATTTTTGGGGGAGTGGCAGCTAGTTTTCTGCCCCCCTTGCTGATCTCCATGCTGTCCCTAGCTTCATGCTCCTCCTTAATCAGTTTAAATGCAGGACCCCATTCATGTATTTCTACCAGCTCTAAGCACCGTAGACCCCTCATTATTGCAGTGCAGCCTGTCCTTTGCATATAGTCCTTCATCTGTCCACCTGTCCCCCTACCCCCAATGCATATGAACCCCTCCAACATGCACCAGTCCCTTGCCCACCTGTTGAACTCTTCTAGTCTCTTTTTTCTGCCTGTACTGACACTGGGGACTGAGATTACCTCAGAGAAGGCAACTGAACTTATTGATTGCCTGCAACATCCTACTAGCTCTTTAAACCTTTGCTGCACCACTCCTACCTCTTTTCCTGCTAGGTCATTTGTCTGTAGGTGAATGATCAAGTGAGGTTTGCCCTCGACCTTGCTTATTGTTTCGTTGATCCTAGGCCCTGCCCACCCTGCTTCTATCCTTGTCACACATTCTATGTTCCTTCTCCTACCTAGGTCCCATCTCCTTACCCAGTATATACCCTTAATAATGGAATCCCCAATGACCAACACCTTTTCCTCCCCCCATCTTGTTTATTGTCCATCTGTCCGCCCCTGGTGCACCAGCTTCCTCCCTCCCCACTTGATCCCTGTTCATCCTGTTGGTCCTCCCTTCTGTACCCCCACTGCTCTCTCCTATTTCCTTTACTGTCCCCTTTCTTCATATCCTCCCTGGTGTCCCCTTCTATCCTCTGCAGTCCCCTCCCTCCCTTCCTCATTCTCCCACCATTCCATCTTCCCTAAGCCTCTTCTTAACTATGTATCTCTCCATCCCCCATTCTACCCTCTCCTTCTGTCCCCATATTGCTGACCTAGTCATCTATGTTTTCACAAGCCCCGATCCCCCCATGTACCCCCTGGTCCTCTAGACCCACCAGTATCATAAATCTGCTTTGATGTTGGCCCCTTTACATCTGCATAAACCTTTGCATCCCCTTCTTTTACCCTTCCTCTGTCTCCCTGCACAGCTTTCCCTCCCCTCCTTCCATTTCTCCTTACCACCTACCAATCCCTTATTCCAGTACTGCCTGGTCTATGCAGAGACACAGTCCTCTGATGCCTTGGCAACTCCCATTTCCCCCTATATTTTGCTATCCACCTGACCCATAGCAGTGCTAATCTATTCCACCCTCCATTGTTCCTTCCTCTATCCACCCCCCCATTCTCTCTAATTCTCATCTTAACCAATTTAACTCTACCCTTATCTACCCCAGGTACCTGCACACCAGCCATCGCCCTGCTCTCCACATTGTTTCTAGGAAAATGCCACTTCGCATTCGTTATTGAACTACCCTCCACCTCCCCTCCTACCCCCAGTATCCTCCTCCTTCCCTCCTCATCCACCTCTCCCTGATTCCCCTCTGTCTGTACCATCTGCAAGTTTCCCACATCATCTCCCCTTTACATTTGTTTTTGTGGATCTGGTGACCCTAAACCCTACCTTTAGACCTACCAGATCCCTTACCTTTTATATTTGACAGACACAGAATTAAATTTACTTGGTCGAGTCAGGACCTTCCTGGAGTTTAGGGCCACTCTACCAGGGGTATGGCCACTTCAGCTGCCTGCTTCAGGGGCATCTCCACAGCAGAAATTTGTGCTGCAGCCACTTGGAGTACTGTCCACACTTTCACAAAGCACTACAATCTGGATAGCACCTCTAGAAGGAGGGCAAATTTTGGCCTGGCTGTGCTACAGGGCCTCCTCTCATAGGAGCACATCTTCCATCCTCTTGTTCTAGTCTCCTCTGCAGTGCTGCTCGGGACTCATTCCTAAGGTGTGGCCTGCTGCAAGAGATATCCTCGAAGAAGATAGAACAGTTATGAAAGAACTTACCATAACGGTAGATCTTTGAGAGAATCTCTTGCAGCAGGTCTTGTTGTCCCTCCCTCCTTCTGCCTTTCCTTTTCCCTGGTTCTCCTCACTAGGATGGTGACCCTTCGGCTCCCCATGCTCCTTCTGGCAGGGTCTTCACTTGATTCCCTCGGGGGTGCATCCTTGCGGGATGGTCTCTGTCAGGGAACTGAGGAGAGCCTGGGGCAGCCCACAGTTATATAGGGGATGTCAACATAGTGACATAGCCATGGGCAGCCCCAGTTAGACTGCTTGCAAAAAAGCTTCCATGTGGTCCTGGCGCCTGATGGCTTAGGTTCCTAAGGTGTGCCTGCTGCAAGAGATTCTCTCGAATATCTACTCTTACAGTAAGTTCTTACATAACTGTTTTTTTTTTTATTCCAGCAGGGAAGTTTCTCCATTTGGGCCTTCGGCGGATTGCTTTTTTTTTGGGGGTCTCATGAGCTGCAAAGTTTTCCCGCTGTCCCACCGATCATGTGGCAGTTGGGGGCATGCTCCATTTTGTCTGCTCCACTATCATTAGGCACCATTCGTGTGTCTGTGGTGCATGTGCCCTCCTCCTAATTGATGATGTTGTGCACAGCATTGTGACATCATGCTCGTGCCAGTTCAAGATCACGTGTGTGTGTGTCTGCCTTTCAGGAGTACATAAACGCATAGCTTCCATTTCTGGCTGCTCTTCAGTTTAGCTTCATTTGGGGAACAGTATTCCACTTCTGACTGCAGTCAGGTCCTCTCAGACAGTAAGCTCTGTGTTTTTACTATCGGGGGTGAGCATTATGATGTTCTTTTCTCATTTCTACAAAAGAACATGAAAATAGGCCCAGGCATCTACAGGGCTATAATTCTTGGCACCATGGCTTATCGGAGACCATTAACTTTTAAAAGGTGTAAAACCTGCAAAAGGGTGATGAAAGCCTCCCCCATGGGTTCCCATTACCCTTATTGCATTTCTCAAGCTAATATGTTTCTTACAGTTCTCCAGCCAGCCCTCCAAGTGGGGGTATTTATTTTCAGTTGCAGTGACAAAGCAGAACTGTGAAAATCCCTTTTTTGCTCTTAGGAGACCTTTTGGCTCTGATGTTCTGCAGGACATCCCAGCAGATACAGTACACCCAACCCCAATCCGAGCCCCTCAATTCAGGAGCCCCACACAGGCGTATCCAGGTGCATCACAGTCAAACAGGGCTGTGGATACAGATGTGCAGGCAGACCCAAACCCTGACTATTTAGAGGGTCAAGAAGAGGATCTCAGGGATCTTGGGGAAAATCCTGCCCCAATGAAGCTTCTTTATGACCAGGAGGACTACCCCTCTGAGGAGGAGGAGGAGGAAGAAGGGGAGTGGACAGAGCCAAGGAGGAGGAGGATTCCTATCCCTCCCCTGTTTGATACTAAGTCCTTGTCCTACCCAATAGCTGAGACATGAAGGTCCTTGCAGCTCAAAGAGGAGCAATCCATGGAGGCAGTGGACGTCAATCATGTACTGTCCAAGTCCTTCTCTGCTCCAAAGTGTTTTTCTGAGCTTTATTCACTGTGGCCAGATTATTGAACAAGAATGGTGTAATTAGGGCAATAAATCTTACACTATTGCAGGTTCTTAGCTGAACTACCAGAGTAGAGAAACAACAAATACGGGGTTTTCAGAGTCTGATAATGATTTATTTCTGGTATATAAAACAGGCTTACAACCAAAGAGACACAGTGCAAAATTACACTGAAGGAGAATATCTACAGTCTTCCTAATTTGCTTACCTAGGTAGCATCAGCTTCTTCTCTCTTCTCAGAGAATTCTAAGCAAAACAGTCATTCTTATACTTCTGATTATTGCTATAGAAACTAGTAAAAAGATATAATAAACTTATATGATTGGCTAACAACAGATGGCATGATTTGTACTAGCCTGGGAACATGCACCGAAGTAGCAAAAACATTCTGATAAGGAAAATAGACAGTTTAGCAAGGTCATCTGATAATGTCTCAGTATCTTAAATAAATTGCTTGATAAAAGCTATTCTTCACTACACCTGAAGATGGCAGCATTGCACAACTAATGATTGTAATTATACCATTATCCAAATGGTAGTGTCTCCTCAGTACATTAGTACATACTGATTCTTAGTAAAACAATAATCGTAGAAATATTGGTAATACAAGCATAATCATTGTATATAAGGCATTGTAAACTGTGGGAGAAGGGCAGGGGTAAATGGAGAAAATGACAAAGACAAGAACGACCGGGATGGGGCAAAAAGGAGTAAGGCCATCAGGAAATGGAGGGTAATGAGTACCAATGCCTGTTGCAGCTCCCTGAGCTGGTAGCCTTGATGGAAGAGGGATGCCTGGATATTGTAGCAGTCACAGAAACATGGTACACAGAGAACCATGACTGGGATGTTAACATACCAGGATACATAACCTACAGGAGAGACAGGCAGGGGAGAAAAGGGGAGGTAGCTCTATGTAAAGGAAGGGGTAAAAGCAACTGAACAAAAGAGTAAACAGGGAGGAGAGGAGGCACTGTGGGTCACCTTGGAGACTGGAAAGGGCACCACAATCCGCACAAGGGTTGTGTACAGACCCCCATGTCAGGGGGAGGGAATGGACAAGGATATGATAGAAGGCATTTTTTTTTAAACTTTCTTTATTTGTAATTTTAGTTCCATAGAACAAGACAAACAAATTACATACAAACAAGTAACAGGTACAATAAATTACAATGTTTTCATAGGCAGTTCCATTAACTAATTTCCTGATCAGAATGTCTGATAGATAATGCTCAATAGATTAAGGCGATCACGTCTTTAATCTTATTGAAATTAAATTACTTTACCTCCTTTCTTTTGTTATGTTACTGGAAGTTATTTAGTAGTTGCACTATATGCCTAAGCATTTCATTAAACTTATAACACATCCAGGGCACATTTCCTTCTACCACAATCAGGGGGAACAGCTTTGCCTCAAGTTGATTTTATTTGTCGACTAATTGACCTAACTAGAAATATACTATATCTGTATATACTGTGGTCTACCATGTTTCACAAGATCTAGAGCCCACCGTGTAGAACCTACACTAGTATCTTGTGAACCTTCTTCATTATGGGATAAAGTCAGATCTCGTCTCTGTCATATATAGGATCCAACGCCTCCACAGAATCTCAAACTGGGGCAATCTTTTGTTCAGGGACGCTGTCAATGCCTCCATCCTATAAATACTGATCATAATCTCCTGCCACATATTTAATGTGATAGGAATTCGGGTCATCCAATTTTTAGTTATAGCCTTCTGGGCTGCTAAGAATGAAATTTTCAAGAACTTGATTGTGAGGGGGTCTCTGAATTCCTTTGGAACTTCTAAGAAAAAATAGCAGGATGGAATCAAAACCAATCCTGGGTCAATTATTGCCTTTAGGGCCTGATGTAAATCCTGAAAAAAGGTGGATGGCACAGGGCAGCTCCACAACATATGTACAAATGCTGCCGGGGAGTGACCACAGTTTCTCCAACAGGCTGAAAAGTTATTGCCCTGATACTTCACCAGGATTGCTGGAGTCCAGAAATACCTGACAAAGATTTTCCAAGAGAATTCTTGCCAGCTAATTGCTGAAAGGCCCCAGTGGAATTTTGTTCGGGTCCATGCCCCAATTTCATCTGGAATCTGACTCCCCATATCAAGTTCCCACGCTCTTTTTATAGTGGAAGTAGTGTCACCTTTCCACGCTAACAAAGCTTGGTATAAATTAGAAATAATGTGTGTTCTGATAGGTGCACCTTCTATTGCTTTTTTGAGAATAAGTGCAAACTGGGGAGGCGTTGAGGTCCCAGTCCCTAATCCTGTAATAATGCTTCTAATACAGTTTCTAATCTGAAAGTATCTGAATCTGTCTTGCCAAAGGATTCCATACCTGTTGACTAGTGTTTCAAAAGAAACAATCTCCCCTTCCTCCAGAAAGTGCCATATTAGGTGTAGGCCCCTTGCCTCCCACCTCCTGAACCTCGCATCCCACAAACCAGGAAAAAAGGTATCCAGATATGGGACAGAAAGTAGTAGATACCTCCAACCAGTTGCCTTTCTGTCTCTCAAAGTACCAAACCATATGCTCAATGTAAGAGTTGTAAATGGATTATCTTCTTGACCTATATTTAATCTCTCCCTCTGCCCAAGAAGGGAGCTGTTCAAGTTTGAACAGGCCCCTTCTCTGAGTTCCAAGTTTTTCCATTTAGACAGATAGACTTGGTCTAACCAATAAAAGATTGTCCATAGCTGTGCGGCCCGATAATATAATTTAAAGTTAGGTAATGACAGACCACCTTCTTTTTTCAGGATCTGAAGAACTGAGAGCCGGACCCTAGGTTTATGAGAACCCCATAAAAAGCTAGAGACTGTCCTATTAAGTGAGCTAAAGTAGGAATCCGGGACATGAATAGGGAATTTTTGGACCAGGTATAAAAACTTAGGGAGGATTACCATTTTTATCGCCTCCACCCTCTGTATCAAGGGGATGGGGATAGGTGCCCACTGCTCTAATTCCAATTTGATATTTTTTAAAATTGGAGTAAAATTAAGAGTAAACAACTGGTCTATCTGAAATCCCAGTTGAATTCCTAGGTATTTAATATGGGTTAGGTCCCATCTAAAGGGATACCTCCATCTAATTTGTTCTGATGGCTCATAATGTACTTTTAATACCTCAGTTTTAGATGTATTCACCTTATACCCAGCCAGGAGACTGAATTCTGTGAGGCATGCCCACAAATGCTCTAGTGACTGTTCTGGATTTTGAAGATAAACTAACAGGTCATCTGTGTAAAGGGCAAGTTTGTGTCCCCCCCCAAGTCCCACCCCTGTATCATCTTATCCTGCCTCAATGCCTGGGCTAGTGGTTCAAGATATAGGGCAAAAAGAAGGGGGGAAGAGGGCAACCCTACCTAGTGCCGCGTTGTAGAGTAATCGGGTGGGAGACTCTGCCGTTAATCTTTACATAGGCTCTCGGGTTGGTATAAATATTATTTATGATCTTGATATAGGATTCTGAAAATCCAAACCATTCAAGGGCTAATTCCTAGAATTTTCATGCCACCCGGTCGAAGGCCTTCTCAACATCTAAGCTCAAAATCATGCAAGGTGCCCCCGACCGAGCGGCATGGAACAATACATGCAAAGATCTTTTAATGTTGTCTTGAGTTTGTCTACCCAAGATAAAGCCTGTTTGGTCATAGTTAATTAGCCTAAGCAGGATCACCTCCAGGCGTTTTGCCAAAATCGAGGCATATAGTTTATAGTCAATGTTTAAGACAGATATAGGGCGGTAGGGGCTGCACTGTGTAATATCTTTCCCTGGTTTGGGGATACTCGAGATAACTGCATAATTCCAAGTGTCTGGAAAAACTTCCCCTAGTTGTGTTGCCCTACAGGCCCTCAGCAGAGGGTCATTTAACTTTTTTACAAAGAATTTAAAGAATTCCGGGGTATACCCATCCGGTCCGGGTGATTTTTTTGTTTTCAGTCTCTGAACTGCAGCTGCCAATTCTATAGAGATTATAGGAGTATCTAGGGATTCTCTAATTTCCTGAGTTAATTTAGGTAACTTTAGTTTAGCTAAATAAGTTTCTGATTTTTCTCTATCTGGTGAATGTTCTGACTTATATAAATTTGTATAAAATTCCCTAAAGCCGGATAAAATTTTTTTCTGGGGATTTTAATAAATGTCCTGTCCTGGGGTCTATGATCTGCGTAACCGTGTTTTCCACGGTCTGTCGTCTAAGGCGGTGTGCTAAGAGGTGAGAGATCCGAGGCCCGGACTCATAGTACCTCTGTCGCAAGCGCTGTAATGCCAGTTCCATCTTTATATCAATCAATCTCTTGATTTGTTGTTTGACTTTTTGAATATCCCCCTGTACCATGTTAAACCCCTTCGCGTGTTGGTCCTGTAAGGCCTGCAATTGTCTTTGAAGGTTTTCCAGTTGTTGATTTTGTTGTCATTTAAAATGGGCAGCAAATTTGATACAGTCTCCCCGAATACTGTTTTAATAGTATCCCATAGCACAGTGTCAGATATCTCAGGGGACTCATTATCCTGTTGGATTTGAGCTAGTCTAGCAGTAGCCATGTCCGAAAATTCCTTTAAGTTCAAAAAATAATTGTTGAATTTCCAGAGGGATTGACCCTTTTTGACCTTCCAATTCAGTCTCAGTAGCAACTGAGTATGGCCAGAGAGAACAGACGGAACTGTCTACATTCCAGTATCTGATCTTGGTGTTCTCCTGAGATCAACATATAGTCAATCCTGGCATATGAGCCATGGGGATATGAGTAGTGAGTATATTATTTTTTGTTTGTGTTACGGCTTCTCCAGGTGTCTACCCAGAAAGTCCCTTTCAAATGTCTCCTAATTAGTCTACTAGTCAGGTTCTGTTGGAAGGACTTAACTTTGGATGTGTCTTTTTGATCCCATATCTGATTCAAATCCCCACCTTCCAATAACAATCCCGTGTGATGGTCAGTAATCTTATGAAGTTAGGAGCGAATGACCTCCTTCGTGGAGCCCGGAGGGGTGCATACAAGGAGGCCAATGTGATAGGAGCACCCTCTAAGTTACCCGACAGTATTGCCATACGGCCCTCTGGGTCCGTATAACTGGCTGTCTTTTGGAATTGGGTTCCTCTGGAGACCAGTATAGCAGAACCCCTTCTTTTCCCCTTCCCAAAGGAGGCTGCTACCACCTGGTCATAACCAAACTTCCTCAATTTCTGGTGTTCAGATCTATTAAGGTGAGTTTCTTGTCTGTTGTTCTTCAAACTGAAACTGTCAGATTCTTTAATCCGCCTCACTGAACAGTCACTCCGGAGATTTCTCCTGCTGCTCGGTTCATTTTGTCGGTTAAAAAGTGTAATTTCTTGGTTTTTATACCACATTTTGTCTTATTTTAACCGCAACCGGTCGGTTCAAGCTCTGTCTGTGGTATCGTAAGTAATAGATAGGTTTTACATTTTTTCTGTGCGGAACTTGCAAACGATATTATCGGTTCAGGTTTGAACCCATCAGGTTGTTGTTAAACTTTATTAAATTGCATTTAGAGTGCGGTTCCCGGTTCTTATCGGCTCTAAAAAAAACAGTTTCATTACGGTTTCCGGCCAATGTACGGTTGGGAACCGATAAAGGATTTCTTGCTTGGTGGATTGCCGTGGCGGGCAAGTTTTTGGTTAGGCTGGCACTATGTCTGAGAAACCCAAAAGAAAACCGGGCCCACTGGGTTTCAGCATTGTAGTGTCTGTGGGAAGCTTTAAGGCTGACCCACACACCACATGTGTTTATTGTCTGGGGTTTGACCACCTCAATGCAGACTGCCAGATTTGCAAGAATTTCCCTGCAGCTACCCTGGACAAGAGAGTTGGTAGGCTCAGGGAACGAGAGGCCAAAAAGTCCGCTGACCCGGATGGCCAGCCCGGTTCTGTGCCAACCGAACTGGAGGGAGTGCCCTCCGACCAGGGCAAGACTTCCTTGGGCAAACGGAGGGCTGACTTGGAGGAGTCAGTCCCAGCAAAAAGGATTAGAAAATCAGCAGGTGTGGAGCTAAAATTTACTTCTCCAACTGCTGCAGAGATAGCCAAAGTGATCAAAATTGTCCAGTCACTTTCCCTGGTTCCGACCGAACCGGCACCATCAGGTAAGCAGTCGGTTCGGTCGGTGCCACCGGTTCAAGAATATGATATAGAGGAATTTTATGAACCGGAGGAGGGGGAGGAGGATTATGAAGAGAGTGAATGTGATTTTGAAAGTCTGGATGTGCCCATTGAACTATATAACTATACTATAACTATATAGACTTCAGGAGTGTCTCCCCCTAGGCTTTCTGAGTCCCCTTCTCATTTTATGTTTTATAAGAAAGTGGCTGAAACCCTCCAGCTCCCTTTGGAAGAAGCTGTGGATGAACAGGAGGAGCCTGACTATGTAGAAATGATGAATATCCCAGAGTCTAGGAGATTGGAGGCCACACCTTCACAAGGACATTAACCAAATTGAGGCAGTCCAGAGAAGAGCAACCAAAATGGTGCAGGGACTGCATCAGAAGACATACGAGGACAGATTAACGGAGCTCAATATGTATACCCTTGAGCAAAGGAGGGAGAGAGGTGATATGATCGAGGCATTCAAACACCTTAAGGGCATAAACAAGGTGAAAGAGTCTAACATGTTTAAATATAAGAAAAATAGCAGGACAAGAGGACACAGCATGAGAATAGAGGAGGCCGATTAAGGGGAATGTGAGGAAATTCTTTTCACAGAAAGGGTGGTGGATGCATGGAATGGCTACCACAAGAAGTGGTGGCTATGAATACAGTGCAGGGCTTCAAACAGGCATGGATAGGATAAGGGAGCAATACAAATGACTATGAATAGATAGGTCACTGACAGAGCAAAGGCCGATGGCACATTTATAAGGTAGAAAAAGAAATGGGCAGACTGGATGGGCCTTGCGGTCCTTATCTGCCGTCAACTTCTATGTTTCTATGTTTCTATGTTTCTATTGTCTGTTCCTTTACATAAATCTTTTAGGAAACAGACAATAAAAATTTTAAAAGTTCCTCACACTATACCTCCTGTGGATAAAAAAAAAAATGGACAAGAGGTACACATTGTCAGGCCCTGATACGGAGTTCCTTTCACAACAATGCAGCCATGTTGGGATAGTGCAGGCTGCAGCCTGTGATAAGGCAAATATTCCCTTGGCTTCACACTTCGACATGGAATCCAGGAGATTGACGCCATGGCAAAGAAAACAGTACATGGCAGCATCCTTGGGACTCAGACAGGCAAATTATATGGCCTATGTTGCAAGATATCAGAAATCCAGATGGGATACTGTTATGGCTCTAGCGAAACAGGTCCCTGGCCAGCTTGCCTTCGAACTGCTCCGGAGGTGAAAGAGTTAACTTTCCATGCCAGGCATGGAATCTTGAGTGTGAGCTCGGTTGAGAAACTCTGTCTGTTGTTCTTCAAACTGAAACTGTCAGATCTTTATGAGCAAAACTCACTAAGATTCTGTGTGGAAGCTGTAAACCTACACTAGCCAACTGGCTACTAAAATATTAACACATTTTTTGGTCCCACAACAAAGACTCAGGTCAGGGGATCCAAAAAATAAAAACACAACACCCAAACACCCCAAAAAAAGGGGGGTGAAAACACAAGGTGGGCATCTACTAAGTGCCAACACTGCACTGCCCACCCACATCCCAAAAGCAGAGGTTCACATTGTCAAATAGGCTGTTGGTTAATTAGGATCTGCGGCCTATCCTGTAGGTAGGGAAATGGGCAGACTAGATGGGCCTAGCGGTCCTTATCTGCCGTCAAAGTCTATGTTTCTATGTTCTGAGAGGGGCAGGCGGGGGGGAGGTCATAATATAGCAAGACTCCATTAGAAGAAACAACATTACTAAGGTGAGTAATTTTTTTCTTCAAACAACATGAAGTCTTGCTATATTATGACATATGCAGACTACACAGCAGTACCTCCATGGAGGAGGGACAGAACCTACTTAGGAAATAGACTCTGAAGCACAACTGTGCCAAACCGAGCATCATTCCTAGCCTGGATGTCCAGGGAGTAATGCTTGGTGAAAGTGTGAACTGTTTTCCAGGTAGCTGCTTGACATATGATATGATAGGGATGTCCCTGGCTGCAGCCAGGGACGCAGCTGTACCTCTAGTAGAGTGAGCCCTCAGGCCTGAAGGGGGAACCTTACCCAGGTTTTGATAACAAAATTGGATACAAGAGACAATCCACCTGGCAATAGATCTTTTAGTGGCAGGTTTCCCTTTACCAACCTCACCATAAGTGAGAAATAGTTGGAGGGAGTCAAACCTGTGACCCTTGGTACACTCTATGTAGTAACTAAGGGCTCTCTTCACATCTAAGCTGTGCAGCCTCCTCTCGACAGAGCAGGAATGGTCAGTGAAGTACACTGGAAGAGATATAGATTGATTAAGGTGGAAATCTGAAACCACCTTAGGGAAGAACTTCCTGTTACTCCTGAGGACCACCTTATCTCTGTGAAAGGAGATAAAATCAGACTCCACTGACAAAGCTTGTAATTCACTTATGCGTCTGGTAGAAGTGATGGCTACCAGAAACACAGTTTTCCAAGTCAAGTACTTAAGCTCTGCTGAAGACAAAGGCTCAAAGGGGAGTTGCATAAGCTGAGCAATGCAAACATTAAGATCCCAGGCGGGAGCAGGGTCTCTGAATGGAGGGTTGGTGTGAAGCAATCCCTTGAAAAACTTGGAGAATACAGGGTGAGCAGAAAGAGAAGAGGGTTTTCCTGCTGATATAAAAGCAGAGACAGCTGCCAAGGGCACTTTCAGGGTAGCTGGCCTCAGCCTCAAAGTATTTAAGTGGACCATATAATCCAGGACTGTGGGCAATTCAGCAGATTCTGGGGAAATATGCTTGCCAGAACACCATATGGAAAACCTTTTCCATTTAGAATTATAAGTAGCCCTGGTGGAAGGCTTCCTAGAAGCTTTCAAGATATCAAGTACACCCTGAGAAAGGTGTAGGTCAGCAAACTCTAACTCCTCAAGAGCCAGGCCTTGAGATTGAGGGATTTGAGATTCGGGTACCAAACTCTCCCCTGGGCGCAGGTTAACAGATTGTGATTCCTGGGAAGACACAGGGGAAGGTGGACTGCTAAGGACAGAAGGAGTGGATACCAGGGCTGTCCGGCCCAATCTGGAGCAATCAGAATCATCTTGTAAGGTTGAGATCTGATTTTGACTAGCACTTGAACAAGAGAGGAAGGAGGGAAGGCATAGAAAACTTCCTTCCCAGTTGAGAAAGAAGGCATCCAGAGGACTGAGCCCAACACTGGGGCCTGCAGCAAATAATAGCAGAAGTTGGTGATTGTCTGGGGTTGCAAAAGATCTATCTGAGGGTGCCCACCTGGCAAATACTACCTCCAGTACTAGGGGTCCAGAGACCATTCGTGATGGCCCTGGGAAATCCTGCTGAGAGCATCTGCCAGGACATTGTCCTTGCCTGGGAGGTGAACTGCCATGAGGGAGGTGTTCAGGGAATAAGCTAGAGACCACAACTTCATTGCCTCGGTGCACAAGGCTGAAGACCGAGTGCCCCCTTGCTTGTTGATGTACCACATTGTAGTGGTGTTGTCTGTTCTGACCTGTACCATTTTGTTCTGAACAGATGCAGAAAAAACCTGAAGTGCTAGAAAAACTGCTCTGAGTTCCAACAGATTGATGTGGAGCAGAGATTCCTGAGGGGACCACAATCCCTGGGTGGTGAGGTTGCCCATGTGAGCTCCCCACCCCAAGAGGGACGCATCTGTAGTAAGGGTCAAGGAGTGAGATTGAGGGATGAAAGGAACCCCTTGTCTCAGATTGCTCTGATCCTGCCACCACTGTAGGGCCTGGATCAGGGTTCGAGTTACTGGGATCAATTTGGTTAGAGGATCTCTCCTTTGAGACCAGAAGGCTCTCAAATGGAACTGAATGTCCCTCATCTGAAATCTTGCTCCCTGCACTACTGCTGTGGAGGCAGCCATGTGCCCTAGGAGCTGCAGAAAATGCCTTGATGGTTGAGAGACCTGCAGGGTGAAGAAGGAGGCCAGAGCCACCAGGGTCTTTGCTCTTTCTAGAGGGAGGAAAACTCTGGCCTGCTTTGTGTCCAGTTCTGCGCCTATGAAGGTGAGTAGCTGAACAGGCTCTAGAACTGACTTTGGGAGATTGAGAAGAAACCTAGAGATGTAAGCAGCTGCTGGGTAACCTGAAGGTGTAATTTGACTTGGTCTGGAGACTGGCCCACTATGAGCCAGTCATCCAGGTGAGGAAAGATGGCAATCTTTTGCCTTCTTAAATGAGCAACTGCTACTGCCAGACATTTTGTGAATACCCTTGGGGCAGAGGTGAGGCCGAAGGGCATTGCTCTGAACTGGTAATGGCCTGAGGGCAGTTCAAATCTGAGGTACTTTCACCAGTTCAGTCTCACCCTGGTCAGAGGGCACTCCCTCCAGTTCGGTTGGCACGGAACTGGGCTGGCCATCCGGGTCAGCGGACTTTTTGGCCTCTCATTCCCTGAGCCTACCAACTCTCTTGTCCAGGGTAGCTGCAGGGAAATTCTTGCAAATCTGGCAGTCTGCATTGAGGTGGTCAAACCCCAGATAATAAACACATGTGGTGTGTGGGTCAGCCTTGGCAAAGGCTTCCCCACAGACACTACAGTGCTGAAACCCAGTGGGCGGTTTTTTTCTTTGGGTTTCTCAGACGCGTGCCAGCCAACCAAAAACTTCCCCGTTTCTGGCAATCCGCCAAGCAAGACACCCTTTATCGGTTCCCAACCGTGTCACGGGTCGTGGAAAAAACCGTAATGAAATCCGTTTTTTTTAGAACCGATAAGAACCGGGAACCGCACTCTAAATGCAATTTAATAAAGTTTAACAACAACCTGATCGGTTCAAACCTGAACCGATAATATTGTTTGCAAGTTCCACACAGAAAAAATTTAAAACCTATTACTTACGATACCACAGACAGAGCTTGAACTGACCGGTTGCAGTTAAAATAAGACAAAATGCGGTTTAAAAACTGAGAAATTACACTTTTTAACCGACAAAATGAACCGAGCAGCAGGAGAAATCTCCGGAGCGCATATGTCATAATATAGCAAGACTCCATTAGAAGAAACAACATTACTAAGGTGGGTAATTTTTTCTTCTTGTAGTAAAACAAATGAGGGGCTCTCTCTTTTAATAACAGACATAACTTTGTACCATTTTACCAGGTTATTTAGCCCGTTAACATTATGGGAAATTATTTTAATACCATTATTGTCCCCCATTTAAATAAAGAGAACTATAGATCCCTAAACCTGTGGGAACAGACTCTCCAATCCCCAGCAACTTTCCTGAAATTTTCCACAATACACCTCCCCAGCTTCCCCCTGTGTTATTCCATGGTCTCTCTGATAATTGTTGTAAGCCTTGCCTTCTCGCTTGATGTTTAAATGTAACTTGCCTATAAAGCTGTTTATCTATAACTGGATCACGTGACCAAACATCAACACAAACACAACATATTAACTTACAGAACCTATGGGGAGCTGCTAACTGGGCAGCCCTTACCCAATAGTAACATTTATTTACAATGTGACTCCCAAGGTAGGGGAGCAGAGTATACTGTTCCCTGGACGTTCTTGTAATCAATACTCGAATGGGAGGAGAAGGAGTCTTAGCAAGGGCTCATTCCTCCTGGACCCTAAAACTCATGGGTCCTTGCCAGATGACATGGCTCACAGTCACCAACATCATTCCCACCAGAATGCATGATGTGCAGAACACCACAGTCCTAAGCAGCATTTGCAATGCCTCCAATGCTCCTGTCCACCCTTCCATCCCTCCCGTTCGAACCAAACATTATTTTTACTTTGAGACCCCGAATGTCAGGAGTCCCTGTCAGCATGTTATGAAATTTGTAATCTATGACCGGCTTTTTTTTTTTTTTTTAGAATAATGTCATTATAATGAGAGTTCCCTGTCTCCCCACTAGGGGGCATCTGATTAATCTAGGAACTTCAGTCTGTAGGGGGCACCCAGCTACAGCTGTTTACAGGCACTCCCACTTCATCTCAGTTCCAAACATTGATGTGAGAGGTCTAAAGTAAAGAGTAAAAGGGGATCTAAGGTTTTTTATAACTTATTATAGCTTGTTACTATATGCCATTGGTGAAGGCATTGTCCCTCCAGGTGGACAGCCCATCATATCGTCCTGTCCCCCTGACCAGGCATGTGTCCACACAGAGTCTCAGTGGCGAGCATCACTCTCCCACTTTTTATGTTGAGGCAGGAGCACCCTATACGGTCATACAGTCCACCGTGCATATGAAGATCTATCCCTAATCAAAGGATGTTATTATTACTTCAAGGGGACTGCTCTTTTACTTCCTGTTGTGGGTCTATGTCTTATCTTGCATTACCGGGAGGTTATTACTGCCTGCGTGACCCACAGCTGCAGCGACAGGAGTTCCCCTTAGTAGGCACATTTAACCCTCCACAGAGTAGCCTACCTTGTTGCCACCGTCTGCCTAGCATCATATAATTATGTGGAGCCTTAACAACACCAGCCCTCATCCACCCCACCTTGATTGGTGACGTAGTCCCCAAGAGAGCACCCACAGATAAAACAACTCCTGTCTGTGCCCATATCGTCATCATATTAAACAGCGACAGCATTTTGCTCATCCACCTGCCATCTCCTTTAAGTTGACACTGCTGTTTCAAAAGTGGCCCAGAAGTACAACCTACCCAGCACTGGCTAGGGGGTTTCACTCACAAGTTAGATCACTAATCAGTCCTGTGCACCCACCCTGTCCCCAAATCTAACCGATCCCAGAGGGCAATCCCCAGCAATCATCAAGGACCTCCCTCTAGACAAGCCACCCCAGACAACCCATGCCTCCAGTGGCCCCCATCAGGAGAGGGGTGCAGGATGCTACCAGCACCTGTGCAAGAGTAAGACGAAAATGCGGTAGGGCCCAAAAACCCTGATGGTGGACCAGGGAGGTCCAGGAGGTGGTGCAGGGAAAGAAAGCAGCCTATAAGCAATTCAAGTGCTCAAGGAGTGAAAGGGATCGAGGGGAGTACGAGCTGATGGCTAGAAGGGCCACTAGAGTGGTGGAGGCTGCAAGGCAAGGAAGCGAGAACCTGGCCAGGGAAATTAGGGAGAGGGAACAAGGGTTCTTTAGATACATTGGGGAAAATGAAGGTGAAGGGGCAGATTAGCAGGATTAAATCAGGGGAGAGATGGGCACAAGACCCGGGGAGCAGGCTGAGGTACTAAATGAGTACTTCACCTCAGTTTTCACCAAGGAAAATGGGGTGTGGTATCATACATGGAGGAGACAGAGATACTGAGGAGGGGGGACCCTTACCGATCGGCTGGTCTGGGGAGAGGGGGAGGCATCACTGGCAGGTGGGGGGAGGGCTAAGCAGGGAGAAGAGGTACCGGAAGTGGAAATCATGGCAGAGAGAGTGAGGGAAGCCCTCAGCTCCCTTAAGATGGAGAAAGCACCGGGGCCGGATAAATTACATCCCAGAGTGCTGAAGGAACTTACGGATGTCCTGGCAAAACCCCTGGTGGAGCTTTTCACCATCTCTCTGAGGACAGGGTGGGTGCCCCAAGACTGGAAGGTGGCGCATATAGTGCCTATCCACAAGGGGGGATCAAGGGAGGTGGCAGGGAACTACAGGCCTGTCAGCTTGACATTGGTGGTGGGCAAGGTGATGGAGGGCATTGTCAAGGAGAGGCTGGGGGGGACCTGGATAAGTCAGGGTGCCTGGACGATAGACAGTATGGATTCATCCCAGGAAATCATGTCAGACAAACCTGGTGGAGTTCTATGACTGGGTGACTAGTGCCTTGGACCTGGGTAGACCAGTGGACGTCCTCTTTCTAGACTTCAGCAAGGCATTTGACTCTGTTCCTCACGTGGGCCTGTTGGATAAGCTGGGAGAAATGGGGGTGGGGAACCAGATGATCAGATGGATAGGCAATTGGCTCCAGGACCGGACCCAGAGGGTCGTAGTTGGCGGGATAGTCTCATCCCCAAGGAGGGTCATTAGTGGGGTCCCACAGGGATCAGTCCTTGGGCCCCTTCTATTCAACGCCTACGTCTCTGACATAAGGACAGGAATCGGGAGTGAGATGAGTCTCTTTATGGATGACTCGGAACTGGGGGGGCGGTGGTGGATGGGGGAGGAGGGAGGGTGGCCCACAGGGGACCTGGAGGCTCTGGAAAGATGGTCTAGAAAGTGGAAGCTGAGGTTCAATGCAGGGAAATGCAAGGTACTCCACCTGGGAGCCAGAAACCCAGGCCAAGTGTACACCTGGGGAATGCTACAAGTCTCGATGGCTGAGAGGGACCTGGGGTGGTGGATGTCAAGATGAACAACTCTGAGACTTGTAGGAGGCAGCAGCCAAGGCCAACAGGATGCTGGGATGCATCGCAGGGGATCACCTCCAGAAGGAGGAAGTGATACTCCCTCTGTATAACTGCTTGGTGAGGCCGCATCTTGAGTACTGCATGCAGTTTTGGAGGCCACACTTAAAGAGGGACATTAACCTCCTGAAGAGGGTCCAGAGGAGGGCAACCAAAATGATTTGGGGCTTGGGGGACAGGACCTATGAGGAGAGGCTCGAAGAGCTAAATATGTACACATTGGAAGAGAGAAGGGACTGGGGGACATGATAGAGGTCTTCAGGTACATGAAGAGGGTAAATAGGGGAGGAACAGTCAGGGTGCTTCGAAGGAAGGAGGAAGGGCCACTAGAGGGCATGGGTGGAAGCTGGAGGGGGGAAGATTCAGGGGAGAAAGGAGGAGGTGCTACTTCACTGAGAGGGTGGTGGAGCCATGGAATGCACTGCCTAGGGGGCTGGTGGAGGCAGAGACAGTGGAGGGGTTCAGAGAGGTGGGACAGGTACAGGGGAAGGATCTGGAAGCAAAATCCAATGCAGCAAGAATATCCGGAACTGGGAAGGGAGAAGCCAGAGAAGGCGAGGGGGTCAGCAAGGTCAGCACCCAGGGTGGGGGCTGACCAAACGAGCAGACATGAAAGACCGTTAGGCCTAGTCTGCTGGCATTTTAGTATGTTAGTATGTATGTCGAGGCAGCAAAGATGTAAAATCAGAAAAACAATCAAAAAGGCTTGAATAATGACAAAAACTTTAAATGATAATTCAATCCAGTAATTACCTGCAGCTAAGCTTAAATCACCATCATGAATAAGATCATTGAGAATATCATTTGCTTTAGATACATTGTTACTAATGTAAATTAAATGATCATCTTTTCTAGCTAAAAGAGATCTCAAAGTGATTGTCAATGGATCAATGTGCATGTTAAAAATAGGTAAATATTGAGACAAGGCAAGCCAATATTGGGGATCAGTATCTATAACGTCTGGTTCAGGGAGAGGAACAGGCATAATAACAGTGTGACCAATAACCACCTTCTGCTGTGGCATGAAACAGAGGTTAGTTTTGTCAATATTACAAGTGCATAGGCCATAAGAATACGTTTTGTAATTTGTTACAATACAGTACTGCCCTTCGGCAGCATAAGTGACTCTGAGGTTGGGAACTCTCCAACGTTGCAGGTGGACCGGACAGGAAAATGTAGAATTGGTGAGCCGGGTAGTGAAGTGATGTATCTCTTCAAGATAGCTTTGAGATGGTGCTGTTTCGGCATTGAACGCTGAAGATGCAGCAGGATGGATGTCATCTTCTGGATCAACATCAGTAAGGTTACTCGGCAGATCGTCACCCAAGGTCAAGGCCCAGTCAAGATGTTCCAGAGAGTAGCCACATATGGGTTTCACAAGGTCAAAGACATCACAACGGTACAAGAAGTAATATCCTTTCTTGGCACAACAGTTCGTATGAGGAGAAGTCCAAGTTTGGAGCACAGGAGGAAACACCAACATAGCTGGAAGTTCAGTTCTTTCATAAAAAATTTAATTTTCAAGATGTCTAAGAGAATGTATATTGGCAAGTTTATCAAAGACAGCTGTAGCTGGATCAAAACGTGGAAGTGACACTGTAAAGGTTATGAACATGTTCTCCCTTATAGAACATGTCTAGGTTTTGTAGCAAGGAGCTTGGTTGGGAAACCTGGAAATATAACCAACGTTACGGACAGTTGACATTGAAATATTGAGAGTATTTTTCAAACACATAGAAATACAACCTGTACCTTTACAGTGGGGGAAATACCATTTACCCAGTCTGAGATGATGAATAAGATCTGGAATTTTGCCTGATTCCAGGTCCCTGAAGAGACTGTTAACAGTAGAAATAACATAAGAGCCATAAGCAGAACATAACATTTCACACCTAATAAAGTGCTTGTCGGCCTCACGGTTGCTCTGAAAAATAAGATCATTACATTTTTTTCTTGTTTCATTGAACCCTTGAGCGATCACTTACATATTGTATATAGTATATCTTTCTTCCTCTCTTAGAGTATTAACACCTTGCAAGATAAGGGGCATAACATCATTGCCAAGTGTTTGTTGAAATGTTAGTGTTTGTGCTTTAATGGAAGCAATATCAGCTCTATTCCAAATAGATATTCCTGAGCCAAAAAGGCCAGTAACAGTGCCAGCAACTCCAGTAATACCAGAGACAGTACCTGCAGCACCAGCTGAGGCTACATCTCGCTGGGTGTGTGTTTTCCTAGGTTTGTAGTATTTACGGGCAGGTCTAAAAACACTTACATGATCCATGGTATGGAGCCCACCAATGGAATCATTAGTGGGCATTTGGTAAGCAGCAACAATATTAGTAAGCATCATACTGTGAAATTTAGAAGTATTAGTATCTTGACATAAACCAAATTCAGTCATATTCCAATGTGATAAATTGAAAATAACTGGGACATGCATAAATTGTACATTGTTAATAAGGGCACCTGGGAGTGACATGGCAGTCAGACCACTAGGAGGTCCCTCGTCAAGACGAGGGCAGGCAAGAAGTTCTTCCTGGCTGGGTGGAATGATAGACAGAGAGATGAAGAAGCAGCATAGTTTTGAGAACAAAAATCTCGTGCCACTGACGAAGTGAGTTGTTCACAGAAGGCAGGGTCAATAAGTGCAGTAAGGTTATATTGAGCAGTGTGTCTTGGGGAAGCCTGTCTAACAGACAGAGTGCCATGCTGTGATATGTCAGTGTTAGGCCAGCCATGGAATGTGCCCTTGGCTAGGCGTGCTATAGGAATTGTGTAGCCCATTGCATCAGTATTCCATTGGATAGTAAGGGAGGATTTATCTGGAGCAACAACAATAGCATCTAATAAAGCATCTTTTTCTTGAGTAACTTAAACATTTTTGTTAGGAATTGCAATTTTAACACCCATGTCAGATTTTCCAAGCAATTGTGCCAGAAGATCCAGTTGTTTTGGTGGAAGTGGGGGAGCAAAAACTGTTAGAGGTAGAAATCCACCCAGCAGGAGAAGGATGTGCAAAATAGACATCTTGCCGATATCTGAAAGAAACAGAAAGGGTTACTTAGCTGAAAGTACTATTCTGCTCTATGGGGTTAGGAAAAGTAAGTTTAGTCACCTTTATACGGTTTGAGTTGGTTAGCATGGAACCACTTGTCAGCAGTCTTTTTCTGCTTTTGCTGTTGTACTCTGACCTGATACACAGCAGGGCTGATCTTGTTTACAATGGGATAAAGACCTTCCCATTTACTGGCAAATGAGTGAGGGGGTTGTCTGTATTGGAGAAGCATGACTTAATCTCCAACTTGCCAGTCGACTTCTTTAACATGTTTGTCAAAATGGGCTTTTGCTTGCTGTTGGGCTTTGCCAATTTGCTTTGCAGCAAACAAATGTGTTTTCATGATGCCATCATGAAGCTTTTCCATGTACTTGTCTGTGGATATTCTATCTGCAGTGGGATGGTGAAGATCAACCAACAGGTGCTCAGGTAGTCTCATAGGTCTACCAGTCATAACCTCATAAGGGGCACATTGAATAGTGGCTGCAGGTGTGGCCCTAATTGCCATGAGGAGTAGTGGCAAAAGGGAACCCCAAATTTTGGGATTATCATCAATAAATTTAGATAACATCTGTTTGATGCGTCTGTTTGCTTTTTCTACCTAGCCTGAGGATTGAGGATGACAGGGAATGTGGAATTTTTGATCAATTCCAAGAAGCTGGAGTGTTTGTTGCATCAGTTCAGCTGTGAAGCCGGAACCCTGATCTGAGTCTACCTTTAGGGGTAAACCCCACTTGGAGAATACCTGATCCACCAGGATTTTGGCACTGGTCTTTGCAGTGTTGTTCTTAGTGGGAAATACTTCTACCCACTTACAGAACAAGTCTATGACAACAAGGGCATATTTGTTGTTCTTCTTGAATTAGTAAGAGGGCCAATGAAATCAATCTGAATTGTATTCCATGGTCCAGATTGCCTTTGGGGTAGCAATTTTGCATTTTTCCTTGCAGGAATGGGCTTGTTCTGGGCACACACTATGCAGTTGTCAACATAGTGTTCCACGTCCTTGGCCATACCAGGCCACCAGACAAAATCGAAATGAATATACTACAGTCAGTGTATTGCCAGGAGCAGGTACTAGGGACATCAAGCAGCTGATACCGGGTCTATTGGAAAATAGTTACACCTGTGGTAATATTGCATATAGGAGTAAACAACATAGGGAAAATTGGCATACCTGAGATTCAGAGTAACTCTGAGTATGTGGGCACCTATTTAAGCAATAAAGGATGTGACTTAATAATTGTGGGAATATTACCTGTCCCCAGGGCCAATGAGATGTTAAACAATGACATCCAGAGACTTAATGGATGGTTAAAAAGGTGGTGCTACAGGGAAGGGCATGCCTACATTGATCAATGGCAAGTTTTAGGGACTTCCACCGTTTGCACAGGATGGATTGCATTAAATAAGCATGGTAAAGAGTGCTTGCCCAAAAATTGAGATACATTGTAGATGTTCATTTAAACTGCCTTCAGAGGGGGGAAGGGGTAACTCAAACCCGAAGTCCACTATCTCAAACAAAGATACACAAACACACTGGAAATTTTTATTAGTTAATGCCAGAAGTTTAACAAATAAAATGGATGAATTAAAATTAATATTACAAACTTCCCAAATACACATATGTGCTATTACTGAGACCTGGTAGAATGATAAAGATACCTGGGGTAGGGAAATTAATGGATATACACTGTATACAAAGGACAGAAAATCTTCCAGAGGGGGTTGGGTAGCACTATATATTTTGGATAGTATCACATCCATGAATATAGAAACAGACAGATGGGGTAATTCAGAAATATTATGGATTAAGATCACACCATCCAATGATCCTACTATTAACTTGGGGTTAGTGTACAGACCACCATCCATTGTTAACTCAGATGACCTTATATCATTAGATTTCATTAAACAGTTGGTTGCAGCAAAAAATGTTATATGAATGGGGGACTTTAATCTCCCGGGAATTAAATGGAATACATTAGAATCTTTATCACCCATGGAAACCAGATATTTAGATATTTTTACACTGGCTAGACTAGATCAACATGTAGTTGATAGTACCGGGGGGATAACATTTTGGACTTGGTGTTAAGCAATATGAGCAATAGCATTCATAACTGTATAACACTACCCCCATTGGGGTCAAGCGATCATGCCATGGTCAGTTTTGAATATTTGGGAAACTTGGGAAAACACACAGGTAGCACAATCACCCATATGTATGATAAAGCACACTTTAGATTAATGAAAAATGAGATGGCAGCCTGGAATTGGCAAAAAGAATTTGCTAATATATCTGTATCAGAAATGTGGAGTATGTTGAGTAATATAGTTGGCACATTGGTCCATAGGCATGTACCAATTAAAAGGAAATATAATGGATTTAAAAAAGCACTTCCCCTATGGTTGACCCCCCAGTTAGGAAACTAATTAAGCATAAAAATATAGCATACTTAAAGGCAAAAAAAAGAGTAACAACAAGATGTGTCGGGAGTTATATAAAAAGCATTTTAAAAAAAAACTAGACCAGCAAAAACCCTAGCAAAAAAGACATATGAACATAAACTAGCAAACAAAGTATAAAACAACTATAAATTATTTTATTCATACATTAATTCTAAAAAAGGGATCAATAGCAGTATTATATCCTTGAAAGACCAAGCTGGCCGTGTAACCTCAGACAATCAGGAAATGGCAGATTTGTGTAATGTCTATTTTGCATCAGTCTTTAATAAAGGGCAACTAATACCAAAGAAACAGCAAAATATGACACAGGGCTCTAGCATTACATTAAACATTCTTGATGTAGTTGTAAAGACTTAAGGATATAAACCCTAACAAAGCACAGGCTCCGGATGGGATCCATCCAAGAGTAATCAAGGAACTGGCACAAGAATTGGCAGAGCCAGTAACCTACATCTTCCAAAAATCCCTGGATACATCAGATGTGCCTGATGATTGGAGACAGGCACTTGTCATACCAATATATAAAAAAGGATCTCATCAACAAGTTGAAAATCATCGCTCAATTAGCCTGACCTCGATCCTAGGAAAAATCTTGGAGACTATCATTAAGGATCATATCCTTGACTCTTTGAGTACCAAGAGTATTACTGATAGGTCACAACACAGGTTTAACAGGGGCAGATCGTGCCAGACAAACCTCTTGGAATTTTATGGCAGGGTCAATAAAGCTTTGGATCTAGGCAATTTGATAGATGTTATTTACCTTGATTTTGCAAAAGCATTTGACAAGGTGCCGCATATGGAATTGATAGGAGCACTCAGGGAAATAGGAGTACATGATAAAGTTTCTTCTTGGGTGGAGACTTGGCTGGGAGATAGGAGGCAGAAGGTATGTGTGAGGGGAGAATGCTCAGAGTGGGCGGAGGTGTCAAGTGGAATACTACAGGGATCGGTGTTGGGACCATGCCTCTTTAATATATACATTTCTAGTATAAATGCAAGTAATGGAGTATGGCTAGCAAAGTTTGTGGACGACACATGGCTGGGATACTCAGCCAATAATATAAATGAAGCCATTATTTTGCAATCAGCACTTATAGAACTGGAAGAATGGGCAAATATCAAGAGATCATCGTTTAATATTGATAAATGTGTTGACATGCATATGGGCAGGAACAACTTGCATTACAAATATAAGCTAGCCAATAGGGAATTAAGGATAGTACAGGATGAAAAGGATCTAGGAGTAAGGGTTGACAATGAACTAAAATTTGGACTACATTGTACCCAGGTAGTAAGGAAGTCAAGTGGTATTCAACATTGTATACGCAAGCATATCACAAGTCATGAAAAGGCAGTTTTGCTGCCATTGTACACCTCACTGGTGCATCCACACATGGAGTATTGTGCCCAGTCTTGGGCACCAGGCTATAGGAAGGATGTTGCTGCTTTAGAGAGGGTGCAGAGAAGGGCAACCAAGGGCATGAAGGAGGTTCAGGGATTGAAATATGAACAGAGATTAGAAAAACTTGGATTATATTCCTTGGAGTATCATAGACTACGTGGGGATATGTGCCAAATATATAGAGCACTCAGTGATGAGCAATTACGGCAGCAACTAGATAAAAATAAGGAAACAAATTTATGATACCAGGACTCATTGCTATCAATTGTATAAAGATAAATATAACACTAAAAGAAGGGGAAACTGGCTTAGTATAAGAACAACAGGAATTTGGAATACACTACCAAATGAAGCAGTGTTAAGTCCTAATATGAATACCTTCAAAAACAGACTGGATTCTTATTTAATTAACAATGGCATTCATGGGTATAGTTAGCAAACCGGCGAGCTATATGGACTCATGTCTTCTATGCTCTGATGTAACCTATGAACCTATGAACAACTGTTTTGAGTCTCTGGAGAGTATTGTTGGTCCCCTGGTGTCCACCAGTATGAGTGTCATGAAACATATGAATAAATTCACTTCACAGTAAGTGTGGTGCTACCCACAGTTTGTCACCTGTATCCTGTTTGTGACACCAGATGAGCCTTTGATAACCAGACAAATGTAAAGTGTCTCAGTGTCTCTTGTATGGACTGCCTGCAGCCAGTGCCTGTTCAGTTCCTTTGTCCAGGAATTTAAACACATCTCTGATCTCTGCATCTGCTTTCTGAGCAGCAGAAAGATCCAGTGGGAGTTATGGTACTGGTTTCTTGGCGGCAGCAATTATAGAAGTTACAATGGCTGCTATACCCTGTGGGTGAGTCATTTCCCATGTCTCCCCTCCAAGCACCTGCTTTGGCAAGCAGGTCTGCTCGCTCGTTGTACTGATGGTAAGGGTCAGATTTACAGTGAGCCTTAACCTTTTGTATGTACTGCTTGTGTGTGAACATTTGGGTGAGGTGTGTGCATGTACACAAACAGTCCCCTATATTTGACAGGGGTACCATTGGATGAGGTAAAAAAAATTTTTTGCCAGAATGGAAAGAATTCAGTTAGGGACGAGCATACCCAATTGGAGTCTGCAAAGATGATTGCATCCATGTCACCATGGGGTATAATCTCTAAGGCACAGGCCACAGCTGTGAGTTCTGCATACTGTGAGGAGAGAACAGTGCATTTCCTAGAAATGCGTCTGTAATCACCCTTATGATCCAGTATGAGCACCCCAAGGCGTGCTACCTGTTCTCCATCCAGATAGGATGCAGGGCCATCTGTAAAGATGCGGTATATTGTTTTGTCCTCCAGGATCTCAGGTGTTGCTGGCAGGAAGGGCCCTGGGTCAGGTAGGTCAGGTGGTTGGAGGACACAATCATGAGGCTTACCTGTGTATAATAGGCCATGGGCAAGGATGGATGGCATTTTGGCAGGCAGTACTTTGATGTCTCTATCCTGCAAAAGCAAAGACCAATGAGTTAGTCTGGTGATGGAAACTGATCCATCTTTTATTTTTTCTGAAAGCAAAAAATTGATTGGGGTGTGGCAGGTATGCAGAATGATGGGAGCATACCCAATGATGTACAGAAAATGTTTGACAGCTCCAAAAGGTTGCCAACAGTGTCCTTTTGCAAAAATTGTATTTTCTTTCTACAGGGGATAGCATCTGTGATGCATAGGCAATGGGCCTGAAGCACCCATTGTACTTTTGTGCCAGCTGTGCAGACATGGCCACATCAGAGGTGGCAGTTTCCAAATGGAAAGGCGATTTTGGATTTGGGTTAATCAGTGCTGGGGCTGAGGCTAGGGCCTGTTTGAGCTGGGCCACAGCTTCAGTGTGGATGGGGCCCCATGTCCATGGGACGTCTTTTTTCAACAATTTATACAGGGGAGCATCCTTTAAGGCAAAGTCAGGGATGAAATCCCTGGAGTAGTTTACCATACCTAAAAAGTGCCGAAATGTTGCCACACTTGTAGGAAGTGGTAGATCTTGCAAGCCCTGGATCTTTTTTAGTTGCTGGGCTTCTGCCTTGGTTTGTAATGCATAGGCCAAGGAACATGACCTCCTTCTGACACAGTTGTGCCTTAGAGGGGTTGCACTTGAGGCCTGCTCTCCTGAAGAGAGTCAGTAGTTCATCCAAAAAGGTTAGGTGTTTTTCTTTGGTGGAAGTTGCCAAAAGCAAATAATCCACCTACTGCAGGAGACCGTCAGGTGTAGAGAACCCCTGCAGGGCATCCATCATGTGCAGATGAAAGAGGGCGGGGCTATTATGGAATCCCTGGGGTAAGCATGTCCAGGTGTACTGGCAGCCTTCAAAGGTGAAAACAAACTTGTATTGGCTTTCCTGGGCTAATGGGAGTGACCAGAACCCATTAGAAATGTCAAGAGCTGAAAACCACTTTTTGTCAGGTGTCAGCAACTTAGGCACATCAGGGGCTGATGCCACAGTTGGGGCACAGCTGGGGGTGACTTGATTAAGCTTCCTGTAATCAGTTGTAAGCCTCCAAGTTCCAGTTGGCTTTTTCACCAGCCAAATGGGCGAATTGACAGTGGAGACACAAGGCCTAATCACTCCTTGTTGCAGCAGTGACTGGATGGTCTCTCTCAATGACAGTAAGGCTTCAGCAGGAAATGGGTACTGCTTCTGCTTCACAGGATTAGGCCCTGTGATTTCAATGGTGGTGCGCATTCTACCACAATGATGCTTGTTGGTAGCAAACACACCAATGGGTTTCTGCAACAAAGGTGCTAGTTCAGAAAACAGGTCATGACTGTTGAACAAAGCCATGATGTCATACTCCCTGTTGTTATGTTTGATGGCTGCCACCGCATGTGAGTCTGGAATGGTGACAGCATGGTATTGGTCCCAGATCTGTAGCAATAGCCTGTTAGCAAGGTCCACTACACAGCCATGCTGTGCAAGGAAATCAATTCCCAGTATGCTGGGGTGATGACGTAATACCATGAGGTCAAAAACAAATTTAGTTTTTAGGTGTTTTACCTGCAGAGGTAGTACTACAGATTGAAAAGTTTGTAGTGTGGTACCATCCACACCTTGTGCACTAGTCTGCCAGCCGGCGGCCTGGCACAAGTGGCTGGGTTCTCATCATGGAGAACCGACATGGCTGCTCCTGTGTCTAGGGGCATGTCGAGTTGGTGGCCCCTGACCGTGGCCCTTACACAGGGCCTTCTGTTTGTGTCAACAAGCAAGTCACTCACAATCCAGACAGGGGCCAGTAATTGTCAATCTGAATAGTTCCCTGATTCTTTCTCATCCTTCTGTCCCTGGGCCTTATGATCTGTAGGGGCCTGTTGGACCCCTCCCCCTTGGGGCATTACAGAACAGGAATATTGTACCTGTGACATCAGAGGTGCAATTTCCACTTGCTCAATGGGCAGTTCCTCAATCACTGCACCAGCCTGGCCAGTGCCCGGTGCTCCGAAGGGGTTTGTTCCTCGGCCACTTGACCCTGCTGAGGCCGAAGGCCTGAAAGGGTTTGTACTGCTGAATGGTGACAGGGCTGCAACAGAACGGCCTGCAGTGACATCTGTTGCTGCAAGGGCCTCCTCCAGTTGTTTATGGAGGGTCTCATTTTGATCCTTTAATTCCCTATAAGTAGGCCCATTACGGTATTTATTATTGTCGTTAGTGTTTTGCCCATTTCGGTTGTTGTTATTATTGCAATTTTTTTTATTATTTTGGTTGCCCCCCCCTTGTGGGTCTGGGCCTGATGGTTATCAGAAGGGGCATCCTGCTTGATGTTGCCATCTTTCACAGTGTAGTGAGTGGGGGCTGAGATGACCACGGCAACCTGTGCCTGGTCAGTCTGGGCCATCGAGGTGATGGCGGTGGCCATCTTGTTGTTTTTGCCAGAAGCAAGATTACGGAGGTAAACCTGAAAGACAAGCTCCGTCTTGGTAAGGATTTATTCAAAAGTGTCTGTGGGTAAACATTGAGTTCAACTTTTTCCCGGAGACCCGAAGTCATGTTCTGAATGTACAAGTCCTTGTACTCAATTTGGTCTCAAGTGGCAGTCTCTCCCGCTAGGCCTTTGCCAGCCTCGTAGGCGAGCCACAACCATTGATGATAAGCCGCTGGGCTTTCTTTCACATTCTGCTTAACCTTGTAGGCCAAGCAGGCTCCAACGATACCTGGGGACTTGGCCGATAGAAGAGCCTGTGAGACATCACTGAAATCAGGCATGTCGCAGATGTGAATGTCCTCTGAGAGCTTGGCCCACAGAGTTGGCTCAATTGTTAGTCTCAAAATTTGAACCTGATACTTGGGTTGAAGAGAAAGCTTCTCACAAAGGGAGTGCACCTTCTCCAAATGACAGCTAAGGTTGTAATTGGGGCCCATTTGTCCAATGCCTTGGGCAATTTGTTGAACAGAATGAGCCACCTGGAGTGGGTTGGATGTCGGGCCTCGTGGAGGGCCCAGGTTTAAAGCACCGTGAAGAGCGGCATCCGTCACCGCAGTAGCGACTGCATGGAACACATTATCCTGGCTGACAGCATGCTCAACCATGCATTCAATTTGACTGTGCAGGGTCGGGGCATCAGGGTTTGACACAGCACCGGGGTTTGTAACTAGGTTAGTAATTGCATCCTGCATGATGCCGTGCACCTCTGCACTGTCCTCCCTGGTGAGGGGGAGCCAGTGGGAGCGTGTGGCCTGGTGGTGGTGGTGGCTGGCCTCCTGTATCATGGGGCAGCCATGTTTGTTGTCATGGGGTTGCCATTTTGGTTGTCATGGGGTGGCCATGTTGGTTGTCATGGGGTGGCCATTTTGGTTGTGATATGGCAATGTGGGCTGCGTGCCAATGTGGCGGCAATCTTGTGGATGGCTAGTGAATGCCACCGCCCTATGGGGTGGGGGTTTGGATGTGATGAGGTGGCCAATGTCCTCGTAATCCGAATCGTCATTACCTGGTGATGTAATGTCAATGGGAGTGTACTAAAAACCGTTTATGGCTTTAACATGGCCAGCGAGAATGTCTCGCTGATGAAGCAATTTCACCATCTTTGCATTAAATTTTCTATCACAAGCTTTTGCAGTGCCCTGCTCAATACCTTTCTCAACCTCATGCTGCATAACATAACTGTTTCTTATAACATTTTAACTTATCAATATCCTCTTTCAACGTGTAATTTTCACGTTCTGTTCCTTGAGCAGTGCAATGCAACAGCCTGTTATTATGTTCACAGAGTGACTGTGTCTCCACCATTAATTTCTGTTCCCTTTTCAGGAGCTCTTGCGCTTGCAACCCCCCCTCTTTTTTTTTTAAGGTGGCATTTTGCAGCTCAAGAGTAGCACAATGGGTAATCAGAGTGTTAACAGCTGTGTGAAGAACAGCCAGTAATAAGCCTTTAAAGTGATATTTCTTTGCCTTTTGCTTGGACTCAAGATATTGGTTTGAGATGCAAGCAAGGGGTCTTAAGCTGATTTTGCATACAGCGCAAAATCAGTCCAGCCTCCATGGGAGGTGAGGTAGTTAGAGACATTTAGTCTCAATTATGTGCGCAGTTAAGACATTGGACACACAAGGGTTAACAGACAAAATAAAAGTGGAAGACTGGATTTAAAATCCTGGGCTCTGACTTCAGACAGGTTTTCAGACTCCTGCTAGAAGCAATTAAGCCAAGGCGGTATGTTGTAACTCACAGAAGGAATTTACCAGAGGTCCAGGGTGGGTCTACAACTCCCTAGACCGAAGCAAAATAAGTTTGCAATGGAACAAAAAAAAACACTGCATGTTAAAGCAGGTCCAAGTAGGCAGATTATAGGGCCCCAATCAGGGGTGGTGGTCCATGGATAACAATGGGCAGGGGTGGACCAAAGAAAGTCTCTCCCAAAACCTAAGGCTCGGAATTGCACTTTTTTGAAAGAACATTTTCACAGATGAGAAACCCCCTCCTCTGGCAAATAAGGCAGTGCATAATTCTGTCATGCATACCGTTATTCCTATTAAGGGGTCATTGACTTTAACAGATTTCCACACATCAAACAAGTGGATGCCACATGTAGAAGGGCTTTCACCTCCAACAGCATAAACCTGCTCACCTCCTATGACTCTTTTATTGTTGCCAGAACTTTAAACTTGTGGGTTACAATCCTGGCCAGCTTCTTTGCCCTGCATTCAGAGGGAGGAAGCATTCTACAATTGATTGCATGTCCTCCATCTTTTTAAGGGATGCCATGGTGGAGAATCTGTGCACATTGGCTCGCTCCATCTATCTCATTGTGTCGGCCGTGCAAGGTGTATGGCTTATATGCATTGGGTTGCTGATCAAGCTTCAAAGACCAAGCTTCAATCTCCCTTTTGAGAGAGCTTTGTTGTTCAGTTCTGGCCTGGATGATATTTTAAAGGATACCCAGAATAAGAAGGGCCACCTTCCAATCTCAAACCAACAGAGTAGTACTGCAGCAACCCCAAAAGATCAAGAAGGTGGCTGGCAGAGGCAGATTCGAGGAGGTTTCTGTCCTTTTCAGAATTTTGGTAATCAGAGAAATAAAGGAACCTACTCTGGTTACAAGGGTTACAGTAACAGAGGGGCCCTTGCAAGATGTTGTACTGAAGTCCCAGGAAGAAAGACAGGAGCCTCAGGGTTCAACTAGGTGAATGCAGCAAGAATTGTATCCCTAGAGGGTCCCAAATTTAAATGCCAAGCATTTCTGTGACCACCAACTGAAAACAAGATGGCAGATTTATTTATTTATTGAAAATGTTTCACCAGGAAAGGCACACTGAGCAATAAGATGCTTGTCTCCTGGTGCGACCTGGGGGAAGGGGTTACAGAGGAGGCAGGTATACATACAATAGTTGAGATTAGCAGCAGAGCAATACAGATAACATACAGTTGGGATTGATTACTTTTGAGCTTGTTACATAAGGAGAACAGTACAGAACATAATCATCAAGGACATGGTATACGTATCATGGGTACATATCAAAGCAAGTACAGTACAGAACATGATCATCAGGGACAGGGTAAACATATCATGGGTACACAACGAGGCAATACATGAATTGCATAAGTGCGAGTAACAGGACTAAGGTGCCAGTATCAGAACTTGTGTGCCAGTAGCAAGACTTGAGCTGCAGCGAGGTGCACCAGTTGACAGTAGGAATTGGAGAGTGAAGTTGGGGGGTAGTGGAGGAGTGGACTAGTAAACATTTGGTGTATAGGGGGTAGGTATAGGTGAGGTGGGAGTGGAGGAGAGTGGAGTCAGTAGTTGTGAGTAGGGCTGAAGAGCATAAGATAGTTAGAAAAGAGGGAGAGAAGGTGATGTTAGGAGAGAGAAAAGTGAGTAAGAGTGAGAGTGTAAGTGCGTAGGGCAGTATATAAGCCAGACAATTAGGTGTGGCCAAGCTGCTGGTCAGGTGCTAAAGGGTGACGGGGGATGGGAAGCTTTCAAAGGGGGGGAGGTCAGGGGCAGTTGCAATTTGGAGCAAGGAAGTTAGTGAGGGCAGAGGATAGGGAGCGTTTGGATGAGGAATGGCAGATCTGGGCCGGCAGGCTGTTCCAGAGTTTAGGGAAGAGGTAAGAGAAGGCCGATTGTCCAGCGGTGGTCCTTCGGTGGGGGATGACTAAAAGCCTAGTGTCAGTGGACCTGAGGGCATGGAAGGGGGTAGGTGGGCAAGATAGGGAGGCTACAAGGTAGGGTGGGAGGGAGCCGAGCCAGAAGTTGGAAACAAATTTAACACTATGACTTAGGCGCCGTTTGCTCAAGGATGGCAGGGCCAGTGAACGGTAGAGCTCACAGTGATGTGAGCAGGTGGGGGCATCAAGGGCAAAGCAGCAGAACGCATTAAAGAGGGGGTCAAGTTTGGCTAAGGTGGTCTTTGAGGCAGAGCTGTAGATGACATCACAATAGTCGAAGGTAGGAAGAATCATTTTCAGGACTAAATCACATCTGACAGGGAGCGGGAGACTAGTGCAGTTCCTGTAGAGGGCGCCAAGTTTCGGGCACAGTTTAGAGATGATGGCATCCACATGTGTGGAAAAGGACACTACAGGGGTCATTTGCAACACTATAAAATGCATTTGCGGCACTTTCGAACTTTTTGTTAACTTTTCCCATTGACTATAATAGGAAACTTGTTTTTTGAATAACTTTTGAACCGTTTAATATGTTTTCATGAAATCTTTGAAAGGCACATTGGCTGCATGTTCCCTGAAGGTTTTGGACTGGTCACGCAGACCATGCAATCTGTAGTCATGAGCAAAGAATGCACCAAAATGCCTAATTTGTGTGTTATTCGGCACTCTGTAGCTCCACAACCATAAATCTGACCATTACAAAACTTGGCAGATCCAGAGATCTATGGTACCAGACCACGTTTTCCAAATTGCAGGCAAATCCATCTTATGGTGGCAAAGTTATTAAGCTGCCAATTTTCAGATTTAACCTTAAATGGGGTACTCAACCCTAACTATAGTGGCACAATCAAGTGGCACTATCGTGCCACTATATAATATATATATGTATATATATATATATATATATATATATATACACAAATTTCAGTTTTGGTTGCTATCATGCAGTAAGTTTAAATTTGAGGTTAACCAAGGATGTATCCTTTGTTGCAGGTAGTGCCTTCACTGCACGCAGTTCTGACTTCTTTACTCAATGTTTCTTCTTTCAAGTTGAGGTTTTTTTTGTAGAGTGTTTGTCAGTTCATCTGTTGTCCTCAGACAAGAGCGTTTCTTCAAGCCATGCATTTTCTCTGGATGATGAAGTTCCATGGGTCACCTGTCATCCTCAGACAAGGTAAGGCAGCATTTCCTATTCATTTTTTATGATTAAAGTCATATCTGTATAGACAGTTAATTGTATGCTTTTCATATCAAGTAGACTGGTATGGCATTTATTTTCATATTTTGAGGCACAGCAAGGACAATAGTGACTGAGAGCTGCTGCTGCTCAGAATCCTCATATGCCCAGCATGCTAAAGTTTTGGGTTGAGCCAGTTCCCCTAGTAGGTGTGCACCTTACCCAGTTGTTGTGAATCCCCATTGATAATATAGGAGCTAACAGAAAAGAAAATTATGGTAAGTATGATGAAGAAATGTCTTCTTTCTAGGATCGTGGATATGTTGTTCTGTCCATACTGTTTGGAATGTCCCATTCCCCTTTAAATCTTACCGGATCGTGTAGATGAACAACATATACTACTCCTAGAAAGTTTGCTATGTAAGAACTTACCATACCAATAGATCTTCCAGGAAGATTATGGAGGCACTCCTTAAGGAAAGGATAGTGCAACACCTGGAATCTATAGAAGCACAGAATCCAAAACAGCATGGGTTTACAACAGGAAGGTCCTGTCAAACTAATCTCATAGATTTCTTTGACTGGGTTATCAGAGTGGCAGACCAAGAGGGAGCAGTTGATGTCGCCTACCTTGACTTCAGCAAAGCTTTCGATACTGTTCCACATAGAAGATTGATTAATAAACTCGGTATGCACGGGGTGGGTCAGAAGTTGGTCAGCTGGGTGGCAAAATGGTTGACGGGCAGAAAACAGAGAGTGGTGGTAAACAGTATAGTCAGAAGAGATGCAAGTCATAAGTGGGGTACCTCAGGGATCAGTCCTGGGGCCAGTCCTCTTCAACATCTTCATCAACGACATTGCAGAGGGACTGAACGGTAAAGTTTGTCTGTTTGCAGTGGACACCAAGATCTGCAACAGAGTAGATGATCCAGATGGGGTGAGCAGAATGAGAGGAGATCTGGATAAACTGGCAAAATGGTTGGAAGAATGTCAACTGGGATTTAACGCAAAGAAGTACAAGATCATGCACGTAGGGAAGAGAAACCCTGAAGCCACCTATAGGTTGGGGGGGGGGAGTTGCTGGTAGTCACAAGGGAGGAAAGAGACTTGGGCATCATCATCACAGATGACTTGAAATCATCCATGCAGATCACTAAAGCAGTAGGTAAAGCTAGGGGGATTTTGGGGTATATTAGTAGGGGTATCTCAAGTCATAACAGGGAGGTAATAATTCCTCTTTACAATACACTGGTTAGGCCCCATCTGGAGTACTGCGTGCAGTACTGGAGGCCACACCTTCACAAGGACATTAACCAAACTGAGGCAGTCCAGAGCAGAAGGGCAACTAAAATGGTGCAGGAACTGCATCCAAAAACATTTGAGGACAGAGTAACAGAGCTCAATATGTATACCCTAGAGCAAAGGAAGAGAGGTGTTATGATCGAAACAATCAAACACCTTAAGGGCACTAACCAGGTGAAAGAATCTAACATGTTTCAATATAAGAAATATAGCAGGATAAGAGGGCACAGCGTGAGATTAGAGGGATGCCGATTAAGGGATAATGTGAGGAAGTTCTTTTTCACAGAAAGGGTGGTGGATGCATGGAATGGCCTACATCAGGAAGTGGTGGATATGAATACAGCTCAGGGCTTCAAACAGGCATGGGATAGGCATAAGGGAGCAATACAAATGAGTAAGACTAGATAGGCCATTGACAGAGCAAAGGCCGATAGCACATTCATAAGGTAGAAAAAGAAATGGGCAGACTGGATGGGCCTTGTGGTCCTTATCTGTCATCAACTTCTATGTTTCTATGTTTTTATGTAACTGTCTCTTGCAGTATGTTATTGCACTTGGGGAGTTCCATTAGGTGGCACTATCACACAGCAGCTTCTTCCACCCACATGACATCACTTCTTCAGCCTCAGTATAAGTGTGGGTGGCCCCAGGAATTCTCTGTTCCCCACCAACTTCAGCATGGAAAGGCCAGGGCCAAGGGAAACCGAGGGACCAGGGAATCCCAGCCCAACATCCTGAGATCCGGGAACCCTGAGCAAAAGGCAGGGGGATGGAGGGCGGGATTGTACCTACTGCAAGAGACAGTTCCTGGAAGATTTACTGTGTGATAGTGCCACCTATTGTCACTGCCGACAAGAATAATAATACAGGCAGTGACACCCTGGATCCATGTATCCTACTGCTGGTCTTAGACACAGTCCTTACCCCAATCACGTGCCTCATCAACCACTCTCTTTGCCTGGGGAAGGTTCCAACTGCCTGGAAAGTCGCCACTGTCACCCCTATCTTTAAAGCTGGTGATAGGACTGTGGCTGGAAACTATCGGCCAATCTCCATTCTCTCTCTTCTCTCCAAGGCCTTGGAAAAAGTGGTGGCCTCTCAAATCTCTGACTACCTCTCCACCTACAATGTCCTATGTCCTGAGCAGCATGGCTTCCGAGCGGGCACAGTACCAACACAGCCCTCCTAGAGTTCTCCAACTTTCTCCACTCCTCCTTAGACACTGGTTCTCTGGCTGGTGGTCTTCATTGACCTCTCTAAAGCTTTCGACACTGTCTCCCACCTCCTTCTTGATGCCCTTAGTCTCTCTGGTTTGTGCTGGGCCTATCTCCTGGTGCACCAGTTATCTGTCTGACTGCTCACAGCATGTAAAAATTAATGGGACCTACTCAGACATCTGTCCCATCTTTTCTGGGTTCCCAAGGCTCCATTCTGGGCCCCTTACTATTCTCCCTTTACCTTAACACCCTTCCAAGCTCTTGCTCGGGGAACATTCTATTGTACGCTGATGATGCGGTCATCTTTGCCTCAAGTCATAACCCTATTGCCCTCCAGGACTCGCTGCAGAAGTCCTTCGCTGAAGCCGAGGGCTGGTTCAAGGAACATAGATTGGTGATAAATCTTAAAAAACCAAAAACCATGTTCTTCACTCATCCTCGAAACAAGTCCTGCAACTTCAAACTCCTCATTCACTCTGGGTCCTCTTTCCCACTCGAACAAGTTTGCTCCTATAAATACCTAGGGATCCATTTTGACCCCTCCCTCTCCTTCCACGGACACATCGCTGCCCTAGCCACTGCCACTAATATCCGATTGGGTATCTTACATCGGTATAAACACTGCCTCCCCCCAGAGGCTCTTCGACTCGCAGTCACCTCCTCTATCCTGTCCCAAGTGGACTATGGACTGCTGGTGTATGGTGCTTGATCAGACCGATCTACAAAATTCGTGACTACTCTGAATAAGGCCTGCAGGTTAATTACTGGGGCACCTAGGCTAACACACACCTGTCTACTGTACGCTAAAGCGCTGGTACTTGATCTTGACAAGTGCCTCAAATATCTGACCTGTACCCTTACAAAAAAGACCCTACTTGGGCTATCCCCACCAGGATTGACCACCACCATACGCCGCTCTGTCCCACTAGTTCATACTCGGACCTCTGGGAAAACCTCTCTTCAAACAACATGAAGTTTTGCTATATTATAGACATTAGCAGTTTGATCCAGCTCTAGAACTGCCCCAGAGTGAAATGGTTAAAACCATTCCAAAATAGAATTTTGGCACGAGAGCAGCTCTATCTGTGTCATTTCAAACTTGAACTGTCAGATTCTTTACTCTGCTTCAGTGAACAGTCGCTCGGAGATTTCTCCTTCTGCTCGGTTCATTTCTCGGTTTAAAAAGTGTTTTCTCGGTTGGATTTAACCGAGAATAGTTTTATTTTAACCGCAAAACCGCTCGGTTCAAGCTCTATCTGTGGTAACCGTAAGTAAATGAAGGTTTTGTCTGTGTGGAACTTGTAGTTATCGTTCGGTTTTGAACCGATCAGTGGGTTTAAACTCATTTAAAACTAAAGTTACTATTTTAGAGTGCGGTTCCGGTTCTTATCGGTTCCTAAAAACTAGCAGTTTATTACGTTTTTTCAATACCGGCGTGACACGATTGGGAACCGATAAGGGTGTCTTGCCTAGCACTGCCGTTAAAAGGTAGATTTTGGTTAGGCTGGCATTATGTCTGAGAAACCCAAAGAAAAACTGCCCACTGGGTTTCAACACTGTGATGTTTGTAGGGAAGTCTTTGCCAAGGCTGACCCACACACCACATGTGTTTATTGTCTGGGGTTTGACCACCTCCAGTCAGACTGCCAGGTATGTAAGAATTTCCCTGCAGCCACCCTGGAAAAAAGATTGGGCAGGCTCAGGGAACGAGAGGCCAAAAAGTCCGCTGACCCGGATGGCCTGCCCAGTTCGGTGCCAACCGAACCAGAGGGAGTGCCCTCTGACCAGGGCCAGACTTCCTTGGGCAAAAGAAAAGCTGGTTCTGAGGAACCAATTCCAGTAAAGAAAACAAGAAAATCAGCAGGTCTGGAGTCCAAAATTCCTTCTCCAACTGCTGCAGAGATAGCAAAAGCCATACAAATTGTCCAGTCACTGTCTCAGGGTCCATCCGAACCACCTCTATCTGGTAAAAGGTCGGTTCGTCCGGTCCCAGTGGTTCAGGATTATGATATTGAGGAATTTTATGAACCAGAGGAGGGGGAGGAGGATTATGAACAGTATGAATGTGGCTGGGAAGGTCTGGGTGTGCCCATTGAACTGGACATCTCCCCAGACAGACCTTTAGAATCTCCCCCTATGCTGTCTGAGTCCCCATCTCATTTTATGTTTTATAAAAAAGTTGCTGAAACCCTCCAGCTTCCTTTAGAAGAGGCTGTGGATGAGCAAGAGGAGCCTGATTTTGTAGAAATGATGGATATTCCAGAGTCTAGGAGATTGTCTATTCCTTTACATAAGTCTTTTAGAAACAAACAATTAAAATTTTAAAAGTTCCTAATTCTGTGCCTCCTGTAGATAAAAGATGGACAGAAGGTATACATTGTCAGGCCCTGATACAGAATTCCTTTCTCAGCAATGCAGTCATGTTAGGTAGTTCAGGCTGCTGCCTGTGATAAAGCTAATATTCCCTTGGCTTCACATCCTCCTGACAAGGATTCCAGGAAGATTGATGCCATGGCAAAAAAACAGTATATGGCAGCCTCTCTGGGACTCAGGCAAGCAAATTATGTGGCTTATGTAGCTAGGTATCAGAAATCTAGATGGGATACTGTTATGCAATTGGCCAAGCAGGCCCATGTCCAGCTGGCTAGTGAACTAGAACAGGTGGCTGCTGATGGCATTGAAGCCTCTAAGGTTCAGTTTCATGCTGCTGTGGATGTTAATGATGTTTCCTCTAGGGTCATGGCCACATCTGTAGCTTTTCGTAGGTTGGCCTGGCTCAGGTGTACTAGTTTGTCACAGGATACCCAGACTAAGGCTATGGATTTTCCTGTGGTGGGAAATTCTCTGTTTGGAGAGCAGACAGAGAACTACATGAAGAAGATGGTTGAATATAGTTCTACTTACAAGAGTGCCCAGGCTAAGGAGTGGCAAGCCACTCCTCAAAGGCATGCCCCCAGGGGTAGGGGTAGGCCTTTTCACAGGCCTTTCTACCAGACTCAGGCCTCCTCTGCCTATGCTCAGAGGGGCTTCTTCAGAGGCAGGGGCAGACGAGGGGTGGGCAGACCTGCTCCCACCCCCAGCCTAGCTCCTGAAACAGGCACCCTGATGGGGTGCCCAGGCCAGTCTCCTGTACCAGTGGGGGCAGACTGGCTTACTTGGTCAGAATTGGGCTCTTTAACCTCAGACAAGTGGGTTCTGGAAGTAGTAAGCCAGGGTCTGGTTCTCAGCTAAAAAAGTTTCCCAAGTTGAGAAGCAGACTTTTCTACCTGAAGTGCTTCAGAGACCCTCGCTCTGGAAACAGAGGTCTCATCCCTGTTAGCTCTCAGAGCAGTAGAAAGGGTTCCTCCCCTGCACCAGGGCAGGGGTCTGTATTCTAGATACTTCCTTACCCCAGAAAAGACAGGAGAGTGGCGGCCCATTTTGGATCTCAGATATCTGAACAAGCATCTTTTGAAACCAAAGTTCAAAATGGTAACTCTGGCAATGATTTTACCTTCCCTAAGGCCAGAGGACTGGCTAGCCTCCCTGGACCTCAAGGATGCCTATTTCCATGTCCTAATCAGAAGATCCCATTGAAAGTACCTCAGATTTGAACTGCCCTCAGGTCATTACCAGTTCAAACACAATGCCTGGCCTTACCTCTGCTCCAAGGGTATTCACAAAGTGTCTAGCAGTGGCAGTGCCACTTAAGGAGGCAGAGGATTGCTGTTTTTCTATCTAGACGACTGGCTCATTGTAGGCCAGTCCCCAGAACAGGTAAATCTCACCTGCAGGTCACCCAGCAGCTTCTCACCTCCTGGGTTTTCTGCTAAACCTACCAAAGTCAGTTCTGGAACCAGTCCAGGTACTCACCTTTATAGGGACAGAATTGGACACAAAGCTAGCCAGAGCCTTTCTTCCCCCAGAAAGGGTAAGGAATTTAGTGGCTCTGGCCTCTTCCTTCACTCTGCAGGTCTCTCGACCAGCAAGACACTTTCTGCAGCTCCTGGGGCACATGGCTGCATCCACAGCTGTTGTGCAGGGAGCCAGATTTCAGATGAGAGACATTCAGTTTCACTTGAGAATCTTTTGGTCTCAGAGAAGAGACCCCCTTTCCAAGTTGGTCCCAGTGACTCGAACCTTGATCCTAGCTCTCCAGTGGTGGCAGGATCAGAGCAATTAAGAGCGGGGTCCCTTCATTTCCCTTCTCATGACATGACTCTCACTACAGATGCTTCCTTCTGGGTTGGGGGCCCACATGGCGACCTTTCCACTCAGGAGTTTGGTCCCCAGGAATCTCTGCTCCACATCAATTTGCTGGAACTCAGAGTTGTCTTTTAGGTCTTCAAGCTTTTTCTGCATCTGTCCACGACAAGGTGATACAAGTCAGAACAGACAACACCACAACAATGTGGTACATCAACAAACAGGGGGCACTCGGTCTTGGCCTTGTGCACCGAGGCAATGAAGTTGTGGTCTCTGGCCTATTCCTGAACACTTCCTCATAGCAGTTCATCTTCCAGGGAAGGACAATGTCCTAGCGGATGCCCTCAGCAAGGATTTCCCAGGGCCATCACGATGGTCCCTGGATCCTCAAGTGCTGGGGATAGTTTTTGCCAGGTGGGGCATCCTCAGATAGATATTTTGCAGCCCCAGACAATCACAAACTTCCTCTGTTCTGTTGCAGGCCTCCAGTGCTGGGCTCAGTTCCCTGGATTCCTTCTTCTGGATTGGGAGGAAGTTCCTCTATGCTTCCCCTTTCCTCTCCTATTCAAAGTACTAGTCAAAATCAGATCTCAGCCTTGCAGGGTGATTCTGATTGCCCGGATTGGGCCAGGCAGCCCTGGTACCCACTCCTTCTGTCTCTGACAGTCCATCTTCCCTGTGCCTCCCAGGAATCACAATCTGTTGACTTGTGCCCAGGGAAGGGTTTGGTATCCGGACCTCAAATCCCTCAACCTCAAGGCCTGGCTCTTGAGGAGTTAGAGTTTGCTGATTTACACCTCTCTCAGGGTGTTCTTGAGATCCTAAAGGCTTCCAGAAAGCCTTCCACTAGGGCTACTTATAGTTCTAAATGGAAAAGGTTTTCCATTTGGTGTGCTGGGAAAAATATTTCCCCAGAATCTGCTGAATTGCCCATTTTGTTACATTACATGGTACATCTTAATTCCTTGGGTCTCAGACCAGCTACCCTGAGAGTTCATTTGGCAGCTGTGTCTGCTTTTGTGTCAGCAGGAAAGTCATCCCTCTTTCCTCTCATCCTGTGTTTTCAAGTTTTTAAGGGATTACTCCATACTAATCCTCCATTTCAGGAACCGGCCCTGCTTGGGACCTTAATGTTTGCATTGCCCAGTTAATGCAACTCCTTTTGAACCTCTGTCTTCTGCAGAGCTTAAGTACCTAACTTGGAAAACTGTTTTTCTAGTGGCTATCACTTCTGCCAGACGCATAAGTGAATTGCAAGCCTTGTCAGTGGAGACTGACTTTATTTCTTTCCACAGGATAAGGTAGTCCTTAGGACTAATAGGAAGTTTTGCCTAAGGTGGTTTCAGATTTCCATCTTAATCAATCTATCTCCTTCCAGTATTTTTCACTGATCACTCCTCTGGGTGAGAGGAGGTTGCACAGCCTGGATGTTAAGAGAGGCTCTTAGTTATTATATAGGCGTACCAAAGGTCATAAGTTCGAATCCTCCAACTTTTCCTTACCTATGGTGAAGTTGGGAAAGGCAAACCTGCCACTAAGAGATCAATAGCCAGGTGGATTGTCTCTTGTATCCAATTTTGTTATCAGAAAGTGGGCAGAGCCCTTTGAGGGCTCATTCACTGAGGGATAGCTGCGTCTCTAGCTGCTGCCAGAGATATCCCTTTATTAGAGATTTGCCAGGCTGCTACTTGGAAAACGGTACACACTTTTACCAATTATTACTCCCTGGATGTCCAGGCCAGGAGAGATGCTCGGTTTGGCACAGCTGTTCTTCAGAGCCTATTCCCTAAGTAGGTTCTGCTCCTCCTCCATGGAGGTACTGCTGTGTATTCTGCTAATGTCTATAATGTAGCAAGACTTCATGTTGTTTGAAGAAAAAATTACTCACCTTAGTAATATTGTTTCTTCTAATGGAGTCTTGCTATATTATAGAACCTCCCCAACCTGCCCCTCTCAGACCTCTACTTGGTGGGGTGCGGGCAACTTAGTGTGGGCACTACTTATGTCCTGTTAGCATTTGTCCCCTTTGGGACTTTGGGGTGTGTATGTATGCAGCGTGTGTGTGTTTTATTATACTTATGTTCCATTTTCATATTATTAGAATGGTGTTAGTATTTCTGGTCCCTGACTTGAGTCTTGGGTGTTGGGACCATCAATGGTTGTTATTATTTAGGTAACCATTTGGCTAGTGTAGTTACAGCTTCCACACAGACCTTAGTGAGTTTGGCTCGTAAAGATCTGACAGTTCAAGTTTGAAATGACACAGATAGAGCTGCTCTCCAGCCAAAATTCTATTTTGGAATGGTTTTAACCATTTCACTCCGGGGCAGTTCTAGAGCTGGATCAAACTGCTAATGTCTATAATATAGCAAGACTCCATTAGAAGAAACAACATTACTAAGGTGAGTATTTTTTTCTTGTTATCCCTAGAACTAGGACCTCTCACGGCCAAAGAGCCTTCAGCTTTAGGGACCCCTCCTGGTTCAACACACTGCCCCCCCATATCCGAAGCTCCAACTATACCGTGCTTCAAAACTTCCTTATGTAACCACCTTAACAACACCCGAAGCTGTAATTGCCACTAGTCAAAGCCGTACTCAATACTTATGACAAGGCTTAGTACTAAGCTGCTAAGGACAACATAACTCTGGTATTGTTTGCATCAATCCTACCTGTATCAGCTTGTTTGTATCTATGTCTTAAGTTACTGTTATACTGTGTTGTACTGTTATACTGTGTATTTTCGTTTGTCTTACTGTGACAAGGTACCTTTGTAAATGAGCTTATGGCTCAAAGGTTTTCCAAACTGCTGTTTAAATAAATACAGTATGTTCTTACATAACAAACTATCTTCTACGAACTGGTCTCTTGCAGTAGGTTATTATACTTGGGTGAGTACCAAGCAGTTACGTCCAGGAGGGAGGACAACCAGGGCAGGAAGCTGGGCAAGATGGGGTGGCTGGAGGCAGGCCATGGTAAAAAGCAACCTCCAACCCAGAAAGCCTGGAAAGGCAAGGAGTGGAGAAGCAGAGGAGGCCTGTCCTGGTAACAGGGACAGGACAGGCAAAAGCAGACAGGAACGTCCATGAGAATGGTTAGGAGAGAGGTCACGAGCAGAGGTCAGGCAGCATCCGTGATGGAGTGCCGCAAAAAATCCATGAGATGGACATGAGATAGTCATAGATGCGTTGGCTCACACCACACCCAGGAAGGCAGGCAGGCATGCGAAAGGGTGGGCGAGGACAGGAAACTTCAGGTATGTTGAGAAGAGAGAGGAGTAGGAGTCTAGGTGCAGTGATTCATCCTGACGAGCAGGGGTTGAAAGGCTATGATGAAAGACAAGTCCAGTAGAGCCCCCAAAGCACAGAGTGAGCAGGCAGGTGGGCAGGCAGAGGAGAGGCAAGTAGCACTAGGAATCTCACAGCAAGGAACAACTGAAGGGTCTTCAAGAGGGAGGATAGCAGGAGTTCCAGAGGAGCTGCTGAGAGGGTGGTGAAGCAGCCATGAGCAGAAAGCAAGCCCTGAAAGAAAGGGCATAAATACCCCCTGCACCACTGAGGCATGAGAGTGGAGGCAGGGGAAAAGCCCAGAGGTGCGGTCAAAGAACAGGGGCAGGCCTGGCCGATCCAGAGGGATGGGCATGGAATGGAGGGGTAGACGTGGACATCCCTGGAGAATCTCCACCGCAGTCCTGAGGAGCACCCTGGTAAGAGAGTCGGGAACAGGATGCCTTACCAGCAGAGGAGGAGAGAGGAGGCTGGGGTACGGGAGAGATCCCGGACCTACCTCAGGGCATGACCAGAAGCCTGGTGGGCAGTCACAATGGCCCAGGCAACTGGACCAAACAACAAGCACTACAGAAAGGGGTGGCAGCAGCCACAACAGAACATCGGGAGCCAAACCCAACACCCAAAGCCAGGCATAACAATATAAGGTGATGCCGGAGACAGACAGATGGGCAGAAATGCCGACGGCAGCACAGCCCAACCCAAACAGGGATGGGAAAGAGAGGAAAAGACAGACAGGGGCTGCATCCACAGGGCCATCCCCAGGGAGGGAGGCAGGGTGGAAAGAAGGGCCAAAGAGAAGGCACACAAGGTGCGGAGGTAGTGGACACAAGGCCCACAAAGCGGACAATGCAGAGTAGCATGGCACTGGGTGGGGCACCATGCCAAACAAAGCAAGGGAGGGAGGGATGACTGGGACAGGGTCCTTGGGCAGGGCAAGGAAGACTGCAACAGCCCACCGAAGCGAAGTCAGACCCAGATATTGGGAACCCAATAAACCCAGTGGACCCTCAACAGCAGAAACCGGTCAGGAGAGTCAGGTGAAGCCACAACCAGAAGAAAGGCTACATGACACGGGGATCTGGGCCCCCAACAGCAGAAAGGGCCCCATCTGAAATGGCCACCAAGAAGGGGTACCCCAAGGTAGGACCCTCCAGCATGGAGACCAAAGAAGGGGGAGGGAGAGGGACCAGAGGTGACGTCCGAAACCAGATGAAGCCACAGCGGTGGGGGAGACTACAGCCCTGGAAAGCCACGGGAGGGCAGCCCAACCCTGGTGGGAAGGCACTGGAGGAGGCAGAGGGGCATGGCACATGGAGCTTGAGGAAGGAAAGCCCCCCAAAACCCACCGAAGGAAATAGGAGAGGAGGAGGTGCCCAAGGGGCACAAGGACAATGACGGAGGGGGTGACCTCTGCCAACATGGCAATAGCTCGCCGGTGCCAGGAAGGACAGGGGAATGACTCCAGGAAATGGAGTGCCCCAGGGGCCGGAGCCCTCATCGATGAGGAATGCCATGGGGAATGTTCTGTCAATGGAAGAAGCATCCCTGTTGATGAGAAATGAGAAAGGAGACATCCCGTCGACAGGGGAAGCAGCCCCGTCGACGACGAATGAGAAAGGAGACATCCCGTCAACAGGGGAAGCAGCCCCGTCGATGAGGAATGGTCCATCGACAGGGGAATAGCCTCCATCGATGAGAAAGTTAAAGAAGAAGGCTCTCTCGATGGGAGAAGCATCCCTGTTGACAAGGACTGAGAAATGGGACATTCTGTCAATGGGGGATCAGCCTCTGTTGATGAGAAATGCAATAGAGAAGGCTGCATTGACAAGAAAAGTGGCCCCATTGACAAGGGAGAGAGCCAAGCAGGCTCCATCAATGGGGCGAGCAGCCCCGTTGATGGGGAACATTCAGTCGATGGAGGGAAACAGTGCCAGTCAATGTGAAACGTGAGCCAGAGTGCTCCATCAACAGGGGATGCCTTCCCATTGACGAGGAAGTGAGCAACGAAGGCTCCATCGATGGGGGGGAGCAGCCCTGTTGATGAGGGGAACAGCCCCGACGACGAGGAAAGCTCAGTCGATGGTGAAGGAGCAGGAGAAGCCGCTGGCAACAGGCAGTGTTAGAGGGAGTGTGAGGAGTAAGTCCCTCTCCCTCATATGCCAAGAATGTGAGCCCCGAGCAGGGGAACCCTTAGAATGGGTCCCTGAGGCCCATTCCGGCAGGGCTGCATTGTCAGCCAGAAAGGTCCAAAGACCCAGCAGGAGAGCCGGGCCAAAGAGCAGCAGGTTTGCTGTGAGTTGTTTGCAGGCCGCAACAGAAACAAGGAGAAATGGAGTTGCTGTGAGTGGTTCACAGGCCCGTCAATGTGTAGAAAATCAGATTCAAGTTCACGTCGAAGACTGCAACACAGAAGACTGAGCTAGCTACTGTGTGGGCTGAAGCCAGCAGGAAAATGAACAGAGGATTCCTGGGGCCACCCACACTTATACTGAGGCTGAGAAAGGTATGTCATGTTGTAGGCCTCTGAAGAGGACTGCTGGAAGAAGCTGCCATGTGATAACGCCACCTGGTGGAACTCCCCATATGTAAAAACCTACTGCAAGAGATCAGTCCTTAGAAGATCTACTGTTACAGGTGAGTAACCTGTTTTTCTCCTTTAATGATGCAGATACCTGGACCCCACCCAGGCTGTACTCAATCTTCGAGTTCTTGGCTCCAGTACGCATAACTTTGCATTTCTTTGCACTGAAGCCAATCTGACAAATCCAGAACCACCTCTAGTTTTTCCAGATCTTTTTTTACCTCATAACAGGTTTGTATCTCTTTTGCTGTGTCCAGCCTCCCACAGATCTTGATGTCATCCATGAACAGGCAGATTTTGCCCTTAATGCTATCCCTAATATCATTGTTGAAGGCACTGAACAGCACCAGTCTGAGCACCTGGCCTTGTGGAACCCCACTGGTGACATCCCTGGTGCTAGATAGCTCACACCCTTCTGTGTCCCACCCCACAGACAGTTTTCCACCCATCTTGTCAATTTCTCAACAATCCTGAGTTCCATCAACTTCCAGATCAGCCTCTTGTGGGGTACAGAGTCAAAGGCCTTGCTGAAGTCCAGGTAAAGAATATCCACAGCTTGGCTCCTGTCTACTGTTTTAGTAACCCAGTCAAAGAAGTCAATCAGATTTGTTTGACACTACCTTCTTCTCATAAACCAAGGTTGCTTCTCATCCTGGAGACCATGCTTATCCAGATACTCTGTTAACTTTTCCTTAAGTATGGTCTCTATGGATTTACACATAATTGAGGTCAGACAGACTGGTCTGTAATTTCCTGGGTCATCCTTGGGACCACGCTTATGGAGGGGCACCACATGTGCCATTCTCCAGTCCAGCAGTACCACACCTGACTCCAGTGAACTGCGGAAGAGGCCAGACAAAGGATCTGTACACTCCTCTGCTCGTTCCCTCAGCACCCTTGGGTATATGCCATCTGGGCCTGGGTATTTGTCTACCCTCAGTGCTAGCAGCCCTGTCTTCATCCTATCCACCTCTATCAAAACATTTGTTCCTCTCACTTTCCCTGCTCCTCTCCTTCACTCTTCTGGCACCAGTCAGTCTCTCTTTCTGCTGAAGGCAGAACATAAGTACTCATTCAGTGCCTCTGCTTTGCCCCAGTTCTCCTCCACCCACTCGTCCCCTTTCCTGAGCCTAAAAATCCCATCTTTCTTGTCCCATTTCTCGTCAATACGGTGAAAAAAGGCCTTCTCTGCTCCTCCTTCCTAATTCCCTCAGCTAGCTGCAGTTCCTTCTCAGTTTTAGTCCATCGGACTACCTTACCTGTTACACCAGCCATTATCAGGTAATCCTCTCTGTCTTTCTTCCTCTTGTCTCCTGAATTACTTGTAGGCTGACCTCTTATCCCTTACTGCCTAGGGGACCTCCGTGCTAAACCAGCTGGGTGCTTTGACCCTTGAGTTTTTTTCTTTGAGTCTAATGTACTACTCTGTGGCAACCATTATTCTTTCCTTGATGAGGGACCACCTTTGGTCCTCCTCTATGTCCTCTTGGATGTTTGCCAAGTGACTCCTTAGAAACGTATCCATCTTTCTGAAGTCTGTCTTTCTAAAATCTAGGATTTTAGTCCTAGTGGGAGCCTTTTCCCTGCCCATTTCCAACCAGAACCACACTGTGCAATAGTCACTGCCATGCAGGGGCTCCTCAGCCTTTATATCCTGGAGGTGGTCCTCGTTTGTCAGTACCAGATCAAGGATTGCCCCCTTCCTGGTGGGTTCTCTAACACCCTGAGTTAGGAACCCACTTTGCAGTGTATCCAGGATCACCTGACTCCTGGCGTAGGTCGTGGCTGGTACTGTCCAATCTACCTTGGGCAGGTTGCAGTCTCCCACTATTGCCACTTCTCCCTTCCCTGCAGCAGTCAATAAATGGAAGTTCAATTCTCTGTCTCTTTCCTCCTCCTGTTTGGCTGGTCAGTAAACCACCCCCAACCCAGTCTCACTTTCCTCCCTCTGTTAGACAGTAACTGAATCCGCTTTGCTTCTGCCCTCTCATCTTCTGACTCCTCCCTTGTACTTGTTATACCCTCCCTAATGTAAAAAGCCACCCCTCCCCCTTCTCCTACCTCCCTGTCTTTCCTGTATAATTTATATACAGGGATTGAGAGGCCCCATTCATGGCTGGGTGTGGCCCATGTCTCTGTGACAACCTCAGTGTCCACTCACCTCTCTGCCAACAATGGCTGCAGGTCATTCATCTTATTTTAAAGACTTTGTGTGTTCAGGGACACCATCTTCCACCTAGAGACTGAACCTTCTTCCCTTCCCTCCAGTCAGCCTTTCAAGTTTCTCACCATTGCTTATGCCTCCACCCCCCCCTGTTAACTCCTTCAACTCCCCTCTACTTCTACCCTCCAGTCACCCCTCCCCACTGATATGGGATGGGAGGTCTGCTGACCTCCTTCTCCTCCAAGAGTCTCAGGACCTGCGGACCTGTTTACCTTCCCTCAGTAGTTTAAATTCAGGTTTTGGTTGTGTACCTGCACCCCAACAGTGCTTGAGGACCCTTGAGCCCCCATTACTGAGGTGTAGTCTGTCTGCTGCAAAAATTGTTTTATTTAGCACATCTGAACATCTGCAGGTGCAGGCTCACTTAGTTGGGCTTCAGAACGCATCGTCTCTCCAGTGGCCAGTTGGTGCCCTTCATCTGTGGGCTGGTGGGTCTCCATTTGCACTGTGGGGGTGGGGGAGCAGTGGCCATGCTTAATAATGTTTTCCTGTCATTTTCCTGAAGGCAGCTACATTTTACAGATAGTGTGGGCTGTGGGAGGAGGGTTAGAGCCATTTGTAAAAAAAAAAAAAAAAAGCTATACAGATCTGGTACACTTAATAGCAGGATCCTGATCTACCTGGGTCAGTCAGACCCTGAACCCTGTGAGGTCCATGGGGGGGGTTCTGATTTTGAGTGGACTGACCCACCCATTACTAATTAAAACATAATTGTGTGTGTGTATTCTTAGGTATTCTAGATTGAAACACTTGTGTGTCTGTCTCCCCGCAGGAGTTCCAGATTAAAATGCATGTCCTGAATAATCGGAAGGAAAACTTGCACAAAAAGGAACAGCAGATGGCAGACTACCTGATCAAATTTGACCAGTTTTTGAAGGTACCAACTGACTTTTAAGACTTTTTTGTTAAGCATTCTCAGCATTTCAATGTTACAACAAATCATAATGCAAGCCTGCCCACTCAGGAACGAGTCAAGGTCATCGAGGCTGACCCAGAGGAAGAGGATTGTGCATCCCGGAGGATGGTATCCTCTTCCTCCAGGAATGGAGGGAAGCTGGCTCTGCTGTAATACTGCAAGCTGGGAGACCACAGGTGGCAGAGCAGATGGGAGCAGCTAGTGAGGGGGAGGAGCAGGAAGGATGCCAGCTGGTGTTGTGCTATGCAGACATGCATGCGTGTGCCCATGCACCCTTACTGCCAGCTTCCTGAGGGTTGGGAAAGGAACACAGGAAAAGCCTCAGACAGGCAGGATGACACTGGCCCCCTGCAGACCACACACCAGTGACAAAGGCACCTCCTTCCATTTGATCCAGATTGCGTCAGCTGTTGGGGGGTGGCCCACTGCCCCCTTACTGGGTGTAAGTTGTGGAGAAAGGAGTCAAAGAGTAATTTTGGGAGAAGCCAGTCTGAGGTCATCAGTTGAAGGGGGCATGACTGGAGACAAGGAGGATAAAGAGAACAATATATAAAAAAGGATCTGCACCAGATGGCCCAGAGTCGGTGACGTGCACTGCTTTGCAGGTGACCTGAGTTTGGGAGTGAGTGCGGGTCACCACATTGGGAGGCAGGCTGGGCCAAGGCAGCTGCTGCATGGCAGTGCACCTCAGTCGGGAAGTGTCAGCAGTGCGTGCCTGTGCCACAGTGACCCTGTGGCTGGGCCAGATAACTTGGTCCTGCTGCAGGGTCTGCTGTGAGTGTGTGGGGCCATAGGCCATGCCCATGTTGGGGGAGGAGAAGGGGATGAACAAAAAGACATGAAAATACTTCCATCTCTATAATCGTCTGAACCTCAGCAACAACCCAGGTCCTAGTGCCAGCCAGTACTGGATACTTGTCCACATAGTATACTCTCTCAGGGGGGATGCCACCCCCAGAGCCCCTGCCATGAAAGATAAGCCAAGGAGGCAATCAGTAGGTTACCAGTGCCCAAGGAGTCAGGAGCTGTGAGGCTGACAGGGTACATCTCTCGGATCAGGATACTGTATATCCATGTAGGACGTAGTGACCAAGGAGAAAAAAACACTACAGGAAAAAAGCATAAAATAAAAGAAATTATAATGTAGCAGTGAGCTTTCAGTATCATACCATGGAGCCTAGCCGTGGCCCCTAACACCCCCCCCCAGTTCGCACTGTACTGCAGATTGTGCTAGTGAGCAGAAAGACAGCTCATTTGTAAGCACAAAAACTGGATTTTCTAACAATAAGAACCTGAAGCCTCCCCCAGTCCAGGGACTTACCTGATGGGCTCCCACCTGGAGTCACAATTCCTGGCATTCCCAGTCTCTGGTCTTGGCCTTTAGGTCTGAAGGGCAGGGCTGGGGAGCACACTGGAGGCCACACGGCCTTTTGGCTTCCTGTGACATGTAGCGGGGAAGCTGCAGCTGCTTTTTGTTGGCACCAGAGCACCCAACCCCATTGTGGCCTCACTTCAAAGTGGGCCACCTGTTCATAGTGAAGCAGAGCACTGGAACTTTCATGAATGATGCCTCCTTCCCTATGTCCATTATCCCAGAGTGGCAGATGGGATTGGGCACCAAACAGAAATTATCAAATGCCATTGTGGTCACAGGTGCTTGTAGGGGCCCTGCTCCATGGTGATCTGAGCAGCAGAGGGGTCTAAGAGGTCACCAGCATGAACACCTAAAGGCAAGAGAAGGTGGTGGCTTGAGGGGGGGCAAGCAGCTATATGAAAAAAAAGACCAACTCTATTCACTCCTGTATCCACTTCTAACTCAATAGTATTCACCTAGAGCACAATGAACACAGTTGTAAAAGGTTTGCCAAAGAAAAAATACTTCTCAGAAGGCAGCTTATTTAGTTGCAGTTTTTAGCCTGCATATGGGAGGTTACATGGACTTGCATCTGAGGGGTTACCTAGACTTGCATCTGGGGTGGGGGTGGGGTGACATGGACCTACTTTTTTATTAACAGGTGGAATGTTGGCCACCACAAAAGAGCAAAAGCTCCTCTTACAATATGTACCATGAGACCTTTAACTTCTACCTGGATGTCCACCAGTGATGGACAGAAGGGACCTCGGTTTAAATGAGTAGTACACCCAGAATCTGCAAGAACATATGTTGTGCACAGTGTTTTGATTTGTGTGTGAAATGGTTAAAAAACATATACATTTGGTTAATCAGCTGGCTATATTTTAAAAACTATACAGAGTCCAGCTGCTTAGTGACTACCTTCATTATAAAGGTATTTTTTTCCTGAACAACTTTGCTGTTGGTCATTTTTCTGCAGCTTGTAAAGTTTCCAAGATATTTAGGTTTGTTTGGCATGTGTGCAGATGCTCTAGTAGACATGCCAAACAAATGTAAATATCTTGAACACCATTCAAGTTGCACATTCGGAACCACTGTCACAGTTGTTTACAACAAAACAAACTTTACAATGAGGGCAGTCACCAAGCTGAACTCTGTATAGTTTTTAAAATATAGCCATCTCAACTGTTGTGAACTGACTGTAAAGCAGTGCTGGCTGCTGAATCTATGGTTCCGGCTACATCATTGTCACATGAGACAGGATGCATTGTAGGAACAAGGAAAGCAATAAACTTGACTAAGATGGTGATCCCCAGGGGTTGTAAAACTACCATAAAGCTAGCAGGCTCATTTAGCAAAAACTCTTAATAGCAGACAGAGGGAAGGACACACTAGGACTTCACACACAAATGAAAACAATCTGAACAACATATGTTTTCACAAATTCTGGGTGTACTACTCCTTTAACATCTCACCTGGACACCCCAGTGCTGCACTACTGTGCTAGTATGGGGTATTAGCCCAAGTTCCTTGTTGGGGGACTAGAACCTGTGGCATTCCGATCTTCAGGCCCCAGAGGCAAGTGCACAACCTACTGAGTCACTGGCACCATCCAGCAAGAAGACTCATACAGAAAAGTATACAGTGAGGGATGGCCCAGTGGTGCAGCAGTACAGCTACTGCTGAAAGTGCTGGCAACCAGGGTTTGAGAATGAAGATGAATCACTGATGTGTGGCTGAGGGCGGAACTGAGGACCCTAGAGGACATTTGCCTCCTCTGGGGGGGCACCATTCTTGCTGTAATACTGCCACCTGGGAGACAACAGGTGGTAGTGCAGGCAAGGAGCCATGTGGGAGGGGGAGGATGCTGGCCAGGGATCCATGGTGTGCATGGGTTGCGTGCGGATGTCATTGCCCCCTCCTTGCAAGCTGTTGTTTCAGGGTTACCAGAGGAGGAAATGGAAATGCAGCACCTGTGCTGGCATCTTGGTGATCCCCCTATATCTGGGCTGGCCCCCATTTCCTGACATTCTGTGTATTTGAGGATACACACCCCTCCACATTTTCCTCCACCGGGGGGGGGTAACCATAACTCCATGGAGGATGGTGGGTGCAGGCAAGTGGGAGATGTGGGGGGGTGCCTGAAGGTTCCTAGGGGAAAGAGAAGGTGGCAGAAGGTTCCAAGGGGAACCAGCACTCAAGACAGACAAGGCATAAAATAGGGATTAAAAAAAGAGCATATAGTGAAAAAGCACCTGTGCCTCTTCCTGTGACTACTCCAGAAGAGCAAACCAGACTCTGCAGCAGGGATTTGCCATCCTTGGAAGAATTCAAAGTAATGTGGCAGATCAAAAAAAGTCTGAAGAAGAAAAGCCCTCCCCACTTCCTCTCTAAAGCTTGGGCAGGAGGCTGAATATTATGTGGTGGAGTAAAAGGAGACATAAGCCAGGATAGCACCAGCATATGATCCAAATGCGGTGGACATTCATGCGCCAGAGGGAACAGATAATCCAACCTAGGGTTGTTAGAACTAGTTCTAAAAAGATTATAGATCGCGAGAGCATTTCCAGCCAATCACAGCGCTTCCTTCAGTTGTGCATGAGGTACTCTAATTCCCTTAAGAGTGGTGTCTCACACACTGAGTCACAATAATGGGCTTCTCACTAACAGTGAATCGTAACATTTCAAATTTTAAAGAAAGGATTAAAAAAAAAGTTAGAACCAATAATAGTTTTATGTATTCAGTTTGAGGGCCTCTTATGTTTCTAAGAGCCTTGCCTCTTGCATCCTTCAGACCATAGAACTGCTCACCTTTGGTTCACAGTCCACTGGTCCAATGAACCCTTGAGGCAGCACTTTTATATCCATAAGAGTCCCTCCAACCAGACCCATAAACTTATATAATGTATGGTGGAATGTTGTTATGGGCCGGAATCTATCTTTTCCAAAGGTTGTTGTAACATCAGTGCGACGTCACCTTGTTGTTAACCCATCAATGATACATCACATCAGTGGTATAATAACATGGATCTTTCTGCGCACGTGTGCTTCATAATGCGACAGCCAGCCATGGTGGTGAGAACTTGATGGCAGTGTCAACAAAAAAATTATAAGTGAGGCACCAGATTATTTTTTTTCACTCCCTGTGTGACAATGCACTATAAAAAATAATGATGGTCATACATCAGCAACCAGTTTGTATAACCATTTGGAGGTTGTCATGGCAACTTAAACCTCTCGAGCTTCACTCTTGAGGTTTACATGGTTGCCATGGCAATCTCTCACTGGTTAACAAACTGGTTTCTGATGTATCCTCTATATTAGAACCCTTCTAGAACCCAGGGGTTCAAGTTCTAATTTAGAACTAGAACACCCATGGGTTCTAAGTAGTATGGGTTCTAAATACTACATAAAATTATTTCTGTTTTTTTTTTTTTGTAAGCATGGAATCACCTTTTGGGACCAATTAACGAAATGACAGTGCCAGTGTTCATGAGGTGGGGTCTCCAAAAGTGTATGTTGCAAATTTGGTGGGAAAAATCAAAAAAATGACTGTTTTACAAACGTGCATTGTGCAGTTGCCACGCACGGTCATGACTTCACCAATCTGCAATATTTTCACTCCAGATTTTCAACATTGCCATGTTTACTCACCTCCTTATGAACAGTACAGCTGTCATTTTTGACATCCTGGCCGAAATGTGTTTTAGCTCTTCCGGCACAGAATAGTGCAGTCGCTGTGGGAAATCAGTGTTCAGGACACATTAAGAAAATCACAGTGACACTGTTCACGAGTGGAGGTCCTAAAATGCCTATGTTGAACATTTTGTGATGAAACTCCATAAAATGACTGTGGTACGGGCGTGCATTGTGCAGTTTCCACGCAGCCTTGTAACTTTGCAAATTAGTAATATTTCCATGCCACATTTTCACCAGTGGCATTTTTTCACACCTCCTTATGAACAGTACAGCTGTCATTTTTCACACCCTGGCTGAAATGTGTTTTTGTGCTTCTGGCACAGAATACCGCAGTAGCTATCGGAAATCAGTGATTAGGATCGAGAGAGGGGGAGTGACCGAGTTCAAATGAGCTCTGTCGGGACTGCTGTGGATTTCTTTGTGGGCAGGAAAAGGTGTCAATGCAGGCAGGAGGCCAGTTCAAAAGGGCAGCCTGCAGCACCGAGAGACACAGAACAAGCGAGTGAGGGAGGGGGACTGAGTGAGCTCAACGGAGCTCTGTTGGGACTGCTCCGGAGTTCTTTGTGGGCAGAAAAAGGCACCAATGCATGCAGGGGCCCAGTCCAAAAGGGCAGCCTGCAGCGCTGGGACAAACACAACGAGCAAGTGACAGAGGGTAAGTGAGAAAGCTCAACACAGCTCTATCGTGACTGCTACAGAAAAGGTGGCAACACAAGCAGGAGCCCAATACAAAAGGCCAGCCTGCATTGCTGGCAAAAATGGAATGAGAGAGTGGGAGATAGGGAGTGAGTGAGCTCAATGGAGCTGTGTCGGGACTGATGCAGATTTCTTTGTGGCCAGAAAAAGCCGCCAACAGAAGCAGGAGCCCAGTACAAAAAGGCAGCCTGCAGTGTCAGGAGAAATAGAATGAGCGAGTGAGAGAGGGGGAGGAGTGAGCAACCTCAACAGAGCTCTGTCGGAACAGCTGCTGATTTCTTTGTGGGCAGAAAAAGGTGCCAACGCAGGCAGGAGCCCAGTACAAAAGGGTAGCCTGCAGCACCGAGAGAAACAGAACGAGCGAGTGACAGAGGGCCAGTGAGTGACCTCAACAGACCAAAGCAATCAACATTTGGCATTGACAAATGCTTGTTTTAGCTATGTGTAAACCATATTTTACACATAAATAAGAGCCAATCAGATTACATGATTTTACCCTGCCATTTTATAAGTTTAGATATTTCAGAAACAGGAGATGCCCATCAGGAAAACTGACTATTAAGAACTACATTCTAAAATGTTTTTGTGCGACATACATCTGAGAATATGCTGCTTGTATACCTCTATATGTAGCCATGTTTAATGACAACACATCAGCTGTGACTCCTGTCATTTGCATTTTAAATAGTACACAGGGTTTCTCTTTCTTTTTTTTGCATACACAGGAGAACTGAATGTTATTGCTGTGCTGATGCTGAGATGACGTCTTTTTGTTCTGTTAGGATGTTTTTCTCCTGTCAGTATCTCTGTCTGCTCTTTCACTCTAGCCCTTTACACAAAAGAATTTGAGTTCTAAAGAAGAGTCTAAGTCTAATTAAATATTCATGAGTCTAGCGAGGCTCCTGATTGATTACTAGATCGGTCATTACCATCTTAGAAATGACTGATCCAGCTGCTAACTGACGCATTGTGGCACGCAACATTGGCGTACTCGTGCTGCACAGCTCATGGCAAACTGTTAAGGAAAAATAAGTAAATTTAACTATAAAAATGAAAGTTGTTATTGAGATTAGACTTACAATTGCTGTAACAATCTTGAAGGCAGTAATTTCCTTGAATTAACGACCATCTGATGGGAAGTGTCCCTTGGCTGCACCTAGAGCACCAATCCCCCAACCAGTCATTAAACCCTCAGAAATGACTGGCTCCTTGTTGTTATCACTTAATTAGAACCCTAGAACTTTTTGAAATGCTCTAGACATGACGTGCAGCCCAAACCTTCAGTGGGTTTTAACAACCCTAATCCAAGTTCTCAAAGTGATGTCACTGCAGGGACGTCTTTTAAACAAACATGATGCATGCTGGCCCATTACCATGGCTACAGGGTTGGTACTCGTGACGTTGGTGACCCAGGATCAGAGATGAGCCTGGGACATCAGAGGGCCTAGCTGGGGGAGAGGAGGAGGAGGATCGGAAAGGGGGGGTCATAGACTCCACATTACAGCTGCCACCTAGGTAACCATGGATGGTAGAGCATCTGCAGCTGGAAACTGAAGGGTGGATGCTGACTGGTTCCAACATGCACAGCCACATGTTAACGTATGCATGCATCATGGAGTTTTTGTCATCATCCTTGCGGGCAGGGAAAGCAATGCAAAAGCACTGCAAGGTGCATGCAATGAAGCATTAATCTCAGGCCCCAACATGCTGACTGTCCTCCGACTTCCAAAACTGTATTGTTCCAGTGCGGAGCCAAGTGACTGGCTCCCTACTGACTCTACCCCAAGGGGGAAGTCCAGGGTATGAGGAGACTTGGCAAGTGACAGAGAAGGCATGGGTGGGGCTGGGAGATTGTCTGAGTGGATAGGGTCATTGCAGAGGAAAGGGTGAAAATAAACTGAAACCACACAATATGTTCACACAGTTTAGCTCATATTTCATAGACTTCATTGCCTTTCATACTTTACTACTTGTGACATTTTTGTGAAAAAATGATTCTCTGTCACTTAATCTTCACCAGCTCTGGCTGTTTGTCTACAAGGAATATCATAATCCGCTCCTCGGTCATCTCAGCGGATTGACATAAACACAAATATGATTAGGAATGTGATTGATTGATTTACTGAAATTTGGTAACTAGGTGAGCCCACTCAATTAGAAGTCCCTTTTTCAGGGGTGACCTGGAATTAATTACATATAGGGTACATCAGTACAGAACACATTTAGAGGTAAAGAGCATGGTACAGATTACAGGTTACAGTAGACTGGTATTATTGACAGAAGACAACAGTTGACAGCATAAAGCAGTGCAGAATGCATTTGGGGTACATTATGGTAAATATTTTAGAATACAATAAGCAGGTATTATTGACAACAGTTAAGAACTTAGGGTCACCAGGATTTTACAAGATACCTCGGGAGGGTGTAATATGCGTTAAGATTTAAGAGCATAGTTCAGCATGGGCAGTTAGTTGTGTAGCAATAGCTAAAATAATGTGGACTTGGCCCACTTTGTTCCGTTGTCCCTCCATCAGACTGTTGGAAATTCCAGTTCCATTCCAGTCCCATATAAGCAATCAATCACATAATTCCACATCTGACTCCTTTCTAAAACTAGCCCCTTCATGGCTACAACAGTGTAAATACAGTCCTGGGACAATGCTGACACAGGACCTCCCCCTTCCCTCCACACATAAAAGAATCAAGGCATCCCCCTTCCTCCGTCCTCATAGCACCTATTATCCCCCCTGCCCCCACACTCCCACTGTAACCAACAACTGGATGAAGGTCAGGTGGTCACAGGTGCTGCTGTTGGGTTGGGGTCCTCATGACTTAGCTCCTGGTCCGATGAGTTCACTCCAAATATGTGCCTGCCACCACATACCCACTGGCCACTGCTGCCTACCCACTTCCTCCTCCCTCCCTGCTATATTTCATCCATTCCGCCCATACCCAAGTAATACTATAAGTGAACAGGGCCTCTAGGCTGAGAGCACGGGACTTGGTGGCTAGTATATAGAGTAAGGGTGGACCATGCGTTTGCCCCTTAGATGGTTCGCATATTTTCAGATTTTCACTTTTATAGTTTAATCACATAACCCCCTTTGATAGAGTTAAACTCCACCTTTTTGTTCTCTCCTGTGGCCACTCCCTCTACCCAGGGCTCTTTTGGGATCTGAACATTGTGGGGGTTTCCTCACCCTTTTTATGTTTGCTTGCACGCATGTGCAAGAAACATAGTGCCATCATCTGAGTTTTCGGAGGTGTGTCACTCCCTCTTCCAATTCAGTGTGTTGGCAGGCACGGCCCCTGTCTGCCAATGCATGCATGCTGGAGCTTTCTATGACAAGTTCCAAAATGCAGTGGCATACAGTTGAAAGGGGGAGCTACAATTCAGTGAGCAGCGATAAGATATCGCCTGCTCATGCGCAGCTCCCCTACACACACACACACATATACACGCATGCTGCCCCCCCCACGCCCACACTGTACGGCCGACGGGGTGCCCAATCCCCGTCGGCTCGACGCCCCAAAAGCATCCAGGTGCCACGCTGGGAGCCCACCCAGTGTGGCAATGATGTAATGGCCAACGGGGTGCCCAATCCCCATCGGCTCCACTGTCTCTCCCCACCCTCCCCCATGCTGTCACCGCACGGGGTGCCCAATCCCCTGTTGGCTTCCTATCTCTCACCCCCCAAGTACAGGGTGCCACGCTGGGAGCCCACCCAAGCGTGGCAGCAGGCTCACCATGGCCGGCCAGGGTGCCCAATCCCATCCCCGGCTCAACATGCCCCCCAGCCATCCTTGTGCCATGCTGGGAGCCCACCCCAGCGTGGCAAACGCCCCGCGGCCGCCTGAATAAAAAAAAAACACCTGTAAAGAAAAATGGTCCCACGCGAGTCTCCTGACCCCCACAACCCGCACTCCACCACTGCGCACCCGCCTCCCACACCCCTCACCCCATACTTACCTCCAGAGCTCGGCACGATGATCTTGGTGGACTGGAACACATCTGCACTCTTCAAAGCCGACCGCTAACTGAGGAAATGCCGGTAAGCTGTATAATGGGATACATAGGGTTTTTCAACTTTATTGCATATCTCAGGCATTTTTTGTAATTTTTGCACCAAATTTTCAACATGGGGTTTTCGGGACCCCTCCTCATGAATTCTTGCACTGTCATGGCATTACTCGGGCCCGAAGGGTGATTTTGCAGCCACTGCACGTAATCACCTTTCCAGAATGATTAATGAAACAACACTGCCAGTGTTCATAAGGTGAGCTCCCAAAAAGACTATTTTGAAAATTTGGTGAAAAAATTCCTAAAAATAACTATTTTACAAGCATGTGTTGCGAAGTTCCTACGCACGCTCGTAAGTTCGCGAATTTTCAATATTTTCACTCCAGATTTTCAACATTGCCATCTTACCACACCTTCTTATGAACAGTACAGCTGTCATTTTTCATATCTCACCCAAAATGTGTTTCCGCCCATGTAGCACACAATGGCGCAGTCGGTGTCTGAAATCAATGTATGGACACATTATCAAAATCCAGATGACACTGTTCATGAGCAGAGGTCTTAAAATGGCTATATTGAAAATTTGGTAAAAAATTTCAAAAGTGACTGTTTTATTTGTGCTGCAGTGTAGTACACGTTCCTACGCATGCTTGTAAGTTCGGAATGTTCAATATTTTCATTCCAGATTTTCAACATTGCCATTTTACCACACCTTCTTATGAGTAGTATATTATTTTCACATCTCACCCAAACGAAAGTCACTTCATGTAGCGCATACAATGGCGCAGTCGGTGTGTGAAATCAATGTCGGGACAAATTATCAAAATCACAGTGACACTGTTCATGAGCAGAGGTCTTAAAATGGCTATGTTGAAAATTTGGTGAAAAAATTCCTAAAAATGACTGTTTTATGAGTGTGCGTTGCGCAGTTCCTACGCACGCTCGTAAGTTCGTGAATTTTCAATATTTTCACTCCAGATTTTCAACATTGCCATCTTACCATGCCTTCTTATGAACAGTACAGCTGTCATTTTTCACATCTAACCCAAAATGTGTTTCCCCCCATGTAGCACACAATGGCGCAGTCGGTGTGCAAAATCAATGTACGGGACACATTATCAAAATCACAGTGATACTGTTCATGAGCAGAGGTCTTAAAATGGCTATATTGAAAATTTGGTGAAAAAATTCCAAAAAATGACTGTTTTACGAGCGTGCGTAGTACAGTTCCTACGCACGCTTATAAGTTCGCGAATGTTCAATATTTTCATTCCAGATTTTCAACATTGCCATTTTACCACACCTTCTTATGAGTAGTATAGCTGTCATTTTCACATCTCACCCAAAACGTGTTTCCGCTCATGTAGCACACAATGGCGCAGTCGGTAAAGCGTAAATCAATGTATCGGGACAAATTAAGAAAATCACAGTGACACTGTTCATGAGCAGAGGTCTTAAAATGGCTATGTTGAAAATTTGGTGAAAAAATTCCTTAAAATGACTGTTTTATGAGCGTGCGTTGCGCAGTTCCTACGCACGCTCGTAAGTTCATGAATTTTCAATATTTTCATTCCAGATTTTCAACATTGCCATTTTACCACACCTTCTTATGAGCAGTACAGCTGTCATTTTTCACATCTTGGTCAAAATGTGTTTCCACCCATGTAGTGCTCAATGGCGCAGTAGATGTGCGAAATCAATGTATGGGACACATTAAGAAAATCACAGAGACACTGTTCATGAGCAGAGGTCTTAAAATGGCTATGTTGAAAATTTGGTGAAAAAATTCCTAAAAATGACTGTTTTACTAGCGTGCGTTGCGCAGTTCCTATGCATGCTCGTAAGTTTGCGAATTTAATATTTTCACTCCAGATTTTCAACATTGCCATTTTATTACACTTCCTTATGAACAGTACAGCTGCCATTTTTCATATGTCACCAAAATGTGTTTTCAGACATGTAGCTTATTAATGGTGCTGTTGGTGCGAAAGCAATGTTTGGGAAAGATTAAGAAAATCACAGTTACACAGTTCATGAGCAGAGGTCTTAAAATGGCTATGTTGAAAATTTGGTGACAAAAGTCCATAAAATGACTGTGTTACGAGTGAGCATTGCGCAGTTTCCACGCACCCTCGTAAGTTCATGACTTTGCAATATTTTCAGTCCAGATTTTCACCAGTGGCATTTTTCCACACTTCCTTATAAACAGTACAGCTGTCATTTTTCACAACATGGCCGAAGTGTGTTTTCACACTTTCAGCACAGAGATGCCGTGGTCGCTGTGGGAAATCATTGTTCGGGAAGATAAAGAAAATCACGGTGACACTGTTCATGATCGGAGGCACCAAAATGCCTGAGTTGACAATCTGCTGTAAAAAATCCCCAACCTAATTACTGTATATTACGGATGTGCGTTGCAGTTTCTATGTACGCTCGTCACTTCACCATTTTTTTTTATATTTTTACTGCAGATTTGCAACATTGCCATTTTTTACACCTCCCCATGAACAGTGCAGCTGTCATTTTTTACATCCGGTTCAGAATGTTTTTGCACCTGTGGTGCTAAATGCCGTAGTCGCTATGCATAAGCAGCTTACGGCTAACAAACTGATATTCCCCCTGTTCATGAGGTGGGGTCACAAAAAAAAAATTTTGAAAATTTGGAGTGAAAATACCAACGAATGCCTGAGGTGTTAGGGTTTCCAACCATAAAGCCCAACCCTGTAGAGAATGACAGGCATCAGGGGTGTGATTTGGGATTCTTGCCTGTAATGCTTATACCATTCCACACCCTGCAGCCAGTGAGAGGCATCGAGGTATGCCTTGGACTCTTCAGCCCCTAAGTTCACCCCATTCTCCTATATCGCACCGATCTCACCGTATTTCCTAATGGAATGGGGTGTGCATAAGGGCCAAATACCCCAAGGAACACCGTGGCACTTGTCAGTGTCTGCAGGGTGGGGTGTGGTGAAATGGCGTGGCCGTTATGCCTGACAACCCAAAGGCACACCCCAATGCCTGTCACTCTCTGCAGGGTGGTGATGGGGTTGGCTTCAGTTCAATACTTCACTGCCATTCCTATTACGCAGCTCTGTAACTTCTACACTACCAGTGCCAATGCCAGCAAGCAAACATTTGGCATTGACAAATGCTTGTTTAAACAGTAGTTCAATCTTATTTTTCAAACCCCCCCCCGAGGGAGTATTCCCCTAAAATTACAACCTCAACCAGTTTTGTATGTAGTGTTTTCCTTTACATTCCTGTTTATATGCTATTGTGTATCAGGAAGCAGAATATGCCAGGAAGTAACAGTACTACACATAAAACTGTATTACAAACAAGCTTTATTATTGTTACACTTAGTTTACATTGGAACCATTTGGTGCCCCCACACTGTTCTGTAAGGGGGACTAGACTCCAGGTTCCTTGTATCTTTTTCCACTGTGAGAGTTGTGATTTCATTTGTTCTACAACTGCACTGGTATATGTTTTATAGTTGCTGATGCATTTGTGAAAGAAAACAATAACAATTTAAACTAAAGAATAGGGCCTCCAAGGGGTGTGTCTTATGGTATAAGACAGTAATGAACAGTGGTGGGATTCAAAAATGCCTGGGATAGACACAAGGAAATCATTAGGGTAAGGAAAGGAGGGAGACAACGCCATAGATCAAGTAGGGCCTGCAGCAAAAGTGAAGATAATAAAAAGGGGCAGACTGGGTGGGCCCAGCAGCCCGTATCTGCCTTCAGTTTTTCTGTTTCTATGTTATGTTAAGAGTCTCTGAGTATGAGGTTTGAGTGAGAGAACCATGAAGTGAAGCTGAGTGGTTCCAAACCTCACCAGAGGAGTCTCTTATACATCGGTAAGAGATGCCCCTCTGAGGCCCTATTATCTTATTACAAATCACTTGAGTTTAGCTCAAGTGATTTAGAATCAGATTTTTCATTTTTTTTTATTTTATTGCACCATCCTTCCCCTTGGAGTTGAAGTAGAACTCTCCCTCCTAACACTTCCACACAAGAGCACGCTGTAGACAGGATAAGAGGTACAGTGGCTCTGAGTGCTGATTGGCTGAAGGCACCTTAGTGATATATAATGCTATTTATAAAATGGTCAAAGGATTTTAAGCAATCTGATTTTTTTGGTAGCTGTTCATTAGAAGCGTTTATAAAATGGCAAGAAAAAATCTAGAAATCTCATTGGCCAAGAGACATCAGCTGATCATACATTAAATCTCTTTATACGCACAGTCATCCTGGTCCTAAACTACATCACACAATGAAGAAATCAGTCCTCCTACAGCCAGAACTATCTTTCATCACTCCCTGCAACCAGAACTGGTCTTCCATCACAAACATGGCTGCTACCTTTACACTATAAAAACCTTCAACTGGGCCCTAAAAATAAAACAAATTAATTAAATGTTGTTTCTCTGATCATCATACTCTTCTTACACACATAAACAAATTAGAAACATTAAGTATTGTTTATAGTTTTCATTACAACTGTTTCTTTACTAACAGTGAAAAATCCCCTTCTGTCTTTACCTGCTCATCAGTGAAATCTCTTCTGCTTACCCTGACAGTAAGATAATTGAGTCTGTGGCTCTAAAACAGGCCTTTGTTGTCTGTGTGTATAGTATGTTAGGAGAGTAACATTCCACCAGTGGAACAAAGCAGAATTTTGAATCCCTGTATTCCACGGTAAACATTCCATGAGAAACATTCTATGTCTTGAATGTGGGGAAACACAGAGAAAAAAAACAGGATGAAGAAAATAAGCAATACAGTAGTACTTTATAAACAAAGAGAAAAGGTGGGAAAACACACTGTACATAGGCAGAGGCAGATTCAAACTGCTCAAATACATTGCTGATGTTTATAGAAGCACATACATTTGAATCATACAGAGATGTGTTCAGGTGAAATGTACCCCCTTCCCCACCAAAAAAAGGCAACTTGGCAGGTTTAAAGTTTTTTTTTTTCTTACTAACCTTTCACCTCAATCCTATAGCAGTTTTCCTTTTATGTTCTGGACCATAACGCATAAGTGAAAAACAAAAATAAAGAGAAGGTTGTCTTCAATGAAACTACATAACTACAGTGTAATGAAAATTAAGTTTTAAACACTGCTTATGTTTTACAAATTTACAGATATTACAGTGCATTTATATCATAAAATTTACATGTCATGTAGGAAATATTTATTTTCAACCAACTCTACTAATAAATACTTTAACTGCAAAGTACTGCAATAGTTAACCTATTGCTGAGATATGCTATTTTATGCATTAATAGGGACTACTTTTTCCATTTTTAGATGTTTTAGAGGTAATGTATTGTACACTCTTGAAAATGGTAAATATGTTTTCATTCCTATCTGAGTATATCAAACTCATTCTTTTATGATGGTGGCCCATTTTATAAGTGTGATAAGCCACTCCAGGGTGTGCATTAAAGGATTTTAATGCACTTCCCAGGGACGTAAGGGCACTCGGCATTTGGCCTTGTGCCTTAGCACACCCCTGGGGTGTGCATTAAAATCCTTTAATGCACACCCTGTCATGGCTTATTACTTACCTAATGCATGGCTAAAATTAGAAACTCTGTGTAGGATACACACTCCTTTTATAAGTGCAATGAGCCACTCCAGGGATGTGCATTAGACAGCTCTAACACATGCCTAGGGGCCTGAAAACACTTGGCCTGCAGTCTTGGGCCTCAGTACACCCCCTAGCCATGTACTAGAATTGTCTAACGCACACCTCATGATGTCTGATTGCTGAAATATAACCTGCTACAGAGAGTATACAGAACTGAATCTAGGTATTTAGAAATGATCCTTTCTAACTCCAGGAATCCATCACTGATGATTTACAGTTAGCTCCAGTCTTCTGGTCACCAGATCAGTTTATTATTTAATGCCTTTCTAAGTTGAGTTTAGTTAGTTAGTTTATTGAATACTCTGTGTTAGTTAGGGTGTATTTTTTTTTTTTTTGCATTTGTGGTTTCTCCAGTTCCTGATTGGTTCCCAGGAACCAGAGAAGGCTGCATTGTAATGCAGTTCCCACCTGAAAGGAACCATTTAATTTTAGGGTTAAATTAACAAAATTCACATAAAAACTGCTTTGTTCATTTATTTATAACTCAACTTTGAAAGGCGTTAACCAATTAACCAATCTGATGATTGTAAAGCATCAGTGATAGACCCCTGAGAAGAAACAACCTTACTATGGTGAGTAACATTATCTTCCTTACCATAATTTCTATCTGCTTCCCAGGAGAATGACCAGAAGAGGCAGAGGGCGATAAAGAAGGCAAACAAGGAGAGGGAACTTAAAAAACAACGAGAGCATGACCTTGCCAATCTCTATGCTGAGATTGCGGCACTGAAACAGGAGAAGATGAAACTGGACCAGAAGTTGCATAAGAACTCCATATATGCCAAGTACCTGGAAAGGGTGATGGAAACCTCTGATGAGGTAAAAATTACAAATCCATTTCATGCAAGTGCATTCCCAAGAGAGCCTTGCAAGCCAAAGTGGGGGGTATGCTGTCCACTTGCAACTAGAGGTTAGGAGTGTAAATGGCAGAACTATCTATAGGCCAGTGATATGGCCTCAGCATCTGGCCATGTGAAGCTGGAATTCCAGTCCCAGCACTGAAGATGAAAGGGGCGGATATGAACTTCTGCCTCTGAGGGTTCCCCCACTGCTGTCACCCTCCTGACCCTTCCTTCCTTCCTCTCACTGTTTCTTTCTCCCATTTTTTCCATATATACTTTGACTGCTGCCATCCTTGGTCTCTGCAGCACCCCCCAGTCCAATCAGCAACCTGTGTCAAGGACCTACAGGTTAATCACCATGGTGGACTGCCCATAGGACCAGTGCCTGTGGGGGGACATCAAGCGGGTCAGAACATTTCCCTCTAACATTTTTGTTTTGGATTTTCCCAGGGCATCAGTATGCAATGGCATGTGTATGTTGGAACACGTATGTGCCACCCATACTGAAGCCCTGCCCCTTCTTGCTATTCCCTCCATCACTGCCCTCTGGCATCTGTCAGGTGGCAGTCAAGTAGCGGGACACAGGCACCCCCCACTCTGAGGGAGGAGAGCTGTTGTGTGACACTCAATCCTCCTGCTCCCAGACCCCCCTTGCAACTCTGGTCCATTCTGGAACCCAGATCCCCAGTGTGGCTGGTGATGTGGCATCCTGCGCCTCAAACCCACTGCACCACAGGGCCAGTCTTTTTTTTCTAATTCTTTATTTAAGCAATAAGGCACAACAGGGTGTGTGTTGTGTAATAACATCACACCACGGGTGGTTGAAGCACAAGGCTGCAGCCTGATTGCATTCAGCACCTGAGAAGTGATGTTATTACACAGTAACACATACCCCGCAGTGTCTTATTGCTATTATACAATGTCTCAGTTGTAGTAATAAAGGAAAAAAGGAAAAATACTTTCAAAAGTGTCTTTTTTTAGTTTTTACTAGGGTAGGTATACAGAAATAAAAAATAGTGGTGCCATATTTTTCTTTCTTCTGTAGGTGGTGCTGTTTTACTGTGTGGATTGCTGTCTTTAGTGTCTTTCCCTGCCTACCCCCTCCCCACAAACTCTTGGTGCCACCTTTGTGATTGTGGAAGAAGTGTTTTAGGCACCCAGTCCCCCTGTCTGGTCTGGGACTGAGTGAAGTTTTGTATTTATCTATTTTTGGCTGGTTTGAAATAAGAGTGGGAACCACAGACCACTTTAGGAGCAGGGGTCCTATTTTCTGTACTTTGGAAGTGATTGTAAGTACCGCTGAAAAGAAACAGCTTCTGTAGTGTGCCACTTGGTTTAGGTCTGTGGCTTTTAGTCATTTTATTTTATTTTTTTTTACTTTCTTAAGCTGCCCATAATCAGTGCAGTCATTTGTTTCAGGACCCAAGTGGTGTGTGGCACGAGCGTGGCTCTTTCAAAGCACTCTTGCTACAGTCGGGAGGATAGGAATACCATTTCAAATGCCAGTTTTGTTACTTAAAACATGTTTATGTTTAGACAGAATGCAGTGAGGGACAGCAGGATTGTTCTGACTGTGTGCAGTTGTGGCTGGTGGAGGGAAGTGAGCCAGCTTCAGGACGACCTGAGTGGGGTGGAATGTGAAGACGTCAGCTTCGGGATGACTTGAGTGGGGTGGAATGTGAAGACGTCAGGTTCAGGGTGGCTTGAGCAGGCAGGGAGGGATTTCCTTTACTGCTGTACAGTGATCTTGATGCCTGCCCTAGATACAGTTATGTTATTGTCAGATAACATCACTGTCCCTAGGGCACTCTGACCAATCAGAGCTCTGGAATTATTCACACCATTGTATAATTCTTCATTCTTATTTATTTATTTAAGTCTCTGAAGTACAATACTTTTGAGACAAAGACTCATTTACAAAGGTTTCACGTCAGAGGGTACTAATACAGAAAATACAATACACAAAGGTTTCAGGCAAAGAATACAAAATAGGAGCAATGATATACATAATACAAAGTGAATATAATGGCAGTAAAATACAGACTTTGGCAGGAATCACAGCAACACATTAATTGCTACAGAAGGAGAAAGTTTGAGGAAAATACATTGAATGTCAGTAGGATATTATGAAAGCAATCTGAAAAGGACTTTGTTAAATACAAAGGATTAAGGAATAAAGATGGTCAAAATGCAGGAGATAAGAAGGGAAGTACTAGAATAGTCAGTGCACAAGGTAAAGTGGGGAAGTAATGAGCTAAGCAAAAACCATCTGAGTTGACCTAGTCACCAGTAACAAGTACAAGGGAGAAATGGGGGGGGGCTTGGCACCTGTTCAGGCTAGAGACAGTCACAGCTGTTGGTATCAAGCAGGTGCTGTCGGAGTTTGGATTTAAAAGGACCTAGCTTGGGTTCTGCCAGGACATCACAAGGGAGACCATTTATCCAAACAGGTGCTCTATACATGAATGCCCACTGCCCTCGAGTAGTCCTACAGAAAGGGACTTGGTATGAGGCTTTGATGGAACTCCTCGTACCATGGGGGGTAATGGTATGAGTAAGGAGTTTCTATGCTGAAGGAGGAGTGAGACCAGGGCATATCTATTTGACCAGTAGTCAGGACTGGTAGGTAAACCTGCCTTTGAAGTTTAGCCAGTTAGTTTGGTCATAGAGGTCACTGGTGTGGGTGAGCCTGATCGCACCTGTGACCAGACAGCAGACTTTGTTTAGGGCAACCTTAATTCTATTAAGTATAGTGTCAGTTGCAGAGCCGTAGATGACAATCCCAGTATCAATTATGGAAAGAACCAAGCTTGTTACTGCAAGGCGAAAGGCGTCAGTGGTCATACAGTTCCTGTGCCTGTAGAGTAGCCCAGTTCTTGTATTCACAGTCCTACAGACTAGGTTAACATGTTCATGATAGGACAGAGAGCAGCTGAGGGTTATCCAGAGATATTTGAAGCTGATAACTCATTTCAATGGTAGATGGAGGCTGTTGAGGATGCTCAGGCATGCCCCCTTATGTTTGTTTTGGGGGTTTGCGAATAACATCACCTTAGTGTTTTTTGTAATTAATTATAAGCTTGTGGAGCACAACTCAGGACTCTGATTCAGCAAAGCTTTTTTGAAGGGTGTTTTCCAGGGGGAGAGGGTCCGGGTGACTGAGAAAGCTGAGAATTTGTGTATTTTTAAGGATAGATTGGATAAGTATTTTAGTGAAGTTGGTGACTTGCGTTACCACCACTGAATTGTGGGGAAAGTGTATATGGGCACTGCCTACTCGACTTTCCTATTTTCCAGTATGAACTGGAAAAGATAATAGCATCATCTGCATAGAGGAGCAAATTACTGGAGCAGGCTTGTGGAACTGTGTTGAAGAAAAGGCTGAAGAGAAGGGGACCAAGAATAGAACCTTGAGGGATGCCAGACCAGACAGATAGCCTGGAGGAAAGAGTGTCGAGGAATTTAACATGCTGTGTTCTCCCACTTAGGTAATTGGTGAACCAGGAGGTGGCCTCCTGAGAGAGACCAGTGGCAGGGAAGGAAACTACTAGGCAGTAATGATTAACGGTGTCAAAGGCTTTTGTAAGGTCATTGTAAATAGACCCTACGATGTGACCACAGTCGAGAGCTTTATGGATAAAATCGGTAAATTCAAGAAGGGCTAAGATGGTACTGTGCCCCTTCTTGAAGCCATGTTGCTGGTGGCACTGCAGATTGTACCTGGCAAGGTATTCAGTTAGTTGATCAGATATGATCCTTTCCAAGGCTTTAGACAGAGGGGAAAGAATAGATACTGGGTGATAGTTGCTGTGGGAGGCCCTGTCACCACTCTTGTGGACTGGAGTCACTACCGCAGCTTTCCATTGTTGGGGGAATTGTCCTGGACAGAGGGACATATTTAGTAGTTTGGTGGGGTGGGAGGTTGTGATGGCGTCAAGTGCGAGGTGTAATAGCTTGAGGTCCAAAGTATCACTACTGAATCTGGATTTCCCAAGAACTCGCTGAATGTACTTTTTGGCTTCAGGTGGGAAGAACATCCAGAAATGGAAAGGAGGGAGGGGCAGAAGTGGGACCACGATTCAAATGTAAGCTAGATGAATTAGGAGGATTAGAGAAGAAGTCAGGGGAGGGGAAGGGAGGACACTGGTAAGGTCTGTAAAGGTGGTGGTAAAGGTGTCAGCTATGAACTGGGGGCTTGGGTTGGACATGGGTTTCTCCTTTGCCTTCCTCTCAATACCTGCTGCCTGGACCCACCATGTCCAATCATACTGCAGACCGACCCTACCCTAGTCCTATGGCACTCTGTGGCTTACTCACATGGCAGAGTTGGCCACCTGGACACCCTACAGACAGGCATAGGTTATGTGGAGATCTGTGGTGCTGGCTGAGTCCGAGCAGTGGGGAGGTGGCACTGGGGTCATGTGCCTGGCCTGTAGCCATTTTTCAATGTTCTCTCCCATCTGCTCCTTGATGCTGTTACATGCATGTTTGGTAATCAGTGTGTGCATGACCTTAGCGTCCCTCTCCCTCCGTCATCTGGGTCAAACTAGTGTCTGACACCCAAGTAGAAGAAGCACCGACTCATAATGCATCCAGCTACTCCTGACCCATTCACAGGGGTCCCGGCAGACATGGTCAAGACAACATTGATTTCCCCAGGGAAGGAGTGCACTGCCTTGGGAAGCATTTCCCTCCCGGCCACCAGAGTGGAAGGAGACCAGGTTCACAGCACAAGCCAACCTGGGTCACCTGTATGGCAGCTCAGCATGCTACCACTTGGCCAATCAGCAGCCCTGTTTACAATGTATTTACTGATCAGAAAAGGCCCAGTGAGGCAAGGCTTGTTTTCAGGTACGACACAGGAAAAGGGAGGGGATTATAGAGGAGGAGTTCAAATTGAAGGGACAGGCCTCAAACTGTCCCTAATTAAAAAAAAAAAAAAAACACGTTATGAATGTTCACATTCTGCAGAGACTGCTGAGGTAGATTGTGTGACGCTTCGCCTATCTGCTTGTTATTATTTATAAATACATGTTTCTATGAATTTCTGCTGGGAAAATATGACTGCAACCCAGGCCATCATGGATATTGGATTTTTTTTTAAATAAAAAAAATGTGCTGGCCTTGTTGTTACTTCTGGCTTGTAAAAGCTGATTTCCTGGGACTATAATGATGCCAGGTGGTAACAGATTGTAAAACACCAATTTACTGTGAAATCCAGGAAAGCTGGCCATAAAGCAGGCAGCATTTTATGACTTATTAGGAAAAAAAAAACTTCTGACAGATACCTGTTAGATTTCACAAATAAGTGAAATAGTTCATCAGGAAGTTTTCCTGAAAACATCAAAGGGGTAACTCTGACCTGTCATAAGGCATCACTAATTAGGAAGAATATATATGCATATATGTATATATATATATATATATATATATATATATTAATTGGAATGTTTAGCAGTGTGCTGGGGTGTGTGACTGATCAATGAATTCAGTATCCGGGTTTGAATGACCTCACAGCCAGCATCACTGTGAGCTGTGACCTCACCAGCTGGGTGGTACCCTTGTTCTCTATAGAGGGTCAAAGCTCAGGGAAAATTGTATTTTTTATCTCTGGACTCCTAACAGTACACACTGTCTCAAGGGTACTTCTACTGAAGTAAGTAATCAATCACCACTATTTATTACTGGAAAATAGGGTAGGATTAAATATTCAGTATTAAGGTGGTTTTGTTTAAACTGTCCATTTAATGTAAATGAATGTACACCCAATGTTATATGTTCTGTGTTTTGTATTTCATCTACTATTTTTTTTTAATTGTAGTAAATTTTGTTTTCCTTGAAATTCTGCCTGAGTCTTTTCTCATTTTGAATGTGAATGCTGGGACAGTGTTGATAAGTCTGACAGAACTGTTGAGCTCTTACAGTGTGTTACCATATGCTCCAAAGTAAGAAAAGTACCTAGGTCTCAATTGAGTCAAAAAGGGGGATTGTGAACCAGGTTGGGTGCCGCTGGATTAAGTACTGCACTGCATTTCCCAAAGAGGGCATGATATTTGAACCTGTTAACTGGGCATGCTAGCAAAAAAGGGTTCATATTTGACCTCAGGACTCAAGACTGGTAGGTGTTGGGACCAAAAACAGACAGGAAGGTTTCCTTGTTTGTCTCCTGTTTACATATTGCACTTTGAGATTTGGTACTGTGGGAGCAGAGGGCCTGACCTGTGGAGTGCATTTGTGACAGATCGTAGTTTGATTCTGATTCTTTTGAAAAGTGAGGAGAAGATTGCCCACCATATTACTGTTACCACCGAAATACATGTTTGTTTACACTCCTTGATCAACTCCCACTGCATCTTTCCTGGATTTAGAACACCCAAATACAATCTAGTCACTCATTATGCAATGGGTATAGAGGAGACTATTGCTTCATTTGTGGCTGCTCTGTCTGGGGTGTTTCTAATGTTCAGGAAATATGCAATAAGAGTTGATCAAGGATTTGAAACAAAACAAGGCTGGGCATAACTACACCATTAGCATCAATTTTAATTCTACTAAGAAATTAAGCAGATAAAATCACCAGCAGCATCAATGAATTTTAGAGAAAGTAAGCAATCATTAAATGTGGGGGTTTTGATCAGGAATACTATGATGCTAAAAAGATTGAAGTGTTGCTTCAAACAAAATCTCAAACATCAAATAATAAAATCAATATAATTAAATAGATACAATTCAACAGGAACAAATTAAATCCTGTAGCATGACACATAGCCCTCGCAATTCAGATAGTCCATACATTTTTTTCATAACGGTGACATCAGAAATCCCATAATTCACAGCTGTGAATAATGCTGGCTCAGTGGCTTGGTGGTAACACTACCACCCACCACACTAGTGATGTGGGTCTGGGAGCAGACTCAGGTAAGTGGGGGTCAGCTGAGGGGAGGATCGAGTGTCCGCAGGACTGTGCTCCTCTCCCAGGCAGAGGAAGGTTCACCACTCTACCACTGACTGCCACCAGGTAGAAGTTGAGGGTCAGAGACTGGAGAGCCCTTGGACTGAAGTACTGGGATAGTAGACCAGGTGGGGGGGACCACAAACACAGTAAATACCCTTATAGAATTTTGGGAGGGATTTTAGATCATTCTAGCAGTTAGCAAAGAAATCCTTGAGTAAGACCTTAAGTAAGAAGCTCCAAATTTTGTTCCAGTTCCAAATTTCTATATCTTTAATTACTGAGACCATATTTTAACCTCAGGATTCCCTCACTAATGTATCATGTAGAGCAGCAGGTCCTCAGATACTTAGTGAAGGATCCCTTAGAAGAAACAACATTGTTACAGTGAGTAGTTTTTTTCTTCTAATCCCAGGAATCCCTGACTAATGTATCACAAATAGCTCAGTGGACTAGATGCTGTTTGTGATGCTCAGTGTGGGATCCCTTAGAAGAAACAACATTACTATGGTGAGTAATTTTTTCGTCTTATACTGCTGTAGAACGTCCCCGCACATTTTCCATTAGTATGCTATAGAAGGCATAGATTTTTTGTTTGGTTAGTGTGACACCAAGGAAATTGTTGGTATTTGTTTGCTACTTGAATGTGGTTCAATGCGCTGTAAGTTTTTTCAAAACAATTCCTTACTACAATATAAAAACTGGCCTCCTGAGGGGGTAAGTGAAATTCATCTCTTAATTCCTCAGATGTTTTGATCTTATTAATCATGCCTTTTACTTTTTGTATTCCTTTATGTTTTCAAGGTTCCTTAATAAGAACTAAACTGTTATGTGTTAGGTTCATAATAAAGGCTGGTTCAGAGTTTTACACAAATTCTTGCCCATTAGTATGTTCCACTGATTATTTGTTTAATTGAATCCAATATATGATTTTTGGGAGATATGGGGAGGTTTATCAAAAATCAAACTCAAGACTTCTCTGTTTTGTTTGTCTAGAATATCATTTTGAATTTTTACACATTCTGGTATGTTTTTGGACATGTTGCTCGACTGAGACCACTATGCAAATTGCTGTTTCTGAGTCACACACTGCATGTACGAACCATTTGAGAACTGTGATATAGTGTATATGTCCCTTGCTCATCTATTCCATTATTGGCAGACTGCATCTGCATTCTATTATAGAACCCTGTGTCTAAAAGGGATATAAACTGCATCATACAGTTCTAAAATGGTACTTCCCACCAGAGTGTTAATTAAGCAGTAATACATGGCAAGGTGTCTAATATCATGGGAACCTTGGTAACATTGTGACTCTGAGGTATGAGAGTATAAATGAGAAGGGATGATATAGAGGATTGTGTTTGATCGCTCATACACAACAAGGGTATTTTTCATTCGAGAGGTTTTCATGGTAACTGGAGACCTGGAGAGCACAGCTCGAGAGGTCTTGTTACCATGGAAACCTAGAGAGTTGAAAATAACACTTTAAGCGGTGTATGAGTGAACATGTTACAGTCTTTGTAGTGTATGGTCACCATACATAGACTGCACTTACTTTTTCCACATTTGTGTGCAGTTTTTCATCTTCTGGCATGTTTCACCACTGCATGCATTCCGGTCGCTTAGCTGGTAGCCCAATCATGCATGCGCATCCAGCTTCCACGCATGCGCACCCACCTGCTAGGTGTTATGCTGCACTAGCTATGTAGCTAGTGCAGCACAACAGCTATGATGATGTAGCTAGTGCAGCATAACAACGCTGTTGGGAGCATGGATTTCCATGCTCAACAGCATTCTACCATACACTATATAGAGAATAATGTATGGGTAACCATACACAACAAGACTGTTTCCATCAAGGGATTGAGATGACAGCATATATTGAGAGCAGTTCTATGTGATAACGGCAATGGCGGAAGGGTGATCCCAGTTGAGGTGAATGTACATCACCAAAAATAAGAACGGTGATGTACATTCTCAGCAAGAAGACTACAGTTAAGTGTTTATATGGGAGACTTTGCCCCCTGCACCTCTTACTAAAATAAACTCCAGGGAGGTGCATGTCGGGGAGGGGGAGAACCAGGATGACCTAAAAAAACACACAGGCACAGAAAAACACAAACATTATGCTCCATCTCAGCCCCAGACCCAAACCCTGCAGCCTCCCCACCAGAGCCAGCAACACTAATCACTGTGCCACTAGGTCAGCTCAGTAGCTTCCCCTCTTGCCACCCCCAAATACCTTACAGATACCTTCTGGTATCCTGTTGCTGTTCAGTTACTTCACTACCAATCTAGCATTGCTTGTAAAGTGCTTTGGGATACACTGTGTATGAAAAGTGCTCTTTAAATGCTGATTCTTCTTCTCCTTCCTCTCACCCTGCACTTTCCAGTCCCTACCCTTCCAGGGTCACTCTCCTCTCAGAGTCTGAGTTGCTCAATCTCAGTCCCCTTTTAACAGTATACAATGGAGAGCAAACCTGGAGAGGTCCATGTTGTCATCTCAATAATGAGATGGAACACATACTGTACATATAAGGAATATACAATGGTGAGCTGTCAGATAAATGATTTATCTACACAAGTGCTGTCTGACCTCCAGTAACCACCACTCATGAGGTGCCCAAGGTCAGACAGCACAAATGTAGATAAATCATTTATCTGACAGCCCATCATTTTATATTTCATTTATGCAATAGGGATGTTTTCTGTCAGTGCAGGGACATTTGCTTTTGACTGTTTATCTTTTTTAAATTATAATTTCTGGGACTTTTTGTTAACTTTCCTAATGTATGTCCACCTAATGTAGTGGTAGCTATTAAATGTAACACCACTCATTTTATAGAAAACTTTGTGCTGAACAAATGGCATGCTCACAGTACCACGCTACTTTTTTCATTTTAAAGTTACTTGCATTTGTTTGTCAGAAAAGTGAACAAAAATTTAACTTTCTGCTGTTTTTTGCTAATTATAAAAAAAACTAAAAGGTATCTATAAATGAAACACCACTCATTTTGTAGGTAATTTTGTGCTGAACAACTTTCACGCTCACAGTACCATGCTATCTTTTTTCATTTAAAATTGATTTGAATTTGAATATGGTTAGTACTGGTACTGAGGCTGAACATTCTAAATGAGTTCCAGAGTGACTGTGACATAGCTACTATGTGTATGCATCTGTGATGATGTGTCTACTATGTGTATCTGTAAATGTGAAATGTCACATTTATACACCTAGTAGCTCAGTTACACAGATTTATCACATAGAATTTATGTCCACACTTATTGTATAAACTTACTTGTTTATTTAAAAGTTGATAACCGGGAAAGGCACCATTGAGCCGAGGCTCATTTCCAGGTGTGACCTGGAGAAAGGGCTACATAGGGATAAAACTGACATGGAAACAAAACAAAAATTCACAAGTAAGCAATTACGGGTTACAGTCACAAGACCCCAAACAGAAGGTAACAGCCAGATACAGGAGTACTGTACAAATAAAGACACAAATTTGAACCACAGTTATAGTACTAGTACAGGTGTAGGATCTACAGTAACACAAAGACAATTACTGTTCTAAGCATTAGTCACAGGAGCAAGGTCCTTACTGGAATTCCTTCAGAAATGGGGGGAGAGTGGACCATGAGTTGATAACTAAGGGGGGTAACTTCCTTTATATGAGAAGGTGAGAGTTAGGAGCAATTAGAGTCCTGTTGATGGGGTTGAAGTCTGAGAAGTCTTTTGATAGAGAAAAAGGAGGATAGTCGGAGGTCATAGGGGAGTTTATTCCAAAGGAAAGGGAAATGAAAGGAGAAGGCAGATTTACCCATTACAGAGTGGAGGCAAGGGATAGAAAAGGTGCATGTGTCTCTGTGGTAAAGACAATAGTTGAGGTGGCAGCTTCAGAGAGATGGGAGGAGAGGAAGGTGGGGAGGGTTCCAAACTAGAACTTTGAAACAATCGAGGCACAGTGAACCATTCTCGTGTGAGATAAAGATGCAAGGAGAATGGTTTACTGTGTATAATACATATGCTGAGTTGTGTGTGGTTCCTCATGTTCTATATGTTAATATGTCCCCAGCAGCCACTGGTTGCTGTATAAGAGTGGATCTTCCTGGACTGAAGTTTGCACCACTCATTAACACTAGTGGGATAGCGCCGGAGGCGCTATGACCTAACGGAAGCCAAAGATTTTCTGAAGGGTTGGCGCTGAGACAGGACCACGCATGCACGGCACTGTGAGACTAGGTCGTGCCTGTGTAGGCTATCTCAGTGTCAACCCACCAGCCACCTCAGTTCCTTTTCTTCTGCTGTTGAGTGTGCTTGGATGTCGATGTCGCTTATTTGCCCTGAGTCAAAGTTTTCGTCTATACGACAGCATTTTAGCCATTTAGTATTTGTTTAATTTAACATTTTTAGTAGTATTTTCTTATTTTATGAAGAAGAAAAAGAAGATTATGAAGAAGAAGAAAAAGAAATTCTCACCTACCATCAACGGAGTCATCCTTAGATGGTAGCAATGACAGTAGGAAGACTTCGTTTGAAAGTTGTTCAAACAACATGAAGTCTTGCTGTATTCTGACATAATGCAGTTAGCCCCAGCACTTGAACTGCCCCGGAGAGGAAAGAGTTAACTCTATGCAGAAGCATAGAACGTTGAGCTCGAGCTCGGTTTTCAAACCTCTGTCTGTGATACTTCCTAGTGTAACCGTCAGATTCTTTACTCCGCCTAACAGTGAAGCGTTCTGGAGATTTCCTCTGCTCGGTTCGGTAAAAAGTAAAGTGTTCGGTTTAAAAAATGCTATTTGTTAGTTTTCGGATTTCCAGCCTCTGTCTACGGTACAGGTAGAGTGGTAGATAGGTAGTGACTGTGTTTGTTTGGGGGAAAAAGAGTGTGGAAATTGTTTTTTCCTCTGTTTCTTTTCAGTCAGTCCGGATTGGAACCGATCTTGTAGTCTCTGACTAATCTTTCTCTGGGATTAGAGTGGTGTTCCGGTACCTATCGGTTTCAAAAGAACCGGTGTTTTTTCTGGTTCTTTTTCAAAACCCGTGACACGGTTTGTAACTGATCGGTTATTGCATTACCTGGCTTGAAAGCTGCAATAGGGTAATGTGTTAGGTTGGCCATGTCTGAGAAACCCAAGAAGAAAACCAGTCCCACTGGGTTTCAACACTGTATTGAATGTGGGGAGGCCTTTGCTAAGGCTGACCCCCACCTCATCTGTGTTTATTGTCTGGGGTTTGACCACCTCAAGTCAGACAGCCAAATCTGTAAAAACTTTCCTAAATCTACTCTAGAAAAAAGACTGAGAAGGCTGAAGGAAAGGGAGGCCAAGAAGTCCGTAAATCCAGATGACCAGCCCGGTTCGGTTGCGGCTGAACCTGAGGCGGTGCCTACTGACCTAGGTGATACCTCCTTGGGCAAAAGAAGAGCTGACCCTGAGGGATCGGTTCCATCAAAAAAGAAGCGTAAGTCTGCCGGTTCAGATCCTCTATCTCATTCTCCAACCGCGGATGAAATAGCCAAAGCAATTAGCATTGTTCAATCGCTTAAACTGGTTCCGTCTGAACCAGTACCGCCAGTTAGGCGGTCAGTTCGGCCGGATCTGTCTCCTCCAGATTATGATCCAGACGCTTATTATGAGGAGTGGGAGGGAGACGAAGACTATCCTGGTGATGATGATGATGATGATGATCAGAGGGGTCTGGATGTGCCCATTGAACCGGACATCTCCCCAGACAGGCCCTCGGGTGTCTCTCCTCAAAGGCTCTCTGAGTTCCCTTCACATTTTTTGTTCTACAGAAAGGTGGCAGAAACCCTGCTGCTTCCCTTGGTTGAAGCTGCAGACGAGGAAGAAAAGCCTGATTTTGTGGAAATGATGGACATCCCGGAGTCCAAAAGGTTGTCTATCCCTCTTCATAAATCCTTGGGGAAACAGACATGCAAAATTTTACAAACTCCTAATTCAATATCTCCTGTGGACAAGAGAATGGACAGGAGGTATATGTTATCAGGCTCAGCTGCGGAGTTCCTTTATAGTCATAGCAGCCATGTTGGAGTAATGCAGGCTGCAGCCTGTGAAAGAGCTAACATTTTATTTTTTATTTTATTTAGTTTTTGTTGACCGGGTAAGTGCACCAGACAATTTCTGCCTATTTTCAGGCACGACCTGGGAGAGGGGGATACAGATGAATGCCAACTGACTTTGAACCAGATTAAGCTGTTGGTGGTATTTTTAGTGAATGAGGGAAATTTGGCCAGGATGCCGGGGAAATTCCCCTACTCTTTTCGATAAGTGCCATGGGATCTTTAACATCCACCTGAACTATCACCAATCCAGGCAGATGGAACCTTGGTTTAATGTCTCATCCGAAAGACGGCACCTCAGAAGTGCAGCACCCCTCTCATGCTGCATTACAGTGTCAGTACTGGGATATTAACTCAAGTGCTAGATGTGGGAACTGAGCCCACAGCCCTCTGATCTCCTGGCCTCAGAGGCAAGTGTGCTACTTACTAAGCCACTGACACTGTCATTCCTTTGGCTTCACACCCCCCGGATAAGTACTCCAGGAAAGTGGATGCCATGGCCAAAAAACATTACTTGGCATCCTCTTTGGGACTCAGGTAGGCTGCTTATATGGCCTACACAGCCAGGTACCAGAAATCCAGATGGGATACGGTTCTGGAACCGGCTAAACAGGCCTCTCCCCAGCTAGCCAAGGAGCTGGAGGAGGTGGCCGCTGATGGAACTGAGGCATCAAAAATGCAATTTCATTCTACTGTGGACTCCAATGATGTGGCATCTGGAGTCATGGCTACATCTTTGTCTCTCAGGAGGCATGCTTGGCTCAGATGTACTAGCCTTTCAAATGATACCCAGACTAAGGCTATGGATTTTCCTGTAGTGGGTAACTCTCTGTTTGGGGAGCAAACAGAGGCTTACATGAAGAAAATGGATGAATACAGGCCACGTACAGGAGTGCACAGGCCAAGGAAAGGCAAGCCACTCTGCAAAAGCAGCAGTCTAGGGGCAGGGGCAGGCCCTTTCACAGGCCTTTTTACCAAGCCCAGGCCTCCTCTCCCTTCCCACAGAGGGGGTTCTTCAGAGGGAGGGGCAGGAGGTGGATGAGCAGGGCTGCTCCCTCCTCCTCTCAGTCTAAGGATCCTACCAAGCAGACATCCTGATGTGCCAGCCTGGGTCAACTCCCTATTTCCAGTAGGAGGCAGGCTGGCTTACTACTTCCAGGTCTGGTAGTCTGTGACTTTAGACAAGTGGGTCCTTGAAGTAGTAAGCCAGGGACTGGCCCTCAGCTTTAAAAAGTTCCCAAAAAAGAGGGCCAAGTCTTTTACAACTGCATCAGCCTCAGAAACCATTGCCCTAGAGGCAGAGGTTTCCTCTCTTCTAGCTCTCAGAGCTGTAGAGAAGGTTCCTGCTCAACACAAGGGAAAAGAACTTTACTCCAGGTACTTCCTTACCCCCAAAGAAAACAGGGGAGTGGTGACCCATCCTAGACTTAAGGTATCTGAACAAACACATTTTAAAGCCAAAATTCAAAATGGTAACTCTGGGAATAATCCTTCCCTCTCTAAGGCCAGGGGATTGGTTAGCATCTCTGGACCTCAAGGATGCCTACTTCCATATCCCTATCAGGTGCTCCCACAGAAAATACCTCACGTTCGAGTTACCTTCAGGCCATTACCAATTCAGGGCCATGCCATTCGGCCTAACATCAGCTCCAAGGGTGTTCACAAAGTGCCTTGCAGTAGTGGTGGCTTACCTCAGAAGACAGGGTATCACCATCTTCCCATATCTGGATGACTGTCTCATAGTGGGTCAGTCATCTCTACAGGTCAAGTCAGCTCTACAAACTAGCCAGGACCTACTCAGTTCCCTGGGGTTTCTTCTCAAGCTTCCAAAGTCTTTCCTCGAACCAATTCAATTTCTCACCTTTATAGGCATAGAGTTGGATGCTGTACAAGCAAAAGCTTTCCTTCCCCTGGCAAGGGTGAAGGCCCTAGTGGATCTCGTTTCATCTTTTTAACCTCAGGTCTCCTGCCCAGCAAGACAGTTCCTCCAGCTTCTGGGCCACACGGCAGCTTCCACTGCAGTGGTGCAGGGGGCAAGGTTCCAGATGAGGGACATTTAGTTTCACCTAAGGTCATTCTGGTCCCAAAAGAAGGATTCACTTACCAAAGTGATTCCAGTTACTCAGACTCTGGTCCAAGCTCTCCAGTGGTGGCTGTACCAGGACAACATCAGACAAGGGGTTCCATTCTCCCTCAACTCCCATCAGTAGTTCTAACTATGGAAGCTTCTCTCCTAGGTTGGGGAGCCCACCTGGGAGTCCTAACAGCTCAAGGGGTCTGGTCTCGACAGGAGTATCTCCTTCATATCAATCTCCTGGAGCTCAGGGCAGTTTTCCTAGCCTTTCAGAGCTTCTCAGATTCAGCCAAGGGCAAGGTGGTCCAAGTCAGAACAGACAACACCACCACAATGTGGTACATCAACAAGCAGGGAGGCACTCGGTCCTCGGCCCTGTGCACAGAAGCCATGAAGCTGTGGTCTCTGGCCTAGTCTCTTCATACTTCTCTGGTAGCAGTTCACTTCCAGGGAAGGACAATGTACCAGCAGATGCTCTGAGCAGAATTTCACAGGGACATCACAAATGGTCCCTGGATCCTCACATCCTGACAGTCATCTTCTCCAGGTGGGGCACTCCAGAGATAGATCTCTTTGCAGCACCAGACAATCATCAACTTCCTCTATTTTGTTGCAGACCTCCAGTCATGGGGACGGTACCCCATGATGCTCTCATTTTGGACTGGAAGGGCAGGTTTCTCTATGCCTTCCCTCCCTTGCCTCTGCTGTTCAGAGTTTTGATCAAGATCAGGACTCAACCCTGCACAGTGATACTAGTGACTCCAGATTGGGCCAGACAGCCTTGGTATCCTCTACTACTGTCCTTGTCGATGTCACATCCCCTGTCTCTACCCAGGACATACAATCTCCTGTCCTCCTCCCAGGGGTGGATCTGGTACCCCAATCTCCAGTCTCTCAATCTCAAGGCCTGGCTCCTGAACAGTTAGAATATGCAGCACTACATCTTCCTCAGGGAGTTCTGGATATTCTGAAGGTGTCCGGGAAACCTTCCACTAGGAAAACTTACAATTCCAAATGGAAGAGGTTCAGTATTAGGTGCTCTCAGAAAGGCATCGTGCCTGATTCTGCAGACATTTCTACAACCTTCTATTATCTAGTTCATCTGAATAGTCTAGGCCTTAGGCCTGCCACTCTGAAGGTTCATCTAGCAGCTGTCTCTGCATTCTTTTCAGCAGGAAGGGGCTCTTCCTTGGCTTCTCATCCTGTTTTCAGAAAGTTTTTCAAAGGTCTGGTTCACATTAACCCTCTCTTTAGGGAACCCACTCCACCTCGGGATCTTAATGTCTGCGTTGCTCAGCTTATGTAGCCACCCTTTGAACCTCTGACTTCAGTCAAATTGAAGTACTTGACCTGGAAAACTGTGTTCCTGGTAGCTATTACTTCTGCCAGGCAGATTAGTGAATTACAGACCCTGTCAGTTGAACCTGACTTCATCTCCTTCCATAGAGATAAAGAGGTCCTAAGAACCAATAGGAGGTTCTTGCCCAAAGTGGTATTGGATTTTCATCTGAACCAGTCTATATCTCTCCCTGTGTTTTTCACTGACCATTCCTCTTCAGGAGAAAGAAGGTGTCACTACGGTCCCAACCATGCATTAATTCCCCATTAGATGCCACCTTCATCGTGGATTAATGCTTACATGTTGTCTCGCTGGCATTGGTACTGGTTGTGCCAGAGTTAGAGACGCATTGTAGGGATAGCAGTGAAGTACTGAAGTGATACCAACCCCACCCCCACCCTGTAGAGACCGACAGGCATTGGGGTGTGCCTTTGGGTCATCAGCTATAACACTCATGCCATTGTACCTCACTCTACCCTGTAGACACTGACAAGTGTCATGGTGTGCTTTGGGGACTTTGAGCATTATACTTACCCCATTCCATAAGGAAATTCACTGAGGTAGGTGCAGTATAGGAGAATGGGGTGAACTTTGTGGCCAAACAGTGTAAAGTGCACCATGATGCCTGTCACTGGCTGCAGGGTGGGGGTGGAATGGCATGAGCATTAGAGCCGATGATCCCAAGTCACACCCTGACGCCTGTCAGTCTCTACGGGGTGGGGTGTTACAGTGGGAAAACCTAGCACTGTAGGTGTGTGTTTGTATTTTCACTCCAAATTTTCAACATGGGCTGTTTGTGAGCCCACCTCATGAAAAGCGGCACTATCAGTTTGTTAGCTAAAAGGTGGTTTTGCACAGCAGCTATGCCATTTGGCGACACAGGGACGAAAACACATTTTAGGCAGGATGTGGAAAATGACATCTGTATTGTTCATGAGGAGGCATAAAAAATCGCAACGTTGAAAATCTGGAGTGAAAATATGAAAAATTGGTGAAGTCATGAGCATGCATAGAAATTGAGCAACACATATCCGTAACCCAATTATTTTGGGGAGTTTTTTTAAGCACATTTTCAACATAGGCATTTTGGGACCTCCCCTCATGAACAGTGGCGCTGTGATTTTGTTAATCAGTCCCAAAAGTTGATTTCCCACAGTGACCATGCCATTGTGCGCCACAGGTGCGGAAACGCATTTTGGGCAGGTTGTGGAAATGACAGCTATACTGTAATAAGGAGGTGTGAAAAAATTCAAGTGTTGAAAATCTGGCATGAAAATATTGCAAACTTGCGAAGTTACAAGGGTGAGTGGAAACTGCGCAACGCACGCTTGTAACATAGTGATTTTATGGACTTTCTGCACCAAATTTTCAAAATAGGCATTTTTGGACCTCTGCTCATAACCAGTGTCACTGTCATTTTCTCAAACTGTCCCGAAAACTGATTTCACACAATGACTGCTCTATTCTGCTCCGGACATTTGAAAACACATTTTGGTCAGGATATGTAAAGTGACAGCTATACTGTTCATAAGGAAGTGTGGCAAAATGTCAATTTTGAAAATCTGGAGTGAAAATATTACAAATTCACGAAGTTACAAGCGTGCGTGGAAACAGCGTAACGCATGCTAGAAAAACAGCCAATTTTTGAATTTCTTTCACCAAATTTGCAACATAGGCTTTTTGAGAGCCCCCCTCATGAACAGTGGCACTGTCATGTCGTTACTCGATCCCAAAAGGTGATTTCATGCGGTGACCGCGAAATCACCTTTCGGGACCGAATAACGCAATGATAGTGACTGAATTCATGGGGGGGCCCAATAACCCCATGTTGAAAATTTGGTGCAAAAATTCCAAAAAATGGCCAAGGCAATGTCAGTGGCTCAGTAGGTAGCACACATGCCTCTGAGACCGGGAGATCAGAGGACTGTGGGTTCAGTTCCCACATCTGGCACTTAGGTTAATATCCTAGTACTGACACTGTAGTGCAGCATGAGAGGGGTGCTGCACTTCTGAGGTGCCGTCTTTCGGATGAGACATTAAACCAAGGACCCATCTGCCTGGATTGGTGGTAGTTCAGGTGGATGTTAAAGATCCCATGGCACTTATCGAAAAGATTAGGGGAATTTTTTTATTGAAGAGGTGGACTTCATAACACAGCAATACCAAATGAAAGCAAACAGAAAATTTCAACAAATGAACAAAACAAGAAGAAAAAAAGGGAAACTTAGAAATTCAATACCAATGAGTACAATTAATCCATAAATGTGCAACTTTTTCACTTTCAAAATGCAATAAATCTATTTGTACAATATCATATAAAGACTGCCCAATATTAGCTAATAATTCAGCATGTGAGACCCACTTCTGATGAAGAACCCCCAAACATCTGATTTGCCAAAAATGATAGTGAATAACAACAAAAACTAAATATAAGTTCTCTGTATTATATTTTGCACTTAATGTAGGATTCTCACCATACATAATATTAGAGTAGGATAGGTTTAGAAACCCAGGTTCCTTCCAAACAATGCTTAAAGCAGCCCAAAACTGTACCACAAAAGCACATTCAAAAATAAATGATTCTGAGTTTCCACAATCTGAGCACAAGAAGAACGGGGACAATATCTATTTTCTAATTTTTTATGGTTATGATTACCTTTCACACTAAGCCTACCAAAATTCCCCAACCATAAGCAATTCCACATCCTAGAAGGGATACAAGGATTCCTTAAATGATGCAACACTCCTGTTTGTTGTACAGAAGAACAAAAGGGAAAGACTATCACAGTAGAATGAGCATTGGATAAAATAGTATGATAAACTGCCTTCCTATTCAAAAACAAAAGATCCTGTGATCTAATTTTCCATTTAATGGCCATCTTAAAACAGTCAATACCATAATCCGGTACAGGGGTCTGTTTACCCAATAACCTAGTCTTACCTGGTCCCAATACTGTACATTTGGCATAATCCAAGCCAAAACCAGGGAACACCATATCCGAAAACCCAGTTTCAAGGCCAAACCAAAATTATAATGAAGAAAAATACTAAAATAAAAAGCAACTGGATTAATCATACCAACACCCCTTTCCATAATTGTTTTATAAGTAATATCATGTTTAATTGGGTTTAACCGGGATCCCCAAAAAGCCTGAAAAAAACCCACTAAATAATCTAGAAAATAATGTTTCTGGAGGCGGAAATACACAGCTAAGATATAAAAAAATAGGTAAAAGTAAAGTTTTAATCAAAAGCATCCTCTTTTTCTTATTGATCAACCGATTACTCCAACCCTGTACTAAACGTTATCCCTGCCCTAAATGTGTCAACCAATTAGAAGAAGCCATATCCCAACCCCCAAAGCGGACCACCAGAATCAATAAAGGCTCCAATTGAATCTGTATCCCCCCCAAAAAAAACAGAAGGCGGAAGAGGCGTAGTGCCTAAAGAAATACCAACACTCTTATCCCAATTTATCCAGGAACCTGAAACAGCTGCATATGTCCTCAAAATATTACAAAGGACCTCTTCCTTTGTGTCAACCCCCAATGTAAGCACCATATCATCTGCAAAATAAATAGTTTTAACAATAAAACCAATTTGTGGAACCAATATACCCTGAATATCAGGAGAATGGTGTAAAAGACGAATCAAAATATCCAAACAAAAAACATATAACAGAGGGCTCAAAGGACAACCCTGTCGAACCCCACTCCATATCACCACCGGATGACCATACCACCCATTCACAGTAGGACATAAGGTAATATTGTCATAAAGTGCCACAATCCAAGAAACAAAACTGGCCAGAAAACCAAATGCATTCAAAACTGCAAACAAAAATTGATGCGAAATGCGATCAAAAGCCTTTTCCTGATCGACTCCCACCACCCACCCCTTAACCTGACCAGAATCAGCCTGCCAAAACAATTCTCATAGTACAATAAGGTTATCATTAATCTGACAGCCCGGAACCACACATGTCCGTTCCACACTAATCAAATAATCAGAAATCTTATTCAACCTGTTTAACAAAAATTTTTGCCACTATTTTCCTATCAGTATTAAGGAGGCTCAAAGGCCTCCAATGATCAATAATATTCTGTGCACCCTTTTTATGAATTAAAACCAACATTGCTTCCTGCATGGAAGCAGAGAAAGTGGATGACTATAACATATGGTTAAAAAGAACCACCAAAACTGGAGACAAATCTTCAAGAAATTGTTTATAAAAAGCTGCCCCTAACCCATCCATACCTGGGGCTGCATTAGAGTTCAAGTGTTGGACCACCTGAAATACTTCTTCAGCAGTAACATCATGTGCAACATAGCAATATCCTCTGACCTTACCTGGGGTAATGATATGGAGTGTAAAACCTGCTCCAAATCTCCACTAATCTCTTGATTAGCAAACAAAGCAGTGAATCTATCCTCAATAACAGATAAAATCCCTGCCAGGGAAGTAACACTCTGTCCAGAGGAATTAAGCAATTCTGAAATAAACTTATGCTTGACCTTATCTTGACAATTCTAAAGGATCAATAGAAGAAGACCTAACCTTGCATGCCAAATCTTGTTTTTGCTCCAATGATTTAGGCCTGTAGACATTGAAGTGACTACCATCTGATTTTTAACTGTCTGAATCTGGGGAACCATAATCCTGGCTAGAAGCAGCAGCTAATGAAATCAAATGCTGTAAGGTAGATGAACTTTAAATAATCCAAATAATCAGACCAACACCTAGAAGAGGCTAAGGATTGAAACAAAAGCCTCCAATCTTTTTTAGTATCCTCCCACCAAGTAGAAATTTCAAAATAACAATCACTAACAGAAAGTCTAGCCATCCAATGGCGTTGCCAGGCCTTCTGTATTTTAGGATGCTGCAATAAACCATTATTCAACCGCCATTTGTTTTTCTTACATCTAGGAGTATCCTTCCAAGAAATCTTGGAATATAACAAAACATGATCCGAAAATTCCACTGTCCTAATATCAGAGTCCCAAAACCTGAAGAACGTGGGACACAAAGATGAAATCAATCCTGGTTTTCAAGGTACCTTTAAAGAAAGTATAACCACCAATAGGATGTAATTTCCAATAAGAATCCTGCAAACCAGCAGTAAACAGAATTTTATTCAATGCATTAGTGTCACAAAATAATTTAGAAGTCTGCAACCCCCTGTCAGTTTGATGCAAACCACAATTAAAATCTCCCAACCAGATAACTAAACGTGACGTATGCAACTATGGGTGAATCTCTTCAAATAAAGAAACTCTAGCTGCTTTAGTTTGTGGGGCATAAATAGCAATAAGACGAAATCTATCACTATGATAAGTAAAATCCAATATAAAAGCACGCCCGGAGTGTAGATCAACTAATCGTGTAACCTGAAAATCAGGATTGGTAAAAAGTATTCCAACACCATCACAAGCATCAAGTCCAATAGACCAGAATGATGTTCCTAAAGGCCAAGCTCGAGATGTGGCCTGTAATTCACTATAAGTTTTAAGTCTAGCATCTAACAAACAAAGGACATCACAAGCCACTGACTGAAGCGTAAACATAGTACTAGCTAATTTCCACCTCCCCTTAATACTATTAGCATTTATAGTGGCAACTGAAAGAGAGGACACAAAAAAATGAAAAAAAAAGGAAAATCACCCAAAAGACACCCTTCATGTTATCCTAGCTTTCCTACCTTGCCGAGTACGTTTAGCAATAGAATCTACACTCCCTCTTTCCTCAGTATTAGTATTGGATAAGAGAGAGGAGGCATCAGTACCATCTTCATCAGACTCTCTCTCCACCAATACTGCAAATTTATTACCCTGTGCCCAGGTTTCAGAAGGGGCCTCCTTATCCAGTCCCTCTAAGGACACCGGAGGCCTCACCTTTCTTCCGAACCTAGTCAGTTTTTTCGAGACAGGCCTAAAGCCCGTATCATCAAACTGTGGGGGGGGGAGCCATGTCAGGAAGTACAGCAAACTCCCAGGAAGGAAACAGGTCAGCAATGACCCCCTCTGACTCCACCTGTACATCCATAGTCACCGTATCACCCAAAGGAGTAGGGGAAACTGCAGGGCTCACTTGAGAAGCATCAGCCAGCAATTTAGAAACCCCAGCCTTCGAAACCTGTGAAACAGAAACAATACAATGGTCCGCTATTGTTTTAGCATGCAAATATTGGGCCTGGTCTATAATGCCGTCATGAGATGGGCAATCGTCTCTATTATGGGAAGCCCAAGGACATTTGTCATAAGCATGTCCAGTATTCTCACAAAGATTATAACGAAAAAGATTCAAACATTTAGCAGACCCATGCACAAACTCCAAACAATGACTGCATTTAATAGTGTCACAGGCAGAGCTAAGATGAGTCCAAGACCCACACTTAAAAAAGGACCTAGGTTGACCTATATAAAAAATAGCAACCCTATCCCTACCTAAATAAAAAGAACTGGGAAGATGCATAGTACCAGAATTCGTAACAAACAACTTAACTCGGATCTTCCAACCCCCATCCCAGATTTGTTCACTATCCAAAGTAGGGGAAGGAGTACCCAGAACTTCACAATGTTGCCAAAGCCAAAATAAAATATCTTCAATGTTAACTCCTTCATTTTTAAACATAACAGTAATAACTCGAACAGTAGGTTTGGTGAGGGGTATCACTTGAAAGGGGGGCCAAAGGGGTGTGTTTTTACAAACATTATACCTAGCCCAAAACCTATTCAAACTAGAAACATTTTTAAAGCTGATATCAAAATTAGAATTACCAATGCTGATCAGGGCAAAAATTTCAGAAGAAAAGAACTTCATAGAACCCTTTAACAAGGCCCGAGCAATATAAACACGGTCAGGTGCCTCCTTCAGACCCCCTTTATACAAAAAATGAACAGCATTCCTGTGAGGCACAGGTTCCTTCCTATGCTGAAACAAATCTGAAAGTTTAAAAGGAGCTCTAGGACAGTCTTTAGAAAGCTGTGCAACAACTGCTGGTGGAGGGCCTACCCTTAAAACCTCCCCTACTATGCTATCATCTAAGGCCTCTGTGGCCTGTAAAGAAACCCCCCAGTCTCTGGTAATTGCAATACATCCTTCATAACATCAGTATCAGTCTTTGTGATAGAATTTATAGTCTTTGAAGGTACCATAGCATCAGTCACACTAGCACAGTCCAAGTCCTTACCCCGGGTCAAAATGATGGAGCTCATGTCTTCAACGTTGGTGGCCACAGGAGCTGTCGCCTTTTGAAGCATCTTAAGATAAGACTGGTCCTGAGAGTCCAGGGACCAGTTGCCAGTATCCGAAAGTTCCCACCCCGCATCCCGCAATGCCCGTTGTGGAGACCAGGATGGACCACCAGGAACAACAGCCAAAGACAAGGCAGTGAAAGGAGCCCTCGGTACCTGCTTGTCCAACGCAGGAATAGAGGCAGCAGTTTTGCTCCAGCCTGGTGTGGTTTGATCCTGGGGAAGACAAACACCTCCAGAAGCAGAGCGGAACTGGCAGTGCACAGAGGTGCACTCGCAGAAAGGCACACAGAAACTGGTGGCGTAGTGAAAGGTTCCGCAGTAACGATAGCCGCAGTAACAAGGCCCGCAGGATGTAGGCACTTGGGTGATGCAGTAAACCCTATATTACTGCCAGCCCACAGAACTGATGAAACAGCAGGAGGTTCAGGGGAAAAAACAGGCACTGCAGACAAACAGAGAGAAGCAGGATCCAAAACAGCAGCATTGGCAGCATCAGTTATTGAAGGTACGGCAGCAGTAGAAACAGTAGATATAGCAGGCAACTCAATTGAGGGAGAACTAACCGGAGGGAGCTCCTCCAATGTACAATCCAAGGTCCTTAATGCCATTAAAAGTTTAGCTTTCTTAGTAGACAATACCAATCTAGCGTTGCAAACCTCCGATTTCACAGCAGAGGACTCATGCTGTGCAAAAGACACAGACTCCGTTTCAAGCTACAGAATCTCAGAATCACTCAAGACTGGTGAATCATAATCAGCACCAACTATCTCCACATCAGAAACCTCTTGAAAAATGGGAACAGGGGACGAGGCCAAGACCCCTGCACCTGCAACGTCCATCTCCTCTGAAAGTTCAGCAACACTGGCCATCTCTCTTCAGATGGCCAAGGGTCCCCCTACTGACAGCAATGCAGTAGGGGAATTTCCCCGGTGTCCTGGCCAAATTTCCCTCGTTCACCCAAAAAAATACCACCAACAGCTTAATCTGGTTCAAGGTCAGCTAGCATTCATCTGTATCCCCCTTCCCCTGGTCGTGCCTAACAATAGGCAGGATTTGTCTAGTGCACTTACCCGGTCAACAAAAAACGAACTAAAAAAAAAAATGCACCAAAGCTGAAAAAACCCTATTTATGCCATTATACAGCTTAAATGCATTTCCTCAGTTCACAGTCAGCTTTGAAGAGTGCAGATGTGTTTCAAACAATATGAAGTCTTGCTGTGTTCTGACAAATTACAGTGAGGTCCAACCTTCGAACTGCCCCGGAGATGGAAGAGTTAACTTTCCATGCCAGGCATGGAACGCTGAGCTCGAGCTCGGTTGAGACTCTGTCTGTTGCTGTTTGAACTCAAACCGTCAGATTCTTTACTCCACCTCACTGAACAGTCGCTCCGGAGATTTCTCCTTTGCTCAGTTCAATTTGTCAGTTAAAGTACCGTTTTTCTCGGTTTCCGACCAAATTTAAACCGTAACCTATCGGTTCAGTCTTTGTCTGTGGTTTCGTGAGTACTAGATAGGTTTATTTTTGTTATTATTTCTGTGTGGAACTTGTAAACATGGGATCGGTTCGGTTTGAACCAATCAGGTTGTTTTAAAAAACTTATTTCTGCTTTTAGAGTGTGGTAACCGGTTCTTATCGGTTCTAAAAAACAGACTTTATTATGTTTTTTCCACGACCCGTAACACGGTCAGGAACCGATAAGGGTGTCTTGCCTGGCGGATTACCGAAAAAAGGGTAAGTTTTTGTTAGGACTGGCCATGTCTGAGAAACCCAAAAGAAAAACCGGGCCCACTGGGTTTCAACACTGTAATGTGTGGGGAAGTCTTTGCTAAGGCTGATACCCACACCACCTGTGTTTATTGACTGGGGTTTGACCACCTCAATTCAGACTGCCAGATTTGTAAAAATGTTCCTGCAGCTACCCTAGAAAAAAGAGTTGGTAGGCTCAGGGAAAGGAAGGCCAAGAAGTCCGCTGACCCGGATGGCCAGCCTGGTTCGGTTCCAACTGAACCAGAAGGAGTGCCCTCTGACCAGGGCGAAACTTCTTCGGGCAAAACGAGAACCGATTCTGAGGAGTCGGTTCCGGTTAAGAGAACAAGAAGGGATAAATCAGCCGGTGTGGATCCAAAAGTTCTTTCTCCGACCGCTGATGAAATAGCCAAAGCGAAAAAAATAGTTCAGTCGCTATCCCCGGTTCCGACCGAACCGGCACCATTAGGAAGGCGCTCGGTTCGGTTGGTTCCACCGGTTCTGGATTATGATTTAGAGGAATTTTATGAACCAGAGGAGGAGGAAGGAGAGTATGAGGAAAGTGAGTGTGATTATGAAAGTCTGGATGTGCCCATTGGCCCGGACATCTCCCCAGACAGACCTTCAGGAGTGTCTCCTCCTAGGCTTTCTGAGTCCCCTTCCCATTTCACGTTTTACAAGAAAGTGGTTGAAACTCTTCAGCTTCCTATGGAAGAAGCTGGGGATGACCAGGAGGAGCCTGACTATGTTGAAATGATGGATATCCCAGAGTCCAGGAGGCTGTCTATTCCCCTTCATAAGTCCTTTGGGAAACAGACAATGATAATTTTAAAGACTCCTAATTCTATACCTCCTGTGGATAAGAGAATGGACAAGAGGTATACTCTCTCAGGCTCAGATACGGAGTTCCTTACCCAGCAATGCAGCCATGTTGGGGTAGTGCAGGCTGCAGCCTGTGATAAGGCAAATATACCCTTGGCTTCACACGCCCCAGATAAGGACTCCAGGAAGATTGATGCCATGGCAAAGAAACAGTACATGGCAGCATCCTTGGGACTCAGGCAGGCTAATTATATGGCCTATACAGCTAGATATCAGAAATCTAGATGAGACACTGTAATGGCTTTAGCTAAACAGGTCCCTGGCCAGCTTGCCAAGAAGCTGGAGCAGGTAGCTGCGGATGGTATTGAGGCATCCAAGGTGCAATTCCATGCTGCAGTGGACTCCAATGATGTTTCATCTAGAGTCATGGCTACATCTGTGGCCCTTCATAGGATGGCTTGGCTCAGATGTACTAGCCTGTCTCAAGATACCCAGACTAAGGCCATGGATTTTCCTGTTGTGGGTAATTCTCTGTTTGGGGAGCAAACAGAGAACTACATGAAGAAAATGGATGAGTACAGGACCACCTATAGGAGTGCTCAGGCCAAGGAAAAGCAAGCCACTCCTCAGAGGCAGCATCCCAGGGGCAGGAGCAGGCCTTTTCATAGGCCTTTCTACCAAGCCCAAGCCTCCTCTTCTGCTTATGCTCATAGGGGGTTCTATAGAGGGAGAGGCAGATGGGGTACAAGCAGGCCTGCTTCCACCCCTCAGCCTAAAGCCTCTGCCAAACAGGCACCCTGATGGGTTTGCCAGGGCCAATTCTCCACTACCTGTAGGGGGCAGGCTGGCTTACTTTGTCCAGGACTGGATGTCTTTAACATCAGACAAATGGGTCCTGGAAGTAGTAAGCCAGGCACCGATTCTCAACTTCAAAAAATTTCCAAAGATGAGAACCAGATCCTTTCCACCTGCAAATCCTTCAGAGGCACTTGCCCTAGAGGCAGAGGTCTCTTCCCTCTTGGCTCTCAGAGCTATAGAAAGGGTTCCACCCCTACACAAAGGGAAAGGATTGTACTCCAGGTACTTCCTCACCCCCAAAAGACAGGAGAATGGCAGCCCATCCTGGATCTCAGATATTTAAACAAGCACCTTTTAAAGCCAAAGTTCAAAATGGTGACTCTGGGAATAATTCTACCTCTTCTAAGGCCAGGGGACTGGCTAGTCTCCCTGGACCTCAAGGATGCCTATTTCCATATTCTCATCAGAAGCTCCCATCGAAAATACCTCAGGTTCGAGCTGCCCTCAGGCCACTACCAATTCAGAGCAATGCCCTTCGGCCTAACCTCTGCTCCAAGGGTGTTCACAAAATGCCTGGCAGTAGTAGTTGCCTTCTTAAGAAGAAAAAGGATTTCCATCTTCCCATACCTGGATGACTGGCTCATAGTAGGCCAGTCTCCAGACCAAGTCAAGTTACACCTACAGATAACTCAGCAACTGCTTACTTCTCTAGGTTTCCTTCTGAATCTTTCAAAGTCAGTTCTAGAGCCTGTACAGCTCCTCACCTTCATAGGCGCAGAGCTGGATACAGTAAAGGCAAGAGCCTTCCTTCCCCTGGACAAGACAAGGACCCTTATTTCACTGGCGTTTTCATTCACCCTCCAGGTGTCTCGACCAGCAAGGCATTTTCTACAGCTCCTGGGGCACATGGCTGCTTCTACAGCAGTGGTGCAGGGAGCAAGATTTCAGATGAGGTACATTCAGTTCCACTTGAGAGCCTTTTGGTCTCAGAAAAAGGACCCTCTGACCAAACTGATTCCAGTGACTTGAACCCTGATCCAGGCATTGCAGTGGTGGCAGGATCAGGACAATCTAAGACAGGGAGTTCCTTTTGTCACTCAGTCTCACTCTATAATCCTTACTACAGATGCCTCTCTCTTGGGATGGGGAGCCCACTTGGGAGACCTGACTACCCAAGGGTTGTGGTCTCCTCAGGCATCTCTGCTTCACATCAATCTATTAGAACTCAGAGCAGTGTTTCTAGCACTTCAGGCTTTTTCCAAGTCTGTTCAGAACAAAGTAGTTCAGATCAGGACAGACAATACCATCACAATGTGGTATATCAACAAGCAAGGGGGCACTCGGTCTATGGCCTTGTGCACAGAAGCAATGAAGTTATGGTCTCTGGCCTATTCCCTGAACACCTCTCTTACAGCAGTACACCTCCCAGGCAAGGACAATGTCTTAGCAGATGCTCTCAGCAGGATATCTCAGGACCATCATGAATGGTCCCTGGATCCTCTGGTTTTGAAGGTGATCTTCTCCAGATGGGGCACCCCACAAATAGATCTTTTGCAGCCCAAGACAATCACCAACTTCCCCTCTTTTGCTGCAGGTCCCCAGTGTTGGGCTCAGTCCCCCTGGATGCCCTAGTTCTCAATTGGGAAGGGAAGTTCCTGTATGCTTTTCCCCTTCCCTCTCCTGTTCAAGGTGTTAGTCAAAATCAGGTCTCAATCCTGCAAGGTGATTCTGATTGCTCCAGACTGGGCCAGACAGCCCTGGTACCCTCTCCTGTTGTCCTTAGCAGTCCACCTTTCCTGTTTCTTCCCAGGAATTACAACCTGTTAACCTGTGCTCAGGGGAGGGTTTGGTATCCAAATCTCAAATCTCTCAATCTCAAGGCCTGGCTCTTGAAGAGTTAGAATTTGCTGATTTACACCTCTCTCAAGGCGTTATGGATATCCTAAAGGCTTCTCGGAAGCCTTCCACCAGAAACACTTACAACTCCAAATGGAAAAGATTCTCTATATGGTGCTCTGGGAAGCATATTTCTCCAGAGTCTGCTGGCCTGCCCACAGTCCTTGACTATATGGTACATCTTAATAGCTTGGGACTCAGACCAGCTACACTGAGAGTGCATCTGGAAGCTGTCTCTGCTTTTCTTTCAGCAGGTAAGCCTTCTTTCCTTTCAGCTCATCCTGTATTCTCTAAGATTTTCAAGGGATTGCTTCATACCAATCCTCCATTCAGGGACTCTGCCCCTGTTTGGGACCTTAATGTTTGCATTGCTCAGCTTATGCAACCCCCCTTTTGAACCTTTGTCCTCAGCAAAGCTTAAGTACTTGACTTGGAAAACTGTTTTCTTGGTGGCCATCACTTCTGCCAGGCACATAAGCGAGTTACAAGCCCTGTCAGTGGAGCCTGATTTTATCTCTTTCTATAGAGATAAGGTGGTCCTCAGGACTAACAGGAAGTTTTTACCTAAGGTGGTTTCAGACTTCCACTTTAACCAGTCTATGTCTCTTCCTGTTTTCTTCACTGACCATTCCTTCTCTGGTGAGAGAAGGCTGCACAGTTTGGATGTGAAAAGGGCCCTTAGCTACTACATAGAGCGTACCAAGGGTCACAGGTTTGACTCCCTCCAACTGTTCCTCACTTATGGTGAGGTTGGTAAGGGAAAACCTGCCACTAAGAGATCCATTGCCAGGTGGATTGTCTCTTGCATTCAATTTTGCTATGAAAAACTAGGCAGGATTCCACCCTCAGGCCTGAGGGCTCACTCTACCAGAGGTACAGCTGCTTCCCTGGCTGCTGCCAGGGATATTCCTATCTTAGAGATATGTCAAGCAGCTACCTGGAGAACAGTTCACACTTTTACCAAGCATTACTCTCTGGATATCCAGGCTAGGAGTGATGCTCGGTTTGGCACAGCAGTGCTCCAGAGCCTATTTCCTAAGTAGGTTCTGTCTCCCCTGCATGGAGGTACTGCTTGGTAGTCTGCAATTTGTCAGAATACAGCAAGACTGCATGTTGTTTGAAGAAAAAATTACTCACCTTAGTAATGTTGTTTCTTCTAATGGAGTCTTGCTGTATTCTGACCTCCCTCCCTCCCTGCCTCCCCTCTCAGAACCTTTGTTTTGGGATGTGGGTGGGCAGTATCAGTGTTGACACTCAAGAGGTGCCCCACTCTTTATTTATCACCCCTTTACTTTGGGTGAGTGGGTGTTGTATTTGTTTCATTTTTGGGGTTTGCAGACTTGAGTCTTTGTTTTGGGACCAAAAATCTGTTTATTACATTTAGTAGCCAGTTGGCTAGTGTAGGTTTACAGCTTCCACACAGGACACTCAGTGAGTTTAGCTCGTAAAGATCTGACGGTTTGAGTTCAAACAGCAACAGACAGAGTCTCAACCAAGCTTGAGCTCAGCGTTTCATGCCTGGCATGGAAAGTTAACACTCATCTCTGGGGCAGTTTGAAGATTGGGACTCACTGCAATTTGTCAGAATACAGCAAGACTCCATTAGAAAAAACAACATTACTAAGGTGAGTAATTTTTTCTTCTAGTCCACCAAAGATCACTGCCTCGGACTCCAGAGGTAAGTATGAGGTGAGAGGGGTGGGGAGGCAGGGTGTGCAGTGGGTGGGCACGGGTTATGGGAGGGGGCAGGGAGACTGCAAGAGACCGTTTTCTTCTTTCACAGGGTTAAAAATTAAAAAAAAAAAATCACGGGATGGTTTTCATTTTTTAGGGGATTTGGCACTCTGGGGTGGGCTCCCAGGGTGCCACCTAAGTGGTTTCTTTGGGGGATGCTGTAGTCGATGGAGGATTGGGCACCCCCGTTGGCACACAACAAAAGTGGGGAGGCAAAAGCCGAGGGGGATTGGGCACCCCCCTTGGCACATAACAAATGGGGGGGTGCATTATGCTGATGGGGAGTGGGTTCCCCTGTCGGCACACAACAAAAGCGGGGGGGTGACAGTATGCTTACGGGGAGTGGGCTCCCCCCATTGGCAAAATGAATGGGGATTAAAGCCAACAGGGATTGGGTCCCCCATTGGCTAAGAAAGACTGTTGGGGGCGCATGATGCCGAGGGGGATCGGGCACCCCCTTGGCATACATTTTAAATAGGAGGAGTCTGCCAAATGGGAGAGGGTCTGCCAATGGGAGTGGGCTCCCTCATTGGCATTGTGACAGGCAGCAGCATCGGCGGTACGTTGCTGCCGTAATTGCCCTGCGTCAGGAGGGCGTGTTGTGGTCACGCTGCGCCAGGAGCTTCAGCCTCTCATTGCAGCGGACCTTTCTTTGTTCTGGTGAGCACATTAGGATGTGTGAGGTCAGCGCCTGCTGCTGGCTGATTAGGGAATGAGGAACACATCTATATGCGCGCTGCATTCGCCCAACAGTGACCACTCCTCCAAATCTGCTACTACCTCCAAGATGTTGGCTGGTGCTAAAGCACGAGCCAACATAAAAGCAGGATGGGAGGTGAAGGACCTATAAAAACAGAGCTACAATTTCTAACAAGGGAGACCTAGAGACTGAAGGAAAACTCCAATTGATCTTCTCTGTTTACTCTGCCTTTGTAAATAGTTACATTGAACAAGTTTATTTTTTTATGTTACTGCTAGTTCAAATAAATACTTTTTGTGAATTCTACAACTGCTCCTGGTTTTCCTATGCTTCCTGATCTGTGCCTCGATGACATAGTGCACTGACACGTCTTGCCACTCCCTCTGAGCTCTTCCCCTCCCTTGAGGTTCAGCTCTACTTCTCTTGTTTCCCCATCCTGTCTTTTGGGTGAAAATTCCTTTAAAAAAGGAAGGAAAAATTGGAAGGGGCCCCCCTCCCATTATAAAAAAAATTATCTTTTTCCCCTTAAGTCCTCTCCCTGTGGAGATCCCTCTCTGAGACACATCCCTTGGCTGCAGTTAAACTGTTATCTTGTTTATACCGAGCCTCTCTCATGTGGCAGCTGCCATCTCTAGCCCTCGTGCAAGGTGCAGCCTCAACCTTCTGAGCTTAGGGAGGAGCAGGAGAAACTGGGATTTGTATTCTTTACTCTCAGCCTATAGGTTGGGTGCTTATCCCATACCCTTATGCTGAGTTTCATTTTATTGACCGATTAATTAATTGGTTGAAAATTTTGTGGAATACCTTTGAGCACAAGTGCTGTTTTACAAAGGTTTTACGTCAATACCAGAGATTACAAGGCAACATAACAAATACAATAAGCAAGTTCAAGTGGAATGAAGTCAAACAAGTACAAATACAGTCGAACAAGTTCAAATAAATAGGCTAGATCAGTTGCATATAATTTTACAATAAGGCAGGTAGACAGAATCAATGTAACACAGTAATGGTACCTGGTTGCAGAGCCAGAGTCTGACACAGTTCAAAGATTATAGTGGGAGGCACTTAAGATAATTGGCAGTTACAGTTGCATTGAACTGCTAGGGTTGCCCATAGTGCTTTCTTAAACTGGTCAAATTTAGATAGATTGAGCAAGGTTTTCATTCTGTTCAGTGTTTATTTCTACACACATTTGGAGTGGCAAGAAGAAATTCTGTCTTGTATTTATAGACATTTCCGATTCTGATTGCTTTCCGTTCCTCTAGAGCTCTTGGAGTTTTTTTTTCTCCACTAATTCTAGTCCTCTCCCGAGCACAAGACGTTAGGTTAAGTTGGCACCCTGTCTTCTTAACTACACCAAGGTCCCTTGGACTGCCTGTTCCAGCCAGAGCTATATGCCAGGGCTGCTGCCCCTCCTTTCCACCTTCTTGTCTAGGTGGCTAAGATAGGCTTTAGCTCTTACATCCACTACCTTTGTGCCACTTTTAGGCCTGACCCCTAGTTCCACTAAGTTGGTAATCAGGTTTTATTGTGTTCGTTAGTTTTACATCCTATATCCTTTTCCTATCCCTTTGGACTAGAAGTCTATAGCCCTCTCTTTCTTTTTGTCTCCTACTTGTTTTCTCTCTTGGCAAACAGAACCAAGGATGGGATGTGGCCAGCACTGGTTTCTGGCCAGCCCGCATACACAGTGTCACTACATCTGCCTTGTCAGCAGCACTGGCACCAATGTTGGGCCCTCTCCTTAAGCTGCATAAGGCTTTGCACCCATAGAGTCCTAGCACCAGCAGCTCAGACTCATCAGTGCGACTGAATGGTGAAGACATTATGGAAGATCAAGAATTATGGTATGTAATTTTCAGTTATTTCTTTCTGGCTTTATAATTTGTGTTTCCATGGTCTAAAGAGGGACACCTATGATGCTCATCTGACCACATGTTTGTAACCTGATTAGTTTCAGGAGATCCGGCAGTTGCTGAGTCGCTATGACACACTCGTCACAACCCATGAGGACTTGCTACAAACAGGCCAGGAAAACCAGGAGGTAATCGAGAAGGCCAGAGGGCAGTTGGCACACTACGTGGAGCAGAAGAACGATGAGATCTTACAATACAACAACCAGCTTGCGCAGCTGCAAACACAGCTGGATCATGCCCGCAGTGAGGCTCTGCTCTGGGTCAGGGAGTCGATGGCTTCTAATAACAGGAGTCCAGTGATGTACAATTGGCATCATAGAAACATAGATTTTGATGGCAGATAAGGACCACTTGGCCTACCCAGTCTGCCCATTTCCCTACCTAATGGATAAGCTGCAGATCCTAGTTAACCAGCAGCCTACTTCTTCCTACCCCTATCCCCTAGAATTGCCTTATGACTGTCCCATGCATGCTTGAATTCCACCACTGTTTTTGACTCCACAACCTCCTCCAGAAGGCCGTTCTATGCATCCACAACCCTCACTGTGAAAAAATACTTCCTCAAATTACCTCTGAGCTGCCACCCTTCTATCTTCAAATTGTGCCCCCTTGTTCTTGCAAACCTCTTTTTTTGGAAGATGCTACCCTCTTGGACTTTGTTGATTCCCTTGAGGTACTTGAAAGTTTCTATCATGTCCCCTCCCTTTCCTCGAGGGCTATACATATTTAGCCCCTTAGTCTCTCTTCATGTCTCTGGTGCAGACCCTGCACCATTTTAGTTGGCTCCCTCTGGACAGCTTCCATCCTGTCTATGTCTTTGGAGATTGGGTCTCCAGAACTGCACCTAGTACTGCAGATGGGGTCTCACCAACAGTCTGTACAGAGGGATAATAACTTCCTGTTTTCTACTGGTGATGCCTCTCCTATGCATCCCAGTATCCCCCAACCCTCCTTGCTGCCCTCTCACATTGCTTGCCCACCTTTAGGTCATCTGATATGACTACCCCCAGGTCCATTTCCATTTTGTTGTTGTTAGTATCTCACCCCATTGTGTACTCTTCCTTGGTTTTGTTACCCAGGTGCATTACCTTGCACTTCTTAGCATTGAATCTAAGCTGCCATACATTTGGCCATTCCTCTAACCTTGCCAAGTCCTTCTCATCCTTTCCACCCCACCTTGTGCATCAACTCTGTTGCAGAACTTTGTGTCATCTGCAAAGAGACATACTTTTCCTTCCAGTCCCTCTGCAATGTCGCTTATAAAGACATTGAAGAGGACCGGTCCTAATACTGAACCCTGCGGTACCCCACTAATAACCTCCTTTCTTCAGAGTGGACTCTATTTACTATTACTCTCTGTGTCCTATTCTCCAGCCAATTCTTTACCCAGGCTGTCATCTTGGGATCCACTCCCAGGCTGGCTAACTTGTATATTAATCTTTTGTGTGGGACTGTGTCAAATGCCTCGCTAAAGTCTAGGTAGGCCCATGTCCACAGCCCCTCCCTGATCTATTACTTTGGTCACCCATTCAAAGAAATCTATCAGATTTGTTTGGCATGACCTTCCCGCTGTGAATCCATGCTGCCTTGGGTCCTGTGCCCCTCTGGCCTCTAGATACTCAACAATTCTTTCCTTCAGAAGTAATTCCATCATTTTCCCTACCACTGAGGTTAAACTAACAGGTCTGTAGTTTCCTGCTTCTGCCTTGCTCCCACTTTTGTGAAGGGGAATCACATCTGCCCTTCTCCAGTCCTCAGGTACCACCCCATCCTCCCATGATTTGTTAAAGAGGGTAGTCGGTGGTGTCACTAGTTCTACCCTTAGTTCTTTTAGAATTCTGGGATGAATCCCATCAGGCCCCATTGCTTTGTCCACCTTCAGTTTTAAGAGTTCTTTTAGAACCCTTTCTTCTGTAAATGGGCTGGTATCAACTTCTGCATCCAGAGTGTTTCTACTGTTTGTTTTAGGTACCTCTCCCACTTCCTTTGTAAATACTGAGCAAAAATATTTGTTTAGTATCTCTGCCTTTTCACAGTCACCCTCTGCCTGCTGTGCCTCCCCTTTATTAAGCCTCACTCAACCCTCCTTGGTCTTCCTTCGCTCCCTGATGTACCTATAAAAGGTTTTAACCTCTTCTTAACTGAGTTGGCTATCTTTTCCTCGGTTTGGGTCTTGCTGTTCTGACTGCCTTCCCAGCTTCCTTTGCTTTTAACTGATACAGTTCTCTGCCCTGCTCCTTCTGTGATTCCTTGACTTCCTAAATGCTTTCTTTCTCTTGAACCTTCACTGCCACTTCCTTTGAGAACCATAGTGGTTTCTTACATCGTTTGTTTTGTTTATTTGCTTCACAAAGGCTCGTTAACTCTGTGATGGCAGTTTTATTATTCCCCATTGTTCTTCCACCCTCTTCCTGCCCATTTGCTAGTGCATTCCTTAGGCACTCACCCATTTTGGCAAAGTCAGCCTTCCTAAAGTCCAGTACTTTTGCCTTTGTATGGCTTGACTCTATTACTGTGTTTATTAGAACCATACTGTCCGATGGTCGCTAGTTCCCAGATGGCTACCCACTTCTACATCTGTGATCTTCTCTTCATCTCCATTTGAGAGAACAGGTCTAAGATTTCTCCCTCTCGAGTGGGCTCCAATACTAATTGTCTAAGGTATGTCCCCTGTAGGGCATCTAGAATAACCCCACTCTTTGAAGTGGCTGCTGCAACTGCACTCCAGTTAACATCTGGCATATTCAGATCACCCATCAGCAATATCTACCCTTTTTCTGCCATTCTAAGTATTCTTTCTATCATTTCCTTGTCCATTTCCTCCCCCTGAGAAGGGAGTCTGTATACAAACCCTGTGCGGATTGTGGTGCCATTGCCAGTCTTCAAATTTACCCACAGTGCTTCTTCTCCTCTCTGTTTTCCCTTTTGTTTTGTTGCTTTGATTCCTTCCTTTATGTAAAGAGCTACTCCTCCTCCTCTTTTACCCTCCCTGTCCCTCCTGTAGATAGTGTATCCTGATAAGATTATGTCCCAGTCATGGTTTTGTGTGTACCATGTTTCTGTGACTGCCACGTTATCCAGATATTCCTCTTCCATCAAGGCCACTAATTCAGGAAGCTTGTTTCTCAGACTATGGGCATTGGTACTCATTGCTCTCCATTTTTTGATGGCTTTACCTTCTTTTGCAGCATCCCCATCTCCTTTACTAGTAGTAGTAGTAGTTGTTATAGTAAGACTCACTATTAAGACCCCTTAGAAGAACTATCATTACCACAGTGAATATTTTTTTTTCCATGGACAATGGGTGCTAACCCATTTGTGAATGGCCATAATATCACCTAAGGCTTACATTTCCTACAGAGGGATGACTTGCATACAGTAAGAAATCCATTATCCAAATGAAAGTCTGTCAGCAGAGAAGAATAGTCTATTGACTTATAACCATAGATCTTCCAGTAATCAGTCTTCACCACTGATTCCAACTAGTGGGTCTGAGCTGGTAGTGCTAGAACCCCATGGGAGGCAGAACTTTTATGAGGGCTGTTGCTCAGGTAGGCTGCCCACCTGAATGATTCCATGAGACTGAGCTCATGGGCCCAGGCTTATCTCAGCATCAGTCCTCAACTGCCTCAGCTCCCCCGCCCCCCCACTGCTGAGTGTGTATCAGTGACAATGTTGCTCACCCAACGGAAGTGAGAACTTAACATCTATGTAACACCAGCATTCAGTTCTTCTCAGTTTCAGTGTTTAAAGCTAGAGCAAAAAATGTATAAGCATTTATATGAGTGAGACCAAAAATATGTAATTTGTATCATTAATTACTGGAAAAAAATAAGGAGTAGAGCAGATGATAAAGTGGTGGCCTCAGATGTTAGGTAAGGAACTTGAATAATGAAAGAGGGAAAAATCAGGTCATATACACTTAAAATATTCAAAACGGTGAATATGAAATTGGTGCAGTTCAAATCTTTACACAATCTCTACTACATACCATTTCATGTGTACAAAATGAGCCTACATGCTACACCCAATTGCTTAAAATGTGGCGTGCTTTACCTCATATGTTTTGGTACTGTGAGTGTGTTTCTTCATTGTGTGTCAAAGCTAAAGATTTTCACAAAGAAATCTCCTGGTTAGCAAAGAGACTAAACTTCAAGACATGTATTATACAATACTTTGACAATAAACATACACATAATAAGGAAGAGATACACACCATAGCTTTAATAGGAGCATCTGTTACAAATTCAGTCTTGGAAGTCTGGTTGGAGGAAAGTGTGTCCCCTATAGCGGAGTGGAAAAGGGAATGTCTGGAAGTAGTCAGACTGGAAAGAATGGCCCATTTGCACTAAGACAAGGACACTCCTTTGAGACAAAATGGAGTATAGTCAACAGTTTTTTTGCAGGCAAAAAAAAAAATAGTCCACAGATCCTCTCGGATATTTAATTAAATATATTTATTTATAATTTTTGACCTGGAAAGGCACACTGTGCTATTATAGCTAGTTTCCTGGTGTGTCCTGGGAGATGGGTTGCATGGACCTGTTGCATCAACAGGGAGAATGTTGGCCATGACATGTGGGAAACTGCCTTGCTCTACTTTGATAAGAGTCATGGGATCTTTTACTTCAACCTGGACAGTTACCAGAGATGGGCAGAAGGGACAATGGTTTAACATCTTATCCAAAGGATGGCTCCTCAACAGTGCAGCACCCCCCCTTCCGTGCTGCACTACAGTATCAGTTATGAGTATTATCTCAAGTTCCTGGTGTTGGTCTACAGATGGCTCTTCAACAGTGCAGCATCCCCTCTTGTACTGCAGTACAGTATCAGTTATGGGTATTAGTTCGAGTTCCTGGTGTTGGTCTACAGATGGCACATCAACAGTGCAGCATCCCCCTTGTACTGTAGTACAGTATCAGTTATGAGTATTAGCTGGAGTTCCTGGTGTTGGTCTACAGATGGCACATCAATAGTTCAGCATCCCCCCTCGTACTGCAGTACAGTATCAGTTATGGGTATTATCTCAAGTTCCTGGTGTTGGTCTACAGATGGCACATCAGCAGTGCAGCACCGCCCCTCCCATACTGCACAGTGTCAGTTCTAGGTAATATCCTCAAGTACCTGGTGTGGGGCTCAAATCCACTACCTTCTGATTCTCCATCCCCAGAGGCAAGCATGCTACTTACTAAGCTACTGACACTGCACATATATGTCTTTAAAAATAAGATCTAGTAAAAATGAATACTCTCAGAGCACTCTTCTTTCTCTTTCTCTGCCCTCATTTCTATTCTTACTCCTTCCAACCTTCCCAACAACATGGCCTTTTTTCTTCTTTTCATTATCTCTTTTTGTTTTTATCTATTATACATGCATATGTCTCTGTGTATTTCAAGCAATGGTCTACCATGTGTTCTGGATATGACCAAGACTCAGGCCTTTCTTCCAGAGAGCAGATTGCAAGTAATTCTCCAGATGGCATGCTGCATCATGGTGTACAAGACTGAGCAAGTCCACTCCATGCAATGCATGCTTGGTCTGATAGCCACTTCAGTGTTCACAGTTCTGTTGGCATGGGCTTCACATGAGGATTTCTCAGTGGATGCTCAGCGTGCAGTGGTCACTGGTCACAAGCATCACAACCTCAGACTTGCCACATTCAGGTAACCAAGCCTCTGGTTCAGTATTTTACATGATGGTCAGTGGAAGACAACCCCTTCCAGGGCTTTCCCTTCTCCCAACCAGAGCCTCAGGTGACTCACCACAGGTGCTTCCTTGTTGGGGGAGGGGCCTACTGTCAAGGCCTCCAAGTACAAGGTGTTCTGGGACCCATCAGACACTCATCTCCATGCCGGTCTGGTGGTGCAGAGGACTGAGGCACCAAGCCCCACATGCCACCATGCTGGTGACCTGGGTTAGGAGCAATCTCAGGGCCTTGGAAGGCAGCTGGGAGAGGAGGTTTGCGCATCTGGAGGACAGCTCTCCTTCTCTGGGGATGGGGGAACACCAGCCCCAGCATTTACCTGACCACCAGAGTTGTCTGGGGTACAGAAAGCTAGGACTGCAATGTGGGGAACGGAGAAGCAGTGCACGTTGACATCCTAGTATGGGAGCATGCATAGGCACATCTGGACAGTACTGCACATCCTGTCCTACGATGGGAGGACAAAAAGTGGAAATTGGCTGGTGGTGGGGCAGGATGACACTGACCCCTTGCAGGCTCTGTACCCAAACCACACAACCCTCTCCTGGAAACCAGATCCATTTTGTCAGCTGGTGAGAGTCACTGACCACCCACCATGGGGGGCAAGTCGTGGGGGAAGACCAGGATTGAGCTAAGTCTCTGGGATGCTGGGTGATGGGGTTGAGGAAGTCGGTAGAAAGAGCAGCATGCCTCAGGAGAGATAAAGAACTAGAAATATATATTTGTTTTTAAAAGAACTCATCTCCACATCAATGTGTTGGACATGTGAGCTGTTTTTTATGGCACAAGAGCCTTAGTGGACCTGCTGAGCCACAAAACAGTCCAACTCCAGACAGAAAACAAGTCTGTCATGTAGTACATCAACATAGATGGAAGAGTACACTCTTACCGTTTCTTCAGGGAGGCAATGAGAGTGTGGAAATGGTGCCTACAGCAGGACTTTCTACTCCAAGCCATTTATCTACCAGGAATCCAGAACACTCTGGCAGATGAGCTCAGTAGAACTGTACCAGGTTAGAATCGTGCTTCCTAAACAACACCATCTAAACCATGCTGCAGGAACTGCATATGCCTGAATACAGGGGTAGAATAGCAAATGTCAACTACTACTACCCCTGTAACTATCCAGGCATTATTGGACATAGATAAGTAGGCAAAAAAAATGCTGGCTGAGCTGCCCCAGTGGTGAAGAGGGCTAAAACAAAAGCAGCTGTGTCAGCACAGATCTGGAGACCAGGGTTCTGATCCTGGTCTCCTGAATCATACCCTTTTGTGTTTTCCCCACACCCAGTGTATTTTTATGTTGGCTCGCGCTTCTGCAGCCAACATATTGTGGTAGTAGAAGATTTGGAGGCGTGGTCACTGTTGGGCGAATGCAGGGTATGCATCAGAAGGTACATCCCTCATTCCCCAATCAGGCAGCAGGAGGCATTGACCTCATGCATGTCTAATGTGGCCATGACAACAAAGAAAAGGTCCACTGCAATGAGAGCGAAGCTCTCATGCAGCGTGACCATTACATTCCTACCTCAGTGCAGGCAACATGGCAGCAGTGACTGTCGTCGCTGCTGGCTGTCACAATGCTGACGGGGGAGCCCACTCCCCATTGACATAATGTTTTCCCCATTTGATTGGCTGAGGGGTGCCCAATTCCCCTCAGCATTATGCACCCCCATTTGTTATGTGCCGACGGAGGTGCCCAATCTCCTGTCGGCTAAAGCAACCCCCACCCACAAACACTGAGGTGGCACACTGGGAGCTCATCCCAGCGTGCCAAATCCCACCTGAAAAATGGAAACTGTCCCGCGACATCTTTTTGTTTTTAAACCCTGTAAACCAAAAACGGTCCCTCAGCAGTCTCCCTGCCCCCCTCCTGCACCCACCCACTGTGCACCCTGCCTTCCCACACCCCCCTCACCCCATACTTACCTCCAGAATCTGGCACGACAATCTTCAGTGGACCGGGAACACATCTGCACTCTTCAAAGCTGACCATGAACTGAGGAAATGCTGGTAAGCTGTACAGTGGAATGGAATGAATAGGGTTTTTTCAACTTTGATGCATATCTCGGGCATTTTTTTGAATTTTGGCACCAAATTTTCCACATGGGGTTTTTGGGACCCCCTCCTCATGAATTCTGTCACTGTCATGGCATTATTTGGCCCCAAAAGGTGATTTCATGGTCACTGCGCAGAATCACCTTTTGGGACTGATTAACGAAATGACAGTGCCAGTGTTCATGAGGTGGGCTCTCAAAAAGCCTATGTTGCAAATTTGATGAAACAAATCCAAAAAATTACTGTTTTACGAGCATGCGTTGCATAGTTCCTATGCACACTCGTAACTTCACGAATTTGCAATATTTTCATGCCAGATTTTTAACATTGGCATTTTTACATACCTTCTTGTGAACAGTACAGCTGTCATTTTTCACATCCTGGCCGAAATGTATTTTCACATTTCCAGTGCAGAATAACGTGGTTACTGTGGGAAATCAATGTTCTGGACAGATTATGAAAATGACAGTGACACTGTTCATGAGCAGAGGTCCTAAAATGCCTATGTTAAAAATGTGGTGATGATACTCCTTAAAATGACTGTGTTACGAGCGTGTGTTGCTTAGTTTGCATGCACGCTTGTAAATTTACCAATTTATAATATTTCCACTCCAGATTTTCAACATTGCCATTGTTCTGCACCTCCTTATGAACAGTACAGCTGCCACTTTTCACATCCTGACCAAAATGTATTTTCGCAGTTCTTGCACAGAATAGCGTGGTCGCTGTGAGAAATCCATGTTCGAGACACATTATGAAAATGACAGTGACACTGTTCATTAGCAGAGGTGCTAAAATGCCTATGTTGAAAATTTGGTGATGAAAGTTCATAAAATGTGTTTTCTGAGTGTGCACTGTGCAGTTTGCATGCACGCTCGTAAACACCCCAATGCCTGTCGCTCTCTGCAGGGTGAGGGTGGGGTTGGCAACACTTCACCGCCATTCCCATTATGCATCTCTAACTCTGCCACTACCAAAGTCAATGCCAGTGAGACAACATTCGGCATTGACAATTGCCTGCTCTATTGGGGACAGCATGCAAACTAAATTGAACCCCCTCCTCAAGTTTCTAATATTCTCTGTGATCTGCCCCTCCAGACTTAGTTATATTAATAAAGGGGTGCAGGAGGGTGTGTTGGGGTGTGGGGGGCATTGCCCCCTACAAAAATAAAGTGTAAGGCATGTTTTTTTTTTTTTTTAACAACGATAGCGGCCGTTGATGTGGTTTCCAGCCGCTACCATTGGCACTATTTGGTGTTACGGCATTTTAAACTGGCGCTGTTTATACTATGCTGTTCTTGACAGCACTGTTCTTCATGAAATGATTCTAACCTAGTGCCCAGTAGAACAGAGGCCAATCCTCACAAGTGGTCACTAGCTCCAGATGTTGTGAGATCACTATTCAACAAGTACAGCAATTCAGATGTGGACCTTTTTGCATCCCCACTCAATGCCAAACTGCCTCAGTTCTGCTCCAGAAATCAGGACATGGCACTTTCTGTCAGAATGCATTCAGACTGCCGGGGCAAAATCTGTTTCTGTATGCATTTCCTCCAATCCTACTTGTGCAGAGGGTATTGCTCAAATTGGAACGCAAAGGGATAAGATGATACTGGTAGCCCTCTGCTGATCTTGATAGCTATGGGTTCCTCTGTTGAGCAGGCAACCAGTCAGCAAACCGAAGATTCTTCCACTCAAGATGGACTTGCTGACACAGAGTCACCTGATCCATCTCAACCCGCACTCCCTTTATCTTCAAGCCTGACTCCTGCTGAGATAGAAGTGAACAGGTACAAGATATCTCAGAGGGTCTCTGAAATACTTCTGGCTATGTGTAAACCTTACACTAGGAAGGCATGCACAGCCAAATAGAAAAGATCTTCTATCTGGTGCTTCAAAACCTGCATGAACCCATTTGGGTGACCACCTGACAAGGTTTTCTGGAGTACCTGCTAGACCTTTCTGATGCTGGCCTACAGTATTCCACAGTAAAGGTCCATCTGTCTGCTGTATCTGCATACCATGAGCCCCTACATACTCTCTACCTGGCATAGCTGCCACTGTTGAAGAGGTTGCTTAAGGGCACTCTGAACACAAGGCTTTCCATCAAGAAGCCGGTAGCTGCCTGGGATATCAACTTTGTGCTGGATATGCTCACTCGCAATACTTTTGAGACCCTTGCGACATGTGAGCTGAAGATTTTAACTTGGAAAGTGGCATTTCTGCTGACCATCACCTCTACTCGCAGAGTGTCTGAAATCCATGTTTTGGCCACAGATCCTCCATATACTGTTTTCCATAAGGACAAGGTAGTTCTCTGCACACACACCAAGTTTCTACTGAAAGCGGTTTCGGATTTCCATCTTAACCAGCCACTAGTACTGCCTACCTACATTGTCAGCTTCTAGAATGAAAAAGCACACTTCCCACTCTCTGGATTTTAAGATGGGCCTCAAATTTTATCTGGACAGAACTAAGGAATTCAGGCAATCCAAACAGCTCTTTGTCTCCTTCAATCCTAATCAGAAGGGATAGTCTGTTACAATCAAGTGCATTTCTATCTGGATTGTGAACTGCCTGTGCCACTGCTATGCCATGGCCCAGGTGACACTGGAGGGTCAGATACATGCCCACTCCACCAGATCAGTTGCCACATTGTCTGGCAGAGATTCACTCTGTGCCTGTTGGTGATATTTGCAAAGCTGCAACTTGGGGCACAGTACATACTTTTACTAAGCACTTGGATGTCCATGCTAGGCAACACGCCACCTTTGGCAGGATAATCCTGAATGGATTACTAACCTGAGTGAGCCTTCAGTTCCTACTGCTCTAGTCCAGGGGGACTTTGTCTGAGCTTGGTACTCTCACCTACTAGTGGGAATCAATGGGAAGACTGATTCTAGGAAGATATTAAAATGACATACTCACCATAATTCTTAACTTCTAGGAATATCTTCACCACTGATTCACATGCCTGGCCAGCATCCTCCGGGCTCACTCCAATATGATGTGTTGATCGCCACTCCTTTATGTTTGGTTCGGGTTGTAAACACACTGTATTACTGAATTTGGTGACCCTCCTTACACAAGCCACCAGGGCTATCTTATGCCTTAGGTTAAGTGCTTAGGTATGTGCTTATGATTAAAGAGCTAGTGGAGCCAAAACAGGCAGACAGGAAAATTATACAGATTTCAAGAAGTAATCACTTTTCATTCCTGAAGTATACTTCTTTTTCATTTTGTTCATTAAAAAAATCTTCTATGTGATAATATTGTGCTGCATATGTGGAACAGCACTCTGCCTGGCAGCTGACATGTGTCTCCTCCCCCCCCACAACATAATCAGCACTGTGATCTCACTGACAGTGACACCACATGTGACTGAGCTGGTAGCCACTGAGTGGCTGTTCCTAAGCAGCAGTGATGTCAGTCAGTGGGGTCGTAATGCTAATGGGAACAGCAGGCAGAGTACTGTCACACATATCACACCTGCTAACATCAGCTAAACAATCTTCTAATTCTAATTAAACAAACAGAAAAGAAAAAGTTCTTCAGGTATAAAAGTTAAACAGGAAAGAGGTGCTCTTAGGTACACCCATAGATGGCTCGCTGAAGGGTTGAAGCACAGGGCTAAGTTTTTGTGAGGCACCTGCTCTGATTAAAATATGCACTGAGCATCTTGAAGAATCTAGAGAGTGCAGTCTTTTTTTAGGCAGTACGTGTAGCTCTTTAAGCATGTTTATGATTATGCTGTATCTCCTCTGTAAAAAAGGGACTGAGGAGGTTGACTGGTGCCAAGATATGCCATGTGGCAAGAACTCCGTCTCACTGAGCCATGCATGCACACAGCTTACTTTGGTGATATCGCTCTGGCTCCTGCTGGGTCCTAGCACCGCCTGCTTCTCCTCAGACCCACTAGTGTGAATCAACGGGGAAGATATTCCTAGAAGATTAAGAATGATGGTGAGTACATCATTTTCTTTTCTACTTGTAACCCCCCCCCCCGTGACTGTTGGGGCTTGTCGTCTCCCTGGGCACAACTTTTGCCCTATGCCTGGCCATGGTCCAGCCTATATTCTGCCTTTTGAACCTGGCTAATATCCAGTAACGAGTGTAAATCCAGTTTAATGTATTGCTGTATCATTGGTTCAAACAACCTGAAGTCTTGCTATATTATGACAATTGCAGTTTGTCCCACCATTAGAACTGCTCCGGAGGTGAAAGAGTTAACTACCATGCCAGGCATGGAGTTTAGAGCGCGAGCTCGGTTAGAGAAGCTCTGTCTGGTTATTTTCAAACCGAAACTGTCAGATTCTTTACTCCGCCTCACTGAACAGTCGCTCCGGAGATTTCTCCTACTGCTCGGTTCATTTCTCGGTTTAAACAGTATTTTCTCGGTTAAATTCAACCGCGAGTATTATTATTTTAACCACAAACCAATCGGTTTAAGCTCTGTCTGTGGTATTGTAAGTAATAGATAGGTTTATTTCTGTGTGGAACTTGTAAATTTTTATCGGTTCGGTTTGAACCGATCAGGCTGTTAAAACTTTTTAAAAGAAAGCATTTTAAGGCTTTTAGAGTGCGGTTCCCGGTTCTTATCGGTTCTAAAAAAAACGGATTTCATTACGGTTTTTTCCACGACCCGTGACATGGTTGGGAACCGATAAGGGTGTCTTGTCTGGCACTGCCATTAAAAGGGCAAGTTTGTTGGTTAGGCTGGCATCATGTCTGAGAAACCCAAAAGAAAAACCGGGCCCACTGGATTTCAACACTGTAGTGTCTGGGGAAGCCTTTGCCAAGGCTGACCCACACTATGTGTCTATTGTCTGGGTTTGACCACCTCAATTCAGACTGCCAGATTTGTAAAAATTTCCTGCAGCCACCCTGGACAAGAGTGGGCAGGCTCAGGAACGAGGCCAAAAGTCCGCTGACCTGGATGGCCAGCCGGTTCGATTAACCCGAACTGGAGGAAGTGCCCTCTGACCAGGGCGAGACTTCCTCGGGCCAACGAAAAGCTGGCTCTGAGGAGCCAGTTCCAGCAAAGAAGACTAAAAAATCAGCAGGTTTGGAGTCCAAAATTCCTTCCCCAACTGCTGCAGAAATAGCAAAAGCTATACAGATTGTACAGTCACTTTCTCCGGTTCCGTCCGAACCGCCACTGTCTGGTAAAAGGTCGGTTCGGCCGGTTCCATCGGTTCAAGAATATGATTTTGAAGAGTTTTATGAACCAGAGGAGGGGGAGGAGGATTATGATCAGTGTGAATGTGACTTTGAGAGTCTGGATGTGCCCATTGAACCGGACATCTCCCCAGACAGACCTTTGGAATCTCCCCCTATGCTTTCTGAGTCCCCTTCTCACTTTTGTTTTATAAAAGGTTGTTGAAACCTCCATCTCCCATTAGAGGAAGCTGTGGATGAGCAAGAGGAACCTGATTTTGTGGAAATGATGGATATCCCAGAGTCTAGGAGATTATCTAGTCCCTTACATAAATCATTTAGGAAACAAACAATAAAAATACTAAAAGCTCCTAATTCTGTGCCTCCTGTTGACAAGAAGATGGACAGGAGGTACACTTATCAGGTCCTGATACAGACTTTCTTTCACAGCAATGCAATCATGTTAGGTAGTTCAGGCTGCAGCCTGTGATAAGCTAACATTCCCTGGCTTCACATCCTCCTGACAAGGACTCCAGGAAGATTGATGCCATGGCTAAAAACAATACATGGCAGCGTCCTTGGGACTCAGACAAGCAAATTACATGGCTTATGTGGCAAGATACCAAAATCTAGATGGGACACTGTCATGGCTTTGGCCAAACAGGCCCCTGGCCAGCTTGCTAAGGAGCTGGAGCAGGTGGCTGCTGATGGTATTGAGGCATCCAATGTGCAATTCCATGCTGCTGTGGATTCTAATGATGTATCCTCTAGAGTCATGGCTACATCTGTGGCCTTTCGTAGGTTGGCTTGGCTCAGGTGTACTAGTTTGTCACAGGATACCCAGACTAAGGCCATGGATTTTCCTGTGGTAGGGAATTCTCTGTTTGGGGAGCAGACAGAGAATTACATGAAGAAAATGGATGAATATAGAACAACTTATAGGAGTGCACAAGCCAAGGAGCGGCAAGTCACTCCTCAGAAGCAGACCCCCAAGGGTAGAGGTAGACCTTTTCACAGGCCTTTTAACAAACCCAGGCTTCTTCTGCTTATGCTCAGAGGGGGTTCTTCAGAGGCAGAGGCAGACGGGGTGCAAGCAGGCCTGCTTCCACCCCTCAGCCTAAAGCCCCTGCCAAACAGGCACCCTGATGGGGTGCCCAGGGCCGGTTCTCCATTACCTGTAGGGGGCAGGCTAGCTTACTTCGTTCAGGACTGGGAGTCTCTAACATCAGACAAGTGGGTCCTGGAAGTAGTAAGCCAGGGTCTGGTTCTCAGCTTCAAAAAATTTCCAAAGATGAGAGCCAGATCTTTTCCACCTGCAAACCCTCTAGAGACCTTTGCCTTAGAAACAGAAGTCTCAACCCTCCTGGCTCTCAGAGCTGTAGAAAGGGTCCCCCACTCCAGGGCAAGGGTCTGTACTCCAGGTACTTCCTTACCCCAAAAAAGACAGGAGAATGGCGACCCATTTTGGACCTAAGATATCTGAACAAGCACCTTTTGAAACCAAAATTCAAAATGGTGACTCTGGCAATAATTTTACCTTCTCTAAGGCCAGGGGACTGGCTAGCTTCCCTGGACCTCAAGGATGCCTATTTCCATGTTCTAATCAGAAGCTCCCACCGAAAGTACCTCAGATTCGAACTGCCCTCAGGCCATTACCAGTTCAGAGCAATGCCCTTGGCCTCACCTCTGCCCCAAGGGTATTCACAAAATGTCTAGCAGTAGCAGTTGCTCATTTAAGAAGGCAAAGATTGCTATTTTCCTCTACCTAGATGACTGGCTTATTGTAGGCCAGTCTCCAGAACAGGTCAAATCACACCTGCAAGTTACACAGCAGCTGCTCACCTCTCTGGGTTTTCTGCTCAATCTCCCAAAGTCAGTGCTGGAACCTGTTCAGGTACTCACCTCCATAGGTGCAGAACTGGATACAAAGCAGGCCAGAGCCTTCCTGCCCTTAGAAAGGGTAAGGAACCTGATGGCCCTGGCCTCTTCCTTCACTCTGCAAGTCTCTCAACCAGCAAGGCACTTCTTACAGCTCCTAGGACACATGGCTGCTTCCACAGCTGTAGTGCAAGGAGCAAGATTTCAGATGAGGGACATTCAGTTTCACCTGAGAGCCTTTTGGTCTCAAAGAAAAGATCCCATTTCCAAGTTGATCCCAGTGACTCGAACCCTGATCCAGGCCCTTCAGTGGTGGCAGGATCAGAGCAATTTAAGACTAGGGGTCCCCTTCATCCCTCTATCTCACTCCTTGACCCTTACTACAGATGCGTCCCTTCTGGGATGGGGAGCTCATATGGGCGACCTCTCCACCCAGGGAGTGTGATCCCCTCAAGAGTCTCTGCTCCACATCAATTTGCTGGAACTCAAAGCTGTCTTTATAGCACTTCAAGTGTTTTCTGCATCTGTTCAGAACAAAGTGGTACAAGTCAGAACAGACAACACCACCACAATGTGGTACATCAACAAACAAGGGGGCACTCGGTCTTCGGCCTTGTGCACCGAAGCAATGAAGTTGTGGTCTCTGGCTTATTCCCTGAACACTTCCTTCATAGCAGTTCACCTCCCAGGAAAGGACAATGTCCTGGCAGATGCTCAGCAGGATTTCCCAGGGCCATCACGAATGGTCACTGGATCCCCAAGTACTGGGGATAGTTTTTGCCAGATGGGGCACTCATCAGAGAGATCTTTTCGCAGCCCCAGACAATCACCAACTTCCACTGTTTTGTTGCAGGCCCCCAGTGATGGGCTCAGTCCCCCCTGGATGCCTTTCTCCTAGATTGGGAAGGGAAGTTTCTATATGCCTTTCCCCCCTTCCCTCTCCTTTTCAAGGTGCTAGTGAAAATCAGATCCCAGCCTTGCAGGATGATTCTGATTGCTCGGATTGGGCCAGGCAGCCCTGGTACCCACTCCTTCTGTCCTTAGCAGTCCATCTTCCCTGTGCCTCCCAGGAAACACAACCTGTTATCTTGTGCCCAGGGAGAGTTTGGTATCCGAATCTCAAATCCCTCAACCTCAAGGCCTGGCTCTTGAGGAGTTAGAAGTTGTGACCTACACCTTTCTCAAGGTGTTCTTGACATCCTGAAGGCTTCTGAAGGCCTTCCACTAGGGCTACTTATAATTCTAAATGGAAAAGGTTTTCCATCTGGTGCTCTGGGAAGCATATTCCCCGGAATCTGCTGATTTGCCCATTGTTTTGGACTATATGGTCTATCTTAACTCTTTGGGCCTGAGACCAGCTACCCCAAAGTACATTTGGCAGCTGTCTCTGCTTTTATTTCAGCAGGAAAGCCTCTTCTCTTTCCACTCACCCTGTATTTTCTAAGTTTTTCAAGGATTACTTCATACTAATCCACCTTTCAGGGACCGGCCCCTACACTGGGATCTTAATGTTTGCATTGCTCAGCTGATGCAACCCCTTTGAACCTCTGTCTTCTGCAGAGCTTAAGTATTTGACTTGGAAAACTGTTTTCTAGTAGCCATCACTTCTGCCAGGTGCATAAGTGAGTTACAAGCCTTGTCAGTGGAGACTGACTTTATTTCCTTCACAGGGATAAAGTAGTCCTTAGGACTAACAGGAAGTTTTTGCCTAAGGTGGTTTCAGATTTCCATCTTAACCAATCTATCTCCCTTCCAGTGTTCTTCACTGACCATTCCTCCTCTGGTGAGAGGAGGCTGCACAGCTTAGATGTTAAGAGGGCCCTTAGTTACTATATAGAGTGTACCAAGGGTCATAGGTTCAAATCCCTCCAACTCTTTCTCACTTATGGTGAGGTTGGGAAAGGTAAACCTGCCACTAAGAGATCCATTGCCAGGTGGATTGTCTCGTGTATCCAATTTTGTTATCAAAAACTGGGAAAGGTTCCCCCTTCAGGCCTGAGGGCTCACTCTACCAGAGGTACAGCTGCATCTCTAGCTGCTGCCAGAGACATCCCTATCTTGGAGATATGTCAAGCAGCTACCTGGAAAACGGTACACACTTTCACCAAGCATTGCTCCTTGGATATCCAGGCTAGGAGGGATGCTAGATTTGGCACAGCCATGCTTCAGAGCCTATTCCCTAAGTAGGTTCTGTCCCTCCACCATGGAGGTACCGCTGTGTATTCTGCAATTGTCATAATATAGCAAGACTTCATGTTGTTTGAAGAAAAAATTACTCACCTTAGTAATGTTGTTTCTTCTAATGGAGTCTTGCTATATTATGACCTCCCCCCCAGCCTGACCCTCTCAGAACTTCTACTTGGGTATGGGGTGGGCAGTCCAGTGTTGGCACTTGTTATGCCCATTTTATGTTTTTTCCACCCCTTTTTGGGATTTTTGGGTGTTGTGTTTTATTTTATCTTATGTTATTATTTTTCTGGTCCCCTGACTTAAGTCTTGGTGTTGGGACCAGGAATAGGTGTTGATATTTAGGTAGCCAGTTGGCTAGTGTAGGTTACAGCTTCCACACAGAACCTTAGTGAGTTTTTGCTCGTAAAGATCTGACAGTTTCGGTTTGAAAATAACCAGACAGAGCTTCTCTAACTGAGCTCGCGCTCTAAACTCCATGCCTGGCATGGTAGTTAACTCTTTCACCTCCGGAGCAGTTCTAATGGTGGGACAAACTGCAATTGTCATAATATAGCAAGACTCCATTAGAAGAAACAACATTACTAAGGTGAGTAATTTTTTCTTCCTGTGCGAACGTGTGAATGAATGCCCTCGCACTGTAGCTTTAAGAAGCTGAGCCCTTGTATATGGTGTAGCCTGTACTGGGTCGAAGTGCAATGAAGCAAGCCACCAGCCAGGCAGTACTCCTACTGTATAAACTCCACACTGTAGTCACTTAACAGTGAAGAGACAGCCCTTCCAAATGCTGTAACTATTTCTAAAATGAAACAGTTGTATTTAAAATTAACTTTAAACTTTGGACTGTTTGCATTCTGCACTGTAGCAGTCATGTTTGTCACTTTGACCATGCTTTCAGGTCAATGGGAACTCAAGGAGTCCTAATGGGGTCCTTCTGCTGTGGCTGCTGGGAGACATAGTGAACTATGTGCTTAACACCCCTTTTAGCCAGTTAGAATGCTAAAATTGTGATGGACAGCCCCAGCATCTAATCAGATTACAGGAATCAGTTTTCTTCAGTTAATGGAGGGACAGGTGAATAAAGCAGTTGCTAGAGGGCTTCCAGAGTGGAAGGAGGCTCTGTGTTTGGCCCTGACAGAAAGTTGGGAGGACTGCTTGCCTCGTTACCATCTAGCAGCCCAAAAGTGGAGCTGTTTGAACTGCTAAATCTGCAAACTGAATTCTTCAAACTCCCAAGCCAAAAGGGAGTGTGGTTTCTGCCCCAAACTGCGATTTCTGACTGAACTACATCACTGCCTGTGCTGGAGACAGACACGTTAAGCTGCTGCAAGGTCAAATATTGCCTCAGAGACTGCTGTTTAATAGTGAAGTCTGTGGCTGCAGAGTTGTCTCCTGTCTAGTTGTGTTTGAGGAGACTGGAAGATAACTGTGCCAGCTCACTGCCAGATACTACCATTTGCCAAGTAAGCATGTGACCTGCTTGAATTGCATCAGAGACTGAACTGTGCATGTCTAGTCCAAATGCTTGAAAAAAGAGCAAAAGACTATTGCTGCAGGTTAAAACTGAGTTGCTATTGCCTGAAGACATCAGGGAATTGGCTACTACTGCAATGGGTTGCAGCCACCTTTGGGATGGAAGCCTTGACGTGGGGGTAAGTCATGTTAGCCCTGGTCCCTGTATGCCCTTTTTTCAGGCAGACAGAAGATTGCAGCCTGCAGCCAAGAACAAGAGAATCAAATCCGGCTCCAAGACGAGTCGGCCTGACAATATTTCCAGATCCAAAGGTCATGGTACCATGGGTAAATTCAGGGCCTATCCCTGCAACCAATGTTAGTTGTTTTGCTAAGCTTGTTTTGTTCTTCAGTTGCCAGTCTGCTGCTTAACTGTTGTGTAGGCAATCAGGCCTGGGAATTACAAATGGCTTGTGGTTTAGAAGTTTGCTTTTAATGCTAAAAAAAGGTTAAAGAATTAAATTAAAATCTATTTGTTCAAGGGCCCCAACACCGGCCAAACAGCTAAATTCTGGGTATCCAGTGACTTTAACTGGACTGTCCAGGGAGAGTACTGTGTTATTTGACTGCTTTGCCAAACCAAAAGAGTACATTGCAGTCTGTTTCTGATTTACATCCCCGTAACCCCTTTGTTCAACCCCCAAATAAATAAGATTTGTTGTTTGCATGTTAACACTGTCCATGAGCATATTATTACCGAGTGTTAGTCTATTGTGGGAAGCTAAAAAATGCATTGTGATTGCTGTTAACCCTTCTTCACTGGTGCACAGAGTGTGTTCCAGAAGCCAAGACCCTGTTGGTAAGTGTAGTCACTGTGAGCATATTATTAGTGCTTACCAATAATTGTACCATTGAATGCAAATTAAGTGTTCAAACGACATGAAGTCTTGTTGTATTCTGACTATATGCAGTTAGTCCCAGCACCTGAACTGCTCCAGAGAGTAAAGGGTTAACACTATGCCAGAACATAGAACGTTGAGCTCAAGCTCGGTTTTCAAACCTCTGTCTCTGGTACATCTCAGAGTAACCTTCAGATATTTTACTCCGCCTAACTGTGAAGCTGTTCCGGAGATTTCTCCTTCGCTACTTCAGTTTGGTTAAGTAAATCTGTTATTTTCCAACCATTTCATTTATTTTTCAGTATCAAGTCTCTGTCTACGGTACAGGTAGTGTAAGTAGGTAGTGGTTTGTTTTGATTAGAAATCATTTTTTCTTCGGTTTTCTGCCGGTCGGTCTGGTTGGGAACCGAAGCAATTCTGGGTTTGATTTTAATCTTGTATCTTTCTGTGGTGTCCGGTTCCTATCGAGTCCAACAAAAAACTAAGTTTTTTTTCCATTTTTTTCAAACAACCCATGACACGGTTGGAACCTATAGGTCTGTCTTACCTGGCTTAAAGGCTGTAAAGGGTCATTTTTGAAAAAGGCAATGTCGGAGAAAACCAAAAAGAAAAGCATTCCCACTGGGTTTCAACACTGTACTGAGTGTGTGTGGAGGCTTTTGCTACAGCTGATCCCCACCTCATATGTGTGTGTGTGTATTGTCTGGGGTTTGACCACTCAAAACAGACTGCCCAATATGTAAAAACTTTCCCAAAGCCACTTTAGAAAAAAGATTAAGTAGGCTGAAGGAAAAGAAGGCCAAGGAGTCCGCTGATCCAGATAGCCAGCCTGGTTTGGTTCTGACAGAACCTGAGGAGGTGCCTGCTGACACGGGTGATACCTCCTCAGGCAAAAGGAGAGCCAATTCTGTGGGACTGGTTCTGTCTAAGAGAAAGAGGAAATCAGCTGGTTTGGATCCAACCAGGCAAATCTCAACTGCTGAGGAGACTGTGAAAGCAATAAGCATTGTACAATCGCTTCACCCAGTTCCACCCGAACCGATGCCTTCAGGCAGTTCAAGTCCCATCGGATTATGATCTGAAGGCTTTTTATGACGTTGAATGGGAGGCAGATGAAGAGTATCCCGATGGTGATGATGATTATGATGATGATGATGATGAATTTGGAGGCCTAGATGAGCCTGTAGAGCCTGACATCTTCCCAAACAGGCCTTTCAATGTCACTCCTCCCAGACTTTCTGAGTCCCCTTCCCACTTTTTGTTTTATAGAAAAGTGGCTGAAACTCTCCAGCTCCCAATTGTGGAAGCTGCTAAAGAGGAGGAAGAACCTGACTACGTGGAGATGATAGATGTCACAGAGTCCAAGAGGCTGTCTATCCCACTACATAAATCTTTAGGGAAACAGACTCAAAAATGTTTTACAAATGCCCACTTCTGTACCTTCAGTGGATAAAAAGATGGATAGGAGGTACATGTTGTCAGGTTCAGGTATGGATTTCTTGTACAATCATTGCAGCCATGTTGGGGTAGTGCAGGCTGCAGCCTGTGACAAGGCCAACATTTCCTTGGCTTCACACCCCAGATAAGGATTCCAGGAAGGTGGATGCCATGGCCAAAAAACAATATCTGGCATCCTCCTTGGGACTCAGGCAGGCTGCCAATATGGCATATACAGCCAGGGACCAGAAGTCTAGATGGGATAATGTTCTGGAGCTGGCTAAGAAGATTTCCCCCCAGCTAGCCAAGGAGCTGGAGGAGGTGGCTGCTGATGGTGTTGAGGCATCCAAGGTACAATTCCATGCTGCTGTGGACTCCAACGATGTGACATCTAGAGTCATGGCTACATCTGTTTCTTTAAGATGATTTGCTTGGCTCAGATATGCTTGCCTTTCTCAGGATACCCAGGCTAAGGCCATGGAGTTTTCTGTCACTGATAATTCTCTGTTTGGAGAGCAGACAGAGTCTTACATGAAGAAGACAGATGAGTACAGGACCACCTACATGAGTGCAGTGGCCAAGGAAAGGCAAACCATTCCACAGAAGCAGCAGTCTAGGGCTGGCAGGGGAAGGCCTTTTCATAGCCCTTTTTACCAAGCTCAGGCTTCCTCCTCTTCCCAGCAGAGGGAGTTCTTTAGAAGGAGAGGTAGAAGAGGAATGAGCAGAGCTGCATCTTCTTCTCAGTACAAGGCTCCTGACAAACAGATGCCCTGATGTGTCAGACTGGGTCGCCTCCCTAATTCCAGTAGGGGGCAGGCTGGCATACTTCTTCCAGGCCTGGATGTCTATCACTTCAGACAGGTGGGTCCTGGAAGTAGTAAGCCAGGGACTGGCTCTCTGCTTCAAAAAATTTCCCAAAATGAGAGCCAGGTCTTTTATTCCTGCTTCACCCCTAGAAACAGTTGCTCTGGAGGTAGAGGTTTCTTCCCTACTACTCCTAAAAGCTGTGGAGAGGGTTCCTCCACAGCACAAAGGGAAAGGACTGTATTCAAGATAAACAAGAAGACTCAGGAGTGGCGACCGATCCTAGACCTAAGATATTTGAACAAACATATCACAAAGCCAAAATTCAAAATGGTGACTCTGGGAATAATTCTTTCCTCTCTGAGGCCAGAAGATTGGCTAGCTTCCCTGGACCTCAAGGATGCCTAGTTTCATATTCTTATCAGATGCTCACACAGAAAAGGTTTGAGTTGCCCTCGGGTCATTTCCAGTTCAGAGCAATGCCCTTCAGCCTAACATCTGCCCCAAGGGTGTTCACAAAATGCCTAGCAGTAGTCTTCCTGCAGTCTTTCCTTATCTAGATGACTGGCTTATTGTAGGTCAGTCTCCAGACCAAGTCAAGTTAGCTCTAGAGGTCACCCAGAGGCTTCTGGGTTCCCTAGGGTTCCCTTCTCAATTTGTCCATGTCAGTTCTAAAACCAGTGCAGCTCCTGACTTTCATAGGAGTGGAACTGGATACTGTTCAGGCAAAAGCTTTCCTCCCTTATTTAAGGGTAAATGCCCTTACCGATCTGGCTTCTTCTTTTCAATCTCTGGTGTCTCTTCCAGCCATACATTTCCTTCAGCTCCTGGGCCACATGGCAGCTTCCACTGCAGTGGTTCAGGGAGCCAGGTTCCAGATGAGGGACATTTAGTTCCATTTAAGGTCTTTCTGGTCTCAGAAGAAGGATCCTCTCACCAAGCTGGTTCCAGTAACTCAGACTTTTGTCCAGGATCTCCAATGGTGGTTGGAGGTGGACAATCTCAAACAAGGTGTTCCATTTCTCAGTCAGACACTCTCAGTGGTCCTGACCACGGATGCTTCCCTCTTAGGTTGGGGAGCCCATCTAGGGGATCTCACTGCACAGGGTACTTGATCACAGCAGGAGAATCTCCTTCATATCAATCTTCTGGAACTCAGACCTGTGTATCTAGCCCTTCAGGCATTCTCAGAATCAGTCAAAGGGAAAGTGGTGCAGATCAGGACAGAAAACACCACCACCATGTGGTACATAAACAATTAGAGTGGTACTCAGTCCACGGCCTTGTGCTCAGAAGCAATGAAGGTATGGTCGCTGGCGTACTCTCTTCAGACTTATCTGACAGCAGTGCATCTCACAGGGAAGGACAATGTACTGGCAGATGCCCTCAGCAGGATATCTCAGGGTCATCATGAGTGGTCTCTGAATCCTCATGTCCTCCAGGTAATTTTCAAGAGGTGGGGCACTCCAGAGCTAGATCTCTTTGCGGTCCCAAACAATCATCAGCTCCCTCTGTTCTGCTGCAGACCCCCTAGTCCTGGGAACTGTTCCTCTAGATGCTCTTCTGTTGGATTGGACAAGCAAGTTTCTTTATGCTTTTCCTCCATTTCCACTGATATTCAGAGTGCTGATCAAGATCAGGTCTCAACCCTGCACAGTGATCCTGGTGGCTCCAGACTGGGCCAGGCAACCATGGTATCCACTGTTACTGTCCTTGACAGTGTCAGTTCCCCTAGTTCTACCCAGGAGGCACGACCTCCTGACTTCCTCTCAGGGGAGGATTTGGTACCCCAATCGCCAGTCTCTCAGACTCAAAGCTTGGTTCCTGAAGAGCAAGAATATGCAGATTTGCATCTTTCTCTCAAGAGGTGTTGGATATCCTTAAGTTTTCTAGAAAATTGTCTACCAGAAAAACTTACAATTCCAAATGGAAAAGATTCAGTATTTGGTGTTCTCAAAAAGAGATATTCAGCCAGATTCTACAGGCATTGTCACAACTCTGGATTATCTGGTTCATCTAAATAGTTTAGACCTTAGTCCTGCTACCCTCAAAGTGCATTTGGCAGCTGTCTCTGCTTTCTTCTCTGTGGGGAAGGGGTCTTTCCTTGCTTCTCATCCTGTTTGCAGTAAGTTTTTCAAAGGTCTGGTTGACATCAATCCTTCCTTCAGGGAGCCCACTCCTGCTTGGGACTTGAATGTCTGCATTGCAGTGCTTATGCAGCCCCCCTTCGAACCTTTATCATCAGCTGAGCTTAAGTACTTGACTTGGAAGACTGTGTTCCTGGTAGTCATTACTTCTGCCAGGAGAATTAGTGAATTGCAGGCCTTGTCAGTTGAACCTGACTTTATTTCCTTTCATAGGGATAAGGTGGTCCTGAGGACAAATAGAAAGTTTCTTCCTAAAGTGGTTTTGGATTTTCATCTGAACCAATCCATGTCTCTGCCTGTCTTTTTAACTGAACATTCTTCTTCAGGGGAGAGAAGACTGCATAGTCTGGATGTAAATAGGGCACTTAGTTACTATATAGAGCATACTAAGGCCCATAGGCATGATTGTACTCAGTTATTTCTCATTTATGGGGAAGTGGGAAATGGTAGACCTGCCACTAAAAGAATTATTGCCAGGTTGATTGTCTCATGTATTCAATTCTGCTATTCAAAGTTGGGGAAAGAGCCTCCTTCAGGCCTGAGGGCTCATTCGACCGGGGTACAGCTACCTCCCTGGCAGCTGCTAGGGTTATTCCTTTGGTGGAAATTTGTAAAGCAGCCACCTGGAAAACAGCTCAAACATTTACCAAGTATTACTCTCTAGACATTCGGACAAAGTGATGCTAGGTTTGGCACAGCAGTACTGCAGAGCTTGTTCCCAAAGTAAGGTTCTGTGATCCCATTCTCCAGGGGGGAAACTGCTTGGTAGTCTGCATATAGTCAGAATACAGCAAGACTTCATGTTGTTTGAAGAAAAAATTACTTAACATAGTAATGTTGTTTCTTCTAATGTAGAAACATAGAAACATAGAATTTGATGGCAGATAAAGACCACTTGGCCTACCTAGTCTGCCCATTTTCCTACCTAACAGATAAGCTGCAGATCCTAGTTAACCAACAGCTTACTTGCTCCTACCCCCCACTAGGACTGCCTTATGCCTGTCCCATGCATTCTTTAATTCCCCCACTGTTCTTGACTCCACAACCTCCACAGGGAGGCTGTTCCATGCATCCACAACCCTCTCTGTGAATAAATACTTCCTCACATTACCTCTGAGCCATCCCCCCCCTCTATCTTCAGATTGTGCCCTCTTGTTCTTGCAGATCTCTTTTTCTGGAAGGTGCTACCCTCTTGGACTTTGTTGATTCCCTTAAGGTACTTGAAAGTTTCTATCATGTCCCCTCTCTCCCTTCTTTCCTCAAGGGTATACATATTAAGCTCCTTTAGTCTTTCTTCATATGTCTTCTGGTGCAGACCCTGCACCATTTTGATTGCCCTCCTCTGGACAGCCTCCACACTGTCTATGTCTTTGCGGAGATGGGGTCTCCATAACTGTACACAGTACTCCAGTTGGGGTCTCACCAACTGTCTGTACAGAGGGATAACAACTTCCTGTTTTCAACTATTGATGCCTCTTCCTATCCATCCCAGTATCCCCCAGCCTTCCTTACTGCCTTCTCACATTGCTTGCCCACCTTTAGGTCATCTGATATAATTACTCCCAGGTCCCTTTCTATTTTTACTGTTGTCAGTATCTTGCCTATGCAGTCTTGCTTTATTCTAACCTCCCTCCCTGCCTCCCCCTCTCAGAACCTAGTATTCAGACAACATGAAGTCTTGCTATATTATGACATATGCAGTGAGTTCCAGCCTTTGAACTGCTCCGGAGGTGAAAGAGTTAACTTTCCATGCCAGGCATGGAGCTTTGAGCTCAAGCTCAGTTGAAAGCTCTATCTGTTGTTCTTCAAACTCAAACTGTCAGATTCTTTACTCCGCCTCACTGAACAGTCGCTCCGGAGATTTCTTCTTCTGCTCGGTTCATTTTGTCAGTTAAAATATTAATTTTTCGTTTTATAACCGAATTTAAACTGCAACCGGTCGGTTCAAGCTCTGTCTGTGGTATTTGTAAGTACTAGATAGGTTTTACATTTACTTTCTGTGTGGAACTTGTAAACAGTTTTATCGGTTCAGTTTGAACCGATCAGGTTGTTTTTAAATACATTATCTGTCTTTTAGAAATGTGGTTCCCGGTTCTTATCGGTTCTAAAAAAAACAGATTTCATTACATTTTTTTCCACGACCTGTGACACGGTTGGGAACTGATAAGGGAGTCTTGCTTGGCGGATTGCCATAAATGGGCAAGTTTTGGTTAGGCTGGCACTATGTCTGAGAAACCCAAAAGAAAAACCGGGCCCACTGGGTTTCAACACTGCAGTGTCTGTGGGGAAGTCTTTGCCAAGGCTGACCCCCACACCACCTGTGTTTATTGTCTGGGGCTTGACCACCTCAATGCAGACTGCCAGATTTGTAAAAGTTTTCCTGCAGCTACCCTGGATAAAAGAGTTGGTAGGCTCAGGGAAAGGGAGGCCAAAAAGTCCGCTGAACTGGATGGCCAGCCCGGTTCAGTTGAAACCGAACTGGAGGGACTGCCCTCTGACCAGGGTGAGACTTCCTCGGGCAAAAGGAGAGCTGACACTGAGGAGTCGGTTCAAGCAAAGAGAACTAGAAAATCAGCTGGTGTGGAGCCAAAACTTCCCTCTCCAACCGCTGAAGAAATAGCCAAAGCAATTAAAATTGTCCAGTCGCTTTCCGCGGTTCCGACCGAACCAGCACCGTAAGTTAGCAGATGGTTCGGTCGGTTCTACCGTTCAAGAGTATGATTTAGAGGAATTTTATGAACCGGAGGAGGGAAGAAGTATGAGGAGAGTGAATGTGGATTTGAAAGTCTGGATGTGCCCATTGAACCGGACATCTCTCCAGACAGACCTTCAGGAGTGTCGCCCCTAGACCTTCTGAGTCCCCCTTCTCATTTTATGTTTTATAAAAAAGTGGCTGAAACCCTCCAGCTCCCTATGGAGGAAGTTGTGGATGATCAAGAAGAGCCTGATTATGTAGAAATGATGGATATCCCAGAGTCTAGGAGACTGTCTATTCCTTTGCATTATTCTTTTGGGAAACAGACAGTAAAAATTCTAAAAAACTCCTCACTCTATTCCTCCCGTGGATAAAAGAATGGACAAAAGGTATACATCATCAGGCTCTGATATGGAGTTCCTTACACAACAATGCAGCCATGTGGGGGTTGTGCAGGCTGCAGCCTGTGACAAGGCAAATATTGGCAAATATTCACTTGGCCTCACACCCCCCTGACAAGGACTCCAGAAGGATTGATGCCATGGCAAAGAAACAGTACATGGCAGCATCCTTGGGACTCAGACAGGCAAATTATATGACTTATGTTGCTAGATACCCAGAAATCCAGATGGAATACTATTTTGGCTCTAGTAAAGCAGGTCCCTGGCCAGCTTGCCAAGGAGCTGGAGCAGGTGGCTGCTGACGGTATTGAGGCATCTAAGGTGCAATTCCATGCTGCAGTGGACTCTAATGATGTGTCATCAAGAGTCATGGCTACATCTGTGGCTCTCCGCAGAATGGCTTGGCTCAGATGTACTAGCCTGTCACAGGATACCCAGACTAAGGCCATGGATTTTCCTGTTGTGGGCAACTCTCTGTTTGGGGAGCAGACAGAGAATTACATGAAGAAAATGGATGAATATAGGACCACCTATAGGAGTGCACAAGCCACGGAAAGGCAGGCCACTCCTCAAAGGCAACCTTCCAAGGGCAGGGGCAGGCCTTTTCATAGGCCTTTGTATCAAGCCCAGGCCTCCTCTTCAGCTTATGCCCAGAGGGGGTTCTTTAGAGGGAGAGGCAAACGGGGTACAAGCAGACCTGCTTCCACTCCTCAGCCTAAAGCCCCTGCCAAGCAGGCACCCTGATGGGGTGTCCAGGGTCGATTCTCCACTACCTGTAGGGGGCAGGCTGGCTTACTTTGTCCAGGACTGGAAGTCTCTAACATCAGACAAGTGGGTCCTGGAAGTAGTAAGCCAGGGACTGGTTCTCAGCTTCAAAAAATTTCCAAAGATGAGAACCCGATCCTTTCCACCTGCAAATCCATCAGAGGCACTTGCCCTAGAGGCAGAAGTCTCTACCCTCCTGGCTCTCAGAGCTGTAGAAAGGGTTCCACCCCTACACCAGGGAAAAGGATTGTACTCCAGGTACTTCCTTACCCCAAAAAAGACAGGAGAATGGTGCCACATCCTGGATCTCAGGTACCTAAACAAGCACCTTTTAAAACCAAAATTCAAAATGGTGACTCTGGGAATTATTTTACCCTAAGGCCAGGGGACTGGCTAGTGTCCCTGGACCTCAAGGATGCCTACTTTCATGTTCTCATCAGAAGCTCCCATCGAAAGTACCTCAGATTCGAACTGCCCTCAGGCCATTACCAGTTCAGAGCAATGCCCTTCGGCCTCACCTCTGCCCCAAAAATTAGCAAAATGCCTGGCAGTAGCAGTTGCCCACTTAAGAAGGCAAAACATTGCCATCTTTCCTTACCTGGACGATTGGCTCATAGTAGGCCAGTCTCCAGACCAAGTCAGATTACATCTTCAGGTAACTCAGCAACTGCTTACTTGTCTAGGTTTCCTTCTCAGTCTTCCAAAGTCAGTCCTGGAGCCTGTCCAGCTTCTCACCTTTATAGGTGCGGAACTGAACACAAAAGAAGCCAGAGCCTTCCTTCCTCTGGAAAGAGCAAGGACCCTGATCTCTCTAGCCTCCTCTTTCACCCTTCAGGTCTCTCGACTAGCAAGGCATTTTCTCCAGCTCCTAGGACATGTGGCTGCTTTCACAGCAGTAGTGCAGGCAGCCAGATTTCAGATGAGGGACATCCAGTTCCATTTGAGAGCCTTTTGGTCTCAAAGGAGGGACCCTCTAACCAAATTAATCCCAGTGACTCGAACCCTGATCCAAGTCCTTCAGTGGTGGCAGGACCAGGGCAATCTGAGACGGGGGTCCCCTTCACCCCTCAGTCTCACTCCTTAATCCTTACTACAGATGCATCCCTCTTGGGGTGGGAAGCTCACATGGGTGACCTCAATACCCAGGGATTGTGGTCCCCTCAGGAATCTCTGCTCCACATCAATCTGTTAGAACTCAGAGCAGTTTTTCTAGCACTTCAAGTTTTTTCCAAATCTGTTCAGAACAAAGTTATTCAGGTCAGAACAGACAATACCACCACAATGTGGTACATCAACAAGCAAGGGGGCACTTGGTCTATGGCCTTGTGCACCGAAGCAATGAAGTTGTGGTCTCTGGCTTACTCTCTGAACACCTCCCTTATAGCAGTTCACCTCCCAGGCAAGGACAATGTCCTGGCAGATGCTCTCAGCAGGTTTTCCCAGGGCCATCACGAATGGTCACTGGATCCCCTAGTACTGGAGGTGGTATTTGCCAGATGGGGCACCCCGCAGATAGATCTTTTTGCAGCCCCAGACAATCACCAACTTCCCCTTTTTTGCTGCAGGCCCCCAGTGTTGGGCTCAGTCCCTCTGGATGCCTTCCTTCTCAGTTGGGAAGGGAAGTTTCTCTATGCTTTTCCCTTTCCCTCTCCTGTTCAAAGTGCTAGTCAAAATCAGATCTCAAACCTGCAAGATGATCCTGATTGCTCCAGACTGGGCCAGACAGCCCTGGTACCCACTCCTTATGTCCTTAGCAGTCCACCTTCCCCTGTGTCCTCCCAGGAATCACAACCTGTTAACCTGTGCTCAGGGGAGAGTTTGGTACCCGAACCTCAAATCTCTCAATCTCAAGGCCTGGTTCTTGAAGAGTTAGAGTTTGCTGACCTACACCTCTCCCAAGGTGTATTGGATATCCTGGAGGCTTCTAGGAAGCTTTCCACCAGGGCTACTTATAATTCCAAATAGAAGAGATTTTCCATATGGTGCTCTGGAAAGCATATTTCCCCAGAATCTGCTGATTTACCCACAGTCCTGGATTATATGGTCCATCTAAATACTTTGGGGCTGAGACCAGCTACCCTAAAAGTGCACCTGGCAGCCGTGTCTGCTTTCTTATCAGCAGGTAAATCCTCTTCTCTTTCAGCTCATCCTGTATTCTCCAAGTTTTTCAAGGGGTTGCTTCACACCAACCCTCCATTCAGGGATCCTGCCCCTTCCTGGGATCTTAATATTTGCATTGCCCAGCTTATGCAACCCCCTTTTGAGTCCTTGTCTTCAGCAGAGCTTAAGTACCTGACTTGGAAAACTGTGTTTTTGGTAGCCATCACTTCTGCCAGACACATAAGTGAATTACAAGCAGTGTCAGTGGAGCTTGATTTTATCTCCTTTCACAGAGATAAGGTGGTCCTCAGGACTAACAGAAAGTTCTTGCCTAAGGTGGTTTCAGATTTCCACCTTAATCAATCTATGTCTCTCCCTGTGTACTTCACTGACCATTCCTCCTCTGGCGAGAGGAGATTGCACAGTTTAGATGTCAAAAGATCCCTTAGCTACTACATAGATCATAGCAAGGGTCACAGGTTTGACTCCCTCCAACTGTTCCTCACTTATGGTGAGGTTGGCAAAGGGAAACCTGCCACTAAAAGATCCATTGCCAGGTGGATTGTCTCTTGTATCCAATTCTGCTATGAAAAACTGGGTAAGGTTCCTCCCTCAGGCCTGAGGGCTCACTCTACCAGAGGTACAGCTGTGTCTCTGGCAGCTGCCAGGGACATCCCTATCCTAGAGATACGTCAAGCAGCTACCTGGAAAACAGTTCACACTTTTACCAAGCATTACTCCCTGGACATCCAGGCTAGGAGTGATGCTCGGTTTGGCACAGCTGTGCTTCAGAGCCTATTTCCTAAGTAGGTTCTGTCCCTCCTCCATGGAGGTACTGCTGTGTAGTTTGCATATGTCATAATATAGCAAGACTTCATGTTGTTTGAAAAAAAAATTACTCACCTTAGTAATGTTGTTTCTTCTAATGGAGTCTTACTATATTATGACCTCCCCCCGCCTGCCCCTCTCAGAACCTTTACTTTTGGGATGTGGGTGGGCAGGGCAGTGTTGGCATTTAGTAGATGCCCACCTTGTTTTTCACCCCTCCCTTTTGGGGTGACTGGTGTTGTGTTTGCCATTTTTTGGGTCTCCTGACTTGAGTCTTTGTTTTGGCACCAAAAAATGTGTTCATATATTTAGTAGCCAATTGGCTAGTGTAGGTTTACAGCTTCCATACAGAGTCTTAGTGAGTTTTGCTCATAAAGATCTGACAGTTTGAGTTTGAAGAACAACAGATAGAGCTTTCAACCGAGCTCGAGCTCAAAGTTCCATGCCTGGTATGGAAAGGTAACTCTTTCACCTCCGGAGCAGTTCGAAGGTTGGGACTCACTGCATATGTCATAATATAGTAAGACTCCATTAGAAGAAACAACATTACTAAGGTGAGTAATTTTTTCTTTTGGAATGTGGGTTGGCAGGTACACTGTTGTACCCCAGAGGTGTACCTTTATACCCTTCCTAGCTAGGTGGAGTTTTGTTCTTTCCTTTGGTTATTATTGTTATGTTTTTCACTATCTACATAAAGTTATTTTTGGGTTCTCGACCTGAGTTTTTTGGACCCAAGCATTGTTGCCTTTTGGCTTAAATTTTAAAACAACTTCTATAGCTATAGTTAGTTAGTATAGTGCTCGTAAGAATCTGACGGTTACATTAAGGTGTACCAGAGACAGAGGTTTGAAAACTGAGCTCGAGTTCAACGTTCTATGTTCTGGCATAAAGTTAACCCTTTCCTCTCCGGAGCAATTCAAGTGCTGGGACTAACTGCATATAGTCAGAATACAGCAAGACTCCATTATAAGAAACAACATTACTATGGTAAGTAATTTTTTCTTTTATGCTATTCCATGTGTAGAACCACTGGTTGGGGCAGTGGGTAGGTACAACATCCCAGAGGGTTGTACTAGCTTGTCATTAGTCCCACTTAAAAGTCACTCTGGGTGGAGGCACCACGTAAATAGTTCTACCGTTGCTGAGTCCCTTTTAACATCCAAACCAAAACCCATGTCCCTCAACCTGCATAGTGGGCAGCAGGCAGGGGTAGTAGCCCATTGGAACATGGCATCTGGGGTTACACTACTACTAGTATTCAAGTCCCATTTACACTCAGGCAATCCTACCTGAGTATGCGCAATCACCAAAACAGTCTTCAAGCTTGACTCCTCTTACCACCCCATCATGTGTTCTCTGGCTCTTCCTCCACCTCTCTCAGATCTGCAGAGCAAGTTAGAGCACTGGTGTAACATTCGGTAAGAGCCTTTGGGAGAGTGAAGCAAATACAGTGGTACTATCATTTTTCAATAGGGGCAAACCATATACTATATAAAACAGTGTATGGGTGACCATATACAATTTAAGCAATAAGGCACAACAGAGTGTGGGTTATTGGGGGTTTACCCATGCCTTTTGTGGTGTGTCATGAGGCACAGCAGTTTAATACCAGAACCCCTCGATGGAAATTCAGCCTTGTTGTGCATGGTTGCCCATACATTATTCTGTACATTACTTGTGCTTTGCTCTTGAGGTCTTTCTGATGTCATCACATCCCCTGATGGAAACACTTCCTTATTTTGTATGGTCACCCATACAGTATTCTGTATATACCATTGCTGATACCACTCTCTTTTTTATCAAACCTTTAGGTCCCTGTGGCCACCTACTTATTTCATTGGCCCCCCACCATCTCCAGCCCCATCTGCCTCTCCCCCCACTGTCATGGCCAGTGGGGAGCCACAAGGAGCAGGGCCCAGAAGTGGAGGTAGCCATCATGTATGACCACAGGGAGACATAGCATTTTATGGTTTTGTCCCTGCCCTCCCAGAGCAACGGCATGTGGCAGGTGCACGTGCATGGAGGTTCACGCACATTCCCAGAAGTCAAATGCTCCTTCTACCCTCCCTTACAGAAGTACTCGACTCTGATCTAACACCTGGCCTCCATCAGGTATCAGTCAAGAACAATGAACAGTGCCTTCCCAATTCAGGAGATGAAAGAAGCTCAGCAGCCGTTACAATCATCTCCCAGCCCTCCCCACAACCAACCCACAGTGGCCCAAGCACTCTGCCAAACCCAGGTCATCATCGTGGCATGAGGTGCGGCATCCAGCACCTCAACCCTTAGCACCATTAGGTCAGCTTGCTGAGTCCACTCTTAGGGTTGTAAGAGTGGTCTCACATTCTCGGGATATCAGAACTGCTCACCTTCAGGTTGCAGTTCTCATACCTTAAGAATGTATGTGATATCACTCTTAAGACTCATATGAGTGGTCGCAGCAGTGGTATTAACTCATAAAATGTAGGTTTTGATCACTGAACTTTCTCCCACTGCAGGAGTCCCGCTGGACTCACATCCAGAACACAGCTGCGAAGAAGACCCTCCTGCTCGGCACAATTAAGATGGCAACATTGAACCTCTTCCAGACTGTCAGCAAACAGATGAAGGAGAAGGCTGTGGTGGTGCCAGTGGAAGATACCCCCAAACAGCTTGAAACGGTAAGGCATAAGTCTGGCTAGATTGCCCTCAGCTGTACCCCATCAAGGATGCCTTCTGCCACATTCCTTGGGGGTGATAAACCTGCTGTATAAAGTGAAATACCTATAGCACATTTTGGCTGCTGTAAACAGAACAGCCCCTTGCATGGCTCCAGGTTTGATTGTGGTCACCGTGATTCTAGTCATATGGCCCAGGGTCTGGAGGGTTGGGCTGGCTCTAGTTATATGGCTCAGGGTTTGAAGGGGTTGAGTGGTTTTAATCATGTGACTCATGGTTTGGAGGTTCAGGTGTTTTTAGTCATATGCCTCAAGGTCGGGGGGGCAAAGTGGTTCTAGCCATAAGACTCCGTCTGCTGGAGTCAAAGTGGTTCTAGGAATAGGAATCAGGGTTGGAGGATCAGGTGGTTCTAGTCATATGGGTCAGGGTTTGATGAGGTTGCGTGGTTCTGGTCATGTGACTCAGGGTCTGTGCGGTCAGCATTTCTAATCATATGGCTCAGGGTCTCGTGGTTCTAGTCATGTGACTCAGAATCTGGAGGGATGGGGGTTCTAGTTATAGGGCTCAGGGACTGAGTGTATCTTGTTATATGCTTTAGGGTCCGAGGTGGGTGGGAGTGGTTCTAGTCATATGAATCAAGGTCTGAGGGGATCTGGTGGTTCTGGCAATATGGTTCAAGGTCTGAGAGAGGTCAGATGGTTCTAGTTGTATGACTCGGAGTCTGATGGCATTGAGTGATTCTAGTCATGTGGTTCAGGGTTTAATGGCTGGGGGACTGGCAGTTCTAGTCATATGAATCAAGGTCTGAAGGGGGTTAGGTGGTTCTGGTCATATGGCTCAAGGTCTGGGGGGGTTAGCATGGCATTTGACAGCAGATAAGGACCACTTGGCCCACCCAGTCAGTCCATTTTTCCCTAACTACAGTGTCACCGCAGAGACTATTTGATCTCCAGCTTTTCCTCTTCTCTCTTTCCTTTCCACAAAGATTCCTATATGGTTATTCCATGCATTCTTGAAACTCACCACTGTTTTCACCCCATCACCTCAGATGGAAGACTTTTACAGACATCCACCACTGTTTCTGTGAAGATTTCCTCACATTGCTCCTGAATCCATTCCTCTCCAGCTTCACTGCATGCCCCCCTGTTCTTGAGCATGTTTTTTTTTCAAAATATTCCCATACTGAACCTTATTTACCCCCATGAAGTATTTATAAGTCTATCATATCTTTCCTCTTATCCAAGGTGTACATACTGAGGTCCTACCTGGTCCTTTAGTCTGTTCTCGTAGAGTATCTGATGCAGACTCTGCACCATTTTAGATGCCCTCCTCTGGGCAACCTCCACTCTGTCTATGTCCTTGCAGAGCTGTGGTCTCCAGAACTGGACACAGTACTCCAGTTGGTGTCTCACCAGCAATCTATACAGAGGCAACACCATCTCATAATAGCCCTCCCAACTGCCTTGTCTCACTACCTGACCACTTTTAGGTCATCAGATATGATTACTCCCAGGTCTCTTTCCTAGTTGGTGGCTGTCACTACTTCTCTATGTATGTTGTACTCCGCCCCTGGGTTTCTGTGCCCTAAGTGAATGATTTAGCACTTTTTTGCATTGAAACCCAGCTACCATATCCTTGAACACTCCTCAAGTTCTCTCAGGTCTCTGCTCATTCTTTACACACACACACACACAAAGCATCCATTCTATAGAAGATTTCAGTGTAATCTGCGCAGAGGCAGACCTTCTCTGCCAGCTCCTCTGCAATGTCACTTATAAAGACATTAAAGAGGAGTGGTCTCAGTACTGTTCCTGAGGCACCCCATGGGTCACCCTCCCTTCTTTGGAGTGAACTTCATTTACCACTACAGTCCCTTTTGTCACTTACCCCTAAACAATTTCTTACCCAATTTGCCACCTTTGGACCCACCTCTAAGCTACCCAGTTTCTTTAAGAGTCTCTTACGTGGTGTGATGTTGAAAGTCTTACTGAAATCTAGATAGGACATATCCACCGCTCCACCCTGATCTAATTCCCTGTCCACTTAGTCAAAGGAATATATTAAATTTGTTTGACATGACCTCCCTTCCCTTGTGAATCCATGCTGCCTTGGGTTATGCAATCCGTTGGATTCAAGATATTCCACAATCCTTTCCTTCAGCAGTGACTTCATTAAATTTCCCATCACCGATGTCAGGCTGATGAGCCTATAGAGTAGCCAGCCTCATCCCTGCTACCACTGCTGTGAAGTGGGACTACATCTGCCCTCCTCTAGTTTTCCAGAACCACTCCCATTTCTACTGAGTTGTTAAACAGAACTGTTAGAGTTGGGGTATTTGTAGTCATATGGGTCATGGTCTGAAGGGGGTCAGATGGTTCTAGTTGTATGACTCAGAGTCTGATGGTATTGAGTGATTCTAGTCATATGATTCAGGGTTTAATGGCTGGGGGGGGGTCCGGTGGTTCTGGTCATATGAATCAAGGTCTGAAGGGGGTTAGGTGGTTCTGATCATATGGCTCAGGGTCTGGGGGGTTACAGAAGCCACAAAAATCTGGACCTTGGCTTAATCTTTGGGAGTATCCCTGCTGGCAATCCATCTGCTGGGAAAGGACAATACCCTGGCAGTTGCCTTATGTCGAATCAACTAGGCCCATCACAAATGGACCCTGAACAGGCAAGTGGTGAAAATGATCTTCAGGAGGTGGGGCACTCCAGAGATAGACTTGTTCATATCCCACCAGAACCACCACCTGCCACAGTATTGCTGCAGACCACCAGATAAGGGTACACTACCTCTGGATGCCTTGGCTCTGGATTGGTCAGGGAGGCACCTGTATGCCTTTCCTCCCTGTCTCTTGGTATTCAGAGTACTGTTCAAGCTCAGATCACACTAAGTATCTCTAATCTTGATAGCCCCAGATTAGCCATCTCACCGGCACAGCGGTAGGGGCTACCACTTGCTGCGCCAGCAACCTGGGTTCAGGAATAGACTTGGGTGGCTGGAGAATCAGCCTGGTGGAGGAGGATTGAGCTCCCAGAGGTGGCTCTCCTCCTCTGGGGTGGGTGGGTTGCTTGTTCTGTTGCTCTACCACCTCCTGGGTGACCACAGGTGGAGGTGCAGTGGGACAGCTAGTAGAAGGCGGGGGGGCATCAGCCAGGAGCCAGAGCATTCACACATCCTGAGGTGCATCGCCCCATGGCTTTCCAGGCATGCCGACATCCTGTGGAAGGACCAGAAAGCAGGGAAAAAAAAAACGCAGTGCTCCCTGTAGACGGAGCTCCGGGCCCCAATCCCAACACTCCTGCTGGAGCCGGTGACACCATCCCCAACGATATACAGACACGTTGGGGCAGAGGAAGGGGGCCCCATCCCATACGCACCTAGGGGGTATAACCAAGGCTCCATAGGGGATGGACTGCATGGTGACCAGACAGACAAGCAGGAACACACAAGGCCATGGGAGTCTCCCAAACGTAAGGAAGCACTGTGGCGAGCAGGGGGCATAAAGACACAATAAAAAAAAATCTTGATAGTTTCAAATTGGTCCAGGCAGCCATGGTACTTTCTTCTGCTCTCCATGTCTGTAGCCAAATCAATACACCTCCCTTTGAGGTACAACCTGCTAACCTCCAACCAGGGAACCCTGCTGTACCTGAACCTCAGGTCTCTCAATCTCAAAGATTGGCTCTTGAGGACCTAGAATATGCTAATTTACACCTCTCTGAAACACTGTTAGACATTCTGAGAGGGTACAGGAAACCCTACACTAAGAAAACCTATGCTTCAAAATGGAAGAGGTTTTCAATCTAGTGTTCATCTAGAGACTTGGTGCCAGTACAGGCTGGGGTATCAGCTGTTCTCGAAGACTTCTCTCATTTACATTCCCTGGGGCTGCAGCCCAACTCCATGAAAGTTCACATGGCCACAGTGTCTGCTTATATTTCTGCTGGAGCAAAGGTAACAATAGCCTCAGAACCTATCTTTAAGGGATTCTTTAGGGGTCTGGCCCATTTGTATCCCCCTCACAGGGAACCGATGCCAGATGGGACATCAATGTGTGCATAGCCATGCTCATGGGGCCTCCTTTTGAGCCCATGTCTTCAGCTCATCTAAAATACATCACATGGAAATCAGTTTTCCTAGTGGCAATGACTTCTGCAAGAAGGATCAGCAAGTTTCAGGCTCTCTGCATTGAACTGGACTACATTTCGTTCCATAGGGATAAGGTAGTCCTAGGGACAAACAGAAAATTCTTTCCCATGGTGGTTTCTGATTTCCACCTTAACCAATCCATTACCTTAGGTGTCTTTTTCACTGAGCATTCCACTTCTGGTGAAAGAGGACTTCACAGTCTGGATGTCAAGGGAACTCTCAGCTACTACATGACAGCCACCAAGGACCATAAGCAGGACAGAAAACAGCTATTCCTGACTTACGGGAATGTGGAAAAGGGTAATCCAGCATCAAAAGGTCCATTTCTCGATGGATAATTCAGTGTATCCAATTATGTTACACTAAAGCTGGTAGTGTGCCCCCAACAGGATTGAAGGCACACTCTATGAGAGGAACAGCTGCTACCTTAGCAGCTGCCAGAGATGTTCCACTGGTTGATATCTGTAAAGCAGCTACATGGAAAACACCTTTACAAAGCACTACAACTTGGATGATCAGTCCAAGAGTGATGCTAGGTTTGGCACAGCAGTCCTGCAAAGTCCGTTTACAAAATAAAGTTCTGTGCCCACCTCCAGTGGTACTGCTTGGTAGTCTGCATAAAGTTATGAATATTTGAGTATTACTGGGGTTAGAAGAAAAAATTACTTATCATAGTAATCTTGTTTCTTCCCAGTGATACTCAGGTACTCATTAACTTCCCACCCTACCTCCTCTTCCAGAACCTTAGCCTCTGTACTCCTGCATGCTGTGCTACCAGGAAAGAGTAGATATATTTATATATCTATGACAAAGAACCTCTGTGCGCAAGCATTGAGGCAATGATTACCCCAAAGGGCATTTGGCCGGGAAGGCAAGTTTCAAAGAAATACAAAATCACACATAGTGGGGGCATGTGTGATTTTGTATTTCTTTGAAACTTGGTTTCCCAGCCAAATGCCCTTTGGGGTAACCATTGCCTCAGTGCTTGTGCACAGAGGTTCTTTGTCTTTTAAATTGTTTTTTGTTTAATTGGGTTCACCACAACATAACCCAGATAGACCATCTTAGGGTAGCTGGTTCATTCCACTGGGGTGTCAAACAAATGAGGCACACTGATAAGTCTTGGTAGGATGAAACACGTGTCTATGTGTTCTGTTGACACCCTTTGCAAATTGTATGAGAGGCCTTTCGGCACCATGCATTTCTGCTTAAAGTTGAACCAGCATAATATTCTGTGGTGATTTGCATATGCAGCACATGATGCTTTGCATTGTGGGGGCATGTGTGATTTTGTATTTTATATATATATATATATATATATATATATATATATATATATGCTACATTCAAGTACAAATTTTAGCAAATATGGTTCATTGTGTTTTACACCTCTTTTCAGGTATTTCTGATGTTTTGGGGTTTCTTTAATTGTGTTCTCCCTCCATTTGGAGGTTTTTTATTATGAGGCTGTGGATTTTTCAAATTCTGATTATATCAATCAGTAATACTTACAGTATTCTACTATCATGGGTCTGCCTTTCCATGCTCCTAGGAAATCTGAGAAGTTTAGAACACTGGCAGTTGGTACAGGACAGCATTTGAAAAGTTGTCATGTGCAAAGAATTCTATCATTTGCTTGTGTTCTATTCTTGCTCGGCCGTCCTACCCAGAAGGCTTACTGCAGAAAGTTATGAATACTTGAGTATCACTGGGAAGAAACAAGATTACTATGGTAAGTATTTTTTTCTTCTAGTCATATGGCTCTGGTTCTGAGGGGGGATCCAAGTGATCTTAGTTATGTAAGGTAGGGTCTGAGGGTGGGTGGGAGAGATTTTAATCATATGAATCTAGGTCCGAAGGGGGGTCGGGTTCTGGTGATATTGCTCAGGGTCTGAGAGTGGTTGAGTGGTTCTTGTCATATAACTCAGGGCCTGAGGGGGTGGGAGTGGTTCTAGTCATGTGAATTGGGGTCTGAGGGGGTTGGGTAGTTCTAGTCATATGAATCTAGGGGTCTGAAGGGGTTAGGTGGTTCTAGTCATATGACTCAGGGTCTGATTGGGTTGGGTGGTTATATTTATATGGCTCAGGTTCTGATAGGGGCCGGGTGATTCTAGTTATAAGGCTCGAGGTCTGATGGTGTTGGACTGGTTCTAGTCATATTGCTTAGGGTATGGGGGTTGGAGTGGTTCTAGAGATACAACTTAGTGTCTGATGGGGTTGGGCGGTTCTAGTCATTTGGCTCAGGGTCTGAGGGGGTCAGGTGGTTGTAAACATATGACTCAGGGTCTGGGGAGTTTGGGTGGTTCTAGTCATATGACTTGCAGTCTGAAGTGATTTGGGTCATTCTGGTCTTCCGAATCAGGGTCTGAGGGGGGTTTGTATGGTTCTAATAATATACCATGGTTAGAGCATGACCTGGGGATGTCTGAACTTCAAGTACAGAGATGGAACAGAAAGTAAATAAAAGAAAACTGCAGGTGACGTTTGCCAACATGCACAGAAAAATGAAGGGCACAGTATCAAGGTGGGGACTCATCTAATTCTCAGTGCCCAGCATGTATTCAAGAGTCTCCCACTAAGCAAACTGGGGAAGGCAGTATGATGCAGCAATAAAAGATGAACCGCATGATCCCAATGTTCAAATCCCACTGCAGCCACTGGTTTGCCATATGACCCTGAGTGAGTCATGTGACCTTCCTATGTGCTTTAGTCCCTTTCAGGGTTAACACTGGGGTAAGAGCAGGACCCACTATCAGAAAGCTCATATCAGGGCTGGTCCACTGGCGCAGCTGTAGCACTACCACCATCGACGTCAATGGCCAGAGTCTGGGAACAAGCCAGGTCTGCCAGAAGGCTGGCCGGGGAGTACAGTTGAGTGTCTCATGGATGCTCACCTCCTCAGAGGAAGGAGTGTCCCTGGACTGCATGGCACTACTGCCCCCTGGATGACCACAGCGCACAGTGCTGCAGAGCCAGAGTTCAGTGAGGGAAGCATCAACACTCTGATATATCTGCATCAAGACTCACCATTTTGCAACATTCAAGGGCAGGGAAGAAAACAAAGGAAAAATCCTTGATCACACAGGATGCTACCCACCATTTTGCCATATTTATTTATTTTTTGTTTACTGGGTAAGTGCACTAGACAAAAATGTGCCTATTTTCAGGCACAACCCAGGAGAGTTACATGCTGTACAAAGGATAAAACATTTCATGGAGACAATACATTATATTACACTACACTGAAACTGAACAATAGATTAGTGAAAGTCTGACACACTAAAATAGACATTTCAGCGGTGCAAGAGGGCACAATTACAGTTAGAGGAAAACAGCTTATGTAAAAACACAGGCACTGCATGCATCAGTATATTGTATCTGTCATTACAGCAGTGCAATACCTTGCTAACAATGCATCAAACCAGGAAGACTATACAAACCATCTAGCAGGAACACGCCTGATGTGTATAGAAAAATGCTTTAAGTTTAACTAGAAACAGGCTAGGCATATGCCCCAGGGGTTAGACCACATGTGTGTCTGTCCGAATCTAGGAGGGAAGCATGGAGCTAATTTTCAAATGCCCAGTGCAACCTGGATTGTCTGACAGGTAATGGCAGGGAGTTCCAAAGTTTGGGGATGAACACAGCAAAAGCTTGTTCTCCCATTTTCCTGGTGCTTTTAGATATTCCAAGGAGAGACTTTTCTGCTGACCTCAGTGGGTTGGTCTGTGGTGCATTGTTTAACATGCTGGCCAGGGCCTCAGGTGAACCAGTTCTGATGATGTTGTCTATCGTACATCTGACAGTGTATATAGCTAGGGGTGCTAGCTGCACATTCGAGCAGACTTGATAGACCTCTAGGCCTTTATCTGCTGGCAAATTTCATATGTTCGTATATATGGTAGGAGGTTGAGGACAGCCAGCCCAGACTTGAGTAAAGTATACAGTGGTGAGTGCATCTGAGTACCGATAGGGCAAATGGGCAAATGTTATAGCAAATGTCCTATTTTTGCAGTACCCCTGTGGTGGCATCATGGTATGTTACTATACCATATGTTACACTAAACCTAAGGACCCCTGCATGATGGCCAGTTAAGCTGCTATGTTTAGAGGGGATCTAATTTTAGATGCCAGCCCTAACTTTAAATTTGCAGCTTTGCATGTGTTAGCTATGTGTTGAGTAAACTCTAGCGAGAGGTCAAGTGTTATACCCAGGCATTTGAAGGTGTCAAATACTTCCAGCAGCATAACCATCCAGACCTGGAACTGAGAGAGTGGATGCGTTGGCTTTGATATTGGGTGCTGAGCCAAACGGCATGGCAACTGTTTCCTTAGCATTCAGTAGCAGTTTGTTGTGTGTTAGCACTTAGCAGTGTCAGTGGCTCAGTAGGTAGAACACTTTCCTCTGAGGCTGGGAGATCACAAGGCTGTGGGTTCAGTTCCCACATCTGACACTTGGGTTAATATCCCAGTACTGACACTGTAGTGCAGCATGAGAGGGGTGCTGCACTTCGGAGGTGCCGTCTTTTGGATGAGACATTAAACCGAGGTCCCATCAGCCTGGATTGGTGGTAGTTCAGGTGGACATTAAAGATCCCATGGCACTTATCAAAAAGAGTAGGGGAACTGTTTTTTTTTTATTATTAAAGCTTTCAGCACAAAACATATACACAGATGTGTTCCTGTTAACAAAATCATAATACAAAAACAACCAGGAACAAAAATATGTATGACATCATACATTCATCACAAAATTTCAGTTGTAGAATCCCAAAACTGAATGATAAATACTACCCCCCCCCCAAAAGAGTTGGGGGATTTTTTTTTTCAAAACTTAAAAAAATATATAAATAGAACAATATTCAGATCATACAAAACCAAAAGAAAGAAACAAAAATAATGTGAAATCTTAAAGCAGTATTACATCATACATGTTATCCTGTACAAAAAGAATAATATAGGAAACAAGTCCCCTTCCCTTACCGTACTAAAAGAGTAAGGAACTTTTTTTTTCTAAAATCAAAACAGAATCAAAAAAATAAAAAATTATACAAATCAATAATTCAACATACAAATCATCAAAAGAGAAATAACCAAAACAAGAATAAGTATTAATTCATACAATAACTCTTGTAAAATAAAAAAGAATCCAAAAATGAAAAATCAAACACAATGCAAAATTGAAATTACAATTTGTGCAAAAGGAGACATATGAATTGTGTCAAATGAATAACCCCTATCACTGCAGTGCTTAGAAAGAAGAAATCATTTTGTATCAAACTGATCAAAGACATACCAGAAATACATCTAGACCACCAATAAGGCTGGATTAAATAAAAGCGAAATCATTCCACAACTCTTTCCATTTTTGCTGAGAAAAACATTTACATTCTTCAAGTTTCAAGGATTGCAAATCAGCCACAACCATATGAACCAAATTTGTTGCAGGGATATCCTGATGTTGCAATACTAAATGGCATCTGCTAAGCCAGAGCCATTATAAAAAGCCTACATGTACGATTTGTAAAGTACTCAAACAAATTCCCTCCTTCAGCCCTGGATAAATACCATAATATAAGGATTCAAACAGAGGAGGGATCGTTAACCAATTCATGAGGTTCAACCATCTATCTTTTAAAGCATCCCAAAATCTAACAACATACGGACGTTGGAAATACAAATGATTCATTGTTTCTAATTTGCCCGAACAATCCATCCTTGGGCAATAACGTTCCTGCAATACTTTATGTTTTTGATTTCTTTTAACGTTAACCTTATTATGGATTCCTCAACCAAGCAGTGTCCCACATATGTACTGGAATTCTATCATTAATAATATAAGTAGAGATCTGCTTCTGATGAGATACAGAAAAATTTGAAAAAGGACAATCTGCAAAATATGTACTCATTATCTCCTCATACAATACTTTCCTTGGTAATCCTAACACTCTCACATAACTAACATTCCATAATTTGATTTTATCAAAGACAGTTTCCCAGATTGCTAACAATCTGGGATTTCTCTTAATTTTATGTAAAAATGTAGCATCTCTCCATTCGCTTAAAACACCTTTAACCTTTGAAACGCCACAAACTATCCACCATTTAAATTCCTGCCTAAGGAGAGGAAGCACATTATTAGAAAAAAAAAAATCATGAAAAAGAATACAACCAGATTAATCATATCAAGTCCCCCTTCTGCAACAGCTGTATACAATACATTTCGCCTAACTGGGTTTAATCTACTTCCCCAAATACAAGCGAAAAAAACTCTTAATAACTTTGTTTCTAACTGTTTCTTTAATGGGAAAATAGTACTTAAATTAAGAAACACCGGTAACAAAAAATTCTTAACATAATAAACTCTTTTCTTTTTTGCTACTTTCCAGCAGTTCCAAATTTCCACATTTCCCTTTGCTACCTCCAGTGCTTGTTCCCAATTAAAAAGGGACCTGTCCTCACCACCCAAATAGATTCCCAAGATCTTACAAGGCTGTTGTGCCACTGGAAACCCTCCCACATACTGGGGTATTTCGGGAAACCCGGCTAGATCCAGAATTTTCATTTTTGGAAGGTTTAAAGTTGTCCCTGTTGTTTTCCCCATACTCTGGATCAATTCACAAGTTTAAAAAAAAAGAATTTTCATTACCCAAAAGCAAACGCACATCATCAGCATAAGCTACTACTTTGCAATTAGAGCTTAACTGTTGATCTATCTCTTTTATTAGTGGGGAGTTATTCAAAATTCTCAGTAAGGGGTCTAAAACAAAAACATACAAAAGGGGACTCAAAGGACATCCCTGACGTAAACCAGTATGTATTAAATGGGTACCTCCTTTCCATCCATTTTCGTAGGGAATTACAAACGCCAAAGCATAACATAGTTTAATCCAACCTATAAAATCTACTGGTAAGCCAGAAACTGTCAAGCAGTCCCAAAAAAAAGAGTGCGAGACTGTATCAAACACTTTGGCTTGATCCAGACTTATGAAATAACCATAATCTCCTGAAGGTCTATCCTTTACTGCAGAAAGACCAATCTTTTCTCTCAAAAGTAATAAAGCATCAGAAATATTCCTCCCTGGGACAGCGCAAAACTGCATCGAACTAATCAAGGAGGGCATTACCTCCACGAATCTATTCCCTAATAACTTTGCAAAAATCTTAAAATCAACATTTAACGATGTCAAAGGTCACCAATTATTTAGATCCTTAAAGTCCCCAGCTTTATATAAAAACACTAACAAACCTTCATACATCTGTGTTGGCAAAGTATTCGCCTCCAAAAAATTATTATAACTATGAAGTAGAATGGCAGATATCACAGTCCATAAAACTTTAAAAAGTTCATTAGACAACCCATCAGAACCTGGTACAATATTACTATGCAACGAATCTATTACTCTACTCAATTCTTGAGTAGTGAATGGACGTACCAAAAGGGAATTCTGGTAATGTGAAGTCTGCAAAAGTGCTGCCATCTGTCAAAATACATTAGCTTGTGAATCAAAAGCTTGCATTGACCCAAACCTTTTTATAATATAATCTTCAACTACCTCAATTATGCCTTTATTATCATAATGTTCCACCCCAAAATAGTCAACTAAACCTGTAAAGCCCCGTTTATTCTTTTTTATTTTACTAGCTAAAAAAGGATTTACCTAGTCCGATTTCCCTTGGGTGCCAAACATTTGTTCTTTATGTAAAGACTTCATTTGAGAATACTGTAATTCCTCCATGTAATATCGCACTATAGATATGCGATCACATAGGTCAATTCCTTTTGTTACTTGTCTAGATAATAACAATCTTAATTCACGTCTATAATCTAAATATATCTCATTATGGGTTTTTACTCTGTGAGTACTCACCATTTTAAAAAACCAAAACAAGCATACTTTCAAATCAGACCACCAATGGTCTATATTATCATAAAGACCCAACGTAGATAATTTATCTTGTATAACACTTGCAATTCCTGGAGAATATTCACATCTGTCAACAAGAAAACATTTAATCTCCAAATACCTTTCAAACAACATGAAGTCTTGATGTATTCTGACTATTGCAGTGATATCCGACCTTTGAACTGCCCCGGAGAGGAAAGAGTTAACTTTCCATGCAAGGCATGGAACGCTGAGCTCGAGCTCGGTTGAGACTCTGTCTGTTGTTGTTTGAACCCAAACCACCAGATTCTTTACTCTGCCTCACTGAACAATTGCTCCGGAGATTTCTCCTTCACTCAGTTCAATTTAGTCGATTAAAGTGTAGTTTTTTCCCTTGGTTCAACTGAATTTCTTCTATCTAAACTGTTGGTTCAGTCTCTGTCTGTGGTACCATGAGTACTAGATAGGTTTACTATTATTAGTTTCTATGTGGAACTTGTAAACATCAGATTGGTTCGGTTTGTACCAATCAGGTTTGTAAAAAAAGTTTATTCTGCTTTTTAGAGTGTGCTAACTGGTCCTTATCGGTTCTAAAAAAATGGATTTCATTACGGTTTTTTTCCATGACCCTTAACATGGTCAGGAACCAATAGGGGTGTCTTGCCTGGCGGAATGCTGAAAAAAGGGTAAGTATGGTTAGGACTGGCCATGTCTGAGAAACCCAAGAGAAAAACCGTGCCCACTGGGTTTCAACACTGTAGTGTATGTGGGAAAGCCTTTGCTAAGGCTGACCCCCACACCACCTGTGTTTATTGTCTGGGGTTTGACCACCTTGATTCAGACTGCCAGATTTGCAAAAGTTTTCCCACAGCTCCCCTGGAAAACAGAGTAGTTAGGCTGAGGAAAAGGGAGGCCAAGAAGTCCACTGACCCAGATGGCCAGCCCGGTTCAGTTCCAACCGAACCAGAAGGAGTGCCCTCTGACCAGGGCGAAACTTTGGGCACAAGGAGAACCGACTCTGAGGAGTCAGTTACGGTTAAAAGAAAAAGAAGGGATAAGTCAGCCAGTTTGGATCCACAAGTTCTTTCTCCGACCACTGATGAAATAGCCAAAGCGATAAGGATTGTTCAATCGCTAACTTCGGTTCCGATCGAACTGGCACCATCGGTTAGGGGCTTGGTTTAGTCAGTTTACCCAGTTCCGGATTATAATTTAGAGGATTTTTATGAACCGGAGGAGGAGGAGGAGGAGGGAGAGTATGAGGACAGTGATGGTGATTATGACAGTCTGGATGTGCCCATTGACCCGGACATCTCCCCAGACAGACCTTCAGTTGTTTCTCCTTCTAGGCTTTCTGAGTCCCCTTCCCACTTTATGTTTTACAAAAAAAGTGGCTGAAACTCTCCAGTTTCCTATGGAGGAAGCAGTAGAGGATCAGGAGGAGCCTGATTATGTTGAGATGATGGACATCCCAGAGTCCAGGAGACTGTCTATTCCCCTCCATAAGTATTTTGGGAAACAGACATTTAAAATTTTAAAGACTCCTAATTCCATACCTCCTGTGGACAGAAGACTGAACAAGAGGTATACTCTTTCAGGCTCAGATACGGAGTTCCTTTCCCAGCAATGCAGCCATGTTGGGGTAGTGCAGGCTGCTGCCTGTGATAAGGCAAATGTACCCTTGGCTTCACACCCCTCTCCCGATAAGGACTCCCGGAGGATTGATGCCATGGCAAAAAAAACAGTACATGGCAGCATTTTTGGGATTCAGGCAGGCTAATCATATGGCCTACACAACTAGATACCAGAAGTCTAGATGGGACACTGTGATGGCTCTAACTAAACAGGTCCCTGACCAACTTGCCAAGGAGCTGGAGCAGGTGGCTGCAGATGGTATTGAGGCATCCAAGGTACAATTTCATGCTGCAGTGGACTCCAATGATGTTTCTTCTAGAGTCATGGCTACATCTGTGGCCCTTCGTAGGATGGCTTGGCTCAGATGTACTAGCCTGTCACAGGATACCCAGACTAATGCCTTGGATTTTCCTGTTATTGGTAATTCTCTGGGGAGCAGACAGAGAACTACATGAAGAAAATGGATGAGTACAGGACAACCTATAGGAGTGCTCAGGCCAAGGAATGGCAAGCTACTCCCCAGAGGCAGCATTCCAGAGGAAGGGGCAGGCCTTTTCATAGGCCTTTCTACCAAGCCCAGGCCTCCTTTTCCACCTTTGCTCAGAGGGAGTTCTTCAGAGGGAGAGGCAGACAGGGTATAAACAGGTCTGCTACCACCCCTCAGCCTAAAGCCCCTGCCAAACAGGCACCCTGATGGGTTCGCCTGGGCCAATTTTCCACCACCCGTAGGGGCAGGCTGGCTTACTTTGTCCAAGACTGGATGTCTTTAACATCAGACAAATGGGTCCTGGAAGTAGTAAGCCAGGGACTGGTTCTCAGCTTCAAACAATTTCCCAAGATGAGAACCAGATCCTTTCCACCTGCAAATCCTTCACAGGCCCTTGCCCTAGAGGCAGAGGTCTCTTCCCTCTTGGCTCTCAGAGCCATAGAAAGGATTCCACTCCTACACATGGGGAAAAAGATTGTACTCCAGGTACTTCCTAACCCCCAAAAAAGACAGGAGAATGGCATCCCATCCTGGATCTCAGATATTTAAACAAGCACCTTTTAAAGCCAAAGTTCAAAATGGTGACTCCGGGAATAATTCTACCCTCTCTAAGGCCAGGGGGACTGGCTAGTCTTCCTGGACCTCAAGGATGCCTATTTCCACATTCTCAACAGATGCTCCCACAGAAAGTACCTCAGGTTCCACTTGCCATCAGGCCACTATCTATTCAGAGCAATGCCCTTTGGACTAACATCAGCTCCAAGGGTGTTCATAAAATGACTGGCAGTAGTGGTTGCTTTCCTAAGGAGAAAAAAGATCTCCATCTTTCCATACCTGGACGACTGACTCATAGTGGGTCAGTTTCCAGACCAAGTCAAGACACACTTACAGATAACTCAACAACTGCTCACTTCTCTAGGATTTCTCCAGAATCTTTCAAAGTCAGTTCTAGAGCCAGTGCAGCTTCTCACCTTCATAGGGGCGGAGCTGGATACAATAAGGGCAAGAGCCTTCCTTCCCCTGGACAGGGCAAGGACCCTTGTGACACTGGCCTCTTCATTCACTCTTCAGGTGTCTTGACCAGCAAGGCATTTTCTGCAGCTCCTGGGCCACATGGCTGCCTCTACGGCAGTGGTCCAAGGAGCAAGATTTCAGATGAGGGACATTCAGTTCCACTTAAGAGCCTTCTGGTCCCAGAGAAAGGATCCTATGACCAAACTAATCCCAGTGACTCAAATTCTGATCCAGGCTTTGCAATGGTGGCAGGATCAGGACAACCTAAGGCAAGGAGTTCCCTTTGTCACTCAATCTCATTCTCTAATCCTTACCACAGATGCCTTCCTCTTGGGCTGGGGAGGCCACTTGGGGGATCCAACCACCCAACGGTTGTGGTCACCTCAAGAATCTCTGCTTCACATCAATCTCTTAGAACTCAGAGCAGTGTTTCTAGTACTTCAAGTTTTTTCCAAGTCTGTTCAGAACAAACTAGTTCAGATCAGGGCAGACAATACCACCACAATGTGGGACATCAACAAGCAAGGGGGCACTCAGTCTACTGCCTTGCGCACAAAAGCAATGAAGTTGTGGTCTCTGGCCTATTCCCTGAATACCTTTCTGATAGCAGTGCACCTCCCAGGGAAGGACAATGTCCTGGCAGATGCTCTCAGCAGGATATCTCAGGGCCATCACGAATGGTCCCTGGATTCCCTAATTTTGAAGGTGATCTTCTCCAGATGGGTCACTCCACAGATAGATCTTTTTGCAGCCCCAGACAATCACCAACTTCCTCTTTTTTTGCTGCAGACCCCCAGTGTTGGGCTCAATCCCCCTGGATGCTCTAGTTCTCAACTAGGAAGGGAAATTCCTGTATGCTTTACCCCCTTCCCTCTCCTGTTCAAGGTACTAGTCAAAATCGGGTCTCAACCCTTCAAAGTGATTGTGATTGCTCCAGACTGGGCCAGACAGCCCTGGTATCTGCTCTTGCTGTCCTTAGCCATCCATCTTCCCCTGTCTCTTCCCAGGAAGTACAACCTGTTAACATGTTCTCAGGGGAGGGTTTGGTATCCGAATCTCAAATCTCTCAATTTCAAGTCCTGGCTCTTGAAGAGTTAGAGTTTGCTGATTTGCATCTCTCTCAAGGTGTTCTGGATATTTTAAAGGCTACTCAAAATCTTTCCACCAGAAAGACTTATGTAACCCTCCCCATCCCTGTCCTTTCACCAAAACAACGACAGGTGGCATGCTGTTGGCATTTGGCAGCAATACCTGGTGGGGAGTGTGTATCTACGGGTTCGGGGAAGGATGAGGCTACTTGGCACAAGAGGCCTAGGTTGACTACTCTGCACAGGGGCACCCAAGTAAATCCAACTACAGGAAGCAATAACTGTAATGTCCAGAACCAGAATTGGGATTTTTCAGTGTGGCTTTATTTATTAACTCACTGAACATAAACAAAGCTCTGTATGGTCCTCACAGGGCTACGTGAATTGTAATGCAGATTAGAGGTTAAACACAGCGGTCCATTTGAGGAATGAACACTTCAACAGTTGTCTGGCTTTGGACCCACCAGGCACTCAGCCCGGACTTCGTGATGCGCACTGGATAACAGCCCGACTGGCCAGGCTCCCCTGCCGGCCACTCTACTGATGGTCCACTTGGCGAATGAACCCAAACTCTATTTGGAAAGACATCCCATCACACAAGGAGGCTCCCAACTGTGGCTCCCCACACCACTTGAAGTCATCGACTCCTAGAGAGATTTTGTTTTCGTACTTCCAATTCCAAACTCCCATCAAACAGGGAGACTCCCATCCTACAAGGAGTAATGTTCCCATCCTGTGGCTCCCCACACCACTTGAAGTCATCCGACTCTAGAGATTTTCGTTGGCGACTCACGCCTGGGTACCCACCCCATCATTGGCCAAGCGCATGAGGCTAGTAGCAAAAACAGAAGAAACTGTAGAGGTGGACCTGGTTACTAAAGATGGGGATTTATCCACCTCCAGCTCCCACAGCCCATACCCGGCCATTTCTCTGAACACACAGAAACTTTAGGACTGTAACATGTAAATTGCATGGTGGATGAACTGACGCACCCCCTCTACTGCAAACTTTAAATCCATTTAAACTTTAAACTGACTGCTCCATTTGTTCGTCCTAGTGTATATAGTCCTCCCAAACAGCAGTCCCAAATAAAACCATTTCAAACTTGAAACTGAATTGACTGCTCCATTTGTTCGTCCTAGTGTATATAGTCCTCCCAAACAGCAGCCCCTAATACCATTTCCTGACTGAAAAAACAGTTATTTGCCCCTTAAACTGGAGCCAAACACTCACTCAATCGTTGCAGGGCCCCACAGGCGAAGTCCTTTAACCTTTTCAGTATACCCAAACAGACAAAGTAATTTCAGGCAGCTTCTTTCCTTGGTGGGAAAAGGGGATTGCCCCTGGAACCCACAGACAGCTTTTCCTACCCCCCTCGGAGGGAGGGGGCACTGAGACAGAGGGGACGGTCTCCACCACTTTATAAATGATGAAACACAGAAAAACTTCCTTCTGTGTGGAGGCAAAACTCAAACTACAGACTGATGCTTCCTTCTTGCTTAAGGACAAACGGAAGACTGCCTTTTGAATTCCCAAGGTTCTAAGAACTCTCTGAGCTGAAGATTCCAACTGTGGCTCATGCAGCTGTAACAATTCTATATAATGATGTCATCTCTCCAGTCTCAGTTGTGACTGAGGACAAAGTGAGACAGTATGAAACCCATTTAACTGGAGTTTCACAAGCTGCCTTTCCTGCCTACCACTAGGTCTTACTGGGATTCTAGTAACCCCAGGTAACAAAAGGGTTACACTTACAACTCCAAATGGAAGAGGTTTACTATTTGGTGCTCTGGTAAGCATATATCTCCAGAGTCTGCTGGCTTGCCTACAGTTCTGGACTATATGGTTCATCTCGATAGCTTGGGACTCAGACCAGCTACACTTAGAGTGCATCTGGCAGCTGTCTCTGCCTTCTTGTCAGCAGGCAAGCCCTCTTCCCTTTCAGCTCATCCTGTATTCTGTAAATTCTTCAAGGGAGTGCTTCATACCAATCCTCCCATCAGGGACTCTGCCCCTGCTTGGGACCTTAATGTTTGCATTGCTCAGATTATGCAACCCCCTCTTGAGCCTTTGTCCTCAGCAGAGCTTAAGTACTTGACTTGGAAAACTGTGTTCTTGGTAGCTATCACTTCTGCCAGATGTATAAGTGAGTTACAGGCCCTGTCAGTGGAGTCTGATTTTATCTCTTTCCATAGAGATAAGGTGGTCCTCAGGACTAATAGGAAGTCTTTGCCTAAGGTGGTTTCAGATTTCCACCTTAATCAGTCTATGTCTCTTCCTGTTTTCTTCACTAACCATTTCTCCTCTGAGGAGAGGAGGCTACACAGCCTAGATGTGAAAAGGGCCCTTAGCTACTACATAGAGCATACCAAGGGTCACAGGTTTGACTCCCTCCAATTGTTCCTCACTTATGGTGAGGTTGGTAAGGGAAAACCTGCCACTAAGAGATCTAGTGCCAGGTGGATTGTCTCTTGTATACAATTCTGCTGTGAAAAATTAGCTAGAATCCCACCCTCAGGCCTGAGGGCTCACTCTACTAGAGGTACAGCTGCTTCACTGGCTGCTGCCATGGATATTCCTATCTTAGAGATTTGTCAAGCAGCCACCTGGAAAACAGTACATACTTTCACCAAGCATTACTCTCTGGATATCCAGGCTAGGAGTGATGCTCGGTTTGGCACAGCAGTGCTTCAGAGCTTGTTCCCAAAGTAGGTTTTGTCCCTCCTCCATGGAGGTACTGCTTGGTAGTCTGCAATAGTCAGAATACAGCAAGACTTCATGTTGTTTGAAGAAAAAATGACTCACCTTAGTAATGTTGTTTCTTCTAATGGAGTCTTGCTGTATTCTGACCTCCCCCCGCCTCCCCTCTCAGAACCTGGGTTTTGGGATGTGGGTGGGCAGGAACAGTGTTGGCACCCTAGAGGTGCCCCCTTTTTCTTACCCTCTTATTTTTGGGTCTGTGTTGTGTTTTGTTTTTTGGGTTTCCTGACTTGAGTCTTTGCCTTGGAACCCAAAAATCTTTTTATTAAATTGAGTTGTCAGTTGGCTAGTGTGAGTTTACAGTTTCCACACAGGATGCCCAGTGAGTATAGCTTGTAAAGATCTGGTGGTTTGGGTTCAAACAACAACAGACAGAGTCTCAATTGAGCTCGAGCTCAGCGTTCCATGCCTTGTATAGAAAGTTAACTCTTTCCTCTCCAGGGCAGTTCAAAGGCTGGATATCACTGCAATAGTCAGAATACAGCAAGACTCCATTAGAAGAAACAACATTACTAAGGTGAGTAATTTTTTCTTCCCTGCCACATGCCTTGGGTGGGAGTCAAAGCATAAACCTAGTAAACAATTATCTAAAGTTTTGATGGGAACTAATTCTGGAGAGGAGACCTGGAAAGATTGATTAACAAAAAAGAAGTCTATACAGGAAGAAAGGATATCCTTAAAGAAAGCAGGCTTCTTAAGCAATGGTGTGTTTACAAAAGCATTTTATAAATCAGCCTGGGACACCACTTGCTTTAAAAAGTTTTTATCACAATATTGCTTTTCGCCCTCTCGTTTCTCCTTAAAGTTAATATTAAAGTCACCCCCAAAAATCAGTTGATGTTTGGTGTGTAAAAAGGGCTGAATCTTTTTCAACAGATCAATACATAAAGATTTCACCTGGGGGGTTATAAATATTTATCAAATGCAATAGAACACTATAAATTTCAATATCTAACATAAGGACCCTGCCAGGCTCAATATCTACCAATTTGTGAACAAGTAAATCTGAAGTAAGGAAACAAAACCCCATCCCGTTACAGGGGTCTGATCCTGAAGTAAGGAAACAAAACCCCACCTCGCTACAGGGGTCTGATCCTGAAGTAAGGAAACAAAACCCCACCTCGCTACAGGGGTCTGATCCTGAAGTAAGGAAACAAAACCCCACCTCGCTACAGGGGTCTGATCCTGAAGACCAATAAGAAACACCCCATCCCCAGTCTCTAGTAGCCTGCTGAATATCAACTAGAGAAGGCAGTCTTACATCTTGTAAAAAAAAGTCATAACTCAAAGAATGCAGAATACTAAATGTAGTGAGGCAACGTTTCCTATTCTTAATGCTGTTTACATTCAAACTAGCTATGGAGAGTGCTGACATTTAAGGAAGAGTTTTTTTTTTGTTTTCCACTCGATCTCATAACCCGTTTGGAAGTAGGTGGTAAACGTGCCCCCTCAACAGATAAAACCTCCTCTCCAACCTTTCCCTGTGATTGGATAGGCATATCATCAGCCCCCCTCCAAATCCAAAGGATGGTCCTGATCCATCTGTTCTCTCCAGGAAGGCAGGGAAGTATATCTGTTAGAAAGTGGCCCTAAGGATGGGGTAGAAACAACATTCAAAACTTTACCACTCCTTTTTTTATTAACATAAAAGGATCCTCTGTTATTAAAGATTTAGAAATATCTAAATTGTCTAGAGGATTTACCATACCTTGAACATCCATATGAATACTATCAGGGGAACCGCTAGATAAAACTGTCTGAGGTCTAATTGGGGATCTCTGGGGAGTAACGAAGGGAGTATCTTTCCCTATAACCTGAACCTGAGCCTGCTCCAGAACTACCCCTGGGGTATCTAGATCATTTGAGCTTAACTGTGTATTAACATGAGAGGAAACAGACCTCCTACCAGTTCCTCTCACAGCCCCCCTTCCCCTATGTCTCTCAGACGTATGATATTCCATACTCGGAATGGTGTGAGGGAGTTTAGCTTTATACAAAAAATAAGCCTGATCAGAAGCCTCATCTAGATCATCTGTACCCCATGGGCATGCCTCAAAAACATGTTCTGAATCCCCACATACATTACATACAGGGGAAGCATCACAATCTGTTGCCACATGCCCAAGAACTCCAAAAGAAAAAAATTTAACCTTGTCACAATCTGTGTTCAAATGATCAAAAGAACTGCATTTATAGCAGCTTTTAGGCTGACCAGCATAAGAAAATTATTCCCCTGTCCCTTCCTAAAAAAAATGAACTGGGTAAATGTTGTATCCCAGAGTCATCATGAGATAATTGAACAGAAAATGTCCAACCACCAGTCCAGCACCCATTATCGTCAATTATAGGTCTAGGGTGGTCCATTATCTTACAGCGCTGTTCAAGCCAGTACATGATGTTAGCCACATTTACCCCTTCATTGCGGAAGAGGACAGTTACTATTTTAATCGTGGGTTTGGCAACAGGAATCGCCAAAATATCCTTCCATATATCTTGATCTTTCACCTCATAATAACATTTCAAAAATCTGTCCAATAAGTGCATAGAACAAAAATTCACAGCATATTGAGAGTTCCCTGGTGAATGTATAAATGCATAAACATCAGAAGGTACAAACCCCAAACTCTCGAGTAGAAGTGATTTCCCCACCCATATTCTATCCAGAACAATTGGGGCTAAACCTTTGTAACGTAATCTGACCAAAAATCTTCGTCATGCTTCTTGTGCAGGACACCGAAATCACCCAGAAAAAGATTTTTTTCCCACATTTACATTTCCCGGAGAGACACTACCATTCTCTCCTTATATACTAGGGCCACCAACATCATTGACACAGTCATTAATATCCTGAGACTCAGTACCTGAGATTGAGGACGACTCCCCATTCTTCTGGCTAGTGTCTGACATTTCTGGGGAGCGGATCATAGCATCTGGTGTAGTTCTATTCACAATAGCTTCTCCTTTGGCCAACACTTGCGCACTAGCAGAATTCTGAGACTTTGTCATTGCTGGAGAACAGGATTTACAGAATGAGTACATTGATCATGAACTAAATTCATAGGTGCCCCAGAGAAGGGAATATTCGGGTCAGGGACCCAGATTCCATCTCATTGAATCCATCCTGCTCAAGTAAGAACATCGTTAGTTGACTGCGTATCATCTTCTCCCACCATCGGGGGGGAGCGTAACATCATGCTGTGCCTCTTGTACCTCAGACTCTGCTGATAAAACAGGCAATGCCTCAGTTTGAGTAGCAATAGGTAAAGACAAAGAACCTCTGTGCACAAACACTAAGGCAAGGGTTACCCCAAAGGGCATTTGGCTGGGAAGCCAAGTTTCAAGAAAATACAAAATCACACATGCCCACACAGCATAACATTCTGTGGTGATTTGCATATGCAGCCCATGATGCTTTGCATTGTGTGGGCATGTGTGATTTTGTATTTTCTAGTAATAGGTAGTCTTTTATTACCTGTAGACAGAGGGCTTGCAATTGAACGTTTTCTTTTTTTCTCCTCTAGTCATTTTTTTACAAATTCCATAATCTCTTTCAGCCATTTGTCCCAGCTCCAATAGTTGCTTTTTCTTCATCTCCATTTCATCTTGTAATAGGTCTTCTCCTTCATGCTCAAATTCTGGCATCCCCAACAACATATCCTGGTCTCCTAACTGAGGAGCAATTTCTTGGGCTACAAGGCTTACTTCGTCCTCATCAGCTTGTGTAGAATCTACCAAGAACTCCAGAGAACAAACCCTCCTCCTCCACAACCTTCTTCGAACTGTGGCTTCCATCTCTGCAGACAGATGGACAGCGCCATCTGCCTACAGAGTAGGGGAATTTTTTATTTATAATCATAACAAATCAAAAACAAGTCATATACAAGTCAATAGTACATCATATTTCATACAATGACCTCAAACATAAGAAAAAATAATCAAAACTACCCCCCTTCCCTACTGAAAAAGTAGAGGACATTTTTTTTTACTCCCCCTTTTTCCAACCAAAATCACAACAAAGTATACCCAAGACACACTATCTTTATACAAACCAAAAGGAAAGAACAGGAAAACAATACATATCAGAAATACAAGTTCATACAATAATCCCAAAAAAGAGCATCTTTATATTTTTTTCCCCCCTCTTTCTCCCCATTTCAAATGTCCATTCCCTGATCCTAGTTCCATAAAAAATCAAAATACACCCATTCTGATCCCCAATTTATCATCTGGGGACGTTTTAATTCATTATCTTTCCAGTTCCTAACCTCCCTCATAATAACAAAATATAATTCCCATGCTGAAATTTCTTGTTGCTGTAAAACCAAACGACATCTACAAATCCAGATCCAATAAACAAAATGAGCACACAAAATTCTAAACATACCAATATGTATCTGAGTAAACTGTGAATCCGGAATCCCAAAAACAACAAGGCCGAAGATGGAGGTAATAAAACCTCAATCTTCCACCTATTCTTAACTATATCCCAGAATGTCATAATATATGGGCATGAATAATATAAATGTTCCAGCGTTTCAATTATTTCCTCACAACCCTTTCTCGGACAATACCTTTCATGTATTGCTTTGTTTCTGGTTTTCTTTCACGTTAATCTTCTGGTGCAGCCCTAACCAGACTGTATCCCACATATGCTCTGGGATTCATGGATATGAAACATAATTCGATATCAATTCTCGCTGAGAACAAGTAAATTTTGAAAACGGATGCTCTTGAAATTGAACCACCAACAGTTCGTCATAAAAACGCTTTCTAGTAAAGGATTGAACCATAGTGAAAGGTATGTCACATTTAATTACCCAATCAAAAACCTCCTCCCAACGTTTAGCCAAACGAGGCTTTCTTTTATTTTTATAAAAAAAAAAGGCCTTTTCCCACTCCAATAGGATCCCTTTCAACACCAAAATAACCCCTTTGCACCATATTTGTTTAGAGCCTTTAAGTAATGGAACAATATTAGCGTATAAAAATATAGAAAAAAAAACAAAATTGGGTTCAGCATATTAATACCCCCGTCTTTAATTTGTTTGTATAGTACGTTCCTTTTAATAGGGTTCAAGTGACTACCCCAGAAACATGTAAAAAATAATCTGGTTAGTGAGACTTTTCAATTTTTTTTGGTACCATAAAAACAGCACTAATGTAAATAAAAATTGGAGCCAAAAAGGATTTAATCAAAAAAATTTCTTCTTCCCAACCTTCCAATGATTCCACCTACTCACCATCTCATTTCCCACTGATATCAATCTAGTCCAGTTATAAACTGCCATGTCTTTCCCACCAAAATTCACACCTAAAATTTTGCATGGAGCAGAGGCCACCTCACTGTCCCCAATCATCCTAGAATCTTCTTGGAAACCTCGTAAATCAATACATTTTGTTTTTGTCATATTTAACATAGCCCCTGAAGCTTTTCCTAGTACCTGAATCAAATTTAAAGCTATAGTTATTGAGTGGGCATCCCAGAGCAACAAACACATATCATCTGCATAAGCGAGAACTTTACAACCCGACGGAAACCCACCAGATAAAGCTAAGATATTAGGCGAGTGTTGTATCAATCTCATAATAGGGTCAAGAAAAAACACACACACAGGAGGGGACTCAAAGGACAACCTTGCCGTACCCCTCTTAGCACTGGAATCTTTGGACCCATATTACTGTTCTCAGAAGGAATTACATAAGCAAGACTATAACATATTTTTAACCAATCTACAAATACTGTCGATAACCCATAGACTAATAAACATTCCCACAAAAAGGAGTGTGACACCTTGTCAAATGCCTTAGCCTGATCCAGACTAACCAAAAACCCAGAAGATTCATCCATACTAGTCTTCCCGTCCCCTTCTGCTGTTTCTCGGAGTAACAGCAAAGCATCCATAATATTCCAACCAGGGACTGAACAAAATTGAGTAGGGCTAAGAAGGACATTCATAACCTAAGCTAATCTATTTCCCAATAATTTAGCAAAAATTTTGTAATCAGTGTTTAACAAAGTAAGTGGTCTCCAGTTCCCTAAATCCGTAGAATCTCCCGATTTAAACAGAAAGAACAACAATCCTTTAAACATTTCATTCAGTAAACAACAATCTTCCTGAAAAAATCGAAAGACCTCTAACATTTCCACTGGAATAATGTCCCATAAAATATGATACAATTCAGAGGGTAATCCATCTGAGCCAGGCAAAATACCCTTACGAAGACTCTTAACAACCTTCTCCATTTCTAAAGAAGAAAAGGGGGATATCAAATCATCACATTGTTTATCATTAAGGTGGGGTAAAGCTGCCACCTGTAGAATCTGAGAGGTATAGTCAGAAGGATCAACTTGGGATCCAAACATTCCATTAACATAATGTACTATCATATCCATAATGGAACCATTATCCAAAGCCAAAGTGCCCATTGTAGATTTCAAACCATTAATCAACTTCCGCTCCCTACGTTGTTGACAGGAAACAAAAGGATTAACACCTTCCACTCTTCCTTGCGTACCAAACCTTTGCTCCTGCTGGAGAGAGCATAACCGATCATACTGATCTGATCTCATCTGGCTCGTAATACTAGCAATCTCCATGCTAAAGTCTATCTTCTCTACACATTGCCCAGATAATAACTCACCCAAAGAGCATCTTAAAGCTAAATATTCCTTATATTTAGACATAGCTCGAAACTTCCCTTGGCTCTTGAAAAATGCAACTATAAGAACCTTCAAATCCTCCCACCAAGATCCCACATTGTCATATAAAAATATTGTGGAAATTTTATCCATGATAAATTCCTTAAAGTTTGACAAAATCTCAGCATCTTCTAAGAGGGAGACATTCAATCGCCAAAATCCAGGGCCTGGTTCTCTGTGAGGTGGAATTTCAATGGTAACACCAATCAACATATGGTCAGAAGATTCCATAGGCATAATCGAAATGTCTGAAACATCTAATGATTGCTTTAAAAATAAAAAATCAATCCTAGAAGAAAGAGACCCTTTAAAAAAGGTAGCTTTGGCTTTACCAAGCTTATGTCCCTGGAAATCTTTTAACCCAGCTTGGGAAATCAAAGTCTTCAAAAAAGTCTTATCACAATATTGTTTACTCATAGGTTCCTTAACCTGAAAATTGACATTGAAGTCACCTCCCCAAAAAATCTGTCTGCTAGTAAATAAATACAGCTGAATTTTGGTAAATAACTCAATCCTTAAGGCCTTAGTTTGTGGGCCATAAACTGTAATTAATCTACATGATAACTCATTGATAATAATATCCAACAAAAGTGCTCTACCAGGCTCAATATCTACTAAACATAAAACCTGAACATTAGGGGCATGAAAACAAATACCCATGCCACAACAGGTTTCCGATCCTATTGACCAAAAGGAAGAACCCCACCACCAACCTGTGGAAGCCTGTGAAATTTCCTTCAAAGTATGAAGTCTTGTGTTTTGTAACATAAAGATATCAAATTTCAACTGACTCAAGCAACCAAAGGTCAATTTATGTTTATAATGTGACTTAATACTATTGGCATTCAAACATGCCACCCGTAAATTTAAAAAATCAAGGGGGTTTATTCACCACTTTCGTGCTAGACCTAGTAACCCTTTTATGTACCACCTTATTTTGAAAGGACTGTAATGCTAAATCAGAAATTCCATTATTTGTATCCTTTATCACACTTTCTAAAGGAACATCCGTATCCACTTGCTCCCCCCATGTAGCTAATGTTGAAAATCTGTTTGAAAGGGGTAGTGGAGACCCTGGGAGTGGGGTCGATTCTGAGATCTCTGCCTCCACACAACCTATGAGTGAAAGAGGATCTTGCGAGGCCACATCTTGCATGGTGAAACTGTCTGAAAGGTCTTGAGAGGGAATGGGTAGCGAAGTCAAAACTCGCTTGGGAGAACCCTGAGGGGTCGTAAAGGGCGTATCTACCTGCACCAAATCTGTTGACCCACCATCAGATTTTGAAGAAATAGGGTGCACTTCCGGGGCAAGGATACCCTTATGCTGAAACCCCACACTACTTCTGGAAGAGGAGGCACCAATACCACCCCTACCTCTCCACTGAGGTGTGGGGAGGTGTATCCTACTCTGACCCACATCATCTACCCGTGGCTCCCGAGCCCGAGAGAGAGAAGTAACTCATGGTCAGAAACAGTCTCTACATTGTGGGCTGCCCAAGGACAGTCCTGAAAAGCATGGGCCTCATCCCACACAGATTACACGTTGGAGGGGCTGAACACTGGGCAGCCGAGTGTCCTAATAAACCACACTGAAAACATTTAATCTCAACACAATCATTACTTAAATGAGTTAAGTCACCACATTTATAACAACTTTTCGGCTGACCTGCATAGAACAAAATACTCCTATCATGCCCCCAAAAAAAGGAACTCGGTAGATGTTGAATCCCTCTATCTGTTTGTGGTAGTTGAACTCGAAAGTTCCAACCACCCATCCAAAAACCATTTAAATCCATAATAGGTTTGGGATGTTCAAAAATAGTGCATTTTTTTTTCCAACCAAAATCTAATATCGGTAACATCAACCCCTTCATTCCGAAATAACACTGTTATTGTTTTAATTGTGGGCTTAGTGATAGGAATAGCCACAAAGTCTGACCAGTCACTCGAATCTTGTTGTTCATAATATAATCTCCAAAACTTGTCCAGCAGAGCCATAGAACAAAAGCTAATGTCATAGTTCCGGTCCCCTGAGGCATGAATAAACGCATATACCTCCATAGGGGTAAAACCCATCCTTTCCTTAATCAGGGTTTTCCCTACCCAAACTCTGTCAGGGACAAGTGGAGCTGATCCCACATATCTAAGACGGACCAAAAATTTCCGGCGTGCTGCTATTTCTTGTTTCCTAAACAGTCCAGCAAAAGTCTTCTCATTGTCTTTGCTACCTAAAGTAGCTAATGGAGTAACAACCTTATCAGCCACCTTACCCTTAACTGGCAGTGTTGTTGAAGTGTCCTCCTTATCCTGAAACCTTCCTACCATCTCGGGGAAAACGCCACAATCGCCCGACTGAGAAACAGTTGGAACAGAATCAGACGCCACCGGAGCAAACGCATCGGGTGCAACCTTCCGAATCGGAACTTCCGTCTTACCATGCTCGGAAGCAGTAGAATGTGGCACAGACATTGATTGCTGCTCCAGTCCACAGCCAAAATGTGTTCCAGTGCTGTTTATTGAACCAGAAAGAGGGACCGACGGATCAGGAACCCACCGACTACCATCGAAAAACCAGCCAGCCTGCTGTAACGCCGATTCCGTAGTCCATTCGGCTTGAGATGCCTGCAAATCAAGGTCAGTTCGTAAACCCGCACTCTCGTCTTCCATAGCTTCATCTGTAACCTTCTCTGTATCTAAAGGGATGCGCTTACCAGTACTCAATGTGGGACTTGTTGCTGGTCGTTTCCGTTTCCTTCTGTCTTCCTCTAGTTTGGATTTACTGAGTTCATAATCCAATTCTGCATCAGAAATGAGAGCTAGCAAATGAGCTTTTTCCTTCTAGTTCCGTTTGCAATTTTATTTCTTCCAGGCTCATATCACCAGCTATTCTTGCGGACAAAGTGTTGCCAAACAGGTGTCAGAAACAACTTCAGAAGTTAAAATTTGCGGAAAAACTGCCAACAGCAGACTGCTGATCTCCTTCCATTAGAGCTCCGTGAGCCTGACTTGTCCCCTCCATGGTCTGGGACAGACTGAACAGCTCCTCTCACGCCAACAGCGCAGCAGCGCCCTCTGCCTCCGCAGAGTAGGGGAATTTCCATGGTGTCCTGGCCAAATTTCCCTTATTCACTTAAAAAAAAAATACCACCAACAGCTTAATCTGGTTCATGGTCAGTTGGCATTCATCTGTATCTCCCTCCCGTGGGTCGTGCCTGAAAATAGGCAGGATTTGTCTAGTGTGCTTACTCAGTCAACAAAAACTAAACAAATAAACAGCCATGTATGTAGACACACAAAATCTGTCTCTAGTGTAGAATTTATTGCGGTTATGCCCTTGACAGTGGTATACAAAACTGTATCATCAGCATATAGTATAGTGAAGGTGGAACCATACATCTTTGGCATCCTGTTTACAAACAGAGAGAAGAGCAGTAGGCTGAGAATGGATCCTGGTGGTACTCCGACGCTGGTGGGAGAGAGATCGGATTTGCATTTATCAATTTATATGACTTGCCTTCATTCAGTGAGGTAGCTGTCAAACCAGGAAATAGAGCCTTGAGAGAAACAGTGTGTAGCCAGTTTCAATCATGGCAAGGTGTGGTCCACCAGGGTCGAACATCTTTAAGTCAACAAAAACTGCCAGTGTGTTGGTCCTGCACCACTAACTGTAGCACTCGCTCCCTAGGCAGATGCTTTAACTCTGTTCCAGGGGAAGGGGTGGCCCTGAACAGCCCTTCCCATATTGGGGGGTGGTCATCCATGGGGGCAAAAGGGAAACAAGGTAAGTCCCAGAGAAGGCTGGTGACAGGGCTGGGCAAGGCAGGGCAGATGGAATGAGAGGGGGGTGTGATCAGAGTCAGAGAAAGCAAATTAGTGATAGACTTGAAGTAGGTAACACCTTTAATGATTACTTTGGGTCAGTCTTTTCAAAAAAAGATAAAAATAGCATAAACTATCCCTACATTAATGATTATGAAGATAAAACTTCTGATGAAATCAAAGTTGCTGTTCTATCCCTCAAAAATAACTCATCACCAGGCTCAGATAATCTGAATACTCACTTAACAGACCTTAAATGAGTTATTATGTCCCTTAACAGTCATTTTCAATAACTCTTATAGGGAAAGTGAGGTACCTGATGATTGACGCAGGGCCACAGTAGTGCCAATACACAAAAAAGGGAACAAAAATAAAACGGATAATTACCACCCGATCAACTTTACATCAATCATGTGTAAGATCATGGAAAAAATACAGAAACAGAAAACAGATCATGAGCTAGAAAGTAAAGAACTTATAGATAATACACAACATGGTTTTCAAAAAGGCAGATCATGTACTACCAATCTGGTTACATTTTATGAAAATATATTAGTAATAGTATTGATAAGAACTGCCCAGTATATATAATCTATTTAAACTTTAAAAAGGTATTTCAGAAGGTTTCTTACAGTTTATTAATCAAAGAAATGACAGAACTAGAACTGAACAGCTATACAGTTAAATGGATTGAAAGGAGGTTCAATAATAGATCCCAAAACATTAGGATAGTAGATACAACCTCAAGCAGCATAGAGGTCACTAGTGGTGTCCCACAAGGTTCTGTGCTGGAACCAACACTATTTGGAATATATATCCGGGATCTACATAATGGTATCATCAGTCAGATTAGTAAATTTACTGATGACACTAAAATTTAATTTGAAGTTGATGGAAGGAAATATCAGAAAATTCAGACAGAACCTTATGAAAATCGGACACTTAATAATGAAATTACTTTTAATATCGATAAATGTAAAGTTACACATCTAGGGGTCTAAAAACCCAGACATTAATTATATATTGTATGGCTCTGTCATCAAAGTAGCCAACTCTGAAAAAGAAGTTGGAGTCATTGTCAGTGATCACTTCACATGGAGTAATCAGTGCAGGAGAGTAGCCCAGGTGGAGAACCATATTTTAGCTGCTATAAAAAGATAATTTATCACAAGCAATTAACATTGCATTCTCCAACTGTACAAATCTTTTATCAGACCACACACTGACTACACAGTCTCCTTCTGGGCCCCCTAACTCAAAAAACACAAGAAAATCATAGAAAGTATGCAGAGAAGGACTACAAAATTAGTACTGATCAATTTATTATATGAAGCTAGGTTAAGTTCCTTGGGCATGTATGATTTACATTTAAGGAGGAACCAAGGGGACTTATTATTGTTATTCAATATTTTAAATGACAGTAAACTAATGAACAACTGCAACTTTCATTTTGCTGACAAACCAGAAAGCTTGAGGTGTAATAACAGGGAAATACATATTCCAAGAACATTCACAAATTACCGAAAGCATTACTGTCAGGGCAATTAAATTATGGAATTCCCTACCACAACACATTGTGGACATTACTATTTTTCAGAAATGTAAAACTGAACTACTGTAGATAAATTCCTTCTAGGAAAAAATATTTCATCCACACCATAAGTGTGGAGAGAGTGGTTTCGATGGGCCTCATGCCTGCTTCCACTCTTGCTAAACCAAGTAATTAAGCTAAAAAAAAAAAAAAAAAAAACTGTTATAATGTATGGTAAGTGCCTATTAACCACCATAATCAGCAGTTACACAGCTTTGCTATGCACTGTTTAGAATTTTAAAAGTTGTTAACCACACTTCGGAACTTTCAAACAGTGGCAAAACAAAAAAGAATGCACCAGAGTTCCATAATTCCCACACATAGAATGCAAACAGTTTTTTTGACCATACACTATAAAAGATGATGGCTAGTGATCGGGTGACAACCACGCTGAAATCACCTCTCGTGGTTGCTAGAACTACAGTAAACCTCTTGAGCTGCGCTCTCGAGGTTTACCATGTTGCCTAGCAACCACTTGAGGTGATTACAGCGTGGTTAGCACCTGATCCCCAGCCATTATCCTCTATATCTCACTTCAGCTGTCCTGGGTAAATAAGTGCTAAATTCATAGATTCATAGAAGTTTGTCGGCAGAAAAGGACTCTTCAAGCAACATGAAGTCTTGCTGTATTCTGACTTATTGCAGTGATGCCCAACCTTTGAACTGCCCCGGAGATGAAAGAGTTAACTTTCCATGCCAGGCATGAAACGCTGAGCTTGAGCTCAGTTGAGACTCTGTCTGTTGCTGTTTGAACTCAAACCGTCAGATTCTTTACTCCGCCTCACTGAACAGTTGCTCTGGAGATTTCTCCTTTGCTCGGTCCAAGTTTGTCGGTTAAAGTGCCGTTTTTCTCGGTTTTCGACCATATTTAATCCATTAACCTGTCGGTTTAGCCTCTGTCTGTGGTATTGTGAGCACTAGATAGGTTATTATTTCTTGTTCTTCTGTGTGGAACTTGTAAACGTGGGATCGGTTCGGTTTGAACCAATCAGGTTGTTCATAAAAAGCTTATTCTACTTTTAGAGTGTGGTAACCTGTCCTTATTGGTTCTAAAAAAAACAGGATTTCATTATGTTTTTTTCCACGACCTGTAACACGGTCAGGAACCGATAAGGGTGTCTTGCCTGGCGGATTGCTGAAAAAAGGGTAAGTTTTAATAGGACTGGCCATGTCTGAGAAAACCAAAAGAAAAACTGGGCCCACTGGGTTTCAACACTGTAGTGTGCGTGGGGAAGCCTTTGCTAAGGCTGATCCCCACACCACCTGTGTTTATTGTCTGGGGTTTGAACACCTCGATTCAGACTGCCAGATTTGTAAGAATTTTCCTGCAGCTACCATGGAAAAAAGAGTTGGTAGGCTTAGGGAAAGGGAGGCCAAGAAGTCAGCTGACCCGGATGGCCAGCCCGGTTCGGTTCCAACCAAACCAGAAGGAGTGCCCTCTGACCAGGTCAAAACTTCTTCGGGCAAAAGAAGAACCGACTCTAAGGAGTCGGTTCCGGTTAAAAGAAAAAGAAGGGATAAATCAGCCGGTGCGGATCCACAAATTCTTTCTCCAACCGCTGATGAAAGAGCCAAAGCGATAAGGATTGTTCAGTCGCTAACCCCGGTTCCGACCAAACCGGCACCATCAGGAAGGGGCTCGGTTTGGTCGGTTCCTCCAGTTCCAGATTATAATTTAGAAGATTTTTATGAACTGGAGGAGGAGGAAGGAGAGTATGAAGATAGTGATGGTGATTACGAAAGTCTGGATGTGCCTATTGACCCGGACATCTCCCCAGACAGACCTTCAGGGGTTTCTCCTCCTAGGCTTTCTGAGTCCCCTTCCCATTTTATGTTCTACAAAAAAGTGGCTGAAACTCTTCAGCTTCCTATGGAAGAAGCTGTGGACGACCAAGAGCAGCCTGACTGTTGAAATGATGGATATCCCAGAGTCCAGGAGGCTGTCTATTCCCCTTCATAATTCCTTTGGGAAACAGACAATAAAAATTTTTAAGACTCCTAATTCCATACCTCCTGTGGACAAGAGAATGGACAAGAGGTATACTCTATCAGGCTCAGATACAGAGTTCCTTACCCTGCAATGCAGCCATGTTGGGGTAGTGCAGGCTGCTGCCTGTGTTAAGGCAAATATACCCTTGGCTTCACACCCCCCAGATAAGGACTCCAGAAGGATTGATGCCATGGCAAAGAAACAGTACATGGCAGCATCCTTGGGACTCAGGCAGGCTAATTATATGGCCTATACAGCTAGATATCAGAAATCTAGATGGGACACTGTAATGGCTTTAGCTAAACAGGTCCCTGGCCAGCTTGCCAAGGAGCTGGAGCAGGTGGCTGCAGATGGTATTGAGGCATCCAAGGTGCAATTCCATGCTGCAGTGGACTCCAATGATGTTTCATCTAGAGTCATGGCTACATCTGTGGCCCTTCGTAGGATGGCTTGGCTCAGATGTACTAGCCTGTCTCAGGATACCCAGACTAAGGCCATGGATTTTCCTGTTGTGGGTAATTCTCTGTTTGGGGGAGCAATCAGAGAACTACATGAAGAAAATGGAAGACTACAGGACCACCTATAGGAGTGCTCAGGCCAAGGAAAGGCAAGCCACTCCCCAGAGGCAGCATTCCAGGGGCAGGGGTAGGCCTTTTCATAGGCCTTTCTACCAAGCCCAGGCCTCCTCTTCTGCTTATGCTCATAGGGGGTTCTTCAGAGGGAGAGGCAGATGGGGTACAAGCAGACTGTCTTCCACCCCTCAGCCTAAAGCCCCTGTGAAGCAGGCACCCTGATGGGTTTGCCAGAGCCAATTCTCCACCACCTGTAGGGGGGCAGGCTGGCTTACTTTGTCCAGGACTGGATGTCTTTAACATCAGACAAATGAGTTCTGGAAGTAGTAAGCCAGGGACTGGTTCTCAGCTTCAAAAAATTTCCAAAGATGAGAACCAGATCCTTTCCACCTGCAAATCCTTCAGAGGCACTTGCCCTAGAGGCAGAGGTCTCTTCCCTCTTGGCTCTGAGAGTCATAGAGAGGGTTCCACCCTACACAAGGGAAAAGGATTGTACTCCAGGTACTTCCTAACCCCAAAAAAGTCAGGAGAATGGCAGCCCATCTTGGATCTCAGATATTTAAACAAGCACCTTTTAAAGCCAAAGTTCAAAATGGTGACTCTGGGAATAATTCTACCTTTTCTAAGGCCAGGGGACTGGCTAGTTTCCCTGGACCTCAAGGATGCCTATTTCCATATTCTCATCAGAAGCTCCCACCGAAAGTACCTCAGGTTCGAGCTGCCCTCAGGCCATTACCAATTCAGAGCAATGCCCTTTGCCTAACTTCTGCTCCAAGGGTGTTCACAAAATGCCTGGCAGTAGTGGTTGCCTCCCTAAGGAGAAAAATGATCTCCATTTTCCTATACCTGGATGACTGGCTCACAGTAGGCCAGTCTCCAGACCAAGTCAAGTTACACCTACAGATAACTCAGCAACTTCTCACTTCTCACTTCTCTAGATTTCCTTCTGAATCTTTCAAAGTCAGTTCTAGACCCTGTGCAGCTCCTCACCTTCATGGGGGCAGAGCTGGATACAGTAAAGGCAAGAGCCTTCCTTCCCCTGGACAGGGCAAGGACCCTTATCTCACTGGCCTCTTCATTCACCCTCCAGGTGTCTCGATCAGCAAGGCATTTTCTGCAGCTCCTGGGACACATGGCTGCCTCTACAGCAGTGGTTCAGGGAGCAAGATTTCAAATGAGGGACATTCAGTTCCACTTGAGAGCCTTCTGGTCTCAGAAAAAGGACCTTCTGACCAAACTAATCCCAGTGACTCGAACCCTGATCCAGGCATTTCAGTGGTGGCAGGATCAGGACAATCTAAGACAGGGAGTTCTTTTTGTCACTCAGTCTTATTCTCTAATCCTTACTACAGATGCCTCCCTCTTGGGGTGGGGAGCCCACTTGGGGGACCTGACCACCCAAGGGTTGTGGTCTCCTCAGGAATCTCTGCTTCACATCAATCTATTAGAACTCAGAGCAGTGTTTCCAGCACTTCAAGCTTCTTCCAAGTCTGTTCAGAACAAAGTAGTTCAGATCAGGACAGACAATACCACTACAATGTGGTATATCAACAAGCAAGGGGGCACTCGGTCTACGGCCTTGTGCACAGAGGCAATGAAGTTATGGTCTCTGGCCTATTCCCTGAACACCTCCCTTTTAGCAGTACACCTCCCAGTCAAGGACAATGTCCTGGCAGATGCTCTCAGCAGGATATCTCAGGGCCATCACGAATGGTCCCTAGATCCTCAGGTTTTGAAGGTGATCTTTTCCAGATGGGGCACCCCACAGATAGATCTTTTTGCAGCCCCAGACAGTCACCAACTTCCTCTCTTTTGCTGTAGGCCCCCAGTGTTGGGCTCAGCCCCCTGGATGCCCTAGTTTTCAATTGGGAAGGGAAGTTCCTGTATGCTTCCCCCCTTCCCTCTCCTGTTCAAGGTGTTAGTCAAAATTAGGTCTCAACCCTGCAAGGTGATTCTGATTGCTCCAGACTGGGCCAGACAACCCTGGTACCCTCTCTTGTTGTCCTTAACAGTCCACCTTCCCCTGTCTCTCCCCAGGAATTACAACCTGTTAACATGTGCTCAGGGGAGGGTTTGGTATCCGAATCTCAAATCTCTCAACCTCAAGGCCTGGCTCTTGAAGAGTTAGAGTTTGCTGATTTACACCTCTCTCAAGGTGTTCTGGATATCTTAAAGGCTTCTCGTAAGCCTTCCACCAGAAACACTTACAACTCCAAGTGGAAAAGATTTTCTATATGGTGCTCTGGGAAGCATATTTCCCCAGAGTCTGCTGGCCTGCCCACAGTCCTTGACTACATGGTTCATCTTAATAGCTTGGGACTCAGACCAGCTACATTAAGATTGCATCTGGCAGCTATCTCTGCCTTCCTTTCAGCAGGGAAACACTCTTCCCTTTCAGCTCATCCTGCATTTTCAAAAATTTTCAAGGGATTGCTTCATACCAATCCTCCCTTCAGGGACCCTGCCCCTGCTTGGGACCTTAATGTTTGCATTGCTCAGCTTATGCAACCTCCTTTTTGAGCCTTTGTCCTCAGCAGAGCTTAAGTACTTGACTTGGAAAACTGTTTTCTTGGTGGCCATCACTTCTGCCAGACGCATAAGTGAGTTACAGGCCCTGTCAGTGGAGCCTGATTTTATCTCTTTCCATAGAGATAAGGTGGCCCTCAGGGCTAATAGGAAGTTTTTGCCTAAGGTGGTTTCAGATTTCCACCTCAACCAGTCTATGTCTCTTCCTGTTTTCTTCACTGACCATTCCTCCTCTGGGGAGAGGAGGCTGCACAGTTTGGATGTGAAAAGGGCCCTTAGCTACTACACAGAGCACACCAAGGGTCACAGGTTTGACTCCCACCAACTGTTGCTCACTTATGGTGAGGTTGGTAAGGGAAAACCTGACACTAAGAGATCTATTGCCAGGTGGATTGTCTCTCGCATTCAATTTTGCTATGAAAAACTAGGTAGGATCCCCACCCTCAGGCCTGAGGGCTCACTCTACCAGAGGTACAGCTGCTTCCATGGATGCTGCCAGGGATATTCCTATCTTAGGGATTTGTCAAGCAGCCACCTGGAAAACAGTACACACTTTTACCAAGCATTACTCTTTGGATATCCAGGCTAGGAGTGATGCTCGGTTTGGCACAGCAGTGCTTTACAGCCTATTTCCTAAGTAGGTTCTGTTCCTCCTCCATGGAGGTACTGCTAGGTAGTCTGCAATATGTCAGAATACAGCAAGACTTCATGTTGTTTGAAGAAAAAATTACTCACCTTAGTAATGTTGTTTCTTCTAATGGAGTCTTGCTGTATTCTGACCTCCCCCCTTCCTCCCCTCTTAGAACCTGGGTTTTTGGGATGTGGGTGGGCAGTAGCAGTGCTGGCACTTGGGAGGTGCCCCCACCCCTTCTTTTCTCACCCTTTTAGTTTGGGTGTTTGGTGTTGTGTTTTGTTTTATTTTTTGGGTTTCCTGACTTGAGTCTTTGTTTTGGGACCAAAAAATCTTTTTATTATAGTTAGTAGCCAGTTGGCTAGTGTAAGTTTATAGTTTCCACAGAGGACACCCAGTGAGTATAGCTCGTAAAGATCTGACAGTTTGAGTTCAAACAGCAACAGACAGAGTCTCAACCGAGCTCGAGCTCAGCGTTCCATGCATGACATGGAAAGTTAAATCTTTCATCTCCGGGGCAGTTCAAAGGTTGGGCATCACTGCAATAGGTCAGAATACAGCAAGACTCCATTAGAGGAAACAACATTACTAAGGTGAGTAATTTTTTCAAACAGCACATCAAGTCTGCCTTCTCCCTCCTGCTCGTCACCAATACCACGGACCCTCCCCTTCCCCCACTCACCAACCCCATATGAGTATCCCATGCTGTCTTAAATCCCTCCACTGCTTCATCCCTCACTACCTCCTCTGGCAGACTGTTCCTGGCCTCCACCACCCTCTGTGTGAAGAATTCCCCCCCACACTGCTTCAAAATCTTCCTCCCTCCAGTCTTTTAAATAAGTTCCCCTCCTTCACATTATTGGAACCCTTTGCATACTTAAAAGTTTCAATCATGCCCCCCTCCATTCTGTAATGTAAACTGTGTCGGACCAGCATGGTGCCATTTCACATTTTTAGTGGGACACCATGCTGAGAATGTGAAATGGTGTTATGTTATGCTGTTTCTGCATGGTTTACATTATGGCTGTTACATCAGATTGTATAATAAGCCGCAGAGGTATTTAAAAATCTTCCCTAGATTAATATTCACCATTCATTACTGGTGGGTATCAGACAGAGGTACCTGATCCTGCAGAACCTTTTAGCTGGAGGAAGGGCCGGCATCAGAGCTGGTGCCATCCTTGAGGCCGATGTACTATGTGGCACTCACGGATTGGCCAGTAACTGACACTGGACCCCCAACCTCCTCAGTTCTTCTCCTCCTGCTGTCGAGGTTGGATCTCCGTGGGAGTTGAAGCATGTTTCAGATTTCAAACTGCATCAGTTCTGCCGCCATAATTGTACTCGATGCATAACTTCCATCAATGCCAGTCTTCATTAAAAGCTGATTAAAACCTCTCCTTTTTAATTTTTTATGTCCTAAAGTGTGGCTTCAGATACTGTGCTTTGTTTTAATTTGTCCGCAAGTTGATATCCGATTCAGGGCCTTTTTCTAAATCCAGGTGTTTCCCTATACTCCGATGCCACTGTGGTAAGCTGATCGCCATAACGGACTGCCATGGCTGTTATCTTGCCTGCCTGGGTCTGTCACATGATATAGATAACTGCAACACCTGCTTCTCCATGGACTGCCGGGTTCTTGATGTGTGCGCATTGAAGGTAGGTCAAAAAACCTCCCACCTTCGGAGGGCATTGTTCTTGGGCCACCAAGGCCAGGTCATTGGGCCCTTCCCTGCATCTCCCTCCAGTACTATACATACCAAGGGGGAGCAGGCCTCTGCCAGTCCTAGTCTTGTTGGGGTGGGAGGCCTGGACAAGGGGTCAGTGGGACAGTTGGCCTTCTCAGAGGGGGTCAGGTGAGCACCCCTTGCAGTCCATTGCCCCTCAGGAGGGACAGATGCCTCCAGTGTCTCAGTTGCAGCTATACACTGGGCCCAAGTTGGTGGAGCCCTTTGTGCTGCCTTCTGGCACTGCTTCAACTCCCAACACTGCCCTCTGTGTTGGTGAGCAAGGCAGTGTTGGTGCAGGGTCCCCTTCCAGCACCATTCAAGGTGCTGGGAGAGGGAAAGTGTCAGGGTAGCCTCTCTTGAGATCTCCTTGATCTCCCCCTCTTCAGAGGAGGAGGGTCAGGATGATCCCGACTGGCTGCATGGCTCCCCGGAGCCCTCCTCCACCCAGTCATAGGGTCTCCAGTAATACAAAGTATGCTGCCACTTCCTGGGGCCACCTCATGTTGGGGACACTGCCAGTGCTGATTCTGGCACTGGGGAGGAGGTCGGCGCCAAGGGCAGTGTCAAGTTGGGGTTTGGTGCCAGCTGCAGTGTTGGGTCTGATTCCAGTGATGTTCATGGTACCAGACCAGACTTCGGCAATGGGGAGGGTTCTGGGTGGATTCTAGCACCATTTTTGGTGCCGGGGCTGTCTCGGAACCACTAATGTCTAGTACTAGGGGCCCCCGAAGCAGCAGGTCAGTGTCTGGGGAGGCTGAGGTTGAGGTCAGCATGGGGGCCTTTTTCTAGAGCAGTTGGTGGCTCTGGTAGGAGCCGAAGTGCTAACCCTTTCCTTCCCTCCTCCCTGGAACTGATAGGGTCTGCAGTTGGTGGGGTCAGGGGCCACCTGTAAGGGCCAGACTGGCTCTGGTTGCCCCATCTGGGGGTCCTCCCCGAGGGCACCACCCTGTCTGGTCAGGTGTCCTTCGGTGGGCAAGTAATGCAGCCCCCTTCCCAGGGAAGTGTCCCCTGCTCGATCTCGCAGCCCTAGCAGAGGTCCTCTTCTGGCCAGCCAGAGCTCTTTTCCTCCTCCTCCTCCTCTCCAAGGCCTGTTTGGCCCTTGGGGCTCATGACCTGGGAACAGTTCAGGGCATCGGTGGCTGCATTCTCTCATTATCTTAGAGCCCTGAATGAGGTAATTTTTAGACCTGAACCACCAGCCGCACCAGTCTCTGAACTGGGCTCCTCAGCCTCCTCATCTTCTTCCTCCGAGGAAGAGGATCCCTCCATCCATCTGTTCTCTGACGTTGATCTCATGATCATACCATCTATCAGTGATTCCTGTCGGGGATGCTGAAGAAGCTCCATCTTTCCCATTTTGTGAGCCACAATTCTGCCCATGAAACACACGCTTTCCTAGGGGAGTTTAGCGCCAAAAACCTTGTCATCCCACCATGGCCTAAACCCTTCATAGAAGCATCACATAGAGTCTGTCATCGTCCCCTTCTCCAGCCCTGAGGGACTGTCAGTGCAGGCACTGCACACCCCTTGGGTCTCCAGGTGTTATGTCCCAGCCCTCTTCAGAAGTGGAGCTGCTGGACACCCCTTCTGGGCATCATCATCGAAGGCACAACTGCCTCTAGAGTCTGACTCAGCTGAGTTTGACCACTGGGGTAGAAGTGTCTTCTCAGGGTGCACCTTCTTCTGTGCATCTCAATGCATTAGGCACACCAGTCAATCTATGTTAGGCACCTGTGAACGATGCTGGGCCAACTCCTGGCATCCTTGCCTGACCCAAAGGTGATCATTCAGGCCATTAACCTTTCTGCCTGTGGTCTGGAGCTAGCGAGATACGAAGCACAGGCATCTGATGATGCCAATGAGGTAGCATCCAGACAGACAGGAACTGCAATCTGCATCAAGTGGATAGTGTGGCTTTGCCAATCAAGGTTATCAACCCTGGCCCAGTGTAGGGTGATTGCTTCTCCTTCCAGGCAGCCCAATTCTTCTCCCACAGGGTGAGGCGTAAGTTAGTGGGGTGCCTTCCATCTCTCAAGGAACTGGGAGTCTGTGCCTCACCCTGACCAGTCTTGGGCCTCACCAGACCCATAGGGGGCTCCCTCATCTCTGTGTTCTTCCCCACAGGAGGCTGAGGGAAACTTCTGCCCTCAGGGAGGGACCTGCACCACTTTGTGGTGCTTGGTACTCACCCACCAGTAATGAATGGTGAATACTGATCATTGGAAGATATGAAAATGACATACTCACCACAATTCTTGATCTTCCTAGATATCTTCACCATTGATTAATGCTTCAAATCCCAGGAAATCTTACTGTATTCTGACATATGCAGTATGGTCTCACCATAAGACTGATCCAGAGCCGAAATGGTTAATAGAAGCTCTGCTAATTATGGAATAATTGAACAGTCACGGCAGTCACCACCACCTGCAAATAATAGACTTCAGGCAAGTGTTTGTGCAAAATTTCTTAGTCTTTACTGAAGCAGCAGCAGTATACACCAACAGCGTAGACACAGCTAATTCTTTTCACATTTCACCCAATTGTGGGCTTTCTTTGAGAGCATTGTCCTTGAGTTTACAGGTAGATTAGTCTAGATTTAGTGTTATTCTGGTAAGTTTTGGGGTTTCTTCTCAGTTCGTTTAACTGGGAGGGAACCAAACGTATCTTTTCTTTTTTTTATTTTATTGATTTTTACATATAAAAAAATTATACATCTTCTTAACAAAAAACATTAAGGGGTTCCATGTTCTATATATCATTTTACCAGTAGTGGAACGTACTGGTCATTTTTCAATTGATCCATAGCAGAAAACACATGTTAATAAAATAAAGAAGATACTCTCTCCCACTGCTTGGGTATCCAAACCATGTGTATTGCTCCTCCCATAAAGTCAATCTGCTAACCATTCCCTTCCAGCATTCCTCATGGGACAAAAGAGGGGTCTCTTTCCGAAATAAAAAACACCCAGGGGCACCATCTCAGTTCAAACGGTGTGGATCTGTCATTGCACCTGGCTAGCAACCATTCCATGTAGTACAACTCTATCATTATGTTTTCCCAGTCCTGAATTGAAGGAGGGTTACTCTTCCTCCAAAGGTGAGTAACTGCTTTCTTCTAACCCCAGTAATGCTCAGAATATTCCTAACTTTATGCAGTAAGCCTGGAGGGTTGGACTGCCCAGAGAGATAGAACACATGCAAATGATGGAACACTTTGCAAGTGAGTATCTTTCAAACACTGCCTCTAACTGCCTGTGTTCTAAACCTCTTCAGATTTTTCTCTCCACCTGAAAAGTCTGGTCACTCAGAGTTTAGTTCATTTACTTCTCCTGCATAAAGAAAACCACTAAAAATCTACTATAAGTATATTTTTATTTATTTTCATTTACTGCCTCTACTTTTTGTTTAGTGATAGTACCTAGTTTACATTTAAATTTCTTTGTTTTCCCGGTTCCTCTCTGTTCGGTATAACCATGGGGGAACTGGGTTAGTTTCTTTTAAAATCGGGGTTCTCTGATTAAAGATCCGCCTTAGTTTTACTTTAAAACTTGTTTTTATATTATTGTTTATAACCAATAGTTCTCAGTTACCTGAACTGCAGACCCAGTTCAAAACTGCTACATCAGTTCAGTTTCTCCAGTTACTTTTCGTGTTCCGGAACCGACCGTTTAAAAAAAAAAAAATTTCTTTAGTGGTTGGGTTTTTCACTATTTTAAACATCATGTCTGAGAAACCCAAGAAGCAAACTGGTAAACCCGGTTTCAAATACTGTTTCCAGTGTGGGGAAGTGTTTGCTAAAGCAGACAAACACACTATATGTGTTATATGTTTAGGTTTTGATCATCTTAAGGAGGAATGTGACATTTGTAAGACATCCCCCGACAAAACCTTAGAGAAATGCCTTGAAAGGCTTAAGGAAAAAGTCTGCTAGGGGTCCCTCTGGCTCTGACCAACTGATACCCCAGGAATCTGGTTGAATCCACACTTATATCTGTGCCTGCCCCTGACATGTGCGAAAAAGGCACAAAACGTTCAAATGAACTGGCTGACTTCCCAGTTCCTTCAAAGAAAAGCAAAAAGCTTAAGCACACAGAATCACCTACTATTAAACAGGGGACTTCTGTGCCTGCTATGCATGCACCAACTGCCCAAGAGATTGCTCAGGCCTTCAAAATTATACAATCACTACAGGCAAGAGTTCCTCCTCAGCAGCCTCCTGCCCCTTCTCAGGGTTCCCAGGCTGGCAGTACTGTGCATACTACCCCTCAGGAAGGAGGGGATTCCTTTGATGATGATGATGAATATAGTGATGATGAGGGACCAATCAAACTGGAAGTGTCCCCTGAACAGGACTTTAGTATGCCTCCAAAGGTGACTGAGGATTTTCCATCCCATTTTACTTTTATCAGGAGGATGGCAGATGCCATTGACATCTCCACCACAAAACAAGTTGAGGATGAAGAGGAGGCAGAGTATTTGGAGATGATGGGACTGATACCTACCAAAGCTCTACTCCTACCGGTTTATAAATTCTTTAAGAAGGATGCCTTAAAGATTCTTCAGACACCAAACTCCATGCCTTCCATAGATAGGAGGATGGATAAAAAATACCAATTGGAGAGGGAGGGAGCAGATGTTATCTTCTCCCATCCAGACCATCAGGGGGTAATTCAGCAAGCTACTTGCGATAAGGCCAAGGTTCCACTGTTCTCGCATCCTCTGGACAAGGACTCCAGAAAAATTGACAGCATGGCCAAAAAAGGTACCTGTCAGCCTCCCTGGCTATGTGTCAGGCTACCTTCCAGGCTTATGCTGCCCAGTACCAGAAGTCACTGTGGCAGTCAGTCCTGGCAATGTCCCAGAAAGCTCCCTCTCCCTTGTCAGATGACCTGGCTGAAACTGCCAGGTTTGGGCTAGAGGCAGCCAAGTATCAATTTCAAATGGCTGCTGACACCAATGATACTGAAGCCAGGTGGATGGCAAATACAGTGGCACAGAGGAGGTTTACATGGCTTAGGGTCACAGACCTCACTCAAGATACCCAATCTAAGGCCTTGGATTTTCCTCTAGAGGGAAACTCTCTCTTTGGAAAGTCCACTGTGGCATATATGAAGAAGGTGGATGAGTACAAGGCTACTTACAGAAGCAACTCTGCTAGGGAGAGGGCTTCACCATCCACCAGACCTTACAGAAGGGTAGGCTGGGGCAGGTCTTTTATACCAGTTCCTTCTTCCAACCAGTGGCCTTACCCCAGTACCAACAGTATCCACAGCAGGGATACTCCAGGGGCAGGGGAAGGAGAGTCTCGAGGCAAGGATCCCAAACTCAGCCTCAGCCACAGTCAAAACAGACTCCCTGAACCGCAGGCCGCTTCCTCCCTACCAGTCGGAGGCAGACTATCTCACTTCCTCCATGCCTGGTTAAGAATCACCACAGACAAGTGGGTACTGGAGGTAGTGGGTCAAGGTCTGTCCCTGGAATTCAAATCCCTTCCTCCACAGAAAATCAGAGTTTTCAGCTCCCCCTCACTAGCAGAAAAAACGTTGCTAGAATCAGAGGTTCAAAACCTGCTACAGCTCAAGGCAGTAGAACCAGTTCCAAAATCCCTGAGAGGAAGGTTTTTTTATTTCAGGTATTTCCTAACTACAAGGAAAAGTAGGGAGTGGTGGCCTATTCTAGATCTCAAAGCTTTAAACAAGCATCTAAAGAAAAGAAAGTTCAAAATGGTAACACTAGCTGTGATTTTACCAATGCTCCAAGAGGGAGACTGGTTAGCATCACTTGATCTAAAGGATGCCTATTTCCACATCCCCATAAGGGAGTCTTACCGCAGATATCTCAGGTTAAGACTCCCTTCAGGTCACTACCAGTTTTCAACCCTGCCTTTTGGCCTTTCTTCGGCCCCAAGGTTATTCACAAAGTGCCTAGCTGCTGTAGTAGCACATCTTCGGAGACAAGGCATCACTGCCTTCCCTTATCTGGACGACTGGTTAGTGGTGGGAAAATCCTCACTGAAAGTACAGCAGGATCTAAGAGTTATTCAGGATTTCCTAGAATCCTTGGGATTTCTAATAAATCACAAAAAGTCTGCTTTCTCCCCCACACAGGTGTTGCAGTTCATAGGAGCAGAAATAAATACTTTACAAGCCAGAGCCTATTTGCCTCTGGAGAGAGTGCAAAACCTTCAGACTGTGGCAAATTCCTTCAGATTGCACAAAGCAAAAACTGTAAGACAGTTTCAAACAAAATGAAGTCTTGCTATATTATGACATATGCAGTGAGTCCCAACCTTCGAACTGCTCCGGAGGTGAAAGAGTTAACTTTCCATGCCAGGCATGGAATGCTGAGCTCGAGCTCGAGCTCGGTTGAAACTCCGCCTCACTGAACAGTCGCTCCAGAGATTTCTCCTTCTGCTCGGTTCATTTTGTCGGTTAAAGTATTGTTTTTCTCGGTTTTCGACCGAATTTAAACTGCAACCGGTCAGTTCAGACTCTGTCTGTGGTGTTGTGAGTACTAGATAGGTTTTACATTAATTTTTATTCTGTGTGGAACTGTAAATGGTTTATCGGTTCGGTTTGAACCGATCAGGTTGTTTGAAATATCTTAATCTGTCATTTAGAGTGTGGTTACCGGTTCTTATCAGTTCTAAAAAACCCGGATTTTATTACGTTTTTTTCCACAACCCATGACACGGTTGGGAACCGACAAGAGGGTCTTACCTGGCGGATTGCCATAAATGGGTAAGTTTGGTTAGCACTGGCACTATGCCTGAGAAACCCAAAAGAAAAACTGGGCCCACTGGGTTTCAACACTGCAGTGTGTATGGGGAAGTCTTTGCCAAGGCTGATCCCCACACCACCTGTGTTTATTGTCTGGGGTTTGACCACCTCAATGCAGACTGCCAGATTTGTAAAAACTTTCCTGCAGCTACCCTGGAAAAGAGAGTTGGTAGGCACAGGGAAAAAAGGGCAGCCAAAAAGTCTGCTGAACTGGATGGCCAGCCCGGTTCGGTTCCAACCGAACCGGAGGGAGTGCCCTCTGACCAGGGCAAGACTTCCTCAGGCAAAAGGAGATCCGACTCTGAGGAGTCGGTTCCAGCAAAAAGGACTAGGAAATCAGCTGGTGTGCAGCCAAAACTTTCCTCTCCAACCGCTGAAGAAATAGCCAAAGCGATTAAAATTGTCCAGTCACTTTCCCCGGTTCCGACTGAACCGGCACTATCAGGTAATAGTACGGTTCGGCCCGTTCCAACGGTTCAAGAGTATGATTTAGAGGAATATTATGAACTGGAGGAGGGGAAGAGGAGTATGAGGAGAGTGAATGTGGATTTGAAAGTTTGGATGTGCCCATTGACCCAGACATCTCCCCAGACAGACCTTCAGGAGTGTCTCCTCCTAGGCTTTCTGAGTCCCCTTCTCATTTTATGTTTTATAAAAAAGTGGCTGAAACCCTCCAGCTCCCTATGGAGGAAGCTGTAGATGATCAAGAGGAGCCTGACTATGTGGAAATGATGGATATCCCAGAGTCTAGGAGACTGTCTATTCCTTTGCATAAATCTTTTGGGAAACAGACAGTTAAAATTCTAAAAACTCCTCACTATACCTCCTGTGGATAAGAGATTGGACAAGAGGTACACATTGTCAGGCTCTGATATGGAGTTCCTTACACAGCAATGCAGCCATGTTGGGGTAGTGCAGGCTGCAGCCTGTGACAAGGCAAACATTCGCTTGGCTTCACACCCCCCTGACAAGGACTCCAGGAGGATTGATGCCATGGCAAAGAAACAGTACATGGCAGCATCCTTGGGACTCAGACAGGCAAATTATATCGCTTATGTTGCTAGATACAGAAATCCAGATAGGATACTGTTATAGCTCTAGCAAAACAGTTCCCTGGCCAGCTTGCCATGGAGCTGGAACAGGTGGCTGCTGATGGTACTGAGGCATCCAAGGTGCAATTTCATGCTGCAGTGGACTCTAATGATGTGTCAAGAGTCATGGCTATATCTGTGGCACTTCACAGAATGGCTTGTCTCAGATGTACCAGCCTGTCACAGGATACCCAGACTAAGGCTATGGATTTTCCTGTTGTGGGTAATTCTCTGTTTGGGGAGCAGACAGAGAAGTACATGAAGAAAATGGATGAGTATAGGACCACCTATAGGAGTGCACAGGAAAAGGAAAGGCAGGTCACTCCTCAAAGGCAGCTTCCCAGGGGCAGGGGCAAGCCTTTTCATAGGCCTTTTTACCAAGTCCAGACCTCCTCTTCTGCTTATGCCCAGAGGGAGTTCTTTAGAGGGAGAGGCAGACGGGGTACAAGCAGGTCTGCTTCCACCCCTCAGCCCAAAGCCCCTGCCAAGCAGGCACCCTGATGGGGTTGCCAGGGCTGATTCTCAACTACCTGTAGGGGGCAGGCTGGCTTACTTTGTCCAGGACTGGAAGTCTCTGACATCAGACAAGTGGGTCCTGGAAGTAGTAAGCCAGGGACTGGTTCTCAGCTTCAAAAAATTTCCAAAGATGACAATCAGATCCTTTCCACCTGCAAATCCACCAGAGGAACTTGCCCTAGAGGCAGAGGTCTCTTCCCTTCTGGCTCTCAGAACTGTGGAAAGGGTTCCACCCCTACACCAGGGCAAAGGGTTGTACTCCAGGTACTATCTTACCCCAAAAAAGACAGGAGAATGGCGGCACATCCTGGATCTCAGATATTTAAACAAGCACCTTTTAAAACCAAAATTCAAAATGGTGACTCTGGGAATTATTCTACCCTCTCTAAGGAAAAGGGACTGGCTAGCATCCCTGGACCTCAAGGATGCCTACTTCCATATTCTCATCAGAAGCTCCCATCGAAAGTACCTCAGGTTCGAGCTGCCCTCAGGCCATTACCAGTTCAGATCAATGCCCTTTGGCCTCACCTCTGCTCCAAGGGTATTCACAAAATGCCTGGCAGTAGCAGTTGCTGCCCTAAGAAGGCAAAAAATTGCCATCTTCCCTTACCTGGACGACTGGCTCATAGTAGGTCAGTCCCCAGACCAAGTCAAGTTACACCTACAGAAAGCTCAGCAACTGCTCAGCTCTCTAGGTTTCCTTCTGAATCTTTCAAAGTCAGTTCTAGAGCCTGTCCAGCTCCTCACCTTCATAGGTGCAGAGCTGAACACAGAGGAAGCCAGAGCCTTCCTTCCTTTGCACAGGGCAAGGACCCTGGTCTCTCTGGCCTCCTCATTCACCCTGCAGGTCTCTCGACCAGCAAGGCACTTTCTACAGCTCCTGGGGCACATGGCTGTTTCTACAGCAGTAGTGCAGGGAGCAAGATTTCAGATGAGGGACATCCAGTTCCATTTGAGAGCCTTTTGGTATCAAAGGACAGACCCTCTAACCAAATTGATCCCAGTAACTCGAACCCTGATCCAGGCCCTACAGTGGAGGCAGGATCAGAGCAATCTGAGACAAGGGGTTCCTTTTATCACTCAGTCTCACTCCTTAATCCTTACTGCAGATGCATCCCTCTTGGGGTGGGGAGCTCATATGGGCAACCTCACTACCCAGGGATTGTGGTCCCCGCAGGAATCTCTGCCCCACATCAATCTGTTGGAACTCAGAGCAGTTTTTCTAGCACTTCAAGTTTTTTCCAGGTCTGTTCAGAACAAAGTGGTACAGGTCAGAACAGACAACACCACCACAATGTGGTACATCAACAAGCAAGGAGGCACTCGGTCTACAGCCTTGTGCACCGAAGCAATGAAGTTGTGGTCTCTGGCTTACTCCCTGAACACCTCCCTCGTGGCAATTCACCTCCCAGGCAAGGACAATGTCCCTGCAGATGCTCTCAGCAGGATTTCCCAGGGCCATCACGAATGGTCACTGGACCCCCTGGTCTTGGAGGTGATATTTGCCAGATGGGGCTCCCCGCAGATAGATCTTTTTGCAGCCCCAGACAATCACCAACTTCCCCTTTTTTGCTGCAGGCCCCCAGTGTTGGGCTCAGTCCCTCTGGATGCCTTAGTTCTCAGTTGGGAAGGGAAGTTTCTCTATGTTTTTCCCCCCTTCCCTCTCCTTTTCAAAGTTCTAGTCAAAATCAGATCTCAATCCTGCAAGATGATCCCGATTGCTCCAGATTGGGCCAGACAACCCTGGTATCCACTCCGACTGTCCTTAGCAGTCCATCTTCCCCTGTGTCTTCCCAGGAATCACAACCTGTCAACCTGTGCTAAGGGAAGGGTTTGGTACCCGAACCTCAAATCTGTCAATCTCAAGGCCTGACTCTTGAAGAGTTAGAGTTTGCTGATCTACACCTCTCCCAGGGTGTAATGGATATACTGAAGGCTTCTAGGAAGCCTTCCACCAGGGCTACCTATAATTCCAAATAGAAGAGGTTTTCCATATGGTGCTCTGGCAAGCATACTTCCCCAGAATCTGCTGATTTACCCACAGTCTTGGATTATATGGTCCATTTAAATACCTTGGGACTGAGACAAGCTACCCTAAAAGTGCATTTGGCAGCTGTGTCTGCTTTTATTTCAGCAGGTAAACCCTCTTCACTTTCAGCTCATCCTGTATTCTCCAAGTTTTTCAAGGGATTGCTTCACACCAACCCTCCATTCAGGGACGCTGCCCCTGCCTGGGATCTTAATGTCTGCATTGCTCAGCTTATGCAACCCCCCTTTGAGCCTTTGTCTTCAGCAGAGCTTAAGTACCTGACTTGGAAGACTGTGTTTCTGGTAACCATCACCTCTGTCAGACGCATAAGTGAATTACAAGCTTTGTCAGTGAAGCCTGATTTTATCTCCTTCCATAGAGATAAGGTGGTCCTCAGGACTAACAGGAAGTTCTTGCCTAAGGTGATTTCAGATTTCCACCTTAATCAATCTATATCTCTTCCAGTGTACTTCACTGACCATTCCTCCTCTGGCGAGAGGAGGCTGCACAGCTTAGATGTGAAGAGAGCCCTTAGCTACTACATAGAGTGTACCAAGGGTCACAGGTTTGACTCCCTCCAACTGTTCCTCACTTATGGTGAGGTTGGTAAAGGGAAACCTGCCACTAAAAGAGCCATTGCCAGGTGGATTGTCTATTGTATCCAATTCTGTTATGAAAAGCTGGGTAAGGTTCCTCCCTCAGGCCTGAGGGCTCACTCTACCAGAGGTACAGCTGCTTCCCTGGCTGCTGCCAGGGACATCCCTATTCTAGAGATATGTCAAGCAGCTACCTGGAAAACAGTTCACACTTTTACCAAGCATTACTCCCTGGACATCCAGGCTAGGAGTGATGCTCGGTTTGGCACAGCTGTGCTTCAGAGCCTATTTCCTAAGTAGGTTCTGTCCCTCCTCCATGGAGGTACTGCTGTGTAGTCTGCATATGTCATAATATAGCAAGACTTCATGTTGTTTGAAGAAATAATTACTCACCTTAGTAATGTTGTTTCTTCTAATGGAGTCTTGCTATATTATGACCTCCCCCCCGCCTGCCCCTCTCAGAACCTCTGTTTTTGGGATGTGGGTGGGCAGTGCAGTGCTGGCACTTAGTAGATGCCCGCCTTGTTGTTTTTCACCCCTCCTTTTTAGGGTGACTTGGTATTGTGTTTTTCATTTTTTGGGTCTCCTGACTTGAGTCTTTGTGTTGGGACCAAAAAATGTGTTCTTATGTTTAGTAGCCAGTTGGCTAGTGTAGGTTTACAGCTTCCACACAGGACCTCAGTGAGTTTAGCTCGTAAAGATCTGACGGTTTGAGTTTGAAGAACAACAGAGTTTCAACCGAACTTGAGCTCAGCGTTCCATGCCTGGCATGGAAAGTTACCTCTTTCACCTCCGGAGCAGTTCGAAGGTTGGGATTCACTGAATATGTCATAATATAGCAAGACTCCATTAGAAGAAACAACATTACTAAGGTGAGTAATTTTTCCTTCTCCAGCTACTGGGCCATAAGACTGCTGCCATAGGCACAGTGCAGGGTTCCAGATTTCACATGCAGGACATCCAATTCCACCTCAGGGCTCACTGGTGCCAGAAAAAAATACCCTTTTTCAAAGCTCATTCCAGTAACAAGGGCACTGTTACAGACCCTCTTGTGGTGGAAAGAGGAATCAAATTTAAGAAAAGGAATACCTTTTCAAAAGGAGAAACCTTCAATGTTCTCATAACAGATGCATCCCTATTGGGCTGGGGCGCCCATCTAGGGCAGCACACCACTCAGGGTACCTGGTCAGCTGCAGACTCCCTTCAGCACATAAACTTACTGGAACTCAGAGCAGTTCTGCTAGCTCTGCGAGCTTTTTCTCCCCTAATACAGGGCAAGGTGGTACAGATCAGAACAGACAATACTACCACAATGTATTACATAAACAAGCAGGGGGGCACCAGGTCAGACCTCCTCTGTACAGAAACAATTCGTATCTGGACTCCAGCTCACTCTCTGGGAATATCCTTACAGGCAATTCACTTGCCAGGGAAGGACAACATCCTAGCAGATGCTATTAGCCAAATCAATCAGGCCCATCATGAATGGACCCTAAACAGACAGGTGGTACAGGCTATTTTCAGAAGGAGGGGCACTCCACAGGTAGACTTGTTCACATCCTACCATCTGCCATGGTATTGTTGCAGACCGCCAGGCAAGGGCACACTTCCTTTGGATGCCCTAACCCTGGATTGGTCAGGGAGGTTTCTGTATACTTTCCCTTCTTTTCCTCTAGTTCACAGGGTACTGCTCAAGCTCAGATCCCATGCAGCATCATTGATCTTGATAGCTCTGGGTTGGCCAAGGCAGCCATAGTACTCTCTTCTGCTCTCCACGTCTGTCACAAAACCGATACATCTCTCTCGGAGGCATAATCCAATGATTTCCAATCAGGGCACCCTGTTGTACCCGAATCTCCAGTCTCTCAACCTCAAGGTCTGTCTCTTGAGGACACAGAATATGCAAAATTCAACCTTTCTCAATCTGTCATAAACATCTTGAAAGCTTATAGAAAACCTTCTACTAGGAAAACCTATCTTTCTAAATGGAAGAGGTTTTCTTTTTGGTGCGCTAGCAAATCACTTATACCAGGATAGGCTGAAATTCCAGTTGTCTTGGATTATCTCTGTCATTTGTATTCCTCTGGTTTACAACCCAGTTCACTGAAGGTTCATTTAGCAGTTATCTCTGCTAACCTCTCTGCTGGTGCAAGGGAAACCATAGCTTCGGATCCCATCTTTAAAAGATTCTTTAAGGGCTTAATTCATCTACATCCACCCCATAGGGCACCAGTGCCAACTTGGGATTTGAATGTCTGCATGGCTAAACTTGTGGGCCCTCCCTTTGAGCCCACGGCCACAGCTCATCTAAAATATGTTACTTGGAAAACAGTCTTCCTCATGGCTATGACTTCTGCAAGAAGGATCAGTGAGATTCAGGCTCTCTGTATAGATCAGGACTGTATCTCCTTTCATAGGGATAAGGTAATCCTTAGAACAAACAGAAAATTTCTCCCCAAGGTAGTCTCGGACTACCACTTAAACCAGTCCATCACTCTTCCTGTCTTTTTTTCACTGACCATTGTACTTCTGGCGAAAGAAGACTCCACAGTTTAGATGTGAAAAGGGCTCTCAGTTACTACATGACAGCCACAAAAGGCCACAGACAGGACAGAAAGCAACTGTTCCTGACCTACGTGGATGTGGGAAAAGGTAGTCCAGCCTTGAAAAGGTCCATTTCTAGATGGATAGTCCAGTGTATCCAGTTCTGTTACACAACAGCTGATAAGGAGCCCCCATCCAGTTTGAGGGCTCATTCCACAAGATGGCCAGCTGCTACCTTAGCAGCTGCCAGGGATGTTCCATTACTGGACATCTATAAATCAGCTACCTGGAAAACAGTACACACCCTTTACAAAGCATTACAATCTGGATATTTTATCTAGAGGTGATGCTAGGTTTGGCACAGCAGTCCTGCAAAGTCCGTTTCCAAAATAAGTTATGTGCCTACCTCCAGTGATACTGCTTGGTAGTCTGCATAAGGTTAGGAATATTCTGAGCATTACTGGGGTTAGAAGAAAAAATTACTTACCATAGTAATCTTCTTTCTTCCCAGTGATGCTCAGATATTCATAACTTCCCTCCCGGCCTCCTCTTCAAGAACTTCAGCTTCTGCACTCCGTATGCTGGTGCCACCTTTATTATCATACGCCTTTGGAGTGTTCCTTACCCTACACCTGTTAATAGTTTGGGTAAATCAGCTTCATTGCGTTCTGCCTTTTTGTGTGTTTTTTCTCTGGCATTTTGTTCTAACCTTGTTGAATTGTTTCTCCAGTTGGAGTTTTTATTTTTTACAATTTTATATTCTTGGGAAAACCCCAATTTTAATAATAAAATTATAGTACTATATAATTCTGGGCCTACTTTCCAGGCTCCACTTATAAAATCTGAAGAGGTTTAGAACACAAGCAGTTAGCAGAGGCAGAGTTTGAAAGATGCTCTCCTGCAAAGTGTTTCATAATTTGCATGTGTTCTGTCTCTCCGGGCAGTCCAACCCTCCAGGCTTACTGCATAAAGTTATGAATACCTGAGCATCACTGGGAGAAAGAAGATTGCTATGGTAAATAATTTTTTCTTAGCCACCAGCAAATACGTGAACATGAGAGAACCTTTTTGGGGACGAAGTCACTCCGGTGGGACTGCTAAAAAACTAAATTATTTTTTCAATTTTAGAGGTATATTTATGTATTAAAACTTTCCCTGGGCAGGTTGTTTTAATTTTGGTCTTTTTAGAGAGAAACCGGGCTAACTCTCAGTTCTTTTGACGGTCAGTAGTAGGAGAGAGTCAGAATCAGAAGGGTCAGCAGCCAGGCCAGCCTCAGCACTCAGCCAAGTGCACAATCACAGCAGACCCCCTGGGGGACCTGCCAGGGTCACCTCCCCACTTCCAGTAGGGGGGCAGGCTGGCTCACTATCTCCAGGCTTGGGAATCCATCATCACAGACAAGTGGGTCCTGGAGGTAGTGAACCATAGGTTGGCTCTCAGTTTCAAGGTTCTGTCCAAACTGAGGGAAAAGCTTTTCAAATCTGCCAGCCTATCAGTAGCAGCTCTGTTAGAGAAGGAAGTAGTAAAACTCATTCAGGACAAAGCAGTAGAACCTGCTCCCTTGGACCAAAAGGGAAAGGGTCTCTACTCAAGCTACTTCCTGACTCTAAAGAAAACAGGGGGGCGGTGACCCGTACTGGATCTCCAACATTTAAACAGGCATTTGACAGAGCCAAAGTACAAAATGGTCACTCTGGCTACCATTCTCCCTACACTCAGGAAGGGATATTGGCTGGCATCTCTGGATTTAAAAGATGCTTACTTCCATATTACCATCAGGCAATCACACAGAAAGTACCTTAGGTTCAGATTGCCATCAGGCCACTACCAGTTTAGGGCAATGCCTTTCAACCTGACATCTGCCCCAATGGTGCTTACCAAGTGCTTAGCAGTAGTGGTAGCACACCTAAGGAGACAAGGGGTGGCAGTCTTCCCATACCCAGACGACTGGCTACTGGTAGGCCAGTCCCCTCGGTAAGTAAGAGATGCACTGACCATCAGTCAGGATACCCTGTGTACATTGAGCTTCCTGGTAAACCAGAAAAAATCAGTGCTAACACCAGTTCAACTCCTGCAGTTCATAGGGGTGGAACTGGACACTAAGAAGAGCCTTCCACCCTCAGGGAAGGGTAGACAGCCTGGTGCAGCTGGCAAGCTCCTTCCAACTGCATACCCCCAGACCAGCAAAACACTTTCTTCCATTGTTTTATTTTTTTTTTATTTATTTAGTTTTTGTTGACCGGGTAAGTGCACTAGACAAATCCTGCCTATTTTCAGGCACGACCCGGGGATACAGATGAATGCCAACTGACCTCAAACCAGATTAAGCTGTTGGTGGTATTTTTAGTGAATGAGGGAAATTTGGCCAGGACACCAGGGAAATTCCCCTACTCTTTTCGATAAGTGCCATGGGATCTTTAACATCCACCTGAACTACCACCAATCCAGGCAGATGGGACCTCGGTTTAACGTCTCATCCAAAAGACGGCACCTCAGAAGTGCAGCACCCCTCTCATGCTGCACTACAGTGTCAGTACTGGGATATTAACCCAAGTGCCAGATGTGGGAACTGAACCCACAGCCCTCTGATCTCTCGGCCTCAGAGGCGAGTGTGCTACCTACTGAGCCACTGACACTGCACAACTGCAATTGTTAGGACACATGGCTGCATCAAAAGCAACAGTGTCAACAGATGAGGGTATATTTAGTTCCACCTCAGGTCTCACTGATCTCAGAAATGAGATTCCCTGTCAAAAATAGTATCAGTCATGGAAACCTTACTTTCAAGCACTAAAGTTGTGGCAGGAAAAGGACAACCTCAGGGGAAGGGTACCTTTCCTCCAACTGCTACCATCAGCAGTCTTAAAAATACTAACATACTAATTGCCAGCAGATTAGGCCTTACGGTCTATCGAGTCTGCTCGAACCTCAGATCCCTAGTTGGGTGCTGAGGCCCCCCCCCTTGTGTTCCAGAAACCCCTATCATCCATCCCCACCCCCCTGGGCCAGCCCATCATCTGATACAGCCACTTTCTGTGTCTGTCCCACCCTCTCTTGAAGCCCTCCACTGTGGATCGATGAACCAGCTCTCCAGGCAGCGCATTCCAAGGGTCCACCACCTTCTCAGTGAAAAACCTCCTCTTCTTTCCTCCCTCACAACTTCAAACCATGCCCTCTGGTGATACCTCCCTGCTTTAGTCTAAAGATCCCCTCCATGTTTACCCTATTTATTCCTTTGAGGTACTTGAAGACCTCAATCACGTCCCCCCCGTCACTCCTCTCCTCCAATGAAAACAGGCAGAGCTCCTCAAGTCTGTCCTCATACATCAAATCCCCTAGTCCTCGTATCATCTTAGTTGCCCTCCTCTGTACCCTCTCCAGGAGCTGTATGTCCCTCTTCAAGTGTGGTCTCCAGTACTGTACACAGTACTCAAGGTGCAGTCTAACCAGTCCATTGTACAGTGGCAGAATCACTTCCCTGCTCCTAGAGGTGATCCTCCTTACGATGCATCCTAACATCCTGTTTGCCCTGCTAGCCACTCTCCTGCACTGCTAATAGTTATTCATACATGCATCCACCATGACCCCTAGGTCTTTTTCCCCTGTTGAGGCCTCCAGCACCTCCCCTCCCAGGGTGTACCTGTGTTTAGGGTTTCCCTGCCCAAGATGTAACACCTTGCACTTGGTGATATTGAAATTTAATTTCCATGTGCGAGCCCAACTTTCCAGGGTGTCCAGGTCCCCTTGCAGTGCCAACCTCCCCTCTTCCCCCTCAACTACTGCTCCCATCTTGGAGTCATCAGTGAAGAGACTCATTGCACACTATACCCTCCCTGATGTCCGATATGTATGCATTAAACAAGATCGGACCCAGGATCGAGCCCTGCGTACCCCAATACTCGGACCTCTCTAGGGTTCGAGAGCTCCCCACCAACCACTACTCTCTGGGTGCATCCAGCTAGCCAGTTTTCAATCCATCTGACCATCAAAGGGCATACTCCAAACCCCGTCAGTTTCTCCACCAGACCATTGTGGGGGACAGAGTCAAACGCCTTGCTGAAGTCCAAGAATAATATATCCACAGGCTTTCCCCTGTCCAGTTCTGATGTTACCCATTCGTAGAATTCCACAAGATTGGTTTGACATGATCTACCTGGCACAAACCCATGTTGCCGACTATCCAGACCTTCCACCTCCTCCAAGTACACCCCCCAATCTTTCCTTTAGTATACGCTCCATTAATTTTCCCACCACCGAGGTCAAACTGATGGGTCTATAGTTACCTGGTACTTCCCTCAAGCCCCCCTTTATGGATTGGCACCACATGTGCCTCCCGCCCATCCCTAGGTACCCTCTCTGTCTCAAGTGACCTGTTGAAGAGCTCTGCCAGGGGTGAAGCCAGTATGTCTGCCAATTCCCATAGTACTCTCGGATGAATGCCATCCGGCCCAGGAGATTTATCTTTCTTTAGGGACTTGAGGGCTAACCACACACTTTTGGTGGAGATAGCATCATCCGTCCCCTCCACCTTACTGGCCTTTTTATCCTTATCCTGATGTACCTCTCCCTTCCTCTTGCTCCATTTCTGTTGCTCCCCTGATCCCACTCACTACTGCTTCTATCCCCATTGTGCCTTGCTTTGTAGATATCCCATCCCCCTCCCTAGTGAACACAGAGGCGAAGTACTCATTTAATACCTCTGCCTGGTCCCTCGCCTCTTCCACTCACCCTCCTTCTGATCTCAATCTGCTGAGATGGCCTTTAGTTTTTCTCTGCTCCCCAATGTAACGGAAGAACCCCTTTTCCCCTCAATGTATCCCTGTGCCAGCCATTGCTCTTTACTGGACTTTGGCCCCCTCACCATCTGGGTGACTTTTCTAGATCCAAGATGGTACATTTCCTATTCCCTAACTCCTCTTGTTGTTTGATATTTTTGTAGACTGCCTTCTTTTCTCTGACCACTACCCGAACCTCACTGGACCACCAGCATGTTTTATGTGACCTTGTTCCCTTACGTTTCACCTTAGTGCAGGTCATGACTGCCTCATGGAGTCCCCGTTTTATGACCTCCCATCTCTTTTCCACATTTGTCATTGATGTAATCCCCTTCAAGTGATCCTTGAGAATATTTCCCATGCCCACAAAGTCTGCTCCCCTGAAGTCCACTGCCAGAAAAATGGATGCCTCCCTCCTAGTATGGGGCGCCCACTTAGTGGAGCACACTGCACACAGTACTTGGCTCCAGCAGGAGTCTCTGCTCCACATAAACCTGCTAGAGCTCAGAGCAGTTTATCTGGGCATCCAGTCCTTTGCTTCAATGCTGTAGGGCAAGGTGGTTCAGGTCAGAACAGATAACACAACCACAATGTACTACTTAAGCAAGGGGGCGCAAGGTCGCCCCCCCCCCGTGCACAGAAGCCATGAAAATGTGGAATCTCACTTACTCCCTGGGGATCTCCCTCTCAGCAGTTCATTTCTCAGGGAAGGACCACATCCTTGCAGATGCCCTCAGCAGTATCAACCAGAATCACCATGAGTGGTCACTAAGCAGGCAAATCCTGCATGTGTCATTCAGAAGGTGGGGCACCTCAGAGGTGGATCTCTTCACAGCCCCAGACAATCACCATCTGCCACAGTTCTGTTGCAGGCCCCCCACAGTGGGTACAGTTCCTCTGGATGCACTGCTGTTGGACTGGACAGGGAGGTTCCTACACGCTTTTCCTCCATTTCCCCCATTGCTCAGAGTACTGAATGAGCTCAGTGCTCAGCCAGTGAGAATGATTCTCACTGCTCCAGATTGGGCCAGGCAGCCCTTGTATTCCCTGCTACTGGCCCTACCAATATCCAAGTCATTCTCCCTACCCAGGAGGCAAAACCTCCTCTCAGGGCAGGGTCCTTTACCCTAATCTCCAGTCCCTCAGACTCAGAGCTTGGTTCTTGAGGACATAGAATATGCTGACATACACCTCTCAGAAGGGGTGCTGGAGGTTTTCAGGGTCTCTAGAAAACCCTCTACCAGAAAGACCTACACTTCTAAATGGAAGAGGTTTTCCATTTGGTGCCAACAGAAACAGACAGACCATCGCCAGGCTGGTTTATCAGTCATTTTGGGCTATTTGGCACACTTGCATTCCCTTGGTCTTAAGTCTTCCACCCTTAAGGTACATCTAGCAGTTGTCTCTGCATACCTCTCAGCTGGACTGGGAGGCAGTATAGCGCAGCAGTTTAAGGCTCTGAGCTGCAAATCTGAAGACCTGGGTTTGAATCCCACAGTCCCCCCCTTGCACACTCTGTGACCCCGAGCAAGTCACTTAACTTCTCTGCACTCCCAGGTCGCACCTGTAAATAAGTTTTCAGCTTAGTGTCTGTCTCCTGGCTAAACAATTGGTTAAACAATTGGAAAAGGGGCATCCCTCTCTGCTAACTAGGTATTCAGAAAGTTTTTCAAGGGCCTACTGCACTTGCCTCCTCTCTCAAGGAACCCACTCCTGCATGGGACCTCAAGCTATACATTGGCCAGCTAATGCAACCACAGCTCAAACCCATGTCCTCAGCAAAGTTTAAGTATGTGACATGGAAAACAGTGTTCCTGGTAGCCATCACCTCAGCCAGGAGGATCAGTGAGCCCCAGGTCTTGTCCACAAAACTAAATTACATAACAGTCTATAGAGACAAGGTGGTCCTTAGGATTAATAGGAAGTTCCTCCCTAAGGTGGTTGCAGACTTTCACCTTAATCAGTCTATTACCTTACCAGTCTTTTTCATTGACCACTCCAGTTCAGGGGAACAAAGACTGCATAACCTTGATATCAAGAGAGCTATATGCTACTACTTGGATCACACAAAGAGCCAGATACAGGCTAAAACCCACCTCTTCTGAGCCATGGAGAAGTGGAGAAGGCAAAATCTGCCTCAAAGAGGTCCACTGCCCCCTGGATTGTGGCATGTATTCAATTTTGCTACAGCAAAGTGGGTAAAGAGCCTCCTGTAGGCCTCAGGACCCATTCTACGAGGAGTACAGCTGCGAGATATTCCTTTGTTAGAAATCTGTAAAGCAGCTACCTGGAAAACAGTTCACACCTTTACCAAACACTACAGCCTGGATACCCAGGCCAGAAGTGATGCTAGATTTGGCACAGCAGTACTGCAGAGCCAGTTTCCTAAATAGAGTCTCCACCCTCCTCCAAAGGTACTGCTTGGGTAGTCTGCATATGTCAAAGTACAGTAAGAATTCATGGGATCTGATGAAAAAATTACTATAGTAATTTTGTTTTTTTCAAGGGAATCTTACTGTATTCTGAGCTCCCACCCTGCTTCCTTTACTAGAACTTATGGACATAGCAGTACAGTTCTCCATGCTGTTTGAAACCTGTGGGTGTTTCTCTTTTGGGCTTAATGACTTGATTTCTTAGTGTTGCCAACATTTTCAAATAAAGGGGATTAATTGTTGTTGGGTGGTGTTAATTATTCCTAGTATAGTTTAGATAGCTTGTTTATTATGTATGCTCTGTAGGAATCTTATGGTTGCAGGACGTATTCCAGGGCAGTGGTTTGAAAAATGAGCTCAAGCCTAACATTCCATGATTAGCATAGGTCCAATTAACCATTTTGGCTCTAAGGCAGTTTTATGGCGAGACCATACTGCGTACTGTATGTCAGAATACAGTAAGAGTCCCTTGGAAGAAACAAGATCACTGTAGTAAGTAATTTTTTATTTTCTCCCACCGTCCCCTCATAATCAGACTGCTGGGCAGTGCCACCTCCCTGTTGGCCTATTTCCTCTGGAAGAACACTCTCTGGCACCTTCTGCCACTCCGAGCACTGCTCTGAGGGCATCTGAGGAGAAGGCAAGTGGGGATGCTTTCCCCTTCTCTTGTGGGCCCCCAGTGCTCTCAGCTGTCTTGGACAGAGGACTCTTCCTCTTGGGACAGTGGCATGCACTGAGGTTTTTCATTCCATCTCTTAGATGGGTAACCATCAGCTGTTTCTCATGCCAAACTCCCTTGCACTTCTGATTGAGCAATTTCAGAGGTTACCTCTTGGTGTCCTTGAGTCCCTGTCCTTTGGCTTAGTGAGCCCTGGGGGCCCTCATGTCCTCTCCTCTAGTGGAGCCTTTTGGCCCTATCCTTTTTCCTTTTGAGGTAACCCAGCTCTGGATTACCCACTGGACAAGGTCCCTATGGACCCCCTTATCCAGGGATTCCTAGCTGCCTTCTCTTGAAGGGAATAAGTTTCTCTTTCCACCCACCATCACTTGCCTGTGGTGGTAGGTCCAAAGGGCTGTGCCTTCTATTTTGGAGACATACCAGATAACTTAAGTCAGGTAGGCCTCCTTGCCCATGGGGAGCTTGCCCGGGGTGTTTGTCCCCATCCCTCTGTAGTAAGGGAGGAAAGAAAGGAACTCTTTGGAGACCTTTTCCTGTGTTGACCAATTAAAAAAAGTAGCAACTTGGAAAGTGGGGAGGACAGGGATCTTCTGTACCTCTGCCTGACAAACAGTCACTTATTGCCTGACACCCTAATTCTCTCGCTCTTAGAGGCTACAGTGATTTTTCTATGCCACCCTTAAGGTTCTATCTCTGCTTTTTTTTTTTTTCAGTTTTTCTTTCCCTCCATTCACCACTGGCTGGGGCCCCATCAGTCATCCTGTCTTGTGCCCCTCTGTCCATGCCCCTCCCAATCCATGAGCCCAGTGCACCCCAACTACCCACGACACACCCATAGGGAAAGCCCCCTGGTCATTGCCCCATGGGGTGGGGCCACCTACAGCTCCATGGTGCTTACCTTATATCTAGCACCTCCCATCAGGTGGAGGTGGTGGTTGCTGAGATCCAGTGGGCAGGGTCCAGAGTTGGAGGTGCAGACAGTTGATGACTTCCTCCCAGTCAGCGGGGTTTTCCTTCCTGGTACGTGAGTGAGCGTGAGATTCCCCCCCCCGGGAATGCAGGCATGCAAAGATGTCCTGCAGGATGTCTGCCGATGCTCCCATGCTGTTCCTGTTGTGACCCCCAGATGTGTACTCCCAACCTCCGCTGGGAGTCACTAGTGCCAGGGAGTCACCCAACCACGCTACCCAGGAGAGGAGAGCTGTCCTCTGGATGCTCGGTCCTGTCCTCCCCTGCTGACCTGTGTTCATTCCCTAACATAGGTCACTGGTATGGCGCAAGCTATGGCGTCCAGTACCTCAACCCTGAATGCCACTGGGACGGACTTGGTTCTATCTCTGCTTGGCTGGATCTAGGCTCACTCCTGTCCTGCAGCAGGTAATTTCCTCTCTCTGTCCACAGGAAACCATCTCTACCACCCTTATAGGGACATTTTCCCTTCTAGGGTCCAGACTTAGTTCCTCTCCCTCCCTCTCCCCCTTCTCTCTCCATCTTCTTTCTCTACCTTTTAGCCTGCCCAGTCGTTGGGGTCTTCCCTGCCCAGAAACACCCTGGAGCCCTTACCTCTCCTCCTGTGGTCAACCTCAGAGTTTCAGTTTATAACCTTTCCTTTTTCTATCCCTTGGGCTCCCTTGCCCCACCCTCCCTCCTTTTTTTCTTTTTACCTCGTTTCCTCTCTGGCGAGTAGAACTGAGGAGATGGGGGTCCAGCGCTGGTTATTGGCCAACCCGCAAGCACCACGTAGTATGTCAGCCTTGAGGGCACTGCCATCTCTGACGCCAGCCCCTCATCCAGAGAAAAGCTTAAAGATATACGCTCCCAGGGGGGTCTGGCGCCTCTGGCTGATACCCACCGATAATGAATGTTGAAGATATCAAGGAAGATAATGGTGAGTACATACTTTTCATTAATTTCTTTAGTTTAAAAGCCTAATCGGAGAGCGGGGTCAGGGTGGTGGGGGAACAGGTGTTCTTTAATGTTTATGAGTTTATGGTCTTCCTCATGGTTTCCATGTCATGTTTTTATCTTACAGATTCAGCAGTACATCCAGAACTTGACAGAGATCTGGGAAGAAGTGAACAAAACTGACGACAGTACATCCACCCCAAATCAGCCAACCCAGAACCCAAAGTGACCCTTTCCAATCCACACCACCCACCCCCCCAAAAAAAAGAGAGGAAAACTAGAATGGGAACACACTTCTCACCTACTTTATGGAACAAAGCAAAAAATCTGTTCCTCACCTGTCGAATCAAATCAACATGGAATCAAAACTGTAGCTCAGAATTATTTCTGAAATAAACTTTTTTATATTCTTTGGAATCTTAATAACGCAATTTTTTAAAAGAAATAAAAGTTATATTTCTGAAAATGTGGCAGTTTTAATGTTTTCTAAACAAGTCTACTACAGTATGTAGAGCTCTACAGCCAGAAAAAATTAATTATATGGATTACTTACTGTATGTTTCTTGGTCTTTTTCTGGAACGGCTAGTGACATTTTAAAATATTTGTTTTCCGAGGCTGACACACTGGCAAAGCCGTAGTGCTACACCTTGCAATGCCCGCAACCCTGGTTCAGGAACAAGCCTGGGTTGCTGGAAGGATGGGTGAGCATCCCAGAGGATGCTTGCTTCCTGGGGTGGGGTTGGGGGTGCCTGGACTCTGCTGCAACACTGCCACCTAGGTGACCACAGGTGGTAGTGCAAGCTGAAGCCAACGATTGAGGGAGGGGGGACATCAGTGCTCTAACAGACGTTACATGCACTCTGCATACATTAGTGCATCAGCCAACAGCCTTCCCATGCCCATGGGCTGGAGAATGAAACAAGTGAAAAATAACCCTGACTGTGCAAGATGTCACTCACTACCCGCCACAGATCCTGCATCTCCAGCTGGGTTCCTGCTCCATGATGGAATCTTAAACTGTATCAGAAGATGATGCCATTTCCTGTGCCACTAGTTCGCCGAAGTAGGTTGACTTGGCTGCCTCCAGCCGTTGGCCTGACTGTCACAGCACTTCTCTCCTTGAGGCAGCAGGAAGGCCCCCCCCAACATAGATAAGATGGAGAATTTAAAGGACCGATGCAGTGAGGCGCACAAGCACATGGTAAGTCTGGCTGACAGCAGGGGGAATGTCTTAAAGGATGCCTGGCAAAGTGGATGCCCATGGCTGGGAGGTAAAAACAAAATACCTTCGCCAGAATCAACTGCCTCTAGTTTTCTATTTATGCTGGTTTAATGTTTATGAAAATTCCTGCCCCTCCCCCCCGAAGTATCACTACATTAAATTAGCACAGATGTACAAAACCTACATACAAAGTAAACTGTGATATGAAAATCCTGAAACCTCATTGGTTGAAACATGTCACATGATCATTCGTTATTCCAGCCCCAGGAATCCATCAATGATGCTTTACAACAAGCATCATCCTCCAGCCCCAGAGATAGAACTTTATGCTAATTATGGAACTTAGAATACAAGTTCAAACTCTGTAATGTGGTCACGCTTCCCCTAGTGCTCTAATGTCAGATTTATTTTTCCACCTGAAGAAAGCAGTCCCATGAAGAATAGCTCTAGCCTTCTGGTCGACAGTTTTAGATTTTCTGTATATTGTGTTATGTTAATAAGTCTAAGTTAGTTTTCCAGTACTATACATTAGAAACATAGACAATGACAGCAGAAAAAGACCAGTGATCTATCCAGTCTGCCCATGGTTCCCTATCTAACCCCCTGGCCTGTTGTCCATCTAGGGTCCTAGCCCTCCCTATCCACCCCTTATTCTGCTCCCAGTTCCAGTGGCCCCGAGTAACCACTATAGCCTTAACTCTGGCCCAATCATGCTTGAAAACATTAATCGTTTTAACGCCACCAATTCAGTTGGTAAAGTGTTCCATGGTTCCACCATCTTTTCTGTAAAGTAATACTTCCTCATGTCCCTCCTGAACCTCGCTGTCAGTTTCCACTCATGCCCTCATGACCTTGAACTATTACTCATGGTAAATAATGTCCCAAAGTTCACCTTGTATATTCCTTTCAGGAACTTGAAGGTTTCTATCATATCTCCCTTGGGCTCCTGGGCTCCAGCGTGTACATGTTCAGTGCCTTGAGGCACTCCTTGTAAGACCTACCCTGTTCTCCCTGAATCATCTTTATCACTCTATGGTGCACCGACTCCATCCTGTTATTTTTTTTGAGGTGAGGGCTCCAGAACTGGGCACAGTACTGCAGGTGTGGCCTCACTAAAGATCTATAAAGGGGTAGTATTACCTCTTCTTTTGTCAATACACCCTCCCAAGGCACCCTAGCATCCTCTTTGCCTTACTACAGGCCTTGCTGCACTGGCTTGATTGTTTGAGGGAGTCACTGACAACTCCTAGGTCCCATTCCTCAGCAGCAGTCTTACCTCACCCATCCTGTACTTGGTCTGCAGTCATAGTGCTGTCTCACCCCACCCATCCAGTACTCAGTCCGCAGTCATAGTGCTGTCTCTTCAAACAACATGAAGTCTTGCTATATTATAGACATTAGCAGTTTGATCCAGCTCTAGAACTGCCCCGGAGTGAAATGGTTAAAACCATTCCAAAATAGAATTTTGGCACGAGAGCAGCTCTATCTGTGTCATTTCAAACTTGAACTGTCAGATTCTTTACTCCGCCTCAGTGAACAGTCGCTCCGGAGATTTCTCCTTCTGCTCGGTTCATTTCTTGGTTTAAAAGTGTTTTCTCGGTTGGATTTAACGAGAATAGTTTTATTTTAACGCAAAAACGTTCGGTTCAAGCTCTATCTGTGGTAACCGTAAGTAAATGAAAGTTTTGTCTGTGTGGAACTTGTAAGTTATCGGTTCGGTTTGAACCGATCAGTGGGTTTAAAACTCATTTAAAACTAAAAGTTACTATTTTAGAGTCGGTTCCGGTTCTTATCGGTTCTAAAAAGCGGATTTATTACGTTTTTTCCAATACCATATTACGGTTAGGAACCGATAAAGGTGTCTTGTCTGGCACTGCTGCTAAAGGGCAAGTTTTGGTTAGGCTGGCATTATGTCTGAGAAACCCAAAGAAAACCGGCCCATGTGTTTCAACACTGTGATGTTGTGGGGAAGTCTTTGCCAAGGCTGACCCACACACCACATGTGTTTATTGTCTGGGGTTTGACCACCTCCAGTCAGACTGCCAGGTATGTAAGAATTTCCCTGCAGCCACCCTGGAAAAAAGATTGGGCAGGCTCAGGGAACGAGAGGCCAAAAAGTCCGCTGACCCGGATGGCCAGCCCGGTTCGGTGCCAACCGAACCAGAGGGAGTGCCCTCTGACCAGGGCCAGACTTCCTCGGGCAAAAGAAAAGCTGGTTCTGAGGAACCAATTCCAGTAAAGAAAACAAGAAAATCAGCAGGTCTGGAGTCCAAAATTCCTTCTCCAACTGCTGCAGAGATAGCAAAAGCCATACAAATTGTCCAGTCACTGTCTCAGGGTCCGTCCGAAACACCACTATCTGGTAAAAGGTCGGTTCGTCCGGTCCCAGTGGTTCAGGATTATGATATTGAGGAATTTTATGAACCAGAGGAGGGGGAGAAGGATTATGAACAGTATGAATGTGGCTGGGAAGGTCTGGGTGTGCCCATTGAGCCAGACATCTCCCCAGACAGACCTTTAGAATCTCCCCTATGCTGTCTGAGTCCCCATCTCATTTTATGTTTTATAAAAAAGTTGCTGAAGCCCTCCAGCTTCCTTTAGAAGAGGCTGTGGATGAGCAAGAGGAGCCTGATTTTGTAGAAATGATGGATATTCCAGAGTCTAGGAGATTGTCTATTCCTTTACATAAGTCTTTTTAGGAAACAAACAATTAAAATTTTAAAGCTCCTAATTCTGTGCCTCCTGTAGATAAAAAGATGGACAGAAGGTATACATTGTCAGGCCCTGATACAGAATTCCTTTCTCAGCAATGCAGTCATGTTGGGGTAGTTCAGGCTGCTGCCTGTGATAAAGCTAATATTCCCTTGGCTTCACATCCTCCTGACAAGGATTCCAGGAAGATTGATGCCATGGCAAAAACAGTATATGGCAGCTCTCTGGGACTCAGGCAAGCAAATTATATGGCTTATGTAGCTAGGTATCAGAAATCTAGATGGGATACTGTTATGCAATTGGCCAAGCAGGCCCATGGCCAGCTGGCTAGTGAACTAGAACAGGTGGCTGCTGATGGCATTGAAGCCTCTAAGGTTCAGTTTCATGCTGCTGTGGATGTTAATGATGTTTCCTCTAGGTCATAGCCACATCTGTAGCTTTCGTAGGTTGGCCTGGCTCAGGTGTACTAGTTTGTCACAGGATACCCAGACTAAGGCTATGGATTTTCCTGTGGTGGGAATTTCTCTGTTTGGAGAGCAGACAGAGAATTACATGAAGAAGATGGATGAATATAGGACTACTTACAAGAGTGCCCAGGCTAAGGAGGCGGCAAGCCACTCCTCAAAGGCATGCCCCAGGGTAGGGGTAGAGCCTTTTCACAGCCTTTCTACCAGACTCAGGCCTCCTCTGCCTGTGCTCAGAGGGGCTTCTTCAGAGGCAGGGGCAGATGAGGGGTGGGCAGACCTGCTCCCACCCCCAGCCTAAAGCTCTCTGGAAACAGGCACCCTGATGGGGTGCCCAGGGCCAATCTCCTGTACCAGTGGGAGGCAGGCTGGCTTACTTCAGTCAGAATTGGGCTTCTTTAACCTCAGACAAGTGGGTTCTGGAAGTAGTAAGCCAGGGTCTGGTTCTCAGCTTCAAAGTTTCCCAAGTTGAGAAGCAGACTTTTCTCCTACAAGTGCTTCAGAGACCTCGCTCTGAAACAGAGGTCTCATCCTGTTAGCTCTCAGAGCAGTAGAAAGGGTTCCTCCCTGAATCAGGGCAGGGTCTGTATTCAGATACTTCCTTACCCCAAAAGACAGGAGAATGGCGGCCCATTTTAGATCTCAGATATCTGAACAAGCATCTTTTGAAACCAAAGTTCAAAATGGTAACTCTGGCAATGATTTTACCTTCCCTAAGGCCAGGGGACTGGCTAGCCTCCCTGGACCTCAGGGATGCCTATTTCCATGTCCTAATCAGAAGATCCCATTGAAAGTACCTCAGATTCGAACTGCCCTCAGGTCATTATACCAGTTCAGAGCAATGCCCTTTGGCCTTACCTCTGCTCCAAGGGTATTCACAAAGTGTCTAGCAGTGGCAGTGGCCCACTTAAGGAGGCAGAGGATTGCTGTGTTTCCCTATCTAGATGACTGGCTCATTTGTAGGCCAGTCCCCAGAACAGGTAAAATCTCACCTGCAGGTCACCCAGCAGCTTCTCACCTCCCTGGGTTTCTGCTAAACCTACCAAAGTCGGTTCTGGAACCAGTCCAGGTACTCACCTTTATAGGGGCAGAATTGGACACAAAGCTAGCCAGGGCCTTTCTTCCCCAGAAAGGGTAAAGGAATTTAGTGGCTCTGGCCTCTTCCTTCACTCTGCAGGTCTCTCGACCAGCAAGACACTTTCTGCAGCTCCTGGGGCACATGGCTGCATCCACAGCTGTTGTGCAGGAGCCAGATTTCAGATAAGAGACATTCAATTTCACTTGAGAACCTTTTGGTCTCAGAGAAGAGACCCCTTCCAAGTTGGTCCCAGTGACTCGAACCTTGATCCTAGCTCTCCAGTGGTGGCAGGATCAGAGCAATTAAGAGCGGGGTCCCTTCATTTCCCTTCTCATGACTTGACTCTCACTACAGATGCTTCCCTTCTGGGTTGGGAGCCCACATGGGCGCCCTTCCACTCAGGAGTTTGGTCCCCAGGAATCTCTGCTCCACATCAGTTTGCTGGAACTCAGAGCTGTCTTTTAGCTCTTCAGCTTTTTCTGCATCTGTCCATGACAAGGTGATACAAGTCAGAACAGAGAACACCACAACAATGTGGTACATCAACAAACAGGGGGCACTCAGTCTTCGGCCTTGTGCACCGAGGCAATGAAGTTGTGGTCTCTGGCCTATTCCCTGAACACTTCCCTCATAGCAGTTCATCTTCCAGGGAAGGACAATGTCCTAGCGGATGCCCTCAGCAGGATTTCCCAGGGCCATCACGAATGGTCCCTGGATCCTCAAGTGCTGGGGATAGTTTTTGCCAGGTGGGGCATCCCTCAGATAGATCTTTTTGCAGCCCCAGACAATCACAAACTTCCTCTGTTCTGTTGCAGGCCTCCAGTGCTGGGCTCAGTTCCCCTGGATGCCCTTCTTCTGGATTGGGAGGGGAAGTTCCTCTATGCTTTCCCCTTTCCTCTCCTATTCAAAGTACTAGTCAAAATCAGATCTCAGCCTTGCAGAGTGATTCTGATTGCCCCGGATTGGGCCAGGCAGCCCTGGTACCCACTCCTTCTGTCTCTGACAGTCCATCTTCCCCTGTGCCTCCCAGGAATCACAATCTGTTGACTTGTGCCCAGGGAAGGGTTTGGTATCCGGACCTCAATCCCTCAACCTCAAGGCCTGGCTCTTGAGGAGTTAGAGTTTGCTGATTTACACCCTCTCAGGGTGTTCTTGAGATCCTAAAGGCTTCCAGAAAGCCTTCCACTAGAGCTACTTATAGTTCTAAATGGAAAGGTTTTCCATTTGGTGTGTGCTGGGAAAAATATTTCCCAGAATCTGCTGAATTGCCCATTTTGTTAGATTACATGGTACATCTTAATTCCTTGGGTCTCAGACCAGCTACCCTGAGAGTTCATTTGGCAGCTGTGTCTGCTTTTGTGTCAGCAGGAAAGTCATCCCTCTTTCCTCTCATCCTGTGTTTTCCAAGTTTTTAAGGATTACCCATACTAATCCTCCTTTCGGAACCAGCCCTGCTTGGGACCTTAATGTTTGCATTGCCCAGTTAATGCAACCCCTTTTGAACCTCTGTCTTCTGCAGAGCTGAAGTACCTAACTTGGAAAACTGTTTTCTAGTGGCTATCACTGCTGCCAGACGCATAAGTGAATTGCAAGCCTTGTCAGTGGAGACTGACTTTATTTCTTTCCACAGGATAAGGTAGTCCTTAGGACTAATAGGAAGTTTTGCCTAAGGTGGTTTCAGATTTCCATCTTAATCAATCTATCTCCCTTCCAGTATTTTTCACTGATCACTCCTCTTGGTGAGAGGAGATTGCACAGCCTGGATGTTAAGAGGCTCTTAGTTATTACATAGGCGTACCAAAGGTCTGAGGTTCGAATCCTCCAACTTTTCCTTACCTATGGTGAAGTTGGGAAAGGCAAACCTGCCACTAAAGAGATCAATAGCCAGTTGGATTGTCTCTTGTATCAATTTATCAGAAGGTGGGCAGAGCCCTCCCCTGGTTTGAGAGCTCATTCTCGAGGGGTACAGCTCGTCTAGCTGCTGCCAGAGATATCCCTTTATTAGAGATTTGCCAGGCTGCTACTTGGAAAGCGGTACACACTTTTACCAAGCATTACTCCCTGGATGTCCGGGCCAGAGAGATGTCGGTTTGGCACAGCTGTTCTTCAGATCCTATTCTCCTAAGTAGGTTCTGCCCCTCCTCCATGGAGGTACTGCTGTGTATTCTGCTAATGTCTATAATATAGCAAGACTTCATGTTGTTTGAAGAAAAAATTACTCACCTTAGTAATGTTGTTTCTTCTAATGGAGTCTTGCTATATTATAGACCTCCCCCCCAACCTGCCCCTCTCAGAACCTCTACTTGGTGGGGTGCGGGCAACTTAGTGTGGGCACTACTTATATCCTGTTAGCATTTTGTCCCCTTTGGGACTTTGGGGGTGTGTATGTGTACGCGTGTGTGTGTTTTATTATACTTATGTTCCATTTTCATATTATTAGAATGGTGTTAGTATTTCTGGTCCCCTGACTTGAGTCTTGGGTGTTGGGACCATCAATGGTTGTTATTATTTAGGTAGCCATTTGGCTAGTGTAGGTTACAGCTTCCACACAGACCTTAGTGAGTTTGGCTCGTAAAGATCTGACAGTTCAAGTTTGAAATGACACAGATAGAGCTGCTCTCGTGCCAAAATTCTATTTTGGAATGGTTTTAACCATTTCACTCCGGGGCAGTTCTAGAGCTGGATCAAACTGCTAATGTCTATTATATAGCAAGACTCCATTAGAAGAAACAACATTACTAAGGTGAGTAATTTTTTCTTCCCACCCATCCAGTACTCGGTCCCAGTCAAAGTGCTGTCTCACCCCACTCATCCAGTACTCGGTCCATAGTTGTGCTGTCTCACCCCACCCATCCAGTACTCGGTCCACAGTCATAGTGCTGTCTCACCCACCCATCCAGTACTCGGTCCATAGTTGTAGTGCTGTCTCACCCCACCCATCCAGTACTCGGTCTGCAGTCATAGTGCTGTCTCACCCCACCCATCCAGTACTCGGTCCGCAGTCATAGTGCCGTCTCACCCCACTCATCCAGTACTTAGTCCACAGTCATAGTGTTGTCTCACCCACCCATCCAGTACTCAGTCCACAGTCGTAGTGCTGTCTCACCTCACCCATCCGGTACTTGGTCCGCAGTCATAGTGCTGTCTCATCCCACCCATCCAGTACTCAGTCAGCAGTCATAATTTTGTCTCACCCCACCCATTCAGTACTCGCGGTCCACAGTCGTAGTGCTGTCTCACTTCACCCATCCAGTAATCGGTCCGCAGTAGTAGTGCTGTCTCACCCCATCCATCCAGTAATCAGTCTGCAGTAGTAGTGCTGTCTCACCCCACCCATCCAATACTCAGTCCACAGTCGTAGTGCTGTCTCACCCCACCCATCCAGTAATCGGTCCGCAGTAGTAGTGCTGTCTCACCCCACCCATCCAGTACTCAGTCAACAGTCATAGTGTTGTCTCACCCCACCCATCCAGTACTCAGTCCACAGTCGTAGTGCTGTCTCACCCCACCCATCCAGTACTCATTCATAGGGTGCTTGCTCCCTATGTGCATCACTTTGCACTTTTGAACGCTGAGTTTTAACTGCCAAATCGTAGACCACTTCTCTAGCCTTTGCAGGTCACTCTGTATTTCCCTCATCGCTATCTACCCTCTCATAGGGATTAGTGTCACCTACAAAGAGGCACAACCTGCCCTGGATTTATTCTTCAGTGTCACTGATGAACATGTTGAAGAGGACTAGGCCCAAGACAGATCCCTGTGGTGCCTCGCTTCTGACCTCTCTCTCTTCTGACTTGACCCTATTAACCGCAACCCTCTGCTGCCTCATCCTTAGACAGTTACCCACCCATCTTAATATGTTTCTAGCCACACCTAGATCCTCCATCTTCTTTGCAAGCGTCTATGTGGTACTGAGACTGAGTCAAAAGCCTTGCTGCAGTCAAAGTAAATTAAATCAACAGTGTGGCCCCTACCCAATGCTCTCATCACACTGTCAAAGAAGACAATCAGGTTAGTCTGACAAGACCTCCATGCCACAAACCCGTGCTGTTTACTATCCTGGAGACCACTGCTTCCTAGTCAGGCCACAAAGTCCTCTTTGACCAGTGACCAATTCTATCAGCTTCCCTACAACTGAGACTTACAGATCTGTACCTGTTCATCAGCACAGTGGTAGTGCTACCACTCATGAGGCCAGCGACCTGTGTTTGGAAATTAGCTTGGCTCATTGGGGGCTGACCAGGGAGAGAAGGAGCGTGTCCCAGAGATTGTCTGCCTCCTCCAAGGGAGGGATGGTTCTGCCCTCCTCCACAATACTGCCACCTGGGTGACCACAGATGGTAGTGTGGCTGGAGAGCAGAGAGAAGGGACATTGCTGTTGGCAGGTGGACATATGCACAGGCATGTGCAAGCCCACATTGATATCTACGCAGGTGATGTCCCCAGGGGACATGGGAGGAACAAGTAAAACTGGTCCCAGCACCTCTGCGATGACAACTGCGGCACATCCCAGATCTCCGCCTCCCCAAGCACATGGCACCACCTGATGAAATGCAAGAATTTAGGGGTAAATCTCCCCGGACCCCACCTGGGGGATAGGTGACCGTGGCTGGTGGGCAGAGACATTGAAAGGTGGTTGGCAGGTCCAGAGGCATAGTGAGAGGCTGGAGAAAGGGACAGAAAAAGAAACTGAAAAAGAGAAGAAAAAAGACTGACAGATCTGTAGTTCCCTCCTTGTTCGTTGTCCCCCCCCCATGGAGCAAATCTACATCTGCCATCCTCCAGTCCTTCAGAACTACCCCTGCCTGTAATTAGGTATTGAATAGTCCTGCCAGGGGTTCAGTCAGTTCTGCTGTCAGTTCCATCCCCTCTGATCCTGGGGACTTATGTATCTTAAGGGTTGCTAGCCCTTCCCGGACCCTTTTGCTTGTAAATACTGGCTGCCTCATTTTTGAGATGCCCCTCCCCACAAAAGTAATCATTAAGGACGGCAGCCTTTTGCACATCATCCTCTATCACCGTACCACCCCCTCAGACTGCCTAATGATTCTCCCTCCTTTCTTCCTTTTTCCCTAATATACTGGAATAAATGTTTCTAACCCCAGGAATCCACTAATATTATTACTTCTTGGAGTGTTCCTTTAAAGGGACACTGTCAACCTGTTTTCCATCATATTTTTTCTAGCTAAAACCCAACATTTTATGATTGCCTACCTTCTCTAAAATTCATTGATGTTGCTGTTTCTTTTCTGTCTCCTTGTTTAGTAGAACTGAAATGCATGCTAATGTATGTTAATAAATAACTTTGTTTTGTTTCAATTCCTGAATCTATTCTTACGGAATACTTTCTGAACATTAGAAACACCCTCAAACAGTGCAGTCACTCATGATGCCATAGTCTCTGAAACTCCCACTGCATCAGGAGTGGCAAGACTGTGTTGGAGGTGTTCCCAAGTTCAGGAAAAATGGAGTTGGAGCTAGCCATGGAACATAAACAAACCTGTTTTTGTGTGGTAACACCAATCGGTTGGGCAGCCTGTTTTTCACTTTTTAAAAGAAAAAAATAATCAGAATCAAACTATCAGCTACATCAGCAACCTTTACATAATGTTGGCAATCATAAAATGCATTTTTCAAACAACATGAAGTCTTGCTATATTATGACAATTGCAGTATGACCGCAGGTTAGAACTGCTCCGGAGGTGAAATAGTTAACTTTCCATGCAGGCATGGAACTTAGAGTGCGAGCTTGGTTGAAAACTCTGTCTGTTGTGCTTCAAATGCAAACTGTCAGATTCTTTACTCCACCTCACTGAACAGTCGCTCCGGAGATTTCTCCTTCTGCTTGGTTCATTTTGTCAGTTTAAAAGTATTATTTTTCGGGTTTTAGCCGAAATTAAACCGCAACTGGTCGGTTCAAGCTCTGTCTGTGGTAATGTAAGTAATAGATAGGTTTTACATTTAATTTTTTCTGTGTGGAACTTGTAATTCTTTATCGGTTCAGTTTGAACCGATCAGGTTGTATTTAAAATCTACTAGTCCTTTTTAGAGTGCGGTTCTCGGTTCTTATTGGTTCTAAAAAAAACAGATTTCATTACGGTTTTTTCCACGACCCGTGACACGGTTGGGAACCGATAAGGGTGTCTTACTTGGTGGATTGCCATAAACGGGTAAGTTGGTTAGGCTCGCATTATGTCTGAGAAACCCAAAAGAAAAATCGGACCCACTGGGTTTCAACACTGTAGTGTTTGTGGGGAAGCTTTTTGCTAAGGCTGACCCACACACCACATGTGTCTATTGTCTGGGATTTGACCACCTCAATTCAGACTGCCAGATTTGTCACAATTTCCCTGCTGCCACCATAGATAAGAGAGTTGGTAGGCTCCAGTGAAGGGAGGCCAAAAGTCCGTGACCTGGGATGGCCAGCCTGGTTGGTGCCAACCGAACCAGAGAATCACCCTCGACCAGGCGATACTTCCTCGAGCAAACGAAGAGCCGGTTCTGAGGAGCTGGTTCCAGCAAAAAGGACTAGAAAGTCAGCTAGTGTAGAGCCAAAAGTTCTCTCCCCAACTGCTGAGGAAATAGCTAAAGCAATTCAAATTGTCCAGTCTCTCTCTCCGGTTCCGACCGAACCGACACCTTCAGGTAAGCGTTCGGTTTGGCCGGTTCCACCGGTTCAAGATTATGATTTTGAGGATTTTTATGAACCGGGGGAGGGGGAAGAGGAATATGAGGAGAGTGAATATGGTTTTGAAGATCTGGATGTGCCCATTGATCCGGACATCTCTCCAGATAGACCCCTAGGGGTTTCTCCTCCAAGGCTTTCTGAGTCCCTTCTCATTTCATGTTTTATAAAAGTTGCTGAAACTCTCCAGCTCCCTGTTGAGGAAGCGGTTGATGACCAAGAGGAGCCAGACTATGTAGAAATGATGGATATTCCAGAGTCTAGGAGACTGTCTATTCCTTTGCATAAATCTTTTTGGAAACAGACAGTAAAAGTTTTAAAAACTCCTCACACTATACCTCCTGTCGATAAAAGAATGAACAAGAGGTATACCTTATCAGGCTCTGACACTGATTTCCTCACTCAACAATGCAGCCATGTGGGGGTGGTGCAGGCTGCAGCCTGTGACAAGGCTAATATTCCCCTAGCTTCACACCCCCCTGAGAAGGACTCCAGGAAGATTGATGCTATGGCAAAGAAACAGTACATGGCAGCAACTTTGGGACTCAGACAAGCAAATTATATGGCTTATGCTGCTAGGTACCAGAAATCCAGATGGTATACTGTGCTGGCCCTAGCGAAAAAGTCCCTGACCAGCTTGCCAGGGAGCTGGAACAGGTGGCTATGGATGGTATTGAGGCATCCAAGATGCAATTTCATGCTGCAGTGGACTTTAATGATGTTTCATCAAGAGTCATGGCTACATCTGTGGCACTTCGCAGGATGGCTTGGCTCAGATGTACTACCCTGTCTCAGGATACCCAGTCTAAGGCCATGGATTTTCCTGTTGTGGGAAATTCTCTATTTGGGGAGCAAACAGAGAATTGCATGAAGAAAATGGATGAATATAGGACCACCTATAGGAGTGCACAGGCCAAGGAAAGGCAGGCTACTGCTCAAAAGCAGCTTCCTAGAGGCAGGGGCAGGCCTTTTCATAGGCCTTTTTGCCAAGCCCAAGCTTCTTCCTCTGCCTATGCTCAGAGGGGGTTCTTTAGAGGGAGAGGCAGACGGGGTACAAGCAGGTCTGCTTCCACCCCTCAGCCCAAAGCCCCTGCCAAGCAGGCACCCTGATGGGATTGCCAGGGCCGATTCTCCTCACCTGTAGGGGCAGGCTGGCTTACTTTGTCCAGGACTGGAAGTCTTTAACATCAGACAAGTGGGTCCTGGAAGTAGTAAGCCAGGGACTGGTTCTCAGCTTCAAAAATTTCCAAAGCTGAGAACCAGATTTTTCCACCTGCAACTCCATCAGAGGCACTGCCCCTAGAGGCAGAGGTCTCTACCCTCCTGGCTCTCAGAGCTGTGGAAAGGGTTCCTCCTCACACCAGGGCAAAGGTTTGTACTCCAGGTACTTCCTTACCCCAAAAGACAGGAGAATGGCGGCCCATCCTGGATCTCAGATATTTAAACAAGCACCTTTTAAAGCCAAAGTTCAAAATGGTGACTCTGGGAATTATCCTACCTCTCTAAGGCCAGGGGACTGGCTAGCTTCCCTGGACCTCAAGGATGCCTACTTCCATATTCCCATCAGAAGCTCCATCGAAAGTACCTCGGGTTGAGCTGCCCTCAGGCCACTACCAGTTCAGAGCAATGTCCTTGGCCTCACTTCTGCCCCAAGGGTATTCACCAAATGCCTGGCTGTAGCAGTTGCCTACCTAAGAAGGCAAAAGATTGCCATCTTTCCTTACCTGGACGATTGGCTCTTAGTAGGCTAGTCCCCAGACCAGGTCAATTTACACCTTCAGATAACGCAGCAACTGCTTACCTCTCTAGGTTTCCTTCTGAATCTCTCAAAGTCAGTTCTAGAGCCGGTCCAGCTTCTTACCTTCATAGGCACAGAACTGAATACACAGGAAGCCAGGGCCTTCCTCCCCCTGGACAGGGCAAAGACCCTAGTCTCCCTGGCCTCCTCATTTACCCTGCAGGTCTCCGGCCAGCAAGGCATTTTCTGCAGCTCCTAGGACACATGGCTGCTTCCACAGCAGTTGTGCAAGGAGCAAGATTTCAGATGAGGGACATCCAGTTCCATTTGAGAGTTTTTTGGTCTCAAAGAAAGGATCCTCTTACCAAGCTGATCCCAGTAACTTGAACCCTGATCCAAGCCCTACAGTGGTGGCAGGATCAGAGCAACCTGAGACAAGGGGTTCCTTTTGTCACTCAGACTCATTCTGTAATCCTTACTTCAGATGCGTCCCTCTTGGGCTGGGGAGCTCATATGGGCGACCTCACCACCCAGAGTCTGTGGTCTCCCCAGGAATCTCTGCTCCACATCAACCTGTTGGAGCTCAGAGCAGTTTTTCTAGCACGTCAAGCTTTTTCCAAATCTGTTCATAACAAGAGTATTCAGGTCAGAACAGACAACACCACTACAATGTGGTACATCAACAAGCTAGGGGGCACTCGGTCTATGGCCTTGTGCACCGAAGCGATGAAGTTGTGGTCTCTGGCTTACTTCCTGAACACCTCCCTTATGGCAGTTCACCTCCCAGGCAGGGACAATGTCCTGGCAGATGCTCTCAGCAGGATTTCCCAGGGCCACCACGAATGGACACTGGATCCCCTGGTCTTGGGAGTAGTATTTGCCAGATGGGGCACCCTGCAGATAGATCTTTTTGCAGCCCCAGACAATCACCAACTTCCTCTTTTTTGCTGCAGACCCCCAATGTTGGGCTCACCCCCCCTGGATGCCTTAGCCCTCAGTTGGGAGGGAGTTTCTATGCCTTCCTTCCCTTTCCTCTCCTGTTCAAAGTGCTAGTCAAAATCAGATCCCAATCATGCAAAGTCATTCTGATAGCTCCGGATTGGGCCAAACAGCCCTGGTATCCACTCCTGCTGTCCTTAGCAGTCCATCCTTCCCTGTCCCTTCCCAGGAATCACAATCTGTTAACCTGTGCCCAGGGAAGGGTCTGGTACCCGAATCTCAAATCTCTCAATCTCAAGGCTTGGTTCTTGAAGAGTTAGAGTTTGCTGATGTACACCTTTCCCAGGATGTAATGGATATATTGAAGGCCACAAGGAAGCCTTCCACCAGGGCTACTTACAATTCCAAATGGAAAAGGTTTTCCATATGGTGCTCGAAAGCATATTTCCCCAGTCTCTGCTGATCTACCCACAGTCCTGGATTATATGGTCCACCTGAATTCTTTGGGGCTGAGACCAGCTACCCTGAAGGTGCACTTGGCAGCTGTGTCTGCTTTTATTTCAGCATGTAAATCCTCTTCCTTTCAGCTCATCCTGTATTTTTCAAGTTTTTTAAGGGGTTGTTTCACACCAACCCTCCATTCAGGGATCCTGCCCCTGCCTGGGATCTTAATGTTTGCATTGCTCAGCTTATGCAACCCCCCTTTGAGCCCTTGTCTTCAGCTGAGCTCAAGTACTTGACTTGGAAAACTGTGTTTTCAGTAGCCATCACCTCTGCCAGATGCATAAGTGAATTACAAGCGTTGTCAATGGAGCAGGAATTTATCTCTTTCCACAGAGATAAGGTGGTCCTTCGGACTAACAGAAAGTTCCTGCCTAAGGTGGTTTCAGATTTCCACCTTAATCAATCTATTTCACTTCCGGTGTACTTCACTGACCACTCCTCCTCCTCCTCTGAGGAGAGAATGCTGCACAGCCTAGATGTGAAGAGAGCCCTTAGTTACTACATAGAGCGTACCAAGGGTCATAGGTTTGACTCCCTCCAACTGTTCCTCACCTATAGCGAAGTTGGTAAAGGGAAGCCAGCCACTAAAAGATCCATTGCCAGGTGGATTGTCTCTTGTATCCAATTCTGCTATGAGAAGTTGGGTAAAGTTCCCCCCTCAGGCCTGAGGGCTCACTCTACCAGAGGTACAGCTGCTTCTGGCTGCTGCCAGAGACATTCCTATTCTAGAAATATGTCAAGCAGCTACCTGGAAAACAGTTCACACTTTTACCAAGCATTACTCCCTGGACATCCAGGCTAGGAGTGATGCTCGGTTTGGCACAGCCGTGCTTCAGAGCCTATTTCATAGGTAGGTTCTGTCCCTCCTCTATGGGAGTACTGCTGTGTAGTCTGCAATTGTCATAATATAGCAAGACTTCATGTTGTTTGAAGAAAAAATTACTCACTTTAGTAATGTTGTTTCTTCTAATGGAGTCTTGCTATATTATGACCTCCCTCCCTGCCTGCCCCTCTCAGAACCTCTGTTTTGGGGATGTGGGTGGGCAGTACAGGGTTGGCACTTTTTTTTTTTTTGATGCCCACCTTGTTGTTTTTCACCTACCTTTTTGGGTGAATTGGTGTTGTGTTTTTGCATTTTTGGGTCTCCTGACTTGAGTCTTTGTTTTAGGCCAAAAATGAGTGTTTATGTTAGTAGCCAGTTGGCTAGTGTAGGTTTACAGCTTCCACACAGAACCTTAGTGAGTTTTAGCTCGTAAAGATCTGACAGTTTGCGTTTGAAGCACAACAGACAGAGTTTTCAACTGAGCTCACGCTTTAAGTTCCATGCCTGCATGGAAAGTTAACTATTTCACCTCCGGAGCAGTTCTAACCTGCGGTCATACTGCAATTGTCATAATATAGCAAGACTCCATTAGAAGAAACAACATTACTAAGGTGAGTAATTTTTTCTTATGTTTGCTTGCACGCATGTGCAAGAAACATAGTGCCATCATCGGAGATTTCAGAGGTGTGTCACCTCCTCCTCCAATTCAGTAAGTGTGCTGGCAGGCTCGGCCCCTGTAAGCCAATGCATGATGGAGCTGTCTATGACACGCTCCAAAATGCAGTTGCATACAGTTGAAAGGGGGAGCTACGCTTGAGTGAACAGCGATAAGACATCGCCTGCTCATGTGCAGCTCCCTCCCACACACACACGCTGCTACCACTCAGGCGTGTAAGCCCCTCAAGACGCACGAGCAGCCGACGGGGTGCCCAACTCCCATCGGCTGTGCTATGCCTCTGCCTCCCCACCAAAGGCTTCCAAATGCCATGCTGGTGCCCACCCCAGTGTGGCAAAGAATAATATAGCCGGCGGGGTGCCCATCCCCCGCTGGCTCCACAGTCCTCCCCTCCCCGAGTATTAAGTGCCACGCTGGGAGCCCACCCCAGCATGGCAATTCATCTTAGGTCGATGGGTGCCTCAATCTCATCAGCTGAAAGCTCCCCCACAACCATCCTTGTGCCACGCTGGGAGCCCACGTCATCCGTTTTGTTTAATTTTTACCTGTAAAGAAAAAACGGTCCAACGTAGTCTCCCCGCCCCCTTCCACAACCCGTTCCCACCCACTGTGCACCCAGCCTCCTCACACCCCCCTCACCCCATACTTACCTCCAGAGCTCGGTGCGCGATCTTTGGTGGACCGGGAACACGTCTGCACTCTTCAAACGCGACCCTAACTGAGGAAATGCCGGTAGCTGTATAATGGGTAGATAGGGGTTTCAACTTTGTTGCATATCTCAGGCATTTTTGGAATTTTTGCCAAATTTTAACATGGGGTTTTGGGACCCCTTCTCATGAATGATGTCACTGTCATGGCGTTATTCGGGCCCGAAGGGTGATTTCGCAGTCACTGCATGAAATCACCCTTTGGGCCTGAATAATGCCATGACAATGATATAATTCATGAGAAGGGGTCCCAAAAACCCCATGTTGAAAATTTGGTACCAAAATTCCCAGAAATGACTGTTTTACGAGCGTGCATTGCACAGTTCCTACGCAGGCTCGGAAGTTCACGAATTTTCAATATTTTCACTCCAGATTTTCAACATTGCCATTTTACCACACCTTCTTATGAGCAGTACAGCTGTCATTTTTCACATCTCACCCAAAATGTGTTTTCACCCATGTAGCGCACAATGGCGCAGTAGGTGTGTGAAATCAATGTACGGGACAAATTAAGAAAATCACAGTGACACTGTTCATGAGCAGACATCTTAAAATGGCTATGTTGAAAATTTGGTGAAAAAGTCCTAAAATAACTGTTTTATGAAGTGCATTATTGAGTCCTTCGCACGTGACGAAGGTCGTGGAATTTTCAATATTTTCACTCCAGATTTTCAACATGCTATTTTACCACACCTTCTTATGAGTAGTACAGCTGCCATTTTTCATCTCACCCAAACGGTTTCACCCATGTAGTGCACAATGGCGCAGTGGGTGTGCTAAATCAATGTATGGGATAAATTAAGAAAATCACAGTGACACTGTTCATGAGCAAAGGTCTTAAATGGCTATGTTGAAAATTTGTGAAAAATTCCAAAAATGACTTTACAAGCGCAGGCTGTACAGTTCCTACGCACGCTCGTAAGTTCGCAAATTTTCAATATTTTCACTCCAGATTTTCAACATTGCCATTTTACCACACCTTCTTATGAGTAGTACAGCTGTCATTTTTCACATCTCACCCAAAACGCATTTCCGCCCATGTAGCGCACAATGGCGCAGTCGGTGTGCGAAATCAATGTACAGGACAAATTAAGAAAATCACAGTGACACTGTTCATGAGCAGAGGTCTTAAAATGGCTATGTTGAAAATTTGGTGAAAAAATTCCTAAAAATGACTGTTTTACGAGCGTGCTTTGCAGAGTTCCTATGCATGCTCGTAAGTTTGCAAATTTAATATTTTCACTCTAGATTTTCAGCATTGCCATTTTATTACACTTCCTTATGAACAGTACAGCTGCAATTTTTCATATGTCACCCAAAATGTGTTTTCGCACATGTAGCGCACAATGGTGCTGTTGGTGTGCGAAAGCAATGTTTAGGACTGATTAAGAAAATCACAGTTACACTGTTCATGAGCAGAAGTCTTAAAATGGCTATGTTGAAAATTTGTGACAAAAGTCCATAAATGACTGTGTTATGAGTGAGCATTGTGCAGTTTCCATGCACCTCGTTAGTTCATGACTTTGTAATATTTTCAGTCCAGATTTTCACCAGTGACATTTTTCCACACTTCCTTATGAACAGTACAGCTGTCATTTTTCACAACATGGCTGAAGTGTGTTTTCATACTTTCAGTGCAGAGATGCGTGGTCGCTGTGGGAAATCATTGTTCGGCACAGATAAAGAAAATCGCAGTGACACTATTCATGATCGGAGGCACCAAAATGCCTGAGTTGACAATCTGCTGTAAAAAATCCCCAACCTAATTATATTACGGGTGTGCGTTGCACAGTTTCTATGTACGCTCATGACTTCACCATTTTTTTTAATATTTTTGCTACAGATTTGCAAGATAGCCATTTTTTACACCTTCCCACAAAAGAGTACAGCTGTCATTTTTTACATCCTGTTCGGAATGTTTTTGCACCTGTGGTGCTAAATGCCGTAGTCACTGTGCATAAGCAGCTTTCAGCTAACAAACTGATATTCCCCCTGTTCATGAGGTAGGTTCACAAAACAAACATGTTGAAAATTTGGAGTGAAAATACCAACGAATGCCTGAGGTATTAGGGTTTTCAACTATAACGCCCAACCCTATAGAGAATGACAGGCATCAGGGGTGTGACTTGGGATTCTTGCCTGTGATGCTCATACCATTCACACCCTGCAGTCAGTGAGAGGCATCTAGGTATGCCTTGGACTCTTCGGCCCCAAACTTCACCCCATTCTCCTATATCGCACCCATCTCACCATATTTCTTAATGAAATGGGGTGCGCATAAGGGCCAAAGACCACAAGGAACACCGTGCCACTTGTCAGTCTCTGCAGGGTGGGGTGTGGTGATATGGCGTGGCCGATATGCCTGACGACCCAAAGGCACACCCCAATGCCTGTAACTCTCTGCAGGGTGGTGGTGGGGTTGGCTTCAGTTCAATACTTCACTGCCATTCCTATTACGCAGCTCTGTAACTTCTACACTACCACTGCCAATGCCAGCAAGCAAACATTTGGCATTGACAAATGCTTGTTTAAAATAGGGACACTTTGAGGCCTAAGGGGGTTGACAGTGTCCCTTTAAGTCAGCCTTGCCCCGGAGCCAAATGGAATGTTATGCTAATGATGGAATCTTTAGCTTGTGCATCCAATTCAAAAGCTGCCCAGTGTAACTTCCTACATTCTAACTTCAGATTTCTTCTATCCGTTGTAAAGTTTAGACACCTTGGAGATCTTCTCTCTAGCAACAACGATTCCTGAAGAGCACTGAACAAAAAAACTATTTTTGTTTACTTTTTTCACTTACTGTCTTGTGTAATTGTAATTTAGCTTTTTACCTCATAATTTAAATTTAGTGTTATTTTTCTGGTTCCTCGCAGTGCCTGTGAACCGAGAGGCAACCAATCATTTTCTTTACTTAATTGGAACCTTTTTCTAAGGGTTCCGATATTAATTTTTCTATTTTCGGTATAAAAATCTTCATTTTGAATGAGTTTTCTCGGTTCCTTGAGTTGTTTCTCAGTTCCAGATCCAATCAGAACCAATAGATTTTGGGTTTAACTGGTTGCTGAACTGATCGCAGATATTTAACTTTATTTTTTGTCAGTTCCCGGTTCCTGTTTTCTTTAAGATGTCAGATAAACCCAAAAAGAAAGTAGTACCTCCTGGGTTTAAACACTATTTGAAGTGCTCTGAAGTGTTTGCCAAGGCTGACAAAGACTATTTATGTTTGCTCTGTCTTGGTCAACAGCATTTTTCTGTTGACTGTAACATATGTAAGTCTTACCCTGAGTAAACAGTGGAAAAATGTAAGGAGAGGCTTAAAGGAAGATTGGAAGAGGTTTCCATGGGCTCTAAGGAGTTCACCCCCTCTAAACCCTTGGCTATTCTTCCAGAGCCTCTAAATCCACCCCTGACATGGGCGAGGGCTCTGGCAAGAGAAGCAATGAACCGACTGACTGGTGCCTGCCAAAAAACTCAAGAAGACAAAGCTCACTGAAACCCCAGCTGAAACGCCTCAAGAGATCCCTCAGGTGCCTGTACCTGCTCCTTCACCTGTTGAGCTTACCCAGGCTCTGCCTTTATTACAGGTGTTGCAGGGTTTACTACCCTCTAAGCAGCCTGTGGTCACTTCTGTTGAAAAAACACCCATTGTTGTACCTCACTTACCAACTGACACAGTGGAATTTGAGAAGGATGATCAGGCAGAGCAGGGTATTGAACCGGGGTCTTACCAGAACCAGACTTTGGCTCCCCTTCCAGACCCACAGATGACTTTTCATCCCATTTTCCTTTGTCAGGAAAATGATGGAAACCCTGGATCTGCAAACAGCTGAAGAAATCCAGGATAAGGAAGAAGCCCAATATATGGAGCTTATGGGACTGACACCCACTAGAAGGCTCCTTTTGCCTATGTACAAGTTTTAAAAGAAAGATGTCCTGGAAATTCTCAAGACTCCAAACACTGAAACACCCGCTGATAAAAAGTGTGATAAAAAATACCAGCTAGAGAGGTCAGGGGCCGAGTTATTTACTCACCCTGACCATCAAGGTATTGTACAGCAGGCTGCCTATGAAAAGGCAAAAACTCCCTTGTCTTCTCACCTCCCTGAGAAGGACTCAAGAAAAGTAGACAGCATGGCTAAAAAGGGGTACCTTTTGGCTTCCCTGGCAATTCGCCAAGCCAGCTATTAAACTTACACAGCCCTCTACCAGAAGGCTCTTTGGCAGTTTATTTTGGATAATGCTGAGGCTAACCCCTCTCTAACAGTCTCAGAGTTATTGAATACTGCAAGATTGGGCTTGGAGACTTCAAAGTACCAGTTCAAATGTCAGCTGACATGAATGGCACGGCTGCTAAATGGATGGCAGGTACAACAGCATTGAGAAGATTTGCCTGACTGAGAGATACTAATCTCACCCAGGACACCCAGAGTAAGGCTATGGATTTCCCAGTCGAGGGCCACTCACTTTTTGGTGCCCAGACTGAGGCATACATGAAAAAAGTAGATGAGTACAAAGCTACTTTCCACAGTAATTCTACTAAAGAAAGAGCTTCTCCCTCCACTTCATCTTGTGGAAGGGGAGGCAGGGGTAGGTTCTCTTTTAGGAGGCCTTTCTTCCAAGTGCAGGCTGTGCCCCAGCAGCAGTACCAAGCACAGCAGGGTGGCTTCTATGGAGCCAGAGGCAGAAGGGGTTCCAGGAGAGAATCCCAATCTACACAACCCCAGCAGCAAGCAAAGCAAAATCCCTGACTTCTCCTGTGAGGGGCAGACTAACTCATTATTTTTCAGGACTGGCTAAAAGTCACCACAGACAGGTGGGTTCTGGAAATAGTGAGTCAGGGTCTGTCCCTCTGTTTTAAGTTCCTTCCTCCTCCAAGATCAATGTAGTTAACACCAACCAGCTCCTTTCACAGAAAGAGAACTGCTGAAACAGGAGTTGCGGGCTTTACTCCTAGCAAGAGCAGTAGATCCTGTTCCCCCCCCAGCCAAAGAGGGCAGGGGTTTTATTCAAGATATTTCCTAACAAAAAAGAATGGAAAGTGGTGGCCTATACTAGACCTCAGACTGCTAAACAAGTACCTGGTAAAACCCAGGTTCAAGATGGTCACATTGGCCATGATTCTGCCAACTCTGCAAAAAGGTGACTGGCTAGCCTCTTTCAATTTAAAAGACGTACATTTTCATATTCCCATTAGAGAGTCACACAGAAAATATTTGAGATTCAGACTTCCCTCAGGCCACTATCAGTTCTCAACACTTCCCTTTGGCCTCATCTCTACACTAAAGGTCTTTACCAAGTGCATGGCAGTCATGGTGGCACACCTAATAAGACTAGGTGTTACAGTTTTTCCCTATCTGGATGATTGGCTAATCAAGGGAAAATCTCACCAGCAGGTGACCGAGCACCTTCAGGTAACCCAGGATCTGTTGCACTCTCTGGGTTTTTCTCTCAACATCAAAAATTCAGTCCTGACCCCTGTACAGGTGCTGCAGTTTATAGGTGCAGAACTAAACACCATACTGGGAAGGGCTTTCCTCCCTCAAGAGAGGGCAGAAAGCATTCAGCTTTTGGCAGACTCATTTGTCCTGGGCAAGCCAAAGCCAGCAAGACAGTTTCTACAACTGTTAAGGCACATGACTTCAGCAAAAAGCACAGTCATAGGTGCCAGGTTTCAGATAAGAGAAGTCCAGTTCCACCTCAGAGCACACTGGTGCCAAAGGTTGGACTCCCTATCAAAACCAATACCAGTAACAAAGGTGTTACTACAGGCACTCCAATGGTGGATGTAGCTAGAAAATTTGAGAGGAGGGGGTTCCATTCCTGCAGGAGCCCCCTTCGTTGGGTCTCAAAACAGATGCTTTCCTGTTAGGATGGGGTGTTCACTTGGGGAGCACACCATTCACGGCACCTGTGAGAGTGCAGACTCACTCCCGGATATAAACCTGCTAGAGCTAAGGGCTGTTTACCTGGCCCTTCAGGCTTTCTTACACCTAATACAGGAAAAGGTGATACAAGTCAGAACAGACAATGCAACAACAATGTACTACATCAACAAGCAGGGAGGGACAAGGTCTACCCGACTTTGTACAGCGGTAATGAAGATATGAAGCCTTGCTTACTCTCCAAATGCCTCCCTACAGTCGATCCATCTCCTTGGCAAGGATAACACCCTGGCAGATGTCTTGACCATGATAAATCAGGCCCATCATGATTGGGCACTGAACAAGCACGTGGTGAATGTTCTATTCAGGAGGTGGGGCACCACAAAGTTAGATCTTTTTGCATCCCACCAAAATCATCACCTACCTCTGTATTGCTGCAGGGTCCCTGCCAATGGAACAATTCCCCTGGAATCCTTGATTCTGTATTGGACAGGGAGGCATCTTTATGCCTTTCCCCCTGATACTTAGGGTGCTTATCAAGCTCAGATCACAGCCAGCTTCAATGATACTGGTAGCCCAAGATTGGACCAGACAGCCTTGGTACTCCCTCCTGCTCTCCATGTTGGTGACCAATCTGATTCACCTCCCACAAAGGTACAACCTACTGACCTCCTTTCAGGGGAGGGTAATGTATCCCAATTTCAGGTCTCTCAGGCTCAAGGCATGGCTCTTGAGGACTTAGAATATGTAGGCTGGCAATTCACTGAAGGCGTACTGGAGGTCATCAGAGGGTATAGAAAACCTTCTACTAAGAAAACCTATGCCTCTAAATAGAAAAGGCTCTCCATATGGTGTAAATATAAGGGTGTAGCCCTAGCCCAGGCTGGCATACCAACCCTGCTGGACTATTTGACTCATCTGCATTCCCAGGGTTTGCAGCACTCAACCCTAAAAGTACACCTGGTTTCAGTGTCAACATACATTTCAGCTGGAAATGAGGCCTCCTTAGCATCAAATCCTATCTTCAGGGACTGTCTCATCTGTTTCCCCTTCACAGGGAACCAGTGACAGTTTGGGAAATGAACATTTGCATTGATCAGCTTGTGCTTCCTCCCTTTGAGCCCATGGCCTCAGCAGATTTCAAGTTTGTTATTTGGAAGGTAGTCCTCTTGGTGGCAATCACTTCTGCCAGGAGGCTAAGTGAGCTCCAGAGGCCCTCTGTGTGGAAAAGGACTAGGTTTCCTTCCACAGGGTTAAGGTAGTGTTGTGAAATAATAGGAAGTTCCTCCCCAAAGTGGTCTCAGACTTCCATTTGAACCAGTCTATTACCTTGCCAGTTTTCTTCACTGAACACTCTAGCTCAGGGGAGTGTAGATTGCACAGCCTTGATGTAAAAACGGCTTTAAGCTACTACATGACTCATAGCAAAGACCATAGGCAGGACAGACAACAGCTGTTCCTCACCTATGGAGAATTAGGTAAGGGGACACCTGCCTCAAAAAGAACCATCTCTCACTGGATAGTTCAGTGTATCCAATGTTGCTACTCAAAAGCAGGTAAGGTAGCCCCATTGAGCTTAGGGCCCATTCTACAAGGGGCACAGCTGCCACTATTGCAACTAGCCAAGAGGTACCTTTGATGGAAATCTGTAAAGTAGCTACATGAAGGCCAGTCCACACCTTCACTAAGCATTATAGCCTGGACATCCAGTCCAGGAGTGATGCCAGGTCTGGCACAGCAGTCCTGTAGAGTCTTTTTCCTAAGTAGAATCTTACCTACCTAAAAAAAAAAATTATATATTACTCATTGTATATTATAAGGAAGAGGGACATGTGGGGAGTGGTGCAATGCACTGGCTGTGGGGCAGCAATTTTACGGGAGACACTCTGGAACCTGCGTTCAAACAACATGAAGTCTTGCTATATTATGACATATTCAGTGAGTCCCAACCTTCGAACTGCTCAGGAGGTGAAAGAGTTAACTTTCCATGCCAGGCATGGAATGCTGAGCTCGAGCTCGGTTGAAACTCTGTCTGTTGTTCTTCAAACTCAAACCGTCAGATTCTTTATTCCGCCTCACTGAACAGTCGCTCCGGATATTTCTCCTTCTGCTCGGTTCATTTTGTCGGTTAAAGTATTATCTTTCTCGGTTTTCAACCAAATTTAAACCGCAACCGATCAGTTCAGACTCTGTCTGTGGTATTGTGAGTACTAGATAGGTTTTACATTTGTTTCTGTTCTGTGTGGAACTTGTAAACGGTTTATCAGTTCGGTTTGAACCGATCAAGTTGCTTAAAATATCTTAATCTATCTTTTAGTGTGTGGTTACCGGTTCTTATCGGTTCTAAAAAAAACAGATTTTATTACGTTTTTTCCACGACCTGTGACACAGCTGGGAACCGATAAAAGGGTCTTACCTGGTGGATTGCCATAAATGGGTAAGTTTAGTTAGGCTGGCACTATGTCTGAGAAACTCAAAAGAAAAAACGGGCCCACTGGGTTTCAACACTGCAGTGTGTGTGGGGAAGTCTTTGCTAAGGCTGATCCCCACACCACCTGTGTTTATTGTCTGGGGTTTGACCACCTCAATGCAGACTGCCAGATTTGTAAAGTTTTCCTGCAGCTACCCTGGAAAAGAGAGTTGGTAGGCTCGGAAGGGAGGCCAAAAGTTTGCTGAACGGTGGCCAGCCACGGTTGGTTCAACGAACCAGAAGAGTGCCACCTCTGACCATGGCGAGACTTCCTCGGGCAAAGGAGATCCGACTCTGAGGGCAGGGTCTGTAAAAGGACTAGAAAATCAGCTGGTGTGGAGCCAAAACTTGCCTCTCCAACACTGAGAGAGATAATAAGCGATAAAAATTGTCAAGTCGATTTCCCGGTTCTGACCGAACCCGGCACCATCATAAGCGCCTGGTTCGGCGGTTCCACGGTTCAAAGAGTATGAGTTAGAGGTATTATGAACCAGAGGAGGGAAGAGGTGATGAGGAGAGTGAATGTGGATTTGAAAGTCTGGATGTGCCCACTGCCGGACAACTCCCCAGACAGACCTTCAGTGTTTCCTCCTAGGCTTTCTGGTCCCCTTCTCATTTTATGTTTTATAAAAAGTGGCTGAAACCCTCCAGCTCCTATGGAGGAAGCTGTGGATGATCAAGAGGAGCCTGACTATATGGAAATGATGGATATCCCAGGTCCAGGAGACTGTCTGTTCCCTTCATAAATCTTTTGGGAAACAGACTTTTAAAATTTAAAAAGCTCCTCACACTATACCTCCTGTGGATAACAGAATGGACAAAAGGTACATTGTCAGGCTCTGATATGAGTTCCTCACACAACAATGCAGCCATATAGTGGTAGTGCAGGCTGCAGCCTGTGACAAGGCTAATATTCCTTAGCTTCACCCCAGGATAAGGACTCCAGGAGGATTGATGCCATGGCAAAACAATACATGGCAGCATCCTTGGGACTCAGACAGGCAAATTATATGGCTATGTTGCCAGATACAGAAATCAGATGGGATACTGTTATGGCTCTAAAGCGGGTCCTGGCTAGCTTGCCAGAGAGCTGGAGCAGGTGGCTGCTGATGGTATTGAGGCATCCAAGGTGCATTTCCATGCTGCAGTGGACTCTAATGATGTGTCATCAAGAGTCATGGCTACATCTGCGGCACTTCACAGAATGGCTTGGCTCAGATGTACTAGCCTATCACAGGATACCCAGACTAAGGCCATGGATATTCCTGTTGTGGGTAATTCTTTGTTTGGGGAGCAGACAAAGAATTACATAAAGAAAATGGATGAGTATAGGACCACCTATAAGGTGCACAGGCCAAGAACGCAGGCCACTACTCAAGACAACTTCCCAGGGGCAGGGGCAGGACTTTTCATAGGCCTTTTTACCAAGCCCAGGCCTCCTCTTCTGCCTATGCCCAGAGGGGGTTCTTTAGAGGGAGAGGCAAACGGGGTACAAGCAGGCCTGCTTCCACCACTCAGCCCAAAGCCCCTGCCCAACAGGCACCCTGATGGGGTTGCCAGGGCCGATTCTCAGCTACCTGTAGGGGGCAGGCTGGCTTACTTTGTCCAGGACTGGAAGTCTCTGACATCAGACAAGTGGGTCCTGGAAGCAGAAAGCCAGGGACTGGTTCTCAGCTTCAAAACATGTCCGAAAATGAGAATCAGATCCTTTCCACCTGCAAATCCTTCAGAGGCTCTTGCCTTAGAGGCAGAAGTCTCTACCCTCCTAGCTCTCAGAGCTGTGGAAAGGGTTCCACCCCTACACCAGGGAAAAGGGTTGTACTCCAGGTACTTCCTTACCCTAAAAAAGACAGGAGAATGGCAGCCCATCCTGGATCTCAGATACTTAAACAAGCACCTTTTAAAACCAAAATTCAAAATGGTAGCTCTAGGAATTATTCTACCCTCTCTAAGGCCAGGTGAGTGGCTAGTGTCCCTGGACCTCAAGGATGACTATTTCCATATTCTCATCAGAAGCTCCCATCGAAAGTACCTCAGGTTCGAGCTGCCCTCAGGCCATTACCAGTTCAGGGCAATGCCCTTTGGCCTCACCTCTGCTCCAAGGGTATTCACAAAATGCCTGGCAGTAGCAGTTTCCCACCTAAGAAGGCAAAAGATTGCCATCTTCCCTTACCTGGACGACTGGCTCATAGTAGGTCAGTCTCCAGACCAAGTCAAATTACATCTACAGATAACTCAACAACTGCTCACTTCTCTAGGTTTCCTTCTGAATCTTCCAAAGTCAGTTCTAGACCTGTCCAGCTCCTCACCTTCATAGGTGCGGGCTGAACACAAACAAGCCAGAGCCTTCCTTCCTCTGGACAGAGCAAGGACCCTGGTCTCTCTGGCCTCCTCATTCACCCTGCAGGTCTCTCGACCAGCAAGACACTTTCTACAGCTCCTGGGGCACATGGCTGCTTCTACAGCAGTAGTGCAGGGAGCAAGATTTCAGATGAGGGACATCCAGTTCCATTTGAGAGCCTTTTTGTCTCAAAGGAAAGACCTTCTAATCAAGTTGATCCCACTGGCTCGAACCCTGATCCAGGCCCTGCAGTGGTGGCAGGACCAAAGCAATCCAAGACAGGGGGTTCCTTTTGGCCCTCAGTCTCACTCCTTAATCTTTACTAGAGATGCATCCCTCTTGGGGTGGGCAGCTCATATGGGTGACCTCACTACCTAGGGATTGTGGTCCCCTCAGGAATCTCTGCTCCACATCAATCTGTTGGAACTCAGAGCAGTTTTTCTAGCACTTCAGGCTTTCTCCAAATCTGTTCAGAACAAAGTTATTCAGGTCAGAACAGACAACACCACCACAGTGTGGTACATCAACAAACAAGAGGACACTCAGTCTACGGCCTTGTGCACCAACGCAATGAAGTTGTGGTCTCTGGCTTACTCACTGAACACCTCCCTTATGGCAGTTCACCTCCCAGGCAAGGACAATGTCCTGGCAGATACTCTCAGCAGGATTTCCCAGTGCCATCACGAATGGTCACTGGACCCCCTAGTCCTAGAGGTGGTATTTGCCAGATGGGGCACCCCACAGATAGATCTTCAAACAACATGAAGTCTTGCTATATTATAGACATCAGCAGTTTGTTCCAGCTCTAGAACTGCCCCGGAGTGAAATGGTTAAAACCATTCCAAAATAGAATTTTGGAACGAGAGCAGCTCTATCTATGTCATTTCAAACTTGAACTGTCAGATTCTTTACTCCGCCTCAGTGAACAGTTGCTCCGGAGATTTCTCCTTCTGCTCAGTTCATTTCTCGGTTTAAAAAGTGTTTTCTCAGTTGGATTTAACCGAGAATAGTTTTTATTTAACCTCAAAACCATTGGTTCAAGCTCTATCTGTGGTAACCGTAAGTAAATGAAGGTTTTGTCTGTGTGGAACTTGTAAGTTATCGGTTCGGTTTTGAACTGATCAGTGGGTTTAAACTCATTTAAAACTAAAGTTACTATTTAAGTGTGGTTACAGGTTCTTATCGGTTCTAAAAAACGAATTTATTACGTTTTTCCAATACCCGTGACTTGCGGTTAGGAACGATAAAGGGTGTCTTACCTGGCACTCCGTTAAAGAGCAAGTTTTTGGTTGAGGCTGGCATTATGTCTGAGAAACCCAAAAGAAAACCGGGCCCACTGGGTTTCAACACTGTGATGTTTGTGAAAGTCTTTGCGGGCTGACCACCACCATGTGTTTATTGTCTGAGGTTTGACCACCTCCAGTCAGACTGCCAGGTATGTAAAATTTCCTGCAGCCACCCTGGAAAAAGATTAGGCAGGCTCAGGGGCCGAGGAGGCAAAAAGTCCGCTGACCCGATGCCAGCCCGGTTCGGTGCCAACCGAACCAGAGGAGTCCCTCTGACCAGGCCAGACTTCCTCGGGCAAAGAAAAAGCTGGTTCTGAGGAACCAATTCCAGTAAAGAAAACAAGAAAATCAGCAGGTCTGGATCCAAATTCCTTCTCCAACTGCTGCAGAGATAGCAAAGCTATACAAATTGTCCAGTCACTGTCTCAGGGTCCGTCCAGAACCACCACTATCTGGTAAAGGTCAGTTCGTCCGGTCCCAGTGGTTCAGGATTATGATATTGAGGAATTTTATGAACCAGAGGAGGGAGGAGGATTATGAACAGTATGAATGTGGCTGGGAAGGTCTGGGTGTGCCCATTGAACGGACATCTCCCAGACAGACCTTTAGAATCTCCCCTATGCTGTCTGAGTCCCATCTCATTTTATGTTTTATAAAAAGTTGCTGAAACCCTCCAGCTTCCTTTAGAAGAGGCTGTGGATGAGCAAAAGGAGCCTGATTTTGTAGAAATGATGGATATTCCAGAGTCTAGAGATTGTCTATTCCTTTACATAAGTCTTTAGGAAACAAACAATTAAAATTTTAAAAGCTCCTAATTCTGTCCCCCTGTAGATAAAAAGATGGACAGAAGGTATACATTGTCAGGCCCTGATACACAATTCCTTTCTCAGCAATGCAGTCATGTTGGGGTAGTTCAGGCTGCTGCCTGTGATAAAGCTAATATTCCCTTGGCTTCACATCCTCCTGACAAGGATTCCAGGAAGGTTGATGCCATGGCAAAAAAACAGTCTATGACAGCCTCTCTGGGACTCAGGCAAGCAAATTATATGGCTTATGTAGCTAGGTATCAGAAATCTAGATGGGATACTGTTATGCAATTGGCCAAGCAGGCCCATGGCCAGCTGGCTAGTGAACTAGAACAGGTGGCTGCTGATGGCATTGAAGCCTCTAAGGTTCAGTTTCATGCTGCTGTGGATGTTAATGATGTTTCCTCAGGGTCATGGCCACATCTGTAGCTTTTCGTAGGTTGGCCTGGCTCAGTGTACTAGTTTGTCACAGGATACCCAGACTAAGGCTATGGATTTTCCTGTGGTGGAAATTCTCTGTTTGAGAGCAGACAGAGAATTACATGAAGAGATGGATGAATATAGGACTACTTACAAGAGTGCCCAGGCTAAGGAGTGGCAAGCCACTCCTCAAAGGCATGCCCCCAAGGGTAGGGGTAGGCCTTTTCACAGGCCTTTCTACCAGACTCAGGCCTCCTCTGCCTATGCTCAGAGGGGCTTCTTCAGAGGCAGGGGCAGATGAGGGGTGGGCAGACCTGCTCCCACCCCCCAGCCTAAAGCTCCTGCGAAACAGGCACCCTGATGGGGTGCCCAGGGCCAATTCTCCTGTACCAGTGGGGGGCAGGCTGGCTTACTTCAGTCAGAATTGGGCTTCTTTAACCTCAGACAAGTGGGTTCTGGAAGTAGTAAGCCAGGGTCTGGTTCTCAGCTTCAAAAGTTTCCCAAGTTGAGAAGCAGACTTTTTCTACCTGCAAGTGCTTCAGAGACCCTCGCTCTGAAACAGAGGTCTCATCCCTGTTAGCTCTCAGAGCAGTGAAAGGTTCCTCCCCTGCATCAGGGCAGGGGTCTGTATTCAGATACTTCCTTACCCCAAAAGACAGGAGAATGGCGGCCCATCTTAGATCTCAGATATCTGAACAAGCATCTTTTGAAACCAAAGTTCAAAATGGTAACTCTGGCAATGATTTTACCTTCCCAAGGCCAGGGACTGGCTAGCCTCCCTGGACCTCAAGGATGCCTATTTCCATGTCCTAATCAGAAGATCCCATCGAAAGTACCTCAGATCTGAACTGCCCTCAGGTCATTACCAGTTCAGAGCAATACCCTTCAGCCTTACCTCTGCTCAAGGGTATTCACAAAGTGTCTAGCAGTGGCAGTGGCCCTAAGGAGGCAGAGGATTACTGTTTTCCCTATCTAGACGACTGGCTCATTGTAGGCCAGTCCCCAGAACAGGTAAAATCTCACCTGCAGGTCACCCAGCAGCTCTCACCTCCCTGGGTTTCTGCTAAACCTACCAAAGTCGGTTCTGGAACCAGTCCAGGTACTCACCTTTATAGGGCAGAATTGGACACAAAGCTAGCCAGAGCCTTTCTTCCCCAGAAAAGAGTAAGGAATTTAGTGGCTCTGGCCTCTTCCTTCACTCTGCAGGTCTCTCGACCAGCAAGACACTTTCTGCAGCTCCTGGGGCACATGGCTGCATCCACAGCTGCTGTGCAGGGAGCCAGATTTCAGATGAGAGACATTCAGTTTCACTTGAGAACCTTTGGTCTCAAAGAAGAGACCCCCTTTCCAAGTTGGTCCCAGTGACTCGAACCTTGATCCTAGCTCTCCAGTGGTGGCAGGATCAGAGCAATTAAAGCGGGGTCCCTTCATTTCCCCTTCTCCGACTTGACTCTCACTACAGATGCTTCCCTTCTGGGTTGGGGAGCCCACATGGGCGACCTTTCCACTCAGGGAGTTTGGTCCCCCAGGAATCTCTGCTCACATCAATTTGCTGGAACTCAGAGCTGTCTTTTAGCTCTTAAAGCTTTTCTGCATCTGTCCATGACAAGGTGTTACAAGTCAGAACAGACAACACCACAACAATGTGGTACATCAACAAACAGGGGGGCACTCGGTCTTCGGCCTTGTGCACCGAGGCAATGAAGTTGTGGTCTCTGGCCTATTCCCTGAACACTTCCCTTATAGCAGTTCATCTTCCAGGGAAGGACAATGTCTAGCGGATGCCCTCAGCAGGATTTCCCAGGGCCATCACGAATGGTCCCTGGATCCTCAAGTGCTGGGGATAGTTTTTGCCAGGTGGGGCATCCTTCAGATAGATCTTTTGCAGCCCCAGACAATCACAAACTTCCTCTGTTCTGTTGCAGGCCTCCAGTGCTGGGCTCAGTTCCCTGGATGCCCTTCTTCTGGATTGGGAGGAAGTTCCTCTGCTTCCCCCTTTCTCTCCTATTCAAAGTACTAGTCAAAATCAGATCTCAGCCTTGCAGGTGATTCTGATTGCCCGGATTGGCCAGGCAGCCCTGGTACCACTCCTTCTGTCTCTGACAGTCCATCTTCCCCTGTGCCTCCCAGGAATCACAATCTGTTGACTTGTGCCCAGGGAAGGGTTTGGTATCGGACCTCAAATCCCTCAACCTCAAGGCCTGGCTCTTGAGGAGTTAGAGTTGCTGATTTACACCTCTCTCAGGGTGTTCTTGAGATCTAAAGGCTTCAGAAAGCCTTCCACTAGGAGCTACTATAGTTCTAAATGGAAAAGGTTTTCCATTTGGTGTGCTGGGAAAAATATTTCCCCAGAATCTGCTGAATTGCCCATTTTGTTAGATTACATGGTGCATCTTAATTCCTTGGGTCTCAGACAAGCTACCCTGAGAGTTCATTTGGCAGCTGTGTCTGCTTTTGTGTCAGCAGGAAAGTCATCCCCTCTTTCCTCTCATCCTGTGTTTTCCAAGTTTTTTAAGGGATAACTCCATACTAATCCTCCCTTTTGGGAACCGGCCCCTGCTTGGGACCTTAATGTTTGCATTGCCCAGTTAATGCATATTTGCATTGTCAGTGTCAGTGGCTCAGTAGGTAGCACACTTGCCTCTGAGGCCGGGAGATCAGAGGGCTGTGGGTTCAGTTCCCACATCTGGCACTTGGGTTAATATCCCAGTACTGACACTGTAATGCAGCATGAGAGGGGTGCTGCATTTCTGAGGTGCCATCTTTCGGATGAGACGTTAAACCGAGGTCCCATCTGCCTGGATTGGTGGTAGTTCAGGTGGATGTTAAAGATCCCATGGCACTTATCGAAAAGAGTAGGGGAATTTCCCCGGTGTCCTGGCCAAATTTCCTCATTCACTAAAAATACCACCAATAGCTTAATCTGGTTCAAGGTCAGTTGGCATTCATCTGTATCCCCCCTCCCCCGGGTCGTGCCTGAAAATAGGCAGGATTTGTCTAGTGCACTTACCCGGTCAACAAAAGCTAAATAAATAAATAAATGCAACCCTTTTTGAACCTCTGTCTTCTGCAGAGCTTAAGTACCTAACTTGGAAAACTGTTTTTCTAGTGGCTATCACTTCTGCCAGACGATAAGTGAATTGCAAGCCTTGTCAGTGGAGACTGACTTTATTTCTTTCCACAGGATAAGGTAGTCCTTAGGACTAATAGGAAGTTTTGCCTAAGGTGGTTTCAGATTTCCATCTTAATCAATCTATCTCCCTTCCAGTATTTTTCACTGATCACTCCTCTTCGGTGAGAGGAGGTTGCACAACCTGGATGTTAAGAGAGCTCTTAGTTATTATATAGAGCGACTAAAGGTCACAGGTTCGAATCCTCCAACTTTTCCTTACCTATGGTGAAGTTAGGAAAGGTAAACCTGCCACTAAGAGATCAATAGCCAGGTGGATTGTCTCTTGTATCCAATTCTGTTATCAGAAACTGGGCAGAGCCCCGGTTTGAGGGCTCATTCTACCAGGGGTACAGCTGCGTCTCTAGCTGCTGCCAGAGATATCCCTTTATTAGAGATTTGCCAGGCTGCTACTTGGAAAACGGTACATACTTTTACCAAGCATTACTCCCTGGATGTTCAGGCCAGGAGAGATGCTCGGTTTGCACAGCTGTTCTTCAGAGCCTATTCCTAAGTAGGTTCTGCCCTCCTCCATGGAGGTACTGCTGTGTATTCTGCTAATGTCTATAATATAGCAAGACTTCATGTTGTTTGAAGAAAAAATTACTCACCTTAGTAATGTTGTTTCTTCTAATGGAGTCTTGCTATATTATAGACCTCCCCCCCAACCTGCCCCTCTCAGAACCTCTACTTGGTGGGGTGTGGGCAACTTAGTGTCGGCACTACTTATGTCCTATTAGCATTTTGTCCCCTTTGGGACATTGGGGGTGTGTATGTGTACGCGTGTGTGTGTTTTATTATACTTATGTTCCATTTTCATATTATTAGAATGGTGTTCGTATTTCTGGTCCCCTGACTTAAGTCTTGGGTGTTGGGACCATCAATGGTTGTTATTATTTAGGTAGCCATTTGGCTAGTGTAGGTTACAGCTTCCACACAGACCTTAGTGAGTTTGGCGAAAGATCTGACAGTTCAAGTTTGAAATGACACAGATAGAGCTGCTCTCATGCCAAAATTCTATTTTGGAATGGTTTTAACCATTCACTCCGGGGCAGTTCTAGAGCTGGAACAAACTGCTAATGTCTATAATATAGCAAGACTCCATTAGAAGAAACAACATTACTAAGGTGAGTAATTTTTCTTTTGCAGCCCCAGACAATAACCAACTTCCCCTTTTTGCTGCAGGCCCCCAGTGTTGGGCTCAGTCCCTCTGGATGCCTTCCTTCTCGGTTGGGAAGGGAAGTTTCTCTATGCCCCCCCTTCCCTCTCCTATTCAAAGTGTTAGTCAAAATCAGATCTCAACCCTGCAAGGTGATCCTGATTGCTCCAGACTGGGCCAGACAGCCTTGGTACCCACTCATACTGTCCTTAGCAGTCCATCTTCCCCTGTGTCTTCCCAGGAATCACAACCTGTTAACCTGTGTTCAGGGGAGAGTTTGTTACCCGAACCTCAAATCTCTCAATCTCAAGGCCTGGCTCTTGAAGAGTTAGAGTTTGCTGACCTACACCTCTCCCAAGGTGTATTGGATATCCTGAAGGCTTTTAGGAAGCCTTCCATCAGGGCTACTTATAATTCCAAATGGAAAAGGTTTTCCATATGGTGCTCTGGGAAGCATATTTTCCCAGAATCTGCTGATTTACCCACAGTCCTGGATTATATGGTCCATTTAAATACCTTGAGGTTGAGACCAGCTACCCTGAAAGTGCATTTGGCAGCTGTGTCTGCTTTTATGTCAGCAGGTAAATCCTCTTCTTTTTCAGCTCATCCTGTATTCTCAAAGTTCTTTAAGGGATTGCTTCACACTAACCCTCCATTCAGGGACACTGCCCCTGCCTGGGATCTTAATATTTGCATTGTTCAGCTTATGAAACCCCCCTTTGAGCCTTTGTCTTCAGCAGAGCTTAAGTACTTGTCTTGGAAGACTGTGTTTCTGGTAGCCATTACTTCTGCCAGACGCATAAGTGAATTACAAGCTTTGTCAGTGGAGCCTGATTTTATCTCCTTTCATAGGGATAAGGTGGTCCTCAGGACTAACAGGAAGTTCTTGCCTAAGGTGGTTTCAGATTTCCACCTTAATCAATCTATGTCTCTTCCAGTGTACTTCACTGACCATTCCTCCTCTGGCGAGAGGAGGCTTCACAGCTTAGATGTGAAGAGAGCCCTTAGCTACTACATAGAGTGCACCAAGGGTCACAGGTTTGACTCCCTCCAACTGTTCCTCACTTATGGTGAGGTTGGCAAAGGGAAACCTGCCACTAAAAGATCCATTGCCAGGTGAATTGTCTCTTGTATCCAATTTTGTTATGAAAAACTGGGTAAGGTTCCTCCCACAGGCCTGAGGGCTCACTCTACCAGAGGTACAGCTGCTTCCCTGGCTGTGGCCAGGGACATCTCTATCCTAGAGATATGTCAAGCAGCTAACTGGAAAACAGTTCACACTTTTACCAAGCATTACTCCCTGGATATCCAGGCTAGGAGTGATGCTCGGTTTGGCACAGCTGTGCTTTAGAGCCTATTCCCTAAGTAGGTTCTGTTCCTCCTCCATGGAGGTACTGTTGTGTAGTCTGCATATGTCATAATATAGCAAGACTTCATGTTGTTTGAAGAAAAAATTACTCACCTTAGTAATGTTGTTTCTTCTAATGGAGTCTTGCTATATTATGACCTCCCCCCTGCCTACCCCTCTCAGAACCTCTGTTTTTGGGATGTGGGTGGGCAGTACAGTGTTGGCACTTAGTAGATGCCCACCTTGTTGTTTCACCCCTTTTTTTGGGGGTGACTTGGTTTTGTGTTTTTCATTTTTTGGGTCTCCTGACTTGAGTCTTTGTTTTGGGACCAAAAAATGCATTCTCGTATTTAGTAGTCAGTTGGCTAGTGTAGGTTTACAGCTTCCACACAGGACCTCAGTGAGTTTAGTTCATAAAGATCTGATGGTTTGAGTTTGAAGAACAACAGACAGAGTTTCAACCTAGCTCGATCTCAGCGTTCCATGCATGGCATGGAAATTTAACTCTTTCACCTCCGGAGCAGTTCGAAGGTTGGGACTAACTGCATACATCATAATATAGCAAGACTCCATTAGAAGAAACAACATTACTAAGGTAGGTAATTTTTTTCTTGCTGCCCTATTTGCAAGCAACTGTCAGCTCTGAGTGAGGAGGTTGCCCACCTCCAGGCTGAACTAGCAAGGACTAAGAAGGCCTCCTTCTCTCAAAGAGCACCAGTTCCACAACCACTGCCTCAGAGGTTGCCATGTATGAAGAGCAGATGGACCACAGTAGGTTCTGGGAGGGTGAGGGTGGTGGAACAGAGGCGTAGCCCAAGGTTCCACCTCTACATAAATCATATGTCAGTCTGACAAATCAAGGTTCCTCTATGAAGACACCCTCATTGGAGACCAAGAAGAATGCTGGGGACATCCACAAGGGAGACCCACAAAAGGGTGGCAAGGGACACCACAGGGGAAAGAAACAGCTTCTGATAGGGGACTCAGTTGTTAGGGGTGTAGACCTGGGGAAGAGAGAGGAGAGGGAAGTAAAGTGCCTGCCTGATGCCATGGCTTGGGGAGGGACAGGAAGCAAATCCTCAGGATTGCAGAAGCAGCATCACAGGAGAGGAAACTAGATATCATTGTCCACCTCAGGACAAATGACCTAGCTAGGCATGAGATCAGTGCAGTGCAGGATGAATTTGTGGAGTTGGGGAGGGGCCTCAGACAGGTAGCAAGCACGGTAACCTTCTCAGAGGTGCTGGCTGTCTATGGCAGGGGTGAGGCTAGGGTACTGTACACCATGCAGTTTAATGAATGGTTGCAAAACTGGTGCAGAGCACAGGGCTTTGGCTTCATTGGGGACTGGGGGTCCACCTGGAGAGATGAAGGTCTAGACTGGCATGATGGTCTGTATCTGTCCAGGAAGGGGAAACATGCTCCTAGGTGACAGGTTTAAAGGCTTCCTTGGCAAGCTTTTAAACTAGCCAAGGGGGGAGGTGCTGATAGGAAACAGGAAAGTTCAAGCCTTCCCCCACAAAACATTGCAGGTAGTAGGGTAAACACTGAGGTACAGAGCTTGACAGAGGGCAGGACAGGGGTAAATGGAAAAATGGAGAAGGGCAATAAGAGCAGGGATGAGGTAAAAAAGGATAAAGCCAACATTAAATGGAGGGCAATGAGTACCAATGCCCATAGTCTTGGAAACAAGCTTCCAGAGCTAGTAGCCTTGATGGAAGAGGAACACTTGGATATTGTGGCAGTCACAGAAACATGGTACACACAGAACCATGACTGGGATGTCAACATACCAGGGTACACAATCTACAGAAGGGACAGAGAGGTAAAAGAGGAGGTGGAGTAGCTCTCTACATAATGGAAGGGATTAAAGCTACAGAACTAAAAAGTAAAGGCGGAGGACAAGAGGAACTCTGGGTCACATTGGAGACAGGGAATGGCATCACAATCTGCACAGGGGTTGTATACAGACCCCATCTCAAAGGGAGGAACTGGACAAGAAAATGAGAGAGGGCATTCTCAAAATGGCTGAAAAAGGGTAGATACTGTTGATGGGGGACCTGAATATGCCAGATGTTAACTGGGTGACATGGACTGCAGCCATATCCAAGAGCAGGGTCATTCTCGATGTCCTACAGGGGCGACAGCTAGTGGTGGAACCCACTCAGGAAGGAGCAATATTAGACCTGGTACTCTCAAATGGAGACAGGATCACAAATTTAGAAGTCAGTAGACATCTGGGAACAAGCGACCACTGCACAGTGTGCTTCACAATAAACACAACCATGGAGACAAGCCATACAAAGACAAGGATACTGGACTTTAGAAGGGCTACTTTGGCATAATGGGTGAAAACCTGAGGAATGCATTAGCAAATGGCCAGAAAGGAGGGGTGGAAGAACAGTGGAGAAAAATCTAAACTGCCATCATGGAGGCAACAAGCCTTTGTGTGAAACAAATAAAGAAAACAAAGTGGAATAAAAAAACACTATGGTTCTCAAAAAAGGAGTCAGGGAAGGTTAAGGAGAAAAAGGCTGTATTCAACAAAGTATAAGGAATCACAGATGGAGCACGACAGGGAACTGTATCAATTAAAGCAGAAAGAAGTGGGGAAGGCAGTCAGAAAAGCAAAGGCCCAAACCGAGGAAAAGATAGCCAACTCAATTAAGAAGGGGGATGAAACCTTTTATAGGTACATTAGGGAGCATAGAAAGGTTAAGGGAGGGATAGTGAAGATTAATAAAGGAGAGTGGGCAGAGGAGACAGTGAAAAGGCAGAGATACTGAATGAATACTTTTGCTCAGTATTCACAAAAGAAGAAGAGGAGGAGTTACCTAAACCAAACAGTAGAAGCACTCTGGATAGTGGGGTTGACACCAGTCCATTTACAGAAGAAAGAGTACTGAAAGAACTCCTAAAACTCAAGGTGGACAAAGCAATGGGGCCTGATGGGATTCACCCTAGAATCCTAAAAGAGCTAAGGGAGGACCTAGTGACACCACTAACCACATTTCTTAACAAATCATGGGAAGATGGGGTGGTACCTGTGGACTAGAGGAGGGCAGATGTGATTCCCCTTCACAAAAGTGGGAGCAAGGCAGAAGCAGGAAACCACAGACCTGTTACTTTGACCTCAGTGGTGGGGAAAATGATTGAATCACTTCTGAAAGAAAGAATTGTTGACTACCTAGACGCCAGTGGAGCAAAGGACCCAAAGCAGCATGGATTCACAGCAGGAACGTCATGTCAGATGAATCTAATAGATTTCTTTGACTGGGTGACCAAAGTAATTGACCAGGGAGGGGCTGTGGATATAGCCTACCCAGACTTTAGCAAGGCATTTGACACAGTCCCGCACAAAAGATTAATAATCAAGTTAGCCAGCCTGAGAGTGGGTCCCAGGGTGGCAGCCTGGGTAGCAAACTTGCTGCACAACAGGACACAGAAGGTAATAGTGAATGGAACACATTCTGAAAAAGGGGGGTTACTAGTGGAGTACCTCAGGGCTCAGTACTGGGTCCAGTCCTCTTTAACATATTTATAGGTGACACTGTAGAGGGTCTGGAAGGAAAGGTATGCCTCTTTGCAGATGACAGAAAGATCTGCAACAGAGTTGATACACAAGGTGGGGGTAGAAAGGATGAGAAGGGACTTGGCAAGGTTGGAGGAATGGTCAGACATATAGCAACTTAGATTCAATGCAAAGAAGTGCAAAGTAATGCACCTGGGAAATAAAAATCCAGGAGAAGAGTACACAATAGCAGAGGAAGTACTAACGACAACAATAATGGAAAGGAATCTGGGTGTAGTCATATCAGATTATGTAAAGGTGAGTAAGCAATGTGAGAAGTCAGTAAGGAGAGCCAGGGGGATACTGGGATGCATAGGGAGGGGCATCACAAGTAGAAAAAGGAAAGTGGTTATCCCTCTATACAGACAGTTGGTGAGACCCCATCTGGAGTACTGCGTGCAGTTTTGTAGACCTCATCTATGCAAGGACATAGACAGGATGGAGGCAGTCCAGAGGAGGGCAACTAAAATGGTGCAGGGTGTACATCAGAAACCATATGAAGAGAGACTGAGAGAGCTTAATATGTATATCCTTGATGAAAGGAATGACGGGGGACATGATAGAAATTTTTAAGTACCTCAAGGGAATCAACAAAGTCCAGGAGGATAGCATCTTTCAGTAAAAGAGATGTGTAAGAACAAGGGGGCACAATTTAAAGTTAGAGGGGGGACAGCTCAGGGGTAATGTGAGGAAATTATTTTCACGGAGAGAGTGGTGGACGCATGGAACTGCCTTTCTGGAGAGGTTGTGGGGTCTAAAACAATGGGGGAATTCAAACATGCATGGGACAGACATAAGGCAATTATAGTGGGGGGTTGCAGGAAGTAGGCTGTTGGTTAACTAGAATCTGCAGCTTATCCAATAGGTAGGGAAATGGGAAGACTATGTGGGCCAAGTGGTCCTTATCTGCCGTCAAAGTCTATGTTTCTATGTTTCCTATAGGTACTGCTGCATAGTCTGCAAGAAGTAATAATATTAGTGGATTGCTGGGGTTAGAAGAAAACATTACTTACCTGTAGTAATCTTGTTTCTTCCAATGGAATCCACTAATATTATTACTTCCCACCCTGCCTCCCCTGAAGAATCAGTAGAAGACAAATCCTCTTCATAGCTGATTATATGTATACTTGGAGTGGTATGCCACCTGCTGGCACTTCTTAGTAATGTTTTATAGTTTGTAGGTATTTTTTTGTTGGGTAAATCTAACATTAAGAAAAAGGGAAATTTCTCTCTCTTTTTTCCTGTGTTTTAATATTTACTAGTTGCCCCAGTTGGGGCCTTTTTTCTATTGTTAATTCTAATTAGATGTTAGTATGGCCTCTTGGCAGGCTCCAAAGAAATCTGAGGTTAGAATGTAGACAGTTATACTGGACAGTTTTTGAACTGGATGCATGAGCTAAAGATTCCGTCATTAGCATAGCATTCCATTTAGCTCTGGGGCAGTGCTGACTTAAAGGAGCACTACAAGAAGTAATAATATTAGTAGATCACATTGGAAGAAACAAGATTACTACAGGTGAGTAATTCTCATCCCAGGAATACTCCAATATTCCTAACTCTTCTGCAGTGCGTCTTTAAGCCAGATTTGCCCAGAGAGGTAACATTATGCTAATGACAGAATCACTGGTTCATGCCACTTTTCAAATGCTGCCATCTATCAACTGCCTACATTCTAACCCTCAGATTTCTAGCTCCGCCTGTCAAGACAAGATGCTCAGAGATTTTCTCATTATCTCACCTTAAAACACTTTGAAATAACATATAAGTATACTACTTCTGTTTTATTTTCAACTGCTGCCCTTATCTTTTGTTTATTTAATAACTGTTAGTGTTTTTAGTTTAATTACCTTGTTTTTTCACGGTTTGGTATAACCTGTGAGAAACCAAGGATTTTATTTTTTAGCTTTAGCAGGGTTTTTCACCCTTATTTTAGTTTTTTTTCCTAGTTTTAAAAACTTATTTTTATTATCTTTGTGTAACTGCTTTTTCAGTTACCGAACCGCTAATACCGGTTCCAGTTTTATCAGTTCCCAGTTCCGCTCAGTTTTCCAATCGGTTCCTGAACTGACCGCAACTGATAAATTTTTGTTTTAAAACTCTTTAAAATTACTGGGTTTTGTTGAATATGGAAACGCCCGGTCTCAATCCCCTATAATTTTAATTATATGTAAAAAAATGAAAAGGAACCCTGGAAGATTTTATGTGGATTAAAATATGTTTTCAAACAACATGAAGTCTTGCTGTATTCTAACAACTGCAGTTAGCCCCAGCCTTTAAACTGCCCTGAAGAACAAAGAAATAACTTTCTATGTAGAGCATAGAATGCTGAGCTTGAGCTCGCTTGAGATCTCTGTCTGGAGTGCTTTGAAATCCAACTGTCAAATTCTTTACTCCGCCTCACTGAACAGTCACTCTAGAGATTTCTCCTTCAGCTCAGTTCAAAAGTCGGTTAAAGTCTCGGTTAACTTGTCGGTTTTTACCGAATTTGTTTCTGCATAGTCGGTTCAGTCTCTGTCTGTGGTACTGTGAGTACTAGACAGGTTTTGTTCTTTTTCTGTGTGGAAATTTTAAAGTGTAGATCGGTTCGACTGAATCAATCATTTGTACTGAATTTCTTGTGTTATACTTTAGAGTGTGGTTATCAGTTCTTATCAGTACTAAAAAAACACGTGTTTTAAAGGTTTTTTTCCAACACCCATGACACAGTTAGGAATCAATAAGGGAGTCTTGCCTGGTGGTTGCCATAAAAAGGGTAAGTTTGGTTAGGTTGGCCATGTCTGAGGAAACCCAAGAAAAAAAAACGGGCCCACTGGGTTTCAACACTGCAGTGAGTGTGGGGAGGTCTTTGCTAAGGCTGAAACCCCACACCACCTGTGTTTATTGTCTGGGGTTTGAACACCTTGACACAGACTGCCAAATTTGTAAAAATTTTCCCAAATCTACCCTTGAAAAGAGATTAGGTAGACTGAGGGAAAAGAAGGCCGAGAAATCCGCTGACCCAGATGGCCAGCCCGGTTTGGTTCTGACCGAACCAGAAGGAGTGCCCTCTGACTAGGGCGATAATTCTGGCAAGAGGAGAGCCAATCCCGAGGGGTCGGTTCCTACAAAAAGAAAACGCAAAGAAAAATCATCCGGTTCTGATCCAGAGGTTCATGTTCTGACCACCAAGGAAATAGCCAGAGCGATTCAAAAACTGTACAGTGTGTGGAGAGGTCTTTGCCAAGACAGATAAACACAGTTCTTGTGTTATCTGCCTTGGCTATGATCTTTTAAATGCAGATTGTGAGGTCTGCAAGACCTTTCCTGAAAAGATGCATGAAAAACGTCTGGAAAGGCTGAAGAAAAAAGTGCCTCCACCTAAGGGTCCCTCTGGCTCTGACCAGCCGATACCCTCTGGGGCTGTGGGTGAAACCACAGATCCCCTTACCCCTTACTTCTACCCCTGATATGGGTGCAAAAAGAACAGCTGAACCAGCTAAGCTCTCCGGTTCCAGCAAAAAAAGACTAAACAGACTAAGCACACTGAACCCCCCTGTGGGTCAGCCTAAGGGGACCTCTGTGATGCCGCCTGCCATGCCTTCTCCTCCTGAAATTGCACAGGCATTTAAAATTTTACAAGCCTTGCAAGGTCTGCTGCCTGTTGCTCTGCAGGCCCTAGTTCCAGACCCCTTCTGGTTCCAATTAATCTTCCTTACTGGAAAAGGAAGATTATGGTGACGATGAAGAGCAGGAGGAGGAAGGGGAACCTATAGAGCCTGAGGTTTTCCCTAAGCAGGAGTTTGGTTCTCCTCCTAGGTCTTCTGAAGACTATTCTTCACATGTTTCCTTTGTCAGGAAAATTGTAGATGCTTTGGACATCTCTACCACAGAAGCGACAGAAGATGAGGATCTTCCAAGTAGGAGGCAGGCTGACCCATTATTTCCAGGCCTGGAAAAATATCACCACAGACAAGTGTGTCCTGGAGATAGTGGGTCAGGGATTGTCCCTAAACTTCAAGCCCTTCCCCTCTCTAAGAACAAGAGTCTTCAAACCAGCTTCCATCAAGGAGAAAAAGCTGTTGGAAAAGGAGGTTCAAAACCTGCTACTGTTAAAAGCAATGGAACAAGTGCCTCCACAACACAGGGGGAAAAGGGCTATACTCAAGATATTTTCTTATGCCAAAGAAAAATTGGGAGTTGCGGCCTATCTTAGACCCAAGGGTGCTAAACAGGCACCTTTCAAAACCAAAATTCAAAACGGTAACACTGTCTCTGATCCTGCCAGCACTCCAAAAAGAGGACTGACTGGCATCTCTGGACCTAAAAGATGCTTATTTCCACATCCCCATAAGGGAGTCTCACAGAAAGTCTCTCAGATTCAGACTACCTTCAGGTCACTATCAGTTCTCAGCCCTGCCATTTGGTCTCACCTCAGCTCCAAGGGAGTTCACAAAGTGCACAAAGGTTCACAAAGGGAGGCAATATAGCGCAGTGGTTTAAGGCTCTGAGATGCAAATCTGGTAACATCTAACAGACCAGACCTGGGTTTGAATCCCACAGCTTCCACTTGCATACTGTGTGACCCTGAGCAAGTCACTTAACTCCCCTGTGCTCCCAGGTTGCTCCTGTAAAAAAGCTTTCAGCTTAGTGTGCTACTCCTGGTTAAAGAACCGAATAAAAATAAGTGTTTGGCAGTATTTGTGGCACACTTACGAAGGCAAGGCATCACAGTGTTTCCCTTTCTGGATGACTGGCTAGTGATGGGAAAGTTACCACAACAGTTAAAGCAGCACATACAACTCACCCAACAACTTCTGGAGTCCTCAGTTTTTTTTGTTAAACCTAAAGAAATAAGTTCTTCTTCCCACACAAGTTCTGCAGTTCATAGGAGCAGAACTAAATACCAGACAGGGCAGAGCTTTTCTGCCACTGGACAGAGTAAAAAGCATTCCTTTTTTATTGCACTCTTATTTTTATGCCTTGGCAGAGCAGCTCCCATGCTCTCCGGCTGCCGGTCCTGTACCCCCGGACCCTGTCGTGCATGCGGGCGCCGCAGACCGGCGCTCCCCAGTTGGCCTGCCTTTCATTGCTCTAGCACCCACTGGGTATGCGCCCTTCTCAGGTCTCTCTGGAGGGAGCAAGGCACGGCCATCTGCCGCGAAGTTTGCACTCTGCATTTTTCCACATTTTCTCCCTTATGGAGAACCGGACGTGCAATGGCGTCCGAGCACGTAGTTCCGATGCCCGCCGTGCTCTCCCCCCACTTTTGGCATACCACTGTAATGCGGCTGGCTTCCGCCAGTCATCACTACAAGGCAATGCAAACCCCACTACCCACCCCAGAGAGAATGGAGAGCAGTTATCGGATGCTCAATCCTCCCTCTCCCCTGTCAGCCTCCAGCGGCCCGGGTCCGTTCCCAAACTCGGGTCACCGGTGTGGCATCCAGCGCCTCAACCCTCAGTGCCACCAGGCTGGCTTGGGTAAAAAGTATTCTGTAGCTAGCAGGTTCTTTCAAGCTGAATGTACCAAGAACTGCACAACAGTTTCTTCAGTTCCTGGGATACATGGCAGCTGCCACAGGTACAGTCCTGGGTTCCAGGTTTCAGATGAGAGACATTCAATTGCACTTAAGAGCTCATTGGTCTAAGAGAAAAGATTCTCTCTCAAAACTGGTCCCAGTAACAAAGACGTTAATCTTGGCCCTCCAGCAGTGGAAGGAGGAAGCCAACCTCAGAGAAGGGGTTCCTTCCAAAAAGAGCTTCCTTCTGTAATTCTCACAACAGATGCGTCACTGTTAGGATGTGGTGCCCATCTGTGGGAGCACACTACTCAGGGCACTTGGTCAAGTGCAGAGTCTCTCCAGCATATCAATCTGCTAGAGCACAGGGGAGTGTTCCTGGCAATGCAAGCCTTCACACCACTGATCCAGGGTAAGGTGGTAAAAGTCAGAACAGACAATACCACCACTATGTACTACATAAACAAGCAGGGGGGTACAAGGTCAGATCCTCTCAGCACAGAAGCCATGCAAATTTGGACTCTGGCCTACTCCCTAGGAGTTTCTCTTCAGGCCATTCTTCTGCCAGGCAAGGACAATACTCTAGCAAATGCTTCAAGTCGAATAAGCCAGGCTCAACACGAATGATCCTCAAACAGGCAGGTGGTGAAAGTAATCTTCAAAAGGTGGGGTACTCCAGAGAGAGAGATCTCTTTGCATCCCAAGAAAGTTACCACCTCCCACAGTACTGTTGCAGGTCTCCAGCAGTGAGCACAGTGCCCCTGGATGCCCTTATCCTGGACTGGTCAGGGAAGTATTTGTATGCCTTCCCTCCATTTTCTCTGGTGTACAGGGTACTGCTCAAGCTCAGGCTTCAGCCGGTCACAATGATCCTGATTGCCCCAGACTGGGCCAGACAGCCATGGTATTCCCTGCTGCTTTCCATGTCAGTGGACAGACTAATACACCATCCCAGGAAGCACAATCTGTTAACCTCCAATCAGATGAGGCTCCTATACCCGAACCTCAAATCACTCAGACTCAAGGCATGGCTCTTGAGGACCTAGAGTACACTGCCTTAAACCTCTCTGAAGGGGTCTTAGACATCTTAAAGTGGTATAGGAAACCCTCTACATAGAAAATCTATGTTGCAAAATGGAAAAGGTTTTCTATCTGGTGTTCTACCAGGCATATAGTTCCAGTACAGGCAGGAGTGCCACATATGCTGGGCTACCTGGTTTTCTTGCATTCTTTTTGACCTGCAGCCTTCTACCCTGAAGCTCCATTTGGCTTCTGTCTCTGCTTATACCTCAGCAGGTAAGACTACCTCTATGGCATCGAACCCCATTTCTAAAAGGTTCTTTAAAGGCCTATCCCACCTGCACCCACCAGTCAGAAAACCGGTGCCAGCACGGGACCTAAACATTCATATTGCCAAACTTATGGGTTCCCCCTTTGAACCCATGTCTTCAGCACCACTAAAGTATGTTATATAGAAAACAGTATTCTTAGTGGCCATCACTTTAGCCAGACGTATCAGTGAACTTCAGGCCCTATGCATTGAGCAAGACTATATCTCCTTTCACAGGGATAAAGTCCTCAGAACAGCAAATTCCTCCCTAAAGCAGTTTCAGACTTTCACCTGAATCAAACTATCATTCTGCCAGTGTTCTTCACCAAACATTCATGATCTGGTGAGGCAGGTTACATAGCCTTGATGTCAAGAGAGCTTTGAGCTGCTACATGATAGCCACTAAGTCCCATAGGCAGGAAAGGAAACAACTATTCCTGACTTACCGGGATGAGGGAAAGGGTAATCCAACATCTAAAAGGTCCATTTCTCATTGGATAGTCCAATGCATTCAGTTTTGCTATTCAAAAGTGGGCAAGAAAGCCCCAGAAGGGCTCAGAGCCCACTCCACAAGGGGTACAGCTGCCACTCTGGCAGCCTTCAGGAATGTTCCCTTGGTGGGTATCTGTAAAGCAGCTAACTGGAGAACAGTTCACACATTTACCGAGCACTGCAGCCTGGATATACAGGCTAGGGCTGATGCCAGGTTTGGTACAGCTGTCCTGCAGAGCCTGTTTCTAAAATATGTTCTGTTCCTACCTCCAAAGGTACTGCTTCTTGACTGCAGAAGAGTTAGGAATATTGGAGTATTCCTGGGGTGAGAAGAAAAAAGTTATTTACCATAGTAATCTTGTTTCTCCTAGGGAATGCTCCAAAATTCATAACTCTCCCACCCTGCCTCCCCTACCAGAACTAGTGGTTTCTGCACTCTATACTGTACTTAAAGGACATGCATGCCACATTCTGGTTTTTCTTTTGAAACTATATTTTCAGTTGGTCTTTTCTTCTTTTTTTTTAATTTAATATATTTTATTAAATTTTCAAATATTACATTTCAACAACAAAGAAAAAAGAAAGAGAAAAAAAGGAAAAGGGATTCTCAAAACATGATGAGAAGCAACTATGTTCAAGAGTAAGCAGTCACAATATAGAACATTTCCTCTCTCAACATCTAACATCCGTATCTGTTGTAAACTGTACTATGTCTGTAAGTCTTGCTTTAATTCATTATAAGGCCTTTCAATATCGAAATGACACTGAATGGTAGCTAAAGGTCTAGTTGTAACAAAAGGAAACTTATCACTATAAATACTAACTAATAACTAACTCCCCCTCTGCCCCTGCCCCCTTCCCTCCCCCCCACCTGGAGCTCAAGGATGTAGCATAGAACCGATCAGACTTTGTTGGAGGTATATCCATCCTAGGAAGGTGAAAGCTGGGACTAGTCAGCTGGCCCTTGCACCCAGAGCCACTGAATTGGTTCATAAAGTGTAGGAAGAAGCCTCCCCATTCCCAAAAGGCACTAAGGTGTCCCCCCATAGTGTGAGATTGGTATCAAAGCCATGAGTTGGGCCCATTTATTGTGAAAGACATTAAGGCGATCTTGTCTTTGAGCGATATGTTTCTCAAATTCTAATGCCTGGAGTATCTCTGCATGCTATTCCTAGAAGGGGGGGGGCTATGATAATCTATCCAGTGTTGGGCAATAATCAATTTTGCTACTGCTGAAATAAGGGTCATGTATGCCTTGAGGGTACCCTGCATACCAACAGGGTAAAGACCCACTAAGCAAACCTGTGTGGGTAAAATAGGCCTTGAGGCCGAGCAATGGAATCCTTGATTCTTCGCCACAATGGAACCACTCTGTCACAGTCCCAGAAGACGTGCATCAATGTACCTTCTGCTTTTCGACAAAAGGTGCAAAAGGGGGAGTTTATTTTCCCCATCCGGTATAGCCTGATCGAGGTGAAATACAGGTTGTGCAGCATGCAAAATTGCAGTAAGCGTAACCTGTCTTGTTTTATGTATTTGCACAGTTGTTGCCATACCTTTTTCCAAACCCCCCTTTCTGGAGAGAGATTTAATTCACGTTGCCAATAATAACAGATGCCTTGGGAGGGGGGTAAGGATCATGAGTTTGTAGAGCTTTATAGTACAGAGAAATAACATTGGGTTGTGAGGCCATTTCCTGTAAGGATACATTTAGGTTGTCTGCCGGCAGATTCCACAGAGGTGGACCTAAGGTATCCACCAGAAGCATCTTAAGCTGCAAGTATTTGAAGGCATGAAAAGCCGAGATCGAGAATTTTACCTGAATATCCTGTATGGGGCTGAGGTTCCCAGCCTGGAGTACAGTAGAGAGCGGGACTTCTCATAACTTGGGGGAAAAGCCTTTCGGTATGGCCCGTCCTGCAATCCTAAATTGTGGGTTACCAAGTATAGGTTGTTCCAAGTCTTTGAACAAATCCAAGGACAAAAATCGCTAATTTGAAGAAAGGCTTTCAGAGACCACCAAAATGGTGGAGTTTGTAACGTGGTTGGTAAACTTGATGGCCTTATGTAAATGAGAGATCTAAGGTCTATGCCTTGCATGCGGCAAAGCTGCTGTTCAAGAACCAGCCAGTGGGGTAGGTACTCTACAACTGTACTTTCAACCTCACCTACATTCCAGCGAAAGATCTTGTTATGTGAACTGCACAACAGTATAGGAAGAAGTTTGGGAGGTTAAGACTCCCCACCTGTTTTGCAAAAGTAAGTCTGGTATAAGCTCTACACACCACCTTTCCCTGTCAAAGAAAGTCAGAGACCATTGACTGCGCGTTGATGAACCATTTTTTGGGAAGACATAGGCATATCATATTAAGAGGATATAACAGGCATGGCAAAATATTCATTTTAATGATATTTACCCAACCCCAAAGAGAAAGGGGTAGGTGTCTCCATCTGAGCAGGTCTGATTTTATAGTCTGTAAGAGCAGGAAAAAATTAATTTTGACTAATTGTGTGAAACTGTGGACAGTTTAATACCTAGATAATTAAGGGCTGTGAACTTCCATGTCAGGCCCAGGTCTGTGATCCAGTGCTTCTGCACTAGGTGATTGAGGGGCATGACACTGGTTTTAGTTAGAGTTAGCTTATATCCAGAGACAGATGAGAATTTATTAATGATATTTTACGCTATAGGGATGGACTGCTGTGGGTTATCAAGGTGAAGCAAGAGATCGTCTGCATAGGCTGATAGGGTAAAAGCCTCCTACCCAACCCGGATCCCCGAACCTCTTTGCAAGACTGCAAAGATCTGATTAAAGGTTCAATATAGAGGTTAAAGAGAAAAGGCGAAACGGGACATCCCTGTCTAGTACTGCGGGCAAGAAAAAAAGAGGTGGAGTGAACTCCGTTACAGCGAACTCTGGCCATGGGACATGCATATAGTGCTTTCAACCAGTTACAGAAAGAGGGAGGAAAGCTGAATCTACTGAGTACTGCAAAATGAAAAGGCCATGAGACTCGATTGAACACCTTTTCCAAGTCGAGTGAGACAAGAACTGAAGGGATAGGGTGATCTTTAGCTATAGCTATGAGATGAAATATCTTATGCGTATGATCTGAGGATAGCCGTCCCGATACAAAACCCACTTGAGAGGTGCTTACCTGACCTTGCCAGACCTGATGTAAGTGGTTGGCCAGAATTTTAGCTAAAATCTTTATGTCAGAATTCAGAAATGAAATAGGGCGACAATTTTCTGATAGTAAGGGAGATTTGCCGGGTTTTCGAATGTCCGAGATCCAAGCTTGGGTGAGTGGGAGGTCTGAGATTTGGAGGATTGTAGTGAATTGAAAAACTGCGCTAGAAAAGGAGCTAACTCCTCTATGAAGGCTGCTTAAAAGGAGTTATTGAACCCATCAGGACCGGGGCTTTATCCTTGGGCAACTGCCCTATAACTTGCCTGACCTCTCCCTCTGAAATAAGGGTGCTCAAGACTGCTTGCTGAGTTTGAGAAAGGGCAGGCAAGGGTAATGGATCTAGAAATTGGTTTATAAGGGATAAGTCATGGGACATCTCGGTGTTCGTCGAATAAAGTTTTTCATAGAATTATTTAAAAGAATCCACTATATCTCTTGGCCGAGTAACCATGGGTCCGCCCTGTTTTGGTTGGAGACCTTGCACGGTAGTCTGCGCCTCTATCTGCCTAAGCCATAATGCAAGTAGCTTGCCTGCTTTCTCCCCCAGTTCTAAGTAGCGAAACTTGACTCTGTAATGCCTAATCAGCTCTTTCTGCCAACAATCTGAAATATTGGTCTCTAAGGGCATTTAATTAGGCCCATACCTTCTCTTCGGAGGAAATGGAGAGCTCCCTCTCCAGCTCCCTGACTTGGTCGAGTAAGCCCTTAGTGGTTTCCACCTTTAATTTCTTGGTTTTAGAGGCAATCCTAATGCATTCCCCCCTTATCGCACATTTTGCTGCACCCCAGAGCATGTACAGTGAATCCATCATGCCCATGTTTTCTTTAAACAAATTCTTTATAAAGGTAGAGAGGAGTTTAAATGATTGTCGTGTAAAATTCCTGAGTTGAAGCGCCAGATTCTGTCGCTGTCCTCCATCCCCTCTAAGGTATGCTCGAGGTAAATCTGGGAGTGGTCCAAAAGGACCGTGGAAAGAATGTGACAAGTTACCAATGCCAAGAGGAAGAAGTCAATAAGTAGTTGATCCTAGAGGAGTTATGCGTAAGAGAATGAAAAGTGTATTGCCTTTCCATAGAGTGTAAAATACGCCACGGATCACATAGCCTGAGCATGTCCATCAAGTCTCTAAGGCCCCTTTGGGCGGGTGATAACCCTTTCCTATGGCATCCAGACTTGCCTATATCATTTTGGTGAACCAAGTTTCAGTCTCCACCTAAGATGATGAGAGGGTTAGGGGGTGCAGAAAGATGGGATATGAGGTGAGAGAAGAATCCAGGTGAATCGATATTGGGGCCATATATACCTCCCAGCAGCACTTCTGTTAACCCCAGCCGGCCACGCAGAATAATGTAGCGACCCTCTGGGTCCCATTGTTCTCTCATATACTGGAAGGGAGTTCTCCTATCAATCAGAATACATACTCCTCCTCTCTCACTACAAGAGCCTGTTCCGAAGACTTGACCTACCCACTCCTGACGAAACAGTAAAATATCCTCCCTCTTCATGTGAGTTTCTTGGAGAAATACCACACTTGGTTGGTATTTGGCAAGGTGCTTGAGCATCGTGTAGCGTTTGTATTTATTGTTAGCCCCCTTGATGTTCCAGGATAAAAATTTAAATAATGTTCCCATTCTTAACTAAGTTGAGACCTATTGACCCATCCTCCATATGAAAGCTTCCGTAAGCTCCAGGCTCCCTACTTTCCTTCCTTTCCTCCCCCACCCCACAACTCCTTCTCTAATAACTATGTACAAAAACTAACCCCCAGCCCTAATGGCCGTCCCTCAACTTTAGCTTTGCCTGTGATGTAACAACCCATCGGAATGAGCCCCCCAGCTCCCATTTAGGTTACACCACTATAATGTCCCAAGGGACACCTCAGCCCCAATATCCATAAGCAGCTTCATGCCTCATAAAGTTCACGATGACTGCTCTTCATATGCATTCCCCAGTTCTTAACAAGTCCAAGGTGAGTGAGCCTGCGTATCTTCCTTCTTTGTTCTAATAACCAGTGTCCATCTCATAGACTAAGAAAACAGACACCAGAGGCTCTTTCAGGGAGGCTCCACGTGGGTACGCATTCTTTCCTGCAGACCCTGGATGAGAGTCCCTCCCAACAGCAAACAGAGGGATCCAGTTTACCCCAAGACCAGTATGCTCCTCCACATTATACATGGTTTAGACCTCCTAATGGCCTCTGAGCTCTATGTCAGCCCAAAACTCCCCTTAATTAGGTGACAACCAGGGTACGTTACTTTCAGGGTAGGTTATATCATCGACCTGAGGCTACCCAGGGCCAAGGCAGGCTTGTACCTTTGCCCTTGGCATACTGCCTCCAAGTCTGTATAGGAAGCCATCGGGTACACAAATAGACTGGTATAAGCTGTGGGGGGAAAGGAGGGAACCCGCTCTCCCAGCCCCCCACATCCCACCACCATTATTCAAGAGGATTCACCAAAGACTCGGCAACCTTGTTAAGTTCAGCATGAATGTCATCTAGGTCTCTAGGAGAGTATAGCTGTGCAGATGAAATATGTCTAGCTCTTGAGTTGAGCTAAGCTCCAATCAGGCCCTCAGATCAGAATCCAGACCTACAAATAATGTGCCCTTGCGGAAACTGTGTGGAAACGGCAACCTGTCCCACAGGCTTTCCCAGACCTCCCCCAACTTTATGAGAGGACCTACCTTCCGTCCATCAATGCGGGTGCTGTGCCTATTCCACTGTGCAGTCTCACCAGTTGGGCCCCCCCCCCCAGAAGCTGCCCACAAAAGCCTTAAGGCTGTAAGGACCCTGCAGCGTTCATCACCACCTGATATTTCAGCTCCTTAATTAGGGTTTAATTACCAGCTGATTCTGGGGGGACAGAACCAACGCGTTGATGTCCTTGATCCTTTAAAGGGCAGGGCCTTTCCTGGGGGGCCAATGCAAGCAGCAGTCCTGCAGAGAAAACCATAAACCAGAAAAAACCTTTGAGTATGGAACAAAAAGTTAAAATACAGTCCCCACTGAACTCGAGTCTTGGAAGCACTCTATAGCTGTGAAAATGGCAGACCTCACTAAGGTGTTTCACTTTGGGGCCTGGAACAGTTCAGGAAATAACGCAGGTAGCTCCTTCTTGGCCTGCACTTCAGAATCAAATGATCTAGGCGAGCCTTGGTATGTGATCCTGAGCCTAGTAGGATATATCATCCTGAAGTGCAAACCAGCTGCCATAAGCTTACATATTATAGAGTTGTATTCAGCCCTCTTCATTCTGATGGACTTTGGGAGATCCTGTGAAATATGCAGTTTTGCTCCTTCCCACAGAATTTCTTTCATTTCCCTTAGTTTACACAAGATATGTGTTTTATCAAGGTAGTTTAATAGCTTGAATATCATAGGGCGAGGCGGTGAGTTTGGTGCAGGCATAGGCCTAAGCGCTCTATGAGCCATCTCGACTACATAACTAGGGCCATTAGGAGAGGGCCCTGCTACATTCTCACAGAATTTCTGAACGAACAGAATAGGGTTCTGACCGTCTGCCTCCTCCGGAAGGCCTATAAGGAGGAGAAGGAGGTTATTCCTCCTACTGTGTCCCTCAAGATCATCGATCCTCTCTTCAAGTTTACTGATCCTACGGTGGGCTGCAGTAGTATCTGATTCCTGTCTCGTACGTCAATCATCCAAGGAGCTCACTCGCACTTCCACATCGCCCACTCTGCAAGACAGGGACTCTGAGGCTTGCTGGAGGCTGGTAAGTTGACTGGTTATGGCCATCAGAGCTTCTTTTAGGGGTGAAATTTCGTAGAGGAATTTTTCCTCGGAGAGAGGAGTCAGCACCATGACTGATTTGGGAGGTACTGCTGACAGGGTCTTGGATTATTTAGCTGTTTTCTGTTTTTCCAGTGTAAATGGCAGGGTATGTAAGGGGCCTGCAGGCCGTATTTCTGCTTCCATGTCCCTCATATGTTTATACCTCGATTTTCTGAAACACAAAATACTGATCGCTTCCCACCAATGACTTGTCCGATTGAATTACATCCCAAATACAGTCTACAGACTTTTTTGGAGCAAGATGGCTATTGAAATAATTAAATTATGAGAGCTGGAGAACAGAGCCTAAGCGGACACGTCTCACTCGCGCTGATGCATTATGTGACCCCTTCAGTTGATCTTTTCTCTCCTTCAGATATTTCTGACATTGGAGACTGTGTGGTTTATAGTATTTTTTCCTCCAGTTGGAGGTTAGTTATGGGAGGTTTATGGTTACTAAATTTATAATAATTATTAATTCCTTTTGGGCCCTGTCTTGCCAGGCGTCCGTGAAATCTGAGGGTTAGAATGCAGGCAGTTGATAGGTGGCAGCATTTGAAAAGTGGCACGAGCCTAAGATTCTATAATTATCATAATGTTCCATCTCCAGGCAGATCTGTCTTAAAGACACACTGCAGAAGAGTTATGAATACTGGAGTATCCCCTGGAAGAATCGATTACTATAGTGAGTAACTTTTTCTTTCTTCTTACTCCGCCCTTGAACCCCTTTGTGTCTGCTTTTGCCACCCTAACCACCCTCTTTGATTCCTTATTTCTTAGTAAGTATTCTCCCCTTTCTTTTCTTTGTACATGTAGAAGGCCCTCGCCACTTCCCTGACTATTGCCAAGAACCATAATGGTCTCTTGACTTTGGTTACCGTTCTCATGCATAACTTAGATGCCCTGAGAATGGCCCCCCCTTTATTGCTCCCCATCTCTCTTCCACACCACCTATGTATTCTACCCCAACTATCTTGTCCCAGACCAGCTCCCTCAACCTATTCAAGTCTGTTCTTCTGAAATCAAGGACATCAGCTCTTGATAGAAGTTTTCCGGTCCCAAGTGCCAATTCGAACCAAATGAAGTTATCATCTGCTCAGAGTCTGCCTCAAACCAAATGGAGATAACAAAAAAAGTGTTTTTTCACATAATTAAACTCGGTTTCCATTTTCTGGGAAATGAATGGCATCTGGTCTCAAATCTTGAACCACTCTGTTTCCCTAGTGGTTCCTCACCACTCTGAGAAAGCAGAATGTTCCAAATTGAATTTTAACCATTTTATAATAATTTCTTAGCCTAGTGGGAAGCTTTTTTTTTTTTTTACACAGTCTGTACAGTGTTTTGGTATGACTGGTATACCAAAACAACAGATAGGACCAACAGGCTTTAAGAACTGTACAAATTGTTTCCAGCTCCTGGCAAGAACATACTGCCACAAGCTTTGTCTGGGGTGCCTGGTTTCACATCACGATTTTATCAACTGCGAACTCTGTAAAATGTTTTGTCCCAGCCGGCCCAGTGGTGCTGAGGGTTGAGGTGCTGGACACCACACCTCGTGCCATGCCAGTGACCTGGGTTCAGGAACGACCAGGGAGCCTGCTGGGGGGGGCTGGAGTGGGAGTTCCCCTCCTGGGGTGGATGCCCCCTCCTCCATAGTCTCGCACCCATCGGGTGGAGGTCCGATGGGTGCACAGGCAGCAGGAGTGGCCACGCAAGTCTGGGGTGAGTGGAAAGGGTCACCAGATCTTGGAGTGCACCTCCGTGTATGTGTACACATGTGTATACATGCGTATACTGTGACCCTGGGAAGGAGAGAAAACAGTAAAAATAAAAATTGTATAGGAGAAAAAAAAAGTTTTGCCCTAAGACTCAAAAGAAAAGGGCTAAGAAAAGAGAAGATGTTAGAAAAACATAGAAATCAAGGACCAGAAGGTCTGCCTAGTCTGTCCTATGTTTCACTGCCTGGTACTACAACCCAACACAATTTGGTCACTTATGTCCCTCCCTCCTCCCTTTCCTCTACCTATTATGCCCATGTGCCTATCGCATGCATGCCTGAATCTTCCTACTCTCTTCACCTTCACCACCTCTTCTTGTAGGCTATTCCACGAGTCCACATCCTTTCCTGAGAAGTATTTTCTCACATCCCCAAGTTCCATAGCATGATGTTCTGGTACTCCTCCTCCTCCTCCATTGAAAGAGACTTCCCTCTTGCACGTTGTTCACTCCCTTGAGGTACTTATAGATCTCTGTCATGTCCCCTCTCGCTCTCCTCTCCTCCAGGGGAGTACTTGTTGAGCTCCCACAGCCTGGCCTCATAAGGTTCCTCATGCAAGCCCCACATCATTTTGGTAGCCCTCCTCCAGATCGTTTCTATCCTGTCAATGTTCTTGCAGAGATGCGGCCTCCAGAACTGTTACACAGTACTCTAGGTGAGGTCTCACTAGAGAGCATTATAGTGACAACACTACCTCCCTTTTACTGCTAGAAATCTCCCTCCCTATGTAACCCAGCATCTGGCTAGCCTTGCTTGCTGCCTTGTTGCACTGCCCTGCCACCATGTGATCATCAGATATGATTACCTCAAGGTCCTTCTCTTGTTTGGTGATTGTAAGTACCCCTCTGTCATAGTGTGCAATAAGACCCCCTTTTTGGACACTTTCTCTCTTTTTGTCTCTCTCTCTCTCTCTCTTTAAGTCTGCTGCAGAAGCATCTCTAATATTTTCTCTCTTAGCTTCTGACTTTATTATCATCCCCTTTTTTCAGTAAGGCCACTTGAAAAAGGTTCTTGCTATGCTGTGTTTTTCTTCTTGTTTTTCTTTCCGGGGCCCTTATTGGGAGAATTGCCTGTACACCCCCCCCCCCCTCGCTCATAGGAATCCTCCGTAGGGACACTGTGTATGTATAACATGCCAAACATTTTTGTTTGTCCCCAATTAACCATTAGACACAAAAGAATGGTACAGACAGTGGGGAGAGTATTGTAATCATCTTTTTCTGCAGACTCTGTAGGCTCACAAGAGAGTTGGCTGTTGTTCTTGTAACGTTACTATGTTACTCGACAAATGAAAACCTGGTTGAAGTCAAAAGTTAAAGTTAGCTTGGCGAATCTGTTCAGAAGCTTAGGGTCTCCTTATCTGTATCCTGGTGTTTGCCCCTGTTAGAAACACTGAGTAAAAAAATAGAATCCTAAAATGTCAAATTGTGGACATTGCTCGACGATGTGCACATTCAAGCAGTAATAAGCACTTACATTTCGATACTGCTCAGCAATGCACACGCTCGAGCAGTACTGAAATGAAAAGAACTTGTATTGGTATTTTTTTGTAGCGTTTACTTCGGCCAATCTCCAGGCAGGATATTACCATGCATTGGTATCCAGGAGTAGAGATGCAGTGAAATTTAATTTCAGCGGCAAAATTATGGTGAAATCTCCAGTTTTGCCTAGTGAAACGTTTAGTGAAATTATGGCCTTTCAGCCAAATTTTGCCTGCACATCTGAGGCGAAATTAGGTGAAATTGGGCATTTCGCTCTGTTGGTGGTCACATGGTTGAGTCTAAACAAGCAGTAAGTGAGTGGTTCATTTCCTGTGCTATGTATCTTGAGGAAGCAGGTAGCATTTATACACCCTGTGAATGCAGAGTGCACTTTTACATTTAAATTGCTTAATTTGTGCTATTTGTTTCTTACTTTTTCCTTGTCTGTCTTTGTCATGGTTCATATTTTAGTACCTGGTGATTGTGTCTGTGATCCCCCAACCCCACTCTCCCTGAGTCTCTATCCATTTATTTTTTGTGTTTGTTTGGATTGGTGGTGTTTGTGGATTGTGGATGTAATGGAGGAGGGTGAAGACAGTGAGGCACCTGTACGAGTGCTTCAGCTAACCATCACAAATGAAATGCCACAGCAGGAGGCCTTTTGCTCCAGCATCAGCACCCAGTAGCAAACTGTGCTCCCCCTCACCAGCAGCAGTTGCAGACAGTGCCCCCTTCCCAGCACCAGAAGGATACTGTTCCTCCACCCAGGCAGCAGGAGGCTGTGCCCACTCCCAAGCAGCCAGAGGAGTCAGTGCCTGGGGCGTTATCTGCGCCTCCCCCATGGTTCCATCATCCTTGAAGTTCTCCTCTCTGGGAATTTTTCTACTTAATATCGATTGGTGACCCAGTGGTCACCTACAATCTATGTGGGCAGGAAGTGCATCGAGGAAAGTGTGGATCCTACTTTAGAACAACTGGCCAGCATAGCCACATGGTCCATCACCACCTGCCGCAATGGGACCTCAAATTGCGGGAGGTGGAAGCATCAGCAAGTGCAGCTATGGGGAGCAGTGTGGGTGTAAGCACTGTAGGGGGTGAGCAGGGGGGAGGCATGGCTGGACCAGTTAAACGTCTTCGCCATGTCAGAAAATAGCAGCAGTCCGTAACATCAAAACCCCTCCAGGGCCCTCCCTGTCCAAAGCCAGCAGCAAAGACAGACCCCACCTTGCCAGCAGTGCCAGTGACACATACAGACTTATCTGCTGCCCTGTCTGAAGTCCAGCATGTCCGACAAGAGTTATACGATTTCAGACAGGAATTTAGTGATGCCCGGGAGAAGATTTCTAAACTACAGTGTAATGTTGACAGAATCATGTGCATCCTGTTAGAACTCTGTGGTGGCCCCACTGGCATTTAATGTGGCAGCACAAATTAATTTGTCTTTTTTTGTTTTCATTTTTCTATCTTCCATTCTATTGTTTGTATGTCCCCCCCCCAAAAAAAAATAAAAAACAAAAAAAGCTATTCTATCATCTTTAATCTACATCCATTCCTTAAAGGGGCACTGTCAGCTTTGCCAGTCTATCTTGCACTATATGTCAGCAGAGTGCCTCTTGGCACACACATATCACAGATTGTCCCTAGTATGCCCTTATGTATGTAAAACTTACAGAATATTAGTAGTTTACCTGAATTTTGGGTTATTTGTTGCTCGCGGGGCCGGACATAAACCCTCCACCAACTGGAAGCATAAGCAGGACTAGAACGCGCGTCGCCCACAAGCGCGGTCCCGAAGTGTAATTTTTGGACATTGTGAGTGGAAAATGAAGTTAATCCAGTAGAGTAGCCCTTAATTAACTGTTGTTGCTATGTAGCACCAAAAACCGAGCACCGAGAGAACATCAAAACACTTTTTAAAAACGGGACCGAAATCCCGCGCATGCGCAAGTGCAGCGTAAGTAAAGATCTCGCACATGTGCAAGAATATACTGCGATTGCACATGCATGGGATTTCGGTCCCATTTAAAAAAAGTGTTTTGCTCTCCTCTCGGTGCTCTGTTTTTGGCGGTACATGGCAACAACAGTTTATAAAGGGCTACTCTACTGGATTAGCTTCATTTTCCACTCACAATGCCCAAAAATGACACTTCGGGACTGCACTTGTGGCAGACACGCGGTCTCGTCTTGCGTATGCTTCTGGTTGGTGAGGGAGTGTAAATCGGGTCGAGCAAGCAACAGATAACTCAAAATTCAGGTAAACTACTGACATTCTGTAAGTTTTACATACATAAGGGCATACTAGGGGGCAATCTATGGTATGTGTGTGCTAAGAGGCACACTGCTGACATAGAGTGAAAGATAGACGAGCAAAGCTGACAGTGCCCCTTTAAGTCCTCTTGTTTCTTTATTTTGTATGTAGAATAATTGCATTCGCCATTGCTGCTGTTTGTTTCAGTCTTATGCTTCCTATAGAATTCAGCCCCTTTTCTTGTTCTCTATTAGTTCTCCCTGATCATAGTTGTATTACCCTTGTCCTCCTGACCCTCCAGAATTCCCAAAATGTTTCCCAGAAACTGTTACAGTACATTCAGACAGAAATCAGATGCCACACATGCAGTTACATGGTTCACATCCACCATCAGGAGGACCTAAATCTGTTGTTTTCTGCACCATTTCTAATGATTTTCAGGCCTCACCGTGGTGGTGGTGCTACTGCCTAACATGTCCCACACGTCCAGAAATGTTTCCCAAAATATTTTACAGTAAATTCAGACCTAAATCAGGTGTCAGACATGCAGTTATATGTTGCATGCTTTTCACTTGGACCAAAACATGTTGTTTGGCACTCTGTTTATCAATGGTTTAAGGCTTAATCATGGTGTTGCCACTGCCTAACATGGCCCAGGTGTCCAGAAATGTTTCCCAAAACATGTTACAGTATATTCAGACAGAAATCAGGTGTCAGGCATGCAGTTACATGGTTCACATCCACCATCAGGACACAAATTTGTCATTTTCTGCACCGTTTCAAATGGTTTTCAGGCCTAACCGTGGTGGTGCCACTGCCTTACATGCCCCCATATATATAGGGTCAGGTAGTAAACACCAGTGGTGTAACAGGGAGGAAAGGGTTAATATGGTAAGAAAATTAAACAGGAACGCTGCAATGCAGAGGCTAGATAACAGTTTTAATTTCTGTGAGCAAGTCAACAATGCAGTGTACCTGGATATGGACAAGTCAAGCGGTCAATGTACACGAATACTTCCAATAAAAAATAAAGCACAAAAGTGATTGAGCAAAGGGAAACAAGAACAGAACTCCTCAGAATGAGTAACTGTTCAGATAAAGTTACCCAAAAGGGTCAATATGTAAGACAAATGTAACAAATAAGTAGCACACCAACAAAAATATAAAGCAGCAGTACTACCCAACCAGAAAGTGAGCCATTACAGCCATTGTAGCGCCACAGAACATATGGCAGACGCTATCTAGTCAGTGGAGCTGGCGGCAGAAATGTAAACATAAACAAAGGATAACTGAGCACATTATGGGGTGATAATACATTGCCAGCAGGAAAGAGTACAAGGTACATGCTCAGCATAGCACAGGGAATAACCAGTCGAAAAAGTGCAGATTTTTTTTACATTGTACTGCTGCTTTAAAGAGCAGATATCCACTTATTTTTATATTTTTTTCTTTAGGTCCTGACCTGTTTACTTTGTTGTGGATCCGATGACAGCTGTTCCTGAAGGTGGTCTGAATCATGTTCTCACCATTTGTTCAGTGTACCGACGCCCAGAACATTGCGGTGAACATGCACATTTTTCAAAAAAAGACTTCAATTACCGACAGCCACGGACGAGCACTAGAGATGTCAGTTACAGTTTAGCATTTAAACTCAATGGGCACACACTCAAACTATGGTAATCTACGCTCGTCCCTGAATGTATACATGGACGTGCGAATCACCAGCAGGCGTTAACATGGACAAGATCAGCACGAGTTCTACGGGAGGTGCTCTCTTCTTCACTGAGCCGACTGGCCTGATGTTCGCAGAAGTTCTCATAGCTAGTTTCATTCGCTGTGCTTGTTAATAAATTAAATTAAGAAATTCATGTGAGTTTTGAAGTAAAGTAGTATGTGTTCTTTGTGCTAGTGTGTGAATTAAAATTATGTATAGACATCTGTGGGATGGGTGGTTTTGCACACTGTGGCCCAGATATTCAAAAGGGTTGCTCCATGCGCAACAGGGTTGCGCATGCGCAAGTCCTACATTGCGCCATTCTGCGATATTCAGCAGGAGGCAGTTGCGCCACTGAAAACAGGCTGAGCAACAGCGCAATGCAAATGAATGCATGCTCAACATGAGGGGGAGGAACCATGCATAAACTGCACAACCCGATATTCAGTCGGGTTGTGCAGAGTTGTGCAGGCGCAACCACCAACCTGCGCCTGCACAACTTTGAGCCAAAAAAAAAAGGATCAAGTTGAGGGCCACCCACAGGTGAGCTGCTGTATTGCAGGGCGCAACACAGCAGCTGCCACCTGGTGGCCCCCAACTCGTCCCTGTGCCCCCCACCAGCCGTCGTGGGCATAAAGTAACATGCCCCCCCGCCCACACACATCTCCCACAGCCCGATCAAGGGCATACAGTAACATGCCCCCGCCCACACATTCTGATAAAGCCTGATTGCGGCATACAGTAACATGCCCCGCCCACATCTCCCACAGCCCGATCGCGGGCATACAGTAACATGCCCCCGCCCACATCTCCCACAGGCCCGATCATTGGGCATGCAATATTTATGAACCCCCGCCCACACATCTCCACGGCCAGTCGCAGGCAATACAGTAACATGAACAACCCCGCCCACATCTCCAAGCCCGATCGCGGGCAATACAGTAACATAGACAAACCCCGCCCACACATCTCCCGAAGCCCGATCGCGGGCATACAGTAACATGCCCCCGCCCACATCTCCCACAGGCCGATCGGCTGCAGTTTATATTGTACATGATAACTTCAGATTTGTGAATGAACATCATTTACAAATTCGACTGCTTGACGGAGGCTGTACGCCCATTGGCTGTAGTCTGTACCAATGGGCATGCAGCCCTACCGGACAGTCAGTCGGCGGGCGCGGGCGGCAGGCGGTGGATGCTACCGCCACCGCCGCGGGGGAGCGGATGGAGGGGCTTCATGGGTGGGGGGACACTAGACACCAGGGAGATGTTTGGGGGGTTGTAATCTGACATTCTGCCCGCGATCGGGCTTTACGGGTCCACTGGACCACCAGGGAGATATTCGGGTTGGGGTTTGCATTCCTGCCCGCGATCGGGCACTGGGGAGGTTGATATCATTCCTGCCCGCGATCGGGCTTCGGAGATGTGGGTGGGGGTTCATGTTACTGTATTGCCCGCGATCGGGCTTCGAGATGTGTGGTGGGGGTCATGTTACTGTATTGCCCGCGATCGGGCTTGTGGAGATGTGGGTGGGGGTTCATGTTACTGTATGCCCGCGATCGGGCTGGGGAGATGTGGGTGGGGGCATGTTACTGTATTGCCCGCGATCGGGCTTCGGGAGATGTGTGGGCGGGGGGTCTATACATTGTATGCCCGCCGATCGGGCTGCTGGAGATGTAAAAGGGGGCATGTTACTGTATGCCCGCGATTGGGCTTCGAGATCTGTGTGTGGGGGGGGAATGTAGACACAGAGATACTGCCCGCGATCGGGCTGCAGGGTGCGTCGGTCCCCAAGGCTGCTGCCTGGCAGGGCGGCCAGGCACAAGTCCTCAGGGATCGGCGCACCTACTTGCTAATGGCATGCAAATGGGGCCATAAATAGATGCAAATTGCCCCCCCTGCGCCTTGCATAAATTATGGCCCCATTTGCATGTCACCTTTTGAATATCGGAAATTTGCACATGGCGCAATGGTACTTGCGCCACCACAAGTTTAATGCTCAACTCTGGCAACTTGCGGTGGCGCAAGTTCCACTGCGCCATGCGCAAGTGCTGTGGCTGGGGGGTGATATTCAAAGGAGTTGCTCAATAGCACAACTCCTTTGAATATCACCCCGGCCACACCCCTGCACAACTATTTTGAGCAGCGCAGGGGCTTGCGTCTCAGAATGGCGCAGTTTGAATATCTGGGCCCGTATTTTTTGCGGCTCTGTTACCGCTGAAGATGAAGCGCTTCCACTAATTGCTGAAAACTGCTTCTTAGATTCCTGATAAAAAAAATGTATATATTGTAAATTGTAGCGGTAGTCCCTGGTGACCACAGTGCTAAAATAATAATTCTCTTATTTGGATCACAGGAACAAGTTGACTTGCCAGACAATTATCAGCTGTCTGTCTTGACAACTTGTTGCCATCATTCAGCAAGCTGTACCAGCTGTCAGTGGCTTGCCAGCAGTATAATGTGAATTGCCTCTGAATTGAACACATCGCCGTAAAGAAAAAGTTTAATTCATGCATAATCTAAGGCAAATCCCTTTGATATGCTGGCAACATTTCCTTTATTGCAGCCTGATAGGTTTTCTTTCAGATCGTCAGTTGCGGTCATAAGGCGGGGGGGGGGTCTGAATCCCCGTCTTTTGAAAATACATCTACCAACACTGCCATTAGTTGGATATTGCAGCATCAGCACTGATTTGTTAAATGTCCTGTTTTTTTTTCCAGTTTAGGCATTAGGACATCAGCTGCTGCTGCTTCCCCGACTCGACCACCATAGCAATTGTTTCACCTTCTGATTTAGTGAGATCCCCGTGATGCGACTTTCCCCAACCCTTACTCATTTGTTGCCTTCAAATATGACTAACAATTGTTCCAGACTACTAAGTTGGCGCAATCCCAATGATGTGACTCCCCTCTAACCCTGTGTTGTATAAGGGAATCATTATTTTAGCACTCTGGTCACCAGGGACTACCGCTACAATTTACAATATTTGTTTTTTTATCAGGAATCTAAGAAGCAGTTTTCAGCAATTAGTGGACACGCTTCATCTTCAGCAGTAACAGAGACCACAAAAATACAGTGTGCAAAACCACCCATCCCACAGATGTCTATACGTAATTTTAATTCACACACTAGCACAAAGAACACATACTACTTTACTTCAAAAAACTTGCATGAATTTCTTTATTTAATTTATTAACAAGCACAGCAAATGAAACTAGCTACAGGAACTTCTGCGAACGTCAGGCCAATCGGCTCAGTGAAGAAGAGAGCACCTCCCATAGAGCTCGTGCTGATCTCGTCCATGTTAACGCCTGCTGATGATTCGCGCATCCATGTATACATTCAGGGATGAGTGTAGATTACTATAGTTTGAGTGTGTGCCCATTGAGTTCTAACGCTAAACTGTAACTGACGTCACTAGTGCTCATCCGTGGCCGTCGGTAACTGAAATCTTTTTTTGGAAAAAGTGCATGTTCACCGCGATGGTCTGGACGTCAGTACACTGAACAAATGGTGAGAACATGATTCAGACCACCTTCATGAACAGTTGTCATCGGATCCACAACGAAGTAAACAGGTTAGGACCTAAAGAAAAAAATATAAAAATAAGTGGGTATCTGCTCTTTAAGACTTAAAAGAAATTACAGAAACTCACAACTTGTGAGAAAGCTGTCAAATATTAGGAGCTAGCCTGCTCTGCTTTCACACGCACACAGTCGACCCTCCCCTACTCAACTCCCTCACAGACACAGAGAAAGCTGAAAACACTACCTCAGTTTAACTAAGTATTATCCAAAGATACCGAAACAAAAAAAGTTCACTAGCAGCACTAGGAACTAAACTGAGATTTTGGGAGCAATTAACTCTCAAAAATCACAAATAAAGAGGTTCCTGAAGAGTTCATTGGCTGTGATGCATCACATTGAACTGCTCTCCAACTCAACAACAATATATTATGTAGGAAACAGCCTGCATGTGATAGTTCAGCTGTCTACCCACAATGCATTGCAATTTTGCTGGCGAAATTGAAAAAAAAATGGTGAAATTAAGGATAATGGTGAAATTGTGCCTTATGCAAAAGCAAATTGAACAAAATTTTGCATCATGCGAAAGCGAAATCAGAGGTGAAATTCCATTTTGTCTAGGCAAAAAATTGCACGTAATGCGGGAATTTCACAAAATATTTAGATAAATCTCTATCCAGGAGATGAAATAAAAGAGATTGAAAATGAAAACATATAGATAAGTCCGAAAATATGAAACGTACTTAAAAAGCTTTTCACACAGTAGTTTTCCCAAGTGCAGAGTTTGTGCAGAGTAGCGCTCTGAATGTTAAAAAAAAAAACTATGTTTTGCTTCTGTTCACGTTTCAGACGCACTTACTCTGTACCAGGAGCTTAAAAAGTTGAAAACTCAAATAAGTAAAGCAGGCAGGAAGACACAACAAAACGTTTACATAGTAGCGTGCTGCTTATGTTTGGTCCTCATTTTCATATCTTTTACATGTATGACTACACGGTATGTAATAAAGTTTTCTTAAAAAGGGTAAAATAAACTTGAATAAATCCTAGAAGAATTGAGCATAGAATCATACTGTATGCTCTTATTGTATATATTTCTCTCCTTAAAAGGAAGCTTGAAACACAAAACAAGGTAAACTGTAAAGCCTATTGTGTTGCTTACCGCGGCTGTGGCCTCTCCTCTATAAGCTCTCCAGTGTTCTCAAGTGTCAGCCGGCCCTCTCTTTCCTATAGATATACTGGCCAGATCTAGGGGAGGAGCCTACAGCTGCAGTTGGACAGTAAAACTATGATAGAACTTGTTTTTTTTTTGTATCTAGACCTGTCATATTATGTTTTAAATGAAGGAAAGTTGTTATTTTTGTTTGATGTATTAAATGACAGCCATTTAATAATAATAAATGTTTCTGAAGACTAGTGGGTGGGGTTCTGGTTACCACCTGACCCCTTCTAGTATAAAAGAAGCATCTTTCTAGCACTACGTCAGGATAAGTGGTGGGGTCAGAGTGGTACTGGCCTACTGATGTTGTTCTTTATGGACATATTGGCTTGAGACATGACTATGTCACATTTGTTTTGTTTTATTATTTTGCCGTATCAAGTCCGCTTTTTAATTTTTGCTGAACTCAATCAATTGATTGCTTGGCTTTTGCCTTGCTTTATACTTGCATTCTGTCTGTGAGTCCATCATTTCCCACTAATCCATGTCAGTGGTGTCAGAAGTGGGATCGACTGGAGTAATTTGCTAGAAGCACTCCAGCAAGGGCAGCCTTTAATGCCTAGGTGAACAACGGATGCATCAACCAGTAGCCAAGGAGAAGCCTGAGAGACCCAGCGGTGTCTTACACGTACCATGTGGAGAAGCTGGGAGAACCTCTAGTTCCAGGACTTGAGGATGTGAGAAGGAAGACATTCATGGCAAAAATGGAAGAAAAAGAGGCGGGGGCAGCTGGAGGAGGGCCCCCTGACGATGTTCCCCCTAAAGACTTGCAGAAATTGCTGTGGTGGCTCTGTATAAAGCAGGTTGAAATGGACAAGTCGCATGAATTGACACTGAGAACAATACAGGCTATGGGTACCTGAAATCCTTCTCCTGCTGATCTCTCTAAGGACATCAAAATAACCAAACTGGGTAAGTCAGATGACACTGAATCTTATTTGACAACCTTTGAAAGGGTGGCACAGGCTTGTGGGTGGCCAAGGGAAGAGTGGGTCACCTGGCTTGCACCCTATTTGACCGGGAAAGCTCAACTAGCATATAGCCATATGGACAGTCAACAAGCTAATAATTATGATGCTTTATTTTATTTATGTCTTTGTTAACCAGGTAAGCGTGCTAATCCAATGGACCATTTTCAGACATGACCCGGGCCACAAGGTGGCACCAACGTAGTTCAACAGCCATAAATTTATATAGACAGTAGTAGCTATTACAGAGTGATGAGCAATAGACAAAGGTCAAAACATGAGTCAAACATGTCTGTATAAAACCTCAATATGGGGTCAATAGGGGTACAATGTAACTTGAGCCGAGGCAGCGGTAACAACTCAGATTACAGAGGATAAATGGTACAAAAATAACAAGCAGTAACTTTTGTAATTAGAAGCAAAACATCCATTGTTCCTGAATTGGCTGACAGACTAACAGACAGACTTGATAAGAAGACCTTGTAAGTCAAGGAGAAAGGAAAGCAGAGAGAGCTAGGAGGTCAAGATGGGATAGGACAGAGATACATAGCACCTGGGGAGGTTTGTGGGCAGTACTTGTTGTCCAGTACACAACTGTATGGAGATTCAGATAGGAGCCAAGCTCTTAGGTTCGTTTTGTAGGACAGGTGTGAGCGGGACAAGCGAACAGACAGTGGTAGACTGTTCCATAGGGTGGGGGCACAGACTGAGAGCTTTAGTTCCCATTAAAGTGGAGACATGTGATACTTCCAGGGGAGGGCCTGAGGCACCTGGAGGCAGTCCTGTGAGTGAGCAATGTGGAAGAGGAGGACATCTGGTTGCACCTGAGTGCATTGTCCACAACACAGCCTACAGCATACTTAAAGCGAGCTTTCAGAGGGAGTCAATCTAGGGACTGGTAGAGTGAACAATGGTGGGTGGAGTAGGGGGCTTGAAGAACAAAGCAACAGATGGAGTTGTAAGTTATGATTAGTCGAGAACATAGGGCAGAGGACACAGAGGAAGAGAGGGGAGCAGTATTCAAGAAGGGGCAGTAGGTTACCTTGCGCAATAGCAAGATGAGCTTCAAGGGACAGAAGCTGCTTAATGTGGTAAACAGTACCTAGTTTGTAGTGTATTTTCCACACAGTGCTGTTTATGTGGTCAGAGAAGGTTAGTGAGGGGGTCAAAAGTAACACCTAGGTACTTGAAAGAGGGGACATTTTCAAGCAGGGGTGCTGGGGTACATACCAGGAAGGAGGAAGTGGTTTCAGTGACCTTGGCAAGGAAAGGTATTGAGCCGAAAAGCAAAGCCTTTGTCTTCTATTTCACTGACTAGGAGTCTGCTGGAAAGGAACCAATAATTTGCAGAGGCATAGTTACATGACAGGGCGGAGGAGATGGAATCAAGCGACTTATCGCTATGGTAGAGGACTACGTCGTCTGCATAAAAAAGGGCATGACAGTTTAGGCTGCCAGCAGGGAGTGCATTGATGTACATGGAAAAAAGTAGTAGGCCAAGTATAGAACCCTGGGGGACTCTAGTATGGATAGGTAGGTTAGCAGAAAAGTCTTTATCTATTTGGACAGCTTGAGATCAGCTGGAGAGGTAACTGTGGAACCACCCCGTAGAATCAGGGAAGCAGCCAAACTGAAGTATTGTGAAATGTAGAAGATGGAGGTCAGCAAGATCAAAGGCCTTAGATAGGCCCACAAACACTGCAACAGTGACTTTGTCCTTATCCATATTTGGTGCTGTCCAACAGGAGATATTATGTTGCTATGACATCAGCCCAGAAATGTACAGTGATTGAGAACATTTAAATATCATAATTCTGACAATCCACAAGAAGCACATGTGAGACTAAAAGAATTATGTCACAAATGGTTGCAACCTGGACTTAAAAGACCAGAACAGATTCTGGAAATCATTGTTTTGGACTAGTTTGTGAATGTACTACCTTCTGACGTACAGATATGGGTGAGGGAGCACCGCCCAGAAACAGCAGAAAAGGCTACTTCCTTTGCCGAGGACTACCTCACTGCTTGACTGAACCAACAGAGAGGATACTCTGAGACTAGTATGAACAGCTCCATGGTAAGACCCACCTCTATTTCACCTGTTCCTTCTGGGACTGCAGGGGGTAATAAGACATTTAAATCAGGACGGCCTTTCAATCTTGATATCATTTGCAGAGAATGTCTGAGGAAGGGACATATTGCCAGGTTTTGCCCTAAGAAGAAAACATCCACCCCTTTAGCATTGGCCAACTGGGGACAGTTCCTTTTTCCTGTTACTTTTGGACATAATGTGGTACAAGGTTTAGTGGACTCAGATAGTAGACAAACCCTGGTCAGAGCAGATCTGGTGCAGCATTTAACTACTAATGGCTCTAGAACCAGTGTCACTTGCATACACGGAGTCACACATTATTAACCCCTTACCAAGTTGGATATCATGACAAGAGGAACTGTTCATCAGCTAAATGTTGGTGTGGTCCCACATCTTCCCATGCCAGTTGCCATTGGACATGACCATCCTGATTTTCAATCTTTTGAGGCTGACGTTACAGATGTAAACGCTGTCACCACTAGAGCACAGGTCAAGCAGGAAGAACAGTGGGCCCATTTGTTTCCCTTTGATGATGACTTATATGAGCCTCCGGGAAAAACCTGGAGCACAAGAAAAGAGAAGAGGAGGGACAAATCCCAAGGGACTCTGGATCATACAGACTTAAAGAACTGAAGGGCAATATGTTTGAGGTACAGCGAAGAAATGATGTAACTCTGACTCCTCTATTTCAGATGGTGGGACAGGGAAATACCAAAGGATCTACATATAAAATAATGAAAGGAGTACTGTACAGGGGGTGTACTAATCCAGCTATAGGGGAAGTGGTAGACCAACTCATTGTCTCTAGTAAATATAAACCAGCTGTTATATCTAGCCCATGACATTCCCCTAGCAGGGCATATGGGAAGAGACCGCACCCAAGGACACCCCCTTCTGCGATTATACTAGCCTGGTATCCATGAACAGGTGGTAGAATATTGCTGCAGTTGTCAGGAATGTCAGACGGTGGCAACTATCACAAAAAAAGAAAAGGTGTCTCTGCAACCACTCCCTTAAATTACCAACCCTTCTGAACGAATAGCCATGGATATTGTTGGACCTTTGCAAAAAAGTTCAAAGGGCAACCGTTTCATCTTGGTTATTTGTGATTATTGTACTAAATATACAGAAGCCATACCCCTGAGAACAGTCACTGCAGAAAAAATAGCTGAAAAGTTGATGAAACTGTTCAGTTGAGTAGGAATACCTAATGAGATCTTAACTGATCGAGGAAGCAATTTTTGCTCCAGATTCCTGAAGTGCTTGTGACACTGAATGTAGAAGCCCTCCATACCTCCCTATATCATCCCCAAACCGATGGGATGGTTGAGAGGTTTAATCAGACCATGAAAAGAATGTTAAGAAAATTTGTGCAGGAGAAAGGGAAACAATGGGATTTGTATTTACCATTCCTTATGTTTGCATATAGGGAGGTGCCTCAGGTGTCCACTGGGCTCTCTCCTTTTGAGTTATTGCATGGGAGAAACCCCAGGGGACTCCTCGACGTGATCAAGGAAGATTGGGAAGAAAATAAAGCGCTTGGAGTACATAGTACACTCGATTATATGACCCAACTTAGAAAGAGACTCCTGAAGTACAGTAAGTTGGCACATCAGCAGATGAGAAACAAATAACTCAGAAAATGCAGTATGACCAAAGAGTGGGGCATAAGGTTTTTCAGACAGGGGGCCAAGTATTGCTGTTATTACCTAGCACTGAAAATAAGCTGCTAATGAAATGGCAGGGCCCATATACAGTCCTGAGACAAACTGATCCTGTCAACTACGAAATTGAGTTGCTGGACAGGAAGCACAGGAAGAGGATCCATCATGCCAACCTCCTGAAAAAAATGGTATCAGAGGCCCGTGCCAGGACTTGTATGTATGCCCTGACCAAAAAGATAATGAAATGGAGATGGCATATCAAAGGTTGGAGCAACAAGGAGAGATGGGAGATTTGACAATAAATGCAAATTTAGAACCTCATCGGAGACTAAATTTGGAACAGGTACTGTTGAGATTTCAGGATACCTTCACCAACATTCCTGGTAAAGTGGCGGGTATAGAACATCATATAGAAGTCACCCAAACTACTCCCCTTAGACAGAAGCCCTACAGATTACCAGAAAAGATCCGTGGAGAAGTAATACAAGAAGTGAAAAAAATGCAACATCTGGGAGTTATAGAACCTTCTAATAGTGGATGAGCCTGCCCTACGGTAGTCGCTGGAAAAAAGGAAGGGGGAGAATTAGAATATGCCTCGACTTCCGTACATTAAATGTCATTTTCAGATTCGACCCCTATTCCATACCAAGGATAGATCACATAATAGACAGGCTTGGTAATGCTCAGTACATTATAACTTCTGATTTGACGAAGGGCTACTGGCAAATTCCCTTGGATGGAGGTTTCCAAGGAGAAAACAGTGTTTAGTACACCAATGACTTGTTTCATTTTACCACCATGCCCTTTGGGTTACATGGTGCCCCTGCCACATTTCAGCAGTTTATGGACCGAACTTTACAACAGCACACAGCCTACTGTGCTGCTTAGCTCGATGATGTTGTGGTTTTTAGTCCTACTTGGGAGGAGCACTTGCACCACCTTGTAGCTGTATTGCAGGCCATTAGCCAGGCTGGACTGACCATAAATCCAAAAAAAACTTTCTATTGGAATACAAAAGACCAAATACCTGGGGTTTCTAATTGGTAATTGGCAGGTTAAACCAGATGTTGGCAAAGTAGATGCTGTAGCCAACAGCCCCATCCTACAAAAAAAAAAAACATGTAAGGACCTTTTTAGGGTTAGCCGGGTACTATTGGTGATTTATTCCTAATTTTGCTATGATAGCTACGCTTCTAACAGACCTCACTAAAAAGAACAACCCGACAAAGATAAAATGGACTCCCAAGTGCAAAGAGGCCTTCTGTACCATAAAAGCCAGCCTATGTGCTTCTCCGATTCGAAAGAGCCCTTACTTTATGTTGCCCTTTTTGGTACAGACTGATGCCTCAGATAGAGGCACTGGAGATGTCCTGTCTCAGTTGTTTGAAGGAGAAGAGCATCCTGCCATTTACATTAGTAGGAATTTACATGAGAGGGAGACCTGTTACTCCACTATTGAGAAAGAGGGCCTCGCTATGAAATGGGATATTGAGGCACTGAAGTTTTACCTTTGGGGGTCGAAATTTTAGGGACGTTACCGATCATAACCCATTATGCTGGTTGCAGGTGATGAAAGATAAGAACGCTCACATAATGCGTTGGTACGTGCCACTACAACCATACAGATTTGTCATTAGACATAGGGCAGGTAGCCTTAACAAACATGCAGATGTTACGTCCCATTATGGGGCAGATTTAAATGTACAGGCACAGTCAGACCTCGGGGTAAGAGATAATAGAGTAAGAGAGATTGATAATATCTCTCAGTTGAGTTATTGTAATGTTATTAGGGAGCCCAAGGTGGAGCTTTGGGAGTGGGTGGGCTCAAGCTCCATCTCTCTCTCTCTCCGGAGCGATCCAACACTATGCCTAAAAAATTGCTCTGTCCTGATAATCTAGGAAACCCGACGATTGTATACCCTGGTTTCCTCTTGGGCAGGGAGGAGTCTGTCATAGGGTGCAACAAGACCTCCTTTTTGGATACTTTCTCTCTTTTTGCCTCTCTCAAAGTCTGCTGCAGCAACATCTCTAATATTTTCTCTCTTAGCTTCTGATTTTATTATCCCCCTTTTTCAGTAAGGCCACCTGAAAAAGGTTCTTGCTATGCTGTGTTTTTCTTCTCATTTCTCTTCCTGAACCCTTATTGTGAGAATTGCCTGTACACCCCCCCCCCCGCTCATAGGAATCCTCTGTAGGGACACTGTGGGCCAGATATTCAAACTGCGCCCAAAATGTGCGCCATAGCAGGAGCAAGCACAAGCCAATTGCATACATGTGCAACAGACGCGATATTCAAACATGGAGCAAGTCAAATTGAGCAATCAGCCAACGTCTGAATATAGCACAACCTGCGCCATAGCACAATCAGGAATGGGAAGCTGAGCACATATGATGCGTCATAGCGCAACAAGGACAGCTCAGCTGAGCAGTCAAGAGGCACCATAGCGCAAGCAGGGAGCCCCCCCAGCAGCAGAGCAATGGAACTGCACAACCAGGGAGGTAGGCAGGGACCCACCACCCATGCCACAGATGGGCACAGAAACACACTGCAGAACTAACAACACACCCCCACACCCGAAGCACAGCATTACTGGTGGAGGGACGGAATATCCACTGGCCCATGGGGACAAGCCAACAAAGCACAGCTGGGCCATGGCGCCCCAGCACACCCACTGGCAAGCAGAGACTGCCACACAAAGGGGCCGGACAACCCAAGTGTACAACAGCCCCTCCCCATGCACAGCACATCCTGCACTGGAACCCCAAGACACCACCCATGAGCAGTGACTGTGACCGGCATTGCCGGAATCACCATGCCCCCCCCCGGCACAATGCAACTGTGTGTACCACAGAACCATACAAGCCAGACCCACCAGGAGCTCACAGCGGTGTGTGGCAGCACACGGCCAGACCGGCTGAAAGCCACCACCACACCAGGGACACCCCCCCACGCACACACACACATAATCCCAGGACAACACCACACCAGATGCCATGCACACCACTGCAACTGAGCACCTATAGCCAGCTGCAAATCAGAGATCACCATGTTATTCATAACAAAATATATATATACTTCTAATCAATAACACAACAATAACAACAGGAACAACCATAACTATATACAAATATATACAATACAGGGGTGGGGGTACGGGTACAAGGTAGGGGTGGGTGTGGGGCAGGGGTGAAGAACTTGGTGAGGGAAGGCAGGGAGTGAGGGAAGGGTAAAGGGGGTAGGTGTGGAGCAGCTACTTCCCCCCAGGCTACATATCAGCAGGCTGCCTCTGTCCCCGTGGCCTCCTCCGGTGTCGGACACCTCTCTGGTTCATCTCCCTCAGAATGTGCAGGGACTCAGTGGACAGCTCCAGCAGGCAGTGGATGGCCTGCTCAATTCTGTGCAGGATCCGGACACCTAGGGCAAGGGAATAGAATCAATGGCTGTGACTGTCCACAACCCTGAAGCCCACCCAATATGCATGGCATACAGCCAAGTGCCCTGCCCCTGTGATGGACTGCACCCACTCACAGTAACCGTGCACAAGCCAAGCCCAACCAGGCAGCAACAGCCATGTGTGCCACTGCACACACACCCCACCCATGCCCAGCACAGCACAACCAAGGCAGTACAGTGACATGGCTATGTGGTGGGAAGGTAGTGCCACAGCCATGTGCCCAGTGCATGCATGGACCACCAGTGATGCACTCAGACATGCAGTGCCACTGGACAGTGCTGACTGTCATACGTCACGTGCATGGCAGTGTTGTCCATGGATGGTGGCCATGCCCTCCCCCCATAGCACGCAATAGCATCCATGATGTAATGACACTCAGCCTCATCAGGCCACTGCTGCTGCTGCTGTGGGCCCACAACACTGCCACCTCTGCCAGCCACCTCCGCAGTACCCCTCTGTGCCTCATCCCGAGCCCTCCTCCGCTCCTCCATGCCTGTGGGAAACAAACGTTGAGAAACACATTAGTGAGATCCCAAAGCAGACAGCCCCCCTGCCCCAATGAGTGTGCCTGCCCACACAACCAGACCCATACATCACACACCTGAAAACACTGTCACAGCCAACCATGGACCAACCCCCCCCCATGCTCTGGCCACAATACATAGTGTTACCCCTGCGGACAATACAAGTGCATAGATGGCTCACCCACCTGGCCTAGGCACAATGCCCCTCCTGGCATGTGACCTAAGGCACGCCAGCAGTGCCCACTCCCTCCTGCGCAGGTCACTGTACTGATGCCTGCACTGCTCCGTGTTCTGCACCGCCCAGTGACCTGCTCCAGCTCGGTAGCCACCTGCTGCCACACATGGGTGCGGGCCATGTCTAGGGGTTCCTCCCCCAAACAGTGGCCCATAGTGAGGCTCCACCACAGCCACTAGGTTGGCCACCTCCAAGCCACTCCACTGGGGAGCTCTCCTGCGTGCCATGTCTACAGGTTGATAGTAGGCAATATGGCGCTCCACAGCTGCAACCCCACAGCAAATGTGCAGCACAACTCCGTCTGTCCTTCTCGCTGTTCCTTTGGCGCCGATCCTGCTCTCGGCGCGTTACTGAATAGCACTATAGAGCTGCAGACATGCCATACATACAGCAAAAAGGGGCAAAGGTCGGGCACAAGGTCATGGGTCTCTGGCGCAAGGCCACGCTGGCGCCATTGGGCGTCTACATGTCAGCGCGATGGGGTCGCCTGCGTGCCAGTGCCCTGATGGACTATTAACGCGGTTGTGCCACAGCGCCATGTGGTGACCAGCGCTGTAGCGCCACTGGCACAGTGGTGGCCGTGTCCTGAATTGCTGATAGCGCACAGCACGTCATCAGCGCGGCAGATGCCTGCGTAAGCTACCTGGGCATGCGCAGTGCGGTGTACTACACAGTCACAGAACTGCGCCATTGGCTCAGCTGGCTCAACCATACTGCGCAAAGCACAACAGCGCGATATTCAGCCGTCATATGCAAATCATCTGATCAGCCATTCAATGGTGCAGCAGTGCGATTTGCATCTCATTAAAGTTGCTCCACAACTAATTTGCATGCATTGCGCTATAAATGTGCGACATTGATCTGCAGTGGCCATATTCGGTTACTGCAGGTGATAGGTGGGTTGCATGCTGTGTGATGTTCTGTACTATGGTCATGGGATATTGCTGTATACTGCACAGTCACAGGTGTCCACTTCCACCCATACAGACTGTGACATGGCCGAGCAAGGACTGGGTGAGGAGGATGAATGATGGGCGGAAGAGGAGGCCCAACTTCACAAAAGCTGAAACAGAGGCACTCTTTGAGGCCTACCTGGAGGAAGAGCCACTACTCAGTGGACGGCGGGTCACCCCTAAGGCCCGTGCTGCTGCATGGGAGGGGGTAGCTCGCGCTGTAAACCTGCACGGAAGCCACCAGCGCTCCGTGCAGGAATGTAAGAAGAAGATGAGGACCGACAGGAGAAGGGTGAAGGAGAAGGTGGCAACTCTCAGGGCGGCATGCAATGCCACAGGCGGGGGCCAGCCAGAGGTGGTGCAGCTGACCCCAGTGGAGGACTGTCTTGCTGCATCCATGCAGCGCAGTGCCATCGAGGGCATTCCAGGAGGTGGCTTCCAGACAGGTGGTAGCCCATCACTGCACGGTATGACATGGTCGGGGGGAAGGTGGATCCCATGCACTAACATGTTCTCACTTTCTGTTACAGATCCCGTGCATCTGCAGGGGACAGTGGTGGAGGGTCCGTGCACTGTGGACATCCAGCCGGAGTTGGAGGAGGTCCTTCCACCTCTGCTGGTAGCCGGCATGCATTACACCAGTGTGCATGCCTGGCTGCCATCTCCGATGTCGGTGAGTCAGGTGTGGGTGATGCCTTTCCTGTGTCTCAGCGGTCTGGCATGCAAGCATGCCAGCACGCTGTGGCTGTGGCACAAACCTGCACCATTGATGATGCAACGACCGCTATGGGCAGTGACACATGTGTGTCACATAATAGACACACAGCAGGACAGCTCACGCCCATGGACCTAGCTGGTTCCAACGTGTGTGCCAGCACGTCAGCACAGTCCCAGGCTGTGCCTGTCAGCACCGGTGGGGCAGCATCAGTGGCTGTGCAGTTCTCTGGCACTGTTGCGGACACAGCAGTGGAACGACTGGTCCCTTGGGCACAGCAGGTGGAGGGGCAGCAGCAGCAGTCACCCACCGGGTCTGGGGGTACAGGGGTCAGCGGTGGCGTATGCACACCACCTGTTGACTTGCCCATACCTGGTCCTGGTGAACAGCGCCCACCTTCAAGGGGTGTTGAGCATCAGGCCCTTCCATACCCTGAGGGACAGGTTGCCGATGTGGCAGGCGACCCATTTGATGAAAGCACACCGCTTGCCGCGGGCATCAGTACAGCAGCAGATGTGGGTTGCAATGTCCGTGGAGGCACTGTGCGTGGCTGTGGAGCAGCACAGCAGGGACAACACGATGATCCTTGCAGGGATTGTCCAAATGCGGATGGATGTGACTGCCACTATTGACAGGCAGACCCAGGCATTGGTCACTTTCGTGGCCGCATTGGGCACACAGTCAGGTGCCCCGTGCTGCGCACGCCATGCAGTACGCTATCCACTCCCCATTCCAGGCGCTGCGTGCGACACCCAGCTGTGCGGGTTCTGTTGGGCATCCCGAGCACCCTGGTGCAGGTATGTTTGGCATGCTGCAGACCCCTGTACGGACAAGGTCGCGCTTGTGCAGTGGGACCCCTGGTGGTCCACTGGTGCCACCCCATGTGGCCCATGCTCAGCGTGCCAGTGCTGCTGGGTCTCGGCGGGGCCGCCCATGCATCCGAGGTGGCCGTGGCACCGTGCCACATGACTGACCTGTATCCCAGTGCGGGCCGTGTCTGGTGCTGCCCTGTGTGCAATGTGTGTAATGGTGGGCAGTGCATCAGTGGGTGCCCTGCCCAACACGCCGACACACGGACCACCTGCACACCCACCCGACTGCTGTCCATGGGTGCGTGTGCATGATGATGCCTGCATTGCACTGTACACCAAGGTGCAAGGGTGCCCAGCATCTGACACACGTACATGGACAGTACAGGTGGTGGGGGTGGCCTGTGGATCTGTGTGTTTGACATGTCTGTTCCTGCTCTGCTGTGCACCTGCCCCTGTGCACTTTGTGCCAGGTGTGTGTGTGTGTGTGTGTGTCTGTCCATGTAGCGTGTAACTATTCACCCCTCCCTGGTTGTGTGTTTGTGCGCCTGTACCCTTCCACTCCCCTCGCCATCATGCACCCCTGGTGTGTTACCCTGTGCGTATGTGGGTTGCGCCCTGGACAGTGTTGGCTGCATATGGCCCCATGACTTACCTGAGTTGTGCGAAGTGCTCCTCTGTGATGGTGTCCCGGTGCAGCTGGGCCAGCCGGATCAGCTGGGGGTCACGCCGTCCAGGGGGGGGCTGCTCATCCCCATCATCACCGGCGTCACCACCACCCCCATCGCTGTCCCCCTCCTCGACCTGTACGGCTATCCCACAGTATTTGGCCATGTTGTGCAGGATACAACAGGCCAGGAATATCCCACAGGCCTTTTGAGGGGCTGTACTGTAGGGCACCGCCGGAGGTGTCTAGGCATCAGAAGCGTGCCTTCAGCATCCCAAACACCCGCTCGATGATGTTGCGTGTGGTGGCATGTGCCTCATTAAAGCATTGCTGCAATGGGGTCGTGGGGCGCCGGTAGGGTGTGAGCAGCCAGGGACGGAGTGGGTATCCACTGTCACCTGTGTGGAGATAGTGGAGATTAGTGTCATGTTCAGGACCATATTGCCTCTAGCCCTGTGTGCCACTACCATGGCACCTGTGGCTTGCCCACCCGTCCCCCAACTTTGCCGCTCCTACATGCATACTCACCCAATAGATGTCCTGTGGGGATGTCCCCCACTCTCGAATCGATGGCACAGTGCAGACTGGTACCATATGAATGAATCATGTGCTCCACCAGGGTGTGTGGCACAGACATTGATGATGCGCCCACTGGCATCACACACCACCTGGCAGTTGACACTGGAGAACCCCTTCTGGTTGTGATATGTGGCCCCATTAGGGTCAGGTGGTATGCGAATAGCCACATGGGTGCAGTCTATCGTCCCTAGCACACCAGGCATATGTGCTAACCTGTGGAACTCCTGTATGTTTGCTGTACGCTCTGCCACGGTGCTGGGAAAATGGATGTACTCCGCAGCATGTGGCAGCAGTGCACTGAGGAATTGGGTGAGGATGCGTGATGTGGCCGACTGTGTTATGCCTGTGGTGTCCCCTGTTGGCCTCTGGAAGGTACCCGTGGCGAACAAGCATACGCAGGCTGTTACCTTTGTCTCCACTGACAGAGCGTGACTCCGTCGTAAGGGTGACTGCATCACATCACTGCACAGCTCACAGAGCCGCCTCAGTATTGTCCTGTTTAGGCAGTACCAGCCCACAATCTCGACATCCAAATACAGCTCAAAGCTGATGTGGGCACGGTACCGCCTGTTTGGGGCGTACCGCCGACGGGCCCTTCCACGGCCACGTCCCTCTGCAGCATGCCTTCTCATTACAGCTTCTATGTGGAAGCTGGCACTGTCCATCTCCCTGGCTTGTGTCCCCCCCCAGCTGTTGTTGTTCTGTTCCCCCCACTGTCCTGATTGCTACCTCCACTGCACCGGGTACACCTACTGGCCTCTGAACTCTGTGGCCCCACACACGTTCAGCTGCCACTATTCTGTCCTGCCTAGTCCCTGGCCTGCACTGGTTGCTGCTGTGGCCTGCTCTCTGTTGCTGTCTCATGGGCATTCCCTGTCGAGTTCTTGCACCTCTTCCTTGAGCCTTTTTATTTTGGCTCATTTCCACCGTGGCGCAACTTCCGGCTGATCCACTGTTGCGCATTGCGCAAGCCTTTGAATATCGCATTGCGCACTTTATGCATGGATCCACCCCCTTTGGTTTTGCATGCCTTCATTTGCATTGCGCTGTTGCTCAGCATGTTTTCAGTGGCGCAATTGCCTCCTGCTTAATATTGCAGAATGGCACATTTTCGGACTTGCGCTGGTGCAACCCTTTTGAATATCCCACCCTGTATGTATAATGTGGCAAGCATTTTTGTTTGTCCCCGTTTAACCATTAGACACAAAAGAATGGTACAGACAGTGGGGAAGAGTATTGTAATCGTCTTTTTCTAAAGGCTCTGTAGGCTCACAAGAGAGCTGGTTATTGTCATTGTAACATTACTACGTTACTGTACAGATAAAAACCTGGTTGAAGTTAAAAGTTAAAGTTAGCTCGGCGACTCTATTAAGGAATTTAGGGTCTCCTTACCTGTAGCCTGGTATTTGCCCGTTAGAAACACCAGGTAAAAAAATAGAATTCTAAAACGTCAAACTGCGAACACTACCAGATGATGTGCATGTTCGAGCAGTAATAAGCGCTTACATTAGGATACTGCTTGGCGATGTGCATCTCGAGCAGTACTGAAATGAACTTGCATTGTTTTTTTGTGTAGCATTTACTTTGGCCAGTCTCCAGGCAGGATATTACCATGCATTGGTATCCAGAAGATGAAGTAAAAGAGAATGAAAATGAAAACATATAGATAAGTCTGAAAATATGAAACATACTTATAAAGCTTTTCACACAGTAGTTTTCCCCGAGTGCACAGTTTGTGAAGAGTAGCGCTCTGAATGTTAAAAAACTATGTTTTGCTTCTGTTTGAGTTTCAGATGCGCTTACTCTGTACCAGGTGCTTAAAAAGGAAAAGTTGAAAACTCAAATAAGTAAAGCAGGCAGGAAGAAACAACAAAACATTACATAGTAGTGTGCTGCTTATGTTTGGTCCTCATTTTCATATCTTTTACGTGTATGACTACACAGTATGCAATAAAGTTTTCTTAAGAAGGGTAAAATAAACTTCAATGAATCCTAGAAGAATTAAGCATAGACTCGTACTGTATGCTCTTATTGTATATATTTCTCTCCTTAAAACGAATCTTGAAACACAAAACAAGATAAACTGTAAGCTTATTGTGCTGCTTACCGTGGCTGTGGCCTCTCCTCTATGAGCTTTCCAGTGTTCCCAAGTGCCGGCCAGCCCTCTCTTTCCTATAGATATACTGGACAGATCTAGGGGAGGAGCCTACAGCTGCAGTTGGACAGTAAAACTATGACAGAACTTGTTTTGTATCTAGACCTGTCATATTATGTTTTAAATGAAGGAAAGTCATTATTTTTGTTTGATGTATTAAATGACAGCCATTTAACAACAATAAATGTTTCTGAAGACTAGTGGATGGGGTTTCTGTTGACCACCTGACCCCTTCTGGTTTCCTGGTGAAACATTTCAATAAATAAAACCCTTCTAGTATAAAAGAAGCATCTTTTCTAGCCAGTCTGGTGGCGCTGAGGGTTGAGGTGCTGGATGCTACACCTCGCTGCATACCGGCGACCCGGGGTCGGGAGCGCACCTGGGCTGTAGAGGGGTTGGTTGGGGGGGGAAGGGATTGAGCGTCAGTAGGACTGCAGTCACTTCCTGGGGAGGGACTGGGGCACCCATCACACTGCAGTGGCTCCCAATGACAATCGGGGGCACTACAGCTGTGGTGTATATGTGGGTGAAGTGCAGCAGATGTTGGTGCATAGTGTCTTGACATCATCGCACGTCTGTACTTCTCAGGGAAATTACAAGGGGAAAATAGCAGACTACCGAGGCAGCTTGATGGCCGCTCTTCAGAAACCAGGGGGCCTGTCATAGAATCATACTGCGGTAGTGGTTCCCGGCCCGGCATGGGGACATAGGGGGGTCCCTACTGCGGCCAAGGTGATATGTGCCAGCCGACATGTGAGTGAGCCTGTGGGCTGATCGGGGATGAAGGCGATGGCTGGAGGCAGGTCGAGTTGCGGGAGTATAAATAATGACATAAAAAAAAGAGAGCGGCATCTTTGTAGCACTATGTTAGATGAGTGGTGGGATCACAGTAGTATTGACCTACTGATGTTCTTTAGCAGTTACTAGAGTTCTTATGGACAAATTGGCTTGAGACATGACTATGTCAGATTTGTTTGTTTTGTTTTATTATTTTGCCGTATCAAGTCCGCTTTTAATTTCTGCTGGAATTCAATAAATTGATTGACTGGCTTTTGCCTTGCTTTATACCTGCATTCTGTCTGTGAGTCCATCATTTCCCACTAATCCATGACACCCTCCCCTATCTTATACACAGCTCATGGGTTTCCCCTCCCCAGGTACATGATTGTGGACTTTTTGGCACTAAAACCTAGTTGCTGTAGCCTAAGCCACTCAAGTTTCTCTAGATCCCTTTTTATTTTCTCCACTCCTTCCTAGGTGTACACCCTGTTACAATTTTTTGTTTCATTTGCAAAGAGACAACTTCCCTTCCAGTTCTTCAGTGATGTCACTTATGAAGACACTGAAGAGGATGGGATACAGTACCGGTCACTCACCCCATCCTTGAGTGACTGCCATTTACCACCACCATCTGCCTCCTGTTCTTCTACCAGTTAACCATCTTCTCCCCAATCCCCAGGTTGCTACGTTTGTTTATTAGCCTTCTGTGTAGCCCAGTGTCAAAGGCCTTGCTGAAGTTCAGACAGGTCACATCCACTGCCTTCCCCTGATCTACCTCCAGTCACCCAGTCAAAGAAATCAAAGCAATTTGTTTGACATGCCCCCTCCCCCTGTGAAACCATGCTGCCGGTGGTCTTGCAGCCCATTTACATCTTCCTTTCTATCATGTCATTATTTATGCCTGCTGTGGCAACTTAGCGGTGGGGGCATCCAGCCACCGGCCCTGCCTGCTGGGAGAACAGCAGGCTCACTCGCATGATGGGGGGTCCAGTACAGCCATTACTGGCTCAATGGGGGCTCCCCCCATGCCCTGCCTAGCTGGCCCTGGACCCAACCTAGTGTGATTCCATGACATTCCTTCTGGCATCACAGGGTGCAGCTTTGGTTACACCCAGCCATTTTCCTTGAGTAGGTCCCCTGATGGAGCATGGATGTGCAGTGATGTCAATGCATGTAAATGCAGACGTCTGCCATGCTCCCCCTCTGCTGACACCTGCATCTGTAGTGCCTCCAGATGTCCCCAGGGGCCACCGCAATGCGGTGTGCTTCTCCAACCCACCCCAGGACTAGAAGAGCTGTCAGGAGATGCTCTATCCTAGTCCTTCCCTACCAACCCAGGCTCGTTCCCAAACCTGGGTCGCTGGTGTGGTGTCCAGCGCCTCAACCCTCAGTGTGCCACTGGGCCAGCTCCATTTGACTTTTTCCCTGCCACTGATGTGGATTGGCCTATAATTGATAGCCTCTTCCTTGCTGCCACTCTTGTACGGAGGGACCACACTGGCCCTCCTCCAGTCCTTTGGAAATACCTCCATCTTGAATGATTTGGTGAACTGTATTGCCAGAGGGGCAGCTAGCACCACGCTCATTTCTTTTAATATCCTTGGGCAGCTCCCATCTGGTCCCTCACCTGATTTACCTTCAGGGCTATCACCTTCAAAAATGGACTTGTGTCCACTCCTCCCCTCCGGTGCCTGCTGGTACATATTGGTCCATCCCCTCCCTGTCTACTGTGAAGACCAGCAGAAGTACTCATTTAAAATTTGAATGTTTTCTCAGCCTTCTACTGCACAATCCCCCCAAGCCTCATTAACCCACCCCTTATTTCCTGTTTCCACTTACGTACCTTGAGTCTTATTCCATTTTTTTTACCTCTGACTATCCTCTCCTCTGTTTGTGCCTTAACTGTCCTCACTTTCCTTCCACCCTCACCAGATTGGACACCCTCTTCCACTCCTTTTGTCGCTTTACTCTCAGCTGCCCTCCCCATATTCATCGCTGCTTCTTATATCAATCTTTGGCACTCCCTTCCCTAGTGATCATCACCTGGTTCACTGTACCAGCTTCCTTGGCAAGGCCTGGTTCAGAGCTCTCACTACTTACCTCTCGTCCTGTCTTTCTCTTCCCCCAACTCACTCTCCCTCAGGATTAGCACTGCTCACTCTCGGCATCACCTACAGATCCTTGTCTGCCAGCCAAGCATCCTTCTCCCACCACTTTTTCAAGCTCTGGAACTCACTCTCCACTTCCATTTGAAGTGCCCCTTCACCTTGCTCCCTCTCTGCCCTCCTGTGAGCCTTCACCTTCTCCTCCAGCAACTGCACCTAATCTCCCTGTGCCTCCCTTACCTAGCCCTCCTCTTGCAAATCTGGAGCCTAGCTGTTACTTGTATTTTAAGCAGTTATACTTACTCTTCAGTTGTCAGATATTGTCATGCATTGCTGTAACCACTGCTCCACTATTTTGCAATTCTGCTTTATTATGACTGTATTATTTTATTTGCCTATTGTATCCTGTATTCCCAGTTGTACTTCCCCTTCCCTCAGGATGTATCTGGAAATGAGCATATTGCTCAGTATGTTTTCTTGGTGAAACTTTTAAATAAATACATACATAAATATCTGGAGCCCACAGGAGACTCAGGAGCACATCAGTCTCCTGGAGCTCAGAGCAGTATTGATGGCAAAGCAATCTTCCTCCCAGCTGCAAGGTCAATCTGTTCAGATTTTGACAGACAACACCACAACAATGTATTACATAAACAAGCAGAGAGAAACAAGATCCTCAAGACTGGACACAGAGGCCATGAGGAACTGGACAGGGAGGTTCCTGAATGCATTCCCACTCACACAGAGTGACCATAAAGCCAATGAGAAGCCAGTAACAATGATTCTGATACTTGCAGACCGGGCCAGACAGACTTGGTACTCGGTGCTTCTGACCCTGTCCATCAGGACTCCATTGAATCTGCCACTGAGATACAACCTGTTGACTGTGTCTCAAGGAAGAATAATATTCCCAAACCTCAGAAAATTATGCCCAAGGGCATGGTTCTTAAGGAGTTAAAAATCTCTAGCCTAAGTTTGTCAGAGGAGGTGCTGAAAGTGCTGAAGGTTTCAAGAAAACCAGCAACAAGGAAAGCATACTCTAAATGGAAGATATTCTCACACTGGTGTACTCCCAGAAAGACAAGCCCAATTCAGGCAGGGCTGCCGACAGTTCTGGACTACCTTGTGTATCTACAGTCATTAGGTCTAAGACCCGCAACCCTGAAGGTACAACCGATGGCGGTGTCAAAGAAACCTACCATTTACTCTAGGGTACTAACCCTCCCAGCCCCCCCATTCTCCTTGATTCTGTGGCTCCAAACAACCATTATACCCTTCATTCTATCCCAGCCCTGCTTGAATCCCTTGTTTTTGCACCCACCACCTCAGCTGACAGACTGTTCCATGGTTCCACCACCCTTGCCATAAAATAGTACTTCCTCCAGTTATTTTTCCACTCACGTCCATGAGACTTTAAGTTAGTGTTCAGGCTAAATAGTTCCCTGTAGTTCACTTTGTTAATTCGTTTAAGGAACATGAAGGTCTCAATCATATCTTCCCTCTCTCTTCTGGTCTCCAGTGTGTACATGGTCAGTGTCTTAGGGCACCCTTCATATGATCTTCCCTGCTGACCCTGAATCATTTCTGTTACTTACTCTGTGCTGCACTGTGTCCAGCCTATCCTTATTTCTGAGGTGAGGACTCCACAAATGGGTGCAGTACTACAGGAGAGGTCTCACCGAGGATCTATAGAGGGGAAGTATTACCGGTTTTCTTATGCTATCAATACTCCTTCCAGCATCTTATTAGCTTTGCTATTGGCCTTGTTACACTGACTTGCTTGCTTAAGTGAGTTGCTAATGAGAACTCTCAGATCCCGTTCCTCAGCTGTAGCGCTAAGTCCTTCTCCTCCCATCCAGTACTCTGTCCTGGGGTTCTTGTTCCTTAGATGCATTACCTTGCACATTTTGGTGTTGAATTTCAACTGCCAGACCTTTGACCACCCCTGTAGCTTTTGTAGGTCTCTCTGCATTTCCCTTATTCCTTTGTCACTATCCACCCTCCAACATAGCTTTATGTTATCCGTGAAGAGACACAACCCTCCTGGATTCCCTCTCCAATGTCACTGATGAACATGTTGAAGAGAACTGGGCTCAGAACTGATCCCTGTGGAACCCTGGTTGTAACCTCCCTTTCTTCTGATTTAACACCATTGACCACAACCCTCTGCTGCCTCTCATTTAGCCAGTATCCACCCAGTTTACTATGTTTAACTGCACCCAGATCCTCCATCTTCTTCAGCAGTCATTTGAGAGGTACCTGCCTACACATGTGCAGGCAAAGACAAGTCCTTGAACTCACAACCTTTTTGAAAAGTTCTTTAAAGGTCTCAGTCACCTGTACACCTCTCACATAAGGGACCCAATCCCTCCATGGGACCTAGATATCAGTTTTGTCCAGCTGACAGAGGCTCCGTTTCAGCCTATGGCTATGCTGATTTAAATGTGTCATGGAAAGCAATCTTCCCGATTGCCATGACATCTGCCAGGAGGGTAAGAGAGCTGCAAACTCTCTGTATAGGTCCAAACTGCATAATCTTCTACATGGATAAGGTAGTCCTTAGGACTGATAGAAAGTTCCTACCCAAGGTGGTTCTCATCTTAAAATCAGGGACTCACCAGATGTCAAAGAGATTCCAGTTGGGAGGGAAGTATATAAATTGTCCACATATGCAGATGATATACTTCTACACCTTACAAACCCTGAGACATCCCTGCGTGCAGTACTTAAAATAATACTGGAACTTTAGTGCACTGTCAGTGTACAAGCTGAATGTCAATAAGACTATAATGATGCCCTTGAATCATGGAGTTAAAAAACAAACCATAACAGATCTGGGACATCAGTGGTCTTCTAACAAACTTAAATATTTAGGAATTGTGATTTCTAGTGAAGGAACTGCAGTCAACATGCACAACCTTGATGAATTTGTAATCAACTTACAAGAAGATCTAAACAGGTGGACTAAACTACCACTCTCAGTAATGGGTGGAGTATCCCGTCCACTATCATCACTCAAGGAAATACATGCAATGGTTGCTAGATTTGCCTGGGATGGCAAAGTAGCATGTGGAACATATGAACCTAAACAAAAGGGAGGGCTAAAGTTATCCAATATTTTGGAGGGGGCAGAATCAAAGGGGAAGACATGCAGACTTCAGTGGTTAAGAACAGAGGAATCACTGGCTGAGAAAAAATGAATATCCCTCCCATTACTGTGCCATGCTTCCTACAAGTTGTTACCATCTGTCCTTAAAGATACAACAGTAAGAGTGTCAGTATGGGTACATTCCCAGCTATGTAACATGTTAAAACTGAATCCTAACAATGATGTGAACCAGCCTCTATACCAGAACCCTCATTTTAAAATAAATGGGAAACCCCTTAAGACAGATTTTTGGGAAAATATCAACATACCCTATATGGAATGCAACACCATGGGTGGATCACTGATACCCTTTCCCACATTCCAAAACAGACACGGGGTAACTAATAGGGCAGTGGTTATATTTTTTACAAATTACATCCATACAGTGGTGAAACACATGGGACCAGAGCCCTGGCCTAAAGAATGTGCCCGACAGATAACTCCGTTATTAACCGTTACCAATGAATCCTGCGCCATATCTAGAATTTAGTTATCCTGCAGAGTCAAAAGGGCAACCACAAACGGAGCTTGGTGAGTACTAGGAACAGGCATTAAAAACCAAAAGAAATCAACCTGGAATGGTCAGAGTCGTGGAATACCATTTGCAAGTACTGTATATAAAGGGGGACCCTATGCACCTTACACAGTGTCAAATACTAAACACAGAGGATTGTGTATGAGTACCCATACACAACAAGGCTTTTTTTTTTTAAAGTTGAGAGATTTTCCATGGTAACAAGCTACCTTGAGAGTGCAGCTCAAGAGATCTAGTTACCATGGAAACCTTGAGGTTAAAAAACAGCCTTGTATGTGTATGGTTGCTCATACACAAGCTGTCATAAAGTATTGGTAGGCATAAGATTAAACTCACATAAATTTAGCACTTGCTGTAGGCCTGGGGATCATGGACGTTCTTGTATCCCTGACTCACTTAAGAAGGTGGCCACGTGACCACATTCTGTGTTGTGTTGCAGCAGTGATGTCGCTAGTGCAGCACAGCATCCTTACGTCACTACTGCAGCACAACAATGCTGCTCCAGGCATGAACTTCCCAGAACAACAGTGTTCTGCCTGCCATACACTATAATATGTACTTCACTTGTTCCACATGGGAAAAATAGTGGAACCAATATGTACAAGATGTGAAGAAGCAAAGGGTTCCCTACTCCATACACTATGGGAATGTACAAAAGTTAAACCTCCATGGGATGGTTTTCAGACTAGATTAGACCTTCTATCAGGCCTCAATGATGCCTTTACCCCACTGGTATCTCTGCTGGGGTTAAAGACAAGCACACTGGGGTGAAGAAAAACTACATGGTTATGGTATCTGTGGTGCCAGGAAACTAATACTAAGGCACTGGCTAGACAAGGAGGTGCCAGCCTACCAGGAATTGCACAGAGAGGTTCTATGTATAACGTCAAGGAGGCACTATTCCAAGAGCTACTACTCCTATCTGTATGGTAATACACAGGTTGAGGGGCGAGTTCTTTAACTGGGTGCCTCCACCCCGAAGGAATGGTATTGGGGTAGCTCAACTGCTCTGGTATAGCCCTCTGGGACACTATAACCACCCACCAACCCTTCTAGTGGCCTAAATAATAACACAATGGTACTTTCACATCCACTATATAGCAGTGATAATATGCTCACACCCTTTTCACTTACCACCAGGGCTAGATCTGCGGCAGCTGCCCTGGTGACCCCCTGGAAAATAAAATCAGCAATACAATATTACCACTGTAACCCACCTAATAAGATGCACACTGGCCAGGTTAAATGTGAAAAAAAGACAATCAGATTTATTTAGGGGCAGTGAACAAGGGACAGGATGTGAATCTAGCAGAATGATTAGAAATCTGATTTAAATCCAGATAGTTCAGCATGCACTGTAAGTCCCAATTAGACAGTTCAACAACTCAGGTTACCCAGTATGTTATGCCGACTAGCCTGAAGCATTGCCTGGGGTGGCTGGCATTGCAGCTGTTATTGGGTCCCTTAAGAAAGGAAAAACAGTTAAACATGCACACAACTAATTATTTGTAATCCAAGCTGGATGGCTCAGTCCGTTGCATTAACCCCCAGCTTGAGTCTGCTTCTTGTCCATTATTCTGTTTCAAGGCGGTGACAGTCAGGGAGATGAGACTTCCCTCTGGTCTCTCCCTGCACTCTAGTGCTGGTCACAATAATATGGAGCCAAAACTTCTACATCTTGGTGCCCCTTTCATTGCCTTGGCTGTATCACACATCTTCAACATGTCGCTCACCTCGGGACTTACTCCTGATCTCTGGAAGGTGGCTAGGGTTGTCCCAGTTTTTAAACAAGGTAATCCCAAAAGCCTTGACAATTACCGACCTATAGCCATCTTATCCTGCCATTAGCAAACGTCTGGAAAAAGTTGTAGCAGCTCAATTTACAGAATACATCCAGGCTCATGAGCTGTTGTCACCAGCACAGCATGGCTTCAGCAAGAGATACTGCACCTCCTCCACCCTAGTTAAAGTTACCTCTGAGATCAGGGTTGCCATGGATCAAAGTAAGCACTCTGGTGCTATCTTCATAAACCTTTCCAAGGCCTTCGACCTGGTTGACCATGCACTCCTACGCTCTCAACTTTGGTTACTTGGCCTGTCTGCCCCTGTTCTTGGGTGGTTTTCCAACTACCTTCAGGGAAGACAGAAACTCACAAATTTCAATAAGGCCCTCTCGGAGCCCACCCCGGTAACTTCTGGAGTCCCTCAGGGGTCCGTCATAGGGCCTTTCTTTTCTCTGTATTTGTTAATAATCTCCCATCTGTGCCATCTCACAATAGCACCATGTTACATGCAGACAATCTGGTAATCCTTGCCTACTCCCATGACATCAGTGTCATTAGCCACCAACTTTAGTGCTGATTTTAGTAATATCCAGTCTTGGCTTAGATCTAACAAACTCGCCCTCAACCTCAAAAAAAACCACAGGCCATGCTCTTTGGATTCCAGGTAAAAATAAAAGCTTCCCCTGAGCATTAACAGGACTGATTGATCCTTTGTGAAGGTTGTTGACTCCATCAAGTACCTGGGGGTTACCCTTGACCCCTAGTTTGATCTTACCCAGCATATCCAAAATGTATGTAGGGCAGTAAACAGTAAGTCAGGCCTGGCTTACAGAGTGAAGAACAACCTCACATCTGCTGCTTGCCTTGCCCTGGCTAGAGGTGTGTTCCTCCCTACCCTCTGTTACTGACTCATCACATTTGCACAAACTGCTAAGGCACACCTCTCAAAATGGGATGTAGCCTATAACAACATTTGCTGCTTTGCACTTGCTGCCCCTTGTCTCACCCACCATTGTGATCTGTACAACAAACTTACCTGGCTCTCCCCAAGCAACCATTGGAGGTTTATCCTGGGGTGTTTCATGGACAATGTCATTAGAATTGCCACCCCTCCAGTACTGGCAGAGGTCCTCCTACCTGTTTCTTCCTCAACAACCCTGGTTACCTAGTATGTCATGCAGACTAGCCTGAAGCATTGCCTGGGATGGCTGGCATTGCAGCAGTTATTGAGGCCCTTAAGAAAGGAAAAACAGTTAAATATGCATACAACTGAGACGTTAAACCAAGGTTCCATCTGCATGTTCTGGTGGTAGTTCAAGTGGATGTTAAAGATCCCATGGCACTTCTCGAAAAGAGCAGGGGAATTTCCCCAGTGCAATAGCCAAATTTCCTCCATTCACAAAAAATACCACCAACAGCTTCATCCAGTTCAAGGTCAGTTGGCATTCATCTGTATCCCCCTTCCTCGGGTCGTGCCTGAAAATAGGCAGGATTTGTTTAGTGTACTTACCTGGTCAACAAAAACTAAATAAAATATTTCCTTAGGTCCCATGACTCAGCAGTTCTTATGGTCCCAGCTACCCGCACATAAATGGGTGACAGGGCATTTGCTGTATGTGCACCCAGAATATGGAACTCTCTTCCTAACCAGGTCCTCTCTACCCCATCCTACACCTGCTTCCAAAACTCCCTCTGGGATTACTTGCAGTTCTCCTCAGTATGCAGCTGCTCTTAATCACACTAATGACCTCTTCTGCAAGCAGGACACTTGTTTCTGGACATCTCCATTTTGGCACTTTCCAGAGTTCCTGTGCTGGTTCCTGTGGCTAGCCATACCTGCCCATTTTTCTGTTTGCCTATACATTTTTTACGGTATGTAATTTCAATCGTTCGCCTTGTCAGAATCTTTGAAATGACTGTACATTGTCTCCTGAACTTATGTACTATCCTTACTACCCTGAAATGTATGCTTTATTTACCTAATGCTATGTGTTACTCTGTTTGAACATGTCTCCTTACTGTCCTTGTAATCTCCCAGGACGCACCTGAAAGTAGGCATCTGTTTTGTCTAGTGTGCTTACCTGGTTAAAAAAAACAAAATAAATAAACCAACCCAGAAGAAGACACAATTAGATGGTACCACAATGATTTTTTGCTTTTGTTGCAGAGAGCTACCCTGGATTGTACTCGCGCTACCCAGACCAGGATGCAGGACAGGCGAGATGTAGACCTTGTGGTGATGATCAGGGAAGACAGGGGAAGCAGGGCCTACATGACTCACCTCTGGATGGTCGATAACTGCTCAACAATGTTGGGTAGGGGGCTGAATCCCCAAGCTGGTCTTTTGCCGAGATGGTCTCTGAAGTGGGAGTAGCAACCTAGGCACAGATGACTGGGCCCAGGCAGGATGTACAATCCTGAAAAAGTTTGTGACTTTCTGCAGATGAAACCTCCAGCTGGCGTGAAAGATTTTACTGTGAGGAACCAGATCACGACCCACAAAACACATTCAGCACATTTACATCACTAATTTCTCTAAACAACAGTTCAGATACAGTCCAGTTGCAAATTACAGCTTTATTGTGCAAATCTTGCAATCTGAGCAAAGTTCTCTTGCAAGCTGGGCTGCTCACTTCTGTAGCAAATCTTCAGTCCAAATTACAAGCTGCACTAACACTTCTTCGATTCTTTTGCTGCAGTTTCAGACTGGAAATCGGAACGGATCTGACTTCTGCAATAGGCAGTTCAATGGCAGGAGAACGTGGCAGAAAGGCCAGCAAAGCTTTTTCCTGCCGATTCCCCTATGCTCCTTCTGGGAGCAGCTTTTCAAAAGCTTGAGCTGTTCACTCTTCACCCACCAACTCTAACTGATCCGCTGCTTAAGGCACTTCTGGGCATTTCCCTTGTAATCCAAAAGGTTTGGCTGGCTGAGGGAGTTGTCAGTCACACTAAGGGCTCCCCCTCCAGGTCCATTTGGGTGCCAACACTTAAAACTACAAAAACTACAGAGTTCCTTCACACAGGACCCCCGAGGAAAGGATCCATTTTAAGTTCAATTGATCCAAATACTGGAAGTCCAGGACCTAACATGGTGGCTCCCATTGAAATGTTCGAGCTGGAATAAAAGCAGGTTAGACAAACTTCTCTGTCTTGACTATAACAGTAAATAAGCAATAAACAATCATAGTTCCTAAGAGTGCTTCCTCTGCACAAGTAGCGACTGCAGAATGGAGCAGAATAACACACTGTCTGGTCGGTCGCAAGCCTTAAACCACTTGGACCCAGCCCAGACTAATCTCTAAACACAGATTAGCCATTTTCTTAAAGAGACAGGCGTGGAGGCTGGCTAGGGTACTCTCACCCAAATAGACAGAACTACTAAAGACATGTAATGGGGTAATAAAATGAACTTTCTCAGGTTCTTGTTGGAACTGCACAAAAGTGAAGAGACAACAGATAAGTAGTGTCCAGCAGAAAATATAATTTATTACTGGTATATAATTAATGGCTTCCCCTTTTTCCCATAGGGAAACCGTGGTGTAATTTCCTGTTATACAAGAGTGTGTATAATGGGAAGCCGTGCTAAGTCACGCAAACAGTGCAAATCACCATTAATCATAAAAAAATAAAATATGGGGTGTTATGTGTAAACTCGAAGTTTACACACACCCTTGGGGTAAGATGCTTGCACAAACCGCTTGAGCTTCGCTCTTGGGGTTTATGTAGCATCTTACCCCTCGGGTGTGTGTAAACTGCTTATTACACACACCACCCCATACATTATTCTCTGTATAAAGCAGCTTATAACCAACGGTGTGACCACCGGGAGAATGCATCCAGCCTTCCTTACCTACGTAGGCAGCAGCAAGTCTCATCTCAGAGGAAATGTGTAATGCAAAGGGTCTTATACCCCCGATAATTGTCATAGCAACAGCTGAAAAGATACATAAAAATCCTGTAACTGGACAAAAGCAAATAACCTGACTCCCTAACTAGCATAGGAAAGCTTACTTAGTTTGCAAAAACAGATAGCATGAGACAATTGTATCTTGTACTTCTGTCAAGGACACTTGTGGTTATAGTTCTGCATAAGCACTAAAGATGGCAGCATGACCTAATGATTATACATATGAACATCTCCCAGTGTTACAATGAGAATACAGTGAGGTATCATTATAGTTAGCAAAAATATAGTAGAAATCAGATCCTGACACTTGTGCTTGTACGATAAGTGCCTGTATCCTAAGATTAGTGCATATATGTATATAAGCATTGCTGTCTGCGAAATGAGGAACCCAATCAGGGGTAACATTCCCCCCTTGTTGCCTCAGAAGGGGCAACAATAATAGGTTAGTAGTGGGATGGTGATTAAGAAATATCATTTACAAGCTTTGTAAAGGAATTGGAGTTGTTCTTGATGTTGTTTTTGGGTACAACGCAGGCAGCAGAGAGTAAAAATCAGAAAAACAAAAATGCTTGAATAACAACAAAAACTTTAAAAGTGAATTCTAACCAAGTATTGCCTAAGGCAGTGCTTAAATCATCATCATGAATAACATCATTAAGAGCATCGGTAGCTTTGGATATATTATTGCTAATACATATTAAATGTAAATCCTTTCTAGCTAAAAGTGTTTTCAGGGAAAGTGTCAAAGGAGCAATGTGAATGTTAAATATAGGCAAATATTGAGACAGAGTAAGCGAGTATTGGGGATCAGTATCATTAACGTCTTGTTCTGGAAGAGGAACAGACGTGATAACGGTATGACAAATAACAGATTTCTACTGTGCAGTAAAACAAAAGTTATGTTGAGAAACATCACAGGTTTTTGCTCCATAGGCAAATGACCTATGGTTGGTAACAATGCACTACTGGCCATCAGAAGTGTAGGTAACTCTTACACTTGGCACCCTCCATTGTTGTAGATATATCAGGCAGGTAAAAGACTGGTTGGTGAGCCATGTAGTGAAGCAATGTACCTTTTCAAGGTAGCTTCGGGTAGGAGCTGTTTCAGCATCTTGTGCTGAAGATGCAGCTTGGAGAGACCAGATTTCATCATCTTGGTCAACATCAGTAAGATTGGACGGCAATTCTTCACTCAACATCAGTGTCTAGTCAATGTGTTCAGAAGCGTAGCCACACATAGGTTTGACAATGTCGAAGACGTAACAGCGGCACAGGAAGTAGTAGCCCTTCTTGGTGCAACAGTTCGTATGGGATGCCACCCAGGCTTGAAGAAAATGGTGACAGACCAGCATTGAGGGTAATTCAGTTCTTTCTCGATAAATATCATCAGCAAGATGGCCTAAGGAGTGAATTGTGGCTAATTTGTCAAAAACAGCTGCATCAGGATCAAAACATGGTAAAGAAACAATAAAGGTCACAAACATATTATCCTTAATAGAACAAGTCTTAATAAAATTGCAAGGTGCTTGATTAGGATATCTAGACACATATCCAATATTTCTAACAGTTGATGTAGAAATATTTAAAGTATTAGCTATGCAAACAGAGATACAACCAGCAGTTTTGCAATGTGGGCAATACCATTTACCCAATCTAATATCATGAATAACATCTGGGATTTTGCCTGTTTCCAAATCCCTGAAGAGACTGTTAACAGTAGAGATAACATAAGAGCCATAGGCAGAGCATAAAATTGCACGGCCAATATATTTATTTATTTTACAAGTCGGGTTTACAATCTTTGAGTCAGAGACTCATTTACAAAGGCACCTCATCGCAGGGAGGGCAGACAACACTACAGTTTAAAAACAATGCAGGCTACAACAGTGGATAACATTACAGGTGCAATAAGGAACATTTAACATTGATACACTTAGGTTACATAAATTGCAGTTTGCATGTTACTTAGGTTACATTATGTTTCAAGTTGAAGTTACAGACATGAATACAGAAGGTCCACAGAGAAGACAGTGGGTTACATCCCTATTCAGACCTAGTGGGGGAAGGAGTGGGTCAGGGGAGAGGGTGAGGCAGTCCAGTGGACGTTGTCATGCAAGGGGCAAGGTGGGCAGGTACTGCAGTTTACAACAGGGGGTTAGTTGCACCTGCAACAGCGGGTATTAAAGATGTGGTTCCAAAGGGCTGTTTTGAAGGGGCCGATTTTGGGCAAGTTGGAGATGTAGCTAGGTAGTGAGTTGAACCAGGTGGGGGCTCGGTAGAGGAAAGATCTCTGGGCAAGAGACGTTTTGGTTCTGGGCACCTGGAAGATGGTCTTAACAGAGCTACAGGTGGTGACAGACAGTGATGATCGCTGTAGGAAGGTGGAGACCTCCGGGGGGGGGGGGGGAAAAGTCTCTGAACAGGGATTTCTTAGCGAGTAGGCAGGTCTGGTAGAGCAGACGCTCCTTGAAGTTGAGCAGATTGGTGGCAGTATAGAGAAGGCAAGTGTGAGTGCGGCTGGAGGCACTGGTCAGGAGCCCGCAGGCCTTATTGATGGAGAGTTGGATTTTGGAGAGAGCAGTGTTGTCAGCAGCAGCGTAGATGGGCAAGCCATAGTCCACGAGGAACAAGACGGAGGAGGTGATGGCCAGCCTGAGGGCAACCAGAGGCAGACAGTCTCTGTGTCGGTATATCAGGCCAATCTGGGAGTTAATGGCAGCTGACAGGGCATTAATTGGAAGGAGACGGCAGTATCGAACGTGATGCCTAGGTATTTGTATGTGGTTACTTGCTCTAGCGGGTGCAGAGTGCTGGGGATAATCAAGAGGGGGGTATATTTAGCTTTATTTTGGTGGTGGGAGAAGAGCATTGATTTGGTTTTCTTCAGGTTAATGACCAGTCTGCAGTCGCCGAACCACTTTTCAGCTTGGGTGTAAGCTTGCTGGAGGGATAATTGGAGGGAGGTGGGATTGGGATGTGAGGCAAAGAGGACTGCATCGTCGGTGTAAAGGAGCATCTTACCAGTACAGGAGTTGGGGAGGGTGTTGAGGTAGAGATAAAAAAAAGGACAGGACCCAGGATGGAGCCCTGGGGGACCCCGGAGTGAACGGGAAGTGTGCTGGAGAGGGAGATGCTGATCTTAACGCATTGGGGTCTAGCAGAGAGGTAGCTAGAGAACCAAGAAATGGGACCGTTGGCGAAGCCAAGCTGGTGGAGAGAGTCAAGTAGGAGGGGGTGACAGACAGTGTCAAAGGCCTTGAAAATGTCAATGAACACTGCTCCTGTAATGGTGCCAGAGTCAAGGGCAGAGTGCAGGTGTTGTCCGCCTCACGGTTATTCTTAAAAATAAGTTCATTAAGTTTATGTTTGGTATCATTAAATCCTTTGGCAATTTCCTGCATGTTGTAGACAGTAAAACCTTCATTACTGAGAGAATCAACACCATGTAAAATAGAAGGTAAAACATCATTATTAATAGCTTGCTGAAATTTAAGAGTTTGTGCTTTAATAGCAGTTATGTGAACTCTATTCCAAATGGACATACCTGAACCCAAAAGTCCAGATATAGTACCGGCTGCTCCAGTAATGCCTGAAACTGAGCTGGCTGCACCAGCTATGTCAGTTACATCCCACTTGATGCATGAACACGATTTAGGGTTTGAATGAGTTTTAGGAGCAGGTCTGAAAACTCCCAAATGATCAGTGGCATGGGGTTCACTGATATGATCATTAGTACATGTCTGATGAGCAGCAACAATATCTGTAAGCATCATACTATAAAATTTAGAGGTATTGGTTGTGTGGCAAAAGCCAATTTCAGCCATATTTCATTGTGTGAGATTGAAAATAACTGGGACATGCATACATTGTACATTATTAATTAGGGCTCCTGGTAGGGATGTGGCTGGCAGACCACTAGGAGGACCCTCTTCCTGGAAAGGGCAGTTATTCAGTTCTTCTTGGCTTGGTGGGACTACAGAAAGAAAAAAGCTTCAGTAGCTACGTAGTTATGAAGACAGGAAGAGCATGCCTCCTCAGGGGAGAGGCGGTCACACCAAGCAGGATCAATAAGAGCGGTAAGGTTATACCGACCAATATGTCTAGGAGAAGTCTGTCTGATAGAGAGAGTACCATTTTTAGAAATGTCAGTGTTTGGCCAACCATGGAATGCGCCTTTGGACAAGCGAGCTACAGGGAGCATGTGACCCATAACATCAGTTTCCCACTGGATAGAAAGCGAGGATCTGTCAGGGGTGACTACTACAGCATCAAGAAAGGTGTCTGAGCGTTCGGTTACTTTAACCATTTTGTTGGGAATATTAATATGGACTCTCATAGGAGCTGAATGTTCAAGTTTGCCAAGTAGGTGTTCTATATGGTCTGTGAGTTTGAGGTGGTACACGTGGGGGTGCAGTCACAGTCAATGTCAGTAGTCCCACCAGCAGGAGAGAGAGGTGCAAGATAGCCGTCTTGCCGATTTACCTGTATGAAAACAGAGAAAGGTTTGTTAAGTGTGGGTACTATTCTGCCCAAAGTGAGTTAGAAAAAGTAAATTTAGTCACCTTTACATAATTTGAATTGGTTAGCATGAAACCACTTGTCTGTGATCTTCTTTTGATGTTGAACTCGGACCTGATATACAACAGGGCTGAGTTTGTTGACAATGGGATAGGGGGCCTTCCCATTTACTGGCAAATGAATGATTGGGTTGTCTGTACTGGAAAAGCATAACTTGGTCTCCAACTTGCCAATCGACTTCTTGACGTGCTTGTCAAAATGAGCTTTGGCCATCTGATTGGCAGCAAACAGGTGCATCTTCATGATGTCATCACAAAGCTTTTCAACATACATATCTACAGAGACTCAATCTGCATTGGGGGTGTGGAGGTCAATCAACAGGTGCTCAGGTAATCTCATGGCCCTAGCGGTCATAACCTAGTAAGGTGTACACTGGGTGGTGGCTGAAGAAATGCCCCTGGTTGCCATTAGTAGTAGTGGCAAAAGGGAATCCCAATCCTTGGGATTATCATTACTAAATCTGCATAACATCTGTCTGATTCTTCTGTTGGCTCTTTCTACCTGACCTGATGATTGAGGGTGGTAAGGGATGTGGAATTGTTGGTCTACTCCAAGCAAGTGGAGTGTCTGTTGCATTAACTCAGCTGTAAAACTAGTTCCCTGGTCTGAGTCTACCTTCAAGGGCAGACCACACCTGGAGAACAGCTGCTCCACCAGGATCTTGGCAGTTGTCTTTGCCATGTTGTTCTTAGTGGGAAATGCTTCTGCCCATTTAGAAAACAAATCTGTAACAAGTGCATGCTTATTGTTCTTACTGGAGTTAGTAAGAGGGCCAATGAAATTAATTTGTATTGCATTCCATGGTCCAGTTTGCCTTTGGGGCAACAGTTTGGCATTTATTTTCACTGAAATTGGATTATTCAGGGTGCATATGATGCAGTTGTCCACACAGTGTTCCACATCTTTGGCCATACCAGGCCACCAGACGACTGTTTTGAGTCTCTGAAGGGTAGTCTCTGTCTCCTGGTGTCCACCAATGGGGGTATCATGAGCCATATGGATGAATTTGGTGCGTAGAGATTGTGGTGTGACCCACAATTTGTCACCAGTATCCTCTTTCGATACCAGATGAGCTTCTGATCACTGGACGAATGTATATTGTCAGAGTGTCTCATGCATGGGCTACCAACGGGTAGTGGCTCTTCTATCCCCTTGTCCAGGAAGTTGCGTGTTTCAATTCTGGGTCAGATTTCTGTGCAGCAGAAAGGTCCAGTGGGGGTTCTGGTACTGGTTTCTGCCTGGTGTTAGCAGCCACTATAGCTGCTATGGCTGTTGGGTGAGCCATTGTCCATGTCTCCCCCCCCCGAGCGCCTGCTTTGGCTAGCGAGTCCACTTGCTCACTGAATTCATGGTAAGGGTGAGATTTGCAGTGGGCCTTTACCTTCTGAATGTACAGTTTGTTAGTAAACTGTTGTGTCAGGGTGTATATATGCACAAACAGATCCCTGTATTTAACAGGTGTGCCATCAGGTGATGTAAAATTGTTCCTCTGCCAGAATGGGAAAAATTCAGTAAGAGAGGAGCAGACCCAATTAGAATCTGCAAAGATGATGGCATCCCTGTCACCATGGGGCATGACCTCCAATTGCACAGGCCACAGCTGCCAATTCGGCATACTGTGAGGAGATAACAGTGCACTTCCTAGAAATGCGCTGAAAATCATCTTCTTGATCAAAGATGAGCACTCCAAACCCTGCCACCTGCTCTCTGTCCACACAGGAAGCGGAGTCATCTGTAAAAATGCGAAACGTGGTAATGTCTTCCAGGACCCCGGGTGTGTCTGGTAAAAACGGTCCTGGATCAGGTAGGCTAGGATGTTGAAGGGCACAATCATGGAGTGTGCCTCTGTAGAGTAGGTCATGAGCCAGAATTGAGGGCATTTTAGCAGGCAGCACTCTGATGTTCCTATCCTGCAAGAGTAAAGACCAATAGATCAGTCTGATATTGGAGACCGAGCCATCTTTTACTTTGTCTGAAACCAAAAAGTTGGTTGGGGTGTGGCAGGTATGCAAAACAATTGGAGCATACCCAATGATGTACAGAAAGTGCTTGACAGCCCAACAGGTTGCCAAGAGGGTCCTTTTGCAGAGACTGTATTTTCTATCTACTAGGGAGAGCATCTGTGACGCATAAGCAATGGGCCTATAATACCTAGTGTACTTCTGAGCCAGCACTGCAGACATAGCCACATCAGAGGTAGCAGTTTCAAGATGGAATGGCAAAATTCAGATTGGAATTAATCAGTGCTGGGGCTAAAGCTAAGGCATGTCTGAGCTGTGTAACAGCTTCAATATAGGCAGGGTCCCATGTCCATGGGACATCCTTTTTGAGAAGTTCATACAGGAGAGCGGCCTTCAAGGCAAAATCATGAATAAAGTCCCTGGAGTAGTTTACTATACCCAAGAATCATCTGAGTTTTGCCACACTGGTGGGGAGTGACAGATCTTGCAAACCCTGGATCTTCTTGACAGCTGGGCTCCTGTCTTGGTCTGTAATACTTAGGCCAAGGAAAAAGACTTTTTCGCACAGTTGTGCCTTTGAAGGGTTGCACTTGAGGCCTGCTCTCCTAAGCAGAATCAGTAATTCATCCAAAAGAGTAAGATGTTCTTCTTTTGTGGTGGTTGCCAAGAGCAAATCATCCACATACTGCAGGAAACACTGGGGTGTGGAAAAACCCTGCAAAGCATCCATCATATGAAGATGGAAGGGCTGTTATGGAAGACAAGTCAAGGTGTACTATCGCCCATCAAAGGTGAAGACAAATTTTTTACTGACTTGCCTGTGCTAATGGGAGTGACCAAAACCCATTAGAGATATCAAGAGCCAAGAACCACTTTTTATCTGGTGTCAGCAACTTGAGCACATCAGGGGCTGATGCCAAAGTTGGGGCATAGCTGGGGGTGATCTGATTAAGTTCCCTGTGATCAATTGTAAGTCTCCAAGCTCCATTTGGCTTTTTCATCAGCCAAATAGGTGAATTAACAGTAGAGACACAGGACCTAATCACTCCTTGTTGCAGCAGTGACTTGATTGTCTCTCTAAGTGATGGCAAGGCTTCAGCAGTAAATGGGTACTGTTTTTGCCTTACAGGATTAGGTCCTGGGACCTCAATGGTGGTATGCATCCTACCACAATCATGTTTTTTAGTAGCAAACACATCTAGATGTTTTTGCAGCAATGGTGCAAGTTCAAAAAAGAGGTCATGACTTTTAAACAAGGCCATGATGTCATACTCCTTGTTGTTATGGGAGATGGTGGCCACCACATGCGAGTCTGGAATGATGACAGCATGACATTGTCCCTTAATCTGAAGCAGTAACCTAGTGGCTAGGTCTACTACACAACCGTGTAGTGTAAGGAAGTCAATTCCTCGTATGCTGGGGTGATGATGTAATATCATGAGATCAAAGGCAAAATCAGTGCTGAAGTGGCCCACCACCACTACAGGTAGAGACACAGATCGGTAGGTGTGTAGCTGTTTACCATCTACACCCTGTGCACTGGTCTTCTAGCCAGTTGACCAGTCAGATGTGGCTGGGTTCTCATCATGGAGAACAGACATGACGGCTCCTGTATTCAGGAGCATATCCAGTTGGCAGCCCCCCAACCATGGCCTTCACACAAGGCCATCCATTCATGTCGACGAGCAAATTGCACACAATCCGGACTGGAGCCTGTAATTGTCAATCCGTACAGGTCTCAACCTTCTTTATCATCCTGATCCAGAAATCTGGGCCTCCTTGATGTCTTGCACAGGATACAGATGCTGTACCTGTGATGTCACAGGAGCGACAGCATCCTGCTCGGTTGTATCCTCCTTAGTCATCGCGTCAGCCTGGCCAGTAGCTGGCGTTATGAAAGGATTCTTCCCTTGGCTGCTCAGTTGTTCAGCAGCCATGGGCAAGAACGGGTTCCCATGTCCAATGGCCGGGGCAAGGGCTGCCACGGTGCACGTGGGTCTAGCCTCTCATTCAGTTCGAACTTCCTCTAGTAATTTATGGAGGGTCTTGTTTTCATCCTTAAGGCTCCGTTAAGTTGAGACCGTTATGGTATTTGCTATCAGGTTTTATTCCTGTTGTTCCAGTTACCCCCCCATACGATTGCTTGTCCTCAGAAGGGGTGTCCGATTGTTTATTGTCACCTTCCATCATGTAGTGGGTAGGTGTATCGGAGGCCAGTAGCACTGCAGCAAGCTGCATTGCAGGTGCTGGGGCTGCCGAGGTTTGTATGGCAGCAGCTGCTTTGTTTTTACCAGAAGCAAGGCTGTGGAGGTACACCTAAAAAGGTGTGCTCTGTCTTGGTAAGGAATTCCGCAAAGGTGTCAGTCTCCAGATAAACGTTGAGTTCAACCTTTTCCTGAAGGGCTGGAATCATGTTCCGAATGTACAAATCCTTGTACTCAATTTGGTCTTTGTGGGCCACTTCACCTGTAAGGCCTTTACCAGCCTCGTAGGTGAGCCACAATCGTTGATGGTAAGCCGCAGGGCTTTCCTTGGAAGACTGCTTAACCTTATAGGCCAAGCAAGCTCCAACGATACCTGTGGCGTTGACAGCCAGAAGTGCTTCCACAATGTCATTATAGGCAAACGGTCTTGGCTCAGGGGGTGGGCTCTATGATCTGTCTCAGGACTTAGAAACATAGAAACATAGAATTTGACGGCAGGTAAGGACCGCTTGGCCCACCCAGTCTGCCCATTTCCCTACCTACTGGATAAGCTGCAGATCCTAATTAACCAGCAGCCTACTTCTTCCTACCCCCTACCCCCAGAACTGCCTTATGACTATCTCATGCATGCTTGAATTCCACCACTGATTTTGACTCCACAACCTCCTCCGGAAGGCCGTTCCATGCATCCACAACCCTCTCTGTAAAAAAATACTTCCTTATATTACCTCTGAGCCGCCTCCCACATCTTCAAATTGTGCCCTCTGTTCTTGCACACCTCTTTTTGAAAGATGCTACCCTCTTGGACTTTGTTGATTCCCTGAGGTACTTGAAAGTTTCTATCATGTCCTCCCTCCCTCCTCCTTCCTCGAGGCTATACATATTAAGCTCCTTAAGTCTCTCTTCATATGTCTTCCGTGCAGACCCTGCACCATTTTAGTTGCCCTCCTCTGGACAGCTTCCATCCTGTCTATGTCTTTATGGAGATTAGGTCTCCAAACTGCACACAGTACTCCAGATGGGGTCTCACCAGCTGTCTGTACAGAGGGATAATAACTTCCTGTTTTCTACTGGTGATGCCTCTCCCTGCATCCCAGTATCCCCCAACCCTCCTTGCTGCCCTCTCACATTGCTTGCTCATCTTTAGGTCATCTGATATGACTACCCCGGTCCCTCTCCATTTTGTTGTTGTTAGTATCTCACCCCCATTATGTACTCTTCCTCTGGTTTTTGTTTCCCAAGTGCATTACCTTGCACTTCTTAGCATTGAATCTAAGCTGCCATACATTTGACCATTCCTCTTACCTTGCAAGTCCCTTCTCATCCTTTCCACCCCACCCTGTTGCATCAACCCTGTTGCAGATCTTAGTGTCATCTGCAAAGAGACATACTTTTCCTTCCAGTCCTTCTGCAATGTCACTTATAAAGACATTGAAGAGGACCGGTCCTAATACTGAACCCTGCGGTACCCCACTAGTAACCCTCCTTTCTTCTGAGTGGACTCCATTTACTATTACTCTCTGTGTCCTATTCTCCAGCCAATTCTTTACCCAGGCTGTCACCTTGGGACCCACACCCAGGCTGGCTAACTTGTACATTAATCTTTTGTGTGGGACTATGTCAAATGCCTTGCTAAAGTCTAGGTAGGCCATGTCCACAGCCCCTCCCTGATCTACTACTTTGGTCACCCAGTCAAAGAAATCTATCAGATTCGTCTGGCATGACCTTCCGCTGTGAATCCATGCTGCCTAGGGTCCTGTACCCTCTGGCCTCTAGATACTCGACAATTCTTTCCTTTAGAAGTGATTCCATCATTTTCCCTATCACTGAGGTTAAACTAACAGGTCTATAGTTTCCTGCTTCTGCCTTGCCCACTTTGTGAAGGGGAATCACATCTGCCCTCCTCCAGTCCTCAGGTACCACCCCATCCTCCCATGATTTGTTAAAGGGTAGTCAGTGGTGTCACTAGTTCTACCCTTAGTTCTTTTAGAATTCTGGGATGAATCCCATCAGGCCCCATTGCTTTGTCCACCTTCAGTTTTAAGAGTTCTTTCAGAACCTTTCTCTGTAAATGAATGTGTATCAACTTCTGTATCCAGCGTGTTACTACTGTTTGTTTTATGTACCTCCCCTCTTCCTTTGTAAATACTGAGCAAAAATATTTGTTTAGTATCTCTGCCTTTCACAGTCTCCCTCTGCCCACCCTCCCTCCCCTTTATTAAGCCTCACTATCCCTCCCTTGGTCTTCCCTCGCTCCCTGATGTACCTATAAAAGGTTTTATCCCCCTTCTTAACTGAGTTGGCTATCTTTTCCTCGGTTTGGGCCTTTGCTGTTCTGACTGCCTTCCCAACTTCCTTTTGCTTTAACTGATACAGTTCTCTGTCCTGCTCCTTCTGCGATTCCTTGTACTTCCTGAATGCTTTCTTTTTCTCTTGAACCTTCACTGCCACTTCCTTTGAGAACCATAGTGGTTTCTTACATCGTTTTGTTTTGTTTATTTGCTTCACACAAAGCTCGTTACCTCTGTGATGGCAGTTTATTATTCCCATTGTTCTCCGCACCTCCTTCCTGCCCATTTGCTAGTGCATTCTTAGGCACTCACCCATTTTGGCAAAGTCAGCCCTCCTAAAGTCCAGTACTTTTGTCTTTGTATGGCTTGACTCTATTGCTGTGTTTCTTGTAACATACTGTTTGATGGTCGCTAGTTCCCAGATGGCTACCCACTTCTACATCTGTAATCCTCTCTCCATCTCCATTTGAGAGAATCAAGTCTAATATTGCTCCCTCTCGAGTGGGCTCCAGTACTAGTTGTCTAAGGTATGCCCCTGTAGGGCATCTAGAATAACTGCACTCTTCAAGTGGCAGCTGCAACTGCACTCCAGTTAACATCTGGCATATTCAGATCACCCATCAGCAATATCTCCCTTTTTCTGCCATTCTAATTATACTCTATCATTTCCCTGTCCATTTCCTCCCCTGAGGAGAGGAGATCTGTATCTATAACCCTGTGCGTATTGTGGGTGCCATTGCCTGTCTCCAAATCTTACCCACAGTGCTTCTTCTCCTCCCTGTTTACCCTTTTGTTCCGTTGTTTATTCCTTCCTTATGTAAAGAACTACCCTCCTCCTCTTTTACCCTCCCTGTCCCTCCTGTAGACAGTGTATCCTGGTATGTTTATGTCCCAGTCATGGTTTTGTGTGTACCATGTTTCTGTGACTGCCACGATATCCAGATGTTCCTCCTCTATCAAGGCCACTAATTCAGGAAGCTTGTTACCCAGACTATGGGCATTAGTACTCATTGCTCTCCATTTTTTGATGGCTTTACCTTCTGTTGCAGCATCCCCACTGACCGTTCTACCTCAGTCTTTTTCTCATTTAGTACCCTGTTTTGTAGGGAGAGGCTGGGATTTTCCTGCTGCTTGTCAGTGCCTCCCCCTTTGACTAGTTTAAAAGCTTGCCAATGAAGCATTTAAACTGATTGCTCAAAAGACTGGTTCCCTTCCTGGACAGATGCAGACCATCCTGCCAGTATAGGCTGGTGTCCCTCCAGGTGGAACCCCAGTCCCCAATGAAGCCAAACCCCTGTGCTCCGCACCATTTTTTCAACCATTCATTAAACTGCATGGTGCCAATTGCCCTCGCCTCCCCCATGCTTTTGACAGGCAGCACCTCTGAGGAGGATACTGTGTGTGCTACTTGTCTTAGGTCCCTCCCCAACTCTGCAATGTTCTCCTGCACTGCTCTAATCTCATGATGAACCAAGTCATTTGTCCCTAGGTGGACAATTACGTCCAGCTCAGAATCCCTTGCAGCTGTTCTCATGATCCTGAGGATACGCTTCCTGTCCCTCCAAGCCAAGGCACCAGGCAGGCATCTTACTTCATTTTTCCCAGCTCCCCCCAGTTCTATACCCCTAATAATTGAGTCCCCCACCAGGAGCTGCTTCCTTTCCCTTTGGTGCCCTCTGCCTCTTTTCTGTGGGCCTCCTTGTGACAGATATCATCAGTCTTCTGTGTGGTGCATCCATGGGGAGCTATGCTCCCCAGAATGGTGTATGGATTGTGGAGTGGAACAATTGACTGGGTGTGCCTATGTTCCACCCTCCTCACCCTCCCTGAGCCCACTGTGGTCCAACTGCTGTGCTTTCTTTGCAACCTCTGAGGTAGTGGTGGTGGCGCTAGTGCTCCCTGGATGGGGGAGGTTCCCTTTCTACTGTCCAGTGTGGCCTGGGGGAAGGTTTCCTTACTACTATCCAGTGTGGCCTGGGGGAAGGTTTCCTTACTACTGTCCAGTGTGGCCTGAAGATGGGCAACTTCCTCCCTCAGGGCAGATAGTTGTCTGCAAATAGGGCAGCATCTCAGCCTCCAGAAAGACTCCCGGAAGACTGCTGCCCCACAGCCATTACATTGCACTACTCCCCACATGTTTATCTAGTTTTTTTATTTATTGTATTTGTGTGTGCGCGCGTGCGTGTGTGATTTGTTATATAGAAATATATATATATTATACAACGTGTATGCTTATATTATCGATGCAGTGTGCTAGAGAGAATATGACAGAGAAATGCACCTTGCACTCGAGGAAATGATGTCAGAACCCCAGGTATAAAGGAACTATTTCCAGGGGTGGGTGGGGTGAGGGGTGGGAAGGGGTTGGGCCTAAACTGTGTCCTCACAAAACAATCGACTAAAAGCTCTCACCCACCACTGCGATGAGTGCCTTCCTGTCAGCAAGATACCCTACACAACAATTTGACAGAGAAAGTACCCTGCTAATCTTGAACCTGGTACTCTGGTTGGAGAGAAAGCTTCTCGCAAAGGGAGTGCATCTTCTCCAAGTGACAGCTAAGGTTGTTGGTCGGGCACATCTGTCCAATGCTCTGAGCAATTTGCAGAACAGAATGGGTGACCTGCGAGGGGTTGGTCATGCAGGGTATCGTATTGACATCAATGCGATTCACAACACCGCGAAGGGTAGCTTCCATCGCCACATCTGTGACTGCTCAGAGTGCATGGTCTTGACTGATGTCATCAAACATCAGGTCAATTCTACTCCAAATCTCTCTGCGGCGGTCGTACGGGGCCATCAGCTTGGTAATTGCTTCCTGGATTAAGCCGTGCACCTCAGTGTTGTCCTCCCTGGAGAGGGGAGCAAGCAGTAGTGTGCCATGGGAGATAGGTCATCCTCCCAGATCATGGGGTGGCCATCTTGGCATATGATGTCGCTTCCACCATGTTTGAATGAATGTGGCAACGTAGATGGCGTGCGTACGTGTCCGCCATCTTGGGAATGGCTGGAAAATATGACAGCCTTGTGGGGTGTAGACTTAGACATGACGGGAGTAACCTCGTCATCAAAACCTGAGTCATCATCACCAGATGATGCAATATCAATAGGTGTGAATTGGAATCCATTCATAGCCTTAACATGGCCTGCGAGAACCTCTCGATGACGCAGTTTCGCCATCTTCATTCTGCACTTGTGGTGACAAACGTTTGCAGTATTCTGCTCAGTACCCTTTCTCTACCTCATGCTGAAATACTCTGTATGTGGCACCCAATTCAGCATTCTCCCTAAGTTCCTTATCTAGCTCACGACTCAGTCTTTCATTCTCCTCTTTCAGCTCAGCATTCTCGTCTCTCAAACCCTCATTGGTATCGCTCAAAATATTCAAATAAGCTAACTGTTTCTTATCACATTTCAACCTTTCACAATCATCTCATAACATGCAAATTTCACTCTCAGAGTCTTGAGCAGAGCAGTGCAACAACCTGTTATTGGCATCATGGAGTGACCGAGTCTCCTCTGCTATTTTCTGTTCCTTTTTCTTTAACTCCAATGCCTGCAAGCCCATCTCTCTTTTTTTTTTTTAAGAGACACATTTGGCAGTTCAAGGAGTTCAAGGGAGGCACATTTTGCCAGGAGACTCGATGGCGGAATTGAGAGCCGCAACCAAGAGAACTTTAAGGTGATTTTTCTTGGATTTATGCTTCGACTTTAAGTAATGATCAGAGACCATTAATAATGGATTTTCTGCTGATTTTGTGTCGAGTGCAAAATCAGTGAGATAGAGACATCGAATCTCAGTTCTGTGCACAATTCAGACATGCCAACAAACAAAGGGAAGACAAACAAAGCAGTCAAAAGACTGGACTCAGATCCTTGGCACCGTCGCCCAACGGCTTTCCTGTCCCTCGTGGGCAAACAGTGGTGCCAAGGTGGTATGCTGCTACTCACAAGGGAGTGTACCAGGGTCCAGTGTGGGTCTGTCATGCCCAAGACCAAGACAGAATAAAAACTGCCACAGAACAACCATTGTAAAGTACGAGTAGGTTCGAGTAGGCAACAGGTGCACTACACTACTCGACATTCAAAATTAATTGAATGAAATTCTCACTTTGTACATTCCAACCTGCACATGGCCACCAAATGTATTGAGGTAATAAAGTTGCCTTTCTCAGGTTCTTGTTGGAACTGCACAAAAGTGAAGAGACAACAGATAAGTGGTGTCCGGCAGAAAATATAATTTATTACTGGTATATAAAGCAGTCTTATAACCAACGGTGTGACCACCGGGAGAATGCATCCAGCCTTCCTTACCTACGCAGGCAGCAGCAAGTCTCATCTCGAAGGAAATGTGAAAAGCAAAGGGTCTTATACCTCTGATAATTGTCATAGCAACAGCTGAAAAGATACATAAAAATCCTATAATTGGACAAAAGCAAATAACCTGACTCCTAACTAGCATGGGAAAGTTTGCTTAGTTTGCAAAAACAGATAGCAAGAGGCAATGAGATCTTGTACTTCTGTCAAGCAGACTTGCGGTTACAGTTCTGCATAAGCACTAAAGATGGCAGCATTACCTAACTAATGATATTACAATAATACAAATACATACATATATATATATACATATATATATATATATATATATATACACACACACACACACACTGTATATATAGGAGCATCTCCCAGTGTTACAATGAGAATAAAGTAAGGTATCATTATAATTACCAAAAATATAGTAGAACTCAGATCCTGACACTTATGCTTGTACAATAAGTATCTGTACCCCAAGATTAGTGCATATATGTATATAAGCATTGCTGCCTGTGAAATGGGAAACCCAATCAAGGGTGCTGGTCCAGGGGTAACAGACAGGACACCAGCCTGAAAGTGGGCACTATGGAGCCCAGGAAGACATTATAGTGAACACCAATTTGTAGGGAGATTACATGTGCATTACCAGTAGAACAAATAACCAGCATTAATAACAGGCCAAATGCATTGAGAAAAAGGCTAGAACCTCAACAAACATGGCTGCTAGCAGAGGGTCTAAGTCAGGCATCAGTCACAGACGGAAGAAGTGAAGGAGATATAACTCAGGGTATGAACTAAGAAACACAACATTGGATAAATTAAAATCCAGTGAATGTATTTAAAATTATTAATGTTAAATGCACTCGGAGGGGAGTTGGGAATGGTTTGTATTTCTGGTAACATCCACCGTAATGTTATACCTGTTTAATGTAATGTGTAATATTATAAACCTATAATAAAGTATAATAAATGCAAACAAAGAAGTGGCTAACCTTGATCTAATACCGGTTACCACAGGCAGCAGAGTAGAATGAGTGGGACCCTGCAATCCCTATGTACTCCCAGTTTTTGAGGGACAGAGGGAAGGAAAAGGGGTTTCTCTGTATGTGAAGGGCAGTACTGAAGTCACAAAGGATTCAACAATAAATGGAGAGGGTGAGGTGGATCACTCTGGGTCCAGCTCACAGCAATAACGGTAGGGATGTGGGTGATATACAGGCCACCATCTCAGAAAGAGGATGGGGCATGTTCCGTGGCACTGGGAGATAGGGGATCGCCCAGGACGCTGGTGACCCGAGTTCGCGCTCTAGCACCGGGACACCAGGAGCGGACACCGGCAGGGAGGATTTTTGGGCCTCCTTGGGACGCTCTCCTCCCAGGGGGTGGACACTAGTTCATACCACTCTGGAGCAACACCTGTCAATGGCGCACAATGCGGTGTGGGTGACCACGCACCACTTATGCATCATGCCAGGAGGCCACTGTGGGGATAGGGAGAAAAGTGGAAAACCATTGTTCAACCGACCGGATGACGGCCTCCTGGGTCCCCTCATGTCATAAAGCCCTGGTGTGTGCCTGGACTGGTAATGGAGTTTCTCTCCTCTCCTGTTGGCTCCTCTCCCTGGTGAAGGGAACGTCTGAGGCAACCAGGATATGGCAAGATGGGAGATGGCAGGTGGCAGCAAAGGGGATGGACCTAGTGGTATAGGAGGGCCCTTGGTGGCCTGAAGGAGTGGCTGGTCAGGGGCATAGGAGGAGCAAAAAAAGAAAGAGGATGGAATAGGGATTTTGGAGAAGAAATCTGAAAAGCATCCCCAAAAGTGGGAGTGGTGATAACAAGGGACCTAACTATGCCAGTTGTGGAATGGGAGGCTCCAATGGCCAGGAGTGGGAGAAGTCAGTCACTACTGGATGTCCCGCAGGACTGTTTCTTGGTGCAATATGTAACACACACACACAGAATATGGATTAATGGTTGTTAGAAAATAAGCAAGCTAAATACTGTATTCTAATTGGCTGTTGCCATTTCACTGGCATACATTTATGTACCAATGACCCCATGTAAAAAGGGCCATGACCTGGATTTGGTCAAATCACATACATAAGCAATAGAATATGAGGGTTTGTGCATTAGACATTTCTAACACACAGCCAGGGACATAGGCACCAGAAATGTCTAATGCCGGGGGGGGGCTGTGGAGCCCGAGCAAAATGGTAGCTATAGATTTAAGCTCTGCACTACCAATATAATCCATCATTTAAAATACATTTTCTGGTTGGTTTTACTATGGAAGAAAGGTATCAGCAGTTGTGGAAAGACTCTTGTGCCATTATGGGAGAGTCACAAAAAGAGCAACAGCAGGAGGGAGCAAAAACCAAGAATGCTGCGACAGCTCTGACCATGCTGTCAGCAACTGTAGACGATGGCCAGTCTGAGGAGACTCTCTAATCTTTAGATGTGTGAAAATAGACTAATCCACACAATTTCAGGGCTATTGGACAAGTTCGACACTACTACCATTGGATTGGTCATTCCGGAAACCTCAATGGATGCCGTGAAAATGACTACCTCCGAGGCTAACAAGCAGTCCGATTATGCAATGGGGGCTGTGGCTGCCAACTGTAAAGGAAAACATCCACCTTTGTATTTTGCTTGAAATGCTGGAGAATCAGGCCAGGGCCACCAACCTTCGTCTTTTGGGGATGCCAGAGGGTTGTGATGGGGGAATGACCTCCTTTTAATTTTTAAAGTGTTTTTTGCAGCAGTTCTGGGAAGAATTAGTGGACAGGCCAGTGAACTTACAGAAAGCCTATCGTGTCACTCCAAGAGGAAGATCTGATAACTCCAATGCCCCATGCACCATTGTAGCAGTTACTGACAGACTTGGGACCTGGGATTTGGTTTTTGCGCTCGCTCGGCAGAAAAAAAACTCTTCTTCAAGACGTACAGCGACTCAAAATTTATCCAGATATAAATTTTGCCATGAGGCAGAAGAAGAAACATTTCAATGGAGTCTGAGCCATGCTTAGGGAAGCCAGTGTAGTGTATGCCATGCTACTCCCGGCACGACTCAGGACTGTGCACAACGGTAACGTTTTTCTGTTTAACGATTCAGAGAATGCCCCTAAATTGGCATAAAAGCATATGGCATGCTGACCAGAGTCGGAAGTACAGGGCAACAAGACTTAGACAGTCTTACCTGAAGGTGACTGTACTTTTTCTTTTTTCAGGTTTTGAGCTCTTGAATAGTTCTCAGATGTGGACCGCCTCTTTTAGACTTTAAAACGGTTTGTGTTCCAACCCCAATAATTCAAAATTCCTAACTCTTTGCAGTCAGCCTTTGAAGTAAAACTGCCCGGAGATAGAACGTTATGCTAATGATAGAACCTCTCATTGGCTCGTACCATTTATTCAAACGCTGCCCTTACCAACTGTTGCATTCTACTAACACCTGATTTCATTCTCTGCCTGCCAAGTCAAGACGCCTTGGAGACTTCTCGTCACAATCATTCCTAAGTGTTTACTTAGAAATGTGTACGTTTTTCTTTTACTTTTCTCATTTGTTGCCTTTGCCGTCTACTTTTTAGTAATGGTGCCAGTTTTAGTAAGGATAAAGTTTATTTTTACAGTTCCTCTAGCTTTGGTATAACCACTGGGGAAGCGGGCATTTCTAAGTATTTTACTTTAATTTTATTAGTTAAGAGAAACCCAGATGCAGACTGCCTCTTTTAGACTTTAAAACTTTGTGTTCCCATTCTGGGTTATTACAGCACTTTTTATAGCATGTTAACTTTTCCATTAGTTCCACCTTAGAGATTGGTTTGCATAAGTAGCTTACCTCCAGCTGAGCTGTTTATTTAAAAGTTTTACCAGGAAGGCATACTGAGCTGAAATACTGCTATATTCCAGATGTGTCCTGGGGTAGGGTAGAGTACAAGGACAGTATGAGTACAACATTGAGTAGTGAGGCCCAGAATACAGTGCATACAATATAGAAGAACCAGGATGGTGCTACACAATACAGTGCAGCACCATGTGGGGTTTAGAGCAGGGTAGCTTGTAGAGATTAAGGCTAAGGGAGGTAGTAGAGACTAGCTAAGATGTCCAACATACATACATCCTAGTGCTATTGGACTATGCATTTCAACAAATTGGAGGGGCTGGCCTTAGGGTGGGTAGAATATCTGATCGCAGGTACAGGTGGAGGAGAAGTGAGCTTTGAGGAGTGAATTTATGCATTGGTTGGGCGATGCATACCGAATGCTCATGGGAAGGGAGTTCCATATTTTAGGCAAGTGATATTTGAAGGCTGCCTGGCCTGCGGTGGTGGACACGTGTGGAATGGAGCCTGGTGTCATTTCTCCTTAGTTCATAAGCTGTAAGGGTGGGAGCAGACAGTAGGGATGTGAGGTAGGTGGGCAGGGACTGGGTCCCGTACTTGGCTGTGATCTGAGCGCAGTGGGACAGCCTTTGTTCCTGGAAGGAGGTGAAGCCCAACATCTGGTAGAGGGTGCAATGATAGGTGGAGGGGGGACAGTCCAGGGTGAAACGATAGAAGGAGTGGGAAAGTGGGTCCAGTCTGGTTAGGGTGGACTTGGGTGCAGCACTGTAGACTACATTCCCATAGTCAAAGATAGGGAGGATCATTTTCTGTACCGTGGTGCAGTGTGCAGGCATCGGGATGCAGCCATGATTTCGGTAAAGAACTCCCGACCTAGGGTGCAGCTTTTTATGGATGGCATCGATATCTACAAAAAAGACAAGGTGCTGGTCAAGGCAGACCCCATGATATCTAAAGGAGTTACAATCCTCCAGGGATGACACATCCAGGATATGGAATCTGGGTGTGGTGGGGAGCCGCGAGAGTCTGCCTAGTGCTGAAGGTCATAGAGACTGTTTTCTTGGCATTGAGGAATAGCTGATTTGTGCGAAACCAGAGCTGAACATTATTGAAATCATGCTGTAGTCTGGTCACCACATCAGTGGTCGTGGGGCCGGAAGTATACAGCACCGTGTTGTCTGCATACATCTGAATGGATGTGTGAGGGCAAGCAGAGGGCAGATCATTGAGGAAGACAGAAAACAAGACTGGTCTGAGGATGGAGCCATGTGGCACACCAGTAGAGACAGGAAGAGGGGCAGAGATGTTGTTACCAATACGGACAGATTGTGATCTACCAGCCAGGTAGGCATGGAACCAGTTGGCAGCTACATCAGAGTCCAGTGAGTGAGAGCTTAGACAGGAGGAGAGGGTGGCAGACAGTGTCGAACGTCTTTGCTAGGTTGACAGAAATTGCTGAGGTGAAGAGGCCTTTGTCCATATCCGAATGGATGGAATCAGTAAGCTTTAGCGGGCAGGTGGCGGTAGAGTGGGTCTTCCTAAAACCAGACTGGTGAGTGAAAAAAGAAAAAGAGTCCAGGTAGAAGGAGAGTTGTGAGAGGACCCGGTGTTCCTGAAGCTTAGCCAGTATGGGCAGGAGGGATATAGGGCGGTAGTTTCCAGGGACGGAAGGGGGATGACAGTGGCTAGCTTCTACTCAGATGGGATGGTGGTTAGGGAGAAGGAAAGGTTTAAGAAGGCTGCCAGTGGGGAGGCGATGATAGGAGCAGACAGGTATAGCATTTTGGAGTCTAGGCCAGAAGGGCATTTACCTTTGGATGGGTTTAAAGCGAGCAGTGCCTTTAGCACTTCTTGCGGGGTAACCTGTCGGAAGGTGAAGGGGGGAGACTTGGGGGGGAAGTTGGAGCAGAGGGCAGGGAAGACAGTAGAGACGAATTTGCAGCTTGTGAAAAAGTTTAACTCAGAGGCCATTACAAGAGGGTCAGTTTCAGTGGAGCCAACAATGTTTAGGGCAGGGGTTGGGGGCTGGGATGGTGGTGAACAAAATTATTTTACTGCCTTCCAGAATTTGGCCAGGTGGTTTTGAAATAGCTTGCTTTTGCTTGCTGGATTAACCTCATACAGGCATTACGTAGAGCCCAATACTGTAGATGGTCCGTGGATTGGCCGGAGACTTTGAAAGATTTCCATGCCTGGTCTCCAACTCTGAGGTGGGCCATGATGCCAGCTGTGATCCAGGATAGGTAAGCACCCATCACTCTTGCCCGTCTGAGTGGGGCATAGTGGTCCCAGACAGCAATGAACCTAGACTTCAAATATTCCAGGACTGCGTCGATGGAGATTGCCCAGGGGATGCCAGACCAGTCCGTATTTGCCAGGTCATGTAGTAGTGAGGCAAGGTCGAGAGATTTACAGGACCTGGTCAGAAGGGGTTTTGGGGAGGAGCATTTGGCCTGAACATTCTTCTTACTGAATAGATCATATGATGATCACTTAGCGAGTCCGGTAACAGATTAGATGCTACTACTCACTGGGAGTGGGAAGTGAGGGCTCAATCAATCAGAATGTGGTTTGGGGTTTTGGGGTTCAGGCATGTAGGCTTGGTGATCAGTTGGGACAGGTTGAGAGTAGCCACTTGGCTGCGTAGCTTGGAGCTAGCACTGGTGAGCCAGTTCCAACTGAAGTCCCCTAAGATGTACAGCTTGCCCCCTGCTGCCAGGGACTTTATGTTGGTGAGGTGTTCCAGTATGTCTGGCATGGTGGTGTCAGGTGTGCAGTAGGACCCTGTCATGTATACGAGTGTAGTGTGGGGAGGGATAGTTTCAACATTAAGGCGTCGATGGACAGTACTGGCATGGGTAATGGGACTCGGGAGCACTGAAGTGAAGATGCAACATACATGGCTATGCCACTAGAGTTCATTTATACACATAGGGCCAGATATTCAAAAGGGTTGCGCCATGTGCAATAGGGTTGAGCCTGCGCAAGTCCAAAAGTGCGCCATTCTACGATATTCAGCAGGAGGCAGTTGCGCCACCGAAAACATGCTGAGCAACAGCACAATGCAAATGACGGCATGCGCAACCGAAGGGGGTGGATCCATGCATAAAGAGCGCAATGCGATATCCAAAGACTTGCACAATGTGCACCAGCGGAAATGAGCCAAAATAAAAAGGCTCAAGGAAGAGGCGTAAGAACGCCACAGGGATGCCAAGTGGGGAAGAGAGAGAGAGAGAAAGACAGTCAGTGACAGGCCAGGGCAGGCAAGGGAAGCAGTGTGGGCCATAGGCTGCAGAGGCCAGCGGGGGGGTGCCCGGTGCAGTGGAAGTCAGGACAGCGGGGGTAACAGAACACCATCAGCCAGGGCGGGTCACAAGCCAGGGAGATGGACAGTGGCAGCTTCCACATGGAAGCTGTAATGAGGGGGGTGAGAATGCAAGGTGCAGTGGGACGTGGCCGTGGATGGGCCCGTCGGCAGTACGCCCCCAACAGGCAGTACCGTGCCCGCATCAGCTTTGAGCTGTGCACATGTAGAGATCGGGGCCGGCACCGCCTGAACAGGGCAATACTGAGGCGGCTCTGTGAGCTGTGCAGTGATGTGATGCAGGCACCTCACGACGGAGTCATGCTCTGTCAATGGAGACCAAGGTGACAGCCTGCATTGCTTGCTCACACGGGCACCTTCCAGAGGCCAACAGGGGACACCACAGGCATCACACAGTCGGTCACGCCACGCATCCTCACCCAATTCCTCAGCGCACTGCTGCCACATGCTGAGGAGCATCCATTTCCCCAGCACCGCAGCAGAGCGTGCAGCAAACATGCAGGCGTTCCACAGGGTATGTCACGTATGCCTGGCATGCTAGGGGCCATAGACTGCACCCATGTGGGCTACTCAGATACAATTGGCTCTCGACGGGGCCGTGATATAGGAATAGAAAGGGCTTCCCAGTGTCAACTGCCAGGTGGTGTGTGATGCCTCTGGGCGATAATCAATGTCTGTGCACACACCCTGGTGGAGCACATGATGCCTTCATGGCATCAGTCCGCACTGTGCCATCGATTCGAGAGTGGGGACATCCCCACAGGCCATCTAGTGGCTGAGCACGCATGTAGGAAATGCAAACCGGGCAAGGGCGGAATGCCACAGGTGCCATGGTAGTGGCACACAGGGATATGGGCAATATGGACCTGAACATGAGACTGATCTCCACTATCTCCACACAGGTGACAGCGGATACCCACTCCGTCCCTGGCTGCTCACACCGCATCGGGCGCCCATGACCCCATCGCAGCAACGCTATAATGAGGCACATGCTGCCACACGCAACATCATTGAGCTGGTGTTTGGGATGCTCAGGCACGCTCCGATGCCTAGACACCTCCGGCGGTGCCCTACAGTACAGTCCTCAAAGGCTTAGGGATATCTCTGGCCTGTTGTATCCTGCACAACATGGCCAATGACTGTGGGATAGCCGTACAGGTTGAAGAGGGGACAGCGATGGGACACCAGTGGCGCGGTGTTGATGGTGATGAGCAGCCCCCCCTTGGACGGCGGGACCCCCGACTGATCCGGCAGGCCCAGCTGCACCGGGACACCATCACGGAGGAGCATTATGCACAACACAGGTAAGTCAAGAGGCCATGTGCATACAACACTGTCCTGGCGCAACCCACAGGCACACAGAGTAACACACCAGGGGTGCCTGACGGCAAGAGGGGTGGAAGAGACCAGGCACACAAACACACCATCAGGGAGGGGCGAAGAGTCATATGGACACACACACACAAACACACCAGGCACAAAGCGTACATGGGCAGGTGCACAGCAGAACAGGAATAGACATGGCAAACACACAGATCCACAGACCACATCCACCACCTGTACTTGTCAAGCACGTGTGTCAGATGCTGGGCACCCTTGCACCTTGGTGTACAGTACAATGCAGGCATCATCATGCACACGCACCTGTGGACAGCAGTTGGTCTGTATGTCGGCGTGATGGGCAGGGCACCCACCAGTGCACTGCCCACCATGACGCACAGTGCACACAGGGCAGCACCAGACAGGGCCCGCACTGGGAGACAGGTCAGTCATGTTGCACCGTTCCACAGCCACCACGGATGCATGGGCGGCCCCGCCGTGACCCAACAGCACTGGCAGGCTGAGCAGGGGCCACATGGGGTGGCACCGATGGACCACCAGGGGTCCCACTGTGCGATCGTGACCTTGTCTGAAGTGGGGTCTGTAGGATGCCAAACATACCTGCACCAGGGGTGCTTGGGATGCCCACAGCAGAACCCGGCATCGACAGGCTTGGCGTCGCACGACGCCGGGAATGGGGAGTGGAGATCGTACTGTGTGGGGTGCGCGGTACAGGAGCACCTGCATGTGTGCCCAATGCAGCCACGACAGCGACCAATGTCTGGGTCTGTCTGTCAATGGCGGCGGCCACATCCATCCGCATGTGGACCATCTCTGCACGGTCCAGAGCACATTCCCTGCTGTGCCGCTCCACAGCCACACACAGTGCCTCCACATACGTTGCAACCCGCCTTTGCTGCTGTACTGATTCCCGCAGCAGGCGGTGTGCTCTTCAAGTGGGTACTCTGCAACAGCATCCTGTCCCCAGGGTGTGGAAGGTCCTGATGCTCAACACCCTTGAGGGTGGGCGCTGTTCACCAGGACCAGGAATGGGCGATCAAAGGGTGGCGGGCATGTGCCACCGCTGGACACTGTACCCCCAGACCTGGTGGGTGACTGATGCTGCTGCCCTCCAACCGCTGTGCCCCAGGGACCACTCGCTCCACTGCTGTGGCCGCAACAGTGCCAGACACCTGCACAGCCACCGGTGCTGCCCCACCGTGGTGACAGGCACAGCCTGGGACTGTGCCGACATGCTGGCACACATGTTGGAACCAGCTAGGCCCAGGGCACGTGCTGGCCTGCATGTGTCCTTCATGGGACACACACATGTCACTGCCCATTGCAGTCCTTGCATCATCAATGGTGCAGGTGCTACAGCCACAGTCATAGCGTGCTGGCATGCTTGCATGCCAGACTGCTGAGACACAGGCTGTGTACCCCACACCGACTCACCGACACCAGAGTTGGCAGCCCAGTGTGCATGCTGGTGCAGTGCATGCTGGCTGGCGACAGAGGTGGATGGACCCTCCTCCATGTCCAGCAGGTCATCCTCACTGCCTGGACCCACCACCACCATCCCTGAAGCCAACAGGATCTGGAACAGAAAGAGAGGACATGTGAGTGCATGTGAACAACCTCCCCCCCCACCACCACCACCATGTCATACCGTGCAGTGATGGGCTTCCACCTGTCTGGAATCCACCTCCTGGTATGCCCTCAATAGCACTGCGCTGCACTGATGCAGCCAGTCGGTCCTCAGCTAGGTTAGCTCCACCACCGCTGGCTGGCCCCCGCAGTGCCAGCACGTGCCGCCCTGAGGGCTGCCACCTTCTCCTTCACCCTCCTGCGGTCTGTCCCAATCTTCTTTTTGCATTCCTGCACAGAGCGCTGGTGGCTTCCATGCAGGTTCACTGCCTGAGCTACCCCATCCCATGCAGCCGCACGGCCCTGAGGGGTGCCCCGCCATCCACTCAGTAGTGACTCCTCCTCCAGGTAGGCCTCGGAAGAGGGCCTCTGTCTCTGCCGTGGTGAAGTTGGGCCTCCTCCTCCTTCGCCCACCATCCTCACCCTCACCTTGGCTCTGCTCAGTCATGGCGATCTGTATGGGTGGAAGTGGACACCTGTCACTGTGCAGTCTACAGCGCTATCCCATGCCCATTGTCCAGAACATCCCACAGCATGCAACCCACCTCTCACCTGCAGTAACCGAATCTGGCCAGCGCAGCCCAATGTCGCACATTTATAGCGCAATGCATGCAAATTAGGAGTGCAGCAACTGTAATGAGATGCAAATCGCGCCACTGCACCTTTGAATGGCTGATCAGATGATTTGCATGTGTCGGCTGAATATCGCGCTATTGCGCTTTTTGCAATACGGTTGAGCCGGCTGAGCCAATGGCGCAGATCTGTGACTGTGTGGTACACTGCATTGCGCATGCCTATGTAGCTTACGCAGGTGTCTGCCGCGCTGATGACGTGCTGTGCGCGATCGGCAATTCAGGCCATGGCCACCATTGTGCCAGTGACGCTACAGCAATGGGCACCATATGGTGCTGTGGCACTACTGCGTAATAGTCCACTGTGGCATTGGCACGCAGGTGGTCAGTCGTGCAGGATGCGTAGACGTCATATGGCACTGTGCGTGGCCTTGCGTCATAGACCCCTGACCTGGTGTCCGACCTTTGCCCCCTAGCGCAGTTCGGCTGCCATGAGTACGGCCCTATTGCACTGTTTGGTGACAGTGCTATGTGAACCGACGGCGCTGTACGAACAGCGCGATTGGAACCTATGGTGGTCTATTGCACAACATTTCCACATGGGGTTGTTGCGCTGCGGGGCGCCATATTGCCTGCTGTAAAAATCCAACAATGGCACACAGGAGAGCGCCCCAATGGAGCCCGGTGGAGGTGGCCAACCTGGTGGCCCTGGTTGAGCCCCACTATGGGGCACTGTATGGGGAGGAGCCCCTCACCATGGCTCGAACCCAGGTCTGGCTGCAGGTGGCCAATGACCTGGTCGGGGTCATAGGGCAGTGCCGGTCTGCCAAGCAGTGCCGGCACAGGTTCAGTGACCTCCGCAGGAGGGAGCCGGATTTGCTTCACCGACTATGGTCAGTGCCAGGAGCGGCGTTGAGACTAGGCCAGGTGGGTGTACCATCTATGCACCTGTATTCTCCGTAGGGGTGTGAGTGTGTTTTGGTGGCTGTACATTGGTGATGGGTCTGCCATGGTTGGCTGTGTCAGTGTGTGCAGGTGTGAGATGCATGGGTCTGGCTGTGTGGGCAGGCACACTCACTGGGGCAGGGGGCAGTCTGCTTTGGAGTCACACTGATGTTTTTCTCAACATTTATCTCCCACAGGCTGGGCAGAGAGGATGCAGGCACGGGCTGAGGAGGGCCGTGGCAGGGCCCAGGTGGCGGATGGTGGTGCTGCGAGGGGTGGGCCACAGCTGCTTGCGGAGTGTGAGTATCATTACATCATGGATGCTATTGCATGCTGGAGGGGGTGGGCATGACCATCAGCCATGGACAACACAACCATGCACGACACAGGTGACAGTCATCACTGTCCAGTGTCACTGCACGTCTGTGTGTGTGTCACTGGTGGTCCATGCATGCACTGGGCACATGGCTGTGGAACTGGCATCCCACCACATTGCCACGTCATTTGACAGCCTTGTTTGTGCTGTGATGGACATGGGCAGTGTGTGTGTGCAGTGGTGCACATAGCTGGTGCCGCCTGGTTGGGCTTGTCATGTGCATGGTCACTGTGGGTGGGTGCATACCATCACAGGTGCAGGACATTGGGCTATATGCCTTGCAGGTTGGGTGGTGTTCAGGGTTGTGGACAGTCACAGCCATTGACTGTGTTCCCTTTTCCTAGGCCTCATCATCCTCCACAGGATTGAGCGGGCACTGCACCAGCTGACCCAGGTGTCCCTGGAGAACCGTGACATCCTCCATGACATTCAGCGCCATGGGCTCCGGAGAAGGCACAGCCAACCGAGACGGCACCAGGCAGCAGAGGACCGGCCTGCTAGGCCTTAGACCGGCTTCCCCTTCCCACTTCACCCATCCCTCCCACCCTGTCTTCCCTCTCCAAGTTGTTCATCCCTACCCCTTGCCCACCCCTACCTTGTACCCCTACCCCCCCGCTCTTGTAAATAGTTTTGTTGTTGTTCTTGTTCTACTTTCCATTTTTGAAATATATATATATTTTGTTATGAATACTGTGGTGGTCTCTGATTTGCAGCTGGTTATGGTTGCTCAGTTGCAGTGGTGTGCATGCCATCTGGGGTGGTATGGTCCTGAGTATATGTGTGTGTGTGTGTGTGTGTGTGCGTGTGTGTGCATGGGGAGGTGTCTCCAGTGTGGCAGTGACTTTCTGTCGGTCTTGCCATCTGCTGCCGCCCACTGCTGGGTGCACAGGGTGGGTCTGGCTTGTATGGTTCTATGCTACACGAGGTTGACGTGTGCCGGGGGGGATGCATGGTGTTTCCTGCAGTGCCAGTCACTGCACATGGGTAGTGTCTTGGGGTCACAGTGCAGGGTGTGCTGTGCAGATGGGGGGCTGATGTGCACTGTGGTTGTCAACCCCCTGTGTGTGGCAGTCTCAGCCTGCCAGTGGTTGTGCTGAGGCGTCATGGCCCTGCTGTGCTTTGTTGGCTTGTCCCCATGGGCCAGTGGATTATCCGTCCCACCCCCAGTGATGCTGTGCTTGGGGTGTGCAGGTGTCTTGTTGGTTCTGCAGTGTGTTCCTGTGCCCATGTGTGGCATGGCTGGCGGTGGACCCCAGCCTGCCTCCCTGGTTGTGCAGTTCCATTGCTCTGCTGTGGGTGGGGGGGGGCTCTGCTTGCGTTATGGCACCTCTGGACTGCTCAGCTGGGCTAGCCTTGTTGCGCTATGGTGCAACCTTTCTGCTCAGCTTCCCCTTCCTGGTTGCGCTATGGCGCAGTTTGCGCAAGCAGCCAACGTCTGAATATTGCACAATTTGTTTTGCTCCATGTTTGAATATCGCGTCTATTGCGCATATGCGCAATTGAATTGTGCTTGCTCCTGCTGTTGCGCGCATTTTGGGAGCAGTTTGAATATCTGGGCCATAATGTTTTGCTGCTTATTCACTTTTTTGTATTTTTAAGCACCAGTCATTGTTCTTTTAAATGTGTATTGCTTGTTTAGCGTAAACTGTTTTGGTGTCACACATAATTGTGTGCAACTTAGCAACTGTACGGCATTTCTCTACTCCTCCTTTTAGGGGGCTGAGGACACTGACAGAGCCTCTGGTTTAATTTCTCTTAGCCTCTTGCCGTGCAGCTCATGGGCTCTATATACAGTATTTGACTTATTGTTATTAATGTTTTCATTGGGTTTGTCAGGGGGGAGATCTTGTCAAACCAACATACTAACATGCCAGCAGAATAGGCTGAACGGTCTTTCGTGCCTGCTCGTTTGGTCAGCCCCCACCCTGGGAGCTAAACTTGCTGCCCCCCTCGCACTCTCCGGTTTCTCCCTTCCCAATCCCAGATATTCTCGTTGCACAGGACTTTGCTTCCAGAATTCTTCCCCTGTACCTGTCCCACCCCCTCTTGAACCCTCCTCTGTCTCTGCCTCCGCCAGCCCCGGGCAGCACATTTCATGGCTCCACCACCCTCTCAGTGAAGTAGCACCTCCTCCTTTCTCCCTGAATTGCCCCTCCAGCTTCCACCCATGCCCTCTAATTGCCCCCCCTTCCTTCGGAGCACCCTGACCGCGCCTTCCCTATTTACCCCCTTCATGTACCTGAAGACCTCTATCATGTCACCCGGTCCCTTCCCTCTTCCAATGTGTACATATTTAGCTCTTCGACTCTCTCCCCATAGGTCCTGTCCCCCAAGCCCCAGATCATTTTGGTTGCCCTCCTCTGGACCCTCTCCAGGAGTGTGATGTTCCTGTTTAGGTGTGGCCTTCAAAGCTGCACGCAGTACTCGAGGTGCGGCCTCACCAAGCAGTTATACAGAGGGAGTATCACTTCCCTCCTTCTGGAGGTGATCCCCCTAGCAATGCATCCCAGCATCCTGATGGCCTTGGCTGCTGCCCTCCTACAAGTCTCAGAGTTGTTCATCTTGACATCCACCACCACCCCCAGCTCCCTCTCAGCCATTGAGACTTGTAGCACCCCCAAGGTATAAACTTGGCCTGGGTTTCTGGCTCCCAGGTGCAGTACCTTGTATTTCCATGCATTGAGCCTCAGCTTCCACTTTCCAGAGCCTCCAGGTCCCCCTGTAGGGCCACCCTCCCCTTCTTCCCATCCACCACCGCCCCCAGTTTTGAGTCATCCGCAAAGAGATTCATCTCACTCCAGATACCCTTCCTTATGTCAGAGATGTAAGAGTTGAACAGGAGGGGCCAAAGGACCAAACCCTGAGGGACCCCACTAATGACCCTGCTTGGGGATGAGACTATCCTGCCAACCACGACCCTCTGGGTCCAGTCCTGGAGCCAATTTCCTATCCATCTGATTCCCCACAGCTTATCCAACAGGCCCCCGTGAGGAAGAGAGTCAAACGCCTTGCTGAAGTCAAGAAAGAGGGTGTCCACCAGTCTATCCAGGTCCAAGGCACTTGTCACCCAGTCATAGAACTCCACAAGGTTTGTCTGACATGATTTCCCCGGGATGAATCCATGCTGCCTATCGTCCAGGCACCCCGACTTTTCCAGGTCCCCCCCAGGCTCTCCTTGACAATGCCCTCCATCACCTTGCCCACCACCGAGGTCAGGCTGATGGGCCTGTAGTTCCCTGCCACCTCCCTTGATCCCCTCTTGTGGATAGGCACTATATGCACCACCTTCCAGTCCTGGGGTGCCCACCCTGTCCTCAGAAATATGCTGAAAAGCCCTGCCAGGGGTTTTGCCAGAACATTCGCCAGTTCCTTCAGCACTCTGGGATGCAATTTATCTGGCCCCAGTGCTTTCTCTCTCTTAAGGGACCTAAGGGCTTCCCTCGCTCTCTCTGCCGTGATTTCCATCTCCTCTACCTCGTCCCCCTGCTTTGCCTTCCCCCCGCCTGTCAGTGATGCCCATATCGGAAGAAGGATATCAAGCTACTGGAGGGTTCCTGTCATCTTTGACTGGGTTACGAGGTTGTTGGACAAGGGGACAGGCAGTGGACGTCCTGTACCTAGACTTCAGCAAGGTGTTCAATTCAGTGCCACTTGGCAGACTGATCAGCAAGCTGAGAGACCTGGGAATAGGGAACAAACTGCTGGGGTGGGTCCAAACCTGGCTGCAGGATAGGAATCAGAGAGTGGTGGTGGTGGTGGAGGGTGGATACTATCCAGACCTTGGCCTGTAACCAGCAGTGTCCCACAGGGACCTGTGCTGTTCAACATCTTTATTGGTGCCATAGCAAAGGAGGTCAAAAGAAAGACCTACCTCTTTGCAGATGATACCAAGCTCTGTGGGAGGGTGGACACAGTGGAGTGGAGACGGGAATTAAGGGAGTATCTGGCTAGGCTGGAGAATTGGTCAGGCATCTGGCAGTTGGGTTTCAGTGCCAAGAAATGCAAGGTCATGCACCTGGATGCCATGAATCCAAGGGCGAGCTGCTGGCTGGGGGGAGTACAGGTGGCAATCTCAGAGGAGGAAAAGGACCTTGGCGTGGATGGCCAGAGGAGACATGAAACACTTACCACAGTGGAGCAAGGCAGCAGCCAAATCAAATGTTAGGCTGCATCGTCAAAGAAGTAATCTCTAGGAGGGAAGGAGGGAGGGAGGAAGTCATCTTGCCTCTGTACAGGTCACTGGCGAGGCCGCACCTGGAATACTGTGTGCAGTTCTAGTGGCCGTATCTGAAAAAGGATATCAAGCTACTAGAGGGGGGTCCATAGGAGGTCGACCAGGATGATCCAGGGTATGAGGGAGAAAACATATGAGGAGAGGCTGAGTGAGCTAAACATGCACTCCCTGGGAGATAGGCAGGAGAGAGGACATGATAGAGACCTTCAAGTACCTTAAGGGAATAAACAGGGTAAGAATGGAGGGCATCATTAACTTAAGGAAGGAGGGTTCAACAAGGGGGCACAGCATGAAGTTAGAGGGGGTAGATTTAAGAAAGAAATGAGGAGGCACTTCTTCACTGAAAGGGTGGTGTCAGGGTGAAAAGAGTTGCCAGAGGAGGTGGTTGCGTAAATGCAGTGGCTAGTTTCGGGAAGTTGGAGAAGACAATTAGGGTAGGTGTTCCTGGGAAGGGAGGGTACTAGGGGAGGGACAGTTGACTCCAGGAGGAGTGGGGGGGGAAGGGGCAACTCCAAGAACGAATTAGAGCTGCACACTCGAGCAGACTTGATAGACCATTATGGCCTGTTTCTGCTGGCAAATTCATATATTTGTGTATATTTTCCCCTTATGACGTATGTTTAGACATATGATGGTATCTTTGTATATATCAAGAGAAGTGGTGCCCTCATATGTTATTTGTTCTTACATGCTCTAGGTCAGCATTTTATAACCGTATATGTTTTGGTCACAACAATAAACATATAGTTTAAAAAAAAAGTCTAATGCACTCCCCCATAGTGTCTTATTGCACTTAGAAAATGGGACTCCATATATTACATAGATATAAAAATTAATATACATATGTTTTAATAGCCAAGTCAAATTTTAATAGGTTTTTATGTAAAATAGTTCCTCTGCTTGCCTTTTTTTTTTTTTTTTTTGAGGTTGGGAAGTTTGTCCTACTGACATCCATAGCTGTAGCTCCCCAGCACTCCTCTCCTACATACACTGTATATAGATTTAAAGTAGGGTTTAAAAAGGGGGAAAAACTGATTCTCTATTGGTTTTTCTTATTTTCTAGATTTACTGACTGTGGTGCAGGCGAGTGGCAGGCTGTTGTTTGAGAGATCAAATCAAGGAAAAGAGTGCTCTGCAGAGTGAAGTCTGGTGCTCTTCACAGCAGTAACTGACCCCAGAAATGACAACAGGTACAATCAAGCAAGGAAACACTCACTGGTACCGGATTATTTGAAAAAGAAATGCCATGGAGTCCAATACTAGGTTAGGAATACTTCAGATTTATTCTTTACAGATAATTCAGACATAACTGAATTCTGCTATGCCACAGAAAACCCCTGCGCTTCAACTTTTGTCTTCCTGAGGGGGCTGATTTTACTGTGACACTACAGTCCTTTTATACACATAAAATAACTCGCTGCTGCCACCACAAATTCCCATCTTGAATAACAATTCCAAAATTAAATATTTATACTAAGTGGCATGTAGTGGGACTCAAACCTAGATATCAACAAAGATCATTTTTATATACTGGCCCAGATATTCAAACTGCGCCAGGCTGTGGCGCAAGCTGGGGCGCAGCTCAACTTGGCTGCGCAGGAGTGTGGACTGGGCGATATTCAACGGAGCTGTGCCATGGCTCAGCAGCACTGAATATCGCACCCTGGCCACCAGCAGTGTGCATGGTGCAGTGGCACTGCGCCAGTACAAGTGGCCAGAGTGGAGCATGGAGATGCGCTAGCGCAAGTTCCATTGCGCCATGCACAGCAACCGCGGTATTCAAAACTTGACATGCAAATGGGCCATAATGTATGCAAGGCGCACATGGGGCCATTTGCATGTCATTATGGCCCCATTTGCATGCAGGTGCGCCGATTCCCGAAGACTTGCGCCTGGCGCCCTGCTAGACAGCAGCCGTTGGGGACCGATGCCCCCTGCAGTCCAATCGTGGGCATTTGTAGTAAAAACCAAAACTATTCTGTCCTATATCCCTGGTGGTCCAGTGGACCACTAGCTGCCCAATCGCGAGCATATGTATAAAATGAGAAAGATCTCCTATATCCCTGGTGGTCCAGTGGACTGCTAGCTGCCCGACTGTGGGCATATGTGTAAAATTAGAAAGATCTTCTATATCCCTTGTGGTCCAGTGGACTGCTAGCGGCCCGATTGCAGGCATTTAAAAAAAAATAGTGTCCAATATCCCTGGTGGTCTAGGGTACCCCCACCACCCGCCCACTGAATCCCCCAGTCAGCTGGCAGGCGGTAGCACCCCACCCGCCTGCTGCCCTCAATGCCTGACATCGTTGGGTTGTACGCTTCATTAGCTCACGTTGAATAATGGGCGCAGACAGTAGTCATATGCACATTCCAGATATGCAATGAATCATTCACGCCTGAATGTGTAGTACGGTACGGTGCACGCCCATTGGCTCACGCGTGAACCAATGGGTGTACAGCCCTATCGACGGTGTCAGTCGGTGGGCGGCAGGCAGGTGGGGTGCTGCCGCCCGCCGCTGACCGGGGGGGAGCGGGGTGGTGGGATTCAATGGGTGGGGGGGTACCCTAGACCACCAGAGATATTGGACATTTTTTTTTTAAATGCCCACGATCGGGCAGCTAGTGATCCACTGGACCACCAGAGATATAGGAGATCTTTCTCATTTTACACTTATGCCTGTGATCGGGCAGCTAGCGGTCCGCTGGACCAACAGGGATATTAGACTGTTTTCTATTTTTGGACAGATGCCCGCGATTGGGCAGATAGCAGTCCACTGGACCACCAGGGATATTTGACGGCATTCTTTTTTTTTTTTTTAAATGCCCGTGATCGGGCATGGGGGGGCCCCACCAGGTGCAGCCGGAGCTCTGGTGGCCACCCACAGGTGACAGCTGCCACGTTGTGCCCTGCAATGCAGCAGCTCACCTGTGGGTGGCCATCAATTGTTCCTTTTTTTTTTTGGCATAACTTTGTGCTGGCGCAGGTAGGAGTTGCGCATGCATGGCTCTGCATATCCCAGGCTGAATATCGGGCTGTGCAGAGTATGCATGGGCACGCCCCCCCCACCTGTGCCTGCATACATTACTGATGCGCTCTGGTGCATCGGGATTTGTGTCGCGCACTTTTCCCTTTTGAATATTGCGCCGGGGTCCATCAGTGGGTTGTGCCATGCGCAACCCTTTTGAATATCTGGGCCACTGTATTCTTTCTTAATTTCTAACTAGAATACAAAAATCATTTTGATGCAAGTTACCAATATTATAATTTCTAATTCAATTTTTATGTTGCTTGCACGCATGTGCAAGAAACATAGTGCCATCATCCGAGTTTTCGGAGATGTGGCAGCCCTCTTCCAATTCAGTCAGTGTGTTTGCGGGCGCGGCCGCAGTTCTCCAATCGCTGCTGGAGCTGTCTATGACAGCAGTCGAAAAATGCAGTGGAGTACAGTTGAAAGGGGGAGCTACGCTTCAGTGAGCAGCGGTAAGATATCGCCTGCTGTGCACGCTCCCCTACACACACACACACATATACTGCGTCTTTCGCCCCCTGCACACACTGTATAGCCGACGGGTGCCCAATCCCTGTCGGCTGTGCTGCGCCCCCAGAGTTAGACATGCCACGCCTGGGTGCCCACCCAGCGTGAGCACATCGTATAGCTGGACGGGAGTGCCCAATCCCCCATTGACCCCCCATGCCTCCCCGAGTACACGGTGCCACGCTGGGAGCCCACCCCAGCGTAGCAAACAGATGCTATCGCTGATGGGGTGCCCAATCTCCGCCGGCTCCACAGCCCCCAAACAGCCGCCTTTGTGCCACACTGTTTTTTTTTTTTACAAAAACTGCAACACAAAACGGTCCCTCGATGTCTGGGGACCCCACCTGCCCCACCCACTGTGCAACCTCTCCCCCACATCCCCCCACCCATACTTACCTCCAGACTCGATGCGATGATCTTCGTGGACCGGGAACACGCCTGCACTCTTCAAAGCTGACCGCGAACTGGAGGAAATGCTGGTAAGCTGTATAATGTAATAAAAGGGTTTTTTCAACTTTGTCAGATATCTCAGTTATTTTTGGAATTTTGCACCAAATTTTCAACATGGGCTTTTGGGACCCCTTTTCATGAACGGTCTCACTGTCTTGGTGTTAATCAGGCCCGAAGGGTGATTTTGCAGTCACTGCGCAAAATCACCTTTTGACACTGATTAATGAAACAACACTGCCAGTGTTCATAAGGTGGGCTCTCAAAAAGCCTATGTTGAAAATTTGGTGGAAAAATTCCTAAAAATGACTGTTTTATGAGCCTGCGTTGCACACTTCATATGCACGCTCATAAGTTTGCTAATTCTCAATATTTTCACTCCAGATTTTCAACATTGCCATTTTACCACACCTCCTTATGAGAAGTACAGCTGTCAATTTTCACATCTCGCCCACAACGTGTTTCCGCCCAACTAGAGCACAATGGCGCAGTCGGTGTGCGAAATCAATGTATGGACACATTAAGAAAATCACAGTGACACTGTTCATGAGCAAAGGTCTTAAAATGGCTATGTTGAAAATTTGGTCACAAACTTCCTAAAATGACTGTTTCACGAGCGTGCATTGCGCAGTTGCTACGCACGCTCGTAAGTTTGCAAATTTTTAATATTTGCACTCCACTGACTTCCAAATACCTACACAGCACATACAAGTAAGCAACATTCGGCTTTAACAAATGCTTGTTTAAAGTATTTTGGATAGATAGAACAGTCAGTGTCTAAAGACAGGTCAGCTCGGTAAGTATGGAGATGTGATCACCAAACAAGGTCATTCTAGTCCAACATTTTTGGAATCCACATTGTCCATGGTCACTAACCATTATTTCCAAACAAATCTGAAAGACAGAAGATAGACAGAAGAAAGATTAAACTACTTAGGCATTATGCTTGAACAACATTGTTATCAAGTATTAGAGAAGTACTAAAATGTTTTTCTTATTCTTTAAGACTGTTTTTTGTGGCTGAGTGAACAGGCGGACCTGCTGGAGGAAAGACACTAGTGCAGAATTCAGAGTACTGGTAAATAATTTCAAACAAACAAAAAAATTACACCAACTTCTGATGTGCAGTGTTTGTTCATTTGTACAGATTCCTTTAAATCCTGACCCCTGTGAATGTCTTGGCAAGTACGGACTGGGGGAAGGAGAACGAGCCAATTGGTTGAGCGGACGGGTGGGAAAGAACAGAGTGCAGTATTCAGAATGCTAGTAAATGATCTGAAAAATAAATGTTTCACACCAGTTTTGGACTTACTTCTTCCAATAATCTGCAGCATTTTAAGCTCTACCATCTTGTAAGCCAGACTCGTGCTTACCGTGTAAGTTGCAGTGTTGGGGGAAAGGGAATTAGAAATGGGACTAAATGGTGTGATCGAGTTAAGCAGTTTGATTAAAAAAGTTTTCTATAATAAATGACAATATGACTTTTGAAAAACAAACATAGAAAGATAGACTGATGGCAGATAAGGACGACTTGGCCCACCCAGTCTGCCCATTTCCCTACCTATTGGATAAGCTGCAGATCCTAGTTAACCAACAGCCTACTTCCTCCTACCCCCACTAGAATTGCCTTATGTCTGTCCCATTCATTCTCAAATTCCCCCACTGTTTTTGACCCCACAACTTCCTCTGGAAGGCCGTTTCATGCACCCACCACCCCTTCTGTGAAAAAAATACATCCTCTTGTCTCTGTGCTGTTCCTCCACCATCTTCAAATTGTGCCCCCTTGTTCTTGCACATCTCTTTTTCTGAAAGATGCTCCCCTCTTGGACTTTGATTCCCTTGAGGTACTTGAAAGTTTCTATCATGTTCCCCCTCTCCCTCCTTTCCTCGCAGGTATACATATTAAGCTCCTTTAGTCTCTCTCTTCGTATGAATTCTGGTCTGGGGTTGCCCTCCTCTGGACTGCCTCCATCCTGTCTATGTCTTTGCAGAGATGGGGACTCCAGAATGGCACACAGTACTCCAGATGGGGTCTCACCAACAACATTAACATGTGGAGCTATTTTTCTTATACTGTGAAATATTCCAATGATCATCTTCCATGACTTCATGGCTAGCGGCAAAAATGAAAACAAATGGTGGTGATTCAAAAAGCCCACATTCTATTTGGCTTCTTGATACTTAACTTTTTAAAATATGACTGTGGTTACCCGACATTTTTGCTAGCGGTGCATTAGACACTTCAAATGCATGGCTAGCAACCAATCAGAATACAGGATTTTTCCCACCCATTTTATAAAGAATTCATTAACCACTTCCCTCATTCTTGGTTTCCATCACAAACATGGCTGCCACCTTTACCCTCACATAAAAATCTTCAACTAGGCCCTAAAAATAAAATTCCGTCAAACTAAGAACATAATAAACTGTTCCCTCTAATCATGATCTCTTTTTTATACACACATTTTTTTTTTTTTTTTAAATCAAGCATCACTCAGATCAGATGCAGGCTGAAATTCTGAGGGACACAAAATCTAAAGCTCTCTGGGGGTCCGGAGGCATGCTCCCACAGGAAAATTTTGAAAAACAGAAGTAAAATGGAGCATTTTGGTGACTTTTAGTAGGTCAGTAAGCTTCTCCCCAACAAACTAAATTACATACTGTAATAATGCTCCAAATATGGGAGTGGGGGAATATCTACGTAAAGTAAAAGAATAACAATCCATTCAATAACACACCATTTCCTGCAGGCTCTCCAAACAGAGCAAGCTTAATAAAGAACATAATAAATATTGTAGTAGAACTGGTACTGTCTTAGGGGGGGTTAATCATAACCCCCTACAAGTTCAGTCTGTTCAAGAGCAAAGAGTATCATGCTGGTTGAGCCTTTCGCAGTAGAACAAGCCTAATAAAAATAAATGAGTACCTTATTGGCATGAACCCCCTGGAATGAACACTGCTCAGAATGCATCAGGGAAAGTATAGGACACACAGCTTAGTAACCGGCTTGTTTAGCTGATCCGTGACTTGAGTCAGCAACAGCAACTACCCCTGGCAGGCAGGAGACTCCCCCTACCACATATACACACATTGGATCTGCAGGGGCAATGTTAGATTGTATAACCACAGAAAAGTGTCACAAGAGTAGACTTAAGAAGTTCCACTGTCCGACTCCCCTGAAACACCATCCCCCTGGTAGGGTGCTCATGTACCCAGTGAGGGATTATGGCAGACTATGATACCTCCTACAGTTTAATTCTGACTAATGTGGATGCATCCCCCAGCTATAGGAGCAGCTGGCTGCTATTGGAACATAGACCTACACCAGGAGGCAGAAAAAGTGTTTTTTTCGGGGGGCGGGGGCAATGACAACATTCATCAACCCTCTATGGAAAAAGAAAGGTCCAGGTTACAGCACAATTAACAGTGTACTGACATGTTGGGCTGCTCAGTTAGGCCTGTGTGGCACCTAAATGATGCAGCAACAAGAGAGAGAATGCCCTACCCAAATAGGATACAAATGGGCAAATTAACAAACCAGGCAGTCTCAGTCAGATAATCAAAATGAAATCATAGTGTCACACTGTACCTTGACTTGTCTCCTTGACTGTCTGCAGGTGCCAGGCCCTGATGCTGATCCCTTGGCTCCTTTGCTGAAAATAATGCTGCCTTATGTTGGGACCAGTCCTGTTTTTTTATTTCCCCCAGCTGTGAACTGAAGAGAGACAATGAACTCAACTTTTGGCACCGCTCAGTCCAGTCTACCCCAACCTGGCTGGCAGCACTCTCCATTTCCCCTTAAAACTCCAACTGGCCACCATCCCCCTTATTGATGTTTTTCTTCCCAGGAAAGGAGGTTCGAAGTTGTTTTCATTTTTCCTACGGAAGTGAGTCGCCATTGCAACTGCATAAACCATGAGACGAGGAGTTCTTTTTCTAACCTCAGTCTTTCTACTTCAAACTAATAGTGTTGATGGCGCTGGAAAGAAAATGCAGTTTACCACGCGGCATGTCATCTACCCCTAGTCACTTTCCAATTGGCAACTAATGCGTTTTCCAGCTGGACTGACAACACAAACTGAGAGACGAAAGTGATTGGTAGAATCTATGCTGATTGTCAGCATGGACTACCATTCACTTCACTTACACTATGGTGAGCAACTCAGCAAGCATACTTTTTTATGCAAAAGTCCGGTCAGTGGCAGTAGGACTTTGATTATTGCTCAGATTGGATTCGGACCACCCTCCCCCCCCCAAACCTTCCACCAGTGATTGTAAAAAAGTAGTGACAGTTTTCTGCCCTGTGTCTGCCGTAAATATAATTAAGAAAAACATTTTTTCAAGATAGATCAGCAATTTGGGGGGGGGGGGCACATGCCCCCTTGGTCCCTATGGGCATGACGCCACTGACTCAGATATATTTCTGGTGTTTCTTTGATGGCCATGAAAAAATTTCTCTTAAAGCCTACCAAGCTTAACAGAACAATCTTATCGGCAAACCCTGCCACAGATAAAATGAAGCCTCTGGCTCTGTGTGTGTGTGTGCGAGTGGAATTTTGCAGAATTTTTTTTAAATATAATGTTTATTAAGATTTTCTGGTGACAATTCCTTTTTACACGTTTTCTCTTATACAGTTAAATAACTTTTCAACCACTCCCCACCCTTTTGTTTTGTTTTTTTTAAATGCGGTTGTAACAAGAAATAAATCTCATTTCTTCTGGCACACAAATTCTACTATACTCCTGCTATAAATTCAGATCATCTTGTTCATTATATATTAGATATATATACAACTTCTTTACTATATTCTTGATGACAGTCTGTTTCAACAGATGCCCTTTGTTGTCTCTCCCCCCCCCCCGAGGGAGAAGCACCCCTCTTGGACAGGACTTCAAGAATGCCCTAAGGGACAAAATCTGGGTCAACCTGGGCCAAGTATCAAATGCATGGCTGCCATGTTCTAGTGAAGGCTGGTACCCTGTCATGCGTACCCGCCGTCAATCTTTCCTTCTGGTATATTTCCTGTACTACCTCGTGCCACTCTGAAATACTTGCTATTTTAGTAGTCATCCATTTTCTTGTGATAACTTTTTTGGCTGTGAGTGGGTAGATGGGCAATAGTGTTTTGTACCATTTTGGAGTGTGGTCCAGAAAAATAAATAGGAGGACCATTTCCGATATTAGTTCAAGGGGCTCACCCAAGCACTCCTTCAGTTGTACCTCCAAAAGTCACCAATATGGTGTCAGAAGGGGACAAAACCAGAATATATAGCTCAAGTCTGCCCTGGGGCTTCTACAGCTCCTTCAGCATCTGTCATATTCCAGGGGCATGTATTTCATTAAAGTTGTAGTGGATTGCCGTCCCACCAGCGCAGCAGTAACACTACTGCTCGTGACGCCATCGACCCAGGTTCATGAACGTACCCGGGGAGATGGAAGGCCAACTGGAAGAAGGCTCGAGCATCCGAGGACCACTTTCCTTCTCTAGGGAGGGAAGGGGGTTGAGGCATGGCACATGACTAGCCTCTGGCAGAAGCTGGAGGCATGGCATGCACCAGAGCCAGTCTGACAGGTTTGGGGTATGACTGACGTTGGCACTCTGCTCCTTGATGTCAGGGTGCACATCACGCCCAAAGAACAGTGGAAATATCGTCTCTCTGAGTGCTGCAGACCCCACAGCTCCCACCTGCCTGTCCTATCCAGTGACCGCCAAGACAAAGAAGGATTTCAGGGTGTACAGGCCCCTCCTCAGACCCATCTGAGGGTAACAGCCAGGACTTCATGGGGTTCCACATGGAAGCCAGGTTTGTGCATCGCAGCCGGGGAGATTGGGTGGGTCCGTGTGGATGAACAACATATAACACTCCTAGAAAGTAGCACTGTAGGGCGCTGGTTATTGTGCGTAAGGGATGGATGGGGCAGTGGGCACGAACAGTGGAAGGTGAATGAGGGGAGCCATCGTATCGGGGTGGTAAGATCCAGAAGATGCCCTGGGGCAAAATGGAATCCACAACATGGCCTGCCATATCTGGTTTCCAAACCCAAGGGCACTACCGATTCTGGTAGGCAGATGGTCCGGGCGGCCTGGGAGGTTCGTCCAACTCAGGTGGTGTTATGCAATGCCAGGTCCATTAAAAACAAGAATGCAATTATTGCAGATCATGTTGAAATGGTGGACCTGGCATGCATCACCGAGATCTGGATGGATGAGAACTCTGGCCCCATTTTGGAGACTTTAACTCCAGGCGGGTACTCTGTGATGCACCACCCGAGATTGGATCACAGGGTGGGGGTTGCAGTCTGTTTTAAGACCGAACTTAACCTTACGAGTATACCAGTTGAGGAGACCGAGTCATTTGAGTGTACTGTAGCAGCAGGTGTAGGTTATTGGATCACCCTCATCTACCATCAACGAGAAGCGATTCCTTCAGGAAGTTGCGGACTTTGTCGTCAATTTGGCATTTGAGTCACCAGACTGATGGTTCTGGGTGACTTCAATGCCTGGATCAACGATGAACTCTCGCAATTTGGACAGCACTTCCTCCAGTTGACGACATCTCTGGGCCTCACACAGGTAGTTGCCACTGCTACTCATAAACACAGACACTCCCTTAACTTAGTCTTCCTCCTGGAGATCAATACCTCTGAATTGGGGGGTGGAACCAGTTGGGTGGTCCAATCACTACACCGCGGGGTTTAGTTTTAGCGCAACCCCACCCCCCTTGTAGGCATGCCCTTGTGGAGATGGTTAGGTACCATCCTTTACAAGATGCAAGTTCTCAAGGTCTAGCGGCGGTAGTTGACCTTTCGTCCCTCCCAGTGGCAAACAATGACCCAGAGACCCTCGTGAAGGCCTATAATTTGGCCATTTTGGTGGCTCTGGATCTCATTGCTCCAGTCAGAGTTCGTCCTCTCTCCCTTCGCCCTCGATCCCCATGGCTTGATGGGACCTTGAGGGAGATGCGGCAACTAGGACGACGGTTAGAGCACAGCTGGTGGAAAATCCACCCTTGATGCTGACCACCTTAGATTGATGGACCATTATCAAGCCTATCAATCTGCAATCACCCATAAGAAGGCAGAGTTCCTGTCCGTGGAGATTGCGGCTGCTCAGAATCAACCAGCTCAGCTGTTTCGAACTGTAGACCGACTGTGCAACCCAGCCTGTCTACAAGTCCGAAAAGCCTTTTCGCAAATAGAGTGCGATGAACTTGTGCGATTCTTTGCAACTAAGGTGGCTGACATCAGGGCGGTACTTCAACCTGCACACTCTATGGGCATTGCTTTGGATCAGCATGAGGCCACTGCGCCTTGGTTTTCCTGGAGTACCTTCGACCGACCGGAGTTCATGGATGTCATGTGATCATCCAGAGTATGCGCCCTACGTGCTGTAGTTTGGATCCAGGACCAACTTCCCTAATTTTGGGTTGTATTGACTCCATCGGTCCGGTCCTAGCACAGATAGTCTGGTGCTCCTTGGAATCTGGTGAGTTTCTTAGATCCCTGAAAGAGGCGGTGGTGACACCACTCAAAGAAAGCTTCTTTAGACCCAGACTGCCATGCAAACTACAGACCAATCTCTAACCTTCCCTTTTTAGGGAAGGTGATTGAGAAAGTAGTGGCTGCACAGTTGAAGGACCATTTGACCATCCATGAACCCCTCCATACCGGTTTTCGAAAGAGACATAGTACAGAGACAGTGCTGGTTCGGGTGCTCAATGATCTCCTGATGGCTAGAGATCGGAAGAGCTGTTTCATCTTGGTTCTTCTGGATCTCTCTTCAGCGTTTGACACTGTGGACCTGGTCACCTGAGGTACATCTGTGGACTGTCGGTCACAGTCCTCTGGGGAAAAACTCAGAGTGGTGTCTGGGTTTTTTTCCTCAGACCCAGTCTCTCTGGTGTGTGGGATACATCAGGGTTCAGTGTTGTCCCCCATGTTGTTCGCAGTGTATATGCTGCCCCTTGGAGACATTGTAAGAAGGTATGGGCTGAGGTTTCACTGCTATGCTGATACCCAGCTCTACCTTTCTTTTACACCTGACCAGGAGGAAGCTCTCTGGGTCTTTAATAGCTGTCTCACAGAAATCCAGGAGTGGATGGATTCCAGCTGGTTGAAGTTGAACTCTGGGAAAAACTGAGGTGCAGTTTATGTTTTCCTAGAAGTCTGTTGCCCCTTACCCCTGACCTCCAGAATTCCTTTATGTCTATCCCATGCATTCTTAAATTCCGTGATTGTTTCAGCCCCCACCACTTCCTCTGGCAGGGTGTTCCACTTGTCCACCACCCGTTCTGTGAAGAAACTCTTCCTCATGTTTCCTCTGAATCGTCTTCCCTCCAACTTCATCCCATGCCCTCTAGTCCTGGAACATCTTTTTCGCTTAAAAATAGTGTATTCCTGCACCCTGTTCCTCCCTGTGAGATACTTGAATGTCTCTATCACATCCCCTCTCTCCCTCCTCTCCTCCAGGGAGTACATGTTCAGTTCCTTCAACCTGTCTTCATAGGACTTGTGATGCAATCCATCCACCATCTTTGTTGCCCTCCTCTGAACCTTCTCTACCCTATGTCCTTACATAGGTATGGTCTCCAGAACTGTACACTGTACTCCAGGTGGGGTCTCACTAGTGTCTTGTATAGCGGAATTATGACCTCCCTTTTCCTGCTGGTGATGCCCCTGCCTATACATCCCAGCATCCTATTTGCTTTACCTGCTGCCTTGTCACACCGTTTCCCTACCTTGAAGTCATCAGAGATGATAACCCCAAGATCCCTTTCCTGCTTGGTGCATGCTATATCCTCACCCCCCAACTGATACATTGTGCCAGGGTTTTTGTGCCCCATATAATATTCAAGAGTATTCATGCATGCGGCCCCTACCCTCTGGAATTCTGTACCCCGTTGGTTATGGGAGTACACAACTGTGGAGGGATTTAAGCAAGCTTTAAAAACTTTTTTATGGCACCAGGCATTCGGTGACTGTTTGATTGTTGGTATGATACTGCTGATTTTATATGATTTATGTTTGTTGTTGTTTGATTTCTGATTTTAAATCTGTTACACATCTTGGTACTTGAAAGGCGCCATAAAAATAAAGCTTTATTATTATTTATTATAAAGTATTGTTATGCAAGAACTTAACGTAACAGTAGATCTTCCAGGAATGTTTCTTGCAGTAGTTTATTACACTTGGAAGTTTCCACCAGGTGGCGCTATCACACGGCAGCTTCTTCTAGCAGTCCTCTATGGGGGCCGCCCACACGATATCACTTCCCGTGGCTGAGTATAAGTGTGGGCGGCCCTAGGCACCCTCTGTTCCCCATCGGCTTCAGCAAGAAAGTCCTGGACTGAGGGAAGTCAATGGAGAAAAGTAGACAAGTGTGACCCCACCCAACGTCCTGAGTTGCAGTGAATGAAAGCGAACAGGGAAGGGGACGGAGGGCGGGATGGACCTACTGCAAGAGACATTCCTGGAAGATCCACTGTTATGGTGAGTTCTTACATAACGATACTATATTCTATGGAATGTTCTCTTGCAGTAGGATATTACAGTTCGGAGAGTGCCAAGAAGTTATTTCCAACAGGGAGGAGAAGCAAGGATGGGAGCTGGGCAAGACGGCATGTCTGGTGGTCATGCCCTTGCAAAATCCAGATGCCAACCCGGCAAGACAATAAATGTCACAAAAGGGATGTCAACTCAAACCACACCTGCTCAGGCAGATAGGCCAAAGGCGGGTGAGGACAACATGCAGGAGGCATGGTGCAGATATAAGCATGGTAGGTGGCCAGGCACAGTGATTCACCCCGACGAGGCAGAGGTCGAGAGGCTCTGGCATGGTCAAATCCAGTAGAAATTCAAGTAGAGTGTGGATCTGAAAGTAGAAAGTAGAGCACTAGGGAGAAACATCCCGGATGGTCAGAGAAAGGAACAACTGAAGAGCACCAAGAAGGAGAGTAGCAGGAGTTCCAATCAGATCCGGAAGCAGGAGGGAAGGATCCAGTCTGGGAGCAAGCCTCCAAGAAAAGGGCAAAGAAATCCCCAGGTGCCTCTGAGGACTGCAAGGGGAGGTGGGGAAAAGCCCTGAGGTGTGGCCTAAGGCACAAGGTGGGCCTGGCCCCTCGAGAGGGGCAGGGATGGTGCTATGTGGCAGACAAGGTAGCCCCTCTAGAGGCTGGACTGCGGTCCTGAGAGTAGCCCTGAGAAGGGGTCCGGGAACGAGATGGCCCACCCGCAGAAGTGTAGGGGTGGGCTCGGGGGGCATAATACAGGTCCTGTACGGACTGCAGGGCATGCCCCAAACTCTGCAGGGAATCCAGGATGGACTGCATACCTGGGCCAAACAACTGGTTCCCAGAAAAAAGGGGCATTGGCAACTGACAACTGGACATCGAGGGCCAAACCCAACACCCGGAGCCAAGCAAAACAATGCAAGGTGATGCCTGTGGCCAAGAGGCAGGCAGAGGCGTCGACCACATCATAGCCCGCTCGAAGCAGGTAATAGGAGAGAGAGAGGAGATGGAAGACACAGGCTGATCCAACCGGGCTGACACCTGGGAGGGGTGGCAAGGAGTACAGAGGGTCCAAAGCTGAAGCACTCAACATGTGAAGGTACTGGACCATATGTCCCACATAGTTGAGAATATGAAGCAGCAACGTACTAGCGGCGTAGACCTTATTGGCAAGAAAATTCATGCACCAGGAATCAGCGTTAGGGGGAATGAAGCTAGTATGGCAGGGCTGGGCGGTCTGGTCATGAGCCACTGCGATGATCACACAGTCCGCCAGAGGGGCAGAAGACAAATAAAGATGGTCACACAGGGCCCAGTTAAGCCAGTCCAGGCCCAGAGGGGCAGGCTGTGCTGAAGCAGGAAGCTGCCAAATGTGAGACAGTGCATTATAATATGCAGGGATCAACGGGGGGGGGAAAACCAGGGTAGGCTCCTCGGGAACATCGAGGTAAGCAGCCATGTCCTGGTGAAAAAAATCCGACTCTGCATCTGGGAAGCCCAATGTGTCATGGATCTGCAACATAAAATCCGTGAAAGAGGGATCTGGAAATAAGGAGCCAGTGGGAGGGTCAGCCTGGGCAGTGGCCACAATAGAGGATGGAGACATTGGGGGATCGGGGTTCCCGTAATCCAGAAAAGGCCCTGGCATAGGGATCCCTGAGGAAGGGATTGTCCTCAACCGACTTTAAGTGGTGATCCCATAAACGGGGGAGAGACCAGGCGTGACCACAGATCCAGGCGAGCCACAGGGCGGAGAGGGGAAACGCCGTGGCTTGGGGCTGTGGACTGGAGCAGAAACTGAACCATGACCCATAAACTGAAGGACCTCCAGGACAATATTAGGTAATATATTATATCAGATTAGAGAGTGCCTGTCCGTGGAAGCATTTAAGAGATCCCTGAAAAGTTATTTATTTCTGCTGGCATTTGGTTACTTTATTTTATGGATATTTTATTGTTCTATGTCTTTATTTATTAGTGTTGATGTTTTATCTCTGTTTTGAAAAGCACTTTATAAATAAATTTTTGATTGATTTTTTTTGATTGAATATGGGCAATGCCCAGCACTTGGGAAAGAGGGAGGTCCCCGAGCCATGGCAGGAAGGGGCAGCCTGGTCCCTGTGAGGGGGCACCAGCAAAGGGGTGAGGAACTCTGGGTGAGACCCCTGAACCCTGGTCTGGGGCAAAACAGAAGATGCGCTCAAGGGTCGTAGAAAGGGCGACAGAGGGGAAATCCCAGATGGTGCCAGAATACTGTGCCGGTGCCAGGATGGGCAGAGGGAGGACCCAGGAGTGAAGCCCCCAACTGGGGTCATTCTGAGGTGTGGAGTCCCTGGCAAAGGGGGCGACAGCCCCATCGACAAGGGAGTGAAACAGGACTGGTCTGTCGATGGTGGAAGTGGCCCAGTTGATGGGGGACAAAAAACAGGCTGTTCCGACGACGGGGAAAGCACTCCCATTGATGGAGGATGAAAAACATGATGCCTCATTGACAAGGGAAGCTGTCCCGTCGATGAGGAGTGCTCAGTCAATGGATGAAAAAAATTCAGGAGAATGTCTAGCCGATGGGGAAAGCTCTGCCAGGTAATGCGAGACATGATGTCTCATCGACAGGGGAAGCTGTCCTGTCGACGGAGGAAAAGCCTCCATCAACAAGAGAAAGTCAGGAGCATGTCTTGTCAATGGGGGAAGAACTTCAGTCGATGAGAGAGGCAAAGGAACATGCTCCGTCGACGGGGAAAGCTTCTCCATCTATGAGGAAAGCTCCTTCGACAGGGGAACACTGCTCATTGATGGGAGACGTCCAACAGAGTGCTCCATTGATGGGGTATGACCCATTAACAAGACAGTGAGCCCCGCAGGCACAGTCGACAGGGAGAGCAGTCCTGTTGATGAGGAACGCTTCATCGACGATAGAGAAACAGTCGTTGACGGACCATGTTAGAGGGGGTGAGTGGAGTAGGAATCCTGCTCTCTGATGCCTTGAACATGAGCCCTTGGTCAGGGAACCCTCTGGCCAGTTGTGGGGAGGTTATAGCATAACACATGGACCAGATACCAAACTTAAGGTTCAACACACAATATCTCTGTGATATTTATACAAGAAATAAGCTTCCACAATGCCATATTCCTTCTTCAGCAAATCAGTTTACAGCAACAAACTACAAATGTCCTTTGTTTGCATTTAATCAGCATCTACTGACACTGATGTCTGACCCATTCAGACTTTAGATTTAGCCTCTTCTATGCAGGCCTTGTTTGCTTACGTAGTGGGGGCCAAAAAGAAGAAAACCAAAACAAGCTATAAACAAAGAATCTCAATGCAGAATCACTGAAAGAACAGTTACGCCAAAGGACACTTGTAACAAATCAAGTTTCAAAGAAATACATCATACATACTTCCATAATGCAATGCATCATGGGATATATGCAAATCACAATGACATTTGTTACTTAAGTTTACAACTATATACATGTATTTTAAATAACACAACTAGCTTAATTTCTATAATAGTCACCTAGTACTTTTTACCATTATCAAAACCACCTGGTGCCATGGTATTTAACATTTACAGGTTTTATGAACATAAGGTATACATATCAAGGTATTTTATGACATAGTGCTATTACATACTAAATCCAACAATAAACACAGCCTGTTTAACATATACTCTGAAATCACCACAATAACCTCACTGTACAAGGACGTGAGAGGGAAAAGGAAAATTAAAGAGGACACCATAGCACAGTTAAGAGAGGGGAGGGCCCATAGGTGGCCAACCTTATGGACTAGAAATTATAAAGGCTAGATTACGCAAAGAAATATAAGAACTGTTGCAACAGATTTAAGAAAAGGTCAGTCCTCAAGAGTGGCAGGAGCTCCCGGTCACACCGGTTCCGCGAGGTCTGTTCAGGCTGGGCTGGTTTATCAGCCATGGTGAATCCCCAGACTCAGCAAAAGTGCCTAGGTCAGGGAGCAGCAGGTGTACCATGAGCACTTAACACCGGGTCTGCTGGAGATAAAAGTCTGGGGTACTGTGAGCAAGTCACAGGCACATAACAGAAGGTAGAATAAGGGGTTCAAATTCACATCGAAGACTGCAACACAGGAAGCCAGGAGAGCTCTCCGTGGGAGCTGAAGTAGGCGGAAAAATGAACAGAGGGTGCCTGGGGCTGCCCACACTTATACTGAGCCACAGGAAGTGAAGTCCTGTGGGTGGCCCCATAGAGGACTGCTAGAAGAAGCTGCCGTGTGATAGCGCCACCTGGTGGAACCTCCCAAGTGTAATAACCTACTGCAAGAGGCCATTCCGTAGAAGATTTACTGTTACATGTGAGTAACCTGTTTTTCTAGGATCGTGGATAAGTTGTTCATCCACACTTACTGGCAGACTCCTAGCAGTTCTCCGGGAGGAGGGAGGCAAGGCACACACCCCCTACTTTGGGAACAGAGACTGGAGAACTGAGGCCCCAAAACCAGCATCCTGGCGTGACTCAAGGTTGATGTGGTAATGGGTGATGAAGGTGTTTGCCGTCTTCCAGGTGGCAGCCTGACAGATGTCCTGGATAGGGATGTCCCTGGAAGCAGCCACTGACACAGCAGTATGGCGGGTAGAATGAGCTCTTATCCCTCTGGGAGGCTCCTTGCTCGCCAACCTATAGCAGAGATCAATGCAAGATGTAATCCATCTTGTGATTGCCCGCTTTGCTCTGTGAGAGGTGGCTTCAGCGTAGGTGACAAACAGCTGGCGAACCTCGCCCCGGATTTCCGCCGACCTCTCCTTACAATAGGAGAGAGCTTGTCTCAGGTCCAGAGTATGGAGCCTGTACTCAGCATCCGAGGTGTAGTTCGGGTAGAACACAGCAAAGTCAACATCTGGTTAAGGTGAAACTCTGACACCACCTTTGGGAGGAATTTCGGTGGGGCGAAGGACGACCTTGTCCCTGTGGAAGACCAGATAAGGGGAGTCCACTGAGAGCACCTGGAGCTCCCCTGTCCTTCTGGAAAACATGATAGCCACTAGGAAAGCCATCTTCTATGAAAAGTGTGACATTTCATACTTGAATATCGGTTCGAATGGCTTGCCCATGAGCTCTGCCAAGACCAGTAGTAAATCCCACAGAGGTGGAGGTTCATGGAGGTATATGCGATAAGGGCCTTTGAAAAAGCACAAAACCACCTTCACCTGTGCCACTGTCTGCTGACCGGCCCGCGCCTGGTAAGCAGAGATGGCGGCCAGGTGCATCATAAGGGTCAAAGACCAAAGATCCACTTTGGACAGAGACCAAAGGTAGTCTAAAATGCTAGCCACAGTACAGGACAGAGGGTCCAGGCCCTTGCCCTGACACCAAATGGAAAATCTTTTCCATTTGAAGGCATATAGCACTTTCTGGTCAACTCCTTTCTGGATGCTTCCACTACTGTGAGTACATCCTAGGGGAGACCCAAAGCCTGAAACTCTAGCAGCTCAGGTACCAGGTTATCAGGTGCAGGGATTGAAAGTCCAGATGGAGGACCTTACCCTGATTGACAGAGATCAGGTCCAGGCATGCTGGAAAATGCATAGAGAGCCTGTTGCTGAGGAGATCCGGATACCAGAACTGGCATGGCCAGTCTGGGGCTACCAGGATTACCTGTGCCTTGTCCCTCCTCACCTTGAGGAGCACCCTGTGAATCAAGGGAAATGGAGGGAAGGCATAGAAGAGGCCTGGATTCCAAGGCCTCCAGAAGGCATCTCCCTGCAGCGATCCCCATGGGGGGGTGGCAGGCATGAAACAGCCTCAGCTTGGTGTTTTCTCTGGAGATAAACAGGTCCACCATTGGTTTGCCCCAGTGGGAGAACAGGCTGTAAGCTACCTCTGGATGGAGAGACCACTTGTGGGATGTCTCGCCTATGCGGCTGAGGGCATCCGCCAGTTGATTTGAGGCTCCTGCCACACGGATGGCTGGGAGATCTGCCTCCATTCGGCTCACAAGTGTCCAGATGCAGTGCACTTCCCTGCACAGCAGCCAGGGCTGCAAGCCATCCTGCTTGTTGAGGTAGTACATTGTCGTGGTATTGTCCATCTGGACTTGAACCTCTTGACACTAAAGCCACTGAGCGAATGCTGACAATGCCAGTCTGACCGTTCTGAGTTCCAACAGGTTGATATGGTATCGGGATTCCTTGGGGGTCCAGAACCCGTGGGCCCTGTTGTTCCCCATGTGGGCTCCCCATCCCACGAGAGGCGCATCGGTCATGAGGACAACCGTCAGCTCGGGGTGGACAAACGGAATCCCTTCCTGCAACCGGTCTAGGACAGTCCACCACTGGAGAACGTCCCACATCTTCTGGGTCACAGTGATCAGCCAGTCAAAATGACCTAGGTACTGAGTCCACTGGATGGCCGCTCCCATTGAATGGAGCGCATATGCCACCTGGCCCAATGGACCACGGTAGTGCAGGCTGCCATGTAACCCAGAAGGTGCAGAAAGTCCTGGGCAGGGTGCAATTGCCCAACCAGAAATGACTGGGCAAAGGAGGAGAGAACCTCTGCCCTGTTTGCTGGAAGCCAAACTCTTCCCCGATGAAGCACATCACCTGAGAAAGCACAAGCTTAGACTTGGTCTCGTTGATCAGGAGGCCAAGTTGAGAGCAGGTCTGGAAGGCCAGGTCCCTGGACCTCTCACTTCTTGCTGGGTGGAACCTGCTAACAGTCAATCATCGAGATAAGGGTATACCCTGACCCCTCAATGCCTGAGGTGGGCTGCCACCACTGCAGTGCATTTAGTGAAGACCTGTGGGACCGAAGACAGGCTGAATGGCATGGCTCAGAACTCATAAAAGGTTCCCTCTTCCCTGAAGTGGAGGAACCACTTGTGAGATGGACAGACTGGGACATGAAATAACACATCCTGAAGATCCAGTGAGCAGAACCACATGTTTTGCTCCAGGGATGGTATGATCTGGGACAGAGTTACCATCCGAAAGGTGCGCGGCCTGAGATACTGATTCAGGTTGTGCAGATCTAGAATGGGGTGCTACCCCCCCATCCACTTCGGGACCAGGAAGTACCTGGAAACTAATCCTGGGTTGACCAGAGGCTCTGCCACTTGGACGACTGCCTCCTTGAAAAGAAGCTAGGTTATGTCATCTCTCAGAGCCGACTGAGTGTTGGCTGATACTCTCTCCTCCCGTGGGGCGTGGGCTCAGCTGGGTGGGTACTGCTCGAATTCTAGAGGCAGACCCTGGCCGACCACTAAGACCCACCTATCCATGGTAACAGCAGATCAGGTGGAAAGTAAGTGGTGGAGCCAACCCCCATGGGAGGACCCAGAACTGGCGTGATGGGAATAGGGGTTGCCAACTCTATCCCGTCACTGGGCAGGCTTGGAGGAAGAGGGTCCAGGGCCTGAATGCCAACCTCCTCTGTGGGCCTGGGAAGGTCTGGGCTTGGGCCGGGGGCACCAAGCCTGTGCCTGCTGATGCTGTGCTCCCTGAAAGGAGGACCGCTGGGCCACAGGAGCAGAGTGCCAAAAAGGCTTCTTCTTCTGCTGCTTCTTACGGCAGAAGCACTTTGAGCAGAAGTAGCAGAGTCCAAAGTTGGCATTGGACTGCCCGATTCACTGAAGGTGACCATCAACATCTGGACCTAAGGGATTCTGGCATCCAGGAAAGGAACATTAGCAAGTTTGTGCTGGGTATCCGCTGTGAAGGTGGAAAGCCTCAGCCAAGCCCTGCGGTGGGAGGCAACCGCGGCTGCCACCGAATGGACGCATAAGTCCCCATTGTCCAGAGCCATCTGATTCTGCTGCTTGGCAACAGCATGGCCTTGGTCTCGGACCTGCTTGACAGTGGTCTGAAGGTCCGCAGGGAGATGTGGGAGAACTTTGTCCAAGGACCCCAGATGGACATGGGAGAAGTGCGCCATGATGACGGCCGAGCTTGCCTGACTGAGGCCTAAAGCGGAGGCCACATAGACCTTCCTGGCAGAGTGGTCGAGTTTCTAGGACTCCCTGTCCAGGGGTCTATTGGTGTCGGTGGAACTGCCTGTATGCCTGAACACAGAAGCAGTCACAAGGCTCTCGGCCAAGGAATGTTCTGTGAACCCCCGAGAGGGACCCCATGGGCATCGCATACTTGTGGGTCATCCAGGCAGATGGTGCTGGGCAGGAGGCAGGATGTTGCCAAAGCTCCAAGGCCAAGCCAACAATGGCTTCGGCCACAGGAAAGGCTTCTGTTGGGGTATCCCCGCTCCTGAGAATGCAGTGAGAGGGTACTCCACCTGTTTTTGGACTGGTTCCAGGGGAATCCCTGTGGATTCGGAGATAAGGCGGAGAATCTCTTGAAAGGATGAAGGGCCTTCCTCCTTCGATAGATCACCAGCTGACTCATCATCCAGCGGGTGAGAGTGAAAGTCAGTGTCGTCTCAATTAGAGGTATCTGGATATAATGGTTAACCGCCAAGGTTACCCTCAATGTGCCTGGGGCAATCAGGCGTGAGGATGACAGAGATCCTGTGAGGAAGACCCGGGGTCGACCAAGCTTCCTTCATAGGAGCCCCCTCCCAAAGGCTGTTTAGGCGGCGGCTCCACCACAGTTGGTGGAGAGACCAATATTGGCCGAACTGGAGCGGGTTTAGACGGCTCCGCGGGAGGGGGAACCAATTTCACCAGTTCCAAAGGAGTTGGCTTTGACCTAGGAAGTGAAAGCCAAGTAATGGCTGGAGTAAAGACCATGGTTGACTTCCACCCAGACAGGATCAGCTGCTGCCACATCAGATCCTCGTAGCATCGGCAGAGCTTCCACTGAATGCATATGCATATGAGAGGGCAAAAAATGTGTTTCTTCAGCCTGGGAAATGTGAAGAAATCTGGGATTTGAACTACTATTTGGGAGGCCTATAGTACTAGGACAAACAAATGGAGTAATGTCAAAAGTTAAAGTGCTGTGTAAATTCAAGTAATATTGTAGAGGGGGAGCGACAGTTCATCCACCGTTTAATCTACATGTCGAAGTTTGTTTGTCCAGAAAAATGGCCAGGTATGGACTGTGGGAGCTGGAGGTGGGAACACCCCCCATCTTTAGTAACCAGGTCCACCTCTACAGATTTCTGCTGTGATTGCTACTTGCCTCATGTGCTTGGCCAGTGATGAGGGAAGTACCCAGACGTGGGTCGCAAATGGGAAAATCTCTCTAGGAGTCGCAGACTCTAAGTGGTGTGGGGAGCCACAACAAGTGTGAAGAAAATTTTATTTTTGAGATGGGAGTCAGAAGAAGCAAATGGGAAATCTCTCTAAGGGTCGCAGACTCTAAGTGGTGTGGGGAGCCACAACAAGTAAAATGGGTTCATTCTTCAAATGGAGCATCAGTCAAGTGGCCAGCAGGGGAGCCGGGCCAGTCAGGCTGTGTATCCAAAGTGCATGCAAGTCCGGGCTGTGTGCCTGGTGGGTCCAGAGCCTGAAAACAGTAGAAATGGGTTCATTCTTCAAGTGGACCGCCTTGTAGTCTCTAATCTGCATTATCAGTAAATGTAGCCCCATGGGGGTCCATCTATGCTTTGTTATGTTCAGCTAGTTGTGAATAAAAGCCACACTGAGAAATCCCATTCCTGGTTCTGGACATTACAGTTATTGCTTCCTGTGTTCGGATTTCATTTGGTGCCCTCAGCAGAGTAGCCAAACCTAGGTCCCTTTGGTAACCTCATCCTCCTCGAACCCAGGTCCCCACTCAGGTATTGCTGCCAGCACCAAAGCATGCCACCTGTCATTTTGGCAAAAAGGCAGGGGTGGGGTTACAAATGGAGGCACCGCTTTGGATTTGTTCGGGAAGGAAGGTGATTGGGCAAGGGGGCTAGCGTTTTGGCTATCTGGCAGTGGGTAGCCCAAAAAGCTGAAGCAATTTCCCTAGTGTGTTGCTGTGTGCTGTGAATCTTGTGCTGCTGTTTAAACAATGCCAACTGTTTACCAAGGAGCTGTAAAGCCAAAGAGTGTGCCCTTATCCTGCATCAAAATTGTTTACAGTGTTTATATCAGCTTTAAAAATGAACTGTGGTAAATAAAAGTGTGAAAGACTAGGGGTAGCAACAGAGAAATTATGCCCTGGACGTTTGAAATGTTTTTAAAATGAATTCTGTGAAGGAAAGTGTGGAAAACTAGGGGTAGCAACAGAGAAATTATGCCCTGGACATTTAAAATGCTTTTAAAATGAATTATGTGAAGGAAAGTGTGGAAAACTAGGGGTAGCAACAGAGAAATTATGCCCTGGACATTTGAAATGCTTTTAAAATGAATTCTGTGAAGGAAAGTGTAGAAGACTAGGGGTAGCAACAGAGAAATTATGCCCTGGACATTGGAAATGCTTTCTGTGTAAATGGAGAGACAGCAAAGTTAATGGCAATGTTACATGGTTGAAATGGGCTCCTGCCGTGGAGTCAATTGAAAAAAAAAAAAAAGTACATTTTACTGTTTAAATTTGCCTGCTCGACGATCGCCGTGAGGAGAGGAGCCCTCGAGAGGAAGAAGAGGCTCATTTGCATGGTGTCGTGTGGTTGGTCAGATTGCCATTAGTCCCGCCCCTCAGCCAGCTCTTCTGAGACTGCCTCAGCATCCGAGAGGGAGACAGAGCGTAGTGCGTGCACTGGCAGTGGAGGAGCGTCGCGGAGTATTCAAAGCACTGTAAACATTCAAAAAATTGACTTTTGAGTTTAAAATCGGGCTCAACCTGCAAATCGATCGTGGAAATAGTGAATTTGGTGGTTAAACGACGATCGCTAAGACTGCCCACCGTTTGTGTACAGAGGCCTTCAGGAACTGGCTGCAGGCCTTTCATCGCAGCAAGTTGCTACTGATCACAGTAAGTAAATAACCCAAAAACTGCTCAAACAGTGATTTTCAGTAATGCCATATAAAATGTGTGTGCAGCAGTGTAGTCGCTTTGCAAGTAATGACTGTGTGAAGTCCTGCCAGCAAGTGCAAGTCTGTAAAGCCATTGAATGTGTGCATGGAAGTAAAATAGCCTCAGTTTAAAGTTTGCAGCAAGAGAGAGACTGTGGGTTGTAGCAAAATGCAACACTAGTAGAAGCAGGCAATCCTGTGCTAAAACCTGAAGCTTTTAAGGGACTGTGAAATAAAGTGAATGTTACCAGCTTGTAAAATGTCCAAGGAAAATCCTTTAAATGTGTGTAAAGCCAGATCAGAGCAAGTTGTGCAGTTTAAGTAAAAGTTATCAGTAGCTGGTGTAAATCGGGTGCGCAGTGGCTTAACCCAGATTCTAAATGTTGATGCACAGGAGTGCTGCCGCCACCATTACAGGGTAGGGTTGTAAAGTAAACACAGCAGCAGAGGAGCCATTTTAAAGCTACAGAGTGTGTTCATTAAAGTAGGACTTTCAGTTACAGTGAACTTTGTTTATTTTTCTGCAGTTATGGCCTCAGGACCAGCTTCGTTACCCGGATCATGCACGGGTTGCAGTAACAGCAGCAGTAAAAAGACTGAGAGATATTGAAAAGTGGTGCTATGAAGGGCAACTGCCTCCTGATATGGCAATTCCTAACTATCCAGTGCGTGTATGCCAAATATGCTTGAGTGCTGGAAGGGACGTCTTCATGATTCCTCACTGTGCTGGATGCCTTCAAAAATATGGCTTGTATAAAGCGCCTCCAATTCGTTTGGCCCCCACATGAAAAAAAATTCAGGAATCTGCAGCTGGCAGCACACAGCACCAGGTGGAGTCAGTGGAGGAAGGCCCCTCGGGGGAGTGTGGCACAAAGCTAGAGGGTGCAGAATTAGAGAATGAACCTGAAGTTGAGGTTTTGGATGCTGGATCTCAGAAAGAAAGTTCAGATAAAGCATCAATAGACCCCTGGGTGGGGGGGCCTAGCCCAAGTCTCTTAGGTGAAGATGAGATGCGGGAGGCCTTTGAATGGGAGGTGTTGACCTCCACGCCTAGTGATGAATGGATAGTCTCGGGGGTGAGAATGACTGCTCACTCCTGGGCTCAGATACTCAGTGAAGAGGAAGATGAGGGGGAACCTATGTGGCCTTGTGAAAAAGGAACGGGTACACAGCCTCAAGCTCTTGCCTCGGACGAATGTGTTGAAGAAGGTGGTGATGCCACTGCCCTGACTTTACAAGAGGAAGCAGTCAGGGATCCATTTTAATTTCTTTGAGAATGCAAAGCTGACAGAACCAGGACTGGCCACCCTCAAGCCAGGCCAGTGGTCTCAGATTGACCAAAGCAAGTAAAGAGGAGAGACTGGTTCGTAGAAAGGCAAATGAGATCTATGGTATGACCTTTCCTATCTTTCCTCGGAGATTCTGGGAGGAGATTGAGGACTGCAGGAAATCCTGGATCTGGGATGAAGCAATGAAAAATATGCATCCTGGGGCCAACCAGCATGTAAAGAATAGACTGTTCCACGTAAAGTATACGCAGTGGAAGAGAGGCAGGACACTGTTTATGGACAGAGTGAGAATAGTGGATGGAGAGGGACGTGAAATCTCCCACTGTGTGAGTTATGTCCGCCCAGACGGGGTAATAATTCAAGCCCCTGACCCCCGGTACTATTGACTTCAGTGCAAGGACCTCCCAGTAATTAAACCCGTGCCTACAAAATGGAGAGCCGAGCAGTGGCAGTCAATACTGCCACACCAGACTGTGAAGTGCCCTTATTGATCCACCAATATGAATAACCAAGGACTCAGGTGCTCCACATTCATCAGTCTACAGTGTACTGTCCTGTTCAGCAACCATCTACTGGCCCACCAGATGACTTCAGCTCCAGAGAGGACACCAGCCTAGCTGTTTCCTGTTCATCGCCTGGTAATCGGATGACGTCGGACCAGCTGTTTTTCTTTTTGTTCCTGTTCTAAGATTCCGTCTCCATAGATGACATCAGCCCAGCTGTGGTTCCCGGAAGATGTCCGCCCAGCTGTATCAGAAGAAATGCTGCCAGGGAGAGTCTTCAGCTGTGGACCAGGTTCGTGCAGATTCTTGTACTACAAATTGCTGGTAAGTCCGAAACTTTTCTATCTTTATGACATTGCAGTACACACCCTACACTACAGACTTCAAAAATGTGTGAACTGTCCGAAAAGACTCTCCCCTTCGGGACTTTGGCCTGTTAGAACTGTGCTTCACTGGGCTCCGGCCCAGGAGAGACTCTTTATTGGACTAGCCTTCCGGCCTTGTGGTCACTAGTTGAGACTTTTAGGGCACTCCATCCCCCCAAATGTGTATTGTAAATAATGTCATTATTGTACTCTAATGTAAATACTGTTTTTCTACCTTTTTTCTAAAAAAATTTTTTTGGGATTGTTCAGTGTTTTGTATGGTAAGGGTTTTAGGTAGACTGTGTATGCATATTAGGAGTGTGTTTTGTTTTGTCTTTTTCTTACAGGTGTTCCTAGGAAGACAGAAGAGAAGACAAGAGGAGGAGGAGGGGCCCATCGGAGTTCCTCGCCAGTGCTTTACTGTGTAGAAATTTAAAGTACTGTGTTGCTATTGTTATGGTTGTTACTGTATTAACCCTTTCCTTCCACAGGTGTGGTTGTGGGGGTAGGGAGGAGGCAGTAATTGGTACTTTAATGGGTTATGGTTGCAGTTTGCCCAAGGTCGGGGAGGTCCCCGGGTTTTGTTTTGGGAATATTATGTTAGAGGCAGATAGGTTTTCCCTAGAGGATTGGGGGGATGGACAGGCTGTGGTCCTGAACGGCCATAGGGACTGCAGTGCTGATTTATCAGTGCTATGCTCTGGACGGTTCAACCAGAGCCACTAGGTTTCCATAGTAAGTGGATAGTGTAGAGGCTGACATGTCAGCTATAGGCCTCTAGGCCCTTAGTGTTGCCTGCCTGTACTTGCACATGGTAGGAGGGGGCCTGATCACCCCCCTCCGCAGGTAGCACATAGAGTGGGATGGCCTAAGGCCGGGAGCATAATGACTGGGGACAGTCATTTTCCTGGTCAAAGGCGAGTGTAACCCCTTGTTACCCGGGGTTACTAGAATCCCAGTAAGACCTAGTGGTAGGCAGGGAAGGCAGCTTGTGAAACTCCAGTTAAATGGGTTTCACACTATCTCACTCTGTTCTCAGTCTCAGATGAGACTGAGAAATGACATCACCAATAGAACTGTCACAGCTGCACAAGCCACACTGGAATCTGCAGCAGAGGGAGTGAGGTAGAACGCTGGGAGTTTTCAAAGCAGTCTTCTGCTTGCCCTCAAGCAGGAAGGGAGTCTTTTGTTTACCTTCTGAGGAGAAGGAGTGAGAGTCCAGTGTCCAAGTGGTGGAGACCGCTGTCCAGGTCTCGGTGCCCCCCCTCCCTCCGGGGGGGAGAGAAAGTAAAGTATCCCCATGTAGATTCCAGGGGCAATCCCCTAAATTTCTGCAGAAGAAAGCAAGCTTCCTATTACTGTTTCAGTTTGTGCTTAAGAAGTGTAAAGAGTTGTACTTCGCCTGTGGGGCACCTGCAACAAAAGGGTGAGTGTTTGCTCTAATATGAGAGGGCAAAAAATGTGTTTCTTCAGCCTGGGAAATGTGAAGAAATCTGGGATTTGAACTACTATTTGGGAGGCCTACAGTACTAGGACAAACAAATGGAGTAGTGTCAAAAGCTAAAGTGCTGTGTAAATTCAAGTAATATTGTAGAGGGGGTGCGACAGTTCATCCACCATTTAATCTATAAGTTGAAGTTTCAGTTTGTCCAGAGAAATGGCCGGATATGGGCTGTGGGAGCTGGAGGTGGGAACACCCCCCCATCTTTAGTAACCAGGTCCACCTCTACAGATTTCTGCTGTGATTGCTACTTGCCTCATGTGCTTGGCCAGTGATGAGGGAAGTACCCAGACGTGGGTCACAAATGGGAAAATCTCTCTAGGAGTCACAGACTCTAAGTGGTGTGGGGAGCCACAACAAGTAAAATGGGTTCATTCTTCAAATGGACCGTCAGTCAAGTGGCTGGCAGGGGAGCCGGGCCAGTCAGGCTGTGTATCCAAAGCGCATGCAAGTCCGGGCTGTGTGCCTCGTGGGTCCAGAGCCTGAAAACAGTAGAAATGGGTTCATTCTTCAAGTGGACCGCCTGTAGTCTCTAATCTGCATTATCAGTAGACGTAGCCCCATGGAGGTCCATCTATGCTTTGTTATGTTTAGCTAGTTGAGAATGAAAGCCACACTGAAAAATCCCATTCCTGGTTCTGGACATTACAGTTATTGCTTCCTGTATTCAGATTTACTTGGGTGCCCCTGTGCAGAGTAGCCAAACCTAGGTCCCCCTGGGCCGGGTAACCTCATCCTCCCCGAACCCAGGTCCCCACCAGGTATTATTGCCAGCGCCAACAGCATGCCACCTGTCGTTTTGGCAAAAAGGCAGGGGTGGGGGTTGCAATTGTATAGTGTGTTTTGTGCTGTTTTTAGGTTAGAGATTTTTTTCACTTTGCCCAACCTATTTTCTGTTGGTGGATACCCACAGTCCCAGGGGCATGATGAGGTACAACATTATATCCATAAATTCCCACATTTTGCCATGTCCTCTGTTTAGGGCATTCATCTTGGTTTCAATACCTGCCCCTTCCTTTTTCAGGAAAAGTGGCAAGGACTTTTTTTTTTTATGTAGTCCCCACCTTCTCAATTGTCTAGGAGCCAGGTGTACCGTGGGGAGGGTCCCAGACTCTAGACCCTCACCAAACTTTTCTCAAAAGCTGGCAGAAATTAAAATAGATTCTCTTATCATGAGACATCTTCAGTCTCACTATCTCTGCACCCCAAAGGTGGTACATCTCCCTAGCAGGCGGACCGAGCAATTCATCTTCAGGCTTTTTCACCCACCAGTCCTGAAGCAAAAGGCACAGGCAAAACAAAAGCTTCAAGATCTCGAAGAAACCATGGAAACTCCCCAATAACTAAAGGACCTGTTATTTCATTTAAATCCTTCATTAACATTGATCACACTGGACTCCGGTTTCTCCCCAAACAAATCAGGTTTATTCTCCTGAGCTTTTAAAGATTGCAAGAGCTCAGGGTCCCAATCTCTTAAAGGCTTTTAAGTTACACAGCTCCGTGGGGCTAACTTTTTACACCATCAGATTACTAAGACAAGCCTATGCAGGCATTCTTAGGCTTAGATTGCCCCTATTATGCACGGAATCAGCAGCAAACCTTGATACTCAGGACCAGAGACTTAAATTTCCCTTTCAGAAGAATTTTCCACCTGCACTGGTCAAGTACCTGAAATTGTACTGCCTCCCTTCATAACTGAGCTTCACGGAGGAACTGGGACTTTAACCCCACTGCTCACTTCTCCTGCAGGGCTTCACTTAGAAACTGGGACTTATAACCAAACTGCTCACCTTTCTGTCAGAGGAGCACCTCTACCAGGTGAGCAATGTGCTCTTCTGATGCTGCCAAGACAGTTCATAGTCAGGGCATGAATTCCACAGCCTGCTACTCCCATGGCTGCCTCCTCCCAAACACTGCTTGCGTTACTCCAAATAGTGCTTGTCCTGGACTGGTCCCTGTAGTCCTCCACTCTCTGGCTCCCGCAGCTCTCCCCGAAGCTGAGCCTCTCACAGCAGTCACAGTGACTCCATTACTTTACTGATTCTTTGACTGAGCTGAGCCACAGCCTATACTGGATTAAGGGGCTACCCTGGGACACTAACCCAACTGTAGGCCCAGGGTCTGCCCCTCCAAGCAGGGTCCCACCAAATACAGGCCACCACGCACTCTTCTGCCAGCCTACGAGCCACCCTGCCTTGTGGGGAAAAGAAATCGGGGAACGCTGCCACAGTCCTCTGACCCCACTGATGAAGCCCGGCCATAA